>OY728147.1:1084335572-1089335572 GCA_963277665.1 Viscum album | reverse complement strand
TATGAGGGAATAGTCACCCCACAATAATTCTCTAGACCCTCGCTGCTAGTTGGCAGCCTCTAGTATATGGGGAGATATGTCTAAGGTCACATGGAAAACTCTGGTAGGGACACAAATTAGTGGTATTGGGATAGTAAAGATCAAAAATTTCTATTAAAGTGTATTTTATTTATCTTACTAGTTATGGATATGGTAAATAGGGATTAGGGACATTTTGGGGCATGTGATAGATGACAAACTGGTGCATTGCAAACACCTTTTTTGATAGAAATTCTAGGTTATTGGGGTATGGGAATGTTGTTCTTGGATTATATTTTTATTTTTATATGATTTCACCTAATATGATGCACTTGGATTTTTTTATTTATGATTTATAAGGTTTTAACTGTTAGATTAATATCAATAGGTCAGTATACATGCATCATTTTTTTCATATAGGATTCACCTGACATACGAATTAATGCATGTGATTGATATCACTAATAATATATGGTTTAACTATTTAATGTGTTAGTAACAAATTATATGGAATTTTCTTATATAACTTTTTAGTGTTGTTATACTCAAATGAACCATGGTATCTTTTATTTTAATGATGGGTCATGTGGGTTCTACAAAGGGATGCTCCTTGATGATTTCTATATAGTCCCTCTACATAAGGGATGTATAGTGGACCGTAGTGGGTCGGTACAGGCATTGAATTCCTCATTATAAACCCCTTATGGTGGATTCTGGTACTAGTTTTACAAAAGAAATAGGTTCAGTTATTTTAAGTTTCAGCAACAACCTATTTTATATTTTCTCATATAGATTCTTGGTGGAATTCTACTTGACTAAACCATGTGACTATGGTTTCCTTGATATCAATCATTTTAGAGTGATTTCATTGTATATTGATGTATGAGATCATGGTATTTGAGGGGGTAGTCTCATATATAGATTCCCAATGAGGGTTAATGACTTAGTAGGTTAATGACATGACATTTGATGTCTGGTATGTATATGTATATGAGAACCTCATAGAGGGTGTATTGGAACATGATTTTTTATGTGATATATGAAATGGGAGTAGGGATGTTGCCTCATAAGTTTTGGATTATATGGGATAAGATATTTGGGTTAGGTTGGAGAGATGATTTCCCTTGATATGTGGCTCGGGATATTGGTGTGTTGGGTACTATACTTGAAATTAAATTTTATATGTGAGGGTAACCTGGGAGAGGGGTTAACTCGGGCTTATGAGTGACCTAGAGAAGAAAATTCTAGGTAGATGATTCGAGTTATGAGATCGGCGCATGGGAGGTGCTACTAGGTATGTGGTATATGCATGGTGATTCTATAAGTTTCATGATAAGAAAAACTTGAGGCATTTTAGTGTCAAGTTTTTGTTTTTGTGGGTAGGAATGGTAAGATTCCTGACCTTATTGATTTTGGGCATGGTTCCTAGTAAAATTATGGATTTTGATCCTAAATGTTCAGATTTAGGATGGATAGATCATGGGTGGATGCTTCTATTTTTTAGATGAAACCTAGTGTAGTGTGTAATTGGTGATTAGCCTTATCATAATTAATATTCCCTAGGGTTGTGAGAGAAATAAATGAGGTGATTTTAGTTAAATGTGACTGACATGTCGGGGTGAATGATCATTGGTTTAGGAGTGTGAGCCTAGGATTGATGAGATATGACTTAGGGTGATCTGAGTCGGATGATATGGTAGGGTAGTATTAAGGTGTATTCTTACTTGGGGATGCTTCACTTTATTAATAGGGACTATTGAGCACCACTCTATAGGACAAATTTTGTGGTGGAATGAGCTGCGCATAAATGGATTTATAAGTTAGTTTCACTTGAAATAGTTCATGGAGCTAGTTTTTTGGATAGTTTGATGATGTGTAAGTCATGTGATCATTATTTGGGTTACGTGACTGGGTGGTATGGGTGTGTATTCCTATTAGTATCATATGATACCAAGGTGGTATGTGTTGGTTATACACAGTGTTGATTGAGCATGAATTGGTGAGAAAATGTGTGTGAACTGAGGATGGATGGTTTTGATGGAATTCTTGGGGGTTTAGCTGCCTAGGGTTTCAATAGAGATGGGAGATGTCCCTCTATTGGGAAAAATCCCTCAAGGAAACATTGAAGAATTTTTGAGGTGATTGTATTTGTTGATAAAGTGGGTTTGTTTGTTCACAAATAAGGTTTCCATGGTGAGTTGTTGAGATCTAGAGATATTTTTGACAAACTATGTTGACAAAGAAACAAGAAAAAAGGAATGGAAAATATGGAGGTGGTATAAAAATAATAGATACAAGGTGGTGCCATTTTCCAGTGTTTGCCAAATTTTTGGGCATCAAAATCAGAAAGTAGGAGAACATGTTTTTTGAAAAGGAAGTTGCACGCAATATTGAAGGTGGTATGGAAAAATGCATGCAAGGAATGTGTTTAGGATCAGAATGTAGAAATATAGAAGAGGCATGAAGTTCACAAAATATTGTAAATGTGCATGAAAGATTAGGTTTCATGAAAGAAACTTACCCACCCAATGCAACGTCAAATGGGGTTTTGCACACTCTAGGAGGATCTTGTGCGATATGTCAAATCTTTCATTCAATGGTCATAAATGCTTATAAATAAGAGGTGACCCCCCTCATTCGAGATATCTCAACACTTAGAGAGAATCTGATCTCTAGATCGCGTAATAATTTTAAGAAAAGGGAGTTGTGCAAAAGATTTTGAGTTGCATGCAAGCTAAGAAAGTTGCGCGTAAGATTTGGGTTGCACATAAGAGTGAATTTGTGTGTAAGGGGTGTTTCATGAAAAAAGTGGAATCTTGCGTGCATGGAATTAAAGTTTCACATAATATGTAGTAAGGGTTGTGTGAAAGATTTGAGATTTCCTTGTAACATTGCGGTAAATTTCTATTCATTAGTTGATGAAAGTGAAACATCAATAGAGAATCTACATACAGTAGAGGATGAATTAATTAGATATAATATTGGGACATACATGTCTATAAACTGTGACTGGGTATTTTGAATAAGCAGTGAGCACACTTTAGTTGAGATAGTAGTGATCATTAAATTTGTGATTGGTTGTAAACTAGGAGGGATAGTGAGTCAACTTAAAACTTTTTAAACAGTATTGTGCTTATAGTGTATTTGGTACATCGGTACATCATAAGTTTATATTCCTTGGATGTAGCCTAGTGAGGGTGAACCAAGTAAATTTTTTGTGTCATGTGCATGATTTAATATTTGTTCTTACTCTGCAACAGGAAGGAGAGAGAAGATAGTTTTGTTTAACAAAGAAACAATATCAAAAGGGGAATTTGTTTTAATCTGTCATACCCTAATTCACCCCCCCACCTCTTAGGGTATCTAACCTAGTGGACCTAACAATTAGTATCAGAGTGAAAGGTTGATATTAGTTTTTCTCTCTCAATGGAGGTCACCGGTCATAAAGGGATTCCGATCTTTGATGGGAATAATTTTCAGGTATAGAAGAATCAGATGAAACACTACTTCTGATCATTGGTAATGGATGTGTTCACAGCAGTAATGCATTGTGTCTCAGCTGACATAAATAGTGGAGCTTTATTAGAAGATGAAAGAAGGGAATTGGATACTGATTCCAAGGGAATCAATGCCTTAGCGTGATCCCTATCCAATTCTATCTATACTGAGGTGATTCCTTGAAAAACATCACATTCTATGTGGGAAAATTTATTTAATGTATATGAAGGAGATACAAAGGTTAGAGAGGCAAAGCTGAAAGTTCTGTGGAACAAGTATAAAGATCCGAGAATAAACCCGAATGAGTCTCTTGATACATTCTTTGACAGGTTAAATATTGTTGTAGAAGACATGCGAGGTCCTGGAGAATTCATTGAAGACATAAATATTGTGAAGCACGTCTTGAGAAAACTTCCACCTTGGTTCAATCTTCAGTACTAGAAGATAAAGATCTGAAAGAGCTAACACTGGAAAATTTGTACAGTACCTTGGTTACATATAAAATGAGGAATGATAATAATGATGTTGTGTAAAATAGGAAATCTAAGGAGGTGGCATTCAAGTACAAGAAGAATCTCACCATTGAATATTATCAAGAGGATTAAGAGACAGATGAGGTGATGTCATTACTCTCTTCAAATCTTCAAAGAGGAAAAGGAAAGTTTATGGGGAAACTTCCACTAGCATTTTTTAGATATGGAAAGGTTGGACATATTTTGGAAAGGTACCCCAAGAAGTTCTAAGAAGATGATGAAGATGAAGTTTAAATTATCAATAAGAAGTCTTCAACCTATGTGAAAGACAAGAAACAGTTCAAGAGAAATGTTTTTAAGAAAAAGAACCTTCTTTCACAGGAATGTGACAGTTTAGATGAATTTGAGGTTGAAGAATTTAAAGAGATAGATAACTGAAAATATAATGGAGAAAATGATATGGTGGAAGTTGTTAGTAGTTCTCAAGATAAAGAAGAAACTAACACTGGTGAATAAGAAGAATAATTTGAAGGAATATTCGACATTGAAGATGAATTAGAAGCATCTCTTGAGGAGATAGATGTTTGGAGAGGGAAAATGAAGAAATCCAACAAAGTGGTTCTTGGTTCCAAACTCTACATACAGCAATAGGATGAAGAGAAGGATGAGTTAATGAATGATATTGATAATCTCAAGTCTTCATTGACAAAGAAATAAAAAATAGTTAGTGAGAAAAAACTCAAGGTTGAAAAACAGAGAAGTGAGATTGATGATTTGAATAATATAGTGAAATATCTAATCAAACGCATTAAAGAACTTGAAGAAGAAGTCATTGTTCTGCGAAAAAAAGTTAAGGATCAATAAAAACTCTTGACCCCCATTGTGACATTGGGAAAAAATATCAGTCAAATGATGGAAAATTTGGAAGTGGATCATAAAGGTCCAGCATAATGAAAGCAATAGTCAAATATAAGTGATAAGGATGGTATGGAGCTTGATCAAAAATAGAAAGTATTCATGGTTCAATTCAGACTGCAAGCACCTACTCTGAGATTGAAAGTTTATTTGGGTATGAAGAAGAATCATAAGATTCAGAGAACCCAGGGGACAACTAGTGGTGTTGAAGTGACATGAAGGAATGTACCTCACATTATGTGCTATTGTTGTGGAAATATGGGACACTCACAAAATGTGTGTTCCATAGATAAGAGATATAGAAGGTCACAAGAAAAAAAGTGTAGGCCAAATATATCTCAGAACAATAGAACATCTTTTTAGGGACATTGTTTTTGTTGTGGAGGATTTGGGTACATTGCTTTATACTTCACATCGACTATGTAGAGAGATGTGCCAAAGAAGAATCAAAGTGGTTGAAAGCAGCAAATCAAAGAATAAACAGGTGAGATTAAAATTCAAAATCGATTTTTAGTCCTACAGGATGAATTTGGTCCATCAAGCTTCAAGTAATATCAAGATTTAAAATCTATACCATTCATAAAGAAAAAAAACATGGATCAAGAAGAAGAGAGTTGAGAAGGCAGTTGTTGCAGAAATTTCCATTAAATCATCAAATTGTTCTAGTGTATAGATCCTTAATAGTGGTTTCACATCCCATATGATAGGGAACAAATATCTCGTTATAGGTATAAAATATGACAAAGAAGAAGTTTTCAAGTTTGGTAATTATGAAGGCCTGAAGATTATTGGCTCGGGAAAGGCCAGGTTTGGGGGGAAAGAAATGAGACGTGCTGATATCTTGGTAGTAGAAGGTCTCAGTCACAATTTTCTTAGCATCATTCAATTATGTGACTTAAGGAATTATATAGGATTTACTAATAATATCTGTATCATAAAAGGAAGAGATGTTGTAGTGGTTATAAAATGGAAAAGAACAAAGGAAAATCTCTACCTTGTAAGTGGAGAAGAAGATATGTGCTTTTTGTCTAGAGAGGAAGAAAACAATCTCTGGCATAAATTACTAGGTCATCTATGCCAACCATCCCTAGAAGATCAGGTGAAGTGTAATGTAGTGAGAGACCTCCATAAGCTATTACATGATTTTACAAATATGCGTGATGCTTTCCAATAAGGGAATATCACTAGAAAGATATACAAATAAAAGGAAAAGAAGTCAACAAGGGTTCTCGAATTGGTTCATGCTGATGTTTATGGACCTATATCACCAAAATTCATTGATGAAAAGAGATATTACATTATATTAATTGATTATTATGGTATAATGGCATGGTTATTCATCATTTTCCATAAGTCTTATGTGTTTGGTTTCCTGAAACAGTATCGGAGGGAATCTGAAAGGTTGCTTGGGAAGAAAATTCTGAAGTTTCATACTAAAAATGGTATAGAATTTACAAACAGTTGGGTGGAATACTATCTTGAGAAACATAGGATAAGTAATCCAGTTTATTCAGTAATAAATACCTAATCAAATGGAGTGTTTCAAAGGAGAAATCAGATCATCAACAACATGGTCAGAACAATGCTTATAGAAAAATTCATACGAGAGAAATTATGGAAGGAAGCAGTATTGACATCGGTCTACATTTCTAATAGGGCTCTATTTTATCTTAAGGAAGGAAATAATCCATATGATATGTGGTACATAAAGAGGCCAACAGTGAAATACTTTCAAATATCTGGAAGTAAGTGCTTTATTATCAACAAAGAAAAACATAGTAAATTTGAGTCAGGTGGTGATGAGGGGATATTCCTTGGCTACTCAGGAAAAATAAAATCATAAAAATGCTTTAACAAGAGTATGGTAAAAGTAGTTGAGAGAAATGAGGTCACGGTTTTGGAAAATGAAGATAATACTCAATAGCACGGTGAATAGTTTCTTGATGAAAGTGATGAAGAGGAAAGTAATACAGGGGGTAGAAGTAGCAGATGTTGACTCAGAAGAAGATGTTGATGATGAACAAGAAGAATTCAAGTCTGTGTCTGCAAAGAAACCAAGGAGTTGAGCCAAAATTGATAGGATGAGTATCATTGGGGATCATATAGCGCCAGTTCAGACAAGTAGAAAGAATTCACTATAGAATTTAACTGTCTTATCTCAAGTTGAACCTAAATTTTCTGCTGATGCAGTTGAAGATGAAAACTGGGTTCAGGTGATGAATGAAGAGTTAGACCAGATTGAGAATAATCGTACATGGGAGATTATTTTGAGTCCAATAGATAAGAATGTCATCGAGACTAAATGGATATTTTTCAATAAGATGAATGAATATGGCATGATGATTCGAAACAAAGCACGACTAGTGTACAAAGGCTACTCCCGGATAGAGTTTATTGATGTCGATTATAAATTTTCACCTATTTCAAAGTTGGAAAAAATCAGATTATTCTTTTCCATTACAGTGCAATGAAAGTTCAAGGTGTTTCATATGGATTTAAAATCTGTATTTTTGAACGATGTTCTAGAATAAGAAGTGTATATTGATCATCCAGATGGTTTTCTCATTCATGAAGATGATAAAAAGTTTTTTCGGTTGAATAAAGCGCTATATGTTCTGAAAAAAGTGCCAAGATAATGGTATTTAAGGCTTGATAAGTATTTGAAAAATATTGGCTTTTAGCATGGGGGTTTATTGCAATCTCTATTTCAACTATTACAATAATCAAAGTATGATGGTTTCGGTTTATGTTTATGACATGATATTTTGTGGATCAGATGAAGCTCAATGTAGACAGTTTTCCAAATTTGTGAAAAGTGAGTTTGAAATGTCAATGATTGGTGAGATATCATTTTTCCTTGGTTTACAGGTGACACAAGGAAGGAATGAAACTTTCATTTCTCAATCCAAATATGACAAGGAGGTTCTGAGAAGATTTGGAATGAAAAATTCCAAGGATATGAAGACTTTGGTTTCTAATCGGATGAAATTATCAAAAGATGATGACGGAAAGGTAGTTAATATCACATAATATAGGAATATTATTGTAATTTTATTGTACCTAATAGCGAAAATACCTGATATTGTTTTTGATATATATTAAGCAGCGTGATATCAAATCAATCCCAAGGAAATCCACATGCTTGCAGTGAAAAGAATACTTCGGTATATCAAGGGAACAGTGGACTTAGGCTTGATGTATAATGATAAATTTCATCCAATGGTATTGGGATACACAGATGAAGATTGGGCCAGTTTAATAGACGATAGAAAATCAACATCAGGAGGTTCTTTTTATCTTGGTGGATTGTGTATTTCTTGGTTGAACAAGAAACAAGATTGAATTTCTTTGAGCACCACAGAAGCTGATTATATTGTAGCCACGCAAGTATGCATGCAGTTATTGTGGATGAAGTAGTATCTTGATGACATGGGCGTGATAATGCAATCTCCGATTGGAATTAAATGTGATAAATCAAGTTCTATAAATCTTAGAAAAAATATCATCCATCATTTTGGATAAAGCACATTGAAATGAAATATCATTTTATTAAGGAGAAGGTAGAGTAAGGGCTAGTGAATTTGGATTATGTGCCTGCAGAGCTATAGGTTGCAGACATTCTGATGAAGGCCTTACCCAAGGAAGATTTTTAGAGGCATCTACTGGATCTGGGAGTCCAGTCGACTCCTCACACTTGAAAAAGTGTGGATGTGGGACAACCCCCTCTCCCCGAGGTATGATGTGTTTTCCCTAATGTGTTGATTTGTGTTCCTTAATCTGTTGTAGACCAAAAATTAATGACCTTTAGGTTCATTGACAAAGGCGGAGAAAGTGTGACTATTAAAGGGGAGAAAATTTCTCTATCTAGGCACGAAGAGAAGCTAGAAGTTGGAGTAGTGAGATAGGGGGAGTTAAGAATGATAATTGGATAATTTGATAGGGGAGAAACATGATGAGAGTATGGGTTTCTTCGTTTTTAGAAGTGATCAGCCAGATCTTATCTTGGACAACACAATAACCAAAGAAGTAAAGGAGGAGTATTAAATATGATGATGCTAGAAGTGATCTATTGAAGAAGGTATATCGTAATAGCTAAGGTTTATGATGAAAGAAGTTTAATATTAAGGTATCAAGAATTGGTTTTTGAACTGAAGTGATTTATTGATGAACTTTTAATACTACTCTTGTTTCTCATGTCGATTATTGATCATGTGGGCTTAAAGTATGTGTTAAGTGAATCATTGAATTCTATTTGAATAGCTCGAAGCGAATAGTGGCAGAATATGTATGGAGCTATAAAGAGGTATCATTTTATGAAAGATTTTTCAACAAACCTAAAGGGTGATATTGTTGGTAAAAAAATCCCTCAAGGTAACATTGAATCATTTTTTAGGTGATTGTGTTTTTTGAAAAAGTGGGTTTTTTTGTTGAAAAATAAGGTTTCCATGGTGATTTTTCAAGTTCTAGAGATATTTTCTACAACCTATTTTGAAAAATAACCATGAAAAAGGAATGGATGATCTAGAGGTAGTACAAAAAGAACAGATACAAGGTGGTGTTGTGTGTTTGCCAAAATTTTGGGCCTCAAAATCAAAAAATGGGGGAATGTATTTTTGGAAAAGGAGGTTGCGTGAAAGATTGAAGGCTGTATGGAAACATTAGTGCAAGGAATTTTTCAAGATCAGAACTTAGAAATATGGAAAATGCATGAAGTGCGCGAAATATTGGAAATGTGCGTGAAAGATGAGGTTGCACAAAATAAACATACACACCAAATGCAATGTCAAATGGGGTTTTGTGTGCTCTAGGATGATCTTTTTCAACATTTAAAATCTTCCACGTAGGGGTCAGCAATTCCTATAAATAAGAGGTGACCCCCCTTATTCAATACAGCTCAACACTTAGAGATAATCTAAGCTCTGGATCGCCTAATAATTTTAAGAAAAGGGAGTTGCATGAGAGATTTTTAGTTGCACTCATGCTAAGAAATTTGTGCATAATATTTGGGTTGTGTGTAAGAGTGAAGTTGCATGCAAGGGGTTTTTCACAAAAAAATGGAATCTTACACACAAGGAATCAACGTTGTGCACAAGATATAGTAAGGGTTACGCGAAAGATTTTACTTTTCCTAGTAACACTACAGTAAAGTTTTATTCATTAGTGGATGAAAGTGGAACATTAATAGAACATCTAAATACAGTGTAAGATGAATTCATTATAGATAATGAAGGAATGTACAAGTCTATAAACTGTGAGTGGATCTTTTGAAGAAGAAGTGATCACACTTCAATTGAGAGAGGAGTGAGCTCTCAATTTTTGATTGGTTGTAAACTAGGAGGGATAGTGAGTCCACTCCAAAATTCATAAATAGCAGTGCGCTTATAGTGGATTTGGTACATTGACACATTTCTAGTATATGCTCCTTGGATGTATCCTAGTGAGGTTGAACCAAGTAAAATTGTTGTGCCCTATACATTCTTTAATATTTTTTCATAATCTACAATTGGAATGAGAGAGAAGAGAGTTTTGTTTAACAATGAAACAAGATCAAAAGGGTCATCTGTTTTAATCTGTTATACCCTGATTCACCCCCCCCCCCTCTCAAGGTATCTAGCTTAGTGGACCTAACACCCTTTATAGTATGGTTGAATTTGGAAATGAATCAGCTGTGGTGTCATGGTCGATATGGGGTTAGACCTAGATAGGTGTTTCCTGGGATAAGATGAGTGTGGATTAGGAGGATCAATATGCATGTGAGATGATGTAACCTATTGAGGTTATGCTCGTGGAGTGGTATAAGGAAATCCATGTGGTGGGGAGTTCACCATCAGTCATGAGAGGGTGTGGCACTATTTATGAATGTAATTTTAGTGGCTGTTAAGGATGAAGTTTATAGTGATCCAGGAAGGAGCGGTGATTTATGTTTCATATTGGCACTCAATTATGAGTGTTGTGTACATTCCCAATTATCACATGTGGTAATGAGTAGATAATGGGTCATGGAGGAATAACCCTCATGTGGGTAGGGTCATGGGTATTGTAAGACTGGTCATTGGATGCTCGATAAGGCACTAGGGTGTCAGTTTGTAGGTAGATCTGATTATATTTAGTTATTTGGTAGATGTTAGATGCAAAGTTAGAATACGATATCAGATGGAGTCCATGTGTGATATCTATTAGAGTTGTTTCTCTAGAACCAAATTATATATACTTTATGATTACCTATATTCATTGTTTTGAATATTAATAAACTTATTATAACAACATGATTGTTCATATGTGTGACATAGTATGTGATAATTTCATAAGATTAACTGCCATACTATAAGGTTGTAGAGACCTGGTTTTCACCTTGTAAGACTTTAGAATATTTTTACATATAATTCCAGAGTTGGGCGCTGATACGGAATGCAATTACGAGGATTGGTGTGTCCATAATAAATTATATAAAGATGTTAATTTTTGTAATAATATGCAGATGATGGAAGTGATATATCTCTTAAAATTTTGATTAGATCAGAAATTTGAGACCGCGGTTGGGTCCGGAACTCGAAGTTTACCCTAGGCGCGACATAAAATATGTCAACACGGGATGTTCAGACCACTCACTCGTTAACGGTACGTTAAATGGATGAATTGATTTATTAATTAATTCATTTAATATATCAAATCCAAACAACTCTCAAACAGTAACTCAGATCAGAAATCAGAGGCCACGGTTGAGTTTGGTACGTGGCGTTTACCTTAGGTGAGTCATAACTTCTGTCAGAGAGGGACTTCTTTGAGAAAATTCACCTAGGGGAAAATCATAAATAAAATAATTAAACTTAATTATTTTACCCCTGATGCCAAGTCAAATAAATTTTTATCAGAGACTCGGATTGAAAATATAAGACCATTGTTGAGTTTGTAATGGAGTGTTTATCCAAAGAACGACATAAAATGAGAGTGCGTGGAAGATTTGGATTTTGTGATGAGTGGGATACCTATAAATAGAGGTTTAAAGAGACTGATTAGGGTTAGGTCCCAATTCCTCTCTCTCTCTCTCTCAAAAAACCTCTCTTTATCTCTCTCCTCTTCAATTACTCTTCATCTAATAGAGTAGAAATCTCCTCCGAAACTTTTAAGGATCAAAGCTAGAGCATGAATATTGTATCGTCATTGATAAATGGATGGATTGAGGTAGGATTCTTCCATTTTTTACCTCCAATTGGAGTTTTAATTTGATAATCCATCTTTTTTTCTTTTAATTCATTTTTGGTTAATCATTCGTTGATGGATGCACTAACACAGCCATCAATCCTTGCTAAAAATCACTTTTGTTCGTCGTGTTCTTTTCCCGTTCTTTGGGTTTATGGACATTTAATTTTGGACCCAACAATTCTTCGACGGTTTTCGGAACAAAGGCCATGGAGTTGAAGATATCATACCAAGCTTTCCGGAACCGAGTCTAAAACAATCTTTGGAAGTCTAGTGTGGTCACGGTGGCCCTTAGAATGGGCCACTAGAGTAGAACCACCAGCGGCGGCCGATGGCGGCCCAAGGTGACGGTGGGCCATGGGAGCTAGATGCTGATGTGGCTGGGTGTGCTACGGCGGCCGGTTGGGCGAGCAAGGCGGCTAGGGCCATCTGGCGGTTGGTTAGCTAGGTTCAGTGGAGGCCGGTGTAGACGACTGAGCAAGGAGGCTGGGCATGTGGCTCAGTGGGATGGCAAGGTCGGAATGGAAAGACCAGGATGGTGGGGGCTCAGAAGGCGGGTGATTGGGTGGAGGAGCAGAGGCGGATGGCTAGTAGTCAGGCAGGCGCTATGAGGTGGAAACCGGGGGACATGACCTACATGATGTGGGTGTCGTGTTGATGTGGTGTAGTGGCAGACCAGGTCATCTAGCCAAGTCGGGGGTGACGCGGACTGAGCCATGGTAAAAAGGTGGGCTGGTAGCAGGTAGGTCAAGCCATGGCAGAATGGGTCGGCGATGTAGATCGGGCTGGCCGGGCCGGGCTGGCCAGGTCAGGCCGGCCCATATTGGTCTAAAATGCATTTAGACGCCCGTATCTCCCAAACTGCCCGTCCTTTTGATGCAACGTTTATGCCCACACATCCCTCTCATCAAGAAAGTTCTTTTTAGACCATTTTGAGACTTTAAATCTTGGTTTCATTGCTCGGTTTCATGAAATACCTAATTTTAATAATAATAACATATTTATTATTATCTAGGGACCCAGTATTGGACCTAAATTTTAAATAGAATGTATGTTTAGTGCACCATCAGTGGTAGGGAAATATTTTTCCTTAGGCGAACTTTTTAAGATGACTTCCAGGTGTTTAAACTAAAGTCAAGGGTGCAAACCCCATGAGGCCCAGTTCACACGCTTTGCGATGAAATGAAACTTTTTCACTGGGTATCCATTTTGGATGAATGAGTAGTCCATCTCATGAGTTTTTTCATGGGTATATCAATGGTTTAATTTGTATAATTTGTTTCAGGATAAAGGTGTGGGGCACATAGGACATCTTTCGAGCGCAATGTGGTGACTTGCAACATTTCCATCGGATGTTCGTTTGGGGCGAATGAATAGTCTATATTGTGTTTTTTCTCAAAAGGATCACAACGGTGTGATCTATTTGAACTTACGGAGCCCTATTCATGATCTCATTAAATATGGAAACATTAAATGAAATTTGGTGGAAGATTCTTTTGATGTGTTTGAATAGAACTCGTGGCTTGGGTTAGCTTTGTGTCTTGTGAGAGTGTACAAGTTGTATTAAGAGATGTGGTCAAATGTTTTGGATCCATTTGAGGAGTTGTGCCAGTGTAATTATGCTTTTGGACCTTTGAATCAATGATGATTGATGTGCACTCATCATCCTTTTCACAAGGTGTATCAAGTACTCTGGGAGTAATCTGGCACACCTAGGGGTACTTTTTCATAATTTAGTACCCAAGAATGACTATGTACATGACCAGGCAATGAGGTGGGGTGACAAATAGTGTGGTCCCCACACATGTCATGTACTACTTTACGAATCTTCTATCTCTTGTAAATCCTTTTTTGGACTCAGATTTTGGCATGTGAGTAGCCTATCCTAAGTGTGTTTCCATGAAGAATGTGATGATTCCCTCTATAGTGGCTTCCAAGATATGATGTGAGATATTCTGGGTGTGATGCATATCTAAGGCGATGCTCGACAACAATTGTGGTTAGGTGATGGCATCAGAGTATTCCGAGTGGAACCCTCCAGTTGGGCTAGGCATGGGTCCTCGATGACACTAGAGTGGAATCCTCTAGTCAGGATGGGTATAGATCCTTGAGTTATTCCGATTGAAACCCTCCAATAGGACTGGGAATGGGTCCTCAATGACACTAGAGTGGAACCCTCTAGCCAGGTTGGGCATGAATCCTCGACCTATTTCGAGGGGAACCCTCCAGTCGGGCTGGGCATGGATCCTCAATCTTGAGGCACGACCTCTCGACAATGTGGATTAGTGATGAGACATAGTTTGATGTAACTTTGGACTCACAAGGAATAGGGTCTATTTCCCCACTGATATGTATCCTTATGACGTGACCTAAAACCATGAGGGTGATATAATTCTTCCCAAAGTGGATAGTATCAAGGTGTGTTGATTGGGTCCCTTTGACTTGCAGTTCAGAGAAGACGTGTGGGATGTTAGGCATCGATGGTGGTTACTTTTGGTATTATTGGATACTAACTTTCTTGGGCTGAGCTATGATATGGATATCCCCTTACTCTATCATTTAGGTTTCTTTGACTAAGTATATATATATCCTGTTTCGGTACCCACTCTTGGGTTTCGGTTACTCTCCTTCCAGGAGAGGTGAAGACGTGCAGGGTATGCCATGGTCTTTTCATGTCTAAATTCTCATGTTTAGATGAGTATACTATCCTACTATAGGTAGAGAAGACTCTACAAGAAGTTTATATTCTCACCGTTTCTAGCTCCTTGTGTTGGGAAAAGATTACTTGACACTCTTGTTGGTTTGATTTTTACTCTATTCTATTATACCATGTTCTATCTATTATTCCCCTATTTAGTATATCTATTGCTTCTCCCTTGATCCTTTGGGGCATCCTACTGAGTATTTTTATACTCACCCCTGCTTTTCCTTCACCCGCACTTAGCGTGCCCTTGCAGATGACAGATAGGTTGAACGTGACTTTAGAGGACTTAGGGATACATAGTGCTTGGACCATGTGCAATGGTCATGACTTGGGATTCAGGAGTGGGGATCTCCCAACTATTTTACTCTTCCACCTATTGTCGATTTGTGGAACTTTTCTGGTTGGGAGTGTATTTTTCCCATTTACCTTTCAGTTTGCTTTCTGTGCTTATACTTTTTAGAGGTTGATGCATGTATGTGGTTTATTTTTAGTAGTTTTGTATCTTTTTTCCCTTTTTCCTCTACACTTTTTTATTGATATGGTTGTGTATATGTGTGTATATAGGTTCTTAGGAAAAGTCCTCCTCAAGTTGTTGTGTCTTCAGTGCTAGTTTCCACCCCCTAGCCTATGGAGTCGGGCTTGGTGTAGTTATGTCTTGAGCCCCAGTACGGGTCAGGTCATGAAAAAGTGGTATCCGGTGTGATTTGACCCTGGGTATGTTGTTCAGATGTTTCCCTAAAAAGGTATTGTTTGGGTTTAGAGAAATACCATCAAAGATTCTCGAGAGTGTCTCTTGGGACAGGGATTCTAGTGATGGTACAGGCAGTTGATGTATCCATTCACCAGGACCCTGATTAATTGCTTGTCGACTCAGCGCCCTAAGACACTTGTTGTAGGGAAAAAATGGTACATGAATCATATAGGATTGAGTATTTGACTATCCTTCTTGATCCAACTCCCCATATTTGTTCATATATATATATATACTCATGTGACCATAGTACTCCTTGATAACATTCAGGATGTCTTTGCGGAGCCAACCATATAGGATACTAGATCTAGTTCATGACGAAAACCCTATGAGAAATGAGGCCTCAGTTCAGGATCCATCATCCAATCCCCTTCATCTAGGTGGACAGGTAGCAACACCTCCACCTGTTGAGCAGTATACATCCCCAACAGAGTGGGTTGGGGATGTGTGGAGGATGAGAACACTTTGTGAGTTCCAACGACAAAGGCCGATGAGGTTCCACAGTGAGCCAGACCCTCAGGCATTAGAGGTTTGGTTAGAGTCGGTGTTCTACCTCATCAGGCTTGCATGGACACCGATAGATTAACTGGGGGCTTTGGCATCGAGCCTTTTCCATGGAGCATCTGGAAGTTGTTGGTACTTGGTTACTCAAATGCACGATGAGTCCAAACTATCATCGGACGACTTCTAGCAGCAACTTCATGAGGAGTAATTCCCCTCATACTTGTTCTCCATTCTACTTCAAGAGATCCTTTAGTTTCAGCAAGGTGGGATTATTGTGACTGAGTATGCAACTAGGTTCATAGACCTTGTGCACTTTTTATTTGGACATGATCCATGATGGCTACTTCCGATCATGAAAGTTTGAGTAGGGACTCTGTAGAGATATATGTTCTATATTAGAACCCTTTTTCATCCCCACCTATGTTGGAGTGTTGAAGTAGGCACTGGTGAAAAATATTTTTCTTTCATAGGGATGCCATACAGCTAGTTGTGGTAGTGAGTGAAATAGAGCTGAGATGCCCTCGATAGCTAGCAGATTCCAGTCGACAAGATCCTGACTTAGGAGGCCTCCCCATAATCAGTCTTAGTCACATAGTCGTATCGGGATGAGATAGTACAGAGTGCAGTGACAGCCTAGGGAGGACTTTTTTTATTCTTGTGACAGTCAAGGTCACATGGGATGAGACTAGCCAACTATATGTGCTAAGAATACCAAGTAGGCAGTAGGTGGACCACGAGGGCAAAGACAGTGTCATGATTAGGGTGGTCCTTATGGAGGTGGTGCTAGTATAGGGGCAGGAGAATATGGAGGTGAGGGAAAATTATATAAGGTCTTTCCACCCCTTCTAGATGGCCCACGTTAGGCTTAGGAAGCTGACAGTTTGGACTATAAATAGCCAAAAACTTTGGATGTCTATGATCCTACAGAGTAGGAGATTATGAGAGGTATGCCATGTGTCATTTATACTTTTTTAAGTAGAACTTATTATACACTATGTGAAATACTCTTTTCTCCCTGCTCCTTACTTTAGGTTTTATCAGGGATATGTGGGGCATCGGTGTAACCATGTGTTGGTGTTGTTCAATGTAACCTTGAATGCATGAAGAAGAGGGGTCCTTCCCCCACCAAGATGTATTTTTGTGACATGAGAAAACCCGCGAGGGAGATTCAATGACGCCCAAAGAGGATAGTATCAAGGTGTGGTGTAATATTCACTCTGACTCATGTGTTTAGGGTGAGGTTGTGTGATGGAGTGTCGGAGCAGGTCCTGGAATTTTTAGGGGAGTTTTTACTGCTTGAACTCCTTTTTCTTGAGATGCCACTAGTGGGAATAGCGGGGTTCCTATTTTTGGGATTACTCTTCTTTCAAGAGGGGAAAGGACGTGCAAGGTATTCCACATACTTTTTGTGTCTATCCTCTGGTGGTTGGATGAGTTTACTCACTTTCCCTATTCATTGGTACCTTGTATGTTCAACGTCAAGTCTTGATACTACAATTATCAAGTATAGGTTGAGGTGATGAATACCCCATGAGAATAATGATGCAACTCACTATCTGGTGCTGGAAGTGGTAGTCTTCTCCCTAAGAATGTGGAGATTCTACATTTTGGTAGAGTAATTTGTGGTTTGTTCAGACCAAAAGAGTCTCAGGTGAATCTCCACCAAAAGAGACCTAAACTTAAGGTGGAAATGCTAGTAGAAATTCCTATAGGACTATTACTTTGAGATAGTATATACTCTATGAATGGGAAACATTTTAGTATATTCCCTGAGTAGGAAGTGTTAGGATCTCCTAGTGTATGAAGTTTGAGAGAAGTTAACTTCCCTACAACTGACCCTTGTGGAGCAGGAGGGTACAATTTTCTTTAGTCGATGGTGTTGACTCATTCACTTCTAGAGCATCTAAAAAGGTCTCGGTTGTGAGACATCGACTGAGAAATCTTGCATGAACAGATATCCTTGGGTGTTTCACCAGGGGTATTCTGAAGGATAGAATCGTGGGACCATGTTCCAGGTACAAATAATGATTTTGTTCGTGATGTGGGATGTGGAGGTCCGACCAAGGAGGCAAACTATCCCTTGAGTTTCTTCGGTCCATTTTGGATCATGAAATGAAATGGTGAGGTTTTCTGCCTCTTTTCCCTATCCCTAGTAGCTGGAGTGGGCACACAATGTCTCCCACATGTCGCAGCTAAGGATATACATGCGTGTTCCTACACACATCATCTACAGAAGTAGAACTTATGAGGATAGACCATTACTCTATTTCATGTGTTGTATCAACATGGTAAATGTCCAAGAGTTTCCCTAGGAGTAGGAGATCCAGGTGTGAGATCAATGTCCCAAGTTGTTTTCCCTAGTTTTAATTTTTGGGGATGAAAATATTGAAGGAGGGAATGATGTAGGGACCCAGTTTTTACCAAGTAAGACTTTGGAATATTTCTATATATAATTCCATAGCTAGGCACTGAGATGGAGTTCAATTCTGAGGCCCAGTGTGTCCGAAATAAATTATACAAAAATGTTAATTTTTTTATACAATTCATGTGACAGAAACAAGATATCTCTTAAATGGTTGATCAGGTCATAAATCTGAGACCATGGTTGGGTTTGGAACGTGGTGTTTACCCTAGGCGTGGCATAAAATATATCGGTGCAGGACCTTCAGACCCCTTGCTCATTAGTGGTATGTTAAATGGTTGAATTAATTTATTAATTCATTCATTTAATAGATTAAACCCAAATAACTCTAAAATGATAACTCAGATCAGAAATCTGAGGCCACGGTTGTGTCTGAAACGTGTCTTTTACCCTAGTTAGGGAATAAATTTTGTTGTCGCGGGACTTCTGGGAGAAAATTCACCCTGGGGAAAATTATAAATAAAATAATTAAACTTAATTATTTTATCCCAAACACTGAATAAAATAACTTTTGATCAAAGATTCTGATTGGAAATATGAAACTACTATTGAGTTCAGAATGGGGTGTTTAGCCTAAGCACGACATACAATGAGAGGGAATGATGGATTTTGATTCTACGCTAAGCGGGATCCCTATAAATAGAGGTTTGAGGTAATGAATTAGGGTTATCTTCTAATTCCTCTCTCTCTATCTCTACAAACCTCTCTCTCTTTCTCTCTCTCTCTCTCTTATCTTCAATTGTTCTTCATCTAATCGAGGAGAGATCTCTACCGGAACTTTGACGGATCGAAGTTGGAGTGTGAATATCGCATCGATAGTGATAAACAAACAGATCGAGGTAGGATTCTTCCTTTATTTACCTATAATTCAAGTTTTAATTTGATAATATGTCTTTTTTCATTATCATTCATCGTTGGTTTATCATTTGTTGATGGTCGCACTAACACGGCCATAAATCCCCACTGAAAATCACTTTTGTTCTACGTGTTCTTCACTCATTCTTTGGGTTTATTAACGTTTAATTTTGGACCCATCAATTCTTCGATGGTTTGCAGAACAAAGTACATGGTGATGAAGAGCTCATCCAAAGATTTTTGGAACCGGGTCTGAAATAATTTTTGGATGTCTGGTGTGGTCGCAGTGGCCTTCGAAAGGGGCCACCGGAGTAGAACTGCCAGCGGAGGCCAATTGTGGCCCAAAGGGGTGGTGGGAAGCGAGATCCCACTACTGGTGTGGTTGGGCATGCGGTGTTGACCGACCAGGTGAGTGAGGTGGCTGGGGAATTCAGCAACTGGTGAGCTGGGTGTAGAGGAGGCCACCTCGGATAGTTGAGCAAGGCGGATGGGCATGCGGCTTGGAGGGATGTTGAGTCAGGGACGGAAGGGGAATCAGTGGTCTAGTGACTGGGTAGAGGATTCGAGACGGACATCTGGTAGTCAGTTTGTCATTTTGAGGTGGCCATCGGGGGGACACAACCCACGTGATGTGGGTGCCGCGTTGACGCGGTGCAGCGAGGGACTAGGCCAGCTAGCCAAGTTGAGGGGCGACACAGACTAATCCAGAGTGGCAGGCTGGGCCAATAGTGGGTGGGTCGGGCCATGGCAGAATGGTCCAAAGATGTGGATCAGGATGGTCGGTTGGGTTGGCCTAGGTGGATGGATCGTGTCCAGATTGGTCTAAAACGCCTTCAAATGCCCTTATCTCCCAAACTATGTGTCTGTTTGACGCGTCGTCTGCGACCATGCATCCCTCTCATTGAGCCAATTCATTTTAGACTATTTTGGTACTTTGATTCTTGGTTTCTTTGCTCGGTTTCACAAAATTTCTAAGTTTAATAATAATAAAATATTTATTATTATCCGGGGACCCTATATCAGACCTAACTTTTAAATGCAATTTCTATTTAGCGCATCATCAGTGGTGGTGCCATCCTGGTCCTTGGGAAAACTTTTTAAGACGACTTTCGAGTTTCTAAACTAAAGTTGAGGGTGCAGGCCCCATGAGTCCTAGTTCACATGATTTGTGGTGAAATGAAACTTTTTCACCGGGTATCTATTTTGGATGAATGATTATTCCATATCATGAGTTTTTCCATGGGGATCATAATAGATCGATCCGTATAATTTGTTTTGGGATCGAGGCATGTCCCCCACAGGATGTCTTTCGAGCACAATGAGGCAACTTGTGACTTTTCCATCAGATGTCTATTTGGGAAAATGAATAGTCAATCTTGTGTGCTTTTATGCAAGTATCACAATGGTGTGATCCATTTGAACTTACAAATCCCTGTTTTTTATCTCATTAAATGTGGAAACATGAAAAGAAATTCTGTGGAAGATCCTTTTGATGTGTTTAAAGAGAACCCATAGCTTGGGTCAGCTTTGATTCTTGTGAGACGTGAGAAGATATATGAAGAGATGTGGTCAAATGTTTTAGATCCGTTTGAGGAGGTGTTCTAGTATAATTATGTTTTTGGACCTTTGAATCAATGATGATCGATGTGTGCTCGTAAGCCTTTTGATTGGGTGTTTCAAGTACTCTAGGAGTAATCTGGAACACCTAGGGGTACTTGTTCACAGTTTAGTACCCAAGAATGGATATGTACATGACTAGGCGATAAGGAAGGGGCAGACATAATGTGGGCCCCATATGTTTTGTGTACTACATTACAAATCTTTTATCTCTTGTAACTCCTTCTTTTGGACTCAGATTTTGGAATGTGAGTATCCTATCATGAGTGTATTTCTATGTAGAATGTGATGATGTCCTCTTTAGTGGCTTCTGAGATATGATGCGAGATGTTCTGGGTGTGATTCCTATCTAAGGCGATGCTCAACAACAATAGTGGTCAGGTGATGACATCAAAGTATTCTGAGTGGAACCCTCTATCCGGGCTAGGCATGGGTCCTTAATGACACTAGATTGGAATCCTTCAGTTGGGATGGGTATGTTTCCTCGACTTATTCCAAGTGAAACCCTCCAATCGGGTTGGGCATGGGTCCTTGATGAAAATAGAGTGGAAACCTCTAGCCCAACTAGGCATTAGTCCTCAACCTATTCTGAGTGGAACCCTCTAGTCTGGCTGGGCATGGTTACTCAACCTTGAGGCATGACCTCTTGACAATTTGGATCAGTGAAAAGACATGGTTTGATGTAACTTTGGACTCACAAGGAAGAGGGGCACTTTCCCCACCGAGATGCATCCTTGTGATACAACCTAAAATCATGAGGGTGAGACAGTGCCACCCAAAGTGGATAGTATTAAGGTGTGGTGATTGAGTCCCTTTGACTTGCAATTCATATCAGACAGGTGGGATTCTATGCATCGATGGTGGTTACTTCTGGGATGGTTGGCTACTCACTTTCTTGGGTTGAGTTGTGAGATGGAGATCCCCTTACACTCTCATTTGGGTTTCTTTGACTTAGAATGAATATATATATATATATATATATATCCTATTTCAGTGTCCACTCCTTGGGTTTTGGCTACTCTCCTTCCAGGAGAGGCGAAGACGCGTGGGGTATGCCACATTCTTTTTGTGTCTAGCTTCTCATGGTTGGATGAGTCTTCTATCCTATTATAGGTAGTGAATACTCAATGATAAGTTCATATTATCACCATTTATAGCTTATTTTGTTTGGAAGATCTTACTTTACACTCTTGTTGGGTTAAGTTGTACTCTCTTCTATTGTACCTTTTTCTATTTAATGATCCCCTCTTCAGTGCATCTATTTTTGCTCCCTTAAGCCTTCGGGGAATCCTACTGAGTATTTTTGTACTCACCCCTTCTTGGGATTTTTCATCACTTGGTGTGCCCTTGAAGATGACAGATAGGTTGATCATGACTTCATAGGAGCTAGGGATACAAAGTTCTTAGATTGTGTGTGGTGGTTGTGACTTGGGATTCAGGAGCGGGGCTCTCCCAGTTGTTTTACTTTTCCACCTAGTGTTGGGTTGTGGCAATTTTCTATTTGGGTGTGTATTTTTTTCATTTACCTTTAAGTTTACTTTCTATACTTTTATTGTTTAGAGGTAAATGCATTTATGTGGTTTATTTATAGCAGTTTTGTGTCTTTTGTTTCTTTTCCCTCTGCACTTTTTCATTGAGTTAGTTGCATGTTTGTATACAGGTTCTTAGGAAAAGGCCCCCCTGAGTTGTTATGACTTCAAATCTATTCGCTACCCCCTGTCCAATGGAGGTGGGCCTAGGGTAGTTGTGGCTTGAGCCCTAGCATAGGTCGGGTCATGACAAAGGTCATAACGGTTCCCTGCTATGATGAGAATCATGATGTTCCAAGATATTATTATTAAATATATGTTTTATTTCCATATGGTATTATATAATAGAAAAAAATGATATAGCCTATCAAGGGTGGAGACTCATAGGTATTTGAGGCACTTTATCATGGTGTATTCCCCTGGTAATTTCTAGTGTAGGAGATTATAAGAACATGACCTTATCGTAGGAAATCCACATTTATATGTGTCATTGGATGTTCTTATCTAAGAATGTGTGTACTAATCCTTAGACTTTAATATTATTATTAATGGGTATTATTAGTTTTTTACTTTGATGTATTAATAAAAAAATATGATGACATATGTTTTTTGAAAAGTGTGATATATTGGGTGCATCAAGAGTGATATTTCACTAATGAATAATGCAAAAAAGTATTTTTCTATTCTATTATTTAAATAAAGTTGATATCTCAATCCATTTTATGAGAATGAAACAACCTAAATAAATCTATGGTCATGGTGTTCTGTGGGTAGGTTCATTTTAAGAAAGTAAAAGAAAGATACACCAAGTTCATAGGTTGATGACACCATTATATAACCTACTTGATTAGATAAATTGTGATAAAAGGATTATATTACACAATAGTGTTTGTATGATGTTGTATGTTTTTTCAACATTAATTTCTTTCTCTATGTGTTCCATGGTGTATTACTAGACACTAACCTTGGACTTTGGGAAGCTCCACCTGTTTCCATTGAGAAAAAGGCCTAGTGGGTCACACTCTATGTGTATCCAGAACCTCAATTAAATATTAAATACAACTTATTATTTAACATGTTTAATAAATATTATTCTTGTACATGGTTTAGTAATTATTTTTGTTTTCTTGATCGCATATATTCAATCACTAGTTATTCAAGAGATTATTTATGATCATAATATTTAACAAATATTTTTTTGATATTTAGTGAATATAATATTTATTTATTTATTGGAAACTAATACAGTGATATTTATTTATTAAATAAATATTCATTATTCATGGCCTGATAAATATTTTGGAGGAATGGATGACCGATTTTAAAGGATTGGTGAGAAATAATACATATTAAATACTATTTGAATAAATTGTAAATAATTTATTCAAGAAATAATATTTAATTAATTTTCTTATTTTGCGCATGTCAAGAAATAATAATTTTATTATTATAGACATGTGGTTCCATGGGTATTAATGAAATAATAAGGGCATGTGTATAATTATTATTTTCTAACATTGGCACTATTTAAACCCAATAATATTATTTCCAGTCCAAAAATGTGATCCATTGTTTTGGTTGTGCACAAAGACATCCAAAGAATCCTCTCAAGCCCTAGAGAGATCCTCTCTATGAAATACCTCAATAATGGAGAGAGATCCTCCTCCACAATCCCTATTTATCCTAGATAGATCAATTAAATTCCTTGAAATGTTCTTAAGGTGATCATAGAATAATGGTGCAAGCATTAGGTTATTCTGATATAACACTCATAGATTCCTAAGAAATCACTCAGAGGTTCATGGTGCACATGTAGATCATAGTTAGAGGGAATATTTACTTGATTCCTAAAATACAATAATGGTTTTATGTATATAAATTTGCATGTTCATCGATAAAGAAATAATTTATTACAAGGTAATTCATTAACTAATTAAATTAATTTAAAATCATTATGTGATGATCCTACATTTGGTTCCAGCGTTCTCATGTCAATTAATCTTTGATTAAATTCCATTAGTCACTGAATTATTCATCGTTTACATATTAGATTAACTATCAGTTATGAAAAAAAAATCCAAGTTGGTTATTCCCTACCATCTTTTCCTCTATTCCTAAATCTGAATCATTATTCATTGTGTTCTCATGTTAATTAATCTTTGATTCAATTACATTACACATTTATCATTAGTTTTTCAATTCTGGTTTAATCATTCTTTAAATCTGAATCATGATATATCCTCTTCCTCCTATTTTTTCTTATAAATATAATCAAAAATGGATTAATTATGAACAAATAACATTCTAATAACTCATCAAAAGGTGCTAAGGATTTTTTCCCCCATTAAAACAAGAGTACACATCATGTAGCTCATTGTAACATGTTATTTACCAATGTTTAATACACCAAGATGACTCGTGAATTAATTCAGAGTTTCATATATTTATTTCATATGGTGTATATTTAATACATTTAATTTTGATCAGTCCATCCTAGCACATGGTTAGCCAGACTACACGGTAAGTAGCTTGCATACATGACGTGTATTCAATTATTAAAATATGATCTATGTGTTTATTACAAGGCACACGTGACTGGTATCTGTGTAACTCATAGAACACATGATATATAACTCTTATACATAATATGCACTCCATTAATTTCTATGAAAGTAAAACATGCCCAGTCCCTAGGCGTGTGCATCAAATAAATGGTGAAGATTTATACATGATGTGTAACTGGCTAGTACACATCGTGTATATTACCTATTTACATAAAATTTAAAATTAATTTATTATACTGCTTAGACATTATAAACATGTGTTTCATGTTTCATTTATTTGACTTGTACATTCCATGTGATAGGTTATATATATATATAATATCTAATTAATTTCAACATAATATTTGTAACTATATATCATGTGTAATTCATAATACAATGATTACTCTACACACATTAAAACATAACACGCTATATAAATAACATGTGTTTTTGTATCATTTATTTGAAAATACATGACATGAAATTACATGATAAAATGTGTATACGATAAACCACATGATTAAATAGTATACAAATATCATACATGCTAGGTAGTTTGAATAGGTACTCACCATGTTTCCTCCAAGGTATATATTTTTTACTTATTCAATTTTAAATAAATTATTTAATTTATGTAAAATAGTAATGGATGAGAATCTCAAGAAAGTTTGGATGATAATTAATTGATTCGAGTGTGATTTATCTTAAATAAGAATGCTTTTGAATGAATATTAGTTTATTAAATTTGTGATTCATTGCATATGTGTGGATGGTCATTATCATAGACTAGACCATTGTATTTGATTTTTTCCTTTTAATTTTTTATTCAATTAAATTGGTGTATTATACATCATTCATCCTCTCATTATGTAAGGGTTTTCATGCCTACAGTTTCCTTTTATGCAAACCCCTAAACCAATCCTTTGGTTCCTCTTACCTACATTTGAGTAAAAGATTATGTAATATATGGAGCTCCCAGGTGAGTATAGGTAGTTCAAGTTTAGATATTATGTTGAACCAATACAAGAGATGCTTGGGAGGAGAGGTGAAAAGATGTAACACAATTCAAGTCGTGGTTCAAGGTGTTTTCCCCTAGGTTAACAGTTAGTTTATCATCCGTTAAATAAACTAAATATTAATAAAATCTCATGATCATACCACTATTATTATTTTATTTCTATCAAGTTTCATGTTAAATTTCATTATGTATGTTTTTTCACAATCACAAAAATTAATAAATTTACAAGCATTCAAGATAAAACTAAAATAAGTTGGATTATATATCAACTTTATCTAAAACATGGTAAATAACTTAAGTAAATCCATTTAATATTAATAATCATGTAATAAATATAAAATGTGAAATTTATGTATAAAGATAAAAATCCCTCAATTATGTATATTAATTCACTATAGTCTTCCACTAATTAAGTTAAAATCAAAACATAGTTCAAAGAGATTGACCAGAAAAAGTTAAGGTGACTTCAATTATCGAGTAATTCTAACTTGAGTTTTGGGTTGACTTAACTTAGATCATATCAAGGGTTTATTTCCAAAGTGGTAATTGGTGTAACTAAGAGTCAAGGGTTGAGGAAATCCAAATCATGATTTCAATATTGGGGAGTCCACTCAACATATCAAGGAATTATGAGTTAATTCATTTGGAAAACAAATTCCTACCTAAACACCTTAAAATACCATGTTAGGATAAAGTATGGATTATAAGAAGAGGAATATGGGCCATTTCCATTAGAATTTCCAAGCAACAGGATATTCTGAAACCAATGGTGAGGGATATTAGGTTTAAATAAAGTAGTGGGAGATTGATAAATTTAATATTTATTATCAAATTTTATAAGATAAAATACTAAAATTATGATCTTCTTAATTATGTAAATGAAAGTCTACATGAATTTCACTATATTACTATAATCCATACTTGATAAGGATAAACTTATCACCATAACTGATTTCTAAAAATTGAAAAGGTAGTTTTTTGTTATTATATTCCATGAAAAAAAATATACTGGAAAACCCCATTCCTAAAGAACCTGGTCAAGAGCCTAAGAGAAATAATTGTCTCTCTATGAGAAACATTTTGATTGTGACACATATTTAGAATGTTCCATGATCTCATCCATTTCAAATGAGCTTCTAAAGAAACATAAGTATATGAATGTGTATAGCATCATATCTCACCTTCATGATCTCTATAAAGGGAAGGAGATACAAGAGAGATATGAGATGTCCAATGCATTGTTCACATGAAATATTAGAGATTTGGTGACATATGTGCCTTATGTATTAAATATGATTGGCTACATAGATCACTTATACATCTTGGGCATTAAATTCCCTAATGAACTATAAAAAAAATATCATCCTTTCCTCATTGACAAAATCATTCTATGGTTTCATTGTGTATTACAACATGTGAAATGGTAATAATACTATTTCAGAACTTCTTACTCCCATTCTCCAAGTTGACAAGGACATGGGGCATGAAAACTCCATAGTCGTTGTGGTGAAAAAGAAAATAAATAATAATGCAAAGGGACCCAAGAATCAAACCAATTCTAAATATCTCGAGCACCATACTTCCAAGAAGAAGAAGATACAAAGGTGAGAAAATTAAAAAAAGATACATAGTGTTTTATATGTGTCAATAAAATGCATTGGAAGAATAACTATACCCAAAAACAAACGAAAGATAAAGGTTCATTCATTATCAAGTGCAATCCTTCTATATCTACACATTGGGTATTAGATATAGATTTTGTTTCTCATATCTATGTTAAAATATAGGAACTAGGTATATTTTTAAACATTCCATAGGAGAGGTGGGTCTTCAAGTTTCCAATGGAGCATGACTTGCTTCTTTGGATATATGATACTACCACCTTCTATTTCAAACTAGAATGATTTTGGTTTTAAATAACTATTATTTTGTGACAAGTGTTTCTGAGAAAATCATTTCAGTGTCTTGTCTTGACATATATGGATTTATTTTTAAAACTTTAAATAAAAAATGAATCTTTTGAAAAAATATAATTTTTTATGCTATTGAAAAACTAACTAATGATCTTTAAGTATTAAATTATGAAAACCATATATTGCAAGTAGATAATGAATCATATTTACACAAATCATATAACACCTAGTTTTGGAATCAGTATCTTGGTCATGTAAATGAGAAACATCTAAAAAATAACTATCAAGATGGTTATTTAGACTCTTTTGAGTTAAGACCACTTGAAATATTTCATTCTCATTTTCAATGAAAAATGACCAAACAACCATTCAGTTTATAGAGTAAAAGGGCCACGAATCTTCTAAGATCAGTACACACTAATGTGTGTGGAGATTTTCCAGTATAATAATAAGGTGGTTATTCTTACTTCATAACTTTTATTGATGACTTGAGTATATATTTCTATGTTTACATGATGAGGTATAGATCCATGACCTTTGATAAATTCAAATAGTTTAATAATGAAGTACAGAATCAACTTGCTAAGAAGATAAAGAATCTTTGATCTGATCAAGGTGGTGAATATATTAAATAAAAGTTTATCAAATTTCTATGATATTTTTGGATTCTATCTCAACTCACTCCACCTTATACACCATAAAAAATGGTTTTAGTGAAATGAGAAACAATACCTTTCTAGACATGGTAAGATCGATGATGATTCATGAATATATTTCATTATCCTTTTGGGGATATGCATTAAAAACTGTGACATAGACACTAAACTGAGCACCAACTAAATAAAAAAATTAATTAACTTCAAGTTATAGAGTAAAAAGAAAAAAAATTCCACATAAAATTTTATTGGGATGTGATTTGTTTTTTATGGCCACATTTGGAAACAAACTAGTACCTAAAGGCACGAATTTTATTTTTATAGGACATACCAAGGAAAATAAGGGATGTTATCAATATAACCCCTCAGATGAGAAAGTGATTGTAATAAAAAAAATCATATTTCTAAATAGGGATAACATCCACAATAAGGATAGTGGAAGAAATATTTACTTTGATGAATTTGATGCTCAAGATAAACAAGAGTTGGTGCATGAACATATTCCATTGGTCCTCATGGAAGAAGATTTTTAGGAAACATGGGTACTATATAGGAGTATGAGATAGGTAATAGAACCTAAAAGATATGGTTTTCTAGTAATCGGATACAGTGGATCATTATTTACAGAAAATAATAAACCTCCCTCCTATAAAGAGGTGGCAGAGAGCTCAGAATCTATAAGATTTAAATAAGCCGTGAATTTTGAGATGGATTTCATATATTAAAATTGTGTTTGTGTTCTAGTTTATCCACTTGTTGATGTAATTATTTTTGGGTGTAAATGGGTATTCAAGAGAAAAATAGACATGAAAGGTAAAGTAAATACCTACAAAGTATAGATAGTGGATAAAAGGTTTAAATATAATCAAAGGATTGACTAAGAAAAAACCTTTTCTTTAGCCTTCATGTTTAAACCCATAAGAATTATACTTGCTATAACAGCTTCCCATGACTATGAAATTTAGTATATGGATGTAAAAATAGCTTTAATTAATGGGAACCTTCGGTAAGATGTCTATATTACACAAACATAATGGTTTGTGACTCCAATTAATGAGAGAAAGTTTTTTAAATTGAAAAGTTCCATTTATAGATTGAATCAAGAATCTAGTACATGGAACATTTAGTTAAATGAGGCTATAAAATAATTTGGTTTCATTAACAATGAATTTTATCCATGTGTTTACAAGTGGTTTATTGAGATTGTGGTCATTATCCTAGTATTATATGTCAATAACATATTACTTATTGGAAAAAACATGTCTTATAGTTAGTTAAGGACTGATTAAACAAGTGTTTCTCTATGAAGGACTTAAGTAAAGAAATATACATTCAAATGATCAAGATAATTTGTAATATATCCAAGAGTGTTCTTGGTTTAAGTCAAGTTATATACATTTAATAGATACTAAATATATTTACTATGGAATAGTCCAAGAGAGTATTGGTGCAAGTGTCACACGGTATACATATTTCTAAGAAAATGTGTTCTCAAACATAAGAGGAGAAAAAGAGAATGAGTAAAATATTATATTATCTTGTGATGGGATTAATCATGTATGTCATGTATATACTAATCTTTATGTTGATTATGCCTTGATCATGGTAGGTAGATATCAAGCAGATCCAGGTGAACAACATTGGTCTGCTGTTAAGGTTATCCTTAAGTATCTAAGAAAAACTAAGGATGTGTTCTTGGTGTATAGAAGAGATAAGGAGATATTTATTATAGTTTTTAATGATTATAACTTTCAAATATATCAAAATTATATAAATTCATATTCAGGATATTTCTTCAGTCTCAATGGAGGAGTTGTGAGTTGGAAAAGTTCAAAGTATCTAACTTTTGTCGATTCTACAGCATAGTCTGGGTATATAGGGACTTATGATGCAACCAAATAAGTTTTTTATATATTAAAATTTGTCAGAGATATTGGTGTGGTACCAAAAAATAAAGATTATATCACATTATATTTTGATAATACTGTAGTGGTGGCTCTTACAAAGGAGTCAGGGTCACACTAAAGTACAAAGCACATACTCTAGAAGTATCAACTCTTGAGGGAATTTTCTTAGAGGGGTGAAGTTTCAGTGAGTATATTTTACATGGAATAAAATTTAGTATATCCCTTTACTAAATCCTTATCTCGTTATAATCCTGATTATAGTGTGAAATATATCGACCTGAAGGTTATTAGTAGTTGGCTTTAATTCAAGTGGGAGTCTATTGGATTTGGTTCCCTAGAACCAATATATATACTTTATGATTACCTGTATTCATAATTTTTAATATTAATAAACTTCTTATCATGTCATTATTATTCATTTATGTGACATTTTATGTGATAATGTCCTAAGAGTAACTATCTCACTAAAAGGTCATAGTGGTTCCCTACTATGATGAGAACCCAGAAGTGTCATGACAGTATTCTTAAATATATGTTATATATCTTGATGATATTATTTTATGGTACATAAATGATATATTATATATTAAGTGGATACTCATAGAAATTTTAGGCACTTTCTCATGGTGTACTCCCTTGGTAATTTCCAATGCAGGAGATTATGATAACACAACCCGCTAGTTGGAAATCCATATTTATATTTGTCATTATATGTTTCTATCTGTGGATGTGTGTATTGATCCTTATACTTTAATACTATATTAATGGATATTATTAGTCTTTTAATTTGATATATTTATGAAAATAATTATGAAATATGCTCGTGATAAAGTAGGATATGTTGGGTGTGTCACGGGTGATATTGCATTAATGAATTATATGAGAAATGATTTTTCCTTTTTTTTATTTAAAAGAAGTTGATATATTAAACCCTTTTATGGGGATAACATAGACTAAATAAATATATGTTCATGGTGTTCTATGGAAAATTTCATTTCTAGAAATTCAAAGAAATAGACATCGAGCTCTTAGGTTGATGACACCAACATACAACCTACTTGATTAGAGATATTGTGATAAAGGGTATTACACATTAAGTGTTCATATAAGGTTGTATATAATTAAGATATTAACTTCTTTCTATAAGGGTACTTTATAATGTTACTAGATACTAACCTTGGATTTTTGAGGCTCCACCTAATGCCACAAACAAATAATCTTAGAGGGGAACACACTAAGTGTATCATGAACTTCAATAAATATAACTTTTATTTATTATTGACATGCTGATTCAAATATAAGGATTAATAATTATTATTGCTTTATTGATCACATGTATTCAGTCGTTATTTATTCAAGAGAATATTTTTGGTCAGAAGTTAATATAATATATTTTTTATTTATTGGTGAATAATTCAGTGATATTTATTTAGTAAATAAATAATCATTATTAAAGGCTTGATAAATATTGTGGAGGAATGGTGGAATAATTTTAAAGGTCTTATGATAAATAATATATATTAAATATTATTTGAATAACTTTTAAATAATTTAATCAAGAAATAATATTTAATTAATTCTCTGGTTTACGCATGTTAAGAAATAATAATTTTATTACTATAGACAAGGGGTTCTGTGAGGATTAACAAAATAATAAGGGATCATGTGAAATTATTATTTTCTAACCCTGGAACTATTTAAACCCAATTATAATATTTCTAACACAAAAATAAAGATTTATACTCCTCCATCACTCCTCTTGATTCTAGAGATATCAAGAAGAGTTCGTCATGAAGTTATTCTTGAGGCGGTCAAAGATGAACGATGCAAGCATTGTGATCTTTCATGCTAGCACTCGAAGATTCCTACAGTATTTCTCAGTGGTTCATGGTTCATGTGTGGATCACTAATGGAGGTAATCTACAATTAATTCATATAACACAGTTATGGTATGATATAGAGACATTTTTATATTCATTAATAAAAAAATAATTCATCGTAAGGTGATTCTTTAACCTCTTAAATTAATTATAAATAATTATGTAATGATCCTATATTTAGTTCCAACATTCTCATGTCAGTTATTATTTGATTAAATTCTATTTTCCATAAGTTTTTCCAACATGTAAATCTTGAATTAATCATCTATTATGAAAAAAGTCAAGTTGGGCATGCCCTACTAGCACTTACACTATGCTCATAACCTTTAATGTACATTTTATGTTAATAATTTATTGTATTTGGTGCCCTATAACCAAATTCTATATTCTTTATTATTTAATGTATTAATTTTTTTAATATTAATAAACTTCGTATCACATCATGATTTTTCTTATACATGACATAATATGTGATAATTTTCTAAGAGTGAGCAGTTCCCTCTATGATGAGAACCTAGAAGAGACACAACAGTATTCGTAAATATAAATTCTATAGATGAATGATATAATTTTATGAGATATGGGTGATATGGTCTATCAAGGGTGGGTAGGACTATGATCCACTTTATCATAGTGTATTCCCTTGGTAATGAGTGGAGTGTGGTTCATGGAGGAATGACCCTCACGTGGGTAGGATCATGGGTGTGATTAGAATGGTCGTTGGATAGTTGATGAGGCACTAGGATGTAGATGTGTAGGTATATTTGATTCCATCTATTTATTTAGTGGATGAAATATTCATAGTTTGAATGTGATATCATATGGATTCTATGTGTGATATAGATCTCAAGATAGTTTTAGATGTGATCCAAGGGTGATTCAAATCAATGGTGTTTCAATGATAAAGGTGAGAGCATGATGAATAGTTTCATTGGTTGATTATCCAACCATAAAATCACACTGATTTTTGGGTTCAAAATTAATTATGGGTGTTTGGATAATCTCTATATTCCTTTAAGAATTAAGTCATCGTGATTGGATAGTGCCATGGCTCATTGATGGGTGCAATCGATTATTTTCAAGAATGGTTATCTATGTGAGGATAAACTAGTGTTTTGATATGAAATTGGGTGTGGTGAGGTAGAAACTACATTTAGTATATCATTGGATCACTGAGAATTTATTTTCATTTTGCAGTTTCAATTTTGGGGAGCACCATGGCTTGGAATCATCCTTTTCAGGCAAACTATTATAGTAGGGAGCACCATGATCTGAAGAATGAATTGGTCGATGACACCTTCATGTCTTGGGATAGATATGAAGGGTAAGCATCATCTCATTTTTTGGTGATGGTGGAAAGCGGTATCTTGTTTTTTTATGAATATTGTGACTTATGTTTGGATTTTCACAACTAAATCTCATTCGACATTTCAGGATAGAACATGATGATTTTATCATGAATTAGAGACCATGGTAGGTCAAGATTTGTGGTTTAATGAAAACTGAGGATTCTCAAATATGATAAGTCCTATAGTGTGGAGATTGTAATGAATTGGGTTTGTACTACTTGGTAAATTTCATAAGAAATTTGAATTTTTATTATGGATAAAGGGTTATTTTGAGACCCAAGATTCATATTATAATTCTAATTCATGAAACATATCAAAGAGATGATTTTAGATGTGGAACAAGGACAAGTTAGTGATTAAGGTTCTTGAATAAGAATTAAATAAGGTTCGGGTGACCCTCATTTGAAAATTCAGTTATAAGAAGAGACCACTCTATAGATTTAAGGGTTGTGTTATTGTGGTGTTGTGGGTGAAGGATCATGTCATAGCCTCGAGGCTATTCCATGATGGGTATTCAAATTATTGTAGGTTCGAGCTAACCTTGGGGATGGGCTACATTGCAACTTAGGGGCCACATCATAGTGTAACCCTGGTTGAGGGAGACCATGACACATCCCTGAGGGGATATTCCATGGAGAGGGTTTTTAGGGCCATCCCCTTCCTTTTGGGGGTCATTTGTGCCATATCCAAGAGGGTCAGACTGCAGTTTGGCCTAACTACATGGTTTAATGTAGAATTGTCAGTGGACTACACTATAATGGCCCCCCTGGGAAATCTTTTGAATAGGGGTAAACTAGTAACTTACCAGCTGACCCCCTTCATTTTTAGGGCATAGGGTCATCGAGAGATAGTTGAATTGACCAAATCTCCCTTGTCATCTTCTAAGTTAAATCTCCCATATCAGGGGATAATTCTTGGGGTATTTTGATAGTGATTTTGATTATATTCATCATCATTCCTTATTTCATCTTTGTTCTTCTTGGCTAGCCACTAATTTTGGGATGTATCGGCTAAGGTTTTGGTGTCAATTCCACTATATCAAGGTGTAATTAAGTGATAGTGATGGGTATTTTCCATGTGGTGGATAGAGTAATTATAGATATGATGTATTTATGTTGTTGGATTATGTTTCATTGAATTTAAATCACCCTATAGATTTTTCTAGGTCTTTAGATATAATTGGATGAAATTCATGGGGGGACTGGTGTCGGATGTTATGTCATTTTCCATTGATACTATCAGGGGTGTGTTGTGGACCTTTCTTTGGTGTTTTTTCATGGTTTTGGTGTGATGAGATGACTCAATGAGTTATTTGGTGTTTATTCCTAATTTAATTAAATTTTATAATTAGTTATAATTTTTTATGATTAATTGAAATGGGTGTTGTGTTTTGCGATAGGGTCTCAAGTGGATAGACAGTGGTTGGTTAGACTTAAACTAGGTTGGTAGAGAGTTTCCAGGATATGATTAAAGGGGAAATGGCATCGTATGAGGTAGGTGGTCCCTAGGAATTTTATTGTGGTTTATGCATTTCCTTTATATGACATGTGATATATGCTCTCACTACTATAGGAAATCAACCTTTTACTTAAAGAAATTGTTTCATTAATTTAATTATTATAAATGGACTCAAAAAAATATCTAAGGGAAATTATGGATCCCTATGCACTGGTTTGATGCCTTGTCCATTGATGTTTGGGGATTTGATTATAAATGTAAGCCTTGAGGTACACGGACCCTAATATGTGAGACTTAAATGGATTAAGTTATCATATTATACTTGGATAGTTTCCCTTATTTCCCTTAAGCATTAAGAGTGATAAATTGTAATAACTATCCCAAGCAGTCCATGATATGGAAATGAGATGAGTTAAAGTCATTAGGTTGGATGATTGGAGAGTTGGTGGGTGTTACTCCCCCACTAGTATGTGGGTATCTGGGTGGGTAGATCCTATGTAAAATAATAATAGGTTGGGCAAGTGGACTAACCTTTTATGACTTGGGAATTAATATGGGCCTTGTGTTATCTCTCCAGATTGATTCTAGTATGGCTTATTCAATGAGGCTGATGAGGTTGTGATATGATTTTTATGAGGCTAGGGGATGTTATACCCTCCTAATAATGGGTAATAACCCAATATATGAGATTGATATCAAATATCCCATGTAGATTATCTAGAATATTATGCGACTCAGGGGGACCTCGGGGGTATTAGTGAGATACCGACCCTAGAGAGGGTTTGTGAGGGATATGGAAATGATGTTTGTGTCAACTTAGAACCTAAATCAATGGAGTGATCCCGTTATGGTTTTGGTGATAGTTTTAGGTTAGAAACTTGAGAGTTATACCTTACTTATGTGGTATAGGTTTGGATGGATATCCAACCCTTATGAGATGTGTTATATGATATGACTCGGGTGGGAAACATTTCCCACTAATATTTTTTATAATGATATATTGTGGAGGGATGCACTAACCATAATCCTTTATGAATGAATTCCTAATATATTACCTGGTATTTGGTTGTTATTCCTGTATGTAATTACTGATATATGTCTTGGTATTTGACCTTCGAGTCTATGTTGAATTCCTAGGTGGTTACCTAAGATTTGGCCTTCGAGTCTTTGTAGAATGTCCATGCCATGCCACCTATGATTCAGTGGTTATCTATATGTAATTCCTAGGGTTACTTTCTGATATTTGGCTATGATTTCTATCTATAATTCCTCGGATACTACCCATGATTCATCTTTATTCTTATTTATGAGTTGGATGTTATTCCCCTTGATTAGAGTACCATATGGGGAATTATTCCCCCTAGATAGATGATATGAGATCACCAAGTGGGGTGTTATCCCCCTTAGATAGATGATACAAGATTACCAGGTGGGGAGTTATTCTCCCTTGATAGATTATATAATTCCCAAGTTATTTCCTAGGATTCAACCATTGAGCCTCATATTATTTGGAATGATTATGACGTATACTTAAAGACACTCTAACACTAGTTGAAGCAAATATGGTCAATCCCAAGTGTGGCCTTATAACTCAAGGAGAAAAAATGGTTATTTTTTACACTTCCACTATTTATTTATTTATTCAAATTCACATATCACATGTGCATATACTACTTTACTGTATGGGACCTTGTAATGTCACATGTTTATATGGTCATGAAAATTTTAAGAGAAATTTGAATCTTTTAATTAGTGGGTGGGATGGATTTTCATATGGTATTAGAAATGGAATTATGAGAGAAATAACCCATAAAACATGTGTAATTATAAATGATTTTGGGTATATAAGGTGATAGGGGAGTCTTGGTTGAGTAGTGGGACTAGTCAAGGGACTGAATAGGATACTATAGAAAACTATAGTATCCACCATCTAGACGATGGTTAGAAAATAACACCCCTCAATTAGGGGTTACACTAGATATCCTGTGGGGATATTAAAGTGTAAAATGACCCATTAACCCCCCCCCCCTAGAGTTTAATGGGGGAAGTCTCTATCCTTTTTCTTATAGCGTGCATGATAGGGGTCTCTCCCCCTTTCTTGTTGACCTCAATTACCCTCAATGGAAGTGTTTTTGGTGACTTTAAATGTATATATTAGGTGAATATTGGTTGTTTTTGTCCTCTATTGAACCTATCCTCACTTATCTATAATTTCTTTATCCTCTGGCTAGGTCTCCATCAATGATTCCACCAAGTCATGGTGGAATCGCATGATTCTCATGACGCTTTTGTGCAGCCTATATAGAGGACATCCTATGATGAAATTTTATGGTCTCTATTCATTGAATTGAAAATGGTACATCATGTCCTGAAATTCATAAGGTTTTTTTAAATTCAAAAATTAAATTAATAATTTTGTTGGTGATATGGTGGTGGATTTGGCCTGAGATGACATTGAGGTTCTGTATCAGACCTCTCATGATGGTTTGGTCATGGTGGTGGAACAATGCAAAGATAAGGTTAGATTTTTATGATTATATCATTTTAGTATAATTTAAAAGTATTAATTAAAATTTATTTTGATCAATTATTATTGTTTTGTGATGTGACATAGGATCCTAAGCAATCGAGAGTGTGTTGTGGGTCATTAGAAAGCAGTTAGTCATAGTTCTAGTGTGATGAGGTCAGACAATGAGATTCTATGAATTTATGCCTTTTAAAATTAAAATATAAAGTTTTTTCAGAAAAAATTGGAGTTAATGAATTAATTAAAATTTGATTATAATTAATTAATTTGTTGTATTTTACATGAAACATGGCCTCAATGTTTTAGACAATAGTCAGATGGTCTTGGTGAGCCTTATTGAAAGATGTTGGGATACTTTAAAAATGGGTTTCACATTAGTTTTAGGTAGGTGGTATTAGTACCAGTCCTATGGATTTATTTTTTTGATTATGTGGAATATTTTGTGTGGGGTAGCCACTTTAGGTGATTCCCTTTTAGGTTAAATGTTTTATTCAATTTTAAATTGAATGTGCAAGTTAAATTAAAATGGTTGAACAAGTTGAATGTCTTGGAAAATGTACCAAAGTTCCTAGGACATGATGGTTCTAGTTCACTAGATTGACTCCTCAGCTATTGATAGATAATACATTAACCATTGAGATTTTGTGACTTTTGGATCCATGAGGAGAGTGACCAAGATTAAGGAGACTTAATGTCCCTAGTGTAGAATCTCATGACCCCCTCTTGATGTAGGATTGTTATAACTTAAGATGATTGGCCCAATATGCTAGGTGGGACCTTTTAGATACCCATTATCTTCCACACCTATTGAGAGGTGAGACCAGACATAATAGAACTTTATAGAACTTACATAAGGGCTTGATACACCACCAAGTTGGAGGTGAGTGTGTATTTAGAGGACCTTGATCAGGTGGACCTTAATATTCCCCTTATGTGCCTTCGAGCTACTATGTTGTCATGATGGGTGTGGGACAAGAGATCATATTCTATCTAATGTGACCAGGACTGAGTGTAAAAACCTTAGGTGAGTTAGGATGGTCGTGTGAGCGAACCAACCTAGGATGACCATGGATATCAAGATGGGTCATCTTCTATCACTTAATACCTTGCTAGTATGGCGCATCCTTTGTGAGGTCTTGGGGTCGCAGTGTACTTACAATGCTTCCAAGATATATGGTGACCCCAAGTAACTGGTGTTACCTGAGAGACCATATTTATACTGAGGACTCCAAGTGAAATGCCTCCATTTTTTATTGATTAAAGGGGCCTCAGTGGGTACCTAGTGATAGACCATCCCTGAGAAGGTGTGTATGATATGGGTAGTGGAAATTGTAGGTGTTCTATGGGACCAGAGTCACTTGGTAAGCCTGATGTGGATGTAATGAGATATGGTTATGTGAATAGATGATTTTGGGTGACACCTTAAACCCCAAATTATGTTGTGAGATGAGAATTCTATGGTAGTTGAGGTGGGTAAAGTGCATGATCAACCCCCTAGTATATTTTTACTTCCTTATGCTTGACACTTAGGGATGATGGATTCCCCAAGTAGGAGTTTTCTTTTGTAGTTTGTTGTGCTTGGACTAAGTATGGGTATATTGCATTGGTTTCCCAAATATGCCATGGGGATGGGTATATTAACCTAGTTGGTTGAGCCCACGTGCCATGAGGATGGGTATATTACCCCTGATAAGCTTGTGTTCTCTACATGGTCTAGGTATGCGTATATTAAAAAAGATATATGCCCTAAAGAATTATATATATATATATATATAATACTTCCTACATTAGTAGTATTGGTTATACGGTCGATCAATACTCTGCCATGGATATCATTAAAAGAAACGATTCATATGATGAAATGAATAGGAGTTAAATGAATTCATGCATATGATGCCTGAATTAGCTGAGGTATTCATTACTATAAAATCAGCCTTTAACAGTGCTAGAAATGGCATTTATCAGTGCTAGAAAAGTGCTAACTACATGAACAAGGTTAAAAGCCCTGAACTTTTATCAATACTAAAAAAGTGCTGATAAAGGGGTTCTGTATCAATGCTAAAAAAAATCTGATAAATGGTACCTTTATCAGTGCTTTTAAAAGCAATGATAAAGAACCCATTTATTAGTGTTTTTAGCGCTGTTAAAGGAACAATTTATCATCACTTAAAAAAGTGATGATAAAGGGTATTTTATCAGTGCTTCTATGTAAGATGATAAAGTATAACTTTATTATATCTTTTAAAAGCACTGATAAATGTGGCCTTTATCAGTGCTTTTAAAAGTATTGATAAAGGGCTATTCTGCAGTGTGTTTTAATAGCACACTACAGCACCACTATAGTGTGTTATAACAGCACACCACAGCACCAAAAATACATCAGATATCAACACAAACAAGTCCCAATACAGGATTTAAATGAAATAAAATTTACACCACAAACACAAGAAAAAAACACTATTATAGACATTTCAAACATTGGTTTATACAATTACATAAAAACAAATTATTACATACATTCGAAAACATAAATGTTCCTTTATCTTTTAATCCTGACCTAAATCATGCTATTTCTGAACAAACCACCCCTACTAAAGAAACAGAATGAACCTATATAAGAAATAAATTCTTATTTTAGTAATAATATAAAGAAATAAATTAACAAAAAGTGTTAATTTTACTAAAATGGATGTCAATTTTAAATAAAAAGATGAACTTGGTATCATACCAGTCACACCATACATCATATTGAGGTTTGTCTTATTCCAACACATCTTAAATGACTTGTGTATTGTTTTCCTAAAGTATCAAAACAATTTGAATGTGTTTTCTCGGTTTTGAGAATGTTAGTTGTCTTTTTTATTAAAATGACTTTTTAAACTGGAAACACGCACTTTTGAATCATTCTATTCACATTATGTATCGGTTTTATATGAAACATATTCCTATATCTCAAAAATTACTTATGAATCTTTTTCCTAAATTATCAAGAAAATCTAAGCATGTTTTATTATTTTTTAGTGAGTGACACTTTTTGAACTAAAATGTTGATTTTAAACTAATAATGGGCACTTTGAGTCATACCAGGCACATTGTGTATAAGATTGAGGTTTAGTTGCTTCCTACATGTCACAAATGACTTATGGGTTGTTTTTTTAAAGTATAAAAATAATTAGAATGTTTTTTCTTAGTTTTTATGAGGATAATTTTCTATTTTACTAAAATTGATGAAAATTTTAAATAAAAAAACGCACTTTGAGTCATACTGGTCACATCGTGCATCGGATTGAGGTTCAGTTGATTCTTACATGTCCCAAATGACTTATGGGTCATTTTCCTAAAGTATAAAAACAATATGAATGTGTTTACTCAGTTTTGAGTATGTCACTTGTGTTTTTTACTAAAATGTAATTTTAAAATTAAAACATGCACTTTGACTCATACCGATCACATTTTATATTACATTAAGGTGCGGATGATTATTACAAATCATAAATGACTTATAGATTATTTTCCTAAAGTATTTAAAAATTTTGAATTCATTTTCTCAATTTTGAGTAGGTCATTTGGCCTTTTAACTAAAATTAATGTCAATTTTAAATAAAAACACGCACTTAGAGTCATATCGGTCACACTGTGCATCAAATTAAGGTGTGTCTGATTCATGCACATCTCAAATCACTTATTGATTGTTTTCCTAAAGTATCAAAACAATATGAATGTTTTTTTTGGGTTTTTAGTAGGTTAGTTTGTTTTTCTACTAAAATTGATGTCAATTTTAAATAAAGACGCACTTAGAGTCATATCGGTCACATCGTACGTGCATCGGATTGAGGTGCAGCTGATTACTACATGTTCCAAATCACTTATGGATTTTTTTCCTAAGGTATCAAAACAATATTAATGTGTTTTCTTGGTTTTTAGTATATAGATTTTATTTTTTACTAAAATGTCATTTTAAACTTGAAACACACACTTTGACTCATACGGATCACATCGTGTATTGGTTTGATGTGATACTTATTCCTAAATGTCAAAAATTATTTATGAATTCTTCCCTAAATTATCAATAAAATCCATGTTTGTTTTCTTAGTTTTCAGTGAGTGAAAATTTTTAAAGTCAAATGTCAATTTTAAACTGATAACAGACACATTGAGTCGGTTGTCTTTTTTACTAAAATTAATGTCAATTTAAAATAGAAATAAGTAATTTGAGTCATACCAGTCACATCATGTGTAGTATTGAGGTGCGGCTGATTCTTATAAGTACCAAAGTCTCAAAACAATCTTAACTAACAATGTTACCATTATTTCCATTGAATTTCTTTGTCGAACTCTCAACACTGCATGAGTAGTATCGAACAAACCACATCAACTTGAAAAAAAATCCACCTGTATAAGAAAAAAAATTATTATGTGAGTAATACTAAAAGGAAATAAATTAAATATAAATATTAAATAATACATTAATTATATGTAAAATAATTTTAGTATGAAAAACATCAAGATTAACTCTATGATTGAGAAGAGACGGTGTCCTTGCTCTTCCTACACAGGCAGTGGAGAGAACATGAAAGAAAGTGATAAATGAAACACTATAGGGGTGAAAAGGTCTTGAGGGAGTAGAATAATGGAAGTTATAAAGATCACCCTAACCCGAACAAAATAATTCACCTGTATAAGAAAACAATTATTATGTGAGTAATAATAAAAGAAATAAATTAAACATAAATAGAAAACAATAGATTAATTATATGGAAAATAATTTCACTATGAAAACATCGAGATTACCTCTGTGATTGATTAGAGGTGGCTTTTTTTCTCTTTATAAAAAGTAAGTGGGTAGAACATGAAAGAAAGTGATAAATGCAACACTACAGGGGTGAAATGGTTTTGAGGGAGAAGTATCATGAAAGTTAGACAGAGCACCCCAACTCGGACAAAAGAATCCACTTATATAAGAAAACAATTATCATGTGAGTAATGCTAAAAATAAATAAATTAAACATAAATATGAAAAAAGATATTAATTTTATAGATAATTATTTTACTAGGAAAACATCAACATTACCTCTGTGATTGAGCAGAGGTAGAATTGTTGCTCTTCCTGCAAAGGTAGTGGAGAGAACTTGAAATAAAGTGATAAATGTAACACTGTAGGGGTGAAAATATTTTGAGGGATAAGAAGCATTAAATTTAGACAAAGCACCCAAACTCGAAAAAAAGAAAACACCTGTATAATAAAATAATTATCATGTGATTAATAATAAAAAAACATAAATATGAAACAATACATTAATTTTATAGAAAATGATTTTAATGTGAAAACATCAAGATTTCCTCTGTGATTGAGTAGAGGAATTTTCATTGCTATTCCTATAAAGTCAATGGATAGAACTTGAAATAAATTTATAAATGAAACACTATTGGGGTGAAAAGGTCTTGAGGGAGAATATGCATAAAATTGGACAGAGCACCCCAACTCGAACAAAATAATTCAACTTTATAAGAAAAAAATTATTATGTGAGTAATACTAAAAATAAATAAATTAAACATAAATATAAAAAAAATAATTAATTCTATGGAAAATGATTTTATTGTACAAAACATCAATATTACCTCAGTGATTGAGCAGAGACAGTGTCATTTCTCTTCCTGTAGAGGCATGAAACATGGATAGAAATATTCTAAAATAAACGAACTCTAAAAGGAATAATGAAAATTAAATCAACATTTCATTATATAATTTCTTAGTAAAATTGATAAATTATATCATAACATTAACTTTTCATCTTTCCAAATGGTTTATTTGGTCCAGATATAATCTAATAACTAAACTAAGGATTATCTGTGCACTTCATTACAGTTTAGAATACTATATGGATGTTAGAAAAGTGTGAGAAAAATAATGATATTTATGTATATTTATCTCCATTGATCAATAGAGCCAAAAAAAGGATTGGTTGTGCATCATTCAAAAAGTTAGTAACAAAACTAAGGATTCTCTATGCACTTCACTATTGTTGGTTAACTACTGCTTATCTTAGAATCTGACCAAAACTTTCTACCTGGCATCCCTATGATGTTCGTGTCCCACACATGCTCGCAACCATATATATGTTCAAGAATATAATTAGTTTGTTTCTATCTATGTGTGGGATGAGAGCATCACGGAGATGTTGGGAAATAAGTTCAGGTCAGATACTATGTTAAGTTGTAGTTAACTAATAGTAGTGAAGTGCATAGAGAATCCTTAGTTTTGTTATTATCTTTGTGAGTGATTCACAGCCAATCCTTGTTTAGGATTCATTGATCAATATATCCAAATATAAATCAATATTCTTACAACTCTTCTAGACTAATTTGTTTTTAATAACAACAATGTAAACATGGGCATAAAATTTTAGAAAGGTCTTTTGCATGCTCTCTTGAAAACTTGATGAACTCTTTAACTTCATCATCATATTCATTTGTCAAATTATTATCATGCATCCATTTTTGGTTCATATCCATACTATTGGGTTCAAAAAATATTAATTTTATACAACATATAAATAAATACACATAAGATCTTCATTATCAAAAGTGAAATTTATAGACAATTATAATAATGGAAACTCCACATTTGATTGTTTCAAAAAAATTCAGTATGTTGAAGAAAATGGGTAATTGAATTTAAGAAAATAATTACTCCACATCAAATCTTTCTTAAATCCCCTAAACAAATGAAAATATAATATAGGAAATTAAGGAGTAATAAGATACTCAAATATGATAAACAAGAATAATAAACTCTCATTCAATCAAATATAGGATATAAAAATGTATTGGAACAAGTGATGTATCAACCTAATGAATTATTACATCTAAAATTAATGGTATATCAATATTTGAAAACATCTCAAGACTCTTGGGATTTCATGTCACCACACTGACCCATCCCAAGGAAATTCAAGGTACTCCAACTGGATGTAAAATTAGCATTTACTAATGGATTACATGAATATGAATTACATCAAACAAAAAGATAGTTTTCTCACTCTTTAATATGATAATAATGTTTGTAAATTGACAAAGGTTATGCATGAATTGAAAAAATAACTAAGAGCTTAGTGTTGAAGGTTATATGAATTATTAAAGAAAATTTAATTTAAAAAATTAAGAATTGATCATAATCATTACATAAAAAACAATTTTATGGATAGATTGAGAGTGTTTAACAATGTGGATGACATAATATTTAGAGGTTCAAGAGATGAATGATGATAATAATTTTCTACATTAACAATGACCAATGTTTAAATGTTGATGATTAGTGAGTTGAAATTTTCCTTAGTTTATAGGAGACTCATGAAATTCATGGGATATTTATTTCCTTATCCATGTATGTGAGGGAAGTGTTTTATAAGAGACTCATGGAATTCATGGAATTCATGGGATATTTATAACTTTGGGTGACAAATTTGGGAAATGTAAACAAAATAAAACAATCTAATAAACTTTATGTGACTCTATGTGTCACCATTGAGTCCAGAAACAATAAACTCTCCATGAGCGATCAAGAGTTGAATCAAAATTAGAAATTGAGAAAATCGGAAGGCCTGCCTCACTAGTATACAGTCATCGGACCACAAATAACAACATCATCAAAGAAGAAATCAAAAATGAAACCAAAAATACACAAAGAAAATCAGAATGACTACCACGCTAGGTTGAAGAAAATCTAAGACCCACTTCAAAAACCCTAACTACAATCAAACACTAGATGTTAGAAGAGATGTTAGAGCAATGTAGGTAGTCGAGTGGTGTAATCTGAGCTTCGATTCACCGAGGAGGAGTACTGGCAGCGAGTGGCTTCCGCGAAAAGCTTCTAATATCGTGATGAGTTCGCAAATGTTTAGGGTTTTTTAATTATATTGAGACACTATTATTATATCTTATAAAAAACACTGATAAATATTCCTTTAATCAATGCTTATTACTTAAGCACACATAAAAGGATTCTTTATCAGCGCTAAAAAAAGCGCTGATAAAGACTACTTTTATCAGTGCTTATTCTTTAAGTGTTGTTAAAGGATTTATAATTATAATTATAAATAAAAAAATTGTAAATATTTATATATACTTAATAAATATATATAAATATAAATATAGTAAATATATTTATCATAATTTTATAATTATTTATTTATAATTATATAAATATTTTTAAAAAAATAATATTTATATCATTATATATATGTATATAATTATACATATATATATTTAATAAATATATATAAATATAAATATAGTAAATATACTCATTATTTAAGTAAAGTTATTATAAATTTAATAATTATTTAAATATATATAAGTATTTATTTATAATTTCATAAATACTTTTAAAAAAATATTTTATTTATTTATAATTATAAATATATAGTTGTATAAATATAGTAAATGTACATTTATAAATATTTTTATTTATAAATATTTTTTTACAAATATATTTTTGACATTATTAATGAATATATAATTTGAAGTGCATGCATATATGTTAAAAATGAGTGAGATTGAATGAATTAAGAATAAGTACACTTTAACATTATTGAAAAAAATGGATAAGTTTTATGTGTGTGAATTGTATATAAAAATGCATTAATTACATATATTTGAAATCAATATAACACAGATTTGATCTATGTTAAATTGAAAAATCAAACGACATTTAATTATATATCGAGTACTATGCAATTAGTCAATATTTTTAATTCATATTAATTTTTAATTATAAAAACCATTATTCAATAAATATATGACTATTTAATGTAAAGTTCATAAATATTTTGTAATATATAAATCATATTTATATACATTAATATATATCTATATATTTATATACAATTTAATAAGATTAATTATCATGATTATCTAATTAATAAAATGTTTAATATCTAATAATTTATAATCAATTTATTCATTTTTATTAATAATTATTTAATTAATAAAAATTTTAATATTTTTTTAATAAAATCATTTTTATTTTTTATTTATTTAATTATTTCATTTTATTTATTCGGACCTTTATCAATGCTAAAACTATAGAGCTGAAAAAGTTTACCCTTTATTAGTGCTAAAAAATCACTGATAAAAGATTAAATTTATCAGTGCTTTCCATAATGCTGATAAAGATGCCCTTTATCTGTGTTTTTTTCTTGTGCTGATAAATACCAGCACTCTTAAAGTCCAGTTTTGTAATAGTGGTAAATACATCAATAATAAATGCATAAATTAATGCATACACCACCTAAGATCATCCTCATGTTCTATATAAAACCTACAACCATATGATGTCATTGTGTGTGTATATTCATCCAATGAATCCTAGGAACTTAAAGCTCTCTTTTTTCTTCATCCTTTGCATGTTGAGATACTATCCCATTGTGAGATAAAGGAGAGTCTTGCATGTATGACATGTGATTCATTCAACCCATGGATACACCATGGAGGTGGGATGACTTTTTTTCCACTTTGTGATCTCTCTCAAACTCATCTGATGAAAGAGATCAAGATTTTATGTGGTGGATCTTCAATGTAAGGTATTATAGATTTATAGCATGTTCTTTATTTCAGTTTTGTCGCATATTTAATTTATCTTGAATGGGAGATCCTCATATTTGGTTTCTAATTTCTTATTCTATGTCTAATAAGTGTCATTAGATTCATATGAAACCTAATAGTGGTATCAAAGGAGGTCATGCTTAATAAATATGAAATATTTCATTGAAATGAATAATAATCAAAAAGAATAGAGAAATTTTTTGTTTCTAGAAATTCAATTTCATAAAAGGGTTTAGCCTTACGTAGTTGGGATATATAAAGGTAACCATCACCTTACCCTTATGCATCAAAGATGCATAAGGGTTACCAAGATATTAAACTTATGAAAATAAGGATACCCAAGGATTACCTTAATGTGAAGGGTTTACATAAATGTTTTCAATATTGTAACTCTTACGCAAACGGTTTTCATAATGGTGTTACATAAGGGTATGATATCACTTACTCATACGTGTAAAGGTAGTGTGGGGTTTTAAAATCTCATGTAAAGTTAAATGGTTTTTGCATAAAGGTTGTGAAATTTTTAAAAGGTTTATATAAAGGTAATCGGCCAATTTCCCTTATGTAAGAGGCTATGTAAACGTAACAGAGGTTTTTTAAGGTCTATGTAAATTCATACCCTTATGCGAGCCAATAACCTTATGAAATGGTGCCTAAAGGCCATGTAATGGTTAATTGAGACTTTCCCTTATGTGAAGCATTCACGTAAATGTTATTTCATCTATACTCTTATGAAAAATGAGTTGTGTGAAGGTAATCTTCATATTACCTTTACACATAACATAAAAAATCATTTAGATGGTTTATTAAATGTTTATAAATCAATATAAAATGTATTTGGATATATTTTAATTTATAAAAGGTTTATAAATTAATTAATTATAAATTTTTTATAATTAATTAATTAAAAAAAATTATAATGAATTAAAGGTTTATGAAACATTTTATTCTCAAATATTAAATGTAATATTTGAATTACATTTTAACTAGATTATATGGCATAACTTATGATCAATAAATAAAAGTTTTTATTTAGAAATAATAAGTGATAATTTATAAAGGGTTATAAATTATGAAATAAGGCCAAAATATAAATAATATATATTTAAATTATGAATTGTTTATAATTAATTATTTTGAATTATTCAAAATAAAAGTGGGATTTATTTGGATATAATTTAAGCCACATCAAAAAATTTGATGATTGATATGATCAAGGTTTAAATAATGAATAAGTATATGATATCTAAATTATGTAAAAAAATTACATAATAGAAATGAAATTTTAAATTATTTATAATTCATATAATATCATATATTTAAAAATGGAAATTCTATATAATAATTAATATGAAATATTTCATATTGGAATGAATATAAATTGTTTATATTCAAAATTATGGAATGTACATAATGTTAAAGTTGGAAATTATAAAAGGGTTTATAATTATATTTTATTTATGAATTGTTAATAAATTTTTATCTAATATTTAAATATTTTAATTGTTAATTCATTTAAAATTTATTCCCAATTTTATTTATAGTTATAACATTTTTATATTATTAACAATGTATACTTTAATTTAAATTGTTAAACTACCTCTAGATAGAGCCTTGCATTACATGCTAAGAATGCCTTTATAATGAATTTAGTTTTTCATCTACCATGACCACGGTTTTAAAAAAAAGTTATGAACTTTTATTTATTTGTTTAATATAGTTTTTTTATATTAGGTTTTAGAGTTATGATTAATTGGATTCTCTCTTGAGTAAAGTATCCCTGAGTAGAGAGACTTGAGGTCAGACTACCTACTAACCTAGAGGCTTATTACTTATCTAGGTCAATGAACGGGGTTGTCTATCTGTTGTTACAGGGTTAGTCATGTAAATATTTTAAATATCATATAATTATAAAACTTTACATGAATTTTTCATGCACTTTATACATATTATGTATTTGGATATGTATGAATATAATTGACTTCTATTTTTGGGTGAGTAAAAAAAATTTGTGTGTTGTGTAAAGAGTTACACATCAATATGGTTTTAACCTATTGGTTTGGTGGGGGATATGATTACAAACTAAATTAATTGAAGCATATATACATAAAATATAATAACATTAGATAATATGGTTATATTAAAAACCCCTTCAAACACTAAGTGTGATATTCCTTCCAAATTGGCACTTTTCAAGACCTTGATCTTCCAATCGAGTAGTTTCTTTCCATAGTAAGGTTCCCCTAGATTATATTGTGTAAGGATATCAAGTATGAGTGATAATGGATCATCCTTGTGTAGTTTAATTTCATACATTGGTGCTCCTAGATTTTCCCTTGTTAGCCTATTCTTAGAATTTTCTTTAGGTAACACTTAGTTGGGAAGCCCTAATGGTTAAGATACTAAAGGAATAGAGTGAATTTTATTCATATGATGGATTTGAAAAAGGGTTTCCCACTAATCTATCCAAGAATAATATATGATATCATTAGTTTTGTGCCCTACCTAAATAATTAAGTGGTTATATGAACGCTCTAGAAGACTCATTACTTAGTGAAATATGAATCTTGGATCACTAATGGAAATGGTGTATTTTTAAGGGGTAATAATTTTAGAGGAATCCCATTTAATAAAATTACTTATTAAATGGTTAATAATACATGATACTTATATGATAAATGTTTATATTATAGATAATATCATTATCATCATCAAGATAAACTTTGTGATCAATCCTTAAAAAAGATAAGCTTAATGTAAGATTATAACAAGTCATACTTTACATACATTGATATCACTTAAAATTTGAAGAATATTCATTAAAAAATATAACAAATACATTATAGGACCTTATATGTATAATTTTTTTAGAAACTAGGAAACATAAAAAACTGGTTCATAAGACATCTTCATTATCTCCCACTTACTTCTCTATAACCATACCCCTTTTTGACATATCTTACATAATACCCTTATTCATGACCTAGGGAAAAGAAACATATAAAAGGGTGAGCTCAGATTATCAGTAAGGGTAAAAAATATAGATATCAATAATATCATAATCATAAGACATAAGAATAAAACATTTGGAAATCTTATCCTTCATATGAAAGATCGTGATATCATGTCATGGGATAAATCATGAAAGTTCATAAGAATCAATGAACGTAATCCAAAAAGTCATAACATAAGACATTAAGTTTTGTGACATAAAAATAAGCATATAAAATCATTTCATATCATTCAAGTCTCATTTCCAAGACCATCATAGTGGAAAAATTTCATTACTGAATCGATTTCACTCCTCATTTCATCCCTACAATACTGAACTGATATCATTTTCCATTACAGCCATGTTTATCTCATGAGATGTAAATATTTACCCAATGAATTTGAGGGAGATATAGGTCCCAACCATCTCACAATTAAATCATTCTTACATGTTCCACAAAAATATAAATCATTCCTCATTGCATAAACCAAGGAATAAAATGGGTTTCTTAAACATCATAACACAATCCTTGTAAAACAAATGGATTTCATAAATAGAATTCATCTTAAACACAATAAAATAATATAAATAATAATTATATTTTACTTGAAACATAATATTATTAAAAAATTCCATCTTATATAGAAAATAATTTTGATATAACAATTGAAATTAATTCTTGAAGAAAATATCCATTCTTCTTCAAAAACGTTTTCATTTCCCAAAATTTCATGAAATTTTAAAAGAAATGAATTTATTTGAAAATAAAATTGAAATAATATAGAGTAATCTTAATGGAAATAAGGTATTATGAAGACATAAAAATATGCCCATGCCATATAAGTTTAAAAAACATTCTCATCGTACTTTTGTTGGAAAAGTTAAAAGTACCTCATATCGAATAACGACAAAAGATTCCTTTCATACCATTCAATAAAAATTCATCAAATGGGTAAAATTGAATTTAAAAAATAATAAAAGAATATAAATAATATTAAATATTTATGAAACATGGACATTGATGATAAATATACCTCAGTAAATACTTACTTATAAACAATCTCGGATAATAATGAGATTGCGAAATTATCCCTTACCTTAAATCTGATACCCTTCGTATGTATCTGAACCTCTTTTATAATTATTTAAATAATTTAATTAACTTGTTCCATAATATTATTCATTTTTATGATATCATATATGATCATTTTTGTCATTTTTTCATTAGTAACATTTCATTGTTACTCGTTATTCGGATATTAACCGCTTTATGTTCTTATGCATGTTTTGTAGAATAAGTTCTGGTTCTCCTTATTAGGTCATATTTATATCATTAAAAAATGATATTAACATAATATATAACATATTTATTCATTTTCTACATTTATATAATCATTATTTAAGTTAGATCATGTATAATGAATCACATCACATCGTGGAGATGATAGGTCGTACGTACGCACGAGCGACGATATCATTCCCATAATTGTTGAATGGTATTGAATTGGTTGTTTTATAAAATTTTAAAATTAATATAATTTTATAATTATCATATATAGTTATTATTTCCATTATTATACCCATCTAAGTAAGGTGGTGGTGAAAAACATATTACACCACTGTGTGGAGACGGTAAATCGTACGTACGCACGCATGGTGATATCATTTTTCATGGGATGGATAGAAGATAGAATATGGTTGTTTCATAATTATAATAACATATAATTATATAAGTGATAATTTAATTATTAATTTATAAGTAAACAACACATTAATAGGAATTAGAAGAAGAAATAGGTTTGAAAGAATCGATAGAGGAGATTACCTCTTCTTCGACGTGCTTCCTCTAAATATCCCCTTAGAGCACTGGAGTTGATCTTGGAATAAGACCAAAACCTATATAATGTAAATAGAGAATTTTATAATGAAAAATTTCATGGGATTTCTAAGATTTAAGGCTCAAATTTAAGTGAATATGTGAGGGAGGAGGTTCCCTTTTATAATTGAGGTGAGGGGCATTTTTGGGATCTCCAAAAATATTAATTTATAATAAAATCAAACCCCATTGAAAAACATCCAAAATGACCCAAATTTAAATACTATATTATATAGCGTTTAAATATCATCAACCAATAAATTTTTTACAAGTATTTATATGAATTTAAACCTTATCATTTTAATTAACACTTAGTTATCTTATTTAATTTTTAACTAGGGTAACAAATATTTAAATATTAAAAGGGTGTCATATTTAATTATTTGATGTCAATTAGACCATAAAAAAATACCTTAGAACATTTTATATCATAGAATAATTATTATATATTTTAAAAAAATTATGATTTTTAAATAATTTAATAGAGAAATCAATAGAGTCAATTTTGACACTATTCAATTCATTGATTTTTAAAAATATTAATATAACAAGATAACTTCAAAAAAACTATTTTATTATATTAATAGTAGGTAAATTTAATCTATAAAATTTATTATATATATTAATTATCCCTAATTATATTTACTTTAATATTTTTAAAAACATTTTTCTGTTATCTCAATTAATAAGATAACTACTACATCAATATTGTGTAATTATTTAATATGATTATTTATTGAGTAACAATTAAAAAATAAAATAATATAATGAATATTAATCTAATATATTTCATAATAATATATGTAATTCAATTTATATTTTGGAAAATACAACAATTAAAATGTTATACTTATTAAATTATGAATGTGACAACTTTAACATCACTTTAAATAAAATAATATAAGTGTCACAATATCTTCTATAAGGCTCTAAATGGTAACTAACTTGACCCTTGGATGGTTATGGTCAAGATATACTCAACAAATAATATTTGGTCGAGTTTTTGGGTCCTTTATGGTTATTATAATTTTAATAAAAATTGTTTTATTGGTTTCTCATCAATTAATTAATTTTTACATCATCCAAGAATAAGTCTTTAAGGTAATTATTTATTTCCTAAAAATTAAAAATAAATTAACATGATAAATAAAATTATTTTATATTTAAAATTATTATTTATAATATAATTTATCTTCTGTATAACATTATATAAAAAATGATATAGTTATTAAAATTTGAGTAAGACATATTTAATTTTTCCTTAAATAAAATAAATTAAATGTCCTAATCTCATCAAAGTGTCTTCAAAAGTACAACATTTCGACCCAAGGATGATTTAGGTATAAACACACTCATTCAATTATATTAAGACAAGTTTTATGGTAATTTTATAATAGTATTCTTACCTTTAATTACCTGATTTACCCTTTTACCGTATTAGTAAAAATTACTAAAGTTATTATTCATAATGCCCAAAAATAAAATAAATCTATTTACATAATTTGGACCTACTGATTCCAAATATGAAATAAATTTTTTCAAAATTAAAAACACATAAGTTTAAGTAATGAATTTAAAATTATTCATGTTGTCAGAAATAGAGAACAGTTTTTCAAAAGTTAAAGCATTGCAAAAGATTGAATTGTTTTTACATCTGAATTCAATGTAAAATTAATGTTAATTGAATAAATTAGTTTGAATGATAAAAATATATTCTATTTATACTTTAAAACCATTAAATATTATAATTTAACCATATAATTTTTTTTGATGAAAAAAATTGTTGTCAATTAAAATTCAGTGTATTATTACTATTCATCAAAATTTGAAAGTTATCAAAAAATATTGAAAATTATTCCAAAGTATATTTTTATATACCACTTCCAAAGAAATAAAAATTGTCATATAAAAATTATTAATGTGTCAAAATAATAATTTAAAAATGGTTCTCCATTAAAAGGCAGTAAAATTTCCCTTTTAAAAATATAGGTTTTTATCTATCAAATTGGGTTTATTCATACCCTATGACAGAAATATCTATTGGATGAATATAAAAAATATTTTATCAAGTATATAACATATATAGTTCATTAATTTCATTTACTAATAGTAATTCACTAAATTTATTAATATAAGAAAAATAAAAATATATAATTGATTTATATTTTTCAATAATAATTAGTATCGAATGACTTCAACATACATTTTCATAAGTTAGTTATATTTATTCCCGCTAACCTAAAGGCTAAATTAAAATGGTTATTTTATACTAAGGTAATATCATGGTCTATTTAAACTCATGATTTTTTGCAATGCAAACTACTGAAGAGTTGAAATTATTTAGAGAAAATATTTTATAAAAACATTTGGGTGTTACATTATACCCCCCTTAAACTAAATTTCATCCCCAAAATTCATCACTTGGTTACAAACAGATGAGGATATATCTCCCTCATCATATCCTGAATTTCCCACGTAGCTTCCTCAAATTGGTGGTTCCACCACAAAACTTTAACCAAGTGAGTAGTCTTGTTTCACATAACTTTTTTTCTACAATCCATAATCTCTATCGGTTGTTCTTTATAATAATAATTTTGATCTTTTGGTATGACTTGTGAGTTTAGTACATGTGAAGGATTAGGTATGTACTTTCTCAGGAGTGATACATAGAACACTTCATGAACTTGAGAGAGATTCGGTGGAAGTTCCAATCGGTAAGCTACCTTCCCAACACGATCTAGAATTTCAAAAGGATTGATATACCTAGGGCTCGGATTTCCCTTATTTCCAAATCTCATTACTCTCTTATACGGAGGTATTCATAGAAATACCTTATCACACACTTTAAACACTAGGTCTTTTCTTCGGTTTTCATCATTAATTTTTTTTCAACTCTGAGATACTCTTATTTGTTTTTGAATAGATCTGATATTTTCTACCATTTCATCAACAAGATCATGTCCTAATAGATTTATTCCCCCAACTTCATCCCAACAAGTTGGAGTTCTACACTTATTTCCATATAGGGATTCATAAGGACCTATATAAATACTGGATTGAAAGCTATTTTCATAAGAAAATTACACCAAAGGTAGGTGTTGATCCCAAAAACCTTTGAAATCCATAGAGAAATCTCTCAACATGTCTTACAGAGTTTGAATTGTCCTCTAAGAATGACTGTCTGTCAGAGGATGATAAGTAGTGCTAAAACTTAACTCTGTATCTAGAGTCTACTGATGACTTTTCATGAACTTTGAGATAAACCTCTGATCCCGATCAGATATAATGGAAAGTAGTACTCTATACAATATTACCACTTTTTTTACATATATCCTGGAAAGATAATCAAGAGAGAAATGCTCTCTAATAGCAATGAAGTGTTCCAAATTCGTAAGATGGTCAAATATAACCCATATAGAATTATATACTTTAGGTGTTTTGGGAAGTCCAACGACAAAGTCCATAGTGATGTTTTCCCATTACCATTCAGGTATGGGTAATGGTTGTAACATCCCTTTACACTTCTGTCTTTCAGCCTTAACTTGCTGACAAACCAAGCACCGAGAGACATATTCAGCAACATCTCTTTTCATGATATCCCACTAGAAATACTGTTTTAGGTCCCTATAAATCTTTGTGATTCTAGGATGAATAGAGAATGAAGAACTATGAGCCTCATCCAATATCTCCTTTAATTCTGGTATGGTAGGAATACAAACCCAATTCTTGAACCCTATTATTCTATCACAATCAAGATTGAATTCAATAATATTTATCACCTTCCTTTGTATATCTATATCTTTCTTCTTTTCCTCCTTAATCTTAACTTGTATGGATGGTTTGACATTCAATTGAGAAATATAAGATTTCTCCCCTTCCTTTAAAATCTCAAGATCCATCCTTTTCAAATCTATAAATATTGGATCTTTTATGATCCTCATCATGGATAGGCTAGCATGGTCCTTTTGAATCAAAGAATCTAGCACCCTGTTCGCTTTCCCAAAATGGTAATGTATTGAGAAGTTGTAATCTTTAATCAACTCCAACCATCTTCTTTGACACATATTCATCTACTTTTGTATGAAAATATACTTTAAACTTTTATGATTAGCATATATATCACAATTTTCACCTTAATGATAATGCATCCATATATTTAGTGAAAATATTACCGCAACTAACTCCAAATAATGAGTTGGGTAATTCTGTTCATGTATTTTCAATTATCATGAGACATAATCTATCACCATATCATTTTTCATGAGAACACAACCCAACCCCTTTTTGGATGCATCACTGTAGATCACAAACCTTTATCCACTACAAGGCAGTTTGAGAATAGGTGTATTGGCTAACATTCTTTTGGGCTCTTTGAAATACTATTCACATTACTCCATCCACACAAACTTAACTCCTTTTTTAGTCAAATTGGTGAGTGGATTAGATAATCATGAAAAATTGTTCACAAAATGTTGATAATATTCATCCAAACCAAGAAAACTTCATATCTCAGTTGTCATTATTGGTCTCATCCAACTTTCAATATCTTCTATTTTTGCTGGATCCACAGATATCCCCTCTTTAGAGATTATGTGACCCAAAAATGAAACTTTCTGAATCCAAAATTCACACATAGTAAATTTTTCATTAAGCTTATCCTTTATCAAGGTCTTTCATGCAATTATCAAGTGATATTCATGTTATTCCTTGATATTTGAATAGATAAGAATATTGTTTATAAAGACTATCACAAAATAATCAATATAGTCTCTAAAGACTCTATTCATTAGATCCATGAATATAGTGGTTCTATTAGTAAAACCAAAAGGTATCACTATAAATTCATAGTGTACATACCTTGTATGGAATGTTGTCTTTGGTATATCCTCCTTATTGACCCTTAATTGATGATATCCTAAACAAATATAAATATTGGAAAAGTATTAAGCTCCACATATTTGGTCAAATAAGTAATCAATGTGGGGAATAGGATATTTTTTCATGATAGTGATCTTGTTAAGTTCTTGATAATCAATGTAGAGACTCATTGATCCACCTTTCTTCTTAACAAAAAAAATAGGTGCACCCCATGGTGACACACTAGAGTGTATGAATCCCTTGTCAATATTCTCTTGGATTTGATTATTCAATTTTTTCAAATCAATTGGGGCCATTCTATAAGGTGTCTTTGAAATAGGAATAGCACTCAGTATGAGTTATATCGAAAACTCAACTTCATGATTTGGTGGAAGACATGGTAATTCTTCCAGAAAGACACCATAAAACTCCTATAAAATGTGTTTATTATTAATTTTGAGTTTCTCCCCAACTATTTGAGATATATAACCTTCATTTATAGAGATCAAGACCCATAATATGGAATAAATTTTCACTGGAAGGTCATACTCATCCTTACATCGATAGATGATCATAGATTGATCTTATATATAAAATGTGACTTCCCTTACTTGGAAATTGATATGAGATCCATATATAGAAATCCAATCCATTCCAATAATCACATAAAATTACACTATAGGAATGATCACAAGATTTGCAGGAAGTACTTTCCCACAAACTTCAATCGAAGAAGAATTATAAACTTTTAATGTGGCTATTGTTCCATTAGGAGTTATCACAGCTAACTCAACATCTAATTATTGAGGTAATATATAAATACCCATATAAAATTCTTTAGAAATAAAAGAGTGGGTGGATCCATAATCAAATAAAATATTTTCTACTTTAGAGTGGATATTAAATGTACCTTTCACCACTTCATTATTGTACTCCACATCGTCGATAGTGATTGCATGTGACTTTCCTTTTTCTTTGGCCTTAAGAGTTTTTTGACATAGATCATCATAAATAACCATTATATTAGGTCATTTATTAGCATAATTCTCCATTTACTTACACATGTAACATTGAATTTTAGGAGGTATATTTTGTGTATCCTTCCCTCTATTCGCATCATTATACATCTTTTTTCCATCACTTCAGTATTCAACTTCCCGATAACCTTCTTTTCCACACTTAAAACATTTACTAGTCCTTTTAAGACAATATCCTCTGTGTTTCTTTCCATACTTTGAGCATAATGGAAAACTCATATTCTTTTCAGTGCGGTTTTTATATTTTCCTTTGAATTATATTTTTCTCTTCTTATCAAACCCATGGGACTAATGGGTTACTCTGATCTCCATATCAACCTTGAGAGCGCATCAAACAATTTATTCATATCTATTGAAGTCCCTTATGGATAATTCCCTTCAGAGACTTGGTTTTAAGACACTAAAGAATTGATCAATTTTACTCTCTCATTGGATAATAATTCCAAAATCGTACCTTGAAATTCTTGTAAAATTCGCTTTGTAGGTACCAATAGATTAATCATCCTTTTTCTTTAGTTGAAGTAACTCTTTATATATCTTTTTTTGAATAATATAAGGAAAGTACTTATTGAAAAATAAGTTATTGAACTCATCCCATTACATGGATTCAATTTTCTCTCCTTTCCTCTCACTCTGGATAAGGTTCCAGCATTGATCAGCTTCACCTTCCAAATGATAGACTGTTAAGATGACTTTATCATGTTCTGAACATTAGAGAATTGAAAATATATTTTCAATGGTACTTATCCATTATTCAACCACTAATGGATCAAAATAACCACTGAAAGAGGGTGGACACAACCTCATGAAGGACTCAGCAGAATGTTGTTCTCTCCTTTGCTCGTTTGGTAGTCCTGCATGATTCATAGATTGAGAAATTTTTTTGATCATAACTACAAGATTTTACATTCTATCTCCCATAAAATTTGGTTTCTTAAGAGTACAATCATTGAATTTCCCATCACATTCAACATCAACGTAGTTCCTTTGGGTTTCATCCATTGACTAAAACCAAGAAGTGTAGTGTGAGAAATAATAATCATAATGGGAAAACCACACAATCAAGAATAAAATTTCAATTTAAGACACATTAGGTTTTATCCTATTTTATTCATGGTAATTTCTAAAACACTAGGATTGTAACCTATACTCCGATATATCCTTTGGTTTATTACTAAGGTTTTCTCATCCTAGTTTCCAAAGGATAACTATACCTTTTCTCTTATACCAACTATAACAACCCACACTTTACATACATTGATATTACTTAAAAGTTGAATAATATTCATTAAAAAATATAACAAATCTATGACAGGACCCCATAGGTATAGTTTCTTTAGAAACTGGTAAATATAAACAACTAGTTCATAAGAAAACTTCATTCTCTCCCACTTATTTCTCCATAACTATACCCCTTTTTTGCATATCTTACTCGATACCCTTCTTCATGACCAAGGGAAAGGAAACATAGAAAACGGTGAGATCATATGCTCAGTAAGGGTAAAAAAGGTAGATATCAATCATATCATAATCATAAGACATAAGAATATAACATTTTAAAATCATGTCCTACATATGAAAGATCATGATATCATGCCATTGGATAAATCATGGAAGTTCATAAAAATAAATGAACGTAATCACAAAATTCATAACATAAGACATGAAGTTTTGTGGAATACACATAATCATATAAAATCATTTCATATCAGTCAAGGCTCATTTCCAAGACCATCATAGTGGAAAAAATCTATTACTTAAATGAGTTCACTCCTCGTTCTAGCCTTATAATACTGAACCGATATCATTTACCGTTCTAGACATGTTTACCTCATGAGATATAAATATTTACCCAATATATTGGAGGGAGATATAGGTCCCACCCATCTAATAATGAAATCATTCTTACATGTACCACAAAAACATAAATCATTAATTATAGCATAACACAAGGAATAAAATGGGTTTCTTAAACATTATTCCATCATAACATAATCCATGTAAAACAAATTCATTTTATAAATATCATTCATATTAAACAAAATAAAATCATATGAACAATAAGGATATTATAATTGAAACATAACCTTATTAAATAATTCCATATTATATGGAAAACAATTTTGATATAACACTTTAAATTAATTCTTGAGTAAAATATCCTTTCTTCGTCAAAAACATTTTCTTTTCTTAAAATGTCATGAAATTTTAAAATAAATTAATTTATTTGAAAATAAACATGAAATATTTTAGAGTAAGATTCATGGAAATAAGGTGTTATGAATATGTAAAAAAATCATGTCGTATAAGTTAAAAAACATTCTCCTCATACTTTTTACAGAAAAGTAAAAAAATTATCTCGTATCAAATAACAACAAAAGATTTTTTCATACTATTTAATAAAAATTCACCAATGGATAAAATTGACTTTAAATTTTTTTAGAAAAATAGAAATAATATTAGATATTTATGAAACATGGACATGGATGATAAATATACCACATTAAATGCTTACTTATAAACAATCTCGTATAATAATGACATTGTGAAATTATCCCTTACCTTAGATCTAATATCCTTAGTATGTATTTGAACCTCCTGTATAATGATTTAAATAATTTAATTTATATATTCTAGAATCATATTCATTTTTATGATATCATATATGATCATATTATCATCTTTTTGTTAGTAACATTTCATTGTTACTTATTATTCGGATATTAACTACTTTATGTTCTTATGCATGTTTTGTTGAATAAGTTACGGTTCTTATTCTTAGGTCATATTTATATCATTAAAAAATTATATTAACATAATATATACCATATTTATTCATTTTTTACATTTATATAATCATTATTTAATGAAGATCATGTAGAATGAATCGCATCGCATTATGGAGATAATAGGTCGTACGTACGCACGAGTGACGATATCATTTTCATAATTGTTGAATGGTATTGAATTGGGTGTTGTATAAAATTTAAGAATTAATATAATTTTATAATAATAATATATATTTATTATTTCTATAATTATATCAATCCAAGTAATATGGTGGTGAAAAACATATTACACCACGGTGTGGAGATGGTAAGTCATACGTACGCACGCATGGTGATTTCATTTTTCATAAGATGAATAGAAGGTGGAATATGGTTGTTTTATAATTATAATAAAATATCAATATATAAGTTATAATATAGTTATTAATTTATAATGAAATAACTTGTTAATATTAAGTATAAAAATAAAGAAGTTTGAAATAATCGGCAGAGGGTATTACCTCTTCTTCGACGTGTTTCCTCTAAATCTCCCCTTAGAGCACTAGAGTTGATCTTGAAAGAAGAACAGAAACTCTAGAATGTAAATAGGTAAGTTTATAAGGTAAAATGGTAGGGTATTTTTTATCTTTAAGTCTCAAATTGAATTTAAGAGGTGAGGGAGGAGGTTCCCTTTTATAATTGAGGTGAGGGGAATTTTTGGGATCTCCAAAAATATTAATTTATAATAAAATAAAAAACTCATCCAAAAACCCCCAAAATGACCCAAATTAGAATATTATATTAGATAAGGTTTCAATATTATCATAAAATAAAAATTTTACAAGTATTTATGTCGATTTAAACCTTATAATTTTAATTAACACTTAATTATCTTATTTAATTTTTAACTAGGGTAATAAATATTGCAATATTAAAAGGTCGTCATATTTACTTATTTGATGTCAATTAGACCATAAATAAATAAATTATAAAATTTTATACCATATAATAATTATTATCTATTTTTATATATGTTTTATTATTTTTAAATAATTTAATGAAACATTATTTTGATAAACAGTCAATAGTGTAAATTTTAACACTATTCAATTTACTGATTTTTAAAAATATTAATATAACATGATAACTTAGAACCAACAATTTTATTATATTAATATGAGTTCAAAGTCCTATAAAAATCATTATACATATTAATTATCCCAAATTATATTTACTTTAATATTTTTAATAACATTTATTTGTTATCTCTATTAATAAAATAATTATTACATCATTATTGTGTAATTATTTAATATAATTATTTATTAAATAAAAATTAAAAATTATATAATATAATGAAGATAAATCTAATATATTTTATAAGAATATGTGTAATCAAATTTTTCTTCTGGAAAATATAACAATTAAAATGTTATACTTATTAAATTATGAATGTGACAAACTTTAACATCACTTTAAATAAAATAATATAAGTGTCACAATCACTTCTATAAGGCTCCAAATGGTCACTAACTCAAACCTTGGATGGTTATAGTCTACATATACTCTAAAAATAATGTTTGGTCAAGTTTTTGGGTCCTTTTATGGTTATTATAAATTTAATAAAAAATGTTTTATTGGTTTCTCATCAATTAATTAATTTTTACACCATCAAAGAATAAGTATTTAAGGTAATTATTTATTTACTAAAAATTAAAAATAAATTACCAAGTTAAAAAAATAATTTTAGATTTCAAATGAGTATTTATAATCAAATTTATCTTCTATAAAACCTTATATAAAAACTGATATAGTTATTAAAATTTGAGTAATATATATTTAATTTTTATTTAAATAAAATAAATTAAATGTCCTAATCTCATCCAAGTGGCTTCCAAAGGACACCATTTATACCCAAGTATGATTTAGTTCAAAACACACTTATCCAATTATATTAATACAGGTTGTAGGGTAATTTTATAATAGTATTATTACCCTCAATTAGGTGATTAACCCTTTTACCGTATTAATAAAAATTTCTGAAGTTACTATTCATAATGCCCAAAAATAAAATAAAGATATTTACATAATTTGGACCTAATTATTAAAAATATGGAATCCATTTTTTTAAAATTCAAAACATATAATTTTTATTAATTAATTTAAAATTATTCCTATTGTTGGAAAGAGAGAACGGGTTCTTAAAAGTTAAAACATTGCAAAAGATTGAATTGTTTTTACATATGAATTCAATGTAAAATTAATGATAATGACATACATTATTTTGAATGATAAAAGTATATTATATTTATACTTTAAAATCATTAAATATTATAATTTAACCATATAAATTTTTTTGGTGAAAAAAGTTGCTTTCAATTAAAATTTATTGTATTTTTACTATTCAAAAACATTTGAAAGTTATCAAAAAAATATTAAAAAATAATCCAAAGTAAATTTTTATATACCTCTTCCAAATAACAAGTTTTTTTTGTTATATAAAAATTATTAATGTGTGAAAATCATAATTTAAAAACAGTTCTCTATTAAAATGTGGTAAAATTTCTCTTTTAAAAATATAGGTTTTTATACATCAAATAGGGTTTATTCATACCCTGTGATAGAAATATATATTGGATGAATATAAAAAATATTTTATTAAGTATATAACATATATATTTCCTTAATTTAATTTACTAATACTAATTCACTTAACTTATTAATACAATAAAAAATACAAATATATAATTGATTTATATTTTTCATAAATAATTGGTAGCAAATGAATTCACCATACATTTTCATAAGTTGGTTATATTTATTCATACTAACCTAAAGTCTAGGTTAAAATGGTAATTTTATACTAAGGTAATATCACAGTTTGTTTAAACTCATTATTGTGTGCAATGCAATCTATTGAAGATTTAAAATTATTTAGAGAAAATATTTCATAAAAACGTCCAGGTTTTACAAAGATACTACTTAGACGGGTAACTTAAGAAAAGTTCTTAAGAAAAATTTGTAATCTATGAAATTTTCTTAAGGAAAATTCTATGTGTTATAAAAATTCCTTCCACAGTATCCAGGTTTTTAAATTATTTAATAAGTGAATCTAGATGCTTATGGAAGTATAGAGTAATTAATTCATGGTTTCAAAGGAATTAGATGAAAATGGATTGTTCTAGTTAAGGAATTTATCCTATTTTCATCTATGGAAATTTTCTAACAATATGATTGAATTCATGAAAATTTTACCCAATATTCTCAAAGTGTTGAGAATGGATGAACTGGAAATAAGATGCCCGAATTCTGGTATTTTATGAATAGTACAAGTGGGTAAAAGTTAAAACTAGAGGAAAAAAAGTTTGTTTAAAATTTAAAATATGTTTCTACAAGAGGATTATCAAGGTCATTGAATCATAGGGTTTTTAGGAAGGAGGAATAATAATTTCATATGATGGGATTATCTGATATACCTAAAAGAGTTTGTAAAACTCCATAGAATATCCATGTCAAGTATGGATGTTATAGAAATTAATTTTTCAATATTTAATGGTATGTGATAGTGAATATATATTTTACTAAGTGTTTTAAATATATAGGAATTCAAAATCAAATGAATAATTTATTGATCTTTTAGTTTATATTCATGAGATTTAGTAAATAGTTACTACATAGAATATTTGAATGTAAAGGATTTTATCGAGATCGAATGAATATAATTAAAAGATGTGTATATTCATCTCATTTCCATTATGTGATGAGAGAAGTTGTTCTATTACAAAGATTTATTGTGAAAAAGTATGAGATGATTAATTGTATACATATGGTTCATTATTCTTCAATTTATATAATAGATTTAGAGAAGAAGATGTCGATAAAAGATTTTTATCTAGGATAAAAGTGTTTATCCAAATATTTGTTAAAATATGTGGTAATGTTTTCCAACCACCCATTGGTGAGATATTTTCATTAAATATTATTTTCAAAAATGAAATGTTCCAAATACATAGAATTACATGTATTATATGGAAACAATAGTTTATTTATTTAATATTCCTACTGAAAGGAAATAAAATTTATTCATAACACAAAAGGTTTTTTGTAACATAGCAAGATATTCTGAAAATAATATAGTGTTTAAGAGGAAAGTGTGGGTATATTTGGACTTAGAGAATTTCAAAGTTAAAAAATAAATAATTACACCAATAAAAGTTTAAAAGTGAATTACACTTGATATCCTAAAATATTTTAGGGTATAACGGTAAAGAGAAATGTGAAAGTTATGATTATTTACCATATTAAAGTGATTTTCACTTTATCCTAAAAGAGTATAGGAGGACTGGTAAACAATAATAAAAGTAATTACACTATTTATAGGAAAACAATTTATGGAATATGGCTCCAAAGATGATGATGATGAACATAGAAAAAGTTCTAAGTTTATAATAGAAGTTGGAATCATAAAATTTGATGGTGTGAAGTTAAGAAGTTTGAATGTGTACAAAAAGTTGAAAAGTTAGTAATAATATTCCTATATCTCATCATTATTCAAACTAACTTTATTTATAGATTTTTCTCACTAAAGTGTTAGTGGTAATTTTTTATCATATTGTCACATAGAGATGTGATGGGGATTACTTATGATGTAATGTTTTAACAAAATCCATAAAGTGTAGTAAACATAAGGATAATTTGAAAATTTATCATATATGATATTTTAAACTAGTTCTTATGTTGGGTTTGTTAAATATTCTTAAAGAGTTTAAGAATATTAAAATTTATCATATTAAAGTAAACCTAAATTTTATCATTATATCATGTTGGCTACATAAATGTATATATAGATATACATTTCATGAAGTACAAGGATAATTGAACTCTCAAATTATAAATTTGATTTTATCCCTAACTAATGCTCATCATAGAGTATTATAGGTTATAATAAAATTCAAAGGTTAGTTTGAGTAGTATTCTTGTATAGAGATGTAGAATATTCTTATGAGGCACAAGACAGAGAATATGATTCTTTTTGTGCAATGGATGACCCAATAAGTATACCACATGGAGTTTTATACATATGTATTTGGTATAATATGGGTGAATGGATCATATTTGAGTCCCCACTACCTTAGGTTGGTGAGATACCTAGAATAAGAACATCCATACTTTGATACCCTATTTACACAAGTCTATATATTAACTTAGCTAATATAAGGGTGATCGGGTATGTTGTTGATTATTTCATCAGTTGGAGCTTAACGAAGATGGGATTTTTCCTCTCATATGATGAGTATTACATCAAGGCCCTCAATTGAGATATATTTTGTAAGTGTGAAGTCACACCTAGATATTATATATCTATTTGGATAAGGAAAATGTGATGTGATTATATATAAGGATGAATGACATGTGATTTATTTGTCGATCAGATCAATCTATACTCAGAGAATCTATAATAAATTATTTGGCTATATAGTATTGACATGTTACATGTCTCACAGTCACTCGATGTCTTAGAAAAAGAAAAAATATGATAATTCATGTTTTTATATGAAGAAGACTGGTGGACATAGGTATAAAGATGCATATTTTTAATGGAGATCATGCATGATCCCTTTATATCTTGAGTAATATTGATGCTTTATTAGAGGTCTCTATTTTCTTATATATACAGATTCAAAGATTCATATTTTTTTCAATTCTATAAAGTTCTGTGGGGTCACACTTTTGGTTGACTAAATATGAATTGAGTTTGACTCGGAGCTACTCTAAAAGTGTTTTAGAGTTAATCCAAAAGTGTTTTGGATGGGTGTTCATAAGGTATTACATATGATGTGACACAATGTGAATTTAATGAAAGATTTCCAAAAGTTTTTTTGAAGATATCTAAAAGGATTTTTGGATATGGTTTCACAAGTTATTATATACGATACAATATTAGGTGAAATGGAACAAAATATTATAGGCTTTAGTGTAAGTGGGATATTAAAAGAGATAAAGCCTTATATATATAATATATTTTATGGCTTGCATGAAATTTTTGATTTTCATGCATAATGGGATATATATATATATATATATATATATATATATATATTATACTACCTATGTTGGTAGTATTGGTTGGACAGTTGATCAATCCTCTACATTAAATATCATTAAAATAAACATTTCATAAGATTAAATGTGTCACAACCCCCTCCCCACAAGGTGTACCCAACCTAGTCCAGCAATGTTAGAAGAGAGATAATGACCCCTGAGTCCCACCTCCAGTAGGCCCCGGGTTGGAAACTAGCACTAAGGGTATAGTAAACACACAAATGGGAGGCATTACCCTCTAAGAGAACACATGCGAAAGAGAGAGATAAGATAGAAACCAACCAACTCCAAGTCATAATACAATATAAAATAAATCCCAAGTACACATATGTAATGTCATGAAAAATTACTACAACTGGAAGGGGAAAACTACAAGTACCCAAAATAAAGTAAAAACAACAGAAACCACGAAGTCTGAATAGCTCTTGCAACCCCAATCTAGTAGTAACCACCCTGATCTCCAACCTGCTCTAAGTGACCTAAAAAACAGTTTCTATATACATAGGGTGAGTATAACATTATACTCAGTAGGATCATCCCCAGAGCCTCTCGTGAAAAATTAAAGAAATCATGCAAAATCACAGTGAACAATAAGTGAAACTAACTCATCACCTAAACAGGTATACTAAGTTCCCAGCCTCACCATGGATACTCTCACCAAGTATTTCATACAAGAGTATATAATATAATAAATAATACCAAGGGTACCCCACTACTACTTCCCCATTGGTTTTCCACTTTTCCCCAATGTCGCACGTCCTAAGCATCTTTATCCAAAAGGCCTTGCCCGCAGACACTTAGGAAAAGCACCACAACATGCACCTCATGCAACAAAACCACCATGTCCACATAATCAAATTAACTTGGTAGTTTCTAGGAGCCACCATAGCTCGCATAATGTGTATCATATGCCAGGTATTAAACCTCAAGCCATTATATCCCATGCACCGAGTAAGGATCCTCAAGCCATCATAGCCTATACACGTTACACCTATAGTAGTATATAGGAAACTATTCCAGAATATATGTGTGTGAATAACAACAAGCCATTACAGCCCTATACACACATATATGGGGAAAACTAACTGATGTTTCTATCAGTACAAGTAACTACCAAGAGAAGAGAGCGGGGATAAATGGGGTAGTTATCCATCCATCCTCCCACTAAAATATAGGGGAAAACACCCCCCAAGGCTCAGAATCCTTGGGGTGTCAGTTTCCCTAACTGACATGGTGGAGTAGTGTATAGAAACACAAAAATTATAGAATATACTATAAATCACAACCACATTATGGGAATAACATAGTCTTAGACACAACTGAAGCTAACATCTCTCGGACTCCCAACTGCCACTTCTAATACTAGGTATCCTATAAGCACACAACCATTTAAATAGATTAATTACATTAATTTATTCCCTTTTTATCATTTGACCTTTAAGTTAATTAATTCTTTAAACATTAACTAACCATTAACAATTCCAAATTAAATTTCATTAGCATCACACCCAAACTCCTCTTTCTCTTTAAATTTTAACCTATGAATTGCATCCCAACAATCTCCATCCCCATGGGTTAACATCATTTATTCAATAATTTATTAACAACGTTATTACTTTCCCATATTCCCAGGCATTTTAGAAAAACATTCTAAGCTACTAAACAAAAGGGGGCTCAACTCGGTGAGTAGATGAACTACCCGTCAAGTCTTTTCCACCTATAGAAAGAGAATAGACTCATCCTCCCTCTAGAATCTAAACATATAAATCATGTGGCATACCCCATGTGTCTTCTCCCCTTTTTGGAAGGAGGGTAAGCAAAATAGATTCCTTGAGCAGTGGGTAAAGTAAAGAGGATAAACAACCAACAAGAATCAGCAAGCATCCAAACATTTACATCCAACTCATTTCATTATTCATGGTGTCCACCCCAACACCCACATGCATAAACCAATTCATCTCTCCATTCTAGGAATAAAATACTACCACAACCAATAGGCCTCCATGCCCCCATGTATCACAATATCCATCCAGGATCACATCACAACATAAGCCGCAGCAAAACAAACATCATATCAATTGGGCTCTTGGCCCTTAAACAAGCAAGAGGGTAACTCATAACCCTACAAGGATTTATCTTTTATCAAAAAACTAGTTATTTAATCCATCTTGAATTAACCAATTTATTATTCATAGGTTCTAACTATGGGAAACCTAAATAGTAATCTATCACAAATTGATTAAACATGCTTACTACATCAATTTGATTAGAATCAAATTACAACAACAATAATCGGATTCATTCACATGCCTATTTTTCTTTATCCAAACAAATATCAATTAATTCTATCATTAATTTCTTTACCAATTTCCATCAAGAACAAAAATCTAAACAAAGTGAGAATAGATATCACCCTAACTAGCAAAACAAGAGGCAATAACATATGATCAATATCAATTAATTTATTCAGTTCAAATATATATTATGTCAATTATATTGTGATCCAATGGGATAAAACATGTTAACTATACAGTTTCACATAAAATAAAAGAGAAGTAATGAATCCCCTACCTCAAATGGTTCTTAACGTTCTTTATACGAGAATGAGCCACACAAAGGGTTACGATCTCCTCCCCCCGTGAGAACTGTATCCACCCGAGGATGCAGAGACACCACCACACCAGTCAAAACCCAAGAAAATACCATTAGTAACATGGATATAGCATTCCATAAAAGGTAAAGGAGAAAAAGAAGGATATGAACCCAAAATAATGACGATAGATCATACCTTATATTGAAGATTGATTGATACTACTTGGTTGCATCAAAAATAGAGGGGAACTGATCCAAGGAGTAAAGTTTGATCGCACAACTCCTATGGGAAGAATGGAAGGTTTGAGCATCTCACACCCGAGAACAAGTAGGAAGAACTAGGGAGGAAGATATCTCATCCCTTAAGAAGATTTAACGGAGTAGTGGTTTAAGATATGCTGGATTTTCCATTAAAATCGGATCGCATTAAACCAGACGGTTTGACTAAGTAAAAGAATCAAGATCCTTAGGAAAAATTAATATATGATTTATGTCCTTTTAATAAGCCTTAGAGTTTTTAAAATGAGGCTTTAAATTCATTTTACATCAAAGGAAACATTAAAGGGGCGAACTGTAGGAAGATGGAAACACTATTCATGAACACGAAATTTGAAAAAGGAAATAGAGGTTACCGTTGGACCTCACCATTCTGGAAACACTATTCATGAACTCAAAATTTTTCAAAGGAAAGAGGCTACCATTGGAACCTCACCGTTTTGGAACACTGTCCATGAACTCAAAATTTGGCAAAGGAAAGAGGCTACTGTTGGAACCTCACCATTCTAGAAACACTATTCATGAACTCAAAATTTGGCAAAGGAAAGAGGCTACCATTAGAACCTCACCATTATGGAAACACTATTCATGAACTCAAAATTTGGAAAAGGAAAGAGGCTACCATTGGAACCTCACCATTCTAGAAACATTGTTCATGAACTCAAAATTTGGAAAAGGAAAGAGGCTACCGTTGTAACCTCACCGTTCTAGAAATAATGTTCATGAACTCAAAATTTGGAAAAGGAAAGAGGCTACTGTTAGAACCTCACCATTCTAGAAAAAAATTTCATTAACTCAAAATTTGGAAAAGTGTTGGGGATAAGTCACCTTGACCTCCCAAAACACCTCAGACACCAGATTTTCGCAAAGGAATAGACTAGAGAGGTCTGGTCCATTACAAAATGAATGGGAGTTAAATGAATTAATGTATATGATGCATGAATTAGTCGAGATGTTAATACATGTGTTATAAACACATTAATTAATGTGTACACCACCCAGGAACATCCTAGGGTTCTATATAATGCCTATATCTATATGATGGCACTGTGTGTGGATATTTATCCAATGACTCTTAGGAACCCAAATCTCTCTTTCTTCTTCTTCCTTTTCATGTCGATATTCTAGAACATTGTGAGAGATATGAGAGTCTTACATGTACGACATGTGATTCATTCAACCCATGGATACACCATAGAGGTGGGATGATTTTTTTCCCACTTTTCGATCTCTCTCAAACTCATCAGATGAAGGAGATAAAGATTTTATGTAGTGGAAATTAGGTGTAAGGTATGCCAGATTTATAGCATGTTCTTCATTTCAATTTTATCACATATTTCATTTATATTTCATGGTATATCCTCAGATTTGTTTTCCAATTCCTTCTTCTATGTCTAATAAGTGTTATTAGATTGATATGAAACCTAACATATATATACCATTGATGTTATTTCACCTAAGGTGGTTGATATATGCCATGGGGATGGGTATATTACCCCTAGTAGGCTAGTGATCAACATTTTTCTTAGGGTTACCTAGGGATTGGCCAGAGGGTCTTGTTGGTAGGCACAGCTTTCATGGTATGCTTAGAGACACCCCTAAACTAGACTAAGCAGGTATAGTCAATTGAGGTATTATACCTAAGGATCGACACTAATTTCTATGTTGGAATGGTCATCACGATGTAACCAGATACATTCTAGTATCATACCAAAATAGGTAGTTTTTATTTAAATTTCTATAGTGATTGTATTTATTTTTAGTAGAGCATATCACATGAACATATCAATTCATATGTTGGTTAGTTCAGGGCTATGTTAGTGGTTCCCTGCTGAGTTTTTGTGCTCACACCCTACTCGGGACACCACTGCACATGGATACCCAATCATATATTCACTTGGTTATAGGTATAGGTTGGGATAAAACCCATGTCTTAAATTTTGGATGTTCAATTAATAAACTTGGATAAAATCGGGATCATGGGGTGTGATATGGATTATAGTTATCATAGAGACAACATCTTTATTTCTTTTTATTATGGAATGTATATGTAATATGCCCAGTGGGTAGTCATTTTTATGTATGGCATGATGGTTTGGACCTTTATTATATTTCATTTATTATATCCATTTTTATATTTATTTTCTTCCACTTTCAGTTTATTTGTGATGGATGATTTTTAGTTATTTTGTATTTTTTTGATCACTCTGATATAGGGGGTATAGCCTTCCCACAATACCTCTTTATACCTATGATGTTAGTTAGTAGCCTTTGGTGTTCGGGGAGGTTCCCTTGAAGTCACTTAGTGAACCGGTCTTGTTACCATTCATAGAGTGAGCAAGTTCAGGACATTACAAAGTGGTATCAGATAATTCTTTTTCTTTTGTCTTAATATTTTGGATATTGTAAATAAACGACATAGGAATGTTTTGGATCCTATGATGGATATTAGACTAGTGTTTTGAGAACATTTATTTTTTTAATAATTCTATGTTTCCATGGGATGGGATTGTGGTTCTTAGTATTTGATGTTATGGTTTTATATGATTTTCACATTTTGTGTCTCGCATGGATGTTTGATGTTATTTATTTATTAAAAAATTTGGATCTTGGCCTTAGAGGCCAGAGACATATCATGCATCACATTTGGCATGTGGGATTCACATGGCATATAGGCATGCTAGTTTTATTATTGGTATTAATGAATGAAGCTTAGTTATTTAAAGTGTTAGCACTACTCATGTGAAATTTTTCTCGTATAAGTAATTGGTTTCATTCTACTCAGTTGGTCCAGTATGTATATGTATTTTATTCTTATAGAAGCTCATATGGATCTACATTGTGATGCATCTTGATGACGATGATGCATCCCCTTAGTGTAAGAGACATATAATGACCCTAGTAGATCGGTCTAAGCATGTGATTCCTTAGAGATAATCCCTAGAGGAAAATTATAATGTTGGTTCTGAAAGTGGAAAAATATAGGTTTTGTTGTTTTAAGTGTTGGTGATAACCTATGTGGAATTTTTTCATATATATTGGAATTACACTATACTTAACTAAACTATGTGATGGTGGTCCACTTGTCATGGATCGTCTAGGATTATGTTGTTGTGTTTGTAAACATTGACTGGTGAGATAATGATTCTTGAGGATCGGTTCCCTAGTAGGTTGATGACTTGGAACATGGTGCTCAAACTATACATGGGACCCTATAGTGGGCACTAGCATGTTAATATTATCGTTTTATGATATAGGAACATGAGGTTAACCATGAGTTATGACCTTGTGAAATATGGTTTTTGGGCTAGGTGGGAATACCTAGAGACCCTTGGGTATGACTCAACATTTTAGTGAGCATGTTCCTAGTGTTATGTATAACGAAAACTAGTTAGAGGGGTTGGTATGGGATTTATAGTTCCCTATAAATGGAAAGGAATTGGTATATTACTTAGGTTTGAGACTAAATCATAGGAGGTGCTATTGAGTTTATGGAAAAGGCATGGTTATTCTCTAGATTTTCTTAAGGTAGAGCACCTTGAGTGTTCATTATTTGGGTTTGAGGATAACTTTGAAGGGTAGGGCCATTTTGGTACCTAAACCTACTGAATTTGGATACACTTCAGCTGTATAGGGGAGCATGGGTAGGCACTCATGACTTGGAACAACGTCTGTTGGAAGCTAATCATGTGGTTGGATTTGGCGTGGGTGAAACATCTAGCTTTTTGGATGAGAGCATCTAGGATGTTTTTATCTTTATGATTTGACATGTCATAGAGAATGGTTAAACTATTTTCGTTATGCGACTCATGGGAACATGAGTTGGGTGATGTGATCAGGTGGTACAAGATCGTATACCCTTTTCATTGGATGAGATCAAATGGTATGTTCCAGTTGCACATGATACCCATTTAAATTGGAAATTGGTAAGTGGTTGAGTGTGTATTGAGTGAAAATGTAGATTTATTAAACACCTGTGGTCCTAAAAGCTCAGGGTTTTAGTGAAATTGGAAACGTACCTCCGTGGTAGAGGAGACATCAGAACTAGTTTGGGTGTAGTGGAATGTCCAATCTGGGTGAATCTTGGTCAGGTATTTATGGGATGAGATGAGTGTGGCTCAAGAGGAGTGATGTGTGTATACTGATGGAAACCATTGAGGTTACACTTGAGGAGTTTTATGAGGTAACCTGTATGGTGGGGATCCCTCCATAGGTTGTTGAGGGTGAGTCCCTCACTTTGAATGAATTTTGGCAGGTGTTAAGGATAATGTTTATATGAGATGAGAATGGATGGTGTTTCTTTTTTTATAATTAACAATCAAGTATTAGTAGTATGATCATGCCTAGTCATTACATGTGGTAATGGATGAATCATGGGTCATAGAATCATGACCCTAGTGTTGGAAGGGCCGTCGATATAATGGTATCGGTCTTTGGATAGTCATTGTAGAATTTCGATTCTGGTGTGAAAATGGATATGGATTCATTTGGATTTTTTCAATGAATTCTAAGTATAAATTCATGTGTTATATTAAATGGAATTTGAGCATTGGATTCGGGCTTGAGATGAATTGGGGTAGTTTGAGCATGATTGGATTTGTGGTGTCAATGATCGTGGAACAACAGAGCATGAAAGTTAGGTTTAGGATGGTTGAGGATTCAACCATGGGAACTCACTAGAAGTTAGGTTTAAACTTCAATGAGTGATATCAAATGATCATGGGATTCCCCAATATGTAAGGTATCATGATCAGGTGATTTTTATGGTGTTAGTAGATGCAGCCGAGCATTTTTGAGATGGGTTATCCCTGAGAGGTTCGAATCTAGTTCACTTATGTAATTAGATTTGGAGGGTTAGAAACTCTATTGGATGCATTATTTTGGATATAAAGGGTATATATCAAGAATTTTTTATGGGTTCTCGAGGAAAATTCTATGTGATCATATTGCATTTGGATAGTTGGAGGCACATCCCTTTTGGCTTGAAAGTGAGAAGTGGGAGTTGGTACTGAAATTTTTTTGGTTCCTTTGTGTGTGTTGAGGTACGATGTGTCGGGAACCATGTTGATTGGGATAGTGAACCATTGATAGAATGTTTTTAGAGGCTTTTCTAATATTGGTAGGCACTGTGAATTGGAATTATCTTATATTAGATAAGTCCTATGGTGGGGAGCACCATAGTCCTGATGATGAATTGGATGATGGAGTGGTCGTCTCTTAGGATGGATGAGCTTGAGAAAGTGTTTTCTTGGTGTTTTAGTGGTGGGGATGAGTGTTGGATAAAAAATTTACAGCCTTGGAATTTTGAATTGGAGGTTTTACCTTGGATGTTCTTTAAGAGTTCAGGAATGGAATGAGGTTGGTGAATTTGGTTTGGGGTCTATGTAGGTCAGGTTATGTGGTGGGATGACCACTTAGATTTCTTGGTGATGATAAGTTTTATGGTGGGGAGTTTTTAATGCCTTTTATATGTATACGTGTGAAAAATTACAAAGAAATTTGAATCTTTCTATTGGTAGATATGCTATATTTTCATTCAGGCTTCAAAATGGAATTATGAGGGTGATAACCCATAAAACATGTGTAATTAGACACGTTTTGGGGTCTAAAAGGTGACAGAGGAGGCTTAGGTGAGTAGTGGGACCAGCTGGGGACTAACCATGCTATGGTAAAAAACTACATAAGACACTAGATAGTGGGTGTCTATCCAGTAGAGACCCTCCATTATCATGGGGATTTCATTAATCTTTCATAGAGGATGTCATGTGATGATGTATGCTAGTCCTCATTCGTCGAATCATCAATGGTACTCTACACCATTAAATTCTTAGGGTTTTATTAAATTTAAAAATTAAATTAATAATTATTTTAGAATCATAGGTAGTGGATTTAACCTAGGATGATGTTTGGGGTCTACAGCGGACCTCCCACAGTGGTTTTGTCATGATGGTGAAGCGATGCGGTGACAAGTTGAGATTTCAGTGATTATGTAATTTTAGTTAAATTTAAAATAATTAATTAAAATTAATTTTGATTAAATATTTTTTTCATGTGACATGAGATAGGATCCCTTGTGATTGTGATTATTTCATGGGTCGTTGATGAGCGGTTGGTTGCGATTTCAGTGCGATGAGGTTAACTGGTGAGATTCCAGGTATTTATGCCATTTTAAATTAAAATGTAAAGTTTCTTAAAATTGTTTGGATTTTATAAATTAATTATAATTTGATTATAATTAATTTATTTGGTTTCTTTAATATGACACGGGGACTTGATGTTTTAGATGATGGTCAAATGGGCTTGGAGAGCCTCGACGATAGTTTTTGGGTTACTTTGAAAAGGGTTTTCACTCAAGTTTAAGGTAGGTGATCTTAGTACCAGCCCTATGTATTTATGATTTTGATTATTTTTCATGCGTTGTGTGGGACTAATACTTTAGAAAATTCCCTTTTGGGTTAAATGGTTTATTTTATTTTAAATTTAATGTTCAAGTTAGATTAAAATGTATAAAAAATTGAATGCCTTAGAAAAGAAAACCAAAGTCCCTAGGACATGATGGTCCCAACACACTATCTTGATGGATCAACCACTGATATTTGAGGCATTGAAAATTGAGATTTTTTGGATTTAGAATCCCTTATGGGAGTGACCAAGCTTGAAGAGACTTTGTGTCCCTAGTGTATAATCCCATGACCGCCTCTTGTGGGAGGAGTGTTGTGACTTAAGATGACCAGACCAAGAGGGATAGGTGGGAATGTTGAGATACTTAGTGTCTTATAAACCTATTCAGAGGTGAGGACAATACTAATGATTCTTTTATTACCTTGAACAGGGGATTTAGACACCTCCAAGTTGGAGGTGAGTGCATACTTAGAGCACCTAGATCAGGTGGACCATAGCAGGGCCCTTATGTTCCTTTGAGTTGTTGAGTTGTAGAGATGAGTGTGGGATGAGCGATTCTCTCCCATATGATGTGACTAAAAATAGGTGGAAAAACCTTAGGTGTGTTGGTATGGTCGTATGAGTAGAATGGAATAAGATAGCCACATATATCGATATGGTTCATGTTCCATCTATTTATACATTGCTAGTATGGAATGTCCTTTGTGAGGCCTTGGGGTCATCATGTACTTATAGTTTTTTTGATAGATAGAGTATCTCCGAGTAACTGGTGTTGACCCTAGGGACTAGATTGATAGCAAGGACTCTAAGTGTAGTACCTCCATTTTTTATTGTCCAAAGGGAATCTAGTGGGTATTTAGTGATAGACTAACCTTGAGAAGGCATGTGGGATATGGGTAATGGTGATTACAGGTGTTCTGTGGGACTCGAGTCACTTGGTAAGCCCAAATGGTCTATGGTGAGATATGTGTATGGTAAAATTTGATTGTGAGTGTCACCTTGTAACCCTAGTTATGTTGTGATATGATAAGTATATAGTGCCTAAGGTAGTTCAGGCATGAATTCGGACCCTTTTATCTTTTTACTTACTCATTCTCAATGCATTGAGGTGATGGATATCCTGGGTAGGTATTTTCTTCTACAATTCACCATGTTTGGCTTGAGGATGGGTATATTTCCCCTGGTTCCTGACTATGCTTGGCTCAGGGATGGGTATATTTCCCATAGTGCCCAACTGTGCTATGAGGATGGGTATATTATACACAGTAATTCAGTGCCCTTAGGTTCACTCGGGATTACCTAGGGATTGACCATAGGTCCTTGTTGGTAGGAATAGTCATCGTGATGTTCTTAGAGACACCCCCAAAACTTGATGAAGAAGGTATGGTCAATTGAAGTCTCAAACCCAAGGAGAAACACCTATTTTTATGTCAGAACGGTCATTGTGACATGCTCAGATGTATCCTATAATCGAGCTGAAAAAAGGTATTTTTTATTTATGTTTCTATATTGATTGAATTTATTTTTAGTAGATCATTTCACATGAACATATCACTATATATACCGGTTAGTTCATGACCAAGTTGGTGGTTCCCTACTGTGTTTTTGTACTCACACCCAGTTTAGGTCACCACTACACATGGTTACCCAAGAAGATATTCACTTGGTTGTGAGTACAAGTTGGATTGAGGAATGTGGATTAGATGTTGAGAATTCAGCTGGATATCTTGGATGGAGTTAGGATCATGGGGTGTGATATGGTACAGATTTTTCATGGATATAGTGTATTTATTTCCTTTTATTCTAGTCTATTTATGTAACCATCCTAGTGGGAAGCAATTTATTTTTATGGCATGACTGTTTGGGTTTTTACTACATTTCATTTATTATGGAATTTTTTATATTTATCTATGACCCCTTTCAATTTATTTATTATGAATGCTATTTTTTTATTTTTTTTATTCTATTGTGAGCTCTGAAATAAGAGGTATATGTAACAACCCAAACCTTATATCCCATTACTTTATAATAATTTTTGTGATGAAGGTGTCTGGAGGAGTTTCTAAGGGACTTGAAGAGAAAATGAGGATCTAGTAAGAAAATCCAACTAAATTTAGTTATGTGGTGTGGAGTTGATTAGTGCACCATAATGGTGTCCACTACATCATTGAGAGATTGGATATGACATAGGATGTTGTGTTCTATGGTCATGGAGATGATTTTTTAAATGTAGTGGCTCGAGGGGAGATTTTTGGAGCTACTAACAATTTTGGCATAATTGTGGCTTAGAGGCAGGCTGTATAATATAAGTGAGTGCTTATCCAATAGGTTGTAGTGTAGAGTTGGGGACCACAGTGTATCCTTCCTTCTAATTGTTGGGGGTCAATGATGTAATGGTCTGGGCTATGGAATGGTCTCCCCCTAGTTTATAGGATATGCAGTGATTAAATAGTAATAGATCTCAAAAGATAATTTGACCATCCTAGTTATAGTGTGGTCCTCCCCACTACATTGTGTTCCTCTAGTTTTCATAAGTTCTGTGACATAGTCTTAGGGGAAGCATTGTGTTCTTCTATTTTGTAGACTGGGTATACACTCCTAAATTTCCTTGGACCCGATCACTTATCCAACTTTTCTCACATATCTTGGATGACCCAAGTGTATACTTTAAATGCCTTTAAACCAAAAATTAGTAGCTTCCAACCTCAACCTTGTAGGATCAATTCATGGAGGTTTATGTGAGTTTCCTCCTTGTCCTCCTCTACCTTCCTACTTTTCCCTTATCCAATAGAGGTTGTTGTCAAGGGGAAACTATTTTTTTAAAGATGTTTTGGTAATATGTTGATGTGGTAATTGTGCTCTTGGATGTTAAGGCTGCTCTCCTTTATTATGGTTCTCGATGGTGGCCTCCCTCTTGTTCCAACCTTGCGTAGCGGATCAGAAATATCTTTTTAAGGTAGAGGGTCTTTCATTTCTCACCTAATGTATCATGCGGGATGGTTTTTTCCTTTTTTACCTTTGGGAAGATGGTTTGAATTTGTATTAATGAATATAATTAACTTTTTTAATTAAAATTGAATGGGAAATGGGAATGAAATCACATGTTTTAAAACTTTCTGATATTCTTGATATTGTGATTGTACGATCATGATGCCTTTCTAAAAATCATGGTTGTTTGGGGATTTTTTTGCACTGATAATTGATGTGTTGTAAAACCCTTATTGTGTGATAATTTTTTATCACCTTGAATGAAAATGGATAACCAATTATATTCGGATATTAAATTGTTTACATGTGGAATTATGTATTTTGTGAGAATTCCCTTCAGTAAAGAAGTGGAATGTAAATAAAATCCCCATGCTAAATCTGAAAAATATGTGATGTGTGAAAAGTGTTGAGATGTGATGTGGGATAAGATGTTATGGGAAGTGGTTATGATGTATGAATGTGATGTTTGGATGTTATGTGTGGTTGTGTTGTGTGGTTGTGGTAGAGGTGATGAGATGTGGTTGGTATGTGGCGGATGTGATGAGATGTGGTTGGTATGTAGCGGTTGTGATGAGCAGTGGTGGTAATGTAAAATGGTGGAAATGTGGGGCTTATTGGAATGGGAAATATGGGTTGCTGTTTTTTGTGGTGTTGTGATATGCTAGTTTCATGGGTAGTATCTTAACTAATTGGTTAATAATTAATGGTAATGGCATGGGTTGAATGGTTAATGAATGAATGGATTAAAATGGGATGTGTGGTTAAATGTGGTTAATGTTAAATGTTAAACAATAGGATAAAATAATTAAATGAATAGGCTGAAATAATTAAATGAATGGGATGGAAAATGAATGTTCTTAATAAATTAAATTTGTTAGTAATGTGGAATTTGGAAAATGGATTAAATTGATAAAGAAGATAAAATGCAGTTTGTGGGTTGTGGTTTTTTGTTTGGTATTATAAATTTAGCAGTGGTAAATAAAGTGGTGGTGTTGTGAGATTGAGTTGTGATGTTTTTATTTGGTATGGTTCCCTTGTTGTGAACCCATAGGTTGGGATTTTGTGTGGCTATATATGTACATTATATTTCCTTATGATTTCTATATACACCCTACCCATGTCGATCACTTTATGTCAATAACCATATATTCTTGGGTTGTTTTTTCCAATATATTAGTGGGAGTATGGATGTATGACCATCTGATATTTCCCTCTTTATCTTCTAGGTGACGTTATCATGCATGGGATATGATGTAAAAAAGTAAAAAATGCATTATGGTGATGGTTAGTGAGTTAATGATATGGCTTATGGTGGGGATCATTCATGGAAGGAGGAGGACATGAGGTTGATTTCCTACATGTTCATGATACCCTACTATGTTGGTTATGAATGTAGTGTGATAGCCTAGGTATCTTTAGGAGAGATTTGGTGTGATGGCCCAGGTGTCTTTGAGCGATATGTAGTGTGATGTCCCAGGTTTCTTTGGGCAAGATGTAATGTGATGGATCATGTGTCTTCGAGTGTTATATAATGTAATGGCTCAAGTGTCTTTGGGTGAGATGTAATGTGATGTGGTATACATAAGAGATGGTATTTTCAGGACATACAATGTTGGGGTGTAAGAGTGGGAAACTAGTGGGAAAGTAGTATAGAGTACCCTTTATATTGATATGCTTTATATTATGTTATTATAATTGGATGAGTTATTTGTTGAGTTATTTGGATGAGTGTGTCATGGTGAGGATGGGTTTGGTTATTTGACCTATTTAGGTGTTATTGGTTCTTCTATTTACTCACCATTTTATTAGTATTCTTCTTTTACATTCACACAAAATACTTTGGAGTTCCTATTGAGTATACTTGTATGCTCACCCCATGTATATAAACTGGTTTCTAGGAGGACAATGTGGAATGTGTTGGATGTTACTAGATTAGACCATTGGATTTATTGTTGAGTCGCTACCTTAGTACTTTATTTTTGGGTATTTATTTGGAGATTTTTATCTATATTTTTTTACTTTATACATGCATTGTGGAATGGTTTTGATTTCCTCTATCTTATGTCATATCATGTAATTTCTTGCAATTGATTTATCCTATCTCTCCTTCCAATTATTATAGAGTTTAATTCCTTCTATGTGATATTTTTATACCCTCAACACTACTCTCCAACCCAAGGCCTACTGGAGGTGGGACTCGAGGGTCATTATCTCTCTTCCTTCATTATCATCCCAGGAGGGGTACCTTTGGAGGTAAGGGTCATGACAGATTGGCATCAGAGGTTTTGGTTGTGGGATATGATAGAGTTTGGAGTTAGGCACAGTGAGGATTTCATGGGTTGGTATGGTAATGATTCTAGTTGATCTTGGTTTGTGATATAGACTAGGGAAGATTAGTTAGGACATGGGATTTTAGGGCCCCCATGATCTGATGCAAGGACTTTGAGCCTATCAAATGAGAAATTTTGGTGGTTCCACTAGCATGGTAGATACTTAGGATATGTACATGCATCATAATTTATTTTTATTCTTGTTTGAATTCGGTGGTTATGGGAAGTTTAAAAAAAGGAATAATAAATTAAATGAATCTTAATAAAAATACATACTACCAAGCTTAGGAAATATTTGTTTCCCTTTTAACCTATGGATCCTAGTCATCATCCACATGTGGTTTAGCTAGAGGAAATTTGGTAGGTGGATCTGTATGATTATCGGAGGGTTGACCCAATTGGGGAGGATGATCAATGGTAGATAATGTTTCACACTTTTCAATAGAAAAACTTGGTAAAGTATTCGGGCATCATTTCTTATATATATATATATATATATATATATATTGTTAGTTTGAGGAGATCAAGATCACCTTCAGTTTGATTCAGGCCCTAATGGAGTACTGGGTCCCGCTAGCAGTTAGTCAGATATGGGGAGCTACACATCAGTGGTGGATGTTGTACCTTGGTGAGATGAGGGAGTTAGATGTTTTTTGGGCTGATTTTCATAAAGAGTTATGAGAAAATTTTCTATCATAAACCATGAAGGCAGTGAAGAGGCAGGAGATTCTCTCTCTTTAGTTGGGTAGTATGTTTTTATGAGAGTTTGGGATCAAGTTCAAGGTACTTTTAAATTTTTTCCTATATCTTTTTCCTGATGAGGAGTCTCATGAGAGGCATCTTGAGGAGGCACTTTGTCCTTTAATTCAGTATGTTGTTACTCCTTTAATGTTTCCAACATATATGGAGGTTCAGAATAAGGTGGAGGTGATCGAGAGTATGTACTCATGAGTAGGCTTACCACAAGAGGGGATCTAGCAGGGTTCCTTAAGGAGAAGTGTTTTTAGTGTAAGGTCTCAGGTTCTAGGACCTTAGAGGTTTTGACCAGTAAAGAGTTGGCCTTAGTAGATTCCTTATGGACCATATATGATCAGTGGTTTTTCATGACCTTCCTAGGGTCATTGGGCTAGTGTGATTCACTTTTGGGGGTTGTGTTCATCATCAGGATCAGTGTCTAGTGGTTCTATGATCTCGGTTTAGTGGTGGCGGACATGTGCAGCATCATCCCCAGCAACAACTTCCAGTGAGACCATTACAAAAATAGGGTAATCATGTTTATGATCTGTTTAGATGATATGAGGTGGGTAAAGGTCAACATCAGTATGTTCCTCATCTTCAAGGACCACATACTGAGCATGTTCATGGGGGTTTTCATCATCAGAGAGGCAGAGGAGTTGGGTGTGGTCAGTTACATGTAGTGGATGTGACAGCTTCAGAGGAGCCAGAGATCGTTAGAGGTATGATCAGCTTATCATCTAACCTTGTTTATGATTTTTTTTGATTTAGGATCTTCACACTCTTTTGTTTCACCCAATCTAGAATGTGCTCTAGGAATATATGTAGAGCAGTTTCACAAGCCCCTAGTGTTAATTTCACCAATCGGAGGCTATACCAACTTGTTTGATGTGTGTTAGGGGTGTAGACTGATGATGGGGTCACATCAATCATGTGGGGATATTTTATTTCTACATATTCAACCATACAATTACATTCCATACATAGATTTATTGTATTCAATGTGTGTTATTATTGACTACTTTTTGAGAAGATTCATGTTCTTGGATGTGGATGGCCAGTGTATAGTTTCCATTAGCGAGCAGAGTTGTTAGGTGGGCAGTAGATGTGTGGAGCCCCTTATTTGTTTTATGGATGATTATTTTATATAATCAATAGAAACTAGGATGGTGTAGGTACCCAAGGTTGTCATGGAGTTTCTAGATGATTTTATCTAGGAGGTTGTGACACTAACCCCTTAATGTGATACTGAGTTAGAGATAGGACTAAAACTCGATGCTTCTTTGATTTAAATGGATCCTTATTAGATGGTGCCTTATGAGTTGTGATAGTTAAGGATTATGATAGATAATCTGATATAAAAAGGTTTCATCCATCCTAGAGTGTCATCGTGGGGTGCTTCAGTATTGTTTTCTAAGAGGGTGGATGGTAGTCTGAGGTTGTGTATAAACTATCGGAGGTTAAATCGAGTGAAGATCAAAAATTGTTACCTTACTTCAAGGATAATAAATATTTTATACCATCTGAGAGGGTCGAGTTGATTTTATAAGATCGATATATGGTCTAGATATCACCATTTGAGAGTCAAGGGGGAGGATATCTTGAAGACTACCTTCAGATATAGTTTTGGGAACTTAAAGTTCATGGTCATGTCGTTTGGTGTCACAAACACACTAGATGTGTTTATAGGGCTCATGAACTACATGTTTTATGAATTCGTAAACTGGTTTGTAGTCATGTTCATCAATGACATATTGATCTTCTTGAAATTATGAGAGTATGTCGATCATCTCGAAGTTTTCTTGCAGGTTCTTTGATGCCACTAGCTCTATAAAAAAATTGTCCAAGTGTAAGTTTTGGACATGAGAGGTAAATTTATAGGGGCATGTGGTGTCCCAATAGGGTGAGTCCATGTACCCATTGAATTTTAATGTAGTTCTTTCCTGGGAAGCACCCAAGAATGTGGAAAATATCCATAGCTTCATCGATCTTATAGACTATTACTGGATATTCATGTACAATTTATTATAGATTATATCCCCATTTACATATTTGTCTAGAAAATATCATACTTTTATCTATATTATTTAGTGTTATGAAGTATTTAACTAACTAAAGGGGAGATTGATCAGTGATCCAATGCTTTAGTTTCCATAGGAGGGTGTGATGTCTGAGGGGTTTTTTAATTAATCTTGTAAGGGATTGGGATGAATCTTGATGCATAAAAACATGTTGATATCCAATGGCTATAGGTTGTTGCATCCCCAAGATAATAATTATACACCCATGATCTAGAGATAGCATTGGTTGTGTTTTCACTAAATTTGTGGTGAAATTACCTCATTGGGGAGTGCTTTATGGTCTTCATGTATCACAATATCTTAAGGTAAATATTTTAGTAGTGAAATATAAATCTACAATAACATAGGTGGATGAAATTTCTTCAATACTATGACTTTGTGATATCCTACACCTTAGGAAAAGTGAATGTAGTGGATAACACTTTAATTAGAAAGTTGTAGAAGGATGTTGTTAAGGATTTTGAAGATACTTGGAGAGAAATAGAGGATTGAATTTAGATGTAGGGTGGTTGGTGGTGGGGTTTTCTTGTTTCATATGGAAGCATAGTCTTCTTTGGTGTAGCTGGTGGAGGATTCTTAGTGGGGAGACTCAGATGCAGAGGTGATATGTGATCATGTTGTCCATGGTGATTCTCTAGAGGGGTGGTTAGAGGATGGTCAAAACCATATGTTGATTCAAGGGAGGTTGTTTTTTCCCGTAGCGATGTGTTAGGGATTCTTTCTTGAGTTTTACAGCTCACCCTTTGTGATACACCTGGGAGTATACAAGATGTATCATGTCTTAAGGATGCATTTTTGGTAGTCTAGGCTAAAATGGGTAGTGGAAAATTTTGTAACTCGGTGTTTTTTTCAGTAGGTAATGGTTAAAAATTGTAATACTAGAGTTCTATTGTATACCTTATATGTTTCCTAGTGGAAATGGAATGATATCTTGATGTACTTCATCACCGGGTTACCCAAAGTTCAGGGAGGTTGTGATGTTATCTGTGTAATCATGGATTTTTTGATAAAATTTAATCACTTCCTAGGGATCAAGGAGTCTAGCATCATGGATATTTTGAATAAGAGGTGTGTGGATGAGGTGATGTGACTGCATAGAGTTCCAAGTTCTATTGTCTCGGATCAGGACTCTTGTTTTACATCATAATTCTGGAGAGGATTTTAGTATGCTTTTGGAACTTGGTTGTTCCTAAACACTTCTTTCCACCATCATATAAATGGGCAATCAAATTGGACTATCTAGATGGTAGGTGATATGTTGTTGGAATGTAACTTGGACTTCAGCGGGTCTTGGTCAAATCACTTGCTCGTAGTTGGGTTTTCTTATAACAACAGCTACCACTTATCCATCAGCATGTCCCTATTTGAGGATTTTTATTGTTGGTCTTGTCATTCTTGTTTGTATTGGTCTAAGGTTGGGGAGTCTTCAGTTTTTGGTTTTGATGTGGTGTAGAGCATGGAAAATAAGGTTCAGGTTTTCTGTGAGATAATGAAGGCAGCATAGGACCAGTAGAAGGCTTATGTCGATCCTATGATGAGACCCTTTGAGTTAGAGGTTGGAGACTACATATTCTTGAAGTTTTCCCCTCAACATGGTAAGTGGGGGTTTGGTAAGGTGAGTAAGCACTCACCCTAGTTTGTTGGACCTTTTGAGGTGTTGGGTGCATTAGTGAGGTAGCTTATCGGTTATAACTTTTCCCATGGCTAAAACATATTCACAACATCTTCCACATATCTTAACTCCATTAGTGTCTTCACAATGACTCTCATGTCATTTAATAGGGAGATTTGGATATTGAGGATGACGCGACATTTGTGGAGTGTCTAGTGGAGATCCAAGATCATCAGGAAAAGGTTCTTTGTGAATGGACCATTCCTTTGGTTTGTGTGTTGTGAGGGCATGGTGGAATGAATAAGAGTACTTGGGAGCATGATACGTAGATGTGTGCCCAGTTCCTAGAGTTTTTTTGAGTTTTTCCTTGCTCTTTTTTTCTTGAGGATATAGCTTTCAGATCTTTTTTGTTATGAGATGTGATTTTTCTTAAATATTTGATGTGTTATTAAAGATTCAAGCATATGAAGAGGTGAAAACCTGATTCCTAATCAAGATGCATTATACTTTTACATGATTAAAACTATATGGGTGAGTCAGTGCCACCCATATTGGATAATATCTTAACATGGGATATAGAATTCCTTGACTTTTGGACTTGAGACTTTTTAGTTTTATGGTAGTGGTGATTGTTTTTTTTTTGGGCTATGTGGAGGTTGATATGGTGGTGCAAGTGGTTATGTGTAAGGGAGGTGGTTTGTGGCTGGTATTAAATAGTGTGGTGTTGTGCCTGGTGTGGTGGATAGTAAAGTTGTGTGGTTATTTGGTTGTGAGAAATGTCTACTAGACGTTTTTTCTTGGGATTGGTGTGTTTGGTTGGTGGTGGTTTTCAATTATAATGAGATCCATGAGGGGTATCTCATGGGATGATTGTTTGGACCTCCTTCCCTATTTCCTTTCCGAGTTGGTTTTTTTTAGGGAGAGAATATTTTGATAGGTATCTAATGTAATTTCCCAAGCCTTTAAGACTATTACTTTGTCAGAATTATAGTTATGGAGGCATCCATAGGAGGTTCTAAGGGATTTGTAATGAAAAAGGAGGAGCATGCTGGAAAATAAAATTGAAGGCATTTTTGCAGTGTGGAGCTGAGTGATACACTGTAATGCTAGTTGTTTCAGTGTGGAGAGACCATATATGGCATATGTTTCTATGTTATGTTATCATAGAGGTGATTATTTCAAAGTAGTGGATCGATGGTATATTTTTGGAGATACTTCCAATTATGGCATATCTATGGGGTGGAGGTAGGTTGCGACATAGAATTAAGTGCTTTTCCAAGAGGTTGCGGTAAGAAGTTAGGGGTTGCAGCATAGCCTTCCTTCTAGTTATTGGGGTCCTTTGGCATAGTGGTATGGGCTACACCATGGTATTCCCCCTAGTTTATAGGATCTATGATTAGTAAATAGTCATATATCTCGGAGTATAGTTTGACCAGCATGGTTGAAGCGTGGTCCTCCCCACTACACCATGGTCCTTCGGTTTTTAGAAATTATGTGGTGTGTTCTTAGGGGTTGCATTGTAATCTTCTATTTTACATACTAGGTATAAATTCCCAGAGCTCCTCAAACCTGATCACTTTTCCAACTTTTCTCTCATTTCTTAGGTGACCCAAGTGCATCCTTTGGAGTCTTTTTATCCCCTAATCAGTGGATTTAAACCTTAACCTTGTAATATTTATTCATGGAGGTTTGGTTTGGTTTCTTCCTTGTATTTATCTATTTTCCTCCTTGTTTCTTGTTTAGGAGATGTTGTTTTCAAGGGGAACCAATTTTTTTTATGATTTTTTGGTTATAAGTTGATGTTATTATTGTGTTATAAGATGGTAAGGGTGATCTCATTCATTATGGTTTTCATTGGTGGCCTCTATCTTGTTCCAACCTTGCATACTAGATCAGCAATCTCTATTTGGGGCAGAGGACCCTTTGTTTCTCACCTAGTGTATCATGCAGGATGGGTTATGCCTTTTTTACCTTTGGTGATATGGTTTGAATCCTTCTTAATCAAGATAATTAAATGGTATGATTTAAATTGAAAGGGGAAGGGTAATGAAATCATATGATTTATATATTTTTTTATTATTGATATTGTGATTTTATAGGCTTGATTCCTTGTTAAAAATCATAGTCGTTGGGGGATTTGTTTGTACTGATAATTGATGAGTTGTGGAGCCCTTGTTGTGTGATTGTTTTTTACCACCATGAATGAAAATGGTTACCCACTTATATTCATCTATTAAATTGGTTTCACATGGAATCATGGATTATGTGAGAATTCCCTTTAATAAAAAAGTGAAATGTGATGAAAATCCCCTTGCTAAATCTGAAAAATGTGTGATTATTTGAAAATTTTTGAGATGTGATATAGGGGCGGATGTGATGGGAAGTGGTTATGATGTGTGGTTGTGATGTTTGGTGGTGATTTTTTGGTTGTGTCATAGTTGATGATATGTGGTTGGTATATGGTGGATGTGATGAGATGTGGTTGGTACATGGTGGTTGTGATGAGGAGTGGTGGTGATGTGAAATGGTGGCAATGTGGGGCTTGTTGGCATGGGAAAGATGGGTTGTTGTTTGTGTTGTGTGGTGTAGTGATATGCTAGTTTCTTGGGTATTATTAAAACTAATTAGTTAATAATGAATGGTAATGGCATGGGATTAATGGTAAATGAATTAATGGATTGAAATGGGATGTGTGGCTAAATGTGGTTGATGTTAAATGTGAAATAACGGGCTGAAATAATGAAATGAACAGGTTAAAATAATGAAATTAATGGCCTATAAAATAAATGATCTTAATGAATAAATTTTTTTGGTAATGTGGAATATGTAAATTGGATTAAATTAATAAACAATATGAAATGTGGCTTGTGGATTTTGGTTTATGTTTTGTTGTGCGGTTTTATGCATTTAGCGGTGACAACAAAATTAGCAGTGTTGTAAGGTTGGATGGTAATGTTGTGAGTTAGGATAATACCCTTGTTGTGAACCCATAATATGGTCTTGAATGTGGATATATATTTAAATTGTATTTCCTTGTGATTTTTATACATGACTCACCCATGTCGAGAACTTTTTGCTAATAACCAGATATTTTGGGGTTGTTTTTTCCAACATCCTGATAGGAGGATAGATGGATGACCACCATCTCTTTCCCACTCTCTCTTCTAGGTGACATTGACATGCACGAGATGTGATGGCCAAAATTTAAAATTGAATTATGGTGATGGTTGATGGGTTGATAAGATATATTATGGTGGGGGGTCATGCATGGTAGGAGGAGTACATGAGGTTGATGTCTTATATGTTCGCAATACCATCCCATACTGGTGATGATTGTGGTGTGGTATCCCAAGTATCTTTGGGAGAGATGTGGTGTGATGGAACATGTTTCTATGGGTGAGATGTGATGTGATGGCCCATGTGTCTTCGGGTGAGATGTGATGTGATGACCTAGGTGTCTTTGTAAGATATATGATGTTATGTGGTATACAGAAGAGATTGGAGTGCCAATACATATGATGTTGGGGTTTTAGAGCATAAAACTAGTGGAAAAGTAGTGTATGGTACCCTTTATACAGATATTATTCATATTATGTTATTACACTTGGATGTTTTTTTTGTGAGCATTCCATGGTGAGGATGGATTTGGTTATTTGACCTGTTTAGGTATTGTTGGTTCTCCTATTTGTTCATTAGTGCATTAGTATGCTTATTTCACATGTATATGAGAGACTTTGGAGTTCCTAATAAGTATAATTTTATGATCACTCCATGTATATAAACTAATTTTCAAGTTTCTAGGAGGACAATGTGACCCATTCTGGATGTTACTAGATCAACCCTTGGAGTTGTTATTGAGTTGCTATCTTAGTACTTTCTTTTTGGGTATTTATTTGGAGAATTGTATCTTTATTTTTTACTTTATACATTCATTGTGGGATGGTTTTGATTTCCTATATCTTATGTTATTCCATGGAGTAACTTGTGGTTTATATATCCTATCTCTCAATCCTATTATTATAGTGGGTAATTCCTCCCATGTGAGATTTTTATACCCTCGGTGCTATTAGCCAACCCGGGGCCTACTAGAGACAGGACTCAGGGGTCATTATCACTCTTCCTTCATTGCCATCCTAGGAGGGGTAACTTTGGAGGGAGGGGGTCGTGACAGTATAGCCTCCCCATAATACCTATTTATACCCCCACTGCTAGTCGGAAACCTCTAACATTCAGAGCGGTGCGCTTAATGTCGTGCGATGAACCGGTTTGGTTACTATTCATAGAGTGAGTCAGTCTGAGATATCACAAACCCTGTTAGTGGTTCCCTATTGATTTATACTCACACCTTGTTCAAGCGACCATGACACTTGAATACCTGAGTAGATCTCGTTTACCACGGGTTCAAATGGTAGAGACTCAATGTTGCATGATCGAGTGGGATAACTCAAATGGGATTAGTGACCACGATGAAATGAGACTTCGGGATGGTAGTAGAGCCTCATGTAATTTTATTCTTTTATTTATCTTGTATTTTAATTAACTTAGTGGGTGATCAATTTTTGTATGCACTACTACAAAATTGGTCTTTAACAGCATTGGACTTTATGGGATCTAGAAAAAAACACTGATAAAGATGTCCCTTATCAGCACTTATGTTTAGCACTGATAAAGGTTAACCTTTATCAGTGCTTTTTTTAGCACTAATAAAATGTACCATTTATCAGCGCTTTATTTTTAGCACTGATAAAGGGTACACTTTATCACCGCAATATTTTTAGCACTAATAAAGGGTTATCTTTATCACCGCATTATTTTTTAACAGTGATAAAGGGTGTCCTTTATTAGTGTTTTTTTAGTGCTGATAAAGGTCCCAAATAAAATGAAATAAGTAAACAAATAAAAATTAAAAATTGGTAAATTAAAAAAAGTGTTAAAAATTGTAATAATTAAATAATTATTGATAAAAATGAATAAATTTAATATACATGTATGTAAATTATAAATATTAATAAATAATATATATTAAATATATAGATATGTAAAATTAAATAATTAAACAAATAAAAATTAAAAATGAGTAAATTAAGAAAAATATTAAAAAAATTATCAATTAAATAATTATTGATAAAAATGAATAAATTTAATATATATATATATATATATTATAAATATTAAAAAATAATATATATTAAATATAGATATATAAAATGAATAAATTGTAATAATTAAATAAAAAAATAAAAAAGAATAAATTGTAATAATTAAACAAAATATTAAAAATGAATAAATTAAAAAATTATTAAAAAAATATTAATGAAACAATTATTAATAAAAATTAATAAGTTTAATATATATATATTAATTATAAATAGTAATAAATAATATATATTAAATATAAATATAGAAAATGAATAAAATGTAATAATTAGAAACATATTAATGTCTTATTCATTTCTAATGGTTTTTATACATGATTATTCATTAATACATTTAATATAGAAATATATTCATATATATATATATATATCAATATATATACTATTTCCTAAAATATGATTTATATAATACAAAATATTTATGCTTCATTAAATAAGTATTATATTTAGTGAAGAATGATTTATAATTAAAAATTAATATTAATTAAAAATACTGACTAATTGCATCGAGTAATGGACATAATTGAATATCATTTTATTTTTCAATTTAACATATATCAAATGTGTGTTACATTAATTTCATACATACATATATGTAGACTGAATGGCCCGAAGGCCTTCTTTTTTATTGATTTTCTGATAACCCCCCTTTCAAGGGATGAGGGGGAACCCTTACAAGGCCCGTAGGATTAGATATTAAATTTCCCATAGACTTAGAGACATTACAGGACCTGTAGGTCTTAAGGAAATCATACAGACTATGACTACTTGAAACCATCCCTCCCCAGCATCTGCATCGTGATCAGCTCTCCACCTTTTCATGACTGTTCAGCTAACATGTCCATGTGCAGAGGTGCACAGGAACGGTACCGATGGAAAATTCCATACCCACTCATTATTCCAAGTCTGTTTATCCCTGCTCTGGTGAATGTGCTATGTTATTTCCTCCTCTGGAGCGGTTCCTTGTAGAATATGTATGTGCAACTACAAATCAGGTGGCCCTGAAGGCCTTGAGGTGGCCTGAAGGCCATGAGGTGGCCCAAAAGCCTTACTGACCCAAAGGCCTAGGTGTCCTGAAGGCCTTAAGAACTTCAAGCCTAAATTGGTGTCCCAAGGTGAATAGTTTCGGCTGCTACAGTATCAAACAGTACCTACTATAGTACTTGCTACAGTACTTGAAATTATGCCTCCACCTGGTAATTTATTCAAATTTTAGTATTCATTTTAGAATTTCATTATAACATGTCGTATTTAATATATTATGTTTTTAATCAATAAATTTTATTTATTTATTTTTAATATTATTTCAGTTATGTATTATTTATTCATTTTTAATATTTTTTAGTTTTTAGTTTTTATTTTTTTGGAGTTTATTCATTTTTTAATATTTATTTATATTTATTTATTTATTATGTTTTATTATTTTCAATACGTATTCATCTTTATTTAAATATATATTCATATTTTTTTAATAATTTATATTTAATTAATAAAAATTATCCATTTTTTCAATATTTTTAAAGTGTACTCATTTTTAATTATTCAGTTTCGCTCATTTTTACCATGCATGCATTTAAGATTATATATTCATTAATAATGTTAAAAATATATTTTTAAATAAATATTTATAAATAAATATATTTATAAATGTATATTTACTATATTTATAAATGTATATATTTATAATTATAAATAAATAAATATTATTATTTTTTAAAGTATTTATATAATTATAAATAAATAATTATATATATATATAAATAATTATAAAATAATAATAAATTTATTTAAATAATGAATATATTTAATATATTTATATTTGTATTTATATTTATATTTATATTTATATTTATATTTATATTTATATTTATATTTATATTTATATTTATATTTATATTTATATTTATATTTATATTTATATTTATATTTATATTTATATTTATATTTATATTTATATTTATATTTATATTTATATTTATATTTATATTTATATTTATATTTATATTTATATTTATATTTATATTTATATTTATATTTATATTTATATTTATATTTATATTTATATTTATATTTATATTTATATATAAATATATAAATATATATAATGATATAAATATATAAATATTTTTTTTAAGTATTTATATAATTATAAATAAATAATTATATATTTAACTAATTGGACGTAAAAAGGGCGTAATGATCGGATAGTTGGTGCGTCTGATGGAAAGAAAGGAATAGATTGTTCCTTTTCTTTTGTTTTTGATGATGCCAACAAGTGAATTATATGAAAGGGGAACATGGTGTATCTCTCTTCTTGTAAGGATGTTGTGGATGAGAGGTGTGATCTTTGTAAGTTTTCAATTTTAACTCAAATTTTTTTACTTAAGGGGGAGAAATCCTAAAAATTGGATGAGCTCTCTAAACGGATTTCATGCATTTGGGGCTTCTCTAATTGGAAGATTATTTCAATTGGTCCTAGCTTCTATCATATTATTTTTCCTTCTGATCTCCTCAAATGTAGATCTAGGAGATTTTTCTCTATATCACTCAAACCTAGGTTCTTTCAAATCCAGGAATGGGATCCCCAGTTTTTTCCATTTGATTATAAGAATGCATTTTCACAAGTATGGGTTAAGGTTCTTGGCCTGAATTGGTTTTATTAGCATACTAATATTTTTAAGGACATCGCAATTACAATTGGTTCTCCAATTTTTTTAGATAAAGATACATAATTAGGGAGATTTGGACACTATGATTGGATTCTAGTACAGGTTGATCTCTTTAGCCCTCTGATTGATAACATTGTTCTCTCAATGGAGGATGATATCATCGACCTCAAGGTTGTGTATGAAAGGCTTCCACACTATTTCTCTAACTGAAAATTGATTGGACATAACCTCCAGACATGCAGAAGATCTATCATCTGTTCTTTTTGTAAGGGTGCTAGTCATGACCCTGTTAATGGCAGTAAGTGGGGTCTTAAGAGAAAAAAGAAGAAGGTGGTATCTGCTATGACTCCACCTATCCAGGCTGATGGAAAAAACAACAAGGTAATCTCAATTGGAAAGCTGTTGAATGGAAACAAAACTAGGTACAATGATCAAACATTTATGGAGCATGAGTATAGACTCATGGATGTTTTCCTTGAACCAACTAGCCTAATGATTGAGGATCATGGTAATCATGAATATGGATTGGAAGGTGCATTATAATTTATGCCTCTAGCACATGAGTAATCTAGGGAACCTCATTCTGGTAATATTGTGCAACTGAATATGCCAATTGGATGTGTCTTCTTCAAGGATGCACTTAATAAGGGTGTTGAGATGGATCAAATAGGTGATAAATTTGAAGGTGGTCAAACAAATATTGAGCTAGTTTCTTAAGCTAATGTGGATAATGAACTCTGGAAGGATCATTTTTTTTCCTCTACTAAAATTAAAGGTAAATCTAAAATTGTTGTTTCATCTTCAAGATGGGGACTACCAAGGGCACCCTACATGTTCGGGATTCCTTTATTTTCCAAACATTTGGGTCTCTCTCTTCCAGATGGTCTAATGGGGAAAAAGGAGGACAGTAAAAATCTAAACAAGATATAAGTTATGCCTCTGAAGGAAGCTCTATCAAGGTTGATGGTTTTGAAACTAATAATGATAAATTCAAACCCAATAAGGTTTACCACACCTAGGTTATGTCTATTCCCTTGGAAGGACCAGATAATAAGATGAATAATGACAGTACTCAACAAACTATGGGTTTGATCAAGACTAAATATTTGAAGGATCAATGCTTTGGTCACTTAAATGTTCCTCAAATGGGCTACTATAATGGTAAAAATAGGAGAACTAGTTCTTATTTGGCTCAGGACCCTTCTAAGATCCTTGACGATCATGGTCAATCTATTTAAGAGAAGTTGAGTTGTCAAGTCTCCACTTTCAACTCATTTGACTTTCTCGATCCAGATTTTATTGTTCGAAGTAAGCTCTTGGTTCTTGAGAATTGTGTCACTCCCAAGCCGATGGTGGAAACTAATATCATTGAGGATGTTTCTATAGATAAATACAAAAATGGTCAAGGAGGTCATTGGAATCAAGTTAAAACTTGGAGGAGAGGTTGAGTCCCTCATGGTTAGGGAGGTTGTGGGGCCTATCACAACATGAGTCTTCGACCTTGGGATCAACCTTAATGATTCTTCGTGTTTTTTTCTCATGTTTTCTCACCAACTTGCTGACATAGTTGTTATTCTTGAGGTTGTTGTAAATCCCCTTTATCATGAATATCAATTCTCTTTGAGATTACATGTGTATTCTTCTACTTGGTCTCCCTTATGGAAGATATCATTGGAGGCCTTGGTTTTTTGTAGCGATGATGGTTTGTATTATATTGTTACATGTACTAGGGACTCTACTGATGTTTCTTTGTCTATTTATATTTTTGGTACTTATACTAATTTTTCTCAGAATAAGGGCCTCTTACTTGTGTGTGTTGTTCAGCAGTAGATGTTGATGAACAAGGGTGATGTATTGACTGATTACACTAGACAGTCAACTAATGTTTGCTCAGGATCATGAAGGTATTGTGTTTAGAGAGATGTCCATTGAGATAACAATGAATATTTTTTTTCATGGTGTTTTTCTCCTTATGTTAGATACAAATTTTTTCCAATTTTTTATGCTCTCTATGTTTAGATTTTTCAAAGGAAACGGGGTAGAGCTATTTCTACCTTGAAGTTGGGCTTGGTATTCCCAAGGAGGTGGTGGTTTGGACAGTTACACGGGGTGGTGAGGTTGTTTCCCAGTTATGTCTTTGAGGGATTACTTGATGGGAAGAGTTTCTCATCCCATTGTGGGTACTCATCCTTCGATTTTTTTTTCTAATTTTAATGATTTCGGGTTGTTGTCTCTAACACATTGTGTGTGTGTGTGTTTTTATGATGGGGGCAGTTTATGCATTGTCTGACCCTATCTTCTTTTGTTATTCTTTTTTCATTATTTTAATTAATAGGATAGGGTCTTTGGGCTCTACCCTACTTGTTTATATATATATATATATATATATATATATAATGATATAAATATATTTATAATTATAAAATTATAATAAATATATTTAAATAATGGATATATTTACTATATTAATATTTATATTTATTTATTAAATATATATATATAATTATATAAATATATAAAATGATATAAATATATTTATAATTATAAATTTATTTATTATAAATGCATTTATAAATGTATATTTACTATATTTATAAAATTATATATTTATAATTATAAAAAATAAATGATTTTAAAAAAATATTTATATAATTATAAATTAATAATTAAATATTGAAATAATTATAAAATTATAATAAATATATTTTAATAATGAATATATTTAATATATATATATATATGATGATATAAATGCATTTATAATCGTATAAAAATATTTATAAAAATATTTAAAAAAAATGTATAATTATAATTATAAATCCTTTATCAGTGTTAAAGTTTTAGCACTAATAAAGTTTCTTTTTATTAGAACTTCTTTAACACTGATAAATATGGCTTTTATCAGTTCTTTTTTAGTGCTAATAAATCTCTATCTGTATCATCACTAAAAATTTGTTAATAAAGATATCTTTTATCATCACTTATTAATTTAGCGCTAATAAAAGGTATCTTTATCAGTGTTTTTTTGGAAATGCTAATTAAAGTCTCCCTGACTATTTAAAGAACCCTAATGCACTGATTTTAGTCGTGGTATCTCAAAATTTTGCGGAAGTCCCCTACTGTCGGTGCTCCTTCTATGCTTTCTCTCAGATGAATCAAGGCTCGAATCCAAGATATGTTGTTTTATTCTCCTCCTCACTCATTTATTACTTGTTTGGGTTTCACATAAGGTTATTTTTTCAATATATTTTTGAACAGCTGGGTGATTTAGTAGTTTCTTCATTTTTGTGACCTTTTGTGTGTCATAGTGTCTGAACATGATGCCCTTATTGTTTTTCACATATAATTGTGATGTAATATCCATGTTTCTTCACCTATATTGTTAGGTATGTGATAGCCTTATTTCTTTTCCAATTGTGTTTTTATAGATGGGAACCCTTGTATTGTTGATTTTATTGCTATATGTTAAATATTGACACACCCTAGGATCTAGTGATATTCCTGTGATGATTTTTCATTTGATAATATTAGCTTAGAGATCCCCACTATACACATTGTTTTTATCCTTTTTAAATTTCATGAACATGCTATAGAAATTTATTTTTATTTACTATTATTATACATCTTGATATAATGGATCTCATTTTATCTATATGCCATCTATAATTTATGGTTGAGATTACTTTTTTTTTTATTATAAAATGGGTTTTTATAAATGTTTTGAATGAATAAAATTAATTTTTATTTATTTTCATAAGCTCTAAAGTATAATTTTTTAATATTTTAAAGTGTTTTCACTTTTAAATTTATGATTCCATCCATTGGTTGGTAAAAATTGGATTTTGAAATAATGATTTTAAATGAATATTTTGATCTACATGAGTATATATGTATTGATCGTAATCATGGATGTATTTTATTTTCCAAAAATATTTTACCTTTGGATTTAGAAAATATATAAATGTATTATATTTCATTCCTTCATAATTTCCTTTTTTAAAACATTTTTTTAAATGGTGTTTAGGAATAAATGGTGAAATCTTACTAGGCCTATTTAACTCACACCCTACATACACACCCATATGGCTATATATATCTTTTATGTTTTCATATATGTTCTGAGTTTATGATCTCAATTTTTATTCCATTCATGTAGTCCATTTATGGACATTTTGGTGGGGATAAGTGACCATGGGTCACATGGATATGTTCGAGTTGTGGATTAGTTGTTGGTTTATTTTGGGATTTTATTTTATTAGAAAATTTGGAAATATTCTCTATTTGAATTTTATTTTCCTTTACAAAGAGATATGATTATGTATTACTCTAATGTTTTATATAATAAGTGGATTTTCAGTTTTTTTATGAATCCTTTGTTCTGATTATTTATTTTTAACTATTTATTTTATATCCATGGATGTCTAATGTATGGAAACACCATGTTGGATATTCAGAAATGTTTAAAATTATTTTTTAATGTTATTAAAGGTTGAAATCAATCCTAATTGTATATATATTGATACCAGGGTTCTTTCCCATAGCTCTTGGAAATTAGGAACACTCTTCGGGTATTATGGAGGAACAGTTCAGGTGATTTGGCAAGTTGAGCCTAACATATTCTTTACAAAATGGTATCAAATAATTATTTTTATTTGATGAGTCTTTTTGTATGGATATAGGACTTCAAAACACGTGAGGTATGATATTTGTAGGTTATTGATCACTATCTTTCGTGCAAGGTTCTATATCCCTCCTAGATTTTAAGTTTTAACCTCTTTTGATTTAAAATATCTCATAATGTGATTTTATTTTTTTATATATGTATCAAAGAGTGTTTTTAATGTATTGTTTTTTTATCATGGTGATTTAAAAGCTATTTTCTATAAAAAAGTAATTTTAGGAACTTTTTTGTTTAAAATTAGTTTCGGTGCATCATTTCAAAGAAAAATTTTATGGAATGTTCTTATTTCTAAAATAGGTGTTATGGTTTTTGTAAATGATTTTTACTATCATGTGTGGTCTCAAAAGTGGTGGGTTTAAAAATTTAATTTAGGAGGAGTTTTGAAATGAAAGTTGATTTTTATAGAAATGTTATCAATTTCATGGTAGAGAGGTATGTATTTTAAAATCATAAAAGAGTTGTTAAATAGGTTTTATATTTTTTTAGAAATGTTTTCAAATGTTTTCAATGCATTATTACTTCTTAAAAATGAGTTTTTATACATTTTATCAAATGACGGTGGTTCAAAAGAAAGGAAATGTTTTGGAAGAGTGTATTATTTTGGTGAATTTTTCTCTGATGTTTATTCCCATAGTTATGTGGGGATTGTTTGAGTTAATTTTTAAAGTTTTAATCTATCAAGTTAATATTTCATGATATTTAGAATATAACTCCCAACAAATTATTGATGGTATGTGGAAATTAATCTCTAGAAATGATACTCATGGTGATTCCTCCTATTGTTTAGGATCTAATATTTAGATTGTTGACTCTACCTAGAATCAAAAAGGAGTGGTGGAGCCATGATTAAGCTCAAATTTTCATATATTTTATACTATAATTCATTGTTTATAATCCCAACATAGTGTTATTATATGGTTAATTGTCACATTTTTAGGTTTTAGTGTTATTTTGAGCCTAAATGTTAAAAACGCCTAATTCTGGATTTTAGACAGATTTTTACATCAAGGGCATTTTGGTCATTTATCATTAAATATTTGTCCAAAGTTTGTGATTAAAATTTTTTTAGAATCCATATTTTATTTCCTTCAACTTTGTCTTCTGGACTAGGAGATTATTCGTCCATCTAAAGGGCCTAAAAATTCAATGAAGTTGGACATTTTTTCGAGCGGACTGTGTGGACCCCACTTTCATAATGGAAACCCAATTCGGTCTAAACACCTTCAAATTAGATTATTCCACTTTTATATGTATGGAGACTCAAGTTATCATTTATAAAATAAATTTCAAGGCGTGTGGAATCCATTATGAGGGTCACTGAATGACATATTTGTGAAGGAACTTTTCTGGAACCTGCATCCAGAAAACAAAACCTTCAATAATAAATTCATAACTCCTTCTAGGAGCGTCCAATGAAGCTAAAAATTCGTGGGTAGACATAAGAGAAGTAATGGAACAACATTAAAGAATAAAAAATTTCCCAATTCTGTAAATAAGGATGTCCTTAACATGGCTACATTCGGGTAAGAGTGTGGAGCCAAATTTTGACCCCTTGCCTATAAAAATGTACCCCCTCTTCATTCCAAAGGGTGGGAAAAGTAGTTTCCATTTTTGTGTAGTTTTATATTTTATTTTATTATGTAGTATATTTATAATGTTTTAATTTATATTATTCTTCTTCTTCATACCTCATTCTTCCATTTTTACTTTTATGTGTTTCTCCCACCATATTCTCTTCTAACTCCATGAGAATGGGGAACCAACTTCGATGTTTGTTCGAGGGGGATAATGGTGGTTGATTGAGTTTCATTGTACTTAAATTTTAATCTCTTTATTTAATTCTGAGGAATTAGGTGGTGTTTAAATTGATTATGGTGTGCATTTTCCCCATTTTCTCTACCACTGAGTTCTTCTCATTCAACATTTATCCTCCCCTTCACTATCTAAGTCATGCATACGATGGAGTATGGCTTGGGTAATGATGGTCAGCAAAGAGATCTCATAGCAGACTTTAGGAAGAGTATTTCCCCACATGCAGAGATCTCAGTGTTGGGGAAATAACATTTCAAATATGAGGGTGTAGTGTGATAGATCATGATCACTACATTGAATTGATATTGATAATATTTTAATAAACAATGATATCAACCATTATGATCCCCCATGAACAAATGTATTCTTTCTTCTTTTTAAAATCATATTGTTTTCATTACATATATATATATATATATATATTCATATTTTATGCATATTTAAAACTCATCTTTATATTATATATTAGTTAGAAAATAAATAGTGACAATAGAATTTTGGTGTTGTGTAAGTTGCTTCCTTGAGACCGACCCTGGGAGTGCACTATATTGCATTCTTAGGTAAATAATATTTTGATCAGGGATCTGTGAAAAATTCCCACGCATCAATCCATATCCTTGTTTTCTAATTTAATATATCCAAAAACTTTTGAATTGATACAATACTTCTTTTTATACTGATCAAGGTCCACTTGAGGTGATATAATCATCAATCCTCTAGAAACTTCTGAAATTTCAAAGTTGAAAGATTTAGTTGAATTATTTGAGGGACCAATCTGAGTGTAATGGGTAACTATTTTCTCTTCCATGGTTACAAGAAGAGATATATTTGGTGTTCTAATAGAACATGTATATTCAATGGAATTATCATGATAATTTTATAGTTTTGAAAGCCATTGATTTCCTGACTCTCCATCAAGATAGGCATGATATCACACACAGAGTTCGTCTAACACGTCATGATCTTCTGCAAAATAGTTTTCAATTTCATGAATATTTGTAAAATCTTCATGATTTTGATTCTTGAATAAATTTCATGGAATTTTAAAGCTTGTATTTTTGGCTTCTTGTGTAATATTTTATGAAACTGGTTTTTGATAAATGAATAGTCCCTCAATTTAATTTTGAAAGAAGCCCATGAAAACCTTGTTATTTAGGTAGTTAGTCCAGGATAATCATGTTAGGATTTAAATTGTTAATTTACTACTATATTCTGAAAAAAAAAGAATTATGCATGTCATATTTGTAAAATGTTTATGAAATTTTTAATAATATTTCTTTGTTTTAGACTTGGTGGTGACCTATTTGGAATTTTTATGGTCATTCCTATTTTAAATTTTAGTTTTAAAAAGGTAAACTTGGTTTTAAATGTTAAAGTGGGTTTTTAAATGATAAAATAAGGTTTTCCCTTAAAATGAACTAAAATTGATTCAGTGTTTTGAATCTTATTAAGTGATTTCAAAGTGAACTTATAAAGTTTTGAACATATAAAAGTGCACATATTTTCATGGAAATTGTTTTAAACTTTTAATTTATTGTTAATGGTTTTTTAATATGATTTTAAAAAAAATCAATTGATGCTAACAGTTTTTATAGAAAAGGGGGTCCATGCCCCATTATGTGTTTAAAAAAAATTGGTCGATATTTATGTGTAATTAAAAAAATAGATTTCAAGTGGGGTTTTAAAAATTCAGAAAGCAACCTTTTTAATTTTTAAATTGGTTTTGAGATGAGATTAGAAATTTTAAATTAATATGTGGTGATTTAAAATGTTTTGGTCTCTTTCAAAGTGTTTTGTAAATTGGTTGGTTTCAATATGGAATTTAGAAAAAATTCATAGTCATAAGATCAATAATTTCTTATTTATTAATATATTTCCCTAAACCTAATTTTTTTGGAATTCATCCACTTATTTTTTCATTCATTCTAGGGAAGATGATTTATATGTGTTATTCTTTTTATACCAACTAGGAGCCTCACTATAGTGTCTGAAATAAGTGGGACTAGGAAATAATTCATATGTTTCTACTAGGAGAGCATATTGTAGTCTTGGTGTAATAATTTTTCTATTCAATGGATAGTGGTTCTTGTATACTCGAGATAAGGTGATCATTTATCTCAACCCATTGGGAATGAGGAAAGGGGTATAAAATAGTAAGTTCACTATGAACATGTATTGTATGATCAACTCATCTATCAAACCATTGTGTTCCTGAGAGACTTTTCAACTTTAAGAAACAAACTAAGAAATGTTGTTTGGTGCTTCACCAACTCCCAGCTCGAGAACATTTATATTTAAGGATACAATTGTCATCCTCATCAACTTTATCTCTTGAACAGTTATTATTCCATTTTTTTGCTTCAGACTCACCCCCCATCTCTTCTAGACATACACCTATGTTTCTTGAACTACTCTGAGAAGTAGTCATCTCATACTTGGTACTGGTGACCATTTTGGATGAATTCAGAGGATAACACCAACCATATTAGAGTAATTATTTTCTTAAATTCAATTACCCATTTCCTTCAAAGCATGCTGAAATTATTTGAAACAGTCAAATGTTGGGTTTACATTATTATAATTATTTATAACTTTCACCTTTGATAATGAATATCTTATGTGTAGTTATTTATTTTTTGTACAAAATGAATATTTTATGAATATAATAGGATGAATATGAATCGAAAATGGATGAATTCTAATCATATGATGAAAGAGTATGAAGATGGAGTTAAATAGTTCATCAAGTTTGTAATAGAGCATGTATATGACCCTTCTCAAATACTTTGTCCATGTTTATGTTATTTTTATTCAAGAAAAATTAGTCCAGAATAGTGGGAAGAACATTTGATTTGTTATGTAATAGATCATATCTATAAATTTTGGAATAAACGTGGGTAAAACTAAATGTGCGCACTGATTGGGATGATACTACAGTTTATGGATCATTTGATATGAATACTAGTGTAAATGATGATGGAGATCGCCTGGAATAAATGAAAATGAAAATTGAATATGACGTTTGTGATTGTAAAAAGATGTTTGATAATTTAAATAGGTTTTATAAGAGACCATTTTATATTGGTTCTACTAAATACACAAAATTTTTAGCTGTATTTAAGTTATATAATTTGAAAGCTGGTAGTGGATGGAGCGACACCAAATTTACAGAACAACTTGGTCTCATGAATGATATGATACCAGAATAAATGAACTTCCATGTTGAATATATGATTATAAATGAATGCTACATTCAATAGCTATGATCTCTAAAAAATACATTCTTTACCAAATTATTTCATATTGTTTTTCAAGGACTATGAATCACTCATAAAATGCCCTAAGTGTGGTGCATATCGATATAAGAAAAATGAATCGATTCCTTTGAAATATATATGGTACTTTACTATCATTACATGGTTTAGAAGACTATATGGATGTTAGAAAAACATGAGACAATTTACATGGCATGCATATACAAGAATTAAATATGGGAACCTATGTCATCCAGCATATTCTCCCCAATGGAAGAAAATTGATTATGAGTATCCTAAATTTGGAAATGAGCTCAGAAACCTTCATCTTGTATTATCTACAAATAGAATAAATCCTTTTGTTGTAAATATTATTACTCATAATACATTTCCCATAATATTGGTAAATTATAACTTTCCACCATGGTTATGCATGAATCACAAATACATTATATTGTCTTTTGCTATATCTGAACCAAACCAACCTAATAATGATATTGATGTCTATTTGGATCCATTGATCAAAGATCTAAAATTGATGTGGGATATAGGTGTTACAATGTATGATGCTCATATGAGTGAAGAATTCACATTTAGGGTCATGATGTATGGGGTGATAAATGACTTTACTACTTATGGAAATTTGTCAGGATATATCATTAAAGGAATTTTGGGGTGTCCCATTTGTGAAGAATGTACACACTCAATTCAGTTGAAACATTCCTCAAAGACTGTGTTTTTACGACATAATAAATTTTTACCTTGATGAAATAAATATTTATCTTGGATAAAATCATTCTATGGGAATACCAAACAAGGTACAACACCATATCCACTAACAGGTGATCAAATGTTTGATAAAGTAAAATATATTGACACTATTTTAGGTAAACCATTTTTGAAAAAACTTATGAAATCAAGTTGTAAAAGGAGATCAATTTTCTTTGAATTACCATATTTTAATTTCTTATACATCATACATTTTCTTGATTTCATGCATGTAGAAAAAAAATGTATTTGATAGTGTTATTGACACATTACTAAATGTTCTTGGAAAAAAAAGATGCCATAAATGCTAGGTTGGACATGATTGACATGGGGGTAAGGGAATATTTGACACTGGTGAAGGGTAAAGGGCAGACTTTTCTTCATCTAGTGTCTTACACTCTATCCAGATAGAAAAAATTACAATTATACATTTTCCTTAATGGTATAAAAGTTCTAAAGGGGTATTCATCAAATATCAAGAATGTCATCTCAATGAATAATTTGAAGTTACAGGGACTAAAATCACATGATTTTCATGTTTTGATGTAAGATTTGATTTTCATTACTTTACATTTCATTCTACCTAAAAATGTATAATATATATTAACTAGTATATATTTATTTTTCAAATCCATATGCAATAAAGTTGTAGACCTGATGAAGTTTCCAATCATGAATAAAGAGGTTGCAGTCATATTATGTGAATTAGAGATGTTCTTCCCACCATAATTATTTGATATAATGGTCCACCTGATGGTTCACTTATTTTGAGAGGTTCAACTATTTGGTCCTATACATTACATATAGATGTACCCCACTAAATGATATATGAATATTTTGAAAGGGTATGTTAAGAATCGAAGTCATCTAGAAGGTTGCATTGAAAAATGACATATTGTTGAAGAAACTGTTGAATTATATACCAATTACCTATCAGGTGTTGATAGAATCAGTTTCCCAAAGTCTCATCATAGTGGATTACTTATGGGTGAAGGTATTTCCTGAAGATATGTTTTTACAATTACCACAACAGAGAGGGAGAAAGCACACCTTTAAATTTTACATAATAGTGAAGATGTTGATCCATACGTTGAATCCCACATAGAAATTCTTATAGATTTGAATCAATAAAGCTCTGAAGGATGGATATAAAATACATATAATCAATATTTTATATGATGGTTTCGAGATCAAATTTACAAGGAGTTATTTGAAAATCTAGATTCTATTATTGAATGACTTTTATGGCTATCTAAGGGACCAAATTCAAATTTTTTATCTTATACTAGTTTTATAATCAATGGTTATACATTCTATATAGAATAAAATGATGATTGTTGTACGATTCAAATTAATCGAGTTACACTTGTGGTGGAAGCTATGAACATATCTAGTTCCAAGGATAGAAATCCAATTTATGTGAATATGTCATATTTTGTCTTTATCAAATAGATATACAAGTTGGATTATATAATATTTCAAGTGTCTATTTTCCATTTCAAATGGGTTGATAATAGGAGTGTAGTGAAATTTTATGAAATGGGCTTCGTGAAGGTGAATTTCAGTGTGGAAGTGGAAAAGGATGATCTATTCATAATGGTATCACAAGCAGTGCAAGTATTTTATGTCTCAAATCCAACAAATAATAATTGGTCAATTTTCCTATTGAAGAATATAACAACTATAGGTTTAGATGAAAATTCAATCGAGGGTGTCCCTTTCATTGGGAGATCACAATAATTTCATGGTTTTATCAATGTAGATAATGTATTATACATTAGAGGGGACCATAAATATGGGATTTGGATTCTCGATAGAGGATCCAAATCCCTTCAACCATTAAAAATTTAAAGAGAGTTCAGTGAGAGGGTTAAAGTTTTTTTTAATATACTATGATTTTTCTAATAATATTATTTATTCTCTACTACATTAACATAATCTAAATTAAATGTTTGACTATACATGTAGATAATGTCTTCTTCACGTGATGATGTTACCAATACCAGGGAAGAACAAACTTTTGATGTCGAAACTATAGAATTATTAGGGGATCAATAGCATATTTATGGGGAAAAAAAGGTGTAGAATCATAATGTTGAATAAGATTATATAGTAAAGAAGTAAGGGTATAAAATTTGAGGTTTGATGGAATCAATGCATCCACCTTGTTAACCCCAACAATCCAATGTTCATTAGTTATATTGGGGTTATAAAAAGGATGAATGCGTGATTGATATAGATTTTTGGTTCCATGTCTCACCTGTAATGAAGGAAACCCTCTGGGAAGATATAAATATAATGTTATGATATACTTTCTATATTTTATAGAAAAATTATATAATGAAATTTTGATTTAATTTTCATTATTCCTTATAGAATTCGTTTATTTTAGAATATTTCCACAATAAATATGTATTAATGGTCATTGGAAAAGTCTATAGAGGCTTATAAACTCTTCTTACCATGTTACATCTTAGGGTTGCTAAGGGATAGTAAATCCCCACCCACCATTTAGTTATGTAGACATTATAAATCAGGAAACATGTAATGTTTTCATCAGTCGTCACAGAGAGAAATAATTTTAGGTGCATTGTATTTGATAATATATTATTTGACATTATTTATTTTATCCAATTTGATTCAAAAATAATAATTTATAAAATAGAAAAAGAGTTCTGAAAATAAATAACATTCATCAAAACCAATAAACTCATGTCACAAAGCAAGGATGTGATACGCTTCACTGGAGAAGAAATTGGTATGTATTTTAAATCAGCAATAAATTTTTTATGTGATATGAAACAACATATGTTTCTTTTTTTATATGTATATTGATGAATCAAAATCTAAATCCACTTCCATGCCATATCATGTGCTATGGAAGGAGGCTCGCATAAATAAGGAGGGTAAAGTAGTTTATGAAAACACAAAAGCAGTATAGGAAACATGTGTAAGTATGAAATAATAGTAATTTTTTATGATCTATAATAGTATTACATAAAAATATCTAGTTATGTCCATATGTTTTTTATATGGTTTATACAAAATAATCTGCAATGACCATACCAGAAGAAAAACTACTTTCAATAGCTTTAATGGCTGGAACAATATGGTCGCGTTAGAGGATTGGGTTTTGCAGTGTCTCCTAAAACATCTTTTGAGAAGATAAAGCCACAAGAAGATATATATATAAGAGGATGAAAGTATTGCAAACACAAATAGATTCCTTGTAAGATATTATTGTTTGGTCTAGTTTGGATTACCAATATATGAGAATGGATCAAAGCGAACTAGTGGTGGAACAAATATCCACACATGAAGAACCAAATAACCCTACTAGCTTTGTGGGTAGTCATTCCCCTCAACCACATACCTTACCCAAGGTAGTCAATTTCTTTATTACTCTTTCTACTAAATGTGAATCAAACAACTTCTGATAACTTTATATTACTAAAATTTTGTAGGGTAAAGTTATATGTGATTTCTATCTTTCAAACCCATGCACTGCCTTGTTGTGAGGGGTATGGTGTATAATATCTTTAGAGACAAGATAAATAATAAATAACTCCCAAAATATCACATGAGATTAGGGATTGAGGTATATTAAGAGCTGACCACTGAGTTTCTTATTCCACTTGACTACTACAACCAAAGATTTTTTATTAAATCAAAAGAAACATACAGGAAGAATAAGATACATGACACAAGAGAGAAGTCATGGGGGTCTAAAGTAATGGAGACCTAGGTCATCCCCAATAATAAGATCCATGCTTCTAGACAGAAGGGATCCAGGATTATAGTAGCATGTGAGCTCTTCACTAGGTCCCTCCATAGAGACTAGACAATCTGTGACTCTATTACCCTCCTACCATGTGTGAAGAATCTCTAACTAGGAGGAAATGAGAAAACTATACTTACGGATAGTATATATGATTCACCATGGTGTAATTCCACCTCCTTGAACAGCACAGTGAAGAGCTGTGGAATCAGTCTCAATGACCGAGAGGGTGATATTCCTCTCACTACAGAGAATAAGTCTGGTGAGCATTGCTTTCGCCTCTGTCTGAAGGGAATTTCCACTCCCATAGAAGGCCCAAAAATCTAGGATTATAGACCCATTATGGTCCCTAACAATACCTCCACCTCGCATGACCCCCATCCCATAGGCGCCGTCCGAGTTGAGCTTGAAGCCGGTGATAGGTGGGATCCAACGCACCCAGTGTCCTTGTAAGGTTCTGGGAATAGGAATTCTGGTCACCGATAAGTTCCTAAAAGAGGGTGCCCCTTCTCTACTATTGAAGATTCAAGTGATATCAACAATCATATACTTCATTCTGAATAGGAGCGATGCTCGCGAAGTGATGATACCGTCTGCCTCGCACGATTCTGGGACTGCCAGATATTTCAGCACCCTGCCAGTAGGATTTCCACCCTTGCCTTCTTTTTTATGATAGTATCATCCCCTTGGAACCACGCTTGCAGGAAGTCGGTGCTACTAATGACCGAGCAGCTGCTAGAAGCACCGAAGACCTCCCATACCGCCCGATCCCATGCGCCTTCATAGAATAGGTGGGTTGCGGATTCTTCCTGGCTATCGGAATAGAAATCACATCTGAAAACTAGGAAAATTCCACGTCGCTTCACTTTATCATTGGTGGAGAGGGCCTGGTTCCAAACACGCCACAGGAGGAAGTTAATATTGGCTGGGACTTCCTTACACCATAGCAGGTCTCCCCATTCATCTGTTGCTAAGGCATTTCCCAGAAATGGTCAGTATACCTTGCTAGAGAAAACACCCGACGATGAAGCATCAAATATACAGTAGTTTGGGTCATTGTTCAGAATAATGGACTCAAATAATTTTCGGTGTTTGTCATCCGGAATCATATTGATAAACTGAGGGTAGATATTGGCCTGCTTGAAAGAGATATAAGGGATCGAACACCCATGAAAGGCTAGTTTGGTTCCAGCCCAGTTGTGGTGTCATAAACTGATGTCACCCCTCCCAATAATCCATATATTGTGCGCCTGTAGAGTAGAAATGTGCACCTAGACAATATGCCATATAGGATATGTAGTCCCCCTAACAAAGTCCATATTCCTACCATACTTGTTTTGAATGAATTTTCCCCATATATTATCCCCCACGATGGCCTCCCACGCCAGTTTCCCAAGCATTCATTCCATGGTAATAGCCAGATCTTTCACATTAATTCCTCCCTCTTGAGTATGTCTTGCCAGTCTCTGCCAGGATTCCCAATAGAGTCTCCTGTCAAAGTGTGTGTCCCATATAAAAGAGTTGAAGATATTTTCAATATTATGTAAGACACCCTTTGAGACCTTGAGACAAGAAAGAACATGAATGGGAATCAAAGAAAGAACATTATTAACCAGAGTAATCCTACCACCTAAAGAGAGAAATCTGTTTTTCCAGATGGAAATCCGATCAGATATTTTAGACACAATATTGTCAAAATGCTGAACCTTGAGACTAGAAGAAGAGATCGGAGCACCAAGGTAGTCAAAAGGGAAGGATTTTCTGAGAATACCCAGGCCTTTTTCCACTTTACTCACCCGTCTTCCCAGACAATTATTGGAAAGAAATAAACTGCTCTTATCCCTGTTAACATGTTGTCTTCTCTACTTCCCATAGGTCTCCAGGATCATGTTGATGCCCCGGATAGACCTGTAACTGGCATTAAGAAAGAATATAGAGTCATCAGCAAACATCATGTGAGAAATTCCATTGGAGGTAGGCCTGAAATGATAGGGAATGACAACACCAGTAGTAATACTCTTATTGAGGTACCAGGAGAAAGAATCTTGGGAAATGATAAAGAGGATTGGTGATAATGGATCCCCTTGCCTTAACCCATGCACCGATTTTAAGAAACCACAGTAGGTCCCCAAAAATGAAATGGAAAACCATGGTGAGTAGAAACATCTAAACATTAAGTCAATGGAACAAGAGGAGAATCTCATACACTACAACCCTTTGATGATGAAGTTCCACTCAAGCATATCATAGGCTTTCTCCATATCTATTTTGAGAATCATATTTAAACCAGAAATTTTAGCATTGATGTCGTGAGACATCTCTTGATTCAACCCAATCACACCCTGGATAGCTCTCCCTTTGACAAAGTCGTGCTACTCCAAAGATATCCATTGAGGAAGGTAACGTGCCATCCATCTATTGAGAACCATATCCAGCACTTTGTATGGGAAATTTTACATTTTGATAGGTCTAAATTGATTTAGAGAGGATTGGTGCTTGACCTTGGGAATAAGGACCAACTTGGTGATGATATCCACACGTGGGAGGTGACCACCTCGGAAAAAATCTCTGATGGAATTAGTGAGGTCTTCCTTAAACAGGTCCCAAGAGGTGATATAGAAAGATCCAAGGAGGCCATCCGGTCCCGGGGCACTCTCTGGATTGAGATATTTGACAGCCTCATAAATCTCCTCATCATCAGGACTAGAGGAGAGAATGAAATTTTCTTGGTCAAATACCAGGAAAGGGATAGCTTCAAACAGGTTTGTATGCCCCAAGGGATACCCATCTTGCTTTCTAGAGATGGGGCTAGCTGGAAGAGAAAATAAATGGGTCATAACCATTTCACTAATCACCGTAGGGTCGTCAATGTAGGATCCATCTTACTGAACAATGTTTGGAAGTGTATTCCTTCTTCTCTCCTTAATAAAAGCATTAAAATAAGCAGAATTTCGATCTCCCTCTCATATCCACTTGACCCTATCCTTCTCCAATGAGAGGTGTTCCTCTAAGAGAAGCAACTCTACCAGCATTACTTTCTTGTGAACAAGAACTCCAAACATAGACTCATCCAAAACACTCTCCAATGAAATTTCCATATGGTTGATCTCCTCTTTGATTGCATCCAAGTCCCACAACTGGGAGGGATGATTGGTGCTCCACTGATGAAGGTCATCTCTTAGGCGTTGAAGTTTTTTGTGTAGCTTGGTCCAGTGCCTACCCTGAGTAGGCTTCGCCCACAAAGATTTCATAGTCTGTAGGAAGCCGTTGAAGTCGTACCATGAGTGATGGTAGAGAAAATGGTCCCCACAACTTGTACCGGGTGACAGTGAAACCAATAAGGGAGAGTGGTCCGAAAACGTTCTGTCCAGGTGGGAGACCTTTGTAGCTGGGAAGGATGAAAGTGCACAGAAATTATCCAAGCAATGATCAAGGCATCACCACGTATGCCGACTCCCCTTCTGGTTATTTCACCAAGTAAATTGGTCTCCTATATATCACATGTCCATGAGACCTACATTTGACAAAAAGGAAGTGAACTCCAAGTTAGATCTCTGTGGAAAGTCGCCTCTACCTTTCTTCTCTGACAGATCCAAGATAATATTAAAATATCCACCAACAATCCATGGCTTGTCACCTGGATCAAAGGAGGTGAGATCAGTCCATAAGCTTATTTTATCCTGGACTTTACGTTTTTCATATACAAAGGAGGTGAAAAAAGAGACAGGGATGGAGGTAACCTTAGTAGTAATGTACTGATCCGACGACGCTACAAGATCAACAAAAACATTAGTCCGCCATAAGATCTAGATGTGTTGATTAATTGGTTCAGTGTGTAAATAAACATTCACTTTGATTCTACCCATGCAATCCTTGATTTTGGACGCAGGCAACTTAGCCTCGAGGACAGCAAAGACAGAAGCATGAGACTTAAGGAATTCTGATGAGATGAAATTTGTTTTCACATGTACACCCAGACCACGCGCATTCCACACTATGAAAGATATCATTGAACGTTGGAGAGTATGGAATGGGCCCCAGACTTATTTGATCCAATTATTCTGGATGAGGGTCCAGGAGACAATAGCCTTGATTTAGATCGGTTAATCCCCCCAGTGGTTCCAGGTGATTCGACAGATGGAAAAGGATAAGGTCCACTCAGCTCCTGAGCTAGAAAACTGAAGGAGTTTGTTAAGTACATTAAAGAGATGGCAAGAGGGGGAAGAGCTTGGGGAGGACCCAAAACAGATAGGCATATGGGGGTAGAAGGATCGGGCCTAGGGAGACATTCATCTTCAACCCTGGCCTTAGTAGGAGCATAAGAAATCAAGGCCATGCAGGTATCCAAACAGGATTCTGGGTTCAAGGAATCATAAGAAACAACCAGAGTATGCACAGGAGGACAGGGGTGGGGAGCAGTCATGGAACTAGTTGAACCTGGACACTCGACATCCTGGGTTGGGGGAACCTGAGGGGGGATCCCAGGCTTAGATAAGGGGCCAGCAGACAAGCAAGGAACCGACCGAGGAGCACCTGGAGGCTACCGAAGCTTTCTGCAGACAGAAGGGGAGTGACCCTGGAGACAATAGGCCATGTAGAAGTTTCCACGACCATGATAGATAATCTTCTTCCACTATGAAAAGGAGTCCCCCACCTGAAGAAAAATCTGATCTGATTGAGGCTGTGAGAGATCCATCTCAACACATATCTTAGCTAAGGAAGAATATATAATTATAGAGGTAGAGATATCCATGCTTAAGAAAGATCTGATGGTGTCACCAATGCCATGCAAGAAACCCAATTTGAAGAACGGAAGTGGGAGGCCAGGAAGAGAGATCCAGGATACTTCTTGGGGGAATCAAAACCATTGTGGACCTCTAAAGACCATCTGAACAGATGAAATCTCTATCTCCCCATTGATCGGACCCGCCTCGACCACACCCGCACAAAATAATCCCTAGAGGCAAGCACAATACAGAATGCCTTTCTGGAGAATTCCAAAACCCGAGTCACTTCATCGAGACCTCATGAGGCCACAAAATTCCTGAAGAAACCAATGGAAGGTTTATCCACACAAAATCAAGCCACCAAGGTCCATCAGTGGAGATCAGCAGCTTCCACGAAGGATGCGTCCAAGAAGGAGACCATCGGGAACACGCCCTCCTTGCCCGGGCGATTGGAACCAACATGGATCTCCGGGAAGGTAGACAAAAGCATGGGGGCTAGGGGAGGCCGCAAGAGAACCTCCTTGGAGGATAGAGCTGAAGGCGGATCCAATAAATCAAAAGGACTTTTCGAGATTACCATCTCCCTGCTAGTTCCACATCAACATTTATTATCATTACAAATTCATACAGTGACCACATTTAAATATACAAATATGTATTAAATTTCATATGAATAAGAAATATTTGGAACTTTCGTTATAGATGTAGTTGTTCTTGAGAGTATAAATGATATTCTTATGTTTGAATGGTTGGGAATCTCAATTGTGAATACATATATAAGGTACATTTTCATAATATGTCTATCCAAATAGTGATATAATATGTTCTTTAAAGTTAATAACTATTCAAATTTTCTATAGTCATTTATGTACTACTATATAAATGGAAAACCGTGTGAAGCATGATTTGGATTTATTAATCACTGTATCATTTCTTCGTAAGAAAATTCTTTGGAGAAGGAAGAAATTGATAAGAAGAAAGATGAGATATTCAATGTTATTGAGAAAAAAATAATAGATGATAAAATCTTTTTGATGCCTATAATGCAGGGGTAAAACTATATAATCTAATCACATAAAATATATTTTTATTTTTTTATTATTTAATTTTTTAGGAAGCACCAGATGTTGATCTCACTTAATATAGATACCCCAAATATTTATTTTTTGAATCCAATTCATGGATATCAAACAAAACAACCACACATGATGTGTATTGTGAATTTGTAATACACTATAATCAAAATTTTATAGATAAACTTCAAATTATATGTTTTAATAAGAATTTTCTTATGATAGGGTAGTTGCTAAATATAATCTAACTCATTTCATGAAGTTGGTGACTGAACATAAAAATCCAGTGGATTACTTCTAATGGAAACAAATTAAAGTATATATAGAAATATTTAGCTATAAGATATTTTTCAAAACAATTTACTTATTTTGGTTAATGTTTATGTAGTTTCCAAAGTAAGATGATGGGAACAATTGTTTATATTATGTTTGAAAATTTATGAAAGAGATCATAAACCAGGAAAATACCAACATCCTAAACAGGTAATTTCCAAAGTTAATTACAATTTCATTAAAAATATTTCTTAATTGTTTGTTTGTCAATATTTTCTCAATATTTAAAAGATTGATGAAAAACTCTGCACCCAAAAAAAGAATTGAATTTGTTTATATATGAGTGGGAAACATACTGAAGAAGCTGGGGAGAAGCAGTACCATGTAATTATAGTTTTTATATTTCCTTAAAACATACAGGTCATGTAATATCTAATCCTACGTGCCTTGTAAGGGTTCCCCTTCATCCCTTGATAGGGGGGTTATCAAAAAAAAGGCCTTCAGGCCATTCGGGGGGGATTGGGAAACGTACATGGTGTCACAATGTTTTTTGAAAACAAATTTAGTTCATTAGATACTATTTTTGTGATCTAGTATGGAATATTACCTTAGAAATATATTTGGGGTGTCAAGAATTAGTATCATAGTTCTTATATATTATTTTTTATCTACTTATCAATGATAATTATAATGGAGGAAATCAATTTGTTTAGATAGGAGTAGAAAACATGGTGTCAGAATGTATATAGGCATCATGAAGAGGTGGCTTCCTACTGCTTATTTAGTTAATTTTATCATCATTTTATTTACTTTTTTTAGTTTATTTCTATATCATTTTTTTAATAAAATTAGACTAAATCCCTCTCTAGGTTTCCATCATGGGTGTTGGTAAATGATAGAAGAAAATGGAAATATAGTGATTTTACTTTGGTGGGTGGTAGAATTATTTCGGCTATTCAATAATCAATTATATACATGATATAATATCACAAATGCTTGTAAAATACATATAAGTAGAAAATCAAGTCTACATTAGTGAAATAGATTGACTAAAATTGATTCTTTTGAATGCACGTGATGTGAAGTTAAATCATCCCACCATTATATCACATAGAATCTCACAATACCTCAAATACATGGTGGAATAAATCATACCTCAAAGTAATACATGGTGAACTCATTATGACTCAAATTGTGTGGTTTTAGTTTAAAATTGACATTTTATTAATTTATTGTTTCATATTTATGTTTAATTTATTTCTGTATAATATTACTAATATAGAAATATTTTTCTTATACAATTGTATTTTTTTTAGTTGGGGTGGTTTGTTTTAATTTTCTCATTCACAAGAGATATTAAACTTCAAGGCTACAAATTAGATAAACACAATAAGAAAATGGTTCAATAATGTATACAACCACCATGAAAAGGTGAATTCCTAATAATTATTTAATTAATTTTGTCTTCATTTTATCTATCATTTATAAGTTAATTTCCTTATCATTTTTATCTAATACTTATTTAGTTTTTTCATAGATCTTTTGGGAATTCATATTTTTCTTTCAACTATCTACAACAAGCTAGAAAAGAAATAACATGTTCCTTTTTTATGGAAGAGGAAACCCCATGCTACCTAAAATGTGAAGTGTTTGAGGTATCATGAGGTTTAATATTCCATCATAATGGAACATGTTCTAACTTTTTTGAATTTTTATAGATAGTTGAAATCAAAACACATATCATATAATCAATCAATCACACCTCAATCTGATACACAAAGTACTCGGTATAACTTAGACTATATGTTTTTAGTTTATAATTTATGTTTTAGTTCAAAACACACATCACATACTCAAAACCAATAAAATTAATTAATATTGTTTATATAATTTAATAAAAAAATCATAATTCATTTATGATATATAGGAATCATTCTCACCTTAATTCTATGCATGGTATGGTCGGTATGACTCTAAGTGTGTCTTTTTATTTAAAATTTCCATTTTAGTAAAAAAGAAAAGTGACATACTCAAAACTAAGAAAATGAATTTTTATTTTTTTGATACTTTATAAAAATAATATATAAGTCATTTTTGACATTTATTAATCATCCGAACATTAATCTAGTACACGATGTTCTTGGCATGACTCAAAGCGTCCATTATTAGTTTAAAATTGACACTTTAGTTAAAAATGTGTTCCACTCACTGAAAAATAATAAAATGCACTCGTATTATCTAGATAATTTATTTAAATTATTAATAAGTAATTTTTTACATTTAGGAATTAGTCTCATGTCAAACTGACACATGATGTGATGGGTATGAATCAAAGTGCTTGTTTCCAGTTTAAAATGACATTTTAGTAAAAAAACACAAGTGACATACTCAAAAATGAGTAAACACGTTCATATTGTTTTTATAATTTAGTAAAATTATCCATAAATCATTTTTTATGTGTAAGAATCATTCTCACCTCAATCCGACACACAGTGTGACCGGTATGACTCTAAGTGTGTCTTTTTATTTAAAATTGAAATTAATTTTAGTAAAAAATAAATCCAACATAATAAAAACTGAGAAAATGCACTCATATTATTTTGATACTTTAGTAAAATGATCCATAAGTCATTTTTTACATGTATTAATTAACCTCACCTAAATTCAATACATGATTTTCCCAGTATGACTCAAAGTGTTCGTTATCAGTTTAAAATTGACATTTTAGTTCAAAACGTATCACTCACTAAAGACCAAGAAAACATGATCATATTATATTAATAATTTATTAAAATTATTAATAAGTAATTTTGGACATGTAAGAATAAATCTCACATCAAAACGACACATGATGTGATCGGTATGACTCAAAGTGTATGTTTCCAGATTAAAATGAAATTTTAGTAAAAAAACAAGTGACATACTCAAAAACCAATAAAATGCATTAATATTGTTTTTATAATTTATTAAAATTATCCATAATTCATTTTTTATATGTAGGAATCATCATCGCCTCAATCCAATGCATGGTGTGACCAGTATGACTTTAAGTGTGTCTTTTTATTTAAAATTGACATTAATTTTAGTAAAAAAGACAAGTGAAAAAATTATAACTAAGAAAACTCATTCTGATTATTTTGATAATTTAGTAAAAAAATAAATAATTCATTTTTTATAGGCAATAATAGGATTCACCTCAATATGATACATGATGTTCTAGTTATGAATCAGAGTGTCCATTATTTGTTTCAAATTGATATTTTAGTTCAAAAAGTTTCACTCATTGAAAACAAAGAAAATGCACTAGGATTTTCTTGATAATTTATTAAAATGATTCATAAGTCATTTTTTATGTGTAGGAATCAGTATCACTTCAAATCGACACATGATGTGACTAGTATGAGTCAAAGTTCTTATTTCTAGTTTAAAATGTCATTTTAGTAAAAAACACAGGTGACATACTCAAAACTAATCAAACAAATTTGTATTGTTTTTATAATTTTTTAAAATGATAAATAATTCATTTTTATGTATAGTAACCATATTCAACTCAATAAGACACATGGTTTGATCGATATGACTCCAAGTATGTCTTTTTATTTAAATTTGACATTAATTTTAGTAAAAAGGACACGTGACATACTCAAAACTCAAGAAAATGCATTCTTATTATTTTTATACTTTATTAAAACGATTCATAATTTATTTATGATGTTTATGAATCATTCTCACCTCAATCCAAAACAAAATTTTCTCAGTATGACTCAAAGTGTCTGTTATCAGTTTAAAATTGACATTTTAGTTCAAAAAGTGTCACTCACTAAAAACTGAGTAAATGATCTTATATAATCTTAATAATTTTGGAAAAAAATTCATAATTCATTGGATATGTGTAGGAATTAGTCTCATATCTAACTGACACACGATGTGACCAGTATGACTCAAAGTGTGTGTTTCCAATTTAAAATTACATTTTAGTAAAAAACACAAGTAACATACTCAAAACTAGTCAAATGCATTAGTATTATTTTTATACATTAATAAAATGATACATAAGTCATTTTTGATGTGTATGAATCATCCTCACCTCAATCTAATGCATGTTGATTCCAACATTACTCCAAGTGTGTCTTTTTATTTAAAATTGACATTAATTTTAGTAAAAAAGAAAAGTGACATACTCAAAACCAAAGAAAATGAATTCAGATTGTTTTTATACTTTAGAAAAATGATCCATAAGTCATTTTTTATGTGTATAAATCATACTAATATAAATATCATGAACGATGTTCCTGGTATGACTCAAGGTATTTGCTATCAATTAAAAATTGGCATTTTAGTTTAAAAAGTGTCACTCACTGAAAACCAAGAGAATGTGCTTGGATTGTCTGGATAATTTAGGAAAACAGTTCATAAGTCATTTTGAATATATAGGAATCAGACTCACATTAAACTAACACACAATGTGACTGATATGACTCAAAGTGTGTGTTTCTAGTTTAAAATGGCATTTTAGTAAAAAATAAAAGTGACATACTTGAAACTAATAAAATACATTTGGATTGTTTTTATAGTTTATAAAAATGATTAATAATTTATTTGTGACATGCAGGAACCATCTTTACCTCAATCCAATGCATGGTGTGACTGGTATGACTCCAAGTGTGTCTTTTTATTTAAAATTGACGTTAATTTTAGTAAAAAAATTGGCATGCTCAAAACCAAGAAAACGAATTCAGATTATTTTGATACTTTATAAAAGTGATCTATAATTCATTTTTTATGTTTAAGAATCATCTTCACCACAATCCTAATCACAATGTAACCAGTATGATTCCAATTGTGTCTTTTTATTTAAAATTGACATTAATTTTAGTAAAAAACAACTAACGTAATCAAAACTAAGAAAACACATTCATATTGTTTTGATACTTTATAAAAAAAATCCATAAGTCATTTTAGACATATAGGAATCAGCCACACCTCAATCTGATACACGATGTTCCTGATACGACTCAAAGTTTCTATTCTCAGTTAAAAATTGACATTTTAGTTCAAAAATGTCACTCACTAAAAATAATGAAAACACGCTCATATTTTATTAATAATTTAGAAAAATTGTTCTTAATTCATTTTTGACATGTAGGAATTAATCTCATGTCAAACCAACACATGATGTGACCGGTATGACTTAATGTGTGTGTTTTTAGTTTAAAATGACATTTTAATAAAAAATAAAAGTAACATACTCAAAACTGAGAAAATGTATTTGGGTTGTTTTGATACTTTATAAAAATGATCCATAAGTAATTTTTTATGTGTATGAATCATCTACACCTCAATATGATTCACTTTTTGACCGGTATGACTCTATGTGTGTGTTTTTATTTAAAATTGACATTAATTTTAGTAAAAAAGAAAACTCACATACTCAAAACTAATAAAATGCATTTGGGTTGTTTTTATACTTTATTAAAATGATTCATATGTTATTTTTGATGTGTAGGAATCAGTTGCACCTCAATCCAATACATTATGTTCCCGTTATGACTCAAAGTGTCTGTTATCAGTTTAAAATTGAAATTTTAGTTCAAAAAGTGTCACTCAATGAAAATTGAGAAAAGATGATCAGATTGTATTAATAATTTATTAAAATGGTTCATAAGTAATTTTTACATGTAGGAATTAGTCTCACCTGAAATCTACATATGATGTGTCAGGTATAACTCAAAGTGTGTGTTTCTAGTTTAAAATGGTATTTTATAAAAAATCATAAATGACATGATCAAAATCGATAAAATGCATTAGGGTTATTTTTATACTTTATAAAAACTATCCATAATTCACTTTTAACATGTAGAAATCATTAGTATCTCAATCTGATACATGATGTGCCCGGTATGACTCAAAGTTCTTGTTATCATTTTAAAATTGACATTTTAAAATGATTCATAATCCATTTGTGACATATAGGAATTAGTCTCACATCAAACCAACACACGATGTTACTGGTAGGACTTAAAGTGCATGTTTTATTTTAAAATAATATTTTAGTAAAAAAACACAAGTGACATACTCAAAACTAAGAAAATGAATTAATATTGTTTTTATACTTTAAGAAAACAATACATAAGTCATTTTTGAAATGTATTAATCATCCACACCTCAAACTGATGCACTATATGACTGGTATGAATCCAAATGTGTATTTTTATTTAAAATTGACATTAATTTTAGTAAAAAAGACAATTGACATAATCAAAATCAAGGAAACACATTATTATTGTTTTATACTTTAGAAAAATGATCTATATATCATTTTTGATGTGTATAAATCATCCAAACCTCAATCTGGTACACAATGTTTCCGATATGACTCAAAGTACCTGTTATCACTTTAAAATTGACATTTTAGTTCATAAAGGGTCACTCACTGGAAACTGAGCAAACACATTAGGATTGTATTTATAATTTAGTTAAATGATTTTTAAGTCATTTTTGACATTTAGGAATAATTCTCATATTAAACTGATACACAATGTGACTAGTATCACTCAAAGTGCATGTTTTTAGTTTAAATGACATTTTAGTAAAAAAACAAGTGACATACTCAAAATATAGAAAATGAATTTGGATTGTTTTTATAATTTAGTAAAATGATCCATAAGTCATTTGGGACATGTAGGAATCAGTCACACCTCAATCTGATACACGTTGTGGCTAGTATGACTCTAAGTATATATTTTCAATATATAAGTGTTATATTAATTTAAAACGCACATAAAATCGCCAAAACTGATCAAACGGACCTAGATTGTTTTCTCATCATTATATTTTATATTACTTAATTAATTTTCTTATAATTTTTATCTTATACTTATTTAGTTAATTTTTATAAATATAATGATTGAAGATGAATAAGAAATGGTGTGGCATGCAAGAATCAACTACAAATCAATTTGATACACAATGTTCCTGGTATGACTCGATGTTTTATTTAAAATTAACACTTTATGCTTAATTTATTTCTTTATAGTATTACTAACATAAGAATTATTTTCTTATGCAGGTGTATTCTTTTGCTCAAGCTGGGGTGGTTTGTTCGGCAATAGATGAGTGGGGGTCAAGGGCCAAAGACAAAGGAACATTGATGCTTTTGAATGTCTATGATAATTTTTACTTACTCATGTAATTTTATAAAACAATTTTTAAAATTTATATAATATAGTGATTTTTCTTGTATTTATATTTTAAATTTTATTTCATTTAAAATCTGTATTTGTACCTATTTTTTTCTACTATTTATGGTGTTATTTACAGTGTTGTAGTGTTTTGTGAATTTAATAGCACACTATAGTATGCCCCTTTATCAGTGCTTTTAGAAGAACCTATAAAGGTTCCCTTCATCAGTGCTTCAAAATGTATTGATCAAGGTATCCTTTATCAGTGCTTCAAAAAATGATGATAAAGGGTCCCTTTATCAGCACTTCTTTTAGCATTGACAAAGAACCACCTTGATCAGTACTTATAGAAGTTTTGATAAAGAACACCTTTATTAGCACTTTTAGAATCATTGATAAAAGCCTAGGGATATTAATCACGCTTTGGTATTCAGTGATTTTTTTTTGCTGGAAAAGGACAATTTTAGTACTCCTAAAGGATTATTTTGTAGTAGTGATTTCATAATGACTGTGAGTCTATATGATTGTATTCTTCCGTGTTATATTTTATATAGCATGTTGTGTTTCATTTCTCCCACATACCATGACTTATTATTTGTGATGAATATTTTTTGATTATTATTTTTGTTTTTTACTCTGATATAAGGCTATAGTTTCCCCATCGTAACACATTATGCCCTCACTACTAGTTGGCATCCTCTGGCATATGGGGAGGCATGCATATGGTCATGTGGAAAACTTTAACTGAGGAACTGATTAGTGTTCTCATGCTAGGTAACATCACATATGTATTTATAAATATTTTTTCATGCGCACGCACACACATACACACAAATAAATTCATAAAAGAATAATAAGACTAGAAAAACTTCAAGATTTATGTAAATAATATCTTCTGATTCATATACATTGTATTTGATATTTAATTTATGAAGAAAAAAAGTTGAGGTTTGGAGGAGTTGTGCGATGGAGTAGTGTTTCAACAGTAGTTCTCATGATGCATAGATATATAGAGGAAAAAGAATAGGTTGGGTTGGGTTAAAAGGAAAGGGTATTTATTAGTGCTACAAGTAAAAAACGCCACTTCTTAAAGCATATTTTGGGGTAGTGGTCCTCTTATACACAATATATTGGAGTAAATAAACCTGAATTAAGAAAATACAAATTTAAATATATTGTATAAACTTTGAAAGAAGATAATCAAATGATTCTATAGATTCTGGAAAGGTAAAAAAATTGAAAATTGGGAACAGAGGAAAAAATGAATTATAAATAATTCAAGGGGAAAATAAAATCATGTCATTATATTTGAATAAAATTAGTGATCCAGGTGTCCATACAATTATTTAAGTTGAACAATCACAGATTATACATAAAATGGGGGTGGAAAACTTTGTTGTCCAGTTGTTGATCTCAACCCTTTGGAGGTATATCTTAGTCCTGGATGCCTTATAGACCTTTCTTGGTGGCCCCCCTTGTCTTCTTTAGTGGTACTTCTAGCCCGTAGTCTTGTTGTTCCATCTTTGTTGGATCAATGGTTCTTGGTTCTTTGATGCTGGTTCTATGTGAACTCTAATGGTTGCAATGAAAATTTAAATGGATTCCACATGTCAGTTTATAAACTAATGGAGGAATAGATGAGCTTGGATATGTTTTTTAGAATCAATGTTAAGTATTTTTATGCTTTTTTTATTCTCATTGTTCAATTTTTCACTTTTGGTTCTCATTTCATTTTCAAATAATTTCCTTAATGGTGGGGGTTTTTTCCTTGGTAGTGGTGTCATTGTTAACAACTCTCTCAGTAGTAGTGTCCCAATCTGTGATGATGACAATTTCATTGGTTTTTCTTGCATATTGTCCAAGGTTTTAATTAAGGGGTGTTTAAGCTTTGAGTAATTTTTATTATTTATGGTTTCTGGATTTTGATATTTGTTGCTTTGAATTGTGTTTAAGATTTGGTCTATGATATTTTATGAGCTCCCACTTAACTCTTAAAAATGGTTTTACATGAAAATAAAAAAACTAGATTTGAAGGTGAAATACATTATTTATCATGAATTGAATAAGAAAACATAAAAAATCAATGGAAAAAGCTGCACCTCATCCAAAAAATGGAAATAAAAATAATATCTTATTAGAGTGGTCCACAGATGCCATTTTGGAGAGTTTATTGTGTTTTGAAACCGGTTGGTCATGGTCAACGCCAAAAAAATTATAATATATGGACATTGAACAACGATGCAAAACCTTTAAAAATATCCAAGCACAGAGAATAAAAAGAATGAATATAATTTATTTATTATAAAATTTAACAAATAATGAATTCAATGATTAAGGTTTAGAGTACAAAATTTTATGACCATTATTCAAATTAATGGAATTGAGTGTTTGATTGATTAAAATTAAGTTTTAGCTACTTAAATTTTGTATCTCAGAGCTTAAGGAAGATAACAAAAAAAATTGACACATTAGATTTTTTTTAATTAAATGAGGGTAGGGTTTATTTGATTGGGGAAATAGAAGGGGGCAGCGCCAAATGAAGTGGCACTGGCTGAAAAAGGGGTGAGAGCCAATTCATCTGATGCTCACCCCCCCCACCACTTTAATATATATATATATATATATATTCACAAATATAAATGTGTATATATATATATTTATATAATTATGATTATAATTATATATTTATAAATATTTTTATATATTTATATAATTATATATGTGTGTGTGTATTTATAAATATATTTATATATATATAACAAAATTAAATTTAAAATTATTACCTGATTATTAAGTCGGATGGGTTTAGGTGATATTTTTAAAACCCAAAACCTCTTTAAACCCGAAACATATTTAGAAATATTTATTTATTAATATATTTTTATATAAATATATTTTTAAATGTCTATTTACTGTATTTATAAAAATATATATTTATGATTATATTTATAAATATATATTTATAATTACACATTTACAATTCTTTAATTATATTTATTAATTATATAAATAAATATATATTTATATATATAAATATATATTTATATATATAAATATATTTTAATAATTATGTAATTATAAATATATTTATTATTTATATATATTTATATAAATAAATTTATATTTGTGTGTATTTATTTATATAAATAATTGTATATTTATAAATTTATAATTATATTTATAAATACATATTTACAATTATTTAAATATATTTATAATTATATAAATAAAAATACATTTTATATATAAATATATAAATTTATTTTAAATTTATTTGTAAATATATTTTAATAATTATATAATAATAAATTCTAAATATATTTATATTTATATGATTATAAATATATTTATTATTTATATATATAAATAAATAAATTTATATTTATGATTATATTTATAAATACATATTTAAATATATTTAAATATATTTATAATTATATAAATAAAAATAATTTTGTATTTATAAATATTTAAATTTATTTAAATTTTATTTGTAAATATATTTTAATAATTATATAATTATAAATATATTTATATATATAATTATAAATATTTATTTATAAATAAATTTAAAATATATTTAAAAATATGATATAGTGTAATTTAATCAAGAATTATTTTAAATTGTATTATTAACTAATTTATTAGTATTATTTACATTATTATTCATATTTATTAATGTAATTATTGTAAATATTTAATAATATAATTAATATTCATTAATAATTTAATTAATAACATTCAATAATAATAACATAGTTAATAATGCTTTATAATAATGTAATTAGTAATATAATACTTAATAAAAAATATGCATGTAAATTTTTTAAAGTGTAAATGTAATGTTTTTAAACAATCAAGTGTGTTTCATGTAAATTAGTTTTTCTTTACTATATTTTTTAATTTATATTTATTTTTCAATCATTTATTATATGTTTAGTCAGTGTGACAAATTTTATTTAGATTGTATTTATACTTTATAATTTATACGTTTTCTAAGTCACATGCATAAAACATAATAATGTTACAAGTATGCAACTTTGAAAATCTATAAATTATAAAGTATAAATACAATCTAAATAAAATTTGAAACATTGACTAAACATATAAAAAATAATTGAAAATATAAATAATTTCACAAAAACAATTAATGAGAAATAATTTTAATGGCACAAAATATCATTGTTTCAAAAAATAACATTTGTACTTCTAAATTGTTGTTGACATTCCTTTCACTACTATAAATTGTTGGAGTTGGTGCCCTAAAACCAACTTTTATGTACTTTATGATAACCTGTATTCATAGCTTTTGAATATTAATAAACTACTTTTCACATCATGATTGATCTTCTGCATAACATAGTATGTGATAATGTCTTAATAGTAGCTTTCGTACTAAAAGGTTGTAACAGATCCCTACTATGATGAGAACCCGAAAGTGCTACGACACTATTATTAAATATATTTTCTATAGCTGGATGATATTATTTGAGAGACACAAATGATATAGGCTATTAGGGGTGGAGACTCATAGGAATTTGAGGCATTGTTTCATGATGTACACCCTTGGTAATATCCACTAGGGTATTATGAGAACAAGACCCGCCAGTAGGAAATCCACATTTATATGTGTCATTGGATGTTCCTATCTATGTATGTGTGTATTTTTCCTTACACTTTAATAATGTTATTAAATAGTATTATGAGTTATGTACTTTTATGTATTGATGAAAACTATGATGATAGATGTTCGCAACGAAGTAGGATACACTGGGTGTGTCAAGAGTAATATTGCATTAATGAATAATGTGATAAAGGATTTGTCCCTTATGTTCTTTAACGAAATTTGATATCTCAAATCCTTTGATGAAAATGATATAGCCTAAATAAATCCATGACCATGGTGTTCTATAAGAAAGTTCAATTTCTGAGAACTTAAAGAAAGAGACCTCGAGCACATAGGTTGATTTCATCAGCATGCAACCTGTTTGACTTGAGATATCATGATAAAGATATTATATTAACAGTAAGCATCCATATGTGGTATTATGTTGTTACAACATTAAATTATTTCTCTGTGGGTGACTTGGCGTGTTTCTAGATGTTAACATTGAACCTTAGGCTACTTCATCTAATGCTGCTAATAAAGAGACCAAGAGGGTCACACACTAAGTGTATCCAGAATCTCAGTTAAATAATATATTGTTATTTATTATTTAACAAGTTGAATAAATATTATTCCCACACTTGGTTTAATAATTATTCATGTTTACTTGATCTCATATATTCTGTCACCATCGAGAGAATATAATGTGAGTAGAATATTTAATAAATATTTATTTTTTATTCAGTGAATATAATATTTATTTATTTATTGGCGAATAATGCAGTGATATTTATTTAATAAAAAAATAGTCATTATTCAAGAACCAATTAATATTGTGTAGTAATGGCGGGCTGAGTTTAAGGGTTTGGTGAGAAATAATAAATATTAAATATTATTTGATTAAATAATATTTAATTTAATTCGCAAGTTAAGTGCATGTCGAGAAATATTATTATTATTATTATTATTATTATTATTATTATTATTTGACAAGGGGTTTCACAGGGATTAAATAAATAATAAATGGAACTTGTGTGATTATTTATTTCTAACTCTAGTGATATATAAACCCAATTATATTTTTTTATCAAAAACATCTAATTTCATTTGTTTGGGTGTGTAGAATGGATTTGGAGAATCCTCTCAAGCCCTAGAGAGCTCCCTTCTCCAAGAATACTCCCTAGAATGGAGAGAGGTCTTCCTCCACCTCTCAGTTTCAAGTCAAGAGAGATTAAGGAGAATGTTTTGGAAGCGGTTCTCAAGGTGATCAAAGGCAGACGACGCAAGCAATAGGATCTTTTATACTAGCACCTAGAGATTCCTACAGCGACGTTTGAATATTTGTGGAACATGTGTGGATCACTGCTAGAGGGAATCTGCTCTTGATTCCTACAATGCAATGATGGTACAATGCGGATCTAATGTTAGATCCATCAATGAAGAAATAATTCTAACAAGGTAATTATTTAATTAATTAAATTTATTATAAATAATATGTGATGATCCTCTCTCTGGTTCCATCATTCTATCCCTTGTCTATATTCTTTGATTTAATTCCCTAGATCACAACATTTATCATTGTGTAAATATCAGATTGATCATCGATCATGATAAAAAGAAAAGTTGGGAATGACCCATCATATGCTTCCGTTATGCCCAAAACCTACAGAAATGAGATCTATACCAACAGAATAAATAAATTTTGATTATCCTCGATACCACAACCCTTTATATGAACCTTATTCCCATTCTACATCCAACATCTTTGTCACTCTGGTATCCTAGCTATAGGAATGGGTTCCTCCTCATGCGGTGTTACAGGTCCCTCCTCATGCTACTGTGTAGAGGACTGTCCAACATCATATATAGAGAAATACCCAACATCATATATGGATCCATATGGATATAACTCTAGGGGTGTTAAAGGAACTCCTAAAGATGTTATAAGTGTGATATTAAAGAAGTCATTACTGGTGGAAGTGTCACCCAAGGCCAGTGGAAACTATGATACCATATCTAGGTCCCACTCCATCATAGATATCTGAGATGAAAATAGTATATCAGATGTATGAGTAGATGTATATGGTGCATAAACCTCTCCTAACTGTGCAAGATACTCCACCCATTGTACAAGATCCTCTATCTGTGGTGAAAAAACATCTACAAGAGCCTCTCTCATGTGTCACTCTCTCCATCCTTGCCTCTGCCCATATCAATGTCCTCATCTATGTCCTTCGACTGGCGGCGGTGGTGAATCATCCTCAGTGATGATAACAAGTGCATCATCATCCCCAGGTGCCTCATCCGGAGCATGTGGATTAGGATATAATTATGGATCCTCATCATAAATACTCTCACGTATGAAATAGAGAGGATATTTCAGAGCCACCAGATCTGGGTGAACTATATCCCACCAAATAAATTCCTCCTCCTGAGGATCTGTTATATGTAAAATTTGATCAAGTTCGTCTAACTAAAAATGAAATAAAATTAAAATTAATAAGAAACATAACCTAAAAAATATAAAAAAATATTAATAAACAAACCAACTACTGAATGCATATCTCATGTCACATAAGGTGTGTGAACATTTTCCATAAGCACCAATATGAATAATCCCCCTAATCATCTAATTGAAATCATTTTGTGGGATATTCGTGCTAAAAGATACCATATTGGGAACATGTGTCCCAATACTAAATTTAATGTGTGTGATATTGTAGCCAATTTGGCGTTTTTCTACTTATAAGTGTAACAAAATATAACCCATCAACCTATCATGGTGAAATGGGGATATGCTATATATATCCAAACTATCGTATAACTCAGTCTGGATAGTTCCACTCAATGATGTAGAAGTGGATGAGTGGAACCACTATACCATGATCTCTAATCATAACTTTGGTGGATAGTGGAAGTGACATATAGATAGATCCTATATACGGGTTCCATGAAACCTAAAATGGAAAATTAGAAAATAATTCATAAATTTTCATGATAATTTTATTAAGTTAACATTTAAATATATTAAAAAAGTAATAAAATTTTAATTTTTATAGAATAAATTAATGTTTATCTTACATCAGTGGGTTGCATATCATAAAATATAAGTTGAAATCTATGAACACTATATCTTAGAGTATGTGCATAACATTTATCCTAACTCCAACTGGTTTTAAAAAAGTCATATATGATAATTTTATAAAATAAATTGATAAAATTACAAAATAACTCAAATTAATGACGTAGTCATACCAGTGTCCTTGAGGATAGTCCTAAAATAGGTGTTAAGGAAGTGGTTCAATAACTCTAGGAGTGATCCATGGATAATGATCTCTGAACCACATTTGTACTAGATCTATACATGCTACAATATGTTGTGTATCATCTTGACAATCGGTATAGAGTCATCTATAAAAATGTGATAATACATCATTCCCCCAACTATATCTACTCATATGGTCTTGATCCTTAAGTAATGGTAGGGACATCATGTGTGCTAAGGTGGTGGAGTGGTCTACACATAACATACATCTAATTAGTCACATAATGTATGCACGTGCATATCAAATAAGTATCTCCTTGTTCACATCATCATGAATGATTGAGAAATTCTTATCAAGTCACCCCATGCATAATCGGGAACCCTGGAAGACACATGGTAAGCCAATGATGTTAGTGTTGAAGGTGTATGACTGCACACCATTCACTAATAGATGCACCTATAACTTCCTTTACATGGATGGGTAGACCAATCATATAGTCTATGTCCTCTAAAGTAATGGTCATCTCCCCATCAGGGAGATGAAATGTGTGTGTCTATGGTCATCATCTCTAAACCAGTGTAATAATCAAATGGTGATCAATTGTCTTGAAGTTACACATGGATAATACATAAAATCTAGTACATCTGAGGTATGGAACAATGGTTGATATAGGCACATAATGGTGAAAATTATGTGATATATGAATAGAAATATGTCTAATAACTCATCATGCTAACTTATAGCACGATATGTTTGGCCACTAGGTATATAACATAGGTTGATCTATCTAAATGTATGAATAGTAATACATTAATGGTGACAACTATTTAACTCATACCTGGTTTTATGATTTGGTATAAAAGATTTCCTAAGTTTCTAATTGGTTTTTCATAAAAATTAAGTATGTTATTTTTTATATATACTCATTATTATGTCTCTTTTATGCATTAAAATAGAAAACCATATTTCACTATAGTGGTATTGGTCATATTATATAAGAATTTTTACTTCATTGCATTTAATTATATTGTGTTAGTCTAACACCTTATTATTTTAATGATCTTAAACCATGTTTATAATGTTATTAAATAATTTCATGTTTTTTTTTAGTTAATTTTTTTTTGGAAAAACTTGAAAAAAATGGGTAAGTTTGGAACTTATTGTGCACACCTACCGCATGAACAAATTCTACTGACTGTGAAGGTCAAGTGAACATGTGGTACTGACTGCATTAACAAAATACCTACCATGAACCAATTATTTCCAAGTCTTGTACTAACTATGCGTTGAAGTTTAAGTGACTGAATATACACTTTGAGAAGGATTTATTTTTAAGAGAAATATATTCTTGTGAATAAAAGGAGATATATTCTTATAGAGAAAATAGAGAAACATATGTGTCCACCTTTAATACACATGGGATGCTATTTTAGATCATATTTCAGGTTGTGTTTTGCTTTATTCTATTTTTATATGTTTTGTTTTCATTTGTTTTAAAACCAAACCAGTGTCTATTTTCAAACTAATAATAAAATTACTTTGATGGTTGGTTTTAATTTTTGTATTATATAAATTTTTTGATACAAGTAAATTAGTTTCAAAAGTTAGAAAGAGTTTTCAAACTTTTTTTAACTGTGTTCTGGTAAAATTGTTGAAAACCTTTTTGAAAGATAAAATTATATAATTCTATAGTTTTAGTTAACTGGGAATTTTTATAAATTGGGGGGTTTTGTTTTAAATTGTTTTAAGAGACATTTTATTTGGAAACTGAATTCTTCCCACTCTTGAGTGTTCCTCTCTGACCAAAAAATGATTACAATTAAAACAATAATTGAATGTAAAAACATTTACATTAATTGATGGAGTACATCAATAATTTTAACTATTAGATGGTTGCCCTATACGTCTAAGGAAATGTTTCTACATGTGACATTCCTAGATGCATAAGTCAGACCTCCGTGTAGGTACCATTTCACTAGTCCAATCCATCTAATTTTGAATATGGTCAACTTTGGCCTCCCTTTTGGTCATAGCTTAGTCATGTTCGGTGGAAGTGTGGGTGCATCAAAAAACATACCGAAATTCTGATATTCCCCCACAAGAATCCATGGAGAACTATAGAAATCATTAATACTCTCTATTAGATACACTATCCACAAAATTATCCCAATATAAGCATAAAAAAGTGAATGATGCAATCACATGTCCACAAGGATGTCATAATGCAAGAAATTTACCGTAATCACAGTATGATCCTCTAATAAAACGACAAGCACATGACCAATTCTACCATTAATACGATCATGGGACTCAAAGACCTCAAATATATGCTCTAAATAGTCAAATGAATGGATATAAAATGTTAAAACCTCCTGAATAACTCTATCAATATCACACTGAAAGTGGTGACCATATCACATCCCATTGTTCAGACCCTATTCAATCTTCTTTTATTTTTAAACATAATACTTTATAGTACAAAATAAGTTATCATATACTAAGCCTATAATTTTCATTTAAAACATTATACTAATATTATATTATAATTGTGGGACTTATAATTAACATATAATATAATATTATTAATTAACTATGATGGGTAATTTTTGAACTTCCTTGAAAACTCTATTTACACATTCTATGATGTTGGTCGTCATATGTCCATATCTCCTTCCATCATCATACGCCAGCAACCATTTATTCTTTGGAATTTGCATTATATAACCATATAATTTTGGATTATCTTTGTGGATATCTTTGATATGTTCTTCCATCCTTTTTTGTTGAGGCTCGTATGCTAACAAACAATAGTTAATCTGAACACATATGACAATTAATTGTGATAGTGATTTTTCAAACAAAAAAAGGATATTCATACCAATTTTTATGATTTCTTTCTTCATAGACTCATCCTTGAACTTATTTCACACATTGTTGAAAATTTGTTGAATATAGTATCGATGATGGACATGGGGTGGTCTCCATGAAAAGACCTTGGACTATACTTCCTCCTTTATTGCTTAATGACAATATGAAATAAAAAAAATCCCTTTTGCATCTGTCACAAACTCTCTAAGGCAAGCTAGGAACCAGCTCCAAGATGAGAAGTTCTCTTCTCACCAATAGAAAATTCTAGAGGTATAGGGGCTCTATTAACATATTTTTTGTAGGAAATCAATAAAGTTTTTGTATACTTTCCATATATAAATATTCCATCAATCTATATACATTACTTGAAATGCATAAAAATAACCACACATGGTAAAAATGTCCAAAACAATCGATCAAACAATACCTTTGATTGATCAACTTGGTTGTATTGGTTAAAATATTAAATATTATGTAACCAATAAATATCTTGATTTTTGTGATGTAAAAGTTCCATAAGTTGTGGTAAAACTTGATAAGAGTCATTCTAGTGACCGTAAACTTTCACAATAGCCTTATGTTATGCAGCCCATGCCTTCTAGTAAGAGATTTGATACCCAAAAATTTGTTTGATTCTCTCCACCAATAGAACAGCATGAATTTCTTTACATGCTCTTGTCATTTCAATAATAATAGATGAAATTAATTCAGCATCTAATGATGAGTGATCTTGTGATGGGCTTGGGTTTACACATGTGTGTGGAGTAAATCTAGTAATGTGCCAACTCTAACACCCCAAGTTTGCATGAATTATTTTTATTAAAATAAATTAAATTTCTTTGTTGGATTTAATTACATGAAACACCAAGTTAACCTTGTTCTACACGCAACACTGTCTTAGCTTGTGTTACACACAACATTGAGTTTTAAAAAAACCATGATATATTACTAATATAGTTATTTAAACGCAACTGTTATAACCTAGTCATTAAACTTAGTGATATAAATAATAATAACTAATTTTTAAAAAATTTATTATAATGGTTTTATATAAATAAAACACTTTTATAATAAAATATATAATTTTCAGTAAAGTCTTTAAATGTTTTAAAAATACTATTTTCTCAAAAAAACTACATTTTATGTATTTTTATGAACAATGATAAAATTAATATTTTGAAACTTATAGAAAATTAATTTGATTAAATAAACTTAATTTTTTAATTAATAATTACAAAGTTATCATAGGTTGAATTTTTGGGATTTTTCAAAAAAGTTTTATTTTTTGGTGAATAGTGAAAATACTAAATTTTAATTGAAAACTGTTTTTCTTCTAATTTGTTTATAAAGTTAAATTATATTTTAAATTGATTTTAAAGTTAAATTAGTTAAATAATACATATATTAATCCAATTTAGGTCATTGGAATCAATTTCATATTGAAATTATATGAAAAAACTTTATAAACTTTTGACCATTTTCACTTTAAAAACACACTTTTTCATCACGTCTGCATGATTAATTTTAAATTAAATTCTGCCACTTTTGTGAATAGAATTTGGAAAATGGATTAAATATTTGGAATCAGAATAATTTATTTTAACTGATAATTTAAAATTAATTTTTTACCATAATTATTAGTGAAAACAGTTAAAATTAATTAACACGGTTAAGTTTAAAATAGGGTTTTGCGCATTACATGTATTTGTATTAAAATTAATTTTATACACACATATGATTTTTATTTAATGAATTGGATTTCATATTTATAATAATTAGTTCTAAATTATCTAATAAATCTCATTTTAATTTTAGTCTTAAAGGATGAAATACCTTGGTAAATAAAAAAGATATAAGTTCCTATGGTAAAAACTAAAAGGATAAAATTGAGTAAACTTAAAGACTAGGTAACAACATGATAAAAATGTATTTATTTTTGGGTTTTGGAGGTGTTTATCGAAAAAATAAACCATAACCTCCATTATTGATCTATTTTGTAGGCACTTGAGTTAAGGCAGACCTATCAATAGTGGATACTTTTGGGTATTTACAAGAATGTCACTCCCCCTCAATTATAAAAGGGCACTCACTACCCACTCTTATTCACACCTATAAAGTCATTTGGATAAACCAAAACATACTAAAATCACTTTCTAACTTCCCTAAACTTATCCTAGAAACCTTATTTTGGTAATAAATTCATCCTAGGATTACTTTAGTGCAAACCTAAGGAGGATACCCGAAGAAAAGGTAATGTTTTTCAATGTGCATCTTTATTTTATTTATTTCTCCAACCCATTAAATTATTATTATACCATTATTATATAATAATATAAGTATATTATATATAATTATATGTTTTTATGTTAATGTTACAACCTAAAATTTTACACTCTTCCAAAAAAATGTGTTATGATATCATCATTCATGTATATGGCGGACTACCACCTCGCAAACTGATGTCGTTCATTTTTCCATTACCACCTCTTATAATTATAAATAATGATGGAATTATAATTTATATATGATATTTATGACATTTATGATGTTATTATAATTTTTTAATTATTATATCACACATACCTTTATGATTTTCATTTTTATGGGAATATGATAATGTTGTTCGGGTGTACGGCGGACTACCGCCTCGCGAAGCGATGTGATTCGTTCACGATTTACATGGAATGTATTAAGGATGGGTTTAATAAAAATATTTGATATATATGACATAAAAATTATTGTGTAATTATAATATATATATATATATCATTTAATTTTCTTTATTTAAATACGATAAGAAAATGGAAACAACATTCATGTGTATGTATGGTCTACTGTCTCAATGAACAGTGTATTTTATTTCCTATCACTAAATTTTATGGATTAATATGAATAAATATATATGGAATATATATTATATTTATATAATTTTTTAAATTCTAGTTATTATGTAACCATGATCAAGTAATAGGACAAAAAATAACAAATCAATACATATATGAAAAAAAATCAATTATTGCCTGAAACATGACTTTAACATGAAATTGTTAATAAATGGGTAATAAAATATCATAATAATATCATATATGGTATGATATATATGAATATGGTTCTTTCATATATTTATAATAAATTTATATTTATTATAAAATATTTTTGAATGAGTACGATGGAAGTTAATACTTATGATATGGGAATTTCGTCTAACTTTTTACTTCCATGAGACACATGTCATATTCACCACCTATTTCTTTTATGTAGTGTATATAATATCCATGAATGTATATTATTATTCTTATACTAAAAAATATTTTGGTTTACATATCCATTTTAGTATTTATCTTTCCTGAGGTTTACGGTTCAAAAGTTAACAAATCAGTAAGGGATTTTTGTCTCAATTTTCCTTCTTTGAGACTTACGTTATGTTATGCAGCTATATTCTTTTACAAGGTGTATATACAACCCTTTTGACATGTAATATCATGAATTTATTAATCCTCAAGATATTTTAAGTTTTATTTTATTTTATTCCTTCATGGGGATTATGTTTCAATGTAACCAAAGTGGTAAAGACTTTATGTTACAATCTCATCATTTATCAAGATTGTTTATGGTTAAGTCTCTAGTGTTAAAATATCATGTTTTGACTCTCAATAATTATCATTAATTTTATTATCCTATGGTTATTCATAATATCTTAAATTGATGGTACCATTTTTTCACTCTTTTTTCATATGATAATTAAGAAAATGTTTTAAGAAAGTCCAACTTCATTTCTCTCTTCGGTCGGAAATCTGTTTTCTTCCAAAACCATGTTTTCTAAAAATGTTTTCAAAAATGTTTTTAACCTTTTCAAAATGATTTATTAAAGAAATTTTTACCCATTTTAACTTTTTAAAAAAATGTTTTCAAATGAATCTTCTTATCACTTTCTGAATAAGGAACTTTTCTAACCTTTTTACTATGAAAAAGTAATGTTCTTTAAAACGTGTATAGAATTACCTGCTGATATGAAAATAATTTCTTTGAATCTTCCTTTGAATGTTTACAAGATTATTTTTAAAGAAAATTTTTTCTTAATATTCTGAAAATTCATTGTTTTAAAAAATGGTTTTCAAAGAAAAGTATTTTCAATTTTTTTATGTTTTAAAAATTAATTTTCAAGATAAAAGGATATTTTCCTAGAGAAGGATTTTAATGATATTTTAATGGTATTTTCATTCATCAATGTCAAAAACCCTTACTGTTACTTATGATCCAATGGGAATATTTTGTAATGATATCGTCCACATTCTTTCTCTAGATGGATTAATATTGTTTCAATGATATTTTTATGAAACCCATTCCCTTTTCTATGGGTTAACCATATTTTAAAGAAATTTTTATGGAAACCATTTATTTTCCATGAGTTATCCATGTTTCAAAGATATCATTATAGAGCCCATTTATTTTCCATGGGTTAATCATGTTATAAAATAATAATGATTTTTTATGAGTTTTATGATGAAATGCATGCTCATTGTACTTTAGTCGTGTTGTGGTTCTTGGACATTAATTATACGATGGGGTTCCCCAAATAGAATTGAGTGAGCCCATTACAGCTTATACAATGGGAAAACCCAGATATCATCAGGTGATCCTGTTACATCTTATATGATGGGGCGGCCTAGATAGCATCAGGTGAGCCCGTTGTAGCTTAAATAATGGGTGTGACCAGATACCGCTCTAATGCATTGGGTAAAGATTTATATATCATGAGATTAAAATGGGAAATAAGTCAACAAGATTTATCCAAAATTGAAAATAAGTGTTTCTTAATCCACAATGGGAAACAGTTGTGTCATGATCTATAATGGGAAACATGTGTGCCCTAATCCACAATGGGAAATAGGTGCATCCTGATCCACTATTTATGGTATTGGTAGTTAACCATGACACACTAAATGGTTTTCTATATTTATGATGGTGAAATGATTTTATGACAAGATCTTATGGTTCATAATTGATTTGTGATTATTTCTCACTCTTATGGCCCATGTTTTCTGAAATGATAAAGTTTTATGCCATGAATCATGTTTATGATTCATGATAGGTTGGGTATGAACTTTTTAAGTTATGTTTATGATCATATACCCTTGTGATTATCATATGATTTCATATGATAATAGATTGATATCTATTATATTTAGCCTTACTGGGCATCTGAGCTCACACTTTCTTATGTTTCCTTCTCCAGGTTATGAAGAGAGGTTTAAGTAGGTTATTCCTAAGAGTAGTACTATGTGATAATATATTTATGGTAGATGTTGAATATATTTCACTAAATTGGAATATTATGTTCGGGGTGTGTGTTTATGTAATGTAATGAATATTTGTCTAAAAGTATATAATATCAATGTATGATAATCCTAGGTCACTATAGTTAGTATCAAAGGAAATATTTATTTAACCTTTGGAAAATAGGATGAGAAAACTTTAGTAAGATCCCTAAGGATATTTCTAAGGTTATTTTTAGGGATTTATCTAATGATAAGTCTAAGGATGAGTCAAATTTTAGGAAAATGTCATAGAATTTTGTTAAAGGATATAGTGAATGGTTTTCAAGAAATTAAATCCATGTCTATATACTATAAGTGTATGTGGCTCTGACACATATGTACCTAGGTGTAACAGCCCCAAAAATACTATATTGAGCTAGAATCGATCGGGAACTGGTGTACAACAATGGTCCTTACTGCAGACTTGGTTTGACACTCCCATGGGATATTCTTTAGAAATTCAAAAACTCATTACAAACCATACTAAGGGATTTAAATAAATGATGACCATGAATGACCTAGGATAAAACTAATGTGTCATCATTTAAAGAAGGTTTCGTGATTTAGATATCATATAAGTGATTTTCATGATTATTTGGTTTCACGTAATGATTAGTGTTACTCAAACTATGCTTTATGATTTTGTTCAATGGCAGGAACTAGAAGGAACTAGGTTAAATTGGACGTGATAGGAAATTTATTAATAAGAAATAAAATGAGATGATGATTGGGGTGAAGGATAATGTGATTATTCATAATCAATCATAATAAAACATGATTAAAAACTTATACCTTAGACAGCTCTTAGACTCATCAAAGAAAATAATAATAGAGTTCGCTGAGAACTCATATGGTATAGACCATATAGGGATAAACATTAAATTTCCTATATGTCAAGAATGTGGTAAAAATAACTCAAGGGAATGTCTCAAAGGAATGAGAAGATATATTATGTGTGGTGAATAAGGCCACATAGTAAGTAGTTACTGAGGAAAAATTAAGATTTTAGTTGATCCAATTGATGAAAATATTGATCACCCTAAGGTATTATCAAAAATTTAATGTTTTATGTGTGTAAAGTATGGGAATTATGAAAATAAATGTCCTAATGGGAAATATTATAAATAAAATTAGCAAGTTTGTACGAGTAATGGTTATGTTGATGATGATGAAGAGACTACAAATGACATATGAAAGGAGAGTGTAATTAAGGAATAAGATGATGAATCCTAGTTAATGGCTTAACCATTAGGAGGAATAATTGAAGTGTTTATATATTGGAATTCAAGAATTATGAAATATATGTGGATTTTTTGTATAAGTTTTAAATTATGGATTTTCAAGAATGTGTTAAATGGTTCTGATGGACTAGAAAATTGATATTTTGATTAAGGTAATATTAACCTTAATATGTTTCATATGTTGAGATAATGATATTAGGATAAAGAGATGTTGGATATGAATGATGTAAATTGGATAGTATTGATTACCTTGGAACTGATAAATGATTTATTAACAAAGTGGTTTATGTTATCATGGATGGAGTTTACAACATTTTTGGATTGAAGTAATATATCCAATAATATATCTTTTATGTAAGTAATGAGGAATCATGTACATTTTCAATAATGTTTTATGGTAATTTTGGTTATTACCAAGATTCAAGAGAATATATGATGAAGGTACTCACATGTTTGTTATGTGATAATTAAGAGCTACTTCATGCTGTTTTCGGGGTTAATAATAAGTTTATTTTGAAAATTTAGTGACCTTATTTATAAACTATTGGATTTTAATCTTTTGTAAGGTTCATAAGGTTAAGCATTTATGAAATGGTTTAATTTGAAGTTTGTGCAAGGCTTTAGAGATTAAATTATTACTTCACTATATAAAGATTTATGAATATTGGATAACTAGTGTTAAATATTTTGTTGTGATGATAACTAATGTTAGACAGAAAGACTTATCATTATATTTATAGATCTTATGATCCATTAGTACTTTATTCATAAAAAATTCACCTTCATTTCTTAGAGTAAGAGATGAGGTGGAAATTGATCAAGGCACAACCATAGGGTGAGATTGTTCTTATGAAATGAAATGAAATGAAATCAAGTAAGTATATATTCTCATGAAAATTATTTAACTTCATGAAATGGTATTGAAATAAATTTTTGTTCTATTATAATCATTTTTTATGATATAAATGACCTTTTTCAAGCCTCTTTGGTTTATGGCTTTGTGATCATTAACTCTCTCCTGACCATGTTCTATATCACTCTCTATTAGTATTTGGGTGTTAGTTTCCTTTTATATGTCTATGTTTTCACTTCCCACCTATGTTCTTCTATTTATAAACATAGTAAGTGTTATTACAGATGATCTTCACACATCCCTTTCTCTTTTTCAAGAGGATTTTTTATTAACCCTATTTATGGTGTAGGTTTCTAAGAAAGGAACTTTCAAGTATTAAACCTTTGATGATCGAGACAAATTTTGAGGGATAAATTAATTTTAAGGGGGGTATAATTTAACACTATAAGTTTTCATGAATTATTATTTTTTCAAATAAATTAATTTTTTTTGATGGCTTGTGTTACATGTGACATTAAGTTTTAACAAAACCATGATACACTACTAATATAGTTATTTAAACGCGGCTGTTATAACCAAGACATTAAAATTAGTTATATGAATAGTCATAAATACTTTTAAAATATTAATTATAATGGTTTTATATAAATAAAATATATTGATAATAAAATACATAATTTTTGGTAAAGTCTTCATATATTTTAAAAATACTATATTTTCTAAAAAAATCTTTTTGTCTTTTTATGAACAATAATAAAATTAATTTTTTAACACTTAAAAAATTAATTTTATTAAATAAACTTTATTTTTAAATTCATAATGAAAAATTTATATTAGGATTAATTTTTTGATTTTTCTAAAAAGTTTCATTTTTTGATGAATAGTGAAAAATACTAAATTTTAATTGAAAAATACCTTTTCATATAATTTATTTATAAATTTAAATTATATTTTAAATTGGTTTTAAAGTTAAATTAGTTCAATAATACATATATTAATCCAATTTAGGTCATTTTAATCAATTTAATATTGAAATTCGATATAGAGACTCTGTAAACATTTGATCATTTTCACTTTAAAAAAATGTTTTCTCATTATGTCTATGAGAATAATTTTAAATTAAATTACACCACTTATATGAAAATAATTTAGAAAAATTTATTCCATATTTGGAATCAATATAATTTATATTATCTAATAAGTTTAACTTAATTTTTTTTCATAATGATTAGTGAAAATAGTTGAAAATAATTAACATGATTAAGGTTAAAAATGGGGTTTTGCGCGTTACATGTGTTTGTATTAAAATTAATTTTACAAACACATATGATTTTTATTTAATGAATTGGATTTAATATTTAGAATAAATAGGTATAAATTATATAATAAATCTTGTTTTAATTTTAGTCTTAAAGGATAAAATACTTAGGTAAATAAAAAGATACAAGTTACCGTGGTAAAAACTAAAAGGGTAAAATTGAGTAAACTTAAAGACTAAGGAATAACATGATAAAAATATAATTATTTTTGTGTGTTGGAGGTGTTTATCGAACACATAAACCCTCCCATCCATTATTGATCTATTTTTTAGGCACATGAGGTTAGGGAGACCTTCTAATAGTGAATACTTTTGAGTATTTAAAATAATTTCACTCCCACCTCAATTATAAAAGGGCACTCAATCACTACAAAAAACTGTAATTTAGTGACTTTTTTATTAAGTTTTTTAAAAACATCTCTAATTTTTAAAATTAGGGGCTTTTCATGAAAAAAATCACTAATTTAGTGACGTTTTATGAAAACATCTCTAATTTAGAAGCATTCTGTGCAAAGCATCACTAATTTAGCGATGTTTCCTATAAACGTTATTAATTTAGAAACGTTTCCTGAAAAACATTGTTAAATTAGGGAAGTTTCTAGAAAAACATCACTAAATTAGAGATATTTTCATGAAATGTTGCTAATTTAGTGATGTTTTTAAGGAAATGTCGCTAATATAGCTACGTTTTTTAGGAACTGTTGTTAATTTAGATGTGTTTTTAAGGAAACATTACTAAATTAGCGATGTTTTTCATTAAAAATCTCTAAAAATATATATATTTATATAGCTCATTTACCCACATCAATGTAAATATATATTTAGATAGATATATATATATATAATATAAACACAGACACATATATATAAACATATATATAAACATATATATATTTATATATATATAAAAACACACACACCCACACACATATTTAAATATATTTATACATATATTTATATATATAAACACACATATATTTTAAATTTAGGCATGTTTTTAAGAAAACATGGCTATTTTAGTGACATTTTTACCAGTGTTTTAAAATGTGTCTAATTATATATATGTATGTATGTATACATACACATATATATTTACACACACACACACACATATATATATATAAATATATATATTAATATAAACATATGGTATATATAAAATATAAAAATATATATATAATATAAACATATATATAAACATAAAATATAAACATATATATATAATATAATATATATATATATATAATATTCAATATAAACATATATATATAATATAAACTTAATTATATATATAAACATAAAATATAAAATATATATAGATATTAATATATGTATATTAATATATTAAATTATATATATATATATATAATATTAATTTTTTAAATATTAACACATATATATAGACATATATATAAATATATATAGACATATATATAAATATATATATATATAAACACGCGCACACATTTATAAATATAAATATATATATATACACATATATTTATATATATATAATATATTTTTTTTTAAATTTAGTAATGTTTTTAAGAAAACGTGGCTATTTTAGTAACATTTTTATGAGTGTTTTAAAAAGTGGCTAATTATATATATATAACTATAATTATATATATTTATACATACACATATATATTTATTCACACACAAACACATATATATAAACATATATATATATATATGAACTCATACACACACACACACATATATAATATAAACATATATATATAATATAAACATATATATATATATGATATATATGTATAAATAAACATAAAATATAAACATATATATGTATATTATATAATATATACATAAAATATATACATATATATACATATATTAGTATATGTATATTAATATATATATATATAATGTTAATTTTTTAAATACTAAAATATATTTATATATATATAATATAATATAATTAAATATTCAAAATATTTATAAGTGAGTCGGTTGATCATTAAGGTGTGAATGCAGATGTCCAGCAATCAATTCCTGATGAGGGGAAATTTTGGCACGTGTATGCATGGTTTAGTGGGGCTACGAGATGGGTGGGGGGGATTAATATAGAGACCCTAGCCTTTTACACATATTTTTACATGATTTTAATCATAATTAACCATGAAATACAAACCAAGGATCATAAAGTCTAGTGTATTTGGAAGATTAGGTACATAATTAGAAAGCATGAAACCAAAATAAAAACATATTTTATTTAATATCCATAAATAGATTCTAAATTACTTTTAGATCTTACATCTTCATAGGATAACCTTGGGAAAACATGAACAAAAGGGATGAGCTAAAAATCTCAGTAAAGGAATAAACATAGAAGTAAAGCATAACCCATGAGTTAGAAGGTATAACATGATGACATAAAAAGGAATGAAACATGAATAAACATAAGGAATCATAACATGTAGAATAAGGTATCATGTAATCATAGAATCATAGGAAAGTAGCAACAACATACAATATGACATAAGCATGAGTTAAAGCTAAATGGCAAGACCATTGCACATGGTGGAGAAAGTCCCATAAAGGAATCAGGTTTACTCCATGTCCCAACATGACGTCTCATGAGACTAAACATTACTCAATGAATTAAAGTTCTATTTGGGAACACCCATCATAACATGTTCATACATATGTGCACCACATGAAAAATCAAACATAAACTTAAGGGTTACCCATGAAAAAAATGGGTATCGTAATCATGTCATGGAGCATAACAAATGGGTGTATCATAAAAGTGTCCATGAAAGAATTGATTTAAATCATACATGGACATTAATAAAATAAAATAGGAATATATCATGATAAATTATGTTCAAATGAAATGAAAACGTGTAAAAAGAGTGTTTAAGAAACTTTAGAAATGAGTTATTTTTATGTGGTTTGAGGGAAAATATTAAAGAATCTTTAAAATGGAAAAAGGGAAAATTGTTTGTATAAAACAAAAAAAATAACTGAGATATTTTTTTAATGATAAAAAAATATTTTATAGAAATATTGGTGTATTAAAATAGATTATGGGGTGTATTTAAAAATAGGTAAGAAATTGGGAAGTTCCCTTTAATCGGGCTTGCTTATCGGGAAGAATTAAAAAGATAACCATATAAAACATGTATTTACCCATAAAAAATAATAATTGAGCTAGGTTAATATATTTATAACATACACATAGAATTTATTAGGATTACATAAAAATAATTAAGAATTACATTGGGGTAAAGATAGAGAAAGTGTAACCTGAAGGAAAGATGGAGGTTCGGAGATAATCCTTTACCTTATGTCTGAAACTGTTATGAACTTGCACTTAATGTTATGGATAATAAAATTAGATACATTAATTAATTAATTAATAACCTATTATACATTTATTTTATTTATTATAATTTTTTTAAGTTCATTTATGACCCTTTTGATGAGTTATAAGATTTAATTTCATCGTTCTGGGAGTGTCTGTTTTGTGATTTTATGATTGATTCTCTTGAGTTTAATTATGGGAGTTCTTGTCAAATGGAATCAAAACTCCAGATGTGGAATTATATGATATTTATGATCCTAAATAATTTTAAATAGTTCCATATATATTTTTTTTATATAAATGATAATGATTCATTAGATAAAATGTTAATGATGAATGTCGGTTTATTTTGGTAAATTTTCGATCATTATGAATTAGTTTTGTTTTATTATTCAATATTATTCATATATACTGGTTACAAAAAATTAAATAATTTGTAATACATATATTATAATATTTTTTAAACATGAAAAATGGTTTTATGACCATACTTGAAGGCGGTAATGGAAAATGAAAATGCAATGTCCACGATGCTCATAAATCGACACATCACGGACGATGTTTTCATTTTTAGAATAAAAGAGAGGGGAGAAGAGGTTTGATGAAGGATCTTCTGTTAAAAAAATAAAATTATAGTTTATATAAGATATTGGAGTTATAATTTCACTTGGATAATGGGATGTGAGGATAGGATAAGAAAATGAAAAGAAATTAAAAGAAAATGAAAGAGGATTTTACCTCTTGAACTTCTTCTCCTTGAGAGCCTCCTTAGGGAAATTGGGTTTGGTCTTTTGTTGAGACCAAAAGCTCTTGTAAGTGGTTTGGATACTTGGGAAGAGTATTGGTAATAATTTTTACAAGCTTAAATGCTTTGGATGTGTGAGGATAAGAGGTGGTGAGGGGTGATATTTATAGTGGGAGGAGAGGGATATTTTTAATTATTTTATTTATTTGTTTATTATTTTGGATTAAGACTATCAATAATATTGATTATTGTGAATAATTACATTAAATAGTGCATTTTATTTCTAAAAAATTGGTTCTTACCTCATCCAAACATCATCCATGACTCAATAATTCATGTATTTGTTAAATATCGTAAATTATCGTATTTCACTATTCACCAAAAAAATCCATTATTTTACAAACATTCCAACAATTCACCCCAACAATTTTTTGATGCGTAGAATTCAAAAATGGACTCCATTTTATTAAAATAATTTTCTAAATATTAGAAATTTAATTTTTAATAAAAATCATCATTTATTCAAAAAATACTGATTTTAATATTATAATTTGATTTAATGACACTTTGAAAAATTAATTAAAGTCTCATAAAATTATCTTATAATCATAAGACAATAAAATATTGGTTTATTAATATATTTTATGAAAATATATTTTCTTTTAAATCATTATATTAATTATAAAATTGTAAATTAACAATTACATTTCACAAAAATACCAATACTTAATTTATCATTTTTAAAACATTTATTTATTTATTACATGGTATAAATATATTATATTTTAATTCATAAGATACCTAAATTTAACTTATACTTTCATAGGTGAGGTTACTATTCTATTGGATGAGTTACTATTCTTAATGGTCACATTACTATTCTAATGGTCAAGTTACAATTCTATTGGTATAGGTTCTTTAATTTCTATAAATTCCACTTATTTAATTCTTAATTTTTTAAAATAATTTTTTTATCAGGTTATCTATGTGATTTATGTGTTTTATACTATATAACATAATTATAATAAGGTAAATTTCATTGATAAATTTATGGGTTGTTACGTTCTTCCCCCTTATGAAATTCCTCCCTCAAAATTTTGTTTTATATTCTAAGGTGAAAATAGGTGAGGGTACTTCTCCTTCATTGCTTCCTCTGATTCCCTTGTCGCTTCTTTATACTTACAGTTCCTCCATAGTACTTTTACCGGGTGGGTATTCTTGTTGCATAAAACTTTATCTCTATGGTCCAAGATCTTCATCGGCTGCTCTTTATATGAGAGGCCCTTCCCCAATTGTACCACCTCTAAATTTAGTACATGTGAAGAATCTATTGTGTACTTCCTCAAGAGGGATATGTTGAATACATCGTGTACTTGAGACATGGTAGGTGGAAGTGTTAGTCGATATGACACAACTCCGACATGATCAAGAATCTTGAAGGGGCCAATATATCGAGGAATCGGCTTTCTTTTCTTCCCAAATCTCATGATACTCTTCCATGGAGATATGCAAAAGAATACCACGTCTCCAACCTTAAACTCAAGGTCTCTTAAATTATTATCCGTATATCTCTTCTGTCAAATTTGGACCGCCTTAATGTGTTACTGAATGGTTTTCACCTTTTCTACCATTTCAGGTCCTAACGGCTTATTTTCACCAACTTCATATGAGCATGTCAGTGTTCTACATCTTTTCCCATAAAGGGCTTCATATAGAGCCATTTGGATGCTCGAGTGAAAAAATTTGTTGTATGAGAACTCAACCAGAGGAAGATGTTGGTACTATCCTCCTTTTAAGTCCATATAACATTCTCTAAACATGTATTCCAGTGTCTAAATAATCTGATAATAATGGCCATCAGTTTGAGGATGATAGAACGTACAAAAGTTTAAATAAGTTTTTAGAGAATATTGGAGACTTTTCCAGAACTTGGAGGTAAATCTTAAATCTCAATTGGATAAAATCGATATTGGTACTCCACGTAGCCTCGCCACTTATATTATGTATATATGTGAAAGTTTGTCAAGTGATAAGTCCTCTTGAATTGAAATAAAGTGAGATGTCTTTATAAGATTATCCACAACAACCCATATAGAATTTTTTTCCTCTAGATATCTTTGAAAATCTAGTGACAAATTCTATGGTGATTTTTTCTCACTTCCATATTGGTATGGGTAATGGTTGTATCATCCCCTTAGACATTTTCCTTTCAGTCCTTACTTGTTGACATACCATGCACTTTGATGTATATTCAACAATATCCTTCTTCATATTGTCCCACCAATAGTTCTCTCTAAGATCTTGATACATCTTTGTGCTCCCTGGGTTAATAGATAAGGTTGAGTTATGTGATATATTAAAAGATCTCTCTTTATCTATTTATTGGATAATACACATAGTCATAACTCAAATCTTACGACTCCTTCCTCATCAATTTTAAATTCTGTGGATTTATACTTTCTGATGTCTACCACCATTTTATAAATTTCTACATCATTTCTTTGAAAATTATTTATTTTATACATAAGGGATGGTTGACCAATAATTTGATAAAGGATTTATGATGTTCCTTACTTAATTATTCTCATGTCCATACTTTAAAAATATAATAAGATTGGATCCTTCTCAATTCTCATCATTGATAATGTTGCAGGATCATTTCTACTTAGATCATCTTCCACTTTATTTTCCCTGCTAGGATGGTAGTGGATTGAGCAGTCATAATCCTTGATAATATCTAAACATCTTCACTAGAGCATATTAATCTCCTTCTGTGTGAATATATATTTGAGGATCTTATCATCAGTTAATGTTTAACATTTCTCCCCATAGAGATAATGTTGCTAGATTTTTAGTGCAAAGATCACAGTTGCAAACTCCAAATCATGTGTATGATAGTTTTACTCATGAATTTTCAACTACCTTGAGGAATATGCTATCAATTTATCATTTTTTATCAGTATGCATCCTAATCCATTCTTTAAAGAATCGTTGTATACCACAAAGAGTTCCTCACTTGTTGGAAGTGTGAGTACTAGTGCAATGATAAACCTCTTTTTCAAATCTTTGAAGTGGTCTTCATATTCACTGTTCCAGACAAAATTTTCTCCCTTTTGAGACATATTGGTTAGTGGGTTTGAAAATTATGATAAGTTCTTCAAAAATTGTCTTTAATACCCAACTAGACCAAGGAAGCTACATATCTCTATTATAGATGTTGGTCTAGGACACTCTTAGATTGTCTTTGTCTTGGAAGGGTCCATATATATTCCTTTATTGGTGATAAAATGCCCCAAGAATGATACTCCATCCACCAAGAACTCATATTTATTGCATTTTTTATAGATTTTATCCCTTCAAAAAGTTTTTAACATAGTATTAAAATGCTCATCATGCTCCTCTTTGCTTTTGGAGTATATCAGAATATCATCAATAAATACTACCAAAAATTTGTCAATGTGATATCTAAAGACTCTATTCATTAATTCCATGAATTTTTTTTAATAATTAGTGAGTTAAAAGGGGATAACTATGAAATCATAGTTTCTATACCATATTCAAAAGTATTTCTTAGGAATATCTTCCTTTCTTAACTTTAATTGGTGATATCCCAATCGAAGGTCTGCATTAGAGAAATACTTGGACCCACATAGTTGATCGAACAAGATCTATCTGTGGAAGAGGATACTTGTTCTTTATCATGATTTTGTTGAGATCACAATAATCAATGCATAGGTGCATTGATCCATTCTTGTTCTCGATAAAGAGGACAGGCGCACCCCATGGTGAATAACTTGGGTGTATAAAACCCTTGTCTGAATTCTCTTGTAATTTCTTCTTTAGTTTCTCCAAATCAATGGTGTCCATTATATAAGGTTTCTTTGATATAGGTAGATATCCAAGAATAATTTCAATTGAGAACTCAACCTCTTAGTCAGGAGAAATATTATGCAATTCTTTAGGGAACACGTCAGCGTAATCCCTCACAATGGGCATGTCTTCGAGCATGATTCTCTCCTTTATATCAATCATTTGAGCTATATATTCTTGATCATAAGGCAATAATATCCACACTTTATATGATTCTGAAGGATATTCCTCATCCTCCTTACGCTTGTATAGAATTGGAGGATGGATCAGGATGTGAAGAGTGATCTCTCTTTCCCATTAGTTGATGTTGTATTTTTATAAATATAGTCAATACAAGCCCAATATAGCATCAAACTACACCAAAGGAAGTAAGACAATATTTTTTGGGAGGTTCAGTCCACAAACATTAGCCGAATAGGAGTTATATACTTTAGATGAAATAATTACCCCATTTTTTATTCTCATAGATAACTAAACCTTTATATTTTGAGGTGGTGTTTGAATAGTTCTACTAAACTTACAATATATGAAAGAATGCATAGAACCAGAATCAAATAGTACATTCTCTATTCTTGAAAGAATAACCATCATACATATCACCACATCATTTTCAGGTTCCACCTCAGTAGTAGTGATAACATATTACCTTTTTTGTTTCCTTGGAGGTTGTTATTGATTTCCTCTAACAACCCTGGGCTTAGGGAATTGGCTTTCAAAATTACCATGCTTACCTATAGTTGAACCACTACACTATAGGTTGATTATTTATCGGAACCTTCCTTTATTATTCCATGTTAGTGGGATTCTTCATACCCCTTTGGAAATTATTATCCAAATGTGCCTCTCTTCCACATTTGAAGCATCTCCTAGTTCCCCTTAGTCAGTTTCCAAGATATTTATTCCCACACATTTGATACATGGGATATTGTATTTTATTTCCATTATGGGGTTTATATATTGATCCACCCATATTAAACTCCATTTTTTTCTTTTTATCTCTGGTCACACATGATCACCGAGAGTCTCTGATCTCTATTTCAGGCTTAAGGGAACAACAGACAATCACCTCATAGTTGTCAAAGTCTCATATCGTCAAGGCTTTTCATAGACTCAGATTTAGTCCACTAAAGAAGTGATCCACTTTTATTTTGTTTTTCATGACAAATTCAAAGGTGTATCATGCAATACTTGTAAATTTTTCCTTATACGCCTTGATAGACTCGTCTTCCTTCTACTTTAGTCCGAGGAACTCCCTTTCCATATTAAGACGGAGATTTTGGGTAAATATTTATTAAAAAAATATTTTCTTGAAATATTCCCATTCTATATAATCAATTTCCTCCTTAGACTTTGTGTTTTTGATCAGTGTCCACCACTGATCAGTTTCTCCATCAAAACAATAGACCACTGGTAAGAATTTCTCTTTTTCTTAGCATTTAAGGACAAAGAATATCATCTAAATGGAGTTAATCCATTATTCTGGGATGATGGGATAAGAAGGTACACTAAATATGGGAGGCCTTTTTTTCATAAAGGATTCAATTGCAAGTTGTTCTTTCTTAGGAGAAGGATGGAATTAAAAATGATTCAAGTTATTATTCATAACTTGATCTAATTGATAAAGTAATTTCATGAATTTTTGAGTGCCCTTTCCCATCATATTTGGCATTTCATTAGGGCAATCATCACATTTCCTATCATATTGATTGTTGGCATGGGTTATACCATTTATATCCATTAACTTAGAAAAATAAAGAACAATTAGGGGGATTCAATACTTATCTAATAAACATATAAAAAGGAAACATTTAACATATAAGGATAAACTTATAAATGGAAGGTATATCATAACATGTGATTCTATAAGTTTAAATCTAGATTATCTATGGTGATAGAATTATCCCTAGGGTTCTTACTAAAGTTTTATAATCTTAAACACCAAAAATAACTAGACCATGCTCTGATACCAACTATAGTGACCATATCCTCTTACACATATTTTTACATGATTTTAAGCATAATTAACCATGAAATACAAACCAAGGATCGTAAAGTCTAGTGTCTTTGGAAGATTTGGTACATAATTAGAAAGCATGAAACCAAAATAAAAACATCCTTTATTTAATCTCTATAAATAGATCCTAACTTCCTTTTAGATCTTAAATCTTTATAAGATAACCTGGTGAAAACATGAACAAAAGGGATGAGCTAAAAATCTCAGTAAGGGAATAAACATATAAGTAAAGCATATCACATGGGTTAGAAGGCATAATATAATGAAATAAAAATTAATATAACATCAATAAACATAAGGAATAATAACATGTATTACATGGGATCATGTAATAATGGAATCATAAGAATTTTTAAATAACATACAACATGACATAAGCATGAGTCAAGGCTTGCTAAAACCATTTCACATGGCGGACAAAGTCCCATAAAGGAATCAGGTTTACTCCCTATCTCAACAGACTAAACATTACCCAATGCATTAGAACACTATTTGGGTGCACCCATCATAAAATTTTCATGAATATGGGTACAATATAAATAATCAAACATAAACTTAAGGGTTTCCCATGGAAAGAAATGGGTATCATAATCATGTCATAGAGCATAACAAATGGGCATATCAAAAAAGTGTCCATGGAAGAATGGATATAAATCATAAATGGACATTAATAAAGTAAAATATGAATATATAATGATAAATTATGTTCAAATTAAATGTAAAAATGTAAAAATAGTGCTTAAGAAACTTTATAAATAAGATATTTTAGTGTGGTTTGAGGGAAAATAATAAAGAATATTTAAAATGGAAAAATGAAAAATTGTTTGTATAAAACCATAAAAGAACCAAGATAGTTTTTAATGATAAAAATTGTGATTTTAGAAAAATATATTTGTCTTAAAACATATTATGGAGTGTATTTGAAAATGGGTAATAAATTGGGAAGTTCGCTTTAATCGAGTTTGCTTATCGGGAGGAATTAAAAAGAAGCCTTATAAAACATGTATTTCCCCGTAAAATAAAGAATAATTTAGCTAAGTAAAATGTTTGGAACATATAAATAGAATTTATGAGGATTAAATAAAAATAATTAAGAATTAAATTGGGTTAAATAGTGATAAAGTGTAACACAAAGGAAAGATGTACGTTCAGAGATAATCCCTTACCTTATGTCTGAAACTGTTATGCACTTGCACTTAATGTCATGAATAATCAAATTATATCCATTAATTAATTAATTAATAACCTATTATACATGTATTTGATTTATTATAATTTTATTAAGTTCATTTATGTATTTTTTTATGAGTTATAAGATTCAATTTCATTGTTTCAGGGGTGTTCGTTTCATGATTTTATGATTGGTTACCTTGAGTTTAATTATGGGAGTTCTTGCCAAATGGAAGAAAAAATATATAAGTAGAATTATATGATATTGATGCTCATATTTAATTTTAAATGGTTACATATATCATTTTTTTACTAAAATTAGAATGATTCATTAGATAAAATATTAATGATGAATGTTAGTTTATTTTGGGGAATTCCCGATCATTACAAACGAGTTTTGTTTTATTATTTAATATTATGCATATATATTGGTTCCAAAATATTAAATAAGTTTTAATATGTATATTATAATTTTTTTTAACCATAAAAATAGTTTTATGACCATACTTGAAGGCAGTAATGGAAAATAAAAATGCATCGTCCGCGATGTTGGTAAATCGACACATCAAGGGCGGTGTTTTCATTTTTAGAATAAAAGAGAGAGGAGAAGAGGTTTGATGATGGATCTTCCATTAAAAAAATAAAATTCAAGTATATATAATATAATGGAGTTATAATTTTACTTGAATAATTTTATATGAGGAGAGGATAAAAAAAGAAAATAAAATGAAAAGAAATTAAAAGAAAATGAAATAGGATTTTACATCTTGAACTTTTTCTCCTTGAGAGCCTCCTTAGAGAAATTGGGTTTGGGGTTTTTTTTTTGACCAAATAATACTATATGTGGGGGAGGGACTTGGGAATATTATTGGTAATAATTTGGAAAATATTCAAGGCTTTTTAGGTGTGAGGATAAGAGGTGGTGAGGAGTGGTATTTATAGTGGGAGGATAGGGGTATTTTTTATTATTTTATTCATTTGTTTATTATTTTGAATCAAGACTATTAATAGTGTTGATTCTTGTCACCAATTATGGTAAATAGTGTACATGAGCTCTAACCAATGGGTTATTACCTTATTCAAACATTATCCATGACTCAATAATTCATGTATTTGTTAAATACCGTAAATTACTGTATTTCACTATTCACCAAAAATTCAACTATTTTAGAAAAATCCAAAAAATCCACCCCAACCATTTTTTTAAATTTGGAATTAAAAAATGGACTTAATTTTATAAAAATAATTTTCTAAATATGATAAATTTAATTTTAAATTAAAATCATCATTTATTCAAAAAATACTTATTTTAATATTATAACTGATTTTATGACACTTTGAAAGATTAATTAAATTCTCATAAAACTATCTTATAATCATAATAAAACAAAATATTAATTTATGAATCTATTTTATGAAAATAAATTTTCTTTTAAATCGTTATATTAATTATAAAATTATAAATAAACAGTTACGTTTCACAAAAATACCAATACATTTATCATTTTTAAAATATTTATTTACTTATTTTATGATATAAATGTATTATATTTTCATTCATAAAATACCTAAATTTTATTTATACTTTCATAGGTGAGGTTACTATTCTATTGGAAGGGTTACTATTATTAATCGTCACATTACTATTCTAATGGTCAAGTTATTCATGCCATTTGTATAGGTTCCTTAATTTCTATAAATACCACTTATTTCATTCTTAATTTATGAAAATAATGTTTTTATTAGGTTCTCTATGTGATGTATGTGTTTTATATTATATAACATAATTATAAGATGGTAAATTTCATTAATAAATTATTGTGTTGTTACAATTAAGATGGTAGAGGTTTGAATGGTGTGTACTGGATAGTAAGGGGTTTGCGCAGTTGAATGGGATAGGGTGTTGGGTAGAGGGTTGAATGGGACGATATTTTTCATTTTAAAAATAAGTTTAAAAACAATGAAAAGTAAATATTTCAAAAAAAAATATTGATGTTTTTTAGAAACATCAATAAATGAAGCGTCTCTAAATAACGATGTCTATAAACATCGCTAAATTAGATTCACCTCATTTAGTGATGTTTTTCAGAAATGTCATCAAATGAATTGGTGATGTTTTAAAACATCATTGATTAACATTTTTTATAGTGACTACCCCCCCTCTTAACACCTCTCAAGCCATTTGGCTCGACTAAACCCTGCCAAAATCACTTTCCAACTTCTCTCCCATCATCCTAGAAGCCTTAGTTTAAGAATAAATCCATCCTAGGGGACTTTAGTGTGAACCTAAATAGGATACCCGAAAAGGAGGTAATGTTTTCAACGAGTGTATTTATTTTATTTATTTATCCACCCCCTTCAATTCTTATTATACCATGCTTATATAATAACCTAGGTATCTTCTATATACTAAGATGTTGTTATGTTAAGGGTGTAACCTAAAACCTCACACACTTCCATCAAATGGGTTGTGAAATCATCGTTCGTGTATACAGCAGGCTACCGCCTCATGAACTGATGTCATTCGTTTTTCCATTACCACCTATCAAGGTTGGACATAATGATGGATTTATAATTTATATATGATATTTATGATATTTATGATGTTATAATGATTTTATAATTATTATTTCACACTTAACTTTATGCTTTCCATTTTTTGAGAATGTGATAATGTCGTCCATGTGTACGGCAGACTACCGCCTCGTGAAGCGATGCGATTCGTTCACGCTTTATATGGAATGTATTATGGATGGGTTTAATAAAAACAAATGATATATATATGGAATAAAAAATATACTAGAATGATAATATATATATATACATATATATATATCATTTAATTTTCTTTCTTTCAATACGACAAGAAAATGGAAATAGTATTCATGCGTACGTACGGTCTACTATCTCTATGAACAGTGTATTTCATTTCTTATCACTTAATTTTATGAATTACTCTAAATGTATATATGTATATATATATATGGAATATATATTATATTTATATAATTAATTACATTCTTTATATTATTTAACCATGATCAAAGTAAGAGGAACAAAAATAACAAATCAATACATATATGAAAAACAAAGCAGTTATTGTCCTAAATGTAACTTTAACACATAATTGTTAATAAACAGATAATAAAAGGTCATATTCAAGTCATATACGGTATGATATATATATATATATGGTTATATAATATATGTATAATAAAATTATGTTTATTATATAGGACGTTTTAATGATTATGGTGGAATTCAAGACTTGTGATAAGGGATTTTCATCTCACTTTTTACTTCTGTGTGACACATGTCATATTCACCACCTATTTATTTTATGTGGTGTATACAATAACCATGAATTTATATTATTTTTATTATAATGAAAACTATTTTGGTTTACATATCCATTTTAGTATCTCTCTTTCATGGGGTTTATGGTTCAAAATTTAACAAATCAGTAAGGGGTTTTGTCTCAATTTACCTTCTTTAAGATGTATGTTATGTTATGTACCTGTATTATTTCAAGAGGTGTATATATATCCCCTTTGAAATTTAATATTGTGAATTTATTAATACTAGTGATATTTTAAGTTTTATTTTATGTTATTCCTTCATGGAGAATATGATTCAATGTGACCAAAGTGGTAAAGATTTTATGTTACAATCTCATCATTTATAGGGATTATTTATAGTTAAGTATCCAATGTTGAAATCTCATGTTATAAATCTCAAAATTTATCATGAATTTTCTTATCCAATGGTTATTAATGATAAATTCAAGTTATGGTACCATTTTCCCACTCTTTGGTACATAAGATAATTAAGAAAATGTTTTAAGAAAGTCCAACTTTGTTTGTCTCTTTAGTCATAAATATGTTTTCTTCCAAAACCACATTTCCTAAAAATGTTTTCAAAAATGTTTTTAACCATTTAAAAATTATTTATTAAATAAATTTTTACCCATTTTTTCTTTTTTAAAAAAATCAAATGAATCTTCTTATTGCTTTCTGAATAAGTCACTTTTTTAACCTTTTTACTGTGAAAAATGAATGTTATTTACAACATGTATGGAATTACCCCCCAATATGACCATCATTTTTTTGAATATTATTTTTTAATTTTAATATATTATTTTTAAAGAAAATTTTTTCTTAATATTTTTTAAATTCATAGTTTTTTAAAAGTGGTTTTCAAAGAAATGGATTTTCAAAATATTTTATGTTTTAAAAAGTGATTTTTAAAATTAAAAGGATATTTTCCTCAAGAAGTTTTTTAATGGTCTTTTAATGGTATTTAAATTCATCGATTTAAATAACCATTATTTTTAATTATGCTTCAATGGGGATATTTTTTAATGATACCATCCTTATTCTTTCTAGGGATGGATTAATATTATTTCAATGATATTGTTATAAAACTCGTTCCTTTTCCACTGGTTAACCATGTTTCAAAGAGATTATTATGGAACCCGTTTCTTTTACATGGGTTAATCATATTTCAAATATATTTTTATAAAATCCATTTTTTCATAGTTTAATCAAGTTATGAAAGAATAATGAGTTTTTAATGAGTTTTATGATGAAATGCATGCTCTTTGTACTTTAGTCATGTTGTGTTTGTTGGACATTACTTATACAATGGGGTGGCCCAGATATTGTTGGGTGATCTCGTTATAGATTATACTATGGGGAGGCCTATATATCATCGGGTTATCCCATTATTTCTTATTTAATGGGGTGGCCCAGATAGCATCAAGTGATCCCATTATATCTTAAATGATGGGTGAAACCATATAGTGCCCCAATGCATTGGGTAAGGATTTATATCTTATGAGATGAAAATGGGAAATAAGTCGAAAATCTTGATCCATAATGGGAAATAATTATTTCTTGATCCACAATGGGGAATGAGTGTGTCCTGATCCATAATGGGAAATAGGTGTGTCATGTTCCACAATGGGAAATAAATGCGACCTGATCCACTATGTTGATGGTATTGGTAATAAACCTTGACATATGAAACGTTTTTATATATTTATGATGGTTACACACTTTTATAACATGAGATTATGGTTCATGATTTATTTATGATGATTTCTCACTCTTATGTCCCATGTTTTTTTAAATGATAAATTTTTATGTCATGACTCGTGTTTATGATCCATGACAAGTTGGGTATGAACTTTGTAAGCTATATTCATGATCACATGACCTTATGATTATCATATTATTTCATATGATCATAGATTGATATCTATTATGTTTACCCTTACTGAGCATCTGATATCACCCTTTCATATGTTTCCTTTCCTGGGTTATGAAGAAAGGTTTAGGTAGGATATGCCTAAAAGGAGTACTATGTGAGAATATCTTTGTGGGAGATGTTGAAGATCTTTCACCAAATTAGAATATTATGTTCCAATTTTCCAAATCCAATAAATTATTATGGTCCTATGACATGTGTTTTTGTAATGTAATTAATATTCATATAAAAAGATGTAATATCCATGTATGATAAGCTTGGGTCATTATACCAATAGTGAAAATTGTTATCAATTATAACTCACAAATGCATATAATAGTATGAATCATATTTGTCATGAAAAATCATATAATAAGATCAATTTGACTCTTATACAAAATAACTATAATTTATTTCAATGTGATGTTTTTTTATTATAGTTTTTATTACTTATTTACTGTCAAAATCTATTTCAATATATAAAACACCTTTATCCAACACTCGATTAGTGCCACAAATAATTCCAATAAATTATATACTATGAGTAATAATTAACCAATAAAACTATAGTAAGTGTGTCATGACTTAAATCAACCATGATTCCAATAGTTTAGGATGGTTCAAAGGTCATTAGAACCTCATAGGGGTGGACTCATAATATTCTTAAACATCCTATTCTTATTCAACTTCCTCATCATCTTCTTGTTATTTATTTTCATTATCCTAAAAATTTTCCACCCTAAAATCTAAATTATATAGAGTAATTTCCATGGAAACATCACTTTATCTATGAAACATCACAACTTAAGGATACGAAACTATGGCGTGAGGATGTGACAGAACAACTACCATTGTTGATGGAACTTCTTAAGATGTTACAACTTGTGGATGTGAAATTGTATCATGAAATTGTGATGGATCAACTTCCAATGTTTATGGAACTTCCATTATAGTTATAGAAACATAAATGTCATGAACCAACCTGGGTCAACCCCTAACGGATCACCCGAGATGATTCGCGACAAGGCCCAAGAGGCATTCTCGATCCTCTCGGGCTGGCAACTAGTGTTGGGAATCAAGCATACCTAAAATAGTAATTATTTATCACATAAATGATAGAAAATTAATAATGAGAAACATGGATAAAATAAACATTGTAAGAGGAAATAAATAAAACTAGACATACCTCCATGTGACCTATTGGTTACCACTATCCACAAGACTGACCCACATTAGGGAAAATCCAAACAATAACTTGAGCTAGAACCTGAACCTACAAAATAGATCAGGTATACCAACACTGAATGGTACAAGTAAGGTGTGATCATAAAATAGATCAGTAGGTAAGGAACAAAAAATCCATATAATTCCTTTCCTGAAATATCCCATAAACACTAGTTTGAGATATAGTTATAAAATAGGGTTTTAACTTTAAAACAACCAAACATAAATTTCCCAAAATACTCTTTTGAAAACAAAACATAGATTTATTTTTAAAACAAATTTTCATTCTAAACCCTAGTTTTAAAAACAAAATCTAGAAGAAAACATAGGTTAGATAAATTCATAGTAGGAGGGATCAAACTAAACATGAGTAGTAGGGAATATCAATAAAACAAATCCAAAGGAAAGGAAGCAACACAAGTATAAGCAATCATATATATAAACAGAATAAGTAACTAAAGTGTCACAAAGTAATATAGGAACATGAAATTATGTAATCATGGAAATGTACTAAAAATATCTAAAGGTAAACCTAAACATACTTGATTTGGACCCATATGTTGTCATATCTATGTAATCCATAGTCAATAACCAACATAGCTACTCTATCTAGCCTCACTAATAGCACAACCCACCTAGACTATCATTTATCTAGGGGATTCTAATCTATATAATTGGGACTAGAAATCAACCTTCACTCAACCCTATATATGATGTCTAGGAATCCCATGATAATAGTATAAGGGGAAGTGAGGAGGTCATCACACGCTTACCATGAACAAATAGATGTGAACGTGCATGCCTTTCCCACCACCCAACGCCATAGGGGTACCCATCACATAGGAAGAATTTCACAAGTGCCAACTAGGCCTACACATCATGTGGGTTCAAAACCATCTTTCCAAAACATCTCAAAGTACCAAATGGTCCTTATCATTGGAAAACCAAAACCATTTCCAAGGAAAACACATTTCTTTCCAAAACCATTTCTAAAACTCACAGAAAACATTAATCATGCTTGGGTCATTCCAAATGGGCCTTTTAAGAAATATTTTTGTCAAAACACACATTCAAGGTGACAAACAAGTCAAGATTTGGAAAAAACATTTGAAAACCACATCTGAAGTCATTTGGAAAACATTTTTAATTTTAGGAAAACCATTTGTGAAAAACAAGGTTTTAGAAATCAGGCATTCAATGGAATCTACCATTTATATACATGTGTACCTCTATTTACACACCTCATGCACATATAGAGTTACACATATCAAACCAACATATATATGGAAATCCATGTAAATTACCAACATTCATTAAAGTAATTCAATAGACATCATAATGAAACACAATGAGAATCACACCAAAGTACCAAAGTTATCACACAAGAAACAACCTATAAAGAGGCACTAAAACCCACACAAACCACAATTCCACATGTGAACGAAGTTACCAAAGTTAAAACAAGGAAAAACACCATTCTAAAATACCCAAAACTATTTTAAAGTCCACTTGTCATTTTATTGAACACATATCATGCATATACATTTGATACATATAGTCATAATAATTAAATTCCTTTAAAACCCCATTTTATCAATCCAATAGCATGTAAAAGCCATAAAATCATAATAACTCACTAAAAGCGAAAATAACACATTTGAAATCAATTTAGGGAATCTCAAGCATTTAAATACATGCTTTGGAAAGGAAATGGATGGAAACACCTACCTCAATGATGATTTAATGCAACTAAAATCCAATCACGACACGAGGAGAACCTAAAGACCAAGTCTCATGCCCTAAACACATATACACTTTTATATATATATATATATATATTCATTTTATTATGTATATATTATAATTTTCATGTGGGAATATTTACAAAGTAGGTGTATATATATATATACATACATATGTATGTATATGTGTGTAGGTCGCATCCAAGGGGCCACAAGCCATTGCCTTCACCAACGGTGGCCCAAAAATACCTCAAGGAGGTCTGAGGTACACTAGAAAAATATAAGAAACCCAAAAGTCACAAAATCCCTAATTAAAATTGGTCCAAAGAAGAAAAAGAGAAAAAAAAACTACCTGAAACTAATTTTGTACTCATTGTCTTCAATGATCGTGGCTAGAACTAGCCTTAATTGAGACCCATGAACCCTAAGAACCAAAAAATAACCAAAACCAACACCCAAATCAGGTTAGGGTTCAGCCATGGTGTGCACACCACATGATAGGAAAGAAAAGTCATGACAAAAACATTAGAATAAGGGAGAATATGAGGAGAGATTCTTACCTAAGATGATCGCACACCAATTCAAGAAGAAAACAATGAACAAGATCCGGATTGAGGGAGGGGGTCGCATGTGAGGGATTTCTGGGCGTGGTGTGTCACATGACACAAAGAGGAAGGGGGAAGGGGTAGCGTAAGCTAGTGAGGATGAGGGGAGGGTGATACCCCTTTTAGTTGCTTCCATCATCATCATTATTAATTTATTTTTATTTAATTTAATTTTAATTTTTAATTGTTTTTTTAACTGGAAGGCTGCATAGTTTGGTTGCACAATCTACTAAATTGTGTGCCAACCATGAACCTTCTTCTAGAAAGACAACCACCCATCGCATGGGCTGACCACTCAATTTGGGAACCATGCACCAACCATGTAAACAGGGTCTGTAAAGATTAAAGACACCCTCACACACTCGTCGCACGGTTTCCCTTAACCATGCACAAGTCGTGCGCCAAGTATCAAACACCCAAAATTGGTTGCATGGTTACTCCTATGTCTCACACGGTTTGGGACAAACCATGTGTAGACTGTGCAAGACAAAATATACAAGAAGGATTTTAATTGAAAAATATACTTGGATTAAGAGGCTACATAGTTTCCCTCTAAACTATGCACAAGGCCAAAAGCATACCAAAACCCCCAAAACTCAAAAATTCCCACTAGGGGCTCAACTCAAAAATCAACTAAAAGATGAAAGACCAAGAAATAAATTAAATAAAAGGAAAAACCAGGGTTGGTTGTGACATTTCTCCCCACTATAAAAACTTTCTACCCCAGAAAGTTACTCAGCTTAAAAGAGGAAGAAAAACTGGAACCCTTAAGCTAAAAATAAAGAGCACCCAAAATGAAACCTTCAAAATGAACCCAAACCAAACAAATCCAAAAAAACATAAACGATGGTGTAACCATTAAAATCTACAAGTCACACCTAACTATCTCATGATAAAACAAAAAGGTGATCCATGATGGGTCTCCCCACCATTTAAGAACCATCTATCACAATGACATTAACCCCAAACATGAGGGGGAAATGAAAGAAACTCAAGCCAAACACTGAAACAAACCATGATTCATAATTTCCACAAGACATAAGAATCTCCAAATGAGAACCATACAACACTAAAACCATTCCAAAATAATTTTAACCACACTGGAGTGAACATTAACAAGTAATGACCATATATATTTTAGGAATATAAAGACGCCAAGATCTCCAAAATAGAAAAATTCCAAAAATAGAAAACTAAAACCAGGAAAAATTCAAATGGTTTCCACTCTAATGTTGAAAAAAACAAACTGGATTTACATTCCCTACACCTAGAAGATCATCCACAGTGTGAAAATATTTACTTCAAGACCTATGGATGGAGCCCTAATGTATTGAAGCATCTTCTACCTAGCATCCAGGAACTGAAAATCCCTGATCGAGACTTCCTATATCGATTGTGTAACTAAGGAACATCTTCAAGTGACCCAAGAAGCCACACTTATGACAAGACTTTAGGGAAGGTATCTCATCCTGTAATGAGGATGAAATAATCACCTTCCACTGGTCTAAACCTGATCCCTCAAATAGACCAAAGATAACTCACACCCTTATAGATTTTGGAGTTCCTAAAGACCTAAAGACACTTTTATTTCCCTCAAACCAATCAACAACCTCCATCAAAACTCAATCACCATGGAAAATAGGCAATGAATGAGATAACTCAACTCCACCACTTCACTAGGAGTCTATAAATGTCCAAAAACTGGAAGAGACTCATTAAAAACTCTCTGGACCTTTCTAGGTGATATACTTTAAATAATATAAAAACACAAAACCAAATCAACATCGAACCAAAACTCAATCAAGGCAACACATCAATTCAAAATATCAAGCTCATAAACTAAAAAATCACAACTCAATCCAAGAAACCTTTTCTAAAACCCCCATTACCATTTCAAATGCAAAACCATTTCACACTCTTGAACCCTTTTTCAAGTACCAAAACCATTTCAAACCCAACTTCCAAATCAAATTTCTCATTTCAAGACCTCTTAGACTAAAAATATTCTAGATCATCCACTTTAAAACCCAAAACACCACTTTAATGTTTCCCTTTTAACTACACATCTTGTTAGAAAAAGAATCCCTTTTAAATGAAAACCATGTCCTAAAATTATTTTTCAATTTAAAAACCAATTTTTTTCTCCAAAAACCATTTTCCTTTCAAAATTCACTCACACCAAAAAAATCAGGTTGAAGCATCACTCACACTAAAACATTAAAAGTAGGGAATTTGTTGTCATGCATGACTTAGCCACGTGGTTTAGTAGACCAAGTTCTAAGAATTCACCAACCACTAGAAGCATATTGAACCATTTACTCAAAAACCACATGGTTCGCTATGCCATGTAAGCTCACTGCGTGACACGGTTCGCTAACATTTTCATCCCCCAACATGCACAACCTCACAGAACCAAACAATCACCAACAAAATAAACCCAAAAGCTATAAATAAAGACTCAAAACCCAACTACACTAGTAATGAAAGTCTTGTCACATGCGGGGGTGATCAGGCACTGATCCATGACCTACCTCCTGAGTTCTGACAATCCAATCTCCAGTCTACCTGACACCCCAAATAACAACGGCTTCTCTGATACCATTTTTTCATGAACCAACTTAGGTCAACCCCAAACTGATCACCCAAGATGATCTATGATAAGTCCCAAGAGGTATTCCCTATCCTCCCAGGATGGAAACTAGTGTCGAGTATCAAGAATAACTCAATTGGGAATGATTTATCCCACAAATGACAAACAATTAAACATGAAAAATAAGGATAAATTAAACATTGGTACCATAAAGAAATAAAAATATACATACCTCTATGTGACCTATTAATCACCAACATCCACAAGATCGACCCACACTAGGGAGAATCTAAACAAGAACCTGAGCCATAACCTGAACTTTCTAAATAACTCAGGTCTACCAACACCGAGTGGAACAAGTAGGGTGTGAGAATAAAACACCTCAGTATGTAAGCACCATAGAATCCATACATTTCCTTTCCTAAAACAACCCATAAACACTGGTTTTAAATATAGTTAGAAAATAGGGTTTAAAATTTAAAATTACTAAACACAAATTTCCCAAAGTACTCTTTTGAAAACAAAACATGGATTTACTTTTAAAATAGATTTCCATTCTAAATCCCAGTTTTAAAACCAAACTCTGTGATAAGTAAAGCATATTAATAGGAAAAATTAAAAGGAAATTAAGTAACATAAGTATAAGTAGACATATATATAAAAATAACAAGTAACAAAAGTGTTGCATAGTAATACATGAACATACAAATATGTAATCATGGGCATGTTCTAAACATCTATAAAGTAAACCCTAAATGTACTCGGTTTGGACCCATCTGTTGGCCTATCGATGTAATCCATAGTCAGTAACCAACCTGACTGCTCTATTAAGCCTCATTGGTGGAACATCCCACCTAGACTATTCTCTATCTAAGGGGTTCTAATCCATTTAATCGGGACTAGAAAGAAACCATCACTCAACCCTCTAGATGAAATCCAGGAATCCCATGATAATAGTACAAGGGGAAGTGAGGAGGTCATCACATTCTTGTCATGAACAACAGATGTCAATGTGCATGTCTTACGCAGCACCCGATAGTGTCTATGTAGAGACCCTATTAATATAAGTACAACCATAGTGGTTACCATCACACAAGAAGCATTTCACAAGTTCCAAATGATCCTAAACATCATGTGGGTTCAAAACCATATTTCAAAAAAATAAAAGTACCAAATGGAAATTAGCATTTGAAAACCAAAACCATTTCCAAGGAAAACACCTTTCTTTCCAAAACCATTTCTAAAACCTAGGGAAAACGTTATTCATACTCGAGAGGTTCTAAATGGTCCTTTTAAGAGAGATTTTTGTCAAAACACACTTCCAAGGTACCAAATAGGCCAATCTTTAGGAAACACATTTGAAAACCGCAACTAAAATAATTTAGAAAACATTTGGAATTTTGGGGAAACCATTTGAGAAAAAAGTTTTATAAATCATTAATTCAATGGAATCTACCATTAATATGCATGTGTACCTCTATTTACACACCCCGTGCACATATGGAGTTACACATGTCACACTTACATGTATATATGGACATCCATGTAAATGCCTAACACTCAATTTAAAGTAATATAAGAGACATCATAATGAAACACAATGAGCATCACATCAAAGTACCAAAGTTATCACATAAACAAAAAACCACAAAGAGGCTCCCAAACCCACACAAACCAAAATTACAGATGTGCACCAAGTTACCAAAGCCCAAAAAAGTCCAAACACCATCCCAAAATATACAAAACCATTTTAAATTCCACTTGTAATTTTATTGAACACATAACATACATATAAATTTGACACTTATAGGCATAACAATAAAATTCATTAGAAACCCCCATTTTTATCAAGACACCCGCATGTAAAAGGCATAACAAATCATAATAACACACTGCAACCACAAAGAACACATTTGAAATTAATTTAGAAAATATCAAGAATTTAAAGACATGCTTCAGAAAGGAAATGGATGGAAATTCCTACCTCAAGGATGAGTAAACACAACAAAACTCCAAGCATGACATGAAGAGAACCCAAATACTAAGTTGAACACCCTAAACACATGTACACTTCTATATATATACACACACACACACACACCTTTTATAATGTATATGTTCTCATCTCTATGTAATAATATATACAAAGTGGGTATATATATATATAAATACCTATATATGTATATGTGTTTGGTCTATATTCAAGGGGCCAGAAGTTATCACCTTTACCAATAGTGGCCCAAAACTACCTCAAGGAGGTCCAAAGTTCACTATAAAAATATAAGAAACCCAATAGTCACAAAATCCCTAATTAAAATTGGGATAAACAAGAAAAACGGAAGAAAACCTACCTGAAATCAATAGTGAACTCGCTTCCTTCAATAGTCATGGATAGAATTGGACTTAATCGAACCCCACGAACCCTAATAACCAAGAAAAAACCAAAACTAACACCCAAATCATGTTAGGGTTCGGCCATGGAACACACACCATGTGGGAGGGAAGAAAAGGTGTGCTAAAAATAGAAGAAGAAGGGAATATAGGAGGAGAGATACTTACCCGGGATGATTTCACACCAGTTCAGGAAGAAAAATGATGAATGAAATCCAAATTTAGGGAGGGGGTCACATGTGAGGACTGCCCATGCATGGTGTGTTGCACGACACAGAGAGGAAGGGGGAAGGTGTAATGACCCAAACTTTTTAAATGATATTTGTTTCCTAAATAAATGTTTGTTACATATTATATAATATTATACACATAAAAAATAAAGAGAAACCAACAAAATTTTATCTCATTAACAATGATCATTACATTAGTTATCTATGAAACCATTTTAAATTCCAAACATCACAACTGGACAAAAAATATAAAATAGAAAATCAAAAATGGGAAAATAAGGATTGCCCCAATCTACTAGAATCAGCACCCCCACTTCAAATGCTATGTAAATGAAACAAAATATTATTAAACCATCAATATCTTCAGAAATGAAAATATAAACTTATGGAGAAATTGTGGTGAATTTTAACTGAAAGAATGAAGTTTTATTTATAGGGTATAAAGGGATATGTGACTGTTGGGATTTAACCATTATATGATCATTGGTCAATATGACCATTGGAAACTATACCTTTGGTTGATAATTTTACCATTATAATTAGTTTTTATAATTATTAATGACAAAGGATAATTGATATAGAAAGTATAATCGATGGCCTAAACCAGTAGATCTGTGTTGTTTGAAACTCTTTTGTCCGAACTTGAGAGGAAAGTAACGTCATTGGGATTCGCCCTAGACCAAGACTAAGTTTAGATTCAACAAATTAATCTTTAATTAAATCACCTATAAGATAAGTTCAAGTTAGTGGATATTACCACTGGGTCGATGTTAGCCGAGCCACCCCATGAAACTACCAACATCACACACCTTACCCTTAGGGTGCATGCGGGTGTAATAAGAGGTTACGTGTCCAGTACTTAGTTACTTAAAGTGTAATTTACTTTTTATTTATAAAATTATTATTCCATCAATTGATTTTAAGAATAGTTTTTCTTAATAAAATATATGTTTAATTGAGATGAATTTGATAAATCGATTTTTGGACGCAAATAAAACATAATTGAATTTTTCTAGAAAATATATACAATTTTATAATAAAATCAAGTATTATGAATAATATTTTTTTAATCAAATATTATTTTAAAAACACTCTAACCTAAATATAAATGATAAAAATAACTTTATAATGTCCTAGGAAATTTTTTATAAGTTTTAGAAATTTGATTGTGCCTTAAAAACTACTGTTTTTAAATAAATAAGGATTTTTATATTTAAAAGTTAAAATTATCATATTTAGATAATTATTCTAGAAAAATAAACATTATATTTTAAATTATCACATAAAAATTAAGTTAGGTTGAATTTATGAGAATTTTCTAAAATACTTTATTTTTCATGAATAGTAAAAAATACAGTTTTGGGGTTTCTGTATATTTTATGACTTCATACTTGTGTCATAATGATGTAATAATAAATTAAACACAATACATGACATAAAATATTTTATTTTATTAATATTAAGTATTTTAATATATTTTATTCAATTTATAAAACTATAAGTGACTTTCCAGAGTCTAAAATGGAAAAATTGGTTTTTAAAAACATTACTTTGTAGAATCATTACTTTTCCATGCCAAAAGAAGTATTAAAAATGGTGTTTCGTTCTATTGTATTAAAATATCATAAAATGTGGCCCAAATTTCCAAATACATAGGCAAAAATCATGGGTAATCCAATGGTTTTTCATTTTCCACAGCCTAGATTTTCATGACCTATATTTGAAAATTATTAAACAATTCATCCACTTTTCCTATAAATACCCACCCATTTCACCATTCCTATTCACTCCCAGTCCATCCTCCATGAATTTATGGTAATTTTTCCTCCCAAATAGTTCCCCTAATACTTCCTTAATACCCTAAGGTTCCATCCTCAAGTTTTAGGAACAACTCTTCAAGGTAATAGAAATCTTCACTTCTCTTTTCCATTCAAGTTCCCTTTTGTGGTATGTCTTCTAATTGAAAAAATAAGTTTTTTTCGATTTATATTATCCCATTACTGTAATAATATTATTTTATCAATTTTGGATCTTCATTATCCCTCATTTTACCCCTTTCTAAAAACCATGTTTTATACCCGTCATGCTGCCAGATTTACTTCTCAAATTTCTCTCTTTTACATGATAAATTCTCTTTTCCTTTTTATTCAAATACCCAAACCTATTTTCTTCTTATTGGGTATTAAAATAGACATAAACATGACTTATTTATTAATTTATTTACATAAATGAAACCCACAATTCCTTTTTGGGTTAAAAATGAAGTAGTGATCATGTCTTTAAACACTTTTGTATGACATGATTTTGATAAGAAATCCACTATTTATTCTCCATAGGTTATTAATGAAATGATATATTATGATCTATGTGTCTAAAATTAATTAATACATATAAAGGGTGCACCTTAGTATTGCTCCAATACATTAGGTAAAGAATTTAATCTCTAGAGATGACAAGTTTTATGATACCTTGGTGAATAACCTTGGTAATTTTTATTTATGACACCTTGGTGATAAACCTTAGTGATATGATTATTAATATCTCATTTAAATTTTTTATCCACATTTCCATGTTATGATTCATGTTTTTATTATTATGATATTCCACTTGTTCATGCCTTATTGTTATGCCTTTTGTTCTTATTGATATGTCTCAAGATCACATGTTATATGTCTTTCTTGTTTATTCCCTCACTGGGATTCATGATCACCTATTTTCTTTGATGTATATCCCTAGGATATGAGATGAAATAAAATTAACCTAGATTGAACTCATGAATATGTATTTCAAGTGGATTTAGAATAATGTTTTATGTTTTCATGTATCATGTACCTTATTTCCAAGAAACTAAAGTTTAAAAGATCCTATGTTTTGTATTATGTAATGAAAAGTTATGTAATAAAAATATGGGATGTCATAGTTGGTATCAAAGGATGGTTTAGTTATTTGTGGAAATTAGGATTTGAAAAAATTAAGAAAAATCTTAGGGACAAGTCTAAATATAGAAAAACATCTTGGTATTTTGGTGAGTATTAAGTAAGTGGTTTCCAAAAAAATACATCTCTATATGGATACTACAAGTGGATTTGGATCTGGCATATATGTACCTGGGGGTAACACACAAAAACACCACTTTGAGCTAGAATTGAATGGTAACTGGTTCATGACAACGGGTCTTGATGCACGCTTGGTTTGACACTCCATGGGGATATGTTCGGCTAATCACAAGCTTTTTATGAACCATTATTAAGGATATATAGAAAATGTAATTGTTATTAGAGGAGATTAATAACATATTTAAGAATAATGTTTTAATACATAAAATCCATTTAGAATTATAAGATTCATAAAAGTAACATGTTTCTCACTAAGTTTTTCTTCTTTTAGAAAAATGGTGGGAATATGAGGAACCGTGTAAATGATGAGTGCAATGGATGATGCACTAATGGTGTTCTGATGGAAGCTAGAATGGAAAAATTAATGAGGATAATGAATCAACTAACTCAAGTTATGGACAATAACTTGAATTAAGTCGAGACACTGGATTCACCTCTAAGGGAACAAATTTTTGTTGAGTCCTTTATGCGTCAACAACCACCTTATTTCAATGGATATACCGACCCATTGATTGATGAAAAATGGATTATCTCTATAGAAAATATATTTTCTATACACAATTATTTAGATCTAGAGAAAGTAACCTTAGTATTATACCACTTAGAAGGAGAATCTAATTAGTGGTGGACACAGATTAAAAACATGAAACTAATAAGGGGGATTGATGTTATGAAGTAGAAAGAGTTTTGGGGAATACTTTTCAATAAATATTTTCCATGTTTTATGTGGAAAAAAACAGATAAGGAATTCCTAGAGTTGAAGCAAAATGAAAATGAATCAATGGGAATTTATGAAATAAACTTTATAAGACTTTCTCAATACACATCTAGCTTTGTTATGGATCCTATGGGAAAAGTTGACAGATTTTTTGGTGAACTGAGACTCCATCTATGGAGGAATCTATAAAATCAAGACTATGAAAGCTATGAGGAGATAGTGCTGAGTGATGTGAAGGTTGAATTAGATTTTTGAGAGACTTAATGGTCACATATGTTGAATAAAAATAAGATATAAATGGAGCCAAACTCAAGGAATAATTTTGATCATGGAAGAGGATGAAACAAAGTTAAACTTATCACGTGAAACAAATGTGGGAAGAATCATTTAGGGAACTTCTCACTTGGGAGAGAAAAGTACTACAAATGCAGAAGAGATGGACATATGGGTCTGAATTATAATGGTGAGGTGAAACCTCAACTTCTCAAGACTAATGAAAATGGTAATATGGTACAGGCCTAACTAGAAGTTCAATGTGTCAAGTGTGGATAACTTAGGAACTTTTCCAATCAATGTCCAAATCAGAAGATAATTCAGGGAAACTACATTCAACCTCATCATAGGCTAAGGGATCAAGGTTGGGCATTTACTATCATGACAACTGGAGTGGAGGCTCTTAATGATGTGGTGGTAGGTACTCTTGTTGTCCTCTCAAAGATATCAATTAATTTGTTTGATTCTGGTTCTACACATTCCTTTATTTTATCCAAGTTTTCAAATAATATAGAATCAATCCCTAGACTTCTTGAAGTAGAGTTATCCATCAAGACTCCTAGAGGAAATATCCTAGCATCAGCGGTGTATAGAAACTGTAGTATTAACTTTGGTGAGTACAATATCTTCAAAAATTTAGTATTCATTCCCATGGTGGAATCTAAAACCGTATTAGGGATGGACTAACTCTCAAAGTATAATGATAAGATAGACTATAGAAGCAGGAAAATTTTAGTAGTCTTGAATGTAAACCTACAATAATTTTCAAAGGAGATATATCCCAGTGTGAGATTTGTCTAGAAGAACCTCCCATAGCATTATTTATGAAGATGGTCGGTGAAGAGGGAGAAGTAAATGAAAGTATAAAGATAGATAATTTCCCCATCTCATTTAGGAATACATTTACATATTTCCTGAAGAGTTACCTTTACCTCCCCCAGAAATAGATGTAGAGTTCTCCATTGAACTCGTACCTGGATCCAAGCTAATATCAAATACTCCATTTAGAATAGAAAATATGGAGTTAGAGTAATTAAAGAAACAACTTCAAGATATTATGGAGAAGGGATTTATCCGACCAAGTGTGTCTCCTTGGGGAGATCTTGTTCTCTTTGTGAATAAAAAGGATGGATCAATGCATTTATTCATTTATTATAGAGAAATTAACGGGATCACAGTGAAGAACAAGTACCCTCTCCCAAGGATTGATGATTTATTTGATCAACTTTGCAGGGCTCAATTATTCTCTAAGATTGACCTCTGATTTGGGTATCATCAATTGAGGTTAAATAAATAATATATTCCAAAATTACCTTCCAAACAAGATATGGGAATTATGAGTTTGTTTTTATTCCCTTTGACTTGACCAATTCTCCTACTGTATTTATGGATTTGATGAATAGAGTATTTAAGGACTACCTTGATAAGATCATGGTAGTTTTTATTGATGATATTATGATATACTCTAAATGTTTTTAGGAGAATGCGGATCATCTAAGGGTTATATTGGGAACTCTGAGGAAGGAGATGCTATTTGTAAAATTCAGAAAATATGAATTCTGGTTACAAAAAGTTTCATTATTAGGGAAAATTGTAACCAGTATAGGAATCTCAGTTGACCCTGTGAAGAAAAAGGTTGTAGAGGAGTGTCCTCATCCTACAATGGTAACTGAGATTCATAGTTTCCTTAGTTTGGTAGGATATTATAGGAGGTTTGTGGAAAAAAATCATGAATTTCTAATACACTAACCAAGTTAACTCAAAAAGGGGATAAGTTCATCTAGATAAAGGAGTGTGAAGAAAGTTTCTAAGAACTGAAGAAGATATTGGTTAGTGCACCTGTGTTAACTTTTCCCTCTTTTAGAGAAGGATTTGTTATTTATAGTGATGCATCTATAAAAGGTCTAGGGTGTTTCCTATGAAAAATAAAAATGTGATTTCTTATGCATCTCGATAGTTAAATCCTCATGAGTAGAATTATCTTACGCATGACCTGGATCTAGTTGTGGTTATTTTTTCTCTAAAAATATAAAGACACTATCTTTATAGGTAGAAATGTGATATATACATAGACCACCAAAGTTTTAAGTATATTTTCATGCAAGATGAATTGAAAATGAGACAAAGAAGATTGTTGGAACTTCTTAAAGACTATAATTGTTCAATTAATTATCACCCCAGAAGATCAAATAAATTCATTGATGCATTAAGTAGGAAATACCCTATTGTGTTGGCAATTATGATGATTTAAGGGGATCCTTTGATCAAGGAACTAGTAAAATTGGACATGGGAATCGTAAGGGAAGGGACATAATTATTGGAATCCTCTAGTTTTAATGCTCACAAATCATGATTAATCTTATGTCATTATGATTCATTGTTTTTATGTATAATCTTAATATATTATTTTAAGTGTTTCTTCATAAGATAGGTTGAAAATATTTGACTAAGTATGAGTCATTGGTCAGTGGATTCATAGTCACCAATCTCACCGTTTAGTCTGTAAATCGGTAAAGCATGAGTCACTGTTGCAATGAAACCACTCAGTCTGAAATTTGGTAAAGTATGAGACACCATTGTTTCGATCTACTAGTCCATAATTTTCACAAAGGACCAGACATTATTGACATGGAAAAGACATCGTTCCTACCAATTCAGAATTTTCACAAAGGACCAAACACTGCTGCAATTTTTTTGCAAAGTATGAGACACCCTTCTTATGACACCGGTCCAGAATTTTCACAAAGTCTGAGACACTGTTCTTAAGACACTATTCAAAGACAAAGTTTGAGTCACCGCTTCTGAGTCACCGCTCCTATGTCACTGCTCCTATGACACCATTCCAGACTTAGTCATTTCTTCATTTATCATTTAAATTCAAAATTATTACTAATGGTCATATTTGAGTTATTTAATGATACTGATATTATTAATGATCTTGTGTACCCTTGTGAGTAGGTAGTACTAGGTATGAGGTACCTACACGTGATGGAGATCATGCTCCCTATCCTCCTCCAAATCCATTTTTTTGGGTATTTTCTAAGAGTCCACTTTATGGATAAGTGGGAACCTCACATTCAAGTTGTTCATCCATCACACCATCACATCCCAAATTTGAAATTCAAAAGAGAGCCAAAATAACCAAATTAGAAATTCAAAACGACGCGCCTTGGACCAATCACCATCGAACCACCTCGAGTTACCAAATCTATAGTAGCGGTCCACCTCAATCCACACCCTCGACAGACAAATCACCATCTTCAACTAAAAATCACCACTGCCGGCAAAGATCTCCAGCAATATTCCCACTGAAGCTACAGACCACGAACACCAAAGACACCAACAGCCTTGCCATCGTCGAATCACCTTCTAAACGAACTGAAATCCATACCAGATCTATCTTTAGGAAACAACACCATTAGAAACAAACATTTCACAAAAATGGAAACAAACCAGATCCATTGAGAACATGCCCAGAAGAGACCCGAAGGCAGAGAAGAATCTATCACGAACAACACCTCCTGGAACGCCATTGAATGCTAAACTAAACGTCCCAAAACACCATAAAACCATCACCCAAGTCCGACTGGGAGAAGAGTTTTGGGATCCTGGTGCCAGAGAAAAGGACAAGCACTGGCAACGAGCCACAAAATGTCACTGTGACCAGCAACCTCCGCCATCAGAACCACTTGAAACATAATCACCCAAAAAGAAGAACAACCACCAAGGGAACCTGAATAAAATAAGGCCTCTGCAAAACATACCTCCTAAAGCATCGACCGCTCGCACAGACATATCCCAGAACCTCCTCTGAAACCTTAAACTCAACCGACCTGGAAAAGAGTAAGGGATCTGGAATCCATAGAGAGTTAGATCAAACCGGACCTCCATAGCAAGATTTAAGATAACAGATACACGCCAATCTTGCTGGCTATGAAAAAGGAAGAACTTACTATGAACCAAAGTGTGTGAACATCCTTGAAATAATAAATCAAAATACAGAATCTACAAGAAGCATCTCATCTCACTGGAAACCAGAACACAAAGCATCAATGACACTCTTTTTTTGTGTCTATTTTCCATAAGTGGACTCGAACTTCACATATGCTACATCAAATAAGTCCATAAGAATCAATCACATCACTCAAATAATTCTAAATCCTCTCTAATTATTTCATATCTTTTGTGTATAATTTTTACCACTTTTAGAGAAGTGTGTGTATATGTATCACAAAAACACATTGTCTCCTGAGATAAGCTGGAGAATATAATATATCCTCACACACACTCATCTTTCTATACCATTTTACTCCAACGTATAACTATGTAATAGGTTTTTGTGTGACCTAGTTGTATTATGTTTCCCACAAATAGCTATGGTAGAGGTCTTGTTGACCTGGATAGCCTTGTGTGATGTTGAGAAACCCAATTCAGGGTGTGAATCAATTTTATTAATATAAACTGCTTGGTGTAAAGTGATCACCAAGTGAAGAGGACTAAGTCTCTTCTTGAGACTGAACCTCTTGTTTTTATCTATTGTGTTCAAGTTCTATTTTCTTGTCTATCTTTGTTTATTCAAACCATAAAATTTTACTTTGCTTTGATAGTTGATCTTAGATAATTTTTATAATTGTTTTTTGATTTAGTAAATTACTTTCAAAATTTATATAAATCTTTCAAATTTTTATAACTGAGAATTAATCAATCTTTTGATAAATTAAGTTAACTTTAAAAACTCTTATAAATCTTATACTTTGTTTAACTAAGCTGTTTTAAATTGGGGGACTTTAAAATAAAGTTTTTTAAATAGAAATTTTTATAGGAACTCAATTCACCCCCCTCTTGAGTGTCCTACTCCAACCAACATTTGGTATCAGAGGGTGTTTTTAATCTTCAAGTTTAAAAGTTTTCAAAGTCTTTTTAAATATTTTCAACTGTGATTTTAGTTGTGTTTTAAATATCTCTAAATTTCTGTCAGTTCTAAATTTTTAGCTCTTTAAAAACCTATTCTTGATTTTTTTTATGGATAATAGATTAGAAGGTTCTGATACCAACAGACCTCCCTATTTCAATATAACTAATTATTCTCAGTGGAAAATTAAGATGAAAATGCATATAGAAAGTATGGGTTTTGAAATCTGGTCTTCAATTATTGATGAATATAAGATACCTTCTACTGCTAAAAATGCATGGGATGACTCAACTAAGTCATCTTATAATAATAATTGCAAAGATGTGAATGATTTATATTATTTTTTAGGAGATGAAGAATTCAATAGGATTTATGCATGTAAAATAGCCTATGAAATTTGGGATACTTTAGTTGTTTCACATGAAGAAACCACTATTATTAAGAAAATGATACTTAACACATATACTATTAAATATGATAACTTCAAAATGAATCATGATGAACCTATCTCTAACATGTATCTTAGGTTTAATGAAATTGTAAATACTATGATCTCTCTTAGAAAGGATATTACTACTAAGGAACAAATCATGTGAATTCTCATATGTCTACCAGATAGGTGAAGAGGAATCTCAGTGTCAATTAAAGAATCTTGTGATATTAGTAAGTTGATAGTAAAGAATATGATAGGAAAGCTAATGATGTATGAGGAAGAATTAAAGGTCAACAAAGAGGATGATGATGGACCAAAGAGAAAGTCAATAGCTTTCAAAACCACTGATTCTAAACATAAAGAAAAGGATAATACATAAAATCATTCTGAAAGTTCATGAAAGTGATGAAGAAATGGCTCAGATATCTAGAAGATTCAAAAAATTATATAGAAAGAATATGTTTTTTAGGAAACCCAACTAAAAAGGAAAGTATGAAAATGAGGGAAATTAGAAAAAGGACTGGAAAAGAAGTGAAATTACTAATGACATAGTTTGTTATGAGTGCAAGAGGGAAGGACATGTAAAGGCTGATTGTCCAAAATTAAAGTATAAAAAGAAATGTGAGGATAAGGACATAAGATACAAAACGGAAATGAAGGAAACATGGAGTGTATCTAAGGATAGATCATGTGACTTGAAATCCTCACATGATGAAAATTCCAATAAATCCAATATGTGTTTTATGACAAATACATATGAGGTAACATTAGAATCTCATGTGCATAATTCTTACTATTTTGGAGATGAATCTGATTCTGAGAATATGAAAAATGAAAAAATGTTTTAATATTATAGAATGTTTGAGGATACATGAAATGAATTAAAATATAAATATAAATTTTTAAAGAAACAACATGCTCTTACCTCTACTGTTAAATCTGAGCTTACTATGGAGAAATAAAAGAATGATCAACTGCTTAAAGAAAACAATGAACTTAAACTGTCTAATGAGAATTTGAAAAAATACTTAGAAAAGTTTACCAATAGAAAGAACACTCTTACTCAAATTATTGGTAAATATGTTGCACCAAAGTATACTACTGGTATTGGATACCAACCTGGACAAAGGAATATAGCTAAAACTAATTTTGTAACAAAATCTGAAAAATTAGTTTTTGTGCCCAAGATTGACAAATTTCTTGCTAGTTCCAGCAATGGATAATCTTTCAATGATTGTAGTATTTATAGAACAAATAAAGTTTATTTTTCCAAATCATTACAAACTATTTATAGGAAACCCATGAAACAAATGTGGGTTCCCAAAGCTTTTATCACTAATGTTACTAGACCCAAGTAATCCTGGGTACCAAAATCTATTATTATTTGATTTTTATTTATAGGAAGCATGATTGAAGAGATCCTGTAAAATCTTATGGTACTTGGACAGTGGATATTCAAGACACATGACAGGGGACTACTCGAGCTTCAAGAATCTTATAAAGATTTATGGTGGTCATGTCACTTTTGGTGATAATGCTAAAGGAAAAATAATTGGACTTGGCCAAATCGGTAGCACTAATTCAATTTTAATTTCCAAAGTACTTTGTGTTTATGGTTTAAAATACAATCTTCCTAGTATATCTCAGTTGTGTGATGATGGTTTCAATTCTAAATTTTAAAATGATTCATGTAATATGTTTAATTCTAAAAATGAGTTAGTATTTACTGATTTTATAAATGAGAATGTTTATGTTGTAAAATTTGATTCTTTATTTTCTCAAAATGTTTCTTACTTAAGTGCCTTTCAAAAAGAGTCCTAGATTTGGAATATGATATTAGTCTACTATAACACTCACTCACTTAGAAATATTACAAGTAAAAGGTTGGTAAAGTATCTACCCAAACTAGAATTTCCAAAAAATAAATTCTACAATCCTTATCAAATGGGAAAACATCATAAAATATCTTTCAAACCAAATAAATAAATTTCAACTTCTCAAAATATCAAGTTGGTTCACATGGATTTTTTTTGGACCATTTAGAGTTTCAAGTTTAAGTGGGAATCATTATGTTTATGTTCTTGTAGATTACTTCTCTAGGTATACTTGGACATTATTTTTAGCTCACAAAAGTAAATCTTGTTCTCATTTTATCAAGTGTGCCAAAATAGTAGAGAACCTAAGTGGTCTTAGAATTAAATCCTTAAGAAGTGACTATAGTTGTGAGTTTGAAAACCAGGAGTTTGAATCTTTTTTCTCACAAAATTGATATAATCATAACTTCTCTGCTCCTAGGACACCCCAGCAAAATGTAGTTGTAGAAATAAGAAATAGAAACCTATAAGAAATAGCTCGTACAATGCTTAATGAGTATAACTTACCTATCTACTTTTGGTCAAAAGATGTGAATACAACTTGTTACATTATTAATAGAGTCTTAGTCAGACAAATTATAAAGAAAACCCCGTATGAGTTGTGGAATAATAGTAAATCTAAAGTTAGTTGCTTCAAAATCTTTGGTTGAAAAGTCTATATTCTTAACTGTAATGGACCGAACAATGACTCATTGAGGATTTTTTCAAAAACTCAGTTCCATCAAATGGTTCCACCAAAATAGTGGCACCGATCACGGCCGCACACCAAAATGGTGGCACCACTTACAGTGGAACTATGATGGTGTCACTGTGACGGTGGCACTCTGGGGGTGGCACCATGACGGTGGCACCGTAACGATTGCACCATCGTGGTCACACACCGAAACGGTGGAACCGCTGATGGTGGCATCGAAACGGTATCACTGCTGACGGTGTAACCATGAGGGTGGCACCATGACGATGGAATCGTGACCATGGCACTACTTACGGTGTCTCACCAAATGGTGTCACACCTTTGTTTCTTCCTCCAGTCCCACTACCGCAATGTATCTTTTGACATAAAAGTTTTTTAATACCCCTTTCAAATCCATTTAAATTCCATAAATGATATCTAAAATCCCCTAAGATTTGGGAGACCCTTGACTTACCAAAACATGTGGCTTTTCATTGGTGTCACGCATTTTTTCCATACTTTCTGGTTCCACCCCTGTTACATGTTTTCCTCTTTTTAAAGGAAACCCTTTAACTCATAGCTGTTATGGCCACCTCTCCAATGAGAATTATTAAATAACAATTAATTCCATCGTGTGTAATCATCCAACCACTTGGTGAGACCATTATCCGCCTTTAAAGTCGTTCAAAATTCATATCCTGTAACTCCAGGATCTCGCCTTTTTATCACACGGGAATTTCTTCTTCTTATTATTCTTCTTGGCTAGTCTCTTTTTCTTTCCTTGGTTCATTTGGATTCCCCCTTCCCGAGGTAAGTGGTGCGCCTGTGATGGAGATTTTCTGCTCACACTTGGAGCCCCCAGAGTTCCTCCCCTACAAGTCACGCATCCCCAGTTCTTGGTGTGTGGAGAAAAACTTTGATCATTTATCATACAAGTAGGGTTTTTCCTTCGTATCTCTTTATTGTGTATCATGTAGGGTGGGTATACTAATGTTTCTACAGAGATAGATGAAACCAAACCTTAACAAAGATAATAAACAAACTTTTAAATAATGAAGGGGGTGTGTTTGATGATGTTTTTGTACTCTTTTACCCTTTATTATATGTTGTGAATTGTATGGGATTCTGTCCATTGAAAATAATGGTTGTTGGTGGTATTTCCTTGTGCACTATTGGACCCCTGTTTTCTATGATAATTGAATGATTGTAACATGAAAATTGGTAAATCCCTTAAGATTTGTTGATTAAATGGATGTTCAGTGAACAAGAATCCTTGTGTGATCACCCTGGTTAACCCAACATAAAAGAAGGAACTCAATGAATCATGTGTTTAAATCTGGAAACTCACTTTCTCTGTCTTAGTAATATGTGTGGTTATTCTGCTTGATTCTTATCAAGTGACATGGATGGGGATGAGATCCCCTATTATGGTGTAGTTGTTTTTTTGTGGATCTAAGGTCATGTGGGGTTGTATGGTGAGTCTTGGTTTGGTTCTAGTACTCTAAGGGATCTCATAGATCCCTTTTTTGTTGTGGCTTACAAGAGAACCGGGTGTGAACGCTTAAATTGCTGCTTGATTGTTTTTCCTTCCTTTTCTTATGGTTATGCATGTTAGTTTCCCGGTAGTGAAGAATTACTTAAATGGAATCACTTGAATATGAAAACAAGAAGGGGTTCAATGGGGAATTGTTTTCCAGGAATGAGTTGTGACTTGGTTATGGTTATTGTGCTTTTTATGAATGAATAGTAACGAGGGTGTTTGTGTATGGGATGGTGTTGGAACCCCTAGGTTGGAATGAGTGCTTGTTTACCTATATGTATAATTTAGTTCTTATGTTTCTTATTCACTCCCCACCCAAGTTGATCACTTCATGCCGAACACCCCCCATTTCAAGGGAGAGGGTGTTTTTTCCAACACTCCTATGAGTGGATGGTTATTAGCTCCTTTTCTGCTCCCTTTAATGAGTATCCCAAGACTCTTCAAGCAGGATGTGACGGCCTGAGGTCCATTATAGCCCAAGATTCTTGGGGCAGGGTATGTTGTAGTGGTTGGCCCAGGTTTGTGCGGGCAGGTTATTTCCCAAGTGTCTTCAGGATGAGGCTCGGGTGTCTTCGGGTGTGGCAGTAATTGTTCGGGCCCAGGTGTCTTTGGTCATGGCGGTAGTTGTTCTGGCCTAGGTGTCTGCAGGCATGGTTACGTGTGGTTGTGGCCTAGGTGTTTTCATGCGGGATGTGTGGTTGTGGTATCCCAGGTGTGTGCGGGTGGGGTATGGCAGTGGGACTGCAGTGAGAATGGAAGGGGAGGTCTGACGCATAAGATGTCTTCAATAACCAGTGGGAAAGTGGTGCGGGATACCCAAACATTGATGTGTTGTTACTATTGCTTTACTTTACTTGTGTTATTTAGGGAGTGTTCCTTGGTGAGGTTTGGGTGTATAGTTTTCTTCCTAGGTGATTTGGTTATCTCCTTTTCTCACGAGGTATTAGAATGTCTCCCCACTTGTGAATGAGAGATTTTGGTTTTCCCTACTAAGTATACCTATATACTCACCCTACATATATAAAACTGCTTTTAGGTTTCCAGGAGGACTTTGAGGACCGTGCCAGACCCTATTAGCTTGGACGCCAAGATCGTTGGCGTTGTTTTTTTTTCTTTTCTTTTGGTACTTCCATTTGGAGTTTTTCTTGTACTCTATAGCACTTTATTATTGGAACATGAATATGGGAATGTATTGTTTTGGATTTACTTTTACTTCAATCTTGGTGTTGTTTGGAATTTACTATCTTATCTCCTGATCCTACTAAATAAAAAGGGTAATGCCTTCCATTTTACGTGTGATCCTATACCCTTGGTGTTAGTCTCTACTCTGGGGCCTATTGAAGGCGGGTCTTGGGGGTCATTATCTCTCCTTCAACTTGAGGAAGGAAGGGTATGGAAATATTCTGTCCCTTCCCTCATCTTGGTGAAGGAGGGTCGTGACAGAATGGTATCAAAGGAAGGTTGAGATATAGGATGGATTTTGGGTTAGTCACAGTGAGGATTGAATGGGATGGTAGGAAAATAGTGTTAGGAAATCTTAGAATGTGAAATAGGCTAAGGAAGACTGGCTAGGACATGGGATTTTAGGGGCCCCCGTGATCTGACGCAAGGACTTTGGGCCTACCAAATGACCAAGCGAGGCTACACTGATTGTAGGGTAGAGACCCTAGGAAAGGTACATGCATCATAATGACTTGTGTTCTTGTGTGTATTGGGTATTTTGGGGATTTAAAATGAATAAAAATTCTAAGAAAAATTAAAATCAATCTTCTACACTACTCGGGCTTAGGAATCCCTTGTTTACCTTGCAGCTATGGCACCCAGACGACTACCACGAGTAGTGCGGGTGATCGAGGCCTAGAAGGCTGATTTAACTGATCAATAGAGGGCTGATCGAGAGGAGGAGGATGACCAGTGGAAGAAGATGCTTCGTTCCTTTCATCGACAAACCCTTGGGAAGTACAAGGGCAGCGTCTCGGACATGGAGACAAAGAGATAGCTTGAGGAGATGGTGATAGATTTCATCTTGATTTGGGATCTGACGGAGTATTAGGTTCCTCTGGATGTGATCCAAATGCGGGGAGAAGCGCATTAGTGGTGGAAGCTCTACCTTGGGGAGAAGAGGGAGGCAGAGGTCTCGTGGGCTGACTTCGAGAGGGAGTTCCGGGCGAAATTCCTCTCGTCCACGATGAAGGCTGAGAAGAGGCAGAAGCTACTCTACATTCAGTAGGGGAGTATGTCATTGAGAGAGTTTGGGATCAAGTTCAAGGATCTCCTTCGCTTTTCTCCAGACCTCTTTCCGGATGAGGAGTCTTAGGCGAGACGTTTAGAGGAGGCACTCTGACCTTCTCTTCAGTATGTTGTTTGTAAAGACCCAAAGTTTTTCAATGGAAATTCCCTTCTTATATTTATGTCATAAAATAACATGAAAACACAACATAATTAACTACTAAGTGATAAGTGACCTTTAAACATAAGTTTGTCACTTTTGTGTTTGGAATTTCAAAAATCCGACATACACGGTTGTGTTCAAGATGATTTTTGGAGTCTAATGAAACAAAAATAATTTTTGGTGAATAGTGACCTGCACTTATGAATAGTAACATACCCTTATGGATATTAATATTACCCTTATGAATATTAAATCATCCAACATAAGAGTAACATTACCTATGAATAATTAAATAAAATTTAGACATCTTAGAAAGTGACAATTTGACCTTAGTAAACGTTTTGGTATTTTGTAAGTCATAAATAATTAATTAATTTAAAATAAACTTTATTTCCCTAAAATTTATTCATAAATTATTGAATCAATGTATTATATTTTTTAGATAATTTTATAATACCCTACGTAATTTTTGAAAGCACTATAAAATCAGTTTTAATCTTAAAAACTGTTTTTTTAAGTAAATTATGATTTTAATTAAATATTAAATTAATAGTATTTAAAAATTTATTTTTGAAAAATGGACTTCATTTTTTGATTCTACACATCGAAAAATGGTTGGGGTAAATTTTTGGGATTTTTCTGAGATACTTGAATTTTTGATGAATAGTAGAAACTGATAATTTGCAATAAATGCTAAATAATGGATTAATTAAGTCATCGATGATGTTCTGCTGATGTAATCCCACTTGTTTCAGGATCACATGATAAAATTACTATTATTTATCATTCAAGACTCATTATTCCTTGTCTTAGGGGAAATTAATAAACTAATGAATTTTATATTAAGGAAACTCTTCTCCCCTCCACTATAAAAGCCACCCTTCACACCTTCATTTCCTCACACCTCTCAATCTCCAAGACTTCTCTAAACTCTGTCCAAACACCTTCCCTATCCCCTCCCCCATGTACAAGAGCTTATGGTCTCATAAAAAGACCAATCTTAGGCCCTTAAGGAGTTTCTCAAGAGAAGGATTCAAGAGGTAATTTCTCTCCCTCTTCTCCTTTAATTTCCTTTCAAGTTCAAGTTCATTTCTTGATCTCTCCCCACCTATATTCATCCAAATGGTATTTTAACTCTAGTATCTTACATATACTTTAATTTTATGATTCTAATAGTATATTATATCATCCAACCCCCTTTCCCTCTTCCTTTTATTTTATTAAAGAGAACGTCGTTCGTGAGGTGTTAATTTATCACCTTCAAAAACGACATGATTTCTTCTTCCATTTCTACCTTCAGATCAGGTCATGAAACCATTTTTATGGTTGAACCAGAATATTTTATATGTATTATTTCCTATTTAAAGTTCTGGAAATAACCTATGTCCATATTACTAAGTGATAAGTTAAAACAAGTTTGTTGTGATCAAAAAACCGCCCAAATTAACCCAAACAATCATCATTTAATTCTTATCTAATGATTCATCCACATGGATCTAATATAATTCATTAAAAATCATTCAAAATCCTGTAATATCATTAATAACATGTAATATCAGTTCTGTATTTTTACCTATGTTCTACCCAAACTTCAATTTAAGAATACAAGTGAACCACTCAAGAAAACCATAAAAACAAACATTTCTGAATAATGTTTTTAAACTCTATAACTCATCCAAAGGCGCATAAAATCACATAATGAAACCATAATGAACCCTATTAATGTAAACAAGGTTTTGGATTTCTAATTAATTAATATAATGTCATTATACAGGACATTAAAGAGAAGGAAGCATTCAGATACAAAGTAAGGGGAAATCTCGAACCCAATTTTCTTCCTTCGGGTTCTCCCTCTTTCACTCCATTTTTGATATGGTTACTCCTTAAAGATCTTTTTTTCATCATTGTCTTTACTTTTCTAGTATATACATGTTTTTATCTGGTTTTTATGTTAAAAAAAATGTTTTCCAAAAGAACTCTTCTTTTAAGAACACCCCTTTTACTTCTCACTCAAAGTGGACGGTTCTTGTAACATGTTTGATATTCCCTCTTTCTTTTGGGAACCCAAAGCTTATGAATGTGTTATTGTGAGATTAAACCCATTACATTCCATGGGTCAGTTATGTGCATTTTTTATATGTGTTCTATATAGAAATCATGATGATGATGATGTTATGATGTGACGGGTGCGCCCAGAATTATATAGCGCAATATGAATGTTTCAATGTGATGGGTGCGCCCGGAATTATACAGCGCTTCAATGCATTGGGTAAAGAGATGAATCTCATGATTAAATTTTAAATGATGTGTGAAAAAGATTCTATCTTGGTTCACAAGTATGTGTGGTAGTTAACCACTAATACATGATGTTTCATTTTTATGCATTGCCACATTTCAAGTCTTTTATTTATGCTTCTCTCATGTTCATGATCTTTTGCCTATGTCATGATTATGCTCACCCCATGATATATTCTTCTTATCTATCCTCTTACTGGGCTTTTAGCTCACCCCTTTTGATTTATATACTTAGGTGTATACATGTACTAAGGAGAGGACTAGTGCCAATAAGAATATAGAGAAGAAGAAATTAAATGAATGTTTATGCTTGATGTTGTATTTGTTATCTATGGTCCTAGTTTTCCCAAGACACAAAACCTTTGGATCCTCTATGTGTAATACTATTATTTTTTTATCTTTGAAATTATGTAATAGTAATGTAAGAAAATTCTGGGTCTATATAGTTGGTATCGGAGGAAAGGTTTAGTTAATTTGGGAATTAGGATTAGTGAACCCTAGAGAAAACCTCTAGCATGAGACTAAGTACAAATATGCACACAAGAATATTTACATAGGGATCCCATATGTTATGTTTTTGGTATAAATTGTTTAAATGAATAAGTTATTCATGACTTGTTTACTTATGTTTTGTTCTAACCTTTTCTATTTTATAAAATGGTGGGAACCAGGAGAAATCAGGCCTACAGCTCGTGCGAGGGCCAATGCAACGATTGCCCGAAAAACATCCCCAATGATTTGGGAGGTTGAGTTCAAAACTTCATGGCGATTCTTACCCAATTATCTCAGGTTATGAACAATAACCATAATAATGGGGAACATCCTCCTTCACCAAAGAGGGAGCAAATGGCTATCGAATGTTTTATGCGGCAATGACCACCGAAGTTTTGTGGATCTTCTGATCCACTAGTTACAGAACAGTGGGTCAACTCCATGGAGAAGATCTTTTCTGTGCTTCACTGTTCTGAGAAGGAGAAGGTGAATCTCGCCATTTATCATCTAGATGGAGAAGCTGATCAATGGTGGGATTTTATTAAGAACACCAAGCCAAGGGAGGAAATTGAAGAGATGGAATGGGAAGACTTTAAGATAATGTTTCTTAACAAGTATTTCCCAAGAAATCTTCACACAAAGATGGAGAGAGAATTCATAGAGCTCAAGCAAAAAGAAGGAGAATCTGTCACAACCTATGAAGCGAATTTCACAAGGCTCGCAAGGTACTCTTCGGGTTTTTTATCAACAATGATAGAAAAATTGATAGATTCTTTAGTGGATTAAAACCACACCTTCGAAAGGCTCTTGAAATTTGAGACTTTGGGAGTTATGAAGAAGTTGTTTGGTGTGCTCTCAAATTGGAGATGGAGTTTGGAGAATGGTCTCGTGGCTATGGTGATAAGAAAAGAAAGATGGAGTTTCAAGATGGTGGATCTAATGACAAAGGTGGGAAGAAAAATCAACGACCCACATGCCAAAAATGTGGGAAGTTGCACCATGGGAACTACCTCAAAGGGATGGGGAAATGCTTCAAGTGTGGGAAAGAAGGACACCATGATCAAGAGTGTCGAAAAGACATGAAAAGGAAGGAGAATGTAGCTGATGAAAGGAGAGAACCACTCATGGTTCAATGCTACAACTGTAGGGAGCTAGGGCACTATACAAACTAGTGCACTAAACCTCAAGTTATCAAGGGTAATCAGTGCCAGTAGCCACCAAAGCCAAAGGAATAAGGGAAGGCTTATTCCATCACTACTGCGGAGGTGGAGCATGATAATGAAGTCGTACAAGGTACACTTCCTATTCACTCAAGAATGGAAAAAATATTATTTGATTCTGGTTATATGCATTCCTTTATATCTTGAAAGTTTACTAGAACTATAGAATCTAAGCCCCGAAACCTTGAAGTAGAGATATCTGTAAAAACACTAAGTGGTGAAATCATTGCAACCCAAGTGTTTTACTCTTCTCCTGTTGGAGTATGTGGGAAGATTCTTCCGAAAAATCTCGTAATTCTTCCCTTGGTGGAATTCGATGCTATAATGGGAATGGATTTGCTCTCGTTATATAGAGCACATATCAACTATCGGAAAAAGGAAATATCTTTTCATATTCTGAACCATCCCATGCTCCTCTACAAATGTAAGGAAGATCATGAATCTACTTTGAAAAATACTTTAATGGTGTGGGTGTTGATTCCCTATGAAGAAGCATACCTCGCCCAAATGGTTGATTCGAAGGAAAGTTCCAACCTTGAGTAAATGCCCATCGTGAGGGAATACAGCGATGTATTTCCCGAAGAGTTGCCCAGAATTCCCCCGTATCGTGAGGTAGAGTTCTCAATTGAACTCATACCCGGAGCTACTCCTATCTCGAAGTGTCCCTATAGTATGGATCCTATCGAACTGGAGAAGTTAAAGAAGCAGTTGCAAGAGAATTTGGACAAAGGGTTCATACGCCCTAGTGCATCACCTTGGGGTGCGCCAGTGCTCTTTGTGAAGAAGAAGTATGGAACAATGTGGTTGTGTATCGATAATCAGGAACTCAACAAGATAACCATAAAGAACAAGTATCATATCCCAAGGATTGATGACTTGTTTGATCAATTAAGAGGAGATCAATACTTCTCAAAGGGGGATCTTTGTTCTGGATATCATCAGGTAAAGGTGAAGAAGGAAGATATTCAGAAGACTGCCTTCCGTACAAGGTATAGGCACTATGAGTTTTTGGTGATGCCCTTCGGACTTACTAATGCCCCTGTAATCTTCATGGATTTGATGAATAGGGTATTTATACATTACCTAGACAAGTTTGTGGTAGTATTTATTGATGATATTCTCATCTACTCCAAGATAAATGAGGAACATGAAGAACATCTAAGCCTTGTGTTGGCGACATTAAGAAAAGAGAAGTTGTACGCCAAGTTCAACAAGTGTGACTTTTGGATGAAGCAAGTCATGTTCTTGGGACATGTGATCACAAGTGAGGGAATTTCTGTGGATCCTTCAAAGAAAAAGGCAATTGAGGAATGGAACGGGCCCTCTAGTGTCACAGAAATCCGTAGTTTTCTTGGATTAGATGGGTACTACCGACGTTTTGTGAGAAACTTCTCACGATTTTCAAGCCCACTAACTAAGTTAACAAATAAAGGGATAAATTATGTCTGGACGGAATAATGTGAGGGAAGCTTCAAGGAGATAAAGAGAAGGCTGGTCATTGCACATGTACTCACACTACTAAAAAGTGGAGAAAGTTTTGTGATATAAATTGATGCTTCAAATAAAGGCTTGGGTTGTGTACTCATGAAAAATGACAATGTGATAACCTGCGCCTCACGGCAGTTGAAGATCCATGAGCAGAACTACCCGACGCATGATCTAGAGCTGGAAGCCGTGATTTTTTCCTTGAAAATCTAGCAGCACTACTTTTATGGTGAGAAGTGTGACATATACACCGACCACAAGAGCCTAAAGTATATATTCACACAAAAGGAGCTCAACATGCATCAAAAGAGATAGTTAGATCTAATCAAGGATTGCGATTGCTCTATTCACTATCATCCTGGAAAGGCGAACAAGGTAGCTGATGCTCTAAGCAGAAAATAACCCGCTACTCTATCCATGTTACGGATTGAGAAAGACCCTATCTTCTTAGATATTCAAAGGATGGATTTGGAAATCATAAGGGTAGGGGATACATCCTACCTTGCCCAAATTATTGCACAATCATCCATACAGGAGAATATTAAGGAATCACAAAGGGGTGATGTGGAGATATAAAAGATGGTGAATGCAGTAAAGGAAGGGAAGCTGCAAGAGTTCCATATCGATGATGATGGTGTGATTCAGTTTGGAACGCGGCTTTGTGTGCCTTCATCACCCGGGATAAAGAAGCAGTTATTGGACAATGCACATATCTTAACTTTCTCTATCCATCCTGGGAGTACCAAGATGTACCGTAATCTCCGGGAACACTTCTGGTGGGATAACATGAATAAGGAGATTGCATAATATATATCAAGGTGCTTGGTATGTCAACAAGTTAAATCTGAGTGACAAAAGTCCAAAGGTATGATGCAGCCATTGCCTATACCCATGTGGAAATGGAAAAATGTTACTATGGACTTTGTCACGGGTCTCCCAAAGACGTCAAAGGGAAATAATGCGATATGGGTTGTGGTTGACCGACTCACCAAGACTGCCCATTTTATTGATATTCGGGAAGATATATCTCTTGAACAACTTGCAAAGATATATGTGAAGTAAGTGGTTAGACTGCACATTGTTCCACTCTCAATTGTCTCTGACTGGGATTCAAGGTTCACATCTAAGTTCTGGAGGAGCCTTTAACATTCTTTGAGTACAAAATTAAATTTCATAACGGCCTATCACCCCTAAACTAATGGCCAATCTGAAAGGACTATTCAGACACTTGAAGATATTCTAAGTGCCTGCTCTCTATAATTCAAAGGTGTATGGGATCAACATATCCCATTGGTTGAGTTCTCATACAACAATATCTTCCACTTGAGTATTCATATGGCTCCATATGAAGCTCTTTATGGAAAGCGATGTAGAACTCCAACCTATTAGGATGAAGTTGGAAAAAGAAAGCTACTTGGACCTGATCTTGTTCAAGAGATGACAGAGAAGGTTCAAGTCATCCATAAACACATCAAAGCTGTTCAAAGTCGGAAAAAGAGTTATGATAACAACCGTCGAAGGGGCTTGGAGTTCAACGTTGGAGATAAAGTCTTCCTTCGAATATCTCCATGGAAGAGAGTCATGCGATTCGGGAAGAAAGGGAAGTTAAGGCCAAGGTATATTGGCCCCTTTAAGAACCTTGACCGCATAGGATTTGTGGCCTATCGTCTTGAACTTCCACCGAATATGGCTCAATTTTATGATGTGTTTCATGTATCACTACTGAGGAAGTACATACCAGACCCCTCACATGTACTAAACTCAAAGGTGGTGCAGCTGGAAGATGATCTCTCCTATGAGGAGCAGCCAGTAAAGATTCTGGATCGGAGAGATAAGGTTCTACACAACAAGACAACCCATCTTTTCAAAGTTTTATGGAGGAACCATAAGTTTGAGGAAGAAAATTGGGAACTAGAAGAGGCAATGAAAGAGAAACACCCTCACCTGTTTGTGTAAAGTGAAATTTCGAGGGAAAAATTTTTTAAGGGGGGAAGAATGTAAAGACCCAAAGTTTTTCAATGGAAATTCCCTTCTTATATTTATGTCATAAAATAACATGAAAACACAACATAATGAACTACTAAGTGATAAGTGACCTTTAAACATAAGTTTGTCACTTCTATGTTTGGAATTTCAAAAATCTGACATACACGGTTATGTTCAAGATGATTTTTGGAGTCTAATGAAACAGAAATAATTTTTGGTGAATATTGACCTACCCTTATGAATAGTATAATACCCTTATGAATAGTAATATGACCCTTATTAATAGTAAATCATCCAACATAAGAGTAACATTACCTATGAATAATTAAATAAAATTTAGACATCTTAGAAAGTGACAATTTGACCTTAGTAAACGTTTTGGTATTTTGTAAGTCATAAATAATTAATTATAATTAATTAATTAATTTAAAAGAAACTTTATTTCCCTAAAATGTATTCATAAATTATTTAATCAATGTCTTATAGTTTTTAGATAATTTTATAAAACCTTATATAATTTTTGAAAGCACTATAAAATCAGTTTTAATCTTAAAAACTATTTTTTTAAGTAAATTATGATTTTAATTAAATATTAAATTAATAATATTTAAAAAATTATTTTTGAAAAATGGACTTAATTTTTGGATTCTATACATTGAAAAATGGTTGGGGTAAATTCTTGGGATTTTTCTGAGATACTTGAAATTTTTATGAATAGTAGAATCTGATAATTTGCAATAAATGCTAAATAATGGATTAATTGAGTTATCGATGATGTTCTGCTGATGTAATCCCACTTGGTTTGGGATCACATGATAAAATTACTATTCTTGGTCATTAAAGACTCATTATTCCTTGTCTTATGGGAAATTAATAAACTAATGAATTTTATATTAAGGAAACCCCTCTCCCCTCCACTATAAAAGCCACCCTTCACACCTTCATTTCCTCACACCTCTCAAGCTCCAAGCCTTCTCTAAAATCTGCCCAAAAACCTTCCCTATCCCCTCCCCCACGTAAAAGAGCTTCTAGTATCATCAAAAGACCAAGATTAGGCCCTTAAGGAGGTTCTCAAGAGAAGGATTCAAGAGGTAATTTCTCTCCCTCTTCTCCTTTAATTTCCTTTCAAGTTCAAGTTCATTTCTTGATCTCTCCCCACCTATATTCATAAAAATGGTATTGTAACTCAAGTATCATAAATATACTATAATTTTATGATTCTAATGGGATATTATATCATCCAACCCCCTTTCCCTCTTCCTTTTATTTTATTAAAGAGAACGTCATTTGCGAGGTGTTAATTTATCACCTTCAAAAACGACATGCTTTCTTCTTCCATTTATACCTTCATATCTGGTCATGAAACCATTTTTATGGTTGAACCAGAATATTTATTATGTATTATGTTCTATTTAAAGTTATTTAAATAACCTATGTCCATATTACTAAGTGATAAGTTAAAACAAGTTCATTGTGATCAAAAAACCGCCCAAATTAACCCAAACAATCATCATTTAATTCTTATATAATGATTAGTCCACATGGATCTAATATAATTCATTAAAAAATCATTAAAAATATTGTAATATAATTAATAAAATGTAATATCAGTTCTGGATGTTTACCCATGTTCTACCCAAACTTCAATTTAAGAATACAAGTGAACCACTCAAGAAAACCATAAAAACAAACATTCCCGAATAATGTTTTTAAACTCTATAACTCATCCAAAGGCACATAAAATCACATAATGAAACCATAATGAACCCTATTAATGTAAAAATGTTCTGGATTTCTAATTAATGAATATAATTTCATTATACAATACATTAAAGAGAAGGAAGCATTCGGATACAAGGTAAGGGGAAATCTCGAACCCAATTTTCTTCCTTCGGGTTCTCCCTCTTTCACTCCATTTTTGATATGGTTACTCCTTAAAGATCATTTGTTCATCATTGTATTTAATTTTATATGATATAAATGTTTGTCACTAGTTTTTATGTCAAACAAAATGTTTTCCAAAATAACTCTTCTTTTAAGAACACCCCTTTTACTTCTCACTCAAAGTGGACGGTTCTTGTAACATGTTTGATATTCCCTCTTTATTTTGGGAACCCAAATCTTATGAATGTGTTATTATGAGATGAAACCCATTCCATTCCATGGGTTAGTTATGTACATTTTTTATATGTGTTCTATGTGGCAATCATGATGATGATAATGTTATTATGTGACGGGTGCGCCCGAAATTATATAGCGCAATATGAATGTTTCAATGTGACGGGTGCGCCCGGAATTATACAGCACTCCAATGCATTGGGTAAAGAGATGAATCTCACGAGTAAATATAAAATTATGTGTGAACAAGATTCTAGCTTGGTTCACAAGTATGTGTGTTAGTTAACCACTAAGACATGATGTTTCATTTTTATGTATTGCCACATTTCAAGTCTTTTATTTATGCTCCTCTCATGTTAATAATATTTTGCCTATGTCATGATTATGCTCACCCCATGCTATATTCTTATTATCTATCCTCTTACTAGGCTTTTATCTCACCCCTTTTGATGTATATCCTCAGGTGGCTACATGTACTAAGCAGAGGACTAGTGCCAATAAGAAGCTAGAGAAGAAGAAATTAAATGAATTTTTATGCTTGATGTTGTATTTGTTATGTATGGTCCTTTTTTTCCCAAGACACTAAACATTTTTATCATCTATGTGTAATACTGTTATTTTGTTTATCTTTGAAATGATGTAATAGTAATGTAAGAAAAGGCTGGGTCGCTATATTGTTACTCCCTTCACTCTACCGACATACTTAGAGGTCTAGAAGAAGGCTGAAGTGGTGTAGAGGATGCAAACACTGAGAGGTGTGCCCCAAGAAGGGATTAAGTTGGGATCATCAAAGGGGAAGTCTGTCAGTAGCAGGCCTCCAACTGTAGGTTCCAGGTGCAGTGGAAGCATGTTGGTGGGTTTTCCCAACTTTAATTTTAACGTTAAACAACGTTCAATCTGAGATTCATCACGATGTAAAACGCCGAATCTTCATAATAGAATGAAGAATGAAAAACTTAAGAGGGAATCCCAGAACCATAGAGATAGAATCATCATATATTGGTTATAATTAATTTAATTAATTCACAAGAATTACCTTGGGGGAATTTTTTCTTTGTTGATGTCTCCGGTCATGATCCTGTGATTCGTCGTTGCGTCGTAGAATCCAAGTGTAGGATTCCTCTAGCAGTGATCCACATGTGTGCCACGTATCTCCGGATGTCGCTGAAGGGATCTCCGGGTGCTAGTGCGGAAGAACCTTCGCTTGCGATGTCCTCCTTCGATCACCTTGATCTCTCGGTCTTGAGAGCATTCTTGGAGGAAGGAGTTCTTTCGGGCTTGAAAGAATTCTTCAGAATTGTTGTGCACAACGATTCTCTTGTGGAAAAGTGTTGGGGTTATGAGGATATTTATAATCGGTTTTGAGGTTATAGAGTTATGAAAATAAATAAACGCGTTACGTGTTTTATTTATTTCATTAACTCTTATTGAAAACCCCCATGTCGAATTATTAATTCCTTGACATGTGCCCACGCTGATTATAATAAATATCATTTAATAAAACAATATTATATCCTCAAAATCCAGACTGGAAAAACTACACGGCGTGTAATCATTAATATACGGCATGTACTTGTTTTCCATAAAACTACATGGTGTGTATATTTAATATACATGGTGTGTACTTTTATTTTCCACTTTCCTTTATTTCCTCCACCATATTTATTAGACCTTGAGTAATGGCTATTTATTTCTTAAATAAATATAACTACATCACTCGTTAATAAATATTATTTCGTCCACAATATATTCTCTCGAATAACTAGTGTCAGAATAAATGCAATCAGGCATCCTTAAATAATTATTAAACCACAGTCGGGAATAATATTTATTTAACTTGTTAAATTAATATTTAACTGAGATACATGGACACACTTAGTGTGTGACCCTCTAGGCCTCTTTCTCAGTGGCATTAGGCGGAGCCTGCCTAAAGTCCAAGGTTAGCGTCTTACAACACACCAAGGCACCCATAGAGAAAGAAGTTAATGCCGCAATGACGTGTCACCTCATACGAATGCTTACTGTGTAATATAATCCCTTTATTGTGATATCTCTAATCAAGCAGGTTTCATGCTAGTGTCATCAACCCACGTGCTCGATTATTCTTTCTTTGACTTTCCGGAATCGAACTCGTCCATACCTTAACATGGCCATGGATTTATTATGCTATATAAATTCCATCAAAGGGCCTGAGATATCTACTTCCATTATGGAATAGAAGGGACAAATCCTTTCTCGAATTATCTATTAATGCAGTATTACTCGTGACACACCCAACGTATCCTACCTCACTGCGAACAGTGTCTTATCACAGTTTTCGTCAATAAATCTAAGTGCGTGAGTTGTAATACCCATTAATAATAATCTTAAAGTCTAAGGATCAATATACACGTCCGCAGATAGGAATATCCAATGACACTATGAAATGTGGATTTCCTACTGGCGGGTCTCGTTCTCATAATATCCTCCTGGATATTACCAAGGGCGCACACCATGAGATGATGCCTCAAAGTTTTATGAGTCCTCACCCCTAATGGCCTGTATTATTTTTTTCCCTTAAATAATATCATCCGGACATATAACATATATTCATGAACACTATTATGGAACTTCTGGGTTCTCATCATAGCAGGGATCCGCTATGACCCTTTAATGAAACAGTTATCCTTAGGAAATTATCACATGCATTGTCACCTATAAGAACAATCAAGATGTGATAAGGCTTTTATTAATGAATAAAGTACAAAGTAGTTGGTTCTAGACCACCAACTCTAACAGACTCCCACTTGGACTAAAGCCAACTGCTAACAACCTTTAACCCGCTAACTCTCACATGATATTCATGCTTCTACTGAGATAGGCCTTTAGTCGTGGGTTCTGACACGTTCTCTTCCATGGACACTCTGCTCACTGTAACTTCACCCCTTTGATATAAATACCTCAAGAGGTGATACTTTCGAAGTATATGCTTTGTCTGTTGATGTGACCTTGGTTCTTTCACAAGATCCACTGCTACAGTATTATCATAATACAATGTAATGGGATCTTTACTGCTAGGAACCACATAAAGATCCTTGACAAAGTTCCGAATCCAGACGGCTTCCTTGGCTGCATCAGAAGCCACTATATATTCGGACTCCACTGTAGAATCAGTGACAACTGGATGCTTTGAGCTCTTCCAGCTCACAACTCCTCCATTGAGACAGAAAACACATCCATATTGTGACTTCAGATCATTTTGATCTGTCTGAAAACCAGCATCATCATACCCTCTGATGACAAGCTCCTCGTCTCCTCCATACACCAGGAACGTATCCTTAGTTCTTCTCAGATACTTAAGGATAGTCTTAACAGCAATCCAATGTTGTTATCCTGGATCTGCTTGATATATGCCTACCATGCTCAGTGCATAGGCAACATCAAGCCTAGTACATAACATGGAATACATGATGGATCCTCTAACCAAAGAGTATGGGATCTTACTCATTATATATTTCTCTTATTATGTCTGAGGACACATTTTCTTAGAAAGATGCAGGCCATGTGACACTGGAACTAATCCCCTCTTGGATTGTTCCATACTAAATCTCTTTAGTATCTGGTCAATGTATATACCCTGACTTAGACCAAGAAGCCTCTTGGATCTATCAGGAATAATCTTGATCCATAGAATGTAGGTTGTTTCTCCTAAGTCCTTCATGGAGAAACACTTGTTCAACCAGTCCTTAACTGACTGTAAGACTGGTACGTCATTTCCAATAAGTAATATGTCATCAACATATACTACTAGGATAATGATCGCATTCTCGTTAAACCTCTTATAAACACATGGCTCACATTCGTTCTTAATGAAACCAAATTCTGTTATGGCTTCATCAAATCGAATGTTCCATGACCTGGATGCTTACTTCAATCCATAAATGGATTTCTGCAACTTTCAAACCCATTTGGATTCACCTTGTGTCACAAACCCTTCTGGTTGTGTCATATAGACATCTTATTGAAGGTTCCCATTAAGGAATGTTGTTTTGACATCCATCTGTCAAACCTCATAGTCATGGTAAGATGCTATGAAAAGTATGATTTATGGATTTAAACATGGAAACTGGCGAAAAGGCTTCATTATAGTAAATTCCTTGATGATGTATGAACCCTTTAGCCACTATCCTTGCTTTATAGGTGCTAACTTTACCTTCCATGTACAGCTTTCTCTTGAATACTCATTTGCATCCAACAGTCTTTACATTAATTGTCTCATCGACTAGAACCTAGACTTGGTTCTGATACATAGAATCCATCTCAGAATTCATAGCTTCTAGTCATCTTGAAGCTTCTGAGATTTATACTACTTCCTTGTAGGAGAGAGGTTCATCATTGTCCAACAATAATGATTCACCATCCTCGGTGACTAGGAAACCAAATCTCTCTGGTTCCCTTACCTCTCTTGAGCTCCTACGCAGTACTTATGTTTCTGGAACCTCTTCCATGGGGACCTATGGAACTTGTTCCTGTACCAAATCCTGTGTATCTTGAGAATCAACTTCATCGAAGTCAATCTTGCTCCCACTATCCTTCTTGAGGATGTGCTCCCTCTCAAGAAAGATGGATTGTCTAGCGACAGTCACTTTCTTTTATAAAGGGTTATATAGGTAATATCCTTTCGTTTCCTTAGTATATCCTATAAAGATACACCTCATGCCCCGGGGTGCTAGTTTGTTTCATGAGGAGGCCTTAACAAATGCCTCGCATCCCCATACACGTGTATACGATAAAATGGGTTTCTTTCCATTCCATATCTCGGAGGGAATTCCATTTTCCACCTTAGTTGGTACTTGGTTTAATGTGTATGTTGCAGTTTGTAATGCATATCCCCAAAAGGATAATGGAAGATCCGTATGACTCATCATCGACCTCACTATGTCCAACAAGGTGTGGTTCCTCCTTTCACTAACACCATTCCACTGTGGTGTATAAGGAGGAGTGAGTTGAGATAGAATCATAAACTCTCATAGAAGATCGATGAACTCTTGGTTCAGATATTCTCCACCTCGATCTGATCGAAGCTTCTTTATCTTCTTAACAAGATGGTTCTCTACTTCATTCTTGAATTCCTTAAATTTCTCTAAGGCCTCTGACTTATACCTCATTAATTATATATAGCCATATCTACTCAAATCATCAGTAAAAGTAATGAAGTAAGAATATCCACCTCTAGCTTCTACTGGAAATGGTCCACACACATCTGTGTGTATCAATCCTAGAAGCTCTGTGGCCCTTTCACCCTATCCACCAAAAGGCGGCTTGGTCATTTTTTCTTGTAAACAAGCGTGACATCTATCAAGTGGTTTTAGCTCAGTAGAGTCTAAATAGCCATCTTGGTAGAGCTTTTTCAAGCGCTTCTCGTTCACATGACCGAGATGGTGATGCCACAACTGGGTGATGTATGAGTCATGTGAGTTTGTTTCGTTATCGATTTCCAACACTTGGTTTTCGTAATTTAATACATACAAACCATTATTTAAATGTGTCATACCATAACATACATTGTTCTTATAAAAGAGACAACCCTTATTTCCAAACTTGAAAATAAATTCATCCATATCCAAATAATATACAGAAATTATGTTCTTGGTAAAACTAGGCACATAATAACAGTTATGTAAAACCAAAATCATTCCAGTCGGCAATGAGAGGTGGTAATCGCCAATAGCCAACGCAGCCATCCTTGTGCCATTGGCAGCTCGAATATCCACCTCTCCTCTGGTAATCTTTCTAAATCTACTTGGTTCCTACATTTGAATACATATGTGATCCCCACAAGCTGTATCTAATACCCAATGTGTATAAATGGAAAGATTACACTTGATAACGAACACACCTTTAGCGTCCCCATGCTTCTGGGTGCAGTTCCTCTTCTAGTGGCCCTACTTTCCACATGAAAAACACACCGCCTCCCATTCCTTGCCCTGCCTCTGGATCTTCCCCTTCTTGGAGGGACGGTACTCGGGGGCTTCAGACCATTTATAAGTCTTTGGCCCATTTTCCTTGTCCTTCCTTTTCTTGTTCACCATAAGGACTGTGGGTTTTTCACACCCCATGTCCTTGTCTACCTGGCAAATCAAGGTCAGAAGCTCTGATAGAATCTTCTCATTGTTTCTCGTGTTATAATTGGAAATGAAGCAAGAGAAGGTCTCGGGCAGTGATGATAGGATGAGATCTGTACGCAACTCATCCGGGAATTTAATCCTTGAGATGTTCAAGTGTTCAATGTAGCCAATAATCTTGAATACATGAGGCCCAGCTAGCGCATACTCTCCAAGTTTAGTTGTAAACAAATCATTGGAGATCTCATACCTCTCCTGTCTCGCCTTCTCTTGGTAGAGATCCTTAAGGTGAGACATCATGCTACACGCGTCCATGTTTTCATGTTGTTTCAAGATCTCATTGGACATGGATGATAGCATGAAACACTATACATCTGTGGAATCATCCATATGTTTCATATAGAGAGATAATTCCTCATCACTGGCCTCTTTCCCAGGCGCAACTGGAATAGGCTCTTCCAGCACATACAATTTCCTTTCGTGGCGAAGGATGACGCGTAAAATCCTCTGTCACTCTTAGAATTTGGTGTCGGTGAGAAGGTTTTCCTTCTAGAGTATGGTTCGAAATGATATGTTTGAAGTCATTTTGTCATTTCTACAAATTAAGATGAGAAAAGGTTTAGTACCTTATTACAAAACTGAGACAAATAGATAAATTAATACTTATTAGTCTCCCACTATTTTATCAAAATCCAATAGCCCTCACCATTGACTTCAGAATATTTTGTTTCCTGAATATTCTAGTGGAAAGGATCCATATTTCCCTTCGCATTACCCCAACTAGGGTTGGTCAAGCAACTTGAAGAGTTTTATGTAGGCATTCCAAATGCCAACTGCATTAACTCGCAGCTCCTTGATCCGCTGAGTGGACTCCCCAATCCTGAAATCCTTTTATTTTATATTTCCTCAACCTTTGCCTCTTGGTCACACCAATTCATGTTGTGGCAGTAATCCCTTGATGCGAACCAAGTCAAGTCAACCCAAAACCTTGAATTATAATTCCCCGATAATTGAAAGCACCCCAACTAGGTTTGGTCAAGCACTTTGAACTATGGTTCGATTATAACCAAGATTATGGAAGGCTATACCGACTTAATATTTCTTTTGAGGGATTTTATCCTTATACGTAAATTTCCATTTTATTATCTTTGATTACATGCTTGTTAATATTAAGTGGGATATACTTAAGTGATTAACCATGTCTAAGATAATATTTACTTATAAGCTGGTTTTATTTTAGTTCCATCTTGCATGCTCGTTTAATTTATTAATTGTGTGATCGTGACAACACACCCACAATAAATAAACCATGCAACTGATAGAAATAAAATAAATTGTATGATCATGAGATTTTTCTATTGGTTAGTTTATCTAGTGGTTGATAAACTAACCCAAGACCTAGGGGAGAAACACCTTGAACCTTTCGGGTTCGTGTTTACAGCTTTCCACCTGTCCACCTTTGTATCTCCTTGGATTGGTTTCACCTTGTCTCCTGACTTGAGCCGCCTCCACTAGCTTGGGAGCTCCATCCATTACATATGCATTTATCTCACATGCAGGTGAGGGGTAAAAATGGGTTTTTACATAAAAGAATCCTTGGGCGCGCGGGCCCTACATATTAATGAGGAGATGGCTCACAGGCCAACAAATTTAATTTAAATAAATAAATTAAAAGAAACCATTCACATACAAAGGTCTCGGTCTAGCTCATGATCATCCATACATGAAACGATATTTACGAATAAATAAAAATAGCATTCAATTCTTTAATCGTTCTTGTTTAAGATAAATCATGCTCAAATTAATTAATTATCTTTAATTAATCAATCCTTTTATCTTAAACCCTTTTTTCTGAATTTACTTTAGATTCTCATTAATCATAATTTTAAATAAATAAATTCATTTAAAATTATCCTTGTACGAAACTTGTACCTTGGAGTCAACCCGGTGAATTCTCATTCATATCATAATTTGAACGAGTACACGGCGTGTAGTTCCGACTACACGGCGTGTAATTTTGTTCACCTTCCATCCAAAGTACACGCCCGGGGACATGGCGTGTTAATGTACTTCAGAAATTTTTGGAGTACACGGCATGTTCTGTGGGACACATGTCGTGTAGTTTCTGTGTTACACGGTTTCCAGCCGGGCAAGCCGTGTACGGGGTACACGGTCCAACCCGAACCCGAAGGGACTACACGCCGTGTTCAGTTGGACCACACGGTGTGTAATCCAGAAACTGTATGCCACTTGTTCCTGGTCAACACACGGTGTCATAAATGACAAATATATACTCCAATACATGGCCTGATTTGGTGGATCAGTCAATGCATTGAATCTAGACTACACGGCATGTACTTTCGAATACACGCTGTGTATTTTGGTATTGTATGGCCAGAAACGTTTGGCTCCTCCGGATGAGTTCCTCTATTTTATTTTAATCAAAATTAAAAGAAATTTTTTTTTCTGTGAGGTGAACAAGAAATTAGGGTGGAGGAACAGATCTTGAGATTCATATTTCCAAAACGATTAAATTTGAATTGAAACAACTAAATTATTAAATGCGTAAAACATCAATGAAAAACTAAATAATTATAATCTATGATATGACCCACTCTGATACCACTTGTAGGTTCCGGGTGCAGCGGAATCGCGTTGGTGGGTTTTCCCAACTTTAATTTTAACATTAAACAACGTTCAATCTAAGATCTGTCACGATGTAAAATGCCGAATCTTTGGAATATAACGAAGAACAAAAAACTTAAGAGGGAATCCCAGAACCATAGAGATAGAATCATCATATGTTGGTTATAATTAATTTAATTAATTCACAAGAATTACCTTGGTGGAATTATTTCTTCGTTGATGTCTCCGGTCATGATCCTGTGATCCATAGTTGCGTCGTAGAATCCAAGTGTAGGATTCCTCTAGCGGTGATCCACACGTGTGCCATGTATCTCCGAACGTTGCCGAAGGGATCTTCAGGTGCTAGCGTAGAAGAACCTTTGCTTGCGATGTCCACCTTCGATCGCCTTGATCTCTCGGTCTTGAGAGCATTCTTGGAGGAAGGAGTTCTTTCGGGCTTGAAATAATTCTTCAAAATTGTTGTGCACAACGATTCTCTTGTGGAAAGGTGTTGGGGTTGTGAGGATATTTATAATTGGGTTTGAGTTTATAGAGTTATGACAATAAATAAACGTGTTACGCATTTTATTTATTTCATTAACTCTTATTAAAAACCCCCATGTCAAATTATTAATTCCTTGACATGTTCCCACGCTGATTATAATAAATATCATTTAATAAAACAATATTATATCCTCAAAATCTTGACTGGAAAAACTACACGGTGTGTAATCATTAACACATGGCGTGTACTTGTTTTCCATAAAACTGCATGGCATGTATATTTAATATACACGGTGTTTACTTTTATTTTCCACTTTCCTTTATTTTCTCCACCATATTTATTAGACCTTGAGTAATGGATATTTATTTCTTAAATAAATATAAATACATCACTCGCTAATAAATATTATTTCGTCCACAATATATTCTCTCGAATAACTAGTATCGAAATAAATGTGATCAGGAATCCTTAAATAATTATTAAACCACAGTTGGGAATAATATTTATTTAACTTGTTAAATTAATATTTAACTGAGATACATGGACACACTTAGTGTATGACCCTCTATGCCTCTTTCTTAGTGGCATTAGGCGGAGCCTGCCTAAAGTTCAAGGTTAGCATCTAGCAACATGCCAAGGCACCCATAGAGAAAGAAGTTAACACCGCAATGATGTGTCACCTCATAAGAATGCTTACCGTGTAATATAATCCCTTTGTCACGATATCTCTAATCAAGCGGGTTGTATGCTAGTGTCATCAACCCACGTGATTGATTATTCTTTCTTTGACTTTCCAAAATTGAACTCGTCCATAACTTAACATGGCCATGTATTTATTAGGCTATATCAATTCCATAAAAGGTCCTGAGATATATACTTCCGTTATGGAATAGAAGGGACAAATCCTTTCTCTCATTATCTATTAATGCAGTATTACTCGTGACGCACCCAACGTATCCTACCTCACTGCGAACGGTGTGTCATCACAGTTTTCTTCAATACAACTAAGTGTGTGAGTTCTAATACCCATTAATAATAATCTTAAAGTATAAGGATCAATACACACATCCACATATAGGAAAATCCAATGACACTATGAAATGTGGATTTCCTACTGGAGGGTTTCGTTCTCATAATATCCTCCTGGATATTACCAAGTGCACACACCATGAGATGATTCCTCAAAGTTTTATGAGTCCTCACCCCTAATGGCCTATACTATTTGTGTCCCTCAAATAATATCATCCGGCCATAGAACATATATTCATGAATAGTGTTATGTCACTTCCGAGTTCTCATCATAGCAGGGATCTGCTGTGACCCTTTAATGCAACAATTATCCTTAGGACATTATCACATGCATTGTCACACTGAAGAACAATCAAGATGTGATAAGGATTTTATTAATGAATAAATTAAAAATTAGTTGGTTCTAGGCCACCAACTCTAACACCAACGTCAGGGCCTTCCAGGTTTTGGTCAGTAGGGAGCAGGCCCCAACAATTCTAGTTTCGATCTCCCGGTTCTCGCCCCTTCCTTGTGGGACCAGGACCAAGATTCTTTGTCTGTGGAGGTCTTGGGAATATTAAGAATCAATGCCCCAGACTGAGTGTAATATAGTGGGGGTGTCCAGGTTTAGCGCCCACCTCAACAGCAGCAGTTTCCAGCCAGACCCCTTCAGCAGCAGCAGTAGGGACAGCGAGCTCCCGCTCCTCCGAGATCAGACGTTTCAGGAGGAGTAGGACCTTAGGGCACCCCTCAAGGATCTCTACCAGGGCGTGGTTAGGGAGGTGGCTGACAACCTAGGGGTAGAGGAGTTGGGCGTGGGTAGTTGCATGCCACAAAGGCAGCAGTTCCAGTAGGTCCAAAAGTTGTCCAAGGTACGATCAGCTTGTTTAGTACTCTTGCATGCGCCTTGTTTGATTCAGGAGATTCACACTCCTTTGTTGAACCTAGTCTAGCCCATGATTTGGGTCTAGACGTAGAGAGACTTTCTGTACCCTTGGTTTTGAGTACGCCAGTCGGAGGTCAGACCAGCTTGTCTCATGTTTGTCGAGGATGTAGACTGATGTTGGGACCACATCAGTCCAGTGGGGACCTTATTTTGCTGTATATTCAGTCGTATGATGTCATTTTAGGCATCGAATGGTTGTTCTCTGTATATACTATTATCGAATGCTTCCAAATAAGGATCATGTTTTCGGATATGGGTGGACAATGTGTGACATTCGTTAGTGAGCGGGGTCACCAGGAGGGCAGCGGTGAGTGGAGCCCCTTCTTTCCTTGTTAGCCGAGTTGTTAGGGGAGCCAATAGGCTTAGGTATGGTGGAAGTCATGGGGATCGTCAGTGAATTCATGGACGTCTTCCCTGAAGAGGTGGTGACTCCACCCCCCTCGATGTGATGTTGAGTTCAGGATAGACTTGCAACCTGGTGCCCGTCCGATTTCGATGGCTCCCTATCAGATGGCGCCTTCTGAATTATAGGAGTTACAGATTCAGATTGATGATCTGATGAAGAAGGGTTTTGTTCGACCAAGTGCATCACTATGGGGTGCTCTAGTCTTGTTCATGGGGAAGGAATATGGTGGTCTCAGATTGTGCATAGATGATCGGAGACTGAATCAGTTAACGGTCAAGAACTGTTACCCTCTCCCGAGGATAGATGACCTCTTTGACCAGTTGAAGAGGGAAGGATGGTTCTCCAAGATAGACCTGTGTTCAGGATATCACCAGTTGAGGGTGGAGGAGGGTAACATATCTAAGACTTCCTTTAGGTGCAGATATGGTCACTTTGAGTTTATGGTCATGTCATTCGGCATTGTGAACTCACCATTCGTGTTCATGGGACTCGTGAACTCCATCTTTAGGGAATATCTAAACTGGTTCGTAGTCGTTTTTATTGAAGAAATCCTAATCTTCTCAAGATTATAGGAGTATCATGTTGAGCATATGAGGATGGTTTTAGAGGTCCTCAGGAAGCACCAGCTCTATGGGAAGTTTGTCCAAGAGTAAGTTCTGGACACAAGAAGTGCACTTCCTTGGACACGTGGTGTCCGAGTAGGGGATAGCGGTGGACCCATCAAAGGTTGAGGCGGTCGTTTCTTGGGTGGCACCAAAGAATGTGACGGAGGTTCATAGTTTTCTGGGCCTAGCAGGTTACTACCGGATATTTGTGCCTAACTTCTCCTGATTTGAAACACCTTTGACAGCCTTGACCAAGAGAGAACAGACTTTCGTGTGGAGTGGGCAGTGTGAGGCAGCCTTCAGTTATCTAAAGGGGAAGTTGGTTAGTGCCTCAGTGCTGAGGTTTCCAGGAGAAGGGGTGACATTTGAGGTGTTCTATGATGCTTCAGGCCAAGGCCTAGGGTGCGTGATGATGCAACATCAAGGGGTGATCTCTTATGGGTCTAGGAAGTTATGTCCCCATGAGAGTAACTATGCCACCCATGATCTGGATCTTGTAGCGGTCATGTTAGAACTAAAGTTGTGGCGATATTACCTCATCGGGGAGCACTTCATGGCCTTTACAGATCACAAGATCTTGAGGTATATCTTCTCTCAGCGGTACTTGAACTTGCGGCAGCGGAGGTGGATAGAGTTTCTTCAAGACTACGACTTCAAAATTTCCTACACCTTAGGAAAGGGGAATGTAGTGGTTGATTCTTTGAGTAGGAAGTCTCATAATGATGTGGTTCGAGAGTCAGAAGATTCTTGGAAGGCGATGGAGGAGTTGGATTCCCTACACCTAGATGCAAGGGTGGAGGATGGTAGAGGTTGTCTATTTCAAATGACAGTGCATTCCTCTCTATTGTAGTAGGTGGAGGAGTCTCAGTGGGAGGACTTAGAGGATGAATTGATACGCGATCGTGTTATCTAGGGCAATGCTCTGGGAGGATGGTTGGAAGATGGGTAGAATCGGATAATGTTTCATGAGAAGTTGTTCATCCTGGTGGAAATGCACAAGAGAGTTCTTAGTGATTTCTACAACTCACCCCTAGCGGTGCACCCAGGAGTTTCCAAGATGTACCAGGGTTTAAGGGGTCAGTTTTTGTGGCCTGGGGTGAAGCAGGCAGTGGAAGAGTTTGTGGAGAAGTGTCTCGTGTGTCAGTAGGTGAAGTCCAAACATCGCGTCTTAGGGGGTCTGTTACAACCTTTAGATGCCCCCGAGTGGAAGTGGGATGACATCTCGATGGATTTCATCATGGGACTACCCATAGTTTAAGGGGGTTTCTATACTATCTAGGTAGTGTTGGATCGGCTGACAAAATCAGCTCACTTCCTGGAAATCAAGGAGTCTAGTGTGTTGGATTCCCTAGCATAGTGGTACGTGGATGAGGTGGTGCGGTTTCATGGATTTTCGAGGTGCATAGTCTCTAATCGGGATACCCGGTTTACCTCACGGGTCTGGAAAGGATTGTAACATTCTTTTGGAACCCAAATATGCCTCAGCACTTCTTTCCACCCCCAGACAGATGGGCAGACAGAGCACACTATCCAGACATTGGAGGATATTCTACGGGCATGTGTTTTGGACTTTGGGGGGTCATGGGTGCGACACTTGCCTCTGGTAGAGTTTGCCTACAACAATAACTATCACTCTACCATTGGAATGGATCTGTTCGAAGCCTTGTATAAGAGGTCATGTCGCTCACCCATGTGCTAGACAGAGGTCGGGGAAACAGGTTTTCTTGGATCAGAAGTGGTGTAGAGCACGATGGAGAAGGTTCAGCTTATACGAGAGAGGATGAAGGCGGCCCAGGACTGGAAGAAGTCGTATGTTGATAATAGGAGGCGACCCTTGGAGTTTGAGGTCGGGGACCACGTGTTCTTGAATTTCTCCCCTCGACGTGGAAAATAGTGGTTTGGTAGGGGGATTAAGCTTTCTCCTAGGTTCGTTGGACCCTTCGAGGTGTTGTGGCAGGTCAGTGAAGTGGATTATCAGCTAGCGCTACCACCATCGTTGTTGAGAGTGAATGACGTCTTCCATGTGTCTCAGCTCTGTTGGTATCTACACGATGATTCACACGTCCTCGACTGGGGAAAGATGGATATCGAGGACGATGCGACATTTGTAGAGCGATCAGTGAGGATCGAAGATTGTGAGGAGAAGGTGCTTCGTGGATGAACCATTCCCTTGGTTTGTGTGTTATGGAGGCATAATGGGATAGAGGAGAGTACCTGGGAATGAGAGGCATAGATGAGCGACCAGTACCCAGAGTTGTTTTGAGTTTTGTACTTGTTTGTGATGTAATGCTTGACCTTTTTAACTATGAAATGTGTTGTTTTCCATGTTCTCTGAATGTGTGTGAAGATTCCTGAATGTGGGGAAGGGAGGACCTGATCCCTAATCAAGACGCATTAAGGTAGATGCGATTAGACCCCTACAGGTGAGTCAGTGCCGCCCAAAGAAAATAGTATCTTGATATGGGGTAAAGGACTCCCTAATTCATATGTATGGATAGTGACACCTTTATATGTTTTGTGGTAACTTGAGGGAGAGGTGCTCCTAGATGTTGAGGAGGTTTTATCCTGAGAGGTATCTTTCGAGGTGGTTTTTTGGACCCCTCTCTTTTCTTCGGGTCTAGTTTTGATTCTCGAGGGAGAGAATAGTTTGAGAGGTATCTGATGTAATGTCCCACACAACGACTCATTAAGGAGTTTTTCAAAAACTTAGTTCCATCAAACGGTTCCACTGAAACGGTGGAACTGCTGATAGTGGCACCATGATGGTGGCACCATAACGGTCGCACTGTCATGGTCGCACACTGAAACGGTGGCACCATAACGGTTGCACTGTCACGGTCTCACACCGAAATGGTGGAACCGCTTACAGTGGAACCGTGAGGGTGGCACCATGACGGTGGCACTGTGAGGGTGGAATAGTGATGGTAGCATCGTGACCATGGCACCACTTACGGTGTCTCACCAAACGATGTCACACCTTTGTTTCTTCCTCCAGTCCTGCTCCCGCAACATATCTTTTGATGTAAAAGTGTTTTAATACCTATTTAAAAGACATTTAAAGCCCATAAATGATATCTAAAATCCCCCAAGATTCGGGTGAACCTTGACTTACCAAAACATGTGGATTTTCCTCGGTGTCACACCTTTTTCCCGTACTTTCCAGTCCCGACCCTATTGCGTGTTTTCCTCTTTTTAAAGGAAACCCTTTAACTCACAGCCGTTATGACCACCTCTCCAATGAGAATTATTAAATAACAATTAATTCCATCGTGTGTAACTGTCCAACAATGTGGTGAGACCACAATCCACCTTTAAATTTTTTCAAGATTCATATCCCGTAACTCCAGGATCTCACCTTTTTATCACACAATAATTTCTTATTCTTCTTCTTCTTCTTGGATGGTCTCTTTTCCTTTACTTGGTGCATTTAGATTCCCCCTTCTTGAGGTAAGTGGTGCGCCTGTGCTGGAGCTTTTTTGCTCACACTTGGAGCCCTCGGAGTTCCTCCCCTGTAAGTCTCGCATCCCCAGTTCTTGGCACGTGGAGAAAAACTTCGATCGTTGATCATCCAAGTAGGGTTTTTCCTTCGTCTCTTTTTACTGTGTATCATTCAAGGTGGGTATGCTAATTTTTCTATGGGGATAGATGAAACAAAACCTTAATGAAGATAATAAACAGACTTTTAAAGAATGAATGGGGTGTGTTTGATGATGTTTTTGTACTCTTTTACCCTTTCTTATATGTTTTGAATTGTATGGGCTTATGTCCACTGAAAATCATGGTTGTTGGCGGTCTTTACTTGTGCACTAATGGACCCCTGTTTTCTATGATAATTGAATGGTTGTAACATAGAAATTAGTAAATCACTTAAGCTCAGTTGATTAAATGGATGTCCAGTGAACAAGAATCCTTGTGTGATCATCCCAGTTAACCCAACAGAAAAGAAGGAAATCAATGAATGGTGTGTTTAAATTTGGAAACTCCCTTGCTCTGTCTTGGTAATATGTGTGGTTGTTCTGCATGATTCTTGTGGGGTTACATGGATGGGGATGGGATCCCATGTTGTGGTGCAGTTGTTGGTTTGTGGATATAAGGTCGTGTGGAGTCGTATGGTGAGGTTTGGTTTGGTTCCAGTACTTTGAGGGATCTCACGGATCTCTTTTGTTGTTGTGACTTACAAGAGAACCGGGTGTGGATGCTTAAATTTTTGTTTGATTGTTTTTCCTTCCTTGGCTTATGGTTATGCCTGTTATTTTCTCGGTAGTGAAGAATTACTTAAATGGAATCACTTGAATATGAAAACAATAATGGGTTCAATGGGGAATTGTTTTCCGGGAATGAGTTGTTGTAAAATCCTGGTTTTTGGAAAGGTACGTTTTTCATTATTTTTTGGTTGAATTCCTTGTTTCGGGCTTCAAGGGATGTCTTATAAATGTGTGAGAGGCCTTGGGGGTGTTCCGGGGGCTTGGGGCACGAAAGAAAGGAAATATGGGCAAGAGAAGCCAGGGTGCACGGCCTGCGCACGACCAGGAAAAACTGTGCGGCCTGCCCAGGAAAAACCGTGCGACCCTTCTTCTCTGGGCAGTAGCATGCACACGGTTTGTGCACGGTTTGTCAAACTGTGCGGATAAACCATGTGGCCACTTAAAGTTGGGAAAAATTACAATTTTTCCACTCCAGGCTTTTAAACCCCACTCGGGATTTTCCTCCCATTCCACCCTCTTCACCCTAGGGATGAACCAAATCACCCAAGAGCTCCAAGAGATCGATCTCCCTCATTTCTAAGGCGTTTTTGGTGCCGTTGGTTGTGGATCGAAGCTCCGGGTAAGGCTAATATCATCCTTGGTTCTCTTTTTGGTTTAGGGTTTGTATATTCTCCCTCTCTTTTTATAAAGCACTAAAACCCTATCTTTTGGGTGAGTTTTAGGTTGAAACTCAAAAGGTTGGTCGGATCGAGGTCTAAGGACTCGATTGAGAGTGCGTTCAACCGCATTTCTGAGGTAGGTGGTCTACAAGCGATGTCCCATAGTTATTTGGGTATTTGTGCATGTTTAGTTATGTTCTTGTTTCTCCTTGGTTATGTTTTCGATAACCTTGGCATGTTTGGTAATAATGATGTTTAAAATGGCAAATAAGAACCCTCACGATCCCCGTGGGATGTGTTGGGATGGACTTGACCTAATTTAGGGCCATCCATGGGATGTACCAACTTTTCCTGGGTTTAGGGATTGTTATTAAACAAGTGACCTTGTTGTAATGAATTGTAGAGCCCTTGATAAATATGTTGGCATGAATGGTTGACTCATGGAAATAATGAACGGGTTAAATGGGTTAATGTGTAAAATGATTAAATACCATAATGGATAGGTTATGGGTCTAGTGCTAAATGCTTAGTGAGTTAGGCATAACACATGGTAATTGGGTGAATGGTTAAATGATGTGAAATGGTAATGTGTTAATGGGTTAAGGCATAATGTGAATTCTCATGTGGGTTGTTGTGAATAGTGTTTGTCGAAGGGCAATGGTTTGGATGGTTGATGGTTACTTATATATAAGCATGTGCACATGGCTTCGTAGAGTGGGGTATGACATGAGGATCTACGCCCACGGGTTGAGCTAATACTGAGGTTCTAAACTCCACCCTAAATGCACGGGTTAGGAAAGGGGACTGAGGGTCTATTCTCCTAACGGTTTCATCCACCCGGACTGAGGCTTCAAGGTGAGGATATGGTTGCTAAGAAGGGATTAGTCTTAGTGAGATTGGATAACGATGTGTTTACCCTCTTGTGTGTGATGGTTGGCCTTAGACCCATGTAACATAATGTATGTAACCCATGGAAATGTGATGAAATGGTAATTGATGATAAATGGTGTGAAAGAATGGTAATAGAAGTGGAAATGGCTTGACTCTGAACTTGTTAATGGCACCTTAATTAATTACTTGGTAATTATCACTCATATTCCCTTTGCATGCACTACCTGTTCATAATGGATATTTTGTATACACCGTTGGTGGTGGCCTACTGAGTTGTACTCACACCCTGCTCGGGCCACCGTTGGGTACCTGAGCAGACTTCATGTTTGCAGGTCCGGAGAAGGGAAAGGGTCCTTGATAGATAGTTGAGTGGACATGGGTAGAACTTGGTGGAGGATCCAGACTTGGAGTTGGGACCATTTTGGGGATTTGGTCGTTGTCTTTATTTTGGGCTTTTATTCACTTTTTCACTTGTAGTATGACATGGCATATTTACTGTTGGAAATGTTTGTTATACATGTTCCTTGTTTGTTGGTTATTGTTTCTTCTATTTGGTTTTTTCTATTATGGATTACTCTGATAAAAAGGGGGTATAGTCTCCCCACTTGACTACATAGACCCTCGCTGCTAGTCGACAGCCTTTGGCGTACGGGGAGGTGCGCTTAAGGTCATGTAACCACCCGACTCGGAGCACCGGTTTAGTGGCTTCCGTGTCAGGGGCGTTACAAAGTGGTATAAGAGGAGGTCTTTCTTCTCCTTCTCTGAGGTCTTGTTATTTGGGATTGGTAGCCAAGTGATTAGATGTGTCGGGCCTTGGTAATGAGCTCGTGCTTGGTAGTATCTAACCCATGTACGAGGGAAAACCCAAGTCACCCTGGGTGGGAAATGTTGTTCTTGGTTGTGTGATGTTACAGTTGATGATATTTCACCGTTGGGTGATGCACATGTGGTTTGATGTGACTATTTTATGATATTTGTCTCATGGCCTTAATGGCATGAGGATTTTCATTCATGCATCATTGTAGGAACCTAGGGAGATAGGTGGCATGCATTGTGTTATGCACATGCACGGGGTGGGTGTGTGAGGCAGGAAAGTAGGGTGCATCATGCATTTAATGAAACCAAGAAATAATGAGAAGAATAAAATAAAATGAGTGGGTAAATGGTGTTTAATGAAATATAAGGGTTTGAAATGAAGTGGAAAATGTTTTTGTAAAATGTTGTGTGAGTTTGGTGGTAGTGCATGGTTGTTTACCCCATGTGGACCATGGACCACGGTAGGGATGGTCGGGGCAGTGAATTTGAGGTGTTAATGTTTTTTAACTGGTATATAAAAATGGGTTGTTGTAGCTAGTAAAGATATTTTTATAAAGTCGTGAAAGTTTTATGGTGTGCATGCTAAATATCGTGCTTGGTAATGTAGAGAAATGCCACCACGACGTCGGGTACCAGTTGGGCAACGAGAGGATGTTGCTGAGAACACTCCTTCAGTAGAGGGGCAAGAAAATGTGGTGATCAATGAAGGTGGAGAAGACCAGTTCTGAGGGAACTTGGCTCGCCTTATGCAGATTATGGATCGGGACCCAGGGCGGGTTACACCGAGTATGTTTGAGCTGACCAGGGAGTTCTAGCTGCAACACCCTCCGACCTTCACCAGAGAGGGTGGGCCAGAGGCAGCGGAGTTCTGATTAGAGTCTGTCCAGACGATACTGGATCATCTGGAGACCCCTATTGAAAAGTGAGTAAAGCTGACTGTTTATATGTTGTGGGGCCAGGCAAGGCGTTGGTGAGACATTCCGGCTCAGACCGAGCAGGCTGAGGGGATGTCGTGGAAGGTTTTCCAGGAGAAGTTTCTGAAGCATTTCTACCCATAGACTTTGAGGTAGGAGCGGGCTGCAGAGTTTATGAGCCTGACTCAGGGATCACTATCGTTGATGAACTATGCTAGTCGCTTCACTGATTTGCGACGCTTTATCCCAGTGTTAGAAGGGGATGATGCAGAAGTAGAAAAGTGTTTTCAGGATGGGTTGAGACCTGAGATCAGGTCTCAAGTAAATATATTCCTCTTGAAGAGGTTCACAGAGGTAGTAGATCAGGCACTGATCTTAGAGGGAAACCTGAAGGGAGCTTTGGGTAGTGGGTTTATGGTGTCAGTAGGACAGATGAGCGGTGCAGCTACCGAAGGTCGAAAGCGACGCCATGAGAGCTCACAGCATGGCGGAAGTGTGCAAAGTGGATGGAAGAGAGGGTCAGCCTCTCAGAGTGGGAATCAGGTGTTTTGTTATCAGTGCGGTAGGTCAGGGCATACACGTGGTCAGTGTCCTTGACCTCCAGTTGAGTGTCGTTCGTGTGGCAGGATGGGGCATGTGCAGAGGTTCTGCAGGAACCCTCGACAGGTGGGTGAGCATGATGGTGAAAAGCAGGTGTTAGGTATGGGAAGGGGACCAGTTGCCCCGTATCAGGCAGGCAGTTAGAGCTCCACGGGTCGTACTGGCAGGGGCGGTGGACGTGGAACTCTAGGTCAAGATCGCTCACACCAACAGGGCAGTGTAGCATAGAGTACTCAGGCTGGAGCCCAGGGTAGAGGGGTAGGGCAGCTTCAGGCAGTTCAGTTTGCGCCTGGTGATGGTGAGGTTGGACCATCGATTGTTCGAGGTACGATCCTTGTAGCTTCTACTTTTTCTATTGCGTTGTTTGACACAGGTGCCACACACTCTTTTATCTCTTCTCAACTTGTGGTAGCGCTGGGTTTACCTATGGATAGGATGTGTGGAGTTATGTCAATTGACACTCCATTGGGGGTGCGGGTTGAGGATATCAATCAGTGCAAGGGATGTGCCTTGAAAGTTGGTGGGTATCGTTTTCTATGGGACTTGTTCGTTCTCAAGATGTTAGGTTTTGACCTAATCTTGGGAATGGATTGTTTGGTGTTGTATCGGGCTCACATAGACTGTTATCATCGCAAAGTATCGTTCAGGTCGCTTGAGGGTGACGCTTATGTCCACCATGGCGAATGGGATATTCGAGCAGGTTGTGCAGGACCGTTTGGTCAGCGGTTGAGTGGACTCATGGCTCTAGTGGCATGTCTCATGCTTGATGACAATGAAAGAGGGGAACAATCTAATTTTCCTCCTGTGGTGGACCGGTTTTAGGATGTGTTTCCTGAGTATTTCTTGGGGTTACCACCCGAGAGGGATGTTGAGTTCACGATCGAGTTGCTGCCGGGAGTGGAGCCAGTTTCTATTCTGCCATACCGAATAGAACTAGCAGAACTCCAGGAACTGAAGGTTCAGATTCAGGAGTTGGATCGTAAGGGGTTTATCCATCCTAGTACGTCTCCTTGGGGATCTCCCATGCTTTTTTCAAAGAAGACTGATGGGTCGTTAAGGCTGTGTGTTGACTATCAAAATTTTAATCAGATGACGGTGAAAAATTGGTACCCTATTCCCAGAATTGATGACATATTTGATCAGTTGAGGGGTGCATCGGTGTTTTCTAATATTGATCTGAGTTCGGGTTATCACCAGTTGAGGGTGAGGTCTTCCGACATACCACAAATAGCTTTCCGGAGTCAGTACGGGTTGTTTGAGTTTTTGGTAATGCCTTTCGTCTTGACCAATGCACCGGCGGTGTTTATGGCTTTGATGAACCGAATCTTTCATCCCTATCTAGATCAGTTCGTGGTTGTCTTTGTTGACGATATCTTAGTATACTGGAAAACTCACGACGATCATGCCCAACATCTTGACATCATCTTGGGTATGCTAAGAGAGAAACGGCTATACGCCAAGCTATCAAAGTGTCAATTCTGGATGGTTGAGGTGCAATTTTCTGGGTCACATCATCTCAGAGGCGGGTGTGTTAGTGGATCCAGAGAAAGTGCAGGCAGTTGTATCTTGGGAGCAGCCCAAGAGTGTTTCTGGTGTTTAGAGTTTTCTGGGTTTGGTTGGGTATTACCGAAGGTTCATTCAGGATTTCTCTCGCTTGGCAGCACCACTCTCGGGCTTGACCAAGAAATAAATCATCTTTGAGTGGTCTGGGGCTTATGAGAATTCCTTTCAAGAGTTGAATAAGCGTTTGACGACCGCACCTATCTTGATCTTACCTGAGCTGGGTAAGAAGTACATCGTGTTTTGTGATGCGTCCGGAGTCGGACTTAGGGCTGTGTTGATGCAGGATGAGCGGGTTGTGGCTTATGGGTCGAGGCAGTTGAGACCCCATGAGAGGAACTATCCCACTCATGGTCTTGAGTTGGTTGCAGTAGTGTACACCTTGAAGTACTGGAGGCACTATTTGTTGGGAGAACGGTTTACTGTGTTTACTGACCATAAGAGTTTAAAGTATATCTTCTCACAACGGGATCTGAATCTTCGGCAGTGAAGATGGGTTGAATATCTCCAGTCTTTTGACTTTGAGTTGGTTTACACACCGGGAAAGGGAAACAGTGTTGCTGATGCTCTGAGCAGGAAGGTTCAGAATTAGGTGGTTCAGGAGTCCAGCACCAAGTGGAAGGTGATGGATTTGTTTTCAGAAATGCACCTGGAGGTGAAGGAGGAGAATGGTCAGGTTACTTTTTCTTCCTTAACGATGGATTCGATGCTTTTGAGTCGAGTTAAGGAAAGTCATCATGATGATCCTGAGTGTTTGAGCATGAAGGAAAAGCTTAAAGGTGGGGATCTACCTTCTGGCGGGGTCGTCGGTGTGGACGGTGTTGTTTGTGTTCGTGATCTTGTGGTTGTACCAAAGTGTGTGCGAGAAGAGTTGATGCGTGAGTTCCATGCATCAAAGTGGGCAGTGCATCCTGGTTTGACCAAGATGTACCATGATCTCTGAAGGTAGTTTGGGTGGCCTGGAATGAAGAAGGAAATCGCGGGCTTTGTGGCACGGTGCCTTACCTGTCAGCAAGTGAAGGCTGAGCATCAACACCCAGGTGGTTTTTTGCATCCATTTCCCATTCTGGAATAGAAGTGGGATGATGTAATAATGGATTTTGTCGTGGTTCTTCCGAGGATTCCATGGAATAATGATGCAATCTGGGTAGTTGTGGATCGGTTAATGAAAGTGACTCATTTCTTACCGATTCAGGAGACCTTTACAGTTGACCAGTTGGGTGAGCTGTATGTTCGGGAAATAGTGTAGTTACATAGTGTTCTGCGAACCATAGTTTCGGACCGAGATCTGTATTTCACATCGCGTTTCTGGAAAGGGTTGCAGAAGATTCTTGGTACGCAGGTGTTTTTGAGTACGGCTTTCCACCCGCAGACGGACGGGCAGTCGGAACATATGATCCAAGTGTTGGAAGACATGTTAAGAGCTTGTGTCTTGGACTTTAGTGGTTCTTGGGAGAGGAACCTATCGTTAGTTGATTTTGTCTACAACAACAGTTTTTAGGCTATGATTCATATGGCACAGTTTGAGGCACTTTATGGGAGACCATGTAGATCTCCATTGTGTTGGTTAGAGGCCGGTGAATCCGAGTTATTGGGGCCAAGTCTCGTGCAGGAGACTTCAGAGAAAGTTAAGTTGACTAGGAAGCAGATGGCTACGGCTCAGAGTATACAGAAGTTTTATACATATCGGATGCGTAGACCTCTTGAGTTTGTGGTGGGTGATAAAGTGTTCCTTTGGGTGTCTCCAAGGTTGGGTCACCGTCGGATTCGAAAGCATGGTAAGTTGGCGCCCAGGTTTGTGGGACCTTTTGAGATTGTGGAGAGGATTGGACCAACGGCTTATCGATTTGGTCTTACACAGCGGTATGGTGGGATGCATGATGTGTTTCATGTGTCACAGCTTCGACGGTATCACCATGACCCATCTCATGTGGTTGATGTTGAGGATTTGGAGCTTGAGGCTGATGCGTCCTTTAAGGAGCATCCAGTTCGTGTGGTGGATCGTAGTGAAAAGGTCTTGTGAGGTAAGGTTGTGCCATTAGTGCGAGTACTATGGCAGCATGGGAAAGTTCAGGAAGAAACTTGGGAGTAGGAATCGGATATGCAGGCTCAGTGGCCCGAACTCTTCTCTTCAGTGGATCAATGAGCCTTGGAAACTCGGCTCGAGGATGAGCCGTTGTAAGGTGGGTAGGTTGTAAGATCCCGATTTTTGGAAAGGTATGTTTTTCATTATGTTTTGGTTGAATTCCTTATTTCAGGCTTCAAGGTATGTCTTCTGAAGGTGTGAGAGGCCTTGGGGGTGTTCTGGGGGCTCGGGGCACGAAAGAAAGGAAATTTGGGCAAGAGAAGCTAGGGTGCACGACCTGTGCACGGCCAGGGAAAACCGTGCGGCCTTCCCAGGCAAAATCGTGCGACCCTTCTCCTACGGGAAGTAGCATGCGCACGGTTTGCGCACGGTTTGTCAAAAAGTGCGGCTAAACCGTGCGGCCACTTAAATTTGGGAAAAATTACAGTTTTGCCACTCTAGTCTTTTAAACCCCACTCAGGATTTTCCTCCCATTCCACCCTCTTCACACTAAGGATGAACCAAATCGCCCAAGAGCTCCAAGAGATCAATCTCCATTGTTTCTAAGGTGTTTTTGGTGTCGTTGGTTGCGGATCGAAGCTTCGGGTAAGGCTAATCTCATCCTTGGTTCTCTTTTTGTTTTAGGGTTTGTATCTTCTCCCTCTCTTGTTCTGAATCTCTAAAACCCTATCTTTTGGGTGAGTTTTAGGTTGAAGCTCAAAAGGTTGGTCGGATCGAGGTCTAAGGACTTGATTGAGAGTGCATTCAATCGCAGTTTCGAGGTAGGTGGTCTACAAGCGATATCCCATAGTTATTTGGGTATTTGTTCATGTTTAGTTATGTTCTTGTTTCTCCTTGGTTATGTTTTGGATAACCTTGGAATGTTTGGTAATAATGATGTTTAAAATGGCAAATGGGAACCCTCATGATCCTTGTGGGATGTGTTGGGATGGACTTGACCTAATTTAGGGCCATCCATGGGATGTGCCGGCTTTTCCCGGGTTTAGGGATTGTTATTAAACAAGTGACCATGTTGTAATGAATTTTAGAGCCCTTGATAAATATGTTGGCATGAATGGTTGACTCATGGAAATGATGAACGAGTTAAATGGGTTAATGTGTAAAATTATTAAAGACCATAATGGATAGGTTATGGGTCTACTGCTAAATGCTTAGTGAGTTAGGCATAACACATGGGAATTGGGTGAATGGTTAAATGATGTGAAATGGTAATGTGTTAATGGGTTAAGGCATAATGTGAATTCCCATGTGGGTTGTTGTGAATAGTGTTTTCCAAAGGGTAATAGTTTGGATGGTTGATGGTTACTTATATATAAGCATGTGAACATGGATTTGTAGAGTGGGGTATGACATGAGGATCTATGCCCATGGGTTGAGCTAAGACTGAGGTTCTAAACTCCACCCTAAATGAACGGGTTAGGAAAGGGGGCTGAGGGTCTATTCTCCTAATGGCTTCATCCACCCGGACTGAGGCTTCGAGGTGAGGATATGGTTGCTAAGAAGGGGTTAGTCCTAGTGATATTGGATAACGATGTGTTTACCCTCTTGCATGTTATTGTTGTCCTTAGACCCATGTAACATAATATATGTGATTAACCCATGGAAATGTGATGAAATGGTAAGTGATGATAAATGGTGTGAAATAATGGTAATGGAAGTGGAAATGGATTAACTCTGAACTTTTTAATGGCACCTTAATTAATTACTTGGTAATTATCATTCATATTCCTTTTGCATGCACTGCCTGTTCATACTGGATATTTTGTAGACATCGTTGGTGGTGGCCTACTGAGTTGTACTCACACCCTGCTCGGGCCGCTATTGGGTACCCGAGCAGACTTCATGTTTACAGGTCAAAAGAAGGTCAAGGGTCCTTTCTAGATAGTTGAGTGGACATGGGTAGTACTTGGTGGAGGATCCAGACTTGGAGTCAGGACCATTTTGGGGATTTGGTCGTTGTCTTTATTTTGGGCTTTTGTTCACTTTTGCACTTGTAGTATGACATGGCATATTTACTATTGGAAATGTTTGTTATACATGTTCCTTGTTTATTAGTTATTTTTTCTGCTATTTGGTTCATTCTGTTGCGGATTACTCTGATAAAAAGGGGGTATAGTCTTCCCACTTGACTACATAGACCCTCGCTGCTAGTCGGCAGCTTTTGGCGTATGGGGAGGCGTGCTTAAGGTCATGTAACCACCCATCTCGGAGCATCGGTTTAGTGGCTTCCGTGTCGGGGACATTACAGTTGTGAATTGGTTGTGCATATTGTGCTTTTTATGAATGAATAGTAACAAGGGTGTTTGTGTATAGGCTGGTGTTGGAACCCCTAGGTTAGGATGAGTTCTTGTTTACCTGTATATATAATTTAGTTCTTATGTTTATTATTCACGACCCACCCAAGTTGAGCACTTCATGCCGAACACCCCCATTTTAAGGGGGAGGGTGTTTTCCCCAAAACTCCTATGATTGGCTTGTTATCATATCCTTTTTTTCTCCCTTTCCTGAGTAGCCCAAGACTCTTCGGGAAGGTTGTGATGACCTAAGGTTCATTATAGCCCAAGATTCTTCAGGCAGGGTATGTTGTAGTAGTTGGCCCAGGTGTGTGGGGGCAGGTTGTTTCCCAAGTGTCTTCGGGATGAGGCCTAGGTGTCTTCGGGCATGATAGTAGTTATTTAGGCCCAAGTGTCTTCAAGTGTGGCGGTAATTGTTCTGGACCAGGTGTTTACGGGCATGGTTATGTGTGGTTTTAGCCCAAGATTTTGTGGGTGGGATGTGTGGTTGTGGTATCCCAAGTGTGTGCGGGCGGGGTATGGCAGTGGGACTATAGTGAGAATTGTAGGGGAGGTCTAACGTGTAGGATGTCTTCAATAACTAGTGGGAAAGTGGTGTGGGGTACCCAAACATCAATGTGTTGTTACTATTACTTTACTTGACTTTCGTTATTTGGGGAGTGTGCCTTGGTGAGGTTTGGGTGGATAGTTTCCTTCCTATGTGCTTGGTTATCTCTTTTTCTCATAGGGCATTAGAATGTCTCCCCACTTGTGCACAAGAACTTTTGGTTTTCCCTACTGAGTATACCTGTATACTCACCCTACATATATAAAACTACTTTTAGGTTTCCAGGAGGACTTCGAGGACCATTCCCCTATTAGCTCGGACGTCGAGACCGTTGGCATTGATGTTTTTCTTTTCTTTTGGTACTTCCTTTTTGAGTTTTTCTTGTACTCTATAGCACTTTATTATTGGAACATGCATATGGTAATGGATTGTTTTGTCTTTACTTTTACTTCCAGCTTTGGTGCTGTTTGGGATTTACTATCTTATCTCCCGATCCTACTAAATAAAAAGGGTAATGCCTTCCATTTTATGTGTGATCTTATACCCTTGGTGCTAGTTTCCACTCTGAGGCCTATTGAAGGCTGGTCACGGGGGTCATTGTCTATCCTTCAACTTGAGTAAGGAAGGGTATGACAATATGATGTCCCTAACCTCATCTTGGTGAAGGAGGGTCGTGACATTAATACTAAGGATAATATTCAAAAATTTGCATCCAAAAGTGATGAAGTAATTTTCTTAGGTTACTCAACCTCTAGTAAATGCTATAGAGTTTTTAATAAAAGAACCAAATGTGTGGAAGAATTTTTGCATGTCAAAACTCTTAGATAAAGGGACTCAGACTAGAGATTCTATTGGAAATCAAGTTGAACATCAAGCCTTCTTGTCACAACTTGAACCTAAGAACATCAATGATGCAATCAATGATGAATTTTGTATGATGAATATGCAAGAAGAATTAAATCATTTTGAAAGAAATAAAGTTCAGAAACTAGTGAATAGACCCAAATACATCTTGACCATAGGCACTAAATTGATGTTTAGAAATAAAGTGGATGAAGCTGGCACTATAGTAAGAAATAAGGCAAGACTGTTTGCACAAGGATATAATCAAGAAGAAGGAATTGACTATATAAAAACATTTTCACCAATTTCTATACTTGAATCCATTAGAATCCTGCTAGAATATACAGCTCATATAAATTTCAAACTATATCAAATGGATGTAAAAAAATTATTCCTAAATGGTTATATAGTTGAGGATATTTTTGTTGACCAACCCCCAGGTTTTACAAACCCTCATTTTCCAAATCACGTTTTTAAGTTAACTGAGGATTTATATGGTTTAAAACAGGCTCTAAGATCTTGGTATAATAGGCTAAGTACTTTTCTTATCTCAAAAGGTTTTAAAAATGTATATCTAATCCTACCCTTTTATAAAAATAATTTCTAAATATGTTTTAGTTGTTCAAATCTATGTTGATGATATTATTTTTGGATCTTCAAAAAAATATTTATGTGTTAATTTTTCAGAAATGATGCAAAATGAATTTGAAATGAGTTTAATGGGAGAACTAAAATATTTTATTGGATTTAAAATTTTTCAAAATAAGGAAGGTATTATTTTAAATCAAAGTAAATATACTAAATATCTTCTAAAACATTTTAGTTTGGATAACACTAAAAATAGTGATACTCCTATGAGTACCACCAGTAAATTGGATCTTGATGAAAATAGAAAATATGTTGATCAAACCAATTACAGAGGTATGATTGTAATTCTTCTCTACTTGACTACTAATCAACCTAATATTATGTTTAGTGTGTGTATGTGTGCTCATTTTCAAGAAAATCTTAAAGAGTCACATCTTCTTGTTGTTAAAAGAATTTTCAAATACCTCAAACATACTACCAACTTAGGATTGTTCTATCTTAGAGAACAATCATTTGACTTAGTTAGTTATTTTGATGTTGATTTTGGTGGTTGTAAGTTAAATAAAAAAATAACCTATAGAACATGTCACTATTTGGGCAAGTTACTAGTATCATGGTGTAGTAAAAAGCAAAATTTTGTTGCATTATCTACTACTGAAGCTGAATACATAATTGTTGTTAATTTTTGTGCTCGTATTTTGTGGATAAAACACACTTTAGTAGATTATGGATATCAATTTATACATTTCCCTATAAACTATGATAACATAAGTTCTATTAACATCTCTAAGAATCCAGTTTCCCATTCAAGAACAAAACATATTGATGTAAGACATCACTTGTTCAAAGATCATTATCGAAAAGGTGATATTTCTTTAGAATTCATTGGCATAGAACATCAGCTTGATTACATTTTCACTAAGCCTTTAAATTATGAAATAATGAGCTACATCATACATGAATTAAGTATGATCAATTTTGAGTAATTTTTTAATGTCTCATCGATTGATGTTTCACCAATTTTTGTCTCACCGTTTGTGGTCTCATCGGTTTTTGTCTCACCGTTTGTGGTCTCACTGATTATTTTCTCACCATTTTCAGTCTCATCGGTTGATGTCTCACCGTTCAATGTGACACCTTTGTGATGACACCATTGATAGCACACTGTAAGGACTCACTATTTTATACTTAGTAATTTTTTCTGCATCACTATTTTAATTATTTGATTTCATTTTATTTTATACTACATTTTTTATTTACAACTTTAAAATACCTAAATGATAAAAATCAGTCACTCCATATCACTTCTCACTTCACTCTTTCTCTTTAACTCTTGAAACCAAAAATCTTATCTTTCAAACCCTCCGTTCTCCTTTGAACTCTCTTTGTATGTTGGGAATGGTGAGATTGAAGTGTCCATCTTCTTCGACCCCAGAAAAATGTCGATTGTTGAAGATATTGAAAAAGTCTCCGATCAAAATGCATAAAGAACCTATGAACCCTAGTCTCTCAAATATAGTAGTCATGCCAAAAAAGGAAGTTTGTGAAAAATGGATTCTTTTGAGTAAGTCACTTTTTCTTAGGGTATTGGAAGAGCATGGATGGCTAGAATGGTTTACTAATGACAAGAGACACTTATACCCAAAACTTAGTTTTTAGTTTTATCAGTATGTTGAGTTTTCTTTCAATTTTAAGGCTGATTTTGTAGTTAGAAGTTAGGTAAATAGACAAAGATTTTCTTTTTCTTTGAGGTTGTGGGATGGTTTTTTAAAGGTACCTTATAAAGGTATCTTTGAGGAGCATTAAGGATGAACTCCACCTCCAATTTATATTTTTATCCTAGAAGAGGCTTTGGGTGATTTAACAAGAGATGGAAAGAGGAGAAGACCCATTATTGTTGAGTTGGATGGAGAAACCATATTTCTATTCAAGTTCATTCAAAATCTTATATATCCAAGGAAAGGTGATTTTTCTACTATGAGATATCAAGATGCGTTCTTATTACATCTCTTGAAAAATGGTCATAAGATAAACTTGTGAAAATATCTTGTTCTTCATATGTGTGATTTGATAAAAACCTCCTCCAAATCCACTTCCCTGTTCTATTCAAGGTTCATCTCTATAATGTTTCAAGCCAAAGGATTGGTAAGGTAAAATGAATAAACTAGTATGGATTGTGATTTTTGTTTGTCTAAGGAAATATACAGACATATGAATATTAGTTAGAATACCTAGAAGAAGACATGGGTTGAAGATAATAAAAAGATTTATGATAATTTTAATCTTATTGAACATCCCTTGAGACACAAGGATATCCCTGACCCTAGTTTGGAACCAGATGAGGTAGTAGAATACTCAAATGAGGAAATGGAAGCTAATGTTGAAAAGGATAATGTTTCTGATAGAGAAGGTAATGAAGTTATTCATGATGAAAGTTGAGAAAATGTAGTTAAGGGTAAAGTTTCTAATGAGGAAGAAGTTGTTGTGGAAAAAGTTTTTGATAAGGATAAATAAGCAGAAGAAATTGTAGAAGGATAACCCACTATAGATGAAGCTGAAGAATATAATAAAAGAGGAAAGAATAAGAAAAAAGAGCCAAGTAAGGGTAATGACTCTAATATTGGTAAAGGAAATAAAAGAGAAGTCTCTTTACATGGTGGAAAAAGTGTTGAACTTGTTGTTCACTTAAAAGGAAATGCAATTGAGATTGAAATGTATCAAAATATAGTAGAAGATGTTTAAAGAGATCAAGTGATGGAGTCACTTAATTATCCAAGGGAAGAATCTGTTGAGGGGGAGAAAAAACCCAGTATGGAGAGGATTTAAGTTCCAAATCCTCTTGATCCAAGTTTAGTTGATGCCTGGTACAAGTTCCCAAGATGTTTTAATGTTGATGTCTCCTAGAGATCCTCAGTTAAGTAAATGTATCTTTCAAAATTATTTCAACTCAAACCCATCATATCTAAAGAAGTGGTTTATGTTCAAGAGCCAATACTTGTTCTTGTGCCTGCTCAAACAACCCCAAACTATGTGAGTCATGAATATTTAAAGGCTTTTAGTGAAAATCTTCTATCTGGTATTGGAAATATTATGAATTCACAACTTTCTTTTGTGACTAACCTTTGTTAAAGGGATGCTGGAATGCTTATACAGAAGTTAATATGGAAAACTCAACCCAAAAAGTCTCATGAAATAAAAGAGGCAAGTCTTGAAAATAGACAGTTAAGTTATGACTTGAAGTCCTTAAAATCATTATTTGAGGAGATGTTGAAGGAATTGAAAGATACTCCTACTCCGGTTTCAGTTACTAGTCTAAGTGAAGTTGATGCTATCATGCTCTCAAAAAAGGTTGTATCTAAGATTCAACCTAATTTTATTTCAGTGGTTAAAGAAGTGGTCAAGAAAAACACCAAATTAGACAATGAAATGTGTGGGCTTGTGTCTACAATTAATCAACTGATAGATGAATATAAAGGATCTTTAGAGGTGACTCTTAAAAGGATTAATGCCTTCACCTCAGTTGCTCCATCTCAATCAGCTTATGCACAGACCTCTCAGCCTTTGGATAGTGATTTGATCAGATTAGTTGTTAGAGAAGAGCTTCAAGATTTGATTGGTGGTTCTAATTAGTAAAGCCTTGGTAAGATTCAAAATCACAATGAGCATGTGCATGAAATGGTCAGATCTTACTCCAAAAATCCCACTGATGCTCAACCATAAATCTCTATGAAAGTAGATTACTATTTTAAGAGGATATATACCAAGCACCAGCTTACTAATCATTTCAAGTATTTAGTAGAGAATTTAAGGATACCTCTAGTGACTCAAGCTTTCAAGGATCAAGTCAAACAATTGAAGGAATTTACCCCTACCCTTGATAAGATCATGTAGAACAAGTATGATTTTGATAAAGCTATGGAGTATGGTGGTTAAGTCATCAAGGACTTCATCAATCTGTTGAATCCTTATCTACATCATCACAGCACAATAATCGCTGCTCCAGCTGCTACCCCTTTGAGACCTGGCTTGATTCCTTATACCTCTACTTCTTTTTCACTTGTAACCATGACCCCTTCTTAGGCTCTAAGCCAGATTAGACCAGTCATTATTGAGCATCCTTTACCCTGGTCTTCCTTCATACCAAGCCTTGCACCTTCTATTATTGAAGGAGTGCCTCTACTTCCTCTCCAATGGCCCGAAGGCCTTCATTTTTTTATTGATTTTGATAATCCACCTTTCAAGGGGTGAGGTGGAACCCTTATAAGGCCCGTAGGCGTAAGTATTACATGTCCCATAGGCCTTAGAGGAATTCATTTCCCATAGGCTTCAAACATTACATACAACCCAGACTAACACTTGGAACTTCTCCTCCCTAACATCTTCATCGTGAAATCAGCTCTCCACCTTTGCATGGCAGTTCGGCTAGGCTTTCCTATGTATGCACAGGCTTGTCCCAATGGAAGGTGTAATACCCTCTCATTCTTGCAATCTGTTTAGCTCTGCACTGGTGAAATCTCCTTGCTCATCCTCCTTATGAAGCTTGTTCCTTGTAGGTTGGCTGGTTTGTATCTGCACTTAATGTGTCCCGAAGGCCTTGAGGTAGCCCGAAGGCCTTACTGACCCGAAGGCCTGGGTGGCCTGAAGGCCTTAAAGGACTCGGGGACCAAATCGGTGGCCCGAAGCCCCAAACGGGGGAATATTCCTAGCTTCTATAGTGCCAAACAGTGTCTACTACAGTTCCCGCTACAATACCTGCTACAGTACCTGCTACAGTAACCCAGAAATAATCATCTGTCTGGTTTTGATCTCTGGTCTCTTGGATGCACTTAAAGAGTCCTCACCAACTGGGTTGAGGCTCATGTGCGCCTCTACTTCCTCCTAGTATCCACTTTGAACCTCCAACCACTACCACTTTTGCACCTCCTGCTTCTCAACCTGATGTCTCTCACAATGGTAAAGAGGTGGTGGACTTAGATCCTGAGTGATTGGATGATTTTTGATAGGGATATGATGTACTTTTTGTGATTTTTGTGTATTGTTGTATTCAATGAAATGTGCTCACTCTTTTATTCACTTGTTGATGACCTTTTGTGTTTATTATTACTTTTCATTTCCCTATTTTCTTTTTGATAATCCCAAAAGGGGGAGAAATCCTAAATGTAATTTAACTCACCTAACAATCTTTATGGTGCCAGGGTATGAGCTCTGATATTTCATATATATGCTCTGATACTATAATGGATTCCTCTGATATTATTCTTTCTATGATGTATTTGATTGATATTTGTATATGTCTTTATTTCACATATATAATCTATCTGATATGTTAATCAAAATATTTATCCTTTACTACGATCATTATGTATGGCTTGTAAATGCCATGATTTATGATCATCAAAAAGGGAAGATTGTTGGACTCCTCTAGTTTTAATTATCACAAATCATGATTAATCTTGTTTCATTATGATTCATTATGTTTATGTATAATCTTAATCTATTCTATTAAGTATTAATTCATAAGATAGGTTGAAAACATTTGACTAAGTATGAGTCACTGGTCAGTGGACTCACAGTCACTAGTCTCACTGTTCAGTCTGTAAATCGGTAAAGTATGAGTCACCGTTGTAATAACACCGCTCAGTCTGAAATTTGGTAAAGTATGAGACATCATTGTTTAGATCTACCAGTCCAAATTTTTACAAAGGACCAGACACCATTGACATGGACAATACATCGTTCCCACCAGTTCAAAATTTTCACAAAGGACCAGAAACCGTTGCAGTATTTTTGAAAAGTACGAGACACCGTTCTTATGACACCAGTCCAAAAATTTTGCAAAGTCTAAGACGTCATTCTTAAGACACCATTCAGAGATAAATGTTGAGTCACCACTTCTGAGTCATCGCTCCTATGACATCGTTCCAAACTTAGTCATTTCTTCGTTTATAATTTAAATTCAAAATTATTACTAACAGTCATATTTGAGTTATTTAATGATACTGATATTATTAATGATCTTTTGTACCCTTGTTAGTAGGTAGTACTAGGTACGAGGTACCTGCACATGATGAAGATCATGATCCCTGTCGACCAAAATAAAAACACCCAAGATTAAATAAAAGGTGGCGTGCGAGCATATTGATATATGTGGTGTGACACACAAAATTCCAAGTGAGAGATAATTGATACATTCCAATCCTACTAGCTATGAACAAGGAATAAATTTTTGTGAACCAAAGAGTGCGAACATCTTTGCAGCAATAAATCAAAATAAAGAATCTAAAAGAAGAATCCCATCTCACTAGAAACCAGAACATAGAGTATCAATGATACACTGTTTTTTGTGTCTATTTTCTATAAGTGGACTTGAGCTTCACATCTGCTACATCCAAGAAGTCCGGAAGCATCAAGCACATCCCTCGGAGAATTCTAAACCCTCTCTCGTTATTTATGCTCTCTTGTGTATAATTTTTACTACTTTTCGAGAAGTGTGTGTATATATATCACAAAAACACATTGTCTCCTAATCTAATATAGAGGATACAAGATATCCTCACACACACTCATATTTATATACCATTTTACTCCCACATATAACTGTGTAAGAGGTCTCTGTGTGACCTAGTTGTATTCTATTTCTCACGAATAACTGTGTTAGAGGTCTTATTGACCTGGACAGCCTTGTGTGTTGTTGAGAACCCCGATCCAGGGTGTGGATCAAGTTTATTAATATAAACTTCTTGGTGGCAGGTGATCACCAAGTGGAGAAGACTAGGTCTCTGCTTGAGACTGAACCTCTTGTTTTTATCCGTTGTGTTCAAGTTCTGTTTTCTTGTCTGTATTTTTTTATTCAAACCAGAAAACTTTACTTTGCTTTGATAGTTGATCTTAGATAGTGTTTATAATTGTTTTTGATTTAGTAAATTACTTTCAAAAGTTATATCAATCTTTCAAATTGCTACAACTGAGAATTAATAAATCTTTTGAGAAATTAATTGAACTTTAAAAACTCTTATGAATCTAAAACTTTGGTTAACTAGGATGTTTTAAATTGGGGGACTTTTAAATAAAGTTTTTTAAATATAAATTTTTATAGGAACTCAATTCACCCCCCTCTTTATTGTTCTACTTTGACCAACAATCATCAACATTATCTCAAATGATTTCTATAAAGCTTAAAGAGAATATACTTTGTTACAAAAGAAGATAGAGTCTATGAAGAATGGGAAGTTTCCTGAGTTCAATATTGATCAAGAAGGTGTATTGAAATTTCATACAAGGATATGTGTGCCATATATCCCAGAGATAAAGAAGGAACTGATGGATGAAGCTTGTGGATATATATTCTATATACATCTTAGAAGCACTAAAATGTATAGGTACCTTCATGATCATTATTGGTGGTATAATATGAAAAAAGAGATTGTCGACTACACTATAAGGTTCCTGGTGAGTTATTAAGTGAAAGTGGAGTGAAAAATTCCTAAAGGGGTATTGCAACCACTATCATTTCTGATCATGACCCAAGGTTCGCATCTAAATTCTGGAGAAGTCTTCAACATGATTTGATTACTGAATTGAATTTCAGTATGGATTGTCGCCCCCAAACCGATGGCCAATCTGAAAGGATTATTCAAACACATGATCAATGGAATTTAAAGGTGGATGGGATCAACACCTCATGTTATTTGAGTTCTCATATAAAAACAGCTTCCATTCAAGTATTAAAATGACTCTATATAAATCTCTATATGGGAAACGATTTAGAACTCCTACATGTTGGGATAAAATTGGTGAGATAAATCTAATTGAGTCCAATCTTGTGCAAGAGATGACAGAAAAGGTTCATGTCATCCAACAACATATAAAGGTTGCTCAGAGTCGGTATAAGAGCTATGATGACAATGGTTTAAGGGACTTTGAGTTTGATGTTGTAGAAAAAGTATTTCTTCATATATCACCATGGAAGAGAGTCATGCAATTTGAAAAGAAAGGAAATCTTATCCCTAGGTACATTGGCCCCTTTGAAATATTGATCACATAAGAGCAATGGCATATCATCTAGAAATTCCACAAAATCTTTCTCAAGTTCATGATGTATTCCATGTATCTCTCTTGAAGAATTCTATACATGATCCCTCACATGTACTGAATCTGGATGTGGTATAACTGAAACATGACCTCTCTTATGAGGAGTAGTCAGTGGAGATCTTGGACTGTAGAGACAGGGTTCTATGAAATGAGACAACTCACCTTGTTAAAGTGTTGTGTAGGAACCACAAATATGAATAAGTGGCATGGGAACCAAAGGAGATAATGAGACAAAATTACTATCATCTTTTCTCAACTGAGAGAGTTGAAATTTTGGGGACAAAATTTCTTAAGGGGGAAGAATGTAACGACCCATAATTTTTAAATGATATTTGTTTCTTGAATAAATGTTTATTAAATAATATATAATATTATACACATAAAAAATAAATAGAGAAAAAAAAAATTTATCTCATTAACAATGATCATTACATTATTCATCTATGAAACTAATTAAAATACCAAACATTACAATTGGACAAAAAATATAAAATAGAAAATCTAAAATGGGAAACTAAGGATTGCCCCAATCTACTAGAATCATCGTCCTCACTGCAAATGTTATAGAAATGAAACAAAATATTAGTAAACCAATCAACATCTTAAGAAATGAAAATATAACCTTAGGAAGAAATTATGGTGGATTTTTAGTGAAAGAATGAATTGGTATTTATAGGTTATAAAAAAATATGTGATCGTTGGGATTCAACTATTATATTATTTTTTGTCAAATATGATCATTGGTCAATATGAATGTTGGAAAATATACCCTTGGTTGATAATTTTACCATTATAATTAGTTTTTATAAGTAGTAATGATAAAGGATAATTTATATAGAAAGGAGAATCTATGCCCTCAACCTATAGATTTATATCGTTTGAAGCTCATTTGTCCGAACTTGGGAGGCAAGTAGTGTCACAAGGGTTCACCCTTGACCAAGACCAATATGATCTTTAATAATTTAAGCTTTAACAAAATCATCTACAATATAAGTCCAAGTTATTTAAGATTATCACTCATTCAATGTTAGTCAAGCCACCCCATGAAACTACCACCATCACACACCTTACCCTTAGGGTGTATGCGGGTGTAATGAGGGGTTACGTGTCCAGGCCCTAGTTACTTAAAGTTTAATTTCTTTTATATATATAAAATGTTTATTCCATCAATTCCTTTTAAGAATATTTTTTCTTAATAAAATATATGTTTAATTGAGATGAATTTGATAAATTGATTTTTGGGCACAAATAAAACATGATTATATTTTTCTAGAAAATATATACAATTTTATAATAAACTCAAGTATTATAAATAATATTTTTTAAATTAAATATAATTTTAAGTCACTTTCACCAAAATATAAATGATAAAATAATTTTATAATGGCCTATGAAATTTTTTATAAGTTTCAGAAATTTGGTTGTGCCTTAAAAACTGTTATTTTTAAATAAATAAGGATTTTTATATTTAAAAGTTGAAATTATCATATTTAGAAAATTATTTTTGGAAAAATAAAAATTATATTTGAAATTAGGATGTCAAAATTAGGTTAATGTGAATTTATGAGAATTTTCTAAAATACTTTTTTTATGAATAGTAAAAATACAATTTTGGGTTTTCAATATATTTTATAACTTCATACTTATGTAATAATGATATAATAATTAATTAAACACAATTAATGATATAAAATATTTTATTTTATTAATATTTAGTATTTTAATATATTTTAATCAATTTTTAAAACTATAAGTGACTTTCCAAAGTCTAAAATGAAAAAATTGATTTTTAAAAACATTACCTTGTGAAATTTTTACTTTTCTATGCCAAAAGAAGTATTAAAAAAAAATTCAGTTATGGTGGATTAAAATATCATAAAATTTGATCCAAATGACCAAAATCATGAGCAAAAACTATGGGTAAACCAATGGTTTTTTATTTTCCACAACCTAGATTTTCAAGACCTATATTTAGAAATTATTAAACAATTCCTCCATTTTTCTATAAATATCTACTCATTTCACCATTCCCCTTCAATCCCAATCCATAATCTATGAATATATAGTGATTTTTCCTCCCAAGTAGTCCCCCCAATGTGTTCTAAATCCCCCAAGGTTCCATCCTCAAGTTTTAGGAACAACTCTTCAAGGTAAGGGAAATCTCCACTTCTCTTTTCCATTTAAGTTCCCTTTTATGGTATGTCTTATAATTTCTAAACTAAGTTATTTTGTAAACTTTATATTATCTTATTATTGTAATAATATTATTTTATCAATGGGGTCCCTTTGTTATCCCTCATTTTACCCATTTCTAAAAACCGTGTTTTATAAGCGCCATGTTGTCAGATTTACTTCTTAAATTTCTCTCTTTTAAATGAGAAATTCTCTTTTCCTATTTATTTGAATACTCAAACCTCTTTTATTCTCAGTGGGTATTCAACTATATGTAAAAAAGACTTATTTATTCTGAGATTTACATACATTAAACCCATAATTCCTTTTCATGGGTTAAAAGTGAAGTAATGACCATGTCTTTAAACACTTTTGTACGACATGATTTTGATAAGAACCCCGCTCTTTATCCTCCATCAGTTATTAATGAAATTATTTATTATGATCTATATAGATCACGTTAATTAATACAAATTAAGTGTGTTCCCTGATAGTGCTCCAATACATTGGGTAAGGAATTTAATCTCTAGAGATAACATGTTTTATGATACCTTGGTGAATAACCTTGGTAATTTTCATTTATGATGCCTTAGTGATAAACCTTGGTGATATGCTTATGAATATCCCATTTAAATGTTGCAGCCACATTTACAAGGCATTATTCATGTTCTTGTTATTATGATATGCATCTTGTTCATGCCTTATTATTATGCCCCATGTTCTTATTGATATGTCTCAATATCACATGTTATATGTCTCTCTTGTTTATTCCCCTACTAAGTTCCATGCCCACCCCTTTCATTTGATGCATATCCTCAGGATATGAGATGAAGTAAAAGTAACCTAGAGTGAACCCATGAAGATTTCTTTCAATTGGATTTAGAATAATAATTTATGTTTTCATGTATCATGTACCTTATTTTCAAGAAACTAAAATTTAAAAGATCTTATGTTTTGTCTCGTGTGATGAAAAGTTATGTAATAAAAATGAGGGATGTCATAAAAGGGGGTAGCATGAGTGGGTGAGGGATAGAGGAGGGTGACACCCCTTTTAGGGTTTTTCATTATTATTATTATTAATTTATTTATTTTTAATTTTTAATTTTTTTAACCAATAGACCACACAGTCTTCCAGACTATGCACCAATCGTGCTCTTTCCTCTGGAAAGACAACCACCCCTCGCACAAGTTGGCTGCATGGTTTGGGAAAAATGCGCCAACCATGAAAACCATGTCTCTCAAGATGGTAGACACCCTCACATGCTTTTCGTACGAATTCCCTTAATCGTGCACAAGTCGTGCACCAGGTCTCAGACACCCAAAATAAGTCGTGTGGTTACTTCTATGTCTCGCATGGTTTGGGCCAAAACCGTGTGCAGGTGCAAGATGGATTTGAACTGAAAAATTTATGTGGATGAAGTGTTCGCATAGTTTCCCTCCAAACTGTGCACACTAATCATTCATAAGGCCAAAAGCAGACCAAAAACCCCAAAACTCAAAAATTCTCATCGGGGGATCAACCCGAACATCAACCGAAAGATCAAAGATCAATAAATAAATTAAATAAAAGGGAAAAATATGGTTGGGTGTGACAATAAAACTCCATCATTTGATTTTCAAATTGATTATTAACCAATGATAATATGTGTACCCAGTCATCATCATCAGTTGTTGGATATGATATATGCCACAACCTATCTTTAAACTGTAGATGTTTGTATATGATGAACTCTATCACTTGATTAGTCGTCAGTTTTAACCTTAGATGGATTTTTCTTTAAATGTATTCCAAATTTGTACACTCTCCAAACATAACAACTATTTCTAGTTGTACACTATAACTATATATTTCCCCAATATCAATTATTTGACTGTTGAAATAAATACAGACAATCATATTTTTTATCTAAAATAAAACATTGTTATTAATTATATCTGATCAAAGAAACATAATATGAAATTTAAAATATTTCAACATTTCAAAGGGGTCTCACACTTAGTATTTGAGTGGGGTTTAATCTCACCATATTATCTCATGTTATTCCTTTTTTATGTATGCATACTTCTAGTAATTTAGGTTGGAATCTTATTCCCTCCACCAAATCAATATGTTCAAACCATATTGATGTATAACTCTTTACACAACTCATGAGTTTGCGTTACTCACCCAAAAATAAAAGACAAACATATTCATACATATCTGCATGCATCAAATGCATGAGATACATGAACGCATCATGTAAAAGCATGGAGTTATATGAGATTGAAAAACTCCACATGATTAAGTCTGAAGCGATAAATAGTCAACCCTGTTCACTTTCCTAGCTAAGGCAAGTCTTTAGGAAAGTAGGTGGTCCGACCCAAAGTCCCTTTACTCAGAGAGACTTTACTCAAGATAGAATTTAATTCAATACAACTCTAACACTTAATATGCATAAAATATATTCAAGAACTAAATTCAAATTCATAACTTCAATTTCATATCGAGAGCGAGGTAGATGAAAAACTAAATTCGTTATCACACCTAGCATGTAATGTAAAGCTTTATTTTAGAAGCAATTTATCAAATATACTCTGGTACACATTTATAATATAAACAATTTATAGATATGAATAAATAGTTATTAATTAATTATTATTAATTTTTAATTATTAAATATATTTAATTAGTAATTATAATTAACTAGTAATTCATTATCAACTAGTTATTTAATTATCAGCAATTTATTAATTATTATTATTAATTATTTAGTAATTAATTTTAATCTTTTATTTAATAATTAATTAATCATATTTTTAATTTTTAATTATTATTCATATTATTTGCTAATGGTATTTATTATTTATTAATTAAATATTAATTAATTAATAATTAATTACTAATTATTCATATTAACTATTATTCATATTGATAATCATATGAATTGACAATCATATTAATTAATGATTAATTTATTATTCATTCACTAATTAATCGTATTAAGTTAATTGTTAATTATAATTAATTAGTAATTATACGTTATTATTAATTTATTAGTAAATATTATTAATTTATTAATAGTTAATTAGTAATTACAATTAATTAATTATTATTTAGTTAGTAATTATAATTAATTAATAATTAATTAATTTTAAATTATATTTAATTAATTAATACTTAATAATTATAATCCATAAATTATTAAGTAATTAGTAATTATGATTAGTTAGTAATTATATTTAGTGATTATAATTAATTATTAATTATATTTAGCAGTTATGATTAATTATTAATTAGTTATTTATTAATTATTCATTAATTATTATTAATTATTTAGTAATTGAATTTTAATCTATTATTTAATAATTAACTAGTCATATTTTAATTGTTAATTATTATTCATAATAATTGCTAATGATATTTATTAATTATTAATTAAACATCAAATAATTACTAATAAATTATTAATTATTTGTATTAATAATTAATTAGTAACTATAGTTAGTAATTATTATTACTTAGTAATTCATGATTGATTAATTATTATTACTTATTTAGTAATTCACTTTTAATCTATTATTTAATAATTAACGAATCATATTTTTAATTGTTAATCATTATTCATATTAATTGCTAATGATATTTATTAATTATTCATTATTCATTTTAATTATTATTCATATTGATAACCATATGAATTGCAAATCATATTAATTAATTATTCATTGACTGATTAATCGTATTAAGCTAATTACTACTTATATTTAATTGGTGGTTATAAATTATTATTTATTTATTATTAATTAATTAGTAATTATTATTAATTCATTATAACTTAATTAGTAATTACAATTATATAAGTATCGGTTAGTAGTTATAATTAATTAATTGTTACTTAGCAATTATAATTCATAAATTATTAAACAACTAGTAGTTATAACTAATTAGCAATTGTAACAAATTATACTAAAGAATTATATAAATAATTGAAAATGCAAATTAATATTGTAATAAACTAACTACTAAAAAATTAAACAAATAAATTAAAATATTAAAAAATCAAATATAAGTAGAAACACCTCGAAATTTTGAAGACAACATAACTTAAAGAAACCATAGAATATGGGGTGTTGAAGACGCTTGACAATGAACGTATGGGGGGCTTGAGATGTGGGGGGGGGGCTTGGGAGGGGGGTGCTTGAGAATGGATGAAGAGGGAGGGGTGCTTGCTCGTTTATAGAGTGCGCAAGGTAGGGAGCCAATTCAAGTAACACCAAACTGATCCCTTAAGGGAAGAGCGCCACATGAAGTGGTAGAAAGTTCCATTAATAGTTCAGATCCACTATGAACAACACATGGAATAATGTGTATCAAACATCGGGTATGATACCTCAATTCATCACATCCCAAACACCGAGTAAGGATTCTCAAGCCATCACAGTCAATACACATCATACCCATAAATAGTGGGTAAAATGAACAAAATTTTCTCCTGGAACTTTTTTAAATAATCCTATATTTATTATTTAAGAGGCATAAAAGTAGCGAAATAAAGAGGGATTTAAGGTAAGTGGATTCTTGAACCATACTCATTTTCATTGGGTTATCCTTCTTTCATGAAATATTTGGTATGGATATTTATCTTATATTACATAATTAATCTTAGGTATCATCATAGGTCATTATTATTCAATTTAGGTCACCACAGGGGCCACCCATTAAATTTTTAAGAAACTATACTTTTTTATAAATAATGTTATTTTAATAAAATATGGATGATTATTTACGATGAGTTTATTAATAAATATATATTCAGTGATATATGTATGTGTGTGTGTGTGTATATATTTCATAAAGTATTTAATACTATTCAAACCATCCAATTTAATGACTAAGATGCATCAATGATCTTTTCCAGCTAGGATTCAGTAGAAAGATCATGAGGATAAAGAACAAGAAATTTGTATAGAAACTTAAATGAAGAACATGTTGTAAATATGTTTACCATACACCAAAGTTTCATTACAACATCTTCATCTCCATATGCATTTGATGAAGATCACATAAGTGGAAAAAACATCCCACCACCATAGTGTCGTGATAAAGTGTGTGGTGCTCTTTTCAAGCCACCTGCATTCCATCCTAGGAATCCGATCCAAATTCATTACCTCAACCATACCTCCATATATGATCCATTTTTAGAATCATCCCTCTACATTGGGTAATTATTTTATTTCTTCTGAATCTTGGGGTAACTTTATTAGATTTCAAATTGTGAATGTGTTTGAAAAAGTGCACCTTGACTGCTAAGTGAAACTTTCCACACAAAACACAATTGATTTATCTTCTAATGAATGAATTTGATGAATTATAAGAAAATAAAATTAACTAATTTTGTTATAGGTTTGTGTTTTAGTCATCCTTATACCTCTAATTTATATCATATTAAAAAAGATGAACGAATAAGATGAATTATTTATGCCTGAATCACAAAAATATAAAAATTTTAAATCATGTGATCCATTAAACAATAGTTTTCTTCAATGTATGGATGTTTTTATAACCTTTGATTCCCCCTCTTTCTACAAATTTATTAAAACCCAAAAAATGGATGTCCTAAGTAAAAATAACATTCAATGAAATAAACCATGAAATTAATTAGTAATATTTTAATCTCCCAATCCCATCAAATAACATCCATGGTTACCATATCATGTTTGAACCAAACTGATTTAAACTAACATCGGAAGTAGATAATCTGATCTAGATGCATACTTATACTAGTCATTAATTCACACACCCTATGGTCAATAATTTTTTTTTTAAAAAAAAAAAGCAAAACACATTACATCTAATTATCCTCAATGAAAGAAAGAAGATAATATTGATGAAGAAGAAGGAAGGACAAGAAGGTCTTGGAAGAAATAGGGCGATAATGGTAAATCTTTTTCCAGGGGGAAAGATAAAAAAATCATCAAATCCAAAAGAAGAAGTTTCTTATCTAAAGTTGATGAAAAAATAGAGTGAATTTAAGATTAATAAAATATTAAAAAAAAACCCTCTTAATGTAGGATAGTTCAGAATAGTAAAAATTAGTAACATTGAACTATAAAATGGAAGTGATAAAGAAAGGTAATTAATCCAAAATATTAAAAATCTTAGAATTAAAAATTAATAAAATATTAAAAACAACAAAAAAATAAAGAAATAGTTAAAAATAATGATGACTCCCACATCATTGATTGGGGAGAGTTGGATATCGAGGACGACGCGACATTCATGGAGCGACTAGTAGAGAACCATGATCATCAAGAGAAGGTGCTTCATGGATGGACCATTCCTTTGGTTTGTGTGTTGTGGAGGCATGGTGGACTTGTGGAGAGTACTTGGGAGCGAGAGGAGTAAATGTGTGTCCAGTACCTGGATATAGGTCTCACCCATCTCATAATAAAATCATTATTACATGTACCACAAAAACATAAATCATTCATCATAGCATAACCCATGAAATAAAATGTGCTTCTTAAACATCATTTTAGACTTTATCTTTTACATAAATATTATAATGGTAAAAATCAAATAAATATAGAATCAAGTTTTCATATTTTCTAAATTTTGATGTAAATGGTAGAAATACACTCATTAAATATGGTAAAAAAAGTTTTAGAGTAATTGTTTAGTCCTTATAATAATATTTTTAACCTTAGTTACACGATTTATTCTTTACAGTAGCTAGGGTTTCATGGAATTATAAGTATCACATGTCGTGTTGGACCCCCACACACTATGTGACCTTATTGGAGGACAAAAATGTTCTCAGGGAGTACATGGGAATCAGTGTAATGGCTCGGACCTCTCCAGTCCATTACTTTGTGGAATGTGGTGTTAGAGGTGTTCTGGGAGATCAGGGTGGCTTGGAGGCGTGTTTGGGTGGCCTTTTTAGAGAAAACTGGAAGTGTTGTAGCTTTCGCACGGGAGGCGCATAGTTTGTCTAATCGTGCGGCCAAGCCATGCGTAGCTGGGTTTGATAGCAGTAGAGACCGCACGGGAGGCGCACAGTTTGTCTAAACCGTGCAGCCAAACCGTGCGAGCTAGGTGGCCAAGGCAGTAATGACCACACTGTTAGCGCACGGTTTGTCTAACTGTGCAACTAAGCTATGCGGGCACTTAAAGTTAGATCCTAAAATTTAGGATCTTGACCGTTTAGCCTCTATCTTTCTCATTTACGCCCCTAATCGGCCATAACTCGGTATTACCTTTCCTGGGAGGTAGGAGAACCTCTCCCAAGCATTTTGGAGTCGATCTGGAGGCTTCTCTTCACGAATCGAAGCCGGTTTCTCGAGGTATGTGGTCGTTCTTGTTTGGTTTCTTAGATTTACCTAGATCTACTCCTCTTCTCTTGGTTTCATAGATCTACACCCATTAAGGATAGATCTAAGTGTGTGGATTTCAAAGATGATGAGCTTTTGTCTTGGTTGTGTTAGGAGAGGAGATCTATGGGAGATTCGTAGAGAATCGGCCCGGTTTCTTGGGTGTTCTTCGACCGTTGTGGTTTTCCTCAAAAACCATTGAGGTAGGGGATTCGTGCTTCTCTCTCTTTTACGTGCAATTGTATTGTTAGCATGTATAATTCCGCTGGATGACTTTGGAATTGACTTAATAAATATATTTGAACCGGATTAAGAAAATTGCATCGAACGTATGTTGTTGCCTCATGTTTTTCTAGATAGTGTGATATATATTCCTTGCTTGTTATCATGTTATTATTGATGAAATTGATAAAGAACGTAAATCCAGAATTAATTAATAATTAATTGGATAAATAAAAATAGGCATGAAAAAGAATCTGGTTCTTGTTGTAATTTGATGTTGATCAAATTGGCATAGTAAGCATGTTTAATCTTTGTGATAGCTTACTGATTTGGTTCATGATGTTGGAACCAACGAATTGAATTTATTAATTCAAGATGGATTAAAGAACTTGATTGATTGAATTCCCTGAAGGGTTCTGAGTTACCCTCTTGTTGTGAAATAGGGATAAGAGCCCGATTGATGTGGTGTTTTTTTTCCTGCTGCTTGTGATGTGATGTGACCCTGGAGGGGTGTTGTGATATGTGGAGGCAGGTAGGCCTTGTGGTTGTGGCATAATATGATGCCTAGGGTGGCGAGATGCATCAATTTATGCATGTGGGTGTCGGGGAGGACACCAGGGATGATGGTATGGGATGGATGTGATGGTTGGATGTTTGGTGGTTTTGATTGGTTGTTTATCTGCTTTACTTTTCCCCATTGCTCAAGGCAGCTGGTCTTGCTTACCCTCCTTCCGAAAGAGGCGAAGACACGCAGGGTATTCCATGTGCTTTCCGTGTTTAGCCTCTCGAGGGAGAATGGGTCTACGCTCTTGTTATAGGTGGCAAAGACTCGACGAGTAGTATATCTACTCATCGTGTTGATCCCCCTTGTGTTTAGTAGCATAAGATGCTTTTCTAGAATGCCTGGAAATATGAGAAAGTAATTCTGTAATGAAAGATTGATTAAATGGTAATAATCCATAGGGATGGAGATGCTGGAATTTAATGGTGATGTTGTAACTTTTAAAGGAACAGTTGATTTTAAATGTGATTCCAATGAAGTTTAATGTGGTTTTGTTCATGGTTAATTAATGTGCAAATAATTAATTAACGTAAAGTGGAATTGATGAAAAAGGGAATAAAGTGACCTAATGAAGTTCTTTAATTGGTTGTGTGCTTATATGATACATAGTCTTAGAAATAGCAGCCCGAAGTCTGAGAGACGTTAGCTGTAGTTGAGACTAAGACTAGGTTATACCCATAGTGTGGTTGTGAGTTATATATATTATGTACCTTTTGTGTTTCTATATGCTACTCCACCCTTTCAGTAAGGGCAACTAACACCCTGGGGATTCTGAGCCCTGGGGGGTGTTTTCCCCAACATTCTGATGGGAGGTTGAATAGCTGACTACCCCCTTTAGCCCCACTCTCTTCTCTTGGTATATACTAGTGCCATTGGCACAACGGTTAGTTTTCCCCATATATGTGTGTAGAGGGCTGTAATGGCTTGTGGTTATTTCCACACATATATTCTGGATATAGTATCCTATGGAATACTATAGGTGTAACGTGTATAGGTTGTAATGGATTGAGTATCCTTACTCGGTGTATGGGCTGTAATGGCTTGAGGTATAATACTCGGCGTATGATACACGTTATGCGGGCTGTGGTGGCTCCCGAAAATTACTTGGTTACTTTTGGTTGTGAGGATGGTGTGGTGATTCACCCAAGTGTTTGCGGGAAAGCCTTTGCGGTGCACATGGTGCAGATTGTGGAGCTTAGCCCAGGTGTATACAGGCAAGCCTTTGGAGAGAGATGCATAAGATGTATGTCGTTGGGGAAAAGCGGCAAACCAGTGGGGAAGTAGTAGCGGGGTACCCTTGATATTCTTTATTATATGATATATTCTTGTATGCGTTACTTGGTGAGAGTATCCATGGTTGAGAATATAGTATAACTGTTTAGGTGATGTGTTGGTTTCACTTGTTGTTCACTGTGTTTTAGCATGCCTTCTTTACTTTTTCACGAGAGGCTTCGGGGAGGATCCTACTGAGTATACTGTTATACTCACCCTACGTATATATAAACTGTTTTTCAGGTCACTTGGAGCATGTTGGAGATCAGGCTGGTTACTACTAGCTTGTGGTTACAGGAGCTATTCGGGCTTGTGGTCGCTGCTGTTTTTACTTTCTTTTGGGTACTTGTAGTTTTCCCTTTTTGTTGTAGTACTTTTGCATGGCATTACATTTGTGCATTTGGGCTTCATTTGTATTTCAGTTCTGAGTTGGAGTTGGTTGGTGTCTATCTTATCTCTCTCTTCTGCATGTGTTCTCTTAGAGGGTAATGCCTCCCATTTGTGTGTTACTATACCCTCGGTGCTAGTCGCCAACCCGGGGCCTACTGGAGGCGGGACTCAGGGGTCATTATCTCCCTTCTCACATTGTCAGCCCAGGAGGGGTACACTTTGTGGGGAGGGGTCGTGACAATGGGCTTGTCCAAGAACACTCCATGTGCTGAGATACATGGACACAACCAGAGACAAGGGTGTTACCCCATCTAGAGAGACACTCCATGTACCGAAGTACACAGACATCAAATTATTTTCTCCATCCATAATCGTTAACTCGGCTGGCTATCATGGCTGACGCATCCTGAAAGGGGGTAAGTAATATTTTATATTTATAGAATGGTTATACTATTATATATATATACCATATTATTTCTTTAAAAATACTAATATATGTCATTCATGTGGTGTGGTGATGAAAAGAGAGTCGCATCGCTTTGTGAATGTGGTAGTCCACATACACATGAGTGATGTTATCATCATTAAGTGTAAGAAAAAGTAAAAATAAAATAATGATGTATATTATTTGTATAAAATGATAAATATTTCATTAATATCATAATTATTTCATTTATATCACATATAATCATCACCTTCAACCCTATTACATTCCATGTAAAGCGTTAGTGAAAGACGAATCACATTGCTTCGTGAAGGATTTGAGGAGATGTTTTAATAAGATATAACCTAGCCATTAAATTATCAGTTATGAATAGGATTAACTAACTTATGATAATATATGGTTTACAAACATTAATGAGCTTAAACAATAAGTCTGCCATGTATACCAGGACATCTCTCTAAATCCAACTTCACCAAATTCAATAAGCTTGAAAAGCAACTCATTCCATGAGAATCAATTGCATCATTGATTCTTAAGTAATATCACATATCATGAAGGGGAAAAAATACATTTATGGTAGGTAAGATAAAAACCTTACAAAATTAATGGTCTTAAACAATCCTAATCACTTAAATTTCAAGCAGAAAAGGACTGAATCCAATCATTTGTCATGCCTGACCATATATCCTTCACTGACACTCCCAAAAAAATATAAACAACGTGCCTTCATTGAATCACATGTGGACACTCATCATTATATAATTTAAGAAGCCAAAAACCCTTCAAACAATAATTTTATTAGGATATAAAAAATGTTCAAGTAAATAGAACTTTACCAGAGAAAATAGCACGCCAGGAGGATATTTCAAAGAACAAATATCTAACAAAATTGGCATTTCCCATTATCTTGAATAGGAGGGAAATTTACCTGAGAGAGGATTCATATCAGCATATGTTATGCAGTTACACCATTTGATGTTCAATGATTCAAGATTTTTTAACCTTGTAAAATATAAAAAAATAACACCAAATAAAAAACAATCAAGAGGACCACATGAAGGTATATGATAGGTAGCCCAGCGAGCATCAAAGGCACTGACCACACCAAGGCATGATTTTCAAGCAAAAAAACCCATAAATATTGTGGACCAACCAAGATTTTCAAGGATCATAACCATTTCTAACCATCCCTAAGACAATATGTGTTTTAGAATAAACATAAAATGGCTATAAATGGCTACATAACTCAAAATTCCCATCCATAATCGCTAACTCGGCTGGCTATCATGGATGACACATCCTAAAATGGGGTAAGTAATATTTTATATTTATATAATGGTTATAAAATTATATATATATATATACCATATTATTTCTTTAAAAATACTAATATATGTCATCCATGTGGTGTGGTGATGAAAAGAGAGTCACATCGCTTTGTTAAGGTAGTAGTCCACACACATGAGTGATGTTATCGTCATTAAGTGTGTGAAAAAGTAAAAAAGATAATGATGTATATTATCTGTATAAAATAATAAATATGTCATTAATATCATAATTATTTCATTTATATCGTATATAATCATTACCTTCAATCCTATTACATTCCATGTAAAGCGTTAGTGAAAAATGAATCGCATTACTTCGTGAAAGATCTGAGGTGATGTTTTAATAATATATAACCTAGCCATTAAATTATAAGTTATTCAAGACGAATCGTATTTATCTTTCTAAAGATTTATCTAAAGAAAGAAAATTTTCATATTAGTGATGTCCTAGTAGTAAATGAATATTTGGATGTATTTATTGATGATTTGATGAGTTTCATTCTTGATTAGGAGGTTGATTTTTTTATTAAATTAGTTCCTAATGTTGTGGCTATTTCAAACCCCTTATCGAATAGCTCAAGTAGAACTTTTGGAATTGAAAAAGTAGTTACAGGGGTAAAAAGAAGAAATCTATTACCTTTGAATTTAACTAAGCATTAAATTCTTTGTTGTGCAATTGTTCCTTCCTCTTAATGGATAGAGAATGATATCACATTTTTATAATTTCTAAATGTTCTCTATAAATGTTAAAGATTTAAGAATTCTAAAGCTATGAAAAAATCACACAATGAAAACAATGAATATTTATTAGTTTGCTTACTTAAAGTAATCATCAAGAACACCACAATTGAATAATAATTTATGATTATCAGTTTCTGGCTAACAAGGAAAACAGTTCATGTTTAATAACTTACCCATAATTTTTTTCCCATGCATGCCTAAAATGATGCATGTCAAAAAATAATCTTGAGTGCCTATAATGATGCATGCAAACTCAAATCTCGTGCCATTCCTGGCCACAAATCAATATTCAACAATTTTCAGAAACAATGATCACATCACACCACAAGTGTGTCACCCAAGGCAGGGATCTCATTCATTCCTAGCATAAACTTCATCCTCAATCTCACCATTTAAGAAAGATGGATTTTCATCCATATGATAAAATTTGTAATTTCGATGTGTGACCACTGAATTAAACATTCTAATAGTTTCTAATCTTGTAACTGAAGATTTTTTTTTCAAAATCCACACCCCCATACGATGGTGGCTCTAACTATGCATGCCCTCTTTGGGCACACCAACTTTTTGATCGACTACTCCACAACCTGCCCAGGCTTGCTGGCTAGGGGTCGACTACCCACTTGAGCAGTGGCTACAGCCCCATTTTCAGTTTCAATCTACCAATTTCCATTTAAAAACCAAAACATGGGTTTTTAATCAATTCATTCCTTTGTCAATATAAAACCAATCCTAGGTTTCTATCAAATTAATTTAAGTCATTTTCCTCAATATCAATTCACAAATCAATTTTCACAAATTCCATAAAATTCAAATCATGCCCCAATTCCCAATTCAATTGGAATTTGGGGTTTTCCCCAAAATTCATGTCAAATCAATTCAAATCCCAATCCACAACAAATTAGTTTTTTACAATTTAAATTAAATAAATTTAATTTAAATCAAGTAAATCAAAGGTTTATAACATGAAAAATCTCAATGGAACCACCTACACATAATATTAACTCTATTTATGTTTTCTTATCCATTCATGATGTGAAATAATAACAACATTCTGGTTGTTGATAAATAGTGGGAAAATAAAAATAATTCACTTATAGAACTATGTTTTAATAATCCTATGTTTATTATCCCGAAGGCAGAAAATCAACAAAATAAAGTGGGATTTAAGGTAAGGAGAATTTCTCGTGATTATCTAATCCTTTGACCAAGTTAACTCAGAAGGGTGTCAAGTTCCTCTGTACAGATGAATTTGAAAAAAAAAATCAAGGAACTGAAGAGAAGGTTAGTCAGTACACCTATGCTTACAATACTCTGTAGTGAAGAAGGGTTTGTAATATATAATGATGCATCCAATAAGGGTTTGGGATGTGTTCTCGTGTAGAATAACATCGGTTTCCCCTTCTATTTTCAAAACAACCCAAGTTTGTTTTTCATTTTTGAAATCCAACTTTAGAAAATCAAGCCTCGTTTTATAACTCAAGGAAATAACCCCAAAACCAATTTAAACTCACACCAACCAAAATTAGAAGCATCACCAATACCAAAATATCTGGAAAAGGGAACCAGTGGCCATGCATGCCCCAGCCACATGGTTTAGCAGACCATGTACTAAGCATGCGCCAACCCCTGGAAGCATATTGAACCATGCAATATATATCATACAAGTTCACTAAAACCATCCTTAATACATTCCATGTAAAGTGTGAACGAATCACATTGCTTTGAGGAGACGGTAGTCCACACATCCACAAATGAAGTTTTCATATTTACATAAAATGGAAGGCATGAAGGTCTGTTTTATATAATAATTTGAGAAGTATAAAGACATCATAAATATTTTATATATAATATAAAAACATAAAAACTCACCCATGAAACACCCACCACTAGTACAACACAACATGTTATGAATAAGATTAACTAAATTATGATAATATATGGTTTACATAAAATTTAAATGAATTCATTTTACAGAAAAAAAGTATAGTTTTTGTTAATTAAATAGTCACTCCATGTTTTTTTAACCTAAGGTAATGTGTTTTTTAGATGATATGCTCCTTGGGGGTTTTACTGTGTTTGTGATATCAAAGAACCATCTAAAAGATACCACTTACACAACTGTTAAATCATAAAAATTAATTATATTTAGGATATCATTATTTTAAAGTGATAGGATTTCTCAACGCATTATTTTATATCTCACTATCATTTTTCATCAATCTCTAGAAATAGTGTTAAGACCATTGTATGTGGGTTGCACTAAATATACAACATTGTCAGTCATACTGAATCTGTATAATTTGAAAACATGTAACATATGAAGTGACGCCGGTTTTACAGAACTACTTCTCAAAATATAATGAGCTCCTGAGATGAACATGTGACGCCAAACGAATGCTACACTTGATGGAAGGCTATCAGTAAGTCTAACACTCCGTTAGGGTCCATTTTTTTCCATTATGTATAAATCTCTCATTCCTTGTTTAATTTAAATTCCCTATTTTTAGAGATTTTTTTAGTTTTTCTACTTCTATGTATTATACTCAAACTTAAGGACTGTATTTGACAAGTGGAACTATTTTAACTTAAGCTAGGTGGTCTCATGATCCCACCCCCACCAGTGTCTCACCATCACATTTCATCTTTGTCTTGGACAATTTCACTAACTCATCGTATGCTTGACATAAAATTAATGTAAATTATTTTGATGCTTTTGATGTCTTGGATGCTTCCATGGACTTGGTCATTTTTTATTGAAGTGATTTCAAGCTTTAAAAATGAATTTTTCTTTAAAGGTGGTTTTTATTTCATTGTGTGTGGAAATTATCATTCATTTCTCCATATTTTATAAATCATACTTTTCGAAATAAAAATTATTTTCTAATCATAAAATAAGAATTCATATAGGTTATTTTTTTGGGATTTTTCTGAACATACGATGAGTCGTGACGGTGAGTCATCCAAATCTATCTTCAATATTGATGATATTGGTTGCTTCTTAGGGCCAACACTTGGGTGGGAAGAACCAAAAAACCAATTTTGTACACTATTGGAGGGCCATTTTAAATACAAATCAACTGGTTAAGTAAAAGGTTGATGAAAACTTTCATACATCTATATGAAATCTAGTGGTTGATGAAACACTCTAAGAAGTTGAGGTACAGTGCAATGCAGAAAGAGCATGGGAAAGATTTTTTCATCAAAAATACTTTTTTAAAATAAATGAAATGTATAGATCCATATGAAAATTTTCTCCTTCATAAAGACAGTGATCGTCCAATTTAAATTCCATGGAGCTTTATTAAAAAAGTAAATGATACATTTGAGTTCCAAAAAAATCCTTAATTTTGGTGATCCAATAATTCACTTTCTAGCCATAAAACGGGACACTTTTGTTTCACTTTGATACCTGGAATAAAGTGTAATAACATACACTAAATCTGACTTTAAAGTCGTGAGATATAACATGCTTCCAATTGATTTCATATATTCTTTAGGATCGACATTGAGTCTTTTCTACTTAGAGCATCAACCACTTTGTTCGCTTTCCCAGAGTGGTAATGGATTGAGCAGTCATGGTCTTTGATCGGCTGTAACCATCTTCGTTGGCGCATGTTCAACTATTTCTATGTGAATATATATTTGAGGCTTTTGTGATCCGTATGTATTTCACATTTCTCCCCAAAGAGGTAATGTCGCCAAAATTTTAAAGTAAAAATTACTGCAGCCAACTCCAGATCATGCGTTGGATAGATAAACTGATCATCAGGTGTTTCACATGATTCACCCAGATAATGCGACCCCATCAGGACATGTCGCTCAAATTATGTGATGGTCCCTCGACTTGTCATTTGGATCATGCGATGTCCCTTAGACATGTCAAGAATGTCATGCGATGACCTTCGGGCATTCCACCCAAGTTTTATTAAGTATGAGTATAACATCCTGATAGATTTCAATGTATTTAATATTTTAAATAATTTTAATCTATTCTATAGCTTACAATTAATGCAATGCTGAGTTATATTATGTCGCATATAATAATGAGTTCCTTCTATAGCCTGTATTACATGCAAGATTATGTTTTACAAATTACTAGGTGAGCGAGTGAGGCCTAGGGGTCCTCTCTATGTGAAACAGGTAGGGTTAAATATCCATATATGTGGTGATGGTGCATGGAAAATAGCCGATTATAAGCCCCTAGGGAATAGTGTTGGGAAATTCAACTAACATAGAGCTTTGGTGTCAAGCGTTTTGAGCATGTTGTGTCTTCGATTGGATGTGGTTCATAGGAGTTTACCACTATGAGAAACATCATAAGAGGAAATGTTTTGGTAGTCCTACTGTGTCCTCTTTGATAGACCATAGGGATAATAACTCCTTGGTTCATGGCATGGTGTGTGGGAGCAATCCACTATGTGAAATGGTGATTAGTGATGAGTGAGAGACTCATCATGGAATTGAGTGTGCCATGCCATCCTCCGCACCAACACAAGATACCCTAGTCCGAGAGATAAACTTGAAATACTCCAACATTGTCTCCCTATTATCTGAAACAAACCTCATAGCTAGATAAAAGAAACTCCAAAATCCAATCCTAAACCCAAACAATATCATGACACTTCAAGCTAGGTATCTTCTCTGATGTTATTCTGTCATGACTCGACCCGATGAGCCCCGAGCCGCAACTACCCCAACCCTATCTTTGTTCAATAAAAAAAAAACCCTTCATGTAAATTTGGCTGAAGGTAACATTTTGGAATTTTAAAACCTGTTAATGGTTTTGTTTCTAACATTTATGTTTTAAGATGTATACTTATGTGTTTTATGTTTTAAAATTTGATAACTATTTTTTTCACATAAGCTGAAAATAAAATTAAAACCGTGAAAACCTTTTTTTTATCATTTTCATTTATTTTGAAAGCCGGTGAACAATTATTGAATTTTTTGTAAACGGGCGAACAATCATTTTTTAGTTTCAACTTCCTCTATTTTAATCGGGAGACTGGCCGGGCTCTTGGATGAAAGCCCAAGCCGATGCAGTACTGAGAAAAAAATCAGGAAAAACGGCGGCATCAGTAGGGCCCGATGCCCGCTTCATACTTATCCGCGGCGGCCATGCCGGAACCAACCTAACTCCGTCACTGCGCAGTTGCCGTCTTGCTTCCGTCTCCACCCGTGCCCACTCTGTACTGTTCTGCGCCTTTTATCGTTCTTATTTGCATCGCTTTCCCGAAGTTCCGTTATTTTATCCCTTTTTTGTGATGCTGCACAGGCTCACCCACCACGGCACAGGGGCCTCCCCTTCCAGATTAACTGGATTCGACCAGTTCACGATTTTTAGTTATACGTGCTTGATGATTCTCCTATTCTGAGACCGAGGACACCGGTGAAATGAAAGGGGAAAATTTGAAGATGGATGCGTTATACGCTGCTTTTACGATAGTTGGATTTGGTAAACTTTTATTGTGGTTTTTATTGAGTTGCTTTTATTGAAATTTATTAGCTGTTGTTGTCGGATTCTCTTGAGGCTTTAGAAGGGCAGATGTTTGCCATATCAAAATAACTTATGTTGGATAAATCGTCTGGTTTCTTGTGGGAAGATGTGTATTTATTTTGGTAAACTTTTATACGCTCATGGACGGGTCTGAATTCATATTACCTTGACGGATATTATAAAACCAGGCGTAAAAAAATGCCATGCCTTACATATAAAAAAGCTGCTTCCTTATTGCATGCTGGTTGTTTCCTCTTGCATAGCATTTATTTTGATTCACTTAACTTGCACAATAATTACATACATTTAAGTATCAGACCATTTGTTCAGCAATGCAATCCTTGTTCCGATATTCAATATTTTTTTGCCCAGTGATCATTAGCACCTCTGCTTTGTTTTGCGTGCCATCTGCTATCTGATTTCAATGTTTTTTTAGTGCTGCGCACTTGGGAATTGAAAATCAGTGTTTTTGTCTGTTCATTATCGTGTTTGCCAGATGGAGGGCTGGATAATCTTATTTATTTTTCACTAACGTATGGTCATTTTTCACAGCACGGACTACTATAAGAATTAACTAAATTCATTACAAAACATCTTCTCATTACATGCTCAGTTGTGGACATTATTCCATTTCATGCTAATATTGAATTTTATTGCTTGTTTTGGACATTGAAGATCGTTTCAATGAGTCAATGAAATAGACCTGCACAAATTAGTTGTGTTGCTTTCTGTGGAAATTTGTGCCAGCACGGCAAAAGCAAGAAAGTTGGCAAATTGTTATCAGAAGATGATGACTTAAGAAGTCAAATATCTTACCCTTACTGACGAAACCTCATGCTGGGCATCTAATTGCATATTACACCTGTGGATTTGTCATCAGATGGGCTTTTGAGGCATGAAAGCAGTAAATATTTTGATGCATGGATCTGCATATGAATGGTGGCCATCTACGTTCTAAAGCCTTTTCCGTCTTTGGCATTGTAATGCACCACCCTCAACCATGGGTGTTTTGAAATAAATTTTTTTAGCCTCCATGTTCATATATGGTATTTGTAACTCATCAAAGGATGCTATTGTGTCACTGTTTAAAATGCCATTGCTAAAATGTTAATTTCACATGTAGTAATTAAATAGATCATATAATTTCCTTGCTGCAGTTTTTGTGTTATATATCGATTAGAACACATCATTGTCCAATGGGGGGAGCTTGTTCTAGGAAGAGAGACCAGCAAGTTATCGAGGACCATCTTCAGAGAGGGGTTTCTGGAAAATACTGCAAAAGTGGAAGTTCTAAGTGGCTGGGGGCCTCATATTTGCGACCTTCTGTGGATATCCAGCATGCAAGAGGGCGATGCCAATCTCTCATGGAATTATGCGTCCAGAAAATATGTCAGGTATTCTCATCTATGTGCATTTTACATACTTGAAGTTTGAAACTGTGGCTGTGCTTCTGCCTCATTTTACTTTTAACTGATCTTTTGTGTCTCTTCTTGGGATAGGATATAGATGATTATGCCACCTTTTCAAAACTCCCGAGGGATATCAGTCAGCAGATTTTTAATGAATTGGTCTATTCACAACGTTTAAATGGCAGTCGCCTTGAGTCTTTTCGGGATTGTGCCCTCCAGGTGACAATTAGAAACATATTTATGATGTTGAAATGCACATTATTTGTTGTAGGAATGATTTGGAGGTGTTTTTATTTTCTCCCTTTTGTCGCAGGATCTTTATCTTGGACGTTATCCTGGGGTGAGTAACCAGTGGATGGATGTCATCTCTTCTCAAGGGTCATCATTGCTTTCTGTCGACCTTTCTGGCTCTGATGTCACTGATTCTGGGTTAATTTATCTCAGAGATTGTGAAGACCTTCAAGTCTTAAATCTTAACTATTGTGATCAGATTACAAACCGTGGTCTAGTATGTATTTCTGGTAATATATTTATTATTATTATTATTGTTATTTCATTTACTCCTTACGGGTTCTTCCTTATTTTCACCCATGAAAGTAATTAGGATCTTCATCAAGAATAAATCAAAACTTGTTGAATTGTTGGATGCATATTTATATGAAGATTACTGCAAAATATTGCATCCGAAAAGTGATGCTATTGCTTGTTTTTGTCTTCCTTTTTTTGTTAACACGCTCTGTCCTCAAGGGCTCAGCATGTTCTGTCAATTTGGTTTACTGTGTACCACTGGCTGACCGACTTCTCTAATTTGATCAAGTTGCTGTCTGAATTCGCCACATTATTTGGGCATATTTCTTTTGTTTAGTTGTATTATTTCCTTTAAAAAAACTTGTGATTTTATCATTTATTTTTTTTACTTAATCTTCAAGAACTTTTCCAGGTTTTCTTTCTGGCAGCGACTCCTTTTGTACCCTTCATTATGCTCATTGCCCGATTATGTTACTTGTTAACCTAGAGCAAAGAAACAGAAGTAAAGCAGAGTCCTTTAATATATTTCAGCAACATTTTTCATATATTCAATCTTGGTTTCAACTTAATCTGCATTCTTTTTATGCAATAATGTCCAACTTCATTTTTTTTCCCAATTCAGAAAGGAAATGTGTATTGGTTGATTCCATTATTATGTCTGGTATGAATTATGATGATAAATAAAAATGATCATTAATGAAATTAATGGCCATTGCTTTCATTCTCAGTTTATTTTGGTGTTGATTCTGTTTCGATCTCTATTTCCCTCAAGTTTTAATTATTTATTTCATTCTAGTTTTGATTCAATTAGTTTATTTTCTTTCTTATGAACCAATCAAGGCAAATTTTTTGAAAGTTTATTTGTTGCTGGGCTTAGGATTTTCTCTATCAATTAGAAGAGATTGTTGTAGTGAAGTGAAGAGCTCTGAATAAACTTTGCAATACCCATTACATGGTTTTTACAGAATTTTCTTTTCTATGTAATTATTGGGTTTCACAGAAAGGTTGTTCCCTCTTATCAAAAGGGGCAATACTTTATGCTTTTATTGTGTCACCTCTCCTTATTCGAAATGTAACAAAAGTGATAATTGAATGAAAATACTAGAAAGCTAATTATGAAAAGCTCACGAAAGATGATTACTTCTATGATGGGATTGGCATTGTTTTTCTTTTCAGTTGTGCTTCTATCTTGATGATCCTATGAAGTTTTATATGGACGGTTATTTTGATTTGAAGGATATATTTTCCATCCATTCTATTAATTTGTTAACTTATTCAACCGGCTGCTTTAGGTCTCTCAAAGTTGGCCAGTTTAAGTTTTAGAAGAAATGATGCAATTGATGCTCATGGAATGAGTTGCTTTTCAAGCTTATTGAATTTGGTGAAGTTGGATTTAGAGAGATGTCCTGGTATACATGGCGGACTTATTCATCTTAAAGGTTTGCTCTTTGAATATATGCTGGCTGTTCTTTCCCCCCCAATTTCACATGGCTACCAACCTAACCAATACACATTTGAATGTTGGGTCCTGAGTGGATTGTATAATTTCACACTGGTGATTTATTTATTTGAGAATTAGTGATTGGTCATTATAATTTTGTTGTGGTGATTGATATCACTGTCAAGCCTTGTAGAGATTGCAAAGTAGCCAGTGAATACTGCTAAAATTTGGATGGTTATAGTTGTTAGGGTCAAATGGGAATTTTGAGTTCTGTAGCCATTTACAACCATTTTATGTTTATTCTTGAACACATATCGTCTTGGGGCTGGTTAGGAATGGTTACGATCCTTGAAAAGCTTGGTTGGTCCACAATATTTATGGGTTTTTTTGCTTGCAAATCATGCCTTGGTGTGGCCAGTGCCTTTGATGCTGGCTGGGCTGCCTATCATATCCCTTCATGTGGTCTCTTGACTGTTTTTATTTGGTGTGATTTTTTTATGTTTCACAGGGTTAAAAAAGCTTGAATCACTGAACATCAAATGGTGTAACTGCATAACAGATGCTGATATGAAGCCCCTCTCAGGTAACTTTCCCTCCTGTTCAAGACAATGGGAAATGTCAATTTTGTTAGTTATCTGTTCTTTGAAATATCCTCCTGGTGTGCTCTCTGCTCTGGTAAAGTTCTGTTTACCTGACCTTTTTTTATGTCCTAATAAGATTATTGTTTGAAGGGTTCTTGGCTTCTTAAATTATATAATGATGAGTGTACACATGTGATTCAATGAAGGCACGCTGTTCATATTTTTTTGGGAGTGTCAGTGAAGGATATATGGTCAGGCATGACAAATGATTGGATTCAGTCCTTTTCTGCTTGAAATTTAAGTGATTAGGATTGTTTAAGCTCATTAATTTTGTAAGGTTTTGTTCTTACCTACCATAAATGTCTTTTTTCCGCTTCATGATATGTGATATTACTTGAGCCTCAATGAGCTTGGTTGTGATATTACATAAAAGTGATCTACATTTTTGCTTTCTTTTCCCATGACATTTTAATGTTTAATGGTTCAATTATGCTTCAGGGCTTTCAAATTTGAAAGGACTACAAATTTCCTGTAGCAAGGTTACAGATGTTGGTGTTGCTTATTTAAAAGGTACTTATTTATTAAAAAAACTTTTGCCACAGTTTCCAAAGATTGACGCCTAGTTTATTTTTTTTTTAATTTTAATTGCTTCTAGCTGGCTATTATTTCTATTATTTAATAACACTTAAAATCTAATGTTGTTATGTTGGGTAACAAAACATCCCCTTTTTTTAAGGAAGTAAAAGATTTTTATTCAAAGCCTCATTTGTGCGGGAGGAAAACTTTTGTTCATAACTGAGTGAGCATACATGCAAAGAGGGGAGGGGATGCAAGCTTGCAACCCTTCCCGAATCATAATTCTTTAGGGTAAACATGTAAGAGTACATGTATCATGTATGCAGACAAAATGTTGCAGAAGAAGTTTCTTGGTTGGGGAGGAAATGCTCAGGGAAATGGAGGTTGCAGAGTCAGCTATCCGTGAGAAGCGTTTGGAATTAGAAAGATCCCTCAGAAATGGAACAACATTGTTTTAAGGTTGAAAGTCATCAGCTTTAGAGGAATCGTGTGGGGCCTCCATATTAAAGCTCTTGACTGCCAAGGAGACTGCCTTAGTTGGTTGAGCTTCCTTTGGAATCGAAGTTGATAGTTTGCCTTTGCAAGCAGACCTTGTGACCACATATCTTTTTAAGGGAAGAAAAATTCTTGTGGGGCCTCGATCTCTTGTACTTGACAAGGGTGGAACTCTCAGAGTTGACTATGTCTTTCTTAGATGTCTTATCAGCTATGATATTGCTTAAAGAGTCTAATGCTTTGGGGATAGTTGTAATAAAGTTAAGCATGGGTTTCTATGGAACTGCTTTTTCAAAGCTTGAAGTGACGACCTCCTCAGTGTTAACCTTAACAATGATAGGTGGTGACTCAAGAGTAGCAGAGGCTTGAGGATGGGTCGAGTGATTTGGCGAAGCTTCTTGGTTCTTCACGCCTCTCGTTGAGATAGTACTATGTTGAGCATTTGATGGACAGGGATTTGTTGTTTGGAAAGGTGGAGCTGGTGCATCCCCAGGAGCCTCTTCTTGTTGGATTTTGGCAACAATAGAGGAAGGCGTGGCAACCACAATGACAATTGTGGTACCAGTAAACAATCTAGGGTTCAACTACATCTAGGAGAAACATTGCAGTGGGAGTTGACTTGGACAAATTTTTAGGGACCCATGAAGTTTTGGACAACGAATGGTCATAGGAAGAGAGGGGATGGCCCAGGCATTTGTAGTGAGAACAAAGAAGCGTGATGTTTTTATGGTGAATAGATTGAAAACAACCAAAATACCCATTTTGAATCCAGATTGTGAGTGGGTAAGAGAGACGGGACATGAAGATTGATGCAGACTCCAGCGATTGAAGACCTTGGAAGGGACCTTGTAATGTTTTTTGTTGAAGGTCGATCTTGTTGGGGGTGCCAATGGAGCGAGATATAGCGAACGAGGCGTAAGATTTGAAGAGTTGGATAGGGGGAGCCCAACCGTAACATGACCTAAAACACAAATGGTGATTTAAACTCATTGTGGAAGAAGGAAGACCATTTTTGAAGTTTCATCCCTCGAAGTTCCATGAATCATGCATTCAACATTTTCATCCTGAAAGCGCATAAGGATTTGTGATTCATTGAGTAACCCTATAGAAATCCATGCAAAACCGATTAGTTCATGGAAGTTTTTTAGTGAGCTCGGTCGTTCGTGGAGGAGTGCAAAACGAAGGTTGCCGACAATGAGATTTCACCTTTCTCAAGGCAACCGTTGAAGCTCCCTTGAAATGGAGAGGGGAAACCATTTTCACCGAAAGGGATGATCTTTAGAAGCGTCAAGGTAGGAAGGAGAATGTCGGGGGTCCACCGACAACAAAGCTTCATTGCAGCTAGGGTTAGTCGGATTCCCGGGATCGGGCTCGAGAGGAAAGGCTGGTGGTGCCATATATGAGAAGCCCTAATGTTCTACAATGGAAGGGATCATGATGGTTTCCGATTCAATTTTCATGAAAAGCTATTGTATTTTGTTGCATGATCGCTTGACATGCAATTTTCTTTGCGAGATTAACAAAATAGTTTTGAAAACTCTTGACCATTTAACTCACCTTAGCTCTCTACCATGGTTGTTGTTTGGAAATGATGGTGTTAGTAAAAGCATCCACCACTCCATTTTCATTCTTAAATATTACACGAATCCATTTGACAACATTTATTGAAAATCACTTATAACGCTTATCACTTATGATAAATAGTTTGAAAAAATAAGCAGTGTTCGTTCTTGTTAGAGCGAGTAATTAGGATATGGGTCTACCTATGTTCAACCTATTTGAATAGGTCTATCGGTCTATCCTATCCCACTTTTCCCTCTAGTCTGAATTTTGTATTTCTTATCTATTTCAAGTCACTAAGAGTTGGCCTCATTCAAGAGGCACGGTTTATGGGTTTATATTTTCTACATGGTCTCAGCGCCCAGGAAACCGTTTAAGGGTCTCTCTCTCTCTCTCTCCCGAGTTGTGCAGCAGTCCCTTTTCTAAAAAAACAATTACACTTAAATTTCAGTAGTAAATCACTTAAATATGTGACAGAAAAACACTTCTTCAATATGCAACGTGGAAACACTTATATAGAATCACCTATCATAAGTGATAATTGTTGTGAAAGTTTTCATTAAGTGGTGTCAAACATACCCTAAAGTGAAGGGTGATTGAGGACATGTCTTAGTGGAACTGGGCTATTGGGATTAACAACAGATGAAGCATGAAACCTTGCCAAGTTCTAGACAGCTTAGTTGATGCTACAATAACAATAATGTAGCTGCAAGTGAACCATTTTCATTTTCCCTATATGGACAAACAACATCCTCACCTTCAATTCATGAGCAATGATGACAAAGGGGTGAGTACGGAAGTACTTGTGAAGGGTTTTTTAAAATTTTCATCAAACATTATATGCACTTCAAATATATCAATACAAGTCATTTGTTTTTTTATCAGATTTGATCATTGGATGAAATCTTACCTGGCTTTGAGAGATCTTTAGAGAGCTTTCTACAATTAAAATAGGATTGTCTTTTTAAGAAGCTTCTTGGTGAATGCTATCGACCATATTTTGGTAAAAGAATGCTTCTTATGCGAAGCGGATGCTGTATCACTTCTAATCCATGTGAACCAGCAGAGTTTGAGATTTATATGATCTATTTAATTTGAACTTAATTATGGTCCTGTTATATAAATGGTGTAAAAGGGTATTAGCGAGTCACACCTTGTTTTTTCTTTGGGTAGTTGTCGAACAATGTCCAGGGAAGTGCATAACTATTGCCCCTCTCCTTGCATTACAAGTAGAACAGATTTTGTGCTTTGCCAGGGCTCGTTTTAAGTTTTACACATGCACAGAATTTAAATTTTAATTGGTTGGTATTGGATCATTTTATTGAAACATTTTGAGCTTTGAGAGGGTCAACCATTTCCAGGAGGCAGGGAATGATCTCTGAGTCCTTTTATCTGTCAGACTGAAAGTCGAGTAACATGATAAATTTGAATGCTGTTTACCTAGTAAAGAAACTTGTTTAGTTATTTTATGTACTGAAATAGCATCTTTTGGTGCCCTGTGACAAAAAAATTGATTCACGCCTTATAACAAAAAGATTGATAGAAATCTTGCTGCCTACCTGTGGGTGCTTTTCATGCTTGAACCATTTATTTTGTTAAGGTGGAAAAACTTTAATTTTGGTAGCAATGTGATTTGGCATCTTTTAATGCAAAGTTGTACACTTTTTCATCAAAGTTTTTCTGTTTATAAATGGTCATGCATCTTTTTCTTCTGACTAAATTTCTTGGATATGGCCTTTGTGCTTCTCAGGTCTGCACATGCTTTCTCTATTGAACATGGAGGGCTGCCCTGTTACTGCTGCTTGTTTAGATACACTTTCAGGTTTTTATTCTTTAAATCATACCATTTTTGTGTGTCGGGATCACACATTATTGTTCCTGCTATTTTGTTTCAATTTTGAATTTGTATTCCTGGCACTGGGAAGGCGGGGGGCATAAGGGTCATTACTGGGGAATCTACAGCTGGCAACAGCTGCGTATTCTAGAAGTGATCAGTGGTGGCCATGTGAGGAGTAAGCGGAGGCTGTTAAATAGGGAGGGAGGGCTGGAGAGAGGGAGTGGAGGAGTTTGTTAGTCTGTTTCGGCTTTGAGCCTTGGGCGGGAGAACCAGGGGGTCTCTCGTGTCTTCTCTCTCATCTCCACTCTTCTCCCTCCTGCAACTCCGTTTCACACAGCTGCAGCCATCTGCTGGAGCCATCTGCCCCTCCATTCTGTATTTCTCATTCTGTAGGTTTCTCCGGGTCGCGTCTCTATCACTAATCATCTAAAAGAAGAAAATTTAATAAAAACTTTGTGCCATGAATGGATGGGCTTTTTGGAGTGTGAATGGAACCTCTAAACACAGTGGTAGAAGGGTTTATGGTAGTGGCTGATCATGCATTTGTCATAGGGGTGATTGTTGTTTCTTAAAACCTTCAGGGAAATTGTACTATTTATGAATTATATTTTCTTGTACAATATAGTTTCACTGCTTCTTAATTTGTTTGCTTATTTTTATGCAGATATTACTGGTCTTTTATATCTGAACCTTAACAGATGCAATCTGTCAGATGATGGATGTGAGAAGTTTTCTCGTAAGATTTATTTACATTAGGAATATGCTGACTCTTTTTGAGCTTTGCTGAAGAATTTTAATTGTAAAATTGAATTTATGATGGGTAAAAATATCTGTAGGACTTTTGGATCTGAAGGTTTTGAACTTAGGATTTAATGACATAACAGATGCATGTTTAGTACACCTTAAAGGTATTTTCCCCTCTTTTTTATTTTTTATTTCAGATTTTTGCAGTCCTGTTATTTTCGGCTGATATTTCACATCTTGAGAACCTTTAGAAATAATTTTGTTTTCCATTTGGGATGACTTTAGATAATTTAGCATCAATGCATTATAAGTTACTAGATTATAAAGCATTAACAGTATTGCCAATTTTTTTCTTGTTTCTGGCAGGCTTAACAAATTTGGAGAGCTTGAATCTGGATTCCTGCAGGATTCATGATAACGGGCTGGTTAACTTGGCAGGTTATCCCTGATATGATTGCATTTTTAACCTCACTGTTATCTCCTAGAATTTAATACTATTGGTAGCATTTCGTTGACGCGCTCAAATCTATTTATTTATAAACCTACTTAAGTCTAGTATTGTGGTATGCAGGGTCGAACCACAGGGAGAAATTATAGTGCAATCCAAAAAAAGGGCAAACAAAAAAACAAAACCTAACCAAAGAATGAACACAACAGTAGAAGGAATGGAGTGAAAAGAGAAAGAAATGAATGAAAAACAGAGTGAAAATGCGAAACAGCTGAGAAAGTGAGTTGGCTAGGAAGAACAATGGATGAATTAGGGAACCAGACAGATTTGAATTGATTAAAGGTTTCTGTTCTTGCAACAAAATTAATCACAGTTGTGTAGAGAGCTGTGAAGGAATGGAGTTGAATTTGCCTCACTCTCGCTTGACTAACCAACAGTGTTCTGTCAACTCATCCTAAGAATAGATTTGTCAACCAAAACTCTGGAAATAGATGGTTCTTTCATGGAGAAGGGAAACGCGAACCTTTTTCAATTTAAGTACTTTGATTGTTGTTTCAAAGGCAAAGACTCCACTATTCGTCATCCGTGGGTATTTAGAATAACATACAAATGATGCACATGAAGAATGAAAATGAGTAAACAGAATGGAATGTCACACTGTTGTCCTTCCAGCAATTCCCACCTCAATTTGTCAATCATTTGGTGAAGAATGAATTAATTTTCTGCACTGAAAAAGATCTATTCCCTAATTTTACCTTTGTTGAGTTTAAGATTAGGGAGTAGGAACAAAAAGACGCAGCAAGCGAAAGGCAGGAAAGAACAGCAGGAGTGAGAACAGTTAAAAAAAATTCAATTCATTACCATCCAATTTCCCTAATAAAATTTAGTTACACATGATCACAAAATTTTTACAAGAAACTCATTCTGAAACATGCAGAAACAAAGGTGAAAAAGAAAGAGTAGAGAGTCTTCTCTGTCGAGATCACTCTGTTCTCCAGCTCTGCCATTGAAACCCGCCACTTTCGATCGCTGTCCCTTGCCTCTAGTTCCCGCTCTCGTAATGAATGAATCCCTTGAAATTCTGTTGCTGCCCACTTTTAAAAGAAGTCTCCACAGATTTTAATTCCACCGCCTCAACTCTGCTAAATTCACTGCCAGTCGTCACTGTCACAATACAACTGTCTTTTCTTCATTTAATTTTCAGACTTTTAATCAGTCCACGTGACAATTTGCAGCAACATCATGCAGCCCCGCCTTAATTAATACTAAATTCCACAGATGTCCTTGCCTTAGACACTTGTCCGGTCCTCCCTCAAAAGCAATATCAACCTCATGCATCTTCATCCCTGTTCGATGTTCATCTGCATATTTGGTCGAACCTTTCGGTCTCAATGTGTTAAACTCAATTTGAGTTCACAGGGTGTTATTGAACCTCCTTCAGCCTTCGAACACTACTCGGATCATGCCCAAACATCTTCATTGCGACTCGGCAAGGATATGTTCATCTATGCAGTTCACAGACACAACGTTTGAACTTCTCCGGATTCGATTCTTCAGCTGCGCTCGCCCTTTTCAGTTGTCTAAGACCCAATCGAAACTCCTCCAGCTCCACAGACCAGCGTCTTTCTCGGTCTCAACCCTGCATGGTGACTTTAGTTCCTCAGATGCTTTTCGTCGAGCACCTGGTGTGCGTCTATCCACACCGTCGCAACCGAAGCATTTGGGAATGTTGAGGGCTCATCTTCAAATCAACCCTGCACAGGGAGCAAACCTAACGAACACGTTATTCGATTCCCATCTCAGCAGCTCTGTCTTGCTTTGGTTCGTCGAGCTTGGATCATCATCTTCGAGCTCAGCTTCCACAGATTTTTATCAGCAGTAAACAACTTGGCTGGCCTCAGTCGCAGCCTTCGCGCGGCTCGGGCTCCCTTTCGGCTGAACTTCATCAGCACAGCTCGACAACAGATCTTCAACCGCGGCTTGATCTCAAGTTGAGCTCCGTTCGTCTTCACCGGTTTGGACCGGTGTGGCTTAGTAGGCCTCGACCGGCTCATCTTCTTTTCCACTCACGACGAAGCTCGATTCACTCTCTTTGTTCGCTCAAGCCGTGGCTTGATTTTCAATTTCTCAGTTCCCATTGTCGATTGACTTCTGTTCGTGGGAGCTCAGGTGTCATCTTTGTTGAGCAGATTCGGGGATGAGGAGATGTACGTGTACGAGAAAAGTCATAGGAGAGATGCTGGTGAAAATCTCCTACGTGGGCACTTGCAAAAATCTTCTACACGGTGGAAATAGGGCTGCTTGAAAATATCCTACGGGCTGCTCCCAGGAATTGACTTGCAGGATATCCAAAAAAAAGTCTTACGGGCTGTTGTATAAAAAAAAAATTAACACAATGACTGAAAAAAGTCATATGAAAATTACCTGCAAAAAAGAATTTGAAAACTCGTGAAAATTAGTTGAAATGAATTAAAAATATTTCCAATTTAGAACAAACTGAAGTTTTCAAAGTTCAACGAATTAAATTAAAAATTGTTCCAGAAAATATATAAATAGAAAATAACCCTCATGGAACTTTAAAGAAATTAGACCCAACACTTGAAACAGTTAATTTCGACTAAAGTTCACCAAAAACAGCAAAATATTTGCTCTAGTAGATGAAATAAATACAGTAGAAAATAATGTTATTAGCTTTGTATTTTGATGTTATTGATGCAACTGTAAAATCAAATGTCAGAAAACTCTCCATCTGAGCCCCCCCCCCAAAGAAAAATAAAAAGATTTCTTTCTAGGTCTGGCAATACCTTTGCGTGGTCTGGCTTTTTTTTGAAGATTGTTTCGTCTTTCATTTTTTTATTCGAATGCAATGCCCTGTTCTTTAAGTCAGACTACTACTATGCCTATGCTTACCATTTCTTCCATCATTGTGCAAGAACCAAACATCAACTTTTTACCTTCAATGAGTCCCGGTCAAGGTTTGCCTTTCCCATTGGCTGGGGCTTTTGTTGTAGTCTTGGTTTGAGTGTTTATGATGTGGTGTTGGTGAACCTGGTTAAATCACATATCATGTGTTTTTTTATGTTACAATTGCTGGGTTTTCATGCTGGCATGTGTTCTATTGTTCCTACTAGGGTACCAGTCTGGCTGATTACCCCAATCTGTTTCCATGGTCTTTTTTACTAGCTGGCTTATATCAAGTTTGTTGAAATCAATTACCACCAGCCATGGGCTAAGGTAGTTGTGGTGCACCTTGACTCAGTCTATTACAATAATTCCCCAATGCATGGGCAGCTGATTATGTTTGGGAGCATGGTGCTTGGTTTTGGGGAATACAATGACTGAAGTGTGTGGCATGCAAAGGTGTTCGTTTGTTCAGTTTAATTTGGTTTTATGCAAAAATTAAACCAAACCAAACCATCTGGTTTATAAAATTTTGGGATTAATTTGGTTTTGTATGAATGTCAGTTTAGTTCAATTTGGTTTGATTTGAATTCATTTGGGTAATGTCTAATGCTTTTTTTAATAAAAACTTCATTTTTTTCTTTATGTTTTTTTTATTTACATAAGACCGTGAAGAGCCCTTGATTAATGAGGATGTTGATGAGTCTCGGAGTTCCTCATGAAGTGTATTGACAAAGGGGAAGTTGTGAGTTGGTTTCAATTGAGACATGGTCAATATAACATTAATTTTTACATTGAGATTTGGAGAATTCTCAAAAACATCGTTCTATTTTATGATGTGGTGTTTAGATAACTTCCACATTGAGAGCATCTTATGACCCGTTTCTTGAGACAATTCATTCGAGTTTTGAAGACGGTTTCATGTTGTATTTATTGACATAATGCTCATAGATGGATTGAAAACCAATTGCAGCTGAGTAGGATGCGAAGGAATGAAGAATTCTTGAGAGCAAATCACAGGGTGGAGTACTTGTCACGCCGCAATAGAGTGAAGTGGAAGTGTTTACTCTTATGCAAGAGTCGCGCCGCAGTCTACATGCATTGCGCTCTGATGTTGCTTTTGAAGTAATCACGGGGTTCAAATTGCGCTGTGATGAGTGGCCATGAATTTTTGGTGCGGGGATGTCCACGGGAGCTAAACACAATCACTTCGCAAGAGTACATTCATGCTGTAGTGGAGGAGCCAAGCCACAAGGAGTCTAGGCCGTGAAATATTTTTGTATGACCGTTTCAGAGGAGAAATCCCTCATGCCGCAAGGCTTGGAGTCACGCTGCAACATTTCCACTACAAATATGTGGAGATATGAATGTCACGTCGCAATACCCTTGGATACGCTCCTAGGGTGATACAAATTTTGAGGATCTTTTGAGTTCCTGGAAAGAGATATAGGTCAACGTTCTTGGAGCTGAAGATCACACCGCAACACAGGGGTTCACGTCTACGCATGAGAAGTTTATAAATATGAGGCTACTTGCCCGATGAAGAATGAAGAAACTTTGAGATAACCAACCATACTTTCCAGAGGGCATCCCAAGGAGGATTTGGCCGGGATTGAGGAGAACAATGATGCGCACTTGATCCAAAGTTCTAAGACACTTGAGGAGGCTGCATGTGTAACATTTTGAGAATTTAAAAGGATACACTATGTTTGATAGCGTACAAGATATGCAACACCGAGTTTAAACGAACAACGTAATCTTAGCTGTTAAATTGGTGGGAATGAATATAATGGTCCTTCTCTTCTAATGTATTAATTAAATCTTTTTAAATAACTAATAAATTTTTAGTGAAGTCATTTTTTAAGTCATTTTTTTCATCAAAAACATATTTTCTTCAAAAATGATTTATATTGTTTTTTATGTACAAATAATATAATTAATTTCTAGAACTTTTAGAAAATATATTTGATAAAATGAACTTCATTTTTGAAACCTGCGTATCCAAATTATCCTATGGTGAAATTTTGATAATTTTCTGAAAAATTTGTTTTTTTATAAATAGTGGAAAATACCGTTTTTATTGAAAACCGTATTTTATTTTCAAGTATTGTTTTTTTAATTAGTTTTAAAATTTAATTAGTTCCCTTTGATTTAAAATAATCCAATTATGGTTTTGAAATGGATTTTATACTTGAATTTAGTATAAAAATATTTTATATTTTAAAAACTGTACCATTAAATTGGTGGTTGATGTGTTTCACGACCCTAACCATTATTTACAACATTAATTATCAATCAAATTCGTTGGAACAGTACCTCCCAAAAGTGGTTAGTTTTAAATATAAAATAATCATTATTTAATCACTTACCCCTCAAGTATAAATACTCCAATTTTCTCCTCACTTTACACCACATTGAGTCATTTAGCTCGACCAATCCCTGTCTATTTCTCTTTCCAACATCCTTAGCTAAGTTCTGGAGGTCCTGATCTTCCAAAAAGACCAATTCTAGTGTCCCTAAGAGGAGATCCATAGAATGATTCTTTAAGAGAAGGTAGTAGTCTTTTTCAAGTATTTCAATTTTATTTTTTCTTCTACTTCCTCTTAATGTGTTTCACCAATTACAAAGTAATAACTCTTGGATCCTCCATATATTGAGATGCTATTACGTTAGTGATATCACCTAAATCCATCTCCTCTTCCATTAAATGAGATACAAAATCATCATTCGTGTGTACGGTGGACTACCATCTCACGAACCGATGTCATTCGTTTTTCATTATTGCTTCCCATGACTTGATATAATGGTGAATTTAAAGTATATATATATATATATATATGATATTTGTAACGTATTTATACTTCAGGAGTCATGATATCGTATATACCTTCTTACGTTCTATTCTGTGGGGATACGATAACGTAGCTCGTGTTTACGACGGACTACTGCCTCACGAAGTGTTGTGATTCGTTTTTTCACAAATGCTTTACATGGAAGGTAATAAGGGTAATGTTTATGAATATATGTGATATACACGACATACTTATCATGCTGAAAAGAAAATATATTTTTTTTCTTTTTTACCTTTCCATTCACTGAATAATGATAACATCGTTTGTGTGTATGCGTGGACTACCGCCTCCATGAAGCGATGCAGTTCGTTTTCCATTACCACAACACATGGATGATATATATATAGATATATATGTGTATTTGATAAAATAATATGACATGTCATTATTATTATTATTATTCCGGAGATGATGGAATGATGACTATTTTGACCATAGACCGAAATCATTCTGGACTTATAAACCGAATATCGTCAAAGTGACTGATGTAATAAAGTAATTGTTATAACATGGTAATAAGTGAAATAAAAGAAAGAATAAACTTGAAAAATGTTCTCAAGAAGATACAAAACGTACATGACGAGTCAGACTCAAGGTAAGAGATTTCTTTAACTCATTTTCCCTTCATTGGTTTAAACTTCTACTTCATCGATTACATCATGCTAAGATCACGTGTGAAATGATTTTTGATCATCTTATGTTGTATTTTCACTTGTTTTATGTGGATTTACAGTTGATACACATAATCAATTCATTTGATTAACGCTCTCTTCAGTGATATGATCTTTATAATGGATTTCGTCTCAATCTCCTTTCATTGAGACATATTTTGATTTTATAGACCTATACTCTTACGAGGTGTATATATAGCCCCTTTGACATGTTATATCATGAATTTCTCCATTGAGACATGTTTTGTTTAATGCTATTCTTTCATGGGGTTTATGATTCAAATATTTTCAAGGTGATAAGGGACTAACAAAAAAACCTTGTTTTAAATATTTTAATGATTTATTTTCTAAATCTTTCTCTTTTATGTCAATGTTTTTAAAATGATTTTTATGAATGTATTTATATGGACATGAATGTTTTTAAAAGGGAATTTTCTAATCTCAAATTTTTTCAAAAGAAATCTTTTTATGGTTTTATATAAGGGGCTTTCTTTTAAAAATCCTCTTAAAAATCCTCTTTCAAACTCTTATTCAAAAGTCAAACTCAATGTTTTTTTGACTTCTACGATATGAGCGGTTTTTTCTTGCCGTCATGATGCCTTAATGTTTTGAAGCTTCCTTTACAAGTTTAAAAGTTTTTTTTCAAAGAAAATGTTTTTCTTTTTATGTGCGCATTATTTACAAAAAAAAGTGATATCAAAATGGAAAATTTATTTTCCACAAAATTGTTTTTAATGATATTTTCCTTAAAGAAAAACCCTATATACCTTGTTTTGGGTATTTTGGTATTGAAAATGTTTAAATAAAAGGTATTTTGATATCCAAAAGTGTTTTCCATGTGTTTAAAAGAGTTTTTTAGAGGGTTTTATTATGAAAAGGTGCAAGCATAAAGTGTTTTATTCATGATATGATACTTGAACATTATATGAAACGGGTGAGCCCGATACAACTTATACGAAAGGTTGAGTTCCATTATAGCTCAGAGGTGATCCCAATACAACTTATACGAAAGGTTGAACTCCATTATAGCTCACGAGTAAGCCTGACATAACTTATATGAAGGGTTGAACCCCATTATAGCTAATGACAAATGGGTGAGCCCGATATAATTTATACGAAGGGTGATCTCCATTATAGCTTTTCAATGCATTGAGTAATGATTATTTTGGAAGTTGCCCGTATGATTATTACAATTAAAAGGGTTTTGAAAGGGTTTTATGAATATGATGCTATAAGTTACCGAAAAGGGTTTTTGATTGGTTGCTATGTTTTTTTTAAGGCTTTGAGCAAAAAGTGTGTTTTTCATGAGAAAATGTTTTATTTCATATGCTCAAAGAACATTGAAGATAAAGGTAAATGTTATATGAGTTTTCATGTTTTCATTGGACTAACGGTTTTCTTTCTTTTTATATCAATTATTGAGTTTTTTGTGCTTATCCCACGTTTTAAAATGTTTTTCACAGGGTTCAAGGGAGAGTAGAGACAAGGATGAAGTTAAGAAGAAAATTGTGAAGATTTATCATGAAATGAAATTGTTAAACGATAAAAAGAGCTAGACCCGAATCCCTAAGGTTCCTTCTAAAGGAGGCCTTGAGGTTCTTTTATAATGAATAATAAAGACCACATCAGACCATAAATCCGATGTGGGATACAGACTCCAACACTCCCTCTCAAGCTAGGTGTATCTAGCTTGGACACATAAAGAAATGGAAGCAAAGAAAACAAAGAATACTGCAAACACTCCCTTTCAAGCTAGACATACCTAGCTTGATTACCAAACAAGACAAAACAGAATAAAACAAAGATAAATCGTCATGGCTGTTGCTCCCCCTCACGAAGATGGATGATGACGCTGAAAAAGATTCGGCAACCCGCTCAAGCGGTGCCGGTCGACGGAGCGTCGGGAAAGCCGCACTGGCGGTGCCGGTCGATCGAGCGTCGAGAAATTCGCATAGGCGGGCTGATAGTCAGAGTCGTCGGGAATACCGCACGGGCGGGCCGATCGTCAAAGTCGCTGGGAATACCGCACGGGCGGGCCGGTCGGCAGAGCGTCGGGAAACCGCACTGGAGGAGGCCTGCATCGAGGTGGGGGATGCCGCAGGAGGAGGCCGGCATGGAAAGAGCACCGTTGTAGATGAGCAGATCTGGAGGTGGGGATCCGGTCGCGGGAGGAAGGGCCACCGGGAGTCACAGAGGAGCCGCGCAGGAAGCAGCAGAGAGGTCCTATCGTGAGAGATCCGCCGGAAGGGAGCCGTCACCTGGAGTCCGTCGCACACACAGTGAGCTGCGCGCCGGAAAAGCCGAGGGATGGGGCGGGTGGGCGACGACCATGGAGGAGGCCGACGACAGAAAAGATCCGACCAGATCTGGCCGAATTTGAGAGAAAGAAGCGAAGCACCGACGAGAGGTGCAGGGCTGGACAACGCCTTCGGGGTGAACTTCTGCAGGAGGAGCGGGCCGTCGCGTGCGAGAAGCGGGGAGGGGCGGGCCGTCGCGCGCAAAGGGGGAAGCGGGGAGGGGCGGGCCGTCGCGAGGGAGGGATGGCGCGAGAGGGCCGCAAGAGCTGCGTTGGGCGGGAGCCGGGAGTCGCGCGGGAGGACGAGGCTGTCGCGTACAACGGGGAGGGGACACCGGAAAAGGAGTCGCGAATGAGGCAGCGAAGGAGGCGGGTGGATCGACGTCGCCGGAGGCCGGACATAATTGGGAGGCTGCTTGGGAAATGAGCCTGGAGGGGCGGCGGCAGAAAATAAACCCAGCCCTACATGTGGGGGGGGGGGCGAAAGGGGAATTCTGGAAAATCTAGGGCAGGGGGAAAAATGGGTGGGAGGGTTCGGATTTAGAGACCTCCCTCTGATACCATGTTGAATGATAAAAGGAGAGACCCTGGTCCCTAAGGTTCCTTCTAAAGGAGGTCTTGAGGTTCTTTTATAATGAATAATAAAGACCACATCGGACTTATGGTCCGATGTGGGATACAAACTCCAACAGAAATCATGTTTTATTTTAATGACTTGTTTTATGAGAAAAATGGATACTAATTATAAGTATACACTTGTAATGTATGAGTTTACTTTGTAAGAGTTTGCCATAATTCTCTAAAACTTTAGACCGAAAAAATCCTCGAAATTTTAAGAAAGTGAATTCTATTTAAAAAATACTAGAATATGTAATGCTTAAAGGCGAGTCCTTGCAACATGAGATCGATCGATTTGTTGATGCTTGTCTAAATCTTTCTTGTACTTGGAGTTTAGGAAAATCTTCCCGTTCCCACGCCTTGTTCTTGTTGATAAGAAGATAATATGGACAGTGGGATTGCAACTGTTGGACATCAAAGATTAGCCACTCAATAAAGAGTGAGTGAACCTTGTAAAAACTCTCGTGTCGTGTGCGTTGTCTCTCTCTATCGGGAAAATGATTTTGAGAGTTGGTGTTTTGGTAACTAGTGATTCATCCTCCCTCTCAGTGGTGGTTCACTCTCACTTGGGCCTTTATAAACGCAACTTTATTTCTATTATATGATATTGAGTATTTTTTTTAATTTAAATATATAAAAGTTATTTGGAATTATATATGTTTTCAAGTATCGATCCATTTTTTTTTTAATTTTTATTTTGCATGATGTCGAAACATGCTAATTTATAAATCAGAGTAGTATTTTTGTTTGTAATATTTGGTTAGAGTTGCAAACTCATTTTTTGATATGCCAAATAAATTGTAATTTTTATTTAAAAATGAAATGATAATTGCTTTACAATAAATAATGAAATTGAAAATATTATACAATACACCCAATATAATACTAAATCATGAACCATCCCTTCATTGGGATGGCGACGTGGTCCTATCAAGTTCTTTTGATTGTTTCTGTTGTTGCTCAGAGTGCTCTTGGTGTTACCAACTACTTGCAATTTTTACTGAGTCATGCACTGCTGAACACACCTCACAGTTGTCATTTTGTTCCAAATATTTGTGTCAAAGACTAATTATCGAGTTTAAATGGTTGTGGTGGACAATAGACATCTTTGATGAAATCGATGTTGGACACTGGCTACGGAAGTCTGCATAGAAAATAAAAGATAGCATTGCAATTTTTTAGCAGACAATAAAAGATAGCATTACAATTTTTTAATATGGTTCGATCTCTCAATAGAGCCTATCTCCACGATCCCAAAGAAGGGATGATTCACCATGGTACGATCTTTGGACGAACAAATTGCGCACCCTCAAACCCTCACATGTGAAACACTTTAGGCTCTCTCTAAGATCTTAAATGGAGTTCTCTAGGCTTTCTCAAGGATCTTACTAGGATTCATTTTCTTTAGATAACCAATCTTTCCTCCCTCTCATGGAGCTTCATAGGCCCTCTCTTGGAGTTGAGATCTCTCTCTTCACCTGATCCTAGGAAGGTCCCCGACTAAACCTAGGGAGATGTATTTATAAGAGTTACATCTCTTCTCACGGGACTTGAGGAAGCTTTCTGGAAATTCTCCCTATATGACTTGGGAAGCTTCTAGTAAATTGCTCCTGTTGACTTGGGAATCATCATGGAAATCCCGTTTATGGGGCATGTGAAGCTTCCATGAAATTTCCCTTTTCAGACTTTGGAAAAACTTCCAACAAATGATGGCTCCTGTGGTTAGCTTGCCAACAAAGATGTTGGCAGCAGAGGCAATGTTTGATGTGCTTTGTTAGCAGCTGAGGATCTTATTCCAGGAATATTTGTGGCAATGAAAGGAATGCGAACAACTCTGTTCTTGTTAAAAAACTTACATATGATAAAGGACTTGTGAAGAAACCACCCTTCCATGCAGGATTTAAATGATGGAGTTCAAATATGCATTAGTGGGAAATTCGCTCTATATAGAAATCACTAAGTAATTTAACGCTGCCAATTCATAACTAAAGGGCACTGACTTGATTGGAAAGTAAATAAAGGGTTTCTAAAAGGATTTTAATATTTCTTTTTCTAATTTAAAAAGATAATGACAGGTATAGTTTCTGCTAAATTAGAATTTAAATAATTATGAATAAAACTAGATCTTGTTCCTCATTAAATAATTTTTATTATCCAAGGAGTTGGGGAGACCAATTCTAAATCCAGATTAATCTATTGAGTGGAGCTGTAAAATAAATCTTCACATTTAGAAGCTTAACATATTCGGTTTTGTAGCACAATGCACTTGATATATTGATGCGTGCTATTGTTCTGGGAGCCTCTTGGGAGGCTGCAATAATGCGATGAAAAGTGTTTCCAAATTTTAATATTGTGTTAATGGCTTTCTGAAAACAGCTGTTTTGTATTTTTGAAAACAGTTTTCTGTTTTGGAAAACAAAAAAACAGAATATATGTTTGGTGATATCTGTTTAGTTTTTTTTTTTGTTTCAAAAACTGTTTTCATTTACTTTTAAAAGAACAGCAACTCCGACTTGTTTTTGTTTTTATTTTCTGTTCCCAAAATAAGTTTTAAAGAGGTGAGCAAAAGGATTGTAAAGTCAACGGGGATCCAATCAGGTCAACTTGAAACTCTTGAGTCACCAATATGATACAGCCACCTAGGTTTTCAGGCTGGTCTGGTCTGGTCTGGTTCATGTCTTAAAAAAATAAGAATTTAGAATTTTCTAATTAAAATATCATAAAAACAATATAAAAATACGTAATGATTTAGATTAAGTTGGATTTGGGTCATGCCACACTTGGGTTGCTGGACCACAAATCTTGGGGCTAGGCTCAAGTCTGTCCTGATTTCAAAATTGTCAGTCTAAACCATCCAACCAGGTTTATGTTGACAAACCATTTTGACACTGATATTTGTGTTATAATATCCAATGCACCGAGTCTTCATTCAACTAAATATAAAATGGTTATTATTTGTTATAAAAGCGTTTTGAATTTTAAAAAAAATTGTTTATATATGTATCTATATAAGAATTATTTATTTATTATTAAAAAAATAAAAAAATTGTTACCCGTTTTAAAGAGTTATCTATATATGTATCTAATGATAGTATTTAAAAAAAAGTTCATAAAACAAATTCTATCTAACAAGCTTTGTTTTCTTATTTTCAAACAGTTTCCAAGTTGATATTATCAAACAGTTTTTTTTATATATTGTTGTCATGAACAGTTTTCAAAAATTGATTTACAAAACAGTTTTGAAGAACAACAAATCAAAGCAGAAAACAAGCAGACCCTTAATAACCATTTTTAGGAAAGGGCCTTTTATTACAGAGCCATTATTTAAGTATTATTTGAAGTACATCTTTACTGTTGGAATAAAATTAGATGGTACGTGATTTATTACTTGCATTGGAAACCAGATGCCATGATCTGCGTTGTAACTCTTATAGGATATGTAAGGTAGTTTGAATGCAAGTGTGAATTACCATTTGCATCACTGAAATGAGTATACTGTATATCACCTAATCATGAACATGGCTTGTGTAGGTTTTTCAATGAACCTCTAGTAATTAAGGGCAGAATATTTTGACTACCTTTACAAGTTTAACAAGTCCAGGGCAATTGTTTTTTTGATCTTTTATTGTTTTTTTTTTCATCCTGCTTTCTTACAGTATCATATTGATGCTTGGATTCTATTATGCAGGCCTCCATCGTCTGAAATGTTTAGAGTTGTCTGATACTGAAGTTGAAAGCAACGGACTCCAACATCTCTCTGGTTAGAGATTTTCTAGCTTAATATGGGATGTGGTTAGTTTTTCATTAATCTATATTTGGTTATTTTCCATAATTTTTTTTTGATTCGTTAAAATAACTTGATGAGCTTACTGGCCTCAATGAACCTTACAGCCTATTTGGGGGTGGGGGGTATGGTTCCTAGGAATGGAAAATTGTATGACCATTTTTCCCATGATAATATTTTATAATTTAATTTATATACTTAAAATTTATAAATTAATATTTAATTTGTAGTTTATTACGATTTTAATTTTAATTTACTTATTTTCTTAGGGGCGTTGTCATCTTTTTGATATTTTTAGCTGTCATTCCATTGTTCAAATGTACAAACCTGACAAAAATTATATCAAATTCGCCTTATCTTTCCTGAAGTTCATTCCTATTCTATTTTCCATTTCCTTGTTTGTTCTCATTCTATTTCTTATTCCCTTTCCATCAAAAGTCCTTCCAACATGGCAAATGGGCTTGCAAGAGTATGTCCATAATTTAATGGAAGCCTATCAACGTGATCAATACTAACCAACATCAGGGTCAGTATGTTTACTGAGGACATCACTAACCAACATCAGGGTCAGTAGCACAACTACAATGAGCAACATATGGTAACTATGGCTGTGATGCCACGGGGATTTTGAGGTACCATTGTGTTCAACTATGTTGAACATGGATAAAGGAGTGTGTTGTGAGATGCGACTATCCATGTTATGCTGCAGTATTCTTGAAATGTAGAACGACATTCCTTTTCCATGGGACAAATTGCCAATTTACTAAACATTTTGTTTGGGGCCCAGTGGGCACCAGTATTTTTTTTTTGTGGGCATCCCCCCCCCCCTCCCCGAATATTTCTTTCTTTTTAATATATCCAAATATTTGCATTTTTAAGAACCCGTGCCCTTGTGATCATTGCAACCCTGTTGATATCTTCATGGTCCATTCTTCTCCAAAAATATTTGCTTTACTCTGTGGGTGATATGGGTATGTTACTTGGATGTAGGTTTGATTAATCTGGAGAGCTTAAATCTGTCATTCACTGCAGTAACTGACAGTGGCTTGAGGAAGCTGTCAGGGCTGTCATCCCTTAAATCACTTAATCTTGATGTTCGGCATATTACAGATTCTGGACTGGTAGCTCTGACAAGTTAGTCTGAAAACTCCAGTGTCTTTTGATGCGCCTTCTTTTTGTACGGGAGTAATTTTTCAGTTCAAGCCATTTTTAGTTGATGATATATAACTAGTATCATTCCCCTGAATTATTCTCAGATGCAAATTGGTTTGTTTTTAAAATTTAGTTCTTCAAACTGTAAATTTATTGGGTGGTCATTGCTTGGTTCATGGTACTCTGAAATCTGTATTTGAGTTTTCATTCATGGTTCTTGAGCTTGCTCTTGAAGCTTTGTAAAATATTTTACAAGAGCATTGATCATCTTGGGTTTCTTTGATTTTCTCCTTTGGTTTCAGGTTTGACCGGCTTGACCCATTTAGATTTATTTGGAGCTCATATTACAGATTCGGGGACCAACTGCCTGCGAAGTACGCTTACAATGCTTTAAATCTTTTAGTTACTCTTTCGTTTGTTAGGTTCTGTATGTTGTCATCTGAAATTTTATAATTCAATTATATTTGAAGTTAAAATGTGGAGGGGGCCACATAATCTTTAATGATTTGCTACTGCTGGCTTGGTAAGCCAACCGTGTATAATCTTGGACTTTTGGTGGAATGTTTTGTTTGTTTATGCATTTATGCAAGAGATTGATTGGAACCAGATTATGATGGATAAATGATCAAACGACTTTTTGGAAAATTCCAGTCCCTCACAGGATCATACCTATATTAATCTATTAAGGATTAAGTACATGGCTCTCTAAATTGGAAAAAGATTTCATTTTCTTGAAAACATGAAAACAATCTTTTTTCCCATAAAAATTTGTCTTTTCATTGTATAAAAAAATGTTCTCTCAGCTCCACCACATTCTTTTTGTGTTCTATCTAGTTATTGATTGGCTTGTGTCATTTGATCAGATTTGAGGAACCTGCAATCTCTGGAAATATGCGGCGGGGGATTAACAGATGGTGGTGTGAAGAACATAAAAGAGCTCTCATCTTTGACTCTGCTGAATATCTCACAAAATTGCAGTCTCACCGACAAGTCTCTGGAACTGATTTCTGGTAATCTCATAAGCTTTTCTTTTCTTGAATTTAAGATTTGTTGGCGTGAGATGAGCGTTGGGGTGGCAGGGTTGACGGCACTGGTATCCTTAAATGCCTCAAATTCACGGATCACCGGTGGTGGGCTGAAGCATCTGAAGCCACTGAAGAATCTCAAGTCCCTGGCGTTGGAGTCGTGCAAGGTGAGCGCAAATGATATTAAAAAGCTGCAGTCAACCGATCTGCCCGGCCTCGTCATCTTCCGCCCCGAGTAGGCCGAGTCAATGATGTCTGTACATATGTAGTGGCTCTATGATTGGTGAAATTGTACATATGGGCGTCGGCTTGCGAGGAGGTGGTGGCTGTAAGTATTGGGTGGCTTGAAACAGAGGCTTTGGCTGGGATTGAAGTGAAGAATGAAGTTAAGAATGAAGTGCACTTTGTGTTGGGAGTGGCTGTGTATATGTTAGTGGTCCACTTAAGCCTGTTCAGTTTCATGTTGTCATGAACAACGTGTTAACCTTCTCGTGTTTCCGAATCTTCAATTTAACGTTATGTAACCCGCCCAAATCTCTCCTTTTATAACATCGCCCCCTCTTCTCTCTTTTCCCTCTTCTCACGGTGTGGTTTGACCTTCCTCTTCCAATGCCAGCTTCTCTCTAAACTTATTCCTTTGAATTCTAAAACTTCATCCATATAAAAGCTCTATAATAAGTAGACCTCCAATAAACACAACATACATGATCACCAACTTTGATTAGCCATATGATTTTCGCAGATTCCTTTTTGCAGGACTCACCAAACTCTTGACTATGCTTTGAGATTGTTTATTTAGTTGAACAAATGCTTGGTGAGTTAAATTTCTACTAAAACAGAATTTTAAAAGGCTAGCGTTTTTAATTAAAAAGATCTAAGGTGACCTACGTCATTACAGGTCAATGATTTCGAGGGAAGTTTGAATTTTGAGATTCAAACATGGGGCGTTTTGTGATTTAAGATTGGAATCGAAATTCCAAGAGTTGGGACACCTCTAGAAGGTGTTTGGGAAAGAGTTTAGAGAGCTTATTCCAAGAGCTGGGACACCTCTAGAAGGTGTTTGGGAAAGAGTTTAGAGGGTTTTGAGTATCGACGATTGAGATGAAGTTGGGTGGTGTGACTTTTCTATTGTTTTCAAAAGTAGTAAGCCATTAGGTACCCGGTGACCTAGCACCAGGTACTCATTGCTTACCATTTCAATGGAGTATGTTGCTCTATTTTTTTTTAAGGATTCTACAAATTTGGCTTGGAACTGACAATGGTTTTGGTGTCATTTCATGGGGCATTTGATTGCAAGAGTACCTGGTGGCATAAGCCTTTCACACGTTGTTGGTTGCAGTTTCGGTGACACAACGATGCTTGGTGAGTTTTCAACGTTGGATTAAATTGGATAATTAATTATAAATATTTATAATTAATTGTTGGAGCCTTGTGATATGATAAAAGGGCTTAGGAGCATGGGGAGGCTTGGTCCAGGCTTGGATGGAGTCGAGCGAGCGCAACTTAAGGATGACAACTCCATTTTTGAGGTAGGTTGTCCCTTTAATACTAACTATATTCATTGAATGAATGTGCACTTTATGTGTGTGCCTTAAGGTTCAAGTTCTAAGTATGGGAACTTTGCAGAGAGGGCCAGGTGATTCTCGACATGTGAATTAGGCTAGGGCTAAGCCTTTTGTAGTGATCTGAGTGTGCCGCACATGCGTTGGTGATTTGAGAGACGCTCAACGACTATGACACCAAGGGGCATGGTGTCTAGAATTGCTTAAAGGACCACTAAGTGTGTAAAACCCCAAGCTTCGTCTAAATTACAGATCCTTTTAAAATTTATTGGAACCTGTGTATCTCATCTGGTTTTAAGTGTTATGGAGGTTGGGAGTGACCTGGGTAATGTTTCAGGTGAATGGGGTTGGTTTGCAATTGAAATGTTGTAGACTGTATCCATTCATGCCGTGACACAGTGTTACACCATGAAAGTGCCAAACATGGAGACTAGCTCCTACCCCAAAAGGTCATAGTGTGAACCTTTTGGTAACGCCGTGAACCATGCTTGGTGGGGAAAAAGGAAATTGTTTTAAAAATGAAATAAGGATTTGGGGAGGGCCATTCCGCCGGTACACAACAGCAGACTCCATCTCCTTCATTCTTGGGTTCTAAGTGAGGGATCTCACTCGTTCCTCAATGGATCTTGGCATCGTTTGTCTCAGGAGGTATCCTAGGGTAAGGCTAACACTTCGTGTCCTTTCTTCTTTGATTTCTCTCATCGACTTTAGGCGTTGCACCATTTATGACCATTATGCCCTATTTTCAGGGTTTTTATCTGCTTTTTCGATTCTCACCTTTTGAGCTCGAATCAGAGGTTGTTATTCAACAAGTGCCAATGATCATAAGGTAGGTGGTGCCTAGATTTCTCCTAAATTTATATGAGTGTTATATGTTGCGTGACAAATGGGTGTGAGTGGGGCGGTCCGGGTGAGACCGATTATATAGCGTTTTCAGTATTTGTGGTTCCTAGGAGATACTCATGCGAGAAAGGGTACTATTGAGCCTAGTATGGCATGGTAAGTGCAATTTGTGACTCTATGGTCGATTGGGTGTGATGGTGTCAGGCATGGAAATTGTATCATGATGTGATGACTGAGATGGTGCCATGAGAATGCGTTGGGAAATGCCGTGTGACTATGGGTGATGCTGATCACTAGAAGTGAGGTGACATGATTCTTCATGATGAGGCAGATGATGTTAACCATTGCCACAGTTGGGTGAAGTGGTCATAGGTGGCAATGAAGATTCACCAAAGGTATGTCCTAGGATTGTTGGTGATGCCGCTCACTATGGTTAGCCGATGGTGATGTGGGGGTTGTGTGCACACAGGATAAAACCCAGTGAGGTGTTGCTGACAACTCATTATGGGCGGTGGCCTCCATAGATTAAGCAACATAGGGGATGGTGTTGACCACTAGTACGAGGGAGGTGCTCACCGTCGAAGGCCATGAGTGATGGTGCGTTGAGACCATCAGATAGGAGTTAAGGCTCACAATTTATGTTGGGGCCATTAGACTGAAATTATGGAAGGACGAGTATTGTTGTGCCTTGGGTTCATCAGGTTGTTGAGCCGACGGTTGGATGAAAAAAGTGGAAGTCCATGGGACTTGTGATATGTCTTGTGGGCGTGCCTTTGGGATGCTAGGTTGAATCTAAAGGATTATGTAGGCATGTTCACTAGTACAAAATATATTTACCGCGATGCGATTTTCACGTCGGTTATTGAATAATCGATGTGAAAAAACAAGCATCATTTCTTTTCAACGTTAGTTATTTAATATTCGACTTTGAAAATGAGGTTTATCACGCCGGTTACTGAATAACTGATGTGAAAAACCTTTTAATTTTTTATGAAACCTCAGGTGGGCTCATTTTGGGGTCATTCTTTCTCACGAAAGTGGTCTCTTTTCTCTCACACGGGGAACCCTAACCCTTCATTCTTTGATCTGGTGGAATCTAATCTCATTCATTTAGTATTACCACCGTCATCCACCCTCAGCTATCATCGACCGCCGTTTTCACTCTCTCTGCGTTGCATTTCCATTACCTTCGACTTCTCATTCATCCCTTGTCCGATATATATTTTCAGTTCATGTTTATTGTTTAGATTTTTCGTTGCTCGAGGTGCCTCAGCTCGACATCTTGACATCTCGTGACTCGAGGCGATACTGTGGTGTTTGGTTCGATGCATGGTTTTTTGATTTTCCAATGTGACTTTGTTCTCTATTTTTGAATTTGAAATTTGGGATTTGCGGGTTCTTGGGTTTACCAGTTGAAATGTGAGGTTCATACTTTTCCATAAAGTGGATTTTAAAAAATACAAAAAAATGGATTTGGAGTTGTTTTGGGCTTTGCTTGAATGATCTTTGCCTCCGCTAATATTTTTCCATCTCTCCGCTATTTGTATTTTTTGTTCGGATTATTTGCACATGTGAGGTATTTTTTAATTGATATATGTGTTGTTTGAGATTAAGATTTGATTAAATGATTATTTGACGAATTCATGTTATAAATAATTTTAATTTAATGATTAATGTGTGTCCAAGGTTTGTTTTTTTATGCATTGGAACATACGTTTTGAATGTATAATGGATTATGATGTTTGAATATATTTAGATGATCATACTGATTAGATGATATTTTTTGATTATTTATGAAAGAATGATAATTAAATATGTTAAAGTGATACTTTTATTTATCAAATTTATTGTATTTCTTTTATTTGTGAAAAATTTTATGGTATTTTTTATTATTATTTATAAAAGTAAATTTGAAATTAAATTTCAAAATATAACATCTTATTTTCAAGTCATGATATTTTTTTATAGATAATAATGATTTGAATTTGGATTACTGCACTATGAACAAGTGATGAATATGTGGAAGATGTTCATGCTTTTTTGGAATTCTCTAAACAAAATGTCTCAAGCAATGAATTGTTTTTTCTGTCCATGCTTGAAATGTTTAAATATAAATAAGATGGGAAGTAGAGAAATCAAAGATCATTTAATTTTTCATCGTTTTAATCTGAGTTACAACCCTTAGATTTGACATGTTGAAACTGGACGAAATTCAAGATCTATTGATGATGATGATTTTCAAGATGATAAGTCTTATCAATTTGAAGAAATGATTCGTGATATTGAAGTAGAAGTAATTGGGAAAGAATCGATAATTGAGCATTTATATGGTGATGCATAAAAATCATCGTATCTAGGTTGTACGTAATTTACCATTTTATCAATGATGTTAAGATTGATTAACTTGAAGGTGAAAAATGGATGGAGTGACAAGAGTTTTATAAAGTTGCTACAGTTTTTGAAAGAAATTCTTCCAAAAAAATGATCTTTTATTTTCACATTACAATGCGAATAAAATGTTATGTCTGATGGGTTTGGGGTGCAAGAAGATACATGCCTACCCGAATGACTATGTACTATATATGAAGGAATACAAAGGTTTTTCAGAGTGTTCTAAATATGGGACATCACGGTATAAGTTGAAAGAAAAATCACATGCTGATTTAGTAATTATAGAGACCCCTTCCAAGGAAATTTGGTATCTTCCTATAACCCCTCATTTGAAATGTTTGTTTGTAAATTCAAATGACGAAAAAAATATTAAGATGACATGTGGATGAGTAGATATCTGATGGAAAATTACATCATCCATCTGATTTTCCACAGTAGAAGAAAATTGATCAATAATTTCATATATTTGAAAATGAAGTTAGAAATCTCATACTTGAACTGTGCACAGATGGAATGAATCCATATCGAAGCCTTAGTAGAAAACATAGTTCATGACCTGTTTTATTGGTAATTTACAACTTATCTCCTGAACTTTGTATGAAGTAAAAATATATCATTTGAGTTTAATGATTTATGGACAAAAACAACCTGGAAATGATATTGATGTTTTCTTGTCACCATTAATCGATGATTTGAAACTTTTATAGGATGAAGGTATTAGAGTGTATGATTCTTACAAAATGGAATATTTTCAATTGCATGCCATGATTATGTTCACTATAAATAACTTCCCAGCATATGAAAATTTGTATGGATATAGTGTTAATGGGCATAAAGCTTGTCCAATTTTTGAACAAGAGACTTCATATTATCAACAAAAACATGGGATAAAAATAGTATACATGGGACATCAAAGGTTTTTGTCTACGGATAACTCGTATCAAATATTAAAAAAAGGAATTCAATGGCTCATAATAATTTGATATTGCTCCAAAACCTTTTTCCACCGATCATTATTTTGACAAGTTGAAAAAATTTGATGTCACATGCAAAACGACATAGAAATCTAGAAATGATAGAAATATTTGGAAGAAACGATCGATATTTTTTGAGATTTCTATCATGAAGTCAAACATAACATTGATTTCATGCATGTAGATAATAAAATATGTGAGAGTTTGATTGAAAAAATGTTAGATATTAAAGGAAATACTAAAGATAGGTTGAATGCAATATTGGACTTACTCTCAATGGGAATGAGTTTGGAGTTATCTTCCACTCCTAATGAAAGATGAACATGCTTGCCTCTACCTTGTCATATATTATCCAAGAGGGAGAAAATTAATTTTTGTTAGTGTCTCTATGGTATTAAACTGCCACAAGATTATTCTTAAAATGTAAAAAATTTCATTTCATTAAAAGATTTGAAGTTGTCAAGGATAAAATATCATGATTGTCACATCATGATGAAATAACTCCTACCCGTTACATTGCATGAAATATTTACCATCCATATTAGAATAACTATAATGAAGGTGTGTTATTTTTTCAATTCAATCTATAAAAAATTGATTGATCTGTATTCATTGAACAATTTGGAGAACAATCCAGTTTCTATACTTTGTGAACTGGAAATGTATTTTCCTCCATTTTTTTTTGATATCATGGTTCATTTAATGGTTCATCTGGTGTGATAAATAAATCTTTGCGAGCCTGTATATCTACATTGGATGTATCCTTTTGAAATGTATATGAGGATATTGAAGGGATATGTTAAGAATCCATATCAACCTGAAGCCTCCATTATCGAGAAGTATATTTCTGAGGAGTTTGCAGATTTTTTCACAAGGTACTTATCTACAGTGGAGCACATTAGTTTGCCTACATCTTTCCATAAATGAGTCAATTATGGGGGAAAGGGGATTCATGTCTTAAAAGTAAAATCATTGACAGGTGAACAGATAAATAAGATACATTTATACATCTTGAATAACATAGATGATGCTCAAACCTATATAACATTTCATATTAATGTATTAAAACAATTTTATCCGAAGAAGAAAGATATTTGGATTTTGAATGAGAAAAAAAACTTTTTTTTTCATGGTTTAAAGAGACTGTGCATGGTAGATCAGATGCATCCAAAATATTGAGATGGTTAAAGGGTGGTCCAAGTTTAAATTTGATAACATGGACTGGGTATGATATTAATGGCCATACATTTCATATAAAAGATGAGGACAACATAAGTGCGATTCAGAAAAGTAGTACATTGGTGCTCACAGAAGTAATGCATTTTTTGAGTGCCAAAGACAAAAACACAATCTCTGCATCAAGTGCATATTACAGAGTCATTGAAGAAATATAGTACGTTGATTAAATTAAATTTAAAGTTCCATTTTTTAACTAGAAATGGGTTATCGGCAACAAAAGTGTCAGACATGATGAATTCGGTATGAAATTATTCAATTTGCATAGATTGAAATAAACAACTGATCCTTTTATCATGGAAACACATGATTTTTTTTCTATGTTCTTGACCTATCAAATATGCAGTGGTCTATCATTTTATAAGGGAAAAAAATATGTTGGTGATGATAAACTTGATGAAGATACCTATTTGTGCGAGATCCCTACTTTCATGGAAAGATTAATAGATAATATTGATGAGCATGCCATAGACATGGTTTTTTCCATATAGAACGATCATGAAGAAGGAATATGGGAAACCCCCTTTAGTAATTTCCTAATATTTTAGGTAACATATATTTATTTCTTGTTTACCTTTTTAAATTTTATAAAATGTTAGATGTATTAATTTTTTTTACTTAAAACACACACTATAACCAATATGTTGTTTTTTTTGTTTAGATTAGTTTAGTTTTGTTTGTTTCATTTTTCAATTATTCAACTTTATATATAACTAATGTATTTTTATTAATTTTCACATAATCTTTGTTTTTTTTATTTTGTTTTTTTGAATATTTTTAAAATTTTTATGTAATAATTGGATTTTTTCCTTCACTTATGTCATTTCACCCACCTCTCATTAATGTTGTTAGCATTTTAGTCAACTACTTAAAAAAATATGAATACAAATGTGTTTAGTTTAGTTTACTTTTTGTTGGATCATTTTTAACCTTTTATTTATATTTATATTTAATAGTTGGATTTGAATATTTTTGTACTAATTATTTGTTACTTTGATTTATAGGATAATGTCAGATCAAACATGTGAGTCACCTAAATCTTCTATGGAGGATTGTACACATACTTCTATTGAGGATCCTCCTCATCCTTCTACACAATAGCCATCTAATTCTACAGGGGAAGAGGATACTTCCAGGGTTGGTAAACATGGCTACACACATTTACTATAATTATTAGTTTCCCATAACTGCAACTAGAGGATATCAGTTGACTTTGATGATAATGATATTCATAGGGTTCCACCTTCAAAACAATTCGAGTCTTTTATTTCAATGAATGCTCGGTCCAAAGTTAGTAATTTGTTTTTTAATCAGAAAAGTGTCAAAAGTGACAATATCTCAATTATGGGATATAATTTTGGTAAGATCATTTTTTATTATTTTACTTATCATGAAATGTTTTTACCAATATAGTTTTTTTCACTTCTTATCATATGATATGTTTTATACTTGACACTAGAGAAATCAAGAAGAATTTTTTAGTTTTGGATGCTAGGAGATGGAGGGATTTTAAAAAAACCCTTACAAGAGAGTTCATTTTTAGGGAAATAAAAAACAAAAATCCATGTGATAAATATACCTATCCAGATGAAGATAAATGGAAGTGATTTGTTGAAATAATATGATAAGAATAATTTTTGGTAAGTGAAATGTTATATTTTAGAAGTTTGTTTTATATTAATGATCCTATTAATGATTTGTTCATTATTAATTTACATCTAATGAGGAGATATCATCAGGAGATTCAATCCAAAAATGTATACCCTCATACTTTATCTTGTGGATGGTATACGTTATTGGAAGAATAAATGATGGATGAAAAATTTTAGAAGCTGAGAGATGAGTCTTTAGGCTCCATAGAGGTTGACCCTCCCCCCCAGTTAGACATGGAAAATGAAATAGGACCCGAATGATAAAAAGGTCCAATATCTTATAGAAGAGTCAAGGGATGTAGCTGAAAGGATTGTAAGATGTTATTTAATTTATTTATGTTATTTAAGTTAATTAAAATCTTGATATATTGTGATTTACTATCGATTTTTTTCAAATATTATATATCGGAATCCCTTGAGGAGTAGAGTACACATGAGACCTTCATACCCAAGGGTAGGAAGGATATTTTAGCTACTACATTGGGAAAACCTGAACACCCAAGTCATGTATGAGGATGCAAAAAAGGTGCATCGATAAAAAGTGTTTGGTTGTTATGAAGATTATTCAAAGGAGGATGTATATAAAAGAAAAATATAATATTTCAAAGTTAAAGTTCAAGATATGGGTGAGACGACAGAGGAGAGGATCAGAGCTTCAATACAATCAATGTTTGTAGACATGCAAAAATAGTTTTAGGCTGTATATTATACTCCTCCACCTCATCCTACATATCCCACTCCTCTATCTCCAACCACAGATCCCACTCCTCCACCTACTACTTATATATCTTATACACCCCCTCCTCTACATCTTACCATTTATTGTGATTTATATGTTGAGGATCTCCAACATCATATTTTTGCATATGCGATTATATATTATATTGGGGATACCATTCTACATCAAAAAATAGATATCGAGTATCTTAGGGTCACTGTATAGGATATTATAGATAGATCATCAAGAATACCATTCCCTACAGATGAGGTCACTACAATTGGACAAAGTATCAACCATTTTTTAGTTTGACCATCTAGACTTATCCAAAATATTACCATTGAGGTATGTGTATATTATATCCTTATTTTATATTGGTGCTATATTTTTTTTAACATTTTAAAATTTATATATTTATCTAATTTTTTTACAGGAATACTTTAAAGGTAAAGAAATACTATATATACAATAATAATTATAGGCTGCTATGATTTCAGATACAACTGCTATGATTTCAGATACAAATTCTTATGGACTTGATAGATTTTTCCACCATATTCAGATTTTATGTCGGAAGTTTATGACATTCCAATAGATGATATCATTTATGGGCATGCAATGACTATGGTGATTTTAAAGAAAGATATGATAGAGCTTGTAACTGGAGATCAATTGGTAATCAACACAATGCAATTATTTTCCATAAAAGTCAATTATCATATATATTTTAGTTATTTTAATTTATTGAAACTTAAACTTATGTTTTTTGTATCAGATATATTTATACAATATGTATACATCATGATACAATATCAGTATATATATTTATGGACCCACAATTTATTTCACCTATAGTGATGATAATGAGTGATATAGAAAGAGCAATTTATATCATTGAAATATTTCAAAATAATGAAATTCAGCTTTGGATGCTTCTATATCTTCAAGAGTACAAAACATATATTTCATAAAGTTTTATATCTCTTAACTAAATAACCAATCACATTAATTTTTTTTGTATATTATTGGCCAATGGATGTTGGGTTTTTTTGTCCAAGAGAGAAGAAAACTTACTGGAAATGCTCTATCTATGGTGATGTGTAAGATAATTTTATGAATGTATTGAACACATAAGTTTGAATATTTGAAAACTTGTATATATTATAATGATATTTAAATTTATTCCATACATTCTATTTTCAAATAGGGCATGATATTAATTTATAGAGATAATAGGAAATAAGATCACAAAAATCAAATATGTAAAATCAAAGGTGATCTCTCATTTATAATTACTACATTTTGGTTACAAGTACTTAAAATGTTATTTTGAATTGAAAAATTATTTTTAATTAGAGGAATTATATTTAAGGAGTAAAAGAATGTGGATACTCTGTTTTAAGATTTATGTTTGAAATAATTCAAACAGGACAGTTACAAAATTCAAGAAGGTTATATTTTGTTATAAACCTTTCCTTAAAATTTTCATTCATTATATTCAGAATATATATTAAATGATTTCTTCTTAATTTGTAGCTTTTTTATGACCCTTAACCTTATAGTGTATAAGATCTAAGACACTTACAAAGAGAATGGGAGGATTATTTCATAGGTATGATTGGGTTTTAGTTTATTTGCAATATACATTATAAACTTTAAATTTCGAATTGTAAAGTTAAAATGCATTGATTTTATAATACAGGGTTGTGCTGCTGCTATATTTTTTTTTGTTTATGGTTTATTGTTATACTGTTGGGATGGGAAAAAACATTTATTATAATGAAAAAAATTATTTTTCATGTCGGTTATTTTATAACCGATGTGAAATATTTTTCATAAGGGGTTTTCATGTCAATATTTACATAATAAACATGAAAAATACCTATAAATATATAGTTTTAGGCTGGTTTCTACAACATTTTTTAGAAAAATTATGTTAAAAAACATTTCTCATGTCGGTTAATAAAAACTGATGTAAAAAATTATTTTTTACATCACCTACAATAATGCCGCAAGTTAACCGATGTTAAAAAACCCAGAATGAAAAACCCTTTTTTCCAGTAGTGGATTTTAGGTGGTGCCATGTAGTGTATGTGGTTGTGTTGGAAAATGATTACATGTGATATGGAAGTGGTTGGAAGTTCAAGGGCTCTTACGGTATGAAAAACTGTGGATGCATTGTTTTAATCCGACATTGGATGAGGTAGGTAAAGGCTCTCTTATGGTTGCGGAACAAAAGTAGAGCGAGTTATGTGATATGTGTTGATTTCCATTTATTTATGTTTTTTCATACATTGGTATGTGTATAGATTTAAGATAGGGACACCATTGTTGGTGGCCTACTAAGTTCATACTCAGACCATGTATGGGACCTTCAGAGCATGTTTAGACTTTATGGTTTTGAGTATATGAAAGAGATCTGGTTTAGGGTTTGAATCTTACCAAGCAGGGGCATGCATAGAGTACATGTGCTTGATGTCATGAATTTTGTTTGATGATTTGGGTGGTTCCTCAGTGTCATGCTGATGATCTTTTGGGTTGTTTTGTTCGTGTATATATATGATCGGCCCAGGGGTGATCCTGTTTAATTTTTTTTATGGCTGGCATGACATGTAGATATTTTCTGACATATGACAGGGGTAATTTGGATCATTATTTCTATTGTTTAAATTTCTTCCACTATTTTTGTTTTATCACTTCCAAAGTATTATTATTATCATCATCATACGGTATAGTCTCCCCACTATCATTTAATAATCTCTCATTGCTAGTCGACAACCTTTGACATACGTGGAGGTGCACCTTAGGTCACATGAAGACTACCAGTCCAGTTACTATTCCAAGTAAACTGGGGCAATGATATGTTAAAAATTTGTATAAGATCTATTGGAGTTATGAGGTAGAATCAAAGATATTTAAAATTATATCGTAACATCATAGGAGGTTAATTACAAGTGGTAAAAATATTCAACTAATTTCTAGATAGTATTAATGGCGGGTTATTGAAAAGTGATTTTTTATTTGGATCATCATAGACTGGGACCTAGGAATGTGTAATAAATTGTTATGGAGGTTATGTTGAGTGTCTAAACAACACCTTCATGAGATTAAGTAAAATTTAATAAGAAAATGAGATTTTTGTTCTGCTTTTTATGGTTTCCTTTGTGTTATTTGATTCAAACTTATTAGTATTTTATGTCATCGATTTTTGTTTGGACTCTTGAATTGAGTGGAAATAGGGAGTGCTCATGCATCATGATAGCCACTTAGGGATCACATGAAATATGTGTGTGCTTTTGATTGTGGCTTGGAACTTGGAATAAAAGGAAGGGGTGATCTATTTAAAGTGTCAAAAACAGATTGAACAATGTTTTCCCACATATTCACTTGGTGAAATTATAATTAGTTACCCTAGGTAAAGGTAGTGGTTTTGATAATGAAGTGGGTTGGGATATTTGAAGTGTTAACAACAGACTAAACGGTTTTTTTCTACTTAGTCTCTTGGTGACTATATACTCATCCAACCTAGATATGTGATTCCTAATGCGATGAATGTTTGATCCTATGGTTATAATATACACATGGTTTTTGACTACGATATAGGCCATTAGGGGGATATAAGGCTAGATGATATGTGATATGGGTGCGGTAGGGAAGTGTATGCATAGTGAGACATGCTGCATGTTATAACTTTTTCTATTTTCAATATCTAGTTTTTTATATTTGTTTTGATCATAGTATTTGGTTCTCAGTGTGATGCCACCTATATGACCTCCATTGAAGCATTATGAGGGAAGATATGTAGTGCCACTAGGGTGTACATAGGATGAGGACCTTGAGGGGGGTGGGGGAGCATGATTCATAATTGGATGCGCTGAGGAAACAAGATAGCCATAACAAGTAGAGTAATTTAGGACATAATGGGTAGATGAGTTTTGGCCATGGATGGATGAGAAGATCAAGGTGATCTTGGAGTAGTTAATTTAGAGCATTAATTTGGGTGATTAGGGAGCTGAGCTATCCATGTGTTCAACGTGGGTGTTTTAGTCACAACACCCTCCCTTGTTTCAGGGAGAGGGTGGTCCATAGGCAGAACGTTATTTGATAAAGTATGTGCAGACTATTTTTGATCAGATTGAGACTTCCCTAGTTTAGAGGGTGAAGTTAGCCACATATATACTCAAGGGACTAGTGAAGTACTAGTAGGATGTATAGGTATATGAAGACATGAATTATGGGCTCATATGGAAGGTCTTTGAGGTAATGTTCTTCAAGCACTTCTTTATAGAAACTTTGAGGGTGAATCAAGCCTACGATTTTATACACTTACAGTAGGGAGAGACCTAAATTATGGATTATACTAGGAGGTTTATAGTCCTATTATGTTTCAAACTGACTATGGTAGGAGAAAACATCACCATGATGCGGCGGTTTGAGGATTGTTTACAACATGCTATGAGGTTGTAGGTAAACATCTTCAGGTTAACCTCATTTTTCAGAGGTGGTGAACCAGGAGCTTATAGACAAGTGGAACATGGATATAGAGACTATACCAAATCAAACAATGGTGTTAGGTGAGATAGGAAGTGGATCTATGAGTAAATATAAGTGGGGTCATGAGGATACCTAGTAGGGAATTTAGACCAGAGACTCGAGGATTCCATCACAAAGTGGATCATTGATAGTATGTTTTTGGAGTGGTTAGATAGAAAACATTTGGGTTTAGTGTGATTGTCCTCTGAAGGAGTGATAAGAATGTGTAAATATGAGGAATTTGGAGAGTTTTTGTCAAAAACCATCACAGACAACTCAAAGTCAGGGACCGAGTTAGACTCAGGGATCTGAGGTAGGAACAAGAGTGGTACCAGGAGCCGGTAACTAGGATACAACCACAAATGTAGGGTGTAATAGGGAGATAGATACCCAAAAGTGGGTTAATTGTATGGTAGTGAGTATAGATTTTTAGGGAGGACATACATCAAGCAGCCGAGCTTCGGTAAAACCACATGTGGTCTTGCAGATAGATTCAAAGCAGTCTAGAGAGATAAAGATAGTTAGAGGTATTCCATGAGGTTGATCATGGTTTTTATATTTTGTATATCAGATACTGGTGCATGAGGTTCATGTATGGTAAGTGAATTAACCAGGCACTATTTAATATATGGGAATTGGGTGTGATGAGAGATCTATATGAGAATCAGGTGTAGTACATGATGGATAGGGGATGTGTTGGTATTAAGGAACCTTTTTTGTGGGAATCAGGTGGAATATGGGACTCATGTGGACATCAGGTGTGATGCAAGATTTGAGTGAACATCAAGAGCGATGTAGGATTTTATGGACATCGTGTGTGATGAAGATATGAGTTGAGAATCCTATGAGATATGGTAATTATAGTTTATGATGGTTGGAATGTGTGTATTCTGAGAGGATGGTGGTGTGGTACCGTTAGAATGTTGAGGAAGCAGGTTGGGAAGCAATTGGGTAGGTGATTCCCATGCCGGGAAGTGCCATAGGTGGAATCATCCTATTGAGTTAGTAGCTAGGGAAGTCTAAGATATTTGGGAATTATACATATATGTTCAGTGTCATCTCAGTGTTTGGGAAATTGAAGAGTGAGATTCTTGAGATGGATGAGAGTTTGGATAGATGTATAGCCAAAATAGCTTGAGGACAAGCTATTATATAGTAGAGGAATTTTAAAAATTTAGGATTTATATAAGGTAATGATACTTTTAAAATTTCTTGAAACCCATGCATCTCATCTGGTTTTAAGTGTTCTAGGGGTTGGGAGTGACCCGAAGATTTATTTGGGTGAATCTTCCTGGTCTGTAGTTGAAATTATGCATACTGTATCCATTCATTCCATGAAACAATGTGAAATGATGTGAAAGTTCTGGACAGGGGGAGGAGACCTTGCCCTAAAAGGTCAAAATGTGAACCTTTCAGTCATGCTATGAAACATGCCAGGTTGGGAAAAAGGAAATTATTTTAAAAATAAAATAAGGATTTGGGGGAGGGCCATTTGGCCAGTATGTAGTAGTGGAATCCCTATCCTTCATTCCTGGGTTCCAAGTGAGGGATCTCACTCATTCCTTAATGGATCTTGGATTTATTCATTACAAGAGTAATCCTAGGGTATGGCTAACACTTTGTGTCCTTTCTTTATTTATTTCCCATTGACTTGAGGTGTTGTTCCGTTTATGTCCATTATTCCCTATTTCCAGGGTTTTATCTTATTTTCCGATTTCCTCTATTTGATCTCAAATTAGAGGCTAGTATTTGATGAATAGTAATCTATCATCATAAGGTAGGCAGTGGCCAGATTTCACTAAAATTTATATGAGTGTTATGTGATGTGTGACAAATGGGCGTGAGTGGGGTGGTCTAAGTGAGGCTGGTTATGTATTTATTTAAGTATTTGTGGTTTCTAGGAGATATAGGTGGGTAGTATCATGCGAGATAGGGAATGATTGACCTTGGAATGGCATCATATATGTTATTTGTGACTCTATGGTTAGTTGGGATTGATGACACCGAGTATGGAAATTGTATCATGATGTGATGACTGAGATGGTTATGTGGGAATGTGTTAGGAATGGTTTTGTGACTATGGGTGATGTTGATCACTATAAGTGAGGTGAAATGATTCATTAAGATGATGTAAATGGTGTTGACCATTACCGCGATTGGGATACATGGTTCATAGGTGGTGAAGAAGGTTCCTTGGAGCCGTGTCCTAGTATTATAGGTGATGAAACTCATCATGGTTAGTTGATGGTGTTGTAGGGGATATGTGCACACAGGATATGACCCAATGAGGTGGTTTTGACCACCCATTATGGGTGGAGGTATTCATAGATTAAGAAGCATAAAGTATGGTTTTGACCATCAGTATGATGGATGTGATCACCATAGAAGGACATCAATGATGGTGCACAAAACCATCAGATGGGAGTTGAGGCTCTCCATTAATTTTGGAGCTATTGGTCAGAAATTCTAGAAGGATGGGTATCAATGTTCTTTGGGTTCATCGAGCCATTGATCCGAAGGTTTTTTGAAGGAATCTGTCACGACCCCCTCCCACCAAAGATGACCCTTCTGAGCTGGAAATGGTGAAAGGGAGATAATGACCCCCGAGTCCCACCTCCAGTAGGCCTCAGAGTGGCGACTAGCACCAAGGGTATGAGTTTTCACAAATATGGGAGGCATTACCCTTTTCATTATTTAAGATCGATAAATAGGATGAGTCAAACACCAAAAAGAAAAAGGAACAAGTAAATTAAAATAAACCCAAACCAATCCCACATGCATGTCTAAACAATTCTGAAACAAAGTAAAAGTACAAGAAAACTCAAAAGTGCAATACCAAAAGAAACAAGAGTACACAAACTGCAACAAATCCAACTGTCCTGACTAGTAGGGTCCTGCACGGCCCTGGTAGTCCTCCTGGAAACCTGAAAGTAAATGTAGGGTGATCATACAAGTATACTTAGTAGAGAAACCTAAAGCTCTCGTGCACAGGTGTGGAAACATCCTAATGTCCCGTGAGAACAACAGAAGAAACCAAAACCTAGCAAGGAATTCTATCCACCCAACCTCACCAGCCATGCTCACCAAAAACACAAAACAACAGGTAGTAGTATATAAGAACAAGAGTATTGGGTACCCTGCACCATTTCCCCCCACTAGTTAGCTGCTATTCCTAACGGAGAATGTCCTAACGCTACCACACTCTTCCTACCCGCACACACCTGGGTCTCAAAAGCCACACATCCCGCCTGCACACACCTGGGCCTCACAAACCACATATCCCGACCGCACACACCCAGGCCTCACAAACCACAATCACATCCCTACCTGAACACACCTGGGACTCATCCCGAAGATTCTTGGGAACAGTAAACCTGCCCGAAGAGTCTTGGGCTAAAATCACACCAATCGAAACCTACCCGAAGAGTCTTAGGTGTAAGGTCGCCTCAAGCCATCATAGCCTATGGAAGAAGGAGTAGGAAAGAGCTAGTAACTAAGGGGAAAACACCCTCTCCCATGAAATGGGAGTGTTTGGCACTAGGTTCTCAACATGGGTGGGGTGCGACAAAACACAAAGATACATATACATATATGTATACCAAACACACATCCCAACCTATGGCCTCTAAACAAAGAAACTGAGCACGTGCCTCAGCACTGCTACTACGAAGCGTGCATACAACAAACAAACCCAACCCTATTTAAGTTTTCATGTTTCAACAGTATTAGTTTATTAGTTCCTTAACTACTGGGAAATTATCAAACCAGATCAAGCGTTTCGTAGAAAAACCCTGCCAACCACAAATCAAGTTAGATATAACACAAGCAACACAAAACCAACCTTTTTATCATCAATCAATCCCCATTGATTATTCCCGCGTTTAATTAATTATCGTTTCCCATAGTCCATTTATCAAATTTCCACTTCTTTTTAATATCTCAACCCATTACTGCAGCCCTGCTTCCACTATAACCACATTTCCACAACCGTATCACAAAACAAGGCTCGTGCCACATCATTTCCCCTTTAATATCATTTACCGCAGGCCCGCTGCCCATACTATTCGTAAAAACCCAGAATTCACCCCCCCTTTTTCACACACCACGTAACCAAACCAACACCCACATGTTCATTATCCCATTTTGTTCAACCGGGGTGATCACACAAGGGTTCCAGATATTCATTTAATTAGCCAACTTTACGTGATTAACCAATTTCCATATTCCAAAAAGTTTCCATCCAAAAAATGGTCTAGAAATATAGGGCAACATTTAATTGCGCAAGCAAAGGCCCCCAACGACCGTGATTTTTAGTAGGCATAAGCCTATTCAATTCACAACATAACAATAGGATAAATAAGGATAAACATAACAACTCCCCCATCCACATTCTTTAAGCCAGTTATTATCTTCATTAAACTGGTTCAACTATGTCTCGTGAAATAAAGATGATATGCACACCGCATGATGCAAAAATTAGAGAGACAAAGGTAAAAAATCCCTAGCTCAACAGGTTTTGATCACAACGCTACCCCATATCAACTTTAGAGGACGTCCGTCGGTGTTCGTCACTTTTGTCAAAACCCAAAAAAAACCTCCTCGGGTGGAAGCTAGGAAGGAAAGGTCGAAGGGAAAACAATATATCCAAGCTCAGAAGTTCCACCTCGTCGTTACGATCTCGTGGCCGCTGACGGATCATAAATCAGAGCTTGGACGAAGAAGTTATGGAAGAAAGGAGCTTTGGAGTCTCTTGGGAGGGCTCTACTCAAAGGAATGGGGAGGAGAGGAATGATCTGAAAAGGAGGAGAGGCCCCCTCCTTTTATAGGCGAGAAAAACTAAAGTACACGACATGTACTTCTTAGTACACTGCGTGTACTCATCCATTCCACACGGTCTCCACGCAGCTTCCAACACAACATTCAACGCGGCACACGGCCGTCGACTGGTCAACACACGGTTTAAGGGTAATGTGTACGCGGGGAGAAACTACACGACATGTAGGATGGGCTACATGGAGTGTAATTATTTATTTCACATGGAAAGGACACGACTTCAACATGGCACATGACCGTTGACTGGTCAACACACGGTTTGAGGGTAACGCGTACGCAGGGAGAAACTACACGACGTGTAGGATGGGCTACACGGTGTGTACTTATTTATTTCACGCAGCAAGGACACGACTTCAAAACAGGGTATACTCGTCAAGGTGGTACATGACGTGTACTCACACTACACGGCGTGTAGTCAAAAAAATATGAAAAGTGTGGGAAAAGTCCATTCTACCCTCCAGAACACTTCATGACCTTATTTTCGAAAAAGGAATGGTCCAGAGAGGTTCGGGCCATTACAGAAGCGGAAGTCCATGGGACTTGTGATATGTCTTATGGGTGTTCCTTTGAGACATCATGTTGAATCTAAAGGATTATGTAGGAATGTTGGAAAGTGGAACCATGTAGTGTATGTGGTTATGTTTTCATGTGATTCTATGTGATATATAAATGGTTAGAAGGACGATGGATCTTCTGGTATGATAGAACATTGATGCATCACTCCAATCTAGCATTGGATGAGGTAGGTAAAGGATCTCTTGTGGTTCTTGAGCACAATAAGAGTGAGTTATGTGATGATTTCTATTTATTTATGTTTTTTCATACACTAGTATCCATATGGATGTAAGCTAGGGACACCATTGGTGGTGTCCTACCGAGTTCATACTCACACCCTACATGAACCCTTAGGGATTCATGAATACTTTATGGTTTTGAGTGTAGGAAATTGATTTTGTTCAAGTTTTAGAGCTTAGTGAGTAGGGGTGTGAAAATAGTGCATGGGCTTGATGGCATGATTTAAGCTGACAGGATGGGTGGTTCCTCAGTTTTGGGATGAGGATCTTTTGGGTTATTTTGTTCACATACACATATGATCACCCCATAGGTGATATTATTTACTTATGTATGACTAAAATGAAATTTATATACTATTTTGTATATAACAAGGGTAGTTTTAGCTATTTATTTCCATTGTTTAAATTGAATCTTCTCTGTTTATTTTATCATTTATGCAGTATTATTATTATCACCAGAGGGTATAATCTCCCCATTATCACTCAATAAACCCTTTATACTATTTGGAAACCTTTATGTATGAGGAGGCACACCTAAGGTCATGTGGTGACCACTGGTCTGGTTACTATTCTGAGTAAACCAAAGTGGTGAGATGTTACAAAGTGGGATTGGATTGTGTGGTAAAATAGAGATAACTTAGGAATTGTGAGACTCCTTGAGTGAGAGGAGAATGTTTTTGGGGGTATGGAGACCATGGTGTAATATTGGGATTTAGGTATATGTGTTTTTGTGTTGTGAAAGGGATTAGTCACTCTCCTTCAGCATCCTTAGCGATACTTAGAGATAGTAAGGTTGGAGAATGGGCTCCCTTGGGTATGAAGTTACTTTGAGATAAAGGAGGGAATGTGAGATGAGTAAGGAATTATAGTGGGGGATTATTGATAAGCATGTATAGAGTGGGAATGTTATGTCTATGGAAATAATTTGTTATGAGTTATGGTTGGGTATTATATCGATTCCCAGGGTATAGTGAGACCTTTTCATGGCTTGGTTAGGTCTTGAAGTGTGTTCTTAGTTGGTACATCGAGGAGAATATACTTTTGTTTCCCTTATGATGGTAGTTCATGGTAAGTGTTGAGAAGGTGAATTCACATATAGTAAAATACCTCTGGATGTTGTTGGGTACTAGAGTGTGTTAGGTATGGGAGTAGATGTTGGCACATGCTTCCTTGAGGCCCTATAGGGTAGTGCATGGGCAGAGAGAGGATAAGTGTTATGGTGTGTCCAAGTATGATCTAAAGGTCAAGATAACAAATAAAATATAGTCTAATTTCATGGTATCATCATGGGTATTATGCAGATGAAAATTGTTTTTGAGATGCTATGCATGGATAGGCTAGTCAGGGTAGACAATGTTGAGCTACATGTGCTACCCTATAGAAGAAAGATAGGTGGGGATGTGTGTGGGACTAATTGAGGTCTGAGATATGGGATATGTTTTCCATGAATTGTTTCTATATATTCTGACCATGTTGTGAAACTAAATTGGATGAGGATGCTACTTTGAGATCTAGGGATCAGGGTGTAGATTTACACTACCCAAGTACCATTTCCTTCCATGTTCTAAGTGGATCAATGATAGAGTGAGATGATCCCTAGTTTATCTTGTACATGATACTGAATACATAATTACTTTTCACAAATGTGTTTTTGATATTATTAGGACTAGATATTCTATTACTCTCTATATAGGGGTTTCTAATGTGCCTAATATTGGCTATGTTATGCCTTTCCCCAGATGGGTTTCTGATATGCCCAATATTGGCTATGTTATGCCTTACCCAGATGAGTTTCTAATATTCCCAGGTCTGTATATGTCATACCTTTCCCCTTTTAAGACAAATAGATGTTTTGGGGATATTTTTGAGCCCATGAATTAATAAGGTACTAAGATATGAAGTTGAAGAAAAATCCCATAGCTTTGTATCGTTTGTCAAGGGAAGAAGAATTGAATAAAAAGAATAAGTGGATGTGGTTCTTGTGTTATTTCTTCTTCAAACTACATGTATTGGTATTTAACTCCACCTTTGACTAAAAGAAACTTTTATCTGCCAAATTTTTCTTTAACTACCATTTTATATTGGTATAAATCATTTTCTTCTTCACTTTATCAATATGACATGTCAAAGTCTATTTCTTTTTTAATTCTCTACTTCTTTATTTTTAGAACTTTAACACCTTTGTATTAAAATAAAAACACCTTAATATTTAATATTTATATGATATCCTCTACTTAAGATCACTTATTTATCCTTATTATCAAGTAAAATTGTCTATCCTCCCTTGGAGTTAAAAATATCTAAAGGTTTCTCATTATCTTCCATACTCTTCTTGCGAGGCATCTTCTTCTTCACTAATTTATTTATATTGTATCTGATATGAGATCCTTTAGGTTATTATTATTAAAACCATTGATTAAGTAAGATCACAAGACACTATTCATAAATATGTACCTATTTATCACATCTCCACACACTCCATTAAAATCTTTAAAATTGTTCTTCAACTTCACACTTAGTTATTGAACCACATTCTACTTGACTTTGTTTGTTTGTAAAGATTATTTCCCTCTACATGTGTAACTTCAATCACTCTTCACAGACTAAAATTTACTTCCTATGAACCAAAAACACTTCATCATATGCACGTAGCCTCTAAAAAGCCAACGATCATCCTAAAAGGATAATATTCTTCCTGAATTTCTAGTATGTACAACACCAATACTTCTATGAAATTAATCATTTTGAAAGACTTATTAACATCCATTTGATGAACCAGAAAAATAGGATACTCTAAATAAATTCCTATTAATTTATATATTTCCATATTTGTTTATTCATACACAATAACAAATTTTACTTTAAATTTATACCTTATAGAATAAAATAGATTTTGAATGTCATATATTGTGTTCTTTTCTTCACATTTATCACATTTTGTTGGGATTTAATATTTTCTAGTGTGAATCTATTATATTAAATAATTATTAGTTTATATCCTTATTAATTATAAAAATATTCAAGTCTCACTCCAACCACATCACTCTTCTCTTTCTTTGAGAAATATTACACTTTATGCTTAGAATTTTAAAAATCACATATGAAGATTTTGATATAATTATTTTCTCCACCAAAGGCGCCTTGAGTAATTCAATAATTTTATCATCGGAAATACTATTCTATTTCACCAATTCAAACTTATTATTTTCCTTGAGTAAGACTCTTACTTCCTCAACACTTAGGAGAAACCCAACTTTCATTTTCCCCCAAATTCAATATTATCTAATTCAACCTTATTGTATGCATTCTTTATTCTTTTATTTTAATTCCCCAGCTTAAAATTATTAGGGATTCTCTTCTTCAATTTAGTCTATAACATGAAATCCATTTTAGATTCATGTAACTCTTCATAATTTCTTGATGAAAAATCTTATCATTTCTTTGAATCAACTTCACTATTTGACTCCTTGGCATTTATTAATGCAATTAAAGTATTATATCCTATAACACTTTAGGAACAACCACTCTCACCACCAAAAATTGAAGTTTTATCCTTCTTAGATAAAAAAATCCCCCTTTTGGTGAAATAATTGTTCTATATTGAACTATTTGATGACAAATTCCCTCTTATGAAGTTCTTAGAATTCTTCCTCAAAGCATCATGAGAGGAATCCTCTTTTTATTCATTATCATATTTTTCCAAATTTGGAAAATTTGTAATAAAATGTTCAATACCCCCACAACTGAAATACTTCAATGATAATTTTCCAAAAAATTTACCTTTACCTATTCATACACCTTTTACGATGAGTGAAATGATCTTGTCAAACATCACATCAATATCATTATATTTATATGAACTTCTAACTTCATCTTCATATTCTTCCTTATTTTTTTTGAGGACCTTTCATTCCTCATGGCTTTGAATGAGATATCATTTTCAACTAGAATATTATTCTTTTGGCCGTATTCTTTTCTTAACACATATGAAACTAATATGCTGTGCAATTCATCCAAAGGAAGTGTGTCAAGATCATGATCCTTTCGAGCCAAAACTTTGGCATAAAATTTTTCTGGTAAGATATGAAGTATCTTCTCAATCACTGTTGAATATTTAAGAGTCTCACTAAAACCTCTAATTGTTCTCACCACCTTATTGTCCCCTATGAATAATTTATCAATAAAATTTACTTCAATAATACACATATCTTCATACTTTAATTTCCAAGTATGAAACTTATAATTTTTTTACATTAGCATCCCCTTCATATATATTTTGTAGCTTTCCCAAAATTAATTTTGTAGACTTTTCCCAAAGTGGGTGATTATTGAGACCAATACATTTTTTGGGGAGATTATTGAACCCATGAATGAATAATTTACTAGGATATTAAGTTGAATAAACCCCCTAGATTTGTGGTGTTTATCTAGGGAAGAAGAATTAGTGAATAATTGGATGTGGTTCTTGTGTTGTATTTTTTTTGTAAACACATAAATTATGTTCAAAATAAAGTATTAAATTATGTTTCATTTGAGACTAAGTTCATTACAAGGTTATAGAGTGTTTGAAGGTGTTTGGAGTTATTTGGAAGTGTTTTGGAGTTGATTATAATTCAATATAGAAATTTAGCTAAGTCCCATATATAAGAATAATTATGGTCAATACACAAGGGTTACTCTGCTAAGACTAAAAAATTGGAAAAGGAAAATTTGTAAAGGAAATTATGATCAATACACAAGGGAAACTTTACTAGGATTGGAAAATTGAAAAAGGAAAGAAGGATTCATTGTATATGTAAGAGTAGTTCTGATCCGAAATACTGGAAAATTGATAAATTCTAGAATATGTAAGAGTCATTTTACTCAATATGTAAGTGTAATTTTGAGGATACAATGAAAATTTTTCAAATGAAAAAAATACCTTCCATGTATAAATAAAGGATATTTTTAGGATACATAAAATTCATCCTAAGAATACGGGATATAAATTTGGTAATATCTTAAAAAATTCCTTGTATATAGAAGGGTCATTCCAATGATACATAAAGGTTCCACACTTAGTCAAAATATGATATTTATAGAAGTTAACAAGGATTTTTTTTCAATTTTTATTTCCATAAGATATGATAGTTGTAAGGTATGATATCTCTATGTCATACTAAATTATATATCTAGATAGAAGTGTGAATATTTTTGGTGATTTAAATATGATGATGCTGAAGATATTTTTTTATAAAATAAATATTGTAAAGGGAAATCATGGTACAATTAGTAGATAATAAAGGTAATATCATGAATAATATAATCACCCAATGTTTATAGGATCCTTGTATTATGATGAGTATCCATGAAAATTATGCTTTATGTTATTATAAGTAAACAAGAAGAGTTGTGATGTGAAGAAATATGCCACACTATAAAAATAAGAATCTTTTATAGGGAGAATAGTTTATAATGATACAAAATACATGTAGTCATGACATGATGACCTAGACAGTTCTAGTAATTTAAGAAGAATAGGGAGAAGAATAATATAAGTTAAAAAATTAATTAATAGAAATTATTTGAATTTTAATTTGAAATTAAAATCCAAACTTGAAGATAAATGATACCACTATGCAAGATAAAATTGAACGGGGGTCTTGTATACAGAATATATGAAAGAGATGGAATAATTGATAGGATTATTATGGGGGGAGAGTAAAGTGGAAGAAGGTCTCTGTGCAATATAATGCACACATGAAGAGTACTTATAATAGTGAAAGTATAAGAAGAAGAATAGAAAGTGTACACATTAGTTTGTGTGTATTCATCACAAATATGATATGTGGTGAGGAAGAAGGAAGTCACAACTATTATATATAGTGTATAAATGTAGAAGCATTGTAATATTTTCAAGATACAATCATCATAGGAAGAAGGATAAACCATGCCTCATCAATGTACACAAAAATAATGTATCTTGTCATGAGATAATATTTTTGATTATATTAATTTTTTTAATATATATTCCCTTCTCTTTATAACCCAAAATGGTGATTTTAGTAGATTATATGATCTTGGGTGAGTTCAGATCATGCCAAGGTTTAACTATTCATTTTGAGTAATAAACCTTATACATTGAGTGTCCTTATTTATTTTATTTCTTTAGTGTCCATGATTTAAGAATTAAGATCACTAAATATAACAAGTGATGAAGGTTTATTTAATAGGAAATCAGAGAAGTAAAACAAATTATTATGGTTCACTAATTTAAATCCCACTCTTAGTGAACCTCACCATGCCTGGGGCCATCACATCCTTGATGAGATTCTATTATGTGAGGTTGGATATGTCATGCCTTCCTTAAGATAATTTCTTGTTGATTTTGTTAAATCATAATTGATTACTGGCATTGGAAAAAATAGGTGGGGTCAGTTATCATGGTGTCCTGATTAGCACATGATTACTTAACATAATTTCTTGAATACTGCTTGTTTACGTTCCATACATGCATAAACTGTATATGATTTCATATATAAGGGATGCATTGGTGGAATACTACTGAGTTTATACTCAGACCCTACATGGAAACCTCAATGTTCTTACATACCTTATGTTTGGGATCTAGGTAATAGGTTGTATAGGAAATTTGGTTGGGGTAGTTGGATCGAGTTTTGGGAGACACGACTAAGGAGAGACTTAAGTTTTATGGTCATGTATCTAGTTTTTTGATTTTTTTTATTTAGTATTTGATCAGCCTAATGGGATATCGTGGTGTATGTATGTGTGTATATCATGATTTTCATTATTGTTATAACATGTTGTTGTTATTCATTATTTTTGGTTGTCTTTTAGTGCTAATTCTACATGTTTACTATGACATGTTATATGATGATTTTGTTATTGATTATTACTATATGTAATTTTATTGAGAGTATAGTCTCCCACACTGGCTTTATACTCTTAATACTATTCAAAAACCTCTAGAATATGAGGAGGCATATTTGAATTCATGTACTACCACCAGTTAGGGTACTATTTAGTCAATTTTAGTTGGGGCATTAAAAAATAACATTAGAGCCTCACTTTGGTAGATTAAATATTTGGGAATGGTAGTTGGAGGTAGTATGATTTTGAATCTTAGGATGGACCTTATGCTTGGGCATAACTAACCATGGTATAAGGAAATTCCAAGGAATTAAGGCTGTGATTTCTATTTATTTTTTTCGCTATTATGAATGAGGTGTTTATTCAAGAATGATGTTCTAGTGTGAGATTTTTATTTATGCTTTTACTCTTGTTATAGGGTGAAAATAGGGCATGTGTTCATGCATCATACTATGTATGTAGGTATTCTGGAAATGTCCATGACTTTCTATGGTTGTGAAATAGTTTTCAAAAATATAAAATGTTTTTCAGAAAGTTTTTTTAGAAATCAATTTTGGGAAACAAGTTTTGATTAATTTAAAAATCAATAATAAATTATTTATCATTTTTCCAAATAACCTATTGGTTCCACATTAATTAATCTAAACCACCATGGTGATTTCATGTGCTTCTATTATAATATGATTTCATCTATTATTATGGTGAAAAAACCCTTTAGTGGGTAGGTTAGGTATGAGATTCTTGTATTAGGATATGTAGATGAGTTCCATTGGAATATAGTTGTGGCTAAACAAGAGGTTTTTCCTTTTAAAGACCCCCGAGCATGTCGATATGGTTGATTTTTTTCCTAGAGATGGTGATATGTGCCTCTTGATGAGGTGATCTGAGTTAGTACTATAGTAAGGATGGTGGTTATAACTATTAGGGTGGTTGGTTATGGTTGGATAGGGTGGGTTGGTTTATCCTCATTCACCTAAGGGATAAATGATTGATTTTTTCTTATTGAGCCAGGCTAATTGGATGAGGCGACCTAGGATGAGAGGAAAATGGTTATATATTTGAATGTTTGAGCGATGCCCAACCAATGTGGGTTTGAGTGTTTGGTTTTAGTCAGTAATTTCCTTGCATATGTTTGAGTGTAACCACTTTTGATGCTTTATGATGGAGGTGTTATTTTACTTAGGAGTGGGTAAGTTTTTATTGGATTTTGGTTTCATTTTGGGAACTAGAGTTTCAATTTAGATTAGGTTAGAGCCCATGGTTATGGATTAGAAAAGTAGAAATACATATGGGTCATGGTGGGTAGTGGAGTGTGATGATTTAGGATACTCTAAAAACATGTTCATGAATGAAAATGGGTTTTGTCCGCATGGGTTTGAGGAATCTTTGTGTTGAACCCACTTTATGCTAATTTATATGTGTTATCAATAATCATGGATGCAATAATAATGATGTAAATATGTATTGAAGGGAAAAAACAGAGAAAGATTTTGGATTACCTAATCATGTTAATGAGAAGAAATTTAAAGTTCCCAAGAAAGGTTTCATTATATGTTGAGTTGTAAACTTTTCAAAAGGATTATAGAAACGCCTTAAATCTTAGAAGTGAGTGCCTAACATTATTCATATGAAAAAGTGAGAAGATTACATTGTAGATACTTTTAAAGACCAATTAACACAAAAAATATGCTTATTTTAGTTACTTCCAACAATAATATTTCATGAATAATATTCATTTGAAAAATATAGTTAGAAGTTAAGCTTATTAATGCTTGATATTTCACGTGAACAAATTCTTTAAGCAGTTGATGTGTTTTCCTATGGAGTGTGAATATTGTTGTACATTATATCTCTATGAATAGGTTGAGAAATTTATCTATGAGGTTATATCCTAAGTATTATCATGTAGTAAATATATATACTTCATAAATAATATACATAGATGATGTTTAAATAAAAACTGTTTTTTTAGGAAATTAAGGACCATTGAAATACTCAAAGGAATATTTATATGCTGGAACTAAACTTCAGTGGATTAAACATCACAAATGGGTTTTTGATTCAATTATAATGAATGATAAAATGATCTTGATTATTGAGAAGAAGAAGAAGAAGAAGAATTTCATTCTGAGAATTAAATATTGAAGATAAATCATGTAATAGTATTTTAGATACACTCTCACCACAAGCGGAGGTGCCACATCATGATAAGAAAAATAACTATTTATTTTTTAAACACTATTATGTTGATAAAAGAATAATATAAATAGATTCTATTGATTAGATCTTATTTGTTTAATTAAGAATATATATAAGCAAAATAAAATTGAGGATCAAGAAAAATGACATGGTATTTTAGATGCAATCACACCATAAGAGGAGGCGCCACACCACCATATAAAAATTATTGTCCATTTTTCAGAAATATTCAATTGATCAAAGAAGAAGTTGAAAAAATTCTGTTGATTATATCATATTCATATAAGAAATAAGAAGTAAAAGAGAAATAATATTTCTTTTCATGAAGGGTGATGAATACAGTGAAAAATATCTCCTGAATGAAGGTTTGGAGAAGTATAATTTGAAGATGAAATGATTGTCTGTAAAGTTTCATTGAAGAAATAAAATAAGAGATTATATACTAAAAGATACCCTAAGAATGGTGATAGATAGTTTTCAGTAGGTTTATCATATCTTATTAGTCAAATATTATTCGTTGAACCAAGAAGAAGTAGAAGATAAAGAAGGTTGATCAAAGAATTTGATGAAGTAGAAGTGAAAATGATTACATGTGAAAAAAGACTCTAAAAATTAGTAAAATATGATGGAAATATCTATATGATATTTCTAGAATAAATATTATAAGGAAATTAAAATCAAGTGATGCTATATCTGAACTTCAGTGGATTAAACATTACAAATGAGTTTTTTGATTCAAGAAGAATGAATAAGAAGATAATTTTTATAATTGATTATAAGAAGATCAAAATGATATACATTCTAAGAATTAAGGATTGAAGATAAATCCTAAACTGGTATTTAAAATGCACTCATACTATAAGAGGAGGTTCCATTCCTGTCACAAACTAGCCTGAGTTGACCCTGAACTGGTCACCCAGGCCAGCCCATGACAAGTCCCGAGAGGTGTTCCCAATCATACCAGGATGGAGAAAAGCACTGAGGGAATTATTATAGTGACAAGTTAATGATTTACCCCACATATAAATAATTAAAAAACTAGAAGAAAGAAACAGAAATCCCATTACACATTTATATAAAAGTTGAACTGAACATTATTTGCACATGGAAGTGAAAGTAAAACTGAACCAAACAACTCAACCGAAAAAACCTAAAAACTATCTCTATGTGAACCCACTGTTCACTCTCCAACAAAATGATCACACATCGCCCAAGGATATTGAACTCGAGTTGAAACCTACACAAGGGTGAAAAACAGAAGAAGACTATAGGTGTGAGTATTAAAACTCAGTAGGTTAACCCAATATTCTATCCCCAATGCACTTCCTTTAAAATAAAATAAACATTAATTAAAAGTTTGAAATAAAATATATAAAATTATGTTTTCCAAACATGGTTCCATGCTATAATCATTATAAAATAAAATGGTTGCATGTTTTCATAACCAGGAAATGCTAGCAACTAATTTCAAAGAGACACAACTTCAAAATAAAAATAGTTTTCAAGAGGGATACTTTAAATAATAATTTTTTAAATAAAATACACACACTACTGAATTTATGAACCAAACACACCATATAATAATGGTGAGTATAAAATATCCAATGAGAACAAGTCATGAGAACACCTCTAGACACTAGTTCATTGTGGGCCCCAGGTACCTCATATCTCGGTGTAAAAGTAACCATAAAAAAATATCCGTTCTCATGAATGAACCACTAGTATGGAAAAAATACCCATAACCTAGTGGTACCCAACATCATCATCATAGTTTAGTTAGTGTTTTCATCGTCAAACTTGCTACGTGAAATAGGGACAAAACCACTTCGAATCACTAGCATACTAGTACACGTCCACCCACCTAGATACCCGGGCTTTACTTTAGTACTAAATAAAGTTACACATATTATCAAATACAATTTTCACATGAAAATTTCATTCCAAAATCATACACACACAAACATCCCACAAATATTCTTAACATTTCTTTCACGGATCAATAAACCACTTAAAATTTTCATAAAACAATTTTAAGAAGTATAACGAGGCTTTGACATAAAATCCATTCAAAAATGATCTTTTAAGAAAAAAAACCCACCATTACCATATAAAACCAGATTTAAAATCCCCAAAACCATTTAATAAATCAATTTTGTGGACCATAAAATGGATCCAAATGATACAACATGAAGTACACATGAAAGTCATTTTTACAAGAAAAATGCCAAACGAGCCTTTAAGCATTCTTCACAAAAACAAAATTTATCAATATAACTGATTAAAATATTAATAATTAGCTGTAAACACACCATTTTAAGAAATATAAAATTTACTTAAACCCCTAAAAAACCCAGGTTACACATTCAAAACCCATCCATTTCTATAAAGGTGCCAAATGGTCCATTTACCGAGAACACATACCAAACACCCTAAAAACTAATACTCACTTCATTATAAAACCCAAAACTATATTTTAACACACACAAGGAACCCAAAAACATTGATTCACATGATTCTAATATTTTTAATAAGCCAAAACAATCATTTTATATCACCTCGAGCACACAAAATCCAACCATGCACTTTTCTGAAAACGAGGCATGCAACAATTAATAAAACAAACTCTATTTAACACTAAAAATGTTATAAAACCAAATTTTGATGCCAAAAATTTATTTAAATATCTAAACTAGGTTCTAAACATTATAAGTCAAGTGAAAAAATGGATCATTTAAACAAACACTTAGTGTTCACACTTTAATCAAAATAACACAATTTTTACAAAACAAGGCATAAACTACCCTTCTTGAACACTAAATAGTTGAACCAAAGGGTGAAAAACAATACCTAGAATACATATAAGGTGAAAATAGAAATAAACAGATGAATCTTGAATTATAAAGGTAGTTATTGGGAGAACCTACCCTAAAACCAAGGCGGAATGGAAATGCACACCCGATAACACCTTCAGAGGGTTTATAAACACTAAAAATATGAATACCAGCCCCAAATGAGAAAAAAACCTATAAAAATATGGGATAACATAACCCTAGGTCGTGCATGACCAGAGGATAATATAGTGACAAGAAAAATTGGTAGAAGGAGGAGGAAGTAGGAGAAAGGATAAGGAAACTCACCTTGATAACTAGAGAACTCTTCATCTTTCCTTAGATCCACACCCTTAGAGGATAGAGAATGGATTGGAACTAAATAGAGAGGATAATTAGGTATGTAAAAACTAGTTAAAGAATATTTTGAGAGAAAATAGTAAAAAATTGATGTTTTAGGAAATAAACAAATTACCTTTGCAAATATGGATTATTTGAGAAGCCTTGAGAAAATTCACCCTAATCCATGATGAAGATGAGCTCCAAAGAGGGAAAATGGAACATGGGGGTGTGCCTAGGGTTTTTGGGCTTGAGTGAGAGGTATAATGACAAAAAAATATTAAAAAATTAATAATATATAAAAGAAACAATTTTTTTTTAAAAACTGGAAATGGGATCACATAGACCTGGGATCAAATCCAGGCGGAAGCTAATTTCCGGGGTACTATAGTAGTACTATACTAGTACTGTAGTAGGTACTATAGTAGGAACTGTGAAGAACTGTAGTAGGTACTATAGTAGAAATTGTAGCAGGCACTGTTTGGCACTGTAGCACCCGGGAATATTCCCCCGTTTGGGCCTTCGGGCCACCGATTTGGTCTTCGAGTCCTTTAAGGCCTTCAGGCCACCTATGAATTTGGGTCAGTAAGGCCTTCAGGCCACCTTAAGGCCTTCATGCCACCTTAAGTGCAGATTCAAACTAGACAACCTACAAGGAACAAACTTTATAAGGAGGAGGAGCAAGGAGATTTCATCATAGCAGAAGCTAAACAGATTATGAGAATGAGAGGGTATGGCACCAGCCATCGGGACAAGCCAGTGCATGCATGGGAAAGCCTTTCCAAACATCCATGTGAAGGTGGAGAGATGATTTCACAATGAAGATGGTGGGGAGGAGCAGTTCCAAGTAGTTAATCTGGGTTGTATGTAATGTTTTAAGCCTACGGGCAATGAATTCCTCTAAGGCCTACGAGCCATGTAATAATTATGACTAAGGGAATTGTAAGGGTTCCACATCACCCCTTTAAAGGTGGATTATCAAAAATCAATAAAAAATGAAGGCCTTCGGGCCATTAGAGGGATCACAGGTTGTCCCAATACCTGAATAAATAACCCAAATCCACCATGATTATGAATTCCTAAGGGGTAAAAATGGATATGGTGGTTTGAATAGGTTAGGGGATTCCAAGTGGGAAGTGTAATGGGTGAAAAATATTAAAAAATAAAGGATTTATAAAAGAAACAAATTTTGTTTTTAAATCTAGAAATGAGCTCATGGTTTGGCCCAAAAATTGAAGTAACCACCCTTTTCTCCAACCCCCCCCAAAGCTATGGGCCACCCATGGTAGGATGATTAAAAATAGACGGAAATTCAAAACTCATCATTAAAATCACCCAAAACCCAAGAAAAGGATCATTATTTACAACGATCCAGATCAAAACCAAGACATGAAAAACCAGGTATGACAATTCCATTATAAAAAAATTACTATATGTTTTTAGCACCATTTTGTTGATCAAATAAGAAATTTACTAGATTTTACTGATCAAATACTATTTTTCAAAGAAAGAATAATTAGAAGAGAAATAATATTTTAGAGTGACTATACAACCAATCCTATGATATTTATGTATCATAGAAAGTGATTGAGAAATAAAAATAATTTTGAGATAGAGATCGATACCACTGTTGCTTTTCCTAATCCAGGTGTTGAGTTTTTTATATTGTGAATCTGTAAAATTATTAATGCTACTTTAACCCATTTTTTATTTTCATATAATCTATAATATTATCAAAAGGAATTAAAAGTTACTATTGAGTAACAAGAATAGATCAGCTTGATGTAGAGACATCCAGTTTAGACTTTTTATCTTCTTCAAGAAGTTAAAAGGAAACATTTGTAATAGGTAACATGATGCTATGAATTCTATGAGATACCATGAATACAATGAGATTATATATTAGTGAAAGATACACTATAGGATTATGATGATACCCATTGTAACCACTTGCATTATATATTGGATAATATATGAATTAGGGTGAATAATTGATCATGATAATGAATATATTTCCTATGGTGAGGTTGAACCTTATAAATACACCATATAATTCTATTTACTTTTTATTCTACATTTCATGTGGGTGTTGTGTGTTGGTAAATCATAAAAATATCCACTTGTCTTAAACAATAGTGGAGGTTAAAATAGAAAAGGTGTAAAAGTTTATAAGTGTAATTGAAATTTGGTAAAAATTAGTCACACTTGATTCACCTGCCTCCTAGGTGACTACATACAATCTTGGGCACATCAATTGGTATAAAATAAAAACTTGGTTCCTTTAGTTAGATCTATTTTCATGTCACATTAATATTTATTATATTAATATGAATTTAAGACTTGAAATTCATCATAATATCCTCCAATGGAAAATTATATTTCTTTTCCTGGTGCTATAAATATAGAGGTTTTAACTAAGAATCTAAAAAAAGGTTCAAAAGAGAGGAAAAAAATCTAAATAAAAATTCAAAAGTGAAAGAGTAATCATGACTACTTTAAGGTAATTAGAGTGTTAAGTATTTTGTTATTATTTTTTAAAATGGTTCCTTTGATGAAGCTAGTTACAGTTGTGATGAGTATGAGTCCATTACATCTATTGAAGAACTATACTATAAAGTAAAGGATTATTTGAATAAAATTACTATTGAGGGTTTTTACACATATATTTTCATTTATCAAGGGACTACTTTATTAAAAATAATTTTCAGATTTGGAAGCTAATGTGATGAAAGATGAATTGGAAAAGATGTTACAATAGTGCATCAATCTCACCAACTTATTGAATCTAAAGAAGAATATATATCACTTTTAAATGAAAGGTTTTAATTAATTAAAGAGGAATTACAAAGGGTTATTTATGATAATTTTATGAGTGAGAAATTATTTTATGAAGTGATCCATGCAATGGAAAAACAATAAAAAAATATCTATGAATGTTAAAGATTCTCAAATAGAAATTAAATTTTAAAGGGTAAAGGATCTCAAAAATTCTTTAAAATAGATGAAAAATATGCGTTAAGATAATATTTGATAGGTAAAGAAAGAATGGGGATATTGATTGATCTCATTTAAGGTTAAGGAAAATAATCTCAGTTTAAAGTTCCTTGAACTGGAAGTGAAGATGGGAAATATAGAATCCACTCAGACAAAATCTTCCCAAATATCCAAAAGAAGATATGTTACTTCATGTGTTTCTAATAAGAGTCTTTAATATTAAAATGATATCTAAAGTGAAAAAATATATTTGGATCATCCAATAAAACATATACTACAATATCCTAGAGAATGGTAACCCATGAACTAGTTAATTTTGTTTATAATAATACTTTCTTATATGATAATACAGGTTTAAATTAAAAAACTAGTAAAATATGGGTGAAAAAATAATGGGAATCCCACCAATGTTCCAAGGGTGGATTTTATAAATATTAAGAAAAGATGCTCCTCAAATTTACCCAAAAAGAATGATTCTTCTTCCTAAAAAAAGAAAGGTGTACAATCTGGACAGACTACATCTAATAGAAAAAGAATAAGGTTTATAAGAAACTATTGGAGGTTTGGGAACAAGTATATTGAATGTTGGAACAACATGTCAACATATGGAAATTATAGAAGGCCGAAATTAAGGGAAAGTAGAGAAGAATAATGGAGAATACCTTCTATGCATAACCATTATTCATAGAAAAAGAAAAACATGTTTATTAAAAATAGATTTTATTATATTGAAAATTTATATAAAAACTACTACATAGGTGGTAAAAATGATAATGAGTGCTGGATAAACCAATAAAACAAAAATCATATATTGATTCAAAGAGAAGAGAACAAAAAATAAATAAAAAGCATAAAAATTCAACAATTCTTCCTTGGGGTAGAAACAAAAGAAGAGAGTTGAACCAACTATAGCCAAGAATAATATTATAAATTATGTTACACCTATAAGGAAAATATTCTTCAACTATAATATAAAATGTCACATCATGGAACATTATAAATTTCCCATGAACATCATAGATGAATAAAGAAAGCTAGAATCTAATAAGGAATCAATTTAAGAGAGTAATAACATGATTGGTTTGGTGTAAGACATCAAAGATGAAGAATTAAAATTTTAGGAGTGGTTGTTTAAAAAGGAAAACCCTAAAGCCTCTGAAAGGTTTTGTGGAAGGTGATTTTTTTGGACATATTACTATCAAATAAATTATAGTTTTACTAGTGAAATAGGAGTCATTGAAAAACAAAGGGAAGGTATCAGTGACTCTAAGTACCAAGACCACTACTACTAAAAAGGAGTCGACATAAAAATATAAGGCTGAAAATATACCAAAAGAATGTTTAAATTTTTTTCTAGTCTAGTTGGAATTGTCCAAGAAGATAAAGAAATTTGAAATTAATGAATGTTATTTTCTTTCTAAAGTGAATAAACATATTCCATATAAGAATAAAGTTTAATAAAGTAATAAATCCATGATTTCTAAAAAATATCGTATTTGGAAAATCAAGGGTGAAGCTAGATTGATGAATTATTCACATGTTAGAGCTGTAAAGAATAGAGTTTCTTGGTTGAAATCCAAGTCTTAGCCCTATTTATCTCATGAAGTAAATAATAAAGACACACCTTATTCTCACATATACCACTTTTATGTTTAAATAAAATGGATTGAATGTGGTATATCTATAAGGATAAATAATTTAATACTTTAATAATTATACAACATGAAATATTAATTTATCATAGAGTAATTTAATATTCATCTCCTTGTAATACATCATTGAAACACCTTAATTGGTATCGATATTCAACTGGTATCATAAATGTTTGGAACTTTTTTGAAGAAAAACAACCATGATGAAGCCTATTAAAGATAATACCCCAAGGGGGAGATAAGAAAGTGAAGTTTATAGAGTTGATTTTGTCTCATGGTTCAATATGGAATTCTAGATAGAATTTACAAAATATAAGTTTGAGGTATGAAATCACCTTCCCATTATGTTTTGGTTTATGTTAAATCTGGTTACCAAGGGGGAGTGATTATTAAACATATAAAAATTATTTAAAAATGGAATAAATTATTTCCCTTTATTTTTTTGATGTGTTTGTTAAATATGATTACATGTTAATAATCTATTGAAAATCTATCTGTAAAACCCCTAAGAATTAAAATTAGACCTAGTTTCACATTTTGGATACTTCAAGAATAGTTTTTCAGTCTAGATTGGCCACTCTTTTTTTTACATTGATCATTGATCATGTAGACTTATATTTGATTAATTGATAGATAATTGTTAAGTGAAGTGTGATTCCACTATTCTATCATTAGAAATTGACTGATTCTCTCAATAAAGGGGAGAAAAAAGAAAGATGGAGAACAAAATGGGGAAGATGATCTTTCAAATCAAGAAGTTGAAGAGATAAGAAGACCTTCCCTTGAACCATTTGAATTTATTTTAAATAAGGGTGATAATAATAACAATGAATTTAGAATTGAAATGGGTATTTCTAGAAAATTCAATGGGAGAGATTAAAGAACCTAAATGAAATAATAGACATGATGATGCATTTATTTTCAATATAGTTGTGTGAGGAAAATTCAATTTATGTTGAACTTGGGTGATGGAAGAAGATCCCAGTAAAGATAGGTAAAAATATTACATTGCATGTATTAGGAAGATCCAATCTTATATAGGAAAAGGAATTTAGTTGAGTTGCATTTGGTGAGAAAACCTTACATATGATGATCAAAGATATGGATCGTAAAGACTCATGATAGGTGATGTTGGTTGATAGAAGAACTGTCTACCACATGTTTTTAAGTTAGGTTTGAAGATCTAGATATGTGAAAAACCTGAATATATATTATTAAAATAGTAACTAGATTGCTGGGATATTGAGAAACTATTCAAGGATTTATTAACATGAAGGCCATTGAATAAAGTGAACAATATATCTTAAATGAAGGTTTATAGAATTATGATTTGAATATGAAATTATGAGGTAGTTAATATTCATTAAATCACTCAAAGAAGAGTTTATATTTTATTATATACCTTAGGAATGGTGTTGAAGAGGTTTGAGAATATTTGATAAATTCCAAAATTTATTCGAGTTATTCTAAAATGGTTGAGATACCTTGGAATTATTTTAAGAAGTTCTGAGTTAATTTTAATAATTATGGTATTATGTAAGTTATAGATAAATTTTATCAAATTTCTAGAGAACTTAGACCATATCATGTAAGATTTCATATGACTTTGTAAGACTTATGAGGCATTTCAAAAGGCTTAAAATTGAGTCTAAAAACAACAAAGGCAGGATAATTTTTTAGTAATTTTTAAGTATTTGTAATACTTTTAGTATTTCATATGAATTTTTCACCTTAGTCAAAAAGTCGGTTATGTCTCACTTCATAAGACTTTAGATACATTTTTAAGACTTTATGAGATTTCAAAATACTTCATTCAAAATGTAAAACTTTTTAGATAATAATAATTTTGTAAAGGCATGAGCATGTAAGATTTTTTTGGAAATCATAAGAATTATCCTGAGTTAGGAAAATTGGATAAATCTCATATCACAAGACTTTAATTGAAGATCATAAGGTTTTACTTGAGGCGTGTAATACTTATGATAATCACATATGACCTTTTCCACCCGAGAGTGTAAGAATTTTATAAAATTTCATAAGAATTTAGAGTTGAAATAAGACTTTATATTTGAGCATAAGACTTTTTTTAGGAGTGTAAGTATTTTTATGATCCATGTAAGACTTATCTAGAATCTGAATTTGGAAAATACATTAATGCATGCGACTTAAAACGTATGAAAATCAGTTTTTGTTTGGAAAATCAGAAAAGGAATGAAAAATATAGTCTTATGAAAGGGATTAAATATGAAACATAAGACTCCAACATCTAATAATTTTTTTGGGAAAGAAATATATGATATTTCTAGAATAAATAACCCAAGGAAATTAAAATTAGGTTATGATAGAATTTAAATTCAGTGGATTAGACATTGAAAATGGTTTTATGATTCAAGAAGAATGAATAAAATGATGATCTTTTTTATTAAGAATAAAAATATAATGCTGAAATGAATTCTGATAATTAAATATTAAAGATAAAACCTATATTGGTATTTAATATGCATTTACACTATAAGAGAAGGTTCCACACCATGATAGGAAAAATACATTATTTTTTTTATATATTTGTGATGATTATTTTATTTTGGATTTTGTGGGAATATTTTGAGAAATAAAATCCCAAGATTGTTGAATGAATTATATGGAGATTTATTTGGATGAGATAAAAATGAGAAGAAATTAAAGGAAGGGTATTTTTGGAATACCACTAGAGATAAACAATTAAATGAGAATGGAATATTCAGAGATTATTGTAAAACACCCACATAATGTAGTTAGTAAAGTGATATGGAGAATCATCATATGATATTAAAAGAGATTTTATATATTATTAATGTAATTTTTTTTATGATGATCCTAATTATAAAAGGTAAGAGGAAGGAAGAGAAATATAATTATTATAAGAATTAAGAGAACCTGATATTTCTCATAAGAGGAAGAACCTTCTTGGCATCGAATAAGAAAAAAAGAAACTGATGATAATCTGATAGAATATATTATGAATAAAATTCAAATAAGGAGAACAAGAGAAGAATAATATTTGAAGTTAAGGTAGACACTTTTAATTCTATTTATGATCTCTCTTGTAGCACTTGAAGAATATTGAGGAAGAATCCATGAAGGATCTAGAAACTTGGATGTTTATAGAGATCGAGTTCTATACAATTATTTAGATAATCTATATGTAGTCAAATAATTTGTTAAGGAAGGAGATTTGATATTATTGATATAGTGACATCCAATTATGATTGGTGATCTTCTTCAAGAGGCTTGGAAGAATTACTCTATTTATAGTGAGATGTTACGTGAGTGTGAAAAGCATAATGAGATTCTATGTGAATATGAAAATCATAGTGAGATTATTTACACCTCAAAAAACATCTTGGTTATTGGAGGGATGTAACACTATAAAAGTCTACCACAAACCTCCAGTAATAACCCATAGGTTCAGGGAAACTATGAACCTCAAAAAATATATTGGTTGGTTTCTAAGACATAAAAAACTCAACCTTTATAAGATAAATTATAAATATTCCCTATGATATGAGATTCCTCAGGAAATGAAATTCCTAAATCTAGAAATTTTACTTCAAAATATTTTCATACAAATGATTCTCATGGAGTAAGTCCATGAAAACTCTCATATACTTAGAATTATCATCCTCTATATGAGAATAAATAAGGATTTAATTAACGAAAACCACTTTGAATTGGTTTAAGAATGGATATAAGATATGGCTCATGATTTCCATGAACAAAACAAGAGAGTTTCTTCACTCTAAATGGAACTAGGAATTAATAGTGATCATAGTGACACCTGAACACCATCACTAGGGTATCCTCTACATGAACCCAAAACTAATGATACATATACATGAGATCGATATTTTAGAATTTTTTTTATCCTTTTAACTGGTCGATGATATCAAAGATCCTTATAAGTGGGTATTTATTCTTAATTATTACATGTTTCAGATGATGACAGTTAATAAAAAGCCTCAAGATCCTATCCACCTTCTTAGAAAATAGAGTAGGAGCTACCTAGGGGGACACATTAGGTATAATGAATCCTTTCTATAAAAGGTATTATAGCTAAAACTTTATCTCCCTAATCTTATACTAGAATATCTGATAAGTTTAAAATGAAATCAGTGAATTCATGGATGAAAATAAATACTAAAATTGACCTCTCTATGAGGGGAAACACTTGAACATAATCTATGAAAATGTCCATATACTCCACTATATTAGGTAACATATCCTTCATATTGTAAAAAATATACAAGGTTAATCCTAAAAATTGATGGGTAACCAGCCTCAATATTCTAAGGGTTGGACCTTCACATCATACATGAGGGTCCCACTCACCAATAAAGATGAATCTAGACCCATATTCTTGATGACATATCACCATAAAATGATATAAATCCACCAAAAATTGAAATATGGATAAGAAATACATTCTAAGTATAATGTCATAGGTTCACATATTCACAATGATGAGATACCAATAAAACTACTCTCATCCAATATTAAGTTCACACTAATGGAAGATACGTGTGAGAGGTTGATCACCATTAGTAGAATCCTCTAGCTGAATTAGTTGGGATAGGGGGTACTACTTTAATCTTTAACCCTTGAAAAAATGATGAATTATAAAAAGAATATATCACATTGGTTTTAATGAGTATGGGTGAAAAAGTAGAATATTCATAGATCATACCTTGAACTATATCGGGTGATACATAATTGAATCCCTCTATAAACTGCATTTGTCCTCATCTCTAACCTTAAAAATTCTGTGCTTGATATAAAATTCCTAGGGGTAGCGATGGCCAAAGTGGATCAAATCATTTTTCACCCCTAGTTTCTTCTACAACAATATCTTACCACTATAGCTATCTCTAAGAGGGACACCATTTCCACCTCATGGAGTCCCATGATCTCTATACTATATCATGGAGGTCTATCCATAGTGATTACATGACTTTACTCCACTACACTCTTGGTGATTCAAACATAATATATAGGTCCTCTACCATATTAAGCTTAAAATACTCTATATATATATACTAGTTTGAACTCAGATGAGACCCATACAACACAATTCTCCTAAAATTAAATCAAGAATGTTCTATCTTTGATGGGGAAACCTATACATGTATCATTGTATAGCTTCCATAAATGTATTTTCTCTATGAAAACCTAAAAATTTTCTAATTATGAGATTTTAATCCACTAAAAAAATTTCAATCACCAAATAAATCTCTAGAAATATAGTATATGTTGGGATTCACAAAGGTATGGTCCCTATTCAAATATCTATATGAATTCATCATTTGAACTTCAGAGCATGAATAAATATATTGTTAATCATTTATTGAGAGTAATTCATGAGGTCTATAAACCTCAAAGAGTATTGGGGCATAATCATGATGACTTACTAAAGGGCCAACATCGCTTAAAATCATACCATCCTCATTATTGTTAGATAATACTAATCTCTAAACAAGTTCCCAAAATTTGACCATGATAGTGTGGAATCATCATGTGTCTGAGTTATTAGTGCCTAAAAATGTCAAAATATTCCATAAAGAAGTCTCAAAGAAAGAACCACCATCTAGTTGATGGGTATCAGAACCAAATATAAAACACGAGTCACCAAATCTAACCAATCCCATACTAGTTGAGGATATAAGTCCCATTGGAACCTAGGAGGCCTCTATCACTAAAACTCACGAATCACACTTAATCAATGGGTATTATTTCCATGACTTATAGGGAACACTATATTCCCCATAGGAAAATATTCTATCTGTGCAACTGATGGATGATCTACCCTTTCATCTTATGGAATTACCAATATTGATGCCTCAATAATTAATTTTACAACAACCACAAGTTGAATCACTAGCACGTAAACATCAAAACCCTACCTTTAAAATTTGATCTTGATTTATATATGGTGGAATCCTTAATTTTGACAAGATGAATCCATGTTTATTTGATAATATCTAAGTGAGATGACATAGGATGGATATGGATATAAAAAACACGACTGAAATTTTATGTGATTCATGTACAATCCCACTGTATCCCAAAACTGATGTCTTATATATTTGAGTTGACTAACTAATAATTAGAGCCTTGGTGAAGGGATGTATCAGCTGCATCTTCTAAGTTGGGTTCCTTGGGATGATAACCAAACTCAAACCCCCCAAACACCATTTTACCAAGTTTCCCAAAAACAAAACTTACAAGTGGACTAACTCAAAACTCTATACTTAGGATTCAAACTACTTTTATACCATTATAACATGACCTAACCCACTCAAACCCCACATGGTTCAATATTAAACTGACCATGCTATCCCAAGACCACCTATAATAGGCTAGGGGTTAGTGAATTGAACCAAGAAGGCATATCACACATAGGAGATTCCTAACCTAATAAACTTGTACAAAACCACATATATCCAAAATAGAATAAAGTAAAGTAAGGTTAAACATCACATCTAGATGAAATATAACATGAATGTGACACACACTAATCATATATAATAATATAAAAAATGTAACATGATAAATTAGGGGAAAATACAAGATCATAATATTCCAAAATAAAAATATATCTCAATTAATTAAAAAGGAAATATATTTCTCACACCAGCTCCCAACATAAGAACCAACAACAAAAACCACCATCTAGAGTCCCTAAGCTTAGGATCCACCATCTCTAAATCCATCTAAATTACAATTTTTTTAATAATATACATAGAAAAACAAATATGGGTACAAATCCTATGTAGGGGTGGGTATAAACATTCTCAGTAGAAATCCCCAAAAACACAAAGTAAAGTTGAAACAATAGGTTATCTTGAAATAGTAAAAACTCGGATATGATTTAAATTAACAAGATAACCATGAATAAAGTAAAAATACATATATTCATAGATTATATCCATATAAAAATCACTAAATTGAACTTATAATACCTTGAACACCACAAGAATTAAATCACACAAACCACTCATCTTCTATTACTTCCAAATAACCTCTATAGCATTGTAGTGGAGGAACCACACCTTGTTAAGGAGTGAACATCGGTCAAGGGGTACCAAACCATATAGATATCCAACAACTAATTTTTTAGAATATTAATTAGATTAGGATGTTACAAAATCTATAATTATAATAATTGAATTCCATAAAAGGGGGTTTACTTACTCCACTAGTTTATGGATGAACCATTCCCTAATATTGATGTGTCTTCAAGGGGATTACTAACCTCATGTTATCCCAAAACACCTAACCCAAACATCATTACCATATATACAAATATAATGAGATTAAAATATATAAAATTCATTTGATATGTCTTCTAATGATGAATAGATATGAATCATCAAATTATACATAGAAAAATTCTCAAAATGGATTTCTTTCTTGTCTGATTCTGACACCTAAGAGAGAAGATATGAAAAATGATAAATAAAACCTATTACATGAATTATAATTCATTACTCATAGTGTATAATCCTTAAAAATTATCCATTTCTATACTTCCACTGTCTAGTCATGTGGGGTCAACATACAAAACATGTCCCAGAAAGGTACATAAAGTATAAGGATTGTGGGATAACCAGGCATGTATTACCATGGGATACCAAATTGTGTCACAAAAATACCTGAAATGACCAATGAAACACATGATGTCTGGGGCTAGGGTTTAGCTGGGTGTGTAATCTTGTACACCCCGAGTCATGTGGATCTGAAGAACACAACATGTGAATTATAATTATACACTGTGTGATATTTATCCATGTAGAAAAATTTTATCCACCAACTATAAATGAGAGATGATGTGTATTAAGGAATTACATGCCGTATGATATATAACTTTACATGGGAACCCTAGATCCACATCTAAAACTAAACATGACATGTGATTTCTATACTAAATGCTATATATTCAGGTATTATTTATAGATTTTAAATCTAATCTGTTATCTACACCGCTTATTCCATTCTCACTACTTTTTCCACTCAATGTTCTAATAACCATTCCCATACGTCATCGAATTTCATTTAATGGTGGATGACACCCCTCAACAATTCCCTATTAGATCTTCACACCACCATCTTTGAATCGATCCCTACAAAAATTATGAAATGTCGCCACCCTCTCACTAGATCGATACTACCCCACATTCATTGCCTTTTGAATCCACCATCATCTATTTCAAAGGCTGAAGATGCCTCACCATAATTCGAGCCATCATCTAGGGGTTTTTCTCTATCAAACCACATTGATAAAAGGGGGAATAAAAAAGTGAAAAATAGAAAATAATTATTAATGGTAATTCTTATTGCCTAAATTCTCATTCACAATCACATTCATTAATTAACATGGAAGATGATAATTTTCTAATATATCAAAAAAATGATCAAGGATAATATTTATAGGTATTATATATAACAAATATTTATAAATAACATATAGAAATTTACAAAGAAAATAGTAATCCATATTATACTAGTAATTCATTAACTCAAACAATTAAACCAATTATTTATGTTCTATGATATAATATTTGAATAAATTTAATAATAAAAATTTTAAACTAATAAAATTGAAATTTATATGATATAAATAATTAGGTAATTAAAAATATCAAAAATACTCGCCCCATGGTGATTTTGGAAAATCTTTGATGACACAACCTTGATCCACAAACATTATTGATGAATCTACTAAGAAAAGGACAATTCTTAAACAATCCCCAAATAATAATACCAAGTTTTGTTTCACCAATTATGGACAATTCCATTGAAAAATATACTAAAAACATATTTATAGATAAGGTTAGGGTTTATGGTTTCTAACTTAGTGATATTTTAATGAATTCCTAAAATAGGCTTGTATTGTTTTGAAGACCCAATAAATATTACACCCCTCATATTTAAAAATCCCCATTCCAAACAAAAATATGGTGTTAAAATTTCCACATGGGTCTCCATTTAGTAGATATTAATTTTTATGCATGCATAAGCTAAAAATATTATTTTTAAAATATTAACTATTTTTAGAGACCTTCAATATTTCTTAAAAAAATTATTCCATGGAAACCCCTTTATAAATATAATTAAAAGTATTCAATGGTGTTAAATGAAAAATCCATGTCTCTTCATAGCACTCAAGCTCAAATCATACAGTTTTGGTCTATGAGAAGTGTTGACATTATCCTAATTGAGGCTTTCCTCCATTATGGGAATAATGAAATTGGTATCCATTTGAATCTAATTGAAAACTAAATATAATGGATACTAATAATAATAACGGACTATATAAAACCATTTGAGAGTTGGTTGAACCATATATTAATTATCAACCAACTTATATTGCATACCCAACTCTAAAATAAAATTTTGAACTAAAATCTTGACTAATACACCTACTTTCCCAAATTTCATGGTCTCTATTATGAGTACCAAAAAAAGAATTTAAAATAATTAAATATTATATATTAAACAATAAAACTAATAAATTATTCTAAATAAAAAATCAAACTAAGGTAATTCACATTATTAATTGATTAAATAAAAAAGGAATGGATGTACTAATTGTAACCTGAAGAGGTAACATGCTGGAATGATTTAATTCATCTTTTATTGCATATATTTTTTCTAGGATCAAGGATAAATTTAATTTGGAATGAGATATTAGGTATTAAACAATGACATAGAGAGTTAAAGTACAAGTATTGGCAGTGATTCAAGAAGTTGTGATCCAACCATCCATATCACTAAATGAGTAAGAAACTCATCATCCGATACTTATATGAAGGTCTCACACTCATCAATAGGAGCATTGTGGGTGCTGTAGTAGGCATATAATTGGTTAAAAAAACACTAATATAATCTCAATTATTGATCAATAAGATCACACAAAACTCATAACAGTTCGATGTTTGAGTTACACTAACTAAGAGAGGAGTACACCGGGTAGGTATTTATAATATAAATAATTATTTCATTGATAATGAGTTATAATAATCAACTAATATGGTGAGATAGATTTCTTTGGATAAAAATAAATCAAAATATACCCCTATGAATATTTTTGTCATTTTTATAGCACCAGACCATCTTATAGATTGTTTTCCACATATTCAAAAAGATAAAGGTGTGTGCCGATGTTTTTATAGGGATATTACTTCAACAAAAACAAAGAAAACAACCTCCTTATAATAAGTACGATTCATTTTCACCAATATAAAATCTAGGTTTTTAAGATCATCAAGGTCTCAGATATGGTATAATATCACAAAAACGACCCCCTTTCTTGGCACAAGAGCCTCATCCCAGTTGGTGAGGACTCAAAAAGTGCACCCAAGAGACCCGAGATCAAATCTAGGTAGAGACATATTCATAGTTTACCATAGCAGTACTATAGAAGAACTATAGCAAGCACTGCAACAGGTACTATTCGATACTGTATCAGTCAAAACTATTCATCTCTTTGGGATTTCAGGCCATTGGTTTGGTCCTTGGGTTCTTCAAGGCCTTTGGGCCACCCAAGGACTTCGGGCCAGTAAGGCTTACGAGCCACCTCAAGGATTAGATCCACATCAAGGCCTTTGAGCCACATAAAAATTATACTTAAATAGACCAGGAAGACTCTACAAGGAACAAGATTCAGATGAGGATTTAGAGCAGAAACATTCACCAGAGCAGAGCTAATGGATTTGGAAGAATGAGAGGGTATGAAAATTTCCATCGGGACCAGCCTATGCATACATGGGAAGCCTGACCGAATAGCCATGCAAAGGTGGAGATATGACATCATGATGTAGATGCTGCAGATGGATAGTTTTAATTAGTTATAGTCTGGATGAATTCCTCTAAGACCTTCAGTTCATGTAATGTCACAAAGCCTACGGTTCATGTAAGGGTTCCCCTTAAACCCTTAAAAGGGGGATTATCAAAAATGAATAAAAAGAAGGTCTTTAGGATATTTGGGCAAAGGCCCCATTTCTAGTAAAACATAATACAACCTCCTCCTTACCAATATGTTTTTCAACAATCCAAAAATATATTTAATGTTTAAGCATAAAAAAGTGAAAACGTCTTGGGTAATAAAAAAGTTATATTTTAATACTAATAAACTTTTGAAAAAAATTGTTATTAATTAATTAAATGACTTGAAGAGTCAAGGTGAAGAATTGAGGGAGATAAAGATAAAAATGAGAAATATTTGTAACATCCTAGATTTAAGTATGAATTTTCTTTACTTAAGTTATTTATTTTATTATTTATAATGAATAAAAACTTCTATAAAAAATAAAAAAACAAGATACTAATAAAATTAACAACACTTTTTTTACCCATAATATAATATTACAACACAGGTATATGGAACTAAATATTACATATCGAAGATTATTACATTCCTTAAAGGTATATAAAATAAAATTGGACAATAAATACAAGAAAATAATATTTTTACAATTATAAAATCCACTCGATCATCTTTACCCTAGAGTATCACAATTAGGGTAACTAAATCTATAATGAGAAAAAATATCATTAATAGAGAAAGCATTTTGAAAAATTCTAAAAGAAAATCAAAGGAATGAGAAGTGTGATATGAGGAGTTAGAATGGAATGAATTTATATAATGTATTGAAAATAATATAGCCATTATTTTACCATTATAAAAGGTATATAACCATTAGGTATAATACCAGTAATCATATTACTAGTTTATAATTGATAATATGTAGTTAATATAAATAAAGTTCACTTTGATGTTATAAATATAAAATTTTTCATTATAAATAACTTATTTGATATAAAATAAATAATTTCAGAATAAAATAAAAGGATATAGATTCATTTTAAAAAATTACATTTATTAAAAAAAACTATATTTATGCATTATGCATTTGTATTAAATTAATTATTTTTAAATAATAATATAAATAAAATGGATTTATAAAACCAAAGGAATGATTAATAATATAATTAAATAAAATTTAATAAATAATTAAGAAATTATAAGAAATAAAAAATTAATTATTCATGATCAAAGAAATATGTTATACTTAAAAAAATTATTTTTATTATATATTATAAGTTTTCATTTAAAAGTTAAATTTATCATATTTTGATTGTAAAATTTAATGAAATTAATTATATATATATAAATTAATTAATATTTATGGAATTATTATTATATTTTAATAAATAAGAATAATATCATTTAATGTTAAAAGTATATTTTTCAAATAATTGATTTTCTGAGTGTTGTGTATTTTATTTTAATACATTAAACTGATAAATATTAAAAAAATATTTTAATGAAATATATTGTTTACATGTATAATAAATTAATCTAACATTCTTCAAATGATTATTATTTGGTAATAAATAATAATAAAATCATTCATTATTTCAAAATCATTTTTCTTAAAACTAATTTCCCCTATATATTATATATTTTAATTTAAAAGTTGAATTTATATTATATAGAATTTGAATTTGATTAAATATAATTTAAATTTGGAATCATCACATAAAAATTAGGTAATAAGGAACATATTGTATTTTTTTTAAAAAGTAATTACTGTGGTAAATAATTAAATAAAGTAAAAATATGTAAAATGAGATAAATTGACGTGACTTGAATTTTGAATAATGAATTTGATATTTAGACATTTAAGAAGTTATTTTTTAGGTATGGGAGTCAATACTACAATTCCAACCAACATTTACTCACCCAACTCACCCACCTCCCATGTGATTCCATGTTTACCCTTCACCTAACACAAGTTTCCAAAGAAACTTCCCTTATTTTCACCTATAAAAGGATATATCCTCCACCCAATACAAAAATGTCTATACTTAAGTTATATATTGAATTAAAACCTAAATTTAATCTCCTAAACACCTATGTCACGTTTGGAATCTTTGGGTTACAATAAGGAGGCCTAAGTCCTTCATTACGAAGGAAGTCGTTACGTGAAGGGGTAATTCCATCAAAGTATGTGAGAAGTTCTGTAACGAACCAAATATTTATATAATAATAATTTTTTTATTTCTATTAATATTTATGAATAAGATATTAATTTTATGTTAAATAGTACACTTTTTCCGATAGTATACTCAACACATAACAATGGGTTTCCTGGAAATCTTACGTTGCACACAACTTTGAGTTATACCGAAAAATAAAATAATAATAATATTATTTTAAATGATAGTTAATGCATAACCATTTTATTGCTGGGAATAAACATAAATAACTAAATTATGATTAAACATGTGTTTTAAATGTTTTTAAATTTATCCAATAAATTTTAGAGGCTTAAAATAAGAATAAATCTGATTTTAAGCATGAAATACTTTAATATTCTTTAAAAGGTCGATTTACCGCCTTTTGAGGGAGAACCATTTTTAAATATAGTTTATGTCACTTTTATATATTATATTTGACAAAATAAAATTCTTATTTAGAATATGGACATCAAAATTTATTTTGGATGAATTTTTGTTATTTTTTAGATAAATTTCATTTTTTAATGAATAGTGAAAAATACTACATTTTAATTCAAAACTGCCTTTTAATCTAATCTATTTATATAGTTAGAATGTAATTTTAATTCATTTTAAACTATAATTGGATTATATTTTTATCATTTAATCCAATTTTTGTTATTATATGTAATTTAACTTTGAAATTGGACACAAACACATGTCAATCTTTTGGTAGTTTTTACTTCCTAAAAACACGCTTTTTGGTTTTGACAATGGGAATTAATTTTAAATTAATTTTTGAAAATTCTGTGTTTTGAATTTGGAAAAATGGATTCAATATTTGTAATCAGGATATCCAAATTGTGTAAATAGGTAACTTTTATTTTTAGACTTTATGAATAGTAATTTTAGTAAATATTTTATTTACATGGTTAAAGGGTAAATATGGTAAATAAGGGTAAAAAAAATAATATTATAATAATATTAAATTACCCTAACACGTATTCTAATCCTATTTTATGAGATATTTCCAACCATGGGCATCCTTTGATCGATTTTAGGACCCCATGGATCCACTTGTGTGTGAAAATGACATTTAATTACTTTTAATTTAAAGTTAAGGAAAATATAACATAAACATATATCTTTTACTAAAAAATTTTTTATATGGGGATATATAAGTGATATATTTGACTATAAATAGTAATTAGAAATATAAAAATATTTCCTACATCATGTTATTTTATTTATAATTTTTATAAATCAAATAAATAAATTTATTTATGACACAATGATGATGTAGTGATTACCTTATTAATGAATGTTTTAAATAAATGAGATTATAAAAATTAAAATAAATTTATTTTGAAACTTTTTATGACATAGACTAATTTTAGGGATAATTGTGAATTTTTATGTTTAAATTAATGAATATTTTTAGAAATAATCAAATTGTTATGTTTTTATAAAGTCATGATATGAATAGTATATAAATTAAAATAAATAAGTTTTTAAAAAAAATAAGATTTTATTAAATGATATAATAGTCCTAAAAATATAAGATTTAGCCAAATGAATTATATAAGGTCTAAAATGTCATTAATTAACCACTTTAGGTTCTATTGGAATTTTATAGTAACTATATTAACCATATAGTATGAATATACAAGAAGACATGGTAAGAGTCAAATAATTTAAACTAAGGGTTAAAGTTAAATGATAAGGTTAAATTTGAAACCAAAACTTGTCTAAAAACTATTGGTTTAAAGTATTTAGAACAATAATAATATTAAATTTGAATTAAATGAGTTTTGGACCTTTTTAAAATCGAAATTCAGTTTATAATAAAATAATATTTCAAACTTTCTTAAAGTACCCCTCCTCCCTCTTATAAAAGGCCACCACCTCTAACCCTTACTCACACCTCTCAAGCCCCTTTGGATCATAAAAACTCTACCAAAATATGATCCAAACATACCTATATTCCTCCTATAAGCCTTACCTTGGGAATAAGGCAATTCAAGAAGGCCTTTTAGCTTAAATCAAAATGAGTTACTCGATTTCAGGTAATGTCTTCTCTCAAGATTTTTTCATTTATTTTCCATTATCTAACCCCATAAACTCTCTTTATTAAATTATTTTATAGAAAAACCAGTATATTAAATATACTAGGATGTTTTTATTCCAATTATTCAAACTAAACTCACACACACCTCCATCTAATGGATTTAGAACATACTGTTTCTATTGATGATGAACTATTTCCTCACGAAACGATGATTGTTCAATTATCTCCCACCACCTCTCATGGTATCCATTTTGATGGAACTGTATTTATATATGACATATATATATATATATATATATTTTCTCTATTCTTCTGTATTTTTCAATTACATCATACCTTTATTCTTTCTATAACGCATAAATACGATAATTTCATTTGAGGAACTGCGGACTACCGCCCCCTTAAAGTGATATGACTCGTTCATGATATACATAGAACGTATAAAGGATATAATTAATAAACTTATGTAAAATATAAAACATATATATTATAATGGAATTATAATATACCTAGGCATCATTTAGTTTTCATTCCTTTAAATATGAAAAATAAATGAAAGTGGCATTCATGCGTACGTACGGCTTACCGTCTCTATGAACAGTGCATTTCATTTATTATATCCAAATGTTATGGAATATTATAAATAAATATATAATGGATATAAATACATATATACTGGATATATATTATATTTAAATCATGAATAAAATTCTGGAGATAATGGAATTTTGACCACATGGACAATTTGTAATTATAACAAGTTCATTTTTGACTCAAGTACCAAACATCAACAAAACGACTGATATGAAATTAAATAATTATATGATTGTTATAGAAATGTAATAAGTGATATAAAAGGAATAATAAACTTTAAAATTTTTCTCAATAAAGTATAAATCAACTTAAGTTAATTATTTAGGAAGAACAAGGAACATACGAGACGAGTCAGACTCATGGTATGGTAAACTTTCACCCCCCTATTTTAGTCAAAGACTTATTATTTGTTATGTCTTTTAATTTCCATTTTATTATATTGGGATATTTTATTATACATCCTTATTTATTTACATTTTATGTCCAATTTATGAGATACCCTTTTCTCTCATCATCAACTCATTTTCTAAATTTTAAAGTGACGCTGTTAGGCTGCCAAATTTTTGTAAGGGACTACGTCTCAATCTTCTTTCATTGAGAAATATCTTGATATTGTGAACCTTTATTATCCTATAATGTGTATATACTTTAATTTGAAATATTATATCATGAATATCCTTATTATCATGATATTATAGGTTTCATTTAATGTTATTATTTAATTATTTTTATTCAAGTATTTTCTCAAGTGGAAAGGGTCTCTTTAACTAAAACATTCTTTTAAATATTTTAAATATTTAATCTTATAAATATTTATCATTAAGGTCAATGTTTTCAAAATGGTTTTAAGGATTTATTTATATAGACATTAATTTTTTAAAATATTAATTCCTATAAAAGTTTCAAAGTGGTATGGAACAATTTGATTCAAAAATATCTTTATTGAATGTTTTAAATGGTTTTGGAAATGGATTGAATATTTCAATATCTTGAATTGATTCATTGTGGTTGATGAGTGAAATGTTGATAATTTCAATCTTTTATGTGTTATGATTATGTAATTGTACTTGGACATTTGACGGGTGGTTACGTGATACACCAAATACGGGTGGTTCTGTGATAAAACTAGGTTGGGTGACCCCGTGATAGCTCTCCAATGAATTGGGTAACATGAAAGAGGTAAAAGTTAATGTTTCTAATAAGATATTTTAAGAATATACTGTGATGGGTATTCCAAAAGTAGCTCCCTATGTAGCCGTGAAAGATACAATGTAAGTATGATATAGATTCCACACGTTACCTATAAGAACTCAGTTTTTTATGCGAAAGACTTTGGAATATTTCTTGATGTTATTCTAGAGCAGCGCCTTCAGACGGCGTGCGATTCCGAGCCCCGGTGTGGCCGAAATTAAATTTTCAGTGCGTTCACATTGAAAATGCCAAATAAATGGGATAACTCCTAAACGGTGTTTTAGATCAGAGATTTGAGTGCACGGATGGGTCCGGAATGGGGTGTTTACCCTAGGAATGACATAAAACATGTCGGTGCGGGATGTTTGGACCCCTCGGTCGCTTTCGAAATGTTAAATGGATAAATTAATTAATTAATTTATTCGTTTAATGGTGAGACTCAAGTATCTCTTAAACGGTGGCTCATATTGGAAAACCGAGGGCACCGTTGAGTCCTGAACATTCCGTTTACCCTAGGAGGGGTGTAAGTTTTGCGGGCGCGGCCCGTCTGTGAAAAATGGCCCCAGGGGCGTTTTCGTATTTTGGCGGCCTCGGGCGCGGTTGTTGCAAATTTTGAACGGGGTCTCAGATTAAAATTTCGAGACCGCAATTGCGCTTGGAGCGTGGTTTTTAGTCTAGGGGAGCCTTAATCCCGACCCCGCCGAAATTTTGGGTTCGTGGCTATCGGGCGGGCGTTTAAGTATTTTCTACTTAAACGCATCCCCTCCCCTCTTCTTCTTCTCCTTCTCCCCCCAAGATTCCCCTCTCCTCCATCTCTGGTGAGGCCGCTCCGGTGAGGCGGTCTGGCGAGGCGACTCCGACGAGGTGCGGTAATGCCGGCGGATCGACGCGAAGCTCCGGGCGAAGCCCAGTGAGGTAGGAGGTTTTGTTTCGTGTTTTACTTCCCGCATACTTTGAGCCCGATTTCCCCTATCAATTTGTTTCCCGATCATTGAAAAAAATACCAAAATCACATATAACGTGTTCTAAGCTTTACAACGCACTTCTCGAATAAAAAATCCGAGTCCTGGGGTGTCCGGGACAGCCCCGGTAAGTCCCGGCCGATTCCATGGTTTTTCCGGAGGTCCGGGACGGCGGCGACGGATTCCGGCGGTCCGGGACGGCGGCGGCAGCTTCCTAGGTGGCGCGGTGGCTCGGCTGGGCACAACGGCGGCACGACATCCCGGTGGCGGTCCGGGTTCTTCAGGCGGGTGGCGCGGCTCGGGCTCGCCGACGAGGGGCGAGCTGAACGGGAGACCGGGGTCGCATGACGCGACCCCAGCTGGGGAGACTGAGACCCGCCGTTGGCGGGTCTCCGCGTGGACGCGACCCGCGCGCAGCGCGGGCCTGCGGGAGATGGAGGGCCGCTGCGCGGTGGCCCGCGGGTCCGGTGGGGCCGGGCCCAGGTGGCTGGGCCGTGGTCCCAACGGGCCAGCCGGAGCGGACCGGCCGGACCGGGCCGGTCCGGCCCAAGGGGGGTCCCCACCTTTAAAATATTTGAATGCCTGTATTTCGAGCTACGAGCGTCCGTTTTGAGCGCCGTCTACGGAAGTGAGGACCTAACAGCGAGGCAGTCTTTTTGAGATGGTCCCGGGAAATTATAATTCCCGAGACGGGGGCCTCGGTGGCACGACACGTACGTTGAGGGGATTGACGTTATCCCGGGGATTCTTGTTTTGGACGGCGCAGACGCGTCTGACATCCGTTTTGAGCGCCGTCAGTGGAGTTGGGACCCTGGAGCCGGGGCGAAGCTTTCTAGCGTGGTTTCGGGCGTTGCATCCGGAGTTGAGGTGTGGGCCCCACAGGCCGTCTTTTGAGCTGCGAGCAGCGTTTAGTGACTTTCTCATCGGGAATCCATTTGGGGCGTGCGAGCAGTCGTTTTGGATGTTCTTCCAAGGGGATTGCAATAGTGCAATCCACCCGCTCTAATTCGGCATGATGGTGCGGGCCCCACGAGGGCTGTTTGGGCGTTGACGGTGATTTTCCATCTCTATCACCGGGTGACCGTTTTGGACAAGTGAGTAGTCCACCTTGTGTACTTTTTCGAGAGGATCACAACAGTGCGATCCGTTATTTGTGTTTCAGGATCGGGATGCGGGTCCCACGAAGCACCGCTCGTGTGCGGTGCGCCGGAATGCATCTTTTTCCCAGGATATCCGTTGCGCTCAAGTGAGCAGTCTTTTGACGTGTTTTTCCAAGGGGATCACAATGGTGTGATGCTCCCGACTATTTTCGAGGCCGAGGATCAGGATCACGAGACGCCGTTCGGGCGTGAGGCGGTGTTGGTTACTTTTCTGTCAGATATTCGTTTGAGGCGAGTAAGTAGTCTATCTCGCATGTATTTCCACGAGGATTAAAACGGTGTAATATGTTCAGGTGATCAGAGCCTCTTATGCGATCTTATTAAATGTGGAAATATGAAAGGTGCCCCGGTGGCGGTTCTTCTACCGTGTTTGTAGCGGACCTTTGGCGTGTGATTTCATGCACTCCTGGGAGATTGAGGTTGGTGTCTAAAGAGATGTGGTTGGTTGGGACTCATCTGTTGAGGTGACAGGTTGGAGTTGTTACGTTACGCCTTCACGTTGACGTTGGGTGCCGGGTTCACGTTAGCCTTTGGGCTGGAGACGTGGTATGCTCTGGGAGTATGCGAGGATGCTGGGAGGTACATGGGGATGGTTTTACCCAAGAACGTTTGTGCGCTTGATTGGGGTTAACATGGGACCACACGTCGTGTGGCCCCCAGGTGCGTGCCGTGTTATACTTTGCGTACCTTTGACCTCTCGCGACGTAGAGGGTCCCTCGGTTCTCGTTTGTTGACCAGCGGGGTTGAGTTTTTCCCCCGGATCTGTGCTCGATGGTTTAGGTCAGCAGGGTTGAGAGGTTTCCCCTGGTCTTGTTCCAGAGTTGGATGGTTGCACGATACCCACTCCGTTTTTGGTTGGTCAGTGTTGTACCATCCAGTAGAGATGGCCAGAGAAGTTTTGGGTTTACCCTCCAGCGGGGCTGGGCAGTGGGTTACTCATCGACTTCTCAGGGTTTACCCTCTACCAGAGACTAGGTAGTGAGTTACCCGATGAATCTTGAGGGTCTACCCTATAGCAGGGCTGGGCAGTGGGTCGCCCGTCATCTTGTTTCAGGTCTACCCTCCAGCTGGGCTGGGCAGTGGGTCTCCTGTCGGCTTGTTCAGGGTTTACCCTCTAGCAGAGACTAGGTAGTGGGTCACCCGACGACTCTTGAGAGTCTACCCTCCAGTAGGGCTGGGCAGTGGGCCGCCGTTCGTCTTGTTCTGGGTTTACCCTCTAGCAGGGCTGGGCAGTGGGTCACCCGTCGACTTTTTCCAGGTCTACCCTCCAGCAAGGCTGGGCAGTGGGTCGCCTGATGACTTATTCCAAGTTTACCCTCCAGCAGGGCTGGGCAGTGGGTCAACCGATATCATATTATGAATTACCCTCCAACAGGGCTGGGTAGTGGGACACCCATTGATATTCCAGACTCAGTCCTTTCTACTAGGCTAGTCTGTGGCTTTCCTCCGTGATTACCGGAGTGGGACCCTTGGTTGTACGAGTTAGTGATGGAACGACCTTGTCTTTGAGGAGACCTCTCGACTACGGGGCAATGACGAGGTGTGGTTTGACTTAACCCAGAACTCTCAAGTATGAGGGGCACTTTCCCCACCGAGACGCGTCCTCAGGACACAACCTAAAACCGTGCAGGCGAGTCAGTGCCACCCAAAGCAGATAGTGTCGAGGTGCGATGATTTGAGCCCCTTGACTTGTAGTTTGGGGCAGACGTGCATGATCCTGGGTATCGATGGTGTTTACTTCTGGGACTGATAGCAACTCACTTTCTTGGGCTGAGCTATGGGATGGAGATCCCCTTACGATCTTGTTCGGGCTTCTTGATTGAGCATATGTAATTGTATATACCTTGTTCCAGTACTCACTTCTTGGGTTTGGTTACTCTCCTTCTAGGAGAGGTGAAGACGCGCGAGTTATGCCACGTGCTTTCCTTGTCTAGCTTCTTGTGGTTGGACGAGTCTACTCTCCTGCTATAGGTAGCGAAGACTCGACGGGAAGTTCATCTTCTCACCATCTCTAGATCCTTGTGTCTAGAAGAGTCTACCTTCTTTCCTCTTGTTGGGTTGAGCTGGACTCTTTACTGCACTTTCAATTGTACTCCTTTACTTTTACTGTTCGCTCTACTACTCACCATTCGGTACCTCCTTTGTTGCTCCCTCGAGCCTTCGGGGTATTCTACTGAGTATTTTTATACTCACCCCTGCTTGGGCTTTTCCTGCACTTGGTGTGCCCTTGCAGACGACAGACAGGTTGGTCATGACTTCAGTGGAGCTTAGGAGTTCAGGAGCGTGGACCGCGTGCGGTGGTTGGAGTCGGGTTCCAGGTGGGGGACCCTTCCAGCTGTTTACTTTTTTGTTCACCTGTTTCCAGGTTGTGGCACTTTTCTGATTGGGCGTGTGTTTTTCCCCTTTTCTTTTCAGTGTACCTTCAGTTTTTACTTTGTACTGTAGAGGTCGATGGACATTTGTGGTTTATTTATAGAAGTTGCCCTTTCTCTTTACTTGTCTTTTCTTTTACTCTGCACCTTTTCATTGAGTGTGATGTGTGTGTGTGTACAGGTACTTAGGAAAAGGCCTCCCTAAGTTATTGTGCCTTCGGCGCTGGTCGCCAACCCCTGGCCTATGGAGGCGGGCTTTGGGTAGTTGCGGCTCGAGTCTGGGTAGGGTCGGGTCGTGAAAAAGTGGTATCAGAGGTGGTTCGTTCCTTGGGACACTGTTTGGACATCCCTAAAATAAAAGGAATTGGTTGCGATTTAGGGAAATAGTGTTAACGTGTCTCAAGAGCGTCTCTTAGGCCAGGGAGTCTAGTGATGGTGCGGCGACCGACGTATCTATTCACCAGGACCCTGATAACTCACTTGTCAACTCGGCATGCTGAGACACTTGTTTCAAGGAAAAATTGGATTGTGCATCACATAGGATTGAGTCTTTGACTGTCCTTCTTGATTCATCTCCCCATCATTGTTATTGGTATATACATATATGCTCATCTGACCGTGGCACTCCTTGATAATATTCAGTATGTCTCCGCAAAGACAACCAGCCAAGATACCAGCTTTGGTGCGTGACGACAACCCTGTGAGATACGAGGCCACATTCTAGGATCCATCATGCGAGCCCCTTTCTTTGGGTGGGCCGGTAGAAGCACCCCACCTGTTGAGCAGTAGGCAGCTTCAGCAGAGCAGGCTGAGTTTGAGCGCAGGTTGAGCGCGCTCCGTGAGTTCTAGCGGTAGAGACCGCTGAGGTTCAGTGGTGAGCCAGACCCTCAGGTAGCAGAGGTTTGGCTAGAGACAGTGGTTCTCCTTTTCAGTCTTGTGCAGACATCGACAGATCAGAGAGTGGATTTGGCAGCCAACCTTTTTCGTGGAACAGCTCGACGTTGGTGGAGTCTGGTGACTCAGTTTCTTGACGAGTCATCACTTTCGTGGGGAGACTTCCAGTTGTTGTTTCATGAGAAGTTTTTCCCCTCCTGCTTACACTCCGTTCGGATTCAGGAGCTCCTGTAATTTTAGCAGGGAGGGATGACGGTGACCAAGTACGCGGCTAGTTTTGCAGACCGTGCACGATTTTACCCAGACTTGGTCCATGACGACAACTTCTGAGCATGGAAGTTTAAGAAGGGTCTCCACAGAGAGATTCGTGCTTTCATAGTACCCTTGGGAATTTCCACATATACCGTGGTACTAGAGCAGGAGCTGGTGATAGAGAACTTCCTGTCACGTTCTAGAGTTGGTGGTGGCAGCAGCACGTTGGAGTCGAGACGTCTGCCACAACTAGTGGGCGTCGGCAAGCAGAACCTCAATGCGGGTGGCTTTACGATAATCGGACTCAGGGGCGTGTTCATACACCCCAGTGGCAACGAAGGGCACCAGTTTAGCCCGGAGAGAGTCGGTGCTATGCTTGTTATGGGCGAGATCACTTGGCACGAGACTGCCCGACCAGAGATGCTGAAAACTTCGGGCAGGCAGCAGGTGCACCACCATGGCAGGGGCAGCGTCGTGATCGGAGTATTACCCAGGGAGGTGGTGCTAGCAGAGGAGCGGGAAGAGATGGTAGTGGAGGCTGACCTTACGAGGTCTTCCCATCACCATTAGGCGGTCCACGTCAGGCTCTGGGAGCTGACAGTTGGGACCACGGATAGCCACGAGATTTAGATGTCTATGATCCTGGAGAGCATGAGGTGGTAAGAGGTACGCTCTACATATCTTATACTTTTTGTAGTAGAATTGTTAGACTCTGTGTGTGGAATGCTTTCCTCCCTGCTCCTTGCTTGAGGTGTTACCAGGGTGACGCAGGGTGTCGGGTGTAACCCTGTATTGTTAAGGTAAAAGGCGTGGGACCTTTTTCTCTAGTCGATGGTGTCGAATCCTTCGCCTTTCGAGCATGTAAGAGAGACTTGGTTGGGGGACATCGACTGTGGAACCTTGCGTGACCAGATATCCTTGGGTGTTTCACCATATGGATATTCTAAAGGAGGGAATCACCAGGCCTTGTTCCAGGTGAGGGCGGTGATTCCAGTCGCGGCGTGCGACATAGAGGTTCGATCGGGGAGGTGAGCTACCCCTGAGGTCCTTCGGACCATTTGAGAACGTGCGGAGGGATGGCGAGGTTCCCTACCGCCTTGCCCTAACCCCAAAGGCTGGTTTGGGTGCATGACGTCTCCCACGTGACTCACCCGAGAAGAGGTGTGCGTGCTCCCATGCATGTCATCGGTGAGGGTAGACCTCGTGTGAACAGATCAAATCCTTTGGTTTGTGTGCGGTGGCGCAGAGCTGTGCGAGAGTTCTTCTGGGAATGGGAGAGCCAGGTGTGGGCTTAGTACCCTGAGTTGTTCCCTGGTTTTTCTTTTCGGGGATGAAAAGATTGAAGGATGGAATGATTTAAGAACCCAAATTTTTCTGCGAAATACTTTGGAGTATTTCTTGATGTTATTCCAGAGCAGCGCCTTCAGACGGCGTGCGATTCCGAGCCCCGGTGTGACCGAAATTAAATTTTCAGTGCGTTCACACTGGAAATGCCAAATAAATGGGATAACTATTAAACGGTGTTTTAGATCAGATATCTGAGTGTACAGATGGGTCCAGAATGGGGTTTTTACCCTAGGAACGACATAAAACATGTCAGCGTGGGATGTTTGGACCCCTCGCTCGCTTTCGGAATGTTAAACGGATAAATTAATTAATTAATTTATTCGTTTAATGGTGAGACTCAAGTATCTCTTAAAAAGTGGCTCGGATTGGAAAACCGAGGGCACCTTTGAGTCCGGAACGTTCCGTTTACCCTAGGAGGGGTGTAAGTTTTGCGGGCGTGGCCCATCTGTAAAAAATGGCCCCAGGGGTGTTTTCGTATTTTGGCGGCCTCAGGTGCGGTTGTTGAAACTTTTGAATGGGGCCTCAGATTAAAAGTCCGAGAGCTCTGTTACACTCGGAAACTGGGGTCGCATGACGCGACCCCGACTAGGGAGACCGAGACCCGCCCTTGGTGGGTCTCCGCGTTGACGCGACCGGCCAACTGGCCGGTTGGTGGAGTGACCCGCGCGCAGTGCGGGTCTCGCAAGAGACGGCGGGCCGCTGTGCGGCGGCCCGCGGGTCCGGCTGGGCCACGGTCCCAGCGGGCCGGCCGGACCGGGCCGGTCCGGCCTAAGGGGGCCCCCCTTTAAAATATTTGGACGCCCATATTTCGAGCTACGGGCATCTGTTTTGAGCGCCGTCTGCGGCAACGCAGACCTAACAGAGAGGAGGTGTTTTTGAGATGGTCCCGGGCAATTATAATTCCCGAGACGGGGGCCTCAGTGGCGTGACACGTACGTCGAGGGGATTGACGTTATCCTGGGGATTCTTGTTTTGGACGGCGCAGACGCGTCTGACGTCCGTTTTGAGTGCTGTCAGCGGCGTTGGGACCCTAGCGCTGGGACGAAGCTTTCCAGGGTGGTTTTGGCTGTTGCAGCTGGAGTTTAGGTGTGGGCCCCACGATCCTTCTTTTGAGCTGCGAGTAGCGTTTAGCGAATTTCTCATCGGGCGTCCATTTGGGGCGTGCGAGCAGTCGATTCTGGATGTTCTTCCAAGGGGATTGAAATAGTGCAATCCGCCCACTCTAATTCAGCATGATGGTGTGGGCCCCACAAGGGCCGTTTGGGCATTGACAATGATTTTCCATCTCTATCACCAGGTGACCGTTTTGGACAAGTGAGTCATCCACCTTGTGTAATTTTTCAAGAGGATCGCAATGGTGTGATCTGTTCTTTGTGTTTCAGGACCGGGATGCGGGTCCCACGAAGCACCGCTCGTGTGCGGTGCGCCGGAATGCATCTTTTTCCCCAGATATCCATTGAGCTCAAGTGAGCAGTATTTTGACGTGTTTTCCCGAGGGGATCGCAATGGTGCGATGCGCCCGACTGTTTTCTGGGCTGAGGCTCGGGATCACGGGACGCCGTTCGGGCGTGAGGCGGTGTTGGTGACTTTTCCGTCAGATATCCGTTTGAGGTGAGTAAGTAGTCTATCTCGCATGTCCTTCTGCGAGGATTATAATGGTGTAATCTATTCAGGCGAGCGGAGCCTCTTACGTGATCTTATTAAATGTGGAAATATGAAAGGTGCCCCGGTGGCGGTTCTTCTACCGTGTTTGTAGCGGACCTTTGGCGTGTGATCGCGTGAACTCCTGGGAGAGTGAGTTTGGTGTCCAAAGAGACGTGGTTGGCTACGCCTCAACTGTTGAGGTGACAGGTTGGAGTTGTTACGTTACACCTTCGCATTGACGTTGGGTTCCGGGTGCATGTTAGCCTTTGGGCTGGAGACGTGGTATGCTCTGGGAGTATGCGAGGATGCTGGGAGGTACATGGGGATGGTTGTACCCAAGAACGTTTGTGTGATTGGTTGGGGTTAACTTGGGGCCACACGTCGTGTGGGCCCCAGGTGTGTGCCGTGTTCTGATTTGCGTACCTTTGAACTCTCGTGACGTAGAGGGTCCCTCGGTTCTTGTTTGTTGACCATCGGGGTTGAGTTTTTCCCCCGGCCCTGTGCTCGATGGTTTAGGTGAGCAGGGTTGAGAGGTTTCCTCTGGTCTTGTTCCAGAGTTGGATGGTTGCGCGACACCCACTCCGTGTTCAGTTGGCTAGTGTTGTACCATCCAGTAGAGATGGCCAGAGCAGTTCTGGGTTTACCCTCCAGCGTGGCTGGACAGTGGGTTACTCATCGACTTCTCAGGGTTTACCCTCTAGCAGAGACTAGGCAGTGTGTCACCCGACGACTCTTGAGGGTCTACCCTCCAGTAGGGATGGGCAGTGGGTCACCCGTAATCTTGTTTCAGGTCTACCCTCCAGTAGGGCTGGGCAGTGGGTTACCTGTCGGCTTGTTCAGGGTTTACCCTCTAGTAGAGACTAGGCAGTGGGTCACCCGACGACTCTTGAGGGTCTAACCTCCAGCAGGGCTGGGCAGTGGGTCACCCGTCGTCTTGTTCTGGGTTTACCCTCCAGCAGGGCTGGGCAGTGGGTCACCCGTCGACTTCTTCTAGGTCTACCCTCCAGAAAGGCTGGGCAGTGGGTCACCTGATGACTTATTTCAGGTTTACCCTCCAGCAGGGCTGGGCAGTGGGTCACCCGATATCATATTATGAATTACCCTCCAGCAGGGCTGGGCAGTGGGACACCCGTTGATATTCCAGACTCAGTCCTTTCTACTAGGCTAGTTTGTGGCTTTCCTCCGTGATTACCGGAGCGGGACCCTTGGTTATATGGGTCAGTGATGGAAGGGCCTTGTCTTTGAAGAGACCTCTCGACTGCGGGGTAGTGACGAGGTGTGATTTGAATTAACCCAGAACTCTCAAGTACGAGGGGTGCTTTCCCCACCGAGACACGTCCTCGGGATGCGACCTAAAAACGTGCGGGCAAGTCAGTGCCCCCCAAATCGGATAGTGTCAAGGTGCGGTGATTTGAGCCCCTTGACTTGTAGTTTGGGGCAGACGTGCGAGATGTTGGGAATCGATGGTGTTTACTTCTGTGACTAATGGCGACTCACTTTCTTGGGCTGAGCTACGGGATGGAGATCCCCTTACGATCTTGTTCGGGCTTCTTGATTGAGCATATGTATTTGTATATACCTTGTTACAGTACCCACTTCTTGGGTTTGGTTACTCTCCTTCCATGAGAGGCAAAGACGCACGGGGTATGCCACATGCTTTTTGTGTCTAGCTTCTTGTGGTTGGATGAGTCTACTCTCCTGCTATAGGTGGCGAAGACTTGACGGGAAGTTCATATTATCACCGTTTTCAGCTCCTTGTGTCTGGACGAGTCTACCTTCTTTCCTCTTGTTGGGTTGAGCTGGACTCTTTACTGCACTTTCAATTATATTACTTTACTTTTCCTGTTCGCTCTACTACTCACCCTTCAGTACCTCCTTTGTTTCTCTCTCAAGCCTTCAGGGTATCCTACTGAGTATTTTTATACTCACCCCTGATTGGGATTTTCACACACTTGGTGTGCCCTTGCAGATGACAGAAAGGTTGGTTGTGACTTCAGTGGAGCTTAGGAGTTCAGGAGCGTGGACCGCATGCGGTGGTCGGAGTCGGGTTCCAGGTGGGGGACCCTTCCAGCTGTTTAATTTTTTGTTCATCTGTTACTTGGTTGTGGCACTTTTCTGATTGGGCACATGTTTTTCCCTTTTTATTTTCAGTGTACCTTCAGTTTTTAATTTTTACTGTAGATGTCGATGCACATTTGTGGTTTATTTATAGAAGTTTCCCTTTATCTTTACTTGTATTTTATTTTACTCTGCACTTTTGCATTGAGTGTGCTGCGTGTGTGTGCACAGGTACTTAGGCAAAGGCCTCCCTGAGTTATTGTACCTTCAGCACTGGTCGCTAGCCCCTGGCCTGTGGAGGCGGGCTTGGGGTAGTTGCGGCTCAAGCCCGGGTAGGGTTGGGTCGTGACATTACCTTTATGATTTATGATTTCTATGTGTTATTCATAAATCTTATGATTTCATGTGGTATGTTAAAGAGATTAAGTTTTATAATTCAGAAGTATGATTTCATTGATTTGTATGTATTGATGGACTAATGTTTTCTTTCCTTATTTTATAACCCTTACTGAGCTTTTTATGCTCATCCAAAGTTTTTGAAATGTTTTTCACAGGGTATAAGGAAGGGTAAGAGAAAGGAAGTATTCAATAAGATTTATATCAAGAAAAGAACATTTTTTTTATTTAAGGAGTTTTATTATTGTTAAAAAATTTGGATAGAGTAAAAGTGTCTACTTTGTAATTTTTGAGATGTAATGTAATAATTACGGCCTAATCCTCTAAAACTCTAAACTTGAAAATATCCTCCATGTGAATTCTTGTCTTAACTCAAGATTATGTAATGTTTTAAGGCTAGGGACTTATAGTTGGTATCAGAGGTTGGTTTAGATAACTTTGGAGGTTAGGGTGTTATTTAAGCATAAGTGACATAACCATAATGGTTAGCATATTAGAAAGAGTCATAGTTATTTTAGATATATTTAATGAGTTTAAGATAACATGAATAAGTAAATCTTAGTGTTTACCCTCCTCATAAAATATTATATGATAATTTTTATGATATACTCACACTGACCTTTTTGGTTTTAGTAAATGGCTGGATCTATCAGGAACCAAAGAAGCAATGGATGTGAAGAAAATTGTGACAATTTTCTGAATGAGAAACCAAATGAAATGGGAGCTGTAATGAGAACTCTTGTGGTTATTCTTAACCAACTATCTGGAGTCATGATTGACCACTTGAACCTTGTGAATTTTACTAAGGTATCATATATTCGAGAAATGAATCCCTATGGAGGTTTAGGTAATAATCATAAAGGTAAGTATATAAAAAAACTTATGTGTTAGGGATGTGGAAAGAAACACCTATTAAAATGCTTCAAAGGGATGGGAAGATGTTATAGATGTGTTAATGAAGTTTATAAATCAATAACCTACCATGGAAAAAGGAAGAGCCCAGTTGAATCCAGGAAAAGGAATGAAGTTATTTCTGAGACATCAATTGAATATTTTAAATGTAGTGTACATGGTCATTACACAAATAGATGTCCTATAAAGAAGGTTGAAGAATGGGATCTATAGTACTGTAAAAATATATGTTTACCAATGCCCAATTTCATTCCAATTGAGGATGATGAAACTGGAAATGACCTATGAAAGGTATGCATTATTTCTTAGATTATTTTTTGATATTATTGAATCTTAGGATATGATTCATGATTTTGTTTGTAAAAAAGTAGTATTAGGGAATAATTTGAAAAAAATTATTAAGGGATCATGGAGAATTTTGGATGATTAAGATGTCTACATTTTATAAATTTTAGAGTATGTTAGATATCTGGGTGATGAAATGTTTAAAAGTATTAATGATCTTTGTTGATGGGATTACATTGGAATACTTTTCTCTTGTATGTGTAACCCTGTAGTTTTCTATGAGAAAATTATATTAGAGGAAGAATTATCTTTTCTTTTGTGGATATAGTTATAAAGAACCATTTGGGTTTATATGATCCTTGAATTTGAGGAAATTACAAGTAATTACTTTTTGGGACGAAAACACGAGGTATGAGATAAAATTTGTGGTTAAAATATGTTCTGGTTATTTTTGAGGAATTTATCTAATTTTTGGGAATGTTATAAAATTATATAGTTTTTGAAAAAGGACAACACATAGACTGTGTGACAACCCATCATGCCAGACAAAGCTATGGGAATCGAACCCACAACCAAAGTGCAACTGAGATTTATCGCCTACCACTGGACTATGTGAAGTCCCTGGTTAGTATGACTAATTATTTTTAGTTTAATTATTTTATGGATCAAGAATATGTTGATTTTTTGAACTTATGATTTATCAAATGGATATCCTTATTATAGGAAAATGATTTGGTGGTTAAGTGATAAATGTTATTTTGGAATATGTTCACTCTTTTGGGAACACTATATACCTAAGGAAAATATAATACTCTGGGATTTCATTTGAGGAGTAATGGTGGAATTTTATTTTGGAAAAATCTATTTTTTATTGTGGACTTATAAATATTTGGGTTATTTATGGAAATTATTAACCTATCATAGAGAATATTTGATTAAGTTAATTACTTTTAAGTATGTTAATTTAAGATTAGTTGATGTTATTTGGAGATAAATGTTAATATTTATGATGGAAGACTATGTGATCAAATCCTTCTGAAATTTGGGTTTTAAACTTAGTTAGGACTATTTTGAATAATTTTAAGGAAAATTGTTTATTGAATGGTATTTTTTTTAACTTTGGGTATTTTTTTTTATTTTGAAGATTAAGAGTAGTATTTCTTTCTATAAAGGATTATCCTTTTTGGGGATCATATGATCTTGTACTAACCATTTTAGTTTTGGTTAATTTCTATAGAAAAGGGAAATATATAGTTTATCTTTTGTAGATTATGTGATTATTTAGAAGTTGATTATAGCGCTTTAGGTGTGAGAAAGTCATCTTGAATACTTATCATTTGGAGAAAATATGAGTTTGTGGTAGAAATTTATTAAAGGATGAAACTATACATGAAAAGTAAGTACATCTCCTTATGTTCTTAGTAAATCTCATAAATAAATTCCTCAACATTATAAAAAGGAACATAAAACAAAAACATTGTCCGTTTACTCTTCCGACTGGGTAATCAAATACCATTTAACCCATCACAAGTTTATGGTTTTATGAAAGTTAACTTTCTCCTGATCATGTTTTATATCACTCTTCATCAGAACTTGATGGTTTTTTTTCTCTTCCATATCAATGTTTTACTACATGGAACCCCAGTATGGGTTATCTTGGGTGACCTTTGTACTTTTATTTTTTTCTTTTAAAGTGATAGTTTCATTGAATCTTTTTTCGATGTGGGACTTTCAATGAAGTTTCAAAGCCCAATTTTAAAATTGCGAGGACACAATTTCCAAAAGGGGGAAGATGTAATGACCCAGATATTTATATAATAATACTTTTTTTCATTTCTATTAATATTTATGAATAAGATATTAATTTTATGTTAAATAGGACACGTTTTCCGATAGCATAATCAATACACAACAAGGGGTTTCCTTGAAATCTTACGTTTCACACTACTTTGAGTTATACCGAAAAATGAAATAATAATAATATTATTTTAAAAGGTAGTTAACACATAGCCATTGTATTTCCAAAAATGAACATAACTAACTACATTATTATTAAACATGTTTGATATATGTTTTTCCATTTATCCAATAAATTTTAGAGTCTTAAAATAAGAATGAATCCGATTTTAAGCATGAAATACTTTAATATTCTTTAAAAGGTCGATTTTCTGCCTTTTGATGGAGAACCTTTTTTAAATCTAGTTTTTTTCACTTTTATATGTTCTATTTGACAAAATAAAATTCTTATTTAGAAGAGGGAAATAAAAATTTACTTTGTATGAAATTTTGGTATTTTTATGATAAAGTTCATTCTTTAATGAATAGTGAAAAATACTGCATTTTAATTCAAAACTGCATTTTAATCTAATCTATTTATATAGTTAGATTTTACTTTTAATTGGTTATAAAGTGAAATTGGATTATATTTTTATCATTCAATCCAATTTTGGTCATTTTAAGTAATTTCACCTTGAAATTGGACATAAACACATGTTAATATTTTGGTAGTTTTTACTTCATAAAAACACACTTTTGGATTTGACAACGAGAATTAATTTTAACTTAATTTATGAAACTTATGTATTTTGAATTTGGAAAAATGAATTATATATTTGGAATCAGGAGTTAAATTTTTTTTAAACACGTAATTTTTATTCTTAGACATTATGAATAATAACTTCAGTAAATATTTTACTTACATGGTAAAAGGGTAAATCTCGTAAATAAGGGTAAAAAAATAATATTATAATAATATTAAATTACCCTAACACGTGTTCTAATCCAATTGGATGAGATATTTATGACCATGGGAATCCTTGGGTCGATTTTAGGATCCAATGAAGCCACTTGTGTGTGAAAATGACATTTAATTACTTTTAATTTAAAGTTAAGGAAAATATAACAGAAACATATATCTTTTACTAAATTTTTTTATATGTGGTTATATAAGTGATCTATTAGACTATAAATAGTAATTTTAAATATAAAAATATTTCCTACATGATGGTATTTTGTTTATAATTTTTAGACATCAAATAAATAAATTTATTTATGACACAATGATGATGTAGTGATTACCTTATTAATGAATGTTTTAAATAAATTAGATTATAAAAATTAAAATAAATTTATTTTGAAAATTTTTATGCCATAAAATTTTTTTAGGGATAATTATTACTTGTTATATTTGAATTAATGAAGGTTTTTTGAAATAATCTAGTTGTTATGGATTTTTTTAAAGTCCTGATATGAATAGTATATAAATTGACATAAATGAGTTTTTGAAACAAATACTATTTTATTAAATGATATAATAGTCCTAAAAATACATGATTCAGAAAAATGACTTATATAAGGTTTAAAATATCATTAATGAACCACTTTAGTTTCTATTTTCATTTTATAGTAACTATATTAACCATATAGTATGAATGTACAAGAATACATGGTAAGAGTCAAATAATTTAACTAAGGGTTAAAGCTAAATGATAAGGTTAAATTTGAAACCAAAACTTGTATAAACACTATTTTTTGAGAGTATTTAGAACAATACACATATTATCTTTTAATAAAATAAGTTTTGGACCTTTTGAAAATCAAAATTCAGTTTATAATAAAACAATCTTTCAAACTTTCCTAAAGTACCCCTCCTCCCTCTTATAAAAGGCCACCACCTCTAACCCTTACTCACACATCTCAAGAGCCCATGGATCGTCCAAAATCTACACAAATAAACTCCAAAAATCCCTATGTTCCTCCTATAATCCTTACATTGGGAATAAGGAAATTAATGAAGGCCTTTTAGCTTAAATAAAAAGGAGTTACCTGATTTGAGGTAATGTCTTCTCTCAAGATTCTTTCTTTTATTTTACCTTATCCAACCCCATAAAATCTATTTATTCAATTATTTTATAAAAACTACAGTATATTAAGTATAATATGGTTTTTTATTCCAATTATTTGATCTACAATCACACACACCTCCATCTAATGGATTTAGAACATACTATTTCTGTGGACGGCGAACTACTGCCTCATAAAATGATGATTGTTCAATTATCTCCTAGCACATCTTATGGTGGCCATTATAATGGAAATGTATTTATATTATATATATATATATTCTCTATTATTATGTATTTTTCATTTATATCATACCTTTATTCTTTCCATAATGAGTAAATATGATAATTTCATTTGAGGAAGTGCGGACTACCGCCTCCTCAAGTGATATGTCTCGTTCCTGCTATACATGGAACATATAAAGGATGAGATTAATGAAATTTTTTAACATATATAAAATATATATAATACTGAAATTATAATATGCCTATGTATCATTTATTTTTCATTTCTTTAAATATGAAAAAGAAATGAAAGTAGCGTTCATGTGTACGTACGACTTACCGTCTCTATGAACGATTCATTTCATTTATTATATACAAATGTTATAGACTATTATAAATACATATATAATTGATATAAATACATATATACTGGATATATATTATATTTAAATCATTAATACAATCCTGGAGATAGACTTTTGACCACATGGACAATTTTTAATTACAACAAGTTCATTTTTGACTCAAGTACCGAACATCGACAAAATGACCGATATGAACTTGAATAATTATTTGATTGTTATATCATGGTAATAAGTGATATAAAAGGATTAATAAACTTAAAAAAGTTTCTGAATCAAGTATAAATTAACTTAAGTTTATTATTCAGGAAGAATAAGAAACATACTTGACGAGTCCAACTCAAGGTAAGGGAACCTTTCACCCTCCTGTTTTAGTCAATGAATTATTCATTGTTTTGTCTTTTAATTTACATTTTATTATGTTGGTATATGTTATTATATATCATTATTTCTGTACATTTTATGTCCAAGTGATTAGAGACCCTTTTCTCTCCCATCAACTCATTTTATGAATTTTAAAGTGACGCTGTTAGGCTGCTGAATTTTCGTAAGGGACTACATCTCAATCCCCTTTCATTGAGGCATATCTTGATATTGTGAACATTTATTATCCTATAAGGTGTATATACTACCCTTTGAAATATTATATCATGAATCTCCTTATTCTCATGATATTATAGGGTTTCATTTAATGTTATTATTTAATTATTTTTATTCAAGTATTTTCTCAAGTGAAAAGGGACTCTTTAACTAAAAAATTGTTTTAAATGTTTTAAAGATTTAATCTTATAAATATTTCTCATTAATGTACATGTTTTCAAAATGTTTTTAAGGATTTATTTATATAACATTAATGTTTTAAAATTTTAATTCCTATAAAAGTTTTAAAGTGGTATGTAATACTTCGATTCAAAAATATATTTATTAAATGTTTTAAATGGTTTTGGAAATGTATTGAATATTTAAATATCTTGAATTGATTAATTGTGGTTTATGAGTGAAAAGTTGATAATTTCAATCTTTTATGTGTTATGATTATGTAATGATACTTGGACATTTGATGAGTGGTTATGTAATAAACCAAATACGGGTGGTTGCGTGATAAACGTAGGATGAGTGAGCCCTTGATATCTCTCCAATGCATTAGGTAACGTGATAAAGGTAAACGTTAATGTTTCTACTAATAGGTTTTGGGAATATAATGTGATGGGTATTCCAAACATAACTCCCTATGTAGGTTTGAAAGCTACAATGTAAGTATGATATGGATGCCACAATTTACCTTTATGATTTATGATTTCTATGTGTTATTAAAAAATATTATGTTTTCATGAGGTATGTTAAAGATATTATGTTTTATGATTGAGAAGTATGATTTCATTGATTTGTATGTATTGATAGAATAATATTTTATTTCCTTATTTTTTAACCCTTAATAAGATTTTTATGCTCATCCCAAGTTTTTGAAATGTTTTTCACAAGGTATAAATAAGGGTAAGAGAAAGGAAGTATTCAAGAAGATTTATATCAAGAAAAGAACTCTTATTTTATTTAAGGAGTTTTATTTTTGTGAAAAAATTTGGATAGAGTAGAATTTTATACATTGTAATTTTTGAGATTTAATGTAATAGTTACAACCTAATTCTTTAAAACTCTAAACCTGAAAATATACTCAATGTGAATTATTGATTTAACTCAAGATTATGTAATTTTTTAAGGATGAGGCCTTATAGTTGGTATCAGAGGTCAATTTCGATAAATTTAGAGGTTAGGGTGTTATTTAAATATAAGTGACATATCCATAATGGTTAGAATATTAGAAAGAGTCATAGTTATTTTAGATATATTGAATGAGTTTAAGATAACATGAATAAGTATATCTTAGTGTTTACAGTCCTCATAAAATATTATATGATTATTTTTATGATATGCTCACACTGACCTTTTTGGTTTTAGTAAATGGATAGATCTAGCAGGCACCAAAGTAACAATGGATGTGAAGAAAATGGTGACAATTTTCTGAATGAGCAAGAGAATGAAATGGGATCTGGAATGAGAAATATTGTGGTTATTCTTAACTAACTATCTAGAGTCATGAATGACCACTTGATCCTTGGGGATTTTTCTAAGGCATCATATATGTGAGAAACAAATCCCTATGTAAGTTAAGGTAATAATCATAAAGGTAAGTATATTAAAAAACTTATGTGTCAAGGATGTGGAAATAAACACCTAGGAAAATTCTTCAAAGGGACGGGAAGATGTTATAAATGTGGTAAAAAAGGTCAAAAATCAATAACCTTACATGGAAAAAGGAAGTGTCTAGTGACTCCAGGAAAAGGAAAGAAGTTCTTTCTGAGGCATCAATTGAATATTTTAAATGCAATATACAAGGTCATTACACAAATATATGTACTATGAAGAAGGTTCAGAAATGGGATCAGAAGTACCATACAAATATATGTTTACCAATACCCAATGCCATTCCAATTGAAGATGAGGAAACTGGAAATAACCTATCAAAGGTATGGATTATTTCTTAGATGATATTTTGATATTATTGAATCTTAAGATATGATTCATGATTTTGTTTTTAAAAAAGAAGTATTATGGAATAAGTTGATTTTTTTAGGGGATCATAGATAATGCTAGATGATTAAGATGTCTAAATTTTAGAAATTTGAGAGTATGTTAGATATCTAGGTGATGAAATGTTTAAAAGTATTAATGCTCTATGTTTATGGGATTACATTGGAAGGATTTTCTCTTGTATGTGTAACCCTATAGTTTGTTATGTAAAAATTCTATTTGAGGAAGAATTATCTTTTATTTTTTGGATATAGTTATAAAGAACCATTTGGGCTTATATGATACTTATATTTGTTGCAATTATAGGTTATTAATTTTTGGGATGAAAATGTGAGGTATGAGATAACATTTGTGGTTAAAATATGTTATGGTTATTTTTGAGGAATTTATCTTATTTTTGGGAATGATATAAATTATATAGTTTTTGAAAATGGATAACATGCAGACTGTGTGACAACCCATCGCGTTGGACAAAGCTGCAGGAATCGAACCCACAACTAAAGTGTGACTGGGATTTATCGCCTACCACTGGACTACATGAAGTCACTGATTAGTATGGATAATTATTTTTAGTTAAATGATTTTATGTATCAATAATATGTTGATTTTGGGAACTTATGATTTATCAAATGGATATCCTTATTATTGGAAAATTATTTGGTGATTAAGTGATAATTGTTATTTTGGAAGACGTTCGCTCTTTTGGGAATACTATATGCCTAAGGAAAATAAAATACTATGGGATTTCATTTGAGAAGTAATGGTGGAATTTTATTTTGGAAGAATATATGTTTTTATTATGGACTTATATAGATTTGGGTTATTTATGGAAATGATTAACCTATCATAGAGAATATTTGATTAGGTTAATTACTTTTAAGTATGTGAATTTATGAGTATTCGATGATATTTGGAGATAAATGTTAAGATTTATCATGGAAGACTATGTGATCAAATCCTTTTGAATTTTGGGTTTCAAACTTAGTTTGGATTATTTTGAAGAATTTTAAGGAAAATTGTTTATTGAATGGTCTTTGTTGAACTTTGGGTATTGTTTGTTTAATTTTGGATATTAAGAGTAGTATTTATTTTTATAAAGGATTATCATTTTTGTGGATCATCTGATCTTGTACTAACTATTTTGATTTTGTTTAATGTCTAAAGACAAGGAAAATATATAGTTCATCTTTTTTGGATTATGTGATTATCTAGAAGTTGATTCTAGTGCTTCAGGTGTGACCAAGTCATCTTGAATACTCATCATTTGGAGAAAATATGAGCTTGTGGTAGAAATTTATTAAAGGATGAAACTATACTTGAAAAGTAAGTATATATCCTTATGTTCTTAGTCAATATCATAAATAAATTCCTAAAAATTATAAAAAGGAACTTAATTTTTTTTTTCTGTTTACTCTTCCTACTGGGTAATCAAAAACCGTTTAACCCATCAAAAGTTTATGGTTTTCTAATAATTAACTTTCTCCTGATCATGTTTTCTATCACTCTCCATCAGAACTTGATGGTTTGTTTTCTCTTCCAAATCCATGTTTTCCTACATAGAACCCTAGTATAGGTTATCTCAGGTGAAATTTGTACTTCTCTCTCTTTCTTTTAAAGTTATAGTTTTATTGACTCTTTTTTCTGATGTGGGACTTTCAATGAATTTTCCAAGCCCAATTTTAAAATTGCGAGGATGCAATTTCCAAAAGGGGGGAAGGATGTAATGAACCAGATATTTATATAATAATAATTTTTTCATTTCTATTAATATTTATAAATAAGATATTAATTTTATGTTAAATAGGACACTTTTTCCGATAGAATACTCGACACGCAACAACGGGTTTCCTTGAAATCTTACGTTGCACAAAACTTTGTGTTATACAGAAAAATAAAATAATAATAATATTATTTTAAATGGAAGTTAACACATAGAAGTTGTATTAATGGAAATGAAAATAACTAACTACATTATGGTTACAAATGTTTGTTAAATGTTTTTTTCATTTATCCAATAAATTTTAGAGGATTAAAATAAGAATGAATCCGATTTTAACATGAAATACTTTAATATTCTTTAAAAGGTTGATTTACCACCTTTTAATGGAGAACCCTTTTTAAATCTAGTTTTTGTCACTTTTATATTTTATACTTGAGAAAATAAAATTCTTATTTACAATAGGGACATAAAAATTTACTTTGGATGAAATTTTGGTATTTTTCTGATAAAGTTCATTTTTTAATGAATAGTGAAAAATACCGCATTTTAATTCAAAAAGCCTTTTAATATAATATATTTATATAATTATATTGTACTTTTAATTGATTTTAAAGTGTAATTGGATTATATTTTTATCATTTAATATAAATTTTTTTCATTTTAAGTAATTTCACTTTGAAATTGGACAGAAACACATGTCAATATTTTGGTAGTTTTTACTTCCTAAAAACACGCTTTTTGGTTTTGACAACGAGAATTAATTTTAAATTAATTTATGAAACTTAAGTGTTTTGAATTTGAAAAAATGGATTTCATATTTGGAATCAGGAGGTCCAAATTGTGTAAATAGTTAACTTTTATTTTTAGAAATTATGAATTGTAACTTCAGTAAATATTTTATTTACATGGTTAAAGGGTAAATCTAATAAATAAGGGTAAAAAAATAATATTATAATAATATTAAATTACCCTAACACATGTTATAATTCTATTTTATGAGATATTTCTGACCATGGGAATCCTTGGGTTGATTTTAGGACCCCATGGAGACACTTTTGTGTGAAAATGACATTGAATTACTTTTAATTTAAAGTTAAGGAAAATATAACATAAACATATATCTTTTACTAAAAAATTTTTTATATGGGGTTATATAAGTGATATATTCAAGTATAAATATTAATTAGAAATATATAATGATTTAATACATCATGGTATTTTATTTATAATTTTTAGACATCAAATAAATAACTTTATTTATGACAGAATGATGATGTAGTGATTACATTATTAATTAATGTTTTAAATAAATTAGATTATAAAAATTAAAATAAATTTATTTTAAACTTTTTATGCCATCCAAGAATTTTAGAGATAATTATGACTTGTTATATTTTAATTAATAAAGTTTTTTTGAAATAATCAAGTTGTGATGGATTTTTTTAAAGTCACGATATGAATAGTATATAAATTGACATAAATGAGTTTTTAAAACAAATACTATTTTATTAAATGATATAATAGTCCTAAAAATATAATATTAGGCCAAATGACTTATATAAGGTTTAATATTTCATTAATTAACCACTTTAGGTTTTATTTTTATTTTATAGTAACTATATTAACCATATAGTATGAATATACAAGAAGACATTGTAAGAGTCAAATAAGTTAACTAAGGGTTAAAGCTAAATGATAAGGTTAAATTTGAAACCAAAACTTATCTAAAAACTATTGGTTGAGATTATTTGGAAAAATTAAAATATTATATTAGAATTAAAGGATTTTTTTACCTTTTGAAACTTGAAATTCAGTTTATAATAAAATAATCTTTCAAACTTTCCTAAAGTACCCCTCCTCCCTCTTATAAAAGGCCACCACCTCTAACCCTTACTCACACCTATCAAGACCCCTTGAACCATACAAACTCTGCCCAAATAATCTCACAACATACATATATTACTCCTAGAATCCTTATAATGGGAATAATTCAATTAACGAAGTCCATCTAGCTTAAATAAAAAGGAGTTACCCGATTTGAGGTAATGTTTTCTCTCAAGCTTCTTTCATTTATTTTCCATTATCCAACCCCATGAACTCTCTTTATTAAATTATTTTATAAAAAAAATTATAATAAATATAATAGGATGTTTTCTTTCCAATTATTCTAACTACACTCATATACACCTCCATCTAATAAATTTAGATTATACTCTTTCTGTGGATGGCAAACAACTGCCTCACGAAACGATGATTGTTCAATTATCTCCTACCGCCTCTCATGGTGGCCATTATTATGGCACTGTATTTATATATATTATATATTTATTGTCTATATTATTATGTATTTTTCATTTACATCAAACCTTTATGCTTTCCATAACGCCTAAATATGATAATTTCATTTGAGGAAGTGCGGACTACCGCCCACTCAAAGTGATATGACTCATTTGTGCTATACATGGAACGTATAAAGGATGAAATTATTGAACTTATGTAACATATATAAAATATATATTATAATTAAATTATAATATACCTATTTATCATTTATTTTTAATTCCTTTAAATATGAAAAAGAAATTAAAGTAGCGTTCATGCGTACGTACAACTTACCATCTCCAAGAACGGTGCATTTCATTTCTTACATCCAAATGTTATGGAATATTATAAATAAACATATAATGGATCTAAATACATATATAATGGATATATATGATATTTGAATCATGAATAAAATTCTATAGATAATGGTCTTTTGACCACATGGTACATTTGTAATTACAACAAGTTCATTTTTGACTCAAGTACCGAACATCGACTAACCGACCAATATGAACTTGAATAATTATTTGATTATTATAGAAAAATAATAAGTTATATAAAAGTAATAATAAAATTTAAAAAGGTTCTTAACCAAGTATAAATTAACTTAAGTTTATTATTCAGTAAGAACAAGGAACATACGTGACGAGTCAGATTCAAGGTAAGAGAACCTTTCACCATCCTCTTTTAGTGAAATAATTATTCTTTGTTATGTCTTTTAATTTCCATTTTCTTATGTTGGAATATGTTATTATATATCCTTATTTCTTTAAATTTTATTTCCAAGTGATTATAGACCCTTTTATCTCCCATCAACTCATTTTATGAATTTTAAAGTGATGCCGTTAGGCTGCCAAATTTTTATAAGGGGGTACGTCTCAACCTCCTTTCATTGAGGCATATCTTGATATTGTGCACCTTTATTATTCTATAAAGTGTATATACAAATTTTTGACATATTATATCATGAATTGACTTATTCTCATTATATTATAGGTTTTTTAATGTTATTATTTAATTATTTTTATTCAAGTATTTTCTCAAGTGGAAAGGGACTTTTTAACTAAAACATTGTTTTAAATGTTTTAAATATTTAATCTTATAATTCTTTCTCATTAATGTCAATTTTTTCAAAATATTTTTAAGGATTTATTTATATGGACATTAATTTTCTAAATTTTAATTCCTATAAAATTTTCAAAGTGGATGTAACACTTTGATTCAAAAATATCTTTATTAAATATTTTAAATGGTTTTGGAAATGGATTGAATATCTCAATATATTGAATTGATTTATTGTGGTTGATGAGTGAAATGTTGATAATTTCAATCTTTTATGTGTTATGATTATGTAATAGTACATTTAAATTTGATGGGTGGTTACGTGATTAACCAAATATGGGTGGTTTCGTGATAAACCTAGGGCGGGTGAGCCCGTGATTGCTCTCCAATGCATTGGGTAATGTGAAGGAGGTAAAAGTTAATGTTTCTATTAAGAGATTTAGGGAATATACTGTGATGGGTATTCCAAATGTAACTCCCTATGTAGCTGTGAAAGCTACAATGTAAGTATAATATGGATGCCACAAGTTACCTTTATAATTTATAATTTCTATGTGTTATTCATAAATCTTATGATTTTATAAGGTATGTTAAAGAGATTATGTTTTATGATTGATAAGTATGATTTCATTTATTAGTATGTATTGATGGATTAATGTTTTATTTCCTTATTTTATTACCCTTACTGATATTTTTATGCTCATCCCAAGTTTTTGAAATGTTTTTCACAGGGTATAAGGAAGGGTAAGATAAAGGAAGTATTAAATAAGATTTATATCAAGAAAAGAAATATTGTTTTATTTAAGGAGTTTTATTATTTTGAATTTTTTTGGATATATTATAAGTGTCTACTTCATAATTTTTGTGATGTAATGTAATAGTTATGGCATAATTCTCTAAAACTCTAAACCTAAAAATATCCTCAATGTGAATTCTTGAATTAACTCAATATTTTGTAATATTTTAAGGCTAGAGACTTATAAGTTCTTCATAATATTTTCCATTTATATTCACATATAAATTATTACTAAATCATATATTACACTCTATTGATTCATTCTTAACATTAGTCTTCTTCCATAAAAATGATATTACAACCATATAAATTCATGTTCTGATTTATTCATTTGTTATTACAAGTTCTTTTTTAGGTTAGTTTTACCACTTTAATAAATTATGATATAACATTTAAATAATGAATTATTAAAAAAAACAAAAATTATGATAATATATGGTAATAATAACAAGTTTAAGTTATATTTTTAATTCTATAATAGTAATATATATAAGTATTTTCATTAATAAAATCAATTATTTTTATTGATTCATTATTTTCCAAAAATAATAATTTTTTAACATCTATTATGATCCAAAAGATTAATTTCCATGAAATATTATCAAAACTATGGAATTATATCAAATAATATATATCATCTCAAATAAAATTTTGGATGTGATAAACACATGAGAAAGGAGCAAGGACCAAAAATGCTATACTAAAATAAGAATGGAATAAAAGGAATAATTAACACCCACTGTTTAATTTTAACCATGAATTAAAAATAATTGGGTAATATTAAATTATAAATTAATTATTCTTAAATATATTTATAATAATCCTAAAACAATTATATAGGGATTTAGAGCATGTCCAACTTAGCGGGAGTGTAAGGGAAGGGTTCTTTATCTCAATTTATATTCCTTAAGACATGTTTCATATTATGCAAAAAAAAAACTTGAAATGATGTAATTACTAAACCATTGAAATATTTTATCATAATTTAAATATTATTCAAGGTATTTAAAATTTTATTTCAATTTCTCTCTTTCATTATCTTTGGATTCATATGTTACCAAAATATTAGGGGTTTCCTCCACTGATTGTTTCCCTTTTGGTTTTGAATGAATTTCTCTTACCCATTATTATTTTATATATTATGTTATTAGATATGATAGTATATTATTATAATTTATATTTTATTTTTATTATTTCAATTTCCTCTTCATATTTACTCTTTTATTAATCCTTAATACCTTATAAATTATGATGTTCGTAAGGGTTTTTCATCGCAATTTTATTTCATTGAGGCATGTTTCATATTATGCACCAATTTTAATTTATATGGTGTATATAATAACAAATTTAAATAATTTTTATCATAATTAACCTTTTATTTATGGGATTTACAATCCCATTTCATGATCACTCTTTCATGTTCTTTTGATTCATACATTACCAAATCCATAAGAGTTATTTTTAGACCAATATTCTTTTCATTGAGTCACACTCTTTTTTCTTTGAATATATTCTTATAATATTTTTATATCATGTCTATTATCTATATAATATTGTGTTTTATATTTATATATTTGTAAATTCAATTTTTATATATAAATATTTTTCTCCAATTGATTTCTTACTTGATAAAAATGTGACATTGTTAAAAATAATATCCATCCTCTATATTTCCTATTTATAATTCACATAATTATTATTTATTAAAAAATACTATTATTTTATTATTTTTAATGATAAATGTGTATTATTTTCTCTACCTGTCATAATTCTCTCTATCTCTTTTCAAAATAAAAATTTATAATTCTTTTTATCGATGTGAGTTTTTTTTAAAAATGTTACAAAAATTTAAAAATGCATTTCTTTCCATATTTTTTTACATTACACTCCATAATTATTTATATTTACCTTTAATTATTTTCAAGGTTTTATTATTGGTACATTTATAAAAAAAATATTTTCCTTTAATTTTTTTTAACTTTTTGAAAATGATTTTGAAAGTGGCATATAACATTGTTCTTATAACAACATTAAAGAAACATCAAGAAAACTTTTTTTATGATTTGTATTTCATTTTAATATCTATATATAATTTATCTATAACTTTTGGAATTATGTTTCACATATAACCCTAAAAGTCCTCTTATGATATATTTCTTTTGGTTGATTGAAATTTGGGTATCATCTAATCTAATTCCTATTTTTTTCTCATGTGATACCTCATGAAAAATTAAGAATCTACTTTAATTCCATGGGTTACTCAATGTTTATGTATGATTTATTTCACGTGTAATAAATATGCATTGTTTATAATTATGTGTTGGGTGAGACCATAATTATATAGCCCAAAAATTCATTGGTTAAATCTTTATATCCCATGAGATAATGATTTTATGCATAAACATGATACAATTATTTGTGTTCAAATTTTATCTATGGTCATGGTGTGGTTATATATGTTCATAAAGTTATGTGTAGACCTAATGTGGTAGATATTTTCAAAAATTTATTCATAGACATGATACAATTATCCATGTTGATAATGTTATTATTTTATATGCTTATGATTGTACCACATTTCTATGTTATGTGTCCATGGATCATGAGTATTATCTTATGATTTAACATTTATATTCCATGGTAAATTTTATTCTCTCATTATGGTTCCTTTATGGATTTCCAATGCAATTTTATGATCTATGATCATTTTATCATGATTTAAAATCACTTTATATTATTACATAATCTTATATCATTAATTATATATTTCTCCCAAGTTTATGTTTTCTCACATGTTTATGACCTAATGATATGTTCTCACTTACTCATGGATATTTTGTTTCCCTTACTAATAAAATTACCTCACTTTTTCTTATGTTTACTCATTTACTCAGGAACTTATATATAGGAATATGTCTAAGAGGATATCATGTGTGGATAATTTTTTAGGAAATGTTGAAGTAAATTTTTAAATAAGATGGTTATGTTGCTAATCTCCAAAGTAAATTAACATTTAGGTTATGAGAGTGTATTCTATTTATGATATGTAATGTTTAATTATGTGAAATGATGTAAAAATTATACATTCCATACTTAGGTTACCTCAGTTGGTATTAGAGTTGTATTTAGTTTTTTTGGGGATTAGTTTAGGAAATATAAGTGAACCAAACTTAATTGACTTTGGTTGAGTTTAAAGAGTTAGAGTTTGAACTAATAGTGTTATTTTTGATCTAATATTTTATAATTAAATTTAAAATATCATAAGTTAAACAAAAATTGTCATAGTTTGAAAGGAAGGTGTGATGGAGTAAGGCATCATAAGTTAGATTTTTTACATTCATATGATGGTTTACTCTAATATTATCATTATTCACATCAACACTTTAGTTTTAGCTGATGTATTGAAATAATAGGAATAACTTATCATTGAATCCATCTTAAAATAACAACCAATATCCTTTAGTGGACCATTCAATCAATTACTGGTTTAAAATTGATCAATATAAAAGGAAATGTACCTTATTCATGAATTAAGCATGATAAATTCATCCAAGCCATATAACATTTATAAAGTGAAGTGGATAAATAGTGTACACTAATATATGTATCAAAAAATAATGAAGGATGCCCTCAAGAAAGTCATTAACAAGTATGAGTCTTATTACCTTATAAAGAATCATACTTGGAAAAAATGGTTGATACAAATAAAAATATTAATATATAATTATTATGATGGAAATTAAAAGTTTTCTAGTCTTACCCCAAGTGAAGAGGTTGGGTTATCAATAGAATCCATTCTTATTTTAAGGTTAAACTCACCTATTTTTCATTGGTGAAGAGAAAATTCAAATTTTGAAGAAATGTTTTTAAGGATGGGAGAATGTAACACCCTTGATTTAAGTTTTAATTTTATTTCTCTATGTTACTTACTTTATTCTTTTTAATTAATAAAAACTTTTATAAGAAATTAACCATACAAGATACAAATAAAATTGGTGACACTTTATTCACTTATAATGGATCATTACAACAAAAGTACTTGAAACTACGTATTATATATCATATATTATTACATAAATTAAAAGGGAACAAAATAAAATGGGATAATAAATACAAAAAATAACATTCTTTAATTAAGAAATCCCCTTAACCATCTTCACCCTTGAGTATCACTGTTATGAAAACTAAACCTATAATGAGAGAAAAAATCAATAATACATAATTTTTTAAAATCCTAATAGGAAATTAGAGGAATGAAAAGTGTTATTTGAGGATTTAGAATGAAGTGAATTTATATAATGTAATAGGGGTAATATAGATATTATTTTATCATTTTAAAAAGAGTATATAGCCATTAATTATAATATTGGTAAGAATATTACTATTTTAAAATTACCAATATGTAGTTAATATAAATAAAGTTAATTTAGATGTTAAAAATATATAAATTTTCAGTTTAAATAAAACATTTTATCAAAAATAAATAATTTTAAAATAAAATAAAAGGTTAAAAATTCATTTATGAAAATTTCAATTTTTTAAAAATAATTTTCTTTATACATGAATCATTTTTATTAAACTTATTATTATTTTAAATAATTATATTAATAAAAATGGATTAATAAAATTAAATAAACTATTAATAAAATAATTAAATAAAATTTCATAAATAATTAAGTAATTATAATAAATAAGTATTAAATTATTCATGGTCAAAGGAATTTGTTTTATTAAAAATATTATTTTTATTATATGTTATAATTTTCACTTAAAAATTTAATTTATCATGTTTTGAGTTTTAAATTTAATTAAATGAATGTTATATATATAAATAAAAAAATTAATTAATATTCATGGAATGTTTATTATATTACAAGGAATATGAATAAAATTATTTAATGTTAAAAGAGATATTTTTCAAAGTTTTTTTCTTCTAAATGTTGTGTATTTTATATTAATAAATCAAACTAATAACTATTAAAGAATGATTATAATAAAATATATTTTTATATATATAATAAAGTAAATTAATTTTCATATAATTATTATTGATGTGAAATAAATAAAAATAAAATCATTTAGAGTTTAAAAAATTATTTTTCTAAAAAATAGTTTTCCTTATATATTATATGTTTTCAATAAAAAGTTATACTTCAACTATCTATAATTTTAATTTGATTTAATGGAATACAAATTTTGAATCATCACATAAAAATTATGTAATATGGTGCATGCGTTTTTGGAATAGAAATAATTATCCTAGTAAATAAAATAAATAAAGTAAAAAGAGTTAAAATGGGGTAAATTGAAATGGATTTTTTTTGAATAATTAGTTTGATATTTATACATTATTGAATTCATTTTTTAAGTATGGTAATTGATCCTAAAATTCTAACCAACATTTTCTCACCTAACTCACCTAACTCCTATGTGATTCTATGTTTACCCTTTACCCAACTCAAGTTTCCAAAGAAATATCCATCATTTTGACCTATATAAGGACCACTCCTCCACTAACTCTAAACCACTTCTATATATTGTTTTTATCTCAAATACTTACCCAAATTTACTCTTATAGAGTTATCTCTCACTATGATAGATTTTGATAACAAGATCGAGGCCTAAGTCATTTATTCTGAGGGAATTTGTTATGAAATAGAGAAATTCAATCCTAGTAAGTAATGAGTACTTATTCATATTTTCCATTTTTATTCTCATATAAAATCTTCTTAAATACTATCCTCCCATATAATTATGTACTATTAACATCATTATTATTCTATAAAAATGATATAACAACCATATAAATTCATATTCTTACTCATTCATTTGTTATGAAACATTCTTATTTGGGTCAGTTTTACCTTATACATGAGAGATGATATGACATTTCCATATTGAATGATCAAGAAAACCTAAATTCTAGTAATATGTGGTAATAATAATGAATTAAATTAATTTTTTAAATTATAGAATGGTGATATACATAAGTAATTTCATTTATAAAATCAATTCTTTCTATTGATTCATTATTCACTAAAAAGGATTTTTTAACTGTCCATTATGAGATGTTACTATAATACCCATAAAATAATATTAAAACTATATAACTATATAAAATACCTCTATATCATCTCCATGTAATTTTTTAGGTGATGAACACATGAGAAAAGAGAAAGGATCGAAACTTCTATACCGAAACAAGCATGGAACAAAAGAAAAAATTAACACCTGACACTAAATCTTAACCATGAATGAAGAATAACCGGACTGCTAACTTGGTGAAATTTTAAGAAATTCCTAAAATTATCCCATACTATCCCAAAACCCCAATGAATATTACACCCATATTAGGTAAAAATATTCATTCCTGACACAATTGTGGTGTGAAAATTTCCAAATTGGGATCCATTTAAGAGATATTAATTCTCAACACATTCATATGATAAAAATATTATTTTTTAAAGTATTAGATATTTTTATATACCCATGAAACTTATTAAAACAAAAACACCATGTAAAAAACTTTATAAATATTATTAAAAATATTCAAAGTGTTAAATGGAAAATACAAGTCATTATATAGCCCTTGAGATCAAATCAAACAATCTCAATCTATGAGAAGTGTCGAAATTCACCTAATTGAGGCTTTCCACTATTATTTTAACACTAAAATTGGTAACACATCTAAATCTAACTCAAAAAATAATGGAAACCAATAATAATAATAAACTTGATAGATCCATTCAAGATTTTGTTTCGAAATACATTAAATATCAACCAACTTGTATTACATACCCAAATTTGGAATCAAAATTTGAACTAAAATCTAGATTAATAATCCTACTTCCAAAATTTCATGGTATCACTTATGAGGACCTAAATAAGAATTTATAAGAATTAATTTTTTTACATTAAATAATAAAACTGAGAAATAATCTTGAAGAATAAATAAAACTAAGGCAATTTACATTATTAATTGATTAAATAGAAAAGGACTAGATATAAAACTTGTAACCTAAATATGTAACATGTTGGAATGATTTGAAAAATATTTTATTGAATATATTTTTCCTATAATCAAGAATAAATTCCATTTTTAAGGTGATCTTAGGGATCAAAAAATTACAAGGCGAGTCAAAGTATAAGTATTAGGAGCAATTCAAGAAATTGTTCTCTAGCTATCCATATCACCAAATCATTTTGAAACTCCTCATTTTGTACTTATATAAAGGGATCAAAACTATAGAGTGGATCAAAGTGTGTGCCATAGTAAATAGACCTTTTTTTTGAAAAACATTGATAGTTTCTTGATAATTTATTGAAAATATGACACCAAATTCACAACAATATAGTGTTTGAGGTACACTCTATATGGGAAGAGTATACTAGGTCAATCCTTCTAATCTTAATAATAATTTCATTAATAATAAGTTGGATGAATTAAATACTATGGAGAGAGAAATATATTTTTATTATAAGAAATCAAAATCTAATTCTATGAATATTTATGGCATTTTCACAGCACCAAACTATCGTACAGATTGTTGTTCACATCTTTAAAAGACAGAGGAGTGTACCTATATTTTACAAGGGATACCACTTCAAAAAAAAAACATCCTTAGAAGAAGTATGATTCATTTAAACCAATATATAATCTTTTCTAAAAATATCATATGGGTCTTCGATATGGTATAAGGTATAATAAAATTCCCCTTTTCCAAAAAAACATCTGACAAACTACTCTTTACCAAAAGGCTTTTCAATAATCTCAAAAGATATTCAATGACTAAGCATCAGAAATCTAGCAAAAACTCAGGGAATCACAATGAAAGGTTCATTTTAATATTGATAACCTTTTGAAACAAATTGTTCTCAATCAATAGCATGATATTAAGAGTCAAGGTATGGAATTGAGGGAGTTGGAGATGAAAATGTTACAGATTTATTACATACCAGATTTAAGTATGCATTTTCTTTCCCTAAGTTACCTATTTTATTCTTTCTAACAAATAAAACCTTTTATATAAAATAAACCATATAATATGTGAATAAAATTAATAACACTTTATTCACTCATAATAGAATATTACAACAAAAGTATATAAAAAAAGTATTACATGTCATAGATGATTACATACATTAAAGTATATAAAATAAAATGGGACAATAAGTATAGAAAATAATATTTTTATAATTAGGAAATACCCTGGATCATCTTTACCATAGAGTATCACTATTAGGAGAAATATAACTATAATGATAAAAAACATCTTGAATAGAGAAATAATTTTATAAAATTATAAAATGAAATAAAATGAATAAGAAGTACAATTTAATGAGTTAGAATATAATAAATATATAGAATGTAATGGAAGTAATTTAACCATCATTTGACTATTATAAACGTTATATACCCATTAAATATAATACTAGTAGGCATATTACTAGTTTAGATTGAGCAATATGTAGTTAATATAAATGAAGTTCATTTTTATGTTAAAAATATATAAATTTGAATAAATAAATTACTTAATATAAAATAAATATTTTTTGGAATAAAATAAAAGGTTAAAAATTCATTTATGGAGATTCCATTTATTTAAAAAATTATCTTTATGCATTATTCATTTTTATTAAATTTATTATTTTATAGTATGATATAAATAAAAATAATTTATAAAATTAAAGTAATTATTACTAAAATAAGTAAATAACATTTAATAAATAATTAAGTAATTATAAGAAATAAAAATTTAATTAATTGTGGTCAATAAATATATTTCATATAAAAACATTAATTTATTATATATTATAAATTTTCATTTTAAAGTTAAATTTAATATATTTGGAGTATAAAATTTAATGAAATGAACTATATATATAAATTAATTAATATTTAAATAATTATTATTTGATTATAAGGAATATGAATAAAATCATTTAATTTTAAAAGCTATATTTTTCAAAGAATTGTTTTTCTAAGTGTTGTGTATTTTATCCTAATAAAATAAACTGATGACTATTAAAGAATAATTTTAATGAACTATATTTTTTTATATATAATCAAGTAAATCAACATTCATATAATGGTCATTATTTGGTAATAAATAAGAATAAAATCATATATTTTTTAAAAGTAATTTTTCTTAAAAATAGTTTTATCTATATATTAGATATTTCCATTCAATTGTTTAATTTATATTATATATAATTTTAATTTGATTAAATTAAAATAAAATTTAGAATAATCACATAAAAATTAGGCAAGAGGGTACATATTGTATTTTTGGTAAAAAATAATTACTACGGTAAATAATTAAATAAAGTAAAAAGAGGTAAAATGGGGTAAATTGACATGACATGAGTTTTGAACAATTAATTTTATATTTATACATTCAATAATTTTTTTTATTTATGGTAGTAAATACTAGAATTATAATGACTATTTCCTTAATATTTCACCTAAATCCCTTGTAATTCCTTATATACCCTTAACCTAGCTCAAGTTTCTAAAGAAATATCCCTAATTTTTACCTATAAAAGGAAATATCCTCCATACACTCTAAAAAACTTATATCCTTTAGTTTTATATTTAATCACTAACTAAATTTACTCTTCTTAAATTTCTCTCTCACATTTAGTAGGTGTTATTTACAAGAAGGAGGCATAATTCCTTCATTCTGAAAGATGTTATTACACGAAGGAGTGATTCTACAAAGGTAACGAGTTATAATTTATCTTTAAATATCCATTATTCTTAAATACTATCCACCTGTTTGATTATGTATTCTTAATATCATTATTCCTATATAAATATGATATTACAATTATATAAATTTATACTTTGATTCATTAATTTGTTATAACACATTCTTTTTTGGGTAGGTTCTACCACTTACATGAATGATGCTACAACATTTCTATCATGAAAGAATAAGAAACCTAATTGATGATAATATGTGGTAATAAAAATTATTTTAAGTTATATTTTCAATTATAGAATGGTAATATATGCATCTTCATTAATAAAATCAATTATTTTTTATTGATTCATTATTCACTAAAAGAATAATTTTTAACCATATATTATGAATTGTTACCATAACTTCCATGAAATATTACTGGAAATTCATATACCTCTATATAATCTCCATGAACATTCTAGAGGAGCTGAACACATGAGAAAGTAGCAATAACCAAAGCTTCCATACTGAAATAAGGGTGGAACAAAAGGAACAATTAACATCCAAAATTTAATTTTAACCATGAATTACTAATAATTTGGAAATAAGAAATAATAAATAGGTGGTTCTTAAATATATTTATAATAATCCTAAACCAATTATATAAGGATTAAGAACATGTTTGTGAAATAAGGAATCCAAGTTAAGAGTTCTTGGTCTCAATTTATTACAACTCTGCTTTTTCTTACAAAAATATTACATCATTTTAAAGATAAACAACATAAAATAATTACACAACCAAGATAAAAAGGTTTAGTGTCTTGGAAAAATTAGAACCATACAAAAATTTTTCCTAATAAAACAAAAAAAAATTATTTAATTCCTTATTCTATATCTTCTTATTGGCCCTCATGTTCTCCTTAGTACAAGTATTCACCCGAGGATATAAATAAAAAATGGGTGAGATAAAATCCCATTAATAGGATGAATAAGAGACATGAAACATGGTTGAGAATAGTCATCATCATAATAATATAAAAAATAATCATAACTATAATCATGGGGGAAACATGGAATGTGGAAATGTATAAAAATGAAACATCATGTCTTAGTGGTAAAATACTACACATAGTTGTGAAAAAATCTTGCATCATGTTCACACATATTTCAATTTATCTCATTAGATTCATAAAATAAAATAATTATTTAGAGTTATATATAATTTTAGGATCACCCATCACATCATAACATTTTCATGCACTATATAATTTAGGGCGCGCCTGTCACATCATAACATTTACATAATCACGCATGCCACATAGAACATATATAAATCTTGGACATAAAATAACCCATGGAAAGAAATGGGTTTCATTTAATAAATCATAATTTCAGGAATAAACTTTTGGGTTCCCAAAATAAATAGGGAATAACAAATTGGTATAATAATCATCAATCTTGAGTGAGGAAGAAATAATCTCACTAAAAGTAAAAGTTGTGTTTTTAAAAAGAAGAGGTCTTTTGAAAAAATCATTTCATTTTTCATAAAATTAGATTGGAAACATGTATATCAAAAAAACAAGATTTAAGGATAGATAAATTATATTTAATGAACATAAATGGAACATTAATACTAAAAATGTAGTGAAAGAGGGAAAATCCAAAGGAAGAGAGTTGGGTTCGAAAATTCCCCTTACCTAATATCTGAATGCTTTCTTCACTTTAATATCTAGGATAATAAAATAAAATTAATTAAATAAAAAATTTATAACCTTTTATACATGAATTTTATTCATTATAATTTTATTAAGTTTATTTATAGGTTTCTCAATGAGTTATAGATATTAATTTCATCATTAGAGAGTGTTCGTTTTCTTGATTTTCATGATCGGTTCGCTTGTATATAAGTATGGAAGTTCATTTACAATTGGAATAATTCTTTAGAATTAAAATTATAGGTTATTAATAATAATAAATAAGTTTAAATGGTTATATATATCATTTAGTTATATGGTATGAGGTTAAATCATTAGATAATAAACTAGTGATAATCGTTTAGATTATTACGGTGTTTTTTTGATCATAATGAACTCATTTTGTTTTATCATTTAGTATTATGTAAATATTTTACTTCCATAACATAATAAGGGTTATAAAGTAAACTTTAAAATCTTTTTTAACCATTAAAATGGTTTCATGACCAGCCTTAAAGGTATTAATGGAAAATGAAAACATGTCATCCTTGAAGGCAATAAATCAACACCTCACGAATGATGATTTCATTTTAAGTATAAAAAGGAGAGAAGGAGTTTGATGATGTATTATTACATTAGTATAATAAAATTATATTATATATAAGTTATTAGATTTATCATTACATCTGGATGATGAGATGCGAGGAGAGAATAAGAAAATAAAAGAACTTGAAAAGAAATTAAAAGAAAAGAAAGAGGATTTTACCTCTTGAATCCTTCTCCTTGAGAATCTACTTAGGGGAAATGGTTTGGTATTTTGATGAGACCAAGAGATCTTGGATGTGGGGGAGGGGATTGAGAATATTATTGGGTAGAATTTGGACAATTCTAAAATCTTAGAAGGTGCAAGGAGAAGAGGTGGTGAGGGGTGGTATTTATAGGGGATGAGAGGGGTGTTTTATCATTATTTTATTCATTAGTTTATTATTTTAGATAAAAAATATGAATAGTTTGAGAATTATAACTAAATATATTAAAATTATCAAGGTTAGTTTGAGATTATGATTCTTACATCAGTGACGACTTATGGAATAATGTATTTAACTTATAATGTATATATACTGTAAATTATCGTATTTTACTATTCAAAAAGAAATTCAAGTATTTCCAAAAAATAAAAAAATTCACCATAAATTTTTTTTGATGTGTAGAATTAAAAAATAAACTCCATTTTATGAAAATAATTTTCTAAGTATAAAAAATTTAATTTTTAATTAAAATCATCATTTACTTAGAAAATACTAATTTTAAAATTATAACTGATTTTATAAGACTTTGAAAAATTAATTAAGGTATCATAAAATTATATTATAATCAAAAGAAAGAAAAATATTAATTTATAAATACATTTTATTAAAATAAATTTTCTTTTAAATCATTATATTAATTATAAAATTTTAATTAAATATTTATGACTTATAAAAATACCAACAATTAATTAATAATTTATAATACATTTATTTACTTATACTATGATATAATTATATCATATTACCATTTATAAGATGCTTAAATTTTATTTATACATTCATGGGTGAGGTTATTATTCTATTGGCCAGTTTACTATTCATAAGGGTTATATTACTATTCTAAAGGTCAAGTAACTGTTCTATGATTATAGGTTTCTTACCTTCTAGAAATACCTCTTATACCATTTATTCTTCTTTTATAAATTTTTTATCATGTTCTATAAGTGATTTTATGTGATTTATACTAATTAACATAATTATAAGAAGGGGATTTCCATTGATAAAATTTTGGGTCGTTATACAATTTCTATTCCTTGAGACATGTTTCATATTAAAGACTGATTTTATTTTAAATGGTGTAATTAATGATTCATTTATATATTTTATCATAATAGATATATTATTCAAGGATTATAAAAGTAAATTTCAATTTCTCTCTTTTATTGGAATTTGATTCATAAGTTACCAAACTTATAAGGGTTTCCTCCACCGATTGATATTATATTCTTACCTACGAGAGTATATTATTATAATTTATATTTTATTTTGAGTATTTTCCTTTCCTCCACATATTTACTCTTTGAATAATCCATAATATCTTACAACTTATGATGTTTGTAAGGTATTTTCGTCTCAATTTTCTTTCATTGAGGCATATTTCGTATTATACACTGATTTTATTTTATATGATGTATAGAATACCCCATTTAAATCTTTGTATCATTATTCACCTTTGATTAATAGGATTTATAATCCTATTTTATGATCTCACATTCATTTTTTTTATTCATACATTACCAAATCCACAAGAGTTCTTCTTGATCCAATCTCCTTTTCACTAAGTCATACTCTTTCTTATTTGAATAGGTTCTTCTATGTTTGTTATATTATTCCTTTTATATATCTAATATTGTGTTTTGTATTTATTTTTAGGGAAATTACATTTTTATATAAAAATATTATTCTCTGATTAATTTATTACTTGATAACGCGACATTATTACAAATAATATCCATCCTCTATATTGCCTATTTGTCCTCTATATCTATATTATTTCTTACCAAATACCATTATTTTCTCATTTTAAAAGATAAATGTTTATTCTCCTCTATAAATTTTATAATTTTATTTATTTATTTTTAAAATAAAATATTATTATTATTTTAATCAATGTGGGTTTCTTTAAAAATGTTAAAAATGATTGAAAAGGAATTTATTTTCACTTATATATATATTTCATCCTCTACTCTATATTTTTTTTAATTTTACTCTTACTTATTTTAAAGGTTAGATTATTGAGACATTTATAATTAAAATATTATTTTAAAAATTCTTATGTAACTTTTTGAAAATTATTTTGAAAGTGGCATATAACATTATTCTTAGGATAATATTAGAAAAACATCAAGAAAACATTTTTTTTATGATTTATCTTCCATTTTACTCTCTATCAATAAATAATATATTATATATGGAATTATTTTTCATATATAATCCTCAAAGTCTGACTATTATATATTTATTTTGGGTGATTAAAATTTGGGTATCATTTAACCCAATTCCCAATTATTTCTTATGAAATACCTCATGAAAAGGTTAAGAATCAAATTTACTTCCATGGGTTACTTGAGGTTTATATATGATTGATTTCATGTGGCACACATATTTCTGGTTTATCATTATTTTATGGGTGGGCCCAAAATTATATAGTCCTCAAATATATTGGGTAAATATTTATATCTCATGAGATAATGATTTTATGCATGGACATGATGCAGTTAGATATGTTCACATTTTATGAATGGACATGATGTAGTTGGCTATGTTAAAAAAGCTATGCATAGACATGAGGTGGTTTTCTATCTTAGTCACTTTATTTATAGACATTGTGAATTTAGATATTTTCAAAATTTTATGATTTTATATACTTATTTTTGTTCTATATTCTTATGTTATGTGTCCATGGATCATGATTATTATTTTATGATTTTATGTTCTTATGCCACAATGAATGGCATGATCTCATGATGATTCCTTTATAGTTTTACATACCTATTTTTTAATCGATGACTATTTTATCACAATTTATGATTACTTTATATTTTTCCATGATTTTATATCATTAATCATATATTTCTCCCATGTTCGTGTTTTCTCACATGTTTATGATCTAATGATATATTTTCCCTTACTCATGGATATTTTTTTTCATCACTAAGTGTTTAAGATCAATACTTTCTTATGTTTCATTATTTCCTAATGAAATTATATGCATGCATATGTATAAGAGGAAATTATACGTAGAGATTTTTTTGGGAAACAATTAAGTAAATTTTTTAATAATATAGTTATGGAGCTAATATATAAAGTCACTAAACCTTTGAGTTCCGAGAGTGTGTTTTATTTGGCAGATACAATGTTTAATTATGGTAAATGATGTAAAACCTATGTATTCTATGCTCGGATTGCATAATTTTTTATCAGAGTGGGGTTTAGTTTTTTTTAGGATTAGGTTAAAAAGTATAATATCATCAAGCTTAAATAAACTTAGATTTAATTAAAAGGGTTATATATTGAACTAATAGTGTTATAGTCGATATAATTTTTATATAATTGACTTGAAAGTATCACTGGTTGAACAAAAAGTGTTATAGGTTAAAATTAAGATATCATAGACTAAGACATTATAGGTTATATTTTCATAACCATATGATGATTTACTCTAATATTATCATTATTTATAGCAACCCTTTAATTTTATTTTATAGCTAGAAACAAGAGGAAAAAATCATCATTCAATCCATCAAAATATGAAAACCACTATCCTTTAGTGAATCTTTCAATAAATTAATGGTTAAAAATAGATCAATATGAAAAAATGTACTTTTTGCATGATCCAAGCATGAAAAACCATATAATCCTCCTACTATTTGGAAAGTGAAATAGATAAATTGTGTACAATAATCTAGATATCACAAGATATTCAAGTTATGCTTCTAGAAACTAATTCAAAAGTATAATTCTTCTTACCTTATAAAGAAGAATACATGGAAATAATAGTTGATAAAAATAAAAATCTTATAATATTATTATTATAAGGGAAATGAAAATTTTTATAGTCTTTGAAAAGTACTAACCAAGATTAATGTAATCACTAAGAGGGGGAGGGGGTGAATCAGTGATATCTTTTTCTTTCATGTTATCTTTCTTGTATAAAAACATTTGCCTCCTCTTAAATATTTATCACTTTAATGAAAACCAAACATTCAAACATCCATAAGAACATAAGTATTTACAAGGTTCAATACTCAATAAGAGTATATATTCCTTATAATCATTTAGAAATAGTCCAATACTAGATAATACACTAGAAAAAAAATCCTTTTGTATGGATACAACAAGTATGAAATACTATTATACTTGTGTATCACTATGATCATTATAAAAGTTCATGTGCTTTGTCTAGAATGAACAATGTAAATAATTTTTGTAGAAAGTTTAGAAACCTAAACCAATTGGTTTTGAACATGTGATTTTTCTACTTAAACAACTTCCACTTTAGTAATTATTCAAAAAACAAATCTTTACTTTCTTACCCAGTAGAAGTTAGGAACAAATTCTTTGGAATTCGTATGAAAACTCAGTTTGATTCTTCATTTTAATTATTCAGTCTGATTATTTAGTATGATTCTCTATTCTAGAAATAATTTAGATTCTATTTTCTAGAATAATTTTGATTTGCTTATTTTTTTTCCAAAAAATTTCAGTCTGATTTCTTGATCTAATTTGGAAAACCCTGACCACATCTTTTTCTAAATATTTATTCTATATAGAAAATGTTTATTAAGAAAACTATATCCGGATACTTTCCTCTACTAATTATGTAAAAAAATCCAGTGCTCTCACTCTATCCCACATGTAAATAGTTATTAGAGTCCTTTATAATTTTAATTATATTTATAGGTGTCTCATAAGAGAAATGGGTGGGAAACCAATTTCGTTTTCCCACTCACACTAATTCTAGAATCCTGAATTTTATTTTCATTTTAACTTAATTTTGAACACTTCTCAAAGATTATAAAATATTTTGGATCCTTATAGAATATTATTTAACTCTACAGAACTTCTAAAATCATAAAATCTTTTGAAAAGGAACTTCATAACTTCTCAGTACAGAAACTAATAGTCCGATATAATTCAGTCCGAAACAATTTTTTATTCCGATTCAATCACTCAAAACTTCCCACTATAATGTTCCAAACCAACTAAAATTAATTTAATATAAAATTCATTGAAACTTATAAAGAATTAAAAACCCAACAATAGTCTGATGTAAACTTTAATACATTTCCACTTTCTTCTTTTGTTCAACTGTTACTAAGACTGATGAAACTGGGTCCAATAAAAATTAGCTTTCAATGAATTATCGATGTTATACCTTGTCTGATGAGTCTTGAAACAATTTCAAACAAAACAAATTGAGATATTACTATGATTATTTGGATTATATGAAAATTGTTGACTACATTATTGTATTTCATCTGATTTATCGGTCTCTAATCCCATCCAATAGATTAGTCTTTGAAGCTCAATGATTCATTAGTGCCTAAAGATCACTTGATTGATCATCGGCAGTAAATTCTCTACTCCATCACACTCAAAAAATTTGGTCCATCAAATATAAATTTGAAAATCTAATATTCTACCTCTGATGGAATTCTACATCCCATGTATTATCAGTTCCAACCAATTATCATATGGATTGGTGTCAAAACACGTTTGATGTATTAGTGGATTATCTTATTCGATGGATTGATATCAACTGTAAATTATTTATTTCTGAAACTCAGAAAATGATGATTCATTTGGTTAATCAGTTCATATGATGAATCAAACCATCCAAAGGACCAGTTGATCAACACTTCTACAAAACTCTGACTTCATCACATCCAAATTCCTAGTCACCAAACAACTTCTATGACCAGTATAACTCAAACTAATGATCTGTGTCTGAAAAAATTTGACTTAATTGGAACAAAAAGAATTCCCATATCACTTTTCTTCCATAAAACCCTGATTGTATCATGAATTCTTCATGATTTTTAGAACATTGAGATCATAATATCATTGTATGACTTAATGTCTTCCCCTTTGTTTCACAAATCTTGAATTATAAGTTTTTAGACAACTTATGATGTTGAGAAATTTCATCACAAAAAAGTATTGTCAGATTTCATGTTAAACATCTTGAAATACATTCTGGATATAAAACCACTTCCCATTTTTAAAAACATGTGAGTGAAAAATAAGTTCACACAAAAAATATCTTTAGAACAAAAAACTATAATCGATGGACTTTATTAAGAAATCTTCATCCAATCATATGAGTATGTAATTACTATGTACAATAACTAAAACATAAAATTGAAGATATTTATCATAATGAAGACAATATACAAAAAAATAAAACCACTTCTTCCATCCAACTAGTATCTAAAAAACAACTTCTAGAAAACTTGGTCCCAAAAATCTCCCCCTTTGTATTTTATTGTCAACCAAGGTTCATAAATCATTGAAACTTTGTAACTCAAGTTATGGATCACTTATCAAAAATTATGAGACTACATGGGTGAAATCATTCTAGGAAATATGAATTGTTGAGAAAAAAACTATATTTTCTATAAGTAGTGACTTGTGAAACTATTGAACTTCAACCATTCACCTCTTCAAAACTTCTTTCACTTTCTTGTAAATAAATTTTCCTAAAATAACTTCAATAAACTATTCTGTCAATGAGTAGTGACTTATGAAAATTATTATTGAACTTAAACCATTAAACTCTTCAAAACTTTTTTCACTTTCTTATAAAATCAAGTTTCCTATAATCACTTAAACAAATTATTAGAACACTTCACACACTCACACACTGAGTTAATAGATTTCCCCTTTTAAGAACTCCCCCTAAATATATGATTCCTCAAAAGGTTTATCACATACCATAGATTTATGAAACATCATTTTTCTCCCCCTTGACAATACTATGAAAATACAGGATTAGAGAAATTGTAGAAACACATACCTCAACCTTGGAGATAAAGATTTTGGGTGCCCATTTTCAACCTTAGTTTGTAAAAATATTCCTTTGGTAAATGTTTTGTGAAAATATCAGCAACTTGTTCCATTGTAGGAAAATACTGTAGATTGAGTTAATTCTTCCCCACATGCTCTTTGATGAAGTGATATTTGATATAAATATTTTTTTAATGATAATATTGTACTATATTTCTTATGAGTTTTATAGAAATTTAATTATCACAACCCAAGAGTATAGGTAACTCCACTTCATCTAGAAAATCATCCAACTGGGTAATCATCCGTATAAGTTGTGTTGAATCTTGAGTATTTGAAATATATTTATCTTCAACTATGATAACTGTTACAAGTTTTTTTAGTATTAAAACTCACACAACTTTCCCCCAGGTAGAAAACTACACTAGATGTAGATATTCTATCATCAACACTTTCTGGCCAATCAACATATGTATATCCAAACAAATAAATTATTCTAGAGTTTTCATATTTGATACCAAAATCTATTGTTCCTAAGATATATCTAAGAATTTTTTTTCCACCTAAGATATGATATTACTTTATATCACTTTGAAATCTTGCACATAAGGTAACAATATAAACAATATCTAGTTTTGAATCATTAAAATATAAAAAACTTCTAATTAGATTATGAAATTCTTTATATTTCACTTCCTTTCCTTATCCATATTTAGAAACCTTTATTCCCTCCAAAATTGGTGTGGAAATAGGTTTTTAATTCCCCATTCCAAACTTATTAAAAATTTCCTTAGCATACTTATATTGATATAGAAAAATATATATCTTATTTTGTGAGATTTTTATGATAAGAAAATATTTCATTTCACCAAGCATGGACATTTCAAATAACTTTTTCATATCTTAATAAGAATTTTCACAAGTTCTTTCATCATTCCCAAAAAATATAATATCATTAACATACACAATAATAATGAGAGAAATATCCTGATTTTTTGATGTATAGATTACTATCAACTCTTTCCTTCTTGAAATTCAACTTCTTTAAATAGGTATCCAATTTGGAATACCAAGATATTGGAGTTTTCTTTATCCCATACAAATATTTCTTCAACTTTCACACATAAATTTCATATTTTCCAATTAAAAACCCACATTTTTGTTAAATATAAAAATTTTCATCAAGATCTACATTGAGAAAAAATGATTTTGCATCAATCTAAAAAATTGTATAACCTCATTGTGGAACAATTTCAAGAAAGATTCTAATTACTTATAAAATTTCCACTAGAGAAAAAGTCTCATAAAAATAAATACCATCAATTTGTGGGTAACATTTTCAAAAGAATCATTCTTTGTTTATTATCACTTCACCATCCTCATTCAACTTGTTTTAGAACACCCAATTTGTATTAATAATATTTTTATTATTTGGTTTGGGTACGAGTTCCGAAGTATCATTATTTTCAATTTGATCCAACTCTTCATTCATAGTATGGATCCAATCTTGATGCTAGAAAGCTTAATTAACATCTTTTTTCTCAATTTTTGAATGTAAATAAGTATGTACAACAAAATTTGACGTTCTTCTTATTTGAACTTTTTTGTTTTTGATAACCAAAAATGTTTTGAACTTGCACCTATTTCCTCAACCTAGGATGATATGTATGAAGTCATTTCTCATCACTATAAATAACTGAATCCAAATATTCCATCTACATGGCATCACCAATGTTGGATTATTTTTCATGCTTCTCAATAACAACTCTTCCATCCTCTTAATCTTCTTTTTATACATGTATTTTTGAAACATTTTCCTCAATTTTTTAAGAACTTTTACATCAACAGAATCAACTATCTTTCTTATTTCATTATTAAAACATCTATATCCTCTATTATCTATATCCAAGAAATATTCCATATTCACCTTTAAGATCAAATTTTCTAAGACTTATACCTTTTTTATTTATAATGAAAGGACCACAAAAAACCCTTAAGTGTTTCAAACTTAGAACTTCATTGTAGAACATTTCATAAGGATTAATATTAGAACTTGGTCTGTAAAACCACTGATTCTAAATATGAACTAGCCAGAAGGTTCAGGAAACAGGCAGAAACCTTCTCCCATTAAAATTAATAAAAAAGAAGTAAACAATACAAAACAGTTCAGGAACAAGAGGCTTTGCAAAGCCTTGAGTACAGAACCCCATTACTATCATTGCTACTCAACTCTTCACAATAGAAAGGCAATACAAAAGACCAGCTGGAACTGACCTCCACAATGGACCTTTTAGAAAGAGCATCAGCGACCTGGTTGGCTTCACGATATGCATGCGAGACATCAAGGCGTAAGCTGTCGGCAAGCCTCAGGCAGGAGATCCAGTCAGGCATCATCCTCCAAGGAACATTTCGAGACCTATCATTCAATATCTGCACAACAAGAGACGAATCCGACTCTAACCATAGTCTATGCCAACCATAACGAACTGCATACCTGATAGCTTTGATAATCGCCCATAGCTCAGCTTCAATAGCATGTGCATAACCAATATAATGGAAAAAAACCCTTTCACAAAGCCTCGATGAGTTCTGAACACTCCACCACATCCAGCAGGACCCGGCGCACCATCAGCCGCCCCATCAACATTCACTTTCAGCCACTCTGGAATTGGTGGAATCCACCTGATATATTTGACCATTCTAGGCTTTTGTTCCCTGCCACTAACACCAAGGGATCTCAAGATGAAAAAGTCAGAAATGTTATTATGCATAGACCCAGTTTGGATCCTGAAAGAAACTGCAATATTTCGGTGTATATGCAGAACACCATCCCGGAATGATGTCTTTCCATTGTTAAAGACAACATAATTCCGAGCTTTCCATATGTAGGAAAAGACTGAAGTGATAGCAGCAGTAAACAAGGAATGCAGTTGATCACTGAACTCAATTCTCAAGGGCGAGCTCAACACCGATTCAAGGGAAAAGAAATCAAGACATCAGTGAAAAATTGATGCCACATAATTCCATAAACGTGCAGAAAAAGTGCAGTGCAGGAACAGGTGCGGAAGGGACTCATCACCACTGAAACAGAGGTAACATACCGAGGCCAGGTTGAGTCCAGCACGCTGCAGCACACACTGAATTGGAATTCTGTTCTTCCATATCCTCCATATCAACATAGCATCGCTGGGAGAGATGTATGGTTGATGAAAACCTTCCAGCCAAGAAGGAATTGCAGAGAGAGTGCCACACTGCATACTGTAACAATCCCTGCTAGAAAACTCTAAATATGAACTAATATACTCATTACCTACCTATAAAATTGTAAGAAAGACCATGTTCAATTAGTATTGTATTACCCATCTCTATAAAACTTCTATCATTCCTTTCCACAACCCCATTCCATTGTGGTGTGTATGGAGTAATGAAATCATGATGAATTCCATGTTTTTCAAGATAAATTCTAAATTATTCATTCTTGTATTCACCACTATTATCAATTCATATCTTCTTCACAAAATATGAACATTATTTTTTAAATCTCCTTATAAAATTATTAAACATATTCAGATAATTTGATTTATGTTTCAAATACATAATATAAGTGATATAAGTAAAATGATCAATTAAATAAAAAAATTAGTTATCTCTAAAAGTTGATTATTTACTCATTGTACCAAAAATATTAAAATGAATTAGTTCTAGGGAAAAATTTAAATGAATTTTAACTTTATTATGAACATAATTTGTAATATCCCCTTTATAAAAAATTGTCCAACAATAATATCTTCTTCTTATCATATTTGGAATATCACGAACACTATCTCACTTTGATAACTTGCTCATATTTCTATGAAACATATTCAAAAACCTTTTATTCTATAAATAATTTTCTTCCATCATGATTAGATAACATGATTTTTATACATGAACAACTTAAAATGGGTTTCCCTTTGTATGTTAGCCTCTAGTAACAGTTTTTCTATCTTTAAATATTTTCACAACAAAACCATATTTTCTAAAAAAAACTTTATCCCCTCTATAAAAAATTTATGAAACACTAAACAAGTTGTGTTTCATCCCATAAAAAAAAAATCCTTCTTGGATTTTAATTTTTATTCCCCAATAATAGAAAATCCAATACCTTTGATTATGAGAGATTTATCATTTCCAAACATCACTGTTCCTTATTTAAATTCTTTCACATTATTCAATAGCTTTAAATGTCTTTTCATATGTTAGGAAAACCCACTATCAAAAATACTTGGTCATTATCCTTTTGTATCTTTAAGAGAGGTTTCAACATAAAAATCCTTTTATTTTTATTTATCTTCCTTTAAATATGGCAGTTGAAAATTATTATAAACATGTTTTTGTGCCGGTAGAAAAATAAGAAATCCTTTAGTAAGATGTCTAGGCTATTCACATATTTCAAAAATAGTTTCTAGAGGTTGGAATCTATTTTCAACTATCAAAACAACATTCTCAGTATTCTTTCCTTGAGAGGATTGAATCCCCCCAAAACTATGCTTCCTGTTACTCATGGGATAATTTTAGTATTGTTGATTAAACCAACACATATTTTCTATATTCTCAAATCTACCACAAAACTATCAGTATCCATAGAAAGAATATTTTCTTCTATAACCTCCATAATATCTGAAGATGTAAACATTTTTTTATATAACTTTATTACCTTACACATTAGAAATTTTTTGAGACCCAAAATTCATATCATCACCTAATATCTTCTTATTTAATTCACATTTCTTACTAAATTTAACATAATCATAAGTAGTAGTAACTTTTGTTTTAGACTTTGAAATTTTAGAAACTTATAAATTTTCAACTTTTTTGTTTTTAGACACATACACAATTTTCCCTGCATTCTTCTTCTTAGGAACATATTAAATTTTATTTTCAACATTTTTAGATAAATTTTATTGATAATTATCAGGTTCAGACTTTCTATAACTTTTAACAACTTCAGAGATAAAGTTATTGAAACTTGTAACTCCCTACTCTGCTTTAGATAAATTTTGTTAAAAAAGTTCCAAATCTTCCTCCTCTGCTTTTAACTTCACTTTAAGATGTTCATTATAATTATTTTATTTTACTAGAATTTTATTCAAGTGATCAATATATTCCAGAAAATTATCTTTCTATTTATGAAAATATTATTGATTATTTGCTGTAAAACTTTCCCTTTTCAACTTCTTGATTTCTCTTTAAAGTATTAAAATATTTCTAAGACATTGTTTAAACTCTATTTTTAAAAGAAATTATAACCAAGTATCTTATTATTTAGAACCATTTATTTTAAAATATTTATAATTAACTATTGCAATAAATATTTTTTATCCAACAACTTTAGTGAAATTTTCAGCTTCATCTTCATTGTCCTCATCTTCATCATCTTTAGAAAAAAACTTCTCCTTTTGTATTTGGAGAAATTTTTATCTTTACACTTAGAATAAGATTTTATTTTTTAAACCTATTTCTTCCAGGATATTCTTTTCATTTATCATATTCATCACTTTCTTGTTTATTATTTCTTTAAGGGAAATTCACAGTAAAATGCCCAATAACTCCACAATCAAAACATTTTAGAGGTAGCTTTCCTTTGTAATTTACTATACCTATTTTCATATTTTTAGAAAATAAGGATAATAATTCATCAAAATTATTACTAACCTCATTTTAGATTCCAAATCACTAACTTAATCATATTTATGAATCTTATTAGAATTTCCTTTCTTGGAAGCTTTGAAGGAAATTTCTCAATCAATGTTTTCTTTTCTTTTTTATAGCTTTCTCTCTTATAATTTCATATGTAATGAGAGAACTATAAACCTCATCTAGAGATATAGTTTCATTATATATATATTTTCTAAAGATGAAACTTTAGAATTAAACTTATCAATAAGAATTCATAAGAACTTTTCAACAATAGTTGAATCTTATATCTTCTCACCAAGATATCTTATGGTGATAGAAATATCTTTCACCCTTGTAAAGAAGTCAATAATATATTTATACTCACTCATTTCAAGATCTTCATACTTTAACCTATAAATTTGTAACTTTGATTTTTTCACCTTTTTATTGCCTTTATAGATGTTTTTCAATGTCTCCTAGATACCTTTAGAAGTTCCAAATCCCTTCACTCTAAGGAATTCGCTTTTAGAAAGTGATGAGAGTAAATAATTATTAGCCCTTAAAAAATTCTCCAAATTTTTCTTATCTATAGATTTAAAAGGAAAATTTTCAAAAAGAAGAGGAAATCCATATGTAGCTGCTTACAAAACACCAAAACCCCTAAACATGAGATATAGAAACATTTTATCTTTCTAGATATGATATTTATTTTTATCAAAGAATGGAATCCCCTTAATGTTAATATAATTAAAATTATCCATATAAACTTATCTTGAAAAACTTTCTCAAAGAGTAAATGAAGGGGCCTTCGCTTTGATTCCAATTGAAAAGTACAACTAGGATTAATATAATCATTGAGAGGGGGAGGGGGTGAATCAGTGATATCTTTTTCTTTTATATTATCTTTCTTATATAAAAACCTTTCACTCCTATTAAAGACTTATCACTTTTCTAAAAACTAAACATTCAAACATCCATAGGAATACAACTATTTATAAGGTTCACTAATAAATAAGAGTATCTAGTACTTGGCATGGTTTATAAATAATCCAATACCACACAATCCACTAGAAAAAAATCCTTTTTATGTGGATAAAACAAGTAGGAAATAGCCTTAAAATTGTGTAGAACTATGACTAATATAAAAGTGCATGTGATTATTCTAGAATAATTGATGTAAATAATTTTTGTAACAAGTTTATAAAACTTCAATAGTTAGTTCTGATCATGTCACCATACTACTTTAACAAATTCCACTTTAGTAATTCTTTAAAAAAAAAGTCTTCACTTTCTTACCTTATAGTAGATAAGAATAACTTCTATGGACTTCGTATGAAAACTCAGTCCGACTATTCAGTTTGATTATTCAATTCAGAAACAAGTTAAATTTTCTTGTTCAAAATAATTATAATTCACTTATTTCTTTTCCTAGAACTATCATTCCAATTACTTGGTCCAATCCAGAAAACCCTAACCACAAATTCTTTTGAATAATTCTTTTATCCGGAAAACGTTTCTTAAGAAAAATATGTCCGAAAACCTTCATCTTCCAATTCTTTCAAAAACTATATCACTCTTACTCTCTCCCACATGTGAAAAATTTTCATAGTAATTTTTACTATAACTTTTATTTATAGGCATTCCATAAGAGAAATGGGAGAGAAAACAATTTCATTTTCCCAATCACACTAATTCCAAAATCCTAAATTTCATTTTCATTTGAACTTCATTTTAATCACTTCTCTATGATTGCAAAATCTTTTGGATCTTTCATGAATATTATTTAAATCTCAAAAACTTATGAAATAATGAACTCTTTTGAAAAGGAACTTCACAACTTATCAGTCTATAAACTAGTATTTCAATATACTTTAGTTGAAAACTGTTTGTCATTCTGATTCACTCACTCCAAACTTCCCACTCCTATGTTCCAAACCAACTAAAATTATTCTTCTATAAAAACAATTGAAACTTATAAAGACTTCATAACCCAAAAAACAGTGTGATGTAAACTTTAATATGTTTCCACCTTATTCATTTTTTCAACTGTTACTCAGATCGATGGATCTATGTCTGACGAAAACTAGCTTCTAATGAATTATCAGTTTCACACCTTATTCGATGAGTCTTGACACAATTTCAAAAAAAAATTATATCTTAATTTGATGATTTAGATCATATCAAATTGGATGAATAAATTTTTATATTTAATCCGATTGATTGGTCTATAATCTTGTCTGATGGATCGATCTCTAAAGATCACTGATTCATTAGTTCCTAGATGTCACCTGATTTACCAGCGTGAAAAAATTATTTGCTCTATCGCACTAAAAAACTATGGTATATCTGATGAAACTTGGATCGTATGATATTCTATGTTTGATGGAATTATGCATATAATGTATTATCAATTCCAACCAATTTTCATATGGATTGGTGTCAGAACCCATATGATGGATCAATAGATCAGTTTGTTTGATGGACTGAAACAAACTATGAATTATTTCTTTATAAAACTCAGCAACTAATTATTCATTTGGAGAATTAGTTTATCTAATAAATTATCCCATTTTAATGAATAGTTAATCAAAACTTCTGGAAACCTTTAACTTTAGAACATCCAAACTCCAAGTCACCAAAAAACTTCTGTGACTTGTACAACAAAAACAAATGATCTATATCTGGAAAACTTCAACTTTGTAAGAATACTAGAAATTCATATATCACTTTTATTCCATAAAATAATACTTGTATTATGAATTCTTTATCATGTTTATAATATTGAGATAGTAATATCATTTTCTAACTTAATTTCACCCCCTTTCTTTCAAAAATATCGGATCACAATTTTTTCAACAACTAATGATTTTGATAACTTTTTTCATAGAAAATCATCATCATATTTTGTTTCAAACATCTCTAAATACATTCTAGAACTGAAAAAACTTACCATTATGGAAGAAATGAGAGTTTGAAAAAAGAATCCACACATAAAATATCTTTAGAATAGAAAAATGCAATGATTGACTTTATTAAGAAATTCCCATCTGATCTTCTGAATTTGGAATTCCTGCATCCGATCATCATAACTTCAAAGTGAAGTGATTTATAATAATGACAATAAAAGAAAATGAAAATAAAAAACCACTTCTTTTAGCCAACCATCATTCGAAAAAAAACTTCCAACCAAATTGTACCTAACAGTCTTACCCTAGATGTTAAGGTTTAGTTCTCAATAGAAGTCATACCTATTTCAAGGATACGCTCACATGTTTTTCATTAGTGAAGAGAAAATTAAAATTTTGAGGATAATTTTTTAAGGAGGTGATAATGTCACACACTATATTTAAGTATTAATTTTATTTCCCTATATTATTTGTTTTATTATTTTTAATGAATTATTTTTTTATAGAAAATAAATCATACAAGATAAAAACAATTAACAACACTTTACTCACTCATAATGGAACAATATAATAAAATTATATAAAAATAAGTAATAAATATCATAGATTATTACATAACTTAAAATTTAATAAAATAAAATGGGATAATAAATACAGAAAAATATATTTTTTATGATTAGAAAATCTCATAGATCAACTTCACTCTTTAGTATCACTATTAAGAGAACTAAACCTATAATGAGAAAAAAAATCATTAATAGAGAGATTTTTTTCATATCCTAAAAGGAAATCAAAGGAATGAGAAGTGCGATTTGAGGAGTTAGAATGAATTGAATTTATATAATTTAATAGGGGTAATATAGTTGTTATTTAATCATTATAAATAGTATACAACCATTATGTATAATACCAGCAAGCATATTACTAGTTTAGAATTAAAAATACGTATTTAATATAAATAAAGTTAATTTTTATTTTAAGAATATATCAATTTTCATTGTAAATAACTCACTTGATATAAAAATAAATAATTTTGGAATAAAATAAATCGTTAGAAATTTATTTTTGAAAATGCAATTTATTCAAAAAAAATTGTGTTTATGCACTATAAGTTTTTATTAAATTTTTTATTTTATAAACAATTATATTAATAAAAGTCATTGTTAAAATTAGAGAAATGATTAATAAATTAAGTAAATAATATTTTAATAAATAATTAAGAAGTTATAATAAATAAAAATTAAATTATTCATTATTAAAAAAATATGTTTTACTTAAAAATATTATTTTTATCATATATTATAGTTTTTCATTTAAAAGTTAAATTTATCATGCTCTGAGTTTGAAATTAAATTAAATTAATTATATATATATAAACTAATTAATTAATATTCATGGAATTATCAGATTGTAAGAAATAGAAATTAAATTATTTAACTTTAAAAATAGATATTTTTCAAAGAATTATTTTCTTAATGTTGTGAATTTTATCTTAATAAATCAAACTGATAACTATTAAAGAATAATTTTTAAAAAATATATTATTTATATATATAATCTAGTAAACTAAAATTCATCCAATTATTATTAATTGTAAATAAATAATAATAAAACCATTTAGAGTTTAAAATTTATTTTTATACAAAATAGTTTTCCCTATATATTATATGTTTTCATTTAAATGTTAAATTTTTCATAACTAGAATTTTAATTTGATTAAATAGAATCAAAATTTAGAATCAAAACATTAAAATTATATAATAGGGTACATGTGGTTTTGGTAGAAAAATAATTATCATGGTAAATAATTAAATAAAGTAAAAGGAGTTAAAAATGGGTAAATTGAAATAAAATATATTTTGAATAGAGAATTTAATATTTTTACATTCTATAAGGATTTTTTAGGATAAGTACTCAATCCTAAAATTCCAACCAAAATTTCTTCACCTAAATCACCTAACTCCCATGTGATTATATATTTACCCTTCACCTAACTTAAGTTTCTAGATAAATGTACCTTATTTTCAAATATATAAGGACATGTCTTCCAATCACTCCAAACCATTTATATACTTCATTTTTATCTTCAATACATTAAAAAATTTACTCTTCTAAATTCATCTCTCACTTTGGTAGGTTTTGGTTATAAGGAGGAGGCTTAAGTCCATCATTCTAAATGAAGTCGTTATGCAAAATAGAGATTCAGTCAAAGTAATGAGTTATTATTTATCTTTTCTATTTATTTTCACATATATAATGTCATTAAATATTATCATAAAATATAATAATTCATTCTTAACATCATTAGTATTCTATATAAATTATATCACAACCATATAAATTCATATTCTTACTCATTCATTAATTTTAACATGTTCGTGTTTGGGTTAGTTTTACCACCAGTATGAACAACGATATAAAATTTTCATCACGAATGATTAAGAAAAGGTTAATTATTATAATATATGGTAATAAAAATTAATTTTAATTATTTTTAAATTATATAATGGTAATATATATAAGTATAATCATTAATAGAATTATTTTTTATTTATTCATTATTCACTAATAATAAGAATTTTTAACCGTTCATTACGAACCGTTACCATGAAATCCATGAAATAATATTCAAAATCTGGAAATATATAAAATAGATAAATATAATCACCATGAATATTCTAGATTTGATAAAAACATGGAAAAGGTGCAATGACTGCAACTTCCATGTTGAAATAATCATGGAATAAAAGAAACAATTAACACTCGATGTTTAATTTTAACCATTAATGAATAATATTTGGGAAATAATAAGTCATAAATTTATGGTTTTTAAAAGGATTTATAATAATATTAAATTGACTATATAGGGATTTATAGTGTTCCCAAGCAAGTAGTAATCCAAGTTAAGGGTTCTTGCTCTTAATTTCCATTCTTTGAGACATGTTTCATATTATGAATCAATTTTATTTTACATGGTGTACTTAGTAACCCATTCAAATATTTTATCATAATTTAAATATTATTCAATGAATTTAAAATACTATTTTATTTTCTTTATTTCATTGGCTTTTTATTACCAAGTTACCAAATTCATAAGGCATTTATCCCCCGATTCTTTAACTTTTGGGTTTGAATTTATTCTTCTTACCCATTATTCATTTAAATATTATGTTATTTCCTATGGGAGTATGTTATTCTAATTTATCTTTGATATTGAGCATTTCACTTTCATTTTCATATTTTTACCTTTATTAACCCTTAATACCTTATAAATTATGATACTCATAAGGGTCTTTCATCTCAATTTCCTTTTATTATGTATTATTTCATATTATACACCTATTTTACTTTATATGGTGTATATAATATCCCATTGACATATTTTTTTTATCACAATTAACATTTTATTTAGGGGATATTAAAGTAAAATTCATGACATCTCTTTCATATTATTTTGATTCATATATTATCAAGGCCATAAGGGTTCTTCTGGACCCAATATTCTTTTCATTCAGTCATGCTCGATTCTTTGAATAGGTTATTTTAAGTTTGATATATTTTCCCTTTATCTATCCCATATTGTATTTTCTATTTATTTTTGAATAAAGTACATTTTTATAACAAAATATTCTTCTTTTATTGATTTATTACTTAATAAAAAAGTATTTTTTAAGAATAATATTCATCCTATATATTGGATATTTCTCTTCCATATCTATATTATTTATTTCCAAAAACCATTATTTTATTATTTTGAAAGATAAAGGTTAATTAAATTCTCTAACATTTAAATTTCTTTTTATCTATTTTCAAAATAAAAAATTATAATTATTTTTTATCGAAGTGGGTTTTTTAAAACTGTTAAAAAATATTAAAAATTTATTTCTTTCCAATTCCATATATTTTTTACCTTCCACTACATATTTATTTATATTTACCTTTAATTAATTTAAGCGTTGCATTATGGGGAGGTTTATAATTAAAATATCATTTTAAAAATTATTTTATCACTTTTTATTTTTTTTGAAATTGGTGTATAACTTTATTCTTATGAAAACACTATAAAAACATTAAGAAAACAATTTTGATGATTTATATTCCATTTTACTCCATAAAACTAAATCATTTATTATATATTTAATTATGCTTCATGTATCACCCATGAAGTTATCTTATGTTATGTTTCTTTAGGGTAATTAAAATTTTGGTATCGTTCAACCCATTTACTAATTATTTCTAATGTGATACATCTTAAAAAATGTTAAGAACCCACTTTACTTCCATGGGTTACTCAAAGTTGATGTATGATTGATTTTATGTGGCACACATATGTATGGTTTATCATTATGTGTTATGTAGTCCTACAATCATATAACCCTTTAATATATTAGGTAAAGATTTATATATCATGAAATAATGATTTTATGAATGGACATGATGTGGTAAAATATGTTCACATTTTATGTATGGACATTATATAATTATCTATGTTCAAAATTTTATGAATGAACATGATTTGGTTAGCTATGTTGACAAATTTATGAAATTACATAATGTAGTTAGCTATATTCACAATGTTATGATTTTCTAAGCTTATGTTTGTGTGGAATTCCTATATTATGTGTCCATGACTCGTCATTATTGTATTATTATTTCATTTTCCTATTCCATAGTAAATGTTATTCTCTCATGATGATTAAATTATGGTTTTACATTCTTACTCTATGATCATTTACCATTTTATCATGATTTACAATCACTTTCTATAATTTTGGGATCTTATCTCATTAATCAGGTATTTTTACCATGTTCATGTTTTCTCATATATTTATGGTCTAATTTTATACCCCCCTTACACATGGATATATTTTACCTTATGGAGTGTTTTATCTCACTCATTTCTTATGTTTTATCATTTCATAGAAAATTATATGCATGAATATTTCTAGCAGAAATCATGTGTAGAGAAAATTTTAAGTGATTTTGAATTAAAATTTGTAATAATATGGTTCTATATCTAATAAATAAATACAGTAAACCATTAGGTTATGAGAGTGTGTTTTATTTATGAGATTTAATATTTAATTATAGTAAATAATGTAAAACCTATGTATGTCATGATTGGTTCACTTTAAGTACACGAACCTATATCATAAACAAACTATAATTACATGATTTATAATAAGGGTTTCACTTTATTACATTTCCAATATATTTTAGGTTTATAGTTTCAGAGAATTATGAAAACCATTATATAAAAAAGTGGTCACTTCCACTTAGTGCACATTTTTTTCCACAAAAATAGGTATTTAAGTTTACACTCCTGTTTCATTTATGACACTTTAGTTTCATTTAAGATGATTTATCATAGTATAAATATTGAACTTGGTATAGTTACTACACATCCTTATACCTAGTGAAAAATATTTTAAAATTTAGGACGAGAAATAAAAATCCGAGTAAGGAATATAAAAATAAAGGAAACCTATTAATCTAAAGAAAAACATGAAAACCCATGAATTTTTTTACCTTTTTCACAATAAAACTTTGAGCATATAAATAAAAATATCCACATGAGAAAATAAACCTTTTCCCAAATATTTTTTTGAAATCTGTTATAAATTATCAGAAAACCATGAATTCATCATGATAAACATGCGAACTCATGAATTTTTTTTTAAAAAACAAACCTTTCACCTTTAAAATTTCATAAACTTTCCTTACCACATGAAATTAAAATATTTCATTAAAAAATACTTAGAAAACAGAAAATAAGAATATTGGATAATCATATTAATAACCCATGTTTATATGTTCTTAACATGTATCATAATAACTAATTACTAATTAATACAATGGGAGTAAACTACTCGGTTATCTCCCTTATTTTTACCTTCAAAGAATAAGTCATTAACCAATGCATTAGAGAGATATATTGGGATCACCCATCATCATGAGATATATTGGGATCATCCATCATCATATATAATAACCAATTATCATATCATGAAATAAAAATTTATAATATTTTAATTTTTTATCATAAAACCATTGAAAAACTCATTTGAAACTATAAGAAAATCACTTTCCATTTTCACATAAAAATAAGGAGAAATATCCGTTTATTTTGAAAATTATTAAAAATGAAAAATTTACATAAGGGAATTAATAATATATTATTTAAAAAAACTTGTAAAATCATATAGGAATCATGATAACGAATAATAAAAATGATATTGGGAAATGGTTGTCATGGAGTAAACATTAAAAAAACATTCTTTTTATGCTTTTGTAAAGAAATTCAAAATGAGCCATACAGAAAATGTAAATACAATTACTTTTATAAATTTTTTCAATAAATAAAAAATTAGTAAAAAATAAACTTTAATAACATTTGAATTATAAAAAGAATATTCTTGAAACATTTTTAAGAACAAGGATATGGAGGAAAAATATTTTAAAGGAATACTTCAAATACAATTTTAAAGAATAATCCCTTACCTTAAGTCCTATCTAGAATCGTATGTTTTCTAATTCCTGAATAGTGAAATTATATTACTTATTTAATTTATTAATAAAATTTTTAATTTTTCATTCCATTATCATTATTCCTTTTATTTATTTTATTACCATTCTTTATTTAGTTAGTAAATCAGTTAAGTTTACGTCATACATTTTGAGGTTGTTGAGTACAAAATAGCCTTGGTGTGTTAATTGTGGTCAAATGGGTCATGGATAAATCATCTAAATAATCCTAAATATTTTATAATTATTATGTTTTCACATTAAATAAACTTTTAAAAACCAATCATTTTAGGAGTTCATGAAAAACAAAACACATTGTTTCACGGAGGTTGTAGTCCACACACATATTCTAGTGACATTTCCATTTTTCTATTGAGTGGAAAATAAATATGTTAGATAATATTTTACTAATAAAATTATAAATATGTTATAAATTTAACATTTATTCATTACTTACATCCTTATGGCCATCCATGTGAGGCGTTAAACAAAAACGAATCATATAGCTTCGTGGAGGTGGTAGTCAACACGTACACATGAGCAACTTAATAATTTCCCAACGAATGGGAGGGTAAGAAGGTAAGTAATATATAATATTAAAAAATAATAATTATTTCTTAAATATAAAATATATTCATTTTATCAATCATTTTAACTAACCATATGAGGCAGTAATGAAAAATAAAACATATCGCTTCGTGGAGGTGGTAGTTCAAATGTATGCATGAGTGAAGTTTTCATTTCCCATAGGATGGAAAATAGGTATAAAATATTTGTTACATAAAAATAATAACATTTAATTATTTTTAAAATAATTATGCAATTATTTTATAATAGTTATAATATATTTAAAAGGGTTTAGAAGAAGAAATAAAATTTAAAGAGTTCGGTTAGGACTTATACCTCCTCCTTGGATAACCACTTTGGATTAAAACTTAAGCCTTATAGGATGGGTATTTTAAGGATAAAAATACCTATAGGATGTGGTTAGGAGAGTATCATATATATTTAGGTAGATATTGGTCGAGATATAGTGCTCAATGTGTTTGTAGAAGTGGGCAGAGGAGGTACCCATTTATAAGTGAAGGGAGTGAAACTATTATAAATACTTTAAACTTTTAAATATAATATATGTATTTATCAAGGAAAATGAAATTAAAACTATAAATTTTTAAATATAATGTGATTTAGGAAGAAATAAATTCAAATAATAAAATTTAATAAAGTGTTTTGTGTTATCTTTGTGCCATATCCCTTTATTTTAACCTTAATCTAGATGCTAACATTTTACCTAAGCAATTAATTTATATGAAAAAAATAAAAGGAAAATTTTAACCAAATTTGGAAAATATGATTCTAAATATATAATAAATTGTATAAAATTTAATTTTTAAATTTGTATGAAATTATTTTTAATATAAATATTAAAAACGCATGAAAAATAATTTTTAGAAAAACACCCATTTGAAGCGTAACAATGATTGTACTCTAAAACTATGCATAAAATTGATTCTCATGAATTTAATTGAATTACAATTAAAAAAAATTAATGTTATATAAAATTTCAACCAGGTAAAAACAAACAGAACCTTCCAAACACACCATTAAATGTAAAGATCCAAAAATAGTTTTAATTAGAATGAGATATAACTTAAGTTCCAAAAAGTAAAGAATGAGTTTATAAATTAAAAATAATGTTTTTAAATGATTTATTTTACTATTTAAATACATATTTGGTCTATACAAAGGTTTTATGAATTTTTAATTCAATCTTACATCATGATGATGCCATAAAAGCTATATTATTTATAAAAATGGTATTTTTCACTATTCACTCAAACATCAACCATTTCAGAAAAATTTCAGAAATTAAACCCAATATAAATTAGTTATGATAAATAAAAAATGAAGTCCTTTTATAAAATTAAAATTCTATAATAAATAAATTTAAATTTTACATAAAATCATGTAATACCTGGAAAAACAATTTAGTTAAATAAGACCATTTATTTTCTATTGAAAAATTATATAAAATCATTTATAAAACTGCGATGAATATGAATATATAAAATTAACAGTTATAATTCATAAAATTTATTTATTTCTATGATTAATAGATTTTTCACATTCTTAACCCTTAAGAAATTAAATCCTCATAATTTTATTCATTTCTTAAATTAGTGAGAGTATTTTCCCCTAATAGAATTTTTTAATTCCCATGTTTCTTCCTCACTTACGTGATTATTACATAAAAACTTTAATTAGTGAATTATATTATTCCTAAATACCTTTTCTATGTGATCTAAAATATGAAATGACTATTCCTCATAAGAATATTCTCTTCTAACTATTCCACCTTTGAACTCAAAACCTGAGAGGAATCAGGTATATATTTCCTTAAAAACAAAACATGAAACACATCATGTACCTGAGATAAACTTATAGGGAAAGATACTTAGTAAAAAATTGATCCCACCTTTTCTATAATTTCATATAGTCTAATAAACCATATATATAACTTTTCATTTTTACCAAATTTCATAACACCTTTCCATAGATATATTTTAAGAAATACATGACCACATACCTCAAATGAAAGATATTTTCTCCTATTATTTGAATTAATATTATACCTACTCTAAAATATAATCAAGTTATACTAAATCATATTTACCTTCTAAACCATTTATTATACTAGTTATGGTCTCAAAAACCTACTTTCATTGACTTCATCCCAACATATTGGAGTTCGAAACCAATTTCCATATAATGCCTCAAAAGTTTCCATCTATATACTAGAATGGAAACTATTATTATAAAAAAATTATACCAATTAAAGATAATAATCCCAAATTCTTTGATAATCTAGTGAGAAATCCCAAATCATATTCACCAATGTTTGAATTATCCATTCCAAATTTTCATCATAACGAGGATAAAAATATGCACTTAAATTTAATTCAATACCCAATGAATTATACATCCCTTTCTAAAAATTTGAGTTAAATCTAGGATCATGATTAGATACAATATAGATAGGTATTACATGTAATATAACTATATATTTAAGATTAAGTCTAGAAATATGATCCAAATAAATACTATCTCAAATAAAAATAAAATGTACATATTTATTAAATCAATCAATAATAATCCAAATCACATATTACTTTGTGATGTCTTTGGTAACCCACCATGAAATCCATGTATATATTCTTCCATTTTCATTTAGACATTAGAAAGGCTAAATAATTCCATTTGGTAGTTATCTCTCAACTTTAACCTATTGAAAAGTCAAATATTTCATGGTAAAATCAATAATATATTTCTTCATTCCACACCATTAATAATATTCCTGATGGTCTCTATACATTTTAGTTCAACTGAGATAAAAAATAGAGAGCATTGAGCACCACTAAATAATTCTATCTTTAACTGGGAATCATTTGGTACACCCAACCTCTTTCAAAATATCATGATACCTTATTTTTGAATGTTAAATTTATAAAAATTTCCCTTCTTGACCAATTCCACCTCTCTTAAAAATCACGATCTTCATTTTTTAAATTCCTAATTCTATCTGAAAAAGATGTTTGTATTGACACCTGAACTAAAAGGGATAGAGTTATTTCATGCACAATTTCTAGAATAACTTTTATTAAATCATTAACCATAGTATCATATTATAAATGTAGTATTTTAATGATGTATTATATTTTAGACTTAAAGCATCAACTACTTTGTTTTATTTAACTAGATGATAGTGAATCATGAAATTATAATTATCTATCTGTTCTAATCATATTATCTTCCTCATGTTCATCTATTTTTGAGTAAATATATACTTTAAACATTTATAGTCATTATATATTTCAAATTTTAGTCCATATGAAATTTGCCTCTAAAGTTTTAAAGTAAAAATCCACAATGAAAGATGAAGATCATGCATAGGGTAATTTTTGTCATGGAGTTTCAATTTTCATAAAGTATATGAAATTACTCGATCATCTTGTATCAATACAGAACCAAAAAACTCACTATTTATAAATGGAAAGGTTAACATTGGAGAATTAACCAGTATTATTCTAAATTCAATAAAACATTCATCATATTACTTTATCTAGATGAATTTAAATCCTTTTGAAGTTAATTTAGTTACTGGGATAGATAAACAAGAATTTTTTTAACAAAACATAGGTAGTAGCCTACTTATATAAGAAAAATTTGAATTTCAGTTCTATTTTTAAGTCTTGGCCACTCAACCACCCCTTTAGTTTTAACAGGATCAATAATAATGCTATATGTAGAAACAATATTCCCAAGGAATGAAATGCACTTTAAAAAAATTTCAAATTTTATAAGCCTTACATACAAATTCTTTTCTTTTAAACTCTATAAAACAGTCCTTATATTATTCTCACGATCCTCATAAATTTTAGAATAAACTATAATTTCATCTATAAACACAACCATAATTTTTTTAAACTACTCATTAAAGGCTCCATTCATAATATCCATAAATAAAATAGGTGCATTTTTTAATCCTAAAGTAATAAACAAAAAATTATAATGGCTATATCTAGTATAAAACACCATCCTCATAATGTCTTGTTTCTTCACTTTTATCTGATGGTATATATATTTTATGAAAATATTGAAAAAATACTAAGCCCCATGGAGTTATCACTCCTTTTTTGAGGGTTCACCATCTATTATAGTAGTAGAAAAAGACTTTACCACACCTTTTTGATTTCATTATTTATGATTTCCACCTTGAGTAACTAACTTAGAAAATGTGTTATCATAATGATCCAAGTTATTTTAATTAAAAAATATAACTAGTAGATGACTATCAGTTTTCCCATTACTGGTCTAATCTAAACATTTTTACTTATAGTCACTATCCAAGTAACCAAGATTACAATATAGGTAACAATTTCTTGATCCTATAAAAAATTATTTAAAATATATTTTACAACATTTAGAACAAATGAGAGGATTACCCCCATATTTATTAGTTGTAAGATTCTCTATTGTTTTCCACCAATAACACTTATTAACCTTGTTTTTATGAAGTATATAAGTGTCATAAAACTCTATATCAAATTTATTAGGATATCGAACAAATTCCTCATAAAATTTAAATTCATTAGAGGATAAATATCTTCATAAACTTGGTTTCATACCTATATAAAATCTATCAATTTTACTCTCATGGTCTAGAATGAAATTTGGTAAATACTTGGATAGTCTAGTAAAATTTACTTTATAAGAAGTGATTGATTCTTATTCCTTTTACCTCAACTCTATAAATTTCTTTTTCATTATAAGTTTATGATCTTTAGGAAAATACTTATAAATAAAAATATCTTTATTGACTATCCACTTCATGACATCAATATAATACCTTTATTTATTATTTTTAATCATAGACCACTATTGATTGACTTCAACTTAAAAATTATAAATATAAAGAGTTATGTTTTGGTGTTCCATATATCCCAAAACTTCAAATATCTTCTCCAATGTATTAATGTATCCTTATATTTCATTGGGTTTGAATATCCATTGAAATATGGATAGTTTTATTTCATTAAATTCTCTACTATAGACATGTTCCTTTGCATTGAATTCAGTCACTCTTTTCCATGGGTTCCAACATTAATAAATTTCATCAATTGAGTCAAAAATGACACAAAATATTTTTTTTTTCCAATCATTCTAGGTTACTGATTCAGAAGGTTATTATTCCCTTGATGACTTCCCACTTTATCTGCCTAATTTCCTCCATAGAAAACCATTTTGAGCAAACATGGATTAGAGGAGGGAATATGAAATTATTATAAATCTATCTCATGATAATATAACCATAAATTATAATATATTTAAAGTGTATTTTAACATCAACCTAACCTCTAAAATTATCTAAAACTTTTATTTGATACCAATTATAACACCTCATATCACCAAAACCCATAATTACATGATTTATAACAAGAGTTAAACTTTTTTATATTTCCAATATATTTTAGGTTTAGAGTTTTAGATAATTATGAAAAACATTACATAAAAAAGTGGTCACTTTCAAACAATTTTCATTTTTTTAAAGAATTCAGGGTTTAAGTTTACTTCCCTGTTTCATTTAAGAAACATTATCTTTGTTTAATATGAGAAATCATAACAGAAATATTGACCTTGATATAGTTTCTACAAATCCTTAGATCCTATGAAAAACATTTTAAAATGTTGTATGAGTAAAAAAAATCTCAGTAAGGGATATAAAAATAAAGGAAACATGTAATTCCAATTAATAACATGAAAAACCATGAAAATGTTTACCTTTTTCACAATAAAAATTTTCTCACATAAATAAAACATATCTACATGATAAAATTAACCTTTAATTAAATAAAACCTTTTAAATTCATTAACAAGCATCAGAAATCCATGAAATAATCATGAAGAACACGAGAACTCTTGAAAACACTTATTTTGAAAAGCTAACATTTCACCTTTAAAATTTCTTAAACTTTCCTTACCTCATGAAATCAAAATATTTCCATAAAAACCCTTTATAAGAATAAAATAAGTATCTTGGATAATAATATTCATAATCTATGTTCAAAAATTTTTAACTAGTATTTAAATAACCAATTCCCAATTAATTCCATAGGATTAACCTATCCTATTATCACCCTCATTTTTACCTTTGAAGACTAAATCATTACCCAATTCATTAGAGAGATATATCGGGCTTACCTTTCATCATGATCTATATCGGGCTTACCCTTCATTATCTATAATTCCAAAGTACCATATAATAATTTAAATATTTATAATATTTCACTTTTTAATCATAAAACCCTTGAAAAACTCATTTGAACCCATAATAAAAGAACTTTCCATATTCACATAAAACTAAGGGAAAATATCCTTTTCTTTTGAAAACACTTAACAATGAAAAATTCCTAAAAGAGTGGGAATAAGATATTATTTGAAAAAAACATATAAATATTTTGAGTATTCTTGATATCTAATAATGGATATAATGGTGGGAAAGGGTATTAGTGTGGTAAAAGTTAAAACAAATATTATTTTTTCACCTTTATAAAGAAATTAAAAATTATGCATATAAAAAATGTAAAAAAGATTCCTCTTAAAAAATTTGTAAAGAAAGTAAAAATGAGTATAAAATTTACTTTAAAAATATTTTATGTATAAAAATAAAATTCTTGAAACATTTTAGGAACATGTATATAGAGAAAAAATATTTTGAAGGAAGACTATAAAACAAGGTTTTAAAAAAAATACATTACCTTAAATCCTATTTAGCTTTATACATTCTATAACTATATAATAATAAAATTATATTAGTTATTTACTTGAATAATAAATATTTTCATGTTAATTTAATTATAATTATTACTTTTATTTCATTTATTAACACATTTTATTTAGTTTCTAAATAAGTGAAGTTTATGTCAGATGTTTTGAGGTCGTTCAGTCCAAAATAGATTCAATGTGTTGACTATGGTCTAAGTGGTCATGGTTATATCATATCTAGAATCTTAAAAATATTATAATTATAATTTTTTTACATTAAATACAATTTTTAAAAACTAACCATGTAAGGAGTTCATGAAAAATGAAACACATCATTTCATCAAGGCGGTAGTCCACACGTACACACGAGCGATGTTTCTATTTTTCTATTGGGCGGAAAATAAATAAAGTAGATTTTTTTTACTTTTACAGAATCTTAACTTTGTTAAAAATTTCATATTTGTCCATTAGTTCTATACTTATTACTATCCATATGATGTAGCAATGAAAAATGAATCATATTACTTTATAGAGGTGGTATTCTACACTTACACATGAGTGACATTATCATTTACCAACAAATGGGAGGGTAAGAAGGTAATTACATGACCCAATACCTCTAGAGGTACCCCTCCTATGATTAAAATGAAGGAAGATAGATAATTATCCTTGATTTATATCTTTATTAGGCCCATTTTTGGTGATAAGCATAGAGGGTATAAAAATCTCATACATCGAAGGCATTACCTTCTATAATATTATAGGATCGGAAGATAGGATAAATAAACACCAACAAACTCCATGACATAATAAATGTTAAAATCCACAATATCTCATCATGTATGTAATTTCATACTAACACAAAAAATATATCCAAGTAAGACATCATACACAATCCTATGGAAGCAACTCAAAAATAGCTCCAACACCCAATCTAGTAATGTCTAGCCCGGTTCCCAAAGTCCTCTTGGAAACATAATTTTTTTTATATACATAGGGTGAGAATGAATGTATACTTAGTAAGATCATACCCAAAGCCACTAGTACATATGTTAAAAGATAATACTAATGCACTAATGAAAAAATAATAAAACCAACAACACCTAAACCAGTCAACTAACTAATCCCATCCTCACCAAGGCATGATCACCAAATAATAAATCAAAGTATAGTAACATAATATGAATCATATTGATAAAAATGGTACCCGAAACTAATTTAAAAATGGTGTTCCATTATCACACCCCAAAATCATAAATCCTAGAACTCCCATATCTTTTGTATATTAATCCAGCTCGAAAACACCTGAGCCATCACATCACATCTCTCTCGAAGAAACCTAGGCCATCACATCACAACTCACCCAAAAACCTGGTCTATCACATCATATCCTGACTAATTTCATAACCATAATAGTAGGGTATCATGAACATAAAGGAAATAAAACTCATACCCTCCACATAACAAGCATAACCCCAACTATGAAACACACCATATAGGGCCCTGACCTTAAACATTACATAATCTTGTTTTTAAGTCAATAATTTATTCTCTTGCATTTGAGGATATTTTCAGGTTTATAGTTTTATATAATTATTCCATAACTTACAAATAACAAAACCATAAAATACAAAGTGGACACTTTTGATTAGTATCCATTTTTCCCATAATATAAAACTTTTAAAATAAATTATGTTCTATTTTCAAGAAATCTCTTCAAGATTTTCAACTTGACATATTCCTTTATATTACCAATTCATAAACCCCATAATTTTTGTTAAAAACTTTTGATGAGAATAGAATATAATTAAGAGATATAAAAATAAAGGAAACTTTTTGTTCAATAAAAACATGAAAACCCATGAATTATTTGACTTTACATCAATGTTCTTTGAGTGAAATAAATAAAACATTTTCACAAGAAAACAAACACATGTTTTTCTCAAATAAATCCTTTAAAAACCATAGTAAGCAATTAAAACCCCTTTTTGGTGACTTAGAGAATCATATACATAAAAACCTTTAAATTTTTTTTAATTGGAATAAACATATGATTGAATTCCAACATTATCATACCCAATGCATTTGATATCTATATTAGGCATCACACTTCCTATAAGTTTTATTGGGCTCACCTATGAGCTATAACAGGGATCAACCCTTTATATAAGATATATTAGGCTCACATGTGATCTATAATGGGGATCAAATATTCATATAAGCTATATAAGGCTCAAACGCTTCATATAATTCTCAAGTACCATTTCATGAATAAAAATATTTCATCTAAAACTGTTTGAAAAAATATTTTAAACCCATATGAAAAAAAACTTCAGATAAAAATATCCTTTTATTTTAAAAACACATTTTTAATACCAAAAAAAAATTTTCATTGAAAAACCATTTTCAATATCAAATACCAAAAAATTGAAAGAGATATTTTCATTTAAGAAAACATGTAATCTTGAATAGGAAGCTAGAAATCAAATTACAGTCATGGTGATGAAAAATTCATAGTTCCCGTGTATGTTAAGAATATAACATCCCTTTTGTAATTTTTTGAAATTTTCTCTACAAAAAACATAAAATAGGATTTTTAGAACATGGACATGTAAGATAAAGAGATTTTGAGGGAAAAATATTAAAAGAGTATTTTTTAAAGGAAAATTACCTTATCACTTGGGAAACACTTGAATCATAATCCCCATGAATGATTAACATTAAAAAAAACTTTAAATATCATGAGAATAGATAAATTCATGATATAACCTTTCAAATGGTCTGTATATACACCTTATAAAATAATAAAGGTGCATAACATCAAGAAACACCTCAATGAGAGTAAATTGAGATGAAGTTCCTTACCTTGAGTCTAATTCATCACATGTGTCTTTATCTTCCTGATTAATAAACTTATGTTAATTACTTAATTTCTTGAGATTTTTTTAAATGTTATTATTAAAAATTTTCACTTATTACCAAAATATACATTTACTTATTCAATTATATTTAAATCTGAATATTTTACCATGTTATGATTACGTGTCAAAAACCAATTTGGTATATCGACTATGGTCAAAGGAGTCATTATTTAAACATATCCAGAATAATAATCATGAAATAAAAATAATATTTATATATAAATTATAAATTCAAAACTAATCATGATATATGGTTATGAAAAATGAACTAACATTACAATCAGGGAGATGGTAGGCCATACATATTCATGTGTAACGTTTCCATTTTTTTAATGGCCATTGTGGAAAGAAGGTAAGTAAAATTTATATTTACAGAATGATAATTATATCATAAATACCATATTATTTAATTATACATACTTATATATATAATTATTGTGATGTGGTAATAAAAAAATAAGAATCACATCGCTCTGAGGAGGCGACAATCCACATGTCCACGAACGACATTATCACTTTTTTAGTGTGTGAAATGGTAAGAAGAAAATGATATATTATATTTTTAGAAAAATAATTATGTAATAAAAATCATAATTATTTCATGTATATCATATATATTCATTATATCTACCCTTATTACATTCCATTCAATATATTATTGAAAAAATCTTTACATCACTTCATGAGGCGGTAATCCACTGTACACCTGAGTGACATTATTGCATACCCTATGATATATAATGTAAAAAGGGTGTATATTATATATTGAATAAAGAGGTATAACTATGTTATAAATATTATAAATATCATATATAAATAGTATATCCATCATTATTCCCAACCATGATAGGTGGTAATAGAAAAATGAACAACATTGGTTTGTGAGGCAGTAGTTCGCCGTACACATGAATGATGATTTCATAACACATTTGATGGAAGTGTGTGTGAGTTTAAGTCACAAAATTAATATAACAAAATATTATTATATTTAGGATACTTTGGTTATGAAATAAGAATTATATAATAATAAATAAAGGGGTTTGAGGAATAAATAACACAAAAATGTTTGTTGATGAATGTTACCTCTTCTTCGAGAAACTCCTTTTGGTTTGCACCAAAGGTCTTCCTTGGATGTATTTATGCACAAATGAATGATTTTAAGAAAAGGTGAGGGAATTTTAGAAGTTATTTGGTTAGGTATTTTCTGATATAAAGGTATTTAAATGTGTAAATATAGGAAGAGTGGGGGTGACCTTTTATAAGCGGGGTGAGTGGAAAACTTGTAAATTTTTTAAAGAGAGAATTCCACCCATATTTTTTACATTTAAAGTGGATAAAATAATGATAAAAATAGATCTTATAAGTTATAATTTATAAATTTGGGTATAAAATGGGTTCTTGAAAATTTTCTTGGTTATTTGGTCCTTTAAATTTAAAGTTTAGTTACTTGGTAAACTCATTTTTACCTTAATCACTGTGATTAATTTTAATTGCTTTCACTAAATTTTTTGGTAAAAAATAAGTTTTATTTACTATAAATTATAAATTATTATTTTTACAAATATTTGATCCATTTTTACAAATTCAATGCACAAAATTGGAAAAATTTAATTTAATATTAATCCGGTTGATGCGATGAGGCAACATATTTTTAATAAGAGCATTTTTTTAGAAAACAATGATTCAATATTAACTATATTAACAATAATAATAATTGTGTGAAAATAAATTAATATTTAATTATATATATTATATAAATTTCATTTAAAACATTCCCTATTAGGTATTATTTTAATTAATTAAAAATGAGAAACATTATTCATTTTAAAACACCTTTTAGAAAAACTATTTTTTAAACCCAAAAAAATATTATATTAAAAAACAATATAAATTTGATTAAAAAGTAATTAAGTGGATTAAATATAACTAGATAATACTTATTTTACTTAAAAAAATATTAAAAACATATTGGGACTCTTAAATTACTTAATTTATTAAAAAGAAAATACTTTTTATAAAAATCAGTATTTTTCACTATTCACCAAAAATCAATATTTTCCAAAAAATACAAAATTAACCCAAATTAAATTTTGATATTACACTTAAAAAATGAATTTTATTTTTTAAAATTAATTTTATAAAATTGTTAAAATTTAGTTTTAAAATAAGTGTTCTATAAAAAGGTGATAAAACTATTTTTTTTAAAAATGTATTGTTTTAAGCAGAAAATTGGGTTTATTTTTATATCATGTATAGAAAAAAATAAGATGAATGTTAAAAATCATGTTTAATATATTATATATAAATTTAAATAATATAATATAAGAATAATTATTTGTTTAATTTATTATAATAAAACACACTTGTCTGTATTAAAAATAGTTTTTCAGAAAAAGATTTCCTTTCTTTAAAAGGGTTTTATTTTCATTTATAATTAATTGGCCACCAAAGAATATATGTAAAAAATATTTTCATAATTTAGTTAATCTTGTTCATACCCACCATTACAAAATCTATTTTATTACAATAATATATATCATGGGTCATTTAGGCTCAGTGTTGTGTGTTAAATATTCTATCAAACATAAAAATCTGACACATGCTAAAATGAGTGTTGCATGTAACACAAACTAAATATAGTGTCATGTTTCCTTTATGATATCAAAAATAATTTAATTATTTTTAAAATCTTATGGTGCTATATCCTCACCCTTAAATAAATTTCATCCTCACAATCTGAATTTTATCATGATAATAAAAGGTTAGACATTTGAAAATAATTTTGTTGTAAACCCACATCATAAAAAGGGTTAATAAAACATTCTATTAATAAGAGAGAAAAATTCATATGAAGGTCATCTAGAATAATACATAACTAGGTTTGAAAATAATATAACATAGGTGGGAATGTAAGAAAATCATAAATAATTATAGATAGTGATTGAGTTCATTGATCACAAGCAAGTGAATGATCAACGAAAAGTAAAAGGAATCAAAAATAGAAATCCGTGATGATAAAAAAGACCATATGATTCATCAAATATTAATATAATAGGATAAATTTTTTATTTCAAGATAATTTTCCTAAAGTTGAGTAATTATTTTACCATATAAGAATATAAGGAAATAAACTTACTTGATATGTTTCTATTTCATAATCAAAATTTAATCCATTGGTTGCACTCTAGTTAATTTACAATTCATCCTCCACTTCAATAAATTAATATCCAAAAATGATTTTTTATACCTGAAGCACTAAAATTCACTTGTAATGGATCATAATATCCATAAAATAGTGACAAGTCTTTCCACTAGTCTCTAACCATTTTCCAAAATCAATATGATTAGCACAAGTTAGGTAATATAATAAATTAATCACTAAAACACAAAAGTAACACCATTAGTTTATCATTAATATTTATTTTTTTTCAAAAAATTTATATAATTTTTTTTCATTAATAATATTATTAACCCTAAATATTATCAATACCTTTAATCATATGTCTATAACATGTAAAGGAATTATTTATCAAAGAAATTTTCCACTAAAACACATACTTCAGATATCTATGAAAATTCAATAAATGTCTCACAAAGTACTTACATTACTTAAAACATAAAAATAGGGGTACCTAGGTCATTGAGATTATGATCAAACTTAGAAAAATACCGAGATTATTAGAGCTATCACCACTTCACTAGATGGAATAACCTCAATTGTAGAAGTAGAAAATGATTTTCCACCGCTTTTTGCTTCTGATCATAATGATTTACACCATGTGTAAGTAATTTAAGAAAAAAATTAGCATAATTTCCAATCTAATTATATCTAAAGAATCTTACTATTGACTGGATATCTATTATCTCATTCTTTGATTGTTCATGGATATTTTCCTTACATTCATGAGCCTTTTGACCAAACTTACAACACCAGTAACACTTTCCAGATCCTGACCTACATTACCTAAAATGTATTTTACCAAATTTAGAATTTTTTTCGCTTAACTCTATAATTATTAGTTGGTTTGTTCTCAATTTCCTACCACCTTGAACATTTATTACTCTTGTCATATCACAACACATAAGTGTTAGAAAACATTATCTCAACTTTTTTAGAACAATGATTAACTTTCTCATAACTTTTAAATTCTCATGCATCCAAATGTATTTGTAAGCTTGGTTTTAACCCTAAGTAAAATCTATTAATTTACTATCATTATCATGAATAAAGTCTAGAATATACCTAGGTAATATTACGAAGTTTTCTTCATATAAAACTATATATTCTTCATCTTTTTGCATCAATTATAGGAATTGTTTCTCTATCCTAATCCAAACAACCTTAGGGAAATATTTTTCAAGGAAAATATTATTAAATGTGTCCCATTCCATATCATAAAGACCATATTTATCTCTTGTATTATTAACAAAATGCCACCATCGATCAACTTCAACTTCAAAATGATAGATGGAATGGTAATTTTCATATTAGAAAGGGGGGAGACCACGACGATTCCTTCTTCCTCAGCAATGCCATAACCCTAATAAACCAGAGTTATGATCCCCCCTCATGATAGGAGGGGGGAGGTCTGTGATCTCAATCTCATGGATAATGCAACATGTTCTTGACATTCACTAATCCCGATTATCTTCCTTCCCTTATGAGGATTCAGCTCTCACCAAAAGTTTCTGATCTTTTCTAAGGAGCACCTCAACTCCTTCTATATTCGGCGGAGCTAAATGGTGGAGTGAATTTATGTAATTTAACTCTAGTGGTTTTGTTTCATCATCATCATACTTCAGTTTATGAGTTTGACTATTTTGTGTTCAATTCATGGGATCTTTAAGAGCACGTGGAAATCATTTTAATTGATAGGATGCATATGATGATTCGGTTTGAGATGGAAGATGACTTGATCACCGCCTAGTCCAGATCCCCTCGAAGTTTCAATGAAATTACATTTTACTTGTTTCTATGGATCTTCGAATTTCACATGCGGCGTGATCCCTCTACGATGGAGACATGGGTGAGTCTCCCTGGTCTTCCTCTCTCATTTCAAAATCCCTCTATTTTAAGTGTGGTTGGGAACATGATTGGTCGATAATTTTGTTCTGATCTATGGATGGAGGCTGTTTTTCATCCCATATGTCCACATATTTTTGTGGAGATTGACATTGTGAGGCTGCCTGTGAATTGTGTCTGGATCACAAATGGGAAAGAGTTTTAGTGTAAGCAGGATGTAAGATTTGAATCATGGATGCTATTTTGTGTAAACTGTGAACATTTAGGGCACACAAAATCGATTTGTCATAGTAAAGGTTTAGCTGGAGCTGCTCTGGGGGTTTTGGGTTTGGGTAATAATGGTTGTGATTCTTTGGGTTCAACTTTACTGTTGGTGAATGAAATATCTAGGAGTACAATGTGCGATCCAGCTAAAGGATTTGAGAAAACGTTTTCCACTGAACAGGTTGTGGATGAGGATGCGGGGTATACTGGTCCTGAGATCATAGTGAAGGGTAATCTTATGAAGAAGGTGGAAAGTAGTAAATGGGACCCGACAATTAAGAAAGTTTTTGATCACTTAAAGTGTTACTTGAGTCTTTTAAATGGAAATACAATGGGGAATTCTTTGGTTTGTAATTCCTTGAGATCAGAGCCTATGACTGAACATCTTTTGGACTCAGTTGTTCCTGCCTTGGGGGATCTGGATGCCTATGTTCAAGAAAGTTGGGATGATGATTTTGGAGGAATGATGATCATGGTCTCTAATGGCAATAGATTCCTAGATCTGAAAAATGAGAAAAAATTACATGAAGAGGAGGATGCTGTAAGGGAGGAAGGTGGAATCTTTTAGCTTTCTGTTTCCCCAAAGGATGCTGCAACCGGGGAAGTTATGCAGAAACTGGTAGATCAGCCATACTGCCTTGCTATAGTTAATGCTAACAGTCAGGTCCAACAGGAATGTGGATTGGAGGAGGGTTATCAAGAAGTGAAAATCTTGGGAAAGTGGGGAGACATATCAGACAATGATAAGGAAAAAGATAGTGGCACGGTCTGGCCTTCCTAAAACGATGTTGTTCAGGGTGAAAGGATGAAGGTGCACAGGGATGGGGATACTAGGACTGACCCACCATAATGAAGACTGAATAAATAATACTCTTATCTTCCAAGGATGGTTTCTACCAGGTATTCTATTGGGAAGGAAAGTTAGGCTATGTAGTCCTTGAAGGAGTTTCTAGCCTTGGAGAAGTTGAATATTAGAAGGAAATATTCCAAGGTTCTTAAGCACTATGAAAACTCAGAGTGAGAATCAACTACTATAGAGGAAACAATCTATAATGGAGGTGGTGATGGGCATGAATTCTATGATATATAGTTGTTTTTTTGACATGCTGTACTTGCTTAATGATTTTTCTTTTATTAATAAATGGTCAGAGGATTGCCTCTGACTGAGCGTTCTTGGTTCAAAATGATAGATGGAAAAAGTTACCTTTTGATGTTATGAACATCCCATGGCTTCAAATATATTCTCTAGAGCATTGATCCATCCTTAGGCTACCACTAAGTTATATAATCCATTAAAATATGGGGAATGTTTCCTCATGAAATTATCCATTATAGACATGTTCCATCTTGGTATATTGGGTTCCTATTTAGAATGGATAACACCACTATTTATCAATTTTGTTAGTGGATACATCACTGCAAAAAATTGTTTTATTCCAATTCCAACCATCTCGAGATGCTGATTTAGAAGGACATTCCTCTCTTGATTCCTTCCAACTAAAGCTTCCCTGTTTCCTCTGCGGAATTTTTTTTGAACATGAATAGTTTATTCAAAAAAACATGGTAAGATTCAAATTATATATCATTTCAAATTAACCATAAAGTAAAATCTTCTAAGGGCATTCTATTAACACTATCCTAACCTCTAATATTGTCTAAACTGTACTTTGATACCAATTATAAGGACCCAACCTTAAAAATTAAAAAATCTTGTTTTTTAGTATAGAATTTGTTCTCTTAAATTTTAATATCTTCTTAGGTTTAGAGTTTTAGATAATTAGGAAATAAATTCTATATAACATGATCATAAAATACAAAGTGGACACTTTCAATTAGTATCCATTTTTTCGATAATATAAATTTTTTAAAATAAATAATGATATCATTTCATGAAAATTCTTCATGAATTTTAACTTGAAATATTTCTTTACCTTACCCATCCATAAAACCTATAAATACATTTTTAAAAACTTGGGATGAGCATAAAATCTCAGTAAGGGATATAAAAAGAAATTAAACTGTTAGTTTAGTAAAAACATAAAAACCCATGAAATATTTAACTTTACATCAATGTTATTTGAGAGAAAGAAATAAAATTTTTTTATAAGAAAACACACAATTTTTTTTCTCAAATAAATCCTTTAAAACCCATAGTAAGCAATTAAAACCCCCCTTTTGATGATTTAGATCATCATATACATAAATCCATTCCAAACCATTTTAATTGGAATACCATATGACCAAATTCCAACATTATCATTAACTAATGAATTGAAGATCTATAATGGAGATTAAAATTTATATAAGCTATATCGGGATCAACTGTGAGCTATAATGGGTCTCAACCCTTCATATAATCTATATTAGGATCACCTTTTTCTATTGATCTATAATGGATCTCAACCCTTTATATAATCTATATCGGGCTCACCCGTGAGCTATAATGGGGCTCAACCCTTGATATAAGCTGTATAGAGCTCACCCGTTTCATATAATTCTCAAGTAACATATCACGAATAAAAAAATTTCATTATAAAACACTTTGAAAAACTTTTTAAAACCCATATGAAAAACAATTTCAGATAAAAATAACCATTTCTTTTAAAAACCCATTTTTAATACCAAAACACCATTTTCTTTGAAAACCATTTTCAATACCAACTACCCAAAAAGGGAAAGAGGGTTTTTAATTTAAGAAAAAGTGTAATATTTCAAAAGAATATATAAACAAAGTAACAATCATGATGGTGTAAAATTCATTATCATAGTCTATATTAAAAATAGAACATACCTTTTGTCTTTTGTTGAAACATTCCATATAAAACACATAAAAATATTCATTTTTTTGAAAACCATTGAAATAAAGAAAAGTGACATAAAATGTAATTTATAAATATTTTAAATCCATATAAAACCATTAATAAAAATAATTTTTAAAACATGTACATGGAAGAGAAAGATATTTTAATGGAAAAACATTAAAAGATGATTTTTAAAGAAAAATTTCCTTATCACTTGAGAAACACTTGAATCATAAGACCCATGAAAGATTAAAAGTAAAAAAACTTTAAATATCCTTATAATAGATATATTCATGACATAACAAGTAAAATTAGATTTATATATTATGTTCCCACACACGTCATTTAACTCATATAGGCTACGGTTAGATTAGATTTATTTTTCCCAAACTACACTTTCTACTAGGGTGTAGTATTGTTCTAGTGTGGGGACGATCCCATGGTGATTTTGGATTAGATATAAGGAACTAAATATTGTAACCCTTTGGGGTAGGAGTCCTCACAAGATGGTTGATCTTGTGAAAATGACTAAAGCTAAGGGTTTCATAGAAAAATATCAAAGATAAGGTAGATACTAGGATCAATTTTTAGGTTTAGGATAAAGGATGATCTTTAATTATAACTTGGTATGGTCCTAAGGTCTAGGATACAAAGAAATAAGGGATAAATAGTTGGATATGGTCAAACCAACTAGATATATCCAAGAGATAGTTATTCCTTGGTCTGGATATAGCTGCAACTGGGATGCATTAAGCCTGGATTCAAAAGAAAAAAGTATCATAGGATATTGGTCATTGACTATTCTACTCTAATCAGATCAGGGTCATTCATTCAAACTTCCCAAGGTCAAGGATGCTTAAAAGAATTGGATTATTTTTTTATTTAACTTGATTACTATTCCTTAAGATTACCAAGTTGATAATTAATGATTAACTAGATTCAAACACCCCTACTCTTGATCCCTACCCTAAGCTGTTTAGATACTCATTGTAGAATTAATTAAAATAGATAAAGAATAATGATTAAAATTTCAACAATGATTGATATTAAGTGATTAACTAACATGAAAAGATTAATATTAAATAATTAATTAATAAGAAATTAAGAATAAGCATTGTAATCCTCTAATCAATCACAATTAAAATCAGTTACTTACTCGGAATAAGAACAAGAAAATGTGCAACACAAATTCTATGAAGATTGACAGTTAAGATGAAAAAACACATATCATGGTGTTGAAGATGTAAAAGGGATGAATAATGCTATTAAAATCAATCAATGAGTCTTTATTAATCATAAAAAAACAAATAAAATTAATGAAAACTGAGTTTATGGAGAAACAGTGGAATAAAATCGAGAGGGAAAATAAGAGAGAAATCCAAAAAGTTTGTCTTCTCCTCTATTTGTGTTCCACCTATTGTAGGTAAATAATCAGGATATTACATGACGTGTAATGGTGTTTCACATTGTGTAATTTTGATCTGAGTTTGCCTCCAATTTTTTTGAATCTACAAAAATATTTAGTGAATCTTGTTTGTAGATTTGGAAATTTGACTCCTTTCATGATGAGTAATAGGGACTCATGACATGAATGTTCCTTCGGTATGTATCTTGAAATTAGGAATTTAATTCAAAGGTTACACAACATGTATTGGTGAATCATGTCATTTAATGTCTTCATCTCTTGAAATTATTTCAGGATTTACTTCACAGCTTTTCCTATGCTCTAAAAGTTGTCTACACATTGTGTAATAGAATTTCATGACATGTAATGGAAATTTTTGGTTAGTTTATCCAATTTTTGATTTGAAACCTTGAAAAACTATTCCCTATAATAATCACTATATACCTGGTGCATTATTGAGTAAAAACATGGATGATACTTCCTAAAATGATAAACAAATGTGTATATTATTTTAGCTTATCAAATCCCCCCACACTTGAAAAATTACTTGTCCTCAAGAAAAAAGTTCCCAAAAAAGATTCTAAAGGTAAAGAAAATTTTAAAACAGGAAACATTCATTATATCTAGGTAAATAAATCTAAGTGTAAGTAGAAGAATTCTTCATAATCATACCTTCATAGAAAATTAGTCATGCCTCATAGGTCAGTTATTTAAAAAAATTCGTAATCTTTTGGTTATAATTTTTTAACTATTTATTTAATTCTATACCCATTTGGAATTTACCTCATAATGAATTTTCTCTTATCACTTAGGGTGAAATGAAATTAGAGTTATTATCATACCCTGAGTACGTGTTCATAACCATAATATTTCACTGGTTCTATAATATCCAATTTGTAAATAAAAATACAAAATCAATCACGAGGGATTTAAAAATTAGGTTCAAATGACTCTGAGGCTGTGGGAAGGTGGGTAAATAGTGAAATTTTTTTAAAAATAAGGGTAAGATCTGAAGTATAATGCATGAATGTTGTGAGAAATGTAATGAAATGAATCCTCCATAGCTAATGAAGTACATGATCCCAATAGCTCAAGGAGGATCCATGAATATATCAAATGAGTGAAAAAGGTATCCTATTCCTTTCTTCTTCTTTTTATTTTTATTATTTTTTTAAATACATGTCTAGGCCAGATCTCACATCCATCCCCTAACCACATATGATACTTCAGAAGATTCATCGGTCTGTAAATGGTTATTTTTAACCTTCCTAATACACAACCCAATCATCATTTTATTTTTTGTTTTTATTTTTAAAAGGAACAGGATAAATGTAAAATATAAAAAAGTACCCATGGATCATAGTCAACTAGTCTGGTGAGCACCACAATACATCTCATTAATAAAACCATCCCATGTCTGATGATTGAAAAACTTCCCACACACTTGTTCAAAGTAAAGTCATGCATTATAGAAACAGAAGGGTATGAAGGGATATTTATCTTATAATAGTTTCATTATATAAGGCCATTAATGGAAACTATAAGATTAAATAAGGAAATATGTAATATGGGTATTTAGAAAAATATCTCAACAAAAATTGCCTCAATTATATTTAAAATTGTATTTGTTTAGTCATAGACTCAATATAATCTCAATGAAAGTTATGATAGGTTAACAAGTCCCAAGTTTCACTCAATAAATATTCTCATAAGTGAATCTTCAATTGTAGGTTTATAATCTTCTTGGGAATGGGATTAAATAAAGAAAACTGACAATCACTAAGGGTATAAAACAAGGTAATAAGTCAATTAAAAGTAATTTAATTTTTTTTTAAATTTGAATTAAATTACTAAACTTAGAAATTATTAGAAATATCTAAAAAGGAGAAAAACATAGATTTCCAACAATTTCCAACTTATCTTTTTCTTTTATTTATATAGTTATAATTATTTTTTGTTTAAATCATGATTTTGAATGAAACATGTCTCCTAGATAAGTGAAGAGAAGAAAAAATTCAAGTGTATCAAAATTGAAACAAAAGAAAAATTGCCCTTGAGATAGTGTCTGCACTGTCTATTAAAATACAATGGGAGGGTTATGATAGATAGAGCTTAGTTTTTTGGAAATGGAAATTATAAAAATGAAATATGAAGGAATCAAGAGATCTCAGTATAGAGTGGCATGCCATGGGTAAATATGAGCGGTCTTGATCTTGGAATTGGCCCACCTAAAAAATTAGTGAAAAATAAAAATCCCGAACTAGATAAAACATTAGTCCATAGGGTTTAAGAATTATATAATTAGTAAATATAATGTTCACAGAGTGTATAATAATTAAATACATGGTTTATATAAATGTAGGTATATGTAGGCAATGGAATTCAATTTGAATCATGACTAAAAAAATAAAACTAAAAAAGGAATTCTAGGACCAAAGAATAACTGAAAAAATGAAAAAATAGATGAAATATGGGTTGAATCCCATAAAGCTCTAACAATTACGTCTTCATCCAGACATATGGACCAAAGTATTAGTTAGTTTTTTCCATTTGATTAGCCCTCCTATGTCTTATGCAACAACTTATGGTAGTGTCTTCTAGATCTTGTGGTCATTTTACAGGATTGATCACTTTAGGATCATACCAAGCATGGATACGATGGGGTATAAAAGGTATCTTTTCTCATGGTGGTGGCTGCTAATCATGAATATCAAGGGATATCTTTTGAATCTGGTGATTGACCTCAACCATGTATTGTGTCACTCTTCGAACAAGAACATATGGTGGAACAGGTGAATCAATTACCATAAAATAAAAAGAGGAGATATACATGACTACTATCAAAATAATTAATTGAAAAATAATCCAAGTAAAATAGAGAAAAATTAGTATCCTATATATATAAAGTTAAATGATACAATCATGATAGGTAAATACAAGTAGTACAAAAAATGATCATCACTCAGGAAACATACAAAAAATTAGGGGAGAGGTGTGGGGTACTCTAGGAAAAATCAATGTCATCAATGAAATCATTATTCACTCCTTAACAGAGGGTGGATATATATTCCCTACTTGATCAATGGTTGTAATGGTTTATGAGGCAGGTTGGTTAGCTATAGATGGTGGTTACATGGTGCTAGAAGCTATCTGAGTAGTGGGTGGTGGGGAGGTACCGATTCGTAGTGTGGCTGTGTGTCTGGCAGCTGGATTAATGAAGTCACCTTGGTAGATGGGGAGGATACTGGTCCCTTTCACCTATAGGATTGATCTATTATATATTCCAACTGGGTAGAAGGTTTTATCAGTTCTGATGGTAAATTATCTGGGGTTGTGTATGGGGAAGGAGTGGTATATGATGAGGGGATGACAGGAGCTGATGGTGGTGAGGAAGTGGTAGTGAAATATGAGAAATTGATGAAAGTAATATGGAGGTGTTGGGAGATCCATCATTAATTCTCTCGGATGAAGATGTGAATAGCCTAGGGATCATCTGGATATGATGCGATGGTAGGATAAGTAGGGTAGGTGGTGTTGGATGGTGGAAAATGGGGAGTTTTAGGGGTGGGAATGGAAGCTGTGGGCCCTAGGATGGAGGTGGGAACTGTAGGTGGCGAGGGATCTGAAACATGATCTCCTATGGATTATTTAAAAACCTCAACTACCCATGGTTCCCATCGATAGAGATATAAATCATTGTTAAGTAATTTCATCTTATGAAGCAAAAGGAAATCAATTGATTCTATTGGACTGAGGAAGGTGAGTGACAATGTGATGTCAAAAACACCGAGATGATGGGATAAATGTGTAATGAAAAGACCCCCATTAGTGTGCCTCGTATCCTATAAGTATAATCTATATAATAAAATGTAAAATTAGAGGCCATGATGATGTTAATGCCACCCATGGATATATCTAGAATGATGATGTCCACCTGACTAACTCTTATATGAGACTTGTCTTAGGTGAACCAAGAATGTGTCAGGGCTCTATATAGGATATGGAGTGATGGGACTTAGAGCTGGGTCCATTTGGTAATCCTAGGATCATGCTCAATGTAATAATCCCAAGAAATAATTCTCTATATTTTATTTGAATTGGTATTTGATGGCTAAAGATGTAGGGTAGGGAAAGTGAAGTGGCGAAGTCCTCAGTATAGATCTCGAGGACTATTCCAAATTATGTGAAGGAAATATCATGAGGTTGTATGCCTAGTATGAAGCGGAGTCTTTCGATTACAACCCCAGATGTGTAAAGAAACTATAGAAATATATCTTGATACATATCCTCACATAACTCAATAATGGATGAAATATGTAGGTAGTCAAGGAGCTGGAGGACCTCCTCACTGATATGCAAGAGAGCGAGGATGGCCATATCGATGGTTTTTTTGGTTCACATCAGCTTATCCTTTAAACGGTTGAGTGCCACATGGTGTTTTGGGTATGAGAATTGGATGATAGGGTTCATATGAGGGTTTTCAAAATCATAAGACTCATTTTAACTTGAGTGGTTCCCCTCCAAGAAAGAAGGTTACTTAGAGGAGACATCAAAGGTTGAGGGGGAAGATGCCTGATGTGCTGGGGAAATGGCTCCTCGTTGGAATTTTACCAGTGGAGAAACATCACTTTCATGACTAGGATCTATGGGAGGAGTTTGGAAAATTTTAATTTGAGCCACTGAGGGATAAGGTTTTGATACAAAAAGGGTAAGGAAGAGGAGATTTAGGGAGAGGGAGGATCAATGAAGGAGAGGGAGGGGAGTAAGAGAGGATGGTGGGATGCGAGCTTAAGTAAAGAGAGAGGGAGGGGGTCAGTTGTCGAGTAGGAGGGGGTTAAGTCACTAACCCTAGGTTCACAAACTATTTTTAAAAATTCAACCGGGAAAAGAAATGGTGTTTAATGGGGTTTCACATCATGTATTTTAGAATTTTATTAAAATATTAGGATGTGAAGACACTTGTCGTGAGTTTTGTTTACACGATGTGTAATTTGTTATTTTTGCTCAGATTTAGACTATAAACTAGTCCTTTTCTCTCATAATGCACTAATCTATCCTAAATCTTGTTATACCCTAATATAGCTTAGGGTGTCCTAATTTGGGTTACCTTCTAGTTATCACTTTATTTAACGCTGAGAGCTTGACGTTTTGATTCTCATATGATTTTCAAACTGATGAAACACCCTTCCTTGAAGGGTTCTTGAAAATTTTTTAACGTTTGACCATTGAAAGTTTAATAGGGGCGTTCCTTCTCTCTAAATCTTGATCATCCCATAAGGAAATAAGTGAATGACTACAAATGGTCCTGACCATCTAGATTTTAGATTCCCATTGGAAAATTTTAATCTTGAGTTAAATAAAAAAACTTTATTCATTGGGACAAATTATCATCTCACAATGTGTTGATCTTGTAATTTTTTTTGGTTTTTTATTTATAGATATTGGTATTTTCATAATAATAATTTATAATTTTTTCTAATTCATCCAACTGTAGCATCCTGGATTCTCTATTTTTTTGATAGTCTAGATTGAGATTTTTAATTGCCCGATATGAGTGATTCTCTAGTTCCACTGGAAAATGACAGAGCTTACCATATATAAATAAGAATGGTTTTGTATAAATGGGTGTTTTTTATATAATTAGGTATTCCCAAAGTGTATTATATAATTTTAGACTCCAATCTCTTTGACTTGTGTTCACATTCTTTTATAGGATTTGTTTGATTTTTCTGTTTGATAATTTAACTTGCCTGCTTATTTGTGGGTGGCAGGGAGTTCCTGTGTTGTACTGGATGCCATATTTGGTAGTAAATAATTTTAAGAAATTATAATTTAAATGTGTTCTATGATCAATAATGACTATTATAGGAAACACGAATCATGAAAACACATTTTCTTCAAGAAATTAATGACCACCTTCGTGGTGTCATGAGATATAGCCTTAGCTTCTACCCATTTGGAAACATAATCAATGCCAATAAGGATATAGTATTTTACATGTGAATTGGGAAATGGTCCCATGAAATCTAACCCCCCCACATAAAATATTTTGACTTCCATGATTAGTTTTTGAGGAATTTTGTTCCTTTTTCTAATGTTGCTAGTCCATTAGTACTGCTCACCACTTTGAAAAAAACCACTTGAATCTTGGTGGAGTATTGGATAGAAAAGTCCAATTTTCAAAATTTTCACCATATACATTCTAGTCCATGATGTCCTCCAATTGGTGAAGCATGAAAAATCTCTAAAACATTTTTGATTTCATCCTCTATAATACAACAACGTAACATACCATAAGCACTTCACTAGAAAAGGAGTGGTTCATCCCAATAGTAGTTTCAAAATTGAGCTAAAAATATTTTCCTTCACTAGTATGATAGGTCTAGGTCTAGGTATCCTATGGATAGATAATTTGAAATATTATAAAAACATAGTTGTACCTTTATATTTATGCTGAAAAGTGTTTCATTGGGGAAGTCCCCTTCAATGTTGATATAATCACCATCTTTTATAGGGGCAGTGGAAGTCATGATAGATAATCAGTGACAACATTTTTTTTACCCTTGGTATATTTGATGACAATTTAGAATTCTTGTAGTAATAGGATCCATCGTATCAGTCTTTTTTTTGGCATATTTTTTGTTCATAAAATATTTTATGGAAGAATGATCAACGTGCACAATCACTTTTGAAAAAACTATATAGGAGAAAAATTTATTGAAAGAAAAAACAACTGCTAAGAGGTCCTTATCTATGGTTGTGTAATTCACCTAATCTCTATTCATTTTGTGACTAACATAGTATATTGGAAAAAATATGTGGAAAACTCACTTTCTTAAAACAATTCCCACAACAAAGTTATTGGTGTCTCACATCAATTCAAATTATTTTTACCAATTTGGTGAAATGATTATAGGAGAGGCCATCAGTATTTTCTTTAGAGTGTTAAATGCCTGCCAAAATTCTTTGGTGAATTCAAATAGGGTTTCATTTTATAATAGGTGTGTTAGAGGGTGGGAAATTTTTTCAAAATCATTCATGAATTACTAATAGAATCTATCATGGATTATAAAGCTCCTTATGCCTTTAACTATTGGGGGATCAGGTAAATCTTTGATCACTTTTACCTTGGAGGGATCAAATTCCATTCCATCCATGGAAATTTTGTGCCCAAGGACTATGCCTCCTTGAACCATAAAGTGGATTTTTTCCCAATTCAAAACTAGTAACTTATCTTCGCGACATTATAGTACTAACTCAAGATTTCTTAGGCATACCTCAAAAGATCTTACATAAAATAAAAAGTCACCCATGATAATTTTTAATAATTATTTAGATATATCATGGAATATATATGTTATGAAACTTTGAAAATTTACTGGTTAATTACACATGCCGAAAGACATGAAACTGTAGGAAAAGGTACCAAATGGACATGTGAATATTGTTTTAGAATAATCTTCTGGGTTGACTGCAATCTGATTGTATCTCGAATATCCATACAGGAAATAATAGAATTCATGACCTGTGAGTCTCTATATCATTTGATCCAAGAAAGGAAAGTGGAAATGATCTTTCAAGGTTGATTCATTTATATTTCTATAGTCCACATATACTCTCCATCTAGTGGTTATGCGAGTTGAGATCGATTAATTTTCATCATTATTTTCTACTATGAGTCCACCATTCTTGGGAAATACCTATAGTGGGATCACCCACTTGCTATCAGAGATTGAAAATATTATTCCTCCATCTTGAAGTTTTAGTACTTATTTTTTGATAACTTTCTTCATTGGTGGTGTGAGTCACCTCTGTGGTTGACATTTGGGTTTTTTCATCTTCTTCTAGTATAATTTTATGGGTAATAAAGTAGGGATGATTCCTTTAATGTCAACCAATCCCCAAGTAATTGACTACTTATGTATTTTTAAGACTTCAATCAATTTTTCTTCGTATTACTGATACAATTCAAAGCTAATGATAACTGATAGGGAAGTAGTTGTTTCTAAAAAGGAATACTTGAGTGTACTGAGGAGGGGTATTAGTTCTAGTTTCAGTGGATTAATGACTGAGGGTATGAAAGGTGGGATGATATACCTTGTAATAGGTTATATGTAGTTTACTTACTCAAAATCATATTCCTTATCTTCATCAGGGGTATTTCATCACTCACTTCTTCAATGTTTAAGTATCATTATCTTTATTCTATGAGAAAGATATCTTGGAAGTCAAAAGAATCATCTATTTGTTGTGATGACTTTATTAGGTTGAACATTACTTGTTCTTCACCTACTCAGAATATAATTCTTCCTTGATTTATATTGATCAATTCCATTCTAGTGGATAATAATGGTCGACCTAAGATGTTTGAAACATATCCTTCTTCTTCCATGTCTAGAATGAGATAGTATTCAAGAAAAATGAACTTGCAGACTTTGATTAGGACATCCTAGAGAATTACTCAAGGGTATTTTCCTGATCTATTGGCCAATCAGAGTTTTAATCTGGTTAGTTTGAGTTCTTTAATTCCCATCGTAAAAAATAAACTCATCAACATGAGGTTGATGCTGGGTCCCCCAAATGGCCCGAAGGCCTTCTTTTTTTTTATTGATTTTTGATAACCACCTTTTCAAGGGATGAGGGGAAACACTTACAAGTCCTGTAGGCTTAGAGATTACATGACCCATAGGTCTTAGGAATTATACAGACTATACTTGGAACTGCTCCTCCCCAGCTTCTTCATCGTGATATCAGCTCTCCACCTTTGCATGACTTGTTCAACTAGGCTTCCCATGCAAGCACATGATAGTACCGATGAAAATTACATACCCTGTCTTTCTTAAAAATCCGCTTCACTTTTACTCTAGTGAATTCACCTGCTATGAATCCCCATTTGGAGTTTCCTTCTTATGGAGTATTTCTGGTCATTTAAGCACAATTTCAGGTGTCCTGAAGGCCTTGAGGTGGCTTGAAGGCCTTGAGGTGGCCCGAAATCCTTACTGGCCCAAATTCCTTGGGTGACCCAAAGGCCTTAAAGGACCCGAGGCCTAAACTAGTGGCTCAAAATCCCAAACGGATGAATAGTTCCAGCTGCTACAGTACCGAACAATGTTTGCTACAGTACAGAATAATACCTGCTACATTACTGCTACAGTACCCCCTAGATATTATGTCTCTACTCAGTTCTGAACTCGGGTCTCTTGGATACACTTGTTGAGCCCTCACCAACTAGGACGAGGATCTTGTACAATTTATGCTGGGTCCTAAATCACACAAGGATCTTTTGAAGTTATATTCTTCTATTGCGAAGGGGATTGAAAAACTCATAGGGTCTCTAATTTTGGGAGAATATTTCCGCTGAAAAATAGTATATCATTATTCATTCAGTGAGATGACTCCAACGTCCTCCATTTTTCTTTTTTAGAAAGTAGTTCCTTTAGAAATTTTTCATAAGTAGGAATTTGAGTGATTTCCTTAACAAAAATAATGTTGATGTGCAATTTATTGAACATCTATAAAAATTTCTTAGATTTCCCTTCAATTATTATTTTAATTTCTCTTTTTGGAAAAGGAAGAGGTGGATTATAAGATGGTGGAGTAATATAGACTTCTTCCTAGGGTTGATCTCATACTAGTGTTTTTGTAGAAGGTTTAACTTCTTAGGGTGTCACTTGAGTAGTTCCATTAACTTATTTATCATTTTATTCTTCTGTAACTGTTGTATGATTTTTGGGTTCCTCAACTTGTCTTCCTTATTCTCTACATAGTTGTTGAAAATACAACACTTTTCCACTCCTTAAAACCATTTCCTTTGCATCTTCTCTCGGGTACGTCTCTGTATTACTAGGCAGAGTACCTAAAAACATTTTTGATTAGGTTTTTGAGATCTAACCCATTTAATTATCAAGGTTACACATTTATTCCCTTTATTTCTTCATTTTCATCTCTTGGGTGGTCACACTATGATCTTACTTTTGAAAAAAGGGTGAGAATAGATTTTACAAGTCTGATTGAAAAGGTAAGGATGGTTGTGAAGGTCTAAGTAGAACTAGTTGAAATTGTTATTGGCCTATCAGAGGAAAGGGTTGTTAGTTTCCCTACTATGGTGGCCGAGGCACATGATTCATCCACAGATATCTTGGTGGTCCTTGTTTTATGAATGGTTCCTGAACACTTATTTGTTGGTATTATCCATTATGGTTTTTATGTTGCTATTGGACTAGGATTTTTTGAAAGTATTACTATAGCTGCTGAAATTATTGACCTTTCTGATTGTAATTGACACAATTACACTCCTAGATTGTTTTTTCATCTACAATTTCTGTGTATTATTGATAAATTTATGGGCCACCACACATTTTTCATGAATTAATTTCCATGACTGGGGTAGGAGGGGTTAGTGATGTAAATGACAGTTTTGATGATTCCAGATTCTTGGTCAAATCTTATAATTGTGCATCTAGTTGAGTATACACTTCAACTTAATGGATCCCACACATGGTGGTCTATGATATCTATAACATAGAATGTGATTATGAGAAACATCATATATAATTTCTCATCCTGCCTCAGGTGTTTTGAACATTAACCCTCCATCAACGGCTGCATCAACTACAGTACGAGCAGTTGGTTGGAAGCCTTGATAAAATATATGGAGTTGAATCCACATATCAATTCCATGATGTAGGAAATTTTAGGTAAGATTCTTAAAATGGTCCCATTCTTTCCATTCTAAATCTCCATATTCTTAAGAGAAATTCTATATTTCTTTTCATAATTTCCAAGTGTGTATTGGAGGAAATTAATTGTCCAATAATTTCTTGGATAAATCACCTCAAGTCGTGATGGGCTTGGGTGCTCGAATTTTAAGACGAGATTTGGATCAATATCATAGGGAAAAGGGGAATAATTTAAGTCTTATAGAATCATAATATACTCCCTAGTTTTGAAATATATCACAAACTTCTAGGAAGTTTGAGATATTCTCATGGGGATATTCACTTTAAATACCACTAAATTGGCCCATATTCTGGATTATATGAATGAGTACATGATTTATTTAAAATGTGCCTATATAGGAGGGCATATGATGATGGGTGTTACACCACTGATTGATGGAAATACATAATCCATGATGGTGCACTCTTGCTGCATGGGTTGCTCTCCATATATTACAGGTTGCATGTTTGGGTGGTTGAGTTGGTTTAGGCATGCAGGATTGCTGCGGTCAACTATTTTTGAATGGAGGCATGTCAAGATATACCTATCGAATTCAGGTTTAAAGGTAATCTATTCTTGTGCATCAAGGATCCTCAAACAAGTCAAAGGGACTTGATGCATGTACTAAGCTACAAGAATAAGAACACAATGGTGTCAGAAAGAAATGGGAACAAAAAAGAAAATAGAAAAGGCGAAGGGGAGAGGTAATCCTAGGTTCTTTCCATAGGTTAATGTGCCTTATCATAGTACTTTTAAGTCCCTGAAAACAATTCCAAAATTTGATATGACCGTACATGTTGTTTAATTCTCTTGGGCTACGGTTAGATTAGATTTTATTTTCCCAAACTTAACTTGCTACTGGGGTGTAGTATAGTTGTAGTTCAAGGTCATCCCCATAATGATTTTGGATTGGCTAGCAGGAACTAAATATTTGAACCCTTTGGGGTAGGATTCCTCATAAGATAGTTGAGTTTGGGAAAATGAAAAAATATAAGGGTTTTATAGAAAAAATCAGAGTTAAGGAAGGGATCGGGATCAATTTTGGTGTATAGGAGAAAGGATGATCTTTAATTATAACTTATTATAGTTTTAAGGTCTTGAATATGAAGCAATCATAGGTCACTAGTTTACTATAGTCAAACCAACTAAATCTATCCAAGAGACAACTATTCCTTAGTTTGGAGGTAGCTGAAACTAGTATGCATTAATCCTGGCTTCAAAATATGAAAGTATAATAGGCTATTGGTCATAGACTATTCTACTCTAGTTAGATTGGGGTCATTCATTAAAACTCACCATAGTAAAGGTCACTTAAAATAATTGGATTAACAGTTTTTATTTAACATGATTAATATTACTTAAGATTACCAAGTTGAGAATTAAAGATTAACTAGATTAAAACACCCCTACTCTTAATCCCTACCCTAATTAGTTTAACTACTCATGGTAGAATCAATGAAAAATAGATAAATAATCACATACATATTTAAAATTTCAAAAGATATTGAGATTAAGTGATTAAATAACATGCGAGTATTAGGATTAACCAATTAAGGAACATGAAATTAAGAATAAGAAATTTAATCCTTGAATCAATCACAATTATAATCAATTACTTACTTGAAATAAGAACAATAACAAGTTTAATATAGATATATTGAATATTAACTGTTGAGATGAAAAACGCATGCAGCAAGATGTCATCGATGTAAAATGGATGAAGAACACTTATAAAATCAATACAAGGGGCTTGATTAATCATAAAAAAATGAATAAAATTGATATAAATTGAGTTTAGGGAGAAATAGTGGAATAAAATCGAGGGAGAAAATGAGAGAGAAAGCTAAAAAGTTCATCTTCTCCTTTGTCTACCTACTATAGGTAAATAATAGGGATATTACACAATGTGTAATATTATTTCACATCATGTAATTTCAATCCGAGTTTGCCTCAATGATTTTTGAATCTGAATAAATTTCACAATAATCTTGTACGTAGATTTGAAAATTTGACTCCTTTCATGACATGTAATAAGGACCCATGATGTGAATATTCCTTCGGTCTATATCTTGAAAGCGGGAATTGAATTCAAAGGCTACACGACGTTTATTAGTGAATAAAATTGTGTAATGTCTTCATGGCTTAAAATTATTTCACGAATTACTTCATGACTTGTCTTATGTTTTGAAAGTTGATTACATATCATGTAATGTAATTTCATGACATGTAATGGGAATTTTTAGTTAGTTTCTCCAGATTTTGATTTAAAACCTTGAAAACCTATTTCCCACAATAATAAACATATAACTAGTGCATTATTGATTAAAAACTTGGATAATATTTAATTAAAAGATATAAAAATGTGTATATTATTTCATCTTATAAATATACATCTTATAAAAGAATAAAGGTGCATAACATTAATAAATTCCTCAAGAAAATAAATTGTGATAAAGTCCCTTACCTTGAGTCTGATTCATCATGTATCTCTTTATATTCCTGAATAATAAACTTATGTTAATTATTAAATTATTTGAGAATATTTTTCGAGTTTATTATTACTTTTATTTCACATATCACCATGTTATATACATTTACTTAGTCAATTAAGTTTAAATCATAATCTTTGACCATAATAATATTATGTGTCAAAAACAACTTTTGGTAGGTTGACTATGGTCAAAGAGGTCATTATTAAAATATCCAGAGAATAATAATCATGATATAAATATCACATTTATAGAAAAATTATAATTTTAAAACCAATCATGAAATATTATTATGAAAAATTAACTAACATTACAATTATGAAGACGGTGGGCCATATGTACGCATGAGTAATATTTTCATTTTTCCAATGATCATTATGGAAAGAAGGTAAGTAAAATTTATATTTAAAAAATTACCATTATATAATAAATAACATATTATTTAATTATATAAACTTATATATATATCATTCTTGTGTTGTGATTATGAAAATAATAATAATTAAATCACTTTGAGGAGGCAATAATCCACACGTCCACGAACAATGTTATTATTTTTTTAGTGTGCGAAATGGTAAGAATAAAATGATATGTTATATTAAAAAAAGATAATTATCTCATTAATATAATAATTATGTCATTTATATCATATATATTCATTATATTTATCCTTATTACCTTCCATGTAACATGTTAGTGAAAAATGCTTCATATCTCTTTGTGAGGAGGTAGTCCACTGTACACATGATCGACGTTATCGTATCCCCTACGACATGGGATGTAAAAAGGTTGTATATGATATATTAAATATAAAGGTATAATTATGTTATAAATATTATAAATATCATATATAAACACTATTTTCATCATTATTTCCAACCATGAGATCTAGTAATGAAAAAATGAATGACATCAGTTTGTGAGGTGGTAGTCCACCGTACACACGAACGGTGATTTCATAACCCATTTGATGAAATTTTGTGTGGGTGTAGGTCATAAAATTAACATAAAAACATATAATTATATTAATTATAATTAATTTATTATATAATAACTATATAAAAATAAATAAAGGGGTTTGAGGAAGAAATAAAACAAAAACATTTGTTGATGAACATTACCTATTTTTCGGGTAACTCCTTTTGGTTTGCACCAAAGGCCTTCCTTAGATAGTTTTATACACAAATTAAGGATTATAGGATGATTTTAGGGAACCATAAAAGTGATTTGGGTAGGTCTTGGCCTAACCAAATGGATTTAGAGTGGTAAATAGAGGATGAGAGGGGGTTCCCTTTTATAAGTGGGATGAATGGAAAATTTGTAAATTTTTGAAAGAGAGAATTCCACCTACATTTTTTCCTATCATGTTGATATAATAATTAAGAAAACTATATAATATAAGGTATAATTTCTAAATATTTCATTTAAATTGGTTCTTAACAAGTTTATAGGTCATTTAGATCCTTAATTTTAAAGTTTAGTCACTTGGTAAACTCACTTTTATGTTAATCACTCTGATTAATTTTAATTGCTTTCACTAAATTTTTTAGTGAAAAACTTTATTGAACTTTATAGAAGTTATAAATTATTACTATTAAAAATATTTAATATATATTTCTAAATTAAATTCATATAAGTTTAAAAATTTAATTTAATATTAATCCCACAGATGCGGAGTGACAACGAGTTTCTAATAATAATATTTTTTAAGAAAATGATGATTCTATATTAACTCTATGACTAATAATAATAATAATTGTATGAAATGAAATTAAAATTTAATTATATATTTTATATAAATTTAATTTAACACATTCCCCATTAGGTAATATTTTAATTAATTAAAAAATAGAAACATTATGCATTTCAAAATAGTTTTTAGAAAAACCTCTTTTAAACCCAAAAACAAACTTGTCTTCAAAACCAATATAAAGTTGATTAAAAATTAATTAATTGGATTAAATATAACTATATAATACTTATTTTAATTTAAAAAATATTTAAAACATATTTTTACTCTTAAATTAATTAATTTATTATAAAGAAAAGGTCTTTTATAAAAATTGGTATTTTTCACTATTCACTGAAAAATCAATATTTTCTGAAAAATTACAAAATTTCACCCATAGTAAAATTTTATATTATTAATAAAAAAGTAAATTTTATTTTTTTCAAATAAATTTTATAAAAATGTTAAAAATTAGTTTTAAAATAAGTGTGCCATAAAAAGGCGTAAAACCATATTTTAAAAAATGTATAGTTTTAAGCATAAAATTAGGTTTATTTTTATATAATGTTTAGAAAACGCATAGGATGAATATTAAAAATTAAATTTAATATATTATATTTAAATTTTATTAATATAATCCAACAAGAGTGATTTTTTAATTTATTAGTATAAAACACACTTGTGCGCAATAAAAATAGTTTTTTCAGAAAAAGATTTCATTTTATTTTAAAAAGTTTTTTAATTTAATTTGTAATTAATTTCTCACCCAAGAATATATTTAAACCATATTTTCATAATTAATTTAATCCTATCTATACCCATCATTACAATGGATCGTTTATAACAACAATATATATCATGGGTTTTTTAGGTTCAGTGTTGCGTGGTGGATACACCATCAAAAATAAAAATCCTAGGTTTGTGTTTAACACATGTTAAACTAAGTATTGTGTATAAAAAAAGATAAATACAGTGTTGTGTGTCCTTTATTCCATTGAACATAATTTTTTTATTTTTTAAATCTTGGGGTGTTACACATCATCCTTTCAAAAAACAAAAACACAAGTGCACTATAATTTAAAAACCATCAAAATTAGCATATAAGAACCTCTCTTAGAAGAGAGTTCAAGGAAGAGGGGGTATCCAACCATCCGTCCTCACTATCAGGATGTTGGTAAAAACACCCCAAAACATTTGGGTGCCAACACAAAGTGATCAATGTGGGCAGGGTGTGTATATAAATCATAATGAAAATAAAATATATAATAGTCACACACATAAGCCTAATCCTATAGGTTTTAAACAAGAATACCATCCCATTCACAAAATCACCACAAATGCCTTAAAACCTATACCAATTATGAAACCATTTATAAATTCATAACACCACACAAGAATGCCACAAACTACATCCACATTCTACCTTTCTTTTCTAGTTAAGACAATTTCTAGATTCATTGAGTTTTCATTAACTCTAATTCATCAAGACATTCCATTTCATACAATTCATTCATTAATATTTCAATTAATTTAAGTTAATTACCACACATAAATTCTATAGTTACCAATTAACCACATCAAATAGAAACCATTTTTTCATTCATTAATCATCTTTCCATTTTCAAATTAAACATCATTATACCATTTACCATTCATTATTTATAGAACAAAAGTTTTCTATATCAATTTCGTGATAAAAAATCACACATTACTACCAAATAAACATAATCATTACATAAAAATAAACAAATAACCACACCCATAATTCCAAAAATTACACAAAACATCATATTAATCAACTCCACAAGAAAATGGGAAACACAAAAACTTTTTATTTACACACAGACGATTCAATTACTATATTTAAGGAATTTCCATTTTCATATCAGGTGATTCCACATTTATATTTTATAAAAATATATATTCATAGAAGCAACAAACAACATGTTAACAAAAAGAGGTTTTTTTCATAATCAACAACATCTGGCACAATATTAATTATCTTAATTTGATAATCAACTTCTCTTTCTAGGATAGTATTTAAATTATCCAAATTAATAAGATAAATTATTTTATTTACATACACTATTTTCTCAATTAAAATCTTTAAGGGATTTACCATTCTCATGTGAGGAGATCCCATAATTATATTTGAGTAAACAATAATATATTCACAGTAGTAAACACATTCCATAATCAACAATATCATGAAATAAGTAAAGCGCATGCGATAAATCCCCATCCCCATCAATTTACAATTAAAAAATTAATTATTTTTATTAATATAGTTCATAAAATCTTCTAAAAGGATGAAAAAAATCATGATCCATAATATATGTTACAACTACAAGGAAAATAAAGGATCCTCTACCTGGTATTTCATTTACAATGTAATTATCTACACTCAAAAGGATAGAGATAAAAATATTTCTTCAACCTAGAGAATGTAGGTTTGGAAGTAGAAGAAGCCTCAGATGTTTTTTAGAAGACTTGAAAAACTATAACATCAAGGTTTAAATCACTAGAAACTGAGAGGAAAAAGGTGGAACTAAAACAATAAAAAAACCCATTTTAACATTCAAAGACATACCCCCTTGGATGCTTTGTCAAATTCCATATATTTTATTTCACACCAATATATATTAAATTAGTTTCCATTTAAAACCTTTAAAAATGATAGGTATAATTTTAATGACACAAAAGATCACATTGAAATGTCATAACCTAGAAAAAAACCATATATTCCATAATTATTCCCTATAATTTAAGTTGTAAACACATTACTAAATGTCACAATAAGGAAACTAGGGGTTTTAAAAAAAACACCACCCTTATGTGAAAAGAATACACTGTGAGAGGGTAATGTGATTTTACCCTTACACATACCATTACCCTAACATGATAAACACATGATATGTAAGGGTAGATTTTTTTACCTTTATATAAAGGCATATTTCAAGGTTAATCTTATGCATCCCTTAGAAACAGGAGGCTACCTTTATGCAATAACCTCACATGAGTGGTTTACCCTTACACAGTGCACCAATACCTTTATACAATACCCTTCTAGGAGTGGGTTACCCTTACACAGTACATAAATATCTTTATATAGTACCATTACATGAGTTCTATATACCCTTACACAACTCGGCTGATCCTTAAGAAACCATCATATTACCCTTACACAGTTAGGATGACCATTGTGCAACTAGAATATTACCCTTACATAGCTTGGGGTACCCTTGTGAAACACTTGATATTTTATCTTACCATTACACAATACATAGAAAAAGGGGATTACCCTTATACAATGCTTTAAGAACAATATTTACCTTTATTCAACCCTTTCTTCATGAATAATGGTAAATATTTATTTGAAAATATTATATTTTCAATTAAACTAACTTATAAATTATTATAAAAAGTATTTATTATCATTTCTAAAAATTCTAAAACAATTAAAAATTAATTAAATTAATTTCAAAACTCCAAAAACACTTCTAAAAATATTTTAATCACTTTAAAAACTTCCAATTAATTTTTTAAGTAAACTTTTAAAACTTTGATATTACTTTTATAATTTTCAAAACCTTTTCAAAGCTACTATATAACTTAAAAAATAATTTCAAAACAAATTATAAAATATCTTAAATCACTCTGAAACCATCAGACACCCCAAAATGACAAATAGAGGGTAAAAAAAACCATACCCTAACATTAGATACCTCTCAAAAAATTCTCATCCTTGGGAATTAAAATAAAATCAGGAAGAAAAGGGAAAATACAAGGGATAAATTAACCAACCCACAAGATATCTCGCAAGGATCCCACTGTATTTAGAACACAACAAAAACTCTAAAGATAACCTCTCGGGGGAGATACCTCCCAAATAGGGACAAGGTCACATATATAGCCATAACAAACCTAAAAAACACAACATATCAAGAAAAAAATCATTACATTAAAACATTACCACATATATAAAACCTTCAGAATTAAACACTTCATAAATTTACTTAGGAGTTCCATAAAATGAAGATCTATACATACTTTATCCTCATTTATCATGATTAACATGAACAATGTAGATTATCATGAGTGTATAATAATATATTGGTAATATTAGATATGTTACTTTCAAAAATTTATTAAATCCTATTGGTTAAGAATTTAAAAACTCAATCATGATTTTCAAACGAATCTTCACTTTCTAGTCATGTATCATAATATTTCTTATTAAAAAATGTTAATTTTAGAAGCATGTTGATAAAAACATTTCTCCAAGAATCATGTATTCAAAATCCAACAGGTTAAGAAAAACCATTTTTAATGAATACCCTTTTAAATCCTTCTCGTAATAAGGTAGTTATCAAAAGCCTATATGAGACAATACTTCAATTTTTTTTGAAAAATTAATTTTTAAATAATAATTTTTTATAAAACAATTGTTATAGTGAATTTGAGAAAACTTTTTGACACAAACTAATTTTTTTTCTGAAGGGGTCTCACTAAATTGTATTACACAACATGAAGGGGACTTACAAGGATGCAATACTCAAAGAAAATTTATATTTTCCAAAAAAATTTCAATTATGATATCTAAAATTCTATATTCAATATGATTTCCATAATAAATCACATGTATATATAATTTACATGCTTCCATAAATTTTTTTGTTCAACTATCACAACTTTACCATGCACTTTACTAAGTAAATATCAACACATAATTTCAAAATTAGATAACCCAATTTAACATATGGATTGCATAAAAAAGGAATAAGTTTTAAACTATTAACCTTTTATAAATTTAAAATCTTTCCAAGTTTTTTAGAAACCTTTATTTACCAGTATCACACTCATGAAAAAACTAGAAGGGATTTAACATTCTAATTCTCATTTTCCATAGGTGCATGACATCACTCCTAAGAGTTTGAAATAACATTTATTAATCAACACAAGAACTTATATAAACATAAATGGAGATTCAAAAATTATAAAAATAAAAGGAACCCATCCACACACCATGATATTATATTCTTTGTGTAGAAATGACTTGCCTGCACATTTTTAAAACATGTCGTAATATAACATGTCATGATGTGAGATATGGTTTTAATATTCTTCATATGATTGAAGCCATAAAACATTACAATAAAATGGGATTAATCATAATAAAACCAACCAAAAATATATAAATCAAACACTTCCATCACTTAATTCATAATAATTTAGATGTGGAAGGCAAGCCCATCGTCATTATTTCCAATATTTTCCAAACAACCCTTTTTCTTTCATTAACGAATTTAAGTGATAAAAACTTTTATGGGAGATAGATTTAAAATCAAATCCACTCCCTCATCACAGTTGTATATAATCCGAACTTCCAAATCAAAACCACACCTCATCACAACCGCCACATCAAAACCACACCCATCACAACTGCTACATCACAATAACACCTCATCACAACTGACACATCATAAACACACCTTATCACAACTACCACATCACAACCACACCTCATCAAAACTACCACATAAAAACCACAAAACAAAACCACTATTCAAATCCTCTAATTCAGTTTAACAAAAGTCCATTAATCACATTTACCCCTTTACTTTTCAAGGGTATTATCACAAAAACTAGGATTTAATATGAAACCAAGTTACTAGACAAATATACATTATTATCCAATTTCATTCAAGGTGATATCAAAAATCACACAATAAAGGTTTCATAACTATATCAACAAAAACACAAGAAAGGCTCCAAAATCCATGATTTTTATCAAGGTCATCGAGCATGTATAACAACAATGAAATCAAAAAATAGTAAAAAATTTGTTTCCTTTATCTTATCCTTCTTAAAAATCCTGTAGAATATCATTTTATAATTTGGAATCATGTTTTTAGAAAGGAATATCAACACTATAATGTAGAAATAAAAATATAATGCAACCATATCAATACTAAACATATACAATTAATTTTAAGGGAAACATTATGCCATGAATTTAAATAACTCTAACATGTGTCCAAGTTAAAGACAGAAAAATACTTGTATCATCTCATGAATCATACTTACCATGATTAAAAAAGAAATTATAGGCTCATATTGTTAACATGGAAACAAAATTTCAACTTCATTTGAAAATTTTTACATTCTAGTTTCTTGTGCTCAACTCAAATAAGGCATTACATATACCAAATTATTTTATAATTATTAAAATAAAACATATTCATAAGTCTCAAAATTAAAACTGCATATGTTATAATACTATGTGTTATGCTTATCATACTTGAACTAAAAATTATTTCAAATTTTTATTTATTAGGAAAACATGATTATATACATTAAATAAGGGTAACATAATTATAATTCCATATTTAAATACAACATTATTAGTACATAACATGATTTAATATTATAATACCACATATTAAACATGTTACTAGCTCAAGATTCACATAATAGTAATTTCATAGATACTACATAATGTTTTAAACTTTAAACATGATTAAAATATATTATTATATTAATCATGTAAAAAGGAGCATGTTATTCTTTTCAAAGTTTCAAAATATTCATATGAATTATCAGTAATCATGATTTTCATTTTTTAAAAATTTCAAAATCTAAATAACAAAATCCAAGTTTTACAATAATCCCATAGGAAATTATTATGATAAATTATGAATCGAAAGAAATGAATGACATATTAACTCACATGGAAACCAGAATAATCCTAAGAGTGGTTTTCAAAATAGTGATTCTAGTATGGCAGTATGAAATCTACTCAAGTTAACATGCTTCATAGGGGTTTTAAAAATTCAACAAATATTCACAAAAAATATACTAATCATAATTCAATGAAAATTTCAAACATTAGGGAAATGAGATAGCATGTTATACATTTTAATAAATGAAACATTAATAATCACATTATACTAGGTAAGGAAATTTCACATTCAAGTTTCTAAAAAGTTTCAAAAAAAAAAACAACTCAATCCACTCAATCACCATTTTATTATTTGCTTTCTATTTATATGAATAATTAAAAAACCAAAAATATTTCATTAGAAACCACAGTATCGGAATAGTTAGAGAAATACACATCTCCTTATTAACTTCCCAAAATTACCTCATTCAATCAGAAGTGCAATAAATCATGATGCATGTACATATCCTAGGTTTATACCCTACAAATGGCATTAACTCACTTGGTCATTTAGTAGGTTAAGAGTCCTTGAATTGGATAATGGATGGCCTTAAATTCCCATTTCCTAGTTAATATTTCATAGTCTACACCACACAATAAGAATAAATGACGTTGTTTCCCTACCAACCCATGAAATACTTACATGCATAACTCCAAACATCACTCTATCTCATAACCCAAACATTTGTTTCCAATTTTTAATGACCCCCTCTCTCTAAAGGTACCCTCCTAGGAAAAAAGTTAAAGAATAGAGATAATGAATCCTAAATCCCACCTTTAGTTGGCCCCAACATGGAGACAATCACTGAGGGTATAAAAATATAATATATGGAAGGCATTACCCTCTATAATATTATAGTATCAGAAGATATGATAAATTACCACAAAGAAATTTCATGAAATAATAAAAGGTAAAATCCAAAATATCTCAATATTAATGTAATGTCATACAAATACAACAAAAGTATCCAAATAAAACTTCGAAGACAAACCTATAGAAGAAACTCAACAACTCAAACTCCCAATCTAGTAATGTCTAGATTAGTCCCCAAAGTCCACCTAGAAAACTAAAAAACAATTTTTATATATACATAGTGAGAATATATGTAGAGTGATAATATATGTATACTTAGTAGGATTATACCCAAATTCACTCATGTATATGTGAAAAGAGCACACTAATTCACCAGTGTGAAAACAATAGAACCAATAACACATAAACATGTCAACTAACCAATACCATCCTCACCAAGGAACACTCAACAAATAATGGATTCATGTATATTAACATATTAATAAGAATATTGATAAAAAGGGTACCCCACACCACTTCTACACTAGTGTGACACTCTCACACTCCATCATTGAACGTCTTATCACTCCTATCTCTTCTGTACAATAATATTTCTTGAAGAAACCTAGGCTATCACATCATGTCTCACCTGAAGACACATGGTACATCACATTACACCTTGACCACAAACACCTGGGCCATCACATCAAATATCTCACAGAGAAACCTAGACCATCACATCCCATCCCAACCACTACTATAACCAGAATTGTAGGATATTTTGAACATGAAGAACATAAACCTCATGAACTCACCCTACCATGCCTGACCCACACTATTAACCACATCATCCTATCATAAAACACAACCACAAGTTTACTAAAATCTACAAGCCATCATATCTTGTGCATAAGAACCTCACTTGAAATAGAGAGTGAGGAAGAGTGGGTATCCATCCATCCATCCTTTCTTTAGGAATGTTAGAAAAAACACCTCCAAAAAATTTGGGTATAAAAAAGTGATCAATGTGGGTGGGGTATATATAAATTTTTAAATGAAAATAAAATATATAATAGTCACACACATAATCCCAATGCTATGAGTTTTCAATAAGAATACCATCCCATTCACAATATCACCATAAAGTCCTCACAACCTCTACCACTTCTACTTCCACTTATAAATGTATAACCCCACACAAGTATGCCACAAACCACAACAACATTCTACCTTTCTTTTTAATTTAATAAAATTTCCATATTCATTGAGTTTTCATTAAATCCAACTCACCAAGCCATTTTATTTTATACAACTCATTTGTTTATCTTTTAATTCATTTAATCTGATGACCACACATCAATTTTATAGTTCCAAATTAATCACATAAAATACAAACCATTTTTATATCCATTAATCACCTTTCCATGTTAAAAGTAAAAAAAATTATCTCATTTACCATTCATTATTTATAGACCCAACCTTTTCCATATCAATTTTGTGATCCCATATCACACATTACTATATAATCCACATAACAATTACATCAAACTCAGAAAATAACTACACCCATAATTATAACAATTACATATAACATCAAATAAATCAACTTCACATGAAAAGGGGCAACAAAAAACTTCATATTTACACATAGAACATTCAATTACCATATTTAAGAGCTTAACATTTTCTTGTGAGGTGATTCTAAATTTATATTAAAAAAACAATATATTCACAACAAAAAACAACAACATTTCAAAAAAACATGTTATTTTAATAATCAACAACATCCGATATAATATTAATTATCTTCAGGTTATAATAAACTTTTATTTCTAGGATAATATTTAAATTATCTAAATTAAAAAAAAATCTTGTTTTTATTTACACACACTACTGACTCAATTAACATTTTTATGGGATTTATTATTCTAATGTGTGGTAATCCCATAATTATATTTCATCAAAAAAATATATTCATAGTAGTAAACACATTCCATAATCAACAATACCATGAAATTATTAAAGAAAACATGATATATCCCCTTCCCCATAAATTTACAATTAACCAATTAATTATATTTATTAAGAAATTGCATACCATCTTCCCAAAGGATGATTTTTTGATCCATCCTGTATGTTGAAACTAGAAGAAATACAAAGGATCCCCTAAATGGTATTTCTTTTCCAATGTAATTCCCTAAACCCAAAAGGATATAGGAGAGAATAATCTTTATTCAACTTATAGAATATAGGTCTTAAAGTAAAAGAAGCCTTAGATGATTTTTAGAAGACTCATAAAAATAGAACATCAAGTTTTGATTCATAAGAACTCAAGAAGAAAAATGAGGAACTCAAATGAGAGAAGAAACCCATTTTAACATCCAGATACATAACCCCTTGGACACTCCATCGAATTCCATATATTTTATTTAACATCAATAAATATTAAATTTATTTCCATTTAAAAACTTAAATGTTAGGTATAATTTTAATGAATCAAAAGATCACATTAAAATATTATAACCAAGACAGAAAGCACCAATTCTATATTTATTACCATTGATTTAAGCTGGAAATACATTATAAAAGGTTTTAGGAAGGAAACTGGATGTTTTGAGGAAGAAATTATACCCTTAAATGAAAAGAATGAATCAAATTAGGGTAATGTGATTTTTACCTTACGCAACCCATTTCCCATATATGAGACACACACACTGCGTAAGGGTAAATTTTTTTACCTTTATACAGAGACATATTTCAAGGGTTCCCTTATATAGCCATTAGAAACCAGAGGATACCTTGAAAAAACATCCTTATATGAGTGGGTTACCCTTACACATTGTGTGATTACCTTTAAACAACACCCTTACACAAGTGGGTTACCCTTACACAGCGTGCTAGTACATTTACGTGATACCCTTACACAAGTTCCAGGTACCATTACACAACTCGTCTAATCCTTACACAACTAGCATATTACCCTTACAAACCTAGGATGAAACTTACACAAATAACATATTAACCTTACACAATTATGTTTATCCTTAAGAAAATAACATATTATCCTTATAAAGCTAGGGGTACCCTTACACAATCTTGATATTTTAGATTACCTTTATGAAACATATAGAAAAAGGGGAATAACCTTAAAAAACACTATAGAAACAAGATTTACCCTTATAAAACTTTTAAGAATAATTATATATTTTAAAATATTAACTTCTCAATTAAACTAACTTAAAAATAATTATGAAAAGTGTTTATTATAATTTCCAAAAATTCCAAAACACTTCAAATTTAATTAAATCATTTTCAAAACTCCAAAACACTTCTAGAAATATTCAAATCACTTTAAAAACTTTCAATTAATTTCTCAAGTAAAATTTTAACACTTTTAGATTAGTTACATAATTTGAAAAAACTTTTTGAAACTACTTTATAACTTACAAAAACATTTCAAAACAACTTATGAAATATTTGAAATCTCTCTCAAACCACCAGACACCCTAGAATGATAAGGAAAGGGTTTAGGAAAACTCTTACCCTTCTAGGTAAGAAATGTATAATATTTAAAAAATCATAATTATGTTATAACTATCATATATATTAATTTAATCCTTCATTTATACCATCCACATGTGGCGATGATGAAAACTGAAAAACATCACTTTATAGGGGTGGTAATCCATACATACGTATGGAAAAAGTTTTCATTTACCATAGGATGGAAATTAGGTATAAAATATTTGTTACATAAATATAATAACATTTAATTATAATGAAAATACCTATTTAATTATGTTATAATGGTTATAATATATTTATAAGATGTTTTAAGAAGAAATAAACTTAAAAGAGTTCATTTAGGATTTACAAATACTTGTATAATCTATTTATCTTACACCTTAATCCTTATAGGATGGTTCTTTTGAAGAGAAAATGAACTATATGAAAATTTTATTATATTTAGGGATGAATTTGGGCAGATTTTCACTAGATAGAGTGCTCAAAGTGTGTGGAGAAGTGAGGAGAGGAGATTCCATTTTATAAGTAAGGGGAGTGATACTGTTGTAAATACTTAATTATTTTAAATATAATATATATATTTATCATGGATAATGGAAGAAAAACTCTAAATTTTAAAATATAAGGTAAGGAATGTTGAAACAAAGTAAATTCATAAACTTATGGTTCCTTAATAAAAGACCCTTTCCCCTTTATCCTACTTTTTCTTATATTGAGACATTTCTAGAGAAAGGATAGTGGTCTTGAGAAGATTTTGTAAGTATCTTAGTGTGATTTTTGTGACCTTATTTCTAAAATATGTGCAACTAAATCATGGTCTAAGTGGTTGTTTTGTAGCGATGCAATGAAGTTTTCTCCATTCCATAGTGGAAAAGGGTTGCACCACAATGAGTAAAACCAAGGGTTTTTGCACCATATCCATAACTGTGGATAGAAGTTTTATTAGAATAAACCATGGTGTGTTATACCACACCACAAATACCCTTACACATCAGTTATAGATAGCGGGTTCACCCGATGGGTCTTTGGGAATTATGCTGTAAATGATCTCATTTTGGGTTTTATTGAGGGAAACCATTTTGTATTGATGAGGGAATTAATTTACAAATTAATTAGGTTTAAATAATGGGTTTAAATGTGTAATTAAACCCTATATATACCCCTTTCCCACTCATCCTTAACGAGGAATCCATACACCCTAAGGGATGCATATGACTGCACACCGCAGTCCTTATGTTATGCCACAATTGTTTAGTTTCCAGCATTTTCTACGACACAGTTCTCCTCCATCTGTCATGGTAGTTTATGACCACACAAAAACCATATTAAATAAAATATATAATTCTTTTACTAGTTTAGTCTATGCTATATTACCTGGTATCATGCTGTGGTGGCTCCTTTTGGCATACTACTACGCCGTAGAGAGTTTCCCTGCACTGTGGTGGTTCTTCCCAACACACCTCCATGCCACTATGAAATTACTTAAACCATGGAGACCTATTAAATCTAAATAAAACCTTATTATTCCCTTTTCCAACTGATCTTTGATTTTTCAATCGGACTTGTAACACCCTGAGTTTCTTTTATTTTTTTTCAAAGAAATTTAATTTCTTCGATAGCTTGTGTTACATGTAATCCTGAATCGAAATAAATCATGATATAGTATAATTTTATAATATATCCATTGAATTAGTGGGTATGTATAATAATAAATAAATTATAAAAACTATATGGTTTAAGAAATAAATCCATTGGTTATCAAATGATTTAAAATGAAAATAAAAATCATTTGAAAGTAAAAAAACTAATTTTTTGAAAAGCTATATTTATGCACACAATGTGTTATTATCTTAATAAACTACATTAATCACTATTGGTGAATTAATTTAATTAAAATTTTATAATATATATAAAATAAAATATTTTACAACCCTTATAATGTTTTATTTTTAGGCATGAGATAAGAATAAATCTAATTTTATGCTTAAAAACTATATTTTTCTAAACAGAGGTTTCATCGCATTTTACTCACTTATTTTAAAATTAATTTTTACCACTTTTATAAAATTTATTTTTAATAAAAGAACTTAATTTATGAAATAAAAATTTCAAAATTATCTTATATTGAAATTTTGATAATTTTCTAAAAAGATTAATTTTTTGATGAAAATTGAAAAATAATGATTTTTATTAAAATGAATTTTTGTTTAAAGAATTTACAAAGTAAAATTTTGTTTTAAAATTATTTATAAAAGTAAAAAAAGTTCAATTATATTATTATTAATACAATTTATTCCATTTGAATACATTTTTTGTTGAATTTTGATATAAAAATTTCTTATACTTACAGAAACTTTTTCTTTGGAAAACATCTTTTCATCACATTTGTGGGTTTAATTTTAAATTAAATTATACCACCTATATGAATTTTATTTGATAAAATGGATTCAATATTGTAATGGATCGGGGTTTTGGAATCCATTACATGGTGAAAATCTGATGTTTGGGGTGTTCTGGGTGGTCTGGAAGGCCATCCCAATTTCTCAGTGAAGCTTAAGACTCTTGACGGTAGCCTTGGCCTACCGGTGGCCTCGGCCTACCGGTAAACTCAGCCTACCTATCACCTCGGCCTACCGGTAGCTCGGCCTACCGGTGGCCTAAACCTACCGATCGCTCGGCCTACCGGTCGCCTCAGCCTATCGGTCGCTCAGCCTACCGGTGGCCTCTGCCTACCGGTAGATCGGCCTACCGGTAGCCTCAGCCTACTGGTTTCTCAGCCTACCGGTGGCCTCGGCCTACCGGTGGCCTTCGCCTACCAGTGGCCTCGACCTACCGGTAGCCTCAGCCTACCAGTAGCTCGGCCTACCGGTGACCTCTCCACGGGTTTTCCAGTAGCGCCTATTTTTTTGCACGAATTGGTTTTTTTTAAACCATGCTTTGACCCCTTTAATCCTATTTTAAATCCCATTAATGGCGTTTAATTAAATGATTGATGTGGTACCCTCCTTAAATTAAATATCATGCGTTTTGGTCATGCTTTTAACCGCATTTTCAGAAACTCCTCTACCGCATCCTGTGAGGAGTCCTTCTTTAAGGAGGCGTTCCTTGGTTTTAACCGCCCCTAAGGGTGGGGACCTTTTAAGTTGGACGTGTGGGGTGGCCCAACCACGTGGTCAGCCCACGATCCCACTTATTCTACGGTTTCGAGTCTTTATCCATATCTTAACCATCCCAGGAATGATATATCCCAGCCTTTATAACCTAAAGGATTATCCACTACTGGAAAAAAGTCCTATACCCATGGTTCAAAACTGTGGGTATAGCCCCCAAAACCGTGGGTATAGCCTATACCCACGGTTTTGGGAACCGTGGGCTGGAACGACGTTGGTATAGGTCCCCAGCCTATACCCACAATTTTACAAAACCATGGGTATAGGTGTCCTGCCACCGTGTCACTGAAACAGAGCCAATTGCCACGGTGTCAACGGCTTTTACCCACGGTTTCAAAACCGTGGGTATAGGTCCTAAAATAATGTCGGCGCTGAGTTTCGATCCCGCAACCTCTTCGCTGCAAACACCGCATCTAACCACTACCCTAACATCACCTATATGTATATATATATATATATAGTTAAATATAGTTATAAAAACCGTGGGTATAGAGGGAAGAACCGTGGGTATAGGGTTCCTACCAAAAAAAAATTCCTTCCCGCGGGAAAAAAAAAATTCCCGCGCACAAAAAAGTGACCTATACCCACGGTTTTTCATAACCGTGGGTATAAGTATTTTAGCCCAGACCTATCCCCATGGTTTTCCCCAAAATTGTGGGGATAGGTACCCCTATTCCCACAGTTTTGGGAAACCGTGGGTATAGGTCACTTTTCAGGACCTATCCCCACGGTTTTGGAAAACTGTGGGGATAGACCCCCCCTATACCCACAGTTTTGGAAAACCGTGGGTATAGGTCTTGAAAGGTCACCTATACCCACAGTTTTCCAAAACCGTGGGTATGGGGGGGGGGGGTCTATACCCACAGTTTTGGGGAAAACCGTGGGGATAGGTCCATTTTCCAGTAGTGATCTTCTCTCTAGGTTTATTTTTTCTCTATCACCCTATTCTCGGAATACCCTTCTTCCCGACGAGTTGTACCCCCGTGAAGTTTTCCTTGATCGCGTTCTGTGGAGTTCCTGCTACTCCTGATTTCCAGTTTCCATGTGAGGACTTAAAGTCTATCCTTGATCAATCAGGTAGGGATCTTACCATTGTCTCTCCTCCTTGTGTATCACGCGGAGTGGGTGTTCTATGGTTCCCATGAGGTAGTTAATCAATTCTGTAATGAAGATAATAACCGGTTAAATAACGGGTATGAGGAAGTTTGTTAATGTTGTTACATGTTTTTACCCATACTTTCCCTATGCTGTTGTTATGAATTGAATGGGATTAGGCCTAATCAAAATCACGGCCATTAGGGGATTTTGTTTTCACATCTATGCTATGCTCTATTTTACGCATCGTCTGGTGAATGGGAATCATGTATGAATCAGTTAAACTCTTAAACTTGGCTGTTGTATATGAATTCCCATAACCTTGTGTGATCACCCCAGTTGAACTAAATAATATAAAAGAATGAATTATGAATACTGGGATGGTTCAGTTATGAAATAGGTGAAGGGATGAATGTGTTTTGTTATGGATGGGTGAACAACGAGGCTATGAATGGTGTGGTTGGAATGGCATGAGTTGTTGTGTGGCTATGGTGGTGTTTGGCAGCAGGGCTGCAGGTTGGGATAAGAACATGAATAAAAGTGGAAAGTTAATAATGAACTGGGTGGAATGGTAATGATTTAATGTGGGGATAACCAATGGTTTGTTGGGTTTTTATTTGGTTCCAGTATTTGGAGGGTTTCCACTGATCCCACTTTGATGTTATTATTTACAAGAGAACCGGGTGTGAATGCTTAAATTACCCAAAAGTTTTCCTTCCTGCTTTATTGTTGTTTCATCTGCGATTGTGCCTATTAGTTTCCTGGTAATTAAGGGATTAACTCATACCGAACTGTTATGAAATGATAACTTGAATAGGGAAACTGGGAACTGTTTGTTGTGTGCTTGTTTTCTGAGGCAACAGTGCTTGGGCACCTGCTTGTGTCTATTTAGGAGCCATAGGTTGGGCTGTGTGTTGGTATATATATATGTGTAACTCTATGTTTTGTGTTTAGTCACACCCCACCCACATTGGGCACTTAGTTTTGGACACCCCATCTCATGGGGAAGGGTGTTTCCCCCTAGTTACTCTCCTTCCTTCTCCCACTTCCCTAGGTTGTGATGGCTGGAGGTGACCTTACACCCAAGACTCTTCGGGTAGGTTTTGTTTGGTGTGTTGTTAGCCCGGGACTCTTCAGAAAGGTTGTTTTCCCAAGAATCTTCAGGATGAGGCATGGGTTCTAGTTACGGTTTGTTTTCCCAGGTGTCTTCGGGATGAGTCCCAGGTGTATGTGGGCAGGGATGTGTGGTTGTGAGGCCCATGTGTGTGTGGTCAGGGATGTGGATGGTTGCAAGGGACAGGTGTGTGCAGGCAGGGATGTGGATGGTTGTGAGGCCCAGGTGTGTGCGGGCAGAAAGAGCGTCGTAGCGTCAGGACGTTTGCCGTTAGGGATGAGAAGCTATCTAGTGGGGGAAATAGTGGTGCGGGGTACCCAAATTTTTCATTCTTTACTATTATCTTACTGCTTGTGTTATTTGGTGAGCGTGGCCAGTGAGGTGGGATGGATATATTCATTGATAGATGATGTTTCTTTTGCTTCTCACGGAACTTTAGGACATCTTCTCACTTGTGCATGAGAGCTTTAGGTTTTCCAACTGAGTATACTTTGTATGATCACCCTACGTTTACTTTCAGGTTTCCAGGAGGGTTTCAGAGGCCGTGTGAGACCTTACTAGTCTAGACGTTGGAGTTTCTGTTGGTCGTTGTTGGATTCTTCTTATCCGTTTTCTTTCCTGTTTGGTATTGTACTTTGGAGTCCTTGTACTTTGTTCAGTTTTATTATTAAAACATGCATGTAGTTTGGTTTTTTACTTTGAGTTTTCTATACTTGGTGGTGTTTGGTGTTGACTCATTCTTTCTCCCAATTTTGGTTAACTAAAAAGGGTAATTCCTTCCATATTGTGAAAATGTTATACCCTTGGTGCTAGTCTCCACTCCGGGGCCTACTGGAGCCAGGACTCGGGGGTCATTAACTCATCTTTGACTAGAGGAAGGAAGGGCGGGGACCCTTGCCGCCCCTTCCATCGTGTTGCCAAAGGCGGGTCGTGACAGAATGGTATCAGAGGGTGAGGTTGAGGGATAGGATGAATTTTGGAGTTAGGCACAATGAGGATTGCATGGGATGGTAGGGCAACAATGTTAGGTGATCTTGGTTCGTGAAATAGACTAGGGAGGACCGGCAAGGACACGGGATTTTAGGGCCCCCCGTGATCCGATGCAAGGACACTGAACCAATAAAACGACCAAGTGAGACTACATTTATTGCAGGGTAGAGACCCTAGGTAAGGTATATGCATCATACTGATTGTGTTTTTTAATTGATTTGGGTTACCTTGGGGAGAAAAATTTAATAATAATAATAAAAATTCCCTTGCTACTCGGGCTTAGGAATTCTTTTTTTACCTTAAAGCTATGGCACCCAGACATTATCCACGAGCGAATCGGACGGTTGAGGCCCAACGGATCGAGGCAGTTGACCAGAAGAGGGTTGACTGATATGAGGATGACGACTTGTAGTAGAGGACTCTACGCTCCTTCCAGCGACAAACCCTCGAGAAGTACGAGGGTAGCGTTTCTGACTCAGTAACAGAGGGATGGATCGAGGAGCTAGCCATCACCTTCTCTTTGATCCGTGATCTGAGGGAGTACTGGGTTCCATTGGTGTCAGTCAGCTGAGAGGAGCAGCGCGATAGTGGTGGATGCTTTTCCTAGGAGAGAAGACAGAGGCAGAGGTTTCATGGTCCAGTTTCGAGAAGGAATTTCGTGAGGAGTTCCTCTCCTCTATGGCAAAGGCTGAGAAGAGACAAGAGTTGCTCTCCCTTTAGCACGAAATCATGTCAGTGAGGGAGCTGGGGATCAAGTTAAATGATATTTTGCGCTTTTCCCCAGATCTCTTTCTGGATGAGGAGTCTCGGGCAAGATGATTAGAGGAGGCACTCCATCCTTCTCTTCAGTACGCTGTCACTCCTTTCACCCTTCCAACGTACCTAGCAGTACAGAAGAAGGCTGAGATAGTAGAGAGGATGCACTCGAAGGGAGGCACACCACGAGAGGGGAACCAACTGAGTTCATCAAAGGGGAAGGTGGTCAGTAGCAGGTCTCCAGCGACATGGCCTTCTATGTTTCGATAAGCAGGGATTAGGCCTCATCAGTTCCAGTCCTGATCTTCTAGTCCTCGCCCCTTTTTTATAAGTCTAGGACCAAAGTGTTTCCCTTTCAGAGTTTTCGGGCACATCTAGTGCAGGTGTCTGACTTGATATCCACATGGTGGAGGTGGGTAGTTTCAGCACCAACCTTAGCAGCATCCGTTGCCGGCGAAGCCTTTCCAACATCAGTAGTAGTCCCCTGGCCCTCCTAGGGATGACTTTGCAGGAGGAGAGACTGACACCAGGGTGCTCCTCAGGGACCTCGAACGGGGCATGGTTGGGGAGGTGGTCGACAGTAGCGAGGCAGAGGAGCTGGGCGTGGATAGTTGCACGCCGCAGAGTTAGTAGATCCGGTGGTACCAGAGGTCATTCAAGGTATGATCAGTTTATTAACCACTCTTGTTTCTGCCTTGTTTGATTCGGGAGCTTCGCACTCCTTTTTTACGCCCAAATTAGCCCATGCTCTAGGTCTGGATGCCGAGATACTTTTTGTGCCCCTAGTGTTGAGAACACCAGTTGGGGGTCAGACCAGCGTATCTTACTTTTTCTAGGGATGTAGACTGATGTTGGGACCGCATCAGTCCAGTGGAGACCTTCTTTCATTGTAGATGCAACAATACGATGTCATTCTAGGTATCGACTGGTTATTCTTCGTTCATGCCATCATCGACTACTATCGGAGAAGGATTGAATTCTCCAACAAGGATGGACGACATGTGGATTTTTTTGGGGAGCAGAGTTATCAGGTGGGGAGTCGACATGTGGAGCCACTCCTTTCTATGCTGGATGAGGTGTCAGTGGAGTCAGCAGATGCAGGAATGATGGATGTCCCAGAGGTCGTAAGAGAATTCCATGATGTCTTTCCCGATGAGGTTGTGAATCTACCCCCTCGACGTGACATTGAGTTTGGGATAGACTTACAACCTGGTGCCTGCCCGATCTCGATGGCTCCTTATCGGATGTCACCTTTTGAGTTACGGGAGTTGCGGATTCAGATTGATGATCTAATGGAGAAGGGCTTTGTTTGACCCAGCGTGTCGCCGTGGGGTGCTCCAGTTTTGTTTGTAAAGAAGGCAGATGGTAGTTTACAACTGTGCATAGACTACCGGAGGTTGAATCATGTGACGGTCAATAATTGTTACCCCCTCCTGAGGATAAATGATCTTTTCGACCAGTTGATGGGAGCAGGTTGGTTCTCTAAGATCGATCTGTGGTCTGGATACCACCAGTTGAGAGTGAAGGAAGGTGATATCACGAAGATAGCTTTCAGGTGCAGATATAGCCACTTTGAGTTTGTGGTCATGCCGTTTGGCGTTACGAACGGACCAACTATGTTCATGAACCTCATGAACTCTATCTTCCAAGATTTTCCGGACCAGTTCGTTGTGGTGTTCATCGACGACATCCTTATCTACTCAAGATCAGAGGAAGATCACGTTGAGCATCTTAGGGAAGTTTTGGGAGTCCTTTGACACCACCATCTTTATGGGAAATTGTCTAAGTGCAAGTTCTTGATGCGAGAAGTACATTTCCTTAGACACATAGTGTCTCAAAAGGGAATAGCAGTAGACCTGTCGAAGGTCGAGGAAGTCATTTCATGGGAAGCACCCAAAAATGTTTCGGAAGTTTGTAGTTTCTTGGGTTTGGCAGGCTATTACCAGAGGTTTGTGCCCAACTTCTCTCGAGTTTCAACTTTGACTAGGAAGGACCAAGCCTTCGTGTGGAGCGACCAGTGCCAGATAGCTTTTGGCTACCTAAAATAGAAGCTGGTTAGTGCTCCAGTACTCAGATTACCAGAGGAAGGGGTGTTGTTTGAAGTGTTCTGTGATGCTTCTAGCCTTGGGTTGGGATGTGTACTGATGCAGTAGCGAGGAGTGATCTCTTATGGGTCTAGGCAGTTACGTCCTCATGAACGTAACTATGCCACCCATGATCTGGATCTTGCGGCCGTGGTGTTCACATTGAATTTGTGGCAGCATTATCTCATCGGAGAGTGCTTTGTGGTCTTCTCATATCACAAGAGCTTGTGTTATGTATTTTCCCAACAGGATATGAACTTACGATAGCGCAGATGGGTTGAGTTCCTCTAAGACTATGACTTCAATATCTCTTATACTGAGGGAAAGGGTAATGTTGTGACTGATTCCATGAGTAGGAAATCACATAAGGAAGTAGTTCGGTAATCTGTAGATGCTTGGAGAGCGATGGTAGAGTTAGCGGCCTTGCATTTGGATGCAAGGGTGGAAGGTGGAAGAGGATATCTATTTCAGATGACTGTAGTTTCCTCTTTATTGGTGCATGTGGAAGAGTCTCAGTGGGGGGACTTTGAGGTGGAAGTGATTCGAGATCGTGTTTATCAGGGAAATGCTCCTGAGAGATGGTCGGAGGATGGTCAGCATCAGATGCTTTTCTGTGGAAGGATTTTTTTTTTCCGGAGATAATGCATAAAGGAGTTCTCCTTGAGTTGCATGGATAGGCTTTAGTGGTACATCCTGGGGTCTCAAAGATATACCAAGGCATGAGGGGAAAGTTTTGGTGGCCCAGGGTAAAGCGGGCAGTGACAAAGTTTGTGGCTAAGTGCCTAGTGTGTCAGTAAGTGAAGGCTGAACTCCGTTTTCCTGGAGGGTTATTACAGCCTTTAGATGTTCCCGAGTGGAAGTGGGATGAAATCTCGATGGACTTCGTCACTGGGCTACCCAGGGCTCAGGGAGGCTATGATTCCATCTGAGTAGTGGTGGATTGGTTGACAAAATCAGCTCACTTCTTGGAGATTAAGGAGTCGAGCCCGGTGAGCACCTTAGCCCAGAGGTATGTCGATGAGGTGGTACGGTTGCACGGGATTCAGAGATCTATTTTCTCTGATCAGGACACGCGGTTTACCTCACGAGTTTAGAGGGGATTATAGCATGCCTTTGGCACACATCTACGCCTTAGTACTGCTTTCCACCCTCAGAAAGATGGGCAAATAGAACGAACGATCCAGACGTTGGAAGACTTGCTACATGCATGTGTTCTGGATTTTGGGGGATCATGGGTATGACACTTGCCTCTGGTGGAGTTTGCTTATAACAATAGCTTCCACCCCACTATCAGCATGACACCATTTGAGGCCATGTATGGAAGGCCGTGTCGTTCACCCGTTTGCTGGATAGAGATTGGGGAAGCAGCTGTTCTTGGTCCAGAAGTGGTGCAGGGCACCACTTCGAAGGTTCAGCTCGTGCGTGAGAGGATGAAGGCAACCCAAGAATTAAAGAAGTCATATGCCGATTGTAGGAGGAGGCCCTTGGAGTTCGAGGTTGGAAATCATGTGTTCTTGAAGGTTTCCCCTCGACGTGGGCAGCGAAGGTTTGGGAAGGGGAGTAAGCTCTCCCCTAGGTCATCGGACCTTTTGTGGTGCTGGGATGAGTTAGTGAGGTGGCGTATTAGCTGGCATTGCCAACTCAGTTGGAGAAAGTTCACAACATCTTTTACGTCTCCCAACTTCATCGATATCTACACGACGACTCCCACACCATCGATTGGGGAGAGTTAGATGTCGAAAACGATGAGACCTTCATAGAACGACCAATCAAGATCTAGGATCGTAAAGAGAAAGTGCTTCGTGGATGAACCATCTCCTTGGTTCGTGTGTTTTGGAGGCATGGTGGCCTGGAGGAGAGCACTTGGGAGCAGGAGGCCCAGTTATGCGTTCAGTACCCAGAGCTGTTTTGACTTCCTTGTTGTTTTTTTTGTTCTGAGTTTTTTTGAGATGTTTCACCTTATTCTTTAATATATGAAATGATTGTTCTGATTGTTTTGTGTCTGAATGTGTGATGATGGGAAAACCTGACTACTAATCAAGGTGAATTAATGTGGATGCGATTAAACCCGTGCGGGCGAGTCAGTGCCGCCCAAAGCGGATAATATCCTGATATGTAGGAAGGGACTCCCTGACTCAGGTGTTGGACAGTGTGATCCTTGTGCTTGTTGTGGATGTTTGTGGTTGATAAATCTTGGGGGATTATTCCTGGATGTAGGGCGTTCTGTTCTAGCTTTCGAACAACTCATGGGTTTTCCCCTGGGAAGTATCTTTAGAGGGTGGTTTTTTGGACCCCACTTTCTACTTTCTAGTTTGTTCTTATATTCTTCAGGATGAGAATAGTTTGAGAAGTATCTGATGTAATGGACCGGGGTTTTGGGGTCCATTACATGGTGAAAATATGATGTTTGGGGTGTTCTGGGTGGTCTGGATGGCCATCCTAGCTTCTCGGTGAAGCTTAAGACTCCTGACAGTAGCCTTGGCCTACTGGTGGCCTCGACTTACCGGTGGCCTCGGCCTACTGGTGGCCTCGGCCTACCGGTAGCTTGGCCTACCTGTGGCCTCGGCCTGCTGGTAGCTCGGCCTACCGGTCACCTCAGCCTACCGGTAGCTCGGCCTACCAGTGGCCTCGGCCTACCGGTATCTCGGCCTACCTGTGGCCTCGGCCTACCGGAAGCCTTGTCCTACAGTAGCTCGGCCTACCAGTGGCCTCGACCAACCGATAGATTGGTCTACCGGTAGACCTTGCCTACCGATGACCTCTCCACGGGTTTTCCAGTAGCGCCTCTTTTTTTGCACGAATTGGTTTTTTTAAACCATGTTTTGACCCCTTTAAGCCTATTTTAAATCCCATTAATGGCATTTAATTAAAAAATTGATGAGGTACCCTCAAATGAAAGCTCATGCATTTTGGTCATGCCTTTATCCGCATTTTCAGAAATGCCTCTACCGCATCCTGTGAGGAGTCCTTCCTTAAAGAGGTGTGCCTCGGTTTTAACCACCCCGAAGGGCGGGGACCTTTTAAGTTAGACGTGTGGGGTGGTCCAGCCGCGTGGTCAACCCACAATCCCACTTCTTCCGTGGTTTTGAGTTTTTCTCTATATCTTAACCATCCCGAGAATGATGTATCTCAGCCTTTATAACCTAAAGGCTTCTCTTATCCCTAGGTTTCTTATTTCTCTATCACCCTCTGCTTGGAATACCCTTCTTCCTGGTGAGTTGTACCCCCACGAAGTTTTCCTTGATCGCGTTCCATGGAGTTCTTGCTACTCCTGATTTCCAGTTTCCACATGAGGACTTAACGTCGATCCTTGATCAATCAGGTAGGGATATTACCTTTGACTCTCCTCCTTGTGTATCATGTGGAGTGGGTGTTCTATGGTTCCCACAAGGCAGTTAATAAATTCTGTAATGAAGATAATAACCGGTTAAATAACGGGGATGAGGAATTTGTTAATGTTGTTACATGTTTTTACCCATGCTTTCCCTATGATGTTGTTATGAATTGAATGGGCTTAGGCCTACTGAAAATCACGGCCTTTGGGGGACTTTGTTTGTGCATATATTCTTTGCTTTGTTTTACTCATCGTCTGGTGAATGAGAATCATGTATGAATTGGTTAAACTCTTAAACTTGGTTGTTGTATATGAATTCCCATAACCTTGTGTGATCACCCCAGTTGAACTAAATAATATAAAAGAATGAATTATGAATGCTGGGATGGTTTAGTTATGAAATGGGTGAAGGGGTGAATGTGTTTTATTATGGATGGGTAAATAGCGGGGCTGTGAATGGTGTGGTTGGAATGGCATGAGTTGTTGTATGGCTGTGGTGGTGTTTGGCAGCAGGGCTGCAAGTTGGGATGTGAACATGAATAAAAGTGGAAGTTTAATAATGAACTGGGTGGAATGGTAATGATTTAATGTGGGGATAACCAATGGTTTGTTGGGTTTTTATTTGGTTCTAGTATTTGGAGGGTTTCCACTGATCCCACTTTGATGTTATTATTTACAAGAGAACCGGGTGTGAATGCTTAAATTATCCGATGGTTTTCCTTCCTGCTTTATTGTTGTTTCATCTGTGATTATGCCTATTAGTTGCCCGTTAATGAAGGGATTAACTCATACTGAACTGTTATGAAATGATAACTTGAATAGGGAAACTAGGAACTGTTTGTTGTGTGCCTGTTTTCTGAGGCAGCAGTGCTTGGGCACCTGCTTGTATCTGTTGAGGAGCCATAGGTTGGGCTATGTGTTGGTATATATATATGTGTAACTGTATGTTTTGTTTTTAGTCACACCCCACCCATGTTGGGAACTTAGTGTCGGACACCCCATCTCATGGGGAAGGGTGTTTCCCCCTAGTTACTCTCCTTCCTACTCCCTCTTCCCTAGGCTGTGATGGATGGAGGCAAACTTACACCCAAGACTCTTAAGGTAGGTTTCGTTTGGTGTGTTGTTAGCCCGGGACTCTTTGGGCAATTTTTTTTCCCAAGAATCTTCGGGATGAGGCCCAGGTGTTTTCGGGCAGGGGTTCTGGTTACGGTTTTTTTTTCAGGTGTCTTTGGGATGAGGCCAAGGTGTATGCAGGTAGGGATGTGTGTTTGTGAGGCCCAGATGTGTGAGGGTAGGGATGTGGATGGTTGTGGGTCCCAGATGTGTGTGGGTAGGGATGTTGATGGTTGTGAGTCCCAGGTGTGTGCGGGAAGGAATAGCATGGTAGAGTCATGACGTTTTCCATTAGGGATGAGCAGCTAGCTAGTGGGGGAAATAGTGGTGTGTGGTACCCAAATGTTTTGTTCTTTACTGTTATCTTACTGCTTGTGTTATTTGGTGAGCGTGTCCGGTGAGGTGAGATGGATAAATTCCTTGATAGATGATGTTTATTCTGCTTATCACGGGACTTTAGGATGTCTCCCCACTTGTGCACGAGAGCTTTAGGTTTTCCTACTGAGTATACTTTGTATGCTCACCCTATGTTTACTTTCAGGTTTCCAGGAGAGTTTCAGAGGCCATGTGGGACCTTACTAGTTTGGACGTTGGAGTTTCTGTTGGTCGCTGTTGGATTCTGCTTAGCCTTTTTTCTTTCCTGTTTGGTATTTTACTTTGGATTCCTTGTACTTTGTTTAGTTTTATTATTAAAACATGCATGTAGTTTGGTTTTTTACTTTGAGTTTTCTATACTTGGTGGTGTTTGGTGTTGAATCATTCTTTATTATAATCTTGGTTAACTAAAAAGGGTAATGCCTCTCATATTGTGAAAATTTTATACCCTTGGTGCTAGTCGCCACTCTGGGGCCTACTGGAGGCGGGACTCGGGGGTCATTATCTCATCTTCGACTAGATTAAGGAAGGGCGGGGACCCTTGCCGCCCCTTCCATCATCTTGCCGAAGGCGGGTCATGAAAAATATCATTTATAAGAATAATTAACATTATTTAATATGGTAAACTTAAATTTTGGTCATAATTAATAGTAGAAACATTAAAAATTTGTTACCACGGTTAAGGTTAAAACAGGTTTACTTGGGGTTAGACTAAAAAGATAAGGGTAAAAATGACTAAAAACTTGTGTAATTTATATTTTATGGAAATATTTCAAACTTATATCATATAAGGATATATAATGAACAATTTTGGATCCCTGTGTCCAAAATATGTGACCTGATATTATTGTAAAACTTTGAAAAATTACTAGTGTGCCACTCACCTCAATTATAAAAGGGAATACACTCTCCTCTTCTATATACAATCAAAGAGCCTTTTATTTAGGTAAATACATAACAAAATAATTTCCTTACATACATAACCATAAACTTTAGTACCTTTTTTGATCATAAAACATTTATAATAAGGATTTAAGTGAAAAACTATAGAGGTTATTTGAAGAAGATGTATCATTTTTAACCGAACATTTTTCATTTTATTTATTATTCCACCTCCTTAAAATCTTATTAAAATATAATTAAATAATAATAAAAATATATTAAATATACTAATATGTTATTTTTTTAATTTAATAAAATAAATCCATATCCTTATCTATCAAATGGGATACGAAACCATCAATCGTGTGTACGGCGGACTGCTGTCTCACGAATCGATGTAATTTGTTTTCCATCACCAGCTCTCATGGATGTATATAATTATGGATTTAATAAAAATATATGATATTTATGAAATAATTATACTTATGTAATTATAATATCACATTTACCATCTTACCTTCCAATCTGTAGGAAAATGATAACGTCACTCGTGCGTACGTGTGGACTACTGCCTCCACAAAGTGATGTGAATCATTTTTCATTTCTGTTTTTCATGGATGGTTTTAAGTATAGGTTTTATGAATATATATTATTTATATTATATAATAATTATTCCTTAAAGTTTAATTATTATTTTATTTTCTTTTTTTCCATCCGTTTAAAAATGAAAACAACGTTCATGTGTACGTACGCCTACTATCTCCATGAACAATGTAATTCATTTTTCTATCTATAAATTTTATAGATGAATATAAATATTTATAGAATAAATATATATGATATTTATATCATGATTAAAATTATGTATATGATGTAACCATGATCAAATTACAAGGACCACAACTATCGAATCAAAACATACATGAAAAACTAAGCAGTTATTACTCAGAATAGTGATTTTAATAAAGAATTGTTAATAAATGGGTGATAAAAGGAAATAAGTAAATAATATATTGTGTTATATATATGAGTATGGTTACAGAATATATGTTTAATAAACCTATATTTATTATACCATAATTTCTAACATGTGTGAAGGAAGTCATACATAATGTAAGGAATTTTCATCTCACTTTAATTTTCGTGAGACAAATGCCATACTCACCACTTGTTTCTTTTAAGTAGTGTATATAATGCCCATGAATTTATTTAATGGTTATTATTATGAAATTTATTGGTATTTATATATCCATATAGGTCTATTTCTTTCATGGGGATTATTATTCAAAAATTTCCAAGGGATTAATGTTATAATCTTATTATTTATCAAGATTGTCTATGATTAAGTTTATGATGATGAAATATCATGATATATCTATAAATAATATCATTTATTTTATTCTACACTGGTTATTTATTTATACTACATGTTTTCCTTTCATGATACTTTCTTTAGGTACTCAAGATACCAAAATAATATTTTTAAGTAAAACTGACTTTATTTCTCTCTTTGATAAAAAATACTTTTTATTCCATATCCATGATTTCTAAAAATGTTTTAAAAAATGTTTTAATATAATCCTATAATATTTTAAATTCATTTTTACCCATGTTTTACTTTTTACAAAATTGTTTAAATGGAATATTCTTGTTATTTTCTGAATGAGGTACTTTTGAACTTTTTACTAAAAATGTAAAAGTAATCTTTATTTTAACGTATATAACATGAATGGAATTTCCCAAAATCATGAACAATGAATTATTTTAATATTCCTTTACAGTTTTTCATGTTTATTTTCAAATAAAAAGTTTTCATTAATATTTCAGAAATTTTTAGATTTTAAATAAGTGATTTCAAAGTGGACAGTCTATTTTTCAAAAGAAATGTTCCAATGATCTTTTAAAGGAATTTTTAATCCAAGATAATATACTTGATGTTAATTATGATTTAATTAGGATATAACATAATTAAACCAACCAATTTATTTCTTTTTATGTCTTATTATTATTGTTATTTAATAATTATTCTATAAAATCTGTTTCATTACTATAGGTTAATTAAGTTATGAAACCCATTTTTTTACAAGGGTTATGCTTTGATGAAATGATGAAATGTTTATGAAACCTTTATCATTTTCACAGGTTATGATATGATGATTTTTTTATGATATTTTGGAAAACAAATGTATTATTTTTATTATGTGATGGGTGGGATTAGAATTATATATCCCTCTAATGAATTGGGTAAATATTGATATCTCATGAGATAAATAGGATTGGAATGAGGAGGTAACCTAGTTTATTAAGGGAATATATCCACTATAATAGTCTTAGGAGTGAACCTTGTCTACTATTATGGTTTGGGGATTGAACCCGATCTACTATGATAGTCTCGAAAGTAATCTTTTGAATACTAAGGAAATGATTTTCTATGCTTATATTTATGCCATAAATCTATGTATTATGATAATGCTATGATATCATAGAATATGTTCTTTTATTTATTTATGATTTATGTGTTATGAACTACCAAGATTTATTCTATGACATAATATTATGATCTTTAATATGCATGTCATGGTTTTCAAATGTTAAGATCATGTTCTCATACCCTTGTACTCATGTTATGTTAATATCTACCTTGTTTATCCTTATTGAGCATATGGTTTCACCCTTTATTATGTTTCCTTTCCCTAGGTTATAAATAAAGGTATTATGTGTGATATTTTTAAGAAGTGTGATAGTAATTAAGAACATAGTGGTAGATGATGTAGTTCACATATGAAACAGTTGTTTATGTATCCAAGTTCCCAAATAAATTAAACCTTTATATTTCTCATGAGTGTTTTTTTTGTAAAATAAAATGAATATTCATATATTAATATGTAATATTTATGTATGAAAATCCTAGGTCTCTATAGTTATTATAAAAAAATAGGTTTAGTTAACCTTTAGAAACCATTATGTGAAATATTTAGTGAATAAACTTAGGATAATTATATTTATAGAATAACATCCTAAGTTATGGTAAAGAAATGAATTTAGTTTTACTATAAAAAAATCCCTATATGGATACTAAAAGTGGATGTTTTTTTAGAACCAATTCATCTAGGGCCAATAACCCTAAAAAGAGTTGGTCGAATATATCTCATCCATAATTCTAGTGTATAGTGAGTGTTCCCTTATTTCTCACCTGGTTTGAAACTCCTGGGGATATGATTAGGTTAATTAAAATTTTCTTTATGAACTATCATGAATAATTTTAATAAATTATGATCATAAACGACCTAGGTTAAACCTAAGTTGTCATAGATTGAAAATAAGGAGTTAAGATTTTGAAATCCTATGAAGGAATTTTTATTATTGATCATTGATAAGAAATTACTGAATATCATGTTAACCATGCTGGTTTTTCTAAGGTATTAAAGATAGAATGATAAAGTTGATGTTGTAATAGGTATGATCAAATATTAAAGTACTATATTTGAGACTAGATAAATGAATTAATATATATTTGGAAAAGTCTCAAGTAATTTTATTTCATATCCTTAATGATTAGATGTTGAATTAGAAATGAGAACCCCTAATGGCACGATGATCACAAATCAAGTCTATGATTCTTATTCAGTTGATGTTTTTGGAAATGTGATTCTTGAAAATCTTGTTATTCTCCCTCTAGTTGAATTTTATGTTATCTTAGAAATCGATTGGATTTCTCTACATAAACCCCACATCAATTTCTGAGGAAGTGAAGTCACATTTTATATTTCAAAGAAACCTGTTATCATTTATCTGTATGATGATAAATATTAAATTCAAATGGAAATCACATCCATTATATGGGTCATGATTCTTATTCAAAAGGGGTGTTTATCTTAGATGGTTGGGGAGAAACTCAACATCGATGATATTCCTATTGTGTAGTAGTTTCTTTGATGTATTTTCATAAGAGTTTTATAGTCTTCCATATAATCATAGAATTTAGTTATCAATATCACTCATACCTAGTACCACACCTATTTAAAATACTTTCTATAGAATGGACCTAATTGAGTTACTGGAATTAAAGAAGAAAATATAGTAGAATCTTGATAAAGGATTCATTCAGCCAAGTTCATCACCTTGGGGTGCACCTATTCTATTTATTAAGAATAAATATGGATCAACATAACTCTATATTTATTATTGGGAACTAAACAAGATCAAAATCAAGAAAAAGTATCCTCTAACCAATATTGAAGAATTGTTTGACCAATTGTACAGAGCTCAATACATTTTCAATATTGATCTTCATTCTTGATATCAAAAATTGAGGGTTAAGAAGGTTGATATAATCAATAAAATATTCCATACAAGGTATGGACACTATGAATTTATATTTAAGCTATTTTTTCTTACAAATTCCCCTTCCATATTCATGGATTTAATGAATATATTCTTTAGATATTGCCTTAATCAGTTTTTGGTAGTCTTTATAAATGATATTATTATATATTCAAAGAGAAATAAAGAGCATGAATATCACTTGAGAAATGTATTTAAGACCCTCAAAAAGGATAAGATGTATGAAAACTTTACAAAGTGTGAATTTTGGCTATAAAAGGTTTCATTTTTGGGTCATATAATCTCATGTGAGGGTAAATATATAGAACCATAAAATACTAAGGCTACTAAACATTGGTCCAGACCAACCACTATGACTGAGATCTATATTTTTCTTGGCCTGGATGTGAAGAATTTCCCTTGAATTTCTAATCCACTCACCAAGTTAACTCATAAGGGAGCTAAGTTCCTTTGGACTGATTAATTTGAAGAATATTTTAAAAAACTAAAGAGATAGTTATTCAGTGAACCTATGCTTACATTAATCTACAGCAGGGAAGGATTTTTAATCTATACTAATTGATTAAATAATGTAATGGGATGAATTCTCATGAATAATGATATGTTGATAACTTATACCTCATGAAAATTAAACGTTCATGAAAAAAATTAACCAAATAATGATTTGGAGTTAGATGTGGTAATTTTTTCATTATATATATGGATACATTATATTTATAGATAAAGGCGTGATATATATACTAATAATAAAATTTTAATGTATATATTCACATAGAAAAAGTTGAATACGTTATAGAGAATATTGATATAGTATATTAAATATTATGACTTCTCAAAAAATTACCACCCTAGGAAAGAAAACAAGGTGGAAAATGCTATGAGTCAAAATAATCATTTATCTATGATAAATAATCATAAAAGATCCAATATTTATAGATTTACTAAGGATGGATCTTGAAATATTGAAGGAAATAGAGAAATATTATTCTTCTCAAATGAGTGTTCAACCTTCTATCCATGTGAGAATTAAAAAGGAAAATAAGAAAGTTATGGAATGGTAGAAGATGGTGAGAAACATTACTGAGTTTAACCTTGATTATGAAATAATGATAAGGTTAAAGAACCATGTATGTGTTCTGTCTATACCAGATGTCATGAACCAACCCAGATACCTTGGTACATTGATAACCAAGCCAGTATTGACATAACATAAAGAGAATTCTCAATCCCCATAGGTTGGAGAAAAGCACCTGGAATCATACAATGTGAAAGTGGGAATGAATTTTCCACAAACATAATGCGAGAAAGTTAAACAATTCAGTATGCATATAAGGAAAACTCTATAAGGAGTAGTGTACCAAAGTTCAAATAGATATTAAAACCCAAATTATAACCATAAATTAGTAGAAAATAGGATAACAACCCAAGTACCAGTAGATACAACTCTCTAAGCCCAAGGATCAACAACTAATATGACCTCTTAGTGGAACCTTACCCTTGATTGAAAATGGAAGAAGATAATATACAAACACCTAAAGGCACAAGTAGGGTGTGACCTAAAATATCGGTAGAGTCTCACTAAGGATTCCATAATAATATGCCACAATTAATTAACCAAATAAAGATTTTAATTTTTAAATAAACAGGAATGGAAGTTAAAAGAAAATTTTAAAAAATCATGATTTACATTTAAGATGATAAAAATAAGTTAAATAAATGGATTAATAAAAATTTTATATTATACTATTTATATAAATTCATAAGGCATATGTAAAAGAGTTTAAAAACAATATAATATATTTTAAATATAAACAATGAGAAACAAGGTCATTTTCCAAGAGGTACAATAGTTCCAGGTTATGGAATCCTCACAAACTTATATAATGATAATGAAAATGTGTACACTTGTTCCTTTGGCACTGGTCAAAGAGGACACATCGACATCAAACTGAGGAATAAAATATTACAAAAAGTTTATGTTAAAGTTGTCAAGTGTCAATCCTTTTCTAGGGAATTCCCATCCTAGCGTGTTTGTCCGAAATAACTCACTAACTACCTAAGATTTTATGTGATCTAATAACAATCAATGATGGGAAATTTATTTTAAATATATTTAAAATAAAATTCATCCCATTATCCCATTTCAAATATTCCAATTTCCCTTTAAAAACCAATACATAGGGTTTTAAACAAATAATGATTTTTTTCCAAGATAAACCCACTGGGTATCTATCAAAATCATTTTAATCCATTTTATAAAATACCAATTTGAAATCAATTTAATCAAATAAATTTTATAATTTAATTTCCACAATTAAATTACATAATTTAATTTAAACAATTTCCATCCAATTTCACAACACACCTTAATTCAATAGAATTGGGTTTTTTCCCAAAATTCATGCCAAATCCAAATTTCAAATCCCTAATTCAACGTAATTGGGATATTAATAAATAAATTTAAATAAATTACATTTAAATCAAAAAATTTGATTTAAATCAATAAATATAAGGTTAATCAAATTGGCCAATCAAAATAGAACTACCTACCTCGAGATCAAGGGATCTCAAAACAAAATCCCCAATAGGGAAACTCTAATAAAGAACATTGAAAAAATGACCCAAAAATCAAACCCATATTCAGTATCCAAACCAATAGGGATTAGATCCTCCGACAACAAAAATATCTAAAAAACCCTCGGGAAGAAATAGGAGAGAATGGGAGAAAGAGAAAGGTAAGTGGAAACTTATCAGGAAGGGATCAAACATCGTTCGACTAACTTCGATTCAATTTAAGAGGGGTGTAGAGGGGAAAAAATTACCTATTGGGAACCTTTAAGGAAGAAGAAAACACTATGGGGTCATGTAGGCCCATTAAGAACATAAAAATAAGGTTTTAGGATTTTAGAAATTAATCTTCGGATTAAAAAATCCTATACGCACGGTTTCCTGGGCAGGGTTGCATAGTTAGAAAAACCATGTTCCCTAAGCATGAAACTATTTTAATAGGGTTTTATGGTTTATACTAGGTGGAAAAATGGTTTTTCAAACTATGTTCTAGCTATGAAAACCCCCACTATTTGTATTTTCATAGTTTATACTAAGAGGGTGCACCATTTGGGAAAACCATACTCCAACCGTGAACAACCCAGAAACTTTTATTTTTTCCAAAATTTTCAATTGAAACTTCTCTGAATGAAACCCAAAAAAATAATGATCCAAATAGAGGTTTAGTAATACTTAAAAATAGTAACAAAATGTCACAACCACCCCATCATAGAAACTTTCTATTCCTATAAATCCTATTAAGAAGATCCCATGGAAAAAAATGAGGCCACTGATCTCTCATCAGTGCCTCCCTCCCCACATCTCATGAGTATCAGAACCTTGCTTCCATAATACTTAAACCAAAGGAATAATCCTCCCATTAATCAACCTAGTTTCAGAACCAATTATCCTAAATGGATTCTTAATCATAGATAAACTAGGTTCAACTTCAAGATCTCTCCAGCTCAGAACATGTGATGGATCATATAGATACTTTAGAATCTACAATATATGGAACACATTATGTATCAACTTCAATTTTGGAAGAAGTGATAAATGATACTTAACTTTTACCACCTTCTCAATAACCTCAAAAGTTCCTAAAAAATGAGGAGTAAGCTTCCCTTTCCTCCCATGCTATCAATGACCCAAAATAGGTGAAAATTTTAATAACATATGATCACTAATTGAATATTACAATTGTATACAGTGATGATCAACACAATACTTTTACTAGATTGATGCTGTTAATATCCTCTGAAGAATCAAATGGATCTTTACTATCGTCTCTTGAAACAAGCTTGGTCCAACCAAGGAACTCTCACCAATATCCAACCAACACAACAAAGATCTATAATCCCATCCATAAAAGGCCTCAAAAGGATCCATTATAATTTAATAATGGTAAATATTATTATAAGAAAACTAAACCACCCCCAGATGGTCATCCCAAGCCCCGTAAAAGTTGAGAACACAATCATAGAGCATATCCTAAATAATCTGTATAGCTATTTCTATCTCGACATCTACCTGCAGATGGTATGCCATGCTCAAATGAACCTAATATCCCACTCCCTCCTAAAGGCCTCTCCAAAAATGAGAAGTGAACTAAGGATCCCTATCAGAGACTATAGTAGATGGAAATCCATGAAAATGAATGATATATTTCACATAGAGATTTCCCAACTCATCAAATTTGGTTGTATCATGAATGGGTATAATGTGATCTGATTTGGTCAGCCTATTTATTACAACCCATATCACATTTTTCTTTCTCTGGGTATATGGATACCACACCATAATTTCCATAGATATCTTGTCCAACTTTCAATTCGGGATTGTAAGTGGCTAAAGAAAACCCGAATGTTTTCAGTGCTCAGCCTTAACCTGTTGTCATGTATAACATTGAGAAACAAACTTAGAAATGCTCCACCTAATACCTAGCCACCAGAATTATCACCATATTTCATAGAACATATTTTTTGGTTCCTAGGTGAATTTCCTACTAAGAATTATAGAAATCCCCCATCACATCTTTCCTTACTGCTAACGACACAACAAAACGATTTTTATAACATAGAATTCCCTAAGCAGAGAATGACTATTCCACTATGGTATCCCAACCATAAATAGAGTCTCTAATGCAATGAAATAATCATCAAGATATTGTTCCTATAGGATCAAATTGAGAAGAGAAGATGTCAACTGAACACTAGCCAAACAAACCTTGACCTCTGATTCCTGAACTCCTATATGAAACTATGAAAAGTGATTCATCAAGACACACTCTTATAATGATTATCTCATATCCTGGGTCAGAAGTTTCATGCTCAACTCATCTGTGATGAAATTCTTTTCCCCAAGGTATAGGATATTTTAAAGTCAAAATATTGAAGGTATTACACCTAACACCTCTAGAAGATATTTAGATCTTTTTGAGAGAATATATAACTCAATATCTTGTGATCTGAATACACATAAAACCTTTCTCCAAAAAGGTAATGCCAAAAAATCTTAAGTGCATGAATCATAATGGAAGTTCAAGGTCATGGGTCCGATAATTCTTCTCGTGTTTCCTAATATTACAAGATCTATAAGTAATGAATTGATCAACTTGCATAAGAATGCAAACCAAACCTGAACCTGATGCATCACATAGGACCATGTAGCCCTGACCATCCTCTAGAATAGTCAACACCAACACAATAGTGAAAATACATCTCATCTCAACAAAAGTATTATGAAATTTCTCATTCCAAGAATACTTTACTCCATTTTTAGTGAGAGTGTTCATTGGAGAATCCAAATTTGATAAGTCCTTTACAAACCAACAATAATACCTAACTAAACCCAAGAAAATCAAAATCTTTAAAACATTATGTGGTTTATCCCATGTCATAACATCTTTCACCTTCTTAGGATTAACTGATATGACATGTTATGACACCATATGTCCTAAGAATTTCACTTACCGAATCCATAAATCAAATTTCAATATATTGGCATAAAGTTAATAATTTTTCAAAAATTCTCGAGCTGCTCTAAGATGACGCACATGATTCTTCACAGACTTAGAGTAAACAAGGATTTCATCCACAAAGACTACCATGAAGGTATCAAGATAATCATGAAAAATCCTATTCATCAAATCTGTAAATACTTTAGGAATATTGGTTAGAACAAATGGAATAAAAAGGTACTCAAAATGGGCATACCTACTCCAAAAGGTAGTTATATAAATGTCATATTATTTTATTCTCAACTGATGGTAACTAGACTAATGATAAATCTTTGAGAACCACTTATCTCCCTTCAACTGGTCAATAAAAAAATCATCAATCTGTGGCAAAAAATACTTGTTCTCTACCATAACTTGATTAAGTTTTTGGTAACTTAAATAAAGGTAAAGTAACCCATAATATTTCTTAGAAAATAGAAATAACACCACCTAAGGGGACATACTTGGGCATATAAATACTTTCCCTATAAGATCATACAATTGAGTATTCAACTCTTTAATTTTAGTTGGTTCCATGCAGAAGGAGGGAATTAGAACTGGTTGAGTACTAAGATATAATTTGATAGAGAACTCAACCTCTGTTACGACTAGAAAATTATATAATTTATAATAAAAAACATCAGGAAACTTTAAAAAAATTGGAGGGATATCACCACTCAAATATTTTTGTTCTAGATCAAAAGGAAACATAGATATCACTTTCCCCAACTCTTGATGAGAGGGTCCGGATCTACTCGAACTCGAGTCCCATTCTCTTTGAATGATAGGGAATACACCACCAGGTGTAGTAAAGAAGACCCATCAATGGTAACAATCAATCCAAGATTTATTAGAAATGATCCAATCCATCATAAATATGATGTTTAGCGGTTTCATGTCGAAAAATAGAAAATTCCATGCAAGATCAAAATATTCTAAAGGGAAAACACATGTGGGACTACAGAGACCCTACTATATCTTCATTCCAAGAGGTGTAATAATATCCATTACACATGATAAGAGCTCGTAGTAAGATTTAGTAGATTAAAAATATGAGTTTAAATAAATGAGTGGGATGCACTAGTATTAAATAAAGAAGTCACTAATGATGAAGCTATAGTGATGGTAACTATCACATTTTCTAGACACATATCTACTTCCTATAGAGACTCTTACACTAAATAAAGAATCTTTGTTTCATATTATTGTGTCTAAAATCCCTTTTTCCTTAAAGAATCTGATTGACCCATAATTTTAGAAGGGTTTGATGATCCTATGCCACTAAATGGAGTGGAATAGATATAGAATACCTTTTATAAGTGACCTGAGGATTTATAGGAACCACATACCTTAGGTAACTTACTACAAACCCTTTTTGAGTGACCTATATTTCCACACTGGTAACAAATCAAGGGCCCTCTTACAAAAATTGGTAGGAGGTCTAGAAAGACCCTGCTGTCAAGAACCACCATGAGAATCATCATATTTCCTCTTTACTTTAAAGGAACTTACACTTCCACTAGGAGAAAAATGAACTCCCGTCAACACTAACTTACCAACTAGGTTCATTTCAACCATCATTTATCTATCTATAACATCAGAATAAGAAGGGAAATTCAATAAGAAAACATAAGAATGAATATTAGATTGAAGTCCCATATTTAATTGTCGAGTCTTCATCTTCTCATTTGATACTATCTTAGGTGAGAACTGAACAAGCTCAATAAAACAATTTATATATTTTTTCATGGTCCCATTAGCCTGATCAATTTTGAAAAAATAATTTGACTTGTTTAGTACCATAGACTCTAGATAGAACTAGTTAGTGAAAATAGATTTGAAGTATCTCTACTCTAATACCTTGTTCTTCTTCTCCATCACTATCATGTCCCACAATCTCTTACTTATTCCCTTCAACATGAAGGTGGAACACTTCACCTTGATTTCATTAGGTGTCTCCAAGAACCCCAAAAAATGTTCAATACTACTCAAACAATCCTCATACTATTGAGGATAATTGGATCCCTTGAACACTAGTGGATTCTAGTGAAGGATTTCCTGAGAATGATTTTGGAAAAAAAACCTATGAGGTTCCACAGATGGATCTTGAACAAGAACTAGTGGTGGTGTCTATCCCAAAGCTTATAAATTATGCACAATCACTTCAACCAAACTCAGGTCCCTGAGAGGATTTTCTCACTATGATTCAGCAATATCTTCCTCTAGGATCTGATTCATACATCTTCCCAGGGGAATGCTGCTATACAACATCAGTGGACAACACTAAAGACATCAGATTAACATTCAAATAGATAAATAATGTAAAATTAGTCCCATCATACAAGTAAAAAAGATCTGGATTTCAATCTATCTAAATCAAAAGCAGGGAAAAGAATATAACTAATACTCAATACATCTTTACCAAGCCACCCCTGGTGACTTAAGGATCATTTTGGTGAGGCATGACTAGTCACTCAATCACAACTACCTCATAAGTCCCTAAAACATTACACAAATACATACTGACATCAAAGTAAGATTAAAAACCTGCACCTTTGATACCAATTTTTCATGAACCAACCCGGATACCCTGGTACCTTGATAAACAGGCTAGTCCTGACATAACCTGAAGGGAATTCCTGATCTCCATGGGTTGGAGACAAGCACCTGGAATCATAAAATATGAATGTGGGAACAAATTTTCAACAAACACAACAAAATAAAGTTAAACAAGTCGGTATACATTCAAGGAAAACTCCATAGATATTAGTGTACCAGAATCCAAATAGGTTTGAAAATCTAACATACAACAAAAAATTACTTGAAAATAGGATAACAACCCAAGTTCCAAAAGACACAACTCTCCAAGCCTAAGGATAAATAGCTAGTACAACCTCCAAGTGGTTCCTTATCACTTCTTGAACCAAGAAGAATATAATCTATAAACACCCAAAGTTACAAGTAGGGTGTGATCTAAAATCCCGGTTGTATCTCCCAAAGGATTCCATAATAATATGACACATTTAATTAAACAAATGAAACTTTCGATTTTTAAATAAATAGGCATGGAAGTTCAAAATAATATTTAAAAAAATCATGCTTTACATTTAAAAGGATGGAAATACCTTAAACAAATGTCTTAATACATATTTTATATAAAATAGTTTGTATAAATTTAGATGGAATATGTAAAATAGATTATAAATAATGGAATATATTTCAAATATAAATAATGAGAAACATGATTATATTCCAAGAGGTATGATAGTTCTAGGTTATGTGATATTCACACATATAATGATAAAAATAATGTGTACACAAGTCCCTTCGGAACTGGTCAAAGAGGACTCATCGAAATCATATTGAGGAATAAAATGTGATAATTTTTTTTTGTTAAAGTTGTAAAACATTAATCTGTGGATAGGGAATTCCCATTATAGAGTATTTTTCCCAAATAACTCACTAAATACTTAGTATTTCATGTTCTATAATAAAAATAAATGATGGTAAATTTATTATAAAATAGTTTAAAATAAAATTTATCCCATTCTCGCATTTCAAATATACTAATTTCCATTTAAAAAACTAGTACATGGGTTTTTAATCAAATAATGATTTTTTCCAAGATGATACCATTAGGTTTCTATAAAAATCATTTTAAGTCATTTTCTAAAATACCAATTTGAAATGAATTTCATCAAATCAATTTCACAATTAAATTTCCACAATTAAATTCTATAATTTAATTTAAACAATATCCATCTAATTTTACAACACAACCCAATTCAATAGAATTGTGTGTGTGTGGGGGGGGGGGTGGTTTCCCAAATTCAGGCTAAATCCAAATTTTAAATCCCCAATTCTATTGAATTTGGTTTTAAACAAACCAATTGAAATAAATTACATTTAAATAAAAAAATTGGTTTTAAATTAATAAATTTAAAGTTAATAAAACTGGCCAATCAAAAATAAAACCACCTACATCGGGATCACAACATCTCAAAACACAAATCCCTACTCAGGAAAATCCAATGAAGAACATCTAAAATGAGGATCTTAGAATAAACCCTAGATTAAAGATATGAAAAAATAGGGATTAGATCCTCCAACAACATGTAGATGTAAAAAACCATATAGAGGAAAGAGGAGAGAATGAGAAAGAAAATAGGAAGATGAAACTTATCGAGAAGGGATAAAACATCATTTTCCTAGATTCAATTCACTTTAGGAGGGGTGTATAAGGGCCAAAATCACCACTTGGGAGACTTAAAGGAAGAAGAAAACACTATAGAGGTCTTACAGGCCCTTTGGGTACCTAAAAAGAGGGTTTTGGGATTCTATAAATTAATTTTTGGATTAAAAAATCCCATATTCATGGTTTCTTGGGCATGGTCACACGGTTAGTCAAATCATGTGGCCTAACCATGCACCCATTTTAACGGGGTTTCACATTTTCTCTTAGTTGGGTGAACCATTTTTCAAATCATTCACTAGTCAAACAAAGCCCCACTATTTGGGTTTTCATATTTTCCACTGATAGGGAACATGGTTTGGGAAAACCGTGCTCCAACCATTTACAACACAAAAACTTTATTTTTTTTTGAAATTTTCACCCGAAACTTCTATGAATGAAACCCAACCAAATAATGATAAAAATAGGGGTTTATAAATACCTAAAAATATTAATATGATGTTACACCATATTTGAATAAGGAGCTATTAGAGGAGGTTCATAGTTCTTAACTCTTTATTCACCATAGAAGTTTAAATATGTATAGAGATTTTAAAGAGTTTTTATGGTGGGAAAACATGAAGATAGATATTTTAGAATATGTATCTCAGTGATTAGTATGTTAGTAAGTTAAGTCTAATAGAAAAAATTCTCAGGGGATGTGAAAACCATTACCCATTCTAGAATGGAAATGAGAAAACATCACCATACATTTTTTCATCAAAATCCCCAAAACATCTAAAGGCCATAATTCTATTTGGGTTATATTCAATAACCTTATAAGTTATCACACTTAATTTCTATTAGTAAAGACTTCTCTCTTGACCATATTTCTATAATATACATTAAAATAGTGGTAAGGTTTCATGAAGTACCACATGTTATTATATCTGACTGGGATCCTAGATTTATCTAAAAGTTTTAGAAAATTATTTAGCATGATCTAGATATAGAGTGATCTTTCAACACTTCTTATCATCCTTAGATATATGATCATTTATATTGAAACATTAAAACCCTAGAGGATATATTGAGATCTTATTCTATGGAATTCAAAGGTGGTTGAGATCAACACCATCCTCTAGTCAAGTTTTCTTACAATAATAACTTTCACTTAAGTATTCACATATATCCTTATGAATCTCTCTATAAAAAGAAGTGTAGAGATATAATGTAATGGAATAAATCTAGAGAAATAAATCTATTTGGACCTGATCTATTTGAAGAAATGGAAAAAGAGGTTAGATCCATTCAACAAAACACAAAGAAAGCACAAAGGTGATAGAAAAGTTAAGATGAAAATAATTAGAGAGATATAGAGTTTGAAGTTTATGAGAAGGTTTTCATATTAATTTATCTATGAAAGAAAAATTTGGAAAGAATGGATAGGTGATCCCTAGTTATATTGTGCCCTTTGAGATTCATGATTGAGTAAGGATGGTAGCTTATTAATTGGAACTTCCACTGAACCTATCTCTAGTTCATAATGTATTCCACGTATTTCACCCAAGGAATTATATACCTGAACCTTCATATGTAATAAACTAAAAATTAATACCAATGGATCATGATCTATCTTATGACGAACAACCAATGGATAATAGAGATAATGTTATAAGAAACAAGGCCACCCACCTGGTCAAAGTTTTCTAGTGAAACCAAAAATTTAAGGATGCTACATGGGAACCTGAGAATACGATGAGGTAAAATTATCCTCAGTTTTTTGTAACATAGTAAAAAAATTTTGGGGGTGAAAATATATTTAATTGGGGAATAATTTAACACCCATAATTTTTATAAAATATATATTTTTTCAAATAAATTTAATTTCTTTGATAACTTGCATTACACGCAACCGAGAATCTAAATGAACCATAATATAATATACTATTATAACATAGTCGTCAAAATAGTAGGAATAAATAGGTATATCTAAATTATAAAATGTATATGGTTTACAAAATAAATTCATTAGTTATCAAATGATTATAAATTAAAATAAAAATCATTTGAAATTAAAATAAAACATTTTTATGAAAAACTATCTCATGTGTACGATGTGTTTTTATCTTAATAAATGAAATCAATCACTCTTTGTGAATGATTTTAATAAAATTTTTATATTATATATTCAATTAAATGTTTTATTATCCATCTAATATTTTTTTTCTAGTCATGGGTTAAGATATATTTATTTTTATTCTTAAAAACTATGTTTTTTCTAAAAACTGTTTCATCATGTTTTGTGCACAAATTTTAAAAATAAAATTTCCAATCTTAGAAAATTTATTTGAAAAAATTAAATTAAATTTTTAAATAATCATTTAAAAATTATTTTACAGTGTTTTTATACTTAAGAGAAATTTTTCTTTGGAAAACCTCTTTTTATCAAATTTATGGGTTTGATTTTTAGTTAAATCATGCCACTTATAGTACTATGATTAAGGTTAAATGGGTTTATTGGGGGTTAAATTAAAAATATAAGGGTTTAAATGAACTAAAAACATGTATAATTATATTTTATAGACATATTTTGATCTTATATTATCTAAGGTTATATAATGAGACGTTTTTTTATCCTTGTGTTCAAGAAAGTGATTTTCCATTATTATAAAACTTTGAAAAATTATAAGTGTTCAATTCACCTCAAATATAGAAGGGAACCCCCTATCCTCTTTTCTACACACTTAAAAATAGAATGTTGGTTAATAAAAAAACTGAAAAAAATACTTTCCTTACATCCCTACCCATGACCTTGAGTCCATTTTTTAATCATTAAACCTTCCTTATAATTTTTTTGGTGAAAAACTATTGAGGTTATTCAAAGACGAGGTATCATTCTCAACCAAGATTTTTTGTTTTATTTATTCTTATACCTAATTTAAATATTCTTAAACTATAATAAAATAAATTTTTTTTATCTTCCATATATTTAGATGTTATAAAGTTAATGGAATAACATATATCCATCTTCTCCTACATCAAATGAGAAATGAAACCATCGATCGTGTGTATGGTGGACTACGCCTCACGAACTGATGTAATTTATTTTCCATAACTACCTATCATGGAAGTATATAATAATTGATTTAAAGTAAATATATGATATTTATAACATAATTATAATTATATAATTATAACATTTCATCTATATTCTTACCTTCCAATCCATTGGAAAATGATAACATTGCTCATGCATATGTATAGACAGTTGCCTCAACAAAGCGATGTGGCACGTTTTTCATTTTTGTTTTATATGGATGGTAATAAGGATGGTTTTGATAAATATATATGATGTATAATATATAATAATTATTATTCAAAGGTAAATTACTATTTACCTTTATTTCATTTCATCCATCAAAAAATGAAAACAACGTTCATGCGTACATATGATTTACCGTCTCCATGAATGGTGTAATTCACTTTTTCTATCTATAAAATTTAAGGATGAATATAAATATATATAATTAAAATATATTATATTTATATAATTATTAAAAATCTGGAAATAATGGAACCATTATCAAATTATAAGGAACAGAACTACAAAAACAAAACAAACATGAAAAATGAAGAAATTATCACCCAAAATAGTGATTTTAATAAAGAATTGTTATTTAATGGGTGATAAAAGTATATAAGTAAATAATATATAGTGTGATATAAATAATTAATGTTATAAAATATATACTTAATAATTATATATTTATTATATAATAGGTTGAAACATGTACAAAAGAAGTCGGATCTAAGGTAAGGGATTTTCATCTCACTTTAATTTCTGTGAGACACATTCCATATTCAACACTTGTTTATTTTATGTGGAGTATATAATTATGATGAATGTATTTAATGATTATTATTATAAAAATTATTATTATTTAAATTTCCACCAATTTTTCTTTCATTCATGACGCTAATGGTTAAAAAATTACTAAAGTGGTAAGGGATAAATGTTACAATCACATTATTTATCAGAATTGTCTATTATTAAGTTTATGATGATAAACTTTCATGATATATATCTCATAAATCTCAATTATTTTATTATCATGTGTTTATGTCCTTATATTACATGTTTTACTTTTATTTCTCTCTCTTTAAGTACTCAATATACAAAAAGAATATTTTTAAGGAAAACCAACTTTATTTCTCTCTTCGATCAAAAATTATTTTTCTTCTGTCAGACCTATAATTTTTAGATTATTTATTTTATTATTTTTATTGGGAATATGGTAGTTGATGTTGAGTCCAACTTAAAATTCCTGAGTTTTTATTTAAAAATGAATGTTTTGGCCTTGACTGTGTCCAGCGCACCGCGGTCGAAGGCGCGCGACCTCACCGGGGTCGCCGCGCGACCTCTCCCGGCTCATCGCATGCCCTGCTTGATGGTCAATTAATTAAATAAAATTGATTAATAATAGTGTAATAAAATTAATAGTGTGATGAAATAGAAACCAAATAGATTAAGAGTTATTTTTAGGTAATAATAATAACAATGTTATTCAGGGACATTATTATTATTATTAACATAAAAGATATAACTTTTTATTTTTATTTTAGTACCATCAATTGAGTTTTATTATTTTTATTATATTCTCATCATTATTCATACTTTAGTTTATAATAATAATAATAATTATGTGTATTTTGGGTTTTGCGTCACCAGACGCATGGGCAGGGCACGGTTTTGAGACCGTGTGGTCTGCTCGGATTTCAAAATGAGTCAGAACATAATAGAATACGGAAATGATAAAAAACAATTAAAAGGAAATAAAGTGATAATAAGAAGTCTAATAAACTTTAATAAATTGTCTTAATGATAATAATGAGAATTTTGTTTGAGAATAATAATAGTATTATTATTGCTAATAGTGTTAAGGATGTAAAATGTATTAAATTGTTCCTAATAATGTAATAATAAATTTTATTGTTAATATTATGTGATATTATTAAAATTTTTATTGTTATTATTTTAGTTATTTATTTTATTTCTTTTATATTTATTATTTACTTTATTATTTTTTATTTTTTTATTCTCTCTCTTGCTTAGGGTTTGGACACCCCTCTTTCTTCTCCCCAAGTATGTCGCGACTCCTCCCCTTGGAACCCCCCATCGCACCACTGGATTTTCGGCCCTCCATCTCCCAGTCGAGCATCTCTTCCCATTCTCCTTTGAATCCCGCCGCACCCCCTTGGTTTTCCCTCTTTCCCGTCGCACTAACCCCCTGGCCTCTCCATGGTCCGCCGCACCCCCATGGCCATCGACCTCCTTCTCCTTGGAACCCCGCTGCGCAAACCCTCCCAATAACACCTTGACCCGCTCGGACCCACACGAACACCCCTGACCGGCACCCTCCTTCCGTCCAGCAGAAACGCCCCGCACCCTACCTCCTTCGGACGAACCGCGCCCGGTGACCCCTGCTGGCCGCACCCCATAGGTCCGACCTCCCCCATGCATCGCGACCTTCCTCCTTAGCTAGACTCCTTCCAGCGCGCTATTGTTTGACGGCTTTGGCTCAATCCCTCCAAACCACTAGTTGCCTCATTTTTGTCACGACCCGACCCTACCCGGGCTCGAGTCGCAACTACCCCAAGCCCGCCTCCATAGGCCAGGGGCTGGCGACCAGCGCCGAAGGCACAACAACTCGGGGAGGCCTTTGCCTAAGTACCTGTACACACGCGCGCATCACGCTCAATGAAAAAGTGTAGAGTAAAAGAAAAGACAAGCAGAGTAAAGTACAACTGCTAGATATAAACCACCAAAAGTGCATCGACCTCTAATCAGTACAAAGCAAGTGATGAAAGTAAACTAAAAAGAAAAGGGAAAAAACACGCTCCCAACCAGAAAAGTGCCACAACCCGACAACAGGTGAACAAGAAGTAAACAGCTGGAAGGTTCCCCCTCCTGGAACCCGACTCCGACCACCGCACGCGGTCCACGCTTCTGAACTCATAAGCTCCTATGAAGTCATGACCAACCTGTCCTTCGTCTACAAGGGCACACAGATTGTGGGAAAAGCCCAAGCAGGGGTGAGTATAAAAAAAAATACTCAGTAGGATACTCCGAAGGCCCGAGGGAGCAACAAAGGAGGTACCGAAGGGTGAGCAGTAGATCGAACAGGGGAAAGTGGAGGAATACAACCGAAATTACAATAAAGAGTACAGTAAAGAGTCCAGCTCAACCCAACAAGAGGAAATAAGGTAGACTCATCCAGACACAAGGATCTGGAAACGGTGAGAAGATGAACTTCCCGTCGAGTCTTCACTACCTATAGCAGATGAGTAGACTCGTCCAACCATAAGAAGCTAGACACGGAAAGCACGTGGCATACCCCGCACGTCTTCGCCCCTCTTGGAAGGAGAGTAACCAAACCCAAGAAGTGGATACTAGAACAAGTAATATACATATACATATTCTCAATCAAGAAGCCCGAACAAGATCGTAAGGGGATCTCCATCCTGTAACTCATCCCAAGAAAGTGAGTAGCCAACAGTCCCAGAAGTAAACACCATCGATGCCCAGTATCCCGCATGTCTGCCCCGAACTGCAAGTCTAGGGCTCAAATCACCGCACCTCGAAACTATCCTCTTTGGGCTGCACTAACTCACCCACACGGTTTTAGGTCGCATCACAAGGATGCGTCTCGGTGGGGAAAGCGCCCCTCGAACTTGAGAGTTCCAGGTGAAGTCAAACCACACCTCGTCACTGTCACATAGTCGAGAGGTCTGCTCAAAGTCAAAGATGTCACATCACTGACCCGTACAAACGAGGGTCCCGCTCTAGTAGTCACGGAGTAAAGCCACAGACTAGCCTAGTAGAAAGGTCTGAGTCTGAAATACCAATGGGTGACCCACTACCCAGCCCTACTGGAGGGTAATTCATAATAAGATATCAGGTGACCCACTGCCCAGCCCTGCTTGGAGGGTAGATCTGGAACAAGACGACAGACGACCCACTGTCCAACCCTGCTGGAGGGTAGAACTGGAACAAGACAACATGCAGCCCATTTCCCAGCCCTGCTGGAGGGTAGACCCTCAAGAGTCGTCGGGTGACCCACTGCCCAGTCTCTGCTGGAGGGTAAACCCTGAGAAGTAAATGATAAACCCATTGCCCAGCCTCACTGGAGGGTAAACCCGAAGAAGCCGATGAGTAACCCACTACCCATCCCCACTGGAGGGTAAACCTGGATCTGCTTTGGACATTTCTACTGGATGGTACAACACTGGCCAACAAAACTCAGAGTGGGTATCGTGCAACCACCCAACTCCAGAACAAAACCAGGGGAAACCACTCAACCCTGCTTGTCTGAACCAAACGAGAACATAGCCAGGGGAAAACTCAACCCTGCTAGTCAACAGACGAGAACTGAGGAACCCTGTACGTCACGAGAGGTCAAAAGTATGTAAATCAGAACACAACGCGCACATGGGGTCCACACGACGTGTTGCCCCAAGTCAACCCCAACCAAGCGCACAAACGTTCTCAAGTACAACCATCCACACGTACCTCCCAGCGTTCTCGCATATTCCCAGAGTATGCCACGTCTACAGCCCAAAGGATAACGTACACACGACACCCAACGTCAACGCGAAGGTGTAAACGTAACAACTACAACTTTCCACCTCAACGGCTAAGGCACGACCAACTATGACTCTTCAAGCATTACTTCACTCACACGAGAGTGCACGTGATCTCACGCCAGGGTTCGCTTCCGAACTCAGCAAGAAGAACCGCCACCGGAGTGCCTTTCATAATTACACATTTAATAAGATCACATAAGAGGCTCCGCTCTCCTGAACAGGTTACACCGTTGTAATCCTCATGGAAAAACATGCGAGATAGACTACTTAATCGCTTAAAACGGTCAACCAGTGAAAAAAGGTACTATTCACCGTACCAACCCATGCGGGGCCCACCCCTAAATCCCGAAACTGAACAAACGGATCAAACCACTACGATCCCCTCAGAAAAACACATGGGATTCACTACTCAATCGTCCAAAATGGACACCCAGTCAAAAAGGTACTATTCACCGTAGCCAGGTCGGGTGGGACCCACACCACGTCCTTGAAAAGGGTCGGGTGATCTGCGCCATCGCAATGCTCTTGGAAAAACATGTCAAAAGAACTAATCACTTGAGTGGAATGGATATCCAGAGAAAAAGATACATCCCGGCTTACCGCGCACGAGCGGTACCATGCGGAACCCACACCCTGGTCCCGAAGCGCTGCCAATGGATCGCACCGTTGCGATCCTCTCGAAAAAGTACATAAGGTGGACTATTCACTTGTCCAAACGGTCGCCCAGTGATAGAGATGGAAAATCACCGTCAACGCCCAAACATCCCTCATGGGGCCCGTACCATCGTGCCGAATTAGAGCGGGTGGATTGCACCATTGCAATCCCCTTGGAAAAACATCCAGAATCGACTGCTCGCAAGCCCCGAACGGACGCCCGACAAGAAAGTCGCTAAACGCTGCTCGCAGCTCAAAAGATGGGCCGTGGGCCCCATGACTCAAATCCGGTTTCAACGCCCGAAACCACATTGGAAAACTCCTCCTTGTCACCAGGGTCCCAACGCCGCTGACGACGCTCAAATCGGACATCGGACGCGTCCACGTCGTCCAAAACAAGATTCCTCGGAAAAACGTCAATTCACTTAAAGACATGTCGCGCCTCCGAGCCCCCCCGTTTTGGGAATTAAAAATTCCCAAAACCATCTCAAAAGTTCCGTCTCGTTGATACTGTTCCACTGCCGCAGACGGCATGCAAATCAGACACCCGTAATGAAAATTACGGGCGTCCGAAGAGGGGGGACAGATCCCCTTGGGCCGGCCCGGCGCTGAGCCGCGGACCACCGCCGAACGACCCTCGTGGGGTTGTTTTTCCCGCCTGTGCGAAGACCTGTGTCTCGCGGGTCTTGTCCCCGTGCGGGGGTCGCACAACGCGACCCTGCGGTCGTTGCGCTCGGCCAGCTCCGCTGAGGGGAGTGCCCGCTGCCGTGCCTAGATCCCGCGACCGACCACCCCACTGAATCCGCCGCCGAACACCCACGCCGCCCTACGCCTTAGCCCACGCCGCCATCCGAGAGCACCCCCGCCGCCTCCTAAGGACGCCTCGCCGTCGGTCAAACCCACCGGAAACTGAAAACCCGCAAACTTCGCCGGACCGCTGCGGCCTCCTCCGAACTCGGATTTCAAATACGAAACAAGCGTCGGAAATAGCATAAAATATACTACGCATTCATGGGATTTGTTTGAGATTAAATAGCAAATTGAGGCAATAAATTGGGATCAATGTTGGTGCGGGAATTAAAAACTCAAAACGAAAATCTCCTACCTCTTGGGCGTTTCCCGGAGCTTCGCCGTCGAACCACTGGAGCTGCCATGCCTCACCGGAACTGCCACACCGAAGTGGAGGAGGAGAGGGAGGGGGTTGCTGCCTGCCGCTGTCCAGGTGAAGAAGAAGAAGAAGAAGAGGAAGAAGAGGGAGGGAGTGTGTTTAAGTAGAAAACACTTAAACCCCCCCGCCCGACACACCCCCGACTCCGCTCCCGACGCAGAAAAAAAGGAGGGTGCCCCTAGGGTAAAAACGACGCTCTGAGCACAAAAGTTGTCTCAGAATTTTAATCCGAGGCCCCGTTAAAAAGTTATTAAACTCAACGCCCAAAGACACCAAATTACGAAAATGCCCCTGGGGCCATTTTTCACAGACGGGCCGCGCCCGCGAAACTTACACCCCTCCTAGGGTAAAGGGAACGTTCCGGAATCAACGGTGCCCTCAGTTTTCCGATCTGAGCCACCGTTTAAGGGATACTTCAGTTAATCCATTAAACGAATAAATAAATAAATTAATTTATCCGTTTAACGTTCCAAAAGCGGGCGAGGGGTCCAAACGTCCCGCGCTGACATGTTTCATGTCGTTCCTAGGGTAAAAAACCCATTCCAGACCCATCCGTACACTCGGATCTCTGATCCAAAGCACTGTTTAGGAGTTATCCCATTTATTTGGCGTTTCCAGTGTGAACGCACTGAAAATTTAATTCCGACCACTCCGGGGCTCAGAATCGGACGCCGTCTGAAGGAGCTGATCTAGAATAACATCAAAAATATTCCAAAGTGTTTTATAGCCATAAAATGGGTTATTAAAATTATCTCTCGTCCGACCGATGCCCCACATCCCTCTGTTCAGACTAGCACTCTTCACCTCGATAGACCACCTTCGTCGGTCTTCTCTCAGTGGTGCACCACCCCGACCGAACCCTCTTAGCATTGTTGCCTCTCCCTCTCCATAGAGGTTAAACCCTCATCCTAATACCTAGGGTTTTGATCCTTGTTTATGTGGGGTGTTTTTGGTTTCAATTCTTGTTTTATGGTTTAATCTAGGTTTTATGTGGTGCTAATTGCACACAATTGATGTTTCGCACCGGGTTTTTGGGTTATCAACACATGAGGTAGGTGGTTCTGCGTCTAATTATTATTTTATGAATTTATTTTCAAGCTTAATTTTCTTTTATTATTTTATTTAATTAATTTTTGTAGTGTGAATTTGGTCTTCTTTGAAATTGGATTTGCATTAGAAATTATTTAGTAGGTTGTTTATATTAGGAGTGTGTATTCTGCTGAGAACTCTATTAGTGACTTTTGAATTGTGCGGTTATCTTATTAAGTCGTGCAAGTGGTTCCAACTATTTTTTTGACATGGCGTCGGGTGCGTTTGGTCGTAAAAGAAGTTTTTTCTTGAGTTTAGTGGTTAACTATAAGCAATTTCTTCTAAATTGTTTTATAAGATTTTCATTTTGGCCTGTTAAATTATGTGGTTTATGCAATTGTGTTTTTCATATGGTGTAAGGGTTTTCCATAAAACTTTTTGGTGGTGCAGGTTACACTTTAAAACTTTATTTGAGTGCGTGTGATGTTGGAACACGGTTGAATTTATAACTGGTTATTCTAGTGTGTGCCAAAGCCTTGTAACACTCTTTTACTATTGCTTTATGATTTTTTAAAGTGGTGTAATAAATTATGACAATGGTGTAAAACGCGTTTGAAAAACGTTTTGGTGTGTATCTTATTTCAAAATGGTGTTTATGTGTGTAAGTGGTGGTTTTCTTAATCATATGTATTTTTTTTATTTGTGCGAATGGTTTAACTGGGTACGTAAACTGTGCAGATTGAGTTTTGAAAACACTTTTGGTGTGCGTATGGTTTTAAAAGAGGGTTTGAGTGTGCAAATGGTGATTCCTTGTGTGTAAGTATCCTTTTTGGATTTTATGCATAATTTTGATGTGTGACATGAACTTGAAACTTGTTTGAGCACAAATTGGGAAGCCCGGGTAGCTAGGAGGGTGGACTGGACTAGTGGTCTAGTGTTCTGGAGGTGACTCGACCCGGTTTCATTGGCAGGACTGACGATTGCAACACTAACTAAAAATATGCTTTTCTGAGGGTCGTGGCCTTCTAAGCCATGTTTTCTGAGGGTCTTGGCCTTCTAAGCCGCGTTTTCTGAGGGTCGTGGCCTTCTAAGCCACATTTCACCGAGACACGAAGATCTAGGGACCCAAGCTAGCTGACACCCATGAGGCCTCTCCCTTATTAGTGATCATTGGTTACTTTATGCTTGTCAGTGTGACATATTGGTTATTTTAGAAAGTAAGGGTGTGTGTTTCTTTTAAATTTAAGTTTTTTCCATTTGAAACTGTTTTCCTAAAACCTGTTTTCTTTAAAACTGTTCAATCATTCACTTCTTTGATTTGATTAAAACTGAAAATGTATTTTTCATTTAATAATTATTCGTGGAACCTTTTTATTGGGTGACGTCCTATTGGGATTTTGGCTCACACCATACATACACCTTTGGGTGTATGTAGATTCTGTTTCTTTTGTATTCCAGGTTGAAGTGTTGAGCTCAGGTATGATGGTTTTGGTCATTGATGGCCTCCTCATGCAGGTTGGTGGTTGTGGCGTGTGGATATTGCACCTATCGTGTTTCTTGGTGGTTTGAGTTAGAGTTTTAGTTTCTTTTGTTGTCGTTTGTTATTGGATGTTTGATCTAGTTTTAAACCTTTTAATTTGATTTCAGTTTAAGGGTTTGTTTGGTTGTTAGTTCCCAGTTTGACTTTATTTATCTTATTAGTGTTTTGTGTATATTATTTTGGGTAAATCATTCCCATGGGTTATTTTTGATACCCGGGAACTTGTGCCAGCCCGTGGGGATCAGGAACACCCTTAGGGCTATGTCGTGGACCGGGTCAGGTGCCGGGTCGGATGGCGACCCGACCTGGTTCATGACAAAATGGTATCATAGGGGGTTTTCTCTATTGGGTCGTGTTATTTTGGGATAGAGTCAGTGTAGAGAAAAGTTAAGGGTGTCAGAAATCGATGTTCTAGTTATGAGTAAGGTTCCTAGCCAGGACACCTCGTGGCCGGAGTCGAGTTACAAAGTAAGTTGATGTTTGTCTACATCTTTCTTCCGCGTGGTTAATTTTGTTTTTAGGAAATGAAAAAGAAGTAGGGTCAGTGGTCCCAGTGAGCTCGCAGGGTCTGGAAATCCATGTGGAGCTGGGAAGGCTGTCTTAGAATACCCTCTGTGGTAGTGGTGTGATTGGAATATGGCCGCCAACCATATGTCCGAGTCACCCGCTGACACTAGTTTCTTCTTTCATTGTCCCTCGTCTCTTTGTTTTAGAATTTTGGAAATTTGGTTTTTAATAAAAAATGATTCGGTCTTGGAAAATGTTTTGAAATGTATCACATTAAAAAGGGAATGATGTATGAGGTTTGAAAGGTGTGGGTTGAATGTTTTAGTTTTGAAAAATGGAAAGTCCCGGTTTTGATCCTTGGCATTCTCATGGGAAACCACATGCATGGTTATATATGAAAAGGTAAATGGTTAATGGCACGAGCAGATGAGTTCCTAGATGGACATGAGGTGGGTGCCTGTGCGGAATGAGAACATGCATGTGTGAGGCCCATGGGACCCCATTTGTGTTTTTACAACCCACCAGCTTCGTTCTTTTTTCAAAAAAGTTTTGTTAAAGGATAATTTGGTGTTTAAATAACCAGTGATCATGTGGTGTGTCCTTGTGTTTTAGAAATGTTGTGTGTTAGACGTTTCGATCCGAGGACCCTTTTTAACTGATTTGTGTCTTGATTTTGAATTCGTATTTGTAAGTTGGAGTGCAAGCGTGTGGTTAATGGTTTCATCAAAAAGGTGCTTTAGGAAGCCCTTGTAGTGGTTCCCCATGCACGCTTAATGTTCTCTTGCGATACATCTTGGTCATTGGACAATTTTGATTGGGTACATGGTTTTCCTTCTTAACTAGTGCACTCCCCTTATAAAGTGTTAACATGCAATTGAAGTGTGGCCACAAGTAATTCGCCATTGGCCAACCCTCTAGTTGATCAAAATAAGGACTCTCCCTTTTGAGCGATAGTGATAAGTTTGTCCCTTATCCTCTAGTTAAGAGGATCCTCTCATAGCGGGATGAAAAACGCGAGAGTAGTTGAAGGGGAATTTGTTCTCTTTGAGTTGTCTTAGTTTTCATATATGAAGTTTAACATCATTGCATCTGAAGGTTCCCCCTGGAAGCGGTGAAAGGAAATTCCAGCGGGGAAGGGTGAAGGGTTTAGAATTATCAATGTTGACCAGTGTATTGAAGGGATTTGTAGTACTTTCATCGGTTTCAAGGGTCATGTTTGGTGAAGTCTTGCAGTTTGAGTTCTCTTTGATAGTCAAGGGTGAAGTTTGACCTCATTAATTTGAATTTTTTGTTTGTAAACGGTGAAGGAGATTCAACTAGGGAAAGGTGGAAGCAGCCTGGAGTGGTCGGTGTGGGCCACTATTCTAAATGACATTTGGTCTTTCATTGGTTTCATTTAAGAAAGGATCTACGTTAGGCCACTAGTGTGGTAGACCCAGTCACATGGGGATGCTACGGTCGATTGTAGGAATCACATGTTGTTTAAGACTTAGTTTGAAGTACCTCTCCATATAATGTTCCTCTCAACAACAATGGTCATGTTCAGGTGATGATTTGTGGTGTCGTGTTCTCATTCAGTGTGACAAATGGTGATGCACATTCACCATTTCAGCTCTTGTGTTGGTGAATGTTCCGTGTATGATCAGTTGGATGTTGTAATGTGTTGTGTTTGCTGGTGTTGTCTTAGTTGTAGTGTGGTTGCGTGTGACACCAAAAGGAGAAGATACATTCAAGAGTCTTTAATACCTGACTGTGAGGCAGGAGATGCTTCAAACATCAGAGCTCCAGCCATAGGCTACAGAGTGAAGCTGGCGCATGGTCAAGAACCCCAGGAGTGTATGCGACCCTGAATTTATTTCTGTTATTGGTGTTGGAGTTGCAGGCTGTTTAAATTGTTTCATGTAGTTGTTCCATTCTGAATGACCCATATGAGTGCGTGAGGTTTCCGTGGAAATGAGGAAGTGTGGTTGTCTTGTCACCTTAAAGTCTTGGGAGTTGTGTCCCACCGGATGTAATCACTTGTAGTTCCCCTTATGGGGTTTATAGGGTAATTTGGTCTCAAAGTTGAATAGTACTCATCTAGGGATATAGAGATGGTGGTTTGTCTTTAGCTGTGGTTTTGGTGCCCTGGTAGTTGGGGCCGGCCCTCCCTGCCCCTTGTGGTGGGGTGTTTGGTCACCGTCGGAAAATTGTCAAAATTTGTACCTTCTATTAGTTATAATGGTGGGGAGATCCACGATGGGTCTCGTACAAGTGTTTCTAGAATGATCCAGTGTTGGACCTTTTCATAATGGTGGGGAGTCTTCTTGGGCCTTATCGTGTTAGTTTTCTAGTCTCGTCTCAGGCGTCTGTAAGTTTTTAATGGTGGGGAGAACCTCGGGCTTCCTCATGTTGACCTTTTGGTTCTGTTTCTAAAGATGACCTGATGATAAGTGATAAGAGTGTTCCTTAGATGTGGTTTGACCTTGTTTTTTCATTCTAGCCAAATGATGTGGTTTTCTTTTAATAGTTCTTGAGGTATTTAGGCTTGTGAAGTTGGTTTCCATGGGCGCGAGGGCTCCCTTTCCTTGAACGATCAACTGGAGGTGTTTCAGCTCTTTAGGGCGGGCGACACATATCAGAAAGTCTTTTTACAAGTTTCTTGAAGTTGTCTTTGAGTCACTTTCTCTAAGCATGATTCTTTTTCCTCTTTCCACTTGTTGATTGTGGGGATCCTATTTGAACCTTAGTGGGGTATTAGTTTCTTCTTTGAGTCTCAACCATAGTTATGGATTTTCAGGGATGGAAAGCTTTATGGTGGGGATAATTGTCACACCCGTCATTTTTAGATTATTTATTTTATTATTTTTATTGGGAATCGGGTAGTTCAGGTCGAGGATGACCTAAAATTCCTAAGTTCTTATTTAAAAATGAATGTTTTGGCCTTGAATATGTCCAGCGCACAACGATCGAAGGCGCGCGGCCTCACCGGGGTTGCCGCACGACCTCGCTTGACTCATCGCATGCCCTGCTCGATGGTCAATTAATTAAATAAAATTGATTAATAATAGTGTAATAAAATTAATTGTGTGATGAAATAGAAACCAAATAGATTAAGAGTTCTTTTTAGGTAATAATAATAACAATGTTATTCAGGGACATTATTATTATTAACATAATAGATACAACTTTTTATTTTTATTTTAGTACCATCAATTGAGTTTTATTATTTTTATTATTATTCTCATAATTATTCATACTTTAGTTTATAATAATAATAATAAGTATGTGTGTTTTGGGTTTTACATCACTGGACACATGGGCAGGGCACATTTTTGAGACTGCGTGGTCTCCCCGGATTTCAAAATGAGTTAGAACATAATGGAATAAGGAAATGATAACAAATAATTAAAAAGAAATAAAGTGATAATAAGAAGTTTAATAAACTTTAATAAATTGTCTTAATGATAATAATGAGAATATTTTTTGAGAATAATAATAGTATTATTATTGTTAATAGTGTTAAGGATATAAAATTTATTAAATTGTTCCTAATATTGTGATAATAAATTTTATTTTTAATATTATGTGATGTTATTAAAATTTTTATTATTATTATTTTACTTATTTTACTTATTTCTTTTACTTATTTTCTATTTATTATTTACTTTATTTTTTTATTTTTTTTATTCTATCTCTTGCTTAGGGTTTGGACACCCCTCTTTCTTCTCCCCAAGTATGTCATTCCACCTCCCCTGGGAACCCCCCATCGCACCACTGGATTTTCGGCCCTCCCTCTCCCGATCGAGCATCTCCTCCACCTTCTCCTTTGAATCCCACCACACCCCTTGGTTTTCCCTCTTTCCCATCCCACTAACCCCCTGGACTCTCCACGGTCCGCCGCACCCCCATGGCCATCAGCCTCCTCCTCCTTAGAACCCAGCCACACAAACCCTCCACATCACACCTTTCCCCTCTTGGACCCGCACGAACACCCCTGACCATCGCCCTCCTTTCGTCCAGCGGAAACGCCCCGCACCCTGCCTCCTTCGGACAAACCACACCCGGTGACCCCTGCTGGCCACACCCCGCAGCTTCAGCCTTCCCCACGCGCCGCGAAATTCCTCCTTGGCTGGACTCTTTCCAACGCGCTGCTGTTCGGCGAATGTGGCTCAATCCCTCTGCGCCACTAGTTTTCCTCCCTCTCTCCCATCCAACCAATGCCCTGCCTCCCTCTGTTCGCACCTGCACTCCTCACCTCAACAAACCGCCTTTGTCGATCTTCTCTCAGTTATGCACCACCCCGGCCGAACCCTCTTAGCGTCGCTGCCTCTCCCTCTCCGCACAGGGTAAACCCTCATCCTCATGCCTAGGGTTTTGATCCATGTTTATGTGGGGTGTTTTTGGTTTCAATTCTTGTTTTATGGTTTAATCTAGGTTTTATGTGGTGCGAATTGCATGCAATTGAAGTTTCGCACTAGGTTTTGGGGTTTTCAACACCCGAGGTAGGTGGTTCCACGTTTAATTATTATTTGATGAATTGATTTGCAAGCTTAATTTTCTTTTATTATTTTATTTAATTAATTTGTGTAGTGCGAAGTCGGTCTTCTTTGAAATTGAATTTGCATTGGAAATTGTTTAGTAGGTTGTTTATATTAGGAGTGTGTCTTCTGCTGAGAACTCTGTTAGTGACTTTTGAATTGTGCGGTTATCTTATTAAGTCATGCAAGTGGTGCGAACTGTTTTTCTAACATGGCGGCAGGTGCATTTGGTCGTAAAATAATTGTTTTCTAGAGTTTAGTGGTTAACTCTAAGAAATTTATTATAAATTGTTTTATAAGATTTTATTTTTGGCCTATTAAATTATGTGGTTTATGAAATTGTGTTTTTCATATGGTGTAAGGGTCTTCCATCAAACCTTTTGGTGGTGCAGGTTACAATTTAAAACTTTATTTGAGTGCGTGTGATGTTGGAATGTGGTTGAATTTATAATTGGTTATTCTAGTGTGTTCCAAAGCCTTGTAACACTCTTTTACTATTGCTTTATGATTTTTTTAAAGTGGTGTAATAAATTATGACAATGGTGTAAAATGCATTTGAAAAACGTTTTGGTGTGTGTCTTATTTCAAAATGGTGTTTATGTGTGTAAGTGGTGGTTTTATTAATGATATGCATTTTTTTATTTGTGTGAATGGTTTAACTGGGTACATAACCTGTGCATATTGAGTTTTGAAAACACTTTTGGTGTGCTTATGGCTTTTAAAGAGGGTTTGAGTGTGCAAATGGTGATTCCTTGTGTGTAAGTACCCTGTTTGGATTTTATGCATAAGTTTGACATGTGAAATGAACTTGAAACTTGTTTAAGAACAAACTGGGAAGCCTGGGTAGCTAGGAGGGTGGACTAGACTAGTGGTCTATTGTTCTGGAGGTGACTCAACCCGGTTTCACTGGAAGGACTGACGATTTCAACAATAACTAAACATATTCTTTTCTGAGGGTCGTGGACTTCTAAGCCATGTTTTCTGAGGGTCGTGGCTATCTAAGCCACATTTTCTGAGGTTTGTGGCATTCTAAGCCATGTTTAGCTGAGACACGAAGATCTAGGGACCCAAGATAGCTAACACCCATGAGGCCTCTCCCTTATTAGTGCTCATTGGTTACTTTACGCTCGTCGGTGTAACGTATTGGTTATTTTAGAAAGTAAGGGTGTGTGTTTCTTTTTAATTTAAGTTGTTCCATTGGAAAATGTTTTCCTAAAACCCATTTTCTTTAAAACTGTTCAAGAATTTACTTATTTGATTTGATTAAAACTGAAAATGTATTTGTCATTTAATAATTATGTTTGGAACCTTTTTATTGGGTGGCGTCCTACTGGGCTTTTGGCTCACACCCTACATACACCTTTGGGTGTATGTAGATTCTGTTTATTTTGTATTCTAGGTCGAAGCGTTGAGATCAACGATGATGGTTTTGGTTGTTGATGGCCTCCTCGTGTAGGTTAGTGGTTGTGGCATGTGGATGTTTCACCTCCCATGTTGCTTGGAGGTTTGAGTTAGAGTTTTAGTTTCTTTTGTTGTCGTTTGTTATTGGATGTTAGCTCAAGTTGTAAACCTTTTAATTTGATTTCAATTTAAGGGTCTGTTTGGTTGTCAGTTCCTAGTTTGACTTTATTTATATTGTTAGTGTTTTGTGTATACTATTTCAGGTAAATCATTCCCATGGGTCAGTTTTGATACCCCGGCACTTGTGCCAGCCCATTGGGATCAGGAATGCCCTTCGGGCCATGTCACGGACCGGGTCGAGCGCTGGGTCGGATGGTGACCCAGCCTGGTTTGTGACATCTTCCATATAATTTATTTATAAAAACACTGTAAATAATGTTTTACCATTATCCTATGATTATTTAAAGTCATTTTTACCCATGTCTTACTTTTTAAAAAATAGTTTAAAATTAATATTCATGTCATTTTATGAATGAAGTGCTTTTTAATTTTTACTAAGAATGTGAAAGGAATATTTATTTTAATGTATATGACTTGAATGGAATTTCCCACCATCATGACCTCTTAATTATTTGAAGATTACTTCACAATTTTTCAATTTTATTTTTTAATAAATTTTTTGCATTAATATTTGGAAAATTTTTATATTTTAAATAAGTGATTTCAAAGTGGAAATATTATTTTATTCAAGAAATGTTCTAGTGATATTTTATATGAATTTTTCATCCATGATAACATCCTTGATGTTACTTATGCTTTACTAGGTATATAATCCCATGATACCATAAAATTTATCTATTTTGATGGATAATGATGATAATGATTTAAGAATGAATCTATAAAACCCATTTATTTCCAATGGGTTAATTAAGTTACAAAACTTATTTCTTTTACACAGTGTATGCTATGATGAAATGATAAAATGTTTATAAAATAAGTTTCCTTTTCATGAGTTATGAAATGATGAATGTTTTATGATCTTATGGAACAAATATGTATGATTTTTATAATGTTATTTATGGGACCAAAATTATATATCCCTTAAATGTATTGGGTAAAGATTGATATCTCATGAGATAAAAAGGAATGGAATGGGAAGTGAACCCAATTTATTGAGGGAATCTATCCACTATGACAGTATTTTGAGTGAAACTTGACTACTATGATGGTTTTGGGATTGAACCTAATACACTATGATAGTCTCGATAGTAATCCTTGACTATTAAGGAAATTATTTTCTATACTCATGTGTATGCCATAAATCTATGTCTTATGCCTATGTTATGATATCATGGATTATGTTCTTAGTTTTATTTATGATTAATGACTTATAAACTACCAATATTTATTCCGTGACCCAATATTATGATCTTTGTTATGAAAGGTATGGTTTTAAATGTTAAGATCATGTTCTCATACCCCTATACTCATATTATGTTGATATATCCCTTGTTTACCCTAACTGAGCATCTGAGCTCACCCTTTATTATGTTTCCTTTCCCCAGGTTATAAAGAAAGGTATTATGTGTGATATTTATAAGAAGGGTTCTAGTTATGAAGAACATATTGGGAGATGATGTAGTACACTTATGAACCATTTGTTTATGTATCTATGTTTTTAAGGACACTAAATTTTTATTGTCCTCATGCATGTTTTTTAAATAAAATGAATATTCATATATTAAGATGTAATATTTATTTATTAAAACATGAGGTTACTATATAATGACCTCAAGAGTCCTTAGCATGCGATCATGTTCCATTTGGTGTGAGATCATTATACAAGTCACAACATCATGGATGAAACTTGATGCTGATTTTTTCAACCATGAGGTAAGAAGACCTTAAATTTAGAACATATTATATTATGGTTTATTGGATTTATCTTTGGAATGCTTGTATAGACCAATGAGAAACCTATTTTTGATGATTTATCACATGATGTGTGTGTGTAGCCTTTGACCCGTGATTATATTTCTTGTATATATATTATGATGATTAATATCCCTACTAACTTGATGTGCTATTTGATTTATCATAAGTATTTGTATCATATGTATTGTCTTCCTATCTTATGTATTTGAGAATGAATGTTTAGCCTATTTGGTCGACATGTGATATGTGACACATGCATGGGACTATCCATCGAGATATATGTGCTATATTTGGGACAATATGTACTTGGACTATTCTAGTCAGTAGGACGTGTTTCATGATTGGGGATATTTATTTAGGATAGATGTGCTATAATTTGGTTGGAATGTGAGATTTGATGCATGCTTGGTGCTATCCACTCAATAGGGATATGCTAGACTTTGGGTTGGTATATACTTGGACTCTCCTATCTAGAGGAATGTGTCACATGATTGGGGATATCCCTCAAGGAGGATGTGTTAGGATGGTTACCAATGTTTATACTAGCTTTGTTGTAAAATAGATATGTTTCTACTAATATTGTGCTAAAATAGGTAGATCTAATCCCTATAGAACTGAAATATGCCTTGTTTTTTTTATGTGATATACTATTGTTATAACTGTACCTTTTTTTACAATCATGATATGCACTTGTTTATTTTATGCACTGATGTTAAGGGATGTTGGTGGTGTCTTACTAAGTCTTGTACTCATACCTTACTCGAGAATTTCAGTGCACTTTTAATTTTCACGACCAGATACACAGTGAAGGGAAATGTACCTATGGTGGATGACTTAGAAGAGGAGTATATAGCTAGTATCAGACCAAGATGGGCACCATAGGAATCCACCTTTTATTTATTTATCATATGTGGTTTCCTTTCTATTCTTATTTTTATTTCCACTTTGGGAACCTGTTTATCTATATGTCATCTTAGATTTCCAAATTTACTTTTATTATATTTATTATGGTGTTTATTTTTTATTATTGATCCTATGAGATGAAACTGAGGGTATAGTATCCTTGCTGATGGACTCAAAACCTTGATATTTGTTTAAAACCTCTTGTATACAGGGAGTCATGCATGAGGTCATGTGTAATTTCAGTTTATACATGGTGGTTTGGGTAAGGATTTTACTAAATGGTATTGGAGTAAAATTAACTGACCCATTTGTTCTATTTTACTTGATTTTTGAAAGGATTGATAATATTTAGGATAATTGGGACTTGTTTAGGGGAATAATGTCAGTGTATAATTAACAGTACATAGTAGACCTCTTAGTTTCCATAAAGTAGGGAAATTTCTATAGTTTAATTTTTCCATTGATTAAATTCAACTTGGGTGATTCAAATGATGTTGATTTGTGATTTATGGGATTTACTACTCATTCATGCATCATTACTAGGTGCGTAAGTTCACATTCCATATATATATATATACTTATTTTTGTGATTCATATTAGTTCTTTAATTAAATTCCTTTTATTTTATATCTATTCAGGATAGATTCTTAGATCTATGATATATCATTATTTGGAATTAATTAGTTTAACTGAGCATGATATTTTCTTAATATATATATATATATATTATGAATATGACTAATGTATAGAGATGGTGACCAAGTTTAGTGATAGAATGGTATACATTGGGTTATGGGTAGAATCCCAAGAGAACATTGCATGACCTATTAGAGTATTTAGGAATTATTATGTTCCAAATGATCTTTGTGTTACAGAGATGATTCCTCAGATATGTCTAATGAGACCACTAGCTATGGTATCCTATGATACTCCCATGCCACCACCTGTGGTGAAAAAGTATGTAACCCAAAATCATCTTTTACCAGTATAGGTGATTTAGGATGAAAATTTGGTCTATCCAGGACTCTTTTGACTGGTGATTGTTTAGGGTAAAGGATCCTATAAGGGAAGACCGATTATGATCAATTTTTCTTGTGACTTATAGCTCCAATATCCATCGTTCTTCCAGGGAACTGTATGTACTTAGGATACAGAGGATTGTATATGGGTAATTAAAAGAATATTTAACCTAGTAGATATCATAGGGGATCTAAAAGTTAATCTTGCAACTGTTATTCTTCAAAGAGTAGTTGGATGATAGTGGGATGTCGTGCTATAAGTTGGTAGATGAGAAGGAATGACTTGGAAAATATTCAAGGATATATTTTTTAAGGATTTCTTTACTAATACACTAAAAATAGATATTTATCATAAGTTTATGGATCTCTAGAAAGGGATGATGACCATGTCTTCTTATTAAGCATGTTTCAAAAAGAAAATTCACTTTTATCCTCTACTAGTAGGAAATGATGCTAAAAAGAAAGTAAGTTTGAGATTGGACTTTTCCCAGAGTTGAGGTAACATGTCAATACTTTTTACCTGAAAACCTATGTTACAATGATTTTTAAAGCACTAACGATAGAGAAGGGCATCTAGGATGTCCTAGTTTATGGTATTCTTTTATCTATCATTGGATTTATAGGTTTCTTCTCTTGCATATCCCCAACTACATATTCTGAGAATAATAATAGAAAATTAGTGGATGTATGCCAGGGTGAAGGTCATTAGATGGAGCAGAGAAGGGGTACCTTGGCTCCCTCTAAGAGAGATATTTTTCCAAGATGCTATAAATGTGAAAAAATGGGTCACTTCTCTAATAATTGTACCTTATCTCTTAAGAGTTGTCACCAATGTGTAAAGACAAGGAATTTTATTTAGTTTTTTGATCAGGATTTTAGGATTCATGTTGCAATAACTTGGATATAACCCTAGTAGTAGGTAAAATACCCATAGAGGATAGTAAACCAAGTGACTGATTATCCTCAGGGGTATCATGGAGTGGTGAATGGTTTGGATTATGCAAATTATCCATCCCTTGTAGATGATAGAGAGTAAACCTTCATAATCTAAGCTATGATCCTATTTTCTTCTTTTATATCTTGGTTGTTGAGGGAGAATATTTTTGATTCCTTTTTTGGGTGGAATGTTTCATTCTCTTATTTTCTTTCAACATCAATACCCTTTTTAACTATTTAAAATCCTTTTTGAAAACCAAATTGTGAATTAAAATAGTTTTTTTGAGTTATTTGATAAGTTTAAATAAATTTTTTAAGATTGATTTTTGTTTATATGATGGAATTAAATTTTAAAGATTATTGAAAGAATAAGAGTGGATTAATGCTTTTGAAACCATGAAAAATTTCCATGATCTAGTAAAGGACCTTTTAATTATATAGAATTTATATCAATATTTATCTTTTTGAAGAAAAATGTAATATTTGAAAGTGAGGAATCTTATGATCTTTAAAAATAGTGGTACTTGAGGGAAAATGGGTAGTGAACTTGTTTAAGATTTTTGTTTTCTCCTAGTTTGTTAGAGAAATACCATTGGAGGTACCTATTAGGGATGAGAAGTCCTTAGATGGGGATAATTGTAAAATCCCAAAAATTTTGGTTCCTTAATAAAAGTTATATTTCCCCAATTATCCTCTTTATTCCTATGTTGATCTATTTTTGGGGAAAGAATAACCGGCTTGATAACCTTGTGTAATCCTCTTAGTGCGAGTTTGGTGACATTACTACCAAAATAGGGGTCACCAAGCCATGGTCTAAGTGGTTGCACCGCAACATTGCAATGGAGTTAGGGACATTCTGTAGTTGAAAAGGGATACACTGGAATGAGTCCAAATAGGGGGGTTTGTATCATAGCCTTCAATGTGGAGGGAATTTTTAGGAGGCTATACTATGGTGTGTTAGGACATGATACAAATACCCTACTGTATTAGTTACATATAGTGGGTCTTTGAGAGTTATGGTTTTAAATGAGTCTATTTTTGGTTTTATTCAAGGAAATTATTTTATATTGATGAGGGAATTAATTTTAGAATACTATGGTTTTAAATGAGAGGTTTCAATGTGAATTAAACCTATACATATAAAACTTTACCATTCGACCTTGGTGAGGAATATAGGAACCCCGAAGGGCTATAGATGAATCCATGCCGTAGTCCTCACACTACTCTATGGAGGTTCAATTTTTAGTTCTTTTCTATGATGCAGTTCTCCTCCCTATTCCTTGGTGGTTCATTAATATACCAAAACCATATTCCCTACATTGTAGAAGTCCTTTCCCAATGAATTATATACCATAGTATATGGTACTGTACCGTGGTGGCTCCTTCTAGTGTGCCACTATGCCGCAACAAGTTTCCCTATTCCATGGTGGTTATTCCCAGCACACCTCCATACTGCAGTGACATTATTTTTATCGTTGTTCCATACTAAATATCTAGATATCATTATTACTCCCTTTTCCAATAAATCTTGGAGTTTTCCATCATGCATCCTCCATGTAATGTATCCCACATTACTGTACCGTGGTGGATCCTTCCATCATACCACTATGCTATAGAAAATTTCCTTATTCAATGGTGGTTGTTACCAACACACCTCTATAATTTAGTGGCCTTATTTTCATCGTTGTTCCCTCTTAAATATCTATATATACCCATTACTCCCTTTTCCAATTAAACTTGGATTTTTCCATCAATATTGGAGTCCTTGGCATGAAATCATGTTCTGTTTGGTGTGAAAATGTTAAACGGGTCATGAAACTGTTGGCGAACCTTGAATTTGACTTTGAAAACCATGATGTTGGAGACCTTGAATTTATTACATATTTTATTATGAGTTATTGGATTTATTGTTGTAATGAATGTGTAACCCAATGAGAAACTTATGTTTAATGCTTGAACACATGATGTGTGTGTATAACCTTTGACTTGTGCTTGTGTTGCTTGCATATAGATTGTTATGATTAATATAACTAATGAGTTGATGTGGTATTTGATATTTTATAAGTATTTGTATCATATATTCTATCTACCTATCTTCTATAGTTGAGTATATAGGTTTTTTCTATTTGGACGACATGTGAGATGTGACACATGCATGGGACTATCCTCTAAGATGGATGTTCTATACTTGGATCAACATGTACTTGGACTATTCTAGTTGGTGGGATATTTCATATTCTTGGGGATATCCATTTAGGAGGGATGTTCTAGAATTTGGTTGGAATGTGTGATTTGATACTTGGTTGGGGCTATCCACTCGAGATAAATGTGCCATACTTTGGGTCAACATATACTTGGTCTATCCCAGTCAGTAGAATATGTCACATGCTTGGGGATATCCATCGAAGAGGATGTGTCAAGATGGTTACTAATATTTTTATCGGCATGGTGCCTGAGTAGGTATGTTTCTCTCAGCATGACACTGAAGTAGGAAGAGATAGTCCTTGAAAACCTGGAATATGTCTTATTTTTATGTGATATTCAATTGTTATAATTGTACCTTCTTTAAGATCATGAAATTCACTTTTATTTTTTATTCACTAATGTTAAAGGCCATTAGTGGGGTCCCACTGAGCCTTTTACTCACACTCTACTCAAGAATTTTGGTGCACTTATATATTTCATGACCAGGTACCTAGAGAAGGGAATGGTACCTATTGGTGATGGATGAGTAGAGAAGTATGGATTTGGTATTATACTAGGATGGGCATGAGAGGAATCCACTATTTATTTATTTATTTATTATCTTGTGTTTCCTTTATAATCAAGTTTTTTTTTCACTTAGGGAGACCATTTATCTGTATGCCATATTAGAAATTCATTTTTACACTAATTATATTTATTATGTTTTTTTATTTTTTATTATTGATCCTATGACATGATACTAAGGGTATAGTCTCCCCCTTGATAGACTCAAAACCTCAATGCTAGTTGGAAGCCTCTTATATACGAGGAGGAATGCATGAGGTCATGAAACTTTTTGGATTAGACCTGATGGATTGGTTGGGATGCTACAAGTAAACTCAAAAAATGATATTTAAGAAAGTGTTTTGTGTTATCTTTAAGCTTTATCCCTTTATTTTAACAGTTTTAACCCATTTTAACCTTAACCTAGGTGACAAATATTTACCTAGGTAATTAATTAATTTGAAAAAAATAAAAAGGAACTTATTAAAAAATTTGGACATGATTATTTTAAATATTTAATACATTTTATCATATTTAATTTCAAAATGTGTTATAATTTAATTCTAATATAATTATGAAAAACGTATGAAAATTAGTTTTTTAGAAAAACACCCATTTTAAGCGTAAAAAAAAATTATACTAAAATTATGAATATAATTTATTATCATGAATTTAATTTTATTATAATTTAAAAAGGAAAGTTAAATGAAATTTTTTCCAAGACAAAACCCAATGTCAAATCCTACTTATACTATTAAATGCAAAGATCCAAAAATAGTTTTCAATTAGAATAAATATAACATAAGATCCAAAAAGTCAAATATGGGTTTTCAAATTAAAAATAATGTTTTAAATGATTTGTTTTAATTATCAAGTACATATTTGGTTGATAAAAAAGTTTTTATGAATTTTTAATTCAACCTCACATCATGATGATTTCATAAAAATTATGGTATTTATAAAAACAACATTTTTTAATATTCACTCAAAAATCAACCATTTCAAAATATAAAAAGAATTCACCCTAATTTTTTTTGATATGATGAATTAAAAAATGAAATCCTTTTTATACATTTTAAATTATAAAATCATTACATTTAACTTTTAAATAAAACCATGTATACATGGAAACAATTTAGTTAAATAAAACCATTTCTTTTTTGATTGAAAATATAATTAAAATTATTTTTAAAAATTTTATAAATTTGAATCCATAAAATTCATACTTAAAAATTATAAGATATATTTATTTCTAGGATTAATTGGGTTGTCACATCAATATTTCTGCTACATTTTATGAATTGGTATGTAATAACTCAGGTCTTATTATTTCCCAACTCACTCTAAACCCAAAGGAAAATGTTAGTAACATCACTTTGAGGAGTGAGAAGAAAATAACTATGAAATATGCTCCTACCTATCCACTCATATTTACCCCATCTATTGAAAATACTCATAAAATTACAATAAATTATTAACCAAAGGATAAAGGTAATGATAAGATGTTTTATTAGGTGTCTCTCAATCCAATTCTATTTCACAATACAGTTGTACAAACCAAGAATATATCTAAAGGGGCAATTAAAAATAAAGTTTTTTATGTGTTTAAGTGAGTTGAGATCAACATCCCACTAATTTATGTGATTAATAAAATTATAAATTAAGTTAAAATTTTAAATCAACTTTGCCCAAAACATAAGAGTGTTTAAAGGAGATGAGTAGATCAACCTTGGGTGGAATGTGTCAGCACTCATCACACCCACTATAAAAATTCCTATAATGTGAAAGGACCCCAATAAATTCACCATAACCTAATATATAGTGAATTTTCATTTCTCTATTGTTTTTTTTGTGATTTAGGTTCCTCTATTAATGTAATGAATCACTATTTTTTTTATTTATAGATTGGTGAGATGAATCCAACAAGTGTAGTTGTTTCATTGATAAATCAGGCTATGATGTATCTTGAATGATTCCTTGAGGATTTTATTGTTTAGGTAAGATATATGATCTTTCTATTAAAATTTTATATTATTAACATCATTAAAGGTTAGGGAAATTTTTATTCTCCCATCATTTTAGTAGTATCTTCATCAAAAAAACTAAATTGATCATAAATGTTCATGAAGGTACCCTTTCTATTGAGTTTAATGATAAATTTAAAAGATTTAATATTTTATACACTATGAAAATACCCCACTAAATAAAATTATATACCTTTTTTTCCATTTTGATACTACATGTAATAGTCCTTTTGATTTTGACTTCCAATCTTTTTCAAGGGGGATTATTCTATGATTATGGAGATTTTGAGTATTGGGGTTGATTTGATGTCACAAAATATTTTCACACCTATTTTTTATGATTTAACCACTATGAGTTTTTATTTGGATTTGGATTCATATTCTGATTTTGGGAATTTTTTTTAATTATGACATGGATATTGATTATATTGATGGATTTGATGCCTTGTTCTTAGATGTTAATGTTCAAATTTATGATCATGATATTAATTGTGCTAATATTAGTATTCCAATTTTTTTTTCCATCCATGCATAACCCACCCACATTGAAATTCAATAAATTTTATACTAATTTAAAATTTTCATTCTAGTTACTGATGAAAAAGTACATGTTATTATTAATAAAAATATCCTTTTTGAATAAGAAACTTGACTTCTAGATATTTTGATAGAGAAAATTAGGGCTATTGGATGGATCTTAGAATACATACCTGGTATTTTACCCTATATCTACACGTATAATATTATTTTAGTTGATGAGGATAAACTATTTCATTAACCATGAATCCATCTTAACTATGATTTATCAGAAATTATAAAGAAAGTGTTGAAAAAATTACTTGAGGAAGGTATCATTTATCCTAACTTTGATTCTTAGTGAATTTGACCTATTCATGTTGTTCTAATGAAAACTAGTTTTACAATTGTAAAAAATGAGATAGAGGAGTTAGCTTTGATGAGGGTGAAAAACAATTGATGAGTGTACATAGATTATGGGAAACTATATCAATTAACTCATAAGAACCATTTTCCATTACTTTTATTGATTATATGCTTAGTATAATCACAAGGAGGATACACTATTACTTATTAGATGGTTTAACTGGTCATTTCTAGGTTTTTATTACACTAGAGGACTAGAATAAGACAACTTTACCATGTGCATTCGGTATATTATCTTAATAAAGAATAACATTTATCCTTTGTAACACCCCATGTACCTTCTAGAGATGCATGGTGAGTATTTTTTCTGATTTACTTGAGACATACATGGTGGTATTCATGGATAAATTCACTATATATATATATATCCTAATTTGATCAATGTATCTCTAGCTTGAGAATGGTTTTGCATCATTGTATTGAGAAAATATCATTTTAAACATTGAAAATTTTCATTTCATAGTAGATAGAGGCATTAACCTAGTTCATTTAGTTTATAATAATGATGTTGAGGTAGATATATCCAAGGATTAAATTATTTCTACATTATTATATCCTACATGTGTGTTTGATGTTATATATTTTCTAGGACACACATTTTTTTATCAACAATTTATTAGAGACTTCAATATGATTTCCATAAAATTATCTCACTTACTTATTTGTTGTTTGAAGATTATTATGGAATATCCTTTTATTAGATGAATAATATGCACACCACTCCCCCATCATATAAACTTTAAGGTGGGAGCTCCCATTTTAAATTAAGTATGATGCTTTAAACTTCATAGTTAGAGAGGTATTATCATATAGGATGGAGGGATGTAAAATTTAAATTTCTTATGACTATAATACATTAGATTAAACCCAAAAAAACTACACAACAATGTAAAATGAGTTTCTTACTGTTATATTTACTTTGGATAATTTATATTCTTATTTATTAGGCTATAATGAAGCCATTTTCTATGATCATGTAGCATTGAGGTACCTATTGAATAAGGATAATACAAAACCATTATTTATTAATTGGATGATACTTATTTAAGAGTTTCACATTGATATTGGATATAATAAGGGGTTATATAAATTTTTAGTAGATTACATGATCAGGATACCCTATACACCAGAAGCTAACATCTTAGAGTTTGTATCACTTTGAGATACATTTCATGATGATAATTTTAATGTATTATCAGGTACACATAATTAGAATTCTATTTTAAATAACTATATTTTCAATTTTAAAATTTATAAAAAATCTTATAAAATACTATGTGAAAAAATCGAGGATTGAGCCTGGTTACTATGTGTAGGATAATTCATGCCTTTGGCATATCTATAACAATCGAGTTAATAAGAGATACAAAAATGATCACAATTTTAATCTTATTTTTAAATCCTTACATATACATATTTTTAGTGAATTATTTTAACCCTAAAGGATATATATGAAGGTATTATATTTATTATTATTGTAACATCCCATATATTTTTGGGTTGTTATTTTTGGATAGAATTTGTAAATTTGATTTGGAAAAGGGTTCGTTCTATGAATTGGGATTCAAATTAGTAACATGAGCCTTGGAAAAACTTAATAACATGTTTTTAGATGAGGAACAAGGAATTATTAATGATTCAAGTGTTTAGGTAAGTGGTAAAACAAGGTCAAGGTGGCCTTATAGTTGAAATTTCAGTTGTAGGAAACCATAAAGGCTCAAACATGAAGGTTGTGGTCTAATATATTATAGTCAAGGAAGACCATAACATATCATTAAGAAGCTATGTATTAGAGAGAGATAGGGGTTGTAGAGAGGTACTTTCCATTTGGTAACCATCTACTCTACAATCGAGGAGACCACACCGCAACATGACCAAATAAGGAGACCACGCCACACACCCAAAGGGTTATGATGTAGAGGGACATTAGGGGGCCAAGTATTAGGCTACCTATCTGAGGTGGGATTATCCATAGAGCCATACTCCACATCATAGATGGGTGTCAAAATTCAAACCTCATTTGTAGGGGTAGTTCCAAAAGGAAGCCTTAGGTAGGGGGTCTTGTGCCCTGGACCCTATGGCCACAGTGCAAGGGGGACTTTACCAATTTATTTAAAGAGACAAAACCATAATCTGAGGGTTAACCCCCAAAATTTTTAGATCAACTAGGCATGGAAGGAGATACATTTCAGTTATCTTACCCCTATTCTCTTCCCCTTTGAACCCCCTTGGAAAGGGGTGAATTTTTTAGAATTTTATAAGGATTTTATGTATTTCAATCCCTAGGTTTTCTTCATTTTTGGGTTCTGTTTGTTATCCATGGATTTTGGTGTGATTTTGGGAAGGGTTTTGGTGCTGATTCCACTAGAGAATAGTTAAATTAGGTGATAATGATGGGTATTTTATGAATGATGGAGAGTGTATGTCCCTAGAGGATTAATTAATACTATATTTCATCATTTTTATAAGTAATAGACTACCATAATTTATTTAGTTTTTTATTTAAATTGGAAAAAATTGACGGTTGGTCAGGTTTTGGGTGATATATATTTAGATCAAGATGGTGATAGGGATGTTCCATAGACCTTTTGTGGGTAGTTGGTTGAGGTTATGATGTGAAATTAGTGATTAGTGTTTAGGAACATGGATGGGATTTTACGGGGCTCAATGGAGATTAGTGAGGGGTTAAATCCATGTTCAAGGTAGGTGGACCCAATGATAGAATTTCACATGTGTAATTATGCATGATCATGAATTCATGTATTCATGGGGTTCAATTTAGATGTTTAATGACTAGGGGTTCCTTGGGTAGAAGGTATAAGATGGTTTTAGGCCCCCTATGCTGGGAAAAAGTGCTTCTTAGTACATAGGAAAATAGATATCACTAGGAGAATATGTTTCCAAGGGGTGTGGGTACATGTAGGATTTACATGAGGTCCTGAGTGGGTCTCAGGGTATTATTGGTAATGTGAGATAGCCTAGGTTGGGTTCCTAGGACTAGTAAGTAGGAATCGAGGACTTAAGACCAAGTGATGATGGGGGAGATAGTTGTATATCTTGTGGGTGATTAGTAAATCCCTCCTAAGGTCGAAGGAGAGTCATAGTGTGTGAATAAATTGGGATGAGCCCTCTAGGACCTAACATACATGGTAGATAGGGGTTTACTATGGATGATGGGTTGAGAGATCTTCCTTAGTAAATATAAGATGAGACTCGAGTGAGAATCATGGGAATGTTTTGGGACTTGGCATCAGGTTTTGAATGGGATTAGGGTAGGATAGATTAGAATTATCATAGGGTGGTGGGACTATGAGAGATGATGGATTTTTATGATGTTGGATAGAGGATCCTACAAGCTATGGTTTCATTGATAGGTGACTAATGTGAGATGGTATCAACAATCTAGTGAGATATTTGATTAGATAGAGCCCTATTTTCTAATGAATACATGTAATTGTGCTTGTGATAGGAAATACACCTGATTAGGGAGAGGGATCATGAGGAATAGCCCCACCATGAGTGAGATCGAACTGGATGGACTACCGTGGGTGAGATGAAGTCCTCATGTTCATGAATTTTGGAACTTTACTTAAGTGATAAGGCTTGTGTCGTGATACTGGATAGTTTTGAGTGAGAAGGCAGGTTTGTTCATGATGGGATATAAAATGTGGATGATAAAACCTACCTCGAGTGATGAGGTAGCGAGTTAGGATTTGTATATAGGACTCTACCCTTCACCTTTTGGTAGTCTGTTGAGGACTTGTTGAGACACTACCTTTAGCCTTTAGGTATGAGTTAGGTCATATGTATGATTTCATGAGGTGAAAAAAAAATTCCAATAAGGTTCTAAATTAGGTATGTTTGGGAACCATGGTGGCATGGTTAGCACACAGTTTCCTGACTAACATGTGTACATTATTGAGTGGCATGGTGGACTAGTTATCACACGATGACTCAAAAAGCATGTTTATTTTATTTATTTTTTTCCTTGTGCTTACACATTCATATCAATGTGTATATTAGTGGTGATTTATGAGACCCTATCGAGTTATATGCTTACACCCTACATAATCACTCTGGTACATGTGAAAAAATTATGTCTGTTTTATAGGTCACAATACAAGTTGTGTAGTGGATTGAGCTGGATATGTTCAATGAGTAATTAGATACTAGGATTAAGATAAGGTTTAGAGGTGGAAGAAGTGACTATTTTATTTTGTTTTCTTTTGTTAATTATTTATGTGATCCTCCCAGTGGGTGATCAGTGTTGTATATTTATATGCATTTATGTTTGTATGTTGAATTATATTTTTTATAGAATTGTGTTTATTTGATTATAAAAACTCTAATTATGTGATGGATATTTTTTGGTTTTTTTCACTAGGAGTTTTACTCTGTTTTGAGGGTGTAATCTTCCCACCATATTAATTAATCTCTCACCAATAGTTGACAGCCTCTAGCACATGGGGTGGCATGCTTTAGGTCACATAACATGTTGGCCTAGGGCACTAGAAGTGGTCCTTGAGCTGGAGGATTAAAAAGTGGAATCATATTATCTTTTTTTCCTTACTATTTGGGGTTTATTATACATGGAATATGGATGAGTTGGATCTTGTGATGGACCTCATAATTTGGCGTTGTAAGCATCTTTTTAGTGGACAGTCCTAGTCACCATAGTTTTCACTATTATGGTTGAGATGTTTACTCAAATTAGGTGTGTTTACTAGATATGTTATTTATGGTTTTGGATATTTGATAATTAGAATTAGGCCCATGTACATGCATCATATTGGGAATGTAGTACTCACATTACATACATATTCTTGTTTTTGATTGATTTCATCAATGATGAGGGTTCAATTGTTTAAAGTTTCAACAAAAACTTATATGGTGTTTTCTCATAAAAATTATAGGTATAATTATACTAAACTAAACCAAAATATCTTCTTTATGATGGTATTTAATGTGGATCCTAGTGAAGTATACTCTCTGATGATAACTATACAGTCTCTTACATGCAAGGGATTCATAGAGTCCCTTAGTGGGTTGATGCAGGAATTGAATGTCTAAGTGATGGAACCCTGGTGGGTTTAGCTTAGGTATTGGACGATTAAGATACTATTAGAGGAAAAATATTATTTTTCTTGAGTATTTAGGGTTGGTTACTTAAATTTTCAATAATAAATTATATGGTGTTTTTCTATATATCTTCTCAGTGGTAGTCTAATTAACCGAATCAAACGATCGAGGAAATGAATGAGAAATGCATTGGGATTTAGAGGTGTAAATATCTTAGTGTGTTTCTAGTATTGATGTTGGGTTGAAAGGTTAATATTAGTTATATTAATGTCCTTTTAGATACTGGTTGTGTATTTTGTGGTGTGGTGGGAGAGTAGGTAGATGCTCGTATTCTTTGGAATAACACCCATGAGATGGATGATTGTGTGGTTAGACTTGGAATAAGTGAGATGCATCAGGCTATTTAATGGTTTTAATTTTAATAGGATCATGGTGACTGATATTATTGCCTTATCATAGGTTTGATGAGACTCTAATCATGGGGGTGTGAGTTGGGTTGTGTGATCAGGCTGTGCTGGGGCATGCATCCATTGGGTTCAAGTGAGGTTAAGGAAGATAGAGAGTGAAAACTTTTGAGAGTGTTCTTGGTGAATCACTTTACCTTAAAGAGGAGATTGATCATTGTTGTGGTTTTTTAAGGAAAATTCTTGGTGTGGGAGGGAATGTGTGTGTTGTGTATTCATAATTCCCAATTGTGTTTTATATCAGTGAATGGGGCGTGCACTGGTTCGTTGAGAATTTTTCAAGTTTTGGATGAACTCATGTGGTGCCATAATGGAAGTTAGATAGTGTAAATCTTATAGGAATGGTTTCCTAATGTATTTTATGAGGTAAGAGGTGCCCCTATATTCTAATAAGAATTTTCAGAAATAGATCGGGGTACCATGGTATGGTTGATTAGAGTCAATCCCAGAAAAATTATCATAAGTTTTTAAAGAGGTGTGGTGTTGGAAACTATTGAGGTTGAAATCAAGGAGTGGTGTAAGGTAAGCCTTATGGTGGGGATAATACCATTTACCATTTATGGGTATACTAATTTTTATAATTGGATTGTTGAATGGTGGGTATAGTGTTCATAGTTAGTTGAGAATAATAAATGTTGGGAGTTTCATGAAAATGTTTGTATAGGTGCTGGATGGTCATGTACATTCATCACATTTGGTAATTGATGGATTGTGGGTCATAAAGATTGTGTTTTTGATTCAGTAGGAAAACTATAATGATAATCTTATGGTGGGGAGTATCTTATTGGTCATGCATGAGTGACCCTCTCCTTGGATGGGTTATGGGTGTAGTGAGATCAGGTGATGGGCGACCATGAAGACAAAAGGATGCTAGTGTGGGGTAATATACAATGATATAGTTCCTTAAAAAATGAAATGTTTGAAGTTATAATGCGGTTTCTAATGGAGTTCCTCTGGGAGTTAAGGAATTGTGATCAGGTATTCTAATATGCTGCTGATTTTGAGTGGTGTAGTAGTGCGTTGAATGTTGCGATCATGCATTTTTTGTAAAATTCAGCCAGAGGAGGAATGTATGGTGTATTGTAGTGGAACTAGATGTGGTGAGGTGGATACCACATTGAGCATGTTGTTGAACCACTGGAGGTGTGTTCTAATAGGAGATTCCTATAATGGGGATCACCATGGATTGGAATCATACTATTTTATGTAAATTTTTATGGCGGGGAGAACCATAATCCTAAAGATTCTTTGGCAGATGACACCTAAATTTCTACAGATATATGGGAGTTATTAGGAACCATCTTGATGTTGGAGTAGGTGGTGAGTGGGTGGCTTTATTTTTGATGAATAATGCACCTTAATGTTTGGAATTTCATAAAAAAAGTGAGTTAACCATTAAGAGATGGATAAAAGTGACTTATCACTGAGTTAGTGATCACGATAGGTTAGTAATGAAAGATCAAGGACTATAGAGTATTCTTAGGGATGAGAAGAATTATGGTGGGGATTTTGTAGTGCCCCATATATTTTCAAGTTAATATTTTTGGAGAGAATTTGGAATTTTGATTTGGATTAGGTGTTTTCATGAATTGAGATTCATATTGAGAATCCAATCCTTGGAAAAACTTACTAGTATGTTTTTTTTATAAATGATGATCAATTGGTGGTTTGGGTATTTGGGTAGGTGGAAGAGCATGGTTAAGGTAGGATTGTAGCTGAAATTTTATCTATGGGTTGACACCATAGTGCAATCATGGTAGATTCAGCATGGTGGAATGTGGTTGGGGAAGACTATGACATATAACGGAGTGGATATGGGGTTATCTATATTATTTTAGGTCCATATATGCCACATCTAAGGTGGCTACATTTCAACATGACCTAGCGAGGAGGCCATGCTGTAGCCCTAAAGAATTGTCCCACAGTGGGCCCTTAGGGGGCTAGGTATCAGGTTATCCCCCTAAGGTGGGATACATTATAGAGCCCTAATCCACTTCATAGCTAAGTTATAAGGGCGAAAATTTGTGCCAAAACTATAGGGTTTCACCACAAGTCAACCTCAAGTAGAGGGGCTTGTGATGTGGCCATTATAGCCACATCATAAAGGGGATCATATCCAGTTTTTTAGAGGGGAAGACGTATAATTTCAGGATCTTCCCCCTTTATTTTTAAGTTATTATATAACATTGGGAGATCCATCTCATCCATATCTCCCTATTATCTTCCCATTTAAACCCTAATAAAGGAGTGTATTTCTTAATGTTTTATGAGGATTACAGGTATGTAACTACCTCTATTTTATTCTATTTTGGTTTTCATTCATTATAAATTGATTTTAATGTAATTTTATCTTGAGTTTTAGTTCCAATTACACTAGATCATGGTGAAATTAGGTGAAAATGATGGGGATTTAATGTGTAGTTTCAAGGGGAGGTCCTGGGTGGATGAATGCATGTCTTCATTCATCATTGTTTCAAAGTTAGTCCATTACCCTAATTTTTTTAGAGTTTTTGTTTAAATTGGGTGAAATTGATGGTTTTATTTGTTCTAGGTGATAGTTATTTGAATTAGTATAGTTCCAAGGATGTACCATGGAACTTTGATGGGTGGTCGGTTGAGGTTTCAGTGTGACAAAAATGCTCGGTGCTCAAGATCATGGATGGGATTAGACGAGGCTTGATGGAGCTTGGTGATGGGTTAACTCCATATATGCAGTAGATGGTCCCTATTATGTTATGTAATACATGTTTTCATGCATGAAATTTCATTCCTTCATACTACATGGAGTTTAGGTAAGATGTTTAGGGACTGAGGGTGCCTCAGGTAGAGAGAATAAGATGGTGTTTGGCCTCTTATACGTATAATAAGTACTCCTTATCACTTAAGTGAATTGAGATCACCTGAAGACTGTGTTTACAAGTGGGTAGGGTGATAGTAGGGTTTAAATAGTGCATTAGGTAGGTCTTAGGGTACAAGTGGTGACATTATATAGCTTATCCTAGGTTCCTAGGGATAGTTGGTCGATATGAGGGACTTTGGACCAAGTGATGATATGCAACACTACCACACATATTGTAGATGAATAGAAACTCCCTACTGAGGTATAAGGTTAGTCATGGTGTATTTTTTGAATGGTATGATTCTTATGGGACCTAACGTGTGTGGTAGATAGGGGTTTCCTCTGGGTGAAAGGTTGAGTGAGCTCTCTTAATAGACATGAGATGATAATCAAGTGAGGATCATGGGAACAATTGAATAATTTTTATCTAGTTTCCAAGGGTTTTAGAGAAGGATATCTCTTGTCAGCCCTTGGTAAGTATGACCATAAGTGATGCGGGATTTTTATGAGGTTGGATCAGGCCATGAGGTATGGGTCATAGGATCCTATGGGTTGTGGTGCCACCGAGGGGGGATGAGTGTGAGATGGTTTCAACATGCTAGTGAGCTATGTGATGGGATAAAACCCTTGTTTTCTATATCATTTATATTTTTGTTCTTATTATAGGCAATGAACCTAGTGGGGGATAATGTTACTAAGGATAGCCCCTCCATGAATGATATTTAATTGGATGGACTATTGTGGGTGAGATGGAGTCCTCATGTACATGAACCATGGAACTTTACTTGAGTGAGAATGTTTTAGTTGTGATTTTGGATAATATCAAGTGAGAAGGATGGTTCAGTCATGATGTAATGTGAGACATGGATGATTCACCCCACCATGAGTGATTAGGTATTGGGTTGAGATTTGGATATAGGACCCTACCCTGTACCTTCTGGTAGTGGTTTGAGGACAAAGTGAGACCTTATATTGAGTATCTAGGTATGATATGGGTTACATGTATGATGTAATGAGGTGAGCTGATGAATGTATTCTGGAAAGGTAAAAAATAATGTATGTTATTGCACCATGGTATCTTGGTTATCACCTGGTGGACAGATGAGCATGTGTACCTTTTCGAGTATTGCTGTGTCCTAGTTTACTCATGATGACTCAAAAAACATGTTTATTTTAAGTATTTATTTTACTCATGAATACATAGGCATATGGTGGTGTATATTAGGTGTTCTTAGTGAGTCTCTATTGATTTATATGCTCACACTATGTACAAGAACTCTGGTTCATGTTCAAAACTTATTCTTATTTTATAGTTCTGAGCATAGGTTGTGTAGTGGGCTAAACTAGAGGAGCTTAATTAGAACTTAGAGACTAATATTATGATGTGTCTTGGGGATGGTAGAAGTTCCTATTACATATTTTTTGCTATATTTTTCATTATCACAGTGGGTGATCAATGTTGTATGTTTGTATGTATACGTGTTTGTATAATACATTATTTTTTCTATAGCATTGTGTTTATTTTATTATGCATACTTTAATTACATGATAGATACTGTTTGGTTATTTCTTCTATGTGTTTTACTCTGATTCAAAGTAATAGTCACCCCATCATATGGATTATAAACTCATTACTAGCCAACACTCTCTATAATATGGGGAGGTTCCTTGAGGTCATGTAGCACCTTAAATGGGGGCACTGATAATGGTATGTTGGATGAGTTACTATAATTACATTAGAATTATTTTCTATTTGATTCCCTTGTTTTTTTTAAATATTGTAAATATTTCTAAAAAACTATTTGTATTTCTTGGAGACATGATATACCTCAAAACCTAGATTATTCTATGAGATTCTTTATATATAGGACATTTATTTTATGGGTTTATTTATAAGTTCATTTATCTTCTTATATATTCTATTTTTGTTGATTATGTTAGAAAATGGGTGGAGGCCAAGTCCACCAGGACTTTCGATTCTCATATTATAGTGGATTTTTAGGGCTCAAATTATTTATAGATTTGACATACCAAAGGAGATCATTATTGACCAAGGGTCACACCTTTTCAATCATAATTTTCATTCCCGATATGAAAAGTAAGGGGTGATGTACAAAACCTTAATAATATACCACCCCTAAAAAATGACCATGAATTTTTTTTGAATCATGAGTTGAAAAAAATATTAGAGAAAACATTGTAGACAAATATAAATTATTATATAAGGAACCTTGATGATGAAATTTGGGAATATAGGATGATTTAAAATACCAACATCAATATGTCCCCATATCATATTGTCTTTGGGAAGGATTTTCATTTTCTCATAGAGGTAAAGTATCAAGAATACCGGACAGTAAAAAAATGAAACATGGATTTAACCCAAGTAGGGTAACAAATAAATATTCAATAAAGAAATATTAAGGATATTTTATTTTCATCATATGAGAACTTAGGAATCTACAAATAATAATAAAATAACCCATGACAATATGAAGTATAATAGAGAGTTTTATATAGGAGAGGAATTCTTTTTCTTTTGTTTAAGGCTGAAGCTGATTGTGGGAAAGTTAAGTTTTATTCTAGATGGTCAAGACCATACATTATATCTCACGTTTTATTGTACAATGAAGATCACACATGATGACATGATATAGATATTCATGATTAATGGGTAATAGTTAAAACAATACTTTAAGGAATTCTCCATACATATTGTTGATTTCATCAAATTGCATGACCCCATCAACACTTGAGATAATCAGCCTGTACCTTACCATCTAAATTTTATATTACTTTTCACATTTTAAATTCTATAATTTATTTTTTATTAATCCTATTTTATGGTTACGTTGAGGAAAATTTCACATTTAAGTGGGGTAGGGTGGGATGGGGTGATTATGTAGTTTTTTTATAAATAATTTTTTTACTTATTTATTTTGTTTCTTATTGTAACACCCTAATATTTTAAAATAACACTATATTCGATAGTATTTACAACACAAAACACCAAATGTCAACAAACCAAAAAATATCATTATTTAAATATTTATAGACACTAGTTTTGACTTGTAATACTTTGGAATATTTCAAGGAATATATTCAGAGCCAGACACTAAGATGGTGTGCGATTATAAGGCAAAGTATACACCAAATTGATTTTATAAAAATATTAAAAATATTTTATATTTTACACACGAAAATTCTTAAAGAAAATGGAATAAATCTTAAATGTTAGCTCAGATCATATTTATAAGGCCACAGTTGGGTCTGGAATGTGGTGTTTACCCTAAGAGTGACATAAAATGAGTCGACGAGGGACGTCCGTGCTCCTTGCTCATTGGTGGTATGTTAAATGGATGAATTAATCAATTTATTCCTTAATTTAATATCTCAAACCCTAATATATCCTAAATGGAAGCTCATATTAGAAATCCAAGGGCATTATTGAGCCTGGGATGCGATGTTTACCCTAGGTGTGATATAATTTTTTTAGCGTGGGTCATTTATAGAATAAGTCACCAAGGATGTAACCGTAAATAAAATAATTAAATAAAATTATTTTATTTTTAGCGCTAATCTAAATAACTCATGAACACGGACTCATATTGGAAATCTAATACCACCATTGAGTTCCTAATGTGGTTTTTCCTTACGTATGACCTAAAGTTGGTCAGAGCAAGACGTTTGGATGAGACAGTCGTTGGTGGTGCATTAAATGAGTTAATTAATTAGTTTAAATAAATAATTAATTAAATATTTAAACTAATTATATATCTATAAATATATAACTATGGAGGTTTGACCAAGGTTTCCTTATAACCTTGGTATTTACAATAACAACATCTCCTCTCCTTTCCATTGGAAAATGACGACAAATGATGGCGGACGACAACCAAACTTCAGATCGAGGCGATTCAAAGCACGATGAACACACTAGATCTTAGTGAGTTAATTATTCATCAATGATGCTCAATACAATCTAGGTAGAACTTTTTAATTGGTGTTTTCTACCTTTTGATTAAATTTTTGAGCATTTTCAATTCCTTTTCTTGAATATGTGCCTTTGAAAAATCCTTCATGCACCCTAGAACAAAGAATAATATTGTTTCTCTTTGGTTTATCTAACATTGAGAGCACATTCTTGATAATTGGCCAAGAACACTAGGCCAACGATCATAAAACCTTTGTTTCTATTCTTTTATTACCTTTTTATTCACATTATTTACCGTTGGAACCCCATAGTTTCCATATCGATAGTTGTCGGGCATCTTGATCTTGATCGGGCACCCAGATTTGTGGTGGACCGATGAATCATCAACAATTTTGCGAGCCTAGAGTAGATCTATAAACCTTGTGAGGAAAGGAAGAACGATCAAAGGATCAATATTTGAGATTTAGATGAATGGAGGTGTAACTACATGCATAATAATTGGCCAAACCCTCATCGACGAATGAGGCTGATTCGCAACATGCAACGACATTGAATCGCTGTACGAAGGATGGATTAGGACAGATCGGGTGTGAACAAACCTATATCTAGGTTCCTTGAGGCCAGAAAAAGGTGAAACTTCATGTGGGAGGCAGAGGCAGTTTTAGTGGTTTTTTGAGGTTGGGTCAGGCATTCGACGGTGGTCCGTCGGTAGAGCAGGGTGAGGCAGGCGACCAACGGGGTGCATGAGCATGAGGCGGTGACCAGGGTGTGGCTCGTGGCGATAGGGCGAGGGAGAGTGGGATGGAGGTGGAAGCAATAGGTTTCTAGCATCGTGAAACACCCCCACAAAGTTTTTGAAAAAAATAAATATATTTAATAAAAAATAAATATAATAATAATAATAATAATATTATTATTATTATTATTAATATTAAAAAATGTTTTTCTTGCCATAAATCCCCTATGGAGCATCTGTTTGATGAACCATCAGTGGATATGTGACTCTATATTTAAAACGGTCATTTAGATACATATTTTGGATGACTTTTTTTAGGTTCATGGCTCAGGTACATAAAACACTCAAATAATAATAATAATATATTATTATTAAATCTTTGACCTGCCGTAACTTCTGTATACGACGTCTAATTGATGTACCGTCAGTGAATTCATGACCCTAAATTCAAGTATGTCCTTTAAAGACTAATTTTGTATAATTAATTTGATCTTGTGGCTTGGATTCATGAAATTATTAAGAATAATAATAATAACAATATCATTAGTATTGTTGTGAAATATTGTATCTAACACAGCTTCTTGATACAATGTGCGATTGATAAATATTCAGTGGCATCATGATCCTAATTTTGAGGAAGATATTTTGATACCAAATTCAGGTATTTAAATCAAGATCAAGGTATGGGACCCACAAATCTTGATTCGGGCGTGTTGCGGTGAAATGTGACTTTTTCACTGAGTGTTCATTTTGAAAAAATGGATAGTCGATCCCATGCATTTTTTCATGAGGATTACAATGGTGTGATCCATTTTATTATCCTAGGACTCCCAATTTTATGCTCACTGTGATGTGTGAAGATGTTTTCATGATATCATTAAATGTGGAAACATGAAAGGAATATCGGTGGAATATCCTTATGATGTGTTTGAAGAGAACCCACAGATTAGGCCAACACTAGATATTGTGAGAGTGGAGATGTAAAAATAGATGCGGTCAAAGATTATAGGTCCATTTGAGGAGGCATTTTAGTGAAATTACATTTCTTCCCTTCAGAACAATGATGAGCATCGTGTGATCGTTGATATTTTGGCCAGATATGCCATGTACTCTAGGAGGACACTATCATGCCTAGGGTAACATGTATACAATTTAGTACCTAATTATGGATATGTAAACTACTAGATGATGAGGTGGGGTCACACATTTTTTGGTCCCCATACCCACTTTATACTGCATTATAAATATTATACCTCTCGTATCTCTATCTTTTGGAATCAGACTTTGGCCGCGAGTAGCCTATCCTAAGTGTTTTTCTGTATAGAACATGATAGTTCCCTCCATAGTGGATTTAAAAATTCAATGAGATATCTTTCAGGCATTTTTTAGGTAGTTAATCAGAGGATTCTTTCCAAGTGATGATCCCCCTGACATACTAGGGCATATATCCCCGATGATCGGACTATTGACCGCCCATCGGCATGGGCGCACATCCTCTAAAACTACTTCTAGGTGTTGGTCCCCTTGAATTACTAGGGTGCGGATCCCCTATGACCAGAGTGTTGACCCCCCATCGGCATGGGTGCAGGTCCTCTATAGAAACTTTTAGGTGTTGATCCCCCTCGAGTACTAGGGTAAAGATCCCCGATGACCAAAGTGTTGACCCCCCATCGGCATGAGTGTGGGTCCGCTGCTGCTAATTTATGGGTAGTACCCTCTAGCATATACCACTTAGTGGGTTTGGAAAGTGGGTTCCTGTCGATTTCCAAGTGTTTATCCCCTTGATGTACTAGGGAACAAATTCCCTATGACTAGAGTGAACCCCCCCTACATACTAGGGTGCATGTTCTCTATATTTTGTGACCCCTTGACTATGTGAAAACGTGACAAGACATGGTTTGACTTACCTTCGGAATCAAGATAAGGAGGGATGCTTTACCCATCGAGATGAGTCCTTGGGACACAAACTAAAATCATGCGGGTGAGTCAGTGCCGCTATAAGAGTATAATATCAAGGTGTGGTGATTTAGTCCCTTAAACTTGTGTGTTTAGGATAGATTTGTGGGGTGCTAGGCATCATAGATAGACTTACCTTGGAATTGTTGGCGACTCTTCTTCTTGGGATGAGCTGTGAGATGGAGATCCCCTTACAATATCATTTGGGATTCTTTGAATGAGCATATATATATATATATATATACTATTTCCGTACCCACTCCTTGGGTTTTGGTTACTCTCTTTCCAGGAGAGGCGAAGACACATGGGGTATGCCACATGCTTTCCATGTCTAGATTCTCATGGTTGGATGAGTCTACTCTCCTACTATAGGTAGCGAAGACTTGATGAGAAGTTAATATTCTCACCATTTTGGGATCCTTGTGTTCAGATGAGTATACTATTACTTTCTTGTTGGGTAGAGCTATTATATTTTATCATACCTCTATATAATGCTTCTCTTAAGTTGTATATCTTATTGATACCCCTTAAACCTTTTAGGGTGTTCTACTAGGTATTTATATACTCAACCCTACATGGGACATGCCCAACATGTGTTGTGTATTTTACAGATGGTGGAAAAATCAATCGTGACTATAGAGGAGATTAGGGATACAAGATACTTGGACCGCATATGGTGGTTGTAGCTTGGGATACAGGATATGGGCTCTCTTAGCTGTTACTCTTTCTAGTTTTTTTCTGGTTGGGACATGTTTCTAGTTTGGGCATGTATTTTTACCCCTTTAATTTTTAGTATACACTATTGTACCTTTGTACTATCTGGAATGTCACGACCCGCCCTCGGGGTCCGTGCCGTGACTACCCCAAGCCCGCCTTCCATAGCCCAGGGGCTGGCGACTAGCACCAAGGCGTAAATCCCGGTAAAATGGGAAGGCATTGCCTTTGTAAAGTAAACAAACACCACAGAGAAAGCAAGCGGAAAGTAAACACTAAGCAAAAGCAGAGTACAACTGAAAGTGCGGAAAAGTAAATGGGCCAGTATACAAACCCAAACTGAAGTAAAGTACAACTCGAAAGGTGAAAACAACAACTGTAAGTAAAATCCGCTACACCGAGCTGTCCATTGGAGATCCCACCTGAAGGGTGGGTACAGATAGCTCCACTGCTCCACGGGTCCCGCCGTCTGCTCCGAACACGTCCGCCTAGTGGTCCACCTCCAGGTACCGTCCTACTCTGCAAGCCTCATCCAAGATCAACGCTGTCCGTCGTCTGCAACCAACACAACGTAGTGCGGGCATAGCCCGTGCAGGGGTGAGTATAAGATACTCAGTAGGGACCCCGAGACCCCTGTAGGTCTCCCGAAATCCACAAAGGATAAACCACAAAGAAAAATACAAACACGAAGTAACAACCGACAATGCTTAGGTATATGCCCATACATATACCTAAGTCATCAATTTCAAATACGCTCCAACCTCTGAGCCCAAGTACAACTCAGTCCACACAGGAAAGTAAACGTATTCCATACAGGAAAGCAAAACGTAATCCACACAGGATAGCAATTAGGATTCATCTCACACCAGGATTTTCATTATCAAAACCGTAACTGCTGAAGAGCCCCATCTCTGAAGTGTACAGTGGTCCTGTCACGACTCCGAGGTACTGCTCACTAACCTAAGACTGCTGAAGTACTCCTCCTGTCGAGTACCGCGGGTCTGCTGCCAACTACCGGGCGCTCCGTCCGCTGAGGGTCTGCTGCCAAATACCGGGCGCTCACCCAAATAGCCTACAGAGGTACTCCTCCAGTCGAGTACTGCGGGTTTGCTGCCAACTACCAGGCGCTCCGTCCGCCGTGGGTCTGCCGCCAAATACCGGGCGCTCCGTCCACTGGGCTAGTCGACTCACTCCAAGTCGAGTCGGTCGAGCAGTCTTCAGGTCTCAGCCGGCTACACGGTCTCCGTACTCCGTATGCTCGTCTCCAGAATCGCGGGTCTGCCGCTACAACCAAGCGCACTACCTCTATCGAGTAAAATAGAAGGTTCAGCTCACACAGGTAAACTTCTTCGGATGACGGTGAAGATGATCACTGATCCATCTAAGTCGTCAGACCCACGAAGGATCGATAGGTACTAACCCCCGCAAAGAACCACACAGGATCGTAGCACTGTTCCACGTAGGATCGCTGAGTGCTGTAGTCGTCGTCGTCGAATCCACACAGGATCTCTGTACTGTCGTCGTCGCAGTCACAGTAGCAGTAGCAGTAGCACTAGGGTTCCCGCACACAGCAAGCTCGTTCGGAGGGTCCGCTCCACGAGCCGAGAGGCTGATACATCAACTGTCACAAAGTCCAGAGTTGATGTATCCAAAAGTTCCGTATCGTCAACAGGAACTCAACGCAACAGACGGCGCGTCGATCAGACGCTCGGTCTGAGAGTTATTGGCATTTTCGTCTCCGGGGCCCGGTTGGTTTTTAAGGTAAAACCAACCCGACCATACTCCACCTGCGTCCAAACCTCGGGCGGAGTATGCCAAAAGATCCGTCTCACTAAGAGGAACACAACACGGCTGACGGCACGTCAATCGGACGTCCGTAGCTCAAGATATGAGCGTTTCTGCTCCGAAGGCCCGGTTGGTTTCGTGAACGCACCAACCCGGCCGAACTCAAAGTAATCCGAAACCTTGAGTGCGATATACCGAAACGACCGTCTCGATCCAAGGATCGCATCGCCGCTGACGGTTCGTCAATCGGACATCCATTCTGAAAGATATCAGCCTTTTCGTCTCACACCCACCCTGGGAAACTTCCCAGGAGGTCACCCATCCTGATCACTACTCTAAGCCAAACACGCTTAACTACGGAGTTTTAACCACGTAGGCTCCCGAAAAAGAAGGTGCGCCTTGAGTATAGTATACCGAAACGACCGTCTCGATCCAAGGATCGCGTTGCCGCAGACGGTTCGTCGATCGGAGGTCCGTGGCTCAAGTTATGGCCAAAAAACCGAAGTCGTCTCGAAAACGGGGGGTCCGGGTCCGGGCCGACCCGGCCCAACCCCCCCTGGGTCGGCCCGAACTGGGTCGACCCGACCCGGGTCCGACCCGGCCCGGCCGGCGGCGGACCGGCGCGGCGGCGCGGTCCGGCGCGGCGGCGCGGCCCGGCCGGCGGCGGCGCGGCCTGGCGCCGCTAGGGTCACGCGCGGGGGGCTAAGCCCCCGCTTCCAGCAAGGCGGCGCGGCTATAGAGCCGCGCCTTTTTGGAGACCGGCCCCCCCTCGCGGGGGCCTGCTTTGAAGGCAACCGGGGGGGCCGCCTGCCCCCCTCAAGGAAACCGCCCCCCTCTCCTAAATGAGGGGGGTTTTTGAGCTGGCCGGGGGAATTAAATTCCCCCGGCCTTTGACCTTCCGGCCGGCCACCTGGCCGACCGGTTTTTCTCCAACCGGACCGGAAAATCCGGTCCCCTTTCCGGCTTCCGACGCCGGCGGCCCGGCGTGCCGCCGGTCTTCCCGTCTCGCCGCGACCCGGAACCGACCGCGGTGTTCGTCGTCCGGCGCGGTGCGACGGCACCGCGCCCCTTCGCCGCGCCTTCCATTCCCCTCGACGCGGCGCGACGGCGTCGCGTTCTTGATGATTCTTCCACGGCGCGGCGCGACGGCGCCGCGCAATATAATCGGGCGAATAACCGTGTGGTGCGACGACACCTCACCACCTTGTTTCATCCGCAATATAAAACATCAAGAACGAAGGAGGGGGTTCGGCCGTGTTCATGCGGTCCGGCCCCCTCATGTTAAACAATAACACATATTTAAAAATCCTCACGTTAGTCACGCTAGAACCACGAACAAGGATAAATAAATAAACAATTAATAACCACCCCTACCTTGGGTATAAGGTTCGAAGATTTGTCAACGTCCCGCGGAAGACAACGTCGCGGAGGTCTGGCGTCGCGGTAGTCGTTCGTCAAATCCGTTGACGAAGAGATATGCCCGAAGAGATACGTCGTTGGCGAAACTTCGTATGCCGATGAAGGAAGTCCGAGGAGGAAGCGACGTTCCCTTTCGTTGACACGGAAGACGAAGAAGAGAGGAGCGGCGTTCTTCGTCGGAGCTTGAGCGTTCTTCGTCAAGCTTGAGCGTTCTTCGTCAAAGTTTGAAAAAGAAAGAAAAGCTCTCAAATCCTCACAAGATGGCTAAAGAGTTCTAACCCAACAAAATAAGATAACAGCTTATTTTATTCACAAACTTAACAAAAGAATTTCAAAGGTTTGAAATTCAAAAAGGATAACTCCAAAATTAAATAACAATTGTCATGTCATTTAAAGAGGGGTTAAGGGAGTTTGAGAGAAGATGAAAATTTTAGGGTTCGTGTGGGCCCCACCACACTTAATCCTCTCAAGGGAGGTTAAGTGAGTGTGGGTCCCACCCCTAACTTCCTTTGAGAGAAGTTAACCAACAAGTTTAAATAAAAATTTGTAATCCAAAATTTTTATTTAACTTATTCTAAACTCCCAAAAACTAACTCTCAACCCGAAATAAACGCAACCTCGGAAAAGGTCTCCTTAAGAGAATATCGGTGCTGCGAGTTCATCGGTGCCCTCAGATTTCAATTCCGAGCACCAGATCAAACGTTAGAAATTCCCGCTCGTTCGTTCACTGAACGTACCCGAGCCAAACTTCGGAAATTGATTCCGGGCACAACGGGCCTCGGAATCAGGTTCCGTCAGAAACCGTGCTCTTGTAAAATTCCAAAGAAAATTAAGAAAAAATTTCCCTTGAATTTTACGGGTCTTTACATTACTCCCACCACAGGGCTTTACGTCCCCGTAAAGATACAACAAAAACTAGGAGAACAAATTAGGGTACTGAGCACGCATCTGAGCCTCCCGCTCCCATGTGCTCTCCTGGAGGTTTCTGTGCTGCCATCTGATGCGCACAAGAGGAATCGATCGCCCACGCAGGACCCGCTCCTATCGATCCTCTATCTCCACCGGAACCTCTGTAAAAGTCGCCCCATCGTCAACGTCAAGCTCCCCATGGTCAATGATGTGCGTCGGGTCGTGCACGTATCTCCTCAGCTGAGATACGTGGAAGACGTCGTGCACCCGGTGCAACTGAGGTGGCAGAGCCAGGCGATAAGCCACCTCGCCAACCCTGCTGAGGACCTGAAAGGGTCCGATGAAGCGCGAAGATAACTTGCCGCCTCGGCCAAATCTCCGAATACCACGTCGAGGTGAGACTCGCAAGAAGACGTGGTCGCCATCCTCGAACTCCAGTGGCCTCCGCCTCCAGTCAGCATAAGGCTTCTGCCGGCTCTGAGCTATACTCATCCGCTCCTGGATGACCCGGACCTTCTCTGTCGTGGCCTGGACCATCACAGGTCCCACAAGTGCTGCAAGATTTCTTCTTTGCCGACAAGAGAAATCTGGTCTCATCCCCTGGATGAACCACATTCTTTGCCTAAAACAGTAAATCCTAACATGGATGATACTAATCCATACCAAGGATGATGTCGTAAGGCCTCGACGCTACTACCAAGAGATCCAACCGTTACTCTCGCCTCCAAGAGTTGAGTCACATTGTCGGCATCAGTGTGTGGTAACTGGGTCTCCTCCAGTAGATGTCTCACAAGTGAGGGTCAAGTCAACAGTCAAACTGGAACCTCTTAGTAACAACACAAAAGAGGACAGGAATGAAAACATCACAAGGTATGTGTCTTTTATTATTGCAGCTCATAATACAAAGACGCTACACAATAGCAACAAGGAACTAGAAGTACAAAGGACGTATCCACTAGTTCTGCTCCTGTCCATCTGCTCCCAGAGCTCCATGATCGAAGGTCTCGGCTGCCTGAAGCTGAGCTCTCGCTTGTTCACCTACTCCCTGTGGTTGGGGCGGACCTCCTGGTGGTGGTGGTGGCAGAGCCTCAAAGCGTCTCCCACCACCTGCTGCTCGGCCACCTCCTCTGCCTCGTCCGCCTCCTCCCTGCGGATCGCCACGGTCGAACCTCTGCCTCTGCCTGGGAGGTTCTTCACTTAACTGCTGATCATCAGCATGGCGGGTCAGACAGTCATGAGCCATGTGACCAATCCCGCCACAAGAGTAACACTGCCCACTCTCGGCACGCCTGGCTCTGACTCCACCCCGGATCCCTCGCACAACTGAGCCTGAGTCGTGCAGTCGGCCACCGGTAGGTCTGGTATGCCTGGAACCCTGAGTCATCCGTCGGCTACCTGCTGCCGAAGACTCCGCTATCTGCCGCCCTACGGTAGGTCTCGCTGTGGACTTAGCCAGGAAGCTCTCGATCAAAAGAGCCCGCTCCAGTACTCCTGTCTGAGTCGGTATGCTGAGGGAGATCAGCGATGCCCTGATCTCGTGTCTCAAACCCTGCTCAAAGGTCCGGGCCCGGAAGAATGGGTCCCGTACCATGTCGGTCGAGTAGCGCGAGAGATCAGTAAATCTCGCCGAGTACTGAGTGACCGTCATGCTGCCCTGCCACAGCTGAAGAAGCTCCTGGATACGCACCGCACAAAGGGTGGCTGGGACGAACTCTGAGCGGAAGAGGTTCTCAAAGTCCGTCCAAAGTAGAGATGCCTCATCGTGCACCTGGAGCATCAAGCTCCACCATCGTCCTGCTGCTGCGTGTAGTAGGCTCGCAGCGAGGATCACCATGAGGTCCGCTGGTGTCCTCACTAGCCTAAACACACGTACCACTGCCTCCAGCCAGTCCTCGGCTGCCTGGGGATCCGTCTCCCCGCGAAACCTGGGTGGTCGTTGGCGCTGAAACTCATGCAGTGCGCTGAGGCGACGTGCATCGTTAGCGGCTGGCGCTGGAAGCATTGGGGGCTCGGCGGGTAGTGCTACCACCGGTGCCACTGCTGACAAAGGGCCCTGCACGAGGCCTCGTCGCTCGGTGGGCTGTCATCACACTCGACTCTCGGAACCCTAGTTGGCTGCCGTCGTGGGGCCATCCTGAATAGGAAACAGGTGCGCCACGGTCAAACAATATACTTGGTGAGCTGATATAAGTAATCACAAAGAAAACTTTGAAACACACACACAATCAATGTTTTCGTGCATTAAGTCGGAAATCAGAAGTCAGGGTCCTGGTGTACGGATACGTCGGCCGCCGCACCAACACTGGACTCCCTGGACTGATAACCACACTCAATACGCTAAACATTATTGCTTCACATAGAAAAGATCAGAGTTCGCGGTAGAACCGAACTCCTTTGATACCAATTTGTCACGACCCGCCCTCGGGGTCCGTGCCGTGACTACCCCAAGCCCGCCTTCCATAGGCCAGGGGCTGGCGACTAGCACCAAGGCGTAAATCCCGGTAAAATGGGAAGGCATTGCCTTTGTAAAGTAAACAAACACCATAGAGAAAGCAAGCGGAAAGTAAACACTAAGCAAAAGCAGAGTACAACTGAAAGTGCGGAAAAGTAAATGGGCCAGTATACAAACCCAAACTGAAGTAAAGTACAACTCGAAAAGGGAAAACAACAACTGTAAGTAAAAGCCGCTACACCGAGCTGTCCACTGGAGATCCCACCTGAAGGGTGGGTACAGATAGCTCCACTGCTCCACGGGTCCCGCCGTCTTCTCCGAACACGTCCCGCCCAGTGGTCCACCTCCAGGTACCGTCCTGCTCTGTAAGCCTCATCCAAGATCAACGCTGTCCGTCGTCTGCAACCAACACAACGTAGTGCGGGCATAGCCCGTGCAAGGGTGAGTATAAGATACTCAGTAGGGACCCCGAGACCCCTGTAGGTCTCTCGAAATCCACAAAGGATAAACCACAAAGAAAAATACAAACACGAAGTAACAACCGACAATGCTTAGGTATATGCCCATACATATACCTAAGTCATCAATTTCAAATACGCTCCAACCTCCGAGCCCAAGTACAACTCAGTCCACACAGGAAAGTAAACGTATTCCACACAGGAAAGCAAAACGTAATCCACACAGGATAGCAATTAGGATTCAGCTCACACCAGGATTTTCATTATCAAAACCGTAACTGCTGAAGAGCCCCATCTCTGAAGTGTACAGTGGTCCTGTCACGACTCCGAGGTACTGCTCACTAACCTAAGACTGCTGAAGTACTCCTCCTGTCGAGTACCGCGGGTCTGCTGCCAACTACCGGGCGCTCCGTCCGCTGAGGGTCTGCTGCCAAATACCGGGCGCTCACCCAAATAGCCTACAGAGGTACTCCTCCAGTCGAGTACCGCGGGTTTGCTGCCAACTACCAGGCGCTCCGTCCGCCGTGGGTCTGCCGCCAAATACCGGGCGCTCCGTCCACTGGGCTAGTCGACTCACTCCAAGTCGAGTCGGTCGAGCAGTCTTCAGGTCTCAGCCGGCTACACGGTCTCCATACTCCGTATGCTCGTCTCCAGAATCGCGGGTCTACCGCTACAACCAAGCGCACTACCTCTATCGAGTAAAATAGAAGGTTCAGCTCACACAGGTAAACTTCTTCGGATGACGGTGAAGATGATCACTGATCCATCTAAGTCGTCGGACCCACGAAGGATCGATAGGTACTAACCCCCGCAAAGACCCACATAGGATCGTAGCACTGTTCCACGTAGGATCGCTGAGTGCTGTAGTCGTCGTCGTCGAATCCACACAGGATCTCTGTACTGTCGTCGTCGCAGTCACAGTAGCAGTAGCAGTAGCACTAGGGTTCCCGCACACAGCAAGCTCGTTCGGAGGGTCCGCTCCACGAGCCGAGAGGCTGATACATCAACTGTCACAAAGTCCAGAGTTGATGTATCCAAAAGTTCCGTATCGTCAACAGGAACTCAACGCAACAGACGGCGCGTCGATCGGACGCTCGGTCTGAGAGTTATTGGCATTTTCGTCTCCGGGGCCCGGTTGGTTTTTAAGGCAAAACCAACCCGACCGTACTCCACCAGCGTCCAAACCTCGGGCGGAGTATGCCAAAAGATCCTTCTCACTAAGAGGAACACAACACGGCTAACGGCACGTCAATTGGACGTCCGTAGCTCAAGATATGAGCGTTTCCGCTCCGAAGGCCCGGTTGGTTTCGTGAACGAACCAACCCGGCCGAACTCAAAGTAATCCGAAACCTTGAGTGCGATATACCGAAACGACCGTCTCGATCCAAGGATCGCATCGCCACTGATGGTTCGTCAATCGGACGTCCAGTCTGAAAGATATCAGCCTTTCCGTCTCACACCCACCCTGGGAAACTTCCCAGGAGGTCACCCATCCTGATCACTACTCTAAGCCAAGCACGCTTAACTACGGAGTTTTAACCACGTAGGCTCCCGAAAAAGAAGGTGCGCCTTGAGTATAGTATACCGAAATGACCGTCTCGATCCAAGGATCGCGTTGCCGCAGACGGTTCGTCGATCGGAGGTCCGTGGCTCAAGTTATGGCCAAAAGACCGAAGTCGTCTCGAAAACGGGGGGTCCGGGTCCGGGCTGACCCGGCCCGAACTGGGTCGACCCGAACCGGGTCGACCCGACCCGGCCCGGCCGGCGGCGGACCGGCACAGTGGCGCGGACCGGCGCGGCGGCGCGGTCCGGCGCGGCGGCGCGGCCCGGCCGGCGGCGGCGCGGCCTGGCGCCGCTAGGGTCACGCGCGGGGGGCTAAGCCCCCGCTTCCAGCAAGGCGGCGCGGCTATAGAGCCGCGCCTTTTTGGAGACCGGCCCCCCCTCGTGGGGGCCTGCTTTGAAGGCAACCGGGGGGGCCGCCTGCCCCCCTCAAGGAAACCGCCCCCCTCTCCTAAATGAGGGGGGTTTTTGAGCTGGCCGGGGGAATTAAATTCCCCCAGCCTTTGACCTTTCGGCCGGCCACCTGGCTGGCCGGTTTTTCTCCAACCGGACTGGAAAATCCGGTCCCCTTTCCGGCTTCCGACGCCGGCGGCCCGGCGTGCCGCCGATCTTCCCGTCTCGCCGCGGCCCGGAACCGACCGCGGTGTTCGTCGTCCAGCGCGGTGCGACGGCACCGCGCCCCTTCGCCCCGCCTTCCATTCCCCTCGACGCGGCGCGACGGCGTCGTGTTCTTGATGATTCTTCCACGGCGCGGCGCGACGGCGCCGCGCAATATAATCGGGCGAATAACCGTGTGGTGCGACGACACCTCACCACCTTGTTTCATCCGCAATATAAAACATCAAGAACGAAGGAGGGGGTTCGGCCGTATTCATGCGGTCCGACCCCCTCACGTTAAACAATAACACATATTTAAAAATCCTCACGTTAGTCACGCTAGAACCACGAACAAGGATAAATAAATAAACAATTAACAACCACCCCTACCTTGGGTATAAGGTTCGAAGATTTGTCAACGTCCCGCGGAAGACAACGTCACAGAGGTCTGGCGTCGCGGTAGTCGTTCATCAAATCCGTTGACGAAGAGATACGCCCGAAGAGATACGTCGTTGGCGAAACTTCGTATTCCGATGAAGGAAGTCCGAGGAGGAAGCGGCGTTCCCTTTCGTTGACACGGAAGACGAAGAAGAGAGGAGCGGCGTTCTTCGTCGGAGCTTGAGCGTTCTTCGTCAAGCTTGAGCGTTCTTCGTCAAAGTTTGAAAAAGAAAGAAAAGCTCTCAAATCCTCAGAAGATGGCTAAAGAGTTCTAACCCAACAAAATAAGATAAGAGCTTATTTTATTCACAAACTTAACAAAAGAATTTCAAAGGTTTGAAATTCAAAAAGGATAACTCCAAAATTAAATAACAATTGTCATGTCATTTAAAGAGGGGTTAAGGGAGTTTGAGAGAAGATGAAAAGTTTAGGGTTCGTGTGGGCCCCACCACACTTAATCCTCTCAAGGGAGGTTAAGTGGGTGTGGGTCCCACCCCTAACTTCCTTTGAGAGAAGTTAACCAACAAGTTTAAATAAAAATTTGTAATCCAAAATTTTTATTTAACTTATTCTAAACTCCCAAAAACTAACTCTCAACCCGAAATAAACGCAACCTCGGAAAAGGTCTCCTTAAGCGAATATCGGCGCTGCGAGTTCATCGGTGCCCTCGGATTTCAATTCCGAGCACCAGATCAAAAGTTAGAAATTCCCGCTCGTTCGTTCACTGAACGTACCCGATCCAAACTTCGGAAATTGATTCCGGGCACACCGGGCCTCAGAATCAGGTGCCGTCAGAAACCGCGCTCTTGTAAAATTCCAAAGAAAATTAAGAAAAAATTTCCCTTGAATTTTACGAGTCTTTACATGGAAGTTCCTGCATGTAAGTTTTACGTTATAGAATTTTCCATATTTTTTTACTTTCCATATGAAATTTTGCAGTGATTTGGATGTGTGTGTGTGTACAGGTTATTAGGAAAAGACCTCTCTAAGTTTTTTATGCCTTCAACACTTTTCTCCATGCCTAGCCTATGTAGGCAGGCTTGGGGTAGTTTCGGCTTGAGCAACAGCTTGGTCGGGTCATGACAGAGTGGTATCAAAGGTGGTTCGTTCATTGAGATGTTGTCCATACATTCTCTAAAATATAATTGGTTGGGATTTATGGAAACTTTGTCAAAGTGTATCGATTTTGGATCTTAGGCCAGGGAGTCCAGTGGTGGTATGGGTGGCTGAGGTATCCATTCACTAGGACCCTGATTTCCTGCTTGTCGACTCAGCACCCTGAGACATTTATTATAGGGGAAAATGGTACATGCATCATATGGTATTGAGTCTTTGAATATCCTTTTGGAGCCAGCTACCCCTTGCTATATATATATATATATATGATAAAATGACCATGGTACACCTCAGACACTTTAGAGATACCTCCTCGATGACAGCTAGCTAGAATACTAGCTTTGGTTTATAACGACAATCCGATGAGCAACATGGCCTCAGTTTAGGTTCCATCATATGATTCCCTTCCTCTAGGTGGGAAGGTAGAAACACCTCCAACTATTTAGAAGAATATAATCCGAGAATAGTAGGATGAGGACATTATAGGCTGAGTGCACTCCATGAGTTCCAACATCAGATACCACTGAGGATCCATGGCGAGACAGATCATTAGGCAACATAGGATTGGTTAGATTCTGTGATCTGCATTTTTAGTCTTGTTCGAACCCCGAAAGATCAGATGGTGGCTTTGGAATCCAGTATTTTCCATAGAGTAGTTGGGATTTGGTGGAACCTATTTACTCAGATGCATGATAAGTTGATGCTCTTGTAGGAATACATCCAACATCTATTTTATTAGGAGTACTACACCTCCTGCTTACACTTTGTTCAGATAAAGGAGATTTTGGAGATTTAGTAAGGAGATATGATTGTGGTAGAGTACGCGGTGAGGTTCACAGACCTTATGCGCTAATCTCTGGACATGATCATCGAAGGATACTTCTGAGCATGGAAGTTCAAGCATGGACTCTTTAGAGAGATCCAATCCAGCGTAGTGCCCTTGTGCATCCCCACCAATTCTAGGGTGCTAGAGTAGGAACCGGTGACAAAGATATTTCTGTTAGAGGGACACCAGATAGATAGAGCTAGTAGTGGGCACAACAGAGCCGAGACATCTTTGAAATCTAGTAGACGTCAGTCGACAAGATCTCTACACAGGAGGCCTAACCATAATCGAACTCAAACACATGGTCAAGGATAGTTCAGGGGACTAGGACATCCAAGAGATTGGTGGTGCTACACATGTAATGAGTGAAGTCACATGGAGTGCGATTACCTAACACAACGTGCCAAGGATCACAAGAAGATAGGTGATGGACATCTATAATAGAGAGAATTCCATGATCAGGGAGCTGGTGGTCAGAGCCAAAAATAGACACAAGGTTTGGATTTTTATGAACCTACAATGAATGAGATGTTAAAAGGTATGATATATTCCCTTTCTACCTTATGCAGTAGAAATTTTTAGACACTATTGAGAGGTACTATTTTCTTTTCACTCCTTGCTTGAGGTTTAAACTAAGGTGACGTGGGGTGTCTGTGTAACCCTGTGTCAGTTTTGTTTGATGTAACTTCAAATTCATGAGGAAGAGGGGTTATTCCTATACCAATTTGTGTTTTTGTGATGCGAGAAAAACCGTGAGGGTGAGTCAGTACCGCCTAAATAGGATAATATCAAGGTGTGGTGGATGAGTCCCTCTAACTTGTGCATTTAGGGAGAGGTTGTATGATGGTGTTTTGGAGTAGGTCCTATCATTTATAGTTGAGTTTTTCTAATTTAATCCTTTCACTTGGTATTCCACTAGTGGATGTGGCAGAGTTTCTAGGTTGGGGTTACTCTCCTTCTAAGATGAGAGAAGATAGGCGGAGTATGACACATGATTTACATGTCTAGATTCTCATGGATGGGGGAGGTTACTCACCTTCCTTATTCATTGGTACCCTTGTGTTCTTGACATCAAGATACAATGGCATACAATTATCAAATTCTGGATGAGGTAGTTGAGACCCCATGAACCGAACTATATGACTCTCTACCTAGAGATGAAAACAGTAATCTTCACCTTGAGAATGTGGAGGCACTGCCTTCTAGGGGAGATCGACTGCAAGGTCTTGCATGACCAGATGTTCTTAGGGGATTCACCAGATGGATTTTTTTCACGTCAACCTTATTAGAGACGAACGATGATTCCAGACACATCATGATAAGTGGTGATAAGTGAGTTTCACACTTATCCTTTGTCTATACATCCCGATTAAGGGAAGATCCAGGTGCAGGCTCAGTTTCTCCACCTATTTTCTTAGTTTGTGATTTTTAGGGACAACAAGATTTGAAGAAAGTAATAATTTAGAGACCTTGGTTTTTTACCTTTAATAATTTGGAATATTTTTAGGAATATTTTTGGATCCAGGCATTGAGACGGTACATGATTCTGAGTCCCGGTGTGCCTAGAATTAATTTTATTAAAATATTAAAGATATTTTATAATGTACATGCATATATTCTTAAATAAAATGGGATAAATTTTAAATGGTAGATTAAATCATAAATATAAGGTCATGGTTGGGATTGGAACATAGTTCTTACCTTAGACATGACATAAAATGAGTCGGCATGGGACGTCCAAAACCATCACTCGTTGGAGGTATGTTAAATGGATGAATTAATTGGTTTATTTATTAATTTAATAGATCAGACCAAAATATCTCCTAAATGAAAGATTGTATTAGAAATTTGAGGGAATGGTTGAGTTCATTATGTGACTTTTACTTTAGGTGAGAAATAACTTTTGTCGACGTGGGTCATCTGAAGAAAAAGTTACCTAGAACATAACCATAAATAAAATAATTAAATAAAACTATTTTATTTTTAGAGATAATCTAAATAACTCATGAATGAGAACTCATATTAAAAATCTGAGACCACCGTTGAGTTTGTAATGTAGTGTTTTCCCTAGGTGCGACCTAAAGTTGGTTGGTGTGGGACGTTTGGATGAGACATTCATTGGTGGTGTGTTCAACAAGTTAATTAATTAATTAATTAAATCTTTGAACTAATTATATATTTATAAATATATCACTATGGAGGTTTTCATAGGGTCTCCTCATAACCCGGGGATTTCCAACAACAAAATACCATATCCTTTCTACTGGAAAACAATGAAGAACAATGATAGACGATGATGAAACTTTGGATTGAGGTGATTCTAAGCATGAAAAATGCAACTGATCTTGGAGAGCGCATTCTTCATCAACAATGATCGATCCAATATAGGTAAGACTCTTAAATTGGTGTTTTCTATATTTGATTAAATGTTTGAGTAGTTTCAATTCCTTTTCTTGAATCTTCCCCTTTTACAAATCCTGCATGCACCCAAGAACAAAGAATAATATTATTTCTCTTTGGTTTATCTAACCCTGGGATCATGTTTTTGATTTTTGAACAAGAACACTTGGACAATGATCATAAAAACTCTTTTTATGTGATTTTATTCCCTTATTATTTGCATTATTCACTATTGGAACCCCACGATTCCTGGCTCGAATGTTTTTGGGCATCCTGAGATCGATCAGACGCCTAAATTTGTGGCAGATCGATGAATCGTCAATGGTTTTTTGAACAGAGCACAAATTTGGAAATCTTATGAGGATAGGACAATCGATTCAATGATTAATCTTTGATATTGCAATGAAAATAGGTTTAGTGGCATGCAGAATAATTGACCAAAACCTCATCGATGAACGAAGCTAATTCGTGGTGAGAAATGACATCAAACTGCTGTATGGAGGATGGATCAAGATAGATCAGGATGGATTGGGTGAGAAAAACCCTAGATATGGGTTCCTCGGGGCCAGACGGAGGTTCGAATTCATGAGGAAGTTGGAAGTGGTCGGATTGGTTTGTGGAGGCCTGTCTAGGAATCCGACGATGTTCTGTCGGCAGAGTAGGGAAATGCAGGTGGCTAGCGGGGTGCTCGAGTAGGAGGCAGTGGCTGGGGAGTGACTCGTGGTGGTGGGGTGAGGGCAAGCGGGATGGAGGCGGCCAAGCACATGAAAGACCCCCTACACAGTTTTTGAAAAAATAGATATATTTAATAAAAATTAAATATAATAATAATAATAATAATAATAATAATAATAATAATATTATTATTATTATTATTTTTAACAAACAGTTTTCCTACCATAAATCCCTTGTGGAGCGTCCGTTTGACACACTGTCAGCGGAGATGTGACCCAATGTTTAAGAAGTTCATTTTGAGACTTATTTTGGATGAATTTATCAGGTTCAGGGCTCAGTTCCATGAAATTATAAAATAATAATAATATATTATTATTATTAAATCTTTAACCCGCCGTAACTCTTTCATACGACATCCAATTAATGTGATGCCAACAATTGTATAAACCTAAATTCGAGGCAGTTCATTTAAGATAAAATTTGGATACTTAATTTGGGCTAGTGAATTGGATTCATAAAATTCCTAAGAATAATAATAATAATATTATTATTATTATTATTATTATTGTTGTTAAATATTTCATCTAACATAGCTTCTCGATACGAAGTCTGATTGATGAACTGTCAGTAGTGTCATGACCCTAATTTTGAGGTGGATATTTTGATACCAAATTTGTGTATTTAAATCAAGATAGAGGTGTGGGACCCATGAATCCCAATTCATGCATGTTGCGGTGAAATGTGTATTTTTTAGCAAGTGTCCATTTTGGGCAAATGGATAGTTAATCTTATGTGTTTTTTATGAGGATAACAATGGTATGATCCATTTGATTATCCGAGGCCTCCCAATTTTATGATCACTGTGATGTGTAGAGTGTTTTTCATGATCTCATTAATTATGGAAACATGAAAGGAATATCGATGAAATATCCTTCTGATGTGTTTGAAGAGAACCCATGACTTAGGTCGAAATCATCTATTGTGAGAGTGGATAAGATATATGAAGAGATGATATCAAATATTCCTAGTATGTTTGAGGAGGCATGTTAGTGAAATTAGGTTTTTCCCTTTGGAACAACAATGAGCATCATACATTCATCATCCTTTTGGCCAGATATTCTATGTACTCTAGGAGCATACAATCATGCCTGGGGTACATGTACACAATTTATTACCTGAGCATGGATAGACACATGACCATGCAACGAGGTAGGGTCACACATCGCATGGGCCCCATACACGCCATGAAACTGATTATGAATATTCTACCTCTTATATCTTCTTCTTTTGGACTCAGAATTTTTCCATGAGTAGCCTACCCTGAGTGTTTTTCAGAATAGAGTCCGATGATGACCTCTATAGTGGATTTTGAGATACCATGAGATATATTTCAGGAAGTTTTTTGGAAATTTATTAGAGGATTATTTCCAGGTGATGATCCCCTTGACATACTAGGGAGCAGATCCCCGATGACTAGAGTGTTGACCCCACATCAGCATGGGCGCGAGTCCTTTACAACTACTTCTATGTGTTGATTCCCCTGATGTACTAGGGTAAAGATCCTTGATGACCAAAGTGTTGACACTCCATTGACATGGGCGCGATTCCAATAAAACTACTTCTAGGTGTTGATACCCCTAACATACTAGGGCATGGATCCCTGATGACCAGAGTGTTGACCCCCCATCAGCATGGGTGTAGGTATTCTGCAGCTAATTTATGGGAAATACCCTCAAATGTATACCCTTCAGCAGGGCTAGATAGTAGGTCCCAATAAACTTTTGGGTGTTAATCCCCCTTACGTAATAGGGCACAGATTATCGATGACTAGAGTAAACCCCCCACCATGACGTACTAGGGTGAAGGTCCTCTACAGTTCGTGACCCCTCGACTGTGTGGTATAGTGAAGAGACATGGTTTGACCTACCTTTAGACTCACAATAAGGTGGGATGCTTTCCCCATCAAGGAGTGTCCTTGGGACGTGACCTAAAACTATGTGGGTGAGTTGGTTCCACCCAATGAAGATAGTATCAAGGTGTGGTGATTTATTCCCTTATACTTATGTGTTCAGGGAAGAGTTGAGGGGTGTTTGGCATCATATATGGACTTACCTTGGAATTGTTGGTGACTCTTCTTCTTGGGATGAGCTGTGAGATGGATACCACCTTAGTCTCTCATTTAGGCTGCTTTTAATGAGCACACACACACACATATATATATATATATATATATCCTATTTCACTACCCACTCCATGGGTTTTGGTTACTCTCCTTACATGAGAGGTGAAGATGCACAAAGTATTACATATGCTTTCTATGTACAGATTCTTAAATTAGGATGAGTATTCTCTCCTACTATAGGTAGTTAAGACTCAGTGAGAGGTTCATATTTTCACCATTTTGGGCTCCTTGTTTTTGGATGAGTATACTTTCACTTTCTTGTTGGGTAGAGCTGTTATATTTTACCGCACCTTGTTCTATCTACTATTTCTCTTCAGTTGTATCTCTTATTTCTCCCCTTCACATTTTTAGGGAATTATACTTGGTATGTATATAATAACCCTTTCATGGGACTTTTACAACATGTGTCATGTCTTTTTAAGATAGCAGATTGGTCAATCATGACTATATAGGAGCTTATGGATATGGGATGCTTGGACTGCATACAGTGGTTGTAGCTTGGGATACATGAGATGGGCTCTCTCAGCTATTACTCTTTCCAATTTTTTTCAGGTTTGTAAATTTTTCTATTTTGGGTATGCATTTCCTCCTTTACTTTTCAGTATACACTACCGTACCTTTATATTTTCTAGAGGTTCATGGATGTTCGTTTTACTTTACAACAGTTTTCACCTTTTCTACTTTCCCTCTGCACTTTTTCATTGAGTTGGCGAGGTGCATGTGTACAAGTTCTTAGGAAGAGGCCTCCTTTATTTTTTGTGCCTTCGGTGCTTGTCTCCACCCCTAGACTATGGAGAAAAGCTTGGGGTAGTTGCGGCTTAAACCTCAACTTGGGTCGGGAGTGAAAAATATGACCATTATAACCTAATCATTGAATTGGTGAGTAAAAATACTATTAACTTCACTATGAAATATATATAAGGGTCCCAATCAATACAAATTTATTGATTAATTTTTTTATAATAATCATACAATTTTTAGTAAAGAAACTTTATGCTATAAAAATACGTTTTCTTCAGAAATGATTTTTATTTCTTTTTGTAAAGGGATAATATAATTAAATTATACCAATTTTATTAATAGTATTTTATAAAAATTATATAAATTTTTTAATTAATATATAAAAATTATATTAGAGTGAAATTTTTTATTTTTTTTGAAAAGTTTGATTTTTCAATGACTAGTGAAAAATATTGATTTTTATTGAAAACTGTATTTTCAGTTGAAGTATTTACAAATACAAATTCTATTTTGGATTAGTTTTACAATTTAATTATTTTAATTTTTATCCAACATAATATAATTATGGTATTTGGAATTAATAATTTTATACTTGGATATAATATAAAAGCATTTTATTCTTAAAAGTCATATTTCTAAAAAAAAAATTTATTGTGTTTTTATTTTTAATATTAAATTAAATAATATAAATTCTATGAATTTAATTTGATTAAATTGATTCTATATTTTAAATAATCATAATTTATATTATAAAATAATTTCAACTTTATTTTTATCCATTATGAATAGTAACTATAGTAAATATTTATTACCATGGTAAGAGTAAATCATGTAATTTATGTTAAAAATAATATGATATGAACTAAAAATTTACCCTAAAAATTTCCTTTATACTATTTAATGAGTGTAGTTCATCAATTTACATCAAATTATTGAATATATGTCCACTTGGTTCCATATTTATTTGATTTTGTGCTTTATAATAATTAATTAAAAGTTAAAGAGAAAAATGTCACTTTCTTGATTTTAATATCTATAATATTTTGTGATAGGGACCAAAAAGCTTATGTTAAGTTATAATTATTCATTTTAAATAGAAATTTTTTTTCATGGTAATTTATTTCTAATTTTTATCGATGAAATAATTACCTTAAATTCTTACGCAATACCGACACAACATTTATTTAATTAATAAGAAAATAAAATAAATGATTTTAAAAATACTAAAAGTAATATAATTTAAAATAATTATTGTTTAATGTGAATTTTTTAGATAAATATAACTTGTTAGTGATGTGTTAAAGTACTATATTCTAATTACATTTCTATAATGTTGTTTTCAAAGTCAAATTAATTGAATAGTTACAAAAATGATATTAATGATATTTTTTAAAATGATTTAAAATCCATAAAAATACTATATTTATCTAATTGATTGGTATATAGTTTAACATATCAAAAATGATCCATTTATTTTCCAATTTTCCTTTTATAGAAACTATATTGACCTCAAAAGAGTAAAAACTTTGTTTTCAAGGTAATTCTCAAAAAGGGTTAATGCAGGTTAAAACAAAAAGATAAGAGTGAAAAAATCATCCAAAATTGTCCAAAATTTATTGGATGATATTATTTTTACTTATAATAATATTATATTCTAATTACATAAGTTTTTAACAATTTTAATATGAAAATTAATTTATATTAATTTAATACTTTAAGAAATTCCAAAAGTTTCCCTCCCCTCACTTATAAAAGGGAATCCCCTATCCTCTTTTATTGGCACTTAAAAAACCATTTGGTTAATACAATACCTAAATAAATTCCTTAAATACATAAATAAAAATGACTTAGGGTCCCTAGTTTGATTATAAAACCATCCTAAAAAGGATTTAGGTATAAACCTAAAGAGGTTTCCGAAGAAGAGGTAGAGTTCTTAACCATGCGTTTTCATTTTATTTCTTCTTCTACCTTATTCAAATATTTTCAAATATATTGAAATAACAAAACCATTATTTTTAAATATACTTATATTTTATTGTTTTAATTAAATAACCTATATCCATCTCCTCTTACATCAAATGAGAATTGAAACTGTTGATCGTGTGTACGATGGACTATCCCCTCCCAAACCAATGTAATTTATTTTCCATCACTGCCTCTCAAAGATGGATATATTGATGTATTCAATGTATATATATACATATTTTATATTTATTAAATAATTATATTTTTATAATTATAATATCACATCTACCTTCTTACCTTCCAATCCATTTGAAAATGTAATGTCTCTTGTGCGTACATGTAGACTACCACCTCCATGAAGTGATACTACACGTTTTTCATTTTATTTTTACATGGGAGGAAATAAGGATGTATTTTTTGAATATATATGATTTATATGATATAATAATGACTATTAAAAGGATAATTATAATTTATATTTCTTTCATTTCATCTTTTGAAAAATGAAAACAACGTTTATGCATACGTTTGGCCTACCATCTCCATGAATGGTGTAATTCAGTTTTCTATCTATAAATTTTATGGATGACTATAAATATGTATATAATGAATATATATGATATTTATTTAATGATTAAAATTATGTATATAATTAAACCACTATCAATTTTCAAGGACCAAAAATACTGAACCAAAACAAACATGAATAAGGAAGCTGTTATCAACTGGAATAGTGATTTTAATAAAGAATTGTTAATAAACATGTGATAAAAGGTTATAAGTAAATAATATATTTTTATTATTATATATATATTATAGATCTGGAATATATTTATAATAAAATTATATTTATTATACTAGAGGTTTGAACATTTATGAAGGAAGTCAGACCTAAGGAAAGTGATTTTCATCCCACTTTTACTTTTATGAGACACATGCCATATTCAACACTTATTTATTTTATGTGGTGTATATAATGTACATGAATATATTTTATGATTATAACCATGAAAATTATGGATATATAAATATCCATATAAGGTTGTCTCTTTATTGAGGTTTTTATTTTAAAGTTACCAAAGCAGTAAGAGTTTCATGTTACAATCTCATTGTTTATCGGAATTGTTTATGATCAGTTTACGATAATGAAATATCATAATCTGACTCTCAATAAATGAATGGATTTTATTATAAACTTATTATTTCTTTATAATATATATTTTTCCTTTCATTTTTCTCTCTTTAAGTACTCAATATACTAAAATAATGTTTTTATGGAAAAACCAACTTTATTTTTCTCTTTGGTTAAAAATTATTTTTCTCCATGTTCATGTTTTCTAAAAATGTTTTAAAGAGTGTTTTTAATATTTTCCTTTTATTTTTATAAATAATTTTTCCCATTATTTAATTTTTAAAAAATGGTTTAAATGGAATATTTTTTTTTCATTTTCCAAACAAGATACTTTTTTTTGACTTTTTTATAGAAATGAGAAAGGAATGTTTTCTTTTAAATTATACAGTATGAAGGAATTTTGTATTATCATGACCACTAAACACATAAAATATTAATTTAAAAATTTTCAAGGATATTTTCAAATAAACTATTTTACTTAATATTTGGGAAATTTTTAAATTTTAAATAAGTTATTTCAAAGGGAAAAGGGTATTTTCCTTTGGAAATGTTCAAAATGATATTTTAAAGAAATTTTTATCTAAGATTTTTTCCTTTGATGTTTCTTAATTTTTATGAAGGATATGATCCAGATATACCATCCTTATTATTTATCTACATGTTTTATTATTATTATTAATTTTTTTATGAAACCCATTTCTTTTCAACTAGTTATGCTATGATGAAATTTTTATTAAACCTGTTTATTTTTTATGGGATATGCCATGATGTAATGTTTATGAAATATATTTATTTTTTATGGGTTATGATATTATGAGTGATTTATGATATTTTTGAACCCTACTTGAATGCATGAAGGAATATGTTTTTTAATTATTCTTACGAATCCCCTTTTATAGGTTGAGGGGTAACCTTTACATAGTTCGTAAACCTAGAGACACAATACTTTAGTATGTGGCCATTACTTATGGAGAAAAAATTTATGTTTTTAATTATTTGATGGGTGGGCCCATAATTATATATCTATATAATGAATTGGGTAAATATGGATATCTCATTAGATAAACATGACTAGAGTGGGGTGTGAACACAATTCAGTAAGGGACTCTATTCTTTGATATTATTAGGAGTGAACCCTGAGTAGTATGATTGAATGGTAAGTGAAACCAACCCACTATTATTGTATTGGTAGTGATACTTGAGTCTAAAGAAATTATTTTCTATGCTTAGGTTACTACCACAAACCTATGCATTATGCCCATGTTATTCTCTCAAGAATCAAGTTTTTTTAGTTATTTATGATTTTTGTCATATGAACTATAAATATTTATTCCAAGATTAATGATTATGATATATGATATACATGGTATGGTTTTAAAATGTTAATAACATGTTATCATACCCTTATTCTCATTTTATACGTATGTTATCATTGATATTTCCCTTGTTTACCCTTACTGAGAATCTGATCTCATTCTTTATTATGTTTCCTTTATCTAGGTTATAAATAAAGGCTTTAAGTAGGGTATATATGAGAAGATTATAATATGGAAATATATTTATGGGAGATGTTGAAGATATTTCTTGAAATAATATGATTGTGTATCTATTTTCTAAAGACAATAAAACTTTATATCCATAAGGCACGTTTTTGTATGAAAATATTTAGTCACTATAGTTAGCATCAGAGGATATTTTTAGCCAATATTTGAATATTGGGGTTAGAAAGCATTGAAAAAAGCACTAGGGATAAATTTATGTATATGATAACATTATAATATTTTATTAAGGAATAAATTATGTTATTTTACTAAAATACATCCCTTTATAGATACTATAAGTGGATGCGGTTTCAGCATAGATGAATATAGAGGTAACAACCCCAAAAGAGTTGGTCGAGTACATATCAACCATCATTCTAGTTTATAGTGAGTGTTTCCATACTACACACCTAGTTTGACACTCTCAAGGGATATGTTTGGGTTAATTAAAATTTTCTTTATGAACCATTATGAAGGATTTTAATAGATGATGACCATGGATTTCCTAGGTTAAACATAATTTTTCATATATTGAAAGGAAGGTTTAATTATTTATAAATACTATGAATAATTTTTTATTATTACATGATTACTCAATATGATTAATGTTTCTCACACAACAGTTTTTGGTTTTAGTCAATGGATAGAACCCATATGATTTGTGTTAACACTGAATGTGACATACAATGTAATGATTGTCATTATGAGAAACCAAATTTAAAATAGATGGAATATAAAACATTGTGATTATTCCTAATAAGATATCTCATTATATGATTAACAACCTCAACTTGGATGAGTTTCTATAAAAAAATTAAAAGGGAAACATGGAGTTCCATGAAGACCATCAAGGAAAGAAGATTCAGCTTCCTACATGTCAAAAATGTGTGAAGAAGAACTCAAATTAATATCTCATAAGAAGGGGAAGATGTTTTGGGAGTGAAAAAAAGGAAACAGAGTAAGTAATTACCAATGAAAAATAAAAATTCCAGTTAATGAAATGGATAATAATAACGATACCCCTAAGGTATCATTGATAGTTGAATGTTTTAACTGTGTAAAGTTTGATAATTATTCAAATAAATTTCCTAGGAGATTGCTAAATAAGTGGATCCACAGGGTTATATGAGTAAATTTTTTTCTATTGATACTGAAGAGACTACAAATTACATATGAAAGGAAATAGGTATTAAGTAATAAGACAATGAATCTGAGTTAATGTTTTAAAAATGAAGTGGAATAGTTAAAGTTGTTATGTATTGGAATTAAAGAATTATGTTCCAGAAATATGAATAATTAAGTTTTTCATTAAGGATTTGTAAAAATATATTGAATGGTACTGATGACCTTGAAATGTGATTTAATTTCAAGGTTATATTTTACGGAAAACACATGATCGAGGGAAATATAACACTTAATATGTTCTTGATGTTGAGATAATGATGCTTAGTTGGGTTAAATAGATGATTGATATAAATAAAGTAAATTGGATAGTATTGATGAGCTTCGAATTGATTAGTGATTTGATGAAAACGTGGTTTATGTTATCTTTATGGAGTTATTTTTTTTAAATTTATGGAATATATTTGATAATATGTGATTTTAATGAGGAAACAATTAATTTTTGGAAGCATGTATATTTTCATTGAGGTTTTATGGTAATTCAGGTTATTACCATGTTTTACGAGAATATATGACCAAGGAATTCACATATTTGGTGTTTGAAAATTAATAGAAACATTATGATATTTAGGGGGATTAATGTTGAGTTGATTTTGGAAATTTAGTGATTTTTTTTTATAAATTTGTAAATTTTGGATGGGTCGTATGATTAACAATTTATGGAATGGTGTAAGTTAAAAATTGGATGAGGGTTTATAGATTAATTTATTATTTCATCATATGATGATTTATTCATATTAGATAAATTGTGATAACCATTTTGTTTTTGATGATAACTAGAGATAGAAGGAATGACTTATCATTATTTTATGGATATTATGATCCATTATAAGTTAATTTTCGTGCTTTAAGTATGAAGAATTCATCTTTATTTCTTATAGTAAGAGTTGAAGTGGAAATTGATCAAATAACCACCAAAGGATGATATCGTGATTATGAAATAGAAATAAATAAAGTACGTATATTTTCTAATGTTATTTATATTTATAGTAATAAATCCTTCAACTTTAGAAAAATGACCTTGAGATGATTTTTTTTTCTATTACCTTCATTTCTAATGAATTGATGACCTTTTTCTATTCTCTTTGGTTTATGGTTTTTTAATCATTAACTTTATCATGATCATTCAATTTCCTGTGAAAAATGATATATGGGCATTAATTTTCTTCCATGTTTATATTTTAACTTACCACTAATTTTTTCCTAGTTAGAAACCTAGTTATGTGTTATTTCGGATGACCTTTATATTTTCCTTTTTATATTTTCAAGAGGATGTTTATTAAACCTTTTTATGATGTGGGTTTCCCACAAAGGAATTTTCAAATCTAAAAACATTTATTACTAAGAAAAATTTAAAATTTTACGGATGTAATTTATTAAAGGAGGAAGAATGTAACACCCTGATATTTTAAAAGAACACTATTTTCGATAGTATATACAACATACAACACTGGGCTTAATGAACCACAAAATATTATTATTTAAATATAATCATTACAACATATCCATTAAAATTTTGGGTACAAATATGATTAACCATATTATGAAATATATATAAGGTTCATAATAAATAAAAATTTATTGATTAATTCTTAGCGAATCACACAAATTTTAGTAAAGACATTTTAAGATTCAAAAATATTTTTTCTTTCAAAATGATTTTTATTGATTTCTATGTGTGGAGAATATAACTAATTTATTACACTTTTAGTAATGATTGTTTATAAAAACTTATATAATTTTTGAAATTAGAATATAAAAATTATTTTAGGGTGAAATTTCAATATTTCTCTGAAAAGTTCGATTTTTTTAATGAATAGTAAAATATACAGATTTTTATTGAAAATTGTATTTTATTTTCAAATATTTACAAAGTAAAATTATATTTTGGATTAGTTTTAAAGTTTAATTAGTTCATTTTTATTTTAAATAATCAAATTATGGTCTTTTTAATGAATTGTATACTAGTATATAGTATAAAAAAAATTTATACTTAAAATGTATATTTCTAAAAAATTGCTTTTCATCACGATTGTAGGTCTAATTTTAAATTAAATTATGAAATTTTTTTGAATTGAATTTTATAAAATGGATTACATATTTTGAATCATAATAATTAATATTTGGTAATAAGTTCAAATAAATTTTTATTCATTATGAATCACACCTATAATAAATATTTATTACCATGATAAGAGTAAATCAGGTAATTAAGGTTAAAAATAATATGATAAGGACTAAAAATTTACCATAACACTTTTATTTATCCTATTGGATGTGTGTAGTTTAGTAATTTAAATAAAGTACTTGACCATATGGACACTTGGTTCTATATTTCTTTGATTTTATCCTTTATAATGATTAAGTAAAAGATAGAGACAAACATGTCACTTTATTACTTTTAATATCTATAATATTTTATGATAGGGATAAAAAAATTATGTTCAAATATAAATATTAATTTTAAATATTAATTATTTTTTATCATGAAAATCTATTTCGAATTTTTAGTGATGAAATAATTACTTTAAATTGTTATGCAATGCTAACATGACATTTATTTAATTAATATAAAATTAAAATAAACGACTTTAAAAATACTAAAAGTAATATAATTTGAAAGAATTATTATGTTCCATGAATTTTTAGATAGATATAACATTTTATTGATGTATTAAATTATTAAATTTTAATTTCATTTCTATCATATTTTTTTAAGGTTAAATTAAATCAATAGTTCTAAAAAGGTCATTAATGATATTTTATAATAAATAATATTTTATTTAGTGATTTAAAATTCCTAAATTTACTATATTTAGCGAAGTGATTGATATATGGTGGAAAATATAAACAATGGTATATTTATTGTCCATTTTTTATTTTATAGTAACTATCTTGACCTAAAAAGAATAAAAACTTTGTTATCATGGTAATTGTTAAAAGGGTTATAGTGGGTTAAAAAAAGATATAGATGAAAACATCATCCAAAATTTTATATTTTTTATTTTATGATGGGATTAAAACCCATACTCATCTTATATTTAAATTATATCAGTTTTTTACCATTTTAATCTGAAAATTAATTTACAATAATTTAATACTTTAAGAAATTCCAAAAGTACCCCTCCCCTCACTTATAAAGGGGATCCTCATCTCCTCTTTTATTCACAATTAAAAAAACATTTATTTTAAAAAATACTTGAAAAAATACCATAATTAACTCCATAAATATTACATATAGTCACTTTTTTATCATAAAACCATCGTAGGAAGGATTTATGTATAAACCTAAAGAGGTTGTTTGAAGAAGAGGTATAATTCTTAACCATGCGTTTTCATTTTATTTGTTCTTCTACCTGATTAAAATATTATTAAACTATGATGAAATTAATAAAAATATTATATTACATATAATGAGATATTATTATGTTAATGTAACAACCTATATCCATCTCTTCTTCCATCAAATGGGAAATGAAATCATTGATTGTGTGTACGACAAACTATCACCTTGTGAATCGATGCAATTCATTTTCTATCACCGCCTCTCATGACTGGATATAATGATGTATTTAATATATATATATATATATATATATTATATTTATAAAATAATTATAGTTATGAAATTATAATATCACTTATACCTTATCATATTCTTATCCGTTGGAAAGTGATAATGTTTCTCGTGCGTAAGTGCGGACTACCACCTCCACGAAGCGATGTGACCCGATTTTCATTTTCATTTAGAATAGATAGTAATAAGGATATTTTTGTTTAATATATCTGATTTTTATGTTATATTATATATTATTTAATTTTTTATTATTATTTACCTTTCTTTCATTCCATCCGTCGAAAAATGAAAACAATATTCATTCATAGTACGACCTACCGTCTCCATGAATGATGTGATTCATTTTTATATATATAAATTTTATGGATGACTATAAATATTTATATAATTAATATATATTATATTTATATCATGATTAAAATTATGTATATTATGGAACCATGATCAATGTATAAGGATTAAAACAACCAAAGAAAAATATATATGAAAAATAAAGCAATTATCACCCAAAATAGTGATTTTAGTAAAGATTTGTTAATAAAAGGGTAATAAAAGGTTATAAGTAAATCATATATTCTATAATATATATTATTATGGTTATGTAATAGATTTATATTAAACCTATATTTATTATAAAGTAGGTTCAAACATGAATAAATGAATTTGGATTGAAGGTAAGAGATTTTCATCTCACTTTTACTTTTCTGTGATACATGCCATATTCACCACTTGTTTCTTTTATAAGGTGTATATAATTTCTATTAATTAATTTTATAATTATAATCCTGAAAATTATTTTAATATAAATATTCATATATGGTTATATCTTTCTTAAGGTTTTATTTTCAAAGTACCATGGTGGTAAGGGTTTTATGTTACAATCTCATTATATATCGGGATTGTTTATGATCAAGTTTATGATAATGAAATATTATGATATAACTCTAAATAAACTCATTAATTTTCTTATAAAATGGTTTTTATTGAGAATAAAATTTTTCCTTTCATTTTCCTCTCTTTAATTAGCCAATATACCAAAAGAAATTTTTTATGAAAAAACTAACTTTATTTCTCTCTTTAATCAAAAATCCATTTATTCTATGTCCATGTTTTCTAAAAATGTTTTCAAGAGTTATTTTAATATTTAATATTTTATATTTTAAAGTTTTTACCCATAATATAATTTATAAAAAATATTTTAAAATGAATCTTATTATCATTTTCTTAATGAGGTACTTTTAGACTTTTTTTTTTGTAAAAATGTGAAAGGAATGTTTTCTTTTTAACTTATATGTATTGGATAAAATCTCCCACTATCATTTACACTAAATGGTTTTAAGATTAATTTATAATTTTTCAAGATCATTTTTTAATAAAACATTTTCCTTAATTTTTTTATATTTTTTAGATTTTAAACAAGTGATTTTAAATAGAAATCAATATTCTCCTCAAGAAATTTTTATCAAAGATGATCTCCTTTGACGTTACATAATTTTTAACAAGGATATTATCAAGTTATACCATCCTTATTATTTATTTAGATGGTTTATTACTATGAACACAATATTTTTATGAAACTTTTTTCTTTTCCCCGGTTTATGCTATAATGAAATGTTTATGAAAATCATTTCTTTTCCATGGGTTATGCTATAATGTAATGTTTTTGAAACCCATTTATTTTTCATAATTTATGATATGATGAATGATTTAAGATATTTTGGAACACATATATATGGTTTTCATTATGTGATGTGTGGTCCTAAAATTATATATCCCTCTAATTAATTGGGTAAAGATGGATATCACATGAGATAAAAAATATTGGATTGTGAAGTGAAATTGGTTCAGTAAGGGTCTATATATACTATGATATTCTTGGAAGTGAACATTAAATAATAAAATGTAATAATGAGTGAACCCAATACACTATGATATTCTTGTAAGTTATCCTTGACTACGAAGAAAATAATTTTTTATACTTATTTGTTTGCAACAAATGTATTCATAATGCCAATGTTATAATCTTATAACTCATGTTCTTCGATTTAATTACAATTCATGTCCTATAAAATTAAAATATTTTTACCATGATTAAATATTATGATCTATGATATGAATGGTATGGTTTAAAAATGTTAATACCATGTTCTCATACCGTTATGATCATGTTATTATTATGTGATCATTGATATCTTCCTTGTTTACCCTTATTGAGTATTTGAGCTCACCCTTTATTCGATTTTCTTTCCCTAAGTTATAAAGAAGGGTTTTATGTAAGTTATATACAAGAATAATACTATATGGGAATATATTTATGGGAGATGTTAAAGATGTTTCATGAAATAAGAAGACTGTGTATCTAGTCTCTAAATATAGTAAACCTTTACAGTCCTTGGGCACATTTTTGTGAAATTTATTAAATATTTATCTAAAAAGATTCAATATTTATGTATGAAAATATTGGGTCCATATATTTATTTTGGGTATTTTTTGTTTTGTTTTAGTTTTTGTGTATTTTTTTTCAATTTTTTGAGCTTAACCGAATACAAAAAATATTTTTTTAAACACATGGTTATTTTTGAGATATTATATAATTTAAATATTTAGAATTTGAAATGATTGTGGATAAGTATAAATTTTCTCAATTTTAATTTTCAACCATCTATATCAAATTTGATTGATTATTGAAATATAATCCCATGAAAGACTAACCCATATATATTTTATGGTCCTAAGAAGAATTATATTCATTTTTTGACATATTATTCTTAATATACTCATTTTATTAATAGAATATTGAGATTTGTTGTGTAATATTGAATTTTTTTTAATTTTTTCTTAAAATTATTTTGAGTATATGAATTTTTTTAATATAACCAAGGAAAATTTTCATATAATACCTTTTATAATCCACTAATTTCATCCTCTAATTTCATCATTATTTTAATCACTTAGAATCAATCAATGGACTTATAGGTGAGGAAAATTTCAATATTAATTTCCTTTACTACTTAACTCTTGGTATGTTTTTATGATTTTATTTTAAAATATAAGTGTAGTGGAATGTTTTTTAATGTTTTATTTAGGAGGAATTTACATGGTTGGTGAGAGTGTGAGATGTGTCACTTATTTTTTTTGTAAAATATAAAGGGTCATGAGTTATAGTTTTATTGAATTATATTTTTTCCACTATATTATCTAAAAAATTAATTTAAGAAAAATGATGAGAAAAATTTTTACATAAAAAAAGTAAAAATGAAAAAAATCATGAAAATTGAGAATATGATAAAATTTTTCATCAAGCTTCATTATTTTACTTGTGACCCATAATTAAAAAATAATAATATAAAATGATGTTTTGGGTGATATAATTTTCAAGGAGATTTGAGATAGGAATTTTCAACTATGTTTTTGAGGTTTAATCATGAATTATATTTAATAATTTACCCTCTTATTTGAAACCTTTAATTTTCAAATCATTACCCACAAAACATAATCATTATAATGATTCATATTTAAGACCTTAATATTATCACAGTTTTATTGTCTCTTTGAGTGGATAACCTTGAATCATAACAATCTTATGCAAGAATGAATTTTCTAAAAAATGAGTATGAATTTTCATATATTTCCTCTTGACTGAATAATAACTCATTTTATAAAAAGTTTGGTCACTAATACTCTATAGATATAAATAAAAAGTTAAACGAGGGTGTATATGAAAATAAAATATGTTGTGAAATTTGGTCACATATATAGAGTATGAGAAACTTAAATATTAAAATTTTAGTAAACATTTACACTCTTGACTATGTTTTTTGAGTTTTGTAGGGTATATAAATTCCTTTCAAGTTTTTTTCCTAATGTTCAAAAGGGTAAGTATAAGGGAGTTAATGAAATAAAATTTTAATGAATATTTTATTGATAATAATTGATATATTTTCCTCACCTAGATCTAAATATGTATATTTGATGAAAATTTAGAAATATAGAATGTATTTTAAAATATCATGGAAATTCCAATTTTGTCACTTTAAACTATACTATTGTAATTTCATCATAAAAATTTTTCTAGGAATTATTTGGAATTTAAATTTCTTGATAGGATTCCTTTCTCATTGGGATAAAATTTTCATTTGAACCATTTTTTCTAGATCCCATGTTTTATAAGAGAATAAAGGCCATAAATTACAAGTTGGATTAGACTCATTAACACATGAATTAACTCACCATTTAGGACATAAATTAATCATAAAGAATTAGATTAGGATGAAATTTGAACATATAATAAAGGACACAATTTTTTATCATTTCATTCAATTGGGTCTATAGCTAGTTAATGTGGGAATTCGGTTAAAAAGTTGGGGTAATTTGGGGGAAAATCTTATGGGAGAATTCCTCATTTACCCTTATTTTAATTTGAAACCCTAGAACCAATACACTATTTATTTATGGTTTTGACACTTTAATGTGGCTGTATATAGATCATAAAGTTAAGAACTAGTGGTAGTTGTTCCATTCCATTTCTTTAAAACATTTATAAAAAGGAAATAAATAATACAAGGACCTATTCTAAGAGGGTATCACCTTCTTCTTCTATATTATATTATTTTTATCATTTAATTTTAATATATATTTATCTTATTTTTAACTTGATTGTTCTACTTATAAACTTATTTTGTTAAGATTATTTGAGATATAATATTAGGGTGGTTATGAGACTAGGTCCTTCCCAATAAATTTTTTATTATTAAGTTAGTAGTTTCCTTGTTGATCACTCCACCCATAAAAGATTAGTTTCCTTCCCCAAATGATCTAATTGTTAACCACTTCACCTATTTATTTTTAATCCATAAAACTATTGTAATTCAACATATTGTGATCAATTATTTGAGTTTTAAATTCCAAATCACTCAATCAATGAGCACTTAGAAGATAAGGACAAGCTTGTATGAATCATGTGAGTTTAAATTTAATAATCTAATCTAATAAAATTATGAGAGAATTGTAAGGTTACAATATAATCACCAAAATAAAATAATTCTCATATCCAAAGTAAATATTCTTATGTAATTTTACACTAACCATAAGTTGGATTTGGAATGATAATCAAATCAGAGTGACTGATTAGATGCCCCTAATATAAAATAAGTTTCAATTCATTCTATATTTGTGGCCATGTTAATTTTCATTGGGTTTGAGGGTTGAAGATATTAAAGGATCATAATTGAATATATCTTAACTTATGAGATAATTATGAATAAATAAATTAAATGGTATATTAGATCTATTACACTTATTGATATAGTTTTTTTATAAAATTATTTTTCTAACCTCTTTTATTCCAAAATCAGTCAAAAACACCATATTTTGTACCTTATTTTATTTTATTTTATTTATTTATTCAAACATATTAAGGGTTTTTTAATATACTTCTTCATTAAAATAATGAACTAGGTCAACCACTATATTTTACTTAGTTAAAATCATACATCATTTGAGAGTGACCAAAACATCGCACATCTATATGGTTGAACCATCCATGAGATTAAGAGTTTATTATTATATTTTAGTTCTTGAAAATAAATTTGAACATTAGGGGGTCATATTTATGACTATGAGTAGAATGAAACATGATTACTTGGACTTATATTCTCTTGTATTTCCTTAGGCTTGTTTGTAAATGATTAACATCGATAAAACACTTTGATTTTGGTAATGGTTGGTGTGGGTATGACACATTGGGTTTGGGAAGGTATTGTGTTAAATTAAATAGGTTAGTTTTGAAGATAGATAGATTGGTTGATTTTTTTTTTATTTTTGGGAAAATAATTGGTTGTGTGAACCATGTTTGGTTTAGTGGTTTTGGGTGAGTTATTTTTAAAAGAGCATGTGTGAGTATTCTTATGCTTGTGTTTTGGGTTTTTTAATACATCTTGTTAAGATTTTATAAACTATTTCATATTTGTTCATGAATTTTCATAACATGGTTATGGGATTACACAATTTTCATTATCATGACCCAACTACACCAGAAATACTTCTTGGTTAGTAGTGATTTCAAGAGCGACCCTTGAAGATCACTTCCAATAGTCCACATGATAGTAATTAGCTCTATGGGTATATAACATGGAAGATGACATGAATTGAACTATTTAATAAATACCAATGAATCATTTTAAATAAACCCAAAATCCCAATAATAATTATGAATATGAATGTAATGAAATAAAACAAAAATAACTCTAAAATCCAATACCAAATGAAATATTTCCTAAGAAGAAAATGACTCCTCTAATGTACACACATTATCATGTCCTATTATAGTAATGTTAGATATATAATCTAAAACTATTTTTAAAATATTTGAAAACATTAAATAAAATAACAGATTAGTATACAACTATACACAATTGGTTACTCCCTAAAAACTCTCATGTCAAGGTGGAATAACCATACTGAAGCCTCATGGAATAAATAGGGAACTAGATCATGATCCTATCCAAGGTAATCTACAAAACAATATTACTATAAATAAATTTTTAAATATATTTACAATATAAATATAATTAATAAAAAAATTTAATAATGGAAGCACCCCACTCCCACATATCCTTGATATAGTTTACCTCACATCCCAAAGTCTTATGCCTTGGCACTTACATACCTCCCCATATTCATATACCATACCCCATACTATAACTATATACCACAACCTCATTTCACATCCACATAACATGCCTCATACCAAAGCTAAGTAAACCACATACCACAACCACTATCACTATTATATAACCACATCCATGGATGAAAGTAAGAGTGTGAGAGGAGTAATAATCCATTTATTTCACCCATATCTTGGATGTTGGGGTATCACTTGGTACCCAAGATCCTCATATATGCATCAATTAGATTATATAAATTGAGTAGTGGTGGATAAGAAATAAAAAACATAAAATGATATATAATAACACACAATACCATCCTAGGTTTTATATTTTATCAAACCACCTCTACAAATGTCTCACCTTCGTACCATCGCTGCCACACAACTACTGCTTCCATCTTTAACCACACTATAAAAAAATTATATCAACCACACAATTTATCCAACAAATAAATTCCAAACTTCTTACACTTATTAATCATTTATCTATCATTTCATTATTATTTTTCAAATTATATTATTTACTATGTATCTTATTAATTCATTTAAAACCAGTTAGTTCATCCCATTAACCACATTAAAACATTAATTCAAAAAATTACCAATATCTATATAATTCACTATAATATCATCATATTATTTTTCAAAACCTTTTATTCTCCCCCCTAAAATTTTATTAACCACATATTTTAATCATCACATTAATTAAATTAACTTATCACTTAATTAGGTTATTTGTATTTATTAACATTCATGCAATCCCATTCCTATCTTTTAATTAATTTACTAAAAAAATATTTATTTTTTTCCACTAAAGAATATTTATTAGTAAAATTATATATTCTATGGACAAATAATATTACCAAAATATGTTACCCTATCACTAAATTGTTGGTAAAAACCACTAAGAGATATCGAGATAAATAAATTTATTCTATTAGAATTATAATAATGTCAACATATGATATATATATTGGTAAAAATATTTATAAATAGATATATATAATAGATTTTTTTATTAGTAATAGAATTTTCAACATTTATATATCTATCAGAAAAATTATTAATGATATTAATTTATCTTTTATTATAAGAAATACCCACAATTAATATATGTTTGTGAATTATTTTTGAAATGATATTTGTATTAAAATATTTATTGGTAAAACATTATATTAAATTTATTAATTTAATTTTATATAATATTATCACAATAATGCTTATTTAGCCTGAATGAAACCCCACCAAGACGATCATGGAGATGATACATGAGAAGGTCAAAAATAACTTTTTATTATGATTTTAATTCATAAAATTGATTTTTTAATAAAAAAATAACTATTATCATTAATACCAACATATAAAAAACCTCGAATTAATGTAAACAACCACCAAGGATGGTATTTTAAATGGTACATTGATGGTATAGAAGCTTGTATAGATTCAACCACCACCTGAAATCCTTCAGAAAAATATACTCAAAACAAAAAAACACAATTAGAAAGCAAAAAATCATAAAATTAAAATGAAAAAGATAATAAAAGTTTTAAAAGTAATAATTTTTATATTTTAATAAATAAGGGGAGAAAAACTAAAGGTCTTATTAGTAAATTAATAACAATTAATACCTTAAATTATATTATTTTCACAGTGATCTAAACTATAAAATTAGGATTTATAATGCCAAATTTTGTAGAGGAAAACCCAAGTAGAATTTATTAGATTTAGTTAAATAAGATGCTTTCCCACGAAAGAGCATACAAGCTATAGACTAGTACGAGGGGTAAATTTGTAAATCTACAAGGTACGCAATCTAGAGTTATCATTTATCATGTTTTTTTGTATATTAATTATAAGGAGAGTAACAATAATAATGACCATAAGTCTCTTAAGTGATATATGTTTAATTTCCATGGTCGCTATAGGATTATTATCAGTAGGAAGTGGGGATTGACCATGTTTAGATGTACTTATTACCTAAACCTAAAGAGTGGAATAAGATTTTTCCTAACAATTTTGATGAAAATCTACTTAGATCACATGATATAATAGAGAAATGGGAACTAAGAAGATTATTTCTGAGTAAAGTGTCATTTGAGATTCTCTTTATGATGTTCCATTTCTAGTAAATTTACTCTATTATATCCAGTTTAGAATTATAGAACTATTTTTTAATATTTTTTTTGTTTTTAGAATAAAATTACTTCACTCATGGTTCTTCTTAAAAAAAAAGATAATAGAGAATCCAAAAATTAACTTAAATAATACTAAACAATAAATAATAATAAGTTACCGATTTTATAGTAAAATTCAAATCCACTTTCCTGAATGAACCATAAAAATACCATGGATTTTAACATTGTTGACCCTTAAAGCACCACCCATAATATCTGGATGGGTACCCTATTTTTTTCTCAACTATAATTTTGGCAAAAACTATAGGACTCTACCCTTTTATAATGATATTAATTCTATTAACCATATTATTTTCAACCCATTAAAAAATATATGTAATAAAATACACCCTAAATTTCATGTTGGTTTTGAATATGATTTTTTTAGCATTGAACAATTATTTAGGTCCCATTATATATGAAATCATTGATATATTATCTTAAACATATAGTCCCTAACTAGTCAAAAACATTTGACCAACTACTACTGATGTAACACAAGTTAGGCATTAATGATATGAACTATCAAGGAATCAATGGGATACTTCCCATCCTTGTAAAAAATTTCAATAAATTTATTCGTATCATTCAGAATAAGTAATCTATATGGTAAATAACATGTAAAAACATCATCATTATCACATAATTAATATCATATCCATACAAAAAGAAAAAAGATTTCATGAAAATATCAATGATTTTCATTTCTATACCTTTATCCTTCTCATTTTATTAGCAAATTTGGAATTGAATTCAAAGTTATCAGTAGGAGAATTTTTTTTTGTTTATGGGTCCTTTATAAGAATATTTCACTTAGAAAACAATAATGAATGAAATTATCAATACACATCATCATCTCTAAAGTTAAACTTTGTTATTATTTTTAAGAAACTCAATCTTTCTATGGAATTAAATAATAGTGTAGAAAATTTCTATAAGATAAATTAAAATTTCAAATCACTAATTTGTTAATAATAATAGAAATCTTATAAAAATAATATATAATTTACTTTATAAGTGTCCTTAATGATCTACATGGTTCATGGTTTAAATTTCCCATTGATGTTATAATTTACAGTATGAAAATATATATTCGCTTCTAATACTCATTTTTTGTTTGATGATATTCCCTAAAAACGTTCAATCACTATATCTATGTTAATAAAAGCATTAATTATAGAAGAAAAACTCATCCTCTGATTTTTCCACTATTTAGGAATTGAAAAATAATTATAATATTTTTCACTTAGGATAAGTGTTAATGAATAAGGGTTTTTTTATAATACTTATTGAAAAATTCATGTAACACAAATTAATTTTGATAAATGAATATTTATAAGTGTTTCTAGAATGATAATTTAAAAAGTTTTTTATTACAATTATTTATGTAGGTTTATTTTATAATTTATGTTTTTCGGAAATAGAACTAATACAACTTATTTTTATCATTTATATTACAAGTGAAAACTTCTATAAGAAGTTTTTAATAAGTGAAGAGGGGCCTATGTAAATACCCATAAAATTCAAGGAATTTTTTTTTTCTTAATTTTCTTTGGGATTTTACAAGAATGCAGTTTCTAACGACACTTGATTCCGAGGCCCGGTGTGCTCGGAATTTCTATATGAAGTTTAGCTCGGGTACATTCAGTGAACGAACGAGCGGGAATTTCTAACTTTTTAACCGTTACTCGGAATCGAATTCTGAGGGCACCGATGGAATCGCAGCACCGGTATTTGCTTAAAAACGCCTTTTCTGGAGTTGCGTTTGCTTGGGAGGAATTGTTAAAATTTAAAGAATTAAATGTTAGGTAAAATAAATTGTGTGAAAATTTATTTTATCCTTGGTAGTTAAATTCTCTCATGGGAAGTTGTTGGTGGGGCCCACAACCACCCAACTTCCCATGTGAGGTTATGAGGGCTGTGGGGCCCACACGAGCCCACATCTTCTCATATTCCCTAACTCCTCTAATCTCCCTCTTAAGTGTGTAACCCTTAAAACTTCCCATTTAATTTATGACCTTCCCTCTCCCCACATTTATTCAATGCCAACTCTTTAATTTAATTAAGTGAGTTATGTATTTGAAATTTGTAATTTTGAAAGGCATGTCTTAAGATAATAAAATGAGAGGGATCTTATTTTATTAGGTTGGCTTGTGGTGTAAGGGGATTGGGGAGAAGGAAACTCTAAGTCTTGAAGTTCATCTTCTTCCTCGTCGTAGAACGCGAAGAACGCCGAACCTTCAACGAAGAACTTTGTCACCTCAAAGGGGAATTCGTCGTACCGTCTTCTTCCCTCTCCGTAGCCGGTGAGAGACGCCATCCTCAGAGATCGATGACGTGACTCCGTGTACCGCGACACCGACGACTCTCTTCTCCATCACGCCGTCGACGCTTACAGAGTCTTCTTCCGCGATTATTATTTCCGCGACGAACCTTCGTTCTTCTCGTTATCAAGGTAGGGGTGTGTTTTTATTTGAGCAACGCTGATTCTTCCTTCCTTTGTTTATCTTGACCCAATTTTTAGCAAACTAACGTGGAAGGACCAGGCCAAACGAACACGGCCCGAGCCCTTCGCCGTTTTTGTGAATGTTTGGTGGGATCTTCATGTTCTTCATGGGTGACGAACACCAGAACATTGCTAGTTTGTTGTGCGACGTAACGATCCCAATTAAAGATCTAACATCATGATGTCCTAGCGATGGTGTGACGATGATAGCGGGCGACGGATCAAACCAGAATGGGAGAGACCTTCCCTTGACCGTTCTTCGAGCGGGTGAATCTAATCGTGATTTCGGAGCCGATCGGAGGCCCGAAAACACCAGAGATGATTACGGGCCATCGGGGCAACTTAGCGTCTGAAGTTTCATGATGAGCGGACCGTTAGAACGAAGAACAGAAATCACGGGAGGTGCGCTTGCCGGAGGCATCGATTCTGGAAAATTCCAGAATACACGGTGTGTTCCACTGACGAACACGCTGTGTAGTGTGGGTGTATTATGGATGGAGTTTTGGGTTTAGACAAGTAACACATGACGTGTGACCCCGACCACACGACATGTAATCTCTACGCAGAATAGCGGAAGCAGCTTCGCGGGACTCGGCGTGTAATCTGAGGATACACAGACATGGATTTGAGTACACATGTATGTACTCCACCACACGGCCAGACATGGCCAGCATACACGGAGCCGACCTAGATGTTTTTCCACGGTGTGTAACCATACCACACGCCGTGTACTTACTTTTTACACGAACAACCCATCGACACGGGCTGTGGAACACGGATAATACCCGTGGATAGAAGACACGATGTGTAACAATACCACACGTCGTGTACTTACTTTTTACACGAACAACCAATCAACACGGGTTGTGGAACACGGATAGTACCCGTGGATAGAAGACACGACGTGTAACAATACCACACGCCGTGTACTTACTTTTTACACAAACAGCCCATCGACATGAGCTGTGGAACATAGACAGTACCCGTGGATAGAAGACACATCGTGTAACAATACCCCATGCCGTGTACTTACTTTTTACATGACCAGCCCTACGACATGGGACGTAACACATGGTCAGTACCCGGTGTCAGATGACACGGTGTGTATCATATATCTACACGCCGTGTAATTTTGGAAAATGGTTTGGTCATCTTATTCTCGGTGACTTGGGCACATTTTTCTTGGTTTTACCCTAAGACGTGGGACAAAACATTGGGTTACATCATCCCTGGACTTTGTGTCTGTTGATGTATCAGCCTCTCGGCTCATGGAGCGGACCCTCCCAAATGAGCTTGCTATGGGCGGGAACCATAGAGCTGGCTGCGACTACGACGACGATGACTGTACAGAAATCCTCCATGGATTCAACGACGGCGACTACAACACTCAGCGATCCTACATGGATCAGTGCTACCGATCCTGTGTGGGTCCGATCCTGTGTGGGTTAGCGCTCAGCTGTTCTGTGTGAGCCAGCGCCTACAGATCCTGTGTGGGTCCGATCCTGTGTGGGTCTTTGCGGGGGTTAGTTACCTATCGATCCTGTGTGGGTCAGATACTTTGTGGGTCATTGCGGTGGTTAGTACCTATCGATCCTTTGTGGGTCCGACGACTTAGATGAATTAGTGAATATACCTAATCATCTCTATCTTCATACGAAGAAGTATCCCTGTGTGAGATGAATCATGTTTTTCTTTCCTTTGTGGATTGTGTTGTGCTATCCTGTGTGGATTACGTTTTGCTTCCCTGTGTGGACTGAGTTGTACTTGGGCTCGGATGTTGGAGCCGAATGAGAATTGATGACTTAGGTATATGTATGGGCATATACCTAAGCAGTGTCGGATGTTACTTCATGATTGTATCTTTCCATTGTGTATTATCCTTCGTGGATTTTGGGAGACCTTTGGGGGTCTCAGGGTCCCTACTGAGTAGCTTATACTCACCCCTGCACGGGCTATGCCCGCACTACGTTGTGTTGGTTGCAGACGACGGACATCGTTGATCGTGGTTGAGGCTTGCGGAGCAGGACGGTACTAGAGGTGGACCACTGGGCGGGACATACTCATAGTGGACGGCTGGACCCGAGGAGATGTGGAGGATAACTGTACCCTCCCTTCAGGTGGGACTTCCAGTGGACGGCTCGACGTTGTGGCTCTACTTTTCAGTTGCTGTTTTCCCTTTTGAGTTTTACTTTACTTTTAGTTTGGGTTTGTATTCTGGCCCACTTACTTTTTACGCACTTACTATTGTACTCAGTTTTTACTTAGTGTTTACTTCTACTGCTTGCATGCTCTGTGGTGTTTGTTACTTTACAATGGAAATGCCTTCCCTTTATACTGGGATTTACGCCTTGGTGATAGTCGCCAGCCCCTGGCCTATGGAAGGCGGGCTTGGGGTAGTCACAGCCGAGGACGGGTCATGAAAAATTGGTATCAAAGGAGTTCGGTTCTACCACAGAACTTGGGACTCTGATATTTTTCTATGTGAAGCAATAGTGTTAAGCATATTGGGTGTGGTTATCAGTTCGGGGAGTCCAGTTTTGGTGCGGCGGTCGACGTATCCATACACCAGGACCCTGACTTCTAATTTCCGACTTAATACATGAAAACATTGATTGCATGTGTGTTTCAAGTTTTCTTTGTGATTACTTTGTGTCAGCTCACCAGGTATACTTTTCTGACCGTGGCGCACCTGTTTACTTTTCAGGATGGCCCCACGACGACAACCAGCTTGGGTTCTGAGAGTTGTGTGTGACGATAGCCCACCGAGCGACGAGGCCTCAGTGCAGGGCCCTTTGACAGCTGAGGCACTGGTGGTACCTCTACCCGCCGAGCCACAGATGCTACCAGCCCCAGCCGCTGATGATGCACATCACATTAGTGCACTGTACAAGTTTCAGCACCAACGACTGCCCAGGTTTCACGGGGAGATGGACCCCCAGGCAGTCGAGGACTGGCTGGAGGTAGTCGTACGAGTTTTCAGGTTAGTGAGGACACCAGCAGACCTCATAGTGATCCTCGCAGCGAGCCTACTGCACGCGACATCAGGCAGATGGTGGAGCTTGATGCTCCAGGTGCACGATGAGGCATCTCTCCTCTGGATGGACTTTGAGAGCCTCTTCCGCTCGGAGTTTGTCCCAGCCACCCTCCGTGCAGTGCGCATCCAGGAGCTTCTACAGCTACGGCAGGGCAGCATGACAGTCGACCAGTACTCGGCGAGGTTTACCGATCTCTCATGCTACTCGACAGACATGGTACGAGACCCATTCTTCTGGGACCAGACCTTAGACCAGGGGTTGATTCAGGAGATCAGGGCATCGCTGATCTCCCTCAGCATTCCGACTTAGGCAGGAGTACTGGAGCGAGCCCTTCTGATCGAGAGTTTTCTTGCTGAGTCTACACCAGCGGTGAGACCCACCGCAGGGCGACATGTAGCAGAGTCCTCTGCAGCAGGCAGTCGACGGATGACTCATGGGTCCAGGCAGACCAGACCCTCAGGCAGACGACCTTAGGAAACTGGCTCAGCAGTGTGGGGAACTCAGCGTAGAACCAGTCTTTCGAGAGTCAGACAGTGCTATGCATGCGGCGGGCAGGGCCACATGGCTCGTGACTTCCCATCCCGCTATGCCGAGGAGCAGCAGATGGTTGAGGGACCACCCAGGCAGAGGAAGAGGGTCGACCGTGGTAGTCCGCAAGGAGCATGCAGACGAGGCAGAGGAGCTGGACGAGCAGCAGGTGGTGGGCGATGCTTTGAGGCCCTACCACCACCACCACCAGAAGGTCCACCCCGACCACAGGGAGCTGGCGGGCAGAGACAGGCACAACTCCAGGCAGCAAAGGCCTACGACCACGACGTTCCCGAGATGATTCGAGGTACTATCTATGTATATTCCACCCTTGATGCAGTACTTATAGACACAGGAACGAGTCATTCTTTCATAGCCGCTACCCTTGTTCGGAGCTCGGAAATTCCGACAGAGCCGTTGGATCGATCCTTACGGCTAGAGACTCTTACAGAAGTAGACTTGATGATTACGCACTGGTGCCGGCAGTGTGAGCTTACTCTAGGAGGCGAGAGCTTCGGCTGGGATCTTCTTGTAGTGGCATCGAGGCCTTAAGACGTCATCTTGGGCATGGATTGGTTATCTATAGTCAATACTCAGATTAACTGTATTAGGCGCAGGGTGCGATGTGTATGCACCGACGGGAGCAGGTTCACCTTCACCGGCGAGAATGGAGCCTTTGCAGCACAGGATGGACTCTCGCAGAGGAGAGGACAACCCATCACTCATCAGTTGGCTAGTATCATCCTAGGAGCAGTTGACGTGCGAAGTCCTGGTTTTCCTGTAGTGGTGGATCAATATGCGAACGTCTTTCCCGATGACGTTCCAGGACTACCTCCTCGCAGAGAGGTAGAATTTTATATTGAATTGTACCCCGGGACAGCCCCGATATCGACTCCAGCATACCGGATGTCCCCCGCCGAGCTTCGAGAGCTACGGGTACGGTTGGAGGACTTGCAGGGCAAGGGGTTCATCCGACCCAGTGTTTCACCCTGGGCTTCCCCGATATTGTTCGCCAAGAAGGCGGACGGGAGCTTGCGACTTTGTGTCGACTATCGTCGTCTGAATCAGGTGACATTGAGGAAGAAGTATCCACTACTGAGGATTGATGACCTCTTCGATCAGCTCAAGGGAGCATGGTGGTTCTCAAATATAGACCTCAGGTCAGGTTATCATCAGCTCAGAGTTCGGGACGAGGATGTGCAGAAGACGACCTTCAGGTGTCGGTATGGCCACTATGAGTTCTTGGTTTTTCCATTCGGCGTAACCAATGCTCTAGCAGTGTTCATGGCCCTCATGAATAGGATCTTTCAGTCATACCTCGATCGATTTGTCATGGTCTTCATCGATGACATTTTGATTTACTCGACGACTGAGGAGGAGCACGCCTACCACTTGCGGGTTGTACTAGACACACTCCGAGAGCACCAGATTTATGGAAAGATCTTGAAGTTTCAGTTATGGATACGCAAGGTCCACTTCTTGGGACACGTCATCTCTGAGGTGGGAGTTTCGGTGGATCCTGCAAAGATCGAGGCAGTGCTAGCTTGGGAGCCACCCAGGAGCGTGACGGAGGTGCGGAGTTTCTTGGGACTATCTGGATACTACCGAAGATTTGTGACAGACTTCTCCAGAGTTTCGGCACCACTCTCAGCTTTGACAAAGAAGGGGAAACCCTTTGTCTGGTCAGATAGATGTCAGCAGAGCTTCTAGAAGCTGAGACAGAGATTGACCAGCGCACCTATCTTGAGGTTGCCTGAGGAGGGAGTAGGGTACGTAGTCTACTGCGATGCATCAAGGACTGGACTCGGATGTGTCCTGATGCAGGACTGGCCCATGATCGCCTATGGATCACGTCAGTTGAGGCCGCATGAGCATAACTACGCTACCCATGACCTGGAGTTAGTAGCAGTGGTCTTCACTCTGAAGACATGGCGACACTACCTGATTGGAGAGTGCTTTACTATCTTTTCTGACCATCAGAGTCTTAGATACATCTTCTCTCAGAAGGAACTGAATCTGAGACAGTGGCGATGGATCGAGTTCCTCCAGGACTATGACTTTGAGATAGTCTATACTCCTGGGAAGGGGAACGTGGTAGCCGATTCTCTCAGCAGGAGGACGGGCATTCAACTACTTGAGGAGGTGATAGAGCAGCTAGCCGCCTTGTAGATATCCTTCGTGGATAGAGATGGAGCATCCTTCCTTCAGTATCTCACAGTCACCCCTCCACTACTGCAGCGGGTCAGAGAGGCACAACATGGGGATGCTGACTGTGAGATGCGGCGTGCACAGATATCCTCAGGACAGGCACCTGATGGTTTCTCCTTTGGAGTAGAGCACACCATCATTTTCAGAGGATGTACCTTGGTACCAGTTTCATTACGGGAGGAGGTGATGAGAGAGTTTCACACTTCTCCTTTGGCGGTACATCCTGGAGTGGCAAATATGTACCGGGATCTCAGACGACAACACTGGTGGCCGGGCTTGAAGAAGGCTGTGGCGGAGTTCGTTTCTCGATGCCTCAACTACCAGCAGGTGAAGGCAGAGCACCATGTACCAGCAGGCTTGGTACAACCTTTGGAGGTCCCGGAGTGGAAGTGGGATGGAATATATATGGACTTCATGACTGGAATTCCACACACTTCCAGAAGTCACGACTCCATTTGGGTGATTGTCGACCGACTCACCAAGTCGGCGCACTTCTTACCCATCAGAGAGAAGGGCTCAGTAGAGAGCTTGGGACGTCTCTACGTACAGGATATTGTGTGGCTTCATGGTGTGTCATCATCTATCATCTCCGATCGAGATGCTCTCTTTACTTCCCGGCTTTGGAAGGGGTTGCAGGAGGCGTTCGGGACGCAGCTACATCTGAGCACTGCCTTTCACCATCAGACGGATGGTCAGATGGAGAGGATCATTCAGACTCTCGAGGACATTCTCCGCGCATGTTTCCTCGACTTTGGTCGCATCTGGGAGGGCCACCTACCCTTGGTGGAGTTTGCGTACAACAACATCTATCACTCCACCATCGGGATGGCACCACACGAGGCGTTGTACGACCGACCTTGCAGATCTCCTTTATGCTGGACAGACCCTGGGGAGTCATCACTTGTGGGACCAGAGATGGTCCAGGCCACGACATAGAAGGTCCAGGTCATCCAGGAGCGGATGAGGATAGCTCAGAGCCGGCAGAAGTCTTATGCTGACAGGAGGCGGAGGCCACTAGAGTTTGAGGATGACGACCACGTCTTCTTGTGTGTCTCACTTCGACGTGGATTACGGATATTTGGCCGAGGCGGAAAGTTGTCTCCATGCTTCATCAGACCATTCCAGGTCCTCAGCAGGATTGGAGAGGTAGCTTATCGCCTGGCTCTACCACCTCAGTTGCACCGGGTGCACGACGTCTTCCACGTATCTCAGCTGAGGAGATACGTGCACGACCCGACGCATATCATTGACCATGGGGAGCTAGACATTGATGATGGGACGACTTTTATGGAGGTCCCAGTGGAGATCGAGGATCGACAGGAGCGGGTCCTATGTGGACGGTCGATTCCTCTAGTGCGCATCAGATGGTAGCACGTGAATCTCTAGGAGAACACTTGGGAGCGGGAGGCTCAGATGCGTGCTCAGTACCCACTTTTGTTTCCCTATTTTTCGATGTATCTTTACGGGGACGTAAAGCCCTGAGGTGGGAGTAATGTAAAGACCCGTAAAAATCAAGGAAATTTTTCTTTCTTAATTTTCTTTGGGATTTTACAAGAACGCAGTTTCTAATGACACTTGATTCCGAGGCCCGGTGTGCCCGAAATTTCTATCCGGAGTTTAGCTCGGGTATGTTCAGTGAACGAACGAGCGGGAATTTCTATGTTTTGAACCTGTACTTGGAATCAAATTCCGAGGGCACTGATAGAATTGCAGCACCGGTATTTTCTTAGAAACGCCTTTTCTGGAGTTGCGTTTGCTCGGGAGGAATTGTTAAAATTTAGGGAATTAAATGTTAGGTAAAATAAATTGTGTGCAAATTTATTTTATCCTTGGTAGTTAAATTCTCTCATGGGAAGTTTTTGGTGGGACCCACAACCACCCAACTTCCCATGTGATGTTATGAGGGAGGTGGGGCCCACACGAGCCCCCATCTTCTCATATTCCCTAACTCCTCTAATCTCCCTCTTAAGTGTGTAACCCTTAAAACTTCCCATTTAATTTGTGACCTTCCCTCTCCCCACATTTATTCAATGCCAACTCTTTAATTTAATTAAGTGAGTTATGTATTTGAAATTTGTAATTTTGAAAGGCATGACTTAAGATAATAAAATGAGAGGGATCTTATTTTATTAGGTTGGCTTGTGGTGTAAGGGGATTGGGGAGAAGGAAACTCTAAGTCTTGAAGTTCATCTTCTTCCTCGTCGTAGAACGCGAAGAACGCCGAACCTTCGACGAAGAACTTCGTCACCTCAAAGGGGAGTTCGTCGTACCGTCTTCTTCCCTCTCCGTAGCTGGTGAGAGACGCCATCCTTAGAGATCGACGACGCGACACCGTGTACCGCGATGCCGAAGACTCTCTTCTTCGTCACGCCGTCGACGCTTACAGATTCTTCTTCCATGAAGATCTTTTCCGCGATTAACCTTCGTTCTTCTCGTTATCAAGGTAGGGGTGTGTTTTTATTTGACCAATGATGATTCTTCCTTCCTTTTTCTATCTTGACCCACTTATTAGAAAACTAACATGGAAGGACCGGGCCAAACAAACACGGCCCGATCCCTCTACCGTTTTTGTGAATGTTTGGTGGGATCTTCGTGTTCTTCATGGGTGACGAACACCGGAACGTTGCTAGTTCGTTGTGCGACGCAACGATCCCAATTAAAGATCCAACATCATGGCGTCCTAGCGATGGTGCGACGACGATAGCGGGCGACAGATCAAACCGGAACGGGAGAGACCATCCCTTGACCGTTCTTCGAGCGGGTGAATCAAATCATGATTTCGGAGCCGATCGGAGGCCCGAAAACACCGGAGAAGATTACGGGACATCGGGGAAACTTAGTGTCCGAAGTTTCGTGATGAGAGGACTGTTAGAATGAAGAACGGACAGCACGGGAGGCGCACTGGCCGGAGGCGTCGATTCTGGAAAATTTCGGAATACACGGTGTGTTCCACTGATGAACACGCCATGTAGTGTGGGTGTACTGCGCCTGGAGTTTTGGGTTTAGACAAGTAACACACGGTGTGTGACCCCGGCCACACGGCGTGTAATCTCTACGCAGAATAGCGGAAGCAGCTTCGTGGGGCTCGGCGTGTAATCCGAGGATACACAGACATGGATTTGAGTACACGGGTATGTACTCCACCACATGACCAGGCATGACCAGCATACACGGAGCCGACCTAGATGTTTGGCCACGACGTGTAACCATACCACACGTCGTGTACTTAATTTTTACACGAACAACACATCGACACGAGCTATGGAACACGGACACTACCTGTGGACATAAGACACGGCGTGTAACAATACCACATGCCGTGTACTTACTTTTTACATGAACAGTTCATTGACACGGGCTGTGGAACACGGACAGTACCCATGGACAGAAGACACGGTGTGTAACAATACCACACGCCGTGTACTTACTTTTTACACGAACAACCCATCGACATGGGCTGTGGAACACGGACAGTACCCGTGGACAGAAGACACGGCGTGTAACAATACCACACGCCGTGTACTTACTTTTTACATGACCAGCCCTGCGACACGGGCCGTTACACATGGGCAGTACCCGGTGTCAGATGACACGGCGTGTATCATATATCCACACGCCGTGTACTTTTGTAAAATGGTTTGGTCATCTTGTTCTCGGTGACTTGGGCACGTTTCTCTTGGTTTTCCCCTAAGACGTGGGATGAAACGTTGGGTTACATCATCCCTGGACTTTGTGTCAGTTGATGTATCAGCCTCTCGGCTTGTGGAGCGGACCCTCCCGAACGAGCTTGGTATGTGTGGGAACCCTAGAGCTGGCTGCGACTGTGAAAACAACTATACAGAAATCCTCTGTGGATTCAATGACGATGACTACAGAACTCAGCGATCCTACGTGGATCAGTGCTACCGATCCTATGTGGGTCAGCGCTTAGCGGTTCTGTGTGAGCCAGCGCCTACAGATCCTGTGTGGGTCCGATCCTGTGTGGGTCTTTGCGGAGGTTAGTTACCTATCGATCCTGTGTGGGTCAGATCCTTTGTGAGTCATTGCGGGGGTTAGTACCTATCGATACTTTGTGGGTCCAACGACTTAGATGAATCTGTGGATATACTTGATCATCTCTATCATCATATGAAGAAGTATCCCTGTGTGAGCTGAATCATGTTTTGCTTTCCTTTGTGGATTGTGTTGTGCTATCCTGTGTGGATTACGTTTTTCTTCCCTGTGTGGACTGGGTTGTACTTGGGCTCGGATGTTGGAGCCGAACGAGAATTGATGACTTAGGTATATGTATGGGCATATACCTAAGAAGTGTCGAATGTTACTTCTTGATTGTAACTTTCCTTTGTGGATTATCCTTCGTGGATTCTGGGAGACCTTCGGGGGTCTCGGGGTCACTACTGAGTAGCTTATACTCACCCCTGCACGGGCTATGCCCGCACTACGTTGTGTTGGTTGCAGATGACGAACAACGTTGATCGTGGTTGAGGCTTGCGGAGCAGGACGATACCTGGAGGTGGACCACTGGGCGGGACGTACTCGGAGTGGACGGCTGGACCCAAGGAGTTGTGGAGGCTAACTGTACCCTCCCTTCAGGTGGGACTTCCAGTGGACGGCTCGACGTTGCGGCTCTACTTTTCAGTTGCTGTTTTCCCTTTCGAGTTGTACTTTACTTTCAGTTTGGGTTTGTATTCTGGCCCACTTACTTTTTCCGCACTTACTGTTGTACTCAGTTTTTACTTAGTGTTTACTTCTACTGCTTGTATGCTCTATGGTGTTTGTTACTTTACAAAGGCAATTCCTTCCCTTTATACCAGGATTTACGCCTTGGTGCTAGTCGCCAGCCCCTGGCCTATAGAAGGTGGGCTTGAGGTAGTCACAGAACGAGCCCCGAGGATGGGTCGTGACAGCCTAAGGGTAAGAATTTATCCAAAAATAGTACAAACATAACTTATTTTCTAAAACTTCTTTTCATAATTATAAATTCTATAATTACTTTTAAGTAAGTGATAAAAAAAATGTTATCCATTATTTTTTTTAATGAAATATATGAATGAACATAACATATTATCTAGGAGGTTGAGATAAAATTATTTTTTACTTGAAAAAAATCTATTAGTAAAGGAAATAATAGCTAAATCAATCATGGGATATTCATTTATTGTTTAGTCATATAATCTTTGAAATTTGAATAAATTTCAATTGACAATATCAAAAACATACACTAAAAAATATAAAATAAGTGATACATCATTTCATATCCAAAATGAAAAAATATAAATATTGAACATTTCCCATATATTTGATTTACTTCACCCCCACATTTCTACTTTATGTTAGTCAAGACACTTCTTTCGTTATAATCAATATTAAATATATAAAAAAGAAACCACTAATCCAATTTTTTCCTGAAAATTTAATAATTAAAAAATAATGTTAAAATAAAATGTGATTACCATCCACTTGAGTCACATCAAATAATAGGTTTTTATATATGAAGTTCTACAAAAAACCCTTATAATTGGTATAACCAAGTAGTTTCATGACATATGGATCAACTAGAAGCTTCAAAACCATACCCATGGAAACATAATCACATAGTATGAATATGTGTATCTTTTCAAGTCTTTTTTAATAAATCCCAATCAATATTCTCTCCCATTAACTCTTGATAAAACAGATCCAAAATTCTATGTTATTAATTTTCATAAATGAGTTGAAAAGTATTATACACAATCAAACTAATTTGAGATCACTAATGAAATTATAACATCTCTTTCTTTCCCATTAATTTATTAATAATCTAAAAATGAGTGTATATATTTTAATGATTCACTCTTAGAAAATATTTTAATTTCCCACCATTAGTAGTGTAGTGGTAAGGGTTTGGGTTGGGCAAGGGAAGGTTGTGGGGTCAAGTCCCCAGATTTGTGATTTACTACAATTTTCTTCTTGCATTGTGCTTCACGATTGAAGATGTAATAAACCTAGAAAATATTTCAATAGATATAAAAAGTTAGAATATACGAAAAACTTATTAACCATTATAAAAAGTAGAATATATGACATTGATAATTTATTTTAATATTTAAAATTCTTGGAAAATGATTGCTAAATTGAAATTTTTTAAAGACTGAAAATAGTGGTGATCCATAATTTAATGCATCATAGAGTGTGTAACTATAAAAATAAATCATATATAAGTAGACATTAATTATTGTAGATAAAATAATATATCAATAATTCTTCCAAATAATCAAATTTTTTTATGTTTCAATCACTCATCAAACTCATTTCCTCATTCATTATAGTATTTTTTTGGACCATATATAAAAGTTCAACATCTTTAGTTTCATTTCATTAAACATGTTTTTCCTCTTCTAGATTAGTACATAATAATCTGTTAACAATATTTTTAGATAATCCTATAATTAAATCTCTATATTCTTATTTTATTGATCTCATCATGTATTTTTTTGAAATACAATCCAAATAGAATATAAATTCAATATAACCCAAAAATGATTTCAACTTAGCTAACCACCCTATAATTATAGATTATAACATTTAAAAAATAAATTGTTATTAATGTTCTCACACAAGCTGATAACTAGATACACAATAAAAAAATACAGGTTATTTATTTATTTTTCAATCCCTTTCATTTTTCAAATCTCTGAACAATTTCAAATATCAGGCATTATATAAATAAATCAACCTACAGTCACAAAATGTAAGATACATGAACCCATTCTATATAAAAAATTTAGAATAAAAAACATGATGAATGTTTTATATAATTTACATAACTCAAATATATAATCAAATAGAAATAGGGATCATTAATCTTGAATTAAAATAACATATTAGGAAACAGAACAAACAAACACTTGACCTAAGTTAAAAAAATTAGCAATTTTATAAGAATACATAATCATATTATTTTTCCTCCATTTAGAAATTATAAACTGCATATAGAACTTATCACTTATTGGTGTTTCCCAATTGTGTATTGAATACATGATTTTTTACCACTTATTTAATTAGGTTTCAATTATAATTTATAATTTTTTATAAAATAGATTTAACACCACTTATTTTTTAGTATGATCATAAAAAGTAACAAATGTTATAAATTGTTTTTAATAGGTTTCTAGGAGACTAAAGGTAAATAGTTATCCAGAAAAAACACCACTTATTTTCTCAAAATATTATCATAACTAATAAGTTCTATAAATAAATTTTCAGAAAATATTGTCAAGACTAGACTTAACCAATCATTTATTACAACTAAAATATATTAATGGAAATAATATGTCATATTGGAGGTTGGGATCAAATGTCTTGTAACTTGGATAAAATCTAGTTAAGAGTAGATATGACAAAAAGATCCATCATTTGGATTTAATTGGATCTAAACACATATTTAGATCCCACCACATGATAGAGCTGAAATAACAACAATAAGTGAGAATAATTATATATTGTTGACACATATAAAAATAAAAATTTAAGGTTTAACACACAATATTTACTAGTAATTTCATCAAACATGTGGAGTGCATCATTTTTAAACCACATATTATAAGGTCTATAAAAAGATTAACTTGGGTTTATTCCATCTTAGGATTAAAGGAGAGACAATCCATGCTAGCTAGATGAACCATCCATGGTTTATCTAATACACCAACCTCAGTGGTGGAACTTTCTTCTCAAATTATACTACATGAACCATGACACACACCATATTATGGGAAATTGAAAAACAATTTATTACCTAAGTATAGTATAGAGGAAACCTTGGTAGTCTCATTAATATGATTATACATGAAACTATTTTCGATTTTAAGTTGTTTAAAGGAAATGATTTTGATTTGGATCAAGAATTTATAATTTAGAAAAAAATTAAATTGGATTATTTAAAACAATAGATGAAATTATTATTATTCCAGGATTGAATAGAACTATTTTTATGCTATCTGAGTTTCCAATTTTACTAATCTTCTTATGCTAGGATGGTAAAATATAGATTCCAAGATCACTTATTATTTCTACCATGTCTAGATGGTGGTAGTGATGATATTAATAACTGAGATATTATACTATGTGTGTGATCATCAAAAAGGGACCTCTTGGTTAACTTAGGAAATCCACAATTGTTTTTTTATATTCTTAAGTGGATAATAGTCTCAACTATAGGCTTCCACATGTACTTATGATTAGTGAACACTTCACCAACTATAAATAGACTATTCCATTAAATACAGACTGTAAATAGGTATTGGAAAAATGGATCATTTACTAGGGAAATAAACATTAACAAAATCTAAAACCAAATAAAATATAACTTGATATAAATATTTTAATTTGAAAATTGAAACCAGTTTGGAAAAAGAAAGAAATGATATTTTTTGAATAAGTAAAAAAATTCAAGCATTACAATTGGTCTAACATACCAAACCTCGATGACATTAAGTTTTACCCCTCCATGTGAAGGTAAAATTATAAGATGAGGGAAATGGAAGGCATTGTGAAAATTAAAACAAAAGGAAGAAGGAAAAAATTTAAAGCGATAAAAAGTCATCCTTATGCAGATCTTCACCTCACCAAGATGATCCATTCCCAATACTCTTAGTATTGTATCTATATGTATAAATGAGACTCATTCATATTTGATATTCTATAAATTCATCCATTAAATTCATTCAGATTCAATCCTAGGTGCACATGTGAGTCTTGGGTCAACAAACAAGGGATTTGGTCATTATTTAAATGTCGATGTAAAAGATTTTTTCTATAATCATGTTTCATGGAATTACACATATTATCACATATTGAAATATTGGGGTTCACTTACATCTTGTTTTTTTATAGAATTTTTCATGGGGTATCATAGGGCATGAAATCCCTCAACATTCATATCGTGAATTGGGTTCCATGCCAGGACTATTCTTTTTCTACTCAATTTCACTCATTTTCACCCATGAACTCCTCTTCAAGCCACATAATTTTATCCCAAAAATCTCACAACATGAATCATGGTATTTTAAAATCCTTTTACATGGTTATAATCATTCATTTGATCATACCATAAAATAATAAAATAATAAAATATTAGAAATAATAATGAATTAAATTTAAAAAATTAATTTTACATTAAAATAAGTATGCATGAAATTGTGTTATCAATCTTTATACACTTATAACTTACTATTCCTTAAGTATTTAATCTAAAAAAATTACACTTTAACTTTATTCTACTAGTATTTAAATTTTTAGAGAAAAAACTAAATTTGTTTTCAACAAAAAATAAACTTTCAAGTTTCATACAAAAATAATTCATCAAAAACCCCACTCTTAAGTGGGACAATTTCAATCATGTATTTTAGTTTTCCTATTTCAAAATAAAAATTATATTCCTTCCTTAAACTTAAATTTCTTAATTCTTTATTGATTTGTTTACCAATTTCAATATACCTTACATTAAATTACATTCACTTATCACTCAAGGTAATAAATATAACTACAGTTTTTCTCATACCTTGAATATTTTCACCTCCCATTGGTTTGAAAATGACCTACATTATTCACTTTGTAAAGACAAAAATCACATGAAATTATTAGTAATTTTAAATCAAGATTTTAATGACTATGAGGATTTGGGTTGGTCGATGATGAAGTTTTAAAACTTTAAGGATCAAAGAGAAGGGTTTATCTAAATAATAGTTTATGATATAAAAAGTAAATTGAAATGAAAATCTCCCCTTAAAAATGATAACACAATCTTTACAAGCTCAATGTAAAGTCATGATAAAATGGAATACCAATGAATTATGTACAACCTATTAAATTTTCTTTTTTTAAATTTTATTTGAAACTATTTTCCCTATTTTTTTTATTTTTCAAATGTTATTCTTAGAATGAATCTAACATCCACCACCTAAAAAAATATAATAAAATAATGAGTCTGGTAATGGGGATTTTTGATTCTCCGAAGACACAACCCATTTTTTTCAATATGGGTAGTAGTGAAATAAAATAAATGAACATAAACCTTTCCTAATACCCAACAGAGCACCCCACTCTTATTAATTTCAATTTAATACATCCCTTACACCATGAATTCCCTCACCCCACACTTCAAAATTAAAATATCATGAAAAATACATTTAGTAGCAAAGGAATAGAAAATATTGGATTTTAATGTGGATCATTACTAATAATTCCATTCATAGTGTAGATGGTATGTAAAAGGATTAATGTAAAATTTGGTCTCAAGGATAAATAAGAAATCAATAAAAATGAAACAATCATTTTAAATGTGACTTTCTACAGTCATAACTTTGAAAATTTCCAATAAAAGTTCTAGTAGGTGGCATGATAAGAGATCAATAAAGAAATATGATCAAGATATATATTTAAAATATTAGGTCTAGAATCCTATTATAAATTAGAAACTATTTTTGGAATAATCACACATTTAAATGTACAAAAACAATAAATAAATCAATACAATTTTCAGAAATTCAGAACATGCCAAATCTAAGAATAATTTAATATACAAAACTAAACTCATTTTATAAAACCATGATTTGTAAAATTCATCCCATAATGATTAATTTTACTCATTCATTACACATTTTATTCATATAGTCGTGTAAAAAATAAAATTTAAAATGTGACATAATGAAAATACTAAGCAAGATTTTGTTTCCTAGATCGATACTAGAGTACAATAGTTCAATGTGTGGTATGGAATTTATAATTAAAACAAATTCAAGAAATATTTAATAGAATATAGGGAGGTAAAAATAAATGTATAAAAATGAAATCTTAATCCCTTTTAGTATAAAGATATTCTTTTCATGGTCACAAACTCCGATGATCTCTTTGTATATTTGTTTTGGCATATTTTGTTGAATGAACTCCCATTTCAAGACATGAATCATGAAAAATTTCTTTAATTTTTCCATGATTTTTTGTTCCATATTTATGGACATGGAAATAAGAATAAAAAAGTGATAATACATGCTTGTTTAAGTATTATTAAAATGATTATGTGGAATATAAAACTATTTTTTTTTCAAAACAAACGTTTCCTCTCAGAAGTGATTTTGGTTAACATAATTGGATTTAATAAAATTTAAAAATTATTTAAAAAATAAATATTAGATTAAAATTTATAGTTATAATATTAAATCCAAAAAACTTTATTGATTAAATACCTATAATTCATTCTAGTTTATTATTCAGGTAAGAATATTTTTAATATAATTACAACATTCAATCAAATGTTAAAAAAATTTAAATCCTGGTGGGTCATCATTGATAAATAGGTTAGAGGAGTATAATATCCTCCACTGGTTCTTAAGGTAGGTTTACATAATAATTCTTTATCCTATTCCCATTAATAGTGAATGAGTTTTCTTCTCCTTCCTTTGAAATATACAAAAAATGAGAATGTTATACATGAGTTATAATATATGTTCTTTCCCATTTTGAATATAGTTTCCCTAAAATAATATTGCGTATATAGTTTTATATTAGAACTTGATCTCTAGGGTGGAAGGTTCTTGGTTGAATCATCTTTTCATGGTTCATCCTTGTTCTCTCTTTGTTGCAATTTGATTTTTAAAAACATTCTCTCATGATTTCTTATAGATATTTTAGCTACAATATCCTCTCCATCCTAGATCTATTAAGGTCTAGATTCATCTCTCTTAAAACCCAACAGTCTTTGTGTTTAAATTCCATAGGGTGGTTGAAGCTCTTCCCAAAAATTAATTATTAGGGGTCCATTCCTATTAATGTATTTTAAGTGGTCCTATAATCCCATAAAATTTATTCCAATATTTTTCTAAAATCCTTCCTATTGGGTTTGACTATCTTTTCCAGAATTCTATTAATTTATATATTGGAAACATCAGATTAGATATTTTTTTTGGATGATATGGTGTTTATTTTTATGAAACACTGCATAATTTTTTTAGTAATGAATCCATTTTACTATTTCAAAACTGATTCCCTTGAACACTGATGATATCTCTTAGTAATTTTAGTATACAAAATATGTTATTCCATAAAAAATAACAAAGAACTTTAGAATCATCAATTGTGGTGGATTTTACTTAAAATAATTTTGAAACATAATCCATAATAAGTAGAATATAAGAACTCCCAAATTATATTGGGAATGGTACCATAAAATCTATGGCCCATACTTCAAAAATTACATAACATTTAATGCTTTTTTGAGGAATTTTTTATCTTTTCAAGATATTTATAGAAAACTTGCATTTTTTCATTTTATAAAAATTTCATGTGAATCTTTAAATAAAGTAGGGAAATAAATTACAGATTATAATACTTTTATTTCTATCCTTTTAGGTCCAAAGATTCATCCACAATATAATGTACAACAGAATTTAAAAACTGATTAAACTTCACTGACCATAAATCATATTCTAATTTATTTATCATTGCAGATTTTCCAAAGGAATGGATCTTCCCAAATATAAAGTATGGATTTAGTTTTAAGTTTATTTTTTTATAGAAGTTAATATGAGAAGGTACCTGATATATAACCAAATAATTCAATAAATTGGTAAACCATGGTACTATATCTTCCATAATTTAGAGTTGTTATTTGATTATATGATCATTTAGTGCTTTATGATCTAGAATTTATACTTCAGTGGTGTTGAGTAGTCCACTTAGATAATCAACCACTTGATTTTCAGCTCCCTAGTTTTCTTTGATATCTAAGATAAACTGTTTTAAAAGTGTCACCCATCTTACTAATATTGTTTTAGAATTATATTTCTTCATCAAGTACCTAAGGGATGCATGATTAGAAAAGAAAACTAATTTAGTTCTAAGAAAATAATATCTAATAATATCTAAAGAATAAACATTGTAAAGGAACGCCTTTTTGGTTGTTTTTTATTTGATCTAATTAGCATCTAATTTCCTTGAGGCATAATAAATGACTTTTGTGCTACCTTTAATTCATTAGGAGATAACTACTCCCATAACTTGTTTTGATGCATCCCAAATTAGATTAAATGAATGTTCCTAATTTGTTTGTTTTATTATTAGTAAGGTAGTTATCCTTTGATTTAGCTCATTAAATTATTCACTTAATTCATCATTAAAACCAAATTCGTATTATTTTAAAAGTAATATGGAAATATGAAGAGAAATCTTATTAAAATCCTTGATTAATCTTTTATAGAATCTAGTATTTCCTAAGAAATATCTAACATGTTTCAAACAAGTGGGTTAGGGAAAATAAATCATTTAAAACTTGTATTTACCTACCACAATTCCTTTTTTTGAAACTATGTGTCATAATACTATCCATTTCTCAACCATAAAGTGAAACTTTTCAAAATTAAAAATAATATTATTTTCAATGCATACTTTCAAGAATTTTCAAGATTTCCCAAGAAATGATGAAAATAATTATGAAAAGAAATAAACTAATCGACAAATATCTTTAATAAACAATAAATATGGTCTAAAAATATACTTACCATGAACCACTAAAATGTACCTAGGGAATTTCACTACCCAAAAGGCATTCTTCTTAGGAAAAGGTGCTATAAGGACATGTGAATATTATCTTTTCCTGATCTCCCGAATCAATGAGTACCTATAAATATCCCAAAAATCTATATAAGAAATAATAAAGAGTTCTTCCTATTAACCTATATAGTATTTAGTCAATAAATGGAATGGGAAAGTGGTATTTTCTATTGACTTTATTTATCTTCCTAAAATCAATACACACTCTCCAACTATTTTTAAATATCATGGAAATAAATTCATTATGTTTGTTTTTCATAATGTCCAAAAAAAATTTCTTGGGAACTACATGGAATGGGATAACCCATTGTGAATCATAAATTGGGTATATGATATCACCTACTAATAAATTCTCTATAAATTTTTTAATACTTATATGTTAGTGGGTTTTGACCTTCTTTTTTAAACCAAATAGGCCTAGAATCCCCCCTCTAAAAAGATTCTATATGAGAATACTTTGGGGTTAATTCCAGGAATATCTTATAAGCTCCAACCTATGGCTTATATTTTTCTTTTCATAAGGTTAATCAAGGTTTTTATTATATTTTGTATAGGTTATTAGAAGTTATTACTAGAAATATACCTCCTTACATGAGGTATATATACTTAAAATTACATGGGGTAGGTTTTATTTCTACATCCGGGGGCTGTTCAAAAGATAAGATTGAATTTAGGTTCCACACTTCCAAATATTGTATCTTCTTGTGTACAGGAAATCATATCAACTTATTCTTTGTCTAATAAATTTTTGAATAAATCATATTTTACCTCTTATTACAATTTGAAATCATAGGTTCTATATTTTTGGTAATTCACCTATGCTATGGTATTTTCAATGGAAAAGTGATCTCCTAAGGCTAATAATTCATGGAGAAAACCTAAATCTTAAATAGGTTTAATACCTTATTCATAGGAATGTGAGAAAAGTGAATGGATAATTGAAGGGTGCTTTATAGAGTCAATAATATTGAAGTGAAAAGTGATATCCACAGGATCCATAGTAAGGGTTCCTTCAGATACATTGATTATTATCTTGTCCATATTTATTAATGGTCTTCCCAAAATGATTGGTGAATGTCTTGGTGGTTTGACTTTCTCTATGGTAAGTATATAGAAGCTGGATAAAAAAATAATTCATTTTATTCAAACTAGAACATATTCTCAGACTCCCATTGGAAAAAATGTATGTATTTTCAAGTTGAGACACCACTCTTATGGGATCTAATTCTATTATTTAATAATATGATAATACAGAGTGAGTTATAAAATTTATAGAAACACAAAGATCATATAAATAATTAGAAAAATTTAATGAACTAATATATCAAGGAATAGAAAACAACCCTATATCTTGACATTTTTTAGCATTGGTAGTGTGATAATATCCAAAACACTTATTCATAATCTCATTCTCTCATTATAATCAAGTATCTTCCTTTTGGTAAAAATTTCCTTGAGAAGATTGGCATAGTTTGAAATTTTTTGGATAACTTTCAAAATAGAGATGTTGATTTCAAATTTTTCAAAGGTTTCTTGAGTATCTAATTGAATTTATTTTTATTTGATATTATTTTACTCATTTATCCTAGAAGGTAATGAAAATTGAATGTCCTTCTTCATTTGTTGCCTTTGAAATGGTGTTTCAAATATTTACTTCTGAAACCCTGTATTGTTTTATTCTTTCTGATTTTCTTCTTATGGTTGGTTGGATTTCTCTTTAGAATTCTACATATAATTTTCTATGTCTATTTATTCATGTTATGGTTAAAATTTATTAGGTTTAGGTGGATTAATTTCCTTTCCACTCCTTTTTGTAATCATTATTACATTCTCATTTAGATTCCAAACTTTTTGGAGTAGAAGTTTCCCTATATTTTCAATTATCATATCCGTAAGACTTTTTACATGGTTTACTAGCTTATCTAGATTATCTTTAATTACCTTGATGTTAGACCAGATATACTTCTCTTAAAGTATTGGTATAATGGTTGAGGGATAATCACATGAATTTTGTTAAAAATGGGGTTTTTGATAAGATTTCTGGTGGTAGGGATGTTTGTAGGGTTTTTGAGAAGTTGGTGGGTTTTGTAATTGATTATGGTATGGGGTCTAAAATGGGTAATGGTTCATATAATAGGGTTTAGAATAATTATATTTGTTTTTTTAATCCATTTTTTATTTTAGTTTTATCATTACATGGTTTATTTTGTTTTAATTTACTTGGATGAAAGGTTTTTTTACAACTTTCCATCCCCTCCACTTCAACACATTGGTCAGTATAATTATTGGATGAAGAACACAAACCACATACCTAATTTGGGTCCTATTTTTCACTCACTGTCTTTATAACCATATTTCTCACTAATTTTTCTAGCTCTTCATGTCTAGATTTAAGTAAAGGTGATGAATTAGAAGTTCTTACCTCAAGAATCTCTCTTTTTTATTGTAACTATTATTCCGAGTTGTTGGGAATTTTTTGATATAGTTTCAATTAGGATCCTTGATTCCATTAGTGACTTGTTAGTCAGTGATCCTCTAGATGATTCATCCAAGAGGTTCCTATCATTATCTAATAGGTATTTATAAAATAACACTAGAAATTGATTTTCCTTCAAAACTTGATGATACAAACTTACACAAAGTTTCTTGAATCCTTCCCAATACTCATAGAGGGTATATTTGATTTATTGTAAGATGATATATATCTATTTCTTGATTACTATAATCCTAGAGTAGGGAAATAATATTTTCATAAATCACCTTTTATGATCATCTCATTCATTGAATTATCCTGGTCATAGTTTGTAAAACCACCCCTTAACAGCTCGTTCAAGTGAAAAAGGGAACGACCTTCACTTGACTTATTCAATAGTGAATCGATCAATCATGAAACTCAAGAAGACATAGGTCATCTCTTTAATATATCTATTCATATATTTAACTTAAAGACTATGTAATTTTGGTATAATGTGAATCATATTTATTAATAATTGAAAATAATTTTTTAAATTAGGAACACCATGTTGATTTTTTCAATTTAAAAATCATGGCGAACATAGATCTTGTAACGCCCCGACCCTAGTTACCCAGAGTCGATGCATTATTACATAACATTGGCATGATCACAAGAAGATCAAATCTCGAAAGACCGATTGGTTTAGTAGCCTTGGAATAACTAGATACATTCATAAGTTTTACATTACATCATAAATTGAAAAACTACTACAACAACATAATGTCTCCATAAACCACACTCATACATAAAATCCCTGCAGGTCATTCATAATTTACTTCTTCACATCCTGGGAAAAATAAAACATAGAAAAGGGGTGAGCTCAAATGCCCAGTAAGGATAACAATATAGCGGAAACTTTCATAAATAAGAATAAACATTTAAGGCAATGCATTACTAAAACAAAATCCTTTTAAACTTGAACTTCAACATAAAATGGCAAAGGTAAAAATGAAATAATGCCATTTAGTTACTCACATGGATATTCTACTAATCGAATAATCACATGCAAAAATCAATAACCACTTTCATAATGTTGGAATGCATAATGCCAGACTATCATAACCACTTAGCCAAGGCCTCGTGCCAAGACTACAAATAAGATTTTGTCAAGGCCTTGTGCCAAGACACTAGTTTGTCTCATGAGACCTACCGATGCATCGAGGAGCTATAGCGGGCTCCACCCGTCACTTATTAAGTCCAATGCATTCCCATATGAAAAGGTTTAAACATAACATATACATTCGTATTAAAACTAGCATACGAAATGTCAATAATTTCACCATAAACTATGAATGGTATAAAAATAGAACATCCACAGTCAAACATATCACAAAACCTTCAATACAATATAGAAGTTTTGTATCATAATAAATCAACTTCAAATAAGCGTAAAATCCATCAAAGGATGTTGACATAGATGAAATCAAAACACTTTTTAGAGAAATATCTCTTTCTATTTTTGAAATCATTTGAGAGCCATATGAAATAAAACATTTGCTTTGAAAATAATATTATAAGCTTGTAAGGAAAGCTTTGAAGATTTTATAACGGCGGAAAATAACCGCACCCGCCGTATAAGTTAAAAAAAACATTCTTACCTTAATTCTGTCGAAAAGGTTAAAAGGACCTTGTTTTGAAAACGACAGAAAGATTCCTCTTATAAAAAGTCAAACAAGGGTATAAATGACTTTAACCCATATTCTTGTAAATAATAAAAATGTTTTGAAATACATTTTTAAGAAAACATGGATGTGGATGATAAAGAGATCCCAGTAGATTATTACATATAAACAACCTCAGATAATGAAGAGATTGTGAAATAACCCTTACCTTGTACTTTTCCTTGGTTGGGGTAGGTTAACCTCCTGTATAATGGTGAAATAATTGTTATTAAATTATACAATAATCATATATATTAATATGATATCATATATTATCTTTTAACATTGATTTGTTAATAATTTCTTAGAATTATCGTCGTTTCGGGTGTTAACTTACTCATTTTCTTTTATATGTTTTGTTACATAAGCCATGTTTGTTGTATCTTATTCATATCCAGAATGATATCAAGTCCTTAAACATCATTTTTAAATCATAAAATGATAATTATACTTGAATGGATACGATGGAGAATGAATCTCATCGTGTTCGTGGAGACGGTAGTCCGTACGTACGCACGAGCGACGATATCATTCTTTTGATATTAAAATAATATATAAATGGATGGTATATCATATATACAGAATCATTAACATGTTATATTTATTATTTACATGAGTTACACATCATTATTATACCCATCCAAATAATATTGTATTGAATAACAATTACACCACGACGTGGAGACGGTAGTCCGTACGTACGCACGTATGGTGACATGTTATTCAAAGGGTGGATAGAATACTGAATATGGTTGTACCATATTTATAATAACATCACAGTATATGTGAGATACTGGAGTTATTATTTTAGAGTGGTAAGAACAAAGGAAGAAGAAGTGGAAGAAGAAATGAACTTGGAGAAGGGTGGTGAAATCATTACCTCTTCTTCGGGTTCTTCCTTTTGATTTGATCAAAAGGGCTCCTTAGGTTGGCTTTCTGATCAAACTAAGGCCTCTAGGTTGAAGTGAGGGATGTTGGGAGAGTATTTGGGCAGAGTTTGGCCGAACCAAAAGGCTTTGAAGGTGTGAAGAAATGAGAAGGAGGAGTGCCCTTTTATAAGAGGGGTGAGGGGCACCTTTGGAAAAGCAAGAAATATTAATTTATAATAAATTCATATTAGGTTTCTAATGGCTCCAAAGATTATTATTCAAAGGTTAAGGTGGGGATAGGTCGCAAAACCACTCAACCAATAGAATTTAGACAGGTTTGGGTACTTATATTAACCTTATCTTTAAGTATTAACTCTAAGTTAATTAGTTTCACTTTTACAATGTCTCTTTGTATTTTTATATAATATGGTTAATAAACTTACTATATACATCCAAGAGACCCCCAAGTGGTACATTAATTATGAACCTATCATGATATAAGTCTCTTGGCCGAACCTTAGATTTTTAGGAATTTAATATCAATTAATAATATAATATTTGTTTTAAGAACTCTTTTATGTCAATTTTGACACTATTCAATAGTTGATTTTTGTGAAACTCATAACAGATTGATTACTTTGAACAAAGTCAATTAAATCAATCCTAATATATCATATTATCCTAGAAAATTAGTTTAATTCATTAAAAGTTTCATATTATATTTATTTGGGTATTTATAATATCAATTATTTTAATTTTTCACTATTATAGTAATTACTGCATCATCATTGTGTCATAAATAAAATAAATTATTTAATGTCTAAAAATTATAAATAAAATATCATTATGTAGGAAATCTTTTTATATTTCTAATGAATATTTATAATCTAAAATCCAACATATATTACCATATGTAACAATTGTTTTTCTAAAAGATATATGCTTGTGTCATTTTTGTATTCATTTTAACTTAATTAAAATAAAGTGTCATTATCACTTACAAGTGGATCCATGGGGTCCCAAAATCGACCCAAAGATTCCCATGGCCGACCATGTATCAACCAATAGGGTTAAGACACGTTTTAGGGTAATTTAGTATTATTATAATATTATTTTTTTAACTCTTATTTACTGGATTTACCCTTAACCATGGTAAATAAAATATTTACCGCAGTAATTATTCAAAATGTCTAAAAATAAAAGTTACCTATTTACACAATTTGAACATCCTGATTCCAAATATGGAATCCATTTTCCTAAATTCAAAACACAGAAGTGGCAGAAATTAATTTAAAATTAATTCCCGCTGTCAAAACAAAAAGCGTGTTTTTAAGAGATAATAACTATCAAAAGATTGACACTCGTTTATGTTCGGTTTAATTGTAAAATTATGTCCAATGACCAACATTATATTAAATGGTAAAAATATATTCTAAATATACTTTAAAACCACTCAAATTCATAATTTATCACTATTAATTATTTTGATTAAAAAAGTTGTTTTTAATTAAAATTTAGTAATTTTCACTATTCATCAAAATATGAAAGTTATCCGAAATGTACCAAAATTTCACCTTAGGCTAAATTCGATATTCCGAATCCAAAAATGAAGTCCATTTTCAAATATAAAATATATATAATTTCAAAATTTAGGTATTACTATTCATAACGGCTAGTTTGATCGGTTGTGGTGTGTGTTAAAACTCGACGTTGCGTACAACACACGCTACTGTTTTATTCAAAGGAAAGCGTACCGTGGAAGCTTGGGATGTTTCATTTTAAATTTTTTGATGTCTCCATTTAGTCAAAAAGTTTAAAATATTGTATTTAAAAAGGTTTCACTATCAAAAGTTGATAAAAGTGCAATACTGAAAATGAATCTGTTCTTGCATTATGACTAAGAAACTCATAATATGGATTCTAAAATTATAAGGATTATATAAAGTTTAAAATGTAGTTAATACTATTCATGACCTCTTTTAATGGTGTGATTGAACTCGGTGTTGCGTGTAATGCAAGTTATTGAATTATTTTTAAGAAATAACACACTCTGAAATCCTGGGGTGTTACATTCTCCCCTCCTTCAATAAATTGCATCCTCGCAATTTGAAATTGTTCTTCGAAAATAAAAGGTTGAAAATAGAAAATATATTTGTGGGAAAACCCACATCGGAAATTGGGTTACTAAAATTTAGTCTTAATATGAGGAAAAGAGAAATGAAAGGGTCACCACCAAATTATGATCTCGATTAGGAGAACATTGGTGGAAATTAGAGACATATAATTGGAGGAAAAACGTAAATATTTATAGGTAGTGATTGAGGTCATCAATCACAAACAAGTATAAAATTGAGGTCCTTAAACTCATCAATCTATGATGATTTGAAATACCATCGGTTCAACAAAACATAGGGTATTAGGATAACACATTTTTTTACGTTTCAAAATTTCTTAGTTGAAATCCCACATCGAAAAATGAATTAATGAGTCCTCTATTTAAAAAAAAAGTGGAAAGTATGAAGATTACCGAAAATAACACATACTAGGGTTCCATGTAGGAAAATATGGATATGGAAGAGAAATCTAACCATCAATTATCTGATGGAGAGTGGTAGAGAACATGGCTATGAAAAGGCCAACAATCCCAAAGCCATAAATTAGTGATGATTTAAGGTACCATCTAGGGAAACATTTTTGTTCTAAGTTCCTTTTATTAATGTTGATGAATTTATTTATGAGATTGGCTAATATCATAAGGAGATATACTTACTTTATAATCAGAGTTTTATCCATTAATAAGTTTCTACCACAAACTCATCTTTCACTCTAAAAGATAATAGAATGTAATTTTTTATTTATTTATACTATTCGTACAGGGTTCCAAAATAAATGAATTTATAATTCATCTACCAGATCTTTAAAAAAAAACAACATTATTTAATCCAGGACATCTCATGGGCCAGTGGTAGGTGATACACCCTTGTCGCCCTTCAGTTGTGGGTTCAAGTCTCGCAGCCTTGCCGGACGCGACGGGTTGCCGCCCAACCTCCGGGTTTTCCTTTTATGGTAATCCAAAATAATCCAAACTAGAACTATCCAAAATACTTCTGTCCAAACTCACAGTCCAACATTTATAAGGAAGGTAAACATAATATAGATCCTTTTTACCCCGCAATAGCATATGAATACCTTCATCTTGTATTCTTTTAATAAACTGAAACATCTTGAATTACCATATTCCTTATTGATTACATTCATGCTCCCCTATTCCATATAGAATGCTGGATATACTTCATTAATCCAAAAATGTTTTAAACCCCAACAATGATGGAATATACAAATCATTAATCAGCTTCAAGGTAGTCAATAATATCCAATATAATTTATCCAAATAAATCATGTATTATTCTAAAATCACCACCTCGGTATCTGAACCATATTATGGTTTATCTTTCTCTCAACCATATATTTTCCAAACATTTAACCTGCTACTGAGTCACTTTTCTTTGTTCCACACCATCTCAAGTCCTTAATGAAATAGTACTGCAGTACAATCCTTATATACTCCATAATTATTATAACAAGTACATTGTTGATACAACACTCAATTGAAATAATCAACATAAGAACTCTAATCATTCCTCTTCATCTGAGGTAGTATCATAACTTGATTATTATCCAATAGCATCATTTGCGGCATAGTATGATGACTGGGGCATAGGTTCGCGTAGTGTCCAAACTCCTTGCAAATGAAGCATTGTACATTTGAAACCATTTTCTTACCCTTACAGTCATGTACTTTGTGCCCTTTTCCTCCACACTTATAACAAACTCCCATTCCTTTCATGCAATTTCCTGGGTGTTTCTTTCCACAGTTACCACATATGAGAAAATTCTTCTTTTCCCTCTTCCCTTTATCCATTTTTCTCTCTTCCATCCTTTTCTTCTCTTGCTTCCCTTCAAAGACATAGGACTCAGTAAACTCTTTACTTATCTTATCAACACATGATATTATTTCTTCATATGATGATAATACATGGGAGACTATTTCTCTTATCAATTCTAGCTTAAAAACATGAAAGATATGATCCTTCCTTCTCTTTGGATCATGTGCATTTCTGGAGTTCTCATTCCTTCTACTGGGCGCCATTTCTAAACAATGGCATAAACTAGATCAGTTTATGAATAAAAATACATAATACCATACTTATAAAACACTTAACATAAATTGAACTATTTATGGATATAATCTATAATCATAAAAATGTTTTCTTTGAGGAAGTATATACTCATAAACCCTTCATAATTATTTGTAAAGAAAATGAGAGTTATCCTAAGCATATCCCCCGGGAGTGTCGTAACCAAGAGTGCAGCAAGGCCCGTTGTCGTGCACTAGTTCCTGTTCGAGTCTAGCTCAAAGCGGTGTTTTCGGGTTTTACCCCTAGGTACATCTGTGCCAGAGCTGCCTCTACCTGCTCGTATCCAGACAGGGATGTATTACTCGGAAAACTCACAAAATCTCTACAATACCAAAATTCTAGGAAGTTCTTCTATACTAATCCTCAAAGTTCATCTTAGGTCTACGTGCTCTAATCAGAGTTTATCTAAATCTAGCTTCCAAGGTTTGTACTAAACTTCCTCTGATACCAACTGTAATGCCCCGACCCTAGTTACCCAGAGTCGGTGCATTATTACATAACATTGGCATGATCAAAAGAAGATCAAATCTCGAAAGACCGATTGGTTTAGTAGCCTTGGAATAACTAGATACATTCATAAGTTTTACATTACATCATAAATTGAAAAACTACTACAACAACATAATGTCTCCATAAACCACACTCATACATAAAATCCCTGCAGGTCATTCATAATTTACTTCTTCACATCCTGGGAAAAATAAAACATAGAAAAGGGGTGAGCTCAAATGTCCAGTAAGGATAACAATATAGCGGAAAATTTCATAAATAAGAATAAACATTTAAGGCAATGCATTACTAAAACAAAAGCCTTTTAAACTTGAACTTCAACATAAAATGGCAAAGGTAAAAATGAAATAATGCCATTTAGTTACTCACATGGATATTCTACTAATCGAATAATCACATGCAAAAATCAATAACCACTTTCATAATGTTGGAATGCATAATGCCAGACTATCATAACCACTTAGCCAAGGCCTCGTGCCAAGACTACAAATAATATTTTGTCAAGGCCTTGTTCCAAGACACTAGTTTGTCTCATGAGACCTACCGATGCATCTAGGAGCTATAGCGGGCTCCACCCGTCACTTATTAAGTCCAATGCATTCCCATATGAAAAGGTTTAAACATAACATAAACATTCGTATTAAAACTAGCATACGAAATGTCAATAATTTCACCATAAACTATGAATGGTATAAAAATAGAACATCCACAGTCAAACATATCACAAAACCTTCAATACAATATAGAATTTTTGTATCATAATAAATCAACTTCAAATAAGCGTAAAATCCATCAAAGGATGTTGACATAGATGAAATCAAAACACTTTTTAGAGAAATATCTCTTTCTATTTTTGAAATCATTTGAGAGCCATATGAAATAAAAAATTTGCTTTGAAAATAATATTATAAGCTTGTAAGGAAATCTTTGAAGATTTTATAACGGTGGAAAATAACCGCACCCGCCGTATAAGTTAAAAAAACATTCTTACCTTAATTCTGTCGAAAAGGTTAAAAGGACCTTGTTTTGAAAACGACGGAAAGATTCCTCTTATAAAAAGTCAAACAAGAGTATAAATGACTTTAACCCATATTCTTGTAAATAATAAAAATGTTTTGAAATACATTTTTAAGAAAACATGGATGTGGATGATAAAGAGATCCCAGTAGATTATTACATATAAACAACCTCGGATAATGAAGAGATTGTAAAATAACCCTTACCTTGTACTTTTCCTTGGTTGGGGTAGGTTAACCTCCTGTATAATGGTGAAATAATTGTTATTAAATTATACAAGAATCATATATATTAATATGATATCATATATTATCTTTTAACATTGATTTGTTAATAATATCTTAGAATTATCGTCGTTTCGGGTGTTAAATTACTCATTTTCTTTTATATGTTTTGTTACATAAGCCATGTTTGTTGTATCTTATTCATATCCAGAATGATATCAAGTCCTTAAACATCATTTTTAAATCATAAAATGATAATTATACTTGAATGGATACGATGGAGAATGAATCTCATCGCGTTCGTGGAGACGGTAGTCCGTACGTACGCACGAGCGACGATATCATTATTTTGATATTAAAATAATATATAAATGGATGGTATATCATATATACAGAATCATTAACATGTTATATTTATTATTTACATGAGTTACACATCATTATTATACCCATCCAAATAATATTATATTGAATAACAATTACACCACGACGTGGAGACGGTAGTCCGTACGTACGCACGTATGGTGACATGTTATTCAAAGGGTGGATAGAATACTGAATATGGTTGTACCATATTTATAATAACATCACAGTATATGTGAGATACTGGAGTTATTATTTTAGAGTGGTAATAACAAAGGAAGAAGAAGTGGAAGAAGAAATGAACTTGGAGAAGGGTGGTGAAATCATTACCTCGTCTTCGGGTTCTTCCTTTTGATTTGATCAAAAGGGCTCCTTAGGTTGGCTTTCTGATCAAACTAAGGACTCTAGGTTGAAGTGAGGGATGTTGGGAGAGTATTTGGGCAGAGTTTGGCCGAACCAAAAGGCTTTGAAGGTGTGAAGAAATGAGAAGGAGGAGTGCCCTTTTATAAGAGGGGTGAGGGGCACCTTTGGAAAAGCTAGAAATATTAATTTATAATAAATTCATATTCGGTTTATAATGGCTCCAAAGATTATTATTCAAAGGTTAAGGTGGGGATAGGTCGAAAACCACTCAACCAATAGAATTTAGACAGGTTTGGGTACTTATATTAACCTTATCTTTAAGTATTAACTCTAAGTTAATTAGTTTCACTTTTACAATGTCTCTTTGTATTTTTATATAATATGGTTAATAAACTTACTATATACATCCAAGCGACCCCCAAGTGGTACATTAATGACGAACCTATCATTATATAAGTCTCTTGGCCTAACCTTATATTTTTAGGAATTTAATATCAATTAATAATATAATATTTGTTTTAAGAACTCTTTTATGTCAATTTTGACACTATTCAATAGTTGATTTTTGTGAAACTCATAAAAGATTGATTACTTCGAACAAAGTCCATTAAATCAATCCTAATATATCATATTATCCTATAAAATTAGTTTAATTCATTAAAAGTTTCATATTATATTTATTTGGGTATTTATAATATCAATTATTTTAATTTTTCACTATTATAGTAATTACTGCATCATCATTGTGTCATAAATAAAATAAATTATTTAATGTCTAAAAATTATAAATAAAATATCATTATGTAGGAAATATTTTTAGCTTTCTAATGAATATTTATAATCTAAAATCCAACATATATAACCATATGTAACAATTGTTTTTCTAAAAGATATATGCTTGTGTCATTTTTGTATTCATTTTAACTTAATTAAAATAAAGTGTCATTATCACTTACAAGTGGATCCATGGGGTCCCAAAATCGACCCAAAGATTCCCATGGTCGACCATGTATCAACCAATAGGGTTAAGACACGTTTTAGGGTAATTTAGTATTATTATAATATTATTTTTTTAACCCTTATTTACCGGATTTACCCTTAACCATGGTAAATAAAATATTTACCGCAGTAATTATTCAAAATGTCTAAAAATAAAAGTTACCTATTTACACAATTTGAACATCCTGATTCCAAATATGGAATCCATTTTCCTAAATTCAAAACACATAAGTGGCAGAAATTAATTTAAAATTAATTCCCGCTGTCAAAACAAAAAGCGTGTTTTTAAGAGATAATAACTATCAAAAGATTGACACTCGTTTATGTTCGGTTTAATTGTAAAATTATGTCCAATGACCAAAATTATATTAAATGGTAAAAATATATTCTAAATATAATTTAAAACCACTCAAATTCATAATTTATCACTATTAATTATTTTGATTAAAAAAGTTGTTTTTAATTAAAATTTAGTAATTTTCACTATTCATCAAAATATGAAAGTTATCCGAAATGTACCAAAATTTCACCTTAGGCTAAATTCGATATTCCGAATCCAAAAATGAAGTCCATTTTCAAATATAAAATATATATAATTTCAAAATTTAGGTATTACTATTCATAACGGCTAGTTTGATCGGTTGTGGTGTGTGTTAAAACTCGACGTTGCGTACAACACACGCTACTGTTTTATTCAAAGGAAAGCGTACCGTGGAAGCTTGGGATGTTTAATTTTAAATTTTTTGATGTCTCCATTTAGTCAAAAAGTTTAAAATATTGTATTTAAAAAGGTTTCACTATCAAAAGTTGATAGAAGTGCAATACTGAAAATGAATCTGTTCTTGCATTATGACTAAGAAACTCATAATATGGATTCTAAAATTATAAGGATTATATAAAGTTTAAAATGTAGTTAATACTATTCCTGACCTCTTTTAATGGTGTGATTGAACTCGGTGTTACGTGTAGTGCAAGTTATTGAATTATTTTTAAGAAATAACACACTCTGAAATCCTGGGGTGTTACAGATCTATAATGGATTGGTTGGGATTTCTAGCCATTTATTCAGGCTCATAGTGAATACTGAATGTGGAACTTAAGTCTGTAAGGGTTATTGAATGATGATATATTTTTAAGTTAATGTTCCTTAATTTGGTTAGTGTTATTTGAGTTTTAGGATCAAAATCAATTAAATTGTTATTATAAATTCAAGTCATTCAATGTTAAAATTCATGTTTATGGATATAAATCCTCATAAATGATTAAAATATTAACACATTACTTATTACATGGAATCAAAAAACAATTTATTACCAACATATAATATAGATGCAACCAAGGTAGTCTCTTAAAGAGGAGTGCACATGATTTTTTTTTACTTTTATGTTGTTTAAAGAAAATGATTTGGATTTGGATTTAGAATTTAGAATTTAGAAAGAAATTAATTTGGATTATTTAGAATAATAGATGAAATGGTGATTAGATCATTCTTGGATAGAATTATTGCAATGATATCCTAGTTCCCAATCTTACCAATATTCTTCTACTATCCTGGTAAGAGAGATATTCCACAATCACTTTCTCTTTCTCCCTTGGATGGATAGTGAGGGTGAAGATATTCCTAATAGGGATATTAAATTGGTCCACCCTCCTTACTTTGTGTGTGAGAAACACATAGGGCCCTCTTGGTTGATTTATGCAATCCCAAATTGTGTTTTTATATTCATAATCAACCAATAGTTCTAACTTTTCACTTCCACATGTGCTGATGATTTTCAAGAACTTCACCACCTAGAATTAGCTTATTCTATCATATACAAGATAGAACTAGGTGGAGGGAAAATATTGATCATTGAATAGGTTCATAAATATTAATATAATCTAAAAGTAAATATAATCATGCTAGATGATAAACACTACAATTTGATAATTGAAACCAGTTTGGCAGAAGAAAGAATGGTTTTATTTAAATATGTGAAAAAATAAGAATTAAAATTTGTCTAGACTCTACTTATATGATCAATTTAAGTTTTACCCCTCAATGTGAAGGTTAAAAATGAAGATAGGGTAAAAGGATTTTTTTTGGAAAATTAAAACAAAATAAAAGAAAAAAAAATTGATGTAGCAACAAGTCATCCTCATCCAGTGCTTCTCCTCACCAATATGATCCTTTCCCAAACCACCTACCTTGTATTTATAAGTATAAATTATGATTTATCAGATTTAATCTTCCATAATTGCATCCATTAAATTTTTTTGGAGTCAATCCTAGCTGCGCATGGGATTCTCAGGTCAAAAGGAACAAGATGTGGTCATTATTTGAATATTGACTTAAGTATTTTTTCCATAAGCATGATTCAAGTCATGACACCTGGTGTCACATTATGAAATATCATGTTTTAATTCCATATTGGGATATTCATGGATTTATTCATTTGGTATCCAAGGGCATGAAATCTCTCAACATTCACATCATGAATTGGGTGCCACACCATGAATCTTCATGTTCTGCTCCATTACACTTGTTTTTTCCTTATATCACCTCTTCAAGACACATAATCATATCCCATAAGTCTCATGAAATTATCATATTATTTTTATCTCCTTTTTATTAGTTTAAATCATTTATTTTATCCTTCCATAAATGAATAAAATAATAAAATATCAATAAGAATAATCAATTAAATAACAAAAAAATTTATTTCATATTAAAATAAATATGCATGAAATGGTGTTATTATACCACATCCTTAGATATTGTGTAATACCATACTTAGGTGGTTAGTTTATCTTATGACACTAGTTTCTATTTTTTAAAGGATATATCGAAGGACCTAAGTAAGTCCATGGGGGATGAGACGCACATGATTTGAGGATGCAACACCACTTTTTCCTCTATGTTTGGTGTTTTTGGTTAGGTTTTCCATGTTTACTAGAGTGAATGGTCTGTCACCATAGACTATTCTAGGGAAAATTATAAGGATTTGAGGCATTTGAAAAATGAAAGGGGGAGTGTAGATAACCAACCTAGATCAACCCAACCCATACTCAAGTTGATATCCTACAAGGCTTCAAGCATGTTCCTAATTTCCATGGGCTGGAAATAATCCCCATGGAATCACAAATAACCATTTTGGAATAGTTTCCCCATTATTAATCTAGAACAAAACATCCAAGAATTGGATGAAATAACCAACTGAATAAACATAATAAATATATATTAAAATAAAACATAGTAAACACAAAAAATACCAGAAAAACCATCATCACATCATCACATCACAATTCATATACAGGATATAAAAAATGATATCCATAGTTAAATCTCAAAATAGGGTTTAATACCAAAAGGTCAATATATCATCCTAATGATACAAAATACACAAAACTAATCCACATGATCTAACTCTGTGAGACCACACCTTTACCATCTCAACCTACCCAATATGTCAGTAATCAAGAGGTTCCAATGAACTCCATGGTTTCCTTACCTTTATCCATTTCCTACAAAACAAGGTTTATACATGCATGAAGGAACACAGTGGGTGTGAGGCATAAATCCCAATAGGAAACCACAATGAATTTATATAAGTCCTTTACCTATGAAAAACCTTAAGTTTAGTTTGAAAACTCATTTTTAAAACCAGGTTTACTTTTCAGAAAAAGTTCACTTGAAAACAATAATTTAGAAATCCATTTAGTTTATCTAAAAAATAAACCATCTTTTCAAAGCTTAGTAAACAAGGATAAAATAAAGAAATAAATCCACATGACATAAAAATTCTCAACACACCCAAACATGTTATAAACATGTGTATAAGAATAAAAAATATTAAATAAACATGTAATGGAAAATGGTCAGAGGTACAAAATATAAAACAACTAAATAAGGAACTAGTATTATGCATTAATATTATAAAAACTAACTATAATAAGTAGTATGAACCATGGGATCTTACTTAATGGGATATATCATGAATATAAATAATCATAGTTATAATATCTACTAGGTTAGAATAAAAAATTTGGAATCTTTTTTAGGATTCCCCATAATCTCCCTTGGTCTTCCCCCAAAATCTCTCTCTGTCTTCCCTTAGAAGCTATCTCAGTCTTCCCCTAGGCCCTGCATCACTCACATGATCTCCCTGGGTCCGATGATTAAAATTTATTCCATTGGATCACTCATTAAACATGGATAACACTCCAAAGCTATTTAAAAACCTAATTGAGGGCTTCATTCTCTGAATACACCAATGCACCAAAGGTCTTCAATGTTCCAGAAAATTCCAAACACTTAGACACTAATAAGTGATAACTTCATAATCCATTTAAAATACATTTTCTTTCCCATAAAAATTCATTCATTAAAAACCACATAATAATTCTTTTAAAAACTTTTTAAAACCCATTTCAAAGTATAAAACCTCTTTGAGATATTTTAATAAACACACAGAATTAATCAAAGACAACTATATTTGAAAAGACACTTTAAACCCTTAAATTTTCAAACCAATTAAAAATAAAAAAAATCATGGATTATCCATCACTAATAACTAAATTAGTGTAAATTTAATAAACAATAACCAAGGTAAATCAAGATTAAATGGAAATATATGGAAAATAACTCTTAGATAGAGACACTTACTGAAAAACAAATAAAAAAATGTCACTTTAAATGATAAAAACTTTAATAAATAAATAAAGGCCATCAAACACCTAAACTAAAAAAACAACACAAAACTCTACTAAAAAACCATTGGTTCATACAAGTTGGAAGCTATGGTTTCCTCCTTCCATGGAAATGGAAGAACAAGGCATGATAAGGGGGACAAAGAAAAGTCATGAAGAAAACATTATTATATCAAGATAGAACACCAAGGATACAAGAAGAATCCACTAAAATGGATATGGTATAAGTCAAAAGGAATGAGGAGAGGGATACCTAAAATTGGGGGGAAAATGAGACTAAAGGTAGATAACTATGATAGGGAATAAATAGTCAAGAACCACTTTATTAATGACTTGGAAAACCACATGGTTTGGCCACATGGTCAGAAAAACCATGAACCTATCTATAAAAAATAAATCCAAAATAATTCTAGATAACTCTACATGGTTATAAAAACCTTTATCAAACCATTTAAAATTACACTATGCCTAAAAAATCTCCTTCTCATGGAGATGGTTAGAAAAACCATGCACTGACCATGAACAAGAGACTGTTTTTTCCAAAAAACTAATGTTCTTGACTGAAAAATCTCAATAAAATTCTAAAATAAATAAATAAATAATAAAAAAAATAAAACATATTAGGGGCTTGACATGTTTTAAAATTTTTCCTACCTTACTACTCTTTACCCCTAGAAAGTCCTCAAGGATTCTTAGAAAAAAATAGGTGATACCATTCTCCCTCACTAAAAATTATTGATCCCATGTCTTGAGGATATCACCATCACACATCCAAAGAACATAGACCAATGTCATTGAATTACCATAGATCATTTAGTTATGATATTGCAGGATACATATAGGCTACTCCACCATGGTGGTATTGGGATATAACTCCAAGTATTCCCACTCTATCCTATGATATGGGTTTGGATGGTACTTATTAAACTAGGATATGTATATGATATTGTGGATCAAGGTTATCCATGGAGAAAATTTCAAATGATAGGATAATTTCCCAAGACATTATAAAATCTAAAATGGATTAACATAACACAATTCTAGATCCCTATATATTCCCAAGAAATGATGTCCTAGTCAAATAAATACCTAGAGGAATACCTGATCACCAACCTCAAAACTCTAGTGGGTAAAAAATATGATTGACATGTGATTTATAGTGACTATGATCTCTATATAACCTATTTTGAATCAACCAAACTTTCTTCATAATCTCATAGATGTGGCTCAGTCCCAATAAGGATTTCTCACCCTTTCCAACCCAATAAGATTATGACCGTCATGGAAACCCATACAACACCTCAAAAGAAAACATCTTGACCAAGGCTTGGAAACTATTTTTTTATGAAAATTTTAACAATGATAGATACCTTTATCATGATCTCCCAAATTCAAGTACACATGCATGAAACATACACTCAAGAATTTTGATGGCCCATTTAGTTAGAGTATCCATCTATTGGTGATAATCTGTGATCAAATTCTATTTGGTACCCATGGATTATTGAAGGATCATCGAAAACTGGGAAGTAAAAATGGTATCCTGGTTAGAAACTATCACTAATGGCACACCATGAAGCCTAATTATCTCTTGTACATATAGGTTCTTGATATCCTCTACCTTTATCAAATCCCTAATAGGAATTAAGTGGTTTTACTTGGTCAACTAATCTATAATCACCCAAATAGAATATTTACCACTGGGAGTATGAGGTAGAATAATAAAAAAGTCCATAGAGATATTTTTCATCTTCCACATTGGGATTAGAAGAGGCTAAAGTAACCCATTTTTCCAATGATACACCACTTTGATTCTCTAGAAGGTAAAACACTGGGATAAAAAATCCACAACCAACCTTCTCATCCTAGGGTACAAGTTCTAATTCCTAAGAGTATAAAAAATCTTTTTATTCCCCAGGTGAATGAACCAACTGGAATAATGAAACCCATGAATCACCTCCCACCTTAAGGTTAAAGGAACTAATGGAAGCTTCCTAAAGAAGAGAGTAACATTGAAAGATCAAGACCAATCACCTAAGGTCTCCCCACCATTTAAAACTCTACTAATTTTCTACCATTTAGGGTCAGATTCCTGATCACACTAAACCTAATAAACAAGAGATGATATGACCTAAACACTAGTCAATATCACCCCCTCTCCATCTTCCTTCACATCCTGACTCAAATAAGCAAACAAACCCATAAAAATATACCGATTCACAAATTCTTTAACTTCCTGGATCAATAAATTTATGATCAAGGTATCAACAACCACATTCCCCTTCTTGGGGGTATAAGAGATAAATCAAAGGTCTGAATATACTTTACCCAATATCTCTATATAAGGTTCAAGTCCCTCTGAGTGATTATATAATTTAGGATCTTATGATCTGAGTAAACTATAATCTATTCCTCGAAGTGGTAATGACACCAAGTTTTGAATGAATTCATTATGGATGCTAACTCTAGATCACGAGTGTGGTAATTTATATCATGTGGGAATAGATGATGAGAAGCATCGACCACCACAAAATTCCCCTACATCAACAAACAACTCAATACCACACATGAGGAATATCAATATACTACATATCCATTTCGAGGTTTAGGAAGAATCAATACTGGAGCTTATTTAAAATGGACTTATAAATAATCAAAAGAATACCAACACTTCTCACTCCACTCAAACTTCACCCTTTTCTAAATCAACACTATCAAGGTAGAATATTACCTTTAGAAGTCCCAAAAAATTCATATAACACCTAACCAATCCAAACAATATCCTAATATTAAACACATTCTTGGCCCACTCCCAAGACATAATTGCTTGAATTTTTCAGGATTGAAAAAAATACCATTCTCAGAAACCACATGGTCCAAAGATTTACCCACTAGATATAGAACGAAGACTTGGAAAAATTGTTATATATATTATTATCCTTTAATATTCCTAAAAGAACAATCATATGGTCTCTATAGTGCTTCTATGTCATGGAATAAAACATGATTTCATTAAAAAACATGAATATATAAAGGAGTCCAAAAAGTGGTGAAAGATATGGTTCATTAATTCCATAAAGACCACAATGGAATTGGTAGAGAAAAAATACATAGATAAAAACTAAAAGTTCGCATAACATCTCTTGATGTCAGTATTAGTGACATTCTCTTCTCATACCCTCAACTGATGGTATCATCACCTTAGTTCAATCTTTTAAAACCACTAAGATCCTCTGAGTTGATCAAAAATATAATTAATTCAAGGAAATACATATTTTTTCTTCATAGTAACCTAGTTTAACCTATGATAATATATAAAGAGTTAGAGAATCCCATATTCATTCTTTTTAAAATTACACTAGAGATTCTCATGGTGACATAATAGGATTAATAAATTAATTTCTTTCAATATCATCCAACTAAATATTTAACTTCTACAATTTAGTAGGATCCATTTGGTATGACATAAAATATATAAGGATCACCCAAGGAGTATATTTATAGTTAACTTGACCTCTCACTAGAGATAAAACTCAAATATTTCATCTGAAAACACCTTAGGGTACCGGTTCACAACCACTTGAAGACAAAAATCTAGACCCTACTCCAAAAACTCAAAGAAAAACTTGGATAACTGACTCAAAATTTATACCACATTTCGAGAAACTAGACCTTCCCTCACTAACCTTAGATCCCACTCACCTTGAAAGATTTGAGTGCACCTATTAGGAGATATAAACTAGACCCTATGATGGTAGAAAAAAATTTAGATTTTAATTTGATTATATAATCCATACCAATAACAAGATAAAAAATTTCTAGGTTCTATGAGAGGAAGTCCCACACAACCTCCACAAAAACAACCAAAAAATGAAACTACAAGACCTTTAATCCTTAGTCCCCATTCCTTCCTAATGTGGTAAGAGGATCCAACACAAATGGAATCAACTCTTCTCACATACCCAAATCCTCAAGAAAATTTAATAATATAAACGAATGAGATGAACCTATATCAAACGAGGCTAAATCCATAGAATAAGCAACATAACACCATACCTCTCATGATGGCCAACCTAGATTCATATTCCTTAGGTTCCATAGCTACTGTATAATGATTTCCCAAATCATTTCCACATTGATCCTTCTTTGCTTCATGAGTTTCCCTCTTAGACTGAGGGTGATATCCTATACCCATAAAATAATCTAATTATAACTGTGAACCCTTAGAAAAAGAAGAACCAACTCCACTACCCTAGAGGGAGGCCTTGTCAAATTTTTGAATATGACCTATATTCTCAAACTGATGGAACATCCTCAAATACTTTAGGAAATTAGGTTTGGTTTGGATGTACTACCCACACTAATTTTAAGTCACTGGGTTACACCCATAAGAATCCACTAGAGTTGAAACTGATGGATGTTGAGCACCCATTCCACTACTCCAATGAGGTACACCCTTCTTCCTCTTCTAGCTTGAGGAAGAAATTGGATACTTTCCACTACTAAAGAAACTATACTAATATATATATTACTTGATAAATACACATCATCTATAGCTACTTTATCCACCACTATATCATAATTTAGTAGGAAAAGGAGAATAATCATCGATATAATCTCTATATTCAATCCCATTTCAAAATGTATCACTTTGAGATAGCCATTCAAGAGGATCTATGGTGAAAAATAAAAAAACCTAACAAACTGAGTAGCATTCTCCATTATCAAACAATATCCTTTCTCAAAAATCACAAACTCATGGGCCTTTTACACCTTCAGTGTCTTAGTATAAAATTGATGATTAAAATCCTGTTTTAAGGTAGCCAAAGTGGGATCCTCATATGAATTCCTTTTCATTAAGGAGTCCCACAATTTTATACCCTTTCCTTCCAACATTTAAGTGGAAAATCTTATTTTTGGGGTCTTAGGGGTCTTTATAAAATGGAAGATATGCTCAATCCTCTCAATCCATTTCTCAGGCTCAGGGGTAACTTTATTACCACATAAGATCAATTTATTTTTCTTATTTAACTCCTATTAATGGTATATTGTTCATTACTAACCTCTTTGTCCCTCCTAGTATAAGTATTGAATCTTATGAATCCCCAACTCCACTAAGAAGGTATATACTAGATGGGATTCCTATGGTACATGATCCAAAACTCCCTCTCTATGCCTATAAGAGGTCCTCATAGGAGGTATTTTTACAAAATACAAGGTATAATTTATTCAATACTTAATTAAATCTCAAAAAACATCAAATAAACCATAAGAAACCCTTATAATAGGTCTGAAAAAAAATAAAATTAACATAAAAAATGTGAAAAAATGTCAATATTTTAAATATTTTCCCACCATGAATGGGTTGGTCATGTGTTTAGAAAAACTATGCACAAATCGTGTGAAATGAAACTAGAAAATATAGAGCTGTTTGCATGGAATTCTCACTACTATTACTAACCATGTTCCTAAACTGTACAAATATCCCTTTTATACCCCCCTGAAATATTTAATTTCTCAAAGTCTATCATGGGTTCTTCCCAAAACCCATGTCTAATGATGAGAAAGATCAAATCTCATCAAAATAACCGAATAAATGGTATTCAAATTATAAACACAATTCCCAACCACCCATGGAAACTCAAGGCTTGGAAGGACAAAGAGTTGGAAAAGCACTCCTCTACACTTACCTCTCGAGCATTGATGATCAAATCATATATCCACCACTAAACCCCAAATAACAAGAGGGATATGATACCATTTTTTTGTTAAAAAACCTAGGTAAACCCCACCCGTCACCTAATTCGACATGCCACAATTCCTAAAGTTTGTTACTGATATTTTTGGACTGGAAAAAATCAACATGTAATAAAAAATAACCAATTGAGAGTAGTTTCAACCTTGAAAATACAACATGAAACATCAATGAATTATACGACCACACTGACTAAATAAAAATTATCAAAAAATATAAATATACAATTGAGTAATAATAACAAATACCAAAAGTATATATCATAACATCATCACATCATAAGTTATATAAATTACCTAAAAATATGATATCAATAATCAAATATCAAAAAAGGGATTAATACAAATGGATAATACATCATCCCAATGATAAAAAATACCAAAAACTACTCCACATGATATAACTTTAGGATACCATGTATCCACTATCTCAACCTATCAAGGATGTCAGTAATCAAGAAGATCCACTAAATTTACTTGTTTCCTTACATTTACCTATGTCCTACAAAACAAGGTATGCATATTCCCAAAGGAATATGCAGAGTGTGAGACATAAATCCCAGTAGGATACCAACATGAATCTTTGTAAGTATTTTACTATGAAAATTATTAAGACTTGTTTAAAAACTCATTTTTGAAAACTAAGTTCACTTTTCAAGAAAATTTCACTTGAAAAAAATACATTAAAAATACCATTGGTTTTTCTAAAAATCAATCCATATCTTCAAATATTAATAAAAAAGGATCAAATAGAGAAATAAATCCACTATACATAAACATTTTCAACAAAACCATATATGGTATAATCATGGGTATAATAATTAACACCATTTTATTACCAAATAATGGAAAATAGGCATAGGAATAACATATTACACAACAAAAAAGGCACTATAATCATGTATAAAGCATATAAAAACCGACTGAAATAAGTAGTAAACATCATGGGATTTAAAAAAAATAGACTCTATCATGACTCTGAATAACCCTAGGTTAATTAGTCACTTAGAGATAATAACAAGTTTAAAATCTCACTCATTCTTCCCCAGAAGATCTATTTGTCTTCCCTAGAAAGCTATCTTGGTTTTACCTTGGATTGGTCTTCCCTCAGAAGCTCTCTTGGTCTTTCATTAATCCCTATATCATTCACATGGTCTCCCTAGACACCATGATTAAAATTACTTCCATTGTCACACTTTTTCCACATGGATAACACTCCTTAGCTAGATAACACCCTAGGTTAAGGCTTCATTTTCCAAAGACACCTATGCACCCAAGGTCTCCCATATTCCACACAATTCTAAACACATAAAAATCAATAATTTATAGCTTTATAATCCACTTAAAATCCATTTTCATTACCATAAAAATTCATGCATTTCACACTATGCTTGAACTATTTAAAAAACCTTTCAAAAACACTTTTGATAGAATAAAACCTCTTCAATCCATTTTAACAAATACATAGACTGCATGAAATCCAACTCAATTTGAAAATATAATTTAAACCATTAAATTGAAAAACAATTTTAAAATAAAAACAATAATGGATTAAACATCACTAATAACTCAAATTTGGGAAAATTTAATAAACAAAAACCAAGGGAAATAAATATTCAATGAAAAGACACATAAAACCACCCTTAGATAGAGACACCTACCAAAAAATGAACCAAAAATTGTTTCTTTAAATTAAAACCCCATGAATCAATAAAGAAAGTTTATCACACACCTAAACCACAAATAAGAAACACAAATTCCCCACTAAAAATTCTATGTTTGGAGAAATTTAAAGCTAGGTTTTCCACCTTTATTGTAACTAGAATAACCAGGAAAGATAAGGGGGAAAAAGAAAAATCATGAAGAAAACAAGATTAAATCAAGATAAAACACCAAGGATCCAAGAAAAATGACCCAAATAGAGAGGGTAGAAGATCAAAGGAATTGGGGAGGATTGTTTTGAAGTGGGGAGAAAAATGAGGTCATGGGAAGATAAATATGATAGGGAAAAAATGGTAAAAAAACCACATTTTTAATGACCTGGAAAAAACACATGGTTTGGATGCATAGTCAGACAAACCATGTGCTAATAGTGTGGGAGCCAATATACCCAAAACAAAGCCACCCAAATTAGGGATAATTCCACACTGTTAGAAAAACCATGCTCAAATCATGTAAAATACCACTATTCCCAAAACATTACCCTTACATGATCATTTAGATGATTAGGTAAATCATCAGTTGACCATGCACTGAGGAATGTTTTTACAAAAATTGAGGTTCTCAACCTCCAACTACCTAAAACTATTGAAATAAATAAATAAATAAATAAAACTCAAAATAAATCATACTAGAGACTTTATGGGTGTCATAGTGAGGGAGACTGGTGGTGAACCGACTATGGGATTAAGGTTTTCCTTTAGCCTGAATGGAGGTAGCCTGTTGAGAGAAGGAGAAGGGTGAGTAGAAGAGGAACATGGATCAAAACCAAAGGATCTAAATTGGTCCAGGTAGGAAGGGACCTAGGCATGAATCAAGGGAAATGGATTATATCAATCCTCAGGACAACCCTAGAGCTACTTCCACTACATCTACATGGAAAGTATTAGGACTGAGTACCATCTAAATAGGTATCCATAATTATTGGGGAATATTGATCACAAATTAGTTAAGAAAGAAGTGGAAATCATAGAAAAATATAATTACTATCAATAGAAAGAAAGAAAATAATCATAGGGAGGGGGTAAGGTAATGAAAATATTCATTTTCGGGTTCTCATTGTTAATGTTATGAAATGTAGAATTATTTTTAAGAAAAACACAACATTTTAAAAAAAAATAAAAACTTAATTATTTTAAATAGTCCTTGATCCATAATTAATAATTTTTTAAAAAATAATTTATATGATGTTTATAATATTAATTAATAATTAATAACTTCATATTAAATTATTAATAAGATATTTTTTATTGATTAATTTATTGAATCATATTTTTGTAATGGCAAAAAGATTATTCATAATAATAATAATAATTAGATTTATTTTTTGGTAAATATTTTTTTATTAATATAATAAACCAACAAATTTAACTATTAGTAAATGATTTTTTTCTATTTACAATTTAAAATAAATTAATACATTTGTTAGTAAAAATAAATGTTGGTTCATAAAATTAATATTAATAAAATGTAATATTTATTGGAATTACTCATTTATTACAAAAAATATATTATTCATCACTAAATTTCTTCAGGTACAAGTCACTTTTTGTAGTGATTTCACACACACACAGACACATATATATACAATAAAATGATATCCTATCTATACCATCCTCACTATACTACCATGTAAAACAAACCACACAAAATTTCATTCCATTATCAAATTTATATTAAAGCACCATATTATTCACTCTAATTCCTTCAACCACAATAACATATAATAGAATATATATGAAAAGATTAATTGCAATATCATATATAATATAACAAAAACCTCACACCCATACTAATATCTAATTATTTTATATAATTAGGATAATATTAGTAATATATTCAAAGAAAAAAAATCATAGAAAATTTCTATTTATAATAATAAATAAAAGAATAATTTCCAAATAACTTAACTTAAACCAAATATAAAATTGTATTTACATCAAAGGATTTATACTAGTGATAAAAAACCCTTGTTATAATGAAAATATAATAACATATTTGGAAACTATCATCCACACATCAATCCTCCATTAAAAAAATACATAACCATCTCTTTATAGAACCTTAATAGGTAAGAAAAAGATATAAGGGGAGAGAAAGAGTAATAATATTACCTTAGATCATTAGATTTTGATCTTTTATTGTTTTTAACTCAAGGATCTAATAAGGAACTTAAAAACCACAAAAATAAATATCAAAACCCTCTAGGGATGTAAAGGGATAATTAAGATCAAATGAGATAAAAAGGAGGATCTCAAATTTATATTTAAATTTGGGTGTACCAAAACATGACATGGTTCCTTAAACCCAATTATTGTTTAGTATAGTCAACGATAATCTAAAAATCACACAATCTTAAATTCTCATACTATTTTAATCTCACCAGCCAATTTATTTGAAAAACCATGTCTTTGACCAAAACTATGACATTAATAATAAACCACGATTTATTTTACTCGATTTATCTATAAAAAATGAGATAAAACCATAATGATTACTTTTTAAACCATTTTATGTTTGAATACTATAAATAATCACAATTTGTTTTCTTACCATTTTAAGTAGATACTTCATCTAATTACATATTCAAAATATAACATGAGAAACAATCATTTTATACATACCATGTCATGGTAGGATAAAATATGATAAAACTTTATCCACATGGTGACTAATGGAAACTTTAATTATCTTCCCAAAACCACTACCTCTCTACCATGATGACTATTATAAACTGTGATGAAGTTAGATAAAACACAACGTAGTGATGGATAAAACACGAAGTAGTTAATACTAGATCAAAAAACTAATCCCCTATTATATAATTCAACTCTAAACTCAATACCACCATATACATAATCTAAAAAACAAAAATTAGAGGATGAATAATTTCCAGGTCTCTATATTATATGACTCAAAAAATTATCACTTTTAGATTCAAAATAAACTCTGAAAAAAAGGTTTAAAACTAAACTATCATGTAATATAACTTTTAAAAAATAATATATCCATCCAAAAAAGATAAAAACATATAAGTTAAAGGAAAATGTTAATCACTTTAACTCATAATCTATTAAAATTCACTCTAAGAATAAAGGTTAAAAACAACTCTAAGTATTGAATATGAATTTGAAACTCCCACTCCTAGTAAATTTTTCTAAACCACAATAACTCTATAATAAACACTCAAAAGGAAAGATAGGTCACTATAGTAACTTTATTGATTATCTTGAATCTCCAATGGCAAGTCCATGAATTTCGAAATTTTCTTAATATCAAAATCTCCCTATTAAATTATATGGGAGTCATCTTGAAGATATATATAAAGTTATGATGCATTAAAGATTATGTGAACTTCATCCATTTGGGGTTGAATAACCAACCTATATAACACCTCTTTAAATCAACCCTACATCTCAAAAGGTTTTAGAAACCACTGAGAAAGTTTTCTACCCCTACCACACTTTTATTTCCCATGAAGAGGATAAAATTTGAAAAATACATGATTTAAAAACTTGAAATTAAAAGGTCTCCTTATTAAATCCACATATTATTTATGATGGACCAGAGTATCCTTAACCTACACTTGGATCATTTATATTTTATTCACTATAATCCACACCCAATATGGTCCAATTATTATCATCTTTCTTACCTTAGTATAATAAAATGGTGATCTACAGAGACACTTGTACAATGAATTGTATGGTTCCATACTAATATAACAATGATAGTTTTTTATTTTAAGTAAACATAATAAAATGTAATTTCTTTACCCATGAACCTATGAAATAAAGGACACATGTAAAAATAATTTCCTCTAACATCTGGATCATTCGCTTAAAATATATTCCCATCTTAGGGTGGAACACCATGGAAATTCATTAAATAGATTCAGTTTTTTTATAGTACCTTACATAATTTCAAATTAAAATTTATATCTTGATCATATATTATTATCATCATAAATCCATGAAGCCTCACTATTTTTATATATAAACACTTACTAACACATCCACTGTACTTGAATCATTAATTTCTATGAAATTAGTTGACTTTTTTTAGTTGATAAAAAAATACTTGTATAGTGTCATATACTCCAAAATATGATGGAAAACCTATCATAAAATTCATGTATATATCCTCCCATTTCCCTTAGTTATTAAACAATGTCTATAGAAACTAGTTGGGACTAAATTATTATCTTCAACCCAGTGATAAAAAAATAACCAAGAAAAAAATCTACCACTAACATATTCATACCAGGACACCAAAGTTTTATTTTCATGACATGAAATGTATTTAAAATAATAGAATAAACTAATTGAGGTGAGATATTAAACTCACAAAAAATCACCTCTCACATCATATACAAAAAAACTGGATTCCCATGGAATAAGACATGATGTTCTCCATACTATACCCATATATACAAAGCCTCATTATGAATGATATTATCTCTCCACAAATCCACTATAGGATCTCATAGCTATGACTCCTCCACTTGATTAAATCAAGTAGAGTTCTTTATCATTAGATATAGGTAAACTTCACCATTTACCTCTTATATTTCAACATTCAAAGTCATAATCTTCTACATCATCCTCTAATCATCTTCGTCCTCATGATTATCATCACCATGAATTATCCTACTAATCACAACAACTATGAAATTAATTTTCCATTGAGTATAAGAGATATCAAAGTTATAATCTTATAATAAATCCACCCATCTTCACTGATAACATTTTTTTATCATAGAGTGATGTTATACCATGTGCTTTTATAACTGTTGAAGACCATAAAATTCTATTCGATAATATAATTCTTCCACAAAATAAAATCAATAACTTGAAACAAAACCTTAAGATCACGAGAACAAAAATTATGCTCAAGAGGAAATAATTTTATATATCCATAAGATATCACTGCCGTAACACCCAGAGATTTTATGAAAAATATTATTTTTAATTTCATTGATGTCTTATGTTGTACGCTACACCAAAAGGAGATTGCACTACGCACATCCCTGACTTGTCTTGCATTACATGCAATCACAACCTTCCACGATAGCATGTGTTGTACGCAATACCGAGTTTCACTAAACAACGATATGTTATATAAACTAACCGTTATGAATAGTAATACCCACTTTTTGAAATTTTATAAATTTTATCTTTCTAAATGGACTTCATTTTTGGATTCAGAATATCTAAATTAGCCTAGGGTGAATTTTTGGTATTTTTATGAAATCTTTCAATTTTTGATGAATAGTGAAAACACTAGGTTACTATTTAAAAACTGAATTTTTATTTAAATAATTATTTATATTATTTAAATTTATTTTAGGTAAAAATGGATACATAATACCTATATAAGTTAAATGTAATTCATTGGAGTCATTTTATAATAATATAAAATTTTTTATTGAACTTTTGACCGTCTTTTACCTACCTCCTAGGAGCATTTGTAATTGTACATAAAACTTAATTTTACCGCTTCCGTGAGTTTAATTTTGAAAATCCAAGAGAGAAGGTTAATATTAAGGAGTAAAATGTGGTTCAATAAGATAAAAATATTTTTTTGTGAATAGTAACTTTTTACTTTTATTTACCACGGTTAAAAATAAATAGGGTAATTAAGGGTAAAAATGATATTATTATTACCCTAAAACATGTCCTAATTCTATTGGATAAGTATAATCCGACCAAAAACAACATTATAGATAAAATATTACCCTTTAGGTCCAATTGGATTAGATTAGGACATTTATTTTTATTTTATTTAAAGAAGAGTTACAAGAGTTAAAATCAAAGTTTAATAACTAAGACATTTTTAATATAGGGTTATACATAAGATAAATTCAACCATAAATACTCATTAGAAAGATAAAAATATTTCCTACATAATGATATTTTATTTATAATTTTTAGACCTTAAATAAGTTAATTTATTTATAACACAATGATGATGCAATATTTACCTTATTAATGAAATATTAACATAATTGATATTATAAATATCCAAAAAAATGTAATTTGAGACGTTTTTTGAATTAAAATAATTTTATAGGTTAATATGACATGTTAATATTGAGTTAATTAACTTTTTTAGAACTAATAATGCTGTTATTATTTTCAGAAAAATCAATTACCAAATAGTGTCAAAATTGACATAAAATAGTTTTTTAAACAAATATTATATTATTAATTGTTATTTTATTCCTAAAAATCTAAGGTTCTGAAAAATGACCTAGATAAGTTTTTATATATTAATAATGAACCACTTGGGGTTAGTTTGTCTTATTATAGTAAGTTTATTAACCATATAGTGTAGGAAAACAAAAAGACACGGTAAAAGTTAAATTATTTAACTTAGAGTTAAATATAAATGATAAGGTTAAAATAGTAACCTAAACTTGTCTAAAGCCAATTAGTTGAGAGTATTTCGACCAATACCCACCTTATATTCGAAATAAATAAATATTTATCTATTATAAACTGAATATGACTTTATTATAAAATAATATTTTAAGTTTTTCCAAAGGTGCCCCTCTCCTCCCTTATAAAAAGAGAACCCCTTACCTCTTCTATTTACACCCTTTTGAGCCTTGAAGATCGGCAAAACCCTTAAAATTAATCTTCTAAACCTCTCTAGTTATATCATATAGGTTCTGGTATTCTCAAAATACCAACTCTAGTGCCCTAAGAAGAAGTTTAAAGGATGTGCGTCGAGGAAGAGGTAATCTCTTCTACCGACTATTTCAAGTTTTTTTCTTTTTCTACATCCTCTTCTTTAGTTGTTTCATTATAAAGTAATAACATCAATATTACTTATATAATTATGTGTTATTAAAAATATGAAACAAACCTATTTCACTTTCTATCCATCATATAGAAAATGAAATCACCGCATGTGCGTACGTACGGAATACCGTCTCCACCCCGTGGTGTAATCAGTTTTTCCACCACCACCTTACTTGGATGGGTATAATGGTGTAAAGAATAACTATATATTATTATTATAACATCATACTGATTATGAGATATTATATCATCAACTCCAATTCCATTCATATAATTATGGGAACGATATCATCTCTCGTGCGTGCGTACGGATTACCGTCTCCATGACGCGATGAGATTCATTCATCATGTTTACAATTTAAGAATAATTATAAAGTGCATATAATAAATAATAATGATATATATGACATAATAATTCTACTAGATTTATATATATATGTTATCTACTTAATTCCATTAAAGTCAATAAGGAAAGGAAAACAACGTTCATGCGTACGTACGACCTACCATCTCTATGAACAGTGTATTTAATTTCATTCATCTATCTATTATATATATGTATATACTGAATATATATGATATATAAATCATTATTTACATTCTGTAAGTAAGTAAATCATTATATAAATAATAATAATATCAATAAAAACAAATCTAAACACGTACGGTAAATGAAACGATTTTACCCAAAACGATGCTTTAACATGGAATTTACCAAAGAACGGGTATTATAAAGTCATAATTGAACCATATATGATATAATAACAATGAATATGATTCTGTAATAAGTCAATGAAATTATTTAAATCATTATACAAGAGTTTCAGATACGTATGAAGAATATCAGACCTAAGGTAAGGGATAATTTTGCAATCTCATTTTTATCCGAGATTACTTATACGTAAGTATTTACTGGGGTAATATTTTTCATCCATGCCCATAAAATGTTTTTAATAAAGTGTTTAATATTCTTCCATGTATTTTTAATGTCATGTTTACCCCGATTTGGCTTTTAATTTTTGTTATGGAAGTAATCTTTCTTTTGTTTACCATACAAGGAACTTTTTGACTTTTCCGAAAAAAGTACGAGGAAAATATTTTTTTAACTTATACGACATGAATGGATTTTTACGGTTTCATATCACCTTATTTTCATGAAGCTTACTCTACAAGATTTCAAGAATATTTTCAAAAAAATTATTTTCTTTTAAAATTTCATGGCATTTTGTGAAAAGAAAATGATTTTGAAGAAGAAAGGATATTTTCCTCAATAATTCAGTTCAAGTGTTTTATCAAAACCATTTTCTATCTAAGATGACATTATTTTATATGTGTATGTTTCAAGTATAATGTATCTATTATTTACATGGTTTTATTATTCTTATGATGAAATTATATCCATTTGTTTTATATAGATTATTTTATGATGAGATAATGTTTATGAACACCATTTTATTTTTTGGGTTATGATGAATGATTTATGTATATGTTGTGGCACACGTATGAATGATTTAATTATGAGATGGGTGAGACCTATATCTCCATCAAATTCATTGGGTAAATATTTATATATCATGAGATAGACATGGATGGAACGTCAAGTTAATCTGGTTCAGTAATACATGACTGAAATGAGGAGTGAACTCAGTTTAGTAAGGGACTTTGTCCTCTAAGATTGTCTTGGCCGCAATGTCTTGGCTACTATAGAAATCATATAATGTGATTAATATTTTTCCAAAATTTAAAGTATTATTTTCAAGCTATTTTATCATTATTGATGTTCCATTATGATCTATGCCTTACATACTGCCATGTTTTATGTCATTGCTCAAGATTTTTATGTTTAAACATTATGTTCATGTTTTTATGTTCAAATGTATATGGTTTGTTTTATTTTTTTCCATGCTTACCCATACTGAGAATTTGGGATCACCCTTTATATGTTTTCTTTTCCCTAAGATATAAAGAAATGTTTTAGGTAAGAAAAAAAGGGAAGATCTTTATGGGAGATATTGAAGATCTTTCACTATGATTAGAAGATTATGTTCCGAGTTTCCAAAGAAACTAAACTATTACGATAATTTGGTGTCTGTTTTTGTTATGTATTAATTATTCCACAAAAGTAATGTAATTTCCATGTACGTCAAGCTTTGGGTCTCTACAGTTGGTATCAGAGGTTCAGTTTAGTCAACCTTTGGAAACTAGGATGCGAGAAATTTATTGAGATCCCTAGAGATATTTCTAAGGTATGTCTAGGGATGTCCCTAAGGTTAAGTATAAGTATAGGTTATAGTCCTAGAATTATGGTAATGATATTAGAATTAATCCTAAGATGTTATATATTGAAGGTAATCCCCCTTTATTATGTTGTTTTCCTAGCATGATTTTTGCCTCTCACAGTGTTCTTTTTGGGTTTTAGACAATGGCTGGAACCCAAAGGAACCGTGTTGATCAATGTAATAGACAATGCAATGATTGTCCTCTCGAACAACCAAATGTGATGGGAGATGGAGTGAAAAATATTATTTCTATACTTATACAAGCTATGATTAATTATGGATTTCCAATGATCAGAGAAGGGAACAACATTCTATTGAGTCCTTTATGAGGCAACTTCCACCGTCTTTTAATGGGTCTTCTGATCCACTTGTTTCTGAACAATGGATCAGTACCATTGAAAATATATTTTCCATACTTCGCTGTTTAGAACATGAAAAATTCATTTTCACTGTTTACCGTTTAGAAGGTGAAGCAGACTAGTGGTGGACTCTAATTAAGAATACAAGTCCCCAAGATGAAATTGAATCCATGGAATGGGTCGAGTTTAAGAACTTGTTTTTTAGTAAGTACTTCCCTCGTATTCTTCAAACAAAGATGGGAAATTATTTCCTTGAGATTAAGAAGAAGTATGATGAATCTGTTGGTATATACAAAGCGAATTTTACAAGGCTTGCAAGGTATGCATCTTGATTTATCATCCAACCTAAAAGTAAAGTTGATCGATTCTTTAGTGGCTTAAAACATAGCCTTTGTAGGGCGTTAACGATAAGATAATTCAGTAGCTATGAATAAATTGTGCGTTGTGCTATCAAGGTAGAACTGGAAGTTGGTGTAACATATCCATCTCATGGTTTTGATAAGAAACGAAAGATGGAGTTCAAGGAAAAACCTCAGAACAATGGTGAAAAGAAGGTGAATGTTTCTTTATGATCAAAGTGTGAAAAGATTCATGGTGGATATTATCTAAAAGGTACTAGAAAATGTTTCAAGTGTGGAAAAGAAGGTCATCAAGCAGCTGAGTGATGAAGTAATGGGAAAAAGGTTTCTAATGACGTGAATAGAGAAAAGACTATAGAGAACGCTCTACCAACACTTCAATGCTTCAAGTGAAAAAAATGAGTCATTATGCTAACCAATACCCTAATCCAAGGGTTAATGATGATCGACGTGAGAAACCTCTTAAGGCAAAGGACAAAGAGAAGTCACATGCGATCACTATTGGAGATGTTGAGTATGACAACGATGTAGTGGAATGATTATGTGTTTATGTAACGGGATTCCAAAATAATGTTGTGGAATCTAATTTATAGTACTGTGGAATATTGGAATATCTATGTATTGGTTTATTATGGTTTTCAATAATTATATGGTACTGGTAACCATGAAAAGTAATTTAAATATTTTGTAAAGAATAGGATATGATAAGGATAAAATGAAATGTTTAATAGTATTCATGAGCTCATGACTGATATGAGGACTAAGTGATATTATGGTTTGAGTATATAGAATTTTTGGGATTTTGGTATGTGGAAAGAGTTAACTTTTGACAACATTCATGTTTTCACTAAGGTTCAATGGGTATTCATTTTTCAAGATAATACATGATTAAGGTATTCACATGTTTGTAATTTGACCAAAAAGATATATCGTATGATATATGGGGGATAAATGATGGTATTCACATGCTCAGCAGATGAAATTTCTAGTGATTGTTTTCTTTATACTATGAGATTGGACATATGTATTTTGGATAAGTCTAAAGACTGGAATAGACTATGTCAGACATAAGATAGTATTGTTTAAGGATAGATCTTTATTTGATATTATTTCTGTAATGTTATAATAGTGAAGTTTTAGAAAAAAAAGACAACCTACAGGATGAGAGACAACCCGTCATGTCGGACAAGGTTGCGGGAATTGAACCCACAACTGAAGTGCGACAGGCCTTTATCGCCTACCACTGGCCTACAAGAAGTCCCTGGTTAGTAGAAACTAGTTTTATTTTATTAAGCGTTATGATAGATGAATTATAAGTCCATTTTTAGAACCATATACAATTAATCTCACCATAGATGGACTTATGTATATTTGATAACTTTTGCTAACCTTTTGTTTGAGACATATGGAATGACCCATCATTCTATCACATGATCTGCTAACACTTCACGAATGAAAAATTCAACTTTATTTCTTTAAGAGATGAAGTGGAAATTATTCGAGGCACAAACAACGGTGAGATTATACCGAAATAAAGTAAGTATTTCTTCTAATTCAAATTCTTCAACTTTAGGGAAATTATCTTGAAAACCAAAAATGTTTTCCTAGTGCCCTTATATCTGATGAATTAGATGGTACCTTAGATCATCACAAATTTATGGCTTTGTTATTGTTGGCCTTTTCATATCCATGTTCTCTACTACTCTCCATCAGAACTTTATGGTTAGATTTCTCTTCCATATCCATATTTTCACCTATGTTATTCTATGTGGAAACCTAGTGGATAATTAATTTGGGTAACCGTTACATTTCATACTTTAGTTTTTAAAGATAAGTTTTGGTATTCCTTTTTATGATGTGGGTTTCTATTAAAGAAACTTTCGATTAGTAAACCATTTATAACCCCGATGAATTTCGAGGGTGAAATTAATTTTAAGGGGGGTAGAATGTAACTCCCTGAGATTTTATGAAAAATATTCTTTTTAATTTCATTTATGTCTTGTGTTGTATGCTACACCAAAAAGATCTTGCACTACATGCATCCCTAACTTGGCTTGCATTACACGCAATCATGACCTTCCACGATATATTGTGTTGTACGCAATACCGAGTTTCACTAAACAATGATATGTTATATAAACTAGCCGTTATGAATAGTAATACCCACTTTTTGAAATTTTATAAATTTTATCTTTCTAAATGGACTTCATTTTTGGATTTGGAATATCAAAATTAGCCTAGGACGATTTTTTGGTATTTTTATAAACAATTTCAATTTTTGACGAATAGTGAAAACGCCGGGTTACTATTTAAAAACTGACTTTTTATTTAAATTTATTTTAGGTAAAAATTGATACATGATACCTATATAAGTTCAATGTAATTCATTGGAGTCATTTTATAATAATATAAAATTTTTTATTGAACTTTTGTCCATCTTTTACCCACATCCTAGGTGCATTTTAATTGTACATAAAACTTAATTTTATCGCTTCTGTGAGTTGAATTTCTAAAATATTAGAGACACAATTAATATCAAGAAGTAAAATTTGGTTCAATAAGATAAAAATAATTTTTGGTGAATAGTAACTTTTTACTTTTATTTACCACGTTTAAAAGTAAATAGGGTAATTAAGGGTAACAATGATATTATTATTACCCTAACACATGTCCTAATTCTATTGGATAAGTATAATTCGACCAAAAACAACCTTAGGGATAAAATATTACCCTTTAGGTCCACTTGGATTAGATTAGGACATTTATTATTATTTTATTTAAAGAAGAGTTAAAAGAGTTAAAATCAAAGTATAATAACTAAAACAATTTTAATTTAGGGTTATACATAAGATAAATTCGACAATAAATACTCATTAGAAATATAAAAATATTTATTACATAATGGTATTTGATTTATAATTTTTAGACATTAAATAAGTTAATTTATTTATGACACAATGATGATGCAGTAATTACCTTATTAATGAAATATTAAAATAATGAATATTATAGATACCAAAAAAAAATGTAATTTGAGACTTTCTTTTGAATTAAAATAATTTTATAGGTTAATATGACATTTTATTATTGAGTTAATTAACTTTTTTCAAACAAATCATCACAAAAATCAATTACCAAATAGTGTCAAAATTGACATAAAATAGTTTAAAAAAATATATTATATTATTAATTGTTATTTTATTCCTAAAAATCTATGGTTTGGAAAAATTACTTAGATAAGGTTATATATATTAATAATTAACCACTTGGGGTTCGTTTGTCTTATTATAGTAAGTTTATTAACCATATAGTGAAGGAAAACAGAAAGACACGGTAAAAGATAAATTATTTAACTTAGAGTTAAATCTAAATGATAAGGTTAAAATAGTGACCAAAACTTATCTAAAACCTATTGGTTGAGAATATTTCGACCCATCCCCACCTTATCTTCTAAATAAATCAATTTGGAGCTATTATAAACCGAATATGACTTTATTATAAAATAATATTTTAAGTTTTTCCAAAGGTGCCCCTCTCCTCCCTTATGAAAAGGGCACCCATTCCCTCTTCTCTTCACACCATTTTAAGCCTTGAATCTCGGCAAAACCCTGCCAATTACTCTTCTCAACCTCTCTAGTTATATCATAGAGTTTCCGGTATTCTCAAAAGACCAACTCTAGTGCCCTAAGAATAAGTTTAAAGGAGGTGCATCGAGGAAGAGGTAATCTATTCTACCGACTCTTTCGAGTTTTTTCTTCTTCTACATCCTATTATTTAGTTGTTTCATTATAAAGTAATAACATAAATATTAATTATATACTGGTATGTTATTATAAATATTAAACAAACCTATTTCCCCTTCTATCCATCCTACGGAAAATGAAATCACCGCATATGCGTACGTACGAAATACCATCTCCACACCGTGGTGTAATCAGTTTTTCCACCACCACCTTACTTGGATGGGTATAATGGTGTAAAGAATAACTATATATGATTATTATAACATCATACTGATTATGAGATATTATATCACCAACTCCAATTCCATTCATATAATTATGGTAACAATATCATCGCTCGTGCGTACGTACGGATTACCGTCTCCACGATGCAATGAGATTTATTCTCCATGTTAACAATTTAAGAATAATTATAAAGTACATATAATAAATAATAATGATATATATTAAATAATAATTCTACTAGATTTATGTATATATATATATATGTCATCTACTTAATTCCATTCAAGTCAGTAAGGAAAGGAAAACATCGTTCATGCGTACGTACGGCCTACCGTCTCCATGAACGGTGTATTTCATTTAGTTCATCTATCTATTATATATATGTATATACTTAATATATATGATATATAAATCATGATTTACATTTTTGAATTAATTAAATCATGATATAAGTAATAATAATATCAAGAAAAACAAATCCAAACATGTACGATAAATGAAACGATTTTACCCTAAATGCTACTTTAACATGGAATTTACAAAAGAACGGGTATTATAAAGTCATAATTGAACCATATATGATATAATAACAATGAATATGATTCTGTAATAAGTCAATGAAATTATTTAAATCATTATACAGGAGGTTCAGATATGTACAAAGCATATCAGACCTAAGGTAAGAGATAATTTTACAATCTCATTTTTATCTGAGATATCTTATACGTAAGTATTTACTGGGGTTATATTTTTCATCCATGCCCATAAAATGTTTTTCATAATGTGTTTAATATTATTCCATGTATTTTTAATGTCATGTTTACCCCACTTTGACTTTGACTTTTTGTTTTGGAAGGAATCTTTCTTTTGTTTACCATACGAGGAGCTTTTTGACTTTTCCGACAAAAGTATGAGGATAATGTTATTTAACTTATATGACATGAAAGGATTTTTACGGTTTCATATTGCCTTATTTTCATGAAGCTTACTCTACAAGATTTCATGAATATTTTCAACAAAATTTTTTTTCTTAAAATTTCATGGCATTTTGTGAAAAGAAAATGATTTTGAAGAAGAAAGGATATTTTCCTCAAGAATTATTTTCAAGTGTTTTATCAAAACCATTTTCCTTATAAGATGACATTATTTCATATGTGTATGTTTCAAGTATAATGTCTATATTATTTACATGGTTTTATTCTTCTTATGATGAAATTATATCCATTTGTTTTATATGGATTATTTTATGATGAGATGATGTTTATGAAACCCATTTTATTCTTTGGGTTATGATGAATGATTTATGTATATGTTGTGGCACACATAAGAATGATTTCATTATGATATGGGTTGGACCTATATCTCCCTATAATGCATTGGTTAAAGATTTATATCTCATGGGAGAAACATGTATGGAACGACAAGTTAATCCGGTTCAGTAATACAGGACTGGAATGAGGAGTGAACTCGGTTCAGTAAGGGAATTTTTCCACTAAGATGGTCTTGGCAGCAATGCCTTGGATACTATGGAAATCATATCATGTGCTTAATGTTTTTCCACAATTTCAAGTTTTATTTTCAATCTATTTTATCATGATTGATGTTCCATTATGATCTATGACTTATGTACTGCCATGTTTTATGTCATTTCTCAAGATTTTTATGCTTAAACATTATGTTCATGTTTTTATGTTCAAATGTATATGGTTTGTTTTATTTTCTCCATGCTTACCCATACTGAGCATTTGAGCTCATCCTTTATATGTTTTCTTTTCCCTAGGATATAAAGAAAGGTTTTAGGTAAGAAAAAAAGGGAATATCTTTATAGGAGATGTTGAATATCTTTCACCATGATTAGAAGATTATGTTCCAAGTTTCCAAATACACTAAACTATTATAATCCTTTGGTGTCTATTTTTGTTATGTATTATGTATTCCGAAAATGTAATGTAATGTCCATGTATGTCAAGCTTTGGGTCTTTACAACTTCATGGTCTCACATCAACAATGAGACTATAAAAATATGATAAGAATCAAAATAAACCTTAAACATGACTCCTTCCCTAGTAAAGTAAAGGATAAGAGCACAGGTAAAATTTTAATTTAGATGATTAAATGCCACCTGATACTGATTTGTTCATAAAAAAACCCAATGTTTATTATCCAGAGCCTTAAAATGTATTATTATCTATGAGAATATAAATAAGAAAAAATATCTCCAATCATTTATGGATCAACCGCTATACCTCACTCTTACATGATATGCATAAGTAAATACACCCTATACATCTAAAACATCTACTTGTATAAATTTCAATATAACTAGTGTCATTGAAGGATCTACAAGACACCCTTAAAATGCTTAGAATGACCCTAATTTATCCTTCAGTACAACTGGATATCATCAATAAACTCTACCATGAACTGGTATAATAAATAAAAAAATAACAAGTTCATTAGTATCATAAATACTTACAGGGCATTCATTATTCTAAAAGGCATCACCCCAAAATCAAGATTCACATCGTTACACCTAAAGTTTGTATTATTAATATCTTACTCTTTTACCCTTATTTAATGATACCCTAACAGTAAATAAATCTTCAATAACCATGTAACTACCAATAATTTTATCAATGAAATTTCCACTATGATTATATAATTGTGTCATAAATAGTAATATAATATTATATGAAGATCATTCACCATATGATATAACCAATTTTTTTTATTATAATAATTAGAACATTAAATTTAGAGAATAAACATGGCCATATGAATTGAAAATATTACAATGAGACATAAAATAAAAAATAATATAACTAAAATATGAAAATTTGGATTTTCTCGATCCACTATAATAATCGAATTCATGAACAATGGTATAGAAATAAAAAATAATATTAGTAATTAAATATTACTATTAGAAATGAAAATATATATAACTTTGATATAAAATATAAGTGAATTAAGAATGAATGAAATATATAGAAACCCTTAGTTTTCATACATATATGTTATATCATTTTTGAAGAATATTTGATAAATTACACAAACAAATGCCCAAATACTATATTAGTTTAGTGCCTTTTGAAACATGGAAACATAAACAATGGTATATAATTGAGCAACACTATCTTATATTAGGTTATCCATGAATATAACCATTCTTAGAAACATCATACATAATATATATCTTAATAACATGGTAAAGTATACATAAGAAATTATTGAGCTCAGATGCTAAATAAGGTAAAATAGGGGAGATATATAAGCATAATCATGAGAATAAGGGTATCAGAACATGATCATAATAATATAAGATCATACACTACATTCAAAATATCATAATCAAGAGTCATAAAATAAATATTGGTAGTTTATAAGGCATGAATCATAAGGTAATCAAGAGCATAAATCATGAGAGCATAACATAGGAATAAGATATAGAATTTGTGGCATATATGTAAGAATATAAAATCATTCTCTATAAGTAAAGGTTTTTTACTATAATATATTAGGTAAATTTATGTGGGATAAACCTATTAGGCAGGAAACACTACTATACCCAGTCATAGACCTTTTATTTTAGTGGAATGGGTTCAATCCCCAAAACATCTTAGATAGTCAAGTTTCACTCCTAATACAATCTTAGTAGTCATGGTTCACTCCCAAGACCATCTTAACAAAAAAAATCCTATAATGAAATGAGTTCACTCCTCATTATATCTATTCCTATATCATGAGATATAAATATTTACCCAATGAATTGTAGAGAGATATAGGTCCCACCCATCACATAATAAAATCATACATACATGTTCCACAAGATAATAAAACACTCATCATATCATGACCCATAAAAAAGATATGGGTTTCATAAACATCACTATATGACCCATAAAATTAAATGGAAATCATAAACATGTCATCATATCGTAAAATATGGAAATTATAAATGTTTAATAATCATTTCAATAAAAAATAACACATGAAAAGAAGTGGGTTTCATAAGCATATAACCCATGGAAGAGAAATGGGTGTCATATAGACCATTCCCTAAAAAAATAAACAATTCAGAGAAAGAATATGAATGGTACTCTTGGATCATATCCCCATTATATCATAAACTATATAAAATGATGAAAACGTATATATATAAGTATTTTTAAAGATCACTTGGAACATTTATAAATGAAAGTAATCTTTCATTGTAAATCACTTTTTAAAAATTAAACATTTTCAAAATCCATTTATTTGAAAACCACTTTGAAAAATTTATAATGGAATATTTTAAAAACCTCTAAAATTTATTTAGTAAAATATCCTTTCTTCTTTTAAAAATTATTTTTAAAATATAAAGCCTTTTGAAAACCAATTTCTTTGAAAAATAACCTTCAAAACTTATAAAGGAATCTTGAAAACATTTTGAAAACCTTTTCTTTGACAATAACTTTGAAAACTTATAAAGTAAGATTTAAATTTTTCTAAAACCATATCTTTGAAAATATATTTGAAAACATATAAATAAATATTTTAAAATCATTTAAAACACTTCTTGAATATAAATTTTTTTGAAACCTTTTTATTTTAAAACCAATTTAAAAACAATTAATTTCAGGAATATTAGGCTTTTTTTCTTAAAAATAAATCTTTTAAAATTTCAAAGGAATCTTCAAAGGAAGATCATGATGATAGATAAATATACACATGCTGAACATTCCTTTTTCACTATAAAAAGTTTAGAAAATTGCCATGATATGAAAATGGAAAGAATATTAATTTTTAAAAACCATTTATTAAAAATTCAAAACATGGGTAAAAATTTATTTTAAAGAAAATAGGTGAATATTATATAATGTCATATTTTTTCAGAAAACATGGTTTTAGAAGAACATATATTTCTGACTAAAAATATAAATAAAGTCATATTTTATTCAAATCATTTTCTTAATTATCTTATGTACCAAAGAGTGGAAAAATGGTACCATTAATTTAATATATCATTAATAACTAAAGGATAATAAAATTAAATAGAGTTCTTGATAGATGGATTATAATATTTCATCAATGGAAGCATAATAAGAAACAATCCTAATACATGGTGAGATTGTAGCAATAAACTATTACCAATTTTGGAAACTTTGAATCATAATAACCATGAAAGATAAAAATTACATGAAGATTAAAATATCATGAAAATAAGTATATTACTAATATAACAATACAAATGGTAGTATATACACCTTATAAAAATATATAGGTGCATAACATGGCATGTATCCTAAAGAAGGAAAATTGAGAAAAAATTAATTTACCCATTTGTTAAATTTTGAACCATAATCCACATAAAATAAAGATCATAAAATGGATATGTATATACACATAAATTTAATTATAATAATAATATAATAAATTCATGGTAAGTATACACAATACACAAAATAAATTGGCGGTGAATGAGACACAAGTCTCATAGAAATAAAAGTGAGATGAGAAAACTCTTACCTTATGTGTTGACTCTCATCGTACTCATTAAAACCTCCTATATATTAATATAGGTTTATTATAAATCTATAAAGTAACCATATTAATTTATATTATACCATATATTATTTTATTAGGACCTTTTATTACCTATTTGTTAACACTTCCATGTTAAGGTTATGTTTCGGGTAATAACTGGTTTTTTTTCATGAGTTTTGATTTGTTATATTTTTGGTAATGTTACTTATATCATGATTTAATAATATACAGAATTATAAAAATGAAAAAAATATCATATATATTCATTATAAATGTATTTATAATAATCTATAAAATATATAAATAGAAAATGAAACACACTGTTCATGGAGATGGTAGGCCGTACGTATGCATAAACGCTGTTTCCATTTTCTTATCCTATTGAAAGAAAGAAATTAAATGATACATATATTATAATTACAGTAAAATTATTATGTCATATATATCATATAATTTCACTAAACCCATCCATAATACATTCCATGTAATTTGTGACCGAATCACATCACTTTGAGGAAGTCGTAGTCCACACGTCCATAAACGAAGTTATCCTATTTCCACAAAATTGAAAGCATGAAGATATGTGTTTTATAATAATTATAAAAGCATAAATAAATCATAAATATCATATATATCATATTAAAATATAAATTAAATCATCACATTCAACCTTGAAATGTGAAAATGGAATAATGAGTGACATCGATTCATGAGGCGGTAGTCCACCGTATACACGGACAATGATTTCATATCCCATTTGAGGGAAGTGTGTGTGAGTTTAGGTATAAAACTTCACATAAAATAATATAAGTATATTTAGGATATTGAGGTTATTATATAATAATATAATAAAAATATTTTAGGGGATATATAATGTAATGAACCGACCCGGTTTCCCCTCAAACCCGACACCCGACCCGATTCGTCACATACCCAAAGTGCATTCCCGATCCCCACAGGCTAGTGACAAGCACCCAGAAATCAAATAATAATATTGAGGGAATGATTTCACCCAACCTAAGAAACCACATGTAATACATATATATAGAGAAATAAAGGAATAATGGAATACTAACAAGTATATATTCCATAACTGTAAGGAAAACAACAGAAATAGAACAACTAAAACACTAGTAAAAAACTCTAAAAGACAACCCCAACTATAGGGACTCAAAACAAATAGATACTCCAACGATGTCATGAAAAAACTCCAACCATCTCAACATCATCTACTATCCCAGTTGACATTAACCTCACCACCTCACAGCAATGCCTTGCCTTTCTCTACACTAGAAGACAAACAAAGGTCTATGCACCACTAAAGCAATGCACAGTGTGTGAGCAAATAGGATCAGCAGGATCCTACCTAGTTGTTCCATAACAAATCTCTATATAAAAAATCTTTTATGATCATTTTTAAAATAAAAAATGGCATGATAAGTATTAAATAAGTTTTATAGAAAAAATGGTAAATATTTCCCTTTTTTTCCATAGTTCTAAACAAAAGCAGGTATAATTGTTTCAAAGAATATTTTCCATAAAATTTTTATACAAGCATTAACATGCATATCAAGGATAACTTATAAAGAAAATCAATACAAAATAATATCACAAGTATCACGCACTAAGGAATACTAAAAGTATAGGTAGAAGACTACTCATACCATAAGAATCAAGTGCACAAATCCAATCCTAGAACAACCGAACTAGAAATAGAGGAATACCCCATGAGTAAACCCCCCAAAATATCAATATCGGTACCCTATAACAATAGGCCTTGGAAACAGAGGAAAGCCCCCCCAAAAAACATCCTTGTTAATCACAAATAAATGGATGATGACCTCAAGCTAAACCTTACACCTAAGTACCCAAGGTAACCAATGTTCTAAATTTCAAAAACCAATTTCAATGCTTTGAAAACCATTCAAAACCATTTCACAATCCATTTATCAAAATCCAGGGAAATTTTTTTTATTTAAAAACCCATTTTCAACACACACAAACAATCATGAAAATTTCATAAATCAATTTATAAAGAAATTTTCAAAGCAAAATTAGTAGGTTAATTATCATAGGCTAGAGAAGGAACCAACAACCTAAGAGTTCGGGTTGCACATTCCCACAATGGAATCCAAAAGCAACAAAACTCAAAAATTCCATAAATTAAGGCCCTAGAATAAAACTCGATCCTCAAAGGATTGATTCAAATTATGAGACAAGGCATTGGAAGATAAAATAAATCCCACATACCTCATGAATGGACGTCCTCTACAGCACAACTAGCCAAGGAAAAACCTTCAGAACAAAATCTCATGACGGATTTAGAGATACACACCATAGAAGAAATGATTAATTGGACCCGATCAGATTGATCCAGAAAGTGAGATGCCTCTGAAAAATGACGATGATTAGTTTAGGGTTGATAACCAAGAGGTTCAAGAGGAAAAAATCCGATTGAAACAAAAAAAAGTGTGACTTAAACCTGGGCGTGGGCCGGGTCACAATGTGTACCCCTTGTTCATGACGTATTGTCCACGCTAGATAAGTTACACTGAAAAACCAATCCCCACAGGTTGACAATCCTCTATTTAACCCCTACATGATGTGTACTTTAGGTAGACGATGTATACCAAATCACAATATGATCTACCCATTCATGACATGATCTCATAGTCCATGACATGAAACCAGCACCAAGTACACAACATGTACTTCAGGTACACGGTCTATACCTATTATGAAGTCTTCAGTAAACCCAAAAAATCACATAAAAGGATTTTTAAAATCATAAGGGAATATAGAAAAAGGGGAAACATACCTGATCAAGGTAACGCGATGTTACAAACTCCCCACCATAAAGACTTTCCATCCCGGGGAAGTCATATGGAATATGTATCCTTTGGAAAGAGATGAAGCCACAACTCCCTCATCAACAACTTGTATTCACAAGTCTCATGAGAATCTGATCCTTGTTTCCATAGAACTCTTAATAATAGAATTGAATTCCCATGCAAGACTTTCTTATGAGATTCAATGATCTCAAATGGTTTCTCTAAAATAGAAGCATCTCGTTCTAGCTCAATTTCTTCCCAACTTAGAACATGAGCGGGGTTAGGGTGATACTTCATGAGATGAGATATGTGGAAAACATAATGAATGTTTGTCAACTAAATCGGAAGTTCTAATAGATAAGAAAATTTTCCAAGTTTTTTAGTGATCTAAAATGGTCCAATATATCTTGGAGATAACTTTCCCTATTTTCCAAGTTGACGGTGACCCAACCGAGGTGAAAATTTCAAGAAAACCCATTCACTAATGGAAAACTCCAAAAGATGATGCCACCAATATGTATATGATTTTTATCAACTCTGGGCTATAACCAGATGTTGTCGCACCTCCTGAATATTTTCCAAAATCTCCCAAACTAGACTTGTTCAAACCAAAGCTACTTCTCCCACCTCTTCCCAACAAAGAGGTGATCTGGATGGGAGACCATACAATGCCTCAAAAGGAGGAATTTTGATCAACGAATGGTAGCTGCTGTTGTAAAAAAACTCAACCAGTTTTAGATGGCTATCCCATGGTCCATCGAAATCCAAAACACAGGCACAAAGCATATCCTCTAAGATCTAAATTACACGCTATATATGTCCATCTGTCTATGGATGGTATGATATGCTCAACTTAACCTGATTCCAAATTACCTCTTGAATATTTCTCAAGAAACTTGAGTTAAAACTAGGACCCCTATATGAAACAATGGCAGAAGGACTCCCATATGACCTCATGATCTCCTTCACATACAACTTACCTATATCTTTAACTTTAGTAGTGTATTTAATTGGAATGAAATGAGAAGACTTTATCAACTGATCAAAAATCACCTAGATAGCATTTTTTCCTCGAGGTGTTCATGGTAACCCAACAACAATGTCCATGGACACATCTTCCCACTTCTTAACTAGAAATCGAAGAGGCTGAAGCATACCAAAAGGTTTAAAGTGATCCAAATTTATCCGTTGGTAGGTGTAACAGTGGTACATAGAATCTACAATGTCATGCTTCATATCCAACCACCAGAACAATATTCTCATGTCACAATACATATTTATAGAACCTGGATGAACGAACCATGAAGAGATATGAAAATCAAACACGACTAAAATTCTAACAGGTGCTGGAATGAAAACTCACTTCTTGAAGTGAAGTATTCCATTTGAAGAAAGAGACCAACTAGAAACTATCTCCCCACCATAAAGGTTTTTCCAAATCTTATAAAATTCGCCATATTATTGTTGAATTTTCAAGATATACTCTAGGGGAGATGATAACAACTGAAAACTAGTCATAACCATACCTAAGACATCCTCCTGAGTGTCTAAGTGTAGCTGAGAAAACCCCCCCATAAGATTCCACTCTTACTTTGATTCCAGAACACCTTGTGATGGTACCTTCCTGCTTAAAGATTCTGTAACTACATTCCATTTCCTTAGGGTGTAAGTAATGTAAAAGTAAAAAGTCCGAAGGTATTCTCCCCATTGTCTTTGTTTGAGATTCAATCTATTCTAGGAAAATATATAGCTCATACTCTTATGATCATAGAAAACCTTGAACTTCTCCCCAAAGAGATAGTGTCGCCAACATTTAAGTACATTCATCACTGTAAAAATCTCTAAATCATGAGTGGGTTAGTTCTTATCATGTGGTCAAAGTTGACAAGAGATGTAAGCTACCACATGTTCACCCTGAATCAGCACAAATCCCAAACCAGCACTAGATGCATCACAAAACACCACGTACCCCTTACTGGGCTTAGGAAAGATCAGAATTGGTGCTGATGTTAGAAGTCATTTTAGTTAATCGAAAGAAGATCAACAATTTTCATCCCATGAGAATTTCACAACTTTCTTGGTAAGAGAATTAAAAGGTTATTTCATCTTAGAGAAATCCTTGAAGAACCATTGATAGTATCCAAAAAGACCAAGGAAGATTTGTATCTCAAAGACATTTTATGGTTCCTTCTAGGACAAAACTACTTTTACCTTCTCTGGATCAATCGATAAGACATGCTAAAAAATTATGTGCCCCAAGAACATTACTTCATGAATCCAGAAACCAAATTTTGAAATATTTCCATACAAATTATGATTTCTCATAATCTACAGAACCAAACTTAGATGGTGCTCGTGCTCATGCTTGGACATTGAATAAGCTAGAATACCATCCATGAAAACTACCACAAAAGTATCAAGATATTTGTGGAATATCTGATTCATGAAGGACATAAAAACTTAATGAGCATTAGTTAGACCAAAAGGCATCATGAGATATTCATAATGGGAATACCTATTTATGAAGGCCATCTTTTGTATATCAGACTCCTGGACTCTGAGCTTATGATAACCCGTCTGAAGATCGATCTTTGAAAACCACTTTTCTCCCTTCAACTGATCCAAAAAATCATACGTACAAAGAAAAGTATATTTATTATTAACCATTACCCAGTTTAACTTATGAAATTTCACACATAACTGAATAGAACCATCCAATTTCTTGGAAAAGAGAATTGGGGATGCTCAAGGAGAAAAACCTGGGTGAAAAAAACCCTTTTCTAACAGGCCGTCCAACTAAATATTGAGTTCTTTCATCTCCGATGATGGCTTATATTAAGAAGGCATTGATATTTGTTGAATTCCCAACACCAAGTCAATCATAAAATATACCTCCCTCTTTGGAGGAATACCAAAGAAATATTTTGGGAAAATGTCAGGAAAGAATTGAACCCCAATAGGTAGATTATCAACAGAATAAACTTCATCTGTATTAAACACAATGGCAGAAAAAAACTTTTGAGATCTAGGTTGGAAGGCTATGCACAACCTGACCTTGAATCCCACTCCCCCCGAAACACATGAGATCTCCCATCAGCAGCAAGAAACAAAACACACCGATGATAACAAGGAACCTCATCTTGATGGGTGATGAGACAATCCATACCGATGATGACATCCAATAGATCCAGATCAAGAACAAGGAAATCCTAGACCAACTCCATCTCATCTATCGTGAATGAACAAGGACACTAGAACCACTGATATTTTTTCTTTCCAAGAGGTGTTTCTAACTCCATTATAAAGGAAATAAGTTTTGTTGGAAGTTTAAGCATATCAACAAAACATGTAGATATAAACAGGTGGGAGGAAACAGTATAAAACAAATAAATTGTTACTGAAGCTAAAATAAGGAGCGTACCTATCACTATTACTAGAAATGATTCAAATTACATTGGGAACTAATCTACTATGTATAAATGATTTACTCTTGAGGCCTGTGGTTGGAGCCCTATTGCCTTTGAAGCTTCTGACTACACCGCAGTTACCTTTAGAGCAAATGAACCCTGACCATAACAAGGATCATTCATAACATGACAGAAACTATGTAGATGACGAACACATCCAAAACTTTGGCATGTCTTCATGGTAATAGGACAAGAACATCTGGTGTGACCCCCTTGCTGAACTGGTAGAAAATTAGAGGCACACTTCTTGCAATAACGAATGGTGCAGAGAAGGCTCCCTAATGAGACCCACATCCACCACTCCTGCGATGGTCCTTCCACTTCCTATTCTTTCCATGCATTCCACTGAATCTATCACCAGTTGGAAGAGAAGAGGTGGTAAATCCGACTTTTCCTTCCATGTCCATATCTTCCATAATTTTTCTGTCCACTATCTCCGGATAGGTAGAAATATTTAATATGAACACCTGTGATCTAATATCTCGGTGCAAACCCTATAGATACTTCTATGCCTTTAGCAGGTCATCCCTTAACACACATGGAAAAAAACGGACAAGATCAGCAAACTAGTTGGTTTAGGATTACACCAAAATCTCTACCTACAATAATGATAGGAACTCTAGATATTTTTTAACCTTAGAGAATCTGGGAAAAACTGCTAAAAGAATAGGGTTTTGAAGCCCTTCCAATCTAAGCTCACATATCTATCTGCCTGGACCATAGAGTCCCACCAATGCTTGCTAGAACCCTTGAGTCTGAACACTGCACAATTCACCTTGATATTCTTAGGTTTCTTTAGGAAGTAGAATATTTGATCCATCCTTTCCATAAAATCCTCTACCTATCAAGGTTCAGTCTTCCCTTTAAAGGATGGTGGATTCTCATGCAAGAACTCTCACAATCGATCTCTTTCTCATCCAGATCCTGGTTACACTTCAACCACTGCGCTTTGAACTCATGGAACATCCTGATTAATAGCATAGACTGCCCATACGATCGTCTTGATGAGATTATAGTCCATAGGTGGATTTCGTTGAGGAACATCAGTTGTACCTTTCTGAGGAACCCGTGGAAGACGTCTTAGAGGCATACTACTGCAAAATGAATCATAAAAATGATCAAACACTGAACAAATATCAGTTCTAACTAGAAAAACCATAAGAAAAAACTAATATTTTTAAAAGAAAAAACCAACACTAGAGACACATATCCCGATATCCCATGGTAACTTGAGTCTCGTTACGAAAAGAGCTATCCAGACACTCATCGCAACATACCTCTCAAGTCATGACAGTCCTATCTCTAGTATAACTGAGATCCCAAGAAAATATTCTTGAGTACATAAATTCTCTGATAGAAAAATATAATGAAGTGACCCAGGTTACCCTCAAACCTGAAACCTGACTCGATCCGTCACCTACCCGAAGGGCGTTCCCGAACCCCACAGGCTGACGACAAGCACCCAAGCATCAAATGAAAAAATTGAGGGAAAGATTTTACCCATCCTAAATAACCACATGGAATAAATATATATAGATAAGGAAATGAATAGTTTAAGACGAACAAGTATATATGCCATAACTGTAAGGAAAACAGCGGAAACAGAACAACTGAAATAGTAGCTTAAAACTCCAAAAGACAGGATTGACTGCAGGGAATCAAAACTAAATAGCTTCTCCAATGATGACATGGAATAACTCCAACCATATCACCATCATCTACCCATCCTAGATAACCCAAAACTCACTACCTCACTACAACACCTTGCCTTTCCCTACATTGGAAGACAAACAAAGGTCTACACACCACTGAAGCAGTGCGCATGGCATGAGCTAATAGGCATAGTAGGATCCCACCCAGGTGTTCAATAACAATTCTCTGTATAAAAAATCCCATATGATCATTTTTAAAATAAAACATGGAGTGATAATAAGTAAAGAAATTTTATTGAAAAAATGGTAATGATTTCACTTTTTCCTTATAGTTATAAATAAAAGTAGGTATAATAGTTTCAAATAGTATTTTCTATAAAATTTTTCCACAAGTATTAACATGAATATCAAGGCTAACTCAGAAATCCAACCAATAAAAAACATAAGAACATGTATCACAAACCAAGGAATACTACATGTATAGGCATAAGACTACTTGTACCATAAGAATCAAGTGCACAAATCCAATCCTAGAGAAACTGGCCTAGGAAGAAGAGGAATACCCCATGAGTAAACCCCAAAAAATGTAAATATTGGTCCCATAGAACAATAGGCCTAGGAAATAAAGGAAATACACAAGATAAACCTCCTTGATAATCACAAAGAAATGGATGATGGACTGATGCTAGAACTTCCAACTAAGTACTCAAGGTAACCAATGTTCTCAATTTCACAAACCAATTTCAATGCTTTGAAAACCATTCAAAACCATTTCACAATCCATTTATCAAAAGCTAGGTAAAACCATTTTTATTTCAAAATACTTTTTCAACACACACAAAAAATCCTTACAATTTCATAAATTAGTTTATAAAGCAATTTTGAAATCAAAACAATTAGGTTAATTTTCATAGGATAGGGATGGAACCACCTACCTCAAAGTTTGGGTCCGCATTCCCACAATAGAAACCAAAAGCAAAAAAACTCGACAATGCCATTAACAAAGGCCCTTTAATCAAACTAGATCCTAAACGGATTGATTAAAAATAAGAGACAAGGTGTTGGAGGATAGAAGAAATCCCACATACCTCAAGAATGGATGTCTGCTGCACCGCAAATATCCATGGAACAACCTTTGGAACAAGATCTCATGATGGATTTGGAGAGACGCACCATAGAAGAAATGATGAATTAGAGAAGATAAAATCGATCCGAAAGGTGATAATCCTTTAAAAAACATCTAGGAGAAATTTAGGGTTGAGATAAAAGAGGTTTGGGAGGAAAAGGCTGAGCGAAATAGAAAAATGTGTGACTTAAACCTGGGCACGAGTCGGGTCACGACATGTACCACTTGGTCATGACGTGTAGTCCACGCTGGACAAGTTACGCCAAAACCCATATCCTTGGGTTAAGAATCCTATATTTAATCCCTAAATGATGTGTAACTCAAGTATACAAACTGTACCATCTCAAAACATGATCTACCATTCATGACATGATCTCCCAGTCCATGACAAGAAACTAACACCAAGTACACGACGTGTACTTCAGGTACACAACATGTACCTGTTCTGCAGTCTAAAGTAAACCCAAAAAAATCACATAAAAATATTTTCAAAACTATAAGGGAACATAGAAAAAGGGTAAACATTCTGAGTCAAGGTAATGGGATGTTTTAGATAAAGAAAATAAAAAAATATCTTCTGGAAATATGTTACCTCTTCTTTGGGTAACTCCTTCGGTTTCCACCAAAAAGGTTCTTTGGTTGGATTTATGCCCAATGGAGCCACATAAGATTAAATGAGGGAAGTTGAGAGAATATTTAGATAGGGTTTTTATGAGAAAAAGGTCCTGATTAGGGTTAATAAGTGAGGGGGATGAGTGCACCTTTTATAGTGGAGGAGGAGTGGCATTCTTGTAAATATAAAAAGGTAAGAACTATTGCGAGGTATCCCTTAGATAACGTGCCTCCAATAATTGTACATTTTTAATAAAAGTGGGTAATTTGTAGAAATATTTATATACAGTGACTTTTGTACATGTGTTTATGTTATTTAGCCACTTAATTTAAAGTTTAAATACTAAGTAATCTAAATTTTACCTTAACCACTGTAATTAATTTTAATTAATTTCACTAATATTTTTAATAAAAAACTAAGTTTAACTTAATATAAATTATAAATTATTCTAATTCAAAATATTTAATAAATATTTTCAAATTATGAACACATAAGTGACATAAATTAATTTAAAATTAATCTTGTATATGGGTTACGACAATAGGGTTTTTAAAGCGAAAATGATTAAAAGTTTGAAATGTTTTTATATTAAATTTCAATGTGAAATTGGTTATAATAACCTAAATTGGATTAATTGATGTAAAATAGTTCTAATTAAACTTTAAAATAAAATTAAAACATAATTTAATTATATAATTAAATTAGATGAAAATGTAGTTTTCAATTAAAATTCAGTATTTTTCACTATTCATAAAAAAATGAATCTTCTCAGAAAAATACTACAAATTCACCCAAAAGAAAATTTTTATATCACACCTTCAAAAATGATATTTATTTTGTAAAATAAAAGTTATAAAAGTTTAAAAATTATATTTAAAATTGGATTTCCATTAAAATGTTGTAAAATTACCCTTTTGAAAAATACATCTTTTTATTCATAAAATTAGATTTATTATTATATTTATAAGGACCCGGACTTAAACATTACTTATTATTGAATTAAATGAATAATTCACATTGAGGATCTTTTTAGGTTTAGAGTTTTATAGAATTAGGACATAACTGTTACATATCAAAGATTACAAAGTAGACACATCTACTCAGCTTCCATTTTTTTTCACAAAAATAAAAACTCTTGAACAAAAGAGTCATGTCTAGTTCCTTATTTTAGACAGCCTGACATTTCTTTGATCCCGTCCTTGACCCTATTCAACTTTAGGTCCTATGAAAAACATTTAAAAAAAACTTGGGATGAGCATAAAAAGTTCAGTAAGGGTTATAACAATACAGAAAGAAAACATTAGTCCACGTATACATAAGAATCAATGAAATCATACTTTACTCATAAAACATAAGCAATTTAACATACCTCATTAAATCATAAGATTTATGAATAAATCATAGAAATCATAAGACATAGAGGTAACTTGAGGCATTCATAACATTATTACGTAGAGAGTAACCCTCATAGTTAAATTTGGAATACCCATCAAAGTATATTCCCTAAATCTATTTGGAGAAACATTAGAGTTTAACCCCTTCGTGTTACCCAATGCATTGGAGAGCTATATCGGGCTCACCCGCCCTTAGTTTATCATGGAACCACCCGTCTTCATATACAATGCCCAAGAACCATAACATAACCATAGCACATAACTTAAGCACAAAGTAAAGATAACATTCCCACATTGCAATAACAATACAACATTTTAAGATATTGAAATAATGAATCCATTCTAAAAACCATTTTCAAAACCATTAAAAACATTTAATAAAGAGATTTTTGAATCAAAGTGTCCCATACCACTTTGAAGCTTTTAAAATTTTAAACCATTAATATCCATATAAATAAATCCTTAAAACCTTTTTGAAAACATGGATATTAATGAAAAATATTTATAAGAATAAATCATTAAAACATTTAAAACGATATTTTAGTTAAAGGGTTTTTAACAAAATGAGAGACACTTGAATACAATAATTGAGGAATAACATTTAATCAGAACTTTATAATATCATGAGAACAAAGGTATTCATGATATAATATTCCAAAGGACAATATATACACCATATAAGAGTGAATTGGTTCACAACAACAATTAAATCTCAATAGAAATTTAAAATGAGATGAAACCCCTTATAAAGAAGGTATCCTTAAATTAAGGATAAATCAATCTCATAATTATGTGTGAAAAATATAAATACACCCAATATAAGTGGATATTAAGTGTAAAACAATCAAAGATCATTCACACATATTCAAAGGATGACATATTCAATAACTGCATGTTGGACCCAAAGAAATCAAAATTGGGTTAAGAAGTTCTCTTGGTAAAATTCGACAGCCTAACGACGTCACTTTAAAATTCATAAAAATAGTTGATGAGTGAGAAACTGGTATCTCATCACTTGGAAATAAAATTTACATCCATAAGGATATGGAATAACATATCCTAACATAAAAATATGTAAATTAAAAGATATAACAAAATAAGTCTTTTTAAAAGAGGAGTGTGAAAGGTTCCCTTACCGATTTGGGCAACTTTGGAAACGTACACCCCATGAAAGAAGGGTCATACAATGAAGATGTAACTACCCATAAATGAGAGTATATAATACAAATAGTAAAATAATGGTCAGTACATACACCACCAAAAATGAAATAGTGGCCAATGTAGCATGCATCTCACAGGAATAAAAAGTGAGATGAAAATCCCCTTATGAGAACTAGGCAGCCTAACGGCGCCACATAAAACATCCAAAAATGGATTGATGAGATCAAATAGGGTCTCCCATCATATGAAAATAGAAATTACAGTAAGATTAATTTAAAATAGAATCCCCCAACATAAGAAAGAGGATATTAGAAGAAGTGACATAAAAGAGAGTACTTAAAAAGAAAGAGAGAGGTTGGATCCCTTACCTCAAGTCCGACTTGTCTTGTTCGTTTCTTTATACTCCTGAATAACAAACTTTGGTCAATTTATAATTTCTTAATATACTAATTTAAAGATTATTATTAATTTCATATCACATATTATAATGTTATAATAATTGGTTAATAATGTGAGTTCATATCAGACGTTTATGTCGATGTTTGGTACATGAGTCAAAAATGAACTAGTTTGAAAATGATTATCCATGTAGTTATAAGTAAATAATCTCCAGAATAGTATTAATGATTTAAATATCATATATATATAGTACGTATTCATTTTATACTACTACATAACATTTGGAGATAAAAGAAATGAAATGCACCGTTCATGGAGACGGTAGGCCGTACGTACGCATGAACGCTACTTTCATTTCTTTGATATATTAATGGAATTAAAAATAATTTAGAGATATATATATTATAATTCCAGTATAATATATATGTTTTATAGGTAACATAAGTTCATTAATTTCATTATTTATACATTCCATGTATTGCATGAACGAGTCACATCACTTGAGGGGGCGGTAGTCCACACTTCCTCGTATGAAATTATCGCATTTGCACAACATGAAAAGCATAAAGGTATGTTTTAAATATAAAATACAGAAGCATATGGAAAACATAAATACCATATATATCATATATAAAATATAGTGACATCATAATGGCCACCATGAAAGGTGTTAAGAGAATATTGAACAATCATCGTTTCGTGAGGCAGTAATTCGCCATCCACAGAAACAGTATGTTATTTAACCATTAGATGGAGGTGTGTGTAGGTGTAGCTCTAATAATTAAAATAACAACATCCTAGTATATTTAATATACTGGTTTTGTTACAAAATAAAGGAATAAAAATATTTTAGGGGTTTGGAGAAGCAAAATAAAACAAAAGAACACAAGTGAAGACATTACATTTAAATCGGGTAACTCCTCTTGGTTTGAACCAAAAGGGTTTTTTGAAGAGCATTCTGACAAAGTTGAGGCTTTAATGATGAAGAGAGGGATGTGGAGAGATGAAATAGTCAGGTTTTAGCCGATCCAAAGGCTTGAGAGGTGTGGGTAATGTGGTAGAGGTGGGGGCCTTTTATAAGAGAAGAGGATGGGCACTCTTGGAAAGTTATAAAATATTACTTTATTATAAGATGATTTTCGGATTTTAAATGTCCCAAAAGAATATATTTCAAGTATAAGGTCATAAGGTTTCGAAATAAACCCATACAATAGGTTTTTGATAAGTTTAAGACTTAGATTTCACCATATCTTCTCATTTTATTTAAATCATTCCTTTATGAGGTAATCAGTGCATCATCACGGTGTCATAAATAAAATAATTTATTTAATGTCTACAAATTATAAAAAAAAATCATAATGTAGGAAATATTTTTATCTTTCTAATGAATATTTATAGTAAAAAATATGACTTTTATAACCACATGTAAAAATTGTTTTAGTAAAACAATACATGTTTGTGACATTTTAATTTTAACTTTAAATAAAAAGTTATTAATGTCATTTTCCTAACAAAGTGGCTCCATGGGGTCCCCAAGTTGACCCATGGATTTTCTTGGTCGGCCATGAATCATACAATAAGGGTAGGAAACGTTTCAAGGTCATTTCATATTATTATAACATTATCTTTACCTTAAATTACACTAATTACCTCTAATCGCGATTAATAAAACTTAAAAGTTACTATTCACCAAAAATTATTTTAATCTCATTGAACCAAATTTAACTTATTAATGAAAACCATGTATTTCGGATTTTTGAAAATAAAATCACATAAGTGGTAAAGTTTCATTTAAAAGAAAAATCAGTTTCTTTAACTACCACTTAGTGGTTTCACTATTCATCAAAAATTGAAGTTTTTCAGAAAAATACCAAAAATTCACCCTAATCTATATTTGATATTCCAAATTAAAAAATTATGTATATTTTACAAAATTCAAAATATATAAGTTGCATTAATTAATTTAATAATTCATTCCCGCTGTCAAAACAAATAACGTGTTTTTAAGAAACAATATCTATTAAAAGATTGACATTAGTTTAAGTCCAATTTCAAAGTGAAATTAATTCCAATGAACGCCATTGGATTAAATGGTAAAAATATATTCTAAATAAACTTTAATATAAATTAAAAATATAATATATCTATATAAATAAATCAGATTAAAAGGAGGTTTTGAATTAAAATACAACATTTTCACTAAAATGATCTTTATCGGAAAAATAACAAAAATTTATATGAAGTAAATTTTGATGTTCAAATTCTAAAGAAGGATTTTATTTTTTCAAATAAAACATATAAAATTGTCAAAAGTAAATTTTAAAAGGGTTCTCCATAAAAAGGTGGTTAATCGACCTTTTAAAGAATATTAGAAGATTTATGCTTAAAATTGGATTCATTTGCATTTTAAGCCTCTAACATTTATTGGATAAATGTAAAAATATTTAACAAACATATGTAATAATTTTGTAGTTATTTCTGTTCATTCCTTCCATTAAAATGGCTAGGCGATAACTATTATAATATTATTATATTATTATTGTGCAAAGTAAGATTTCAAAGAAACTCGTTGTTGCGTATTGGGTACACCATCGAGCATAGCATTCCTTTTAAAGTAGTATTAAAATTTTATTCAAAAATATTGATAAACATTAGAATGTAATATTATTTATTTACTTGGGATGTTACATCCTTCCCCCCTTTTGGGAATTGTGTCCTCGCAATTTCAAAATTGGGCTTGGAAACTTCATTGAAAGTCCAACATCAGAACAAGAGTCAGTAAAACTATCACTTTAAAAGAAAGGTAGAGAAGTACAATGGTCACCCGAGTTAAACCATACTAGGATTCCAAGTATGAAAATATGGATATGGAGGAGAAAACAAAGGGTCATGTTCTGATGGAGAGTGATAATAAACATGTCTAGGAGAAAGTTAACCACAAGAAAATCACAAACTTGTGATGGGTTAAACGGTATTCGATTCCCCAGTAGGAAAAGTTAACAGACAACATTTTTGTTTTAATTTACTATTCATTGAGGAATTTATTTTTGAGCTTAACTAAATCACAATGAAACATACTTACTGGTCACATAGACTTTCAACTTTTACTAGATTCCTTAATCAAACTCATATTTTCTCCAAAAGATGAGTATTTAGGAAGACTTGTTTTCATTAAGAGTACTATAATTAAATTCTTGAGAATCACCTAATCCACAAAAGAGAACCATATATTTCCCATGTCTTTAGATCTTAACCAAAACCAAACCAAAAAATTTTATTACGAGATCAGATAATTCCCAAAAAGGATATATATTTTTTACAAAAAAGAAAAACTACTCCCAATCTCTAAAATTTGTCAAACAAAACCCAAATTTCAACGAAGACCATTCAATAAACAATTTGTCCATAAAATTATTCAAAGTAAACCCAACTAAGATTGAATCCCAAATATTTGAAGGATTTAATCACATAGTCTCCCAAGGTAAAAATTAACATTTATCTCTAAATAACATCAGTTTCTCTTAACGTCTCATACTGAAAAGTAATTAACCTAATCACATATCCTCCATGATAGGTTAATAATTTCCATAGATAACCCAAAATCAACTTACTCTTGATTTATAAAATCGTCTAAATAAAAATAATTAGTCAAACTAACCAGGGACTTCATGTAGTCTAGTGGTAGGCGATAAATACCAGTCGCACTTTGGTTGTGGGTTTGATTCCCACAACTTTGTCCGACGCGACAGGTTGTCACACGGTCTGCGTGTTTTCCTTTTCCCAAAAATATATAATTCTTAAAACATTTCCCAAAATGAGATAAAATCTACAAAAATAACTATAACATAATTTAACCTCAAGTTTACCTCATGTCGTTTATATTCCATCATAACGTATAGTAACCCATAATTTCCTCAAAAGTAAGGATCATATAAACCCTAATGGTTACCTTTATAATTATTACCTGAACTTCCATGTCGAGTTGGTTCTCTCGTACAAGATGCATTAGTGAACTCACCAAGGTTCAAGTGGTTGATCAAGACTCCAGATAGTTTGTTTAGAATAACCACGAGATTTCTCATTGAATCCCCCATTTCATCCAGTCTCTTAATCAAAAAACCACCACAGTTTCCTTCAAACCCATTGTCACTTCAGTGCCTGCTAGATCCATCCATTTACTAAAACAAGAAATGTCAGTGTGAGTATATCAACAAAATCATTATGTACTAAACAGGAAGATAAACACTAAGATATACTTATCCAAGTTATATCAAACTCATTCCAACCTTCAAAAATAATAATGACTCTATCTAATATAATAACCATTGTGGTTATACACAACTTGTCACTTAACACTCTAACCTCTAAAGTTATCTAAACCGTCCTTTGATACCAACTATAAGGACCCAACCTTAAACATTACTTATTATTGAATTAAATGAATAATTCACATTGAGGATCTTTTCAGTTTTAGAGTTTTATAGAATTAGGACATAACTATTACATCTCAAAGATTACAAAGTAGACACATCTACTCAGCTTCAATTTTTTTTCACAAAAATAAAAACTCTTGAACAAAAGAGTCATGTCTAGTTCCTTGTTTTAGACAGCCTGACATTTCCTTGATCCCAACCTTGACTTTATTCAACTTTTGGTCCTGTGAAAAACATTTTAAAAAAACTTGGGATGAGCATAAAAAGCTCAGTAAGGGTTATAACAATACCTAAAGAAAACATTAGTCCATGTATATATAAGAATCAATGAAATCATACTTTACTCATAAAACATAAGTAATTTAACATACCTCATGAAATCATAAGATTTACGAATAAATCATAGAAATCATAATACATAAAGGTAACTTGAGGCATTCATAACATTCTTACGTATGGAGTAACCCTCATGGTTACATTTAGAATACCCATCACAGTATATTCCCTAAATCGCTTCGGAGAAACCTTAGAGTTTAACCCCTTCGCGTTACCCAATGCATTAGAGAGCTATATCGGGCTCACCCGCCCTTAGTTTATCACAGAACAACCCGTCTTAATATATAATGCCCAAGAACCATAACATAATCCTAGCACATAACTTAAGCACAAAGGAAAGATAACATTCCCACATTGCAATAACAATACAAAATTTTAAGATATTGAAATAATGAATCCATTCTAAAAACCATTTTCAAAACCATTTAAAACATTTAATAAAAAGATTTTTGAATCAAAGTGTCCCATACCACTTTTAAGCTTTTAACATTTTAAACCATTAATATCCATATAAATAAATCCTTAAAACCTTTTTGAAAACATGGATATTAATGAAAAATATTTATAAGAATAAATCATTAAAACATTTAAAATGATATTTTAGTTAAAGGGTTTTTAACAAAATGAGAGACACTTGAATACAATAATTGAGGAATAACATTTAATCAGAACTTTATAATATCATGAGAATAAAGGGATTCATGATATAATATTCCAAATAACAGTATATACACCATATAAGAGTGAATTGGTGCATAACAACAATTAAGTCTCAATAGAAATTTAAAATGAGATGAAACCCCTTATAAAGAAGGTATCCTTAAATTAAGGATAAATCAATCTCATAATTATGTGTGAAAAATATAAATACACCCAATATAAGTGGATATTAAGTGTAAAACAATAAAAGTTAATTCACACATATTAAAATGATGACATATTCAATAACTACATGTTGAACCCAAATAAATCGAAATTAGGTTAAGAAGTTCCCTTGGTAAAATTCGACAGCGTAACGACGTCACTTGAAAATTCATAAAATTAGTTGATGACAGAGAAACTGGTATCTCATCACTTGGTAATAAAATTTACATAAATAATGATATGGAATAACATATCCCAACAAAAAAAGATGTAAATTAAAAGACATAACAAAATAAGTCTTTTTAAAAGAGGAGTGTGAAAGGTTCCCTTACTGATTTGGGAAACTTTCGAAACGTACACCCCATGAAAGAAGGGTCATACAATAAAGATGTAACTACCCATAAATGATAGTATATTATACAAATAGTAAAATAATGGACAGTACATACACCACACAAAAGGAAATAGTGGCCAATGTAGCATGAATCTCACGGGAATGAAAAGTGAGATGAAAATCCCCTTATGAAAATTCGGCATCCTAACGGCGCCACATAAAACATTCAAAAATGTATTGATGAGATAAAATAGGGTCTCCCATCATATGAAAATATATATTACAGTAATATTAATATAAAATAACATCCCCCAACATAAGAAATAGGATCTTAGAAGAAGTGACATAAAAGAGAGCACTTAAAAAGAAAGTGAGAGGTTGGATCCCTTACCTCAAGTCCCACTTGTCTTGTTCGTTTATTTATATTCCTGAATAATAAACTTTGGTCAATTTATAATTTCTTAAGGTCCTCATTTAAATATTATTATTCAGTTAATATCACATATTATAATGTTATAATAATTGGTTAATAATGTGAGTTCATATCAGACGTTTTTGTCGATGTTTGGTACATGAGTAAAAAATGAACTAGTTTGAAAATTATTGTCCATGTAGTTATATGTAAATCATATCCAGAATAGTATTAATGATTTAAATATCATATATATCTAGTACGTATTCATTTTATACTATTACATAACATTTGAAGATAAAAATAAATGAAATGCACCGTTCATGGAGACGGTAGGCCGTACGTACGCATGAACACTCCTTTCATTTCTTTGACATAGTAATGGAATTAAAAATAATTGAGATATATATATATATATATATATTATAATTACAGTATAATATATATGTTTTATAGGTCACATAAGTTCATTAATTTCATTCTTTATACATTCCATGTATTGCATGAACGAGTCACATCACTTGAGGGGGCGGTAGTCCACACTTCCTCGTATGAAATTATCGCATTTGCACAACATGAAAAGAATAAAGGTATGTTTTAAATATAAAATAAATAAGCATATGGAAAACATAAATACCATATAAATCATATATAAAATAAAGTGACATCATAATGGCCACCATGAAAGGTGTTAAGAGAAGATTGAACAATCATCATTTCGTGAGGCGGTAATTAGCCATCCACAGAAACAGTATGTTCTTTAACCATTAGACAGAGGTGTGTGTAAGTGTAGCTTGAATCATTCAAATAGAAACATCCTAGTATATTTAATATACTGTTGTTGTTACAAAAGAAAGGAATAAAAAGAGTTTAGGGGTTTGTAGAAGCAAAATAAAACAAAAGAACACAAGTGAAGACATTACTTTTAAATCGGGTAACCCCTCTTGGTTTGAACCAAAAGGGTTTCTTGAAGAGCATTCTGCAAAAGGTTAGGCTTCAATTATGAATATATGGATGTGGAGAGATGAAATGGGAAGGGTTTGGCTGATCCAAAGTCTTGAGAGGTGTGGGTAATGTGGTAGAGGTGGGGGCCTTTTATAAGAGAAGAGGAGGAGCACTCTTGGAAAGTTATAAAATATAACTTTATTATAAATGATTTCCGGATTTTAAAGGTCCCAAAAGGATATATTTTGAGGATAAGGTGATAATGTTTCTAAATAAACCCATACAATAGGTTTTTGATAAGTTTAAGACTTATATTTTCCCCTATATGCTCATTTTATTTAAATCGTTCATTTTTGAGGTAATCACTGCATCATCACGGTGCCATAAATAAAATAATTTATTTAATGTCTAACAATTATAAAAAAAAATAATAATGTAGGAAATAATTTTATATTTCTAATGAATATTTATAGTCAAAAATATGACTTGTATAACCCCATGTAAAAATTGTTTTAGTAAAACAATACATGTTTGTGACATTTTAATTTTAACTTTAAGTAAAAAGTCATTAATGTCATTTTCCAACCAAAGTGGTTCCATGGGGTCCCCAAGTTGACCCATGAATTTTCTTGGTCAGCCATGACTCATACAATAAGGGTAGGACATGTGTCAAGGTCATTTCATATTATTATAACATTATCTTTACCTTAAATTACACTAATTACCTCTAATCGCGATTAATAAAACTTAAAAGTTACTATTCACCAAAAATTATTTTAATCTCATTGAACCACATTTTACTTCCTAATGACAACCATGTATATCGTATTTTTGAAAATAAAATCACAGAAGTGGTAAAGTTTCATTTAAACGAAAAATCAGTTTCTTTAACTACCACTTAGTGGTTTCACTATTCATTAAAAATTGAAGTTTTTAAGAAAAATACCAAAAATTCACCCTAAGATATATTTGATATTCCAAATTCAAAAATTATGTCTATTTTACAAAATTCAAAATATATAAGTTTCATTAATTAATTTAATAATTCATTCCCGCTGTCAAAACAAATAGCGTGTTTTTAAGAAACAACATCTATTAAAAGATTGACACTAGTTTAAGTCCAATTTCAAAGTGAAATTAATTACAATGACCACCATTGGATTAAATAGTAAAAATATATTCTAAATACACTTTAATATCAATTAAAAAGATAATCTATCCATATAAATAAATCAGATTAAAAGGAGGTTTTGAATTAAAATGCAACATTTTCACTAAAAATGATCTTTATCCGAAAAATAACAAAAATTTACACAAAGTAAATTTTAATGTCCAGATTCTAAAGAAGGATTTTATTTTTTCAAATAAAACATATAAAATTTTCAAAAGTATATTTAAAAAGGGTTCTCCATCAAAAGGCGGTTAATCGACCTTTTAAAGAATATTAGAAGATTTATGCTTAAAATTGGATTCATTTGCATTTTAAGCCTCTAACATTTATTGGATAAATGTAAAAATATTTAACAAACATATATAATCATTTTGTAGTTATTTCTGTTCATTCTTGCCATTACAACGGCTAGGCGATAACTATTATAATATTATTATATTATTAGTGTGAAACATATGATTTCAAAGAAACTCGTTGTTGCGTATTGGGTATGCCATCTAGCATAGAATTCCCTTTAAATTAGTATTAAAATTTTATTCCCAAATATTGATAAACATTAGAATGTAATATTATTTATTTACCTGGGATGTTACAATATTATTCCTATAAAATCTACTGTATGAGTGTAATTTTTTTATAAGATTTGTAATATATAAATTTTATTAAAAATATTCATCAAAATTGGTTTGTATAATATATTGAGATAAAATGGTGTTTGTTCATTAGTTTTCTTATAAATGGAATTTCATTATTTTAAAATAGTTATTACTTTCATATCTAACTAATTGATAAACAAAGAAATAATTTTATATAAATTCATAACTAATATTTTCACACTTTAACTAACTTTATTCATAACTTCCATTCCAACAGCTATGTGATAACTATAATAATCTTTTAATAACAATATTAATAGTATAACGCAGTTTGGTAAAACTCAACCTTACGTGTAACACAAGAAATCAAAATAACTCAATATTATGTGTAATAGAATCAAAATATACTGTTTCATGTACCAAAATTTAATCTAAGTGTTTCATGTAGCACAAGATCAACTTGGTGTTTCATGAAATACAAACCAAACTTAGTAATTTCATATAACACAAGCTATATCCAGTCTTTCTCAAAATGCATAATATCAAAGAGTTTAAATCAATTAATTTTTTTTCTCACAAAAATATTGGGGTGTTAAAATATCTTATATATTTATAGAAATTAAAGAACCCATACGACCATTACAAATCTAACCATTGGAATAGTAATATAACCCCTAGAATAGTAATCTGACAATTTAGAATAGTAATATGACTGTTCTGAATAATAACCGAACCATTAGAATAATATAATCATTTATTAAAGTGTAAAATAATATTTAAGAATATTATAAAATTAAAATATGATATATTTAAACTATGTTACAATTAAATAAGTTTTTTAAACACGATAACTTAAGTGTTTGTATTTTAGTAAGACATAAATATTTTAATTATATTTTTATAAACATATAATGATTTAAAAGAAATTATATTTTCATAAAATGAATTTATAAATTAATATTAAGTTATATTATAATTATAATATATTTTTATGATACTATGAGTAATTTTTTGAAGGGTTAAACAATTATTCATAATATTAAAATTCATATTTTTCAAATAAATGAGGATTTTAGTTAAAAATTAAATATCTCAATTTAGAAAATTATTTTCAGAAAATTTATTTCATTTATGTAATATGCACATTTAAAAATATTTAGGTTTAATTTTTTTGGTAATTTTCTAAAATACTTGAATTTTTAGTGAATAGTGAAATATGGTAAAATATGGTATTTAACATTATAAGCTAAATACAAGATTTTTTGAGTCATGGATGATGTAAGAACCCATTAGTTCAAACTAAAATCAATAATTTACTATATATAGTCGCAATAATAAATACTTTTGGTAGTCTTATGCCAAATTAATAAACTAATGAATATAATATTCAAAAACACCCCTCTCCTACCCTTATAAATACCACCGCTCACTACCCATTATCATCATAACTTATAAGACTTTTAGATTTCAAAATTTTTTCCCAAATATCATTCCAATATTATTCACCATTTCATAGTTCTAATAGTATCATCCAAATACCATTTCAAGGATCATTAAGGGGTATCCTATGAGGATGTGACCAAAGGAAGAGGTAAAATTATCAACTGACCTCATTCAATTTTATTATTATTCACCACCCACATATGTTATTCATCCACCTAAACATAGTAATATATGTATCCTAAATATACTGATATTTTATTATTCTGGTGTAATTTAAATCCTTCACTCCCACCTAAATTTATTCCTAAATGAAGGCATTGTTCATAATATGGTTGGTACACTGCCACAATGAACAACACAGTTCGTTTTTATCTACCGAATTCAAGGATGGTTATAGAAATGGTGGTGGATTTTTCCTCCCACCTTTCCACCATTGGAAGGGGGGATGATCTTATCTTAATGGTTTCTAAGCCTCTCTCCTTCCTCCCTTTCTCAAACTCTGATACTCACCCTAATTTTCTGGATATATCACTAATCCCAAAGGTTCCCAATATCTTTGATAGAGTAAAAAAATATTACATTATCAATGATGGAGTTTAAAAAAGCTTTAAAACTATTGGATATGACCCTTGTGGCCTGTTTCTTGAACATAAGACCTCGTGTAGATGATTTTGGCCAGTTCATCTTTGGATCTTGGGGGTTACAAGATCACACGATTGTTAGTCATCTCAAAAATAGTAATCTGATGATTTGATTTGGATCGAAGGAAGATATTATCCATGCATAGTCTAGGGATCTCCATAAGTTCCTTGGTTACAGGTTCTTTCTATTAAAATGGTCTTATTATTTTCATATGAAACAATATTCTTCCATAGTGGTGATCTGGGTTAGTTTCCCAAAACATCCATTGTAGTTCCAAAACCCTTCAATCCTTCGAATTCTAGGAAATATGGTAGGTATATTTTTTGTGCTCGGACACCAAAACCCAATCTGTTAGACATAAAATTAAACCACACATATGTGTAGAGGCTGATGTATCCAAGCCACAAGTGGAGTGAGTGTGGGTTACTATCAGTGAAGAATTTAGGTGAAAAAATCAGTGTACTTCAAATCCCAGGTGGAAATTATCAAGATATGTAAGTGACTAGGGAATTTGGATTTTAGTTTTTAGTGTGGAATCGACAGTGGTGGTGTGGATCCAAAGTTGAGTTAAAATGTTAACCATCATCAGTTAAATATCGTCGAAGGTCTAGGTTTGCAGGTCGGGCCCCAGTAGGGGCTCTTGCTTTCCACATCTAGTGTAGAAGCTGACTAGGAAGGTGTGGGTGACATGATTCCATCCCAGAAAGAGGTTTTTATGAGTGTGATTAATCCCACAGTTTTAGATGTGTTCAGAAGGTTGAATCATGATCTGACTAGTTTAAGATTACATGCTTCATCCAAGTCTGGGGGGCTAGAGGGATTGGATGCCTCTGGCCCTCCTACCCCATCCAACAAAACCTCCCATGTTAAGGACTTGATAGTAGGAAGTGGGGTCATGATAAAGGAGGGTATGTAGTGATTGGGTTCCCCACCTATGACCCTATTTAGGGAGTGGTTATCTTGCCAGTAATTGTAAATGTTGTAATGGATTTTATGAGCCTGATTTTGTAGGTCACAGGGGGGTGTTCTTTGTGATAAATAGTTAGGTCCAATTACCAGTCCATAATTTCATTTGGGAAACCATTTTTAATGATTAACTATTGAAGGATTTTATTAGGATCAATCAGTCCCAATCCAAGCCAAGGGGTCTGATGAAGGTCGATAGATTCTTGAGGCCAAGTCTAGTGATGAGCCCTCTAGCACTTTCTCAGATGACAGTATGAAGGGTATCCATAAAAGAGGGCTCCACAATTTGAGGAGGAATAAGGGGAGGAAATAGAAAAATATCCTGTCATCACAATTCTTCTAAGAAAACTGAAATATGGCAAAGACTATTCATACTTACCTAAATTGATGGAGACATGTTTTTCGAAGAAGTTGAGGCCTAAGGATACTGTCATCGATACCCATGATAAGGTGAAGGATCAGAAGGTGAGTATGATGGTTCAAAATAGTGGTGAATAAGAAACTAGAGGTGATATGGGAGAATCATTTTTTAGGAATCCTTAGTGGTGGTGGTAGATAACACCACTAACTGAGTTGATCTTGTTATGGGTGCACCTAAAAACCAGAAGAAGTATGCTTGAAAAGGGGTTCCAAAGAGTTCAAATATTTGGGATATGATTGTACACTTTGAGTAATAAATGATATAGAAATATCTTGTGATTAATTCCTCAACATAGGATACAAATAGGATGACTAAGCGACTGCTATTGGTGATGAAGTGGATCAATAAGTAGGATTTCATTCTGGTAAGTGGTTTTAATGTAGGGAAATTAAAAATGGAAGAATACATTAAAATTTGGGAAAATATGGCTTATTTTTTTGAATACATTATCAATGATGACCTAGATATAGAGGTAACCAATCTTCAATAGAAATTATATAAGGAAAATGTGTCAAATATTCTCAAATTTGACTTTAACAGGTCATCCATTTTGTATGGTTGTTCATGGATTGTTTTTGTACTTTCATGGGTTCTCAATCTTCCCTTAAAAGTGTTTTCAAAATAAAAAATCTAATTAAATATGATTAAAATAATTATATCATAACTTATTTAAAGTTTTTTGATGTTTTAATAATCATTTAATTAAATAAAATTGATCTAGTTTGTGATGATTGGTAAAATGAGCTAAATGAAGTAACCATATAAAGTTAACATTTTTACAAAAAGAATTATCCTTACATAGAAATTCATATGATTATTTGGGAATATTTACTTTTTTTTAATTATATTAATACCATTTCACTTCACTTATAGAATTTTAGTACAATTTGACAAGAACTTCAATAATTATCCACAAGTGATCAGACCTTGGAGTCATGAAACAAACGCCCTAAGAACAATGAAATTAGTCTTTATATCTCAGTGAAATATTTGTTAAAAAACATAATATAATTATAATAAATAAAATATATATGGAAAATGTTCTGAATTAAGTAATTAATTAATTTAATTTGATTATTCATGACATTAAGTGAAAGTGAAGAACGATTCTGGAATATAAGGCAAAGGATCTATATGAACTACCATTTTTCATTAGGTTATAAACTTTCTCTCTCTAAATCAAATTATATATCTATTTAATGTTAAATAATGATTTTAAATTATGTATATATTTCTATTACATATATATTTATCTTATCCTACATTTCTTTTATGGGGTAATACATTCCTTAACCTCATTTCTCAAATGACTTCTTTAAAATCAAACCTGATTATGGGGAACTTTTATATCCCTTAATACTTTTATGTAATGCTCATTTAAAGTATTTATTACCATTCATGATTTTATTAAATAAAGGGATATTTTATGTATAACCATTTTTATTTACCTATAGTTTTCAAATAAAATTCCATACTTATTCTTTCTCCAAAAGTATTTAACCAATTCCACAAAACATAGTTTTGAATGTTTATTTCTATTCCCCATTCTCTACCCTTTCCCATAGAATTTTTTTCTAAATGAACACCATATTTTGATATATATTCTTATTTACTCATATTTAAACATCCAAAATATTTAATTATTTCTTTTATTTGTAATATTTGGGAAATATTCTTTGATTATGATATGAGAAAAGATTATGCAACCCATTTCTTTCCATGGGTAATTAAAATGTTTATGCATTATGATTGATTTACTTTTGTAGAACACATAAGCATGTACATGTTATGATGAGTGCACCCAGATAGATCTCAAATTAATTGGGTGATGTTTTTGTATCATGAGATGGTATTTATGGGATTAGGGAGTAAACATAATCTACAACGCGACTCTGACCACCATGTGATGTTGTCTTGGTAGTTATCCTTGACATATGCTTATGTCAGGTTTTATATTATTTCCAATTTCCTATGTTTCCATGATATTGTAATACCATATTATTTATATTATGATCCCTTGTGATTATTCATGCTTCTTCTCCTTTATTATATCATGTTATTCCATTTGAATGAAATGTCATAGTTCATTATAACGTTTATTCCCTTAATGGGGGTTTTAGTTCACCAATTGTTTTCACATATTCCCCAGGTTATCCTATGATGTTTTAGAAGCTTAAATAGATTTAGTATTTAATTATAATGATTAAAATAAAATCATTTTATTTTTTAGTTTCACTTTGATGTATTGTGAACCTAGTATTCTATAATAACATTCCTCTCAATCATTTTTTTTGTATTTATTAGATATTTAGGTTAAAAAATAAATAACAATATGTATAAAAGGCTTGTATCAATGTAAATAAACCAAATCCCTTAAATTAACTATGTTATCAATAAGTTGGAGTAGATCATAGTTCTTTATTGTTAATTGATTCAATATCCTATTATCCATGAAACACCACAAACTATAACCCACCTTCTTTATGAACAATACCAATTATCCTCAAGGAAATATGTTGGGTTGGATGAATCCATTTTTCAACTAATAATCAATATAAACGCAAAAATATTACACATATAAATGTTACATATTATAACGAGGAATATAAATTGAAGAAACACTAGGATATACCTTTATTTTGAACTCTATATTACACCGATGGGGTAATGCTATAACCTATTTAGGAAAAATATCCAAGAACTTTTTCACAATTCTCAGCAACTCCTATATTTTTACCTATATTGAACTCAAAATCAATACTTATAGTTTAAATAAAAGAGGCCCCAAACAATTAATATATACCTAAAAATATATCTTATCAATGAAAATTACATATTCACCTTCCACATCAGATAAGACCACCAATCTATGATAAAAATCAATAGTTACTTACACAGAATACAATTAATATATGTTAAGGACGACATCATACAATTGTATATATAATAAGGATAAATATCCAATTGACCAATTAAACCTCATCATCAACTCAAATCCTAGAATTATTCTATATATCTTAACTAACCTCCTACTAGTGTAGTGTAAAATCTTGACCTGAATTACTAAGTCTGATCCGGACTACCACATGACATCAGATGTGGATCCCCATATGCTAGAGACCACTGAATAGTAGAAATGATCTAACTAAAGTCATCTTGAGAATATAACCTCAATCAGAGTATGTAATAACAATGAATAAAAAAATATAAATAATATAAAACTAGAGTAAGTGGAAACAATAATAATTACATCTACATAAATAAGATACAACAATATAGAAACTCAACATGCATTCAAATACAACAGTTGATCAACTAATGGAATGATCACATTTAAAAATAAGAGAAGAAAAAAAGTATAAGAGGCTCTGTAACTATAGACTTACCTCATCCTAGTCTTATGAATCATATAAATTTATCCCACTCAAAGATCAATCTGGGCCTCATCCCAACCTATACAAATAACAAGTGAGGGCTGGTCGGGTACCCAAGTTCCATGGCCACCCGAGAAAGGTGTGAGTACAACTCAGTAGGACACCACTAACATCGTAAAGTACCCAAATTTTAGTATGTAGTGTAAATGAATTTAATATGTTCAACATAAATTAAACATGAAATACATACCTATATAAACATTACATATAATCACCAAATCATCATTAGAAAACAACAACTATACACTGAGCAATCATGTGCTTATCTAGTTTCCATGAACCCCCAATATACCCACTTTAGATTGATACTGGTATGTATATAAATTTGGATGTAATTTTATATCAGTACACTTCATGAGGTGTGTCACAAAATCTAGTGTTGGTTGGAACCTTACACACGTTATTCCAAGTCTCGAATTTAAGGAAACACCACAGACCCCACCTTGATGGTGGTTATTATCAATAAAACTTCATGGAACACCTTGTAAATGGTCATTATCAAGAATAAAACACACCTCACCTTTATAGTGGTCATTATTAGGAACAAAAAATGGCCCACCCTGATAGTATTTGATTCTAAAGTAATACACACACCACCCTAAAAATAGTCATTATCAAAGACCCTTCATGCCACAATATTTTGGTGGTCATTGTCCTCAGATGATGGTAAGTTACACCTGACATGTTTGATATAATTAGATAACTGAAAACCCCTCTACATGGAATTATATCACTTCATTTCACACCAAAATATTCTTGTCCCATGCATAGTCTACTCTTGCATCAACAAGCATGTCTGTGATCCAACCCATACCACCAAATGAGTTAATTTGTATACATCACCATGTCATCATTCTCCCCTCCAAGGGTCCATCTATCTGAAAATGAGTAACCCATTCATTCTGATAATTGGAGAAAAGTTCCACAGGCTATGCAATACCATAATCTGATATATGAAAACAAGGGAAAAAAGAAATATCAAGAATATATCTCAAGATAGTATACACAATCACACCTTTCACCACTATTAATAAAGGTCAACATACTATGACAACAAGGTATCACAAAAAGGCAATAGGGGTGTACATATAAACAAGAGTGAAATTTCATTATAATTCATAGTAGCTACACTTGTGATCAAACACCAAAAATGTATCACGACCACACACACACACATGAGATTAGGCATCAAACATGGTCTCATAGCCACAAAAACATACACACACATGTGTTTAACCCTCAACCATTGGTGATCGACATCAAACTAGTTCACAAGTGTCCATTGTGACCCCTATAAATTTTTATAATTAAATCAAGCATGGTTCATTTAATTAATTAAGACTTAATGATCATTAATTAATTAAATATTATTTTTTATTCAAAACACAATATGAATAATTTTTTATTTTACCAAACTGAATAACATCATATCTAATGAAAATAAACATACATAAACCATAGGGTAGAGTACATGAACACACACCTAAAGATTATTGATGTCAAATCCAAGGTTCATCAAGGAATCATCACTTGAAACATGCCCACATGTCAATCGGTTTAAAATTCTCACTAAGGGTTATTAGAACGATTCCATTTTTTTAATTTTCTCAAAAATGAACTTATAAAACATAAAAAAATTGGGCTTTAAGAACATTAAAATATTGAGAACATTACTATTTTCCACCTCTAATGACTTATCATCCTCAAGAAGTGTTTCTAGTGATTTTTACCAAACAAAAAAATCCACTAATCTTGGACATTAGGCTCCTACTCCCTTGTCTCCACCTAGATCTGTCTATGCTTCCATAGGATCTATAAAAGAGGTACCATCATTCCTAAAAGTTCATTCTCACTATGGTCAATGATCCACACTAGGAGGTCCTCACAATACACATCTATCTTCAACTCAACATCCTCAAAGTATATAACAAGCATAGGATTGGTCATGTACCTCTAAAGCTTGGAAATGTGGAACACATCATGCATGCCATGATAAAATGGAGGAAGATATAGATATTATGATACTGCCCAACCCTGTTTGGTGATCTCTAAGGGTCCAACATCCTAACCGAACTCTAAAATATGTTTATAAGAGTTTTCCTAGTTAGTCCACTTATATATTTTACCAATTATAAGGATCACAACTGTGCATCAACACACCAACAATATAACTCCTTCACATCTTGAACAAAATTTTCTCCCAAGCTCAATACCTATATCCAGTTTCCATTAAATGATATATTAGAAATAAAAATAATACATTCAACATGGAACCAAATACTCTAGGTTCCACTATAAATTGGTCTCTAGAGTCACCATCAAACAATTAGTCTTATTCATGGTCATTTCACAGGTGACTAGGTCCATGCTTCCCACCAAGGGAGTATCTTTATTGTTACCTCTCATACACACATATGCTTACCCGACCCACAATTAGTCATCAACGAACATGATGAATAAGTGTGACAATACAATTAACCAATTTACAAGAAAATAACTAAGAACCACACAAATATATATTTCTACAAATGAGTTACACTAAATTAATTGATCTATTCTTGAAGTGCACAACATTATCTAGCAGCCTAAATGTAGCCTTCAAATCCTCACCTTGACGGGTCTCCTAACATTATACAAACAACTACTTAAAACCCTAATATTTACATCAATGAAAAACACTATTTTAACTAAAAAATAGTACCATGATCCATTACATATACTTCCTTACACCATAAGTTGAATCCATATGTATTAAGAACTAGGCCTCCCAACCCAGTGAGATTTATGCCAAATGCTCTAGTTGAAAACTCCAAGAGTGAACTTGAACTAAATTCACTAGTGACCTACCTTAAATACATACTTTGGGTCCATATATAGAACTAGGAATATTTTAAATGGTATGATCAGAACTCAACTTGTCCAATTCAACCGATCCCATGCATAACTGCCACATGCATACTCACACATTAAGGATTTCCAGCAAGGTACAATAATATCACTCATTTTTAAAGAAAGTGATTAACCTATGAGTCAAGACCTATAAGACTTCAATCACATGATTTCACATCTTTACACACACTACCAAGTGATGAATATACTAATATAAGCATTCAAAACACTCCTATATAGAAATAGAATCTCTTTACTATTGAGTTTTACCACATATCACCCATATCAGGAGTATCATCTCATGTTACTGAGAGTACAACCATGATCAAATATCCTTGGCCAAAATTATTAGGATCCTTAATCAATAAACATTGAGAGTTTCATTAAAAACTGGTAGTCCAGGAAACACCCAATCCTATCCTAGATGCACCAAGAATCTAAGGACTATGTATCCCAACCTTTTATCATGATTTCTAGCACTCAAGGTGATCTATACTCTCAGGTTGTGAGAAAACTTGTAAGAACTTCCCTTAATACTTCCAAAGGATCCTCACATTCACATGGAATTTGTTTCAATGGAATTTAACCTAATGCATTATTCATGAATATCTGTTTACAAGGAATATCCACAATCAGTTTACTCCAAAGAAGTCCGAGACCCATAATTTTCAGTAACAAAAGTCTCATTCAAGTCCATAAGGTCTTCACAAAACCCATAAAAGGTTTTATAAGGGGTTAATTACCATGAAAATATATCTAGGTACATATCCATATATATTTCATGATGACTTCTACCTTAGACTAACCACATTGATATCCATAGATTTCAATTTCAGTTAAAAAACATGTCAATAGGTTCTATATAGATAAATCCACATAGATTATAGTTTGAACCTTAATTAACCATACATATACATTGGATACTCACATAAGGTTATTACTAAGGATTTAAACACTTGAAAATGATCCACCAAGTTCTATTACACCACTCATGCATAGAGGGATACTACATACTCACTAACATTATTTTCATCATTTTCTTCATCATTGTCATTACCTAACTGCACCATATTATAGTCTCACATGACCTGTTATCATAAGTACAGATGCATTAGAGTACAAACAGAGGAATGCAACCAAGAAATAATAATTTAAACCAAAATATAATATGTTGACACTAAATAGTTCAATCCTCTATCATCAGTACAATATCTCACAAGTGGCATATATGTCATGCGAATCCTACACACCAAATATGATGCATGAAATACCTCCTACCAATAAATCCAAGAGTCAAATACATATAAAATAAAAAATAGAATATATATATATATGATTCACATGAGGTGAAATCATATAAAACCATAATATAATAAACCAAGAACATAAATCCCATGCCTTGATAACTAGAACTACCCTAAAAAATGGTGTTCACGATGCACCAACCTGAGTTTCATCACAAGCTCAGACACATTCCTACTTCACCTATCTACCAACTCCCCAAAAGAGAAGAAACAAGACTCCTATACTTTGATACCTTTTTTTTAATCCCAACCCAAATTACCAGTTCTAATTTAGAATTGAACCTTAAACTAGGAACACCTACCCATATTACAGAGAATGTTGACTAGTAGTGAGGGTATAAGAAAATTCATTGAGAGACTATACCCTTAATTAGAGTACGAAATAAAAATAAATAACCATATATGTAAATTTTATATAATCAGAGTATGTGGAAATAATAAACATGAAATCTATATAAACGAGATGCAATAGTATACAAACTCAACAAACTGGGGGGATCACATATACAAATAAGAGAATAACAAACTTAAAAGAGGCAGTGTAACTCAATAATTAAATATTCCCTGCATCTAGACTTTTAGAAATATATAAATCTCAATGATCATCATGAGACTCATCTTAACCTATAACCACAATAAGTGAGGCCTTATTGAGTACCCAAGTTCCCTGGCCATCTAAATAGGGTGTGAGTATAACTCAACTGGACACCAAAAATGTGGTCTAGTACCCAACCAGTAGTATAAAGTGTACATTCATGTGATAAGAACTAAAAAAATTAAACAGGAAATACATAACTCTATAAACATAACATATAACCACCGAAGAAAAAATAAATAAATAAACCACACACTGAACAATCATACACTTACCAAGATTCCATGAACTGCCAACTGTGACTTCTTTGGATAATACCAGTATGTATATAAATGTGTATGTAAGAATATATCACCCCAGGTCATAAGATGTGTCACAAAACCTAGTGTCGGTTGGCACCCTATGTCTGTAAGTCTAAGTTCCACCTTTAAGGAAACACCACAAGCCCATATTGACAGTGGTCATTATCAAGAACACTGTAGCCCCCACCCTGTTAGTGGTTTTTATAAGGGAAAGCATACGACCCACATTGAAAGTGGTAATTATTAGGTACACAACATTCACCACCCTAATAATAATCATTTCTATAGTATTTCACATCCCACCCTAATGGTGGTCGTAATGCGGGACTCTTCACACCCCACTTTGACGGTTATCATTATCCAATGATGATGGTAAGTCCCACCCGACATGTTTGATATAATTAGATAACTCAAAACCCCACCTTAATGAAATTATCCCACTTGAGCCCATGCTGAAGAATTCTAATACCATGCATGTTGTACTTCCAGATCAATAAGAATGTCCATGATTAGATCTATACCACCAAATGTGTAAGTCTATAGCTATCCCATGTCGTCACACCCCCCTTTAAGGGGCTATATATTCAAAACAGAGCAACCTAATCAATCTGAAACCTAAAGAAAGTTTCCACAGGATATGCAATACCACAAGAAAACATATAATATCAACAAACAAGAAGGAACATCAAGAATATCTCAGAAGAGGGTACACATACTTCCACCTATGATCACTATCAAGAAAAGTCAACAAGTTATGCCCAAAAGTTATCACATCAAGGTAACAAGGGTGTACATATAAAAAATCATGGAATGCCATCATAATTCATAGTAACTACAATTATGGTAAAAACCCAATAAGGACTCATGGATACACATGCAAACACATGTGATCAGGCATCAAAAATAGTCCCATGACCACACACACACACACACATGTGTTCAACCCTAGACCATTCGAGCTTGACATCAAGACAGTGTGTAAGGGTCCTTCATGGCCCTTGAAACTTTTTAAAATGACACCAGTCATGGGTACATTAATTAATTAATACTTAAATATAATTAATTAATTATGTATTATTTGTTATTCACAACATAATATAAATAAACAGTTATTTACCCAAAGTGAAAAACCTCATATATCATGACAATAAATGTACCAAAACTATAAAGTAGAGTAAAAGACCACATAACTCAAAGTTTTAGATGTCAAAGTTAATTTTCTTCAAGGAATAGTCACCTGAGACATTCCCACATATTAATCGGTTCAAATTGCTCACCAAGGATTCCTAGAAATGATTCCATTATTTTAATTTTACATAATAAACATATAAAAAGTAAACAAAAGAGGGTTTTAATAACATTTAAATATTTAGAGTGTTACAATATTAATATCTACAACCTTTTATAATCTTTAATTATAATTATATTTTATAAATTTACTACTTAGTTATAGATTCTTTTCATCATCATATGTTTTTAATTCTAATTGTTTTGTGTATGCTTTATAATATCAATATTGATACCCATTAATTAATTTTAAGTTCATAATTACTATATCATTTAAGATAATATGATTAATTTTTTATAATTATTTATTATGTCATAATTTTATTTTTTTGTAGTTTTGATTATGATCCTTAAAGATGAAATCGATGATGGTAATGTTTCAGTGATTTTTAAAGAATGATAATTGGTATATTAATCAATTAGTTTAATATTAATGTTACCATTATAGAAAAAAAAACATAATTATTATTTACTTATTTATAAAAAATATTTTCATTAATTAATTTCTCATAGTCACCAATTATTCTATTTTATAACATTCTTCATGTAGGTGGTTAGACCAACCCAAATATAAACATACCACAATTAGGGGATAATTATGATTATGAAAGTGGTTTATTCTAGCATAATATCAATATTATAGAAGTGTAATGATATTATTTAGAAAAATTTATGCTTATGAATCATATTTTAATAAATTTTAATAAATAATATGTAAGCTAGATGAAAAATGAGAAACACTACTCTATAGAGGTGGTAGTTCACACAACACACAATTAATGTTTTCATTTCTGAAAGAAAGAGATGAAAAGAAGGACGATTGTAATTTATTTATTTATAAACCCAATTATATTATATATTTCATATATATTCTTAAATTTCATTCTTATAATCTATGAAAAGTTCTAGTGGGGAAAATAGAATTCATCATTTCTTGGAGGTGGTTGTCTACACAACATGTGAATTCCAGTTTCTTTATTCTTAATAGAAAAGAATAAAGGTGGTTAATAGTTATTTGATTAGAATAATAAAATTAATTATGAAAAAATAATAATTTAATTATACATGAATTAGAAAATTATATTTGGTTAATTAATAAAGAAAAGAAAAGAAAAGAAACAAAGTTACGAAAAAGTACCCATGTTGAGGAATTGAGATTTCCCTTGGAAGACTCCTTAGTAATGGAGGTATCAGGAAAATTTATTATGATTAGAGTCTTAGTTAAAAGGAAAAATATTATATGTAAAGGATAAAGGGAATATTTTTAAGAGTAAACTGAATTTTATGGTATTTTGAAGGGGTGGTAAGAAGACCCTTTTTTAAGTGGTGAGAATGACATTTTTGTAAATATTTCAACTTTATATAAAGTGAGAAAATGTTTCAAATTTCAACAAGAATAAAAAAATAAACAATAATGGTTTATAGATATGTTTAGGTATATAAAAACTTCATCCAATAAATTATAATATTTTAACATTTCATGTCTTTTACTCCATTGTTTAACTATTTTGGCTTTTACCGTGATAACTAGTTTTCAACTAAGTAATTCATTTTATGACTAAAAATTAGATAGAAATTATTATTTCAATTTGATGTAATAATTAAAAATATGAAATATATTTTCTAGATAAAATGTATATGTGTAAGAAAAATTAATTTTAACCGAATCACATGTAACACTTAAAAAGAAGTTTCTAGAAAAAGTGTATTTTTAAGACTAAAATTTATATTGAGGATAAAATTATCAGTCATTTATTTCCATGATATTATTTAGTTTATAATAATTCAAATAAATCTTATGTGGATTTAAAATAAATCTAGAAATTAATTATACAAAAATATTATATAATTAAAAGAATACAATATTTTCTTTTATTGGAAAATAATACTTAAGTCGTTAGATATAGGTTTCCTAAATTTATAATAGTATTTACATGTGTATAGTTTTACTTTTTAATACATATTTTATAATGAAAATTGTTTTATAAGTTTTTATTTCACACTTCTTAATATAGTCCTAAATGCTATAATTTTAGTAAAAACTATATTTTTCACTATTGAATTAAGAATCAATTATTTTTGAAAAATATCAAAAATTCACCATAGAATGTTATTCATATATGGAATTAAAAAAAATATTATGTGTTTAAAATTAATATTATAAAATTTTATAAGTTTACATTTTAAATGAAAATTCAAAATAAAATGGAAACCATATTTTGTTGAAAAATTTCTTTTTTAAACATTAAGTGTTATTAATATTATTTTATATCAATTTATAAATTAAACAAATATATTATATTATTTCATATATTGTGATATTCTATATTATAAAACATTATTTAAAAAATGGTCTATTTAATTTATTAATACTTTATTATTTGGTAAAGAAAAATGTTTTTTTAATATTTAATCATATTAATTATTCATCTTCTAAATATAAGAATTTTTTTATTTATTAATATTTTTTATTTATTATAGGTTTTATTCATCTTATAATTTCATAATAATTTTCATCTAATACGTCTCATATTTTTTTGATTTGATGTTTTTAAAAAAATAAGATATCAACTATAGTATTAATTTAGAAAAAAAATATTCAAAAAATATATAGGCTTTAAAGACCACTATGTGTACTCTTATATTTTAAACACCTTCTTAAATTTTTATAATTTCAATCACATTTGACAATGAATATTTATCTTCTCATGGATTCATCATTGTCAAGCCTCTAACCGTAACATATACATTCATACCATTTCCATATGAAAGAACCTTATAAAAAGTTTTGGATTAACAAGAAAATTTTAATTATATAATATTGGAATTTTATTATTATGTATTTAACCACTACTAAGAAGTTTAATGTTATTCATCATCAAATTGGTTAAAATTAAGTATTTCAATGTGAATATTCAAGGATTTTGAGGGAGTTAAGAATAAACTTAAGAAATTTCTTACCAACTAATCCCATGTTATAATCGAATAAGGGGGAAATATTGTAATCCACTATCTATATTATATCTTAAAGAAAATCAGAACAAACTGAACCTCAATAAATCATTGGATATATTGTTAAATATAAATGTTTTACACAATTAGAGAAAAATCATTTTGTGCAAGTTAGGATCCTCATGGGGTAGCCTAAAACATTTAATTGAATATGAAATTATCTGAATTACTGTTAGATTTTTATTTAAACAGTAGGTTTCCTTGGGTGAAACCAGTATGCTAGGTTTTACCTACATGTTTGATGGTATTATATAGTCCATTGATGTTCTCATACTTTAATCTCTATATAGAAAATATTTTAAAGCTTCATGTTTTTTTGATCTTCTACAACCATATTTTATTTCTTTTTCCTCAATATCTTCTCCATGTTAGGATCATAATAAATAACTTCCATTCATTCCCTATAAGTAGATTATTTGTGCATGAAAAATTAATCCTTAAAATTATATAATGGAAAAACCAACCATAATAGTGAAAATAATAACAAACACCTATTAATCCTAATATACTTGGAAAACATCCCAGGAAACAATTCCAAAAGTTAATTGCTTGTAGGTAATAGTTAAATACTACAAGTTTAACAAATTTATAAATATATAAAAACACAAAAAAACTATATAATAATAATCATAGCATGTGGTGTATTTGAGGTCAAACTCACAAAGATGGTTTTAAAAATAATTTGAAAATATTATTTAATTAATGAGGAAGAAGAAAAATTGATGGAAATCAAAAGTTGAGAGAACATTACATGTTTAATAATTCTAGGTTTATGTGTTAGTGAAGAGAAGTGACAGATTTATTATCCATGCTTGTTTTCAAAGTTGAGACTAGGATAATACTTGGTCATGGTACCCTATATCTCACTCAATAGTTACCCATTTCATTTGGTCAATTACTTAGGTTCATTAATGGATTTGATGAATCAATATGATATTTTTACATAATCATCCAAAATCATGAAATTTTTGTGAATAATTTAATATCATTATAAATGAATTAAAAATAAATTCCCAAATTAAAATAAAAATGGTCCTGAAATAAGATAAGGGAAAAGATTTACATTTAAGAATGAATTAAAAATCTATACATGGGAAAAAGTAAACATAATCCCCATTTATTATATAAATTAACATAAGAAAAGAGTAAATCACCATGATAATCATGAGGGGTTTCATAAAAAAATATGAAAAATAGAAAGAAATATAGTAGAAACATGAGAACTATAGAAGTATCAGTCTATCTAGGTACGTATACCCCTTTATTAATGAAACTTACCCACTATTTATGGGCATATGAATCCCTTATAGACATGTTAATTTCACTTAAAATTACTCAAAAATATCATAGTCAAGTAATTATCATTTACTCTAAAATATCTCAAGAAATCATTTCTTTAAATCCCTAGTTGAGCATACTTATCATGGAATGAAAATCACTGAATTAGATGACCATTTATACACATGTACTATCTCATGTAAGAGTATGTAGTTCATAACACATCCCATTATCTTCTTGTAAGAAATCACAATCCTCTAAACTACACTACTACTGCTCATACAATTATGGAATATACAAAAATATTTTATGAATCGAACCAAAATATATCATGAACTGTTTTTTCATCCTTGAATGGTCATTCCATGAACATTTATTGTCATGGTATGAATCAAAGTCATCAAACATGCATCTCCACTATCTTTGTTATATAATCATAATAGATACACAAATAAAACCCTTTGAGGTAAAATAATTATCATGATATTTTTTATTAGTTTCTCCAGTAAACAGATTTATGTGATCCATACTATCATGGAGAAAACTATTCTTCAAATTTTGGAAAAAAGTATTGATAATTATGAACTCACCTCATCCTTATTAAGTTCACCAATCATACTTATGCTATTTCAAAATGATTTATACCCTATTATATTTATATAATGAAGTGAAATAGACATGTCATGAACTTTCAAGGCATCAATAATATATCATATCTATCGATTTCATTCAAAATTATTAGTAACTTCACTCGAGCCACATCCCTGTATGCATAGTGTCTTCATAATATTATGGCCTTCACCGTGGTGGAAAAAACCTGATTCTGGGATCCATAAAAAATTATAGTGAATTCATGGTCCCATTATGATCTCACCTTCCCATATTTTGTAAATTATCATTTATTAACTATAGTGATATGAATATTATTTAGTTGTTCCTATATCATTTCTATGAACGAACATAGTCAACATGGTATGAAGAATATCCTAGGATAAAACCATAGTGCTTAGGTGTAAGGTGATGAAAAATGTTTATTCTTTTTTAATGATGAATAGTGACTAGGTATTAGCTATACCACATCAAGTTACCTACATTCATTAACTGTTTTATAATCCTAGAAGTAGGATTTTATTGAAAATGAAATACCATATGGACCTCATTATCCCGAAGGGTCACTGAGCTTCCCCACTTATGAGTGCTCTTATATCTTACTCACCGATGCCAACCCCCACTATCCTTTCTATTATGTTGCTATTCAACTAGACTATGCTTGAGGTTGGTTGGATTATTTAGCATGGAAGGGAAAATTACTACTATCTAGAAGTGGTTATTAAATTTTGTTATCAATAACTTTTAAATTTTATTTTTCAAATCTATAAAAATTTTATTCTAAAAAGAATAACTTTTATCTTCTATAATTGTTTCTCCTATAATATTGAAACTCAAATTATTCCATTTAAACATTAAAAAAAATTAATTTTGGAAATTTTGATTATTTTTTCAATAAAATTGATGAAATTAATATTGAACTTATGCGAGTTAAATGTTGACATCAGGTATATCATAAAGAGAGGTAGAAAAGGGTAAGAAGGGGTTGGTTTTTTAGTTTTACAGATTTTGTCCAGTGATCCATGACCCACTTTATATTTGGTTGTACTTTACCCAAAAGTTAGATCACATAATGATGTTTCCTACATTGCTTCAAATCATATTTTCCCAAAATTATGTTCTTAATTGATTATTTTCAATATTATATTTATATTGGTTATAATTTACACATTCCATGTTCTTATTTACTTATAAAATTTATCTTTTTTTCCTAGATCCAAAGGGTTTTGAAATGTATTTCTAAATTTAGGTTTTTTGAAACAAAATAGAATTTTACCTTAAAAAGGTGTATTCAAAATCCTATCTTCAAACTAGTAATAAAGTTGTGAATTGTGAAATATATTCTATATTTTCATGGTAGTACCTAAAAATGATTTTTAATCACACCCTACAACACCCTTAGGGTATATGTAAACTTGGTTTTGTCAGACTTGGGTAAAGGGAAGGGATCCATTTCATTTGGTGGAACTTATTAATTCCTTCTTAATTCTCTATGGTGTGATGATAAGTGGTTAATATGGGTCAAAAAGTGTAGAAATAAATGGATTATTTTGGGAATCCACCTATGGACTACTATTTTTGGGTTGTTGATGTGTTGTCCATTCCAGACTTATCTTAATTTTGGATTCACATATATATAGTATTTTATATCACTTTACCTCTGGTTTATAAATTTATTTTTATATGTTTAGTTATTTATATTTGAATTATATTCAATTTGGTTTCTTTTATATTGTTGAAAATTATTATTTATGTGCATGGATGTCCAATGTATGGATACATAATGATATATTTTTGGGTTGAGTTCATGTTATGGTTTATGTTACTATAAAGGTGAAATAATTCCTAAATGGTTGTAAATAATACCCTCAACACTAGTCACTAGTCCGTGGTGATTGGTTATGTACTTGGACCTTATGGTAGGCCAGGTTTGGTGATGTGGAAAGTTGACCCAAGCCAATTCATTACAAATAACCAATATGATATAGAGTTATATTTTTAATGCATACAATATAATATATTTCAAAACCAACCATACATTCTAATCTAATTCATTCTCATAAAATACAATATGAAATAAAAAATGATTTATATTTCTCTTCATTATCAACATGATTTCACGAATCAAAATGCATAGTATTGCTATGATACCATTTTTGGGTTACTTAGGATCCAATAAGTCTTATCAAGAAACATAAAACATAAATATACCATTAGCCATGATCTCTAGGAATTTAAAGCAAAACCATGAATAATATAAAATGAATAACATGTGTGTACCTTACACTAATGTTGATCAAATATCTAATCATCGACCATAAGGTTGATGAAGATCAATGATGAGAAACCAAATAACTTCTTCCTCTAAGGTGTATCCATGGGATGGAGAATCATTTAAGATTTGGGTAATATTGAACTTTAAACTAATATATGATAGTATCTCTCATTAAAAATGTAATGACCAAAAATTTTATAAATGAAATTCCATTTTTAATGAGTAAATATCTTATTAAAAAAATATAGTTATATAAAACAAATGCACTATATTTCATTTTTTTTATTTTAGACCATTATAAAGTATGACCATAGATTTTCTATCAGCCTTAAAAACCCTTAATCATCATAAACATTGATAATATAGTCATTATATAATGACCATTATGATTATTATATATTAAGGGTTATGATAAAGTCTAATTGATACAGGCAAATGAAACGATGACCTCAACTAGTAGGATCTTACCCTATAAAGCCCATTGATTGGAGCATCCAAGGGAGATAAAATCATGGACATTTTCTATTTACCAATCCAAATATGAAATTAAATAACTACAACTTTAGAAAATCCATTTATGGGAGATGCTCAAGATTATTGAGATAACATCCCAAACCATGTTCTATGAACCACCCCAGGAAAGTACCACTATCGAACACCTTACCCTTAGGCTCTATACTGGTGTAATGTTGGAACCATGGTTGCTCTATGCATGAATTAGAGTATGGTTTGTGTTTGTTGTCAATCTTCAGTGAGTGTTCAGAATGTGTTCCAGAAAAGTGATCATACAGAACAAGCAGATAATAGTATTAAAGTTGGCACCGTTTTCTAGTGTTTTCCTAATTTTTGGGCCTGAAAATCGACAAATGAAGAAAATTGGTTTTTGGAAAAGAGACTTGCACGCTGTTGACTTGATGGAGAGGATACTTATGCGCCTTTTTTTTCAAGATCAGAACATGAAAGTATGACAAATGAAGAAGGGAGCCCAAGTTTTATGTTGGGTTGCACAAGTACTTGTGCACCAATAACTACGTGCCGAGGGAAGAATTTCGCACCGTCACACAGGGTATCAAAATGACTGTAAATAGTGGTCGACCCCTCCTCATTCAATACTAAGTTTAGACTTAGAGAAATTCAGAGCTCCCCCGTCACACAGGTGTAGTGGTCGCACAAGTGGTGGTGGGTTCCGCAAGTTGAAGTTGCGCGACAGTTGTTTTCTGTGCGTCCAAGGTGGTTTGGGCAAGAAAGGGGTTGAGTCGCCCAAGTTTGAAGCTGGTGAAGAAGGTGTCGTGTAGGTGGTGTGGTGACACTTGCACGCCAAAATTTGAAGAAGCATGACAGTTCACAGTTGCACGCCAAAATTGGTTTGGGAATAAAAGGAAGTGAGTTATGCAAGTTTGAAGTTGAAGAAGTGAGTGTCGCGCAAGTGGGAGAGCTGGACTTGCACACCATCTTGAAACTTGTGCTCCAGCTTTAAAACTTGCGTTCCGGCTTGGAGAAGTGCACCAGGTGTAGTTGAAGAACGCCAGTCTTTTTGAGCTGCAAAAAAGCTGTAATATTGTCCGATAACTTTGGTGCAAAGTGAGATTAGTCTACAGGTGGAAGTTAGATTTAAAAAGAGCATCTACATACAACAAAGGATGTATTCATTAGCGATGATGAAGAGACCTTCACATCTATAAATTGAGCGGGACTGCACCAAAGGCAGTGAACTAGGGAGATTCAACGGGAGTGACCCGAGGGATGCAATAGGCTATCCCTGAACAGTTGTAAAGGCAGTGAGCCAAGGACAGAGTGACTGTTCCCTAACCTTTGTAATCCACAATGAGTGAAGAATAGTGGAATTTGGTACGACCGAAAACCTGTCGGCGTATTCTCCTTGGACGTAGCCCTTAGTGGTGAACCAAGTAAAACGTGCTGTGTCATTTCTTTTCTTGTGAATGTTTATTTATTCTCATATCCATCATATAGGTTAAAATAGATTTTACCAACGTGGGAATAAGATCCATCAGTTTAAAAGAAAAAGTTGACACCCTGATTCACCCCTCCCCTCTCAGGGTGTCCCGGGGTCCTTCATGTAATAAGTGGTTATGTATCAAGACCATTATAGTATGATTTTTTATATTTTTTAGTAAGATAATGATTATATTTATCCCCTTTTCATTATTAATTCACATATATAATTAAATAAAGCATTTGATAAAAACAATTATGTTTATATAAATAAACTAAAATTGTATTTTTGGGAAATATATAGTTTCAATTAAAATTATATTTTTGATAAATTCAATGAATTTTTAAATAAATGTTATTTTAATGAAATATTATTATTAAGTTATATTTATTTAAATATAAATGATAGTATCATTTAATTAAGTCCAATGTAATTTTTATAAGGTCTAGAAAGTGGTTAGTGTCATAAAAAATATTTTTCATAGAAAATAAATATTTTTTTACTTAAAATTTAAACTGATAATATTTATAAAATTATTTTGATAAAATAATTATTATTTTTGAAATAATTATGTAAAAATTATCTAATGGTGACTTTTCCTAATTTTTTGAGACAATCGAATTTTTGAGTAAAAAATAAACATGGAATAAATATATAGTATATATTATGACATCATAATATACCCAAAGTGATGTAATAAATACTATTAAATTTATAAATGACCAAAAATAGATTTTAAATTTAAAATAACATGTTTTTGAAGTTATTTTATTAAATTTATAAATATATTATCAAACCTTCCAAACCTATATTATATTTTAAGGTTTTAAAATCAATTCATTTTGAACATGGCTCACTTCCCTATCATGAATCATATTATTTCAATGATTGTGGTTATTATACAAATAAAATATTTAAAACTACTCCACTTTTCTAGAAATCATGGGAATAAATCATGGGAATGTTTTTGATTATTTTATCACTTAGTTCCCAAAATGTATGTTTATAAATTAATAAATAATTACCATCTCTTTTGTTATAAATACCCACCCAAACTCACATTCATCATCACTGAAAACCCATTGAACATTAATTTAATATGACTATCCCTCTCTAAATCCCTACCAAGGTGTTTCCAAGATCTTTAGAAGCTCTTCCCAAGCTTTTAGAAAGAGAATCTCAAGTAAGGTATTCACTTTCACCTCCTCTTTATTCAACCACATTATTTGTATTAAGCCTTTTTATTTCTAATTGATCATTTTTTAATATTCTTTTACATAGTCATTTAATATCCTCATTATTCCCATGTAATGAGGACCACTTTTCACTCTCATGAATCCCTTATATTAACATTTATGTACACCCATTATGCTGCTGAAATTATCCCATGATTTTCCATGTCAAACATTTATATTGTGAATACCCATCCTAATTTCCACTCAATGGTATTCACCTAGATGTAAATACAATTAATTTATTGGGTAATTCCATGTATTTAACCCACACTCCTTAATCTTGGGATTAAAAGTGATGAAATATGTTCTTATGTTGTATGATCAATATGGAACACAAATTCATGTACATGATATGAATGTGATGGGTGGGCCCAAAATTATATATCCCTCCAATGCATTTGGAAATATTTTTATCTCATGAGATTCCATGTATGGTGAAAAATAAGTTATCCAAAGCACACTATGTTATGATGTATTAGTGGTTAGCCTTTACTTTTCTTTATGATATCATGATTTATTTTTTTCCCACATTCTTATGATGCCTTGATGTTATCATCTTATGTTATGATTTGATATTAATGATTATGATTATAAAATTTTTATGTCACCATGTCATTCCACTTGAATCATATGTACCACTTTACTTCATTCTATGATTTTATTATTACCTTATGAGGCTTTATAGCTCACCCCTTTCTTATATATATATCCACAGGTTATCCTGTGAAGTTTTAGATGATCATTATATTTTTAAGGGCATGTTATGAAGTTTTTAAATAATGTAGTTGTATCTCTATTTCTAGTTATTTTGATAAGTATTTTATTACCCAATCACACTAGCCCTCTAAATCTTTTATTATTTTATTATGTGAATATTTAGGTAATAAATCATGAAATAAAGTGTATAAAAGAAATGGGTTATCATAGTTAGTATTAGAGAAAGGTCTAGGTATTTTTGGAGGTTAGTACTAGAAAAACTTAGGGAAATACTTAGGGATAATATGAAAACTAGGAAATAATCCCTAAATTTTGGTGAAGCATAGGGTGAGTGGTTTATAAGAAAAAAATCCATGTCTAGATACTATAATTGGATGTAAATATGACACAATTAATGACTAAAATTAATTTTTTTATTATTTTAAACACTTTTAAGGAAAAAAGTGAGAAACCATGTGTTTAACCACACAAAGAGATAACAGATTCATTGAAGTAAAATCTAATTCTACCATAATTAGTCTCTATGGAAAGGGCACATTGGGTATTAACTCAATCATTACCTGGTGCCTGAAAAAGGGGCATCACTGCACACCTGGTTTGACACTCCTAGGGAATATGACTGGGTAAATTCACAATATCATTACAAACCATTATTAAGGGAATATAAATTCCTATAGAATTTTATATTAAGAAATATACCTTATATAAAATATATTAATACCTATAAATTTATAGGTTAATAGATTTATTTCATTTATGAGTTATATCTTCAATATACATAATTTTTTATGTGTTTAATAGTTTGAAAATTCTCATGCCTAATTTTCCATTTATTTTTTTAAATTAATGTAAATATGAGTAAATGAGTCAACAACCAATCCTATGGGTAATGTAATGACTTAACAAATGAGATTACCAACCCAATGTTAGTAGGAGTTAAGAAATTTGTCACCATACCTACTCAATTAATTCAATTTTTGAAAAAAAAACATGAATCAAGGAGAAAAATACATCCCATTAAGAAAAAGAAAGTTTTAATTGAGAACTTTATATGACAAATGACTTTAAATTTTAGTGGAACTTCCAATCAATTAATCACATAACAATGTATCAACACCATTGAAAATATCTTCTCATTTATTCAATGCTTTGAGAAAGATATGGTCATGCTTTCCATTTATCACATGGAGATAAAAACTAAATAGTGGTGGACATTGATCAAGAATAAAAATCCCAAGGAAAAATCAAATTAATGGAGTGGAAATAATTCAATAAAATGTTTTGCGATAAATATTTTCATTTCACTGTCTCAATCAAAATGGAGAAGGATTTCCATGGCCTCAAGAAAAAGTATAAGGAATCCATTAGGGAATATGAGGAAAATTTAAGAAGACTTGAATGAGACATCTTTTTCTTTTTCATTGACCACAAAAGTAAAGTTGACTACTTCTTTAGTGAGATAAATCTAAATCTACGAAAACATTTGGAAATTTAAGACTTCAAAAGCTATGAAGAAATTATATGATGTGTCTTTAAAGTCGAAATATAGATTATAAAATCTAAATGGTCTCATGGTTATTAAGATAGTAAATAGAGAATAGAGTTTATGTTTGGAGGATAAATGTAGAAATATCATAGTGGTAAAAAATCCCAACATCACACTTGTGAAAAGTGTAGAATGAAGCATCTCGTAAGTTTCCTAAATAGGATAAGGAAATGATTTAGGTAGTGGAAGGAGTGGAACTATGATAATGAATAAAAATGGGTGAATCTAACCAATGCGATTGAAGAAATGAAAGTTCCATTCAACCCACAGTTGATTGTATAATGTTTTAATTATGAGGAATAAGGACACAATGAGAAATAATGAACTATGCAAAGTGTTGTCAAAGATAACTGAAAAAAACAACCTTCCTGGCCTAAAGATAATGGGAGAGAATATTCCATCACAACTGATGAGGTGGATCTTGACAATGAAGTGGTAACATGTATGATTTATTATTCATTCAAGGATATAGAATGTAATATTTTATTCTGGTTGTATGAATTCATTTATATAATATAATTTTAGTATAACTATTCAAACACCATTGAAAAACATAAAATTTAAACTACTAGTGAAAAGGGAAAATGGAGAAATTATTTCACCCCAAGTATATAACTTCTAAATTGTCAATATTTGTGCACTAAATATCCCAAAAAAAACTTTTGGTACTCCCGATAGTGGAATTTTAGGAAATTATGGGTATGGATTGACTTTACTTGTATATAACCAAAATAAATTGATGAGAAAGAAATAACCCATTGTATTCTGAATGGATCTCCGATTCTATAAAAGTGTAAGGAGGAGTATGGATCTCTTTTGGAATAAAAATATCAAGAATGAATATTAATTTTTTTATGAGAAAGTATATCTGATAAAATGATTAAGACTAAAGAAAACATTATCCTTAATGACATGCCCATTGTAAGAGAATATAATGATGTGCTACTTGATTTTTTTGGTATTCCTCCTAAATGAGAGGTTTAGTTCTTGGTCAAAATTTTACCTGGAGCATTTCTAATATCCAAGACACCATAAAGAAGGATTCTTTAAAACTTGAAGATTTGAAGAATAAAATACCAAATAATCTAGATAAAGTATTTATATTCCCAAGTGCTTTATTATGGGGTACACTAATCATTTTGTTTAAGAAGATATATAGGTTAATGAGACTATGAATTTATTATCATGAGCTCAACAAGATCATGATAAAGATCAAGTATCCTCTACCTTGGATTAATGAATTATTCTATCATCTATATAGATACCAATACTTCTCTAAGGTGGATATTTAGTTGGGATATAATCAAGTAAAGGTGAATAAGTATGATATCCCCAAGACTAATTTTCATATAAGTTATGGGAACAATGAATTAATAATGATTCAATTTGTACTCACTAATACCACATCTATCATCATGGTCTTAAATAATACAGTCTTTAGGGATTACCTTGATAATTATTTTGTCAGTATTTATAGATGATATTATTTTCTACTATAAAAATAAGGATGGAAATGAGGAGCATTTTAATGAAGTACTTAAGATATTAAGAAATGAAAATATGAATGAAAAGTATTAAAAAATTGAGTTTTGTATGAATAAAGTAATATTCACAGGGAATGTTATCACCAGTAAAAGAATACTATGGATCCTTCAAAGACATAGGCAATTGAAGGATGACCTAGACTAAAATCTGTGATGGATATGTGTAGTTTACTAGGACTATCTCAATAATATAATCGATTTTTTAGAAACTTACAATGATCCTCAATCTCAGTAACCAAATAAACTAAAAAAGGGAGTAAAGTTTTTCTAGAATGATGAATGCGAGTAGAGATTTAAATAGTTAAAGAAGAGGCTAATCACTATAATGTGATCAAATTACCACCAGTGGGGATGGATTTGCGATCTTGAGTGATGCATCCAAAAAGGTATTGGGTTTTTAACTCATGAATGATGAAAAAGTGATATACTATTCCCCACCAATCAAATATCCATTAGTATAACTACCCAACCAATGATATGAAATTATTTTAAGTGATATTTTCATTAAATATTGTTCTAAATTATCTCTATAGGGATAAACATGAAATATATACAAATAATAACAGACTAATGTGTATATTCACAAAAAGTATCTCAATATAGCAAATTAAGGTTGTTAGATCTGATCAAGGATTATGAATTTTCAATCTATTACTAAACATGGAAGGGAAATAAACTAGAAAATGCTCTAAGTAGAAAGGATACTGTAACCCTATCCATGGTGAGGATTGAAATGAATACAATATTCTTGGACAAGAAAAGGATAGAAATGAGAATCATAAAAGGAATTCCATCAAACATTGATAAAATAAATTCTCAACCATCCAGTATTGATAAGATCATGGAGCCCCAAAAACACGATGAGGAGATATAGAGAAAGGTAGTGAATGTTCCAGATTTCCACTTTATTAAATATGGCATTATAAGGTTTGGAAATTGGATAGGTACCTTTAAAAACCATAAATTAAGAGGTAACTTTTAAATTATGTGCATATATAATCCTTCTCTATTCATTCAAGAAGTACTAAGATGTATAGATATCTATAGTAAATATTCTTGTGAGTTAACATGAAGAGGGATATTATAGAATTTGTATATTGATTCTTAGTTTTCTAAAAAGAAAAGTATGAAAGATAGTGGACTAAGGGTATGATGTAACCATTTCCCATAATAGTATGTAAATGAGAAAAAATAACCATAGATTTCATCATAGGACTCCCTAGGATATTTAAAGGTAATAATTCTATTTGGGTGGTAGTTAATCAAATTACAAATTCAACACATACCATTGATATCAAGTAATTTTATATATTGACCAAATATTTATAATATACATAAAATAAGTTGTAAGACTACATGGAATGACACTCATCATTGTATCTGATCAAGATTTAAGGTTTACCTTGAGGTTATAGAGAAGACTTTAGCAAGTACTGGATATAAAGTTGAGTTTTAGTACTACTTATCACCCTCAGATGACTCGTCAGTATGAGAGAACCATTAAAAATCTAGAGGATATTATAAGATCACGTTAAATGTATTTCCAAGTATTTTAAGATCAAAACATTCCTCTATTTGAGTTATTATATAAAATAACTTTCCATTCTAGCAATCAAATGTAACCTTATAAGGTTTTTTATAGAAAGAGGTGTTGGACTCTAACATACTGGGATGAAGCTAGCGAGTGAAAGCATATAAGAACTCATCTTATCGAAGAGATGATAGAGAAGGTTCAAACCACTCAACATCATATAAAGTATATTAAAATTCTATAAAAAATATCATTATATAATCATTGATGAGACCTACAGTTTAAGGTCAGAGATAAGGTGTTCCTTTGTATATCATTGTGGAATAAATTCATGAGGTTTGGGAAGAATATAAAGCTTATTCATATTTATATAGGACCCTTTGAGATCCTTGATCACATTAGAGTTGTGGCATATCAACTAGAACTCCAACACAACATATATCAAGTACATTAAGTGTTCCATGTATCCCTCTCAAGGAAGTACATACTAGACTACTCATTTGTACTAAATATAGCATTTATACTTTTGGAGAATAATATTTTATATAATTAGTAGCTGATGAATATATTATATCATAGAGAAAAATTTATATGAAACAAGATAACTTACCTAGTTAAAGTACCATTGGAGAACCACATATTTGAGGAAGCAACTTGAGAATTGGAAGGGGTGATGAAAAAGAAGCACCCACATCTATTTTAGTGTATGAAATGAAATTTTAATAGTGAAAATTTTAATGGGGGGAATAATGTAATGTACCAAAATTTTAAAAATGAAATACACCTTTTAATTAATAAATGACTTATTATGAAATGTATTTTTAGAGAACACATGCACTATATTTCATTTTGTTATTTTTAACCATTGTAAAACATAACCAACATTTTTAGATCAGGGTTAAAATACCATTAATCATCATAACCATTGATAATATAGTCGTTCTACTGTGAAAATTAAAATTATTATATATTACGTATTATGGTAAAGTTTAATTGAAACAAATGAAAAAATTGACTGCCTTGACTAGTAGTATTGTACCCTATGAAGCCCATTTATTGAAGCTTCCTAGAGAGATGGAAGCATTGGGATTTTCCATTGAATAAGAACAAGAATATATTAAAAAAATGAAAGTTGAGTGAAAATGTGTATAGTAAAATTTAAAGATTTTCAAGATCATGTATGTAACAACCAAATATTTTGTGAAATATATTTTTTTGAAATAATTTAATATTGTTGATATTTTTCATTTAATGTAACACTGAATATAACTTGTGTTATATGAAAGAACGAAATTATTATTGAATTTTATGCAATAAAAATTTGAGATTATTCTAAAAAAACATATATTATATTTTGATACATAAAACACTATGTTTTTCTTGTGTTGTATACAATTTCGAATTCTTTTGATAACATACGTTACATGCAAGACCTAGTTTTACCAAACTATAATGTACTCTTAATAATATTATTAAAATATCATTATAGTTGGAAACTCGGCATTGGAATTGAGGTTATGAAAATATTAATTAAATAATGAAAATATTGTTTACACATGTATATAATAAAAATTATTTTGTGACCAATTAACTTGAAATGAAAATAAAACCCTTTTGAAAATATAGGAAATCTATTGCTAGAAATCTATATTAATGAAATTAAACTTGTTTTAACTCAATAAATTAATTATACCACTTTTGATAAATTTTTTTAATTTAATATATATATTATATTAATTCAACTAATCAATGTTCATCTTATGTATTTTCTAGACAAGAGATAAGAATAAAACAAATTTTACACTTAAAGATATATGTTTTTATAAAAGGTAATTTTAACTCCTTTTAATTGAAAGACTATTTTAAATATATTTTTTGAAACTTTTATAAAGTAAATTTGATAAAATTAAATTAAATTTTTAAATAACAATTTCAAAATTAGATTAGGGTAAATTTTTGTTATTTTGATAAGTTTCACTTTCAGATGAATAATGAAAAATACTGAATTTTAACTGAAAAATTATTCCTCTTATAATATATTTATATAGTTAAATTAAATTTTAATTTGTTTTTAAAGTTTAATTAGATCAAATATACATCAATTAATAGATTTTTTTTTTCATTTTAAAAAATTTCACGTTGAAATTGTATGGTAAAATATTTCAATCGTTTGAACTTTTTTACTTTGAAAACCTATTGTCTCATTCCGTCTACAAGATTAATTTTAAATTAATTTACACCACTTTCTTGATTATAATTTTGAAAAATGTATTAAATATTTTTACTCAGAATAATTTTTATTTTCTAATAAGTTTAACTATGTTTTTTTACCAAAATTATTAGTGAATATAAATAAAATTAATTATAATAATTAATGTAAAGATGAGATTATTTAATGGTTAAAATTTAATCTTAAAATGATAAATAACCTAAAAAATTGTCAAAAATCCATTTATGGACATAAATTGACTATATTATATATTTTATTGAATATTTACCATTATTTGAGGAACTTTATGTAAGAGATACCTCCCAAGAGAGCTTTCCTTTTTATATTTATAAGAATTCCACTCCTTCTCCAGTATAAAATGGAACTCGCATCCCTCACTTATTCAGAAATCTAAATCCATTTGGATCAGACAAAACATACCAAAATATTATCCCAAATTCCCTAAATTCATCCTATATGCCTCACTTTAGGTATAAATCCAATAATGTAATCCCTTTGGTGAAGACCAAAAAGAGTTACCTAAAGAAGAGGCAACATCCTTCCACATGCACTTTTATTTTATTTCATTCTACACCCACTCAATTATTCTTGTTCCATCATTATAAAATAAAATATGTATCCTTAATATATTAATATATTTTAATGTTAAGTATTATACCTAAAAATACACACCATTTCATAAAATTATATACACAATCATCATCCATGTGTATGATAGACTACTGCCTCACGAACAGATGTCATTCATTATTCTATTACCTCCTTTGAAGGTTGGAAATAATGATGAAATTAATACTTTTATATTATATATATGATTTTTATGATTTATTTATGTTTATTTAATTATTAATAAACACATATATTCTTTATTTACATTTTTTGGGATTCAATAACTTTATTTGTGGACGTGTGGACTACTGCCTACTCAATGCAATGTGATTTGTTCACCGTTTACATTGAATGTATTATGGATGAGTTTAGTAAACATATATGACATATATGAAATAATAATTCTTCTATAATGATAATATATATATAGATATATGTTATTTACTTTCTTTCTTTCATTACAATAAGAAAATGGAAACAACATTTATGCGTATGTACAACCTACCGTCTCCATAAAAGGTGTATTTAAATTCATATTTATATATTTTATAGATTATTATAAATAAATATATACTGAATATATATGATATTTATATCATGTTTATAATTTTTTATGTGATGAAACCATGATATAATTAAGATAAAAACATAGAAAATCAAAACATATGTGAAAAACAAAGCGGTTATTACCCGAAACGTAACATTGACATAAAATTGTTATTAAAAGGGTAATATAAATTCATAATAAAATAAAATATGTTATTATATATAATAATATGTTTATCTGGTAGATTTATAATGAAATTATATTTGTTATATAAGAGTTTTGAACATGTATAATGAAATTCAAGACTTAAGGTAGGGGTTTTCTCATCTCACTTTTATTTTTGTGAGATATATGATATATTCACCACTTATTATTATTGTGTGGTGTATATAATTTTATATGAAATGTTATATCATGAATTTTATTAATTTAAATATATTAAAATTTTCAATTGATGTTACTATTTCATGGGTATCACGATTCAAAAGTTATTCAAGTACTTAGGGGATTTCTAGTATCACTTTTATTTAAACGAGACTTATGACTTATTGACCACTTGTTTCTTTTTTGAGGTGTATATACTGAACATGAATTTATTATATTATTAATATAATTAATTTTATGGGTATTCAAATATCGATGTTATGATATCTATTTCATGGGGTTTATGGTTCAAAAGTTACCAATTCGGTAAAGTAATTTTGTCTTAATTTTTCTTCTTTGAGATACATGCCTTACTATACATGTATATTGTTTTATGAGGTTTATATACTAACCTTTGACATGTTATATCATTAATATACTTATTTTATGGATATTTTAATATTCATGTAATGTTATCATTTCATGGGTATTATGATTTAAGGTTAACAAAGTGGTAATTGTTTATTACTACAATCTCATCATTTATTGGGATTGTTTATGATTATTCTTACATTGATGAAATATTATGATCCATGACTCAAGAAATATCTTTAATTTTATTATACTGTAGTTATTAATGATATATTCAAATAATTTTACCATTCTCCCACTCTTTGGTACTTATGATAATTAAGAAAGTGTTTTTAAGAAAATTCAACTTTATCAATCTCTTTGGTCAGAAATTAGTGCTGTTTCAGAATAATGTTTTCTAAATATGTTTAAAAATCTTTTAAATGAGATTTCAATATAATTTTCAAGGAAAAAATATTTAATTTTTTTTAAAAAGTTATTTAAATATTTTTCAAAGTTTCCTTTATATGTTTTCAAGGTTATTTTCAAAGGAAATGGGTTTTACAATGTTTAATGTTTGAAAAAGTGTTTTTCAAAGTGTAAAGGATATTTCCCTAAAGAAATTTTTTAAATTATTTTTAATGATTAATTTATATGTTTTCAAATTTGTTTTTAAATAAATGTATTTTGAAATTTTTATATGTTTTTAAAAGTTATTTGTAAATAAAATTTATGTTCTATGTGATCTTTCAAAATCATTTTCCATCTAAGATGGGATAATTTGATATAGTTTATGATTTACTAAAGATATGATCTAAGGATACCATTCGTATTCATTCTATTGATGTTTTATGTTTTTATTTCATAATGTTTATGGAACCCATTTCTTTTCCATGGGTAAAACATGTTTGAAATAGATTGTTATGAAACCCATTTTTTCCCCAAGATAATCATGTTTCAAAGAGATTAACATAATAGCCCTTTATTTTCCATGGATTAATCAAGTTATTATTTTTTTTGTGTTTTTATTATGATATAAAATTTCATTGTACATTATTCATGTTGTAGTTCACGTACAAAACTTTTATGATGGGGTGGACCATATAGTGTTGGGTAATCCTGTTACAGCTTATACGAGGGGGTGTCCCAGATGGCGCTTGATAAGATCATTATAAATTATACAATGTGGTGGCCGAGATAGTGCTCAGTAAGCCCATTAAAACTTTTATGATGGGGTGACCTAGATATCATTAGGTAATCCTGTTACATATTATATGATGGGGTGGCCTAAATTGCACTGGGTATTCTTGTTATATCTTATATGATGGGGTGACCCAGATAACACCGGGTGAGCCCGTTATAGCTTACCTAATGGGTGAGACCTATTTCTACCTCTAATGAATTGGTAAAGATTTATATATCATAGTAAAATGATGGTAACAAGTTTAATAGATTGATACACTATTGAAATAAGTTATAACCTGATCTATTGTAATGAAAGGGCTATGACAGGGCTTGGTGGTGTCTCCTGCCCAGTGGGTGTTGCCCCAATGAAGCGACCTGATATTTTTTTTCCAATAAGACTTGACTTAAAGGTAATGAATTTATATTGTTATGTGTATTACACAAGTCTATGTATTATTGTAATGATATTATCTCACGCCTCATTATATTTTATTTACTTATGATTCATGTCTTATGAACTTCTAATATTTATGCCATGTCTCATGATTACAATCTTTGATATGAAAGGTATGATCTTAAAATGTTATATTCACGATCTCATAACCTTATCATTATGTTATTCCTATTTATCTCTCGTGTTTACCCTTATTGAGCATTTGATCTCACCCCTTTCTTATGTTTCTTTTCCCTAGGTTATAAAGAATGGTTTTAAGTATGAGCACTAAAGGGGAAGATCATTAAGGGAGAAATTAAAGATCTTTCACCAAGATAGAAGATTATGTTAAAAATCTTACAAAGACACTAAATAATTATAGTCCTTAGGAATTCAATTTCTTAATGTTTTGAATATTCATATAAAATGATTTAATATCCATGTGTGAGAAGTGAGGGTCAGTAGTTGGTATCAAAGGAAAGGTTTAGTCAACCTTTGGAAACTAGGATGAGAAAACATTAGTGATATCCATAGGAATATTAATAAGGATATTTATAGGGATTACTATAAGTATAAAAATAAGGTGTTATATATTTAAAAGTAAGTGTCACAATTTAGGAATATTATATGTAATTTTCATGATTATGCGGTGTTATGCTATGATAAGTGTTTCTCACACTATGCTTTCCAGTCTTAGTCAATAACGAAAATTAGAAGGAACTAAGTTAATATTGAATGTTTTAGATGTGTAAAGTATGGGAATTATACAAATCAATGTACTAAGTGGAAATATAATAAAGTGAATAAGGAAGGTGATGTGATTATTGGTTATACTACTAAAGATAAAGAGACTGCAAAGGACATGTGAAAGGTATGAGATGTTCTAATAGTACTATTCACATTAAATGTAAGAATCATTATTAGATTTCAGTTGAGGAACCTTAAGACATGATTTATATTTCATATTCTAGTAAAGGGGTATTAAGGAATAAGATGATGATGTATGAGTAATTATTTAAGAATAAATATGGATTATTTAATTGTATATGTTTTGGAATTCAAATATTATTTTATATGAATCATGAAATATAAGATTATTTTCAGTATTAGTTTTCTAATGAGGATTTAAAATGATATTTTGAATGGTGATGATGACTTTTAAAAGCTATTTAATGGAAATGTGATATTTTGATTAAGGTAAGGTAACCCTAAATGTGTTTTTGATGTTGATAAAATTGTGTTTAGCATAGATAAAGAGATTATTAGTATGGATAAAGTAAATTGGATAGTACTGATTACCATGAAACTGGTTATTAATAGTTGAAAAAGTGGTCTTTGTTATCATGGATGAAGTTTATGACATTTTTGGATTTAAGAAATATATCCAATAACATTTATAATAAGAAATAATGAATGTTTTCAATAAGGATCATTGCTAATTCAGGTTATTACCATTTTTTAAGAGAATACATGATGAAGGTATTCACATGTTTGGTATGTGACAACCAAGAGATAATTTATATTGGGGATCAATGTTAAGTTTATTTTGATAAATTTAGTGACCTTATTTCAAAAGTATTTGATTTTAATCTTTCATAAGGGTTACAAGGTTGACCATTTGTTGAATATTTTAAGTAAAACTTTGGATGAGGTTTTTATATTAAAGTATTATATCACCATATGAGGATTTATGCATATTGGATAAACTCTGCTAACCTTTTTTCAGTGATGATGACTAAATATATATATAATTACTTATAATTCTACATATTTATCTTATGATATATTAGTGCTTTAGGGATAAACATTTCACCTTTATTTCTCTAAGTATGAGATGAAGTGGAAATTTATTAATGAACAAAAAAATTGTGAGATTGTACATATAAAGTGGAATAAAATCAATTAAATATATCTCATTGTGAAAATTCATCAACTTTAGGATAAAATGTTGTCCTGTTATCATCATTTTTATGATATCAATGACCTATTCATGCCTAATTATCTTATTGTTTTATTTTTACTAACCTTATTTGGATCAACCACTTTTTTTTATAATCATGGATATTTATCACTCTTTATAGTTATTTACACTTTTATTCCATGCCCATGTTTTCACTTTCCACCAATATTCATCTACGTGGAACCCTAATTATGAGTTACTTTAGGTAACCATTATTCTTCCAACCTTACCTTTTTAAAGGTTTTTTGGCCTATATGGGTAATCTTTTGCCGTTCCGGAGAAGCATGAGACAAACATTGATTTCTCACTTGATGTTTGCAGATGATTCTCTTTTCTTCATTAATGCTAGTGTTAGATCAGTTTGTGGTCTCATCAGAGTGCTAGATGAGTACTAATTATGGAGTGGGAAATCGATTAATAGGGAGAAGAGCAGTTTTTTCATTTCCAATAAATGTGGTGACAATCAGGTTATCTCTATCTCAAGACTGTTGAATATGCAGAAAGGTTCTTTTTCTCTGACCAATCTTGGTTCCCCTTTAGATCCTGGTAATATTCATATTAGAGACTTTGATGATATAGTGAGTAGAATCTTGAGGCATGTTCTTGATTGGAAAAACTGATTTTTATCTTTTGGAGGAAGGATTTCATTAATCAATAGCGTGTTAACAACTATTTCGATCTATGTTATTTCAACTTGCAATGTTCCGAAGGGGGATATCTTGTCTATTGACAAATTCCTGGATGATTTTATTTGGGATACCCAGTTTTAGGGGAAATGTCATTGGACTTCATGGGAGAAAGTGTCTAGACCAATTCAGGAAGGTGGCGCCAACATCAGAAGTCTTGGGGATACAATTCACTACTTGCATACAAAGCTTGCATGGAGAGTTGTGGAGGGCTGTACTCTTTGGGGGAAAATTATGTCCTTGCAAGGTGAAGAACATTTAGAGGAAAGAAGAAATGTTTCAACTTTCTGGCCTTTAATACAAATCTTTTTTCCTATTATTTGCCAACACTCTCGCTGGATTATAGGGAGGAAAGATATATCTTATTGGAATCATAACTAGACTGGGTCAGTTATTGGTTTTCCAGGTTTCCCTGCTCCAATGATCTCCTTCATAGAAGCTTGTAGTTATCCTACTTTCATCAATACTATTATTGATGAGGAAAAAAATAATACTTGTGATCTTATTACATTAGATATGGAACCGGACAGATGCGTTTTTACTGCCTCAAAATCTGGTATGTTTTCTTCTAAAGATTTTCAGAATATTTCTAATTCCTAGGATTAGTATGACTCTTGGAATGATATGATATGGTATAATATAATTCCCATAAAATTTAATTTTCTTGTATGTAGAATTATAAATCAGGATATTCCTATAGATGAGAATGTGAAAAGGAGGGGAATTTATTTGGCTTCTAAATGTAACTGTTGTAGTGCCAATAAAGAGGAGGATTCCAATCATCTGTTTTTTGAGAGTGATTGGGGTTTGGATGTTTGTAGTTTTTTTGGAAAATTAACTAATGTTTCAGATTCTCTCCTTGCTGGAATTCCTTTTCTGGAGAGGTGGTTCTATGGTTCAAATAGTGTTGGTTCTGAAAAATAGCCAGATCTGAAATCCTTAGTGCAGGGTGTTGGTGTTTATGGTAGGAAAGGAACAAAGATCATTTTGAAGATTTTCAATGCTCAAAAAGTTCAGTTGTTTTCAGGACTAAACATATTTTACTTGACTTGGTTCGGTATTCTAAAATTTCAAGTGATGCTCCTTCCTTGAGGTATATTTGTCCAAGCTTGCCTCATCCAGATCTTATGAGGAGAGGAAACTGGGCCAGTTGGTGTCCTCCTAACATGGGTCTTAAGATGAACTTTGATGGATCCTATGTTGAAGTCTTTATTCGGGGTGGTGGTGTAGTACGTGATGGGAGATAAAGTATTTTAATTTCTTTTTCTGCTCTTTATGGGAGAGGCAGTTCCATTCAAGCTGAAGCTGAGGCGATGTATACAGGGATCATGTTGTGTGTTTTGAGGAACATTTCTATTTCTCAGATTGAAATAGATTAAAATATCATTTATGACTCAATGAATGGAAAGATTTATACCCCTTGGTCGATTACTTACATTATCTAAAAATGTAGAAATTGTATCGACATCAACAAGATTCACCTTTCTCATTCATTGGCGTAAAGGTAATAAAGTTTCTGATTAATTTGCTTCCTTGATGGTGGAAGACCTAGGTAGCAATGTTGTATGTTTCCATAGTATTCTTTAAATTGAACCGGAAGGGGTGGATTTGATTAGGGGAGATCAACTTGGTCTCCACCATTTCAGACCACCTTAAAATGGTTGTGCATCCTTCTCAAAACCTTGTTTGTTTTGGGCTTTCTTTATTTTATAATAAAAAAGTGCAGATTGTGGTGGTAAATGTTGTTTTGGAATTAATTTTTACAACGTGGGTTTATATGAAAGAAAATTTCATGTATTAAACCATTGATAAACTAAAAAAATTTAGATGGTGAAATTCAATTTAAGGGTGTAGAATGTAACACCCTGATATTTTTTGAAATATATATTTTCAAATTCATTTAATCTTTTTGATATTTTTCATTTCATGCAACACAAAATATCGATTTTGTTATATAAAAGCAGCAAGTTATTATTACATAATATGAAACACCAAGTTGATATTGTGCTACATGCAATAATTTGATTAGATTTTGATACATGAAACACTATGTTTATCTTGTGTTACACACAATGCTAAATTCTTTCATTAGTTTTCATTACACACAAGACATAGTTTTACCAAACTAAAATGCACTATTAATAATAATATTAAAATATTATTATAGTTGTCATATAGAAATTGTAATAGTGGTTATGAATAAGATTAATTAAATTATGAAAAAATGGTTTACACATTTATTTAAGAAGAATTATTTTGTAACCAATTAACTAGAAATGAAAATAAAACCCTTTTGAAAATATTGGAAATCTTTTACTGGAAACTTATATTTATTAAATTAAACACATTTTAACTTAATAAATTAATTAAACCACTTTTTATAAAGTATATGAATGAAATATATATATTTTATATTCATTGAACTAATTAATATTAATCTTATGTGTTTTCTAGACAAGAGATAAGAATAAAACCAATTTTATTCTTAAAGATATATATTTTTCTAAAAGGAATTTTACTGCATTTTAATAAAGATTCTATTTTAAATATAATTTTTTAAACTTTTACAAATTATATTTTAAAAAATAAACTTAAATTTTTAAATCATAATATCAAAATTATCTTAGGATGATTTTTTGGTATTTTTCTAAGAAGTTTCATTTTGGGACGAGTAGTGAAAAATTATGAATTTTAATTGAAAACTACTTTTTCATCTAATTTTTATATATATATATATTATATATATTATAATTTGGTTTTAATGTATAATTAGATCAATTATACATCAATTAGTTCAATTTATTTAATTGTAACTAATTTCACATTGAAATTCTATATAAAACATGTCAATCTTTTGAACATTTCACTTTGAAGACCCGTTGTCTCATTCTATCTATAAGATTTATTTTAAATTAATTTCTTCCACTTATATGAATAGAATTAGAAAAAATTGGATTAAATATTTTTAAATATAATAATATATAATTTATAGTAAGTTTGACGTATTTATTGACCAAAAATGTTAGTGAAAGTAATTTAAATTAATTACAACAATTAAGGTAAAAAAGAATTTACTTAATGGTTAAAATTTAATCTTTAAAGGATAAATGAATTAGAAACTTTTCTATAATCCATTATTTGCCTATAAATCTACCATATAATCTATTTTCCCATATATGGACCATTATTGACGACACATGACATAAGGGAGACCTCTCAATAGTGTTTTTCTTTTTTTTATATTTACAAGAATAACACTCCTCCACTATGACAAACTTGATCTTTTATTACAAAATTAAAAATAATATATTACATAAACTTCACTTGATACAACATAGAATATCGAGAGGTCTAGTGTCATTGGGACTTAGGATCATTACATAACAACTAAAAACATGAAATACAACATCTTTATTGAAAACTTCCTTTACATGACCACTACATTCCCTCGTAATTATCATTTCATGAGATTACCTGATGACATTGATAAGAAAAGGGTGAGATATAAAGCCCAGTAAGGGAATAATAATGGAATAACATGAAGAATACAATACCTGTTACAAAATAGTCATGTCAATAAATCAAAAGAGAATCATAAACATAAAGGCATGATAAAGCATGATAATCATAACATGGAAATGTGGAAACAACACTTAACATGGAATTAGCATGAGCCAAGTCTCATTGCACATGGAGCATGAGTAAATCCTCATTGATCATGAAGCACGAGTAAAACCTCATTTCACTTGAATTAGCATTAGTAAACACCCATTTCACATGACATATCATGATACTATACTTTACCCAATGCATTGGAGCACTATAATGGAACACCCCTAATAAACATTTCATTTCATGCATAAGTGTGCCACATAGATCATAAAACATCTAATCATTCAACATAATCCTTTATTCCATGATAAAAAAATGTGGAATACATAAATGAAACTCTTTAAACAATAAGTAAATTCACATAAAGGTGAATACCCTTGATAGAGAAATGGGCATGGGATTCACTACATAATGAATTTTCCTTGGAAAAGCACGGTGCAATTTCAGCTGCATAACGGCGTGACATAAGAACTCATAAAAATTGTTGATGAGAGAGAGAGAAAGGGGTGTCTCATAATATTTACATTACATGGACAATAAGGGGGTAATATAGATATACGTCCCAATAAAGTTAATGGAATTTAGATTCACGATACAAAATAATTGCTTGAATGTAAATGAGGAGAGATAAATTCCTTTCGGAATTTTGGCATAGTAACGGGTGTACATGGGAGGAATTTAATGAGAGAGAAAGGGGTCTCCCATCATTCAAACATAAAGAGGGAAGTATTGGGGAGGTACTAAACCATACCCAAACATTTATGATACAAATTAAAAGGGCATAACAATTTAAAGAATATTGGATAAAAATGAGAAAGGAAGAAAAAACCCTTACTTGGAAGTGTGCTTCCAAAGGATTGAGAGAGGTTTGAGAGAGACTTCTTGGGAGCTTGGGGCACCTTGGGAGGATTCTAGAGAGGGGAGGGCATAACTTGGACGGACTCCAAAGGCTTTGAGTGAGGAGGAAGTGGGAGATTGTGTGGGTTTATATAGGAAAGGTGAGGGGATTATTTATTATTTAGGTTTGGGACACCCCACATTAAACTAATCCAAACCACAAACCAGCCCAGGGTTTTTTCCCATGGTTTTTAGAAAATGGAAGTGGAAAAAAATACTTTATAAGGCCAAAGTCTGAATTTCTTAAAATAACGGGGTTGATTATGTGGAGGTGAGTCACACTCCCAAGTAAAACAATTTAAAAAGACAAAATGATTAATAAGTCTTGAAGGGTCCATTAATGCTTTATAAAATAAGTCAAACAAACCCAAAATAAAAACCGACATTTGTCAAAAATTCACAGGTTTTGAAAAAAATGGATTTTGAACCTTAATAAAAATTACAATTGCATTCAAAAAATTATACGATCATTTATATTTAATAAAAAACAATTTAAAAACAATAATAATATTTTATTAAAATATTATTTAATTCAAAAATCCATTAATTCATCAGAATAGATTTCTTAGTTGATCAGTAACTAAAAATACTATTTTTTCTTTAAAAACTATTTACAAGGTAACAATAATAAAATGAAAGTATATTCATTATTATATACAAAAAATAATGTATATAACCATAGTACTAAGGTCTTGTTACATAACCCCTTATAACACCCACATAAGACCAAAGAGTAAGGTGTGCGATGTTGACGGACTCTTGGGGTGGCTTGGATACCATTGCTTAGGTGGTAATATCTATCAACTTCCATTTCTCTCGTAGGTGGTCCTGATCGAGATAAAAATAATCAAGCTCGACTTAGGCTTAGTCAAGAGCGAAGCCCAATGACACCACCTCCTTTTTTAGCTCTGACAAATGGGATTCGTATGGGGAACATCTACTGGATGAGGCCATCACTTCCTTTGTCTAAGTAAATTGGATTTGGTAAAGACTTATATTTATACTAATCATGTGATCACTGTTCAACAACTATATTATCAGCAATCACAATTCCTAACATAAAACCAAAGAAGTTGACATTTTATATAAACATTTTACATAAAGAGACATTTAATTAGATCAAGAGGGATTTTCATTAATGAAAGTTTGGGTTGTTACAATCCCCCCCCTTAAAAAATATATCCTTAAAAATTTTCTTTTCCCACATTAAAAATGATGTGGGTAACTATGGTTCATCATCTCCTCTAATTCCCACATCACTTCTTCAAACTTGTGGTTTCTCCACAACACCTTAATGAGGGGCATTGTCTTATTTCATAGAACTTTTTCTCTATGATCTAAGATCTTCCCTGATTTATCCTCATAAGAAAGATCATCCTCTAACTGTACCACCTCTGAAGAGAGTACATGTGAAGGGTCTAGTACGTACTTCCTTAAGAGGGATACATGAAAGACATCATGTACTTTGACCATGGTAGGTGGAAGTTCTAGTCGATAGGCCACAACCCCAACACGATCAAGAATCTCGAAGGGGCTGATGTACCTTGGAATTAACTTCCCTTTCTTTCCAAATCTCATGACCTTCTTCCACGAAGATATGCATAGAAATACCATGTCTCCAACTTTAAACTCAAGGTCTTGTCGACAGTTATATGCATAACTCTTCTGTTGACTCTAGGATGCCTTGATATGTTGCAAAATGGTTTCCACATCTCCACCATTTCTTCAACCATTTCTGGTCCAGGCATCTTACTCTCACCGAAATCATCCCAACATGCATGAGTTCTACACCTTTTCCCATAAAGGGCTTCATATGGTTCCATTTTGATGCTCGAGTAGAAACTGTTATTATAAGAGAAATCAACCATAGGAAGATGTTGATCCCATCCTCCTTTAAAGTCTATTGATCATGCTATTAACATGTCCTCAAGTGTTTGAATAGTACACTCAGATTGGCCATTAGTTTGAGGATGATAGGCCGTATTGATGTTCAGTTCAGTATTTAGAGAATGTTTAATACTCTTCCAAAACATAGAGGTGAATCTTGGATCTCGATCAGACACAATAGATAGTGGTACTCCATGAAGCCTTACCACTTCCCTGATATATATGCATGCTAGTTGATCCAATGAGAAATTCTTCTTAATAGAAATGAAGTGTGAAGACATTGTAAGATGATCCACAACAACCCAGATTGCATTGTTGCCTTTGGATGTCTTCAGAAGTCCTATGACAAAGTCCATGGTGATGTTATCCCATTTACATTTTGGTATGGACAATGGTTGCATCATCCCCTTAGACTTATGCCTCTCTTCCTTCACTTATTAACACACTAGTTACTTTGATGTATATTCAATGATCTTCTTCTTCATATTGTCTAACCAATAATTGTCTTGGAGATCTCAATATATCTTTGTGTTTCTTGGGTGAATAGAGAAATTTGAACTATGGGAATCATCCAAAAGTTCCTTCTTCCACTTAGGACTTGATGGAACAAATAGTATTTTCCCAAATCTCATAATTCTCTTTTCATTAACATTAAAATCAGAAGATTTTCCTTTTTCGATAGCTTCCACTTTTTCCTGAATTCCCACATCACCCTTTTGAGAATCCTTTAACCTTTCCAAAAGTGATGGTTGAGCAATCATTTGTGAAAGGATTAATGATATTCCCTTCTTTATGATTCCCATGTACATCATCAAATCTAAGAAGATTGGATCCTTTTAAATTCTCATTAATGATAGAATCACTGTGTCCTTTATACATAGGGCATCAGCCACCTTTTTCGCTTTCCCAGGGTGGTAATGGATTAATCAGTCATAGTATTTGATTAGATCTAACCATCTTTGTTGGTGCTTGTTCAACTCTTTCTGTGTGAATATATATTTGAGGCTTTTGTGGTCAGTATATATTTCACACTTCTCCCCAAAGAGATAATGCCGCCAAATTTTCAAAGAGAAGATTACTACATCCAACTCGATGTCATGTTTTGGATAGTTCTATTCATGAAATTTGAATTTCCTTGAAGCATAGGCAATGACTTTTTCATTTTTCATCAACACACATCCCAGACTCTTCTTTGAAGCATTACAGAATACCACCAAAATTTATCCACTTGTGGGTAAAGTGAGCATGAGCGCACTGATAAGCCTCCTTTTCAACTCTTTGAAGCTTTATTCACATTGATCACTCTAAGAAAACTTTACTCCCTTTCGAGTTATCTTGGTAATAGGGTTGGAAAATCATGATAAAATTCTCACAAATCATAGATAATATCCATCTAACCCCAAGAAGCTACGTATATCCATTTCTGATGATGTCCTTGGCCATCCATCAATTTAATTTGATTTAGAGGGATCCATAGATATCCCATTACTTGTGATGATATAGCCCATGAATGAGACCTCCTTCAACCAGAACTCACACTTGATGTACTTTTCATAGAGATCCTCCTTTCAAAAGGTCTCTAGTATAGTTCATAGATGATTCTCATGATCCTCCTTGGTTTTGGAGTATATTAGAATATCATCTATAAATACTACCACAAATTTTTCAAGGTAATCTCTAAAGACTCTATTCGTCCAGTCTATAAAGATTTCTGGAGCATTCGTGAGTCCAAAAGGTATTACTATGAATTCATAGTGCCCATATATTGTACGAAAAGCAATCTTGGGGATATCTTCCTTCTTCACCCTTACTTGATAATATCCCAACCACAAATCCACCTTGGAGAAGTATTGTGCTCTACGTAGCTGATCGAACAAGTCATCTATTCATGGGAGAGGATACTTATTCTTTATCGTGATTTTGTTAATCTCACGATAATCGATGCAAAGGTGCATTGACCCATATTTCTTCTTGACAAAGAGGACTGGTGCACCCCATAGCGAAGCACTTGGGAATATAAACCCTTTATCCAGATTCTCATGTAGTTGCTTCTTTAGCTCCTCAAGCTCTACAACATCCATTCTATATGGAGTCTTGGATATTGGTAACACCCTAGGTATAATTTCAATTGAGAATTCAACATCTCTTCTAGGAGGAAGACCAGTCAATTCCTCAGGAAAAACTTCAGTGAATTCTCTCACAATAGGAATGTCTTATAGGATGGTTGCCTCCTTAGAATCAATCATCTGATCCAGATACACATGCTCATATGGAAGTAATATCCACGCTTGAGATGATGGAGCTAAATAAGATTCATCTTCCTCCTTTCACTTGTAAAGAATCGGGGGTCAATTATCAACATGGAGATTGATTTCCCTCTCATGACAATTTATGCTGTCTTTATATAAGGAAATCCAATCCATGCCAATAATTGTATCAAATTCCACTAAAGAGAGTATTACAAGGTTTTTCGGGAAGTTTAATCCACAGATTATGATAGGGGAGGAGTTATATTCATGGGATGCAATGATTACCCCATTTTTCGTACTCACCGACATATTCACTTCCATGATTTATGGTGGTGCTGGGATTGTTCTACTAAACTTTAGAGATATAAAAGAATGCATAAAACTTGAATCAAAAGGTAAGTTCGCTATTCTTGAATGAATAACTAGCGTACTTATCACCACTTCATTGTTTGGATTCACTTAGGTAGTAGTGATGGAAAAATCTCGACCTCGCTACCTTGGAGGTTATTGGTTGCCTTCTAAAACCCTTGGCTTAGGGAAATGATTTGTAAGATTCCCAGTTTCTTTGCAGTTGTAGTAATGAACAATGCATTAAGGTTCGAATGGAGCATTCCTCTCTTATGTTGAAGCCGCGGATTTTTATTTTCAGCAGTTAACTGCTAGGTTCCCTTCTCTTCCACACCTAAAGCATTTCCTCGTCCCCTTCAGGTAATTTCCCAGGTGATTCTTTCCGCACCTTTGGCAAGTGAGGTGCTGGATCTTCTTAGTACCATTGGATTTATCCATCAGACTACCAGCATTGAAGTCCACATTACACTTCTTATCCCCATGATACCCCTAAGATTCTCTGATCTCCATTTCAACCTTGAGGGCACATTAGACAATTTCTTCATAGCTGTCGAAGTCACGGATTGCCAGCGCTTTCTGTAGGCTAGGTTTCAGCCCACCAAAAAAGCAGCCAACCTTGTATTTGGGGGTAAAAAAAAAGTTGAAAGAATATCATGAAATAATTTTTAAGTTTTCCTTGTACACTCCAATAGATTCGTTGTCTTTTTGCTTGAAAGCAAGGAAGTACCTTTCCATATTAATCCGGAGGGTGCGTTGAAAATATTTATCGAAAAAAAGATTCCGAAAATCCTTCCATTTCAACGCCTCGATCTCCTCCTCAGGCTTTGTATTTTTGATCAATTCCCACCATTGATTAGCTTCACCCTCCATATGATAAGCATCTAATAGAACCTTCTCTTGTTTATAACATTGAAGGATAGGGAATATCTTTTCAATGTAGTTGATCCATTGTTCAACAACTGACGGATCAATTGATCCATTAAAATTAGGAGGCCTTTATCTCATGAAGCTCTCGATAGTGACTTGTTATTTATTAGGGGGGTTGAACGTTCCTCTTGACCCATGTTTCTATTCAAATCTTGATTTTTCTGAGAGAGAAGCATGACAAAGTTCACAATTCCCACTCCCATTGGATTGGGCATCTCATTAGTACAATCATCACATTGATCTTCACATCGTTTGTTAGCCCAAGTCCTACTATTACCGACCATTGGCTAGAATAAAAGGAATGTTAGGGTTAACACATAAAGGGTAATCCAAGGAAAAAACTAATGACTTATAATTTTTTTTATTTCCTTAACATATGAATCTATTGGCTTCAATCTATGTTATCTGTGACTTACTTTCTAACATATATTCTTAGGGAATTTTTTTTGTCCCTTAATAATGGTTCATACTAAACTTGTGAATTTACCAAAGCATATCCCTTGGGAGTTTCATAACCAAGAGTGCATCAAGGCCCGTTGTCATGAACCAGTTCCCGTTCGAGTTTAGTTCAAAGTGGTGTTTTCAGGTTTTACCCCTAGGGTACATCTATGCCAGAGTCGCCTCTACATACTCGTATCCAGACATGGATGCATTTTCTTGATAAACCACTTACTCAATACTCACCAAAGCTTAAGGATGTTTTTATTATACCTAGTCTTTTCTCTAAGGATTCACTAGGTTTTTCTAATTCTAATCCCAAAAATAACTAAACCTATCCTCTAATACCAACTATGAAAACCCTGATATTTTATTACACAATTAAACATAATTTATTACATAAACATCACTTGATACAACATATAAGATCGAGAGGTATAGTTTGTTTGGGGATTAGGATCATTACATAACAACTTAAAACATGAAATACGACATCTTTATTGAAAACTTCCTTTACATGACCACTACATTCCCTCGTACTTATCATTGCATGGGATAACCTAAGGAAATGCATAAGAAAAAGTTGGACTATAAAGCCTAGAAAGGGAATAATCATGGAATAATATGATGAATACCATACATGTTAGACAATAAGAATATCAATAGAGCACAATAGAAGCATAAACATAAAGGCATGATAAATCATGATAATCATAACATGGAAATGTAGCAACAACACTTAACATGGAATTAGCATGATCCAAGGCTCATTGCACATGGTGCATAAGTAAATCCTTATTACACATGAAGCATGAGTAAAACCTCATTGAACTTGAATTATCATGAGTAAACACCCATTTCACATGATGTATCATGATACTATACTTTACCCAATGCATTGGTGCGCTATAAGGGTGCACCCTTCTTAAGCATGTCATTTCATGCATAAGTGTGCCACATGGATCATAAAACATTGAATCATTCAATACAATCTTTTATTCCACGATAAAATAATGTGGAATAAATATATGAAACTATTTAAACAATAAGTAAATGCACATAAAGGTGAATACCCTTGATAGAGAAATGGGTATGGTATTTACTTCACAATGACTTTATCTTGGAAAAGCACAGTGCAATTTCGACAGCATAACGACGTGACATAAGAACTCATAAAAATGGTTGATAAGAGATAAAGGGGTGTCTCATTATATTTAAATTACATGGATAGTAAGGGGGTAATATAGATACATGTCCCAAAAAATTTAATGGAATTTAGATTCCTGATACAAAAGAATTGTTCGAATGTAAACGAGGAGATAGAAATTCCTTTCAGAATTTCGGTATAGTAACGGGTGTACATGGGAGGCATTTAATGAGAGGGAAATGGGTCTAACATCATTCAAAAATAAATAGGGAAGTATGGGGGAGGTTCAAAACATACCCCAACATTTATAATTGAAATTAAAAGGGCATAACAATTTAAAGAATATTGGTAAAAATGAGAAAGGAAGAAAAACCCATACTTGGAAGTGTGCTTCCAAAGGCTTGAGAGAGGATTGAGAGAGGCTTGATGGGAGCTTGAGGAACCCTGGGAGGAGTCTAGAGAGAGTACGGAAGAGGTTGGACCAACTCCAAAGGCTTTGAGTGAGGAGGAAGTGGGAGCTTGGGTGGGTTTATATAAGAAAGGTGAGGGAATTATTTATTATTTAGGTATGAGACACCTCACATTAAACTAATACAAACCACAATCCAACTCATGGTTTTTGGAAAAGGGAAGTGGGAAAAAATATTTTATAATTCCAAAGTCCTAACTTATTAAAATAATGGGGTTGCTTATGTGGAGGTGAGTCACACTCCCATGGAAAACAATTTAAAAAGACAAGATGTTTAATAAGTCTTGAAGGGTCCATTAATTCTTTGTAAAATAAGTCAAACAAACCCAAAACCACATTATTTTAATGGTAAAAAATATATTGGCTGAACATAAAGATTATAGTATTTTATTACATCACTATTGGGTCATTATGATGTCATAAAACACATTATATATTTAAACAGTATTTAATTTTTACCCAAAAATTTGACTGTCTCAGAAAATTATAAAAAATTAACCATTGGATAATTTCAACGTCCTAATTCTAAAAATAATATTTATTTTATCTAAATAATTTTCAAAATATGTTAATTTTTTTTAAAATAAAACCAACATTTATCGAAACTTCATGGTTTTTGACAAAAATGGATTTCGAACCTTAATAAAAATTACAATTGTATTCATAAAATTATACGATAATTTATATTTAATAAAAAATAATTTAATAACAATAATAAAATTTTATTAAAATTTTATTTAATTAAAGAATCCATTAATTCATCAAAAATAGATTTCTTAGTTAAACATTGATTTAAAGTACTATTTGTGCTTAAAAACTATTTACAAGGTAACAATAATAAAATGAAAGTATATTCATTATTATATACAAAAAATAATGTACATAACCATAATGATAAGGTCTTGTTACATAACCCCTTATAACACCCACATAATACTGAAGAGTAAGGTGTGCGATGGTGACCGACTCTTGGGGTGGCTCGGATAACATTTCTCGGGTGGTAATCTCTATCAACTTCCATTTCTCTCGTAGGCGGTCCCACTTGAGCTTAACATATTCAAGCTCAGCTTGGGCTTGGTCAAGAGCGAAGCCCAATGCCACCACCTCCTTTCCGAGCTCTAAAAAATGGGCTTCATATGGGGAACGTCTACTGGATGAGGCCATCGCTTCCTTTTTCTGAGTAAATTGGTTTTGTTAAAGCCCTATATTTATACTAATCATGTGATCACTGTTCAACAACTATATTAGCAACGATCCCAATTCTTAATATAAAACCAAAGAAGTTGACATTTTATATAAAAATTTTACATAAAGAGACATTTAATTAGATCAAGAGGTATTTCCATTAATGAAAGTTTGGGTCTTTACATCCACTATAAAAGAGAACTCACCCCCTCACTTATTCACACATTTAAAGACCTTTCTATTATATAAAACCTTCACAAATATCCTACCAAATTCCTTAACTTTATCCTAGAGGCCTTTTCATAAACCAACCTAGGTATTCATCTAAACCGGTGCCCGACCCAGACTGTGGTAAGGCGCGAAGGATGTTTCCTATCCCCACGGGTTGTCACAAGTTCCCAGGTACCATGAATAAAGAGTGGGAATGATTTACCCAAGTTTAATTGCATTAAACAACAAAAAATAATCAATAAACCAAGTCAAAAAATTAAAACCAGAAAAACCTTAAACAATTTTCAAAATTTAATTACAAGGTTCAAGTCCAAACCAAATGAGGCTATAAAAAAATAAACCACAAGACTAACTCAAGAAAACCACAACATGGAAAGGGGAATCTCCCTCAAGCTACCTACAAACACCGCAACAAGAAAGATAGCCAGAAAACCAAACCTCCATCTCCAAAATCTTTACCCTTACCTGTGTCAAACATTACTAAGTATACATACATCCAAAGGTGTAATTAGGGTGTGATCCTAATCCCACTAGGTGGCTACCCAAGAACATATTCCATTCTATAAACATTATAAGACAAATAGCTTGCAAGTTTTCATAAAAAATGAAATGATAACAACAATTTTAAGGAAAGAAAATTTTTAATTAGAAACATTTTTTAAGAAGGAAACTTTAAAGAAGAAACAAATTTATATGAAGAACACTTACTTGTGAAATTACAAACCAAAAATACCGCATGCCGATGGTAAGTGTGATATAACTAATGATCAATAGTGTTGTAAAACACTAATAGGCACTAGATAACAATGTGACACTAGGTATATCACATCTCAATGAAATGTGGAATAAAAACCATGACCAACTATATTCTCATGCATGATACACTAGTATGGAACACACCCATAACCTAGTGGTCTCCAATCAATCATCATTATTTAGTTAGTGTTGTTATTGTCAATCCTTATATGTGAAACTATACCATAGCCACTTCTGAATCACTGGAATACTAATCCTAGTCTTCCCACCTAGATACCCAAGCATCCCTTTTATGATCAATAAAGTTCCACATGTCACATAACACCATTTTAACAACCAAATTTTGTTTAAAAATCTTACTCACACCAAAAGAGTTCACAACCATGTTCCTCACCTTCCATATAATTTTATAAACCATTAAAAAGTTTATAAAACTATTCCAAGAAGTATTATAAGGATTTACACACAAAAACCCATTCAAAATCCTATTTTAAGATCAAAATCACACCAAATCCACGTCAAAACATAATTCATTTCCCTTTTATAATTTAATAAACTAATTTTAAAATTTATAAAACACTACCAAGTGACACAATATGGGTTTAAATCAAAAACACAACCCATTTTATGTAAACATACCATTTAAAAACCAATAAAATATTAAAATATTAAAAAAACTGATTTCTCACCACAAATATCAAATAAATAACATACTAAATTAATTAATCAAGAAAAATAATTCACTAAAAAAATTCCTATACATATAACCACCTACCTTTGGTGTCAAAATACATAAAAATCAGTGCGAATCATCAACCAATAATCAAATGAACCCCAAGAAAGAAAAAAGTAACCCTAATCCAAGATATTGAACCCAAAAACCTAATATTAAACCCTAGGGACGAAACCCTATCTTCTATAAATTTAGAACCCCAAGAAAGAGGGATGAAACCTTAAAAATAAGGAAGAAACAAGGGAAAAATCCACTTATTTCATGATTCTTGAAGTTTCTCCCACCAAAAATGATTAAAAAAATGGGTGATAAGGGAGCTTGATAGAGATTGAAGACCTATTATGGAGGAAAATACTAAGTGTGGAATAAAAGGGGTGGATTAGGTTTAATTTTATAAGGAAAAATGGTAAATAATCATTTTTTAATGACTTGGACATTTCGCATGGTTAGTCCACATGGTTTAATAAACCGTACAACAACTGTGAACACACTCCATCTAGAGTGCATGGTTACGTGGGCCGAGGTGCACATCCATGCGGTATCCATGTGCTAGGCTCTGCCTTCTACTGCATGGTTGCCTAGGTTGGGTGCACGATTTACTCTAAACATTCACCAATCATGCGCCTGGTTCTGTCCTCCCAAAAGCCTCCATTTTTATCCAAAATTCAGAAGATAACCTAGGGTAAAATGACTAACCAATAATAAAAAAGGAAAATACCTAAAAAGAAATACTCATATGTGATATTCATCACATTGGGTATAAATCCAACCAAGTAATCCATTTGGTGAAAGCCAAAATAATTTACCCAAAGAAGTGGTAGTTTCCTTCCACAAGCACATTTGTTTTATTTCCTTTTACACCCCTTAATTATTATTATTAAATGATTATATAATAACATAAGTATCCTAAACACAATGAAATGTTATTATGTGTAGTTTTTTACCTGAAAATACACACATTTTCATCAAATGGGATACACAATCATCGTTCGCATGTACGGCATACTACCACCTCACGAACATATGTCATTCATTTTCCATTACCACTTTAAAAGGTTGAAAATAATGATAAAATTACAATTTTTATATGATACATACAATTTTTAGGATGTCTTAATTATTTTATAATTATTATATAACACACACCTTCATTCTTTCCATTTTTTGGGAATACAATAACTTTGTTTGTGGACCTTTGGACTATCGTCTATTCAAAGTGCTGCGATTCATTCACACTTAACATGGAATATATTAAGGACAGTTTTAGTAAATTTATATGATATATATGACTTAATAATTATACCATGATGATAATATATATATATATCTATGTCATTTAATTTTCTTATTTTAATATGACAAGAGAACAACCACAACATTAATGCGTATGTACGACATATTGTCTCCATGAATGGTGTAATTCCATTTAATATTTATATTTTTATTAATTATTATAAATACATATATACTGAATATATATGATATTTATATTATGGTTATCATTATATAGGTGATTATATAATGATATAATAAATAGGAAAAAAATATAAAAAATAAAAAACACTTGCGGAAAACAAAGTGGTTATTACTCGAAACATAACTTTAACAAGGAATTATTAATAAAAGGGTAATATAAAGTCATAAAGTCATAATATATGGTATTATATATAATAATAAAGTAGTTTTTTATATTTATAATAATATTATATTTATTATACAGGATGTTTGAATGTGTATGAGGAAATTAAGGACTTAAGGTAAGGGTTTTCCCGTCTCACTTTTATTTCTGTGAAATATATGCTACATTCATCACTTATTCTTGTTGTATGGTGTATATAATGGGCTATCAAATGTTATATAATGAATTTATATTATTTGATGATATTAAAAGTTTCAATTGGTGTAATTATTTCATGGGGATCATGATTCAAAAGTTACTCAAGTACTAAGGGGATTTTTAATCACACATTTATTTCTATGAGACTTATTCCGTATTCACCACTTTTTTCTTTTATGTGGTGTATATACTAACCATGAATATAATATATTATTATTATAATAAAATTTATGGGTATTTACATATCCATTTTATGATCTTTATTTTATGGGGTTTATGGTTCACACGTTACCAAATCGGTAAAGTAATTTTGTATCAATTTTCTTTTTTTGAGATATAGTCCAGGTTATACGCCATTATTCTTATATGTGGAGTATATAATTCCATTTGACATGTTCTATCATGAATATAATTATTTTAATGATATTTTTAGATTAAATTAATTTTATTATTTCATGGTTATTATGATTTAAAGTTACTAAAGTGGTAACCATTTATTGCTAAAATGTCAAAGTTTATCAGGATTGTTTGTGATTATACTTCCATTAATGAAATATTATGATACATATATCAAAAAATCTCATAACTTTTATTATAATATAATTATTTGTGATATATTTATTTAATTTTATGATTTAAAACACTTTTATACTTAATATAATTAAGAAAGTGTTTTTAAGAAAATTTGACTTTCTCTCTCTCTTCGGTCGGAAATCAATGTCCTTTTAAAACAATGCTTTCTAAAAATGTTTTAAAAATGTTTTAAATTAAAATTTAAGATAATTTTCAAGTAAAATGACTTCAAAAATTATTTATGGTTTAAAAAGTGATTTAATTTTTTTAAGTCTCCCTTTATAAGTTTTTAAGGTTATTTTTGAAGGGAAATGGTTTTCAAAAATGTTTTATCTTTTAAAAATTATTTTTTCAAAGTGAAAAGGTTATTTTCATAAAGAAATGTTTTAAATTAGTTTTAATGATTACATTATATTATTTAAAAGTTATTTTTAAAGGAATGGATTTTTAAAATTCTATATGTTTTATAAAGTGATTTTCAAATAAAATTTATCGTTCGAGTGATCTTTTAAAATACTTATCCATATAGGACACCATATTTTGATATAGTTTTATAGTTTTATAAGGATATGATCCAAGGATACCATTAATATTATTTATATGATTTTTTATGATATAATGTTTTTTGAACCCATTTCCTTTCCATGAGTAAAACATATTTCAATGACATTGTTATGAACCCCGTTTCTTTTCCACAAGCTAATCACGATTCCAAGAGATTAACATGAAACCCATTTCTTTTCCATAGTTTAGTAAAGTTATTATTTTTATGTGTTTTTAGGATTATATTAAAGAAAATTTTACATTATTAATTTTTTGGTTCATGGAAACAGATTTTATGATGGGGTAGCCCAGATAGTGCTGGGTAAGCCCGTTACAACTTATACAATGGGGTGACCTAGATAGAACCAGGTAATCACATTATAGATTATAAAATGAGGTGGAATAGAGAGAATAGGGTCTTAACTTTATAGATTATTAGAGGGGGTGGCCTAGATAGTGTTTTGTAAGCTCATTAAATCTTATATGATGGGATGGCCCATATAGCACTGGGTAAGCCCATTGCAGCTTATATGATGGGGTAGACCATATATCACTGTGTGAGCAAATTATAGACTAGATTTTGGGTGAAACATATATCTCTTTCCAATAATTGGATAAAGTTTTATATCTCATAATATAACAATGGTAACAATTTGACATGCTTGATTAGAAAGAATTTATAACCTGGTCCACTATAAGGAAAGCGCTACAAATGGGGATGGTGGTGTGTCCTTTCTAGTTAGTGTTTCCTCCTTGAAGTGCCCTGATATGTTTTAGAAATGAGACTTGACTTATAAGGATTTATATTATATGATTATTAATATTCCAAAGGTCTATGTCTTATTATAATGATATGATCTAATGACTCATACTATTTGATTTCCTTATGATTCATGTCTTATGAACTAGAAATATTTAGTCCATGACTCATGATTATGATTTTTGATATTTAAGGTATAATGTTCAAATCTTAATTTCAAATTAGAATACTATTATTATTATTTTATTTTAACATTATTAATCATTTTATCTCATCCATTTCTTATGTTTCCTTTTATCAGGATATAAAGAAAGGTTTTAAGTAGGATCACTAAAGGGGAAGTTATTTAAGGGAGATGTTGATGATCTTTCACCAAGATAGAAAATTATGTTTCCAAGTTTCCAAAGACACTAAAATATTATGGTCCTTGAGAATGTATTTTTTTAATGTGCTGGATATTATTCTAAAATGATTTAATATCCATTTATGAGAAGTGAGGGTCACTATAGCGCCCCAAAACATGTTTATTTAGCTACCCCATGAAAGTAACACCTTCACACACTTTACCCTTAGGGAATGTGATGAAGTAATAAGGGGATATGCATATATACCCTAGTAGTATAGATTTTAATTTTTTTTTAATAAAATAATTATTATATTTATGCCTTTTTATTATTAATTCATACATATTATTAAATAATGTGTTTAATAAAAAATAAATATTGATATGAATATACTAATATTGTATTTTTGGAAAATATATAGTTTCAATTAAAACACACTCTTTAATAAATTTAATAAATTTTGAAATAAATGTTATTTTCATGAAATATTCTTATTAAATAATATTTATTTAAATATAAATTATAATATAACTTAATGAAGTCTGATGTAAGTTTTATAAGGGTTAGATTGTTGTTTGTGTTAAAAAAACTAGTATTTTTCAGAAAATAAGGATTTTTATTTTAAAAAATAAATTATAACATTTTTAAAATTCTTTTATTAAAATAAATAATAATTTTTAAATATTTACATAAAAATAATCCAATGGTGATGTTTTCAAAATTTTCTGAGACAACTGATTTTCTGGGTAAAAATTTAATACGGTATAAAAATACATTTTGTATTGTGACATTCTAATAGCCCAAAAGTGATGTAATAAATACCATAAAAATAATTCATGACAAAAAATATATTTCATATTTAAAATAATTTGTTTCTAAAGATGTTTTAATAAATTTAAAAACATATAATGAATCCTCCAAAAAATATATTATATTTTAGGGTTTTAAAATAAATTATTTGTGAACATGGATCAATTCCAAATTTGAATGGTATTATTTTATAAAGTTATATAATTAAAATAATAAAATTATGAAAAAAAATCCTCTTTAGTATAAAACATATATAAAAACCAAGGAAATATTTGTGGTTTTGATAATTTTTTTACTTAGTGTCCAAAACATAGGTTTTGAAATTAATAAATAATTCCCATCTAATTTTCTATAAATACCCATACAACCTCCCTTTCCTATTAAATAAAAACCCATTGAGAATGATTTTACACTCCTTATCAATATATAAATCCCTACTATGGTTTTTACAAGCTCTTAAGAAGCTCCTCCCAAGCTTCTAGTATAAACCTCTCAAGTAAGGGATTCGCTTCCTCCTCCTCTTTATTAAAGTACATTATTTGTATTAAACCTTTTGATTTCAAAATTTTCATGTTGGAATATGTTTTTACACAAAAAATTAATAACCTTATGATTCCCATGTAACAAGATACCACATTTAACTTTCATTAACCCCTTCAATGAAGCTTTATATACACTAATTATGCTGTCAACATTATCCCATGATTTTCCATGCCAATTTTTTGTTTTGTGAATACCCATCCACATTTCCACTCAAGGGTATTTAACTTTATGTAACTATACTTAATTGATTTTTTTAATTTTATTAATCTATACAAAACATATTAATAATGAGATTAAATGTTATGAAATATATTCTTCTGTTGTATGATCTATGTGGCACATAAATGAATTTTACATGATATGAATGTGATGTGTGGTCCTGAAATTATATAGCCCTCTAATGCATTGGTTAATGTTTTTATCTCAATAGATACCATGTATGGTGAATGATATGTTATCCTAATCACACTATGTTAATATTTATTGGTTTTTATCCTTGAATCATGCATATCATATCATGTTTTATGTTGTTTTCACATTCCTATGATGCCTTAACGTTATCATATTATGTCATGCTTTGATATTATTGATTATGGTTATCACCTTTTTATGTAACCATGCTATATGTCTTGAATAACATGTACTAATTTAGATCATTATATTATTTGATTATTCCATTAATAGGATTTATATTTCACCCCTTTCTTATGTACATCCCCTGGTTATCCTATGAAGTTTTAAAAGATCGATGGAATTTTAAGGGCATGTTATGGAATTTTTAAATAATTTTATTATATTCTTGTTTTCATTTATCGTGATATATATCTAATTAATGAAATAAAATAGTAATATTGATCTTTTGGTATTACATAATGTGTATCTCTATCTAATAAATAATGAAATAAAGAGTATAAAAGATATGGATTTTCATAATAAAGGAAACATGAGAAGAAAGATTCGAGAGAATCAATGAGAATAGTGGATTAGTTTGGATATAACACCATTATCATGGATCTTACATCTACAAATATACCTCCTAGATTATCCTTATTACTTAAAATTAATTAATCCAATTCTAGTAATTCCTCAAGAAATTCTATAGTTATAATATTTTGAAGCCTTAGATATAAGTTAATTATTCTAAATATTTCATCATATGAAATATATATGATTATTAATAGATTACTTAGAAAATTACCCAAATATAAATAATTCACACTTATATTACTTATTAACAAAAAATATTCAAATTAATCATATAATATGATTCATCATATCATAAAACTTATTGTGTGGTTATATTATATAATCATATCCTATAATAAAATTGTTTATTTAGTGGCCTGATATTTCTATATAGTACCTTATGATATACCCACACCATGGTATATGATATTACTTCGATTTATGAATTTCATACAATAAAACATGCTAATATTTTCCTATATGATATATATAAAAACATCATATGATTTATATTCACTTTAGAGAATATCTCCATCACAGAGATCTCCTCCACCAATTAGTATGAGATTTATGATCATATTATGGATACTTAATCCACTTTTAAATCACTAATAAATTCTCTATCACTTAGAAAACCAAATATATTACAATTATCACCAAAACTCTATCTATATTAAAAAATAATGATGATTTACAAAAATCTCCATACAAATCCTCAAATACTTCCATGCCAATGAAATATTGACAATTTTTATTATATTAAAACTCAAAAAATAAAATACTTCACCCATTAAACTTTAAAATCAAAGAAATATGTCGAAACACCCCTTTGATAGTTTATTTAATGAATTATATTTTTAACTTCAGTTTATATATTAATGAGTTCTTTTCCTAGAGCTTTGAAATAAATTTGGAATTTTAAATTAAGTTTTCTTGACATCATATGATTTTATGAGTGATTATTTTTTTGGATTGAATAATTTGTTGTTAGAAACTAAATTAATGGATTTCTATTATGATATAATGAAATGAGACTTATTAAGGGAGATAAAAAACCAATTCAAAGATATTTAATTTGGATTACATCTTTGAATTATGAAAATAAAATGTTATGGATTAAATTATGGAATGAATCATGTATATTTATTATGTTCAATTAAGTGAATTTAAAGATTAAAAGTTTTACCTGACATTAATTAGACTCATAGTGTTTGAGGTTATTCTTGTAATTTTAATGTCCTCATAGTTCATATAATATGAACAATTTTAAAATGGGGTATATTAGAAAAAAATTATGATTATTGAAAATTTGGATAACTTTATAATTTCAAAATTCTTTTAAATTGGTGGCCTTGACGTCAACAAAAATAATAATGTCTTGTGGAAATTTGATGGCTGAATTATATTTATATAATTAAAAACCATGAAATGTAATGGGGATCAATAAATTTATCCATGTTTTTAACTTCCCATAACAAATTAATCGTATCTCTTTAATCAAGTAGCCAATAACACTCAAATTATACAAATGGATAAATAAGAAAATAGGTAACATTTTATTGTTTTGTCCTGATTAAGGGTGTATAATTTTATTGTCTAAAAATGAATCTAATTTCAGAAAATGTAATTTTTTTCAATCATTATTTCCACAAAAAATGAGTTTTTTTTTATTTCAATAATAAAATTATGTACATGTTTTGAAATGGCTTGAATTGTTTTTTTGAATAATTAAGTGATATAATAACAATTTTTTTGATGATTGTTTTATGATTTTTATTTATAATGGGTAAAATAGGTGTATCAATTCATTAATTTATTTCCATTTAGGATGGATTTATTTTATTTTGGGAATTATAGAATTAATTCAGGGAGAATTAATATAGGAGAATACATTTTACATGTCAAATGATATATTAAGGAATTAAAATTTTCATGGATAATTTAATATAAATAATTTTATGTGGGTAAATAAATTGAATTAAAAAATTTGGGGAAATATACTAGATTCATTTTATTGTGACATGAGATATTATTTATATTTAATTTGATTTTTGAAATAAAATTTAAAGGATAGAGTTAGGGAATATTTAAAATGCTGAATTTAAATGGGTGGAATTAATTAGGATGTAACATGGATAATATGAGAAATTAAAGGGTGGAAATTAACTCATTAAATATGTTATACAAGTAGGATTAATAAGAGTTAGAGTGAAATGAAAATAATATATGGAGATGTGGAATTACATTATATCATTTTGGGAGACCTCTCAATAGAATGATAAACTAGTGGGTCATGGATGGTGTGGCTGGAGAAAGTTGATCAAATGTTAGAAAAGTTTTTTAATGAAATTTTGGAATTGGAATTTAACCATAAGAGATCATCTACTTGGGAGATTTTTGGTATTTCATGAAGGCTTATATTGGTAGGTATCTTTCATACCGTATGTGTGATGACTAATTCATTTGGGATTTGCTGATTAATTATAATATTCAAATCATTTTTCCAATATTTTTTTATATATCATGTATTTGTTTATAAATTATTTTTTTATAAATAATTATTCCATTCCTAATGAGTTTATTGATATAGTACGTTATTTTTTATAAATTTATTAGTGATTAATTACTTTTTTATATTCCCTAGTAAATTATTTTATTTTATTAAATGATTTAAATGTAGATTATTTAATATTGCCACATACTATGGATGATTAGGTAAAAATTGTTTTATTGATACCTTTTTTAAAACCTCTATGATTCTATAATTGTGTAGTATGTATAATTTAAAAAGCATTATTTAATCCAATAAGAAGATAAAATGTGACAACTTTTTCCATTTTATAGAGAAGTATAGGGTCTAAAGTTATGTGTGAACGAGTGATGACATAGTGTATATAAAATAATTCCTACTACTGAGTATAAGATTTATTTTTTTAATTCTCATTTATTCCTTATAATGAGTGACTTATTATGAGACATAGAGTTTTTTATGTATTAGAAAAATGAGGTATGTTTTTATTATTTTTAGAGATCATGAAGTCTTCTAGTTAAATGAAATATGTGAAATGTCTAAATAATCATTTTTGAAAAAGAGAAAATTATTTTAAAATGAATAAAAAAAATCATTTCAAATTTCATAATTTTTTTCAAGAAAATTTATGTTTTAAAATTTGTTTTTAAATATCAAGGATTTTGATAATTTATTTTGTATTTTTATAATTATTAATTAATATAAAACCTAATTTAATTAATCATTATTGATTAGAAATTAATTATTAGACTTGGTCCTGAATGAGATTATTTGGATCTATAGGATATCCTATTAGTATTTATACTCACCTCCTACTTGTACACTATGGTGGGTATGTAGATATGATTGGTCTTAATTATGGTAAGGGAAAAGTATCATATTTTTTTAGTGGAGTGTTGTGGATCCACATAAAAAATGATGGATGAGTATATGGAGTTAGTGTATTGGATTCGAGCCACTTATATATATATAATTTGATTTTTATGTGTTTTTAGAATTTAAATTGAATATTATAACACATAACTATTCTTTATGTTGATTTTGAAAGGTTTTTTTACAAAAGAGTTTTACATTTCACCAGAATTATTTTCCATTTTAGTTTATTTATTTTTAGTGAAAATCATTCTCCAATGGATTATTTTATCCCTCCATATTTGTTTCCTTCCTCTATTTATTAAGAGAATATGTTTAAGGCCATGTGGTGATCCTATTGGTGTCTTGGGATTAGGGATCCCCAATAGTGTCATTACAAAATGGTATTAGAGATATGTTTCTATGTTGAGTTTTTGTAAGTGTAACACCCCAAGAATTTAAATTATATATATTTTCCATTAAAACCAAATGTGTTTAATAGCTCAGTTAACACGTAACACCAAATGAAAATGAACTGCAAAACATTAACAACTATTTAGATATATCCGTAAAATTGGTGGGTAAAAATAGAGCTAATTAAATTATGAAATATAAGTAGAAATAAAAATAAAGGTCATTATTATTACTAATGAATTGATACAAATCCAATAAGTTTATCTAAGAAACTAATAAGAATTATTTATGGTTTAAAATATATCACTTATAAATTTGGATTTTATGTGATTTATATTAAAATTATAAATATATTATGAATAAAATATATTAATTAAAATTTGAATAGTAATTTATAAAAAGTAAAAGAAAATTATTAATATATTTTAAACAGATATTTTCATATGAAAACAACATGAATTATATTTTAATGTTTTTATATAGAAATTAATTTTCACTAGTTTTGCTAATGGAATTTATGTGATTTGAATATTTTTAATTATAATGATCAAATTAAGCAATTGGATTAATATCATTTTTAGTCATAAAATTAAGTCACCATGATAAATATTAGCTAACACTATAAAAAAGTTATTATTCAAATAATGATACTGTTATAAATATTATGATTTTAAATTAAATTGATCTATATTGAAAATAAAGACTACAATAAGATGTTTAATCATATATACAAATAAATTAGCACTCATTTAATTGGTAATAAATATTAAATTGGATTAATAAAACTTAATGATTAGAATGAATTTTTCCTATCAAAATAGTTTTCCAATAAATTATAGGTTTTAATTTAAAAAACAATTTTTTAATAATTATAAATTAAATTAGATTAAATAGAGCTTTAATTTGGATTGTTCACATAAAAATTTGAAATTAAATGCCCCATTATAGTTTAAAAAAAAAATAATTACCATGGTTAAATATTCATAAAGATTAATTAGTGTTAAAATGAGTAATCTAATGTGGTTAAAATTTTAATAAATTAATTGGACAATTAGAACATAAAAAACACTTTTTTTGGAAGGAAACTCATACCTACATGTCTCATAAACATATCTCCACCTAAATCACCATACTCTCATGAAATTCTATTCTTACCACTTACCTAACATTCTTTTCCAATGACCTATCTATTTTTTCACCACTAAGAGAGCTCATATACACCCCCTTCAATACACTCCTATAGTTGAAAATTCCAATTAAAATATACCCAATTTACCTCTTATAGATACCATATACACGATTTTATTCCCATAGACACAAAAAAGTGCCTCAATTCCTTCATTTTCAAAGAATAAATCAAGAGAGGATCAAAATTCTCAACGTAAGTATTAATTACACTTTAACTTATTTTCTATATCAATATTATCCAACCTCTCTCAATACAATTATAACCATACATATATAATTAAATAAATATAAATAATATAATGAAATTTTATTATATTTATCATATAACCATTATCGATTTCCCTACCATTCTATCAAGAAATGAAAAAGTTTCTCATGCATTTTTCCGAACTACCGCCTTCGTGTACAACACGATTAATTTTTCATCACCAACATTCAACGATGGTTATAGATATGGGTTTAGTGAATATATATTATTTAGTTAATGATATATATTTTGGAAATATAATTTTTTATTCTATAAGTAATATGATAAATAATATATCATTACAAAACAAACCATATGAAATAAACATACCAAGTAGAAAATCAATTTATTTATAAGTGAACTAATTTTTAATTTACCTTCTTATAAATATTATTAATTATGATTCATAGTATTAATAAAATATAAATAATTTCATTATAATTTTGTTATCATGATATCATAACAAAATAATCTCTTCCATAACTATACTCACACATAGATTGTAGCGTTTTCTTATTGGGTCAGATTAACCACCAACATGAAAAATGGTATAAATTTCTATTAAGGATGAAATTGTAAAAATAATATTGGATATTAATATGTGAATAATTATTTTTTAGGTTCTATAATGCTAATATAAACATTAAACTTGTTAAGAAAGAAAATTTTAGTCATTTGACATAAATTACCAAAACAAACTCATCACTGACTTCGTCATGATGAGTAATGAATAAAATAATTATGAAATAAAATTATTACATTATAAATATTTATAAAACATATGTTAAAATATCATAAATTATCTATGAATTTTTAAATTTGGAAAAATATTGAATAACAACACCACTACTACAAAACTAGTTTGAAACGATCAAGATTACTCAAACCTGATATTGAAAATTGATAATAACTAAATAATAAAAAATTAGAGAATAATAATAAATAAACATTATAAAAGGTTATATATATAAAAAATGTTCTAATATAGGTTATTATGGTAATTACATTTGTTTTACATGAGGTTAGAGCTCATTTGACTAAGCGGGGAAATAAGGTAAGGGTGTTATTGGACTTAGTTTTGATTATTTGAGAAGAGTTACTTGATATGAACTATATTTACTTCATATGGTGTTTTATTGATTTAATATCCCTTGAAATTATAATTTAATATTAATTAACTGGATTTACTAATAAAAACAATTTTATTTTCTTCAAATGAAAATTGATTCTAGTGTTACCCCAATCGTAAGAGTTTTTAGAAACTCAATTTTTATTCACTAAGTTATAATCATTATCTAGAAATTATTTAATATAATATGGAATAATTATTTCATTTCATTTTATTATATGTTATTATATCATTTTGTTTCATTTTTATAACATGTTTCCCTTTTTAAATATTTCATTCTTCATGGAGTATGATTTCTTTAAGACATATTGTTAATTCGAATATTCATTTTTGAGTTATAATATTCCATCTTGAAAATTGATTTTATATTCTTGGGTTATCCCAACCTATGATTTATTATATGGTAATTTATCTTAATCTATTGTTAAATTATGTTTTAGTATAAAATAAATTTTTTCTACACTTTTTTACAGTTTTTATTTTTAATAAATGCACTTTATAAATATGAAAATGTTTTTCCTTTCATAAGAAAATGTTTTATCTTTCTTAGCAAATTTCCATGGATACCATTATGTAAATTTAAAGAATCCATTATTTAAGATTATTTTTAGAAGTAAATGTTTTCATAAGTATCACTTCATATTTTTGAAAATGAATTTTTGTAGGTGACTTGTAACTTCATCTTTACGAAATCGTTAAAAATGATTCCCAAAAACTCTTTTATGTTTTCACTTAAATTTTTATTTTTATATTCAAAAGGATTTAAAATAATTGTAATTATGATTCATGATATACCATTTATTTTATTTTATTTTATTTATATTTTATATGGGTTGAACCCATGGTATCAATCAATAAAATTATTTACCCTTTATTATGTGGTACCATTCAGAGAATTTATCATTCAAGGGTGGTTCCATCTATGTAAATATCCTTCTTAGTTTCTTTTTATGAAATATGATTATTAAATTTTGAAACTATACACAATATTTCTATGAATAGATTATGATCATGCGATCCCATTTATCTGTTAGGGAATGTTTTAATATTTACTATATTTGTTAGCAATGTATGGATGATTACTGAATTCTAATAAAAGAGGATTATGTATTGAAATCCAGTAATTTTTTTTATTAAAAAATATATGGTTAATGTAAATTTATATTATTTATTTTTTATTAATTTTATAATATGATTAATTCATTTAAATTAATTAGTTATCGATGGGGATCAGTTATAGATAGCCCCTCAGTAATCGATAAAAACCATGAGAAAAACTAGCTTGGGTATTTTTTTTATTCCTTCCTAAAAAATATATTTCCTAGACATAGGGCCTTAAAGGTAAGATCATGATGTCTTGGATTAGTTAATAATTTTTTTATACTATGCATTTCATCACTAAGGAACCAGATATTGTTATCCATGTGAAGTTTTTATTTCAACTGTTATCCATTGATATATTATACGTTCAGTTTAATTATATTATGAAATTATTTTTAGTTATATATTCTTTCCATATTATTTATGATCACTTATTATAATTTATTATTATCTCTTATGTCTAAATTTATTAAGTTTTTAAGCCAAACCCTTTTTATGTTTCCATTTTCCAAGATTACGAAGCAATGTATTACACATGATATATCTATTAGAATTGCTTGTATAGGGATTTTTTAGAAATATTTAATACTTAATATGGACTAAGTAGTTTATTATATTGTGAAAAAATTTACTTTAGTTTAGAAATAAATGGTATTAATTGGTTTTTTATTTTTCTTAATTTTTTAAATCAATAAACCTACAAGGTCTTTGGAATTTATGTAATGAAATATTTGATTTAAGTCATTTAATTTGGGGTTAGTTATCTCTAAGGATTTATAATTAGTATCAAATATAGTATTTAAATTTCATTTTATTCACATTGGACTAGAGAGTGTGGGTTTAGGGTGTTATAGTTTGTATCAGAGAAGGTTTTAGATAACTTTGGAGATTATTATGTTATTGGATTATTATATAAATGTCATTAAGGAGTGATAAGTTAAGTTTTGTCATAATTTCAATGGAATAGATAAAATTTTAGGTTAGTTGAGGTAATATTGAACATTTTATTGATTGGTATTAAAACACCCAAATATTTTATATTATGTAAATTTCTAAATAAATTTAATCTCTTCGATAGGTTATTTTCCATGAAACACCAAGCTTAAAAAAACTCCAAAATATTATTATTTCAACATTACCATTATAAATCTTCCATTAAATTTGTGGGCATGAATAAGATAAACTATATAATTAAATTCATGCTTAATTAAAATTTATTTATGATTAAGAAATAAACACATAATTTTAGTAAAGTCAATTTATTCTTTAAATATATGATCTCTTAAACTAATGATTTTTATTACTTTATATGAGGAAATAAATATAATCAATTTTTGAAAATTTTAGAAAATTTATTTGATAAAATGAAAATAATTATTTTATTTAAAATTTCAAAATTATCTTAGGATTAATTTTTGATAATTTTATAAAAATTTTAATTTTTTAGTGAATCGTAAAAAAAATAATGAATTTTATAAAACTCTCATTTTCATTAAATTTTAAAAGAAATTTCATGATTTTAAATTGATAAAAAATAAATAAATTAATTTTTAGTTATATATAATTTAATTAATTACATTTAAATTATATTTGTACCTTATTTTGGTATATGTACATATTTGGTTTTAAAAATGCATTTTTCTGAAAAATTGTTTTTGTTGTGTTTTGACGGTTTAATTTTAAATGTAATTTTGAAAATAATGAATTTTTTATTTCTAAAAATGGATTACATATTTATAATAATTAGGTAAAAATTAGTTTATAAGGTCAGTTTTTTAGGTATAAAAAATTTACCATGTTAAAAAAAGATTTACCACAATATCGGTAAAATAAAGTAGCAGGTTAAAGTTAAAAGGTAAAAGATTAAAATACCTTAACAATAATAAATTAAATTGATGGATGATTTATTTTTAAAACTTAAAAATACTTTAAAACATTATTTTTCAACCAAATTATTTTTAATTAATACCACCCAAATGTTGTTTCCTTTAAATATAAAATAATCATTATTTAATCACTTAAAACCACACCTCCCCAAGTATAAATACCACTAATCACCACCCCCATTCTCCTCATAGGACTTTAATATCTTAAAATATCTTACAAAACCTCTATTACCCACTCTACCGAGGACCCTTGAAGGAGGTGATATTCAAGAGGTAACTTTCTCAAACAACATTTCTTAATTCACCTTGTTTTTCTACATTATATTCAACTCCTTTGTCAATAAAATCATAATAATACTATTATATTTTATATAATATAATTTTATATTTATAATTTAATATATTATATCCATCCTTTTTCTTATCTCCACTCATTCAAAGAAACAAAACCATTGTCCAAATTAAGGTTGTTAACCGTCTCTGTGGATAACGATTTTTCGTTTTCTATTTTTACCTTCAAGTAAGGTTATAAAATTGTTATTCTAGTTGAATAATATTTTAATAGTTATATTATATCCTATTTCAAGATTTTAAATAATATATATACATAATATTTAATAAAATGATACTAGTTCGTGATGGTTTTAAAAACTGCCAAAATAAACTAAACATTTATCATTAATGTTTTATCAAATGAATCATCCTAATGTTAGATATAAAAATTATATACAGTACTATTTAGAATTATGGAAGTTAATTAATACCATTTGATTTCAATTCTATTTTTTTTTCATTTGGAAATAAAATTCGTAATTTTACACAAGTGAACTGACTATGAAACCATGAAACATATGCACTCAAAATAATGAAAACAATAAAATATTATCAATTAATGGGTTATAATATGTCATAAATGTATCATATAAGGAATTATAAATAATAATATGTGTTTTTTAATTAATTAATAACATTCATTTAATGTTTATACAAGAGTTTAAAAATACACAAATCTAAAACAATGTGTGAGGTAAGGGGATCTCATCCCACTTTTAATTTTGTAAGGTATATACCATATTCCACACTTATTTCTTTTATGTGGTTTATATAGTACCCATTGATATATAGTATCATTAATATCATTATATATATTTTATTAAATGTTTATTTTTATAATTATTACTTTTATGGGGCCTATGATACCACTAATTACAAAGTGGTAAGAGATTTCTTAAATTATCTTCCATTTATTGGGTTAAACTTATACTTTATTGATTATGACATGTTAATATTATGTGTGAGGTAAGTATTTGTTATGTTATATTGTATTTAAACTTTTTTATATGTATTTATAGATGATACACTAAATATATTCAATTTATTAATTCTCACTTCAATGATATGATATTTATAAGGTACTTTCTTTTAAAAATCATCTTTTTAATACCTCCCTTAAAGCTCTCTTTTTCTTCCTTGTCTGTATTCTATAAAATTGTATTTTATTTTGTTTATTCTCTAATTATTATTTTAATTCATTTTTACTCATGTATTAATTTTTAAAAAATGGATTGAAAGGATTTTTTTTTAATTTTCTAAATGAGGTTCCTTGTGATTTTTCCTCTAAAAATATAGACGAAATGTTTTTTTAACTTATATGGAATGAGTGACTTTTTCTAGTTTCATGAATCCTTAATTATTTAATGTTTCCATTAAAATTTTATATGGTTATTTTAAAATAAAATATTTTCCTTTATAATTTTGAATATTCATAAAAAGAAATTATTTGAAAATAGAAATATTTTTTTAAGAAATATTTCAACTGATCTTTCAAAATTATTTTCCAACAAAGATAAAATTATTTGATGTTACTTATCATTATTGAAGAAATTATTCAAGGATATAATACTTATTCTTTATATTATTGTATCATGTTTATGATGGAATTATTTTCATGAAAACATTTTATTTTCCTCGAGTTATGTTATGATGAATTGTTTATGAAACTCATTTCTTTAGATGGGTTCTTATATGATGAATGACATAGGTTCTTGTGAAACAAATATGTATGGTTTTCTGTATGTGATGGTGGTTATGTTATAAACAGGTATGATTGTTTTTTATAAACAAGGACAATTTTAATGTAATAACCAGCAATGGGTGGGACTTATATATCCATCCAATGCATTGGGTAATGATTTATATCTCTTGATATAGACTGGACTAAAACAGAAAGCGAAATCAGTTTAGTAAGACATGATTGAAACAAGAAATGAAGTCTATTTAGTAAAAAAAGAATTTAATGGGGATTAAACTTGGATCAATAATATATGAATGGAATGGGGATTGAAATCAGTTCTGTAAGAAATGATTGGAAAGGGGATTGAACTCAGTTTAGTAAGACAAGAGTGGAACGAGGAGTGAACTCAGTTTGGTAATGGACTTTGTTTGCAATGATGATTTGGGGAGTAAACCCATTCCACTATAAGGATAGGTCTTCCATTGGGGATTCTATTGTGTCCCTCACAATAGGTGTACCATCCCATATAGTGCCCTTATAAATTTTGTCCATAATCCTTGAATACTAAGTAAATTATTTTCTATGCTTATTTGTAGGCAATAATTCCATGTATTATGTTTTTATTTTATGGATTATTTTCATTGATTATTTTTTGATTAATGTATTATGAACTGTTATAGTTTATTACATGACTCAAGATTATGATCTTTGATATGAAGTATATATTTTTCAAATGTAATGTTCATGTTTTTATTCTCTTATTCTTATGTTATGATTGATATCTCCATTTTTAACCTTATTGAGAATCTGAGTTCACCATTTTTTATGTTTATTTTTCCCAGGTTATGAGGAAAGTTGTTAAATGAATTTATTCTTGAATAATTTCACAAGTATGATGTTGATGACCTATTGTGAAATAAGAAAAGTTGGGTACATTGGGGGAAAATGTTAATCTTTATGTACTAATTTTTCATTAACCCAAGTTGTTAAGAGTTTCTCTAGTTCTCTAAAAATCTAAACCTAAAATTTCCTTGGGTACATAAGTGATCCAATATTTTATTTTTATGCTGTATGTTTTCATGGAAAACAATTTAGTCACATTTTTCAGTATAAAACACAAAAATAGCATGTTTATGTTTTTATCACTGAATCTAGAAGTACAAATTATAGGATATTACATTTAGAATTAGATAAGGGTTTAGATAAAATTTATATCAGGATGTTTTTATGAGAATTTATATTAAGATATATAGATACAGTAATGGATATATATAACCATAATTTTAGACTCCTAGACACCTATTTTGAGGTTTTAAGTAATGAAATTTTAAGGTTAGTAGTGATTTTTTAGAGACATCTATTCTTTAGATAATTATGGGTTATTACATTTTGGGATAAAAAATGAAAAGTATGGGATAAACTTTGAGGTCAAAAACATTTATTTAGTGTTGAATATATTATGGATATTTTTTAGGATGTTTTCAAATTTCAAGGAATGTTATATAAATTATTTTTTTAGAAAAAGGAAAACCTGAAATTTAGGTGGAAAACCATAACATCCATAAAGTACATGAGGTTTGAGCACACAACCAAAGGAAAAAATAGTATATTTCCTACTATAATACTATACTATTTTTGGGTTATTATGACATTATTTTTCTTAATTATGTTGATTTTAGAAACCTTATTTTATTAAGGAAAATAGAATCTTATGGGATTTTATTTTAGGAATAAAGGATGAACTATATTTTGAAGGAATATATGATTTTAGTTCGTTTTATGTGGTGAATCAAAAAATTTATGGAAATGTATATCTTATATTGAAGATTATATGTCTAGGGAATACAGATTTTGGTATGATACTTAAAGACTAATTGATTTTATTTTGAGATAAATTTTAATTTTTTCTTGTAAAAATATCCTTATGATTTTTGGGTTTTAATCTTAAGTTTATTTTTTTTTTTGAATTTTAAGGATATTTATTTAGTTAATGATCAAAGTTGATTTTTGGTATTTCTATTTAATTCTGGGAGATTAAAATAGTTTTCCTCACACAAAGGATTATTATTTTTTGGATTTATCATATCTTTTACAAACCATATTGGATTTGGTTTATGTATAAATACATGAGGAATATATTATTTTTCTTTTATGGATTTTGTGATATTTAGAATTTTCTCATTCTTCAAGAATGAAAAAATTCATACTCATCATTTGGAGAAAAAAAAGAGATTGTAGTAGAACTTTTTTAAAATATGAAACTATATCGAAAAATTAACCATATTTCCTAATGTTCTTACACTGTAAATTAAAATAATTCCTAAACTCTAGGAAAAGGATTTTGGAACAATAACATTTTCCATTTAGTTCTCATATTGAGGAATCAATGGCCTTTTAACCCATCACAGATTTACGGTTTTATGATGGTTAACCCTATAATTATTGTGTTCTTTGTAATTATATATCAGAACATGATAGTTATAATTATATTTCATGTACATATTTTTACATTCCATTAATGTTCTATAAATCATAATCTTATTTTTATGTTGAATTTTTCATTTTACTTTCCCTCCTTTTTAGAGAATATTTTATTAACCCTTATTTCTATGTGGGTTTCCCACAAATGAATTCTAAAATATACAAATTTAAATTTATAAGTAAATTTTCAAATTACAAGGACACAATTTTTTCAATTTCTTGATCGTATCAGGATAGTAGCATACTGATTGGATCTTCCACTGAATCTATCTCATTTTGTTGATGTATTCCATGTATCTATCCTAAGGAAGTACTGACCTGATCCTTTACATGTACTAAACTCCGAGGTCATACTATTAGAGAAAGGTTATTCTTATGAGGAACAATGATATAAAGTTCTACAAAATAAGAACACTCACCTACTTACGTTGCACTGGACACCAAGATTAAACGAACTCTAAAATATTATTATTTTAACACAACCATTACAAAGTAGACATTAAATCAGTGGATTATAATAGGATTAAATATATAATTAAATTAATCTTAAATACAAATTTATTAATTTTTAGTAAATAAACATATAATTTTATTAAAGTTATATTTTCTTCAAATATATGTTTTCTTTTAAGAGTGATTTTTATTGTTTTCTATGGTAAAATAAATATAAATTTTTTTGGAAACTTTAAAAAAATTTATTTGATAAAATTAATATAATTTTTGGATTCAACATTTTAAAATTTTGTTAGGATGAAATTTTGATATTTCTTAAAAAAGATTATGTTTTCAGTAAATAGTAAAAAAATATCAATTTATATAAAACAATCATTATATTTATATTTAAAATTTATTTTATGATTTTAAATTGATCTCAAATTAACTTATGTAATTTTTATTTATATATAATCTGATTAAATACATTAAAAAAATATTTATACCTTATTTTGGTATAAGTACAATTTTAGGCTTAAAAACACATTGTTTTCGAAAAAATGTTTGTTGTTATATTTTGACGGATTAATTTTGAATATAAGTTTGAAAATTTATTTTTTTGAATATTTAAACATGTATTATATATTTAGAATAATTAGATTCAAATTAAGTTATAATTTTATTTTTTGTTTTAATTATAAAAATGTTACCATGGTAAAAAAAATATTTCCTGTAGTATAGGTTAAATAATGTAGTGAGTTAATGTTAAAAGGTAACATATTAAAATACCTAAAAACTAAAAAAATAAATGAATGGTTGATGTGTTTATTGACTTTAAACATAATTTACAACCTTAATTATAAACCAAATTATTTGGAATTAATTCTACCCAATTGTGGTTGGATTTAAATATAAAATAATCACCATTTAATCACTTAAAACAACCCATCCTCAATTATAAATACCACTCATCCCCACCACATTTCTCCTCATAAGCCTTTAAGATATTAAAATATATAACATACCCTATCCTACCCACTCTAATAATTTAAAATTTCTTCTTGACTCACCCAAATTTTAATACCATTTTTAAGGGGTCCTTCAAGGAGGTGATATTCAAGAGGTAACTTCCTCAAACAACCACCCCTAATTTCTATAATTTTTATAACTTCAATCCACATAATTCATAAATAAAATATTAATAAAAAATTATAAGTTATATAATTTATTTTTATATTTATAAATAAATATCTTATATGCATCCCTTTTCTTATCACCTCTTATTCAAAGAAACAAAACCATTGTCCAAATTTTGGCGATTAACTGTCTCCATGGATAATGATTTTCATTTTCTATTACCAATATAAACGATGGTAATAAAATTATTATCATGGTTAAATAATATTATAATAGGTATATTATAACATTTTTCATGTTTTTAACTAATATATATACATAATATTAAATAAAACAAAACTAGTCCCCTATGGTCGAAAAAACAGCCCAAATAAACTAAACATTTATCATTAATATTTTATCAAATGAATAATCATCATATCATAAATAAAAATGATATATGGGGCCATTTAAACTTATTAATTTTCATTAATACCATTTCATTTTACATATGAAGTTTTATTTAAATTTTAAAAGAAAATCAATAATTTTTCACAAGTGAACCGACTGTGAAACCATGAAACGAACACACCCAAAACAATGAAAATAATGAAATATTATTAATTAATTGGTTGTAATATGTCATAAAATTATCATATAAGGTATTATAAATATTAATATTTTTCTATAATTTATTAATAAAAATCATTAATCCTTTATATTGGAGGTTAAAGTACAAATAAATAATGGGAACCGTGAGGTTAGGGTTTCTCATCTAACTTTTACTTCTATGAGATATATGACTTATTCACCACTTATTTCTTTTTCATGTTTAATATACATTACTTTTATATATCATAACATGAATTTAATTATCTTCATGTTATTAAATGTTTCATTTGATAATTATTACTTTTATGGGGCATATGATTCGACATATTTCCAAGTGGAAAGGGATTTGTTAACTCAATTTCCATTCATTGGGTTAAACTTATACTTCAATGATTATGCCATGTTAATATTATCTGTGAGGTGATTTTTTATTTTATTTTATTTTATTTCCACTTTTATAATGTTTATTTGTAGATTATACACATAATTGATTAATTTCATTAATTCTCACTTTAATGATATTATATTTTTAGGGGAATTTCTTTTAGAAATTATCTTTTTAATGTTTCCCTTAAAAATCCATTTTTCTTGCATGTATGAGTTCTCTAATTTTTTTCCAAAAATGTTTTTAATATTATATTATGATTTTTAAATTCATTTTTACTCAGGTTTTACTTTTTACAAAACATCTTGAAAGGATTCATTTTGTCTTTTTCTAAATGAGGTTCTTTGTGACTTTTCTAACAAAAATACGAATGGAATAATTTTTTAACATATATAGAATTAGAATATTTTACCACTATCATGATGAATTAATGATTTTATGTTTAACTTATTTTTTTAAAGGTTATTTTTAAATATTTTTTTTTATTTTATAATTGTTCATATCATTATAAATAAATGATTTGAAAAAATAAAAGTTATTTTTATCAATAAATAATTCAAGTGATCTTTAAAAATTATTTTCCATTGAATATAAAATTATTTGATGTTACTTATTATTTTATAGGGATATTATTCAAGGATACTAACCTTATTATTTTTATAATTGATTTATGTTTATGATGTCATGATGATAATGAATATCATTTCATTTCTATGAGTTATGTTATGATGAAATGTTGAAGAAAATCATTTCTTTACATGGGTTTTGATATGATGAATGGATTATGTTCTTTTGGAACACATATATATGGTTTTTATTATGTCATGAGGGTTTCATTTAAATTAAGTACGATGGTTATATTATAAAAAACGAAGGTGGTTATGTTATAAGAAATTATGGGTGGGACCTATATCTCTCTAAAATGCATTAGGTAATGATTTATATCAAATGTGATTGGTAGGAAAAAAATGGGAAGTGAATTTGGTTCAGTATGATAAGACTAAAATGGGAATTGAACACTGTTCATTAAGATAGGGCTAGAACAGGGATTGAACTCGGTTAAATAATAAATGACTATAATGGGGATTGACCTTATTTTAAAAAGACTTGACTGGAATGGTGATTGAACTCAATTCAGTAAGATAGGATTAAAATGGGGAGTGAACATGATTTAGTAAAGAACTTTGTCCCATATGATGGATTGGGGAGTGAACATACCCCCCTATAAGGAAAATGATTATGGTGAGGATGGTTGTGTTTCCCTCATAGGATGTATATCCTCCCATAGAGTTCCCTTATTAATTTTTGGAAATGAGCCTTGAATACAAAGGAAATAATTTTATATACTTATGTGTATGAAACGGTTCCATCTATTATGTTATGATTTTATAGATTATGTTATTTGATTGTTTTATGGTTCATGCCTTATAAACTTCTATGACTTATTACATGACTCAAGATTATAATATTTAAATGTTATGTTTATGTTCCTATGCCCTTATTCTTATGTTATAATTGAAATCTCCCTTGTTTACCTTTTTATAGAATCTAAGATTAACCTTTTCGTATGTTTCTTTTCCTAAGGTAATGAGGGAAAATTTTAACTAAAGTTTGTTTAAAATAATTTCACATGGATGATTTATATGACCTATTATGAAATAATAAAATATGGGTATAGTGGGGAATAATGTTTATCTTTATGTACCAATTGTTAATGATCCCAAGTTGTTAATAGTTGTCCTTGTTTTCGAAGAATCTAAACCTAAAAGTTTCTTCAGTATATAAGTGATGCAATATTTCCTTTTTTATGTTGTAAGTATTTTTTGAAATAAAAATTGGTCACATTTATCAATATTAAAGATAGAAATTTAATGTTTATGTTTTTATCACCAAATGCAAAAGTGAGAATTCTGGGATGTTACATTTTTTATCAGAGAAGAGTTTAGATATATTTAGAGATTAATATATTTTCATGAGAAGTTATTTAAAGAGTTATAGATACTATCCTGGGTATATAAGACCATATGTTAAGAGTCTTAGACACCCATTTTTAGGTTTTAAGTCATGAAATTTTAAGGTAAGTAATTATATTTTTATAGACATTTATTCTTTAGGTAATCATGAGTTATTACATATTTAAATGAAAAATGAAATGTATGAGAAAAAATTCGAGTTTTAAACATTTATTTAGTTTTGAATATATTATGTATATTTTTTATGATGATTTCACATTTCTAGGAATTTTATACAAATTATTTCTTAGAAAAAGGACAACCTGTAGGTTGGGTGACAACCCATCACATCCGGCAAGTCCATGAGGGGTGAACCCGCAACTGAAGGATGAAAAGGGTAAAACACTTACAACTGGTCTATGTGATGTTGAGGTTAGTATAAAATTATTATTTTTACTTATTTTTATTTTATAAACATTATTCTATTAAGGTAAATGGAATCTTATGAAATTTTATTTGATGAATAAAGGATGAATTATCTTTTGAAAGAATTTATAATTTTAGTGTGGTTAAAGTTGTTATTTAGATCATTTATGGAAATGGTTAACATATCTTAAATATTATATATTCGGGGTATGAGAATTTTGGTATGATACTTTAGAGTAATTGATATTATTCGGAGATAAATATTAAATTTATTTTGGAAAACTATCCTTATGATTTTTGGGTTTCATTCTTAAACGATAATATTTTTAGGACTTTTAAGGATACTTATTTATTGAAAGATCTATGTTTCATTTTAGATATTACTATTGAATTTTGGGAGATTAAAGTAGTTTTCCTCACATGAAGTTTTATTCTTTTCGGGAATTATCTAATCTTATAATAACCATATTGGGTTTGGTTTATGTATAAAGACATGAGTAATACATTGTTTTTCTTTTATAGATTTTGTAATCTATATAAGTTTATTCTAGTTATTCTGGAATGAAAAAAATAAATCCATACTCATTATTTAGAGAAAAAAATTATTTTGTAGTAGAAATTTTTTAAAAGATAAATCTCCACCTATTAAGTAAGTATATTTCCATACGTTCTTACACTAGGTATTAAAATAATTCCTCATATTTAGGAACAATATTTTGGAACAAAAATATTATCCATTTATTTTTCTTACTAAGGAATCAATGACCTTTTAACCTATAAAATATTTATTGTTTTGTGATGGTTAATCTTCTAATGAAAATGTTATCTAAAATTATCCATAAAAAATGATAGTTATACTTCTCTTCCATGTCCGTATTTTTAATTTCCACTAATGTTCTCCTAATTAGAATCATAGTTTTGTGGTGACTTTCACATTTTACTTTCACTATTTTAAGAGGAAGTTTTAGTAACCATTTTTATAATATAGGTTTTATAAAAATGAATTTCTAAATATCCACCTTTTATTTTTGAATTCTAATTTCAAATTCTGAGTATATTTTTTTTTTAAAATTTTGATCATTTCAGGTTGGTAGCTTATCAGTTGGATCTTCCACCGAATCTCTCTTAAGTTCATGATGTATTGCATGTATCTCTCCTGAGGAAGCAAATACCCGATCCTTCACATATACTAAACTGATAGGTCATACTGAAAGGGAATGATTATTCTTATGTGGAACAACCAGTAGAGATTCTATATTTTAGAGTCAAATTTGTACAAAATAATACCACTCACCTCATTACAGTTTTGTGGAAAAACCACCAATTAGTGGAAACTACATGGGAACCTAGGTATGTAACGAGGCATATGTATCCTCATAATTTTGTATTCCTATGAAAAATTTTGAGGGATAATTTCATTTTAATGGGGTTAAAATGTAATACCCGAAGATTTTATGATATTTCCCTTTTTAAATAAATTTAACATCATCAATAGCTTACATTCTATAGAACACATATCTTAAATAAACTCCAAAAAATTATTATTTTAATATGACCATTATAATGTTTTTAATAAATTGGATGGTTTGAATAGGGTTAAATATATAATTAAAATTATTTTCAATAAAATTTATTTATTCTTAATATATAAAAACATAAGTTTTTTAATGTAATTGTATTCTAAAAATATATGTTTTCTTAAAAAATAGATTTTATTTATTTTTATGATAAAATAAGTTTAATTAATTTTTGAAAATTTTATAAATTTTATTTGATAAGATGAACATAATTTATTGGATTCATCATGTTAAAATTATCTTAGTATTAATTTTTGAGATGTTTCTGAAAAGTTTAATTTTTTGAGAGTAGAAAAAAAATACTAATTTTTATAAATCTCTCATTTTATTTATATTTAAAAGTAATTTTATGATTTTAAATTGATATCAAATTAAAATAATTACTTTTAGTTAGATATAATCAGATTAATTATATTTAAACAATCTTTTCACCTTATTTAGGCATAAGTGCAATTTTTGGCGTAAAACACAATATTATGAAAAATCATTTTTTGTTGCATTTTGAAGGTTTTATTTTCAATGTATATTTAAAACTTATATGTTTTTTGTCATGAACTATCCTAATAGGGTCCGTTCTAAACCCCCCCAAGCCCCCCTGTAATAGGCCATGGGATGGAAACTAGCACCGAGTAGGCATATCACTAACACAGTAGGCCTTAGACTAAGTACCTAAACACAAACACAAATATCTAAGGATACATAATAGTGAAATGTAAAAAAACTAAACAACTATGCATGAATACATAAAAATTTCACAACTAGAGTATGTTATAAAGTGAAGTAAAGTAAATAGGACAAAATACAATCCCACCATAAAGAGTATGAAACACAATTCTAACCTGTAAGTAAGCTATGGGGAGTGGTATAAAAACCCACAAGAACACACCTCAGTCCATCCAGTCTCACTAAGAATTATATGGTCTGGGTCTATCTAGGACATTGAAAAAAGGTTGATCATCTACATAAGTCATGACACGTGCGGGAAAATCCCATGCATGGGTGAGTATAATAATACTTAGTAGGACAACTCAAAACCCAAAAGAATATAACAAAAGAAATACAATCAAATATACACATGTATATGTCTACAACACAGATAACAAGAATATCTGGATATATTAAATAAAGACACACAATTTAAAGGTAAGTCACAACTATAGTATACTGGCCTAGGATTCCAGCTCAAATATTCCACTAAGCACTCATCTAGGAGAACACACTCCTGAGTCTGATAGCATTGATGATGTTAATCTGAGAGGTAATGATCATCGAGTCACATAATTAGAAGTACACATTAAAGGTATGAAGAGAATAGAATAAAAATATGAGGATCATTGGCAAGTCCATGGGGTGATACCAATTACTCAATCTGGATTAACTCACTAATTAGAGGATCGACACCTATATAGTGTTGGTTACAAAGATACCATGAACTCCACCTAAGGAATAAAGATGAATATAGAATCTCACACTAGGATTCATAGAGTGAATCCAATGAAAATATCCATAAATCCATGCTGAAGGTATTGTAGTACTAGAAGTGGGATATTATTCAATACTAGCTATTATTTAAAGGATAAGGAGAATACACCCTAGGAAAGCTTGTCCAATATATAGAGGACAAGGTCTCTAAGACATGTATATTAAAGTACACAATGTGTATAAGGGTTATCCATAGGGTCCCTTGACCCTAGGTTCTGCCTGTGTAAATGGTCCATATCTCTTGCCTATGTCCATGTAGAAATAAACAACATGTAGGCTTATTGTGTAGTCTTCTCATGTTCTAGTACATATCTCTCACCCATTTACATGTTCTCGTGTACTAGTACACAACTTAGCCTATGTAGTTGGACCAGACTGTGTCCGTGTGGGGGAGTACATGACGTGATCCATCCTATGTACTCCAACCCATGTCTGTGTACCCTCTGAGGTATATGCCGATTCACCAGGGAGGGGTCACATGACTTGTGATAGGTTCACATGCCATGTGATCCTAAAATCTTACAAAAAACCCTAGCTACTGCAAAGTGGTCTTACATGATGTGTAGATCCAGATTACACGCTGTGTAAAATGAATTTTTCTAGAAATCCATATCCAGTTCCATGAGTCCCGGCTATTGTTTTGTCCATTTATATAGAAATGGATTTGACACAAAAATTCAGATTGAGCCTCATAAATTCATTCCATCACCAAATCCACAAGATTCGGGCGTTTGATCCACTTCAAAAATAGTATCTTCGTTGTTCTCTATTACGTGCCAAAGAGAAGAAAATTGGGTACATATGTTGTTTGATTCGCTATTGTCTCCATCATCACACCACCACCAAGTTGTTCTGATCCTAGATCTATGATATTATATTGTTGTTCTAAGAAATAGGTGAACAATGATTGATTGATTAGGATATGTCAAACCCCAGGAAAAATGAAGAATTCCCGTGGTGAACGATGAACTGGGGGGGGGGATTACAAGAACAAATGAGAGGAAAAATCCTTGATCAATGTTCGTGTTAATATTGATTTGTTTTCGTGGGAATAACAACAAATATTTGAAAAATTGAAAGTAATTATCCCAAAACCACCCAACAATAATCCCATCCCACAAATATGTACGACATACATATCTATCTATTAGTTCATTGATCAGTGTCCATCATAGGAATAAATAACAGTGAAGAAATCAAAGTCAAAAAACCAACATACCTCGATTTGGATCAATCACTGATGAAAAATGATTCAGTGTCATCGTAATTTGAAAGATACTTCGTTTCCATCCCATTATTTTCATTGATCCTTGATCCAGTTATTGTCTACCAATGGAATCTCATTCCACAGTCTCCAATGGAACTCTAATTATTTGAAGGGTTATATAGATAAACCTAATTTTTTTCTATAATTGTGAATTTAAAGTGAAAAAAATTAGGTCACTAAAAATTCAACAAATAAAATAATTCATTTGAATTATTTTATACATTTTATTCATTCTATGCCAGAAATTTCTTTTCCACAAAATTCTCACACTAACTAAGGTTAAGTCCCACTTGTGGTAAACCTCATGTTATGAACAAAATGTTTCCCAAATATTTATGACTTGGTAATTTGTTTTGAAGTTATTCCACTTTTTTTAGGAAAACAGTGTTCTCATACTATTTAATATATTTAATATATTTCAAAAATTTATTCTGATCACACAATAGCACAGAATCTCACATTGTATCAATGCTTGGCCTAAAACATAATCCACACAATATCTGAAAATAATACATGGAAAATACAAGTCATTAAATTCTCTCCACCTTTGGGATTTACATCCCTTAAAATCCAAAACAAGGGATACTAAAAAAGATGTGGGCATTGAGCACAGATCTAAGCCTCCTGCTCCCAAGTTCACTTCCGAAGATTCCCATGTTGCCACTAAACAAACACTAAAGGAATCTATCTCCTATAGAGGATCCTATCCTTTTGATCTTTGATCTCTACCAAGTACTTAGCAAAGGTATCTCCATCCCTAATTTTTATATTTTACCAGTCGATAACATGTGATGGGTCACTACTACAAAACTGGAATTTAATAGCACTGGTATTTAATAACGCTAAAAAAACACTAATAAATAGAATATGTATCAACAATATTTTTGGCACTCATAAAGGGAACCTTTATCAGCACTTTATTTTTAGCCCTCATAAAGGGTATCATTTATTAGTGCTTTATTTTTAGTGCTGATAAAGTGTAACATTTAGTAGCATTTTATTTTTAGCACTGATAAATATATATTTCATCACCACTTTTTTAGCATTGCTAAAGGTCCAAATAAATAAAATGAAACAATTAAATATATCAAAAATAAAAATTTAGTTTATTAAACAAATATTACAAATTTAATTAATTAAATAATTATTAATCAAAATGAATAAATTGATTACCCATTATTAGATATTAAACATTTTATTAATTAGAGAATTATGATAATTAATGTTATTAAATTGTATATATTAAATATATAGATATATATTAATATATATATATATGATGTATATATTACAAAATATTTATGCGCTTTACATTAAATATTCATATATTTATTGAAAAATGTTTTATAATTAAAAATTAATATGAATTAAAAATATTTTCTAATTGCATAGTACTCAACATATAATTGAATGGCATTTGATTTTTCAATTTAACATAGATCAAATCCGTGTTACATTGATTTCACATATACGTAATTAATGAATTTTTATATACAATTCACACACATAAAACTTATATATTTTTTCAATATTATTAAAGTGTAATTATTCTTAATTTATTCAATTTCAGTCATTTTTGACATATATGTATGCACTTAAAATTAGACATTCATTAATAATATTAAAAATATATTTTTAAAAAAATATATTTATAAATATAAATTTACTATATTTATATGGTTATATATTTATAATTATAAATAAATAAATATTTTTTAAAAGTATTTATATAATTATAAATAAATAATTATATATATTAAAATAATTAGTAAATTTATAATAAATTTACATAAATAATGAATATATTTACTATATTTATATTTATATATTTATTAAATATATATATTTTTAATTATATAAATAAATATAATGATATATATATTATTTTTAAAAAAATATTTCTAGAATTATAAATAAATAATTATAAAATTATAATAGATATATTTAAAAATAAATATATTTATTATATTTATATTTATATATATTTATTAAGTATAAATAAATATTTACAATTTTTTATTTATAATTATAATTATACATCCTTTAACAACGCTTAATTAATAAGCGCTGGAAAAATCATCTTTATCAGTGCTTTTTTCACGGATAAAAAGAAGGCTTTATCAACTCTGAACAAAGCACTGATAAAATGAAAATTTATTAGCACTTTTTTATAAGATTTGTTAAAAGTGTCCAGATCTAATTAAAAAACCCTAACCATTTGTGAACCCATCACGATATCAGAAGCTTTCGATAGAATCCACCCACTGTCGGTGCTCCTCCTCAGTGAATTGAATCTCAAATCATAGTACTCAACTGACTCATGTTGCTCGAACATCTCATCCAACATCTAATGCTAGATCAAAATTAGGGTTTCCGAAGAGTGTGTCAGATTTTCTTCAACCACAAGAGATAGTCCTTCTATTTTTTTTTTAATTTTTGGTTTTGTTTTTGATTTCTTCTTTGATTATGTCATTATTTATGGTCTGGTGATTGTATACTAGTGACGTAGGCCTTCCTATTTTCTCAGTTTACCATTTTGATTCAACTATTGATTGCTCATAGAGAGTTTATTATTTATAGACTTGATGGTGAAAAATGGAGTCACATAGTGTTTAGTTGGTTATATTATTTTGTTTACATTTTCAAAATTGATCTCCCAAAGTTATCATACATATTCTTCATTATTTATTTTATCAATGTATTCCATAAATGTAAAATTTTTGAAATTGAAATTGGGGATTTTGTTTTTGAGGGAGTTCAAGGTAGGTTTTGGGATTTATTTTATATTATACTACTTCATATCTTATTTTTTCTACTTATCTAGGTTAGTGAGATAATACAATGTATGGATTTATCCTGGAAGTTTTTATTTAAATTTTCTTTCTACTAGTTTTATTTATTTTTTGGGCCAAATCATTCCCACGGTGTTGTTTTTCATGTACCGATGCTTGTTTCCATCCTGATGGGGATTGAGAATATCCCTTGAACTATCATGATATAGATTGAGATTCCACCCACAAAATTTTAAAATTTTATTCAATTTTCAATGGATTTCAACATGTATTTTCAACCTTCCTTTTGAAATCTATAAAACACTTCCCTCACATACATGGATTGGGAAATAAATATCCCATGAATTCCATGAGTCAGCTATTAAAGAAGGAAAATGTCAACTCACTAATAATCAAAATTTAAACATTGGTCATTGTTAATGTAGAAAATTATCATCATCGTTCGTCTCTTGAACCTCTAAATATTAGTTCATCCACATTGATAAACACTTTCAATCTATCCATAAATTTTTTTTTATGTAATGATTATGATTAATTCTTTATTTTTATATTAAAATTTCTTTAATAATTCATCTAACGTTCAATAAAATTCTATTAGTTATTGTTTCAATTCATAAATCACCTTTTTCAATTGAAAAGCATTATTCTCATATTAAATAATGATAAATCTATCTGTTTGTTTGATGTAATTCCTATCCGTGTAATTCATTAGTAAATGCTAATTTTATATCCAGTTGGAGTACCTTGAATTTCATTAGGATGGGTTGGTGTGGTGAAATTAAATCCCAAGAGTATTGAGATGTTTTCAAATATTAAAATACCATTAATTTTAATTGTAATAATTAATTAGGTTTCTACGTCACTTGTTCCAATATATTTTTATATCTTCTAGTTCATTGAATGAGTGATTATTATTCTTGTTTATCATATTTGAGTTTCGTATTACTCCTCAATTTCCTATATTATATATCATTTGTTTATGGGATTTAAGAAAGATTTTAGGTGGAGCAATTCTTTTCTTAATTTCAATTTACCATTTTCTTCAACATACTGAAATTATTTGAAACAATCTAATATTGAGTTTCCCTTATTAAAATTGTCTATAACTTTCACTTTTGATAATGAATATATTATGTGTATTTATTTATATATTGTATAAAATTAATCTTTTATGAACCCAAAAATATGTATATGTACCAAAAATGGATGCATTCTAATCATTTGATAAACAAATATGAAGATGGAATCACGGAGTTCATCATGTTTACAAGAGACCATGCAGAAACCCTTATAAAATACTATGTCTATGTTTATGTTGTTTTTATTCAAGAAAAATTAGTCTAGAAGAGTTGGAAGAATATTTATGTCTATTTGGATCCATTGATCAATTGATCCAAAACAAGGATTGACTGTGCATCACTCACAATGCTAATAACAAAACTAAGAATTCACTGTGAACTTTACTAATATTTCTTAACTATCACTTAACATAACATCTGACCTAAAAATCCCACCCAAAATCCCCGTGATGATCTCATACCACACATAGATAGAAACAAACTAATTAGATTCTTGAACAGAGAGAGAAAATTTTATAGAATAATATAATTCACTAGGTAAATGTTTAGTGGAAAACACATATTATTGAAAAACAAAAGATGAGAATCAGGAAGTGATATGAAAGAAAAATTTTCCCACTTATTTAAATAATGAATAAAATTGCATGGAAGAGATGGAAAAGTGAATGCTAAATGGTGATATGATAGAGATGGTCACAAGCGTCTATGGGATGAGAGCATCATGGGGACACCAGATAGGAAGATTAAGTGAGATTTTATGCTAAGTGGTAGTTAACCAACAATAGTGAAGTACACAATGAATCCTTATTTTTTTAATAACTTTATGAGTGATGCACGACCAATCTTTGTTTTTCATCCCTTGATCAATGAATCCAAATAGATATCAATATCATTAATTATCTCACAGTTCCATTACATCCATATAGTCTTGTAAACCCTAGTGATGTGCACAGAGAATCCTTAGTTTTGTTATTAGCTTATATTTGGACCAAAGAAACCCTTTGGGAATATGTAAAGGTAATGTTACGATATAATTTCTCTATTTTACCAAAAAATTATATAATGAAGCATTAATTTAATTTTCGTTATTCCTTTATAGAGTTTTTTTATTTTAGAATATTTCTATACATGTGTCATTCCTTTGAAGGAAGGGAAATGATTCTGTCTCTACACAATCACAGAGGTAATATTGATGTTTTCATAGTAAAATCATTGTTCATAGAATTAATGTATTGGTTCATATTTATTTTAAATTTATTTCTTTTTCGAATTACTCATATAATAATTTATTTTCTTATATAGGTGGATTATGTTTTTCAAGTTAGGGTGCTCTATTCAACTTTTATGCTTCTTCTCCCATAAAAATTTTTTCACCCCTACAATGGTGCATTTATCACTTTCTTTCAAATTACCTCCACAACCTTTGCAGGAAGAGAAATGATGCATCCTCTTCTCAATCACAATTGTAATCTTAATGTTTACATAGTAAAATTATTTTCCATAGAATTAATATATTATTTCATATTTATGTTTAATTTATTTATTTTCAGTATTACCCACATAATAATTGTTTTCTTATACAGATGGATTATTTTGTTCAATTTGGGGTTCTCTGTGCAACTTTCATGCTTCTTATCCCTTAAAACATTTTCACCCATATAATGGTTCATTTCTCACTTTATTTAAAATTACCTCCATTAACTTTGCAGGAGGAGCAATTATGCCACCTCTTCTCAATTACAAAGGTAATCTTGATGTTTTTATTTTAAAATCATTGTCCATAGAATTAATGTATTATTTCATATTTAGGTTTAATTTATTTATTTTTATTATTACTCACATAATAATTGTTTTCTTATATAGGTGGATTATTTTATTCGAGTTGGGGTGATCTATCCAAATTTTATGCTTCTTTTCCTTTAAGACCTTTTTATCCCTGTAGTGGATCGTTTATCAATTTCTTTCAAATTACATCCACTAACTTTGAAGGAATAGAAATTCCACTACCTATGCTCAATTAAAGAGGTAGTCTTGATGTTTTCATAGTAAAATCATTGTCCATAGAATTAATATATTATTTCATATTTATGTTTTATTTATTTAATTTTAGTATTAATCATAATAATTGTTTTCTTATATAGGTGCATTCTTTTTTTTGGGTTGATGTGGGTTTTTCAAAGATTCTCATGCAGTGTTGATAGTTCAATAAATTAAGTCAATGGAAATAATGGTAACATTGATAGTTAGGATTGTGTTGAGACTTTGGGATGTGTAGGAATCAACCATACCTCAATCCAACAAATGATGTGACTGGTATGACTATGAGTACCTATTTATATTTTAAACTGACACGATATGTCTATTATTAGTTTAAAATCAACATTTGACTTTAAGAAGTTTCACTCATGAAAATTAATAAAACATGCTCGTATTTTCTTTATAATTAAGGACATTGATTCATAAATCATTTTTGATGTGCATGAATCTGTCTCATATCAAACTGGTACATGTTGTGATCTGTATGAGTCAAAGTGCGTGTTTTATGTTTAAAATGACATTTTAGTAAAAAAGAAAAGTGACATAATAAAAACTGAGAAAACACATTCACATTGTTTTGAAACTTTAAGAAAACAATCCATAAGTGATTTGGAACATGTAGGAATAAACCACACCTCAGCCTGATGCATAGTATGACCAATATAACTCTATGTTCATATTTATTTAAAATTGAAATCAATTTTAGTAAAAATACAAATTGACCTAATCAAAACTGAAAAAATACATTCATATTGTTTTTATAATTTAGTAAAATGATCCATAAGTGATTTGAGATGTGTATGATTTATCTTCACCTCAATTCGATGCACGGTGTGATCGACATGTCTCCATGTGTGTTTTTTATTTAAAATTGACTTCCATTTTAGTAAAAAGGACAACTGGCCTACTAAAAACCAAGAAAAACCATTAAAATTGTTTAAATACTTTAAGAAAATTGTCTATAATTAATTTTTGATGTGTAGGAATCATCCTCACCTCAATCCAATACACAATGTGATCGGTATGATTCAAAGTGCATGTTTCAATTTTAAAATGACATTTTAGTAAAAAATAAAAGTGAAATACTCGAAACTGAGAAAACACATTCATATTGGTTTGATAATTTTTTATAATGATCCATAAGTCATTTGGGATGTTTAGGAATCATCTTTACCTCAATTAGACACATGGTGTGATGAATATGACTCATAGTGCATGTTTTTATTTAAAATTGACATCAATTTTAGTTAAAAGTCCATTGACCTACCCAAAACTGAGAATACCAATTTAAATTATTTAAATTATTTAGTAAAATGATACATAAGTCATTTTTGATGTGTAGTAATTAGCTGCACCTCAATATGATACAAAATGAGATCGGTGTGATTCAAAGTGCATGTTTCAATTTTAAAATGGAATTTTAGTAATAAAGACAAGTGACATAGTCAAAATTGAGAAAACAAATTCAGATTGTTTTGATACTTTAGAAATTCGATCCATAATTCATTTGGGATGTGTAGGAATCAACAAAACGTCAATCCAAAACATGGTGTGACCGATATGACTCAAAGTGCATGTTTTTAATTAATTTTGACATCAATTTTAGAAAAATGGCCAACTGACCTACTCAAAATCAAGAAAACCCATTAAAATTGTTTAAATACTTTAGGAAAATGATCCATAAGTCATTTTTGATGTGTAGGAATAAGCTACACCTCAATCATATACACAATGAGATCGATATGAGTCAAAGTGCATGTTTCAATTTTAAAATGACATTTTAGTAAAAAAGACAAGTGACATACTCAAAAGCAAGAATACAAATTTTGATTGCTTCTTAGTTTACAAAAATGATCCATATGTCATTTTTTATGTGTAGGAAGTATCCACAACTCAATCCGATATACGATGTTCCCAGTATGACTCAAAGTGTCAATTATTAGTTTAAAAATGACATTTTAGTTCAAAAAGTGTCACTCACTGAAAACTGAGAAAACATGATCAAATTTTCTTAATAATTTAGAAGAATGATTCATAATTCATGTTTGATGTGTAGGAATCTGTTTACACTAAACTGATACATGATGTGATTATAATGAGTCAAAAGTTTGTGTTACTGATTTAAAATGACATTTTATTAAAAAAGAAAACCAATGTACTCAAAACTGAGAAAAAACATTTATATTGTTTTGATACTTTAGGGAAAAAATAAAAATGGCATATGAGATGTGTTGGAATTAGCCATACCTCAATTCGATGTGTGGTGCAACCGATATGACTCAAAGTGCATCTTTTTATTTAAAATTGACAACAATTTTAGTAAAATTAACACGTCATGTTAATTTATTTATTTATATTAATTCTAAAATAAGAATTTTTTTCTTATACAGAAGATTTATTTTTCTCAATAAGGGGTGGTTTTCTCACCAATAACATAAGTTTGGTTAGGATTAAAAGATAAAGAAACATTGATGTTTTTCAATGTATATAAGATTTTTTATTTATGTAATTGTATATACCAATGATTGAAATGTCTATAATATAGTGTTTTGTTTCTTTTTTTGTGCTGTAAATTTAATATAATTCAAATCATATATTGGGAATTGTTTTTTTGATATTTGGTGTGTTTCTAGTTCCGCGGTTTGCTATAATAGCATACTATAGTGGTACTATAGTGTGGACCTTTATCAATGATTTTAAAAGTGCTGATAGAGGCCACATTATTCAGTGATTTTAAAAGTGCTGATTAAGGTCTACTTTATCAGAACTAATATAAGTGCTGATAAAAGACTGAGGATTTTAACCTCCCTCATGTAGTCAACACTTTTCTAGCATTAATAAAGGCCATTTACAGCATTGTGAAATGATGGTTTTGTAGTAGTGGGTCATACATGTATCTCTTCAGCTGTGACACATGGAATACATTGTGTACATTGTCTAACTATGGAGTTAGACCTAAGAGGTATTCCACCTCTCCAACTCTATGTTGTATCTGGAAGGGGACAATTAACCTCAGAGATAACTTTCCACCCCAACAAAATATTGATAATCCAGGTCGAGGTGAAACTCATAAGAACACATTATATCCTTCCTCAAACTCCAACAACCTCCTTTATCTATTAGCATAAAAGGTCTGATGGTTATGTGAAGTCTTCATCTACTCCTGGATGATCTTCACCTTCTTGGTAGTTTCTCTCACCAACTTCATGCCCATAAGTGCTAACTCTATTAGATTATTCCAAAAAAGTGGCAACCTATAGCCATAAAAATCATCAAAAGTTTCCATACCGATGGTAGAATAATAGATATTTTTGTATTTTAAATCCACTAGTGGTAGGTGATGCTCTCAATTATGGACAAAGTCCAACATGAAATCTCACAAGATGTCCTCTATAACCTAAATAGTTCTCTTAGTCTGGCCATCTGTTTGGGGGTGGAACACTATGATCAAGTGTAATGGAGTCCGAAACATCTCCTGTAATCCATTCCACAACTGGGATATGAAGCAAGCATCATAGTCAGAAATAATAATTTATGTAAATCAATGGAGTCAAAATATCTCTTGAAAATATATGTATCCTAATATCTCTACTAAACTATTCTCTCATATATCTAAGAAGTGGGATGACTTGGTGAGCCAGGCTTTGATCACCTAGACTATATCGTGTCCCCCAGATGTATGTGGTAATCCCATCATGAAGTCCATGGATATCCCATCCCAATTCCATTTTGTAACCTCAAGGGGTTGTGATAAACCCGCTAGAACTTGGTACTCAGCCTTTACTTACTAAAAAGTAAGGAATCAAAAGACAAACTCTATATCTCTTCTCTTCATCCTTGTCCACCAAATCTAACATTGGAGGTACTGATACATCTTTTCCATATTGGGATGTACCACCAAAAAAATGTATGAAAATATATTAGAACCTCCTCCTACAACATCATTGGTACCATCATGCATCCTATGAAAATAATTATGTGCTCCCCACATTTAGAAAATACATCAAGATCATTCCTTATGGATATATGAGAATATAGGGCATCACAATCGGTATCCCCAAGTTATTCCTCCATGACTTGATGCAAGAGAAGAGGGATGTAAACCATCTAATGAAGGTAAGATGCTCCATATACATCCACCAAGGATAACTACAAAAATGGTAACCGCTCTAACCCCTCATTCAGAAACTTCAAAAAAGATCTTTTACTTAGAAAATCTACTACCACATTCCCCTTCCCCAGAGTATAGACAATTTTGAAGTCATAATACTGGAGGAACATTAATCATCACCTATATAACAAGTTTATATCCTTCTAAGAGAAGATATACTTGAGACTCTTGTGATCAGAGTAGATGACAAACCACTCTCCCATATGGTAGTGTCACCACATATTCAATGTGAAGAATACTGCTGCTAACTCAAGATTGTAGGTTATATAGTTCTACTCATGTGGTCACAACTGGCGTGAACCATATGAAATCACTTCTTGCCTCTAAATCAGAAGACAACCAAGCCTAATTCTTGATGCATCACATAACACTACATACTCGACACCCACCACTAGGAATCTAAAAATGGGAGTGCTCATCAAACTCTCCCTCAACTACTAAAAAGACTACTATAAACTCTCCATCCTTACTAAAGGATACCCATTTTGAGTAAAATATCTAATTGATAATGATAATATGGAGAAATCATGTTTGAATCTCCATTAATATACTACAAACCTAAGGAATATACGTACCTCCATCATGCTATTGGGTGGATCCCAAGATAACAATACCTCGACCTTGGATGAGTCCACTACCACTCTATCCATTGAGATAACATATACCAGAAAGTGGAATGCATGAATCTAGAATTGGCACTTCGATAGATTTCTATAAATCCGGTGATCTCAGAGTAAATATAGAATGATCCTCAAGTGCCTCGCATGCTCCTCCTTATATGCCATATCATCGACAAAGACTAACATGAACCGGTATAAGAAAGGAAAAACTATCTGGTTTATGAATCCCATTAACACTTATGGGGAATTAATTACTCCAAATAACATTACCAAGTACTCATATTTCCCATAGTGACATTTGAATGTTGTCTTTGGTATATCCTCATTCCGTACATGCAATTGGTGATAGCTCGACCTAAGGTTAACCTTCAAGAACCATCAATCCCCTAAAAACTAATAAAATAGGTAATTGATCATTGGTAGTGGATACTTTTCCTTCAAAGTCACTTGTTTCAAGCACCGATAGTCTACACACAACCTCAAGCTCCTATCTACCTTAATAGAAGACAAAATTGGGGCTACCCAGGGTGAAACACTAGGTCTAACAAATAAATTCCTCAAAAAATCCTCCAACTTCACCCTCATCTTGTGAAGATCCATGGGATCCATTCGATATGATAGAAAGGATATCAGTGTTGCCTCGACGTGTGGATCAATGCATAAGTATATCTCTTGGAGGGGAGGTAAAACTCGAATATCCTCAGGGAAGATATCTTGATACTTCGCCACCATTGCAGAAAACTGGGAACTTAAAACATCCATTACACCAAGTGTTAGGATAAACAACTGAGGGGTAATTGTCTTCTCCCTCCTATGAATGAGTCCATCCTAAAATGCTTGGGTTTTATTTTCACCAAAAAAGAGAACCTAATTCTGTCACTGCAGACACAATGCACCCTTCACCTAAAATAGTCAATCTAGTTAGGTACTATAGATAAATAATCCATACCTAGAATGACGTCATAAGTCCTGGACAATGCAACCAAGTGACTACTACAAAAAAAACTTTCCTCTAAGTGTCATTTCACACTATCAACACAAGTGTGTAATAATTGAGTCTTCTAAAGTATGAGTCTCCAAGCGAAAGGGTCAAGCCAAGGGCTCAAACAGAATCTCTAAATCTTGTACAAGGTATGTGGTGAGAAAGGAATGACTAGAACCTATGTTTTTCAATACTAAAACTAATGTATAAAAGACACATATCTTACCTCAAATCATTCCCAGATCCACTAGGTCGTAATCTTTGACAACTTGTAGCTTTCTCCTCCCCTGTCATCCAGCTCTCTGATCCTAGAGTGGACCACCTTAGGATGGCGGTGGTAACAAGTCAAAGAGTATAACACCTCCTAATTCTCTACCAGATCCTCTTCCATGTATGTCACATTGTAAACCTATCAACTCCTACTACTTCCTTTGCCTTGGCAGCCCATCTATGGTTTCTTTATTTGCTATACAGCGGGTTGTACAATCTTGAGCAAGATGTACCCTTCCATCACATGAGTAGAACCACATTTCTCTAGGATGACTGGACCCACCCTTTGATTCCTTAACTATAAACCCTATATCTTGAGACCTCCTACTAAAATGTATCGTAATTACAGATCCATGATATTAATGTTGGCTCCCTACTCACTACAAAATATTTCACTTTTTCCAATGGGGGAATATCTATTGGTAAAAGTTCATTTTCTATTGGTAAAATGTTTTACCAACATAAATATCCCTATCACTAAACTTTTGGTAAAAACTATATCGCTAAATGTTTTTGCGACAAATAAAATATCTCTTTTGAAATTATAATAATACCAATAGATAATAGATATGTTGGTTAAATTGTTTAGCAATAGGTTTTGATGAAAAATTTTTCTGTTAGTAATAATATTACCAATATATAATATTTATTTAAAAATTACATTTGAATGAAAATTATAAATTTTTATTGCTAGTAAAATTTCATATTATATTTATTAATTTATCATATATAATACATTTGTTTTAATTATTAAATCAAAGATGAATTTAATAAATGCTTAAACTTATAGAAAAATTAATTATATTAACAATGAAATTAATTACAAAAATAATCAATACAAAATCCATCCCCCCCAATAGGATCCATAACACCCATTAATAAAAATTTACCCCCATGCCAACATCACCCATCCATGCCACATTAGGGACCAATAATCAACAACAATCCATACATGCCTCAAGAATAGCGAGTCAGCTCCAACCCATCCATGTCACACCAGAGACCAACGATCACCAACAACTCATCCATGCTCCAAGACCAGCAAGTCAACTCCAACTCAAATTAGTGAAAAATATCTGCATGAATTGAAACCAACATATAAAGAATTATAAAAAATGATTTTTATATTAATAATTTATCATCATCCTTATTGATATTTCATCATATATAATGTTTCCCAAACCAACTGAAACCCCTAAATATAATGTTTCTCAAAATAAAACAATAAGAGAGGTAGAATTCAAACACTACAAAATGGGATTCTCCAAACTTTAATGATAGAATGCATCTCTCCCAACCTTTGGAGTTGCAGAGGCCGATGAAATTCAAGAAGTATCAACAATGGGGACCTCAAACTCCACCCTAGAATTGATTGTGATGGACTTTATTTACTTCACCACATCTAGCGAGCTGTACAGATCTATCACCCTCTTATGCACATGCAGTTCAAACTGATCTCATGTGTTGGTCCATGCAAGTTTTAATACAAAAGAAAATATACAGAGTAGATAATATCAAGATATCAAATATGCTAGAATATGAGTTATGTTTAAATATGCATATAAACCCACATATAACCTATTGGACCATAGATTAACTATACTCTTGGAATACAAGGCAGACATGACCTACTTGAACATCACTTACATTCACAACAATGATATTAAAATAATTCACTAACTTCAAATTCCAAATCATAAAGTTGAATGTCTAATTTGAGACAACAAAACAACTTTGTATGAATTTTAGGTCAAACTTAGAAGTGATCAAGGAAGAAATTATAAACTACCTTCTCCATAAGGGGTCTTCCTAGTAGTTATGTGAAGGGTCTTGGTTGAGATTAAAACAGGTCCCTTGACTTTCAGCCACTTGGCCTTAGCACCACGAATTAGATTAGAAAACACTAAAACAACATAAAAACAGGTAAAAAAGGTCACTTATGAAATAATATAAATAATAAACCATTGGGACTAAGGACTATAAGGATTTTACATTTTACTAAATCCATTTGTTTATTTTAATCATATAAATTTTCTCGCATGATTTAAGATAGTCCTCATTTCTGGAACTATTATTTGAACAAATTTAATTTCAAATAGAATTTAAAGTGGTTAATGTTCTTCTAGTTAAACTCAGTACATGTGGAGAGCCAACATACCAGGGAAAAACAAATCATGTTGAGTTATTGTAAAATCAAAACTCATGATAACTGATTTTTTTAAGTGAAGAAAGATCTAATTAATTGAAAAAATATCCATACCAAACAATTCTAAAGACAAAAATTGGAATGAGAAAAAAATATTCCATATTTTATCAAAATATAATTAATAATCAATATAAAAAATCAAATAAGAAATCATTGAAAGGAAAAAATAGAAGAACTTTTTTGTGGTTCTTGACATTTTTTTGAGGAAGGTGTGATCCAAATCTTGTGAATCTTCTCCAGGGGGTCCTCTAGACTAGGTTTCGTTGGTTTCATAGCCACATGCACCATGGTCTCTTCTGAAACCAAAAAAGAACAAAATAAATGGGGTGCTGCAACAACAAGTTGGGGTTTTGAAAACCCCTCTTCCCGTAACATTCTTTACATCTATGACATCAGGTCCACCAAGATAATCCTAAAACAAAAAAAAATCAAAACCACTAATTTCAATTAAGAGTGACACATAACCTGTGACCACAAAACATTGATAATGAAACTAATTTCAATTAAGAGTGACACATAACTGAAAATTTTATATTCTTGTAACACTGTATGAAATTATATAATCAAGTAAACCTACTTTCAATTTTTAATGAAACTACTTTCCATTTGAGAATTACACCTAATTCAATAGCTAGAGAACAATTTAGTGCAATGAAAAACATAGGTGCTAAGGATAGAGTTAATAAGATGATCTTGATGGAAATTATCATATTGTATTAATTTAATTGGGATCCATATTCAACCAATGATGAACATGTTCAAACATTTCCATAATAAATTGAATTGATATTCAATCAAAGATGAAACATAATGTCTTGAAACATCAAGAGATAAATATAACAATATCGTAAAGACAAAAAATTTCATATGTTTTGGACATGAAATGTTGGATTCCATGTACAAATATGATAAAATAACAAAATTAAAAACAAAAATTGAAATGTTGGAACATCTTATATAATTTATAAAAAAATGTTGACTTGAAATTAGGTTTGAAATAATAACTTACAGGATCAGATTCTTCTCATCTATGGTCCCAACATTGTCAATAACCCTCCTTCCAAAAATTATATCCAAGAACATGAAACTAAATTTGTACACATTAGATTTGGTAGTCAACTAGCCAGTTAGTTTATACTCAGGAGCATAGTACTCAAAGGTCCCCATTGCCATTGTGGAAACATCGGTCTTATCCCCAGTTGGACCAATCTTGGGAAGCCTAAAATAAGAGATATTTAGATTGAATTCATCATCCAAAAATATGTTCAATTCTTTGAAATCATGGTATATTACTTGGAGGTTTTACTTCTCACGCAAGCATTGAAGATAGCTTATTACCCCATTAGATTTTTTTTATCTTGGCATTCTAATCCAAGGGCTTCAGGTTTGGCGGTAAATATTGAAGGAAAAGATTATTTAGTTGGGAATTGTTCAAAGAAACATTTTTATGTGATTTATGAATATAAAATAAAGATACATACCAAGAATATGATCCTGTAGAGAACCATTTATTCATAGAAAAGAATCCTTATTTCTCTATCAACACAAAAACCTGCCAAGAACAGGAGGCTAGGAGGGTGAAGAAGATTCACCATGAGGACCTCCTCCATGAATTTTCAATTACCTTGAAATCCAATATTTTCAAGTAGCTTAAAATCCACATACTAAGGAAAAGTTAACAAAAGAATAAGAATCAAAATACTAAAGAGAGTAAAATAATTGGTAGAAAGTGCCCCTTTTTACTGCTCTCGCAGCACCCTTTGTACACCCTTCCAAACTCCCTTATTTCAGTAGGAAATTGAGATCAAATTTCATTGTCACAATATAGATCTCTAGGAATTAGAAGACGTGGGATGGGATTTGGCATTTCTCGATTCATGACATTTCATCGGCGAGGAACCTCCTCTTGTCGCTATCACATTTGATTGTGGCATGGGTGATGGTGGGAGGTGTTTCTAGTGTCCTAATACTCGATGATTCGTCTCTTCAATGCCCTTACATTGATGTCCTCCATTGATAAGAAACGAAAATATGAAACAAAAAGTGATGAAATGAAATTAAGAAATCATGAGTCCAATATATAGATTCCAAGATCTCAATAATTCAAGGAAAATGATCCATTTTCACTCATGATTTAAAATAAAGTCACTGAAAAAAACCCTATGGAAAGTGTATCCTTTCACATGCATTCATTCTATTATATGAATTTAGAAAAGTGAAAGAAATTTATTATTAAATGACTTATGAAAGGATTATTTATTTTCCATTTTCTAATTCATAAAAATATATAAATAGTGAGCCATTAAAAAAAATTATGTCACAAAGGGCACATCAACAAAAACACAAAAACACAAAGGACTTGAGATGGAAAACTACAAATAGAAAATTCGACTCATGAAAACATAAGAGTTCTTCTCAAAATGCATCAATTGATTTCTAAAAAATCAATTGTATGATATTCAATTGTAACATATTCCATATCCTATAAGGAAATATATGTCTCATTTCCAGTAGTTGTGATGTTAGTTTTTAAGTCATACACCTCTAGTAGTATATCTTCTTCTATTTCAAATAAATCTCTTGTTATAGTAATGACAGAAAAAGCTAATTTTCAATTTATGATTTTTTATATAAAACACCTGTAAATCTTGAGATATAATCAAAAAGAGCTCATTTGTTTTCATAATCCCCTTAAGATTGAAAAGAATGAATCCAAACATATTATTCTTTGATAAATTTAACATGATTTACCAAAATCACACTAAAAAAAATAAAAATTATTCTAATTAGATCACTCAACTCAATAATTTTAGTCAAAACACTATTATGTGATACATTACAAGTATTTTTTTTGTGTTCACAGGAATGCTAGAATTATGAGTTGCACTCTTCTAAGAAATAGATTTCACACACCATCAAAAGAGACATAGGTGCAAGGGTTATAATGGTTAAAGATTAACTAATATGGAGAAATAGAGATTACAACATACCTCAGAGGAAGGGGCATTCATTGACAGAAATCCCATGTAGCGATGAAAGAAATGATAGAGAGAAATCACAATCCAAGATTAAACTTTAAAATTTTTACACATAATTCAACCCCACCAGAAATAGACAGAATTTCGAAACTATCTTCTATGATTCACAAACTATGGCCTCCCATCATCAATACCATGCATTCCACTACCATGCTATATGATTTTTGGGCTTTGATACGTAAAATAATAAAATTACAACAAATACACTGTCAAATTCCATGGGAGGCCAAATTATTCTTCCTGAAAATTCCCACATTCCCAGAGAAGGATCAACAGCTGAAAAAAACCTTGAACCTAACACTCAACATATGACAAGGAAAAATTCCAATAAATAAACCAATACAAAATTTATATTCAATCAAGAACAGGAAATTAAACCCTTCACAGTAAGAAAATCATTAGAATTTTACTTAGAAACCAACCTATCTTATACTTATATTTAACACACGGATAAGGAATAAATCTATGTTAGTGAGAATACAAAAACAAATTCCATATTTCAAACCAAATGAAGATTAGGTAATACCTCACATGGGGAATGATGGGTGGGGAAGGCCGGGGATGGAGGGGGTCGAGCAAGGAAGGTCAGGGATGGTGGGGGTCAAGCGAGGAAGGTCATGGAGGGTAGAGGTATTCTGGTGAGGATGATATAAAGGTCATTGAAAGAGTGTGGTGAGTGTGGAGGGTCGCAGTGGAGGAGGGCAATGACATAGGTGGAGTGCCATGGATGGAGGCGGTGGGGGTCATGAAAGAGGTGGGCGGCATAGGAGTGGTGAAGGATGCAATGAAGGGCGACGAGGAGAGAAGTGGCGATGAAGGAGGTATGGGATCGCGAAGGTGGAGGGGGTGTCAGCATCAATAGAGGGTAGCGATGCCTCGGGTCACTAGAGGAGGCATGGGTGGGGTAGATCGCACATTGGAGATGGGTGAATTAGGGTTGGGGATTTTTAATGATTTGAAAAAAAAATAAAAAAATAAAAAAATAAAAAAAATATCAAATTCCATTTAGTTTTTTAAATGAATGATATAATAAATATATATATATATGAATGGTATAAAATTTTATAAATATGATTAATTTTATTTTTAATATAAAATATAATTTCAATACGTGAATATAAATTATTATTAAAATAATATTAATCATTTTATTGTTATGTTATTTATTTATTAAATTTAAATAATTAATTTTTTGAATTTAGTTTGACTATATTTTATTATGTTTATTAAGTTTAAATATGAATATTAAATTACCAAGTATGGAGATAGTATCAAACATATATATAAATATATCAAATAACATAATGATTTAAATTTCATTTTATAAAAATTATTCAAATGAATATCCAATGAAAAACATTAACAAGTATAAACACAATTGATATTTAGAGAAAATTGAAAATATAAATATATTAATGATATATTTTTAATAAGACCCCCAAAAAGGGATATTGACTTTGGTCGTAAAAATAGTAATATATAAAAAAATCGGGTTCTATTAATTTTTTACTGATAAAATTTTTATTGTTATTAAATGGTTAATTGTAACAACTTTTATTGATGGTAAATGATTTTTTTGGTAAGAGTTATAATTACTAAAATATTCACATATTAATAAAAAAAGTTACTATTAGAATGATAAAGAGATAGATTTTACTAATGGTAAAAGAATTGTTGGTATTCAATGATCAGTATCAATAGATATATCTGCTAGTAAAAATAAGTGTTGGTATTAAAATTTAATACCAATAAAACTTAATATCTGTTGGAAATGATCATTTTTACCAAAAGTTATATTATCTTTTAATAAATTTCTGTTGGTATAAGCTATTTTTTTGTAGTGTCTGTTGAGGTCTCTACTCTTGATTTCCCTCATACAACAACCACTGGCTGTATATGCTCAACTAAGAAACACTCTACCATCAAATCTTTCTCTAGAACCCCAACATAGGTAATAATTCATAGAGAAAAACACTAGCTCAGATGTCTTAAATTATACCTCTCTTTATGTCCTATGCTCTGAAGAACTGGTCACGAACCATATCCAATGAGTACCTGGAGAGGTTGGTAAAACTAGAAAATTACTAAAATACTTTTATGTTGCCCTAATAGAGCTAGAGAATATTCTGAATATGAACATTCCTATGAGTAGTAGAAGAAAACTTCTATATGAAAAGGGGATCAAACTTTGACCACGGTAGAGTCACCTTGTCATATTTCTGGGCCACTAAACCACACCATCGCCCTATTGAACCATGAAGAATTCTTGCTTCCAGGACCACCATATGATCTATTGGTGTCCAAACTGGATGAAAAACTTTCTCCATCACCTCAATAAATTCATTAAAAACCCATGAGTTAGGTTCACCTCAAAACTTTTCTTTCACTGAAACTCATGATGCAAACTCATCCTGTTCACCTCAGCCGCTAGTACTATGGGTACCATGTTCTACTTTATGTGTGGTGGTATAACTAGAGAACCACCTAGAGGTAAAAACTTTAGAACTGGTAACTGTATCAATGCCTCATCATTAAGGGGATCATCCTCATGTCCATAATGTTTAATCCTATCTGGAATACATTTTTGTGTAATCCTATAAGTAAACAAGATTTACCAAGGTCAATGAGTATATCTAGAGATATGACTCAAAAGTACATAGAAAGCATAATCGATTTCTATATGATGCATGTAAAATTAATTTCCCTGAAGCTAGTGTTCTCATGTACCATGTCGAAATGTATGTGATCATAATCACGTTTTATGAATATGTTTCCTACCATACCAACACTAGAGTCCATGTCCATAAATATTAACTTGAAACACTTAACACTATTTCCCCAAACCAATCTCATAATGTAACAACCATTCACTTTATTTAACACTTAAACATAATTTATTACATAAACTATTCAATTTATACAATATATAAGATTGATATGTCTAGTTTCTTTGGGGCTTACGAACATTACATAACAACTTAAAACATGAAACACACAACTTTATTGAAAAATTATTTTACATGACCACATACATTCCTTCATACTTAGCATTTCATGGGATAACCTGAGGAAATTCATAAGAAAAGGGTGAGATATAAAGCCCATTAATGGAGTGAAAAGGAATAAAATGAAGAATATAATACATGTCAGGTAATAGGAATATCAATAGAGCATATGTGATACATGTACATAAAGGCATGATATAGCATGGTTATCATAACAAGGAAATGTGGAAATAACATTTAACATGATATTAGCATGAGCCAAGGCTCATTGCACATGGAGAATAGTAAACCCTCATTTTACTTGAATTATAATGAGTAAAATCTAATTTCACTTGACATATCATGACACTAATATTTACCTAATTCATTGGAGTGCTATCAGGGCCCACCCTTCATAATTGTTTCATTTCATGCATAAGTGTGACACATGGATCATATAACATGGATTCATCAAACATCATTATTTATTCCATGATAAAGGAATGTAAAATTCATATATTAAACTCTATAATAAATTCGTAAATGTGTATGAAGGTTAATACCCTTGATAGAGAAATGATCATGGTATTCACTACACAATGAATTTGGATTGGAAAATCGTGGTGTAATTTCGGTAGCATAACGACGTGACATAAGAATTTATAAAAATGGTTGATTAAAGAGAAAAGGGTGTATCATAATATTTATATGAAATGGATAGTAAGGGGTTCATATAGATACATGTCTCAACATATGTAATGGAATTTATATTTATAAAACAAAATAATATCTTGAATGTAAATGAGAAGAGAGAAATTCCTTAGGGAATTTCAGCATGGTAACAGGTGTATATGGAAAGAATTAATGAGAGAAAAAAAGGTATATCATCATTAAAAAATAAAAAGGGAAGTATGGGGGAGGTTTTAAATCATATCCCAATATATTTAATTGAAAAAATGGTATAACAACATAATGAAATTTGGAAAAAAACAAGAAAGGAAGAAATCCATTACAGAATTTCGGCATGGTAACCAGTGTACATGGGATGAATTAATGGTTGATAAATGGGTCTATCATCTTTAAAACAGAATTAGGGCTGTATAGGGGAGGTTAAAAATCATACCCCAACATTTTAATTGAAAATAAAAGGGCATAACAACATAAATAATTCTGGACAAAAATGAGAGAGGGAGAAATCCCATACTTGGAACTGTGATCCCAAAGAATTTAGAGGGGTTTGAGAGAGTCTTCTTGGGAGCTTGGGAAGCCTTGGGAGGATTCTAGAAAGAGGAGGGAATAGATTTGTCTAACTCCAAATTCTTTTAGTGAAGATCAAATGGGATCTTGGGTGGGTTTATATAAGAAAGGAGAGGGAATTCTTTATTATTTAGGTTTTGGACACCACACCTTAAACTAATCAAAAACACAAACCAACCCATGGTTTTTTCCCATGTTTCTTTCCAAAGAGGAGTGAAAAAAATTATTTTATAAGGCCAATGGACTAAATTCTTAAAATATTAGGCTTTCTTATGTGGATGTGAGTCACACTCTCAAGGAAATCAATTTAAAAAGTTAAAATGTTTTATTAGTCTTGGAGGGTCTACTAAGGCACCATAAAATTAATAAAAAAAATATTAAATCACATTATTTTAAAGGTAAAATATATATTGTATGAAAATATAATTTATAATATTTTATTACATCACTATTGGGTCATTATGATGTCATAACACAGATTATATATTTAAACGATATTTAATTTCTTCCAAAATATTTGACTATCTTATAAAATTAAGAAAAATTCAGCATTGGATAATTTAGACATCATGATTCCAAAATTAATATTCATTTTATCTAAATAATTTTCTAAGTGTGTTAATTTTAAATTTTAAAATTAAAAACCAACATTTATAAAAAAAATCACGAGTTTTGACAAAAAACGGCTTTCAAACCTTAATAAAAATTACAATTGTATTCATAAACATTATACGATAATTTATATTTAATAAAAATTAATTTCTCTATAATATTTAATTAAAATATTATTTAATTAAAAAATACATTTATTCATCAAAATAGATTTTTTAATAGAAGATTAACTAAAAATACTATTTGTGATTTAAAAACTATTTACAAAGTAAGAATAATAAAGTGAATGTATATTATTTATTATATAAAAAAATAATGTACATAACCATAGTGATGGTGTGTTATTATATAACCCCTTATTACACCTGCATAATACCTTAGGGTAAGGTGTATTATGGTGACAGACTCTTGGGGACTCAGATAACATCACTCGAGTGGTAATCTATATCAACTTCCACTTCTCCCATAGGTGGTTCCGTTCAAGCTTAACATGTTGAAGCTCAACTTGGGCTTGGTCAAGAGAAAAACCAAATGACTCCACCTCCTTTTCGAGCTCCGACAAATGGGCTTCATATAGAGCAATTCTACTGAATGAGGTTATCGCTTCCTTTGTCTGAGTAAATTGAATTTGTTAAATTTCTATAATTATACTAATCATGTGATCAATGTTCTACAGATATTTTAGCAATGGTAATAATTCTTAACAATATTTTGAAATCCAAAATCATAAAACCAAAGTAGCACATATGTTATATAACCAGTTTACATAATAATACATTTAATTAGATCAAGAATAATTTTCATTAATAAATGTTTGGGTCATTACAATCTTCCCCACTTAAGAAATTTCACCCTTGAAATTTCCTTTTCCCATACTAAAACAGATGCGGGTAACTCTGCTTCATCACTTCCTTTAATTCCCAAATTTCCTCTTCAAACTTGTGGTTTCGCCACAACACCTTGACGAGAGGCATTATCTTATTTTGTAGAATTTTTTCCCTACGATCTAATATCTTCACTGGATTATCTTCATAGGAGAGGTCATTCTCCAATGGTACCACCTCTGGATTTAGTACATATGATGGGTCAAGTATGTACTTCCTCAAGAGTGATACATGCAATACATCATGTACTTGAGATAGGTTTTATGGGAGTATTAGTCGATATGAAACTACTCCAATGCAATCAAGGATCTCTAAAGAGATGATGTACCTTGGACTAAACTTTCCCTTCTTCCCAAATCTCATAACTCTCTTCTAAGGTGATATGTAGTGGAATAACATGTCTTCGACATCAAACTCTAGGTCTCATTGATGATTATCGGCATATCTCTTTTTTCAACTCTGAGTAGCTTTAATGTGCTGCTGGATGGTCTTAAAATTTTCTACCATTTCTTCGACCATTTCTAGACCTAAGAGTTTTCTCTCCCCAACTTTATCCCAACATGTCAGCGTTCTGGACCTCTTCCCATACATGGATTCATAAGGATCCATTTGGATGCTTGAGTAGAAAATGATGTTGTAAGTGAACTCAACTAGAGGGAGATTTTGAAACCATCCTCCTTTAAAGTCCACTGAGTGTGTCCTCGACATTTCCTCAAGTGTTTGGATAGTCTGATCAGATTGGCCATTAGTTTCAAAATGATAAGCCGTACTGAAGTTCAGATCAGTATTCAGATCATGTTGAAGACTCTTCCATAACATAGAGGTGAATCTTAAATCTCAATCGGATATAATAGATAGTGGTTCTCCATGAAGCCTTACCACTTCCCTGATATAAATTTGTGCTAGTTGATCCAATGAGAAATCCTCTCGAATTTCAATGAAGTGTTTAGCCTTTGTAAGACGATCTATAACAACCCAGATAGCATTGTTTCCTTTATACGTCTTCAGAAGTCCTGTGAAAAAGTCCACGGTGACGTCATCTCATTTCCATGATGTTATGGGTAATGGTTTCATCATTACCTTACACTTCTACCACTCATAATTCACTTGCTGACATACCACGCACTATGATGTACACTCAGTGATCTCCTTCTTCATTTTATCCCACTAATAATACTCTCGGAGATCTCGATACATCTTTGGATTTCTTAGTTCAATGGATATATTTTAACTTTGAGCATCATCCAATAGTTCTTTCATTAACTATGGATTTGATGGAACACATAGTGTTGTCCCAAATATCAAAATTCCTTCTTCATTAACATTGAACTCTGAGGATTTTCCTTTTCTGATAGTTTCCAATTTCTTTTGAATTCCCATATCATCCCTTGGAACATCCTTTGACCTTTCCAAAAGAGAAGGTTCAACAATCGTTTTTAAAGGATTGATGATGTTACCTTATTTATGATTCCCATTTCCATCTTCATCAACTCTTCAAAGATTGGATCCTTTTAAATTCTCATCAATGATAGAATCATTGGGTCCAATCTACTAAGAGCATCCAAAACCTTGTTCGATTTCACAGTGTGGTAATGGATTGAGCATTCATAGTCTTTGATCATCTATATCCATCTTTATTGGTGCATGTTAAAATATTTCTGTGTGAATATTTACTTGAGACTTTTTTGGTCCGTATATATTTCACACTTCTACCCAAAGAGGTAATGTAACCAAATTTTCAAAGAAAATATTACTGCAGCCAAATCCTGATCAGGTGTTGGATAGTTTTTCTAATGAACTTTCAATTTCCTCAAATCATAGGAAATGGATTTTTCATTTTTCATCAACACACATCCCATTCCATTCTTAAAATCATCACTAAATACCACAAAAAGTTCTCCACTTGTGGGTAGTGTGATCACGATCACATTGATAAGCCTCCTTTTCAACTTCTTGAACCTTTCTTCTCATTCATCACTCTAAGAAAACTTGACTCCCTTCTTAGTTTTCTTGGTAAAAGGGTTTTACAATCATGATAAATTTCTCACAAATTGGCGATAATATCCAGATAACCCCAAGAAGCTGCGGATATTCGTTATCGATGTTGGACTTAGACATCCTTTTATTGCAGCTGTATTGGAGAAATCTATAGACATCCCATTTCTTGTGATGATATGACCCAATAATGGGACCCACTTTAACCATAAATCACATTTGATATACTTTTCATAGAGATTCTCCTTTCACAAGGTCTCTGGTACAGTTCTCAGATACTCCTCATGCTCCTCCTTGGTTTTGTAGTATATTAGAATATCCTCTATAAGTACTACCAAAACTTTGTTGAGGTAATCTCTAAAGACTCTATTCATCATGTCCATGAATATTTCTAGAGAATTACTGAGTCCGAAAGGCATTACTATGAATTCATAGTTCCCATATCTTATAAGAAAAACATTCTTGGGGATATCCTCCTTCTTCACCCTTACATGGAAATATCCTGACCATAAATCAACCTTGGAGAAGTATTGTGGTCCACATAGCTGATCGAATAATTAAATAATTCGGGGAAGTGGATACTTGTTCTTTATCATGATTTTATTGATATCACGATAATCAATGCATTGGTGCATTGACCAGTCCTTCTTCTTGACGAAGAGGACTGGTGCACCCCATGGTGAAGCACTTGGGAATATAAACCCTTTATCTAGATTCTCCTATAGTTGTTTCTTCAGCTCCTCAATCTCTACAACATCAATTATATATGGAGTCTTGGATATTAGCAATGCCCTAGGTATAAGATGAATTGATAATTCAACATCTCTTCTTGGAGGAAGACTTGGCAATTCCTCTGGAAACACTTCAGCGAATTCCCTCACAATAAGAACGTCTTCAAGGATGGTTGGTTCCTTGGACCCAATCATCTGAGCCAGATACGTGTGCTCATAGGGTAGTAATATCCACGCTTGAGATGATGGTGCTAAATAAGATTCATCTTCCTCCTTGCACTTGTATAGAATCGAAGGTCGATTCTCCATATGGAGAATAATTTACCTCTCATGGAAATTTATGTTGGATCTATATAAGAAAATCCAATCCATGTTAATAATTGCATCAAACTATACTAGAGGGAGTATGATGAGGTTTTCCAAGAAGTTAAATCCACAAATTGTGAGAGGGGAGGATTTATTTTCATGGGTTGCAATGATTTCCCCATTTATCATTCTCACCGACATCTTTACTTCCATGATTTGTGGTGGTGTTGGTATTTTTCTACTAAATATTCAGGATATAAAAGAATGTATAAAACTAGAATTAAAAAGTATGTTCTCTATTCATGAATGAATAACTAGCATACCTGTCACCACTTCATTGTTGGGGTTCAATTTATAAGTAGTGATGGATAAATATCACCCTTGCTGGCTTGGAGGTGGTTGGTTGTCTCCAAAACCCCATTGGCTTAGGGAAATAGTTTGAAAAGTGCCACAGTTCTTCGTAGTTGAAGAAATGAAAAATGGGTTTAGTGTTTAATGGAGTGTTCCTTTCCTCTGTTGCAGCTGTGGGTTTTTTTGTTGGCAGTTAATGTACAGGTGCCCTTCTATTCCCGGCCTAAAGCATTTTCTAGTCCCCTTCAAGAAATTTCCGGTGTGATTTTTTCCATTTATTTGGAAAGTGGGGTGCTGGATTTTCTTAAAACCATTGAATTTATCCATCAAACCACCAGAATTGAAGTCCACCTATCACGAATCATCCCCCAGGGCCCATGCCGTGACTGCCACAAGTCCGCCTTCCATAGGCCAGGGGTTGGCGACTAGCACCGAAGGCTTATTCCCTAACACTGGGTAGGCATTGCCTTTATAACCTGTAATCACACGTAATCAAGCCCACAACAAGATAGGAACACAAGTAAACTTAACTATAAATAAAGTGAGTGTAGTAAGTAAAAGCGGGCCAGAATACAAGCCTAACTGGAAGGTACAAGTAGAACTGTGATACAATAAAACTGAAGAAAAGGGAAAGTCAGCTGCTGGGTCATCCTCTGAGTATCCTACCTGAAGGGTAGGTATTGATCGCCTTGTCAGCACTCCACGTCTGTTCGTCTCCTCCGTGTATCAACACACCGTATGGTCTACCTCAGGGCATCGTCCAGTCTTGGTACTCATGTCCTCAGTCAGTGCTATCCATCATATGCACAAAACAAAACAAAGTGCAGGCATATCTCGTGCATGGGTGAGTATAAAGATACTCAGTAGGGACCCCGAGACCCCCAAGGTCTCACAAAATAAACCAAAAAGTATGAAATCAATAGATAACCCTACTTTGGTATATGCACATACATATACCCAAGTTATCAAGTAACTCAATCATGAGGAAAAAATAGAGGTACTGACTCAACTCAAAAAAGGATTTATTCTAGGGGTAGTATCAAGTAACATTCAGAGTCACAACGTCGAACACCTCGGCTACTGGAGAACTCCTCCTCTATCGGGAAAAGTGGGCCTGCCGCATAACATAGAGGAACTTCCCACTAACATTGGACTACTAAGGTACTCCTCCTGTCGAGTACCGTGGGTCTACCGTGTCACATAGAGGTGCTCCCAACCATGGGTCTGCCATGTCACACAAAGGTGCTCTCCCTCATGTCCGGATGAGGTATTCCTCCTGTCGAGTACTGTAGTTCTTTCTCATCACCAAGGTGATCCCCGATGTGGGTTTTCCGCATCACCAAGGTGCTCCCCACTGGGCCTGTCAAGTCACTCAGAGTCCAAACGGTCAGTAGTCGTCAAGTCTCTGCTGACCGCTGGGTTCTGGCACTATGCTCACTCTTCTCCAAGAGGATCTGATCGACAAGCTACTGGTCGATACTCCAACGGCCACAAAGTCTCACAAAGAAGTATCTCAAAGGTCTGCCACATCATAGGGGTCTCAACGTAACAGGAGACACATCTATCAGATGCCCGGTCTGTGAGTTATTAGCCTTTTAGTCTCGTGGGCCCTGTTGGATTCGTGCTCGATCTAACCCGACTGTTCCCCATATTAATCCAAATCTCATTAGGCTATCACTCAAAGGGACCTACTCGCTCCAAGGTTCCCAATGCCACTGACGGGTTGTCTAACGGACGTCCGGTGCCAAAGTTATGGCCAAAAGGAAGTAAGTGGGTCATAGTGGGCTCGGGTCGAGACACACCTGGTCGGACCCGCTGGGTCTGGGCCGGCCTGTAGTGCGGTCCAGCCCATTGGGTTTGGCCTGATCCACACTAGGAAGCCCAGCCCGGTGGGTCCGGCCCGGCCCGCGAGGGCCGTGAGGGTGCCGCGAGGGTGGCTCAGCCGAGGGGTGCCTCGAGGGTGCGAGGCGGCTTGGCTCAGCCCTGGGCAACTCAGTTGAGGATGACGCAAGACTGCGGGGCGAAGGTCTGGCCACGGGGAGGCGGTCCGACCTAAGGGTGGCGGTCCAGCCACGGGGAGGCTGTCTGGCCGCGGGGAGGCAGTCTGGCCGCAGAGTGGCGGTCCATCTGCGGGGAGGCGGTCCGGCCGCTGGGTAGCAGTCTGGTCACGGGGCAGTGGTCTGGCTGTGGGGTGGCGGTCCGGCTGCAGGGTGGCGGTCCGGCAGCGGGCAGCGGTCGAGCTGCGGGGCGGCGGTCCAGCCGCGGGTCGGCGGTCCAACCGCGGGGCAGCGGTCCAGCTGCGGGGTGGTTCCGTTGCGCCGTCACCTTCGTCGCTCACCGTGGGGCGGTGCCTTTGCGCCATCACCTTCGTCGCAGCCAGCAGTGGTTCCAGCCACTATTATCGTGCCCTAACCATGGATGGCTGCCATTTTCTTCCATCGCGAAGAACACCACAATATTTTCCGAAGGGTCAGGCCATATTTGTTTGGCTCATACCCTCTGTGTTAGGGTGATAGCATATGGATCATCAATAACATGAACATGCATGTCAAATCCTATCCTCCACCAATAATTGTTACCAACCCACGAAAGAAATAGAAGTGGGTACATGGGAAGTGATAAACAAATAGAAATAAACCCTTACCTCAAGTTTTTCATTTACGTTGGCACAAGAAGGAAGTACGAACATCGATTCGTCATAGATGAAGATGTAACACGGTGGAGGAAGTCGATGATATCAGTTTTCATCGCGCCCACCACATGCTTTTGATCCCAGGCACGTTCGTTGGTTCTTCATAGTCGAAGGCATTCTTCATCAGCGAGAGCGTTCTTCTTGGAAGAACTCGTTCTTTTTTGGAGAGATTTATCCCAATATTTCTCCTCTCCCTATTCTACCAAAATAAAATGGTAGCCCCAAATTAATGGATTATGTGATCTATTATGTTTGTTGGCATAAAATTCAAATTGGGTTAAATTAATGTGGTGTGTGGGCATAATTAATGTGGAGGAAGATCAAGAGGCTCCACCACATTAAAGTGGGATTTGAGAGGTTTCTACCTCATTAATAGGGGAGTTCAAGAGGTTTAGGCCTCAGGTGGTCCCCACCACCATAACCTCTCATGGGAGGTTAAGGTATGGTGGTCCCCACTTCTCAACTTCCACATGGTGGTTTTTAAAAAATAAAATAAAAATAAAATGTTGTACAATTTTATTTTTATTCTATTCTTTCATGAAAAACCAAAAAACTAACTTCCACCCTCGACCAACTACCGTCGAGGTGAAAGTCTCTTTAAGATAAAACTGGGGCTGTGAGTTCAACGGTGCCCTCATATTTCAATTCCAAGTGCCAGTTCAAAAGTTAGAAAAACCCACTCACACATTTACTGAACGTACCTGAAATAAAGTCCAAAAATTCAATTCAGGCACTCTAGGCCTTGGAATCACGCGCTGTCAATTTCTGAGGACTCGTAAAATTTCAAAATATTTTTAAAAAATTATATGGAAATTTTAGGTCTTTACATTCTCCCCACATCAGGGCTTTACATCCCCGTAAGATACAACTCAAACTAAGGGAACACGTGGGGGTACTGATCATGCATCTGATCCTCTCACTCCCATGTGCTCTTTTGGAGGTTCCCATGCTGCCAGTGAATGTGCACCAGAGGTATTGAACATCCATGAAGGACCCACTCCTGTCGATCCTAAATCTCTACTGGAACCTCTGTAAAAGTCACCCCATCATTGACGTCCAGCTCGCCATGGTCGATGATGTGACAATGATTGTGCACGTATCTCCTCAGCTAGGATATGTGGAAGATGTCGTGCACCCGGTGCAACTGAGGTGGAAGAGCTAAGCGGTATGCCACCTCGTGAACTCTACTGAGGACCTAGAAAGGTCCAATGAATCTCAGAAATAACTTGCCGCCTTGGCCAAATATCTGTAGACCGCATTAGGGTGAGAACTATAGAAAGACGTGGTTTCCATCCTCAAACTCCAGAGGTCTCCATCTCCTCTAGACATACAACTTCTTGCTGCTCTGTGTAGTCTTCATCCGCTCCTGGATGATATGCACCTTCTCTGTGGTAGCCCGTACCATCTTTGGTCCCATGAGTGCTAAATGACCTGGGTTAGTCCAGTACAAAGGTGATCTGCAAGGTCGCCCGTACAATTCCTTGAAAGGTACCATCCCAATGATGAAGTGATAATTGTTGTTGTATGAAAAATCCACCAAAGGAAAGTGGTCCTCCCAGCTACGACCAAAGTTAAGGACACAAGAACAGAGCATATCCTTGAGGATCTGAATGGTCCGCTCAGTCTGAACATCCATATGAGGATGGAAGGTGATGCTCAAACAAAGATGCATCCTAAGAGCCTCCTGCAACACCTTCCATATCCAGGAAGTAAAACATGTATCACGATCGGAGACAATCTTAGAGGGTACTCCATGTAGCCACACAATCATCTGCACATAGAGGCATCCCAAGCTCTCTAGTGAACCCTGCTCTCTAATCAGTAGGAAGTGGGATTACTTGGTGAGTTGGTCGACGATCACTCAAATCGAGTCATGAACCCTAGATGTACGTTGAATTCTTGTCACGAAGTCCATGGATATCCCATCCCACTTCCACTCTGGGACCTTTAAAGGCTGAACCAAGTATTCTGGTACCTGATGCTCTGCCTTCACTTTCTGAAAAGTGAGGCACCGAGAAACAATCTCTGCTACTACTTTCTTCATTCTTGGCCACCAGTGCAATTGTCAGAGATCCTAGTATATCTTCTCCACTCCTGTATATAACGCTAGAGGGGATGTGTGAAACTCCCTCAACAATTCCTCGTGAAGTGACACTGGTACCATGGTACGTCCTCTGAAGAGGATGATGTGCTCCCCACCTTCAGAAAATCCATCAGGTTTATGTCCTATAGATATCTGAGAACATCATGTCTCACATTCAACATCCCCATGCTGAACCTTCCTGACTCGTTGAGGAAGTGGGGGAGTGACTCTAAGAGACTGAAGAAAAGCTGCTCCATCTCTATTCACAAAGGATATCTGTAGAGTAGCCAGCTACTCCGTCACCTCACCTAGAAGCTGTATACCAGATCTACTACTGAGTGCATCTGCAACAATGTCCCCCTTCCCAAGAGTATAGACTATCTCAAAGTCATAGTCTTGTAGGAACTCAAGCCAACGTCGCTCTCTCAGGTTCAGGTCCTTCTGAGATAAGATATACCTAAGACTCTTGTTATCAGAGTAAACAGTAAAATGCTCTCCCATTAGATAGTGCCGCAAAAATCTCAAGGCGAAGACCACTTCTGCTAACTCCAGGTCATGGGTAATGTAGTTCTGCTCGTGCTGTCTTAGCTGTCAAGAACCATATGCGATAACTGCTCACTCCCACATCAGAACACATCCAAGCCTGTTCCATGATGCGTCACAGTAAACTACGTACCCAACACCCTCCTCCGGTAGCCTCAATATGGGGGCACTAGTCAGCCTCTGCCTCCTCTCGTGAAAACTCCACAGGCATTTATCCGACCAAATGAAAATGATAGGCATGATCCTCCTCAGTAGTCGAGTAGATCAGAATGTTGTTGATGAATACTACTACAAATCGATCAAGGTATGGCTGAAGGATCCTATTCATGAGTTCCATGAACACTACTAGAGCATTGGTTACAACGAATGGCATAACCAAGAACACGTAATGGCCTTACTGACATCTGAAATCCATCTTCTACACATCCTCATCCCGAACTCTGAGCTGGTGATAGCCTTATCTGAGGTCTATCTTTAAGAACCATTGTGCTCCCTTCAGCTGATCAAAGAGGTCTTCAATCTTTGGGAGTGGGTACTTGTTCTTCACGGTCACCTGGTTCAGGCATCGATAGTCAACAAAAATACTCAAGCTCCCATCCACCTTCTTGGCAAATAGAATCGGGGCTGCCCAAGGTGAAACACTGGGCTGGATGAACCCCTTCACCTGCAAGTCCTCTAGCTATACCCACAACTCGCGAAACCTCGTGGGAGATATCCAATACGCTGGTGTAGATATCGGTTCTATCTTGGGGTACAAGTCAATGTAAAAGTTTACCTCTCTGCGAGGAGGTAGACCCATGACATCATTAGGGAAAACATATGTATATTGGTCCACTAATATAGGATAACTAGGACTATCCACATCAACTGCTCCGAGGTTAAGGCTAGCCAACTGATTAGTGATCGACTGCACTCTCCTCCAGGTAAGTCCATCCTGTGTTGCAAATGCTACCCTCTTGCCGGTGAAGGTAAACCTAGTCCCAACCATGCAGTCACACCACACTTTGTGCCTAATATAGTGAATATGAGAATGGACTGTAGATAACCAGCCCATACCCAAGATGAAATTGTAAGGCCTCGATGACCCTACAAGGAGATCCCAACCAAAGCTCTCACCTCCTAGAGTAAGATCACACTACCAACACTAGTGCGTAATCGTCGAATCTTCTCTTGTAGGAGTATCTAGCCATAAGTATCGAGCCAACTGATATATCAGAATCTCCAAGATCTGAATGAGGGTGGTGGCAATAAAATAATGAATGGAACCTCTATCTATAAGTACTGCAACTAAGGTCGAGTAGACACAAATTGTACCTCGTATCATATCCAGAGCGCCATGATTGTAGGCATCAGCTGCTTGGAGCTGAGCTCCCCCCTATCCACCTACTCCTTATGGTCAGGGTGGACCTCTTGGTGGTGGTGGCAGTAACATCTTGAATCCTCGCCCACCTCCAAATGCACGACCAGCTCTTCTGCCACATCCGCCTACTCCCTATGGCCTCCTCAGTCGAACCTTTGTCTCTACCTGGGCGGTCCATCGACTGTATGCTGATCATCCGCATAGTGGGTCAGATAGTCATGATCTAGGTGACCCTACCCGTCGCATGTGAATCATTTCCCACTCCTGGTATAACTAGCTCCACCTTGGGTGCCCCGCACAACCGACCTTGAGTCATGTGGTCGTCCACCTGTAGGTCTGGTCCTCTTGGACCTCTCTGATGACTATTTACTTCTAGCTGCAGAAGAATCTGCTATGTGATGACTGATAGTGGGTCTCGCTGCTGGTGACAGCTCAGCAAGGAAACTCTCCACCAAGATGAATATCTCTAGCACCCCCACATGCGTCAGGATTCTGAGTGAGATCATTGAAGCCCTGATATCCCACCTGATCCCCTGATCGAAGGTCTGATCCCTGAAGAATGGGTCCCGCACCATATCTATGGATTAGTGTGAGAGGTTAGTGAACCTTGCTGAGTACTGAGCCATAGTCATGCTGCCCTGATGCAGATGAAGAATCTTCTGTATGTGCATTACGCGAAGAGTCCCTGGAACATACTTTACCCAAAACAGGATCTCGAAGTCTACAGAGAGAAGCGTCACCTCGCAGTGAACCTGGAGTATCAAGCTCCACCACATGCCTACTACATCCTGTAGAAGGCTGGTAGAAAGGATCACCATGAGATCAGCTAGTGTCCCTACCAGTCAGAAAACTCTCACTACAGCCTCCAGCCAATCCTCAGCCACCTGTGGGTCCATATCTCCCCTGAAATTGGGTGACCTATGGCGCTGGAATTCATGCAATTTGCTCAAGTGGTGTGCACTCTCTGCTACTAAGGCCGGTGACATCGGTGGCCCAACAGTTAATGGTACCACTGGTGCCTCCGCTGATGCCTCTACTGGAAGAGGGCCCTGCACCGATGCCTCATCGCTTGGTGGGTTACCCATGCGTACTACTCTCAGAACCCTGGTTGGCTGTCTGTGTGGAGGTATCCTAGAAAAAGGTGTGCCATGGTCAATAAGTTATACCTGGTGAGTTAAATCAAGATATCACAAAGAAAACTCTTGAAAACACACACGCAATCTATGTTTTCATGCACTGAGTCAGTAATCAGAAGATAGGGTCCTGGTGTATGGATATGTCGTCCGCCACATCCACACTGGATTCCCTAAATTGATAACCACACTCACTACACTTAACACTATTTCCATTCAAAATAATGATCGGAGTTCTATGTTCTATAGTAGAACCGACTCCTCTGATACCAATTTGTCATGACCCGTCCCCCAGGACCCGTGCAGTGACTACCCCAATCCTACCTTCCAAAGGCCTGGGGCTGGCGACTAGCACCGAAGGCGTATTCCTTAACATTGGGAAGGAATTTCCTTTATAACCTGTAAGCACACGTAACCAAGAACACAACAAGATAGAAACACAAGTAAACTAAACTGTAAACAGAGTGAGTGTAGTAAGTAAAAGGTGGACAACATACAAGCCCAAATGGAAAGTACAAGTACTACTGTGATACAATAAAATTGAAGAAAATGGAAAGTCAGTTGCTGGGTCGTCCTAGGAGGATCCTACCTGAAGGGTAGGTACAGATCGCCTCCTCAGCACTCCATGTCCTTCCATCTCCTCCGCGTATCAACACGTTGTATCATCCACCTCTAGGCACCGTCCAGTCCTGGTACTCACATCCTCAGTCAGCTCTATCTGTCTTCTGTACCAAACACAACGAAGTGAAATCATAGCCCGTGTAGGGGTGAGTATAACGACACTCAGTAGGGACTCTGATACCCTCAAGGTCTCACAAAATCCACCAAAGGTAAACCAAAAAGTATGAAATCAATATATAAACCTACTTAGTTATATGACCATACATATGCCAAAGTTATCAAGTAATCCATCTCAATCATGAGGAAAATATAAAGGTACTGAGTCAGCTCACACCAGGATTTATTCTAGGGGTAGTATCAAGTAACATTCACAGTCACAATGTTGAACACCTTGGCTGCTGGAGAAATCCTCATCTATCGAGAACAGTGGGACTGCTACGTCCCACAGAGTTGCTTCCCACTAACCTTGGACTACTGAGTTACTCCTCCTGTAGAGTACTGTGGGTCTGTCACATCACATAGAGGCGCTCCCCACCGTGGGTCTGTCATGTCACATAGATGCACTCCCCATCATGGCCTACTGAGGTACTCCTCCTGTCGAATACTGTGGGTCTGCCGCGTCACCAAGGCTCTCCCCACCGTGGGTCTTCCATGTCACCAAGTCGCTCCCCACTATGCCTGTAAAGTCACTCCAAGTCGAAATGGTCAGTAGTTGTCAAGTCTTAGCCAGCCACTGGGTTCCTAAACTATGATCACTCGTCTCTAGGATGATCCAATCCACAAGCTACTATTCGATACTCCAAATTCCATGAAGTCCCACGAAGAAGTCTCTAAAAGGTCTTCCAAGTCATAAGGGTCTCAACGTAATAGACGGCGCATTAATAGGATGCCCGGTATGTGAGTTATTAGTCTTTTAATCCTGGGGCCCTGGTTGGATTCTTGATCGATCCAACCTGACCGTTCCCCATCTTAATCCACATATCAGTGGGGTATCACTCAAAGGGATAGACTCACTCCAAGGTTCCAAATGCCGCTGACGGTTCATCTAATGGACGTCTGGTGCCAAAGTTATGGCCAAAAGGAAGTAAATGGGTTGTAGTGGGCCCGAGTATGGTCCGACCCGGCCCGACCCGCTGGGTTTGGCCTGGACCGTTGGCTTCGGCCAGGTCTGCACTGGGCGGCCCGACCCGCTGGGTCCGGACCGACTTGCTAGGTCCACGAGGGTGCCGCTCGGGTGGCTCGTCCGAGGGGTGCTGTGAGGGCGCAGGGTGGCTTGGTTCTGCCCGTGGTGGCTCGACTGAGGACAGAGAGAGACCAGGGGTGGCGGTTTGGCCAGAGTGTGGCGGTCTGACCACGGGGTGGCGGTCCGACAATGTGGAAAAGATCCGGCTGCGGGGAGGTGATCTGGCCATTGGGTGGTGGTTCGGCCTTGTGGTGGCGGTCCGACCATGGGGAGGCGGTCTGGACGTGGAGTGGAGGTTCGGCCGCAGGGAGGCAGTCTGGCGGTGGGGAGGTGGTCCGGCGACGGGGGTGGCAGTCCGGTTGTGGGGAGGCCGTCCAGCCGCGGGGTGGTGGTCCGGCCACGGGGAGGCGGTTCGACCCCAGGGCGGCGACACGTCCACGGGGCGGCTGTCCATCCGCAGGGTGGCGACATGGCCACGGGGTGGCGGTCCGGCCGCGGGGTGGCGGTCGGGCCGCGGGGTGGCGGTCGGGTCGTGGGGTGGCGGTCCAGAAGTGGGGCGGCGGTCCGGCCATGGGGCGGCGCTGTTGCGCCGTCACCTTCGTCGCGACCAGTGGTGGTGTCGGCCGCCGTTCTCGTTCCCCAACCGTGGATAGTTGCTGTTCTCCTCCATCGTGAAGAACACCACAAGATTTTCGGAAGGGTCGGGCATGTTTTTTTGGCCCGTACCCTCCGCGTTAGGGTGGTAGCATATAACTCATCAGGAACATGAACATGAATTTCAAATACTGTCCTCCCACAATGATTGTTCCCAACCCGCAAAAGAAATTGAAGGGGGGTACATGGGAAGTAATAATCAAATAGAAATAAACCACTACCTTGGGTTTTTTGTTGACGTTGGCGTGAGAAGGAAGTACAGACATCGATTCGTCATAGAAGAAGATGTCCCACGTTAGAGGAAGTCGAAGATATCAGCGTTCATTACGCCTACCACACGCTTACGATCCCAGGCTCGTTCTTTGGTTCTTCATAGTCAAAGGTGTTCTTCGTCAGCGTGATCATTCTTCACTGAAGAATGTGTTCTTCGTTGGAAAGCTTTCTCCCAATATTTCTCCTCTCCCAATTCCACCAAAATGAAATGATTACCCCAAAATAATTGATTATGTTATCTATTATGTTTTTTGGCATAAAATTCAAATTGGGTTTAATTAATGTTGTGCATTGGAATAATTAATGTGGGGGAATCTCAAGAGGCTCCTCCAAATTAAAGAGGGATTTGATAGGTTTATCCCTCATTAATAGGGGAGTTCAAGAGGTTTAGGCCTCGTGTGGCCCCTACCACCATAACCTCTTAGGGGAGGTTAGGCTCGGGTGGTCCCCACCACCATAACCTCTCATGGGAGGTTGAGGTCTGGTGGTCCCCACTTCTCAACTTCCACATGGAGGTTTTTAACAAATAAAATAAAAATAAAATGTTGTAAATTTTTTTTTATATTATATTCTTTCATGAAAAACCCAAAAACTAACTTCCACCTTTGACCAACTACCATCAAGGTGAAAGTATCTTTAAGTGAAAACTAGCGCTGCGAGCTCAACGGTGCCCTTAGATTTCAATTCTGATCACTGGTTCAAAAGATAGAAAAACCCGCTCGCACGTTTACTAATCATACCCGAAATAAAGTTCATACATTCATTATGGGCACTCCAGGTGTCATAATCACACACCATCAATTTTCACGGACTCGTAAAATTCCCATATATTTAAAAACAATTACATGGAAATTCTGGGTCTTTACACCACCTTAAACTTCTTATACCCATGATACCCCTGAGATTCTCCGATCTCCATTTCGACTTTGAGGGTACATCAGATAATTTATTCATAGATCTTGAAGTCATGGATCTCTAGGGATTTGCGTTGGCTAGGTTTTAGGCCACCAAAGATGCCTTCAACCTTGAATTCAGGGGTAATGAAAAATCTAGAGGCGTATTGTTCATGCCTTGTGAAGTTTTCCTCATACGCTCTGATGGATTCATCGTCTTTTTTTCTTTAGGTCAAGGAAGTTTATTTTCATATTATGTTTGAGGTTGTGATGAAAATATCTTTTGAAAAACATTTTCTAGAAATCCTTCCATTCCAACGCCATGATCTCCTCCTCAGACGTCATATTTTTTATCAATGTCAACCAATTATCAGCTTCACCCTCCATACAATAAGTATCTAGAAGAAGCTTCTCTTGTTCAGAACATTGAAGGATAGAGAAGATCTTTTCAATGGAGTTGATCTATTGTTCGGCGATTGAGGGATTAGATGATCCATTAAAATTATGAGGCCTTTGTCTCATGAAGCTCTCGATAGAAACTTGTTCTTTCTTAGGGGTGTTTAATGTTCCTCTTAAATCGTGTTTCTATTCAAAATTTGAGTTAACTGAGAGATTATTGTGACAAAGTTCATGATTATCGTTCCCATAGGATTGGGAATCTCATTAGTACAGTCGTCACACTGATCTTCACATCAGTTGTTAGCCCGAGTCCTCCTATTACTGGCCATTGGCTGGAATAAAAGGAATGTTAGGGGTAACACATAAAAGGTTAATCCAAAGAAAAAAATGGATGACTTACAAATTACTTTTATTTCCATAAATTATGAACTTATAGGATTCAATCTATGTTATCCATGATCTACTTACCAACATATATTCTTTGGGGAAATTTTTTCTATTAATCATGGTTCATAGTAAGCTCATGAATTTACCAAAGCATATCCCTCAAGACTTACATAATCAAGAGAGCATTAAGGTCCGTTGTCATGCACTAGTTCCCATTCGAGTCTAGCTCAAATCGGTGTTTTTGGGTTTGACCTCTAGATACATCTGAGCCAGAGCCGCCTATACCTACTCATATCCATAAATTAATGTATTACCTAATAAACCAATTAATAAATACACACCAAAATTTAGGGATTTTTTTTATTATACTTATTCTTATCCCTATGGCTTCTACTAGGGTTTTCTAATCCTAATCCCAAAAATAACTAAACCTATCTTCTCATACTAACTATAACAACCCTGATCTTTATTTTACACTTAAATATAATTTATTACATAAAATACTGAGTTGATACAAAATAGAACATAGAGAGTTATAGTGTCTTTAAGTATTAGGAACATTACATAACATCTTAAAACAAGAAACACACAACTTTATTGAAAACTTATTTTACATGATCACATACATTCCTTCATATTTAGCATTGCATGGGATAACCTGAGGACATGTATAAGAAAAGGGAGAGCTATAAATCCCATTAAGGGTGTAAAAAAGAATAAAATGAAGAATAAAATACATGTTAGGAAATTATCATATCAATAGAGCGTAAGAGATACATGAACATAAAGGAATGATATAGCATGATTAACATAACATGGAAATGTGGCAATAACATTTAACATGATATTAGAATGAGACAAGGATCATTGAACATGGAATATGAATAGACCCTCATTTTACATGAATTAGAATGATTAAACCCTCATTTGACTTGATGTATCATGATACTAATCTTTACCCAATGCATTGGACTTCTATCATGGCACACCATTCTTAATCGTTTCATTTCATGCATAAGTATGCCACATGGATCCTGTAGCATGGATTCATTAAACATCATAATTTATTCCATGACAAAGGAATGTAAAATTAATTCATTAAAATCTATAATCAATAAGTAAATGTGCATGAAGGTGAATTCCCTTGATATAGCAATGGGAATGGTATTCACAACACAATGATTATGGCCTGGAAAATCAAAGTGCAATTTCGACAGCATAACGATGTGACATAAGAATTCATAAAAATGGTTGTTGAGAGATAAATGGGTGTATCATCATATATAAATTAAATTTACATTAATTCAATAATATAGTTATATTTCCCAACATTTTTAATGGAATTGATATTCATAAAACAAAATAATTTCTTGAGTGTAAATGAGAAGAGAGAAAGTTCTTACGAATTTTCAGCTTGGAAACTGGTGTACATGGGAGGAATTAATGATAGAGAAAAAGGTCTCTCATAATTAAAACATAAGGAGGATAGTATGGGGGAGGTGAGAAATCATACCCTGATATTTTTAATTGAAAAAATGGTAAAACAACATAATGAATTTTGGACAAAAATGAGAAAGGAAGAAATCCATTACGGAATTTCAGCATGGTAATCGGTGTACATGAGAGGAATTAATGAGATATAAATGGGTCTATAATAATTAAAACATAAGGAGAGGTGAGAAATCATACCCCAACATTTTTAATTGAAAATAAAAGGGCATAACAACATAAATACATTTGGACACAAATGAGAAAGGAAGAAATTCCTTGGAAGTGTGATCCCAAAGGCTTGAAAGGGGATTGAGAGAGGCTTATTGGGAGCTTGTGGAGCCTTGGGAGGATTATAGAGAGAGGAGGTAAGAGGTTAGTAGAGCTCCAAAGTATTTGAGTGAAGAGGAAGTTGTAGCTTGGGTGAGTTTATATATGAAAGGAGAGGGAATTATTTATTGTTTATGTTTTGGACAAACCACATTAAACTAAAAAACCACAAAATAAACCATGGTTTTTGAAAAAGTGGAGTGGAAAATATTATTTTATAAGGCCATTGGCATAAATTCTTAAAATATTAGGCTTGCTTATGTGGAGGTGAGTCACACTATCAAGGAAATAAGTTTAAAAAGTTAAAATGTTTTATAAGTCTTGGAGGGTCCACTGAGGCACCATAAAATTAATAAAACATGTCTAAAATCAAATTACTTTAAATATAAAACATATATTTTCCAAACATCTCATTTATAGTATTTTATTACATCACTATTGGTAAATTATGATTTCATAAAACATATTATATATTTAAACGATATTTAATTTTTACCAAAAAATTGGCTGTCTTAGAAAATTATTAAACATCCACCATTGGATAATTTAGACGTCCTAATTCCAAAAATAATATTCATTTTATCTAAATAATTTTATAAATATGTGAATTTTTACTTTTAAAATTAAAAACTGACATTTGTCAAAAATTTAAGTGTTTTGACAAAAATGACTTTCAAACCTTAATAAAAATTTCAATTGTATTCATAAAAATTATACGATCATTTATATTTTATAAAAATTAATTTAGTAATAATATTTCATTATAATATTATTGAATTAAAAAATCAATTAATTCATCAAAATAGATTTCTTAATTGAATATTAGCTAAAATACTATTTTTGCTTTAAAAACTATTTACAATGTAAGAATAATAAAGTGAATGTATATTCTTTATTATATACAACAATAATGTAGATAACCATAGTTCTAGGGTATTGTTACATAACCCATTATAACACCTGGATAAGACCTAAGGGTAAGGTGTGCGATGACGACAGAACCTTGGGGTGGCTTAGATAACATCAATCGGGAAGTAATCTCTATCAACTTCCACTTCTCTTGTAGGTAGTTTCATTCAATCTTAATGTGTTGAAGCTCAGATTGGGCTTGGTCAAGAGTAAAGCTCAATGATGCCACCTCCTTTCTGAGCTCCGAAAAATGGGCTTCGTATGGATCAATTCTACTGGATGTATCCATTTGTTCCTTTTTTGAGTAAATTGGATTTTTTAAATCCATATATTTATACTAATCATGTGATCAATGTTCAATGGATATATTAGAAATGGTAATAATTCTTAACGGTATTTTGAAATCCAAAATCATAAAACCAAATTAGCGCATATGTTATATCACCATTTTATATAATAAGATATTTAATTAGATCAAGAAGAATTTTCCTTAATAAATATTTCATTAATTACACATAAACTATGGTTTTAAGGTAGAATCAAATGATCTGATAAAATTACATCACAAACCATCACAATGGGGCCAATTCCATGACTCCCTAACCCCACCTTCAATAAGCTAGAGGCTGATGACTAGCACTGAGTATTCATGTCACCAAAATGGGAGGCCTTAGCCTAAGAACCTATATTAAAATAGACATCTACGATCATATAAAATGATTAAATATATAAAAAACTTAACAAACATGCATGAATACATCTAAATCCAATAATTAGAGTATGTTAGAAAGTGAAGTAAAGAAAAGAGGGCCGAATACAAGACTTCCACCAAGAGTTTGAATCATAAGCCTAACATGAAACTAATTACTGGGGACTACTGAAAAAATACATAGGAACACACCTTGTTCATTATAATATCACTAAGCGGCATTTGGTCTTGGTCTATCTAGGACTATATCAAAAGTTTGATCATATTCACAAGACACAACACATGAGAAAAAAACCTGTGTTGGGGTGAGTATAAAAATACTCAACATGACACCCCAAAAAACAATGAAAAATATAATGTAAATACATTCAACTCTAAATAGGATTATTTTTACAACACATATAATAAGAATATCCAGATATACTTGAAAAAGACACATAGTCTAAAGGTAAGTCACAATCATAGTATACCATCCTAATATTCCATCTCGAAGATTCCACTAATCAATCATGTAGGAGAACAATCTTCTATGTATCATAGAACTGATGAATTCTATATGAGAGTTAGTGCTCATCAGGTCTCATCATTATAAGTACTCAAGGAAGGTATAAAGAGAATGTGATAGATAGATGAGGATCATATCCAAGTACATGGGGTGATACCAACAACTCAATATGGATTAAACTGCCAAGTAGAGGATTAGATCCCACATAGTTCTAGTCACAATGATACCAAGAACTCCAACTAGGGCACAAAGATTAATAGAGGATCTCACTCTGGGCCTCACAGAGGGATTCCAACAACTCTATCCATGGAGTCCTGCTGAAGGGGTAATAATCCAAGGAGTAGGAGATGATTCCATAATAACCCTTAAGGAAAGTATAATGGGAATGTACCCCAATGAAAATTTTCCAATATACATAAGAAAATGGATCTAATCCATGTATAATAATGTACATAATGTTTAGAAGGGTTACATACCAATTCCCTTGACTCCGGGTTCTTCCCATGTAAACAAATCACGTTTCTTTCCTGTGTCCATGTAGAAGTATAGGATGTGTAGGATTCCCATATAGTAAAACCATGTTCCAATACTTGAATCTCACTCATGTAAAAGTTCCCATGTACTAGTACATAGCTTAGCCCAAGTACTTGGTCCATGATATGTCCATGTGGGGGAGTACACGGCGTGCTCCAACCCGTGTACTTCAACCTGTGTCCATGTTCCCTACGAGGTACATGAAGAGTCACCGGGGAGGGGTAACATTCAGTGTGATAGGGTCATATGTTGTATGATCCTTTAATACTACCTAAAAACCTAGATTCCATAAAAGGCCCCCACACAGTGTCTAGATACGAATTGCATGCTGTGTGATGTAGATTTTTTCAGAAATACTAATTTAGGTTCGTACATCCTAACCATTGATCCGACCTCTAATCTGGTGATCACTTTGCATAAAAAATGTACATCAAACCTCATAGAGTTATTCCATAACAGAATAATAGAGATTTATCCTTCAATCTATTTGGAAAAAAATATCTTCGACATTCTTCATTGAGTGCTTAAGAACATGAAAATCAGGTACCTAAGTCATCTGATTCAATACCATATCCATCGCCTCTCTTCCATTGTGTTGTGATGATCCCATATATATAGTATTGGATCATTAAACCATGAAATGGGTGTGCAATTATTGATTTTTCCAGATCTATCAAACCCTAGGCAAGACAAAAAATATTCATGGTGAATGAAGAACTAGGGAAAAAAGCACAAGAAAAAATGAGAGAAACAAACCTTTATTGATGTTTGTATTGACCTAGATTCATTTCAATGAGAATAATCACAAATGAACCATCAATTGAATCTAATTCTCCCATAATAACCCTGAAATAAACCCACCCAAAAAATACACAAGATTCTTGAATCAATTCATTGGTCGATTGATGCATGTTCGTTTTCAGAATAAAAAATGTGAAATAAATACAAGTAAAAAAAATATCCATAAATCGATTTGGATCAATAAATGAAGAATAAAAAAAAATCATAGTAATTGGTGAGATAATTAAATTCCATCCCATTTTGATCATCGATCCTCGATCTAGCCATTATTCACCAACAGAATCTCATTCCATACTATCCAATGGCTCTCTAATGATTTGCAGGGTTATGTGGATAACCCTTAAAATTTCCCTAAATCATAGAATTAAATAGGAAACAATTATAGATCTACATAATAAAAAAATAAAATAATTAATTTAAATTATTTTATCAATTTTATTTATTCTTTTCAATGATGAATTATCCACAAATGACCCACACTGACTAAGTTTAAGTCGCGCCTAGGGAAAACATCATGTTTTGAACTCAAGAATGCCCTCCGATTTCTTATATGGGAATCCATGAGGATGTTATTAAGCTATTTCATAAAATTTTTTTGTGTGTGTTATTTAATATATTTCAAAAATTTATATCGGCACACCAAACCTAAGAATTTCTCGTCTTCTCAGTGCATGGTCTCAAAAATAATCCATACCTAATCCAAAAATAATACATGGAAAATCCAAGTCATTACATTTTGAATTTCAAAACATGGATTCCATATTTTTAATTAGGTATTCCAAATTATGTTATAATTTCGTCTTCATTTTTGGGTATAAAAAAGTTGCTATGGTAAAAAAAATATTTACCTCAATATAAGTAAAATAATGTAGTAGGTTAATGTTAAAAGTTAAAAGATTAAAATACCTAAAAAATAAAACATTAAATGGGTGGTTGATGTGTTTATCAACTTTAGAAATACTTTATAACATTAATTCTCAACAAAATCCATTGTAATTAATTCCACACAAATTTCATTGGATTTTAAATATAAAATAATCATTATTTAATCACTTAAAAACACCCCTCCTCAGGTATATATACCACTCTCCACCTCCCCCTTTCACCTAAAAATCCTTAAAGATATTAAAATATCTATCAAAACCAATTTACCCCACTCTACCCACATACACGTGTTATTGGTATCACATAATGACCAATTTCAAGTTCCTTAAGGGGTCCTTCAAGGAGGTGATATTCCAGAGTTAACTTTCTCAAACAACCCCTCTTAATTTCTTTACTTTTTCTACCTTCTATTGACATCCTTCATCCATAAAATCATAATAACACCATTATAATATATATTATATAATTTTTTTTCACTAATGAAATATATAATATCAACCCCTTTTCTTATCTCCTCTTATTCAATGAAACAAAACCATTGTCCAAATTATGGTGGTTAACCATATATATGGATAATGATTTTTCATTTTCCATTACCACTTTCAAGGATGGTAATAAAATTATTATTATGGTGAAATCAGATTATAATAGGTATATTATTAAATATTTAATCTTTTGTAAATAATATATATCCATAATATTAAATAAAATGAAGCTAGTCTGTGATGGTTGAAAAAACCGCCAAAATAAAATAAACATTTATTATTAATGTTTTATCAAATGAATCATCCTCATGTTAGAGAGAGAAATTATATATTGTAACATTTAAACTTATTTAAGTTCATTAATACCATTTCATTTCACTTACACATTTTTATTTCAATTTGAAAAGAAAATACATAATTTTACACAGGTGAACCGACCATGAAACCATGAAACAAATGCACCTGAAATAGTAAAAATAGTGAAATATTATTAATGAGAAGGTGGGAATATGTAATAAATGTATCATATAAGGTATTATAAATATTAATTTGGTTCTATAATAAATTAATAAAATTATTTATACCTTTATTCATGAGTTTAAAGTATTAAAAACTAAATGGAAGCATGATGTAAGGGATTCTCATCTCAATTTTACTTCTGTGAGATATATGTCTTATACAAAGTATTTTTTTAGTGAATATAATTACCTTTGATATATAATAACATAAATCTCATTATATTTATGCTATTAAATGTTTTATTTCATTATTATTCATTTTATGGGGTATACTGCTTGACTGATTACAAATTGGTAAGTTATTTCTTAACTCAATTTCTATTCATTGGTTTAAACTTATATTACATTGATTACGACATGTTAATGTTATGTATGAGGTAAACATTGATTATATTATATTGTATTTATTCTTGTTAAATTTTTATTTATAGATGATTCACATAATATATTCATATTATTAATTTTCACTTCTCTGATATGATATTTATAAGGGGATTTCTTTTAAAAATTATGTTTTTAATGTTTCCTTAAAAAAAATATTTTTCTTCCATGTCTGTGTTTTCTAAAATCATTTCAAAAATTATTTTTACTATTATACTATTATTGTTAAAAATATTTTTTACTCATGTTTTAACTTTAACAAAATGTTTTTAAGGATTCTATTTGTTGTTTTCAAAATGAGGTTCTTTGGGACTTTTTCAACAAAAATATGGAAGGAATTTTTTTAACTTCTACAACATGAAACAATTTTCCCACCGTCATTATGCCTTAATGATTTGATGTTTACTTTAAAATTTTACAATTATATTTTTAATGAAATTATTTTCCTTAATAATTTCATGGATCTTTAACAAGAAATGATTTTAAAATTGAAATATTATTTTTTTGAATAAATATTTCACATAATATTTCCAAATTATTTTCCATCTAAGATTAAATTATTTGATGTTTCTTATGATTTACTGGGGATATTATTAAAGGATAATATCTTTATTATTTTTATTATTTTATTTTGTTTATTAAGGAATTATTTTTATGAATTTCATTTATTTTTCATGAGTTATGTTATGATAAAATGCTTATGAAAATCATTTCATTACATGGGTTCTGATAGGGTAAATAAATTATGTTCATGTGGAAGAAATATGTATGGTTTTTATTATTTGATGGTGGTTATCTCATAACCATATATGGTGGTTACATTATAAAAAGGATAGTGGTTACATTATAACCAACGATGGGTGGGACCTATATCTCCCTCCAATGCATTGGGTAATGATATATATGTCATGAGATAAACTTGACAAAAACAGGAAGTGAACTCGGTTCAGTCATACATGAATAAAATAGGAATTGAACTTATTTCAGTAAGAGATGATTAGAATTGGGATTGATCTTGGTTCAATATGTCAAGACTAGAATGGTGATTGAACTCAGTTCAGTATGATGAGAAAAGAATGGGAATTGAACTTGGTTTAGTAAGACATGACTAGAATGGGGAGTGAACATAGTTTAGTAAGGGACTTTTTTTACTATGATGGTTTTGTAAGTGAACCCATTACACTATGAGGAAAGGGAGGCCATTGGGGATGGTGGTGTGTCCCACCCAAGAGGCTTATCCTCCCATAAAGTACCCTAATAAATATTGGAAATGAGCCTTGATTACCAGGGGAATGATTTTATATGCTTATGTGAATGAATCAATTCCTTGTCTTATATTATGATTTCATAGATTATGTTCTTTGATTATTTTATGATTGATATCTTATGAAATTATATGATTTATTACATGACTCAATATTATAATCTTTGATATGAAGGGTATAATTTTTAAATATCATGTTTACGTTATTACGCCCTTATGCTTATGTTATGATTGACATCTATCTTGTTTACCCTTACTGAGCATTTTATCTCAACCTTTTATTATGCTTATTATCAATAGGTTAGGAGGAAATATGTTTAATGTATTTTTTCAAGAATAATTTCACATGGATAATGCTGATTACCTATTTTGAAAAAGGAATAGAAGGGTAAAATGGGGGATAATTTTGATCATTATATACATATTGTTTATGAACCAATGTTGTTAAGAGTTTTTACTAGTTATCTAAAATACTAAAATTGAAATTTCATTGGGTATTTAAGTGATCCAATATTTAATTTTTAAATTGTATGTTTTTATGGAAAATTTTAGGTCACATTTATCAATATCAAATACAGAAATGTAATGTATTTTCACTGATTTCAAAAGTGTGGTTTTCGTGCTGTACATTTGGTATTATATTTGGGTTTAGATTACTTTGGAGATTAGGATTTTTTTCATGAGAAGTTATTTTAAGTGTTATAGATACAATCATGGGTATATAATACCATATGTTCAGAGTCTTAGACACCCATTTTGAGGTGTTAATTTATTAAATTTTTAGGTAAGTAATGATATTTTTAAATACATTTATTCTCTATGTAATTATGGGTTACTACATTTTGGGATGAAAAACGATAGGTATGATATATCCTTTAGGTTAAAACATTTATTTAGTATTGAATATATTATGTCACTTTTTTATGATGTTTTCATATTTCTATGAATGTTATAAGAATTATTTTTTTAGAAAAAGGACAACCCACAGGTCGGGTGACAACACATCACATCCGGCAAGGCCTTGAGGTTTGAACAAAAAAATAAGGATGGCAAGTGTGAAACACCTAGCACTATACTATTTTGTTCCATGTTAGTATGAAATTATAATTATAATTTATGTTTATTTTTGGAACCTTATTTGATTAAGGTAAATAAAATAGTATAAGATTTTATTTAAGGAATAAACATTGAATTTCATTTTGAAAGAATATACAATTTTTTTGTTGTTAAAGTGGTGATTTGGGTCATTTATAGAAATGGTTATAGTATATTAAAGATTATATGTTTTGTGAATTCACATCTTAATATAAGACTTTGAGAGTAATTAATGTTATTTGTAGATAACTATTAAATTTCTCTAGGAAAACCATCATTATTATTTTTGGTTTTTAATATTAAACTAGAATGTTTTTTAAAACTCTTATGGATAATTATTTATTGAATTATATAAGTTGAATTTTGGTTATTGATGTTGAATTTTTATAGATTAAAGTATATTTTCTAACATGAAGGTTTATTCTTTTTGGGAAATATCTTATCTTGTACTAACTATATTGGTTTTGGTTTATGTCTAAATATAGGAGGAATATTTTTTTATTTTATGGATTTTGTGATTTGTATAATTTGATTATAGTTCCTCAGGAATGAAAAAAAAATTCATACTCATCATTTGGTGAAAATAAATGAGTTTTTAGTGACTTTGTTTTTAAAAATATACAACACTACCTTCCAAGTAAGTATATTTCCTTATGCTCTCACACTAGGAAGTAAAATAATTCCTCAAATCTAGGAAAAGGATTTTGGATCAATAACATTATCCATTTACTTTTCTTAATGTGGAAAAAATATACTTTAAACCCATAATATGTTTATGGGTTTTTATGTTTAACCTTATAATGACCATGTTCTCTATAATTGTCCCTCATAACTTAATAGTTAGAATTATCTTCCATGTATTTAAATTCACTTTCCACTAATTCTCTCATAATCAGAATCCTAATGGTGTATTTCACATTTTAATTTACCTATTTTTAATATGAGGTTTTATTGAAACATTTTATTATATGGTTTTCCCATAAAGGAATTTCCAAATATCAACCCTTGATTTTATAAGTGGAATTAAAAACTATAATGATATTTTTTTGAAATTATTGATCATATCAGGATAGTAGATTATCGATTAGATCTTTCACCAAATCTATCTCAAGTTCATGATGTGTTCCATGTATCTATCCTGAGGAAGTACATATCCAATATTTCACATGTAATAAACTCAGAGGTCGTACATCTAGAGTAAGATCATTCTTATGAGGAACAACTGGTAGAGATTCTGGATTGTTAAGATAAAGTTCTACAAAACAAGACCACTCACCTAGTTAATGTTTTGAGGAAAAAATAACCAATTTGAGGAAAATACATGATAAAATGAGTATTTGATGAAATTAATTTTAAGGGGGGTATAATTTAATAGCCCGTGATTTTATGTTATGTATTTTTTAAATAAATTTAATCTCTTATATAACACACATTTCACGTTACACCAAGCTTAAACAAACTTAAAAATATTATTATTTTACCATGGACATCATAAAATAGATGTTACAATTTAGGGTATGAATATCATTAAATATATAATAAAATTCATTTTTAATAAAAATTTATTTATTCTTAGAAAAAAACACATAATTTTAGTAAAGTCATTTTATTATTCAAATATATCTTTTCTTTAAAAATGATTTTTATTTCTTTTTATGAGAAAATAAATATAATTATTTTTTAAAAGTTTTAGAAACTTTTTTTAAAAAAATTGACATAATTTTTGGATTAATAAGTCAAAATTATCTTATGATTATTTTTCTAAGAATTTTTTAAAACGTTAAATTTTTTTGTGAATTGTAAAAAATACCGATTTTTATAAAGCTCTCATTTTAATTATATTTAAAAGTAATTTTATGATTTCAAATTAATACAAAATTAAATTTAGTAATTTTTAGTTACATGTAATCTTATTAATTTCATTTAAATAATATTTTAACCTTATTATAGTATACGTACATTTTTGGGCTTAAAAACACATTTTTATGAAAAATTGTTTGTTCAATGCGTTTTGATGGTTTAATTTTTAGTGTAATTTTAAAACTCGTGTGTTTTGAATTTTTTAAAATTGATTCTGTATTTGGAATTAGAAGGTGTAAATTAGGTTATATGGTCATTTTTATTTGTAGGCATAAAAATTTGCCATGGTAAAAAAAGATTTACCACTTTATATGTAAAATAACAAAACAGGTTAGAGTTAAAAGGCAAAAGCTTAAAATACTATAAAAATAAAAAATTAAATGGGTGGTTGATGTGTTTATTGACCTTAAAAATACTATAAAAATTTAATTATAAACCAAATTCATTTGAATTAATTCCACACAAATGTGTTCAGCTTTTGATATAAAATAATCATTATTTAATTACTTAAAACCACTCATCCTCAAGTAGAAATACCACTCCTCACCACCAAATTTATCCTCAAAATTTTGACTATCATAAAATATCTACAAAAAAATCACCTCCCCACTGTACCCATGTACTTGTGATATTCGTATCACCCAAATACCAATTCCATGTTCCTTAAGGGGTCCTTCATGGAGGTGATATTCCAAATATAACATTCTCGAACAATATCTTTTAGTTTATTTTTATTTTTATAAATTATATTAACCTAATTATTCCAAAAAGTAATAATTACACTAGTATCATCTATATAATATAATTTTATATTTATAATGGTATATCTTATATCCATACCTTTTCCTATCTTCTCTTATTCAATGAAATAAAACCATAGTCCAAATTATGGTGGTTAACTATCTCCATGGATAATGATTTTTCATTTTCCATTACCACCTTCAAGAATTGTCATAGAATTATTATTATGGGTAAATCATATTTTAATATATATATATATATACATTATAATCTAATTCATGTTTTAGAATTATTATATATACATAATATTAAATAAAATCAAATTCTTCTATGATGGTTATTAAAACCACAAAAATAAACTAAAAATTTATCATTCAGATTTTATCAAATAAATCATCCCCATGTTAGAAATAAAAATGATATATGGGACCATTTAAACTTATGGAAGTAAATTAATACCATTTAATATCACTTATAGAGTTTTATTTCTATTTGAAAAGAATATCCATAATTTAACATAAGTGAACCAACAATGAAACCATGAAACAATCTCACCAAAAAATGAAAATAATGAAATATTATTAATGAACTGGTGGTAAGATGGCATAAAATATATTTTAAGTACTTATAAATTTGAATATGGTTCTATAATTAAATAATAAAATTATTTAAACCTCTATAGGTAATTTTAAAGTATTAAAATATAAATGTAAGTGTGAGGTAAGGGTTTATCATCACACTTTTACTTCTATGAGATATATTACTTATTCACCACTTTTTTGTGATATATATAATACCCTTTGATATTTTATATCATGAATCACATTATCTTCATGGTATTCAATGTTTCATTTTATAATTATTACTTTTATGGGGAATATTATTCGACTAATTACAAAGTGGTAAGTTATTTATTAACTCATTTTCATTCATTGGGATAAAATTCTACTTTATTGATTATTCCATGTTATGATTATCAAATGAAACATTGATTACTATGAAGATAATTTGATTAATATTATGACATATCAAAGGGTATTATATACACCACACAAAAAATTGTTAAAAAGTTATATATCTCACATAAGTAAAAGTGAGATGAGAAACCCTTATCAGTATCAAAGATAGAAATGTTATGTTTATGTTTTTAACATCAAATCTAGAAGTGCAGATTTTGTGATATTATAGGGATAAGTGAAATTAGTGAAAGTTCTATGGATAAATATAATTGATATGTATAAGTATTGGGAAACATCATGAAATTTTGGTAAAGTGCAGATTGTGTGGTATTCCTAGTAATTAAATTTCTACATAGCACATGAGCCTCAACCCAGTTGGTGAGGTATCCTTAAGTGCATCCACAAGACCCAAGTTCAAAACTAGGCAGAGGCATATTTCCGGGGTTACTATAGTTGTACTGTAGCAGGACTGTACATTGTGCGGGTGCTGTAGCAGGCACTGCAGCAGGTACAATTCGGTACTATAGCAGCTGGAACTATTCACCTTGGGCCACCAGTTTGAGCTTGGAGTCCTTAAGGATTTTGGGCCACCTAGGCCTTCGGGTCAGAAGGGATTTTGGGCCACCTTTAAGGCCCCCAGGCCACCTCAATGCCTTCGAGCCACATGAAGTTTCCCCAGACACAATACAAAAAAAAGAGCACCCCAGAAGAGGATTTAGAGCAGGTTCACTCACTAGAGCAGAGGGCCAAATGGATTGTTAGAATGAGAGGGTATGTCATATGCTAGCAGTCCAGCCTATGGTTTCACGGGAAGCCTAGCCAGATGGCTATGCAAAGGTGGAGAGCTACTATCATAATGAAGATGCTGGGGAGGGGTAGTTCCTTGTAGATAGTGTATTTGAATTCTCTAAGACCTTCGGGTCATGTAATCTCTTAAGCCTATGAGCCCTGTAATATCTGAGTCTACGGGCCTTGTAAGGGTTCCCCCTCATCCGTTGAAAGGGGGTTATCAAAAATAAATAAAAAATGAAGGCCTTCGGGCCATTCGGGAGGAAATTTCAACATAGATACTACAAGTTGATGTAGGAAATTAAAAAACAATACCTAGGGGTAATAACCTTAAAAAAGGTGTGTTGGGTATTAACACAAATTTCACCTGATTCATGATAAATATGCCTAATTGGATACCTTGTTTGACACTCATAGGGTATATTTTTTTGGATAATCACATTATCTTTAGAAGGCATTACTAAGGATTTAATATTATAAGGAATTAAGATAACATGTATGAGAGAACCTGACCTATGGAAACCTATATTGAAATGAGAGTGATTTCAGTTTAACTGAAAGATAATATAATATTTTCAATGAATAAGACATTTTATTCCTGAATATTTTTATGTAGTTATATTATAATAATTCTATTATGGTGTTCACCAATCATGTTATCTTGTTTTGGTTGTAGTATTGGCTAAATCCTGAAGGAACCATGTTAATAATAGACACCATGAATAATGTGGAGATTGTACTTATGAGAAACCAATTGGGATAATAGATGGAGTGGTAAGTCTTATGATGATTTTAAACCATTAATCATGAATTATGATTAATAACATGAACTTATCAGAGTTCCAAACACATCAATGAATATACGTTTGGAGTCTCATAGATGTTTAGGTGACACTGATGATTAATTAAAGAAGATTCATTTTATTATGTGTTAAAAATGTGTGAAGAAAAACTTAGAGAAATGTATTTAATGAAAAATAATTTGTTTTATGTGAGGAAAAGGAGGAAATTGAACAACCAACTATGTAGTAAAAATTAATAGTTTGTTTAACTGATGGATGAAAAAAATTATTCCAAGACATAACTAAGATATCAAGGTACAATTATTATTCAAAAATATATATTGAGTTATGATTATATTTTACATATCCTTAACTATTTTTTTTAGTGAATAAAAATAAAAAATGTGAGGATGCAATTTATTTAATGAGGGAGAATGTAACACCCAAAGAATTTGAATTATATATATTTTCATTTAAAATATAATGTGTTCAATAGATTTATTCACATGAAAAACTAAACCAAAATGAACCACATAAAATTTTATATCCATTAAGACGTGGATGTAGAAATAGAGGAAAAAATAGAGATAACCAAATTATGAAATATATATAGAAATAAAAATAAAGGTCATTACTATTACTAAGGCATTGATAAAAACTCAATTACTGTATCTAAGTAACTAATAAGATTGATTTATGCTTTAAAATTTAACACCTATAAAATTTTATTTTCTGTGACACTAAAAATATTATGGATAAAATATACTATTTATATAAAAAATATATTGACACCAATTTAAATTTTAATTTATAATAAATTAGGATTATAATAGTTAATATTTTTAAAAATTTATTTTTCTATGAAAACAACTTTCATTTCATTTTTATATTTTTATATCAATATTAATTTTTACCAATTTATTATGTTGAGTTTGATAATATTATTTTCAAATTTTTAATTAGCATGGTCAAATTAATTATTTAGGTAAATTTAAATTGTTTTCATAAAATTATTTTTCCAAGAAAAATATTAGTTTCCATGATAAAATATATTTTTATTTAAAAGAATGATACTTTTTTAAATATTGTAATTTTAAATTAAATTGATATATTTTTAAAATAAATAATCTATTAATATGATCAAACATATATAAAAATAAATTTACCATGAAATTATCCAATTAACCTTAGATCTTTTTTATACAAGTTTATGAGTTCAAGGGTCATTTTTAGTTTCCATAGAGTTTCATCCCGACCCATGGAAATTTTATAGATTTCATATTAATCAAAGTTTTCATGCATGGTTTAGAGGAAAACATATAGCTACCATTTCTTATCTATTTTTGGCTTAATTTGTTTTACACAAAACTTTTCTATATTGGTGGAACATGATTAAGTTTAAACCATGGGGATCCTAGTAGAAACTCTGTGAAAAATTTTGTGTCTCTGAGTAGTGGCACAAGAATTGCAGATGGTTAGGTAAATCATATAACATATGTGTAGATAAAATTTGTATTTTTAAATTTCCATTTACATATATGTAGAATTATTTTTACAACAGTGTGATGTCTTCAGGTAAGCTATGTGATTGAATTTTGGCTAGGTAGTTTTCTTTACACAGTTTGGAAAATCATGAAACCAAACTATCCTTCTTACCCAGATTATTTAAAAGAAAAAATTCCACTTTTACCCACTATATTTTTAATAATATAACCCTGTATTATCTCTACCAATTTCTGGAATGGACTAGGTGAACCCCCTTGAAATATAGATCCCTTTTTCTTATATTTTGGAAGTATTCTACCTCATATTAAAGAGGTTTTCTTCATGGTAAGACCATATACACCCCTTAATCTCTTTTATTACTCATATTACCTTGATTTATTTCCTTCACAAGATCATTTATCATTATACGAGGACACTTTTAGGGTAGGTATTGATTTTAATCATGGGTATTTGTTCATTTAGGGTCTATAAAGGGTATATATTACCTTGTGGGATTGTTCAATGTCATAGGTGACATCTTCCGACGTGATCTCCATTGAACCAAGGTAGGTGTTTCTTTTTTGTCTCTTTATATTAAATTCCTTTGAATGTTTGATGGCTTGAGAATGATCTGTATTCAAATTGTTCATATATGTATGACCAATGAAGTGTAAAAATCACTTATAGGTTATTTTGAAATTTATGATGGTATGAAATTCCTTTAAAATTGTTTATGGAAATATTTTCATGGATTTTAATAAATGATTTTGATTTTAAAAGTGGTGGTGATCACTCTTTTGAGGTTTTCAAAAGTATTCTGGTGTTAAAATGAATTTTAAACTATTTTTTTTGGATGTTTTAAAACTTTTAAAAAACCATCAACATGGGTTTTTTGGTTTTTAAAGGGGCGTGTTATCCCTTATGTTCTATTTGATTACTATTTACAACCTTGGTTGATTTATAAATCAAAGGTTTGAGGTGTTTAAAACCATTGATATTTCCAATTGAGTTAGTTAATTTGATTTTTTTTATCCCTTGTGGGTAGTAATTTTATGCTCATTGATGTATTTAAATGTTTTAAAAGTTTATTTAAAGGGAATAGTGAGTTTCCAATTGAGTTTCAAAGGTAATTTGAGAAAATTCATCTCTATAGTATATTGAGATGACTTATGAAAATTTTAAATTATCTTAGAATCCAATCCATGTTTTAAAAAGAGATAACCTATGAAAATCCCTCCTTTTCATAAATATAAATTACATGTTTTGAGATTAATATTCATTATATTACATGAATACAAGCCTAAGGACCACAATAGTTTAGTGTCTTTGGACACTAGGTGCACAATCTTCTTATTTGGTGAAATATCTTCAAAATATACAATAAATGTCTTCCCCATTTTTACTCTTCATAAACAAACCCCACTTAAAAACCTTTATTCATAACTTAGAGAAATGTGAAATCATAAACGGTGATCTTATATTCTTAGTAAGGGTAAACAAGAAAGATACATAAACACAATAGGGACATATGGGTATGAATACATGATAATAAAATTTAAAAATCACACCCTATATACCAAATATTATAATCTTGAGTCATGGTGTAAATATTACTATTTAATAAGGACTGAATCATAAAGTAATTATGGAACATGATCCATCATAGCTTAACTTTGTCATAATTCATGGAATTGTGACATACACTTAAATATAAAATGTCATTTACATAGTAGTAGAGACTCATTTCCAAGGCTAAAATAGTGAATGATTTTAGTCACCTTAGTAGTCAATATTCACTCCCAAGTTCATCATAGTGGACAAAGCCACTTATGGAACTGGATTCACTCCCTATTCCGTCTTGTTTATCTCATAATATATAAATATTTAACTAATGTATTGGAGGGAGATATAGGTCCCACATATTACAAAATGAAAATCATATGTATGTGTGACACATGATCATCAAAAAATTATCATATCATAACCCATGAAATGAAATAGGTTTCATAAAAATTTATTCATTTTATAAAATGTTTAAAATAGATAGGTTTAATAAAAATTTCATTAATTAATCATAACATAACCCGTGAAGAGAAACTGTTTTCACAATCATTTCATCATGGTATAACCTATGGAAGAGAATCATGTTTCATAAACATCATTCCATTTCAAATATCAACCATTAAAATAGATAATAAGAATGGTATCATTGGATAATATCCTCACTAAGGCAGAAAAAACATCAACAAATGTCATCATAAATAGAAATTGATTTTCAAAGACCATTTAAAACATTTCTTGATGAAAATATCCTTTCCACTTTGAAAAACACTTTTTAAAATATGAAAATTTTTCAAAATAATTTTATTTGAAAAAAAAAAATTTAATATATAAATTAATATTCAATGAAATTATTGATCATTATGGTGGATAATTCCATTAATTTTTCACACATTAAAATGAATATTTATTTCACATTTTTATTAAAATCTAAATGAGGATTATTTGGAAAATTAAATGAATATTCCTGTAATTTTTTTTAAAATTAAAATAGGGTAAAAATGTATTTAAAAAATGATTTATAGAATTTTAAAAACATTTTTTGAAACAGTTTTATAAAACATGGGTTTGTAAGAAAAATGGGTCTTCGACCGAAGAGAGAAATAATAACAATTTTTGTTAAAAACATTCCTTTGAACTGTTGTGTAAATAAATAGATGAAAATAAAGAGAAAAACATTATTATCATGACATAACCATAGGAGAATAAAATAAATGAGTTTATTGAGATATAAATCCTAATATTTGACCATAAAAAAATATAATAATAAACAATCCTGATAAATGATAAGATTAGAACATTAAATATTTACCACTTTGGTAACTTTGAATCATAAGAACTACAAAGTAATAAAATTAAATGAAACATTAAATATGAGGAGAATAAATAAAATTATTATATTACATGTCAAATGGTCTTTATATACACTTCATAAAAGAAGATAGGTGCATAATAAAACATATGTCTCTAAGAAGGAAAATTGAGACAAAAATCCCTTACCTTAAGTCTCGAATTCATTTTTACATGTTAAAACCTCCATTATTATAAATATAAGTTTATTATACATATATTACTGAAATACACACAAACACACACACACACACACACATATATATATATATATCAAACCATTTATGATTCACTTATGACCTTTTATTACTTGTTTATTAACAATTCCATGTTAAAGTCACATTTCAGGAAATAGCTGCATTATTTTTCTATGTTTATTTTGTTTTTTATTTTTGATCCTATTACTTTGATAATGATTAAATTATCTAATTTTTTTTACCATGTTATAAATATCAAATATATTCATTGTATATGTATTTAGAGTGATCCTTAAAATTTTCAGATAGAAAACAAAATACACCATTCATGGAGATGGTAGTCCGTATGTACACATGAATTCATAAAAAATTAAAAAAAATATAAATAATTTATTACCATTAAATAATAATTATTATGTGATATATATAACATATGTACATTATAAAACCCATATTAACTTCTATATAAATCATGAATGAATCACATCTCTTTGTGAGATGATAGTCCACTGTACACAAAAGCGACATTATCATATTCCCACAGAATGTAAATTAAGAAGGAATATGTGATATAATAATTAAATATGTATAATAATATAATATAATATATACATACATTTAATCTTTCATTATATCCATATGTGATAGGTGGTGATGGAAAATGAATAACATCGGTTCGTGAGTTAGTAGTTCTTCGTACACACAAATGATAATTTTATATCCCATTTGATGGAAGAGAAGAAGTATATATGTTATTACATGGAAATAATAAAATTTAAGTATAATTTATATAATTTTTATTATATAATAATAATTGAATAATAGTTTTAGGATATGGATGAATAAATAAAATAAAAATACAAGTTTAAGAATTTACCTCTTCTTCAGAGAGCCTCTATAGGTTTATACCTAAAGCCTTATTAGGAGGTATTAATAATAAAAATAATAATCAAGGATTATTATAGGGAGTTAATAAATATTTTTTTTCATTTATTGTAAAAAATGTTTTTTCGAGTGTGAAGAGGAGTGGATAAGGGGTGGCCTTTTATAAATGAGGTGAGTGACATACTTGTAATTTTTTGAAAACAAAAATGTCCACCTATATTTTTTATATTAAAAAAGGTTAAAAATGGTTAATTATATAAAAAATAATTAATTATGTAAAAATATTACTATAAATGAGGTTTATAGAAGTTTTGGATAATTTTTAACCCATACTGTTTTAGTTTAATACTTGGTAAACCCATTTTCATCTTAACCGTGGTAAATAATTTTTACTATTAATTTTGGTAAAAAATTAAGTTAACCTTATTAGATAATATAAATTAGGATAATTAAAAATATTTAATCCTCTTTTACAAATTCTATTCACATAACTTTCCAAATCTAATTTAAAATGAAACCCATAGACCTGGTGAGAAAGTGTTTTTTCAAAGAGAAAATATTAATAAGTACAAAAAGTTTTTATTTCAAGATTCAATGTGAAAAAGATTGAAATGAAATAAATTGTATTAATAGATATATTATTGAACCAATGTTACTTAAAAACCAATTTTAAAACAAAAATTAGTCTTATAAATTATTTAAAGAAAAAAGGATGTTTTTGATAAAAACTAGTACTTTTCATTGTTCATCAAACAATTAATCTTTTTAGTAAAATACCAAAAATTGATTATAAGATAATTTTAACATGATAATTTTAAAAATTAATTTTATTTTATAAAATAAATTTTATAGATGTTTAAGCAACTAATTTTATTATTATTAAAAAAAATCAAAAACTTTTTTTGTGAAAATAGAATTTTCGAAACATATAATGAATTTTCTAACAATGAAGTTATTTTATTTAAAATATATTTTATTTATATTAAACTATTATAAATAATATTTAATTTAACAAATTATTACTTGTTTTAACATACTCCTTGACCCTTATTTTGATCATGCTTTAGTTGGGTCTTGTCTCGGGTTGCTTTAGCTGAAATTTGGGAAAATTTGGGAGGTTTTTTAGGTTGCAAAGGGGTTGACCAAACCATGCCCCACTATAGTGAAAACCATGAAATTATGGATATATAGGTTTTTAAAGGTTTTGGAATGATTTTAAAAACCATGAGGCCACCTAGTAGAAACCGTATGACCCTCTCTAGGAAATCGTGCAGGCATACTTTTTTTATTCTAAAAAATTATTTTAAATTCATAAACCCCCGATTTAACCCTCACTTGACCTCTATTAAACCTAAATTAGATTAATTGGATATTAAATATATATATGGTTGATTATGGAACCTCTATACCCTTTCCTTGTAATATTTATATTGGAATATCTCATTCAACATGCTATGGTTAAGTAAATCTCCTCCCATGTGTTCTATCTCACTCTATATTTATCTCAACATTAAAAAGTGTTATATCATCATGTTTTCAGTAGTTCTAAACTTAGTTTAATATAATATTGATAATATGTTTGATTTTTTGTCATTCTTATCATTTATTCTTCGTTGGAGTTCCCCACTGTCCGTATTGTGCATTATGATTCTATGATTAATGTTAGGTGGTTATATTTGAGTCTTTCTATATAATTATATCTTTTATTTTCATGATTTTTTTGAAATATATTTAAATTGATTTATAAAAACCCAATTTGATATGAATTATAATTGTAACTTTAGGGGGAATGGATTTTGTGTAAAACCCAAAATTCTAATGGAATTAGAATTTGGGGTGTATTTTGAAATTGGTGGAATTGATGAAATTATTTAAAATATAATTTGAGAAAAATGGATTAAATTAAAATGAAGAAAACCTATAATTGATTTGTTTATTGAAAATGAACTAAATGATAAAAAAACATGTTTTGGTTTTGAAATTGTATTAGAATATTGAAACCAAAAATTTGAAAATTGAATTATAAATGATGATTTATTTGACATGAATTTATTTTACCATTATTGATTAATTTATAGATCACATGAGAACCATGTATGTTAGTGTGTTATTTGGGAAAATCATACTAGGATGATGATTCCCTAGAAACTCATTTATAATACAAACTATAACAAAAACCTAGTTCGGTAGATCGTATCCCCAATGGGATATTGATGAGCCTCATTCATTCTGAGCCTAAGGGATGTGTGCACACATACATTTTACAATCACTGATATGAGTTGTGTGAGGATCATATAACTAGAAACTATCATACTATAGTGCACATGACCATGGTTACTGTTTTGATTGGTTTGATATATATTAAATTGGTTATATAATTTTTTTATTAATGCCTACAGATTTATGTAAACTATTTTATATAAAATGCATATTCAAGATATGTTTGAAATGTGTTCTATACTTTGAAATTAAGCATGTTTTGTTTTAAATATAAAAATTATATATTATGTCATGCCTAGTTTTATTTAAATTAAAAAATGATTTTCTTTATTATTATGACATCTCTTATGTAACACTTAGTGAGACCCTATTGGGATTTATAGATCACACCATACCTTTTTTCCTTTGGGAATTTATATATTTCGTTCTACCAGTTCTAAGAAAAGGGTAAGCACCTATTAGAGGTGGTAGATGTTCTTGATCCTTTGGGCTCGGAGTGATGTTTCCTTTGGGATATTTTTCTTTCTTCTGAGTAATTTGATTACCAAATATTTTTTGTTTCAATATAATTATTTGTTTTCTTGTAATTTCTCCCTTTCAAGTGTTCATTATACTGACTTATATCTTTTATCTTCATATTTTTTATAGAAAATTCATTACCTATTTTATCTTGTATGATTCTAGGTGCTAGTTTCCAACCCATGGGGATCAAGAACACCCTTTAGGCTGTGCTAGAGTTGGATCAGTTATCATGTCACTAGGATATTTGGGATAGTTTGTGAAAAAGTGGTATAAAAGGTGAAAGTTGATCATATTTACATGATGTGAGTATAAAGTTTATGATATATTGTTTGGACTTAGGAGGGGGTTAGAAGTGAGTACATGGATGGATCTCATTGTAACAAGCCTCACGTAATAATGGGTGGGTTGGGAAAATAAATATTGAATAATAATTTTATCTAATTAAAATATTTTCCTTACTTTTTATTTGGATAGGTTGAATCCAAATCTTGATATCTTATTTGATAGGATTAAGTTTTCCCATTTATCTTGTTTGATTTATTGACATAATTAATCTTATAAGGTATTCAATTTTGTTTGATAATATTTTATAGCATCATTACTCTAAAAATATGTGTGAATAGGATCTAAGAGGAAGCTTCCAATGAATCACTGTGAGAAAATCCCACCATGGACCAGAACCTTGTGGTGATTATTGTATGTGGTATCCAAGATCTAGGATGGATACTTGAATCTATTCCCATTCTATATCTAGTCGTGGAACCTCATAGGGAGGAATCTTGGAATAATGATCAGGAGTTCCTTTTCCAGAATCCACTAACATTCTAAGGCTCTAATGATCGTCAAGATGATGAGGATTGGTTGATAGAGATAGATATTCTATTTGAATTCTTAGAAACACCTGATTCAATTAAGGTGTAATGTTCTACCTTCAAGCTAGTGGGGTATAGCAAGAGATTTTGGAATTCAATGGTTATAGTGAGAAAGCACAAGGGTTTATAGTGTAATGAATTTATTGTTATTTTTCGCCGACCATTTCTATACTGAGTCTATGGTGCTAGCTAAGGCTATAGAGTTTTTCAAAACTAAAATAGGATAATAGGACTGTGACAGAATATGAAAACCACTTTACCAATATTTTGTAGTTTTTACCTGATATTTTTTTGAAGGAGAGTTAAAGAATCAATGGTTTGAGATGGGTTTTTAACATGATATTAATTCTTATGTTTTCTTGTTGACACTCACCTATTATGATGATGTGATAAATAAGGATTTGATAGTTGAACTTGACCTGGATTGTAATTTAGGGTTGATAGGAGTTCCTTTTTATCCTAGTGGTGGTTATCTGAGTTCCTTTAAAGGGAAAAGGAAGTGTGATGAGTCATGTGGTGGATCTCGATATTAGGGTTCTTCTAAACCTCTATAAGTTCTTGGAAATATATATTTAAATTTATTCTAGTGTGGTAAGCATAGGAATTCAAGAAAAGTTTTCAATGAGGCACCCAATATTGGAAGCTCAGGTTGATGATCGGGCCACTTGTAGAAATCTTGTTATATATTTCTACCCCACATATTAGAATAGGATCATCAGAACCTAAACGTACTACAGTGCAATCAGATGATTCATGAACAATGGGGTTCTAGCCATACACATTTGGAATAAAACTTATTCATGTAGTGGAAGAGTCTATAGAGGAAGAAAATACAGGTCCAATGACCATGAGAGGCACCATCACTATGGATCCATTATTAGTGAAAAATATATTTGATACTGGTTCATCTCATTCATTTATATCAACTCATATTATGATCTTGATAAATCTTCCTATGCAGATTCTATCTTATGTGAGGGATATTACTATGCCCCATGGAGTGAGGAGAGAGCATGGTCTCTATTTTTGTACTTGTGTCTTCTATTTATCTGAGATCAGGTATACCCATAAATTTTTAGTTCATGGAATGAAACCTCTTTATATAATTTTTGAGATGGATTGGATCATTTCTAATAAGGACCAAGTTGTCTGTTATCTTCATCAAGTCTCCTCTACTGCCCCCTAATGAGGTGTACCATATATTTTAGGGAGAATGGAACCCAAGGTCAAGTATATACAAAACTTCTTATACAGATCTGGGGAAATTAATATCAATGTTCTATTTAATCTAGAGTGGGAGTATTTGAGTGATGATCTCCCTCCAGGATTCATCAAGTTTCCTAACTTTTTTCTTTTTGATTTATCTAGTTTTCTTCTAGTAAGAGAGGTTGAGTTTTATATTGATTTAGTTTCTAATACATAGTCGATATATATGCATTATTACCTTATGGAACTAGATTAAATGAAATTGTTTAAGGCTTAGTGGGATGATCTTTTAAGGAAAGGCTTTATATGCCTGAGTGATCACCTTGGGAAGCACCTGTTATCTTTGTTAAGAAATTTGATCTAGCACATCACATATGTGTTGATTATATGAAACTAAACTGAGTTATAGTAAAGAAAAAGTATACATTACCATGTATTGATGATATGTTTAACTATTTTAAAGGGGAGAATTGGTTTTTGAAGATTGAACTATGATATTGTAATCACTAGTTGAGAATAAAAGAACCCGACATTCAAAAAATCAGTTTATGGAGTAGGTATGTCCATTATGAGTATCTTTTAATGCCATTTTTTCTATCCAATTATAATATAGTCTATATGAATTTTATAAATAATACCTTTCATGAGTATCTTTATATGTTTTTGGTAGTATTTGTGGGTGAAATCCTAATTTACCCTCAGTCCGAGGGGGATCATGTGGGTTATCTAAGGGGAGTTTTGAAATTTTTGAGAAATCAATGACTTCATGTCAAGATATCAAAATGTGTTTTGTAGATTAAATAAGTGAATTTATTAGGGCATGTTGTCTCAGAACATGGCATCTCAGTTGATCTCTAAAGGTGAAAGATGTTATGACATGGGAGCAACCACATATTTTTTTAGATTCAGAGATTCTTAGGATTATTGTGGTATTAACATCAGTTCGTAAAGGATTTCTCAAAGTTGGCTTCCCCGATGACCACTATCACTCATAAAGGAGTGAAAATTACTTGGGATGAGAAATGTTAGAGTTCTTTTGTTGATCTAAAACATCTTTTTAATTTTGTTCCAGTGTCGACTCTTCTAGAGGCCATTTAGGGCTACGTAGTCTTTTGTGGCACATAAAATTTCGGTTTGAGTTGTTTTATCATGTAGGTTAATCACATGGTAGCCTATTTTTTTCAAAATATTAGGACATATGAGAAGAATTAACTAACCCATGACCTTGAACTCACAACTATGATGCATACGCTTAACATTCGGAGGAATTACCTTTTTGTAGAAAGGTTTACATGTATGATGATCACAAAATCCAGAGTTATATATTCTTTCAAAATGATTTGAAATTCCAATAGGGGTTTTGGGTGGTGTACTTAATGTCTTTTGATTTAAACATTTCATACACCCCTCGAAAGGGGAATATAGTTTCAGATGATTTGAGCAAGAAACTTTTGAACCCGGCCATGAAGGAATCATCTAAAGAGTGGAACATGATGGATATTTTTACATAGTTTCATTTAGGAGTTTAGAAAATAGGGGAAAAGGATGTATTTTCTAGTGTTTAGTTGAACTATACTATTCTCAATATTATTCTTCATTAACAACATCTTGATGATGAATTCCAAAATATTAGGAACACTCTTTATGATGGGGAGACTGTTGGTGAGTGGTCATTCTTCACAGAGGGTGTTCTATGTTTCCAGAACTTGTGTGTTGTAACTTTGTACATTATAAATGTTTGGATGGTGGAATTATATAATTCATAATGGGATGTCACCAAAGAACCAAAAATATTTTTTATGATATGAAGTGAAAATTCTGGTGGACAAGTATGAGATGCAACATATCAGACATTGTTTTTCTCTACTATACTTTCCAACATGTGACGACCGAGAACCAGATAACTTCGGGTTTGATTCATCCCCTTACAATGTTGACTTGGAAGTAGGATGAGATATTTATGAAATTTGGGTTTGGGTTGCCATATACTCCAAGGACTAAGAATGTGATATGGGTTTTGATTGATCATCTGACCAAATCATCTCACTTTATACCCATTCATGATACAACCAAGATTCAGGAGTTTGAAAATATCTATGTTAATGAGATTTTTTTCGTTTTAAAAAAGTTCCATATTCTATAGTCTCTAATAGATATCCATGTTTTAGTTCCTATTTTTTAAAATTCATTTAGGAAAAAATGGGAACTTAGGTTTGTTTGAATATAGAATAACATTCATAGATGGATTACAAGAAAGAGAGAGATATATAGATTTTTGAGGATACAATTCATTCCTATGTCCTTGATTCTTGTGGATATTGGTATGAACATTTGGGATTGGTCACGTTTTATTATAAAAATAGTTACCAACTCAAAATTATAATGGTAACTTTTGAGGCCTTGTATGGAAGGCTATGTAAATATCTGTTTTCTTGGTCAGAGATTGGTGAAAATTCCTTGGTTGGACCAAGTTTGGTACAAGGGACAACAAAAATAGATTTAATTAATTCATCAGATAATATTGACATAGAAAATATGATATAAATATTATGTTGGTCCTCATCATATACTATTGGAGTTTTCAAATGTTGATCGAGTTTTCTTGAAAGTTTCACCTCATTTGGGACACCGAATGCTTGGGAGGAAAGGGAATATTGATCCTCATTTTGTGGGAACTTTTGATGTTATTGTGTAGGTAGGGAAGGTGTATTAATATTTTTCACTTCCACCATACTTGACATTGATACATAATGAGTTCCATGTATCACAACTTCATAATTTTCTTTCTAACCCATATCTTGTGTTCAGCCGAGAGGATCTTGATGTTGAGTCTGGTTTATCGATGACTAATAATATCGTAATGATATTTGATTCTAAGAAAAATGTAATTTTTGGGATGAAGATACCTTTATCTCATCTTCTATGATAGCATGAATCTAATATGCATGATACTGGGGAGAGTAAGGCACTAATGAGAGGGTTGTGGAATCATCTCTTTGATATGGAAAGTTCTTGACATGATTTTTGGGGAAATAAATTTTCTATGGTGGGTAGGTTGTAACATCTTGTGACTTGTTTTTAATTACTCGTAAACACTTCTTTTGATCATTATTTTTTGTGTATTTTATTGAGTTGTTTCAGGTGAAACTTGGGAAATTTTTCGAAGTTTTCTAGGATGTGTATGATTTTCCTAAACCATGAACCCCGAAAATGAAAACCATGTAACCCCTAACAGTGATAGTTTTTAAAATTTGTGAAAGTTTTGAAAAAGACACACCCACCTAGTATAAACTGTTCACCTTGGAAAGTTAGCCCATAGGGGGTGTACAGTTAGGGTGCATAGTTTTTCTAACCATATGGCCCTCTCTATGAAACTGTGCATGTAGAGTTTTTTTATTTTGAAAAATTATTTTAAATTCCTAAACCCCCCAGTTTAACCCTCACTTGAACCTCATTCAACCTAACATATATTCCTTAGCTAGTAAATCTCTCTATTGGTGATTTTGAAACCTCCAAACCCTTTCTGTGGTGGATCGAAGTGTCACAGATCTTATTCGAGCTCTTATGGGTAAGTGAATATCCTATCACATATTCTATACCACCCTCTCTTTCTCTACTCCTTATAAAGTGATAGATCTTAATTTTTTTGATGGGTTCAAACCCCTTTTAATTTAATCATGATTTTAGTTTTGATTTCTTGATCTGATTCTCCATTGTTCTTCATTGGCATTCCCCATTACGGGTGTTGTGAGTTGTGATTTCACGATTAAAGGTAGGTTGTTCTAATTGAGTTTTTACATATAATTAACACCTTGATTTACATGATTTGTTTGAAATATATTTCAATTGATTTATGAAATACCAATTTGATTTGATATAGAATTGTAAATTGAAGTAGAATGTACTTTGGGGAAAACCCCCAATACCAACATAATTGGAATTTGGAAAATATTTTGAAATTGATAGAATTGATGAAATTATTTAATAATTTATTTGAGAAAAAATGGATTAAATTAAAATTATGAATACCTATTATTGGTTTTATATTGACAAGAAATGAAATGAAGAAAAACCAGTGTTTTTGGTTTTGAAATTTAATTGGTATATTGAAACTAAAAAATGGGAAATGGAATTTTAAATGATGATTGATATGAAATTAGATGATTTTCCTGCTATTTATTGATTTCATGAGCACATGAAATCTTGGGTAGTTAGTGGGTTATTTGAGACAATAATTATATGATTATGATCACCTAGCAATGGATTTATGATGTAAAATCTAACAAAAACCTATTTTGAATGATCTTAACCATGATGGGATGTTGATGAGTCTTATTCATCCCGAGCCTGAGGGACATGTGTACACATAAATTTCATGATCACTGATACGAGATGTGTAGGGATACTATAAATAGAACCTATCATATGGTAGGCAAGATATTCATGGTGATTGTTTCTGATATTTTTGATATATATTCCATTGATTACAGAACTATTTTATTCATTCCTACTGATTTATATAAATTATTTTATATAAATATTTATTTAATCCATGTTTGAAATGTTATCCATACTTTGAAAAGAATCATTTTTTGTTTTAAATATGAAAATGATATATTATGTCACGCAAAGTTTTATTTAAATTGAAAGTATTATTTGTTTTATTATTACACTATATATTATGGAATACTTGGGGAGACCATACTAGTATTTTTCACTCAAACCATACCTTTTCCTTTGTGTATTTGTAGGGTTCCTTTTACCAGGTTTGAGCAAAGGGAATGCACCTAACTAAGGTGGTGTATGTTCTTGATCCTTTTGTATTGAATTTATGTTTCCTTTTGGTTTTTTTTCATTATGTTTACTACTTTGATGATGTATTATTGGGGTTTTGATATACATGTTCAGTTTCTGGTACTTTCTCCCTTTTGGAGGGTTGAGAATAATTAATTGTATATTTTATCTACCACTATTTATAGAAAATATCTACCCTATTTTATCTTCTATAATGATAGGATCTAGTCTCTAACCTATAGGGATAGAGGTCACCATTCGGGCTATGTTAGAGATGGTTTGGTTATTAGGGTACTAGGTTATTCGGGATGGTTCGTGACATTTAATGACTAGTTATTACTATGGATATCAGTAAGTTTAATGGATAGGTTTTGATAGTCACATTTAAATTATAATTTTAATAATATATCATGGTTTTTAAAAAACTTAGTTTTGTGTGTTACACAAGTTATTGATGAAATTTAATTTATTCATTTTTTTCCATAAAATCTTGAGGTGTTACATTCTAACCCCCTAAAAATGAAATTTTCCCTTGAAAATTTTCACTTTGATATAAAAATATATAGATAATTATACCTCATAATATCTTTAGGTTCCCACATAGCTTTCTTAAACTGATGGTTTCACCAAAAAACTATGATCAGGTGAGTGATATTGTTTCATAGAACATTCTCTGTATGATCCAAAATCTCCATATATTGTTCCAAATAAGAAGGATCTTTCTCCCATGGTTTGAACTCTATGTTCAATACATGTGAATGATTTCATGAAACCTGTAACGACCCAAAATTTTGAAAAAATCTTATTTCCTAATTTTGTGTGTTATTTTATTTTTTATACTCAACAAAACTATTTCATTTGATAACATGAGTATAATTAAAATGATACCGTTGGATTTTGACAGTTATATGACCATTGGTCAATATGACTGCTGGAAACTAAACGTTTTGATTATTGTCTCTAAATACAAGTAATCTTGTTTAATTATTATAGAAAGAAGATTCGATGGCCTCACCCAGTAGTCTTAGACCGATCGAAGCCCATCTAACAGAACTTGGGAAGGAGGTAGCACCACTGGGCTTTGATCTGGACCAAACCCAAGCCGAACTTCATCGTGTGAAGCTAGAAAAGAATCGCATTCATGAGAAGTTCAAATTGATAGAAATTACTACTCGTGCGATGTTGGCTGAGCCTCCCTCGGATTATCTCACCTTAGAACACCTTACACTTAGGTCTTATGCTGGTGTGATAAGGGGCTATGTAAGGAGACCGTAACTACCTTGTGTAATCCTTTGTTTTAAATAAAAATTGGGATTTCTTCTTATGATGATGTTTATGACTTTTGAAATGTCCGGATAAATATAGTATGCTTATTTTTGGTGAATTTTAGAGAAAGGCTATTTTAAAAAATGTTTATGTAAACCATAAATAATTAAAAATGTGTAATTATTTTCAAAAAATGGTCTTCTATAATTTTGTTCAGTACGAAATTTAGAGTCTAATAAGATCAACTTGATTTTTGATGAATAATAAATTATGAATAGTGATTTTAATGCTTAGGATTAGTAATGTGACCAAATGGATTAGTAATCTCACTTAAAGAAAGTATTAATATAATCTAGGCACATTGATTAAGTACTGTGATTCAATAAAATGGTTAAATAACGGTTTCATAAATTATTATTAAAGTATTAGTTTTTTCAGGTGAATAGTTTTTTTCATTAAAAATTAAATTAAAAATATTTAGAAAATTATTTTTATAAAATAGATTTCATTTTTGAACTCAGAGCATCGATATTATGTTAAGGTAATTTTTGGGGATTTTTCTAAAAAAATGATTTTTTGGTGAATAGTGTATTTATTTAAAAAATAAATTAAAAATATTTTGAAAAATATTTTTATAAAATGGAGTTCATTTTTGAAATCAGTGCATTTATATTTGGTTAAGGTGAAATTTTGGGATTTTTCTGAGAAAGTTGAATTTTCAATGAATAGTAAAAATACAGTTTTAGGGTTTCGGTATGTTTAATGACATCAGAACTGTGTCATGATGATGTCATGAGATATTTTATGGGTTGGCCGACCAAAGGATATGAAATTGTATGGGGGGACCATGTGGCCTAACTTCATGGGAAATATCATAGGAGAGCACATGGTTTTGTGAAACCCACTTATGAGGTGTCCCTTGGCCATTAATGCCTTGTCCCCTCACATTCCCTATAAATAACAAGCCATTATCTCATCCTTTGGACTCCAAAATCATTCTCAACGAAGTTATTGTCTCCTTACCTCCCAATGAGTCCTCCCAAGGTGCCCTCAAGCCCCTCAAGGTCCAAACATTTGAGTTTTAAGAGTTGCGTTTTAAGGTAAGGGATCCGACCTCTCTCTTTCTTTTCAAGTAATCTCTTTTATGTCATTTCTTTTATGCTCCATGTTCTTATGTTAAAGGATTTTATTTTATATTCCTCTTAATCCATTTTTCATGATCATATAATGATATATCCCCTCTTACTCTCGTTATTTTGTTTTATGAATGTTTAAGTGGCGCCGTTAGGCTGCCGAAATTTTGTAATGGATTCTTTCTCCCTTCTCATTTTTGAAGATCTATTTTCATGTAAAGTCTTTAAAGTTACTTTTTATTATGTTGGGGTATGATCTATATATCTATCATACTGATATTTTATGATCATATGATGAGATAGCCCATTTGATTTCTTCAATTCAGTATTTTGACGTTTTAAGTGGCGCCGTTAGGCTGCAGATTTTTTAAGGGATTCTTTCACCCTTCTAGTTTTCAAGATCTATTTTCATGTAAAGTCTTTCAAGTTACTTTTTATTATGTTGGGGTATGATCTATATATCTATCATAATGAACCCTTATGTTCATATGATGAGAGACCCTATTTTTATCTTGTCAATTCATTTTTGGTTGAAGTTTAAGTGACGCCGTTAGGCTGCCGAATTTTTAAGGGATTCGTTCGCCTTTCTCATTTTTCAAAGATCTACTTTCATGTAAAGTATTTAAAGTTCCTTTTGTATTATGTTGTGTTATGATATATATATCTATCATACTGATCTTTTATGTTCATATGATTAGAGACCCTATTTTATCTCTTCAATTCATTTTTATTGAAGTTTAAGTGACGCCGTTAGGCTGCCGATTTTTCATAAGAGAAATCTTATTTTTTTTCTTCCTTTCATGTTCTTCATTTCATATGTTATATCTTTAAAATTTCATTACCATGCTCTAAAATCCTTCTTATTCTATCCCTATACTGTTTTATGGGTCATTTATGAATGTTTGACCCATGTCCCCTCTCTTTTCAATGTTTTCTAAAAACCCGAAACATAGCCATTATGCAGCAGAATTTTCGTCTCAAAATGCCTCTCTCTTTTCTCAAAATTATTTTATGTTTTAAAGTGAATACTCAAAGATCTTATTTTACAGGGGTATTCACATATATACCAAAATGTTCTATTTTAAATTATGGGATTTACATACATGAAACCCGCTTTCCCTTTCCGTGGGGTTAAAGTTACATAAAGATCATGTCTTTAAAGCAGTTTTTAAAACGTTATGATTATGAAATGAAACCCATTTCTTTTATGCTATGTGGGTTGTTTATGAAATGATTTATGATGATATATGTGGCTCACATTATGATAAAGACAAATTTAAGGGTGCGCCCTGATAGCGCTCCAATGCATTGGGTAATGATGTAACCACTAGAGATTACAACGATATCTTGGCGAATAACCTTGGTAATTTTTAAATGACACCTTGGGGATGGACCTTGGTGATATGTTCATGATTTTATATATTAAATGTTGTAGCCACATCTTCAAGTTATGAAAAACATTATTTTTATTATGATATGTATCATGATTTCTTTCTCATGCCTTAAAGTTTTTTTCATGACATTGTTGATGTATCTCAAGTTCACATGTAAAATGTTTCTCTTGTTTTCCTTACTGGACCGTCTACTCACCCTTTTTTTTATGTATGTCCCCAGGTTATGAGATACAGTAATGAACCTAAGATGAACATAAGGATAATCCTTTCAAGTGTTTAAGAAGAATGTTTTTTTTGTTTCATGTATTAAGTTCCTGGTTTCCAATACACTAAACCTTAAAGATCCTCAGTTTTTTTTAATGTAATGAAAGTTTATGTGACAAAAATGTGGGATGCTATAGTTGGTATCAAAGGATGGTTTAGTTATTTGTGGAAATTAGGATATGAAATCTTTAGGAATAATCCTAAAGAAAAGTTTATATACAGTAAATATTCCTGGTATTTTGGTGAGTATTGAGTAATGGGTTGCCAAGCAAATACATCCCTGTCTGGATACGAGCAGGTAGAGGTGGCTCTGGCACAGATGTACATAGGGGTAAAACCCAAAAACACCGCTTTGAGATAGACTCAAATGGGAACAAGTACACGACAACAGGCCTTGCTTCACTCTTGGTTATGACACTCCCGGGGGATATGCTTTGGTAAATTCATAAGCTTAGTATGAACCATTGTTAAAGGAACAAAGATAAAATAAAATAAAGATTTACATAACAATATATGATCATGGATAACCTAGATTGGAACCTAGGGGATCACAATTTAGGGTATACTTTTCTTCTACAAGTTATCCTTATATGCTTTAAGTTCCTTTTCATGATTATTGGCTATGTATTTAAGCCCCTAATTATACTTTCTCTTCTTAGTTAATGGTGGGAAATGGAAGAACATGTCCCAACAACCAATGTGATAGGAAATGCGACGATTACTGTATTAATATGACAGAGATGATTAAGGGATTCTAAGATGATTATTATTTTGGAAGACGTTCACTATTTTGGGGACCCTATATGATCGAGGTAAACAGATTACTACAGTATTTTCATTGAGGAGTAAGGTTGACTTATATTTTGAAGAATCGATGAATTTACGGTGGACTTATAGTAATTTAGGTTACTTATGGAAATGATTAACCTATCTTGGGTAAAATATGATTAGGTTAGATACTTTTGTTATAAGATGTTAGGAGGGGTTGATGTTTTTTGGAGATGAACAATGAAGTTTATTTTGGAAGACTATGTTATCAAATCCTTCTTGTATTTGGGTTTCAATCTTAGTTTGGTTTATTTTGAGGAATTTTAAGAACTGTTATTTAAGGAATGGTCAATGATGAACTTTGGGTAGTACCATGGAACCTTAAAGATTTAAAAGTAGTATCCCTTCCTATGGGATTATTTCTTTTTGAAGATTTGTTTTATCTTACCCTTTATGTTTTTGGGATAATGTTTAAAGATAAAAGAAATTGATAGTTAATATTTTGTGGATTAAGTGACTCTCAAGAAGATGATTCTTGTGTTTTGATGAGACCAAGTAGTTTTGAATTCTCATCATTTGGAGAAAAGATTAGTTTTGGTAGAAAATTATTAAAGGATGAAACTCTACTGGAAGGTAGGTATATTTACTTATGTTTTTATTCTATGTAGTAAATGAATTCCTCAAAATTATTAAAAGGAACGTAAAACAAAAACGTTGTTGGTTTAAGCTTCCTACTGGGTAATCAAAGACCATTTATAGACATAATAAGTTTGGGATTTTCTCGTGGTTAACTTTATCCTTATCATGTTTTCTATCACTCACCCTCAGAACTTGACTCTTTGCTTTCTCCTCCATGTCCATGTTTTCCTACATGGAATCCTAGTGTGGGTTAACTCGGGTGGCCTTTGTACTTCCTTTTCTTTCTTTTAAAGTAATAGTGTTACTGACTCTTTTTCCAATGTGGTACATTCAATGAAATTTCAAAACCCAATTTTAAAAATTGCGAGGACGCAATTTCTTAAGGGGGGAAGATTGTAACGACCTGAAATTTTGAAAAAATATGGTTTCCTAATTTTGTGTGTTATTTTATTTTTTATACTCAAAAAAAATATTTCATTTGATAACATGAGTATAATTAAAATGAGACTATTGGATTTTGACTGTTATATGACCATTGGTCAATATGACCACTCAAAACTAAACAGTTTTATTATTGTCTCTAAATACAAGTAATCTTATTTAATTAATATAGAAAGAAGATTCGATGGCCTCACCCAGTAGACTTGGACCGATCGAAGCCCATCTAACAGAACTTGGGAAGGAGGTAGCACCACTGGGCTTTACTCTGGACCAAACTCAAGCCGAACTTCATCGTGTGAAGCTAGAACGGAATCACCTTCGCGAGAAGTTCAAACTGATAGAAATTACTACTCGTGCGATGTTGGCCAAGCCTCCCTCAGATTCTCTCACCTTAGCACACCTTACACTTAGGTCCTATGCTGGTGTGATAAGGGGCTATGTAAGGAGACCGTAATTGCCTTGTTTAATCCTTTATTTTAAATAAAAATTCGGATTTCTTCTTATGATGATGTTTATGACTTTTCAAATGTCTGGATAAATATAGAATGCATTTTTTTGGTGAATTTTAGAGAAAGGATATTTTAAAAAAAATTTATGTAAACCTTAAGTAATTAAAAATGTATAATGATTTTCAAAAAATGGTCTTCTACAATTATGTTCAGTACGAAATTTAGAGTCTAATAAGATCAACTAGATTTTTGATGAATAGTAAATTATGCATAGGGATTTTATGCTTAGGATTAGTAATGTGACCAAATGGATTAGTAATATCACTTAAGTAAAGTATTAATATAATCTAGGCACCTTGATTAAGTAATGTGATTCAATAAAATGGTTAAAAAACGGTATCATAAATTATTATTCAAGTATTAGTTTTTTTCGTGTGAATAGTGTTTTTAATTAAAAATTAAATTAAAAATATTTAGAAAAATATTTTTATAAAATGGATTTCATTTTTGAACTCAGAGCATCGACATTATGTTAAGGTAATTTTTGGGGATTTTTCTAAAAAAATGAATTTTCAGTGAATAATGTATTTATTTAAAAAATCAATTAAAAATATTTAGAAATTTTATTTTTTATAAAATGGATTCCATTTTTCAAATCAGTGCATTGATATTTGGTTAAGGTGAAATTTTGGGATTTTTCTGAGAAAGTTGAATTTTCAGTGAATAGTAAAAATACAGTTTTAGGGTTTTGATATGTTTAATGACATCATAACTGTGTCATGATGATGTCATGATATATTTTATGGGTTGGATAACCAAAGGTTATTAAATTGTATGGGGGCCCCATTTGGCCTAACTTCATGGGAAATATCATGGGAGAGCACATGGTTTTGTGAAACCCACTTATGAGGTGTCCCTTGGCCATTAATGCCTTGTCCTCTCACTTTACCTATAAATTCCAAGCCATTATCTCATCCTTTGGACTCAAAAATCATTATCAACGAAGTTCTGGTCTCCTTACCTCCCAATGAGTCCTCCCAAGGTTCCCTCAATCCCCTCAAGGTCCAAACCTTTGAGTTTTAAGAGTCACGTTTTAAGGTAAGGGATCCGACCTCTCTCTTTCTTTTCAAGTAATCTCATTTATGTCATTTATTTTTTTCTCCATGTTCTTATGTTAAAGGATGTTATTTTATATTCCTCTTACTCCCCTTTTCATGTTCATATAATGAGATATCCCCTCTTACTCTCATTATTTTTTTTTATGAATGTTTAAGTGGCGCCGTTAGGCTGCCAAAATTTTTGTAACGGGTTCTTTCTCCCTTCTCATTCTCAAGATCTATTTTCATGTAAAGTATTTCAAGTTCCTTTTTATTATGTTTGGGTATGATATATATATATCTATAATACTGATATTTTATGATCATATGATGAGAGACCCCATTTGATCTCTTCAATTCAGTATTTTGAAGTTTTATGTGGCGCCATTAGGCTGCCGAATTTTTAAGGGATTCTTTCACCCTTCTAGTTTTCAAGATCTATTTTCATGTCAAGTCTTTCAAGTTCCTTTTTATTATATTGTGGTATGATCTCTATATATATCATACTGAACCCTTATGTTAATATGATGAGAGAACCTATTTTGATCTTGTCAATTCATTTTTGGTTGAAGTTTAAGTGACGCCGTTAGGCTGCCGAATTTTTAAGGGATTCGTTCGCCTTTCGCATTTTTCAAAGATCTACCTTCATGTCAAGTATTTCAAGTTTGTTTTGTATTATGCTGGGATATGATATCTCTATCTATCATACTTATCTTTTATGTTCATATGATGAGAGACCTTATTTGATCTTTTCAATTCATTTTTGTTGAAGTTTAAGTGACGCCGTTAGGCTGCCGAATTTTCATAAGAGAAATCTTATTTTTGTCCACCTTTCATGTTGTTCATTTCATATGGTATATCTTTAAAATTTAATTACCATGTTCTAAAATACTTCTTATTCTGTCCCTCTACTGTTTTATGGGTCATTTATGAATGTTTGACACATGTCCCCTCTCTTTTCAATGTTTTCTAAAAACCCGAAACATAGCCGTTATGCAGCAGAATTTTCGTCTCAAAATGACTCTCTCTTTTCTCAGAATTATTTTATGTTATAAAGTGAATAATCAAAGATATTATTTCTATAGGGGTATTCACATATATACCAAAATGTTCTATTTTAAATTCTGGAATTTACAAACATGAAACCCGCTTTCCCTTTCTGTGGGTTTAAAGTGACATAAAGATCATGTCTTTAAAGCAGTTTTTAAAATGTTATGATTATGAAATGAAACCAATTTCTTTTATGATATGTGGGTTTTTTATTAAATGATTTATGTTGATATATGTGGATCACATTATGATAAATAAAAATTTAAGGGTGCGCCCTGATAGCGCTCTAATGCATTGGGTAATGATGTAACCACTAAAGATTACAATTTTCAGGATATCTTGGTGAATAACCTTGGTAATTTTTAAATGACACCTTGGGGATGGACCTTGGTGATATGTTCATGATTGTCTATATTAAATGTTGTAGCCACATCTTCAAGTTATGAAAAACGTTATTTTTATTATGATATACCTCATGATTTCTTTCTCATGGCTTAAAGTTCTTTTCATGACATTGTTGATGTATCTCAAGTTCACATGTAAAATGTTTCTCTTCTTTCCCTTACTGGGACTTCTGATCACCCTTTCTTTTGATGTATGTCCCCAGGTTATGAGATGCAGTAATGAACCTAAGATGAACATAAAGAGAAGCCTTTCAAGTGTTTAGGAAATTTTTTTTGTTTCATGTATTAAGTTCCTGGTTTCCAAGACACTAAACCTTAAAGATCCTCATTTTTTTATGTAATGAAATTTTATGTGACAAAAAGGAGGGATGCTATAAAACCCTCCCCAAAAAGATACAACAATGTGGAGAGAGAGAGAGAGATATGGTGACTGCTTAAGTCCCAACCTCTAGTAGGCCCCAGGTTGGAGACAATCACCAAGGGTGTAATGAAAATGCATATGAGAGGAATTAAACTCCAAGAGAGCATGAGAAATAGAGAGAAATAGATAAGAAAATTACACCAATTAACACCTTCTCAGACATATATATATAAAAAATCCAAAGTTAAAACATGAAATGTCATACAGTACTATAAGGAATGAAAGGAAAACTAAATGTTCCAAGTGATAAAGATGGAAGTGACCAAGAAACCCAAGAAACTCCTACAAAACCATGAGCTAGTAATATCCAGCCCGATCTCCAACCTTATTTAGGTGACCTAAAAATAGTTTATATATACATAGGGTGAGTATAATTGTATAATCAGTAGGATCCTCCCGATATCCTGTCATGCAAAAGTTAAAGAAATAATGATAAAAGACAATGAAAACACTAAAAATAACTTGTCACCAAAATAGATATACTAAGTTCCCAGCTGAAAAATGGATAACTCTCACCATGTATCTCACACAAGATAGAATATAATATAATAATGAAACATCGAGGGTAATAATATCCCACTTCCCCACCATTTTTCCACTCTGCCCCAACGTTATATGTCTTATACCATCGCTCTCCAAAATAGGAAATCCCAAAGACACTTGGAAATGGAATCAAACATGTACCTCATGCATCACATCGTTACATCATCCTATCCACATAACTGTATATAGGAATCAATTAGTTTCCTAATGGAACCATAGCTAGTATGTCATATATCATACATCAAGTATTACACTTTAATCCATCATAACCCATACACCGAGTAAGTACCTCAATCTATCACAACATAGATACGTCATACCTATAAAAATCCATTGGATACTATATCTGGTAATACATGTGTGTGAAAAAACAAAAAACTATCACATTCCACTTCACACATATATGGGTAATATAACAACCATGAATACTAGTAAAAGTAACTACTAAGAGAAGAGATCTAGGCTAGATGGGGTAGTTATCTATCCATCCTCACATTGTGATATTGAGGAAAAAACACTAATATAGTCCACTAGGTATCAATTTCCATAACCGACATGGGTGTTGAAACATATTAAATTATATAATATATAGGATATAATATTATAAGGCCCTATCCTTAAACCTTACTTAATCTTGAGTTATTACAAGATTACACATTGAGGATCTTTTCGGGTTTAGAGTTTTAGAGAATTAGATCATAAAACTTGCATTATATTCCACATATAAATAAAGTGGTTACATAAAGATAGTATTCTTCATTCCCATCAATGGAAACACATTTAAAATAAAACATGGATTATTTCTTGACACATCCTTGACTCTATCATCTTATCATGTACCTTTCCCTTGACCAGTGAAAAACATTTCAAAAACTTGGGATGAGCATAAAAACTCAGTATGGGTTAAAAAAACATGGAAAGGAAACATGAGTTCATATATACATAATAATGAAATCATACTTTACCCATAAAACATAGGCACTTTAACACACCACATAAAATCATGAATAAATCATAGAAATCATAGGACATAAAGGTAACTTGAGGCATTCATAACATTCTTACGTAGGGAGTAACCCTCTTGGTTACGTTTGGAATACCCATCACAGTATATTCCGTAAAATCTCTTTGGATAAAACATAACGTTTCACTCCTTCGCGTTACCCAATGCATTGGAGAGCTATATCGGGCTCACCCGCCCTTAGTTTATCACGGAACCACCCGTCTTCATAATAATTCCCAAGAACCATAACATAATCGTATCTCATAAAACATGAATAAAGGAAACATAACATTTCCACATTTCAATCACAAGATATCAATACAACACAAAAACATTGTGAAAACCATTTTCAATACCAAAATAAAAGAAAAGTAAAACATGGTATTTATTTTTCTTTTAAAAAAGAAGGTATGGCTTGTAGAGGAAGCCGAAACTCAAATAACGGTCACGACGGCGGAGAAGTCGTTGTCGCTGCATACGTACGACAAAAACATTCCCTTTTGTCATTTAGTAAATGCTTCGTATAAAAAAGATTCCTTTTGAATAAATGTAGAAGTCAAAGGGGTTTATACACCGTATAAAAGAAAGTTGTGTATAAAATAAAATATGCCTCAAAGAAAGGAGATTGAGACGAAGTCCCATACCTCGTATCCGACTTGACCCGACCGTTCTTTAATCCCCTGAATAATAAACTTGAGTTAATCTCTACTTGCTTAAGAACCTTTTTCAAGTTCACTATTCCTTTTATACCATGTTATGGACATCATGTAATCATTTAAGTTAATAATGTTCATTTTGTCGGCATTTGGTTCTTAAGTCAAAAATAGACTTCTTACACTTACATGTTGTTAATTTGGTCAAAGTTTCGTTATATCCAGAATAATATTAATGATTTGGATAACATATATATCATATATATTCATCATATACATGTATTTATAATATTACATCACATTTAGAGATAAGAAATGAAATGCACCATTCATGGAGACGGTATGCCGTACGTACGCATGAACGCTACTTCCATTTCTATTTCGTATTTTCTGGAATGGAATCATAATGATATAAGAGTATATTATAATTCCAGTATAATAACATATATAATATCATTAACTTTATCCTTTACACATCCCACATATGGTATTAACGAATCAAATCACTTTCAGGGGGCGGTAGTCCGCACTTCCTAAAATGAAGATATCGTGTTTACCCATAATGGAAACCATAAAGGTATGCCCAAAATGAAAAAAAAAACAGAAGCTTAAGGAAAACATAAACATATTATATATCATATATAAAAATAGTGACATCATAATGGCCACCTTTGAAGGTGTTAAATGAGTATTTAACAATCATCGTTTCGGGAGGCAGAATTTCGCCATCCACGGAAACCGTATGTTCTTTAACCATTTGATGTAGTTGTGTGAGAGTGTTGCTCAAATAAATCTTATAAAAACATCCTAGTACATTTAATATACTGGTTTTGTTACAAAATAAGTAAATAAAAAGAGTTTAGGGGGTTGGAGAAGCAAAATAAAACAAATGAACATGAGAGAATGAATTACCTTCAAAAGTGTAAATCCTTTTGATTTGAGCCTAAAGGCTTCCTTTGAAAGGATTCTTCCCAAAGAGAATCCTCTAGGTTAAGTAGAGGGATGTGGAGAGAGTAAATGGGCAGGGGTTGGCCGAGCCAAAGGCTTGAGGAGTGTGTGAAATGAGGTAGAGGTGGGGGCCTTTTATAAGAGGAGAGGAGGGGCACTTTTGGAAAGTAAAGAAATATTACTTTATTTGAAAATGTGTTTCGGTTTTAAAAGGTCCCACATTGATATAATTCGTGGATAAGGTGATAAGGGTTCGACATAAACTCATCCAATTGGTTTTGGACATGTTTAGTTCATATATTTTACATTATCTTTCCATTTTATTTAAATCGTCAAATAATGATGTCATCACTGCATCATTATTATGTCATATATAAATTAATTTATTTAATGTCTAAAAATTATAAAAAAAAATATGATGTAGGAAATCTTTTTAGCTCTCCAATTACTATTTATAATCAAAAATATGATCTTTATATGCCCATGTAAAAATTGTTTTCGTAAAACATATTATGTTTGTGTCATTTTTACGTTTACATTAAATAAAAAGTTATTTTTGTCATTTCCCAACAAAAGTGGATCCATGGGGTCCCCAAGTTGACCCATGGCTTGTCTTGGTCGGCCATGACACAACCAATAATGTTGGGAAATGTGTCTAGGTCATTTCATATTATTAAAGCATTATTTATACCTTAAACTACCCTAATTACCACTAATCGCGATTAAAAACTTAATAAGTTACTATTCACCAAAAAATTATTTTAATCCCATTGAACCACATTTTAATTATTAATGAAAACCATGAATGTCGGATTTTTTTAAATTCAAAACACAATGATGGAAAAATTTCATTTAAACGGAAAATCAGTCTTTATAAGTACCACTTAGTGGTTTCACTATTCATCAAAAATTGGAGTTTTTCAGAAAATTACCAAAAATTCACCCTAAGCTATATTTGATATTACGAATTCAAAAATGAAATCTATTTTACAAAATTCAAAACATATAAGTCAAATTAATTAATTTAATAATTAATTCCCGCTGTCAGAGCAAATAGCGTGTTTTTATGAAACAATAAGTATCAAAAGATTGACACTAGTTTAAGTCCAATTTCAAAGTGAAATTGATTCCAATGACCACCATTGGATTAAATGGTAAAAATATATTAATATTACACATTAAGACCAATTCAAAAGATAATCTAATCATATAAATAAATTAGATTAAAAAGCAGTTTTGATGTAAAATGCAGTATTTTTTCACTATTCATTAAAAAATGAACATTGTCAGAAAAATACCAAAAATTCACACAAAGTAAATTTTGATGTCCCAATCATAAAGAATAAGTTTATTTTGACAAACATAGTTTATAAAATTGTCAAAATATAGATTTAAAAAGGGTTTTCCATCATAAGGCAGTAAAACAATCTTTTAAGAATATTAGTGTATTCCATGCTTAAGATTGGATTTATTTTCATTTTAAGCCTCTAAAACACTATCTTAATCATTAATAGACATAGATAAAAATATCTATTATTCATTACTTACTTGGGATGTTACATCCTTCCCCCCTTTAGAAAATTGCGTCCCTGCAATTTATTTATTTATCGAATAAATGGGGGTACTTATCCCTCATTGCATTTTCAGATTCCCATGTTGCCTCTTCAATCATGTGGTTTTTCCACAAAACCTTTACCTGCTTAATCACCTTATTACGTAACACTTGCTCCCTGTGGTCAAGAATCTGGACCGGTTGTTCCTCATAAGATAGGTTCTCTTCCAACTGAACTACCTCTGGACTCAAAACATGGGATGGATATGGCATATACTTTCTCAACATCGAAATGTGAAAAAAATTGTGTACCTGAGATAAACTCGGAGGTAAAGACGCTCGGTATGAAACTGATCCAACTCTCTCCAGAATTTCGTATGGTCCAATGAACCTTGGACTCAACTTTCCTTTCTTTCCAAATCTCATCACACTTTTCCAAGGAGAAACCTTGAGAAAAACATGATCACCTACCTCGAAAGATAGATCCTTCCTCCGGTTATCCGCAAAACTCTTCTGCCTGCTCTGAGCTGTTCTCATGTCTTTCTGAATCAGCTGAACTTTTTCTGCCATCTCTTCTACCAATTCTGGTCCCATCAACTTCCTTTCACCCACTTCATCCCAGAAAGCTGGAGTTCGACACCGCTTCCCATATAATTCCTGAAATGGTGCCATCTGTATACTGGAATGAAAACTGTTATTATATGAAAACTCAACCAAAGAAATATGTTGGTCCCAACTTCCCTGATAATCCGTATAACAAGCTCGCAGCATATCCTCCAATGTCTGAATTGTTCGTTCTGACTGCCCATCTAATTGAGGATGAAAAGCTGTACTAAAATTTAATTCAGTACCCAACGACTTCTGAAGGCCTTTCCAAAAGTTAGAAGTAAACCTGGGATCACGATCCGATACAATGGAGAGAGGAACTCCATGTAACCTGACTATATCTTTAAGATACAAACGGGAAAGTTGATCAAGAAAGAAAGTATCTTGTATAGCAAGGAAATGAGCAGATTTTGTCAAGCGATCAACAATAACCCAGATTGCATTATTACCTCGAGATGTCTTCGGTAATCCAACAACAAAGTCCATGGATATATTCTCCCATTTCCACTCTGGCACTGGTAAAGGCTGAAGCATCCCTTTCGGTAACTGCCGCTCTGCTTTAACCTGCTGACAAGTCAAACACTTCACAGTAAAATCAGCAATATCTTTTTTCATTCCATCCCACCAGTAATACTCCCGCAGATCTCTATACATCTTAGTACTTCCCGGATGAGCTGAAAACGGAGAACTACGAGATTCACATAACAACTCTCTCTTCAACTGTGAATCACAAGGCACACACAATCTCTTCCCAAATCTCAAAACGCAATCATTATCAATGTTGAATTCAGGGAACTTACCTTTCTGAACCAGCTCTACCTTTTTCTGCTACTCACTATCTTGCTTCTGTGCTTGCTTGATTCTATCTGATAGAGATGATCTCACTGATACCTGAAACAAAACAGAAGGACTTCCTGCACCAACAACTTCTATTCCAAAGTTCATCAAATCCTTAACCAAAGGATCACGTTCCAAACGCAACATTGTTAATGAAGCATTACTTTTTCGACTCAAAGCATCAGCCACTTTATTTGCTTTTCCCGGATGGTAATGGATTATACAATCATAATCCTTGATTAATTCTAGCCATCTCCTTTGTCTCATGTTTAACTCTTTCTGAGTGAATATATACTTTAAACTTTTGTGATCGGTATATATTTCACACTTTACTCCATACAAATGATGCCTCCAAATTTTTAAAGAAAAAACAACAGCAGCTAGTTCCAAATCATGTGTAGGGTAATTTACCTCATGAGTTTTCAACTATCGTGAAGCATAAGCAATTACCTGATCATTCTACATTAGGATGCAACCAAGTACTTTCAATGAAGCATCACTGTATATAACAAACTCACCATTCCTGGAAGGTAGCGCCAAAACTGGAGCATTCACCAATCTTCTTTTCAATTCCTGAAAACAATCATCACATTCTTTTGTCCAGATAAACTTAACACCCTTCCGAGTTAGCTTAGCCATTGGACTAGATAACCGTGAAAAATTTCTAACAAACCTTCGGTAATAGCCCGGCAAACCAAGGAAGCTACGAATCTCGGTTACATTTGTGGGTCTTGGCCATTCTTCCACAACTTTTGTTTTTGCAGGATCAACATTTATTCCATCTTTAGAAACAATGTGACCAAGGAAAGAAATTTGTTGCAACCAAAACTCACACTTTCTGAATTTCCCATACAGTTTCTTTTCTTTTAAGGTTTGCAAGATAACCCTTAAATGTTTTTCATGATCCTCTTTACTTTTATAAAACACCAAAATATCATCAATGAAAACCACCACAAACTTATCCAAGAACTCATGGAAAATTATATTCATTAAGTCCATGAATACAGCAGGTGCATTGGTTAGCCCAAAAGGAATTACTACAAATTCATAATGGCCATATCTCGTACGGAACGCGGTCTTCGGAATATCTTCCTCCTTTACCTTCAGCTGATGGTACCCCGATCTCAAGTAAATCTTTGAAAAAAACTGAGCTCCCTGGAGCTGATACAACTTCATTTGATGGCCCGACATCTGCTGAAGTAGTTGCAAAGGATTTCACCACCCCTTTCTGCTTGTAGTCTAGCTGCTTCCCATCACTCAAGCTCCTTGTCGGACACTCGTTTGCATAGTGACCCATCTCATTACACTTATAACATTTCACTAACTGTAAATCAAATTTTTTCTTACCTTCACCTTGATCCTTTTCAGTGCAATCACGAGCCTTATGTCCCATCTTACCACATCGGTAGTACTTCCCAGAATTCAGAAGACATTCCCCACCATGCCTTTTGCCACATTTATCACAAACTGGAAACTTAGTTCTCTTACCACCAGACTTTTTTGAAGAATTCTTACCTTTCTCCTGCCACCTCGGTCTCTTCTTCTGCAGGTTGTTATAGAAAACTTGGTCATCGGCAAACTCCATTTCCACCTTCTCAGCACATCGAACAAGCTTTTCATAACTTTTAAACTCACGAGAAGCTAATGCCCTTTGATATTTTGGCTTTAATACTGAGTAAAAACGATTGATTTTACTATCAAGGTCCCAGATAAAATTTGGAGCATACCTTGCCAATCGAGTGAACCTTTATTCATAGGCAGCCACTGAGTCTTCCTCTTGCCTCAATTCAAAGAATTTCTTTTCCATCCTAAGTCGAACAGCCTTAGGAAAATACTTCTCAAGAAACATACGTTTGAATTCATCCCAGTCAAGAGCATCAATCTCATCGGCATCCCTGATATTTTTAACCATAGACCACCACTGATCTGCTTCACCCTCCAAACGATAAATAGCAAGACTAACCATTTTATTGTCTGAACACCCCATGACATCAAAAATATTCTCCAGTGCTTTAATCCACCCTTCAGCTAGCAGAGGGTCATATGATCCTCTGAATGATGGTGGATGTTGCCTCATGAAATGTTCCACCACTGACATGTTCCTCTGCGGTTGGTCTGGATGATCTCGTGCATGGATACCACCGCCATTTATCGCTTGAATCAACTGCGCCATTACTGCAACAAACTGTTCAGTTCCAATTCCGACCATTTCTGGATGCTGATTCGGAAGGTTATTTCCTTCTGTATGCCTTCCTAGCACTGCTTCCCTGTTTCCTCTGCGGAAAACCATTCTGAACAAACATGTCTTAGATGAAGCAACATGGTAATCTTTAAATGCTATATCATTTCGAGAAAAAAAAATATTTTTGGATAATCATTTAATAGAATTCTAACTCCTAAAGTTATCTAAACTGACCTCTGATAACAACTATAAGGCCCTAGCCTTAAACCTTACTTAATCTTGAGTTATTACAAGATTACACATCGAGGATCTTTTCGGGTTTAGAGTTTTAGAGAATTAGATCATAAAACTTGCATTACATTCCACATATAAATAAAGTGGTTACATAAAGATAGTATTCTTCATTCCCATCAATGGAAACACATTTAAAATAAAACATGGATTATTTCTTGACACATCCTGGACTCTATCATCTTATCATGTACCTTTCCCTTGACCTGTGAAAAACATTTCAAAAACTTGGGATGAGCATAAAAACTTAGTATGGGTTAAAAAAAACATGGAAAGGAAACATGAGTTCATATATACATAAGAATGAAATCATACTTTACCCATAAAACATAGGCACTTTAACACACCACATAAAATCATGAATAAATCATAGAAATCATAGGATATAAAGGTAACTTGAGGCATTCATAACATTCTTACGTAGGGAGTAACCCTCTTGGTTACGTTTGGAATACCCATCACAGTATATTCCCTAAAATCTCTTAGGAGAAACCTTAACGTTTCACTCCTTCGCATTACCCAATGCATTGGAGAGCTATATCGGGCTCACCCGCCCTTAGTTTATCACGGAACCACCTGTCTTCATAATAATGCCCAAGAACCATAACATAATCGTATCTCATAAAACATGTATAAAAGAAACATAACATTTCCACATTTCAATCACAAGATATCAATACACCACAAAAACATTGTGAAAACCATTTTCAATACCAAAATAAAAGAAAAGTAAAACATGGTATTTATTTTTCTTTTAAAAAAGAAGGTATGGCTTGTAGAGGAAGCCGAAACTCAAATAACGGTCACGACGGCGGAGAAGTCGTTGTCGCTGCATACGTACGACAAAAACATTCCCTTTTTTCGTTTATTAAACGCTTCGTATAAAAAAGATTCCTTTTGAATAAATGTAGAAGTCAAAGGGGTTTATACACTGTATAAAAGAAAGTTGTGTATAAAATAAAATATGCCTCAAAGAAAGGAGATTGAGACGAAGTCCCATACCTCGTATCCGACTTGATCCGACCGTTCTTTAATCTCCTGAATAATAAACATGAGTTAATCTATGCTTGCTTAAGAACCTTTTTCAAGTTCACTATTCCTTTTATACCATGTTATGGACATCATGTAATCATTTAAGTTAATAATGTTCATTTTGTCGGCATTTGGTTCTTAAGTCAAAAATAGACTTATTACACTTACATGTTGTTAATTTGGTCAAAGGTTCTTTATATCCAGAATGATATTAACGATTTGGATAACATATATATCATTTATATTCATCATATACATGTATTTATAATATTACATCACATTTAGAGATATGAAATGAAATGCACCGTTCATGGAGACGGTAAGCCGTACGTACGCATGAACGCTACTTCCATTTCTATTTCGTATTTTCTGGAATGGAATCATAATGATATAAGAGTATATTATAATTCCAGTATAATAACATATATAATATCATTAACTTTATCCTTTACACATCCCACATATGGTATTAACGAATCAAATCACTTTCAGGGGGCGGTAGTCCGCACTTCCTAAAATGAAGATATCGTGTTTACCCATAATGGAAACCATAAAGGTATGCCCAAAATGAAAAAAAACAGGAGATTAAAGAAAACATTAACATATTATATATCATATATAAAAATAGTTACATCATAATGGCCACCTTTGAAGGTGTTAAATGAGTATTTAACAATCATCGTTTCGGGAGGCAGAATTTCGCCATCCACGGAAACCGTATGTTCTTTAACCATTTGATGTAGTTGTGTGAGAGTGTTTCTCAAATAAATCTTATAACAACATCCTAGTACATTGAATATACTGGTTTTTTTACAAAAGAAGTAAATAAAAAAAGTTTAGGGGGTTGGAGAAGCAAAATAAAACAAATGAACATGAGAGAATGAATTACCTTCAAAAGTGTAACTCCTTTTGATTTGAGCCTAAAGGCTTCCTTTGAAAGGATTATGCCCAAAGAGAATCCTCTAGGTTAAGGAGAGGGATGTGGAGAGAGTAAATGGGCAGGGGTTTGCCGAGACAAAAGCTTGAGGAGTGTGTGAAATGAGGTAGAGGTGGGGGCCTTTTATAAGAGGAGAGGAGGGGCACTTTTGGAAAGTAAAGAAATATTACTTTATTTGAAAATGTGTTTCGGTTTTAAAAGGTCCAACATTGATATAATTCGTGGATAAGGTGATAAGGGTTCGACATCCACTCATCCAATTGGTTTTGGACATGTTTAGTTCATAGATTTTACATTATCTTTCCATTTTATTTAAATCGTCAAATAATGATGTCATCACTGCATCATTATTATGTCATAAATAATTTAATTTATTTAATGTCTAAAAATTATAAAAAAAATATGATGTAGGAAATCTTTTTAGCCTTCCAATGACTATTTATATTCAAAAATCTGATCTTTATAATTCCATGTAAAAATTGTTTTCGTAAAACATATTATGTTTGTGTCATTTTTACTTTTACATTAAATAAAAAGTTATTTTTGTTATTTCCCAACAAAAGTGGATCCATGGGGTCCCCAAGTTGAACCATGACTTGTATTGGTCGGACATGACACAACCAATAAGGTTGGGACATGTGTCTAGGTCATTTCATATTATTAAAGCATTATTTATACCTTAAACTACCCTAATTACCACTAATCGCGATTAAAAACTTAATAAGTTACTATTCACCAAAAAATTATTTTAATCCCATTGAACCACATTTTACTTCTTAATGACAACCATGAATGTCGGATTTTTTGAAATTCAAAACACAATGATGGAAAATTTTCATTTAAACGGATAATCAGTCTTTATAAGTACCACTTAGTGGTTTCACTATTCATCAAAAATTGGAGTTTTTCAGAAAATTACCAAAAATTCACCCTAAGCTATATTTGATATTACGAATTCAAAAATGAAATCTATTTTAAAAAATTCAAAACATATAAGTCACATTAATTAATTTAATAATTAATTCCCGCAGTCAGAGCAAATAGCGTGTTTTTATGAAACAATAAGTATCAAAAGATTGGCACTAGTTTAAGTCCAATTTCAAAGTGAAATTGATTCCAATGACCACCATTGGATTAAATGGTAAAAATATATTCATATTACACATTAAGACCAATTAAAAAGATAATCTAATCATATAAATAAATTAGATTAAAAAGCAGTTTTGATGTAAAATGCAGTATTTTTCACTATTCATTAAAAAATGAACATTGTCAGAAAAATACCAAAAATTCACACAAAGTAAATTTTGATGTCCCAATCATAAAGAATAAGTTTATTTTTACAAACATAGTTTATAAAATTGTCAAAATATAGATTTAAAAAGGTTTTTCCATCATAAGGCAGTAAAACAATCTTTTAAGAATATTAGTGTATTCCATGCTTAAGATTGGATTTATTTTCATTTTAAGCCTCTAAAACACTATCTTAATCATTAATAGACATAGATAAAAATATATATTATTCATTACTTACTTGGGATGTTACATCCTTCCCCCTTTAGAAAATTGCGTCCCCGCAATTTATTTACTTATCGAATAAATGGGGGTACTTATCCCTCATTGCATTTTCAGATTCCCATGTTGCCTCTTCAATCATGTGGTTTTTCCACAAAACCTTTACCTGCTTAATCACCTTATTCCGTAACACTTGCTCCCTGTGGTCAAGAATCTGGACCGGTTGTTCCTCATAAGATAGGTTCTCTTTCAACTGAACTACCTATGGACTCAAAACATGGGATGGATCTGGCATATACTTTCTCAACATCGAAATGTGAAAAACATTGTGTACCTGAGATAAACTCGGAGGTAAAGCCACTCGGTATGCAACTGATCCAACTCTCTCCAGAATTTCGTATGGTCCAATGAACCTTGGACTCAACTTTCCTTTCTTTCCAAGTCTCATCACACTTTTCCTAGGAGAAACCTTGAGAAAAACATGATCACCTACCTCGAAAGATAGATCCTTCCTCCGGTTATCCGCATAACTCTTCTGCCTGCTCTGAGCTGTTCTCATGTGTTTCTGAATCAGCTGAACTTTTTCTGCCATCTCTTCTACCAATTCTGGTCCCATCAACTTCCTTTCACCCACTTCATCCCAGAAAGCTGGAGTTCGACACCGCTTCCCATATAATGCCTGAAATGGTGCCATCTGTATACTGGAATGAAAACTGTTATTATATGAAAACTCAACCAAAGAAATATGTTGGTCGCAACTTCCCTGATAATCCATAGAACAAGCTCGTAGCATATCCTCCAATGTCTGAATTGTTCATTCTGGCTGCCCATCTAATTGAGGATGAAAAGCTGTACTAAAATTTAATTCAGTACCCAACGACATCTGAAGGCCTTTCCAAAAGTTAGAAGTCAACCTGGGATCACGATCCGATACAATGGAGAGAGGAACTCCATGTAACCTGACTATCTCTTTATGATACAAACGGGAAAGTTGATCAAGAGAGAAAGTATCTTGTATAGCAAGGAAATGAGCAGATTTTGTCAAGCGATCAACAATAACCCAGATTGCATTATTACCTCGAGATGTCTTCGGTAATCCAATAACAAAGTCCATGGATATATTCTCCCATTTCCACTCTGGCACTGGTAAAGGCTGAATCATCCCTTTCGGTAACTGCCGCTCTGCTTTAACCTGTTGACAAGTCAAACACTTCACAGTAAAATCAGCAATATCTCTTTTCATTCCATCCCACCAGTAATACTCCCGCAGATCTCTATACATCTTAGTACTGCCCGGATGAGCTGAAAACGGAGAACTATGAGCTTCACATAACAACTCTCTCTTCAACTGTGAATCACAAGGCACACACAATCTCTTCCCAAATCTCAAAACGCAATCATTATCAATGTTGAATTCAGGCAACTTACCTTTCTGAACCAGCTCTACCTTTTTCTGCAACTCACTATCTTGCTTCTGTGCTTGCTTGATTCTATCTGATAGAGATGATCTCACTGATACCTGAAACAAAACAGAAGGACTTCCTGCACCAACAACTTCTATGCCAAATTTCATCAAATTATTAACCAAAGGATCACGTTCCAAACGCAACATTGTTAATGAAGCATTACTTTTTCGACTCAAAGCATCAGCCACTTTATTTGCTTTTCCCAGATGGTAATGGATTATACAATCATAATCCTTGATTAATTCTAGCCATCTCCTTTGTCTCATGTTTAACTCTTTCTGAGTGAATATATACTTTAAACTTTTGTGATCGGTATATATTTCACACTTTACTCCATACAAATGATGCCTCCAAATTTTTAAAGAAAAAACAACAGCAGCTAGTTCCAAATCATGTGTAGGGTAATTTACCTCATGAGTTTTCAACTGTCGTGAAGAATAAGCAATTACCTGATCATTCTGCATTAGGAAGCAACCAAGTCCTTTCAATAAAGCATCACTGTATATAACAAACTCACCATTCCTGGAAGGTAGCGCCAAAACTGGAGCATTCACCAATCTTCTTTTCAATTCCTGAAAACAATCATCACATTCTTTTGTCCAGATAAACTTAACACCCTTCCGAGTTAGCTTAGTCATTGGACTATATAACCGTGAAAAATTTCTAACAAACCTTCGGTAATAGCCCGCCAAACCAAGGAAGCTACGAATCTCGGTTACATTTGTGGGTCTTGGCCATTCTTCCACAACTTTTGTTTTTGCAGGATCAACATTTATTCCATCTTTAGAAACAATGTGACCAAGGAAAGAAATTTGTTGCAACCAAAACTCACACTTTCTGAATTTCCCATACAGTTTCTTTTTTTTAAGGTTTGCAAGATAACCCTTAAATGTTTTTCATGCTCCTCTTTACTTTTATAAAACACCAAAATATCATCAATGAAAACCACCAAAAACTTATCCAAGAACTCATGAAAAATTCTATTCATTAAGTCCATGAATACAGCAGGTGCATTGGTTAGCCCAAAAGGCATTACTACAAATTCAAATGGCTATATCTCGTACGGAACGCGGTCTTCGGAATATCTGACTCCTTTACCTTCAGCTGATGGCACCCCGATCTCAATTCAATCTTTGAAAAAAACTGAGCTCCCTGGAGCTGATACAACTTCATTTGATGGCCCGACATCTGCCGAAGTAGTTTCAAAGGATTTCACCACCCCTTTCTGCTTGTAGTCTAACTGCTTCCCATCACTCAAGCTCCTTGTCGGACACTCGTTTGCATAGTGACCCATATCATTGCACTTATAACATTTCACTAATTGTAAATCAAATTTTTTCTTACCTTCACCTTGATCCTTTTCAGTGCAATCACGAGCCTTATATCTCATCTTACCACATCGGTAGCACTTCCCAGAATTCAGAAGACATTCCCCACCATGCCTTTTGCCACATTTATCACAAACTGGAAACTTAGTTCTCTTACCACCAGACTTTTTTGAAGAATTCTTACCTTTCTCCTGCCACCTCGGTCTCTTCTTCTGCAGGTTGTTATAGAAAACTTGGTCATCGGCAAACTCCATTTCTACCTTCTCAGCACATCGAACAAGCTTTTCATAACTTTTAAACTCACGAGAAGCTAATGCCCTTTGATATTTTGGCTTTAATCCTGAGTAAAAACGATTGATTTTACTATTAAGGTCCCAGATAAAATTTGGAGCATACCTTGCCAATCGAGTGAACCTTTCTTCATAGGCAGCCACTGAGTCTTCCTCTTGCCTAAATTCGAAGAATTTCTTTTCCATCCTAAGTTGAACAGCCTTAGGAAAATACTTCTCAAGAAACATACCTTTGAATTCATCCCAGTCAAGAGCATCAATCTCATCGGCGTCCCTGATATTTTTAACCATAGACCACCACTGATCTGCTTCACCCTCCAAACGGTAAATAGCAAGACTAACCTTTTGATTGTCTGAACACCCCATGACATCAAAAATCTTCTCCAGTGCTTTAATCCACCCTTCAGCTAGCACAGGGTCATATGATCCTCTGAATGATGGTGGATGTTGCCTCATGAAATGTTCCACCACTGACATGTTCCTCTGCGGTTGGTCTGGCTGATCTCGTGCATGGATACCACCGCCATTTATCGCTTGAGTCAACTGCGCCATTACTGCAACAAACTGTTCAGTTCCAATTCTGACCATTTCTGGATGCTGATTCGGAAGGTTATTTCCTTCTGTATGCCTTCCTAGCACTGCTTCCCTGTTTCCTCTGCGGAAAACCATTCTGAACAAACATGTCTTAGATGAAGCAACATGGTAATCTTTAAATGATATATCATTTCGAAAAAAAAAACATTTTTGGATAATCATTTAATAGAATTCTAACTCCTAAAGTTATCTAAACTGACCTCTGATAACAACTATAAGGCCCTAGCCTTAAACCTTACTTAATCTTGAGTTATTACAAGATTACACATTGAGGATCTTTTCAGGTTTAGAGTTTTAGAGAATTAGATCATAAAACTTGCATTACATTCCACATATAAATAAAGTGGTTACATAAAGATAGTATTCTTCATTCCCATTAATGGAAACACATTTAAAATAAAACATGGATTATTTCTTGACACATCCTTGACTCTATCATCTTATCATGTACCTTTCCCTTGACCTGTGAAAAACATTTCAAAAACTTGGGATGAGCATAAAAACTCAGTATGGGTTAAAAAAACATGGAAAGGAAACATGAGTTCATATATACATAAGAATGAAATCATAATTTACCCATAAAACATAGGCACTTTAACACACCACATAAAATCATGAATAAATCATAGAAATCATAGGATATAAAGGTAACTTGAGGCATTCATAACATTCTTACGTAGGGAGTAACCCTCTTGGTTACGTTTGGAATACCCATCACAGTATATTCCCTAAAATCTCTTCGAAGAAACCTTAACGTTTCACTCCTTCGCGTTACCCAATGCATTGGAGAGCTATATCGGGCTCACCTGCCCTTAGTTTATCACGGAACCACCTGTCTTCATAATAATGCCCAAGAACCATAACATAATCGTATCTCATAAAACATGTATAAAGGAAACATAAAATTTCCACATTTCAATCACAAGATATCAATACAACACAAAAACATTGTGAAAACCATTTTCAATACCAAAATAAAAGAAAAGTAAAACATGGTATTTATTTTTCTTTTAAAAAAGAAGGTATGGATTGTAGAGGAAGCCGAAACTCAAATAACGGTCACGACGGCGAAGAAGTCGTTGTCTCCGCATACGTACGACAAAAACATTCCCTTTTGTCGTTTATTAAACGCTTCGTATAAAAAAGATTCCTTTTGAATAAATGTAGAAGTCAAAGGGGTTTATACACCGTATAAAAGAAAGTTGTGTATAAAATAAAATATGCCTCAAAGAAAGGAGATTGAGACGAAGTCCCATACCTCGTATCCGACTTGACCCGACCATTCTTTAATCTCCTGAATAATAAACTTGAGCTAATCTCTACTTGCTTAAGAACCTTTTTAAAGTTCACTATTCCTTTTATACCATGTTATGGACATCATGTAATCATTTAAGTAAATAATGTTCATTTTGTCGGCATTTGGTTCTTAAGTCAAAAATAGACTTCTTACACTTACATGTTGTTAATTTGGTCAAAGGTTCGTTATATCCAGAATGATATTAATGATTTGGATAACATATATATCATATATATTCATCATATACATGTATTTATAATATTACATCACATTTATAGATAAGAAATGAAATGCACCGTTTATGGAGACGGTAAGCCATACGTACGCATGAACGCTACTTCCATTTCTATTTCGTATTTTCTGGAATGGAATCATAATGATATAAAAGTATATTATAATTCCAGTATAATAACATATATAATATCATTAACTTTATCCTTTACACATCCCACATATGGTATTAACGAATCAAATCACTTTCAGGGGGCGGTAGTCCGCACTTCCTAAAATGAAGATATCGTGTTTACCCATAATGGAAACCATAAAGGTATGCCCAAAATGAAAAAAAACAGAAGCTTAAGGAAAACATAAACATATTATATATCATATATAAAAATATTTACATCATAATGGCCACCTTTGAAGGTGTTAAATGAGTATTTAACAATCATCGTTTCGGGAGGCAGAATTTCGCCATCCACGGAAATCGTATGTTCTTTAACCATTTGATGTAGTTGTGTGAGAGTGTTTCTCAAATAAATCTTATAACAACATCCTAGTACATTGAAGATACTGGTTTTGTTACAAAAGAAGTAAATAAAAAGAGTTTAGGGGGTTGGAGAATCAAAATAAAACAAATGAACATGAGAGAATGAATTACCTTCAAAAGTGTAACTCCTTTTGATTTGAGCCTAAAGGCTTCCTTTGAAAGGATTCTGCCCAAAGAGAATCCTCTAGGTTAAGGAGATGGATGTGGAGAGAGTAAATGGGTAGGGGTTAGCCGAGACAAAGGCTTGAGGAGTGTGTGAAATGAGGTAGAGGTGGGGGCCTTTTATAAGAGGAGAGGAGGGGCACTTTTGGAAAGTAAAGAAATATTACTTTATTTGAAAATGTGTTTCGGTTTTAAAAGGTCCCACATTGATATAATTCGTGGATAAGGTGATAAGGGTTTGACATCCACTCATCCAATTGGTTTTGGACATGTGTAGTTCATATATTTTACATTATCTTTCAATTTTATTTAAATCGTCAAATAATGATGTCATCACTGCATCATTATTATGTCATAAATAATTTAATTTATTTAATGTATAAAAATTATAAAAAAAAATATGATGTAGGAAATCTTTTTAGATTTCCAATGACTATTTATAATCAAAAATCTGATCTTTATAAGCCCATGTAAAAATTGTTTTCGTAAAACATATTATGTTTGTGTCATTTTTACTTTTACATTAAATAAAAAGTTATTTTTGTCATTTCCCAACAAAAGTGGATCCATGGGGTCCCCAAGTTGACCCATGGCTTGTCTTGGTCGGCTATGACACAACCAATAAGGTTGGGACATGTGTCTAGGTCATTTCATATTATTAAAGCATTATTTATACCTTAAACTACCCTAATTACCACTAATCGCGATTAAAAACTTAATAAGTTACTATTCACCAAAAAATTATTTTAATCCCATTGAACCACATTTTATTTCTTAATGACAACCATGAATGTCGGATTTTTTGAAATTCAAAACACAATGATGGAAAAATTTCATTTAAACGGAAAATCAGTCTTTATAAGTACCACTTAGTGGTTTCACTATTCATAAAAAATTGGAGTTTTTCAGAAAATTACCAAAAATTCACCCTAAGCTATATTTGATATTACGAATTCAAAAATGAAATCTATTTTACAAAATTCAAAACATATAAGTCACATTAATTAATTTAATAATTAATTCCCGCTGTCAGAGAAAATAGCGTGTTTTTATGAAACAATAAGTATCAAAAGATTGACACTAGTTTAAGTCCAATTTCAAAGTGAAATTGATTCCAATGACCACCATTGGATTAAATGGTAAAAATATATTCATATTACACATTAAGACCAATTCAAAAGATAATATAATCATATAAATAAATTATATTAAAAAGCAGTTTTGATATAAAATGCAGTATTTTTCACTATTCATTAAAAAATGAACATTGTCAGAAAAATACCAAAAATTCACACAAAGTAAATTTTGATGTCCCAATCATAAAGAATAAGTTTATTTTGAAAAACATAGTTTATAAAATTGTCAAAATATAGATTTAAAAAGGGTTTTCCATCATAAGGCACTAAAATAATCTTTTAAGAATATTAGTGTATTCCATGCTTAAGATTGGATTTATTTTCATTTTAAGCCTCTAAAACACTATCTTAATCATTAATAGACATAGATAAAAATATCTATTATTCATTACTTACTTGGGATGTTACATCCTTCCCCCCTTTAGAAAATTGCATCCCCGTAATTTATTTACTTATCGAATAAATGGGGGTACTTATCCCTCATTGCATTTTCAGATTCCCATGTTGCCTCTTCAATCATGTGGTTTTTCCACAAAACCTTTACCTGCTTAATCACCTTATTCCGTAACACTTGCTCCCTGTGGTCAAGAATCTGGACCGGTTGTTCCTCATAAGATAGGTTCTCTTCCAACTGAACTACCTATGGACTCAAAACATGGGATGGATTTGGCATATACTTTCTCAACATCGAAATGTGAAAAACATTGTGTACCTGAGATAAACTCGGAGGTAAAGCCACTCGGTATGCAACTGATCCAACTCTCTCCAGAATTTCGTACGGTCCAATGAAACTTGGACTCAACTTTCCTTTCTTTCCAAATCTCATCACACTTTTCCAAGGAGAAACCTTGAGAAAAACATGATCACCTACCTCGAAAGATAGATCCTTCCTTCGGTTATCCGCATAACTCTTCTGCCTGCTCTGAGCTGTTCTCATGTGTTTCTGAATCAGCTGAACTTTTTCTGCCATCTCTTCTACCAATTTTGGTCCCATCAACTTCCTTTCACCCACTTCATCCCAGAAAGCTGGAGTTCGACACCGCTTCCCATATAATGCCTGAAATGGTGCCATCTGTATACTGGAATGAAAACTGTTATTATATGAAAACTCAACCAAAGAAATATGTTGGTCCCAACTTCCCTGATAATCCATAGAACAAGCTCGTAGCATATCCTCCAATGTCTGAATTGTTCGTTCTGACTGCCCATCTAATTGAGGATGAAAAGCTGTACTAAAATTTAATTCAGAACCCAACGACTTCTGAAGGCCTTTCCAAAAGTTAGAAGTAAACCTGGGATCACGATCCGATACAATGGAGAGAGGAACTCCATGTAACCTGACTATCTCTTTAAGATACAAACGGGAAAGTTGATCAAGAGAGAAAGTATCTCGTATAGCAAGGAAATGAGAAGATTTGGTCAAGCGATCAACAATAACCTAGATTGCATTATTACCTCGAGATGTCTTCGGTAATCCAACAACAAAGTCCATGGATATATTCTCCCATTTCCACTCTGGCATTGGTAAAGGCTGAAGCATCCCTTTCGGTAACTGCCGCTCTGCTTTAACCTGCTGACAAGTCAAACACTTCATAGTAAAATCAGCAATATCTCTTTTCATTCCATCCCACCAATAATACTCCCGCAGATCTCTATACATCTTAGTACTTCCCGGATGAGCTGAAAACGGAGAACTATGAGCTTCACATAACAACTCTCTCTGCAACTGTGAATCACAAGGAACACACAATCTCTTCCCAAATCTCAAAACGCAATCATTATCAATGTTGAATTCAGGCAACTTACCTTTCTGAACCAGCTCTACCTTTTTCTGCAACTCACTATCTTGCTTCTGTGCTTGATTGATTCTATCTGATAGAGATGATCTCACTGATACCTGAAACAAAACAGAAGGACTTTCTGCACCAACAACTTCTATGCCAAAGTTCATCAAATCCTTAACCAAAGGATCACGTTCCAAACTCAACATTGTTAATGAAGCATTACTTTTTCGACTCAAAGCATCAGCCACTTTATTTGCTTTTCTCGGATGGTAATGGATTGTACAATCATAATCCTTGATTAATTCTAGCCATCTCCTTTGTCTCATGTTTAACTCTTTCTGAGTGAATATATACTTTAAACTTTTGTGATCGGTATATATTTCACACTTTACTCCATACAAATGATGCCTCCAAATTTTTAAAGCAAAAACAACAGCAGCTAGTTCCAAATCATGTGTAGGGTAATTTACCTCATGAGTTTTCAACTGTCGTGAAGCATAAGCAATTACCTGATCATTCTGCATTAGGACGCAACCAAGTCCTTTCAATGAAGCATCACTGTATATAACAAACTCACCATTCCTGGAAGGTTGCGCCAAAAATGAAGCATTCACCAATCTTCTTTTCAATTCCTGAAAACAATCATCACATTCTTTTGTCCAGATAAACTTAACACCCTTCCGAGTTAGCTTAGTCATTGGACTAGATAACCGTGAAAAATTTCTAACAAACCTTCGGTAATAGCCCGCCAAACCAAGGAAGCTACGAATCTCGGTTACATTTGTGGGTCTGGGCCATTCTTCCATAACTTTTGTTTTTGCAGGATCAACAGTTATTCCATCTTTAGAAACAATGTGACCAAGGAAAGAAATTTGTTGCAACCAAAACTCACACTTTCTGAATTTCCCATACAGTTTCTTTTCTTTTAAGGTTTTCAAGATAACCCTTAAATGTTTTTCATGCTCCTATTTACTTTTATAAAAAACCAAAATATCATCAATGAAAACCACCACAAACTTATCCAAGAACTCATGGAAAATTCTATTCATTAAGTCCATGAATACAGCAGGTGCATTGGTTAGCCCAAAAGGCATTACTACAAATTCATAATGGCCATATCTCGTACGGAACGCGGTCTTCGGAATATATGCCTCCTTTACCTTCAACTGATGGTACCCCGATCTCAAGTCAATATTTGAACAAAACTGAGCTCCCTAGGGTTGATACAACATCATTTGATGGCCCGACATCTGATAAAGTAGTTGCAAAGGATTTCACCACCCCTTTCTGCTTGTAGTCTAACTGCTTCCCATCACTCAAGCTCCTTGTCGGACACTCGTTTGCATAGTGACCCATCTCATTGCACTTATAACATTTCACTAACTGTAAATCAAATTTTTTCTTACCTTCACCTTGATCCTTTTCAGTGCAATCACGAGCCTTATGTCCCATCTTACCACATCGGTAGCACTTCCTAGAATTCAGAAGACATTCCCCACCATTCCTTTTGCCACATTTATCACAAACTGGAAACTTACTTCTCTTACCACCAGACTTTTTTGAAGAATTCCTACCTTTCTCCTGCCACCTCGGTCTCTTCTTCTGCTGGTTGTTATAGAAAACTTGGTCATTGGAAAACTCCATTTCCACCTTCTCAGCACATTGAACAAGATTTTCATAACTTTTAAACTCACGAGAAGCTAATTCCCTTCGATATTTTGGCTTTAATCCTGAGTAAAAACGATTGATTTTACTATCAAGGTCCCGGATAAAATTTGGAGCATACCTTGCCAATCGAGTGAACCTTTCTTCATAGGAAGCCACTAAGTCTTCCTCTTGCCTCAATTCCAAGAATTTCTTTTCCATCCTAAGTCGAACAGCCTTAGGAAAATACTTCTCAAGAAACATACCTTTGAATTCATCCCAGTCAAGAGCATCAATCTCATCGGCGTCCCTGATATTTTTAACCATAGACCACCACTGATCTGCTTCACCCTCCAAACGGTAAATAGCAAGACTAACCTTTTGATTGTCTGAACACCCCATGACATCAAAAATCTTCTCCAGTGCTTTAATCCACCCTTCAGCTAGCATAGGGTCAGATGATCCTCTGAATGATGGTGGATGTTGCCTCCTGAAATGTTCCACCACTGACATGTTCCTCTACGGTTGTTCTGGCTGATCTCGTGCATGGATACCACCTCCATTTATCGCTTGAGTCAACTGCGCCATTACTGCAACAAACTGTTCAGTTCCAATTCCGACCATTTCTGGATGCTGATTCGGAAGGTTATTTCCTTCTGTATGCCTTCCTAGCACTACTTCCCTGTTTCCTCTGCGGAAAACCATTCTGAACAAACATGTCATAGATGAAGCAACATGGTAATCTTTAAATGCTATATCATTTCGAAAAAATAATATTTTTGGATAATCATTTAATATAATTCTAACTCCTAAAGTTATCTAAACTGACCTCTGATAACAACTATAAGGCCCTAGCCTTAAACCTTACTTAATCTTGAGTTATTACAAGATTACACATTGAGGATCTTTTCGGGTTTAGAGTTTTAGAGAATTAGATCATAAAACTTGCATTACATTCCACATATAAATAAAGTGGTCACATAAAGATAGTATTCTTCATTCCCATCAATGGAAACACATTTAAAATAAAACATGGATTATTTCTTGATACATCCTTGACTCTATCATCTTATCATGTACCTTTCCCTTGACCTGTGAAAAACATTTCAAAAACATGGGATGAGCATAAAAACTCAGTATGGGTTAAAAAAAACATGGAAAGGAAACATGAGTTCATATATACATAAGAATGAAATCATACTTTACCCATAAAACATAGGCACTTTAACACACCACATAAAATCATGAATAAATCATAGAAATCATAGGACATAAAGGTAACTTGAGGCATTCATAACATTCTTACGTAGGGAGTAACCCTCTTGGTTACGTTTGGAATACCCATCACAGTATATTCCCTAAAATCTCTTCGGAGAAACCTTAACGTTTCACTCCTTTGCGTTACCTAATGCATTGGAGAGCTATATCGGGCTCACCCGCCCTTAGTTTATCACGGAACCACCCGTCTTCATAATAATGCCCAATAACCATAACATAATCGTATCTCATAAAACATGCATAAAGAAAACATAACATTTCCACATTTCAATCACAAGATATCAATACAACACAAAAAAATTGTGAAAACCATTTTCAATACAAAAATAAAAGAAAAGTAAAACATGGTATTTATTTTTCTTTTAAAAAAGAAGGTATGGCTTGTAGAGGAAGCCGAAACTCAAATAACTGTCACGACGGTGGAGAAGTCGTTGTCGCCGCATACGTACGACAAAAAAATTCCCTTTTGTCGTTTATTAAACGCTTCGTATAAAAAAGATTCCTTTTGAATAAATGTAGAAGTCAAAGGGGTTTATACACCGTATAAAAGAAAGTTGTGTATAAAATAAAATATGCCTCAAAGAAAGGAGATTGAGACGAAGTCCCATACCTTGTATCCGACTTGACCCGACCGTTCTTTAATCTCCTGAATAATAAACTTGAGTTAATCTCTACTTGCTTAAGAACCTTTTTCAAGTTCACTATTCCTTTTATACCATGTTATGGACATCATGTAATCATTTAAGTTAATAATGTTCATTTTGTCGGCATTTGGTTCTTAAGTCAAAAATAGACTTCTTACACTTACATGTTGTTAATTTGGTCAAAGGTTCATTATATCCAGAATGATATTAATGATTTGGATAACATATATATCATATATATTCATCATATACATGTATTTATAATATTACATCACATTTAGAGATAAGAAATGAAATGCACCGTTCATGGAGACGGTAAGCCGTACGTACGCATGAACGCTACTTCCATTTCTATTTCGTATTTTTTGGAATGGAATCATAATGATATAAGAGTGTATTATAATTCCAGTATAATAACATATATAATATCATTAACTTTATCCTTTACACATCCCACATATGGTATTAACGAATCAAATCACTTTCAGGGGGCGGTAGTCCGCACTTCCTAAAATGAAGATATCGTGTTTACCCATAATGGAAACCATAAAGGTATGCCCAAAACGAAAAAAACAGAAGCTTAAGGAAAACATAAACATATTATATATCATATATAAAAATAGTTACATCATAATGGCCACTTTTGAAGGTGTTAAATGAGTATTGAACAATCATCGTTTCGGGAGGCAGAATTTCGCCATCCACGGAAACCGTATGTTCTTTACCCATTTGATGTAGTTGTGTGAGAGTGTTGCTCAAATAAATCTTATAACAACATCCTAGTACATTTAAGATACTGTTTTTGTTACAAAAGAAGTAAATAAAAAGAGTTTAGGGGGTTGGAGAAGCAAAATAAAACAAATGAACATGAGAGAATGAATTACCTTCAAAAGTGTAACTCCTTTTGATTTGAGCCTAAAGGCTTCCTTTGAAAGGATTCTGCCCAAAGGGAATCCTCTAGGATAAGGAGAGGGATGTGGAGAGAGTAAATTGGAAGGGGTTGGCCGAGCCAAAGGCTTGAGGAGTGTGTGAAATGAGGTAGAGGTGGGGGCCTTTTATAAGAGGAGAGGAGGGGCACTTTTGAAAAGTAAAGAAATATTACTTTATTTGAAAATGTGTTTCGGTTTTAAAAGGTCCCACATTGATATAATTCGTGGATAAGGTGATAAGGGTTCGACATACACTCATCCAATTGGTTTTGGACATGTGTAGTTCATAGATTTTACATTATCTTTCCATTTTATTTAAATCGTCAAATAATGATGTCATCACTGCATCATTATTATGTCATAAATAATTTAATTTATTTAATGTCTAAAAATTATAAAAAAAAATGATGTAGGAAATCTTTTTAGCTTTCCAATTACTATTTATAATCAAAAATCTGATCTTTATAAGCCCATGTAAAAATTGTTTTCGTAAAACATATTATGTTTGTGTCATTTTTACTTTTACATTAAATAAAAAGTTATTTTTGTCATTTCCCAACAAAAGTGGATCCATGGGGTCCCCAAGTTGACACATGGCTTGTCTTGGTCGGCCATGACACAACCAATAAGTTTGGGACATGTTTCTAGGTCATTTCATATTATTAAAGCATTATTTATACATTAAACTACCCTAATTACCACTAATCGCGATTAAAAACTTAATAAGTTACTATTCACCAAAAAATTATTTTAATCTCATTGAACCAAATTTTACTTCTAAATGACAACCATGAATGTTGGATTTTTTGAAATTCAAAACACAATGATGGCAAAATTTCATTTAAACGGAAAATCAGACTTTATAAGTACCACTTAGTGGTTTCACTATTCATCAAAAATTGGAGTTTTTCAGAAAATTACCAAAAATTCACCCTAAGCTATATTTGATATTACGAATTCAAAAATGAAATCTATTTTACAAAATTCAAAACATATAAGTCACATTAATTAATTTAATAATTAATTCCTGCTGTCAGAGCAAATAGCGTGTTTTTATGAAACAATAAGTATCAAAAGATTGACACTAGTTTAAGTCCAATTTCAAAGTGAAATTGATTCCAATGACCACCATTGGATTAAATGGTAAAAATATATTCATATTAAACATTAAGACCAATTCAAAATACAATCTAATCATATAAATAAATTAGATTAAAAAGCAGTTTTGATGTAAAATGCAGTATTTTTCACTATTCATTAAAAAATGATCATTGTCAGAAAAATACCAAAAATTCACACAAAGTAAATTTTGATGTCCCAATCATAAAGAATAAGTTTATTTTGACAAACATAGTTTATAAAATTGTCAAAATATAGATTTAAAAAGGGTTTTCCATCATAAGGCAGTAAAACAATCTTTTAAGAATATTAGTGTATTCCATGCTTAAGATTGAATTTATTTTCATTTTAAGCCTCTAAAACACTATCTTAATCATTAATAGACAGAGATAAAAATATCTATTATTCATTACATACTTGGGATGTTACAAATATAGATCACAATTACACTATGAGAATAGCCTATTCTTAGACTCAACTACAGCTAACGTCACTCAGACCCCTGACTACCATTTCTAAGACTAGATATCTTAAAAGAAAATAATCATTTAAAGAGATACATTAATTAATTCATTCATTTTTATCATTTAAATTTTATAATTAATTAATTATCCATTAATTAACCATTAAAAATAATCTACATTATATTACATTATTCATTAGAATGATGTCCATGCTCTTAAGAATAAGCCAAATCGAATCCATGGTTTCTCAAGAGTAACATCTCATTGCATTCCAGTATCAACCAACCCCATGGGTCAAGAATTATTTATTCATTATTAAAATCATTAAATTATCTAGGTACTCTAGGAAAAATATCCTAATATATCCCTAAGTGGAAACATGAAACCAATCATAACCAACTTCCTCAACTAATGAATAAATGAATGTAGATAAAACATGAAACCTTTCCATAAGCCATTAAACATATTTATAAGAAAGAAACCTAGATATAAGAATGAAAAAAACAAAGAGTAATCATAGATTCAACCCATTACATTATCTCCAGTTTTATCCCAGATACCCACATTCATAACCTGATGCATCTCTCCATCATAGGCATCAATTACTACCACATCATCCGGGCCTCCCTACCCACATCACATCAGCCATCTTAGTCTTCTCCATCTCAGAAACATATCAAATCTAGGAATCTCTACCCCATATTACATTTCACAGAGAACTTCAAATCTGGAGAACATCAAGAATGTTTTAAGAAACAAAAAATCATAGCCAAAATGGAAATCTTGACCCTAAAACAAGACATACACCCATCACACATCAACAAGCTCTCACGACTCCAAATTAAAGGAACCAAGAATTCTCAAGAAGATGATAAAATTAGTCCCTAAAAATTATATCTATCAAAAAATAAGTTTTTATTACATATGGAATTAAACAATTAATTATTTATAGGTTCCAACTATGGGAAAAATTAGGCATAAACCTATAATAAGCTACTAAAATAATTAAATAATAAATTTAAACATCACCCTAATATCATATTATAGATTCATAAAACATGTAATTTCAATTTATTAACATTACTTTAATTTATTATCAACAATAATAAACATGATTCACAGTACTTATCAATTCAATTAATCACATGGAAGATCATTTTCAATTGATCATGAAAATTTTATCAATTTGATTATCATTATATTTCATTAACTACAGGATTCAAAAATGAATCTCATTTAAATTATTCTTAAGACAATTAATTATCAATTAATTATAGATTTATGTTCATTAACAATTTCTAAATGATACTCCAAGAATAAGAGAAATCTAATAAATCAAAGAATATATATATATATATCAAACTATCTATAAAATCAAGATGCTAACCACTATCATAGTATAAAGAATCAACATGTGATCACTACAAACCATTTCTTCATTAATGATGTTTAATATTTATTAGGTTAATTTAATTTAAATATTAAGGGATACACCATGATAAATTTATGATTGAATATGACTAAAATAAAAGAAGAAATAAATCCCCTACATCAAATGTGTCAAAGATCATTACATGAGAACAGACCAAAGTTTCGGATCCCGATCAACTCTCTTGTAAGATGTTGCATCCATATATGGATTCCACAACATTCATGCACCAACAAAAGCCAAGAAAATATCCATTATAAAAGTTAATAGGATCCACCATCACATGAAAATAAGAAATGAGAGGAAATGAGACCGATTAGGGAGAACCATCTAGAAAATGAAGAAAGAATGCACTTTGGTCACCACAGATCAAAGATGAAAGGCCAAGGATCAATCCCTATAAGAGGAATCCAAAAATTCCAAAAACAAGAGGTCCATTGGTCACATAAAAATGAGAGGAAGTGTAGGATTTCGATAAAAACCCAAGCACTACTTCTTTATAGGTGCGTTACACAAGGTATTTACACAGTGTGTAACCATTTACACATTGTGTAAATGTCTGGTTTCCGATCTCATTGAAAAAGGAATTGCCTTAAACATTTTAATCCTATCATATTATATGTCATGTAACAACCCATTAACCATACTTAATAATACATAATCATTGAATACACAATGTGAAAAAATTACATGCCATGTATTCTCCATGCCTCCATATTTTAGCAGCCAACCCCCACCAGACTCACTCCAGGCCTGTTCTGAGCACCAAAAGATTTTGAAACATGAAAATGGTAGAACTACATAGATCCAAGACCATAAATTATATATATATATATATATCAGAAAATTATCATCCTAAATAATCCAAAACCAAACCAAAATGAAAAGGAAAAGTGGTTATCTGAACAACCACCCCTTGAGACACCTCTCAAGGATCTCACCATAACATGAGCTCAGTAACCTCACTCATATGAATAATAGAAAAACCAAATAATTGAAAAAAACATCTTCTAAACACTCTCTTGGGGTAGATAACTCTCAATAAATATTAAATCCTCAATAAAAAACAAGTGGAAAACATCTCCAAAATCAGAAAGGTCAGCATATAGAAAATGAAAAACATTATAATATAAGAGACAAACATCAAAAGATCAGGGAACTGAGTGCACATATTTGAATCACATTCCTAGGAAATCTCCTCTACCCTAATATGCCACCAAAATATATGAACCAAAGGAATATAATGCCTATACAACACCTTCTCTTAGTTATCCTAGTTCTCTATAGGCCACACCTTAAAGGATACATTATCGTCATTGTCAATCTCACCCCAATTGATGACATGAGTAATCATGAAGATAATAAAGAAGTTGTGACATGTGAGAAACATTTTGTATCAATTTCATATACTGGGGAAGTTCTATCAGATACACCACAACTCCAACACAATACAACACCTCCAAATGACCAAAAAATCAAGGGGAAAGCTTACTCCCATGATCAAACCTTCACTGCCCATGATGAGGAGTCACCTTTAAGAACTTGTGATATCCATCGTTAAAATATAGAGTCTCCTACTGTGATTTGAATATGATTTATAATGGTTCCATGCTATCTTCACCATCTTATGAATTACCTGAACTATCTCTATCTTATAATGTACCACTTCTATCCAGATAACTTTTTCCTCTATAATCCCTAACCATCACAATAGAGAATGGAAAGACCATTCTTACAAAGCTTCAAATGATGACATAACAATGGTGGAGTGGAAACTATTATTATAATAAAACTTTACCAAGGGAATTTTCATTATCCATTAACCTCTAAAATCTAGTAAAGAATAGTGAAACATGTCTTTAAGATACTGGATGGTCTTCTTGGTCTGACCATCCATCTATAGATGAAAATAAGTGTTAAGTCATAACTAAGAACTAACATCATGTTGGAGACCTCTCCAAACCTTGGAGGTAAAATTAGGATCTTGATTAGATATGATCTCCTTAGTGAATCATTAGAGTTTCACCACCTCCTCTAGATACTACCTCAAATAAACATGTACTGTGATAAATTCTATGATCACTATAAAGTTTGTTGATTTCTTCAAACAAACCAATATCACCCATATAGAATCATAGTCTCCCTGATCTCAAGGTAAATTGGTAATGAAGTATATCGATACGTATTCCCACTTTCACAAGGTAACATATAATATCTAGATAAAACCACCAAGAAAATAGTGCCCAATCTTCACCTAATGGTAGACTGAATATCGGGAAACAAACTCTACAACTGCATGCTTCAACCCAAGCCACAGAAACTAACCTCTCAAACCTTGGTATATATTTTTCATATTGGGATGTACCACTAAAGGAAAACTATGTAACTTATAGAGAATCATATCACACATTATAATAGAAATGAAATAATTCCCTATAACAACACTTGGTGTTGTCCATCCTTAGACTAACCATTGGGGGAATCACAAAAAAACTCAGTCTCTCTAGAACTCCACCTCATAATTACCTAGCAAGGACTGCTCCACCTGCTACACAAAATATGGATGCACTGTCATCTAAAAAATGAAACATCATCCCCTAAACTCTCCCATATCTAGATGCATCACTGAGAGTTATACCATCACTCTCCAAGAATCTACAAATTCATTCATGATATCACTATGTGAATTCCAGTTCAGTGCATTAGCCACAACATTTCTCTTTCCCGACATATGTAAAATCTCAAATTCATAATACTAAAATAATTCCATCCACATACACTAACAAAAGTTGAAGTAATGATGGTATAGGACATAACTCAGGCTCTTTTGGTTTGGAAAAACCACAAAATGCTCACTGATGAAGTAAGGTCACCACAACATCAAAGTAAACATCACTATCACTAACTCAAGATCATGGGTCACATAGTTTTTTATATGATGATGTAACTAATGAGAAACATTTTAAATAACCAATATTTTATACTTCACAGAAAATCCCATGAAAAGATGTGAAACAGAACAAAAACCATAAATTGAACTCCTTTTTTTAGAAAAAAAGGAATGGAGTGCATACCAGTTTCTCCTACAGGTACAAAAAATATGTCCAACACTGGTTAGTCAACAATAACACTTGATCCTTATGGGTCAAGGCTATCATAGGAGTCCCAAACTATGATAAATCATCTACAAACCTCCTGTATTAGCATGTAGGTCCAAGGAAATTCCACACCCCTTCCACTATCTTGGGGGTTTCCCAAGACAAAACAACCTCTACATTCGAAGGATCCACAACTACTCCATACTGAGATACCACATTTCCTAATAAATGGACTTCATGATTCCATAAATCAAACTTCAATAACATCTTGAATAACTGATCATGTTAAAGAAATCCCAAAATGGCATGAAAATTATCTGCATTCTCCTCATTATATGTGGAGTACACAATGATTTTTCAATGAAAAACACCATAAAATTATCTAGGAAATCACTGAAAACTATATTAATCAACCCCATGAACATTTCTGGAAAATTTTTCACACCTAAAAGCATCAAAATGAACTAAAATGACCATGATTAAAATAAGAAGAAATATTTTGAATATCGATATCCTTCACCCACATTTGATGATATCATAACTAAAAATTTATTTAAGAGATCCAACACTCTCCTTTCAGCTGATCGAATTAATCATCAATCCATTAAAGAGGATGAAGGTTATTCATAATCACTTGGTTCAAGAGGTGATAATGAATACATATCCACAAAAAGAAATTGGACTTATTTACAAAAAAATAGTGCACCCAATGTGACACACTCATCCAAACATAACCTCAATTCAATAGATCTTCTATCTATACTCACAGCTCTCACAATAAAGAAGGTTCCATAGAATATGATGACATCATGATATAAGACACACTTAGCTATAACTCGTTCCAAAACTCTATCTCCACTCAAAAGGGTAACCCTACAAAATCCTCTAGAAATACATCTGGGTACTCTTATATAACCATAGGGAACACTAACTACTAAACTTACTATTAACTCATCATCATCTTACCCATCAAAGAAGACAAGGATGTAACATGCCTCTGACCCATTTGAGGGTCTCTCTCACCAAAAAAACAATCATTTTTCTCCATAAGAATCATAGAACACAACCATAATCCTCAATGAATCCATAGTAGCTTTCACTAAGTATAAATAATCCATTCTAAGGATGATGTCATATCGATTTATCTATAAACTTAGGAAAACTTTCCAAGAGTGATGCTTCCCAAACAGTGGCTCACAATCTCTACATAATTCATTAAAGATATTTCAACCTCCAACTAGTATAGTTAATTAAAAGGGAAATAGAATCCTATCAACATCAAGTACCATGAATGGATTCAGTTATGTGATATAAAGTAGTGTTTTTCTCATAAACAAAACAAAGCATGAACCCATGTAGAAGATAAGAAAAAGGTACCTAAAACAATGTCTGGATCACCTAGAAATGGAAACACTAAATAATGAAGCTAACCCTGACCAACCGCATGGCCTCACTGAATCTACTAATGAACACATCCATATATTCACCCTTCTCTCTAAGGATGAGGACTATTTTTGGGCAGTACTCTACCCATCCCATCTCCTCTCTATAGATCCAAAACTAGAACACCCTACTGCTACTACCTCGAATGAAACTTCCTCAATGGAGGAACATAAAGAGAAACACCTTCCTAATGTTGAATGCTTATAATGTTTGGGCACTATCACAACTGATGATCTCATACTATATAAGAAAACCACATGTATAATCCCTTAGAGTAGGTCTGAGTGCCACCACCCCCTAAGAAATGGGATGTTAAGAGCTAAGACCTACCCCTGATTGACCAAATACACTTTTTTACTAAAAACTAGGAACACCTGACCATATATCTGCTTTATGAGGAATCAAGATGACTCCTATATCATAAAGATATTGTTTTGGACAACATCCTCTCAATAAGAACTTCTCTTGCCTAGACCTTGAGATTTTTATTCAGCATAAAAGGGGTGACCTCGTGCTAGATATATGGATGAAAAACCTCCTCAAAATGCCTCTCCCTATACTCCTCATCTATAAATTGGTCTGAATAATATCATATAAGGGTACTAAAATGGATCTTGAAGTCCTGCACATTGGAACTCCCCGGTTGAAGGGTAAAGATCTCACGATGACTGCCTGCCTTAAAGGTTAAATAAAGAAAATATTCTCAGAACTGGTCTTAGAATATCTCCCATGAGACTATAGAATCCTCCTAATCCCCAAGGAACAAGAACCAAAACTACCTCACTACTCTATGCAGCATTATCAAAGATAAGGAAACCTATTTCACCTATAGATAATAGATCAAACTAAAGGCTATATCAACATCCTACCATCATTATTCTATGTCTAAATTTGAAACAGATCCCTCATACATCTAAAAATTATGGCACTAAAACTCTCATAGTGTCCTACTCCAAGTTTCATTGTCTTTAACATCCACTCTACAGTGATCTTCTAGAATATTGTGCTCAACCTATTCAGCACAAACCTGATGAGGGCGTCAACCTAGAGCCATGCGTGAAAATTAAAAAACTATTAGACTTCTAAACATGGAATATGGAAAACTTAACATTAGTTAATTATTTTATTATCTTTTTATGTTTTTAAACTATCCTAAGGTCTACCCATTTCAAACACAGTCATAAAGAATAACGATGCGTGAAAATTTCTGGGATCTCTACCCTAAAACCAATATTAATAAATTTAGTTTTCTTAGTAAACTTAAGGGTATATGCATCAGACCACAAAGCTCCCTAAATAACAATGTATAAGATACTATACCATGTTTACATCACTTAATAAACTTAACTGACACTATTTCCCTACCAAACCGTAAAATATCACCGATTCCTAACTCAAAAATCTATTATATCCCTCAACCTAAACCTCTGATACCACTCTTTCATGAACCCATCCTGACAAAGATACCATAATGAGGAGATAGAGATGGTACTGCCCGAGTCCCACCTCTAATAGGCCCTAGGTTGGAGACTAGTATCAAGGTTATAGTGAACATAAAAATGAGAGGCATTAAAATCTTATAGAACTTTCATAATAAAGATATATAAATAGATACACCAATCAAAATCTTCTCATACATATATTTTATGAAATCCGAAGTGTAAAAAATTAGTGTAAAATACTATAACAACTAAAAGTAAAAACTACAAGTACAAAAAGATAAATATGGTAGTGACCACAAAACCTAAATAGCTCTTGAAAAATGATGATCTAGTAATATCCATTACAATATCCTACTTTCACTTCATGACTTGAAAAAAAAATTATATATATGTATGGTGAGCATAAAAATATACTCAATAGGATCCTCTCTAAAGGCTCCCATACAAAAGATAAAGAAAGAATGCTAAATCACAATGAACAATAGTGAAACTTACTCATCACCTAATCAGTTATATTAAGTTCCCATATTCACCATGGATAACTATCACCTAGTATCAGATATTATAGAGCATATAATTTAGTAATGAAATATAAGGGTACCCTGATCCAGCTTCCCCACTAGTTTTCCACTCTTCCCCAATGTCTTGAATCTTGAGCCATATCTCTCCAAAATAGGTCATTCTGAAGACACCTGGGAAAGGAATGACAACATTCCCCATGAGAATCACAAAATCACATCATACCATCCACATATCCATATGTAGTAACCAAGTAGTTTCCATGAGAAATCTCATATGACATGTATCATACATTTGGTATTACACCTCAAGCCATTACAACCCATACCTCGAGTAAGTAACTTAAGCCATCACAACCTTTACTCATCATACCTATAATAATTATTTAGATATTATATATAGTAACACATGTGTGTGAAAAAACCATAGTCTATGATAACCCTATACACACATATATAGGAAAACTAATCTCCATGAATACCAAAAAAATATCTACCAAGAGAAAAGAGTGGGGATAGAGTAGGTAGACATCCATCTATCCTCAGACATGTATTATGGGGAAAAAACCTTCCTGGAGTCTATTAGGTGTTAGTTTTCCTAACCGACATGGGTGGGGTAGTGTATGAAATCATAGAATATACAGTATATAATATATCTAACAACCACACTATGACCATAAACTAGTCTCAGACTCAACTATATCTAACATCACTCAGATTTCTGACTATCACTACTAAGACTAGATATCCTAGAATCATACCCAGCTATCTCAATCAGTGGGTAATATAAGGAAGATAAAAAAAGAAACCTGACCATTAGAAATTAAATAGATATATAAGAATGCATCCCATATCTCAACTAAAAATAAATAATGGGTATTCCCAGCCTCAACCTATTCCATCATCTACGATGTTACCCCTGACCCCCTCTTGCACATCTCAATGAATCTCTCCATCACTTGATTCAACCGCTACGACATCATCTGAGCCTTCACACTTATATCACATAAGTCATCCCAGGATCAACCATCCTAGTAACATATTACACACATGCCTCCCCAATCAATATCACATCACATAGAAATGTTCACATCCAGAGCACATTAAAAAAGCATTATGAAAAAAACAAGAACAACCAACAAGGAAATCTAGTCACTAAAACAAGACATCCAACCTTCACACATAAACAAGACATAATGGATCCAAACTCAAGGCACTCGAACATATCAATAAGATGAGAAAAATATGCCTTAAAAATTATCTTTATCACACAACAGTATTTTAATCTATCTTTAATTAACCGATTCATTATTCAATGGTTCCAACTATGGGAAACCTAAGGTATCAAACTAGAACAAGCTACAAAATTAATTAACAAATTAATTTAAACATTCACCCAAGCATACATTCCAGTTTCATAAAAGTTTTGATTTAAATCTACTACCATGACTTTAATTTATTATAAATAATAATAAACAAGATTAACATTATTTATCAATTCCATTAATCATATGTAAGATCATTTTTAATTAAACATGCACATTACATCAATTTTATTATCATCAAAATACATCAACCATTGGATACAAACATGAATATACTTGATATTTTTGTTAATAAAATTAATTATCAATTAATTCTAGATTTATATTATTTACCAATTTTAGGAAGCTAACAAATAATAGAATAGATATCACACTATCTATAAAATCAAGTAGCGAACTACTATCATGGTATAAAGCATTAAAATTTTATCACTACAAACCATTCCTTTATTAATCCAATTCTATAATTATTATGTTGATTTTATTTACATTAAAAGGGATAAATAATGATCAATTTATGATTATATGTAACTAAAATAAGATATGAAACGAATCCCCTATCTCAAAGGCCTGAACGTTATTTTCACAAGAATAGACCAATGTTGAAGGTCCTGATAACATCTCCCACTAGAAGTCATATACCTCCAAGGACACCAAAACATAACCACAAAAAACCAATAAATGATCCATTAGAATCATGGATATGATCCTACATCACATGGTAATAATAAATGGGAGGAAATGAGATTGATCCTTGAGAACCAAATAGAAAATGAAGAAGGAACACACCTTGAATCACCACAGATTGAAGACAGAAGGCCAAGGATCGATCCCCATTAAATGAATCCCAAAATATTTTAGAGGAGGGACACTGGTCCCATGAAAATGATTTTAATTATAGGGTTTAGAGAAATCCCATAGCACTACATCCTTTTTAAGAACCCTTTACTATGCATTTACACTATGTGTGACCATTTACACATAGTGTAATTGTTGGGATTCAGATATCACCAAAAATGAATCTCCTTGAATATTTTAATATAAAAAATATTACACATCATATAAAACCCTGTAAAAAATACTTAACATGTTGTAAAATTTGAATACATGACTTGAAACACTCATAGAATGTGTATTTTCCCTACTTGTAGCCTTTAGCAGTCGAACCCCTCAAGACTCTATTTAGGACTCCTATGAGAACCACAAGCTTTATAAACATGGAAGGGTTTGAAAAAAATGGATCCATAACCTTAGATATGATTAGGTATATACTTATTCAGGATAGATACATGGAACACATTATATAATTGAGAGAGGTTTGGTGGAAGTGAAAAGCGGTAATCTACGATCTCGATACGATCAAAGATTTCAAAGGGACCAATATACCTAGGGATTAGTTTAAATTTCTTCCAAAATAACTTAACCATATTCTATGGAGAAATTATTAGAAATAACCTAGCATGAACTTCAAATTATAGATCAATTTGATGATTAATGACATAAATTTTCTACCTATTTTGTGCAGCCATTATGTGTTTTTGAATGGATCTAACCCTCCCTACCATGTCTTAAGATATTAAAGGTCCAAATAGATTTATTTATCCACCTTCATTATAGCATGTCAGATCTCTACAATTATTTTTATAGAGGGATTCATAAGGATCCATTTGAATGCTCGAATGAATGAAATTGTTATAAGAAAAATAAACTAGAGGAAGGTGTTGATCAAAACCACATTTGAAATTTAGGGAATAAGATCTTAATACATCCTCTAAGGTTTGAATTATTTTATTAAATCATACATCCATTTGAGGATGATATATAGTGATAAAACTAATCTCTATATGAAGAGCTTGCTGAAGACATGTAAGGAACATTGAGGTAAACCTTGGATCCCAATCTGACATAATTGAATATGTGATCTAATCAACCTTAACACTTAATGTTAACCTAGAAACATGATCCAGGGATAAATCTTCTCTAATAGTGTTGAAGTGTGCTGACTTTGTAATGATATTGACTAAAATCCATATAGCATAGTTCCCTTTAGAAATTTTGGGGATTTCTACAATAAAATCCATGACCATATTTTCCCATTTCCATTTTGGTATAGGTAATGGATGTTACCTACAATTATAATATTTTCTATTAGACATAACTTATCAAAATACCAAGCAAAGAGATACAAACTCTATGATATCTATCTTCATTCTATCCCATAAGAAACACTCTTTCAAATCTCAATACATCTTTTTAATTCTTGGATTAATAGAGAATGAAGAACTATAATATTTCTCTAACAACTCCTACTTCAAATCTTGCATGGATGGAACACATACAAAGATCCTAAACCTTATCATTCAAATAAGATCAGGGATAAAATTAGTAACATTTATGAATTTATTTTTTAGCTTTCCATCTTTCTTCTGAAGGTTTTTAATCTTCACTAGGATAGATGGTTGAAAATTAAATTGAGGAAGATAAGATTTATCCCCTTTATTTATGATTTATAGATCTATCCTTAGAAAATATAGAAATATTGTATATTTTGTGATCCTGATAATGGATATTCTAGAATGATCCTTTCAACTCAAAGCATTGACCACCTTGTTCTCTTTTCTAGGGTGGTAATGTATTGAGAAGTCATAATCTTTAATATTATCTAACCATATTCTATAGCATATATTCAAATAATTATATATGAATATATACATTAAACTTTTTTGATTTATATGTATATATATATATCACACTTTTATCCATAAATATAACAACTCTTTTTCTTCAACGAAAAATTATTGTAGTTAAATCCAAATCAAGAGTTGGATAATTTTTTACATGAATCTTCAGCTATCATGAGGCATATGATATAACCATGTCATTATCCAAAATAAAAAATTTAAATCCCTAATTGGATGTTTCAATATATATTATAAATCCTTATCCACTATTAGGTAATATAATAATAGGTTGACTGACTTATCTTCTCTTCAGTTCGTTGAAATTTTACCTACAATCATCTGTCTATAGGAACTTGGATCCCTTATGAGTTAACTTAGTGAGTGGATTTGATATTCATGAGAAAATATCCAAAAACCATCGATAATATCCAACTAAACCAAGAATCCTATAGATATTAGTCACCATGGTTGTTTTGGGCTATCATTCAATAATAATCATCTTTTATGGATCTACAGATATACCCTCTGTTGAGATTATATGATCCAAAAATGAAACCTTTTTCATTTGAAATTCACATTTTGTAAATTTTTTATATATTTTCTCATTCCTCGGGGTCTTTAGTAAATATATGAAGTGATATTCATAAGCATACCTTAACTTTTAATATATAAGAATATCATCTATAAATACTACCACAAAATAATCAAGGTAATATCTAATTCATCTAGATAGGAATCATGTAATTTAGATGATATCATCATACCATTAGGGGATTTCACTAATAATTATACATATAATTGTTTCGGTGGTGTCTTTATACCCTTATAAAATTCTTCAAATACTATGTAATGGGTTGATATAGAGCCGAATAATATATTAGCAGTTATAGAGTAGATGGTAAGTGTACCTTTCTCCATGTCATTATCAAACCCTACATCAGAAGTTGTGATTTTATGAGATTTCAATTTTTCTCTCAGTTTAATAGGTTTCTAACATAGAACACAATAATTATCCATTGTATTTGGGAACTAGTTATAATATTTTCCATACTCCTTGAATTTGAAACACTAGAGTGTGGGTTGTGTATTCTGTGAAGCTTTCTCTCTATTTGCATCATTAACTAAATTATTTCCCATCACTTAGGCATTCAATTGGCCAATAAACTTCCATTACACACTTAAAACATTTATTAGTCCCCTAAATAAAATTTAATCTATGTTTATTCCCTCTCTATGAACATAAAGGAAAGATCTCCTTCTTCTCACTATGGTTTTGAGTTTTTTCCTATGAATTCCATTTTTCTCTTCTTATAAAAACCATGAGATTGATAGGTAACTATGACCTCTTTTTACAACATGAGATCACATATATTGACTTATTCATAGCTACTGAAGTCCATTATGGATAATGACTATTAACAAATTGGTTTTAAGCCACTGAATAATTGATCAACCTTACTTTTGGGTTGGATGATAATTCTAGAAGTGTACCTCACCAGTCTTCTAAAATTTACCTCATAGGTACCAATGGATTCATCATCATTTTTCTTTAGCTTAAGGAACTAATTTTATATCTTCATATGAAGAATAATAGGAGATTACTTATTGAAAATAAGTTCTTGAACTCATCACAATACATGTAGTCAATTTAATTCTATTGCCTCATATTTTTGATAAGAGTCCACCATTGATCCACTTCACCAAATCAACAGAAGACAACAAAAATGAATTTTTCTTTTTCTGAACAATGGATAATAGAGGCTATAGATTCAATGGTACTGATATATTTATCAACAAATGGGAGATCAAAAGACCCACTAATGAAAGGTGGACGTTTAATCATAAAGGAATCAACATTATTTTGTTACCTCAATTGTTTGTTTATAAGTATAGGATGATTCATTTCTTGAGAAAGTTGTGTGAGCATAAAAATGAGATTCTTTATTCAATATAATATAATTTTTGGATACTAATGTGGAAAATAATTGAATTTTTCACCACAATGAGTATTAACATGGGTCCTTATTGCTCCATATGTTGACTAAAACTAAAAGTGAAATCAACAATAATCATAGTGGGAAATCACAAAATTTGGAAAAATTACTTATAGGATGTTTAAATCATGAAAAATTAATTTTAATATTCGAAACATGATGTTTATCATAGGTTATTAATAGTCATATTATATTTAAATCCTTTATGATGGTTCATAAATTGGTTGTGAATTTTCAAAGAATATCCCTCGGGATTTTTATACTTGGTGTGCAGTACGACCCATTATTGTATACAAGATAACACTCGAGTCAACACCAATGTTCCATTTCCATATTTATTACACCTAGGTACCTATATTACAAAGCCAAATCCACTTTTATTATCCAGGTAAGGAATATTTATTTGGAAACCACTCACTCTATCCTTACCAATAATCCAATACATTTTCCTATACTTTATATCATGCTTAGACTATAATTAGACATATACTTAGGGATATCACTAATTTTTTCCCATCTATGATTAAAATGGTTGAATAAACCTCCCTATGACACCAACTATGGAAACGTAGGATTTTCATAAATAGTTATTACATATTTTTAGTTGGATATTCATTACATTACATGAATACACACATTAGAACCATAATAGTTTAGTGTTTTTAGAGACTGGGTACATAATATTCTTATTTGGGGAAATATATTCACCATATACCATAAAGATATTCCCATTTGTACTATTCATATAAAACACTAATTAAAAACTTTCTTCATAACCTAGGTAAGGGAACCATCATAAAGGGTGATCTTATATATTTAGTAAGGGTAAACAAGGAAAATACTCAAATATATTATGATCATAAGGGTATGAAAAAATGAGCATAACATTTGAAAATTATACCCTTCATATCAAAGATCCTAATCTTGAGTCATAGTATAAATATTGATATTATATTAGACAAAAATCATAAAGAAATTATGGAACATGATCCATGAGATCATAACTTTGTCATAAGACATGGAATTGCGGCGTACACAAAATCATATAAAGTCATTTCTATAGTATTCAAGGATCATTTCTAAGGCTATCATAGTGGTATGAGTCCACTCCCAAAATAATCTTATTAGTAAAGGTTCACTTAAAATTCTATCATAGTGGAAAAAGTCCCTTACTGAATAGTGTTATCTCCCCATTCTAGTCCTATTTATCTCATTAGATATAAATATTTACCCAATCCATTGGAGGGGGATATATGTCCCACCACTCACATAACTAAAATCATAGGTACGTGTTCCAAAAGACCACATGTCATTTATCATATAATAACCCATGAAATTAAATAAGTTTCATAAAACTTTTATTTTATCATAAACTGAAGAAAATATATAGGTTTCATAATCATTTAATTAGTTCATCATAGCATATACCATGAAAATAAGTGGGTTTCATAAGAATTTCCTCAAGGTATAACTCGTGGAAGAGAAACATGCTTTATAAAAAACATGGTATCATAACAATAAACCATAATAGAAAGAATAAGAATGGTAACCATGGATCATATCCCTAATAATGAATATGTAACATCAATAGATGTCATCATATATGTAAAATGATTTTGTAAGATCATTTAAAAAATTTATTGTGGATAATATCCATTCCACATTGAAAAAATATTTTTGAAACATAAAAAATTTTAAAAATAATTTTCATTGAAAATAAACTTGGAAGATTATAATGGAATATTAAAATAAATTATTGGTCATTAAGGTTTATAATTACATTCATTCTGTAAAAGTTCAAATGAATATTCCTTTTAAATTTTTTATTAAATCAAAACATTCATTTTTTGGAAAACAACACGAGGTTTCATTTCATTTTTAAAAAAAATTAAAACATTGGTAAAAATTTCTTTAATAAATCATTTGGATAATTTTAAAAACAATTTTTAAAACACATTTATAAAACATGGTTTTGGATGAAAAATATGTTTGCAACTAAGGAGAGAAATAAAGATGATTTTTCATAAAAAAATATTTTAAACTCTTGAGAACATAAAGAGAGGAAACTTAAGGGAGAAAATGTATTCTAAAGACATAAATAGAGAAGAATAAAATTCATGAGTTTATTTATATATTGATCATAATATTTTATCATATAAAACATAATCATTAATAATTCCAATAAATAATGAGATTACAACATAAAATATTTACCACTTCGGTAAATTTTAATCCAAATATCCATGAAGGAATAAAATTAAATGAAACTTGAAATATCATGGGAATAAATAAATTCATGATATTAAATATAAAAGGGTATTTATATACACCTCATAAAATAATATAGGTTCATAATATAACATATGTCTCAAAGAAGGAAAATTGAGGAAAAAACCCCACACCACAAGTCTCGACTTTCTTCATACACAATAAATGTTACTATATAATAAATATAATTTTATTATACATATATTAAAGAAACATAAATATATATATAAAACCATATATTATTCAATTATTACCTCTTATTACCATTTTATTAATAATTCCATGTTAAAGTCATGTTTTGGGCAATAACATCATTGTTTTTCGGTGTATGTTTTTTTATTTTTATTTTTTGTCCTCTTAATTTGATCACGGTTCCATAATATATATAATTTTAAAAATTATATAAATATCATATATATTAATTATATATGGATTTATAGTGATCCATAAAATATAGAGAGAGAAAATGAAACACACAGTTCATGGGGACGGTAGGCTGTACATACATATGATAGATTAAAAGAAAGATAGGTAAATAGTTTATTACCATTATGTAATACTTTTTTATTTAATATATATCACATATTTTAATTAAACACATACTTATTACATTCCATTCAATGCATGAACAAATCAAATCACTTTGCGAGGTGGTAGTCTGCCGTACACACGATCAACGTTATCTTATTCCGACAGAATGGAAAGTAAAAATGTATATGTGATATAATAATTTAAAAAGTATAATAATATAATATATATAATATATAAACATTTAATCCATCATTATATCCATATGTGAGATGTGGTTATGGAACACGAATAGCATTGGCTTGTGAGGCGATTGTCCACCGTACACACAAATGATGATTTCATATCCCACTTGATGTAATATGACACAAATATAGGTTATTACATTAACAAAATAAAATCCAATTATATGATATATATTTATTATATTATATCATTATAATATAATAATATTAATAGAGGTGGAAAAATAAATAAATCAAAAATGCAAGTTCAAGAATTTACTTCTTTTTGGGAGAGCCTCTTTAGGTTTATACATAAAGCCTTATTAAGAGGGATTCCTAAAAAATAAGGCTTATAAGATGAGATAATGGAATTAATGAAGATATTTGGGTAGGTATTATTTAAAAAAAAAATTTCAATTGTGAAAATGAGAGGAGGAAGGGTGACATTTTATAAGTGAGGTGACTAACACACTTGTAATGTTTTGAAAAGAAAACGTTCTACCCACTTTTTTCACATGCCACGAGGTTAAAAATTGTTACATTATCAAATAGTTTAACAAAATATACCAAAGAAATTAAATGTAGTTTAATTTTTTTAGTAAGATATAAGTGTTTTATGTATACCATTTTTAATATCATTGAAAATTATTTTTCATAAAAGGTGGTAAAACATCTTGAGCACTCTGTGAATCTTTTATGCCCGTGGTGGATTGAAATCCCATAGTGGGATGTTTATTATTGGTGAAATGTATATGTTTTTTATAATTTAATATAATGGGGATTTTACTTATAACAACATGGGTAGTTATGAGTTTCTTCTTCTTCAGATTTTGTATATTTGATCTACGTGACAATTGATTATGATCAACTCCTTTAACTTTTCATCATTGAATTTAGGGGGAAATAGGTAGGTCCCTTAAGAAGATGATGCCCAAATTTTTGTTTATATTGATTAAGGACATTGTCTTGAGACCATGTGATTCCATATATGGATATTCCACCAGATCTCAAGTGTGATTATGGGAGGTGGGGGACTGAGAGAGCCTTGGTGGGGACTACTAGAACCTAGGGAGCACCATGTGTGCCTCCGAATTGTGTAGGTAAACTATGTGCTATGAGAATTTTGGGTTATACTAGGTAATGCTAGCACCCATTTTCAGATCCCATTGGTCAGATCCCATTGGTTTTATGGTGAGAGTGGGTCACGTGGTGGATCATGGGAGTTGGTTTTGGTGTTTTCTGGAACATTGAGATTTGTATTGGCTATCTGGATCATTTTATTTTATTCTCTGGTTTATATATATTTTATCCTGATGTTTCCTTTATTTATGTATCAGCTATATACTTTTTATTGGATGCCCAATTATGATGATCTATAGTTAGAATTTATTTTCACTATTTATTTGTATTATTGTATGAGTGAAAAACCATTACCAAGGTATGTTTTGTGATTCCTAAGCACCAGTTTTCAACCATTTGGGACCAAAAATTACCTTCAGGCAATGTGGTGGACTGGGTCAAGAGGTAGGTAAAATGGAATATTTGGTAAGCTCATTATAATGTAGCATCAAAGAAGGTTCTCAGTGTGACCAAGGTTTTGAAACACCCTCTCATTATTTGGGATATTGGTAGTTTAAATATATGCTTTTTAGGACTTAGATGTTAGGTGTCGGGAGATTTTGATGGTGTCTTTCTCACCCCGAGCCTCAAGTTTCCATGAGCAGTTAGTATTTTTCTTTGATTATGGTCTGACATTAAATGGTATTGTTGGATTATGGTTTAATTCTAATGGCATGGGTGCTTTATACTCAGTAACATGAAATTATTTTTCTTGGGGGATCATGTTTGGATTTTTTGATGGTAAAGAAAAAGGTAATTGAAGTTTGAGGTTGGTTTTCATGGCATTAAATTAACTTATAAAACTAAACACTTAAATCTAGACATGTCATCACAACTAATACAAAATTTTCATGTGGCCTTTAACCACATGTCGATGTCAATAATTGTTCAGAATCCCAATGATTTTTCTATTTAAGCCCCTAGACCCATGTATTTCCTAGTGTGTTAGAGAGTTGGGAAAATATTCATAGTTCTTATCATATGTTAGTATATTTGGATTGAAGTTTTATTAAGTCTTGTGTTACTCCACTCTTTAGGTGAATTTTCATTTGTTGTGAAATTTGATTCATGTGGGTGAAAGTGGATTTTATGATGAAATATTTTTTATTTTAAAAAAACGCCTTAGGGATATTTGTAAAATGAAGTTATATTTATGAAATGTTTTAAAGTCATAGGTTTTGTTGACATTTGGAAGGTGAGTTTATTATTATGAAACCCATAATGGTGTTATGAGTTTTATATAAGTTTGTGTTTTTTTGGAAATAAAATTTAGAAACATTTTAAATTAACCAAGTTGATTTAGGTCTTGGGGTTGAAATTTTAAAATGGTTTATATTTGGTTTTTTATGAAATAGAGACCAATTTTAATGGTGACATAGTGTTTAAAATGTGGTTTTGGGGATTTTTTTATGGGTCTGTAGTTTTTAAAGTGGTGTATTTTAGAGTAAGTTTTCTTATTTTGATAATTACATAGATTTGATTTTTCCCATATATAATTTTGGGAATTTTTTTTGATTATAGGGATATAAATATGTAAGGGTATATGCCTAAAGTTGTTTAATTAAACCCCATATAAACATCTAGTATAATAGCAAATTGTTCTTCTTAGAGGACTTTACCCCTTCTGTTTAGCATTCCCTAGGATCCATGTATAGTAGCATGTGTTGGTTTATTCTTAGTGTGACATGTATTAGATTTATCTAAGTGGTATCCCTATCATGATTTATTTTGAGATTGTTGGGCCCATAGGTTTATATCCATGAGATTTGGTATGATGATTAGAACAACTAGGGCCAGTTCAACTTAGAGATACTTGTGTGAGAACTAGTTTGGAATGTTTCTTTGGTAACAATTGGATGTTCTTGATGTTCTATGGGTGAGTGGACATATTTTGGTGTAACAATTGTATATTTTATCGTGTAAATTTTAGATTAAAATCCATATTGGGATTTAGGCTCATAGATTTTAGAGTAGTTTTGTCCCGAGGAAGCCTTGGACCATTGTTTTATTGGGTGTTTTTCTTATTTTCTCATGAAGATCTTTGGTTCTTTTGGATATGTTCAAGTATTATTTCTTTATATTGTTACTTCCTTTTCTTAGTGTAGACCATGTTCCAATTTTTACTTGTTTTTTAGACATGGGTATAACCTAGGGTGAACATAGTTACTTGGGATGTAGTTTTGTCTCACATTGGAATGTGGAAGCCATTGAGTTGTGTTTTCTATCAGAATCACCATGTGACAGAATTCATCATATTTGGATATGAACACCCTCATATAATGGATGTGACCTTTAATATAAATCTATGTCATTTCTTCATGATCCATGTTCCTGATAGTGGTGTTATTTTATTTTTAGAATACCTTGGGATGTTGATATGGTATTGAGGATTTTTGGGATGTTTTTGAGGTATTGAGACAATGTTTTTTGGTTGGATTTGGCTGATAGATTATTACAAATTCCAATTATACATTTTGGGAAATCAGTTTCCCAATGACACCCTCATGTTTTTTATAATAGGTTTTCAGTTTTTCCACCATTTTAGAATAATTATAAATGGTGGGGAGACTGATACCCATTATCCATCTTCTTATAACCATTATTTGATCAATTATTGACAAGTTCTTCATATTGTTTTCTTACGTAAGTTTGGTTTTGATTAAGGATTCATCTCATTGTTTTAGGACCCATCATCTTCACTGAGGTATTGTTTTAGGATTCTTTATATTTGAAAGTCTATTTGGATTCAAGAATTTCTAAGGGAATAAATTGGTATTGTGGATTGAATTTAGAGATTGTACATGTCACTATAGAGATTATTTTATATTATTTTATTGATTTTGAAGGTTATTTTAAGTCTCCATTGAGTTTCATCCTAAAACATGGAAATTTTTATGTTTTCTTTTTATGTATAGTTTTCATGCATGGTTTAGATGGAACCGTATAACTTCCCATTCTCAAATAGTTTCACAGTTCATTTTGTTTGGAATAATAATTGTTATCTGAGCTAACATATTGTAATTTTCAAACCATATAGATCCTAGTAGAAACTATATGAGGCCTATGGTGAGTTTAGGTGTGGGTGAATGACTCTTTGAGAGCTAGGTAAATCATGTGACAAGCATGCATATTAGATATGAATTTTTACAAGTCCATTTGGAATGGTTGGGGTATGTTTTTTCCAACCATTTGATGTCTCTAGGTAAACCATTCAAGTGGTTTTTGGCTTGATAGTGGCTTGTTCATGATTTAAGAAACCATGTTTCCAAACCATGCAACATTCCTATATGCATTAAAGGTCCACATTACACATTTCCCCTATTCATTTTTAATAATCCAATGTTCTATTATCTCTATCTATTTCTTGAATTAACCAAGCACACCAACTTTTGATATGTATACCTTCCTCCATTTTTAGTGTTCTTTGACCTCAGATTCAAGAATTTTTTTATGGTAATTCCTTCTAAACACCATCCTATCCTTTATTCATCCTTATTATCTCAGTTTATTTTCTTACAAATAAAACAAATCTTTATGTGGGATAATGTTAGTGTAGGGATTTTATTGAATCCTAAGTTTTTTTCATTGGGGTTGTAGAAGGACTGGGTTGGCTTATGTGAGTGTTCACCATCATAGGCAACAACTTTTAGTTTTATTTACATTTAACTAAGGTAGGTATTTCTTTTTTTTTTTCTTTTTTTTAATTCCTTTTAAATATTTGTGTTTTGAGAATGATTTTTATTCAAATTATGCCTATATATATGACCCATAAGGGGACAAATTTATGTATAAGTATTTTGTAACATTAAAATGGGAAAAAAATTCCACTATAATTTTTTATAAAAATTACTTAATTAATTTTTAATAATTATTTTTTTAATAGGAGTGGTGAGAATTAGAAAGATAATTTTAAAAGTATTCATGTGTTATAATGGATTTAAAACCAATTTTTTGGGTGTTTATAAAGTTTTTTAAAAAATATCAAAATGGGTTATTTGGTTTTTGAAGGGGTGTGTTAACAATTTTCTTCTATTTAGAACCTCTTTAAAACCTTGGTTGATTTATAAATCAAATGTTTATGGTGTTTAAAAACATTTAGATTTACAAATGAGTTAGCTAATTTCAAAATGGTGTGTTATACCATGTGGATTTTAATTTGAAAATCATTGGTGGATTTTAATGTTTTCCATGATAATTTAATGGGGAGTTTGAGTTCCATTTGAGTTTAAAAGGTGTCTTGATAAAATTAGTCTCAAGAGTAGATTGAGAAAAATTTTCAAAATGAAAAATTATCTTGTATTCCCATGAATATTTTGAAAAGAGGTGAGCCATTTTTTATTTTTTGGGAAATTAATTTTCATAAAAATGGATAAACCCTCTTAATACTCATGTGAATATTATATTTTTGTAGTCTCTTGTAATCCTATAAAGGGATGTTTATTATTGATAAATTTTATATACTGCTTATGGTTTGATATAATGTGGTTATTTCTTATTAGGGTGTGCGAGGTGATGCATGTTTTGTTTTCAAATGTTGTATATTTTATCTATTTGATACATTTTTATGCTCACTACCCTTTAATTTTCATGGTAGGACTTGGGGGAAATGAGGTAGGTGGATGATATGGTTAACACCCTGAATAATATTGAGGTTGATGAGGTAAATTGCCACAGGACTGATTTAGAACATATAGGGGATGTTCCAACAAATCCTATGCTTTCTCATGGGAGGTATGAGACCGAGAGAGCCCTGGTTGTGATTGAGAGAGACTAGAGAGAACCAAGTGATCCTATAAATTGTGTATCCCTACTAAGTGATATGATAACCTTGGGTTATACTATGTCATTCCCGAACCCATTGTTAGAGACTATTGGTTAGATCTATGAAACTAGGATCATTTTAGGATTGTTTTAGAGGATGTACTTTTGTGTATAAATTTTAACCAATGTTTATCATATTATTATTTTGTGTTTTTTTCTTATTGTTTATCCTTATTGTATGACTCGACATAGAGTTTCCTAACTGTGTAATTCCTTGCTTCATTGTGTGGTTGAATTTTCAAATGTTTGATATTGGTTTTTATGTGTTTTAAATTAATGTATGGGTGTGGGTGATTTGAATGGTATTTTCAACTATTTTATTAATTAGTTTTGGAAGTATTCTTTAATATATTTTTTTCAAAAGAGCATTGAATTTTTTTAAAAGTAGATGTGGATTGTTTTTAAAACTCTATGTGTGTATGGGTTTTGGAAACATGGTTTTAGGGATATTTACCAAGTTTTATAGAATGTTTGGTTTTCAATTATGGTTTGGAAAACCATTTGAAAATTTTAAATCTCATTGAATTAGAAAATTATATTTCCAGAAGGAATTTTTTAAATATATTTAAAGCAAGGCATTAAAATAGTGATTTGGGAAAGGGATATTTATAGGAGAAAAGAACCTTAAAAGTGATTTTATTTATTTAATTAAAATTACATAAAATGATTTTTAATTTTATCTTTATGTTTTATTGTTTATTTTAAGAAATAATTATGAAAAATGTATATTTATATACTATATTACAAAATAGCCTTTCTAGTATGTATATGAAAGCTGGTACATAGATTCGGTAGGCTGTGGTAACCTACTAAGAATTTATCTCACACACATATTTTTTAGGTTCATATTCATTCTAGTTGGTTTTACTTTTTTTAGATCTTTTGAGAAAGATATATGGTTATATGATGACTGTGGTCTATATGGTGGCTCATTGAAGTTCGTTTGGGGATTTTCTTCCCCTTTGAGTTTTTTGTTGGCAGTTTGGTCTGTTTTATTTTGGTTTATTTAGCATTGAGTTTTTTGTAAATTATATGTGTGTTTGTTCACACATTTTCCTTTATTTTTGTATATTTTTTTTGGATTTTATTAGATTTATAGTTATTATTATATTCATTTTGATGTTTTATTTTCTAATGCTTATTTATATTTTTGTAAGAGGATGAAATAATTACCAAGGTACATTTTGTGATGCCTAGGAACTAGGAACCATCCCATGGTGATCGAGAACACCCTCTAGGAATTATAGAAGACTGGGATGGGAGCTAGGATAGATGGAATACTTGTCCAATTAGTTACATTGACAATAATTTATTTTTTTATTAGTGGTAAATGATATTAAGAACCACTAATGATTAAAAAATCTTTTTTATAAAAAAACATTTTTCCAACAAATTATGTGTTTTAATTTAAAAGGAAATTTTATAAATTTTAAAAATTAAATTAGATTAAATAGAGTTCAAATTAAGATACCTCAAGTTAGAAATTGATTATAAGGTACATATAATAGTTTTATTAATAGAATAATTACCATGGTTGAATTATAATCATGATAAATAAGTGTTAAGATGGATAATATAATGTGGATTGAATTTTATTAAATCGATTTGACACATAAAACTTATGTAATATGTTTTATAGGTTGGAAATTCATACCTACATGGCTCAAAAAAAATTTCCCACCTAACTATGTAAGATCATAAATTTTATTTATGGTATATAATCTTTTTATTCTTGCTTGATTCACTGGTTTTGGTCTAACACGAATGTTTAGTGATGTCATAGAGGAATTGACGGTGTCAGGGGCTTGTTCAGAGCCCGAAGCCTGAGTTTTTTGAATAAGAAGCTAGGTTTCATAGTTAGTATAAACCGTGTAGCCTAAGTTATATAGCTTGATTAAACTGTACAGAGTGGTCTAATCCACTGTCCAGGGCCACACAGCTTGGTGAAACTATGTAAAAGAGGATGCACAACCATTCATGTGTTACATGTTTTTTAATAGAGGTATAACACATGATCAAAACATGGTTTATCTAATCCTGTACCATGAACATATGTGGGGGATTCTTGGATGGTGTATGATGAAAAATTTGGAAAACTATGCAACCAAATCGTGTGACCTAGTTTTAAAGGGGTAAAATACTATTTTGACTTCAAGTACCCTATAACCCTTATTTTTTTTCTCCTCTAACACACAAAAAATCATCAATTTGTATCTACCTATTAAGTTCCTCCTAGGATTTTATATAGTTTCACCATCCAAAATATCTCATCCGAACTACAATGGAAAGTTACCTATTCCACTTTTACCATTAGTCATTTCCTTACTATCAATGATGCTATTTTGGTGCTGTTCTTATTCCATATTTTCAGGGAATATATTCATTCATCAATTTTCTTCTGATCTGGATTAAATTAATGGTATATACTAGATGAGTACCCCTAAACGAGAATAAGGTCTGTGGTCTATATGTTATCCCAAAAAGTCTCATCTTTTATAGGTTTTTACCAATGGGACAAACACTAGAATATACAAGGGATGATTTTTATATTAATTTAACCTTGAGTTAAATGATAAAGTCATGTCTGGGACATGTTGGGACAATCTTATATAATTTTTTAGGTATATGATTTCAATCTAAACCATCCATGGGGTGAGTTATTCCTTCTGAACATGATTATTCCACCCTTTGGATGAGATGAAGTTTATTTAATTTTTGGAAATTGATTGTGTTGACGATGTAAATTATTAAAGGCCGTGAGAACAATTTTTCACCTTATAATTTATATATGAATGGTATCAAATGGATAATCCCTTGGATTGAATATAATTATGAAGGGATTAGTGAAATGATAAATGAAATTAATAATAGAATAATTATATAAATAGTTATGATTACAATTTAGAGGGTTTGTGGTTTGGAACCAAAAAACCATTTAGATGTCATGGAAAATTATACTCCATGGACATGACCCACTTTAATTACTTGGAAAAATATACTCCTTTTATAGAATTTATTAAGATGGATTGTATTCCTTAGACATTTCTACTCCAAGGATCCATATTATTTGGATGCCTTGGATATTTCTACTCCAAGGATCTAGTTTAACAAATTTACTTCACATGTTAGGATGCCTTGAAAATATCTTCTCATTTTATATAATTTAATGGATATGCTATAATGACTTGAAAATGTACACTCCTTGGATTAGATGACCCAATTTGATTCCTTGGACATTTCTACTCCTTGGATTCAGTTGACTTACCAACTAGGATTCCTTGGATATTTCTACTCATTGGATATTTTTAATAAGATTACTAGGATTCCTCAAGAATTTATAATCCTTGGTTTAGTGATATTAGTATGGCTTATAAATTTCTACTCCTTGGATCCAATTCAATTATATCACTTATATTATTTGGTTTCCTTGTACATTTCTACTGCTTGGACCCTGGACCCTGTAGGCCTGATACATGATTAGACAACATAGGCCATTGATATTACATAACATTATTTGCATGCATGCCTTATTATTTAGTTTCCTGATCATAGTAATACTTTATTTGTTAGATAGAATCACTTATACGGTTATTACTTATATACCTATTATATCTACAAACCGATTTATCTTATATGTAAATATTGGATTTGTTATAGACGTCGTTGGTGGTGGCCTACTAAGTGTTATCTCATACAATATTTGGGATATTGTTGGCTACCTAAATAGAATTCATGGATACATATAGGGATAGGGGAAAGTGACCACTTGTTGGTACTTGATTTCTTGTTACACAGGATCATGGGAGCACATGATCATGTTATGCTCATGATTCTATCTGGTGAGAGTTTGATTTTGTTTTTTATATACTTTTGATACATATATTATACTAGATTCTTTATTTCATATATTTCTTTCCTTTTTACAGCATTCCATTATCATCATTGTATATAACAATATTAAATGATAGTATTTGGTCATTTATATGATGGATGTCTATTATTTTTCTTCTCAGTTATTTCATATGGTTACTCTATTGTTTGATATTATTATACCCTTGTTCCACACTATGATCATGAGAGTACAATTTTCTCACTATTCAATTATGGACCCTAACTACTAGTATGTAGTATCTGGAAAATTGGGAGGCACGCCCGAGGCCTTGTGGCCCGCCAGATTCGATTACTATTAAGTGAACGTAGTCTGATATGTCACAAAGTGGTATCAGAGGATGATATCTTAGTGTATTATCACACTCAACATGACTGTTCCATACATATTGATATCATACTGGATACACTAATAGAGTATTAATTATATTCTAATCTCACAAAGTTCCACTTTTTAATGGATATGATTCACTTGCTGGGTCATAATATCTCAGAGATAGGAGTCTAAATTGACCTAGATAATGTGAGATCCATATTTTCCTAGGATCTTGTTCAGAATGTATTTGATATATAAAGTTTATTTGGGATAACCAGTTATTATAGGAATTTCATACAATAATTCTCCCACTTACATAACCTCTTATAATCTTGAATAATAAGGATGTGAAGTTTATATGGTAATATTTCTCTATGATCGCATTTTTGAAACTGAAAGGGAGTCTAACTTCATCATAGATATAGATTTTTCTAGAGCCGGGAAGAAGCTATACTGTATATTATGATGCTCAAGTATTTCTCTAAGATCATTTCTAATGCAGGAGGAGTGATTCATGGTGTACATGTCTCATTATTTGAGGGCATATGAGAGGAAATACCCGTTTCATGATCTCAAGTTATTCACTGTTGTACATCCCTTGTGTTGGAGGCATAACTTATTAAGAGAGTATTGTTTAGTGTACAGAGACCACAAAATCCTCAAGTAAATATTTAAAAAATGTGACTTGAACCTTATGAAATGAAGGTGGTTTGAATGCCTATTTTATTTTGACTTAGATCTTTCTTATACACCCAAAAAGGGAAATGCAGTTACTGATGCACTAAGTAAGAGGACTCAGATGTAGTTTGTTCCGGAGGCTAGTATAGGGTCGCATCTTCTGGCATTATTTTCAGATATTCTCTTGTAGGTGTAGGATATACATGAGAATAATTTCATCTTATCCTTATTAGTAACTTATAATCATTAAGATAGAGTGATGATGAGACAATTATCATATTTTGAGGGATTGGTTCTATGGGAGAGTGTCGCAGATGATGACCCACCACCTAGTTGGATAATTGTTGAGGATGAGATATTATACAATCATGGACAAATTTGGGTTCCTAAAGACATTAGACATGATCTAATTCAAGAGTATCATGCCTCTATATAGGAGTTCATCCCAGTATTACCATGTTTTATATGGACATACACCATAAATATTGGTGGATAGAGATGAAAAGATATATAGATATGTTTATTACTTGGTGTTACACCTATTAGTAGGTGATGGTAGATCACCAATGACTAATAATAATTTAAATACACATGATACAAGTTAGAATCAAGGTAATGCAATTTAATCTCACTTTTTATTCTTATGATATTGATCCCTTATTCACGGCTCACTTATTTTGTGTGGTGTATATGATGTCAATGAATGTATTACATGCATCTTATAATTAAACCTATTTTTATTTACATAACTATTTATGATATTTCCTTCATGTGGTTTATGTTTAAAATGATACTAAATTGGTAAATTAATTTTGTCTCAATTTTACTTCATTGAGACACATTCCATGTTATACACCTATATTTTTATATGAGGCATATAAATTGACTTTGAAATGTTATAACATAAATCTACATATTTTCTTGATATTTTAAATCTCCTTGTAATTTAATTTTCCTACACAGGGAGTATGATTTAATGTTAATATATTGTAAGAGTTTATTGAAATAATATCACCATTTATCCAGATTTTTTATGATCATATTTTCATTAACAAAATATTAAGATCCATATTTCAAGAAAACTCATGAATTTTCTTCTCCTATGGTTAGTCTTGATTTATTCCTGTGTTAGTACTATTTTTCCAATCTTTGGTACTTATGATGATTAAGAAAATGTTTTTTTAGAAAATATTACCTTACCTCTCTCTCCAATTGTAAATATGTGTTCCTTCAAAACCATGATTTCCGAAAAGGGTTTCTAAGAATATTCTATTAATATCCTATAATATTTAAAAGGAAATTTTACCCTTTTTGTATTTTACCAATGTTTTAAAATGATTATTCTTTTCACTTTAGGAATGAGGCATTTTTATCCATTTACCATGAGAAAGGAATATTCTTTTTACCTCATACGACATTTAAAAATTTTACCTGCCTTTATTTATGTGAAGTTTTATTTGCGTGTTTAAAGGGTTAATTTTTTAGTAAATGTATTTATAATCAATTTTCAAAGAAAATTTTTTCAAAATGTTTTCAATGCTTCCTTTATAAGTTTAAAGTTTATTTTCAAGAAAATAATTTTAAATAGGTTTTTACTTTTTTTAGAATAATTTTTCAAAGGAGAAAGGATAATTTCTTGAAGAAATGTTTCTAAAATATATTTCAAAATTATTTTATATCTAGAAAAACATCTATTGGTTTAACTCATACCTTTATAAGGAAATGATTCAATGTTTCCTTTCATATTATTTCTCTAAAGGGTTTACATTTTATGTCATGATTTTTACAAAATCTTTTTCTATTTCCCAGGTTATATGATTATGAATCCACTTCTTTTCATGGGTCATTAATTTATGAAATGATTATGAAAATTATATCTTTTCAATAGGTTAAGGTATGATTACATTTTTATGACACCCATTTCTTTTCATGGGTTAAGAAATGAGTTTTTATAATTTTTTGACACATGTATATATGATTTCACTATGATATGGGTGGTACTTATGTCTCCCTCCAATGCATTGGGTAAATATTTATATATCATGAGAAATATATGGCTATAATGAAGAGTGGTCTCAATTCAATATTATAGATTTTAAATGAAGAGTGAACCCAATTTAGTAATACATGGATTGAATGGGAAGTGAACTAGGTTTAATAGAGGACCTTGTCCACAATGATGAACATGGAAGTTATTCCTTGACTACTATATAAATCATTATATATGATTATGTGTTTAACACAATTCCTTATTTTTTCATATGTTATGATTTTATGGATTATGTTCTTTATTTCCTTATGAATCTTGTCTTATGAACTGTCAAGATTTATGACATGATTCATGTGTATGTTCATTAATATACAGGGTATGATCTTAAAATGTTTTTATAACATTCTCATACACCTATTGTCATGTTTTTTCTTACACATATCCCTTGTTTACCCTTACTAAGAATATTATATCAGGATTTTTTTGTTTCCATCACCAAGTTATTAAGATATATTTCATGTATGATGTGTTTAAGAAGGATTCTAGTAAAAAATACCATAGTAGGAGATAATGTAGATCATTTATGAACCAATTTTTATGTTTCCAGGTTTCCAAAGGCACTAGAATAATATGGCATTAGAGAGTTTTTTGTGCAATGTTTTAATTACTGAAAAAATGTGATGTAATGTTAATGTATGTCAAGACTAGGTTATTATAGCTAGTCTTAGAGAAAAGGTTTAGTTATAATTTGGAAGATGGGATGAGAAAAACACACTGATAACCCTAAGGATATGTCTAAGGATAAGGCTATGGATAAGGAAAATTTTAGGAAAATTTCCTAGAATTTTGGTAATGGATAGAGTGATTGGTTTTCGATAAATACATCTTTTTTGGATTATAAAATTGTATATAGCTCTAAAATATATGTACCTAAGATTAAAAACTCTGAAAAGATGTTCCAGGTTTGACTTAGGGTAATATGGTACATGACAATATGCCTTTCTCCATAACTCGTTTGATACTCCTGATGAATATGATTTGGAAATTCAAAAAAATTTCACAAAACATTATGAATAGTTTGAATAGAAGATGACTATGAATAACCTAGTATAAATCTATGGTTTCATCGATTAAAAGGTAGGTGTCAGGATTTAGACATAATATATATAATTTTTAATGATTATATAGTTTTCTTCTAGGATATGTGTTTCTCACCCCATGCATTTTGGTTTTAGTTAATGTAGGGAATCAGAAGGAACTTTATTAATATTTAATTTTATGGAAATTTTGATGATGCAAAGTAAAATGGGATGTAAAATGGATTGAAGGATGTTTTGATCATGCCTAATATGTTTTCAATGAACATGATAAAAAATATGCACCTTAACCAATTCTCAGACTCTCAAAATAAGAGAATGAAGGAGTTAGCTGAGATTTCAAGTAATGGAGACCATGAGAGAAAGAATATTTGGTTTTCTTTATGTCATGAATGTGGAAATAATCATCATATTGAATGTCTTATAGGAACACAAATGTGTTTTGAATATTGAAAATAATGACACAAAGCAATAACTACGAAGGAGAAATGAAGGGATCAGCTAACCAAATGTATGGGGATATTGGACTCCCTAATAAATCATCAAAAGTTAAATGATTTAAGTGTGTAATGAATGGTAATTTTGAAAATCGATGTCCTAAGTTGAAGGATTCTGAATAGAATCATTACAGTGGAATGAGTAATGATTATATTTTATATGATGATGAGAATATATATGAAATGTGAAATGAAAGAGGTATTAGGTAATCAGATGATGTATCCTTATTATAACTTATGTAATAAGTGGAATAATCAAAGTTTATTTGTATTTGGATTAAATAATTATATAGTATGAGTGGTAAAATATACAATGATTGTTCATTTTATTTTTTTGAAAGGGATTTACAAGATTATATTGAATGTTTCCAGTGGATTGGAAAAGTGATTTAATGATAAGGTGATATTTTTACTATGGTAAGACAACCTTTAATACGTTCCTTTATGTTAGGAAATTTGTTTTTGGATAAATATATTTATGATAGGAATAAGTAAATTTTAAAGTACTTATTACCTTGGAACTAATTAAAGACTTGTTAAAAAGTGGTTTATGCTATCATGTTTACAATCTTTTTTTGTTTTTAAAGAATATATCCAATATAAATTGAAATAAGGAGACATGAATGTTTTCTATAAGGATTTATGGTAATTCAGGTTATCACCATGTTTTAAGATCATATATCATGAAGGTATTCACATGTTTGAAATGTGACTACCAAGAGATACTTTTTAATATATGGGGGATAAATGTTAAGATAATTTTGCGACCTTATTTCTAATGTTTTGTATTTTCATCTTTCAAAAGGGTTATAAGATTAACCATTTATGGAATGTTTAAGTAAAACTTTGGATGGAATTTGTGAGAATAAATTATTATCTCACCACATTAGGATTTATACCTACTGGATAACACATTATAAAAACATGGTATTGATGATAACTGAAGATAGATGGGATGACATATCATGGATATCATGATCTATTAGTTCTTTAGAAATTAAATGTTTACATTTATTTTTGGAGAAAGTGGTGCAGTGGATCTAGGAATAATAAAGGGAAAGGTTGTACTGAAACCACACAAGTATATATTTTCTTATAAATTCTTTAGTACTAATAAAAATGATCTTGAAACCAAAAAATTTATCCTAGTTACTCAATTTTCAATGAATCATATGGTCCCTTAGTTCATCGTAGATTTAGGGATTTAGGATTATTAAATGTATCCTAACCTTATTCTCCACCGATCTCCATCAGAACACGATGGTTTTATTTTTCATCCATGTCTATGTTTTCACTTTACACCTACATTCTCCCCTGTGGAAACCCAGTTATATGTTACATTGGGTAATCGTTATGTTTCTAACTTTCATTTTTAAAAGCAAGTTTTAGTATTCAATTTTATGATTGGGGTTTGTAAGAAAGAAAATTCCAAGTGTTAAACTATTAATAAACCAGATGAATTTTGAGAGAGAAATTTATTTTAGGGGGTAGAATGTAACACCCCATGATTTTTTAAATCATTATTTTTTGAATAAATTTATTCTTTTTTAAATTTTTCATTTCACGAAACACTAAAAATAGTTATTTTAAATATATTAAATAACTATTTTTGGATTGTGTTATAGAAAATTCTAGGTTAATCATGAACTAAAAAAAATAAAAAGGTTCTATTTTTCTATACATAACACAGATTCTAGCTTACGTTACACACAAGGTTGAATTTCCTCGATGTCCTGTGTAACATGTAAGGCTAGGTTTTACCAAACAACAATATACTATGAAAATATTTATATTTTATAAAATAAGACTTAAACTAGACATTAATTAAACATTTATGAATATTTTTAACTAAATTATGAAAACCTATGGAATATAGAATTATAAAATGAATTCAGAAGTTACAATGAATATGACAACCAATTAAATATAAAGGAAATATTATCATATAAAATAATTTTTATGCTCACAAAGCTGTTTTAACCTAATAAATTAAATTAATTACAATTTATAAGTAATTTTAATATAATATTTAAGATATATATATAAGTAAATATATTTGATATTTATCCAATAGATTTTACTATCTTAAAATAATAATAAACCAATTTTAACAGATAAAACCCATTATTTTTATTATGGAAATTTTACTACATTGTAATGGGGAACCTATATTAAATATAAATTTGAGAAATTTTATAAATATTATATTTCAAAATATAATTCATATTTAGAAATAATAATAAAAATTAGGAAACTGTGATTTTTTAGTATTTTTCTGTGATGTTTTATTTTTTAAATTGAGTAGTTAAAAATACATTATTTTAATTCATAACTACTTTTTTATAAAATTTATTTATATAGTGAAAATATATTTTAAGTTATTTTTAATTTTTAATAAGAATAATTTTAAATTAATAAATCAAATTTAAGTTATTGGAATCCATTTTACTTTGAAATTGACTATAAAATCATAATAAAATTTTGAAAGTTTTTACTTTAAAAATCACATATTCGTTCCGTCTACGAGATTATATATAAATTAATTTCTTCCACTCTTCTATTTTAAATTTTGAAAAATTAATTCCATATTTGGAGTCATCATAACTTATAATATCTAATAAGGTCAAGTTAGTTTCTGACCAAATATATTAGATAAAGTAATTAGAGTTAATTACAACGATTAAGGTTAAATTAGGCTTAATAAGAGACTAAACGATAACCTTATGGCCCCAAAATACCTATATACTTTTACAAAATCCATTTTATGGAAATATTTGGATCTTATAATTTCTTTGATCTTCTTTAGACCATTATAGGATCCCATTTCAATAAAAAAACATGGGTGGGGTTTCCATTTTCCAAAATATTATAAGAGTGTCACTCCTCCTCCACTATAAAGGCCTTCTCTTCTCCCAAATACTCACACCTATAAGTCTACTATTTCTGAAAAAATGTCAAAATATCTCCTCAAAATACCTCCATTATTCATTGAATGTTCTCTTTTGGCATTAATCTATTCAAGGATTCCCTTTGGTGCAACCAAAAGAAGTTACACAAAGAAGAGGTAACATTCTTTCCCAAGATCCATTATTTTATTTTCTTTCTAAACCCCCTAAAATATCCTTACATAATGATTATATCGCTAAAATATTATCCTCAATATACATAGTTGTTATTATATTATGTTTTTAACCTAAACTTACACACACCACCATTTAATGGGTAATGAACTTACTGTTCGTGTACGGCGAACTGCTGCCTCTTGAAGTGATGATTGTTTGTTTTTTCTTTTACCACCATTAATGTTGGGAATTAGGATGGAAAATATGTTTATATATGATATTTATGATATATATAATTTCTTTATTCTTATTTAATTATTTTATAAAAAATTCCTTTATTATTTCAATTATGTGTAAACACGATAACATCGCTTGTGGAAGTGTGGGCTACCACCACCACAAAGTGATGTGATTCATTCACATGATACATGAAATGTATAAATGAAGGTTTTAATTAAAAATACTTGAAATAAAAAACATATATATGATATTAATTATGTAATTACATTTCTATAAATATAACATATACCATTTTATTTATTACCATTTCACGCACATAAAAAGTGATAACGTCATTCGTGGATGTGTAGACTACCACCTCCTCGAAATGATGTGATTATTTTTGAATAAAAATAATTTTATATATAAGTTTATATGGTTAAATAATATGGTATTTATGATAAAATTATCATTCTATAAAGATTAATTTTACTTACCTTCTTTCCATAACGATCATTGAGAAATGGGAATGTTACTCATACGTACGTATGACCTCCCACCTCCATGATTATAACATTGATTCATTTTTCAAAATCATATTTAATGATTGGTATTAAAATTATTATTAATGTATAAATATGAAAATTATTTAATTATTATTATTCTGTATATTTTTATATAATGACCTGTTTGAATATAGAAGACCAACCAAAGGCATTTTTAACACATAAACTGAATTTGGTCAAAACAACCTAATGAAATTTAATTGATTAAGTAGTTGTTTTCAACATGGTAATAAGTGAGGTAAAATTAATAATTTAATTGAAAAAGGTTCTTAAGAAATTAATTAATTAACATAATTTTATTATCCAATAATACAAAGACACACGATAAATTTCAAACTCAAAGTAAGGAAATTTCATCTCACTTTTTATTTCCATGAGATATATGCTTTATTCACCACTGACTTCTTTTGTGTGGTGTTTATGATGCCCATTAATATATTACACAACTATTATAATTAAAACTTATGGGTACTTACATAAAAATTTTATATTATTTTTATTATGGGGTTTATGTTTCAAATGTTACCAAATTTGTAAATTAATTTTGTCTCAATTTTCCTTATTTGAGACACATGCCATGTTATACACCTATATTTTTATATGAGGTGTATAAATGAACCTTGAAATGTTAAGACATAAAAATACTTACTTTAATGATATTTTAAGGATCTATGAAATTTTTTTCTCCTACACAGGGATTATTATTAAAAGTTACTATGTGGTAAGTGTTTATTGAACAATCTCACAGTTTATCGAGATTGTTTATGATCATGTTTTCATTAATGAAATATTATGATCCATCATTCAAGAACAATCAGGAATTTTCTTATACTATGGTTAGTCTTGATGTGTTAATGTATTGGCAGAATTTTTTCCACTCTTTGTTACTTAATATAATTAAGAAAACATGTTTTTATAAAATATGACATCACCTCTCTATTCTGTTAGAAATATGTGTTCCTTCAAAACCATGCTTTCTAAAAATGGTTTACAAGAATATTATACTAATATCCTATGAAAATTTAATGAAAATTTTATCCATTTTATCTTTTACTAAACTTTTCAGAAAAATATTCTTGCCTCTTTATGAATTATTCATTTTTCTAACCTTTTACCCTATAAAAGGTGTATTATTTTTACCTTATACGACATGTACCAATTTAACCTCTGTTATTTCATTGAATTTTTATTTTCATGTCTAAAAGGTTAATTTTTAAATAATTCTTTTTGAAATACATTTTCAATGAAATAGGTTTCAAAAGGTTTTAATGCTCATCTATTTGTTTTCAAAGGAAAATTTATTTAAAAATGTTTTCAATGCTTCCTTTATATGTTTTCAAGTTTATTCTCATGAAAATTATTTTTAAAAGGTTTTACGTATTAAGAAGAATTTTTCAATGTAAAAATGATAATTTCTTCAAGAAATTTTTTTAAATGATCTTTAAAAATTATATCCCATCTAGGATAAAATTTGTTGGAATTGCTTATGCCATTCTAGGGAAATTATTAAATGTTTCCATGCATACTCTTTCTCTAAATTGTTTACATTTTATGTCATTATGTTTACAAAATAATTTTATATTTTACAGGTTATATGGTTATGAAATATTCTTATTTTCATAGGTTATGCTATGATTAAATTATTTTGAAACCTATCTCCTTTCCATAGGTTAAGATATGATTACATATTTATGAAACCCATTTCATTTCATGGGTTAAGATGTGATAGTTTTTTATTTTTTGGAACATGTATTCATGATTTAACTATGAGATATGTGGGACCTATATCTCCCTCCAATGCATCGGGTAAAGATTTATATCTCATGAGATATACATGGATGGAATGTGGAGTGAAATCGGTTTAGTATTTTAGGGATATAATGAAGAGTGAACTTGGTATAGTAATATTATGCTAGAAAATGGAGTGAACACATTTTATTGAAGGAATTTTTTCACTAATATGGCCTTGGAAGTGATTCCTTTACTACTATAGAAATCATTATATATGATTATGTGTTTTACATAATTCCATGTTTTATTCGTATGTTATGATTTCAGGAATTATATTCTTTATTTTTGTATGATTCATTTCTTATGAACTATTATTCTTTATTCCATGATTCATGTTTATAATATTTGATATATAAGGTATGATATTCAACTGTTTTGATCATGTTTTCGTACTTCTATGCTCATGTTTATGCTTACATGTCTTCTTTTATTACCCTAACTGAGAGTCTGATCTCACCCCTTTTAATGTTTACCTGTACAGTTTATGAAGATATATTTCATGTATGATGTGTATAAGAAGGATTATATTCAATAAGAACCTAGTTAGAGATAGTTTAGCTCATTTATGCATCATTGTTTATGTTTCTATGTTTCAAAAGATACTAGAATAATATTGTATTAAGGATTTTTTTGTGTAATGTATTATGTATTACTTGAATGTTATGTAATATTAATGTTTTTAAAGACTGTGTCATTATATCTATTGTACATTTTGATTGGACATCATTTGGGGGGGGGAGGTTGTTCTCAGAATCACTTGTATAACCATAGCTCTCTATAACCACTTCTAGAATCTCGATGTGTACAAGAATCCCTATAAAAAACAATAGTATGATGAACACTATGTAGCTGTATAATCTCACAGATATAGAGTATGCCCAACTCATTAAATGAGAATACCTCTTAGATGGGAAGGAAGTGTGACACTTTCTTCATTTGATCCATGTCTACCCAAACGTCATCGCTACCTCAAGGTGAATTCAATAAGTTGATGAAAAATATCTATCACAACATATTATGATATATATTTCAGGACTGGTAAAGGATGTAACAAGAAATTAGATCATTGGTTCTCCACCTTCACCTATATATAAGTGGATCACCAAGTTCTAAATCCCTCTATCTAATGCTTCATCCCTTGAAAACAATATTTTTAGTGAATATCATAATAAAACTTCAAGATACATGGGTGAACATCGGATAAAGAAGAATGTTAATCCTACATAATCTCCCCAATTATGTATATGGGTACCCAAATACACTCATGTATATGTAGGATGTCATCACCATCTATAAATTAATCTAGAGGTCAGCCCTCACCTGAAATACTCTCTAATAGGACCAAGCCATTAGGGTTTGAAAACTACCTCATATTCACTATCACTAGAAGTAAATAGTTCATTAATAATGATGAAAGTATTTAATGTCCATGAAATTACTTCACCTCCATGTGCATCTCAAAAAATAGATCTATAAGCTACCACTCTCTACTGCCCTCCTCAACTTCTAGTGTTTATGTCCTCGAGCTCAGAGCCTCAACAACCAGATTTCCCTTCCCGGACATATAGGAAAGCTCAAAGTCAAAGTAATATAAATATTCAACCCATCTTCACCACCTAATATTCATATCATGTTATGTAAAAATATAATTTAGGATTTTTTGGTCCGTAAACCCAAAAAAAATCTCCTAAAATAGGCAATGCCTCCAACATCACAATGTATGGAAATAATTACTAACTCAAGATCACGCATCATATAATTCTTCTCATGAGGACTCAGATGATGAGACTCATATGTAATGAATTTATCTTCCTATATCAAAAACACTCATTTCCTAATACCTGATACATTACAAAAACTATCTATCTTCTATATGCCTCTAGAATAACTTGGATTGATACTGGAGTCTATATTCGTTTAAGATCCTGAAAGGTTGTCTCATAGGGTTATGACCATATAAACTTTACACATTTCATACTAAATCCCATAAGATGTTCTACCATGTGTTATAAGTATTGTATGAAGTGTCTGTAATAACCAACTAGACCTAATAATCTCTATATATCTCACATGTTCATGGGATGCTCCCAGGTAGTTACAACACTCACATTCTTTAGCTCAACTAAAAATCCTACCTATAAGATAATATAACCTAATAAGTATACCTTGTTGATATAGAAGCATCATTTAATACGTAAATCATACATCTGGTTCTCTATCAGTATATTCAAAATTATCTCAAGATGTGTGGCTTGGTTTCTTTTAGTGCCAGAATACACCAAGATGTTATCTATGAAGACCACTAAAAAGAAATTCAGATAGGTATGGAAAAACCTATTCATCAAATCTATAAATACCACTAATATGTTCATAAGACTAAATGACATAACCAGGTACTAATATTAGCCAAATAAACTTTGAAATGTTATATGTGTAATATATGAAGGTATAAATCAAACATGATGATAAACCAATCTGAGGTCAACCATTGAGAATACCCTAGCTCCTCTGACCTTGTCAAAAAATAATCTATATGAGAAAAGGGATATAGTTTCTTCAAAATAAGATGATTCAACTTCCAATCATCCATGAAAAGCCTAAGGGATCCATCTACCTTCATAGAAAAAAGGACCAGTGACACCCATAGTGAAGTACTAAGACTTATAAAAATTTTGGCCTCTAAATCTTATAACTACCTCTTGATCTCCTGCAAATAAGTAGTATACATTAAATAAGGAGTAATGGATATCGATTTACCTCTAGGAACTATCTCAATAGTAAAATCTACCTCTCACTTAAGAGGTAGTCCCTAAAATTCATTGGGGGAAAACATCCTTAAATCGATCGAATATATAAGGGAATACAACCTAATGTATTCCTATATCATCCATATATTGGATATAAGTTTTTGTGGTCACTACACCTATCCCATGGTGATCTTGTCCAAATCTACCTTCTTGGACATTCCACTTACCATTGTGTAGATATGTACCACACTATAGTGAAGTAAACGAAACCCTACAATGATAAAAATCAATATAGACATGATAGGGAACCAATCAATCCATCTCGAGAATGAAATCAGAACCCCTTATCTCAAGGATGAAGTGGTACCATAGGAAATGGTGGCTGCCTACCTCAGGAGGGAAGTCCCTAAATTAGCATAAACTCTATGATCATAGACAAAAATTTCTATCAAGTGTCATAATGACACAAGTGTACTCAAAATGGATCCCAAGGATCTCCATAATATACACATAGATAATGGAATGTGATGAACCTATATTGAATAAGGAATACTCAACTATAGAGTCTACTAGAATATTACCTCTAACACAAGATATCCTGGTTCCCTATACCTCTGGTATAGTGTGAAAACAATAAATATGGCCTGATCCATGACCCTGTGCTACAACCTAACAACCAATAGTATGTCCTCTCTACTGGTTCTATATATCTAAAGCCTAGAAACCAAAACCACATGCTTATCCTCTACCTATATGGAGGGTAGTATTCTAGCTACCAACATGGAAGGTTTCTACCGATCCTTCTCCCAAAGGTTGATCTACTAAGGATCCTCTCAAAATAGGAACATATGGTAAAGTCTTATATAAATTATAAAGATGCCCCAATCTTCCACAGACTCAACATTCGATAGGGTCTCTGGGACATAAGGGATTCTTATGCCTAAGATTCATAGACTAGTGAAAAACCATGTAATTGTCAATGGGTTGCATCTGAATGTTTTTTCTCATATGTGTAGTCTCAATGAATACCTTACAAAATATTGTTGAACCAGTAACCTATCTTAGTTATGAACCACCCAAGCTCACAACATCATTTTACCTCAGGTTTTTCTTAGGGATAAGGTCTTGGTTTACTGTATCAGACATATTATTCTCCTATGAGCGACTAGGATGTCTCAGGCGATCCTAAAATGAAATTTATTTTTTATGTCTCATAAATAGTGTAGATAGGTGTAATGAAATGAATCTTTATAAAATGATTCGAGTAGTCCATAACTGTCATAGAACCCTACTGCAGGTTCATGAATTCCCTATCACGAACAACCCTCAGGCTCTTAGTGAATAATTAGTCATATAATCTCAATTGTAAATCCCTCCAAGTCACTTCCTGCTACTGACCAACCTAGTTCAGAATATCCCACCAATGTTTGGAGAATCTTCAAAGAATATAATCAGTGAGTTTCACTATCCTCTCATGAGGTGTCTCACATTCTTGAAAATTAAAATAACCACCTTGAGCTATATATATGAAGGTTATAGTCCTCTACCCCAGAAAACATGGGTGTATGTTTCTACTGGAACTAATGAGTCAACTCTCCCATAGATGGGGTAGAGCACGGTGATCCGTATATGATCTACATAATCCATATAAACTATCCTCAAAAACATAAATCCTCACCAACATCTAGTATATCATGAGGTTCCATAGGTGACACTACTAGAGGTATCTCCGGTGGCTCAGGGCCCACCACCACCGGAGCATGGTCATCACCAGCCTCTTAGAATACGTCCAGAGGACGTGATGGTGGAATTTATATCCAGATTCTAAAAACATTCCTCTTATAAAACTTGATAATGAAATAAGCAAAATATAGAGAAATATAATAGGTATAAATCATTTCTAGGAAAACAGAAACCCCTATACCTGCTCACAAAGCCAAGTCTAAGTGGTAAAATTGATCAAGTAAAACACAAGAGTCACTACCTAAATCCCACTATTGAGGTCGAGTTTGGGTCAAGATCTATGTTTTATATGAAATTTCCTGGTATAAAGAGTGAAAATTGTAATTTATATAGGAAAAAACTATTTAAATGGAAATTAAGATCCCTATTTAATGGTGACCATTTAATTTTTAGGATTTTCTTTCTTTTAATTTCATTCTCATTTATATAGTAATTATCTTTTAAAATTTTAACTATATGGATTAACACATATAATTAATATGGTCCCATATACCTCATAAATTGAAGTATGGAATCCATTAAATAGTAACCATTCACTTATCAAGTTCCTTTATGAAGTATTACCATATTTCTATTTATAGCAGTCAAAGCACTCATAAAAATCACAAGAAATGAAACAAACAAAAGGATCCTATATGGAATGTCATATACATGGCATGTTAATTTCTTAAAAGGTGGATAAAATGATACATGATCGATGCATCATTTACCTCATCTCATTGGGATAAGGATGGAAGGTAAACCCTAATCAAAATAACAATAACCCTCACAAATCATGTGTATCACCCAATGGTGGAATTAAATCAACTGTAATAAGTGTAATATAGAACAAAAATTTCTTATTCTAAGAAACATTATATTAACCCAAGCATGGGTTAGATACTACCAATGAAGACTTACAACCATGTTCCAAAGAATTCCTAATCTATTTTCTATTATCTCAAAAAGTAAGGAAAGAAAAAAAGAAAACAAATTTATGATACAACTTTGTGACATCTCAAACTGGGTGCCACTCAAAGGTGACCTGAACCAATGAGCCACATGGACTGAATACTATCTCTCCAAATATAAGAGGATTTTAACTAATAGCGAGGGCCTAGGGTGGGTCTATGGGGATACTATGCACTATTGTTATAGTAACAAAACAATGTAGTCAATAGACAAATAGTGGAATCATATCAATAATGGAAAATAAAGTATAAGTAACAATAAATATCCAAGCACTAAATAACCATCAAAATAATTAAATTGAATCATATAAAAAATTTGATGATGTCATGTCTCTTCAAAATAGGGGAACCATGTATACATGGAAACAAACAGTCAATATAGTACATGATATACAAAAGAAATAAAAAAGGCTAAAATCTATCCAATTATCCCGATCTCCATCCCAGTCATCTATTATGAAGCTCCCATCCTAATTAATGTAAGAATTAAGGTATCATTTAATGGTTGTTTCCCTTTATCTACACATAAAAGAATATAGTATGCCTATGAACCATTGGCGACCATGATAGGGTGTGAGATAAACTCAGTAGGCCACCCCCAATGGTGTCTATAAATATCTATCTTGTGCATATATTATATAAGTGTACATATATAATAAGTAGTAACAAAAACTATAAATGGGTCATCTTTGGTTCCTGAGGGACACTAGGATGAAACTATCTACTTTGGCCTATTCCAGATAATCTCTTAAAAAGTAACCATGTGTCTACACATACATGGATTGTATATATAGAAACTTTTACCACCATATATGTGGATACAACTACTATCTAGGGCCTGAGGTGTAACTCAAGAATCCATAATCTATATCATGAGTTGTAATGCTAGATATCACAAGAATAGGGGACACCATATCTAGTATCACATTAGTAGGGATTCCATGACTAATATCATATCATAAAAAGTCTCCATGCCTATATAAAAAAATAAAACTCATCACACATATGGATCATAATAGTAAGTGTCTCCATGCCTAATATCACAGTATCAGGTCGCTATACCTATATCACATACAGAGAAACCATGACCATATCACATATATGGATTCCATGCCCATATCATATTAGTAAGTTTCACCATGTCCATGTCAAATTATAGGGTTTCCATGCCCATATCACAAAAATAAATGGATTCCATGCTCATATAAAAATAATAAAGGGATGACATGACTTTATATAACATGCATAAGGGTCTCCATTCCCGTAAATCATAAGCTATAGTATGAAATCAAGTCATAAATAAGATCTGACTTATATGTAATCAAAGGGGTCACCAATACCACTTATCATAATAGTGATAAGTAATCAAAGGCTCTAATATAATCCAATAGTTAATTAATATCTCATTAACATTCATTATTAACAAGGGTGTAACCATTTTTTCATTTAATTAGGCGACATGGATGTACCACTCACCTCTATTCAACTAATATTCAATTTAAAAGAGTGTTAGCCATGCTAAAACACTATATTCATGTATTATCAATTACAATATCATTATATAAAAGTAAAACCCAACATGGTAATAGGTGTTTCAACTACATGTCCATGAAATCTAATTAGGCATATAAAGGGGAACACCTATAGTGGTGGAATACATTGAGGTTTATTACCTCACTAGTTTAATGGGATCTAAAAATGTCTTTAGGTTATTTAATAGGGAAACTAATATATGGTGGATTCAATTTAGGGGAAATTCATTATAAAACTAGCATGTGATAAATGACACATATTATAAAACATAAAGACTTTAAGGGATAAAGATGAAACCTCATACTTAATGCATGTAGAGGATAAATTATCCAATATCTGCCTTTTTTTTGGTATAGATCAGGAAAAAAATGGAAAAATAGTTGAAGGACATGAATATAGGGAATATGAGCTTGCACACACATTACCTCATCAATAGAAGAAAAAATAATTAAAGGTTCAACATGAATAAATTATTTACAAATGGATATCCAATGAAATGAATGAGGATAAAATTAGAGTTCCGACATGAGTTTTATCCAAGAACCTATCTTGGAGGAAGGAGGAGCTCTCTCAAGTGGAAAATTGACCTTTTATCCACATGAAAATAGAGTAAGAGAGAATTGGGGTGTAAGATATAATAATTTAAGGAAAAATAAATTTTTTTTAAAAAATTTTTATGTCACATGGTTTGGTCGCACAGTTGGTCAAACCATGGGCCAACCATGTGAGGGCCACTATCTCAAAAGGGAACCAACACAATACATGTTTATGGTTTGAATAACCATTCACAAACCATTCAACATGCCTTTGATACAAATTAAAGACAACCCACATGGTAATGTGGCCCTTGGAACATTGTTAGAGAAAACCATGTTCCTTGCTTTTTCCTCTAAAATTATTTTCATAGTTAGGAGAAACCATATGGGATGGGTTGTATGGTTTCTACTAACCATGAATACCATTTATTTCACCCACCATCTATGTTTCCAAGCATAAAAAAATCCCCAAACAACCCTAAAACCTCCATGACCTCATTATTAAACCATAATAGGTCCAAATAAAAGATTTAGAATAAAATTTAAAGGATCTATACCTTATATAAAAACTATGTTCTTATAGTAGACATGGTGTCCCCATGGGTATGAAGCAAATATTAATGAAACAATATAATTATTCTTGATGGGAGAATAATCCTAAAATCCAAAATATGTGATGGGGTGCTCACTACTAATTCTATTGGTTGGGTATGAAAATAGATATTGTGGGGTTCAATACTAAATTCATTACCTCTCTAAAGGTAAAAATAAAACATCAAAGGATATCAAGAAAGCTTTAACTTCCCTCATTTATAGTACGAAATGGAATGAGTTCACTATACAATTTTTGACTAATATCTTAAGAAACCTGGGTTCTAAAGTCTCTATAAATAAATTTTTTTATCATAAGATTATGACAGATCAATTTAAACTAATAAAATAGGATTATTTAGGGGATTATCTTCGAAAACTCCATTTTAGATAAATTGTGAGACTTCATGTAATTCTAGATGGAATTGTATCTGAGAGAGGCCCATGGTTTATATCATAGTTCTAGAAAATCTTTTAATAATAATTTGGTGTAAAATTTAATATTTGAAATTCATTTAACCCATATACTGATAGAAAATATGAGAAGACCATATATATTATATAGGATATTGTATAGAGGCATAATCTATATTTTGGGGGATCATGAATAAATCAACTCTCTCAGGTGAAATTATCTGATAATAATAGCTATTATTATTATATTTATAGAGTCTCCATTGAGTTATTACGGGAAGGACCATGATGTTCCACATTCATCTAGGTAAATATAGGTGAGTATTATATGATCATAACAAGTATCATTTAGAATGAATAAGAACATATGAAATATATTCAAAATAATATATTTACTTCTTAGAGACATAAAAATAATATTATGATAATTTATGATGACCATTAGAATTTAAAGTGGGTGATCATATCTTTATTTGAGTATCTGTAGGATTTAGGCATATACATTTGAAAAAACATGTAAAATTATATATAATATTTTCATAGCCTTTTGACGTATTATCTCAAGTGGGATATGTTCCCAATCATCCTTCTCTACCACCTATGTTCTAACCCACATAAAAAAATTCTATATTTAACAAACAAGGAAGTATATCCCTGACCCCTTATATGGAATTCTTTATAATGACATGCTGAAGCATTAAAAATAAATAATCCCATATATATATATATCATCATTGATTTAATTTAAAAATTATTATAGGTAAATTTCATTACTTTGATTCATGTTATCCGGAAACATGGAATGCACCAATGTGAGACTTGATATTGATAAGCTAAAATGAGAATCCATTGGAAAATATTTTTCCTTGAAGATGATTGGGCCTTCTTAGATATGAAAATCCCAATTGTAGGAAGATTATAAATAACTTAGCCTCCATAACCATGTAATTCTATTTAATGTCATTTTTTTTATCTTTTAAAGTATATCTTGGGTGGAAAGGATATTTTGAGTAGAGTGGCTAGGATTGGGAATGTAAAACAGGGATTGAGGAGGACCCCCTAGAACCTGAGGAACCTTAGGGGCTATAAAACTCTAGATAAATAGTGTACTTATACTGGGAACTTAGTGGGGGTATATATTAGGTACCTAGTATTTTATTGGGAAAAATTCCATTAATAAAGGGAGTTTTTTTCCTTTTACACTAAAAAATATTAACCCTTTTAATATAGAGTGGTATTTCATTATAGAACACATACTTTTTATCCTTGCATATTCCCTACATCATTCTCCTCACTCTACAAGAGATATCTTTCTTCCCCTTTGACTATATTAATTTTTGTTTTCTAAGTGAGCTATACTTGGGCTAGGTAAGGAGCTCCTTCCCAAAATTATATTATTGTAATATTTTTATCAATATATGAGGTATAATTTTCCCTTTTACTCATTTAGGGATGGTTAGATCACCCTAAATCATTGATATTCAATGAGTTTCATGGTTATGTGAGTTATTCTTAGGTTATATCATGGTATTTCCATCATTCTCGTCCTTGATTTCATGATTTCTATTGATGATTCACCAATCCATGATTCTATTTTTGTTTTAGGGTTGTTATAAAATTAAATTGGGGGTTTGAACATCTCTTATGGATTCCAAGGAACTAATTATAAAAATAAAAGGCTGTGATTTATCTCCCTTATCTTCTACTAATAGTGAGTTGTCCTGAAAATGGTTTGGGGCCAAATGAACCCAATGAAAATCAATGTTTTGAAACTAATAATGTAAGATGAACCAAAACCTATTCCAAATTTTTATCATTATTATTTTTATTTAAAAAATCCTAACATATCAATGGTTTATATTTTAAATATTCAAGATGCATTATAATATACACTATAACACATAAATTTTGAAAGCATTTCATCTTCTATAAAATTTTTAAACAACATAAGAGAACCTCAACCACTCACTCTCTTATATATTCCCTTATTACCTTTAAAAATGAAATTATGAAAACGTTTTGTGAGAGAAACAAATATTTTAAAGGTGTTTTAAAAACATGGGGAAATGATTTAGGTCATTGTAATGTAGTATAAAGGTAAAACTTGCTATAAAATTTGAGAAAAAAACAATATATAGAAATAATTGATATTTAGACACATTGAACCTTTTGAATATCCACTTAATCCTTTAATAAGACCATAAATATATATTTTATAATATCATAAGAAATCATAAATAATTTATAAAGGATATTTCAACAATATCATAAAGTAGAGACTTATTCTCAGGACAATATAACTTGGTGGACATAGACCCAAAATGGATTGGGTTCACTCCCTAATCCCATAGTGTACTTAGGATAACCTCTAACACACTATACATGACATATCATGAGATTAAAACATTACCCAATGCATTGGAGTGTTCTCTAGGCACACCCATAACTTATTTGGATGATGTTTTTTAAGGGATTTGTGTTCACCCCCATCCCCTACCTTAATTAATATATTAACCATGTGAAAATATTCTAAATTAAAAACACAGTAACTTATGTATTTCATTATAAAGAAAATCCAACATCCTTCGAAACCAAGTGAATAAATTTATAATTCATAAAAGGGTAAATAGTTATTATATGTGTTTAATTAATTAAAACCCAAGAATAATAAGAATATACTGAGTAACTACTTTAACAAAAACCTAAAATATATGATAAAATAAGAACAAATGAGTGTTTGAAAATTAAATTTAATGATTTAATTTAAAAAAACATTGTTGAGTCAAAGTAATTAAAAAAATAGATAATTCACTAAGATATATTATTTTTATTTAAACACATTTTAATAAATTTAGAGGTAAAATTAAAAATTATACCATTTAAAACATGTAAAGTTTTTTTTGGAGTGAAGAATAATTATTCAAAATATCCACATGTATTGATAGACATTCATGATGAGATATAGAAGAATAAAATAGTTTTCCTTAAAATTATAAATATACATATATGTATATGTATATATTTATAAATATATACCCATTTTAAAATAAAAAACTTTTACAAAGGAATTTAAAAATTCTATAAACTAGAACATCTAATGATGGTCTTTGATGTGAAGAACAATTCTTAAAATATCCATATACTTTGTCATACTTTTGAAATAAGATATGACAAAATAAAATACATTTTCATGAAATGATATTTACATATATAAACACACAAACAAACATATATACTTATTTTAAAATAAAGAACTTTTACCTAAAATTTGTTTTTTTTAAAATTCTATAGCTCCCCTTATATTCATAGACTCAGATATAAAATAATTTAGTTAAAAAAATATATTCATTAAAATAATTTTCCTTGGGAGAGACATTTTTTTATTAAAAATATAATATTTTGTTTCCCCTTATAGACACAGAAAAATGATTAAGATTATATAAAAAATAAAAATATATTATTATAAAATAAATTTCATGGGTAAAAGAATTTTTTGAGTCAGAACAAAACTGTTTCGCATGAAATGATGTATATATATAAGTCAAAATGGGAGTAGTTTCAAATGAAATGTTATATATGCATGTACACACACATACATTAAAAAACACACATACATATGTATATGTTTGAATAAAAGAGTTTTGTATGATATGATATATACATATATGTATACATATATATATATATATATACATATATGTATACATATATATAAATATATATAAATATAGATTTATATTTGAATAAATTTCTTTTTCATGAGGCGATATATATATATGTATATATAAAAACCCACACACATGTATACGTATATACATATTTTAAATTAAAACAAATTTATGCATTAAATAATAATTTTAAAAATGTAATAAATTCACTAACCTGGATAATTAAAATTATTCAAATATTCTAAATACTTTTATAAATTTCAAGGGTAAAATAATTTTTTAAAAAAGAATTTTAATGAAGAAACAAATTCAAACATTAAATCATAGTTTTAATAAAAATACCCTTACCTTTATTGAATTTCTATATACCATTTTTTCTATATAATCATATCTCAAGATAATTCCCTCCAAATTGTAGGACTCACATCTTCAATGCGGGAAAAATAAAGGAAACCAACCCACACAGAGGCAGAATTAGGGTAATACTAAGAAAAAATCTCCCTCCCCAATGAGGATTCAACACTAGGTAACCTATATTTATATACCCATAATACCATTTAGATATATTTATATATATAATCTCACTGTGTGTGAATGTAATGATTTCCCTCCCAACAAAACTCCCCCACATACCTTATAATTCTAACCTATGATGCTAAAATCAAAACTCATCTACCTAGAATCCGGCAAAAGGACTCCATGAAAAGTCACCCTAAAAATTTTATATACATGCATAAACATTACATTATGGCCAAATATGTGTGATCTGATTCACCCCCGTATCACGAAACCCGAAGAGGACTGTCCCACAAACAATGTGACACCCACCGATCTTTATTGAGATGGAGGTGTCAAAATTTGTAGGGAGTATCTGTGGGTGACAGTTTGACCTATAATGCTATGAGGAAGATGATTTCCATGGTATAAGGTGTAATCAATCTTTTAAACCAATGATTTATGTGGTTTGGGGGAAGATGCGTTTAAAATCGATAGTAGGAGACAATACAAAAAAGTGATGGAGAGGGATCATGTTTAGCGTATAGAGGAAGGATATAAAAAAATATATGATGAGGGTCGCTCATGAAAGATTGAATATGACCATATAAGAATATTGGATGACTTGGGTGGATTAAATCGAATGATTAGGATATAAGAGTAACATTTTTAATGGGGGAATAATGACTTGAGTACGAATATCCCACATCAAACTTCCACTCAATAGATAACTTCCATATATGATAACTTCTCATGATTATGGTTTGTTCCAATCCATCAAGGGAACAATACCCCAACACACACACACAGAAACAGACACACATGGGCTCACACCCCACACTGAACCATGTTTCCCACACCCATGTTCAAACTCAGGCATGCACCTTGTAGGTGCTATGCACCCACTAGTCTACCCATGTGTTGGTTCCCACAACCCCAAGCCACCTATGAATTTCTAGGTTAGCCTCCCCCACATGGTTGACCCTGTGGGTCCAACATGTGTATTTTAGGGGACCTTTGTTTTCTATGGGTTGGAATTTTTTTAATGTATTAACTATTGTAAATTTTGTAAACTAATTACGGACAATTAAGTACAAATTATATATTTTTTCCATTATTGTTTTATACATACATGTACATATAAAAAAAATTTGTCTTCAAACTTCTAATAATTATTTTAAGTTAATATTAATTATAAAAATATTGTCACTGGTAGTTTATAATATTAAACTTCATAACACTTGAAATTATTACAATATCAATTAAGGATTATAATTAATTTAAATTGGCTCATAATTTATTGCTTGAAAATAAAAAATTATTAAAAATTTATAGTATTAAAACATATGATTTTGAAAAGTATAAATTTTCATATCAAAATAAAATTAATTTTAATTAATTAATAATATATTTTTTTATTAAAATACTTGAAATAATTTAAAATTGTTTTTTATGTAAAAATTAAAATAATAAATCATATATACTAAAAATATCAAGTTATAATATATTTTGGATTATTTAAATTATGGAATTTATTTAAAATATATAAATATATTAAAATGTTAATATATTTTCATTAGAATAGAATTTATATTTTTTAATAAATTATATTTTATATGTACTATTTTGGGATATTATGTGGAATATTTTCTAGATCATAGTCTAAGAAAATGTTTGTTTCTGAGGCATGATGTGGCCAAAATAAATGGTTGAAATATATTAAATATATTAATATCACATGCAAGTATTTTTCTTGAGAATGTATAAAAACTTGTGAATGATGGACCAAATTAGAAATCTGAGGACACCATTGTGTTTAGAACACTGTTTTTACCTTAGAGGAAACACACTTTCTTGTTCACTAGTATCCATCATTTTAGGATTTGGTTAAATAAAATCATGTTACAAATAATCATCCTTTTTAATATAAAAGAGGGTTTCCGGTCTAATTTTTTCGAAATACTCTATTACCTCATCAACTTGAATAATATTATAACCAAAAGGATCAATTTCATAAAGTTTCACAGGGGTTCATTCTTCAAAAATATTTGGACTTTTTTTGAAAATTTTTTATGCCTTGTAAGTAGTATAATAGCTAATTAATATTCCTTCATTACCCATTGGATCAAAATTTCCCAGATTATCTTTGGTATTTAGAATGTAAAATTTGAAATCAAAAAAAAATAAAGCATAAAACTTTTAGATTTCTATTGTTCCACAACTAATAAGGTGTTTTATTAAAAATAGGCCAAACTAGAACACCTTTTATGACATAACATGTTGTATTTACAATATCAAACCAAATATTAGTGGGAAGGTTATATTCCAATAACATTATCCTAGAAATTTATTATGTGGTCCTATATTTCATTTAATCACCACCATTACATTTATGTGTCTTTGGGGTAAAAAATGTATTCTTTATACCTTGTTTTATATAATAATAATAATTTAAATCATGGTTTTCAAATTCTCCTCCATAATCACTTCCCAATGATATAATTCTTCCATACATCCCTTTTTGAACTAATTTACTAAATCTTATAAAAATAGAATTGGATTTATTTTTAATACTAAAAAAATAAAACCCAAGTAAATCTGGAAAACACATAAACTAATACATAAAGAATTATTTTCCTCTTGGGATTGATGTTCTGGATAGCCCAAAACAAATCCACATGTATAATTTCTTGGGGTCTAGAAGTTGCAACTTCAAAAATGGGTTTGAAAATTAATTACGTTGCTTTTCCATTTACCATGAATCACATAGTTTACACTACTAGAAAAGGGGGCACTGAAGCCCCCCAGAATCGGGCGACCGCCATTGGCGGTCGCTATAGATATCTAATAGAGACTGCCAATGGCGGTCGCTGGCCTTGCTAAAAAAAATTCAAGCCTTTTTGTGTCCCCCCCCCCCCGCGCCCCTCTCGATCGAACCATGCTCCCCCCCCCCCTCGTCGCCCTGACGCCGCCCTCCCCCCACCTCCTGGCCTCCCCCGCCGCCCGGCCTCCCCCGCTCCCCCCCAGTCGCCGCCCCCCGACGCCGCCCTCCTCCCCCCCGCCTCCCGGCCTCCCCCGCCGCCCTGCCTCCCCCGCCGCACGCCCTTCGCCCTCCGGACTCCGCCATCCACCCTCCGGCCTCCGCCCCCTCAGCCCTCCCCCCACCCCGGACGGCTCCGGCACCCCGGATAGCCCCCCCCCCCCCGCACCCCGGACCGCTCCCCGCACCCCGGACGCCCCCCACACCTCAAACATCCCCCCCGACCCCGGACATCCCCCCCCCTCGCTGCCCATCCCCCGTCCCCTCACCGCCTCCTCTCCTCCAGCTCCCCCCGCCGCCGCCGCCCGTTCCCTCCCTTGTTGCACCGCCTTTGGCTCCGGCTCCCCTTCGCTGCCTCCTCTCTCTCGCTGCACCGCCTTCGGCTCCCCTCCCTTTCAGGTTTGTAGCTCAATCAGGTAACATGGGCTTTTAGTTACATTATTATTTTATCAATGGTTCATAAACAAATGATTAATATTTATTTCAAATATAGTTGATTTGAAAAATGTAAATATAATAAGTATTGTGTAAATGTTTGTTATACAGATATAATTATGGATAAGAGTTGGATTGATCTTCCAAATCGAACGTCTATAGAATATTTCAATGGCATTATGCAGTTTATTGACTTCACGAGAGGATTTGGAAGTGACTATATTAGTTGTCCATGTAGAAAATGTGCTAACAGATATCAATTCACACGAGATACTGTGAGGGAGCACCTTTTCTTTAATGGATTTCTAAAAAATTATAAGAGTTGGACTCGTCATGGAGAAGAATATGTTCGTTGTCAAAATAAAGATGTAGCTCAGATGGATGTTGATGCAAGGATGACTGATCCAATGCATGAAATGCTTACTGAAATGGTACGTGGGTTTGATCCGGAAGGCATTGACATCCAGAATCTTGAGACCGGTGAGATAAATCTTCGCTCTGGTGCAGATCGTGATTCGATGAGGTTTTATGAAGCACTTGATGATGCGAAAACAAGATTATATCCTGGATGTACTTCTTACAATAAACTGCCGTTTGTCGTGGAGTGGTTGCATTTGAAGACTTTGAATAATTAGTCAGACACATCATTTGACATGCTTTTGGTTTTATTGAAAAAAGTTCTTCCTGTCAACGCTAAGATTCCTGAGTCGTATTACTATGCTCGTAAGTTGACAGAGAACTTAGGTTTTACATATGAGACCATAGATGCATGTGCAAACAACTGTATGTTGTTTAGAAAAGAAACTGCCCATTTGGATATTTGTACGGTTTGTGGTGCTTCCAGGTGGAAAGAGAACATGGGAAATAATACTCATCAAAGTCAGATTACGATACAGGGGAAACCGATTGCCGTAAAGAAAATGCGTTACTTTCCCCTTAAACCGAGGTTGAAAAGATTTTTTATGTCATCTAATGTTTCTAATTTAATGAGATGGCATGCAGAAAGAGTTCATGAAAGTGATATGTTAACCCACCTGGCAGACTCTCATGCATGGAAGGATTTTGATAAGAGACATCCCGACTTTGCTAAAGATGTTTGTAATGTCCGATTGGGATTGGCAGCAGATGGTTTCAATCCATTCAAGTCTATCGTTGGTGAAACTCATAGCACATGGCCCGTGGTGTTGGTTCCATATAATCTTCCTCTGTGGCTTTGTATGAAGAAACAATTTATATTACTTTCCACTCTTATTGATGGACCTAAAAGTCCGGGGGATAAGATTGATGTTTACCTTCAGCCATTGATTGATGAGTTGAATGAATTTTGGGGCGATGGTATGATGACTTATGACTGCGAAATGAATGAAATTTTCAAACTGTATGCTGCTTTATTGTGGACAATCAATGACTTCCCAGCTTATGCAAATTTATCATGCTAGAGTACGAAAGGGGAATTTTCTTTCCCTTGTTGCAATAAAAGTAAAAAATCTGTATGGCTTAAACATTCCAAAAAATGGGCATACATGGGTCACAGGCGTTTTCTCCCTCCTCAGCACAGATTCAGAAAGGACAGAGTGGCATTTGATGGTTCTAGAGAGTTCATCCCAGCACCAAAGATCATGATAGGAGTCGAAATGTTATGGCAGATTGAGGAAGAAAACATCCGCATGGTATATGAAATTCAGGATTTGGTGGCTCCTCAAGTACGTAATATTCGTGCTGTGGGTAGGCAACACAGTCACAATTGGAAAAAGAAAAGTATTTTTTATAGTCTTCCGTATTGGAAAACTAACATGTTGAGGCATAATTTGGATGTCATGCACATTGAAAAAAATGTTTGTGATAACATATTGTGGACCATTTTAGGTGTCAGTGGAAAATCAAAGGACCATGTTAATGCACGCCGTGATTTGGAAGAAATGGGATTAAGGAAACAGTTGCATTTAAATTTAGCTGAGGGAAACAAGGCATATATGCCTGCTGCACAGTATACGATGACTACAGAGGAGAAAGAAACATTTCTTTCCATTTTGAAGATGGTCAAGTTTCCTGATGGTTATTCTTCTAATATTTCAAAGTGTGTGAATCTGACGAGCAAGACATTGCAAGGGTTGAAAAGTCATGACAATCACATATTACTTCAGTAGTTGAATCCAATCGAAATTTTTGATTGTTTATCCCCCAATGTTGTTCAGCCCTTGATTGAGATGAGTAATTTTTTAGACATCTTTGTTTAAGAAATCAACGAATGAGTGATTTAAAAAGTTTCCAGGACCAAATTGTACTTATGCTTTGTCACTTTGAGAAACTTTTCCCCCCCTCATTTTTTGATGTTATGGTCCACTTGACAGTGCACCTAACTGATGAAGTAATGGCTGCTGGTCCAGTGCAATTCAGGTGGATGTATCCTATTGAACAGTATTTGAGTACAATGAAAAGATTTGTACGTAATAGAGCTCATCCAGAGGAATCAATAGCCAATGGTTATTTGATGTATGAGTGTACTACCTTTTGTGCAGAATATCTTACGGATGTTGAAACAAAATTAGATAAGCCCTCTCGGATTCATGATGGTCTAGTTGGAGAAGGAACCACATTTGATATGGACATCATCGAGTGGATACAAGCACTTCGATATATCTTGTTCAATACTCCATCAGTTGCACCATTAATGCAGTAAGTATCTTGTCAATGTTCTTGTATAACTTTTATATGTTTTGTTTGCATAAGATGATATTTTAAACATCGCGTTATCATTTGCAGGAAACACATTAATGAGATAAAAGAAGAGATGCATCGTGCGACTGATTTACAAATTCAACAATCTCATTATGCGTCATTTCATGATTGGTTCAAGGATTATGTATGTATAAATTGATTTTCATTATGAGTAAAGTATTTTACTAATTCTTTCTGCATATATCAGTATTGATTTTTATAAATTATGTAGGTTCGTAAGATGAGGGAGTTAGGGGACCCCACGCTACCTGAAGTATTTATCCAACTGGCTGAGGGTCCATCAATAACGGCTTGTCGTTATAAAGCTATTGATGCTAATGGTTTTCGATTTCGCATTAAAGATGTTGACGACAAACGAGCAACACAAAACAGTGGCATCAGTTGTCCCTTTGTCGATTCTGGTTATTACTATGGTCAATTGATAGACATCATTGAAGTTGTATACACACATGGTTTAAAGTACATATTGTTAAAGTGTAATTGGTTTGATCCAGTGCGTGGATGTAAAGTCGATCAATATCAGTTTTCATTGGTGAATTTTAACTATATGTTATACAGAAATAATGAACGAGTTGAGAATGAACCTTTCATTTTGACATCACAAGCGGAACAAGTATTCTTCGTTACTTTGCATTCGGATCCAAGTTGTCAAGTTGTTGTCAAAATGTCTCGGTGAGGAGTGTTTTTATTTGAAGAAGATGAACCCGAGACTGTTCCGTTTGTTTACCAACAACTTGATCAACATACCGTAGTTCAACGTGAAAAAGATATTTATTGGGTCAGAGCGGCTGTTGAAGGAGAAACGGTCGATTTGCATGCTTAATGAAAGGTATAATTGTTTTCCCACTATTCAGTAGAATGTCCTAGGATATCATAAATTATCTAATCATTTTATAAATCTTTATAAGTTTTAATCCTCACTTTTGTAAGTTAATTCAATAATAAATATTTAGGTTGTTTTTACTCTTGATTTATTGATGTTATGGTCGGTGTATCATACCTTTGAGGTATTCTTCATATGATTCATGTGCTGCTTGAATTTTTATTACTTCTATCTGAAATTTGGCTATGCATTGACTGGTTCTGTAAATAATTTGTATATTTTTTTGTTAACATTCTGATTTTTTAAAATTCATTCACAACTAATTATTCAATCCATTTTTTGTTTGATTAACAGTTGTACAAGTTTGATTTTTTAAGAACAATCCAATTTATCTTTTAAACACTTTGGACTCATTACTGATGTTTTCTATGACTGTAGACATGTCAGGGGAAGAGGCAAAAGATCCACATCATCCATCTGAGGCATCTACGTCTCAGGATCGAGGTATGTTTGAATGTCATTGTCTATATTTTTTATGTAATTGAAATACATATATATATATATATATAACATTTGTCAATTTATATATAAAATTGTTTTCAACAGGATCAGACTCGGCTGCTTCTTCCTCTCATAGGAGAGGCCCTGGTCGTGGCATATTATCATGGAATTCCGACACGACGATAGATGTTTCATTTGATGAGGTTTTTCATCCTGTGGGACCGAATGCCCCGGCATTTATTCATCAAATAGGTCATATCATACGTGACCCACATCGATTTCCATTGACCACGCGTGACTGGGCTTTTATCCCTCAAGACACATTAGATCATCTATGGAGGGAGGTTCAGGTAAGAAAATCATTTTACTTTATTTTCTATGTATAAAGAATACTAATATGTTTGATTATTTTCTTTATAGAAAAATTTGAAAGTATGCCCTGAAGAGTTTCGGCCCGTGTGTATGAGCAAATTCCGTAAGATGTGGAATGATTATAAAGGCAAAGTGAAGAGGGACCACTGGGTACCAAATGTGGGTGCCCTAGACATTTGGAAAAAGTCCCAAGAGGTGTCCTCCCGGCTCAGTGGCGTGACTTGGTTGTATATTGGTCTACTGAGGGTGTTTCGGTTTGTATATTAATTATTTTGGTGTATATATATTTTCAAGAATATGTGATTTGTTTGAAATTTGAATGAATTGAATGTAGGAGGTGTCAACACGCCATTCTGAGAATCGAGTGTTGCAGGGACCACCTCACAGGCTCGGGACTCATCATGTGTCTCAGATCCGACATGAGGTATATATTATTCATTTTTTAATTTATTAATTAATATGGTTTTGTGTTTATATTCTTTTAATATATAGTTGCGAGAGCAAGGTGCAGCAACTGATAAAATGTCGGTGTGGATGAGGACTCGTGATCGCAATGATCCAGAGGTTGCAGCATTGATAGTAAGTGTCTGTACTTACCAATAATTACATAAATCTATATATTAACACATATATATATATATATTTAAATATTTCACAGGCTCAATTTGAAGATGAGTTAGAACATCTGCCAGAGGACCAGCGACAGCTTCCCATGCGACGGGATGAGATCTTTCATCGCATTATCGGTCGGGACGGGCATGGCTATAGTTTGACCTATGGAGAAGGGATTCCTCGTTCTGTAGTGTCATGCGCTGCGGTTGTCGGTCCTGCTATTGCTCATATGACACAGCAGATGTCAGATTTTGAGGCATGGCTGCGCGCTTCCGAGGAGGAAAATGCGCAATTGACAGCTGATGTTAGAGCACTGAGGGAATATGTGTGTCGAGCTGATGGTGCAGGGGATCATACGACGCAGGTATATACTGTATTTATTTATTTAATTTAAATTATTTTTGTTATTAAAATACTTATAATGTTTATTTGTTGTAGGCCCCTGGCCCACCAGAAGGAGGTAGCATTGATGACAACGCGTGACACATCATATATTCACGAGATATGTTTTTTGTTTTTACTGGTGGGGTTGACATTGATGTACTGTATGTATTCACTTAATTTAAATTAGAAGGTTGTGTACTTATAATTTCTTTCTTTTCTTGTTTATTATATGATAACTAATATTATCTAAGGCGTGCATTTAAAAACTCTAACCCCCCGCACCCCCGAACAGCCCCCCCGCACAACCGTACAACCCCCCGCCCCCCCCGTACACCCCCCACCCCCCCCCCCCCCCCCCGCACCCCCGTACAGCCCCCCGCACCCCCGTACAGCCCCCCGCACCCCCGGACAGCCCCCCCGCACCCCCGTACACCCCCGCACCCCTGGAAAGCCCCCCCGCACCCTCGTACAGCCCCCCGCACCCCCAGACAGCCCCCCCGCACCCCCGTACAGCCCCCGCCCCCCCGTACAGCCCCTTGCACAACCGTACAACCCCCCGCCCCCCCGTACAGCCCCCCGCACCCCCGGACAGCCCCCCCGCACCCCCGGACAGCCCCCCGCCCCCCCCCCCCCCCCCCGTACACCCCCCCCCCCCCCCCGCACCCCCGTACAGCCCCCCGTACCCCCGTACAGCCCCCCGCACCCCCGGACAGCCCCCTCGCACCCCCGTACACCCCCGCACCCCTGGAAAGCCCCCCCGCACCCTCGTACAGCCCCCCGCACCCCCAGACAGCCCCCCCGCACCCCCGTACAGCCCCCGCCCCCCCGTACAGCCCCCTGCACAACCGTACAACCCCCCGCCCCCCCGTACAGCCCCCCGCACCCCCGGACAGCCCCCCCGCACCCCCGGACAGCCCCCCGCACCCCTGGACAGCCCCCCTCACCCTCGTACAGCCCCCCCGCACCCCCGTACAGCCCCCCCACACCCCCCGTACAGCCCCCCGCACCCCCGTACAGCCCCCCCGGCACCCCCGTACAGCCCCCCGCACCCCCGGACAGCCCCCCCGCACCCCCGTACAGCCCCCCGCACCCCCGTACAGCCCCCCCGCACCCCCGTACAGCCCTCCGCACCACCCGCATGACGTCCGAATGCCACGAAACCGTACGACAACAGCCGGTGCGTGAACTGTGAAATGGTCGGCCAGACGGCACGTCATTCAGAGGTGCCGTTTGACCGCGGCGGCCGGAAACGCGTTTCCGGCGCCACAAAACACCAAAATGGCGTGCGACAGTCCAATTCGGACAAACGTGCTCCGAACGACCTGAAACTACACGAGAACGATATAAATATTATTCCTGAGATGCAAAAGGAGGCGACACGTCCATCGGACGTGCGGTGCGCGCGACACGACCGAATGTGTCGTTTTCAGCATCGCGGCGCGCGCTGAAATGGCGCGTTGGGAAGTCAAAACCACCCGAACGACCTCCGAATGCCACGAAACCGTACGACAACAGCCGTTGCGTGAATTTTGAAATGGAAGGCCAGATGACACGTCATTCGGAGGTGCCGTTTGACCGCGGCGGCCGGAAACGCGTTTCCGGCGCCATAAAACACCAAAACGGCATGCAGCGGTCCAATTCGGAGCAAACGTGCTCCGAACAACCTGAAACCGCACGAGAATGATAGAAATATTATTCTTGAGATTTAGGAGGAGGCGGCACGTCCATCGGACGTGCGGTGCGCACGGCACGACCGAATGTGTCGTTTTCAGCAGCGCGGCGCGCGCTGAAATGGCGCATTGGGGGGTGAAAACCACCCGAAAGACGTCCAAATGCCACGAAACCGTATTACAATAGCCAGTGCATGAATTGTGAAATGGTAGGCTAGAAGGCATGTCATTCAGAGGTTCCGTTTGACCGCGGCGGCTGGAAACGCGTTTCCGGCGCCATAAAACACCAAAACGGCGTATGGTGGTCCAATTCAGATCAAACGTGCTCCGAACGACCTGAAACCACACGAGAACGATAGAAATATTATTCCTGAGATACAGGAGGAGGCGGCACGTCCATCTGACGTGTCGTGCGCGCGGCACGACCGAATGTGTCGTTTTCAGCAGCGCAACGCGCGCTGAAATGATGCGTTGGGGGGTCAAAACCACCCGAACGACGTCCGAATGCCACGAAACCGTACTACAACAGCCGGTGCGTGAATTGTGAAATGGTCGGGTAGACGGCACATCATTTGGAGGTTCCGTTTGACCGCGGCGGCCGGAAATGCGTTTCCAGCGCCATAAAACACCAAAACGGCGTGCGACGGTCCAATTCGGAGCAAACGTGCTCCGAATGACCTGAAACCGCACGAGAACGATAGAAATATTATTCCTAAGATGCAGGAGGAGGTGGAACGTCCATCGGACGTGCGGTGCGCACGGCACGACCGAATGTGTCGTTTTCAGCAGCGCTGCGCGCGCTGAAATGGCGCGTTGGGGGGTCAAAACCACCCGAATGACGTCCGAATGCCACGAAACAGTACGAAAACTTCCAGTGCGTGAATTATGAAATGGTCGAACAGACGACACGTCATTCGGAGGTGCCGTTTGACCGCGACGGCCGGAAACACGTTTCCGGCGCCATAAAACACCAAAACGGCGTACGGTGGTCCAATTCGGAGAAAACGTGCTCCGAACGACCTGCAACCACACGAGAACGATAGAAATATTATTCCTGAGATACAGGAGGAGGCGTCACATCCATCGGACGTGCGGTGTGCACGGCACGACCGAATGTGTCGTTTTCAGCTGCGCGGCGCACGCTGAAATTGCGCGTCGGGGGGACAAAACCACCCGAACGACCTCCGAATGCCACGAAACCGTACGACAACAGCCGGTGCGTGAATTGTGAAATGGTCGGCTAGACGACACGTCATTCGGAGGTTTGGTTTGACCGCGGCGGCCGAATAGGCGTTTTCGGCGCCATAAAATACCAAAACGGCGTGCAGCGGTCCAATTCGGAGCAAACGTGCTCCGAACGACCTGAAACCGCATGAGAACGATAGAAATATTATTCCTGAGATGCAAGAGGAGGCGGCACGTCCATCGTACATGCGGTGCATGCGGCACGACCGAATGTGTCGTTTTCAGCAGCGCGGCGTGCGCTGAAATGCCGCATTGGGTGGTCAAAACCACCCGAATGACCTCCGAATGCCACGAAACCATAAGAAAAAAGCCGGTGCGTGAATTCTGAAATGGTTGGCCAGAGGGAACATCATTCGGAGGTTCCGTTTGACCGCGGCGGCCGGAAACGCGTTTCCGGCACCATAAAACACCAAAACGGCGTGCGGCGGTCCAATTCGGAGCAAACGTGCTCCGAACGACCTGAAACCGCACGAGAACGATAGAAATATTATTCCTGAGATGCAGGGGGAGGCGTCACGTCCATCGGACGTGTGGTGCGCATAGGACGTCTGAATGTGTCGTTTTCAGCAGCTCCGCGCGTGCTGAAATGGCGCGTTGGGGGGTCAAAACCACCCGAACGACCTCTGAATGTCACAAAACCTCCCGACAACATCCATTGCATGAATTGTGAAATGGTCGGGCAAACGGAACGTCAATCGGAGGTGCCGTTTGACCGCGGCGGCCGGAAACGCGTTTCTGGAGTCATAAAACACCAAAACGGCGTGTGACGGACGAATTCGGAGCAAACGTGCTCCGAACGACCTGAAACTGCACGAGAACGATAGGAATATTATTCCTGAGATGCAGGAGGAGGCATCACGTCCATCGGACTTGCGGTGCATGCGGCACGACCGAATGCGTCGTTTTTGGCAGCTCGGCGCGCGCTGAAATGACGCGTTGGGGGGTCAAAACCACCCGAACGACTTCTGAATGCCACGAAACCGCACTAAAACATCCATTGCGTGAATTTTAAAATGTTCGGGTAGACAGAACGTCAATCAGAGGTGCAGTTTGACCGCGGCGGCCAGAAACGCGTTTCCGGAGTCATAAAACACCAACACGGTGTGCGATGGTCGAATTCGGAGCAAACGTGCTCCGAACGACCTGAAATCGCACGAGAATGATAGGAATATTATTCCTGAGATACAAGAGGAGGCGGAACATCCATCGGACGTGTGGTGCGCGCGGCACGATTGAATGCGTTGTTTTCAGCAGCTCGGTGTGCGCTGAAATTGCGTGTTGGGGGGTCAAAATCACCCGAACGACCTCCGAATGCCACGAAACTGCACGAAAACATCCGTTGCGTGAATTTTGAAATGGATGGGCAGACGGCACGTCAATTGGAGGTGACGTTTGACCGCGGCGACCAGAAACGCGTTTCCGAAGTCATAAAACACCAAAACGGCGTGCGGCGGTCCAATTCAGAGAAAACGTGCTCTGAAAAACCTGAAACTGCACGAGAACGATAGGAATATTATTCATGAGATGCAGGAGGAGGCGGCACGTCCATCGGACGTGCGGTGCGCGCGGCACGACCGAATGCGTCGTTTTCGGCAGCTCGGCGCATGCTGAAATGGCGCGTTGGGAGGTCAAAACCATCCGAATGACCTCTGAATGCCACGAAACCGCACGAAAACATCTGTTGCGTGAATTGTGAAATGGTCGGGTAGACGACACGTCAATCAGAGGTGTCATTTGACCGCGGCGGCCGGAAACGCGTTTCCGGAGTCATAAAACACCAAAACGGCGTGCGACGGTCGAATTCGGAGCAAATGTGCTCCGAACGACCTGAAACCGCATGAGAACGATATGATTATTATTCCTGAGAAGTAGGAAGAGGCGGCACATCCATCGGACGTGTGGTGCGCGCAACACGACCGAATGCGTCGTTTTCAGCAGCTCGGTGCGCGCTGAAATGGTGCGTTGGGGGGTCAAAACCACCCGAACGACCTCCGAATGCCACGAAACTGCACGAAAACATCCGTTGCGTGAATTGTGAAATGGAAGGGTAGATGACACGTCAATCGGAGGTGCCGTTTGACCGCGGCGGCCGGAAACGCGTTTTCGGAGCCATAAAACACCAAAACGGTGTGCAGCGGTCCAATTCAGAGCAAACGTGCTCCGAAATACCTGAAACCGCACGAGAACGATAGGAATATTATTCTTGAGATGCAGGAGGAGGCGGCACGTCCATCGGACGTGCGGTGCGCGCGACACGACTGTATGCGTCGTTTTCAGCAGCTCAACGCGCGCTGAAATGGCGCGTTGGGGGGTCAAAACAACCCGAACGACCTCTGAATGCCATGAAACCGCATGAAAACATCTGTTACATGAATTGTGAAATGGTCGGACAGACGTCACGTCAATCAGAGGTGGCGTTTGACCGCGGCGGCCGAAAACACGTTTCCGAAGTCATAAAACACTAAAACGGCGTGCGATGGTCAAATTTGGAGCAAACGTGCTCCGAACGACCTGAAACCGCACGAGAATGATACAAGTATTATTAATGAGATGTAGGAGGAGGTGGAACATCCATCGGACGTGCGGTGCGCGCGGCACGACCGAATGCGTTGTTTTCAGCAGCTCGGCGCGCGCTGAAATTGCGCGTCGGGGGGTCAAAACCACCTGAACGACCTCCGAATTGCACGAAACCGCACGAAAACATCCGTTGCATGAATTGTGAAATTGTCGGATAGAAGTCACGTCAATCGGAGGTAACTTTTGACCGCGGCGGCCGGAAACGCGTTTCCAGAGTCATAAAACACCAAAACGGCGTGCGGCGGTCGAATTCACAGCAAACGTGCTCCGAAAAACCTGAAACTGCACAAGAATGATAGGAATATTATTCCTGAGATGCAGAAGGAGGCGGCACGTCCATCGGACTTGCGGTGCGTGTGACACGATCGAATGCGTCATTTTCAGCAGCTCGGTGCGCGCTAAAATGGCGCGTTGGGGGGGTCAAAACCACCTGAACGACCTCCGAATGCCACGAAACCGCACGACAACATCCGTTGCGTGAATTGTGAAATGGTCGGAGAGACGGCACATCAATAAGAGGTGCCGTTTGACCGCAGCGGCCGGAAACGCGTTTCCGGAGTCATAAAACACCAAAACGGCGTGCGGTGGTCGAATTCGGAGCAAACGTGCTCCGAAAAACCTGAAATGATAGCATTTCTTAAATCGGGGGTTTTAAATTATTATAGCACAATGATTCTATATTATACATATATTTAATATTATATATATTAAAACATTTAAAATATATTATATATATATATATTTATTTAAAATATTGTATTTAATAGTATATATGTGAATATATTTTTTAATATATATATATATATATATATTTATTTATTTATTTCAGTGGACATTTTTTTAAAAAAAAATCTATAATGACCGCCATTGACGGTCACTATAGGCCTCTAGTGACGATGCTAAAGAGACCGCCAATGGTGGTCGTTGGGCGGCCGCTAGAGCCCTATAGCGACCGCTTTTGGCGGTCGCTAAAGGCTGTTTTTTTAGTAGTGTTATTTTTGTTCAATTTATGTGGAGGTAAATCTGAAACTAAAATCATTTTAGGTAATTTTTATCAAATAATAAATATTAAAATGTCCTAATATTATATTACAAAACCAAGATTTAATTGTTTCAATATTTAATTTGTTCAATTTTTATATATGTAAAGAGTTATGATCTAGATTATAGACATTCTCAGTTATTGGTTCCTTAAATTTAAGAGATTTATCATTGAAAATAGAACAAGAGTTATTAAAAAAATAAAAAAATAACCTAAATCAACAAAATACAGAAATACATATCAGATTGTGCATTAGTATTGACAAATGGGGAATTGTTTTGACAAGGGATGATTCTGGATTTCCAACAAATCTGGCCCTCAAAGTCATTCATTTGGCATTGTCAACAAATGTGATATAACCTCCATAAATTTTTGATATGGATTGCAATTTTAAGAAAAATTTACTCACATGGATTCAGCATCCACTATCCATATACCATTTCTTATTTATCTTCTTGGAAGTTTTACCTTATAATGATAAATAAAAAAAATTGTTTTGGTATATATATTCTCTTGGGTTCAGCAATATTATCAACTAATGATTTGGGAACCCAAATATGTTTTTTCTATTTCAACAACGAAGAAGTATTTTTTTTTGAAATAAATGCATGTTTAACTCCAAAAAAATGATCATATATTAAAATAAAATTGTTGGCATAGCACCTTAACTATCTATAGTGATAAAAAGTAAATTTGGAAAAGTTTTTATTCTTTGAACTTGGTACAAACTATTTTCTATGAGGATCTATATTTTTACCTTGACCTCCAATTAAAAATTTATTTTTATGAACTTTTTTATTGCTAAGAATTTGATTTAAGTAATTTTAACCATTTTTGAAAACACTTATACTATCTTTTGAGGCCTTGAATTTCATTTTTTAAACATTCAATTTTGTTACCATAATTAATAAAAGTTGCATCATAATTTTACAGCATCACTTTATGATCTGAAATATGTTTATTCATTTCCTCTTTTTCATTAACAAAAATATTGAATGAGTTATTGAGGAAATTATTTTTCTTATTAAATATTTCATATTTTGTTTGAATCATTGTAAAATATTAAATTAATTATTCATGAAAAAGGATTCTTTTTCTGAATCAGATTCATGATTATAAGAATTATAAGAATGAACCTCATCTGAGTGTGACATAAAGAAAATATTATCAATTTGACATGAATTTTTAGATTCTAAATTTTTACATCTATCATTTATATAGTCATCGGAAGCACTATTTATTTATTTAATGGATTTAAATTATTTATTCTTTTTTAAAACCTTATTAAAATAATTTTTCTCAGATTTATCGTTGTCATTCATTTGTAGAAGTTCTGGCTTGATGTGTTTGCGCTTCTAAAAATTGTAACATCTTACTTATCTAGAATTTTAGTAGTTCTTCTTCTTATTATTTAATGGTTTTATAAAACCTATTCTATTGTTATATAATATCTTGAAAATCATTATAAACTGTAAATGTTCATCATTTGATCCTGAATTCTTTGACATATTTTCTTCTCCAGATGATTCATAAAATTTTATATTATTATTATTCTTATCATATTTATAAGTAGAAAACATTAAAGAAAAATTATCCATATTAACCTATATATTTTATTTGGATTTAGAATCTATCTCATCTTCATAGATAATAAGAGTACCAATAAGATATATTTTTTAAAATATTTTTCGCCAAATGATTTTATAATGGGATATGAGATTCCTCTCCATCTAAGTGGTTGAATTATGAGTATTTTTAAATATTTTTCTAGTTCAGAACTATGTGATCCCAACATACTAATAGTATTTAAAACCTCTATAAGTCATCCCTTCAACTAATTATTGCACTATACTTCCATAATTCTAAAAGTATTGAGCATAAACTTGGCATTATTATATATAAGATATCACATGTTTTATATTCCTTCATAAGTTATTGATATAGTAATCCACATTTCATGTGCTATTGCACACTGTTAAACTCACTTGAATTCATTTAGACCTAGTACACATATGATAAAATTCATGGATTTAGTGTTTAGAACATAACTGGCTTTAGTATTATCATCCTATATATTGGGCTATGTATTAGGAATTTTATAGGGATTCATAGCTTTCTGAAAAACCTTCAGACTAAGTTCCTTTGAATGGATTATCATCCATGCCTTCCAACTATCATAATTCTCACAATTAAAGTAGAAATATCTTTCCATAGACACAAATTATTTTTTTTCAGTCATTATAACCAATTTCAAGATAATATCCCTACATCAACCTTAGAATGTTGATAACTGAAAGGCCACTTCCATGGATACCAATTGTTGTTCGGAGAACAATTACACTATGAATTAGGAGGGGTGAATTGAGTTATTAAAATTTTAATCACTTCAAAAACCCCACATCAAGGTTTTATAGAATATAATATTTTATTAATAAGATAATGCAACCGAAAAATATAATAATAAATAAAATATTGAACAAAGAAGATTTACAGTGGTTTAGGGAACAAAAATCACCTTGTCCACCCAACCAAATCATAACTCCAAGAGTTTGGTTATTTTAATTAAAAATAAGTCATTTTACCATGTATTTCCATTCCATTTCCTAGGGACTGTATGACTGAGTGTAAGAAATTGAAACATGGTACATTATTAGGAGCATTTAGCTAAGCTCCAATAAGGGTTTAAAAACACTGGACTTCATGGTTCTTTTACAAGGAACCTTCCTAAAAAAGATATAATAAATGGAGAGTTCATAGATGAATATCACATGTGTAAGATACACCTGATAGAAGAGAATAAATTTATATGAGAGAAGATAATAATGAAAATAAGCTTCAAGAGAGTATTATAAAAAAACATAAATGATGATATTGAAAGCAAAAAATTTGAAGTTTAGGCATATTATTAATTTTGAATAAAACAGAATAGTATACAAAGATTCAAAAGTGAGTGAGAGAGTTAATGGTGCAACTAATTTTGTTCTTGTGTATATTAACTTCTTAATAACATTGAAAAATCATGAAAAAATTATCCCTCAATTGAAAAACATTATATCCATAAAGTTCAGGCTTATAATTAAATTACACATGACCTTTTCTCAAAAATCACCTCAAAAACCATACTAAACATTAAATTATATTTTTATTTATTTTTATATTAGTACATGTTGTTTTTTATAATTAATTTTTTCATAAATGAGTAAACCAATAGTTAGTTCATGTACATAATAATTAATTTACCCCAAAAGTAATAAATAATAAGGCTACAAAATATATAGTCAATTTCATGACATCACATAGATAAATTCTACAAATTTAAATTCATGTAGCCAATTTGATCCATGTAATTGATTTTCACATAGTTGATTTATGCATGTATCTATATTTCATAGATTTTCTTTATGTAGATTATTTTTTTCACATATACATCTCACTCACATAGAGATATTTTATGTAGCTAAAAGAATTTCATAGCCATTTAGAACCACATAGCTGATTTCACCACATATCTAGATCACACAACTAATTATTTCACATAACCTATTCACCTAAACATTTGATAAATGTTGTATATTTCTCACAATGGTGATTCATTGAAGTATGTGATTTACAGAAGGAATATTTCATGACATAGTAGTTTTCACAGAGGTGATTCTTTCACATTACTTATTGACGTAGTTGATTGATCGACATAGGTATTTCTGTATGTATCCAAATTTCCATTATTATAAAAATTTCATAAAATATTCTATAAATTGTACACTTAATAGATTTAATATAAGACCTTATTTATATAAAGGTGGAATATGAAAATAATACTTAATGTAAATATCATTTGTAACATATGAATATTATTTGAGATCATCCAAACCTAAATTTCATGGAATATATTGGAAAAAAAATTAGTAGTGAAACATAAATTTTTATAAAAAATTGTGTGTAAACATAGTACATATAACTTTGTTCACATGTTTATGCATTGACATGATTATTATATATTTGTTCACAAGATTTCGTGTAGACATTATAACATTATGATTTGTTCTAAAATTTATGATTTATTGTACTTATGCAAAATTTATATGTTATTATATATTCCCAGGATATTATCCAAGGCCCATGTTTATTGTCTCATGGATCTATACTCTTATGACATTGTTAATGTCAAATAATTAGAGGATCATGTTGTAATATCAGTCCTTATGAACAACTCTTATACATCAGTGGTCTTTTTAGTAATGGATTTACCCCTTTCTTATATTTTCTTATATTTTTATGATATAGACATTGATTTCTTATTTTTAAGATTTCTTACCTTACTGAGGGTTTGATCTCATCCCATTCTTATGTTTATAATCACTTCATTATGAAGATGAGACTAACTTATGATAATTATATAAGGTATTCTACTGTATTTTGATTATGGATAAATTTTCATGAGTATCGTAAAATATGTATCTTATATAAATAATCCTCTAAGAAACTAATTTTTTTGTTCTTAGTATTGTTAAATTATTTGTGAGATTTAATGTGTAATAATTGAAGATAATGTGTAAATAATAATTTTTAGCTTTGGTAATATCATTTTGTGACAATGATAGATTGTAGAGAATGTTTTTTTGAATCGTGCCCTAGAGTGTCGATCTGGGGTGCCTCGATTAAGATAATAGAGAAACATGATGGTGTTTGGGTGATGATGGATCAAATTATTATGTTGGTTCATTTCTTTACCAATTTAGGATACATTTTATATTGATGAAATTGGGATTATTTATATAAAATTGGTCATTAGAATTCCTAGTTTTATAATCAGTATTATGTTAGATAAGGACCCAAGATTTATATCTAGATTCAATAAGTGGAATTTACTGTATTTCGTCACTAATTTCTGCCTAAAAAATACCATGATGTATTTATCAAGGTAACTTAACAAGTAAACTAAAATTATAATTGAATCATAAACTAAAATACCTGAACATTACTTCATAAAGAACTTGATACCATGTTGTAATTATAAAATGAAGAACTATAGTGCATACCTAATGCTGATGATCTACTACATCCATCATGATTTTAATCTTGATTAAGATCACCAAAGAAGAAGCTAAATGATGTCCCTATTCCATGTTGTATTCACAAGATGTTCGAAACACTAGAGGCTTGATATGTATCACTCTTTCTTCAATGGAATTCTAGTAAATCACTAGAAAAAATGAATAATGGAAAGATTTCTTTGATAGAGAGAGTATTTGGTCAGGCTGTATGAAAAATTCACCCACTCCAAAAAATTTGTGCTACAGTCATATATTTCTTAGGATAAATCTCATTATATTTCATTCATTTACTCAAGTGTTATAATTCATGAGTAAATGAAAATTTTCCATACAAGTATACATCACATAAATATATGTCTCATGTTTTCATCTTATTAAACACTTATAGTAATGATAAATCAACATGGAAGATTCCAGAATGATAATAATTATCATATGGATATCATGTATATATCATACCATATGATATGAAAAAATCATAAAATACAAGGGGATAGGGTAATGATATGGAATCTATATTTCATGACTTATGATATACTAGTATTTCCTCTTGAAACAGGGCCAAATTCATTATATGCATAATGGATTTAACATTTATATCCATCAGTATATCACTTTCACTAAAGCCTCATATACTTTTTTCTATTTCACTCTATACTATATCATATATAATGAGCTGTAAAAACATGTCCAAAAATAATTTTGGATATCTTCAAATTAACTATTGGAAAGATATAATTAACATTATAGTTTATCACATCATATGAAATACCTTGTGAATAAACATATAAAATTATTTTGGGTTAACTCTAAAACACTTGTAGATATTCTCTAAGAATAAAAATAAATACCAATTCAATCCACCATAGAGGGAGACCCCATCATCCTTTGTAGCATTAAAAGAAAATATAAATCACTAGATATATAAATATAAGAAAATATAGGACTTTATTAAAGTATTAGTTCTACTCAAGAAATAAATGGATCTAATTTGATAGTTATATAACACATGTATCTATACACCTTGGTCCACTAGCTATATCATATAAGAGAACGAATTATCATATAGACCCCTTTTATAAGAAATTGAGTGACCATGTTACACTGACTATATTAATCCCATAGAGCCTACTCATTCATTCTTTATTAACTATGTATAGACTGACCAGGTTAATGAATAAGTCAAAATTCACTCACCATTATGGAATAATACATCCTATTCATTTCTACCAAATAGCTATGCACATTATATAAAACTATAATAGAAGGGATTTTAACTTCCTAAATCTATCTCAATTGAGAGAGAATGTATCATAATCATCATATAATAGGAAAATCACATATTTGTTGAGCTCTAACCAACAATATGATTAGAAATATATTTGATCACCTCATTATTATAGAAGGCTCAAGGCTTGAGTAATAAATTTATCCATGTATGAAGGTTCTCATCCCGATCATCATTCCAACCTCAAGTAGTGAGGACTCTAAATATCAACCACACAACCCTAGTATACAAAATACATTGTGTATGGAACTCTACGTTGTGCAATTCATGGTATTTAAATGGACAAAGCACATTTTTTTCCTTATGATAATATAATGTATATGAGTATAATAATCATACTCAATATAACCATTCTATTACACTTGAATCTATTATACACCATGATGAACATCAGTTTTAGATAACTCAATATCATTCTTTGATAGGTAAAATATCATTTCACTTTAAGATACATATATTTATATATATATACATACATCCAATGTAAAGGATTGTGAAAATAGAGATTTATTATTATATAACATGATATATTTTATATTCATAAAATCCTTTAATAATACTTAACAAAACCATACATAAGAACCATTAAAATATATCATATATGATACACTACCAGATAAAAATTATGTATAATACACTATAGGGGTTCTGTTATACTCATTAAATCTCTGACTAACACCTCCCACATCACTATACCAATGTCTGATAAGTCCACCGACTAAATTTGTTACTAAGTGAAATCTATGAAGTAACACAATTTAAATAATGGGGATTCTTAATAACTATATTCCTAATATTAAACTCATATAATATGTTCAAACACTTTAACTCCGCATCATCCAATATTATTATATTAATAACATCTATTTTCTTTATAGAAATGGTTATATGTATTTCATCCACATTCGTGGAACTATTTCAATCAAACTTTTCCCATGAAGTCTTATGACAAATAATGTAACTATTTATGTTAATATTTTACCGACATGTGCTAAATAATTTTTGAATATAATGTGATATTCAATTATAATTTCAATTTCAATAATATTTTATTTGATAACATTTAAATTCTCAATGTCCAAATATAATGACACTAACCTTTAAATCATTATATTATCTATATAATATCATGTTAAGATATACAAACTACACCGTTTTTAGTAAATGAAAAATATTTCCATTTAGTAGGAATAATAAAAGAATAAATAATTTTTCTTATATAATATATAAAATTCTCTATGTTTGGATAATTTTCTCGAAAATAAGACTAATTTTTAAAATAATCCATTAATGTAGGAGGAATCTAAATTCCTCATATTTTAAAATACAAGTGGATAATTTATTTTATCATGGTTAAAAAACTTTTATCCATTCCAAATTTTTAAATATTTTATAGAATTTGATGAATCATATATCATGTGCATTTAATCCACCATCTCATATTGTTTATAAAAACTATTTATTTTTTGAAACTCATCTTATCATATAATAGTAATGATATAAAAATCCATTATTTAGATTGATTTGAGTTTCATTTCTTCCATAAAATTTAAATCCTTGATATTATAACTATCTTCTTCATCATTTGAATGAAAAATATAAGCCTTATCAATTATTTCCTTGATTTTAATCTTTTATATACTAACAACATTTGTGATGTATATATTTGGTACCACATCCACTTTAAAACTAAGGATTGAACATGAGTAAAACCTATAACTCATATCGATATTAAATGGAGTTTCAAAAACCACTTTAGGTAACCCATAAGATTCTATCATACTGAATAATTAATCCTAAGTATTGATAACTTTAGGTTTCAATGACACTAAATGGAAACTAAAAGACACATTATTGGACTTTCGTACTAAATTTTCTTATTCTAGGATGAAATTTTATCATATTTTACCATCAAAACATTACCAAAAAATGTAAAACATATACCCAGTTATTATTTCCCAAACACCATGATAAATTTTTTTAAAAATTTAATATATTTATATTTTTAGATAATTTATATTTATGAAAAAATTATAAACTCCTTTACCAGAATAATATGTAAATAAATCTCTTGTATCATAAATTCATTAATATACCTAATCCCCTTGAGTATATGAGTAGAGAATAAAGTTAATTTGGTAATTTATAATCGAGTAACATTCAAACTATAAGAGAACTAATCCTTTATTCTCATAAAAACCAATATACCAAGTGTTGAAAAACATCAATATCTGGTTACTCAGAAAGGGTTTATTTAACACATGTAATTTTTATTCTTTATTAATAACAATTCTTATATTTTGTACCCATAGTAAGAGTTTTTTATATTTTGAATCCCCTTTTCATGGATTGATATCAATGTTAAGTTAGATTGGGATGATGTTATTATATATTATAAAAAAATTTATCATATGAGTACCATATTATACAAACATTTAATAAGAAATTTTATAAAATATAGTCCCGCAAAAATGATGACTCTATTTAAACCATAACATGAATTAGTGGGATATAATACAAATCTCACTAAGAATTGGGTCTCATTAGAATTTATACCATCACCTATATATTTAGGTATTCCATCATCTTAATCATATCATATAGATAAATTCAAATATATGCATTTTGTAACCTAATCTTATTAGGGAATATTATCTAACCATAACCCAAATAAAATTACATGAACTAAAAATCAATCCTATTATGTTCACCCATTAATTTATTTCTTTAAAAAAGATAATATAGGGACCCTAACTTTATCATAACCTATATGGTTGGATGAGAATTTTTTTGAAAAGTGTTCTATTTGGATGAAATATAACTGTTTTTATTTTGAGTGGATTTTATATCCCCATATTATATATTAATATTAAATTTACATGTATTTACGATTATAATGATTTACTTGTGAATCTTATTCCTTCCACCAAATCAATGCGCTCAACCAATAATGATGTATAAATATCAATAATGCTAATAACTTATGATACTAACAAAAATTATAATAAAATTACTTTCATATATATCCAAATGAATCCAATGAATAAGGTATATGAAATAATTTCTTGAAATGGTTTTGAATTATGTGAAATTAATTATACCTACATGAGTAAGCCTCGAGCCATAAATAGTCAACCCTTACTTTTATTGACAAGGTATTAGCTAGGAGGCTAGTTAGTAGTCTGACCCAAAGTCCCTCTATCTAGAGATACATTACTCAAGATATATCTCAATTTCATCATAATTATAACACCTAATGTTTTAAATCCTGATTAACATCTTAATTCATTTTCATAATCTAGTACAGATCAAATTTAATGTTTAAGACAACTAAATCAATTATCATACCTACCATGGAAGTACTTGGATTTAGGTATGATAATCTTTATAAGAAGACAGAAAATTTTAAACTAAAAAATACAAAAAATATTCATAATATAAATAATTTTTATATATAAATAGTATATAAGGGAATAAAATAATGAAATAAAAAATTTAAATATTTAATCGTGAGGTACTATATTTATTAAAAATTTATAAATAAATATAAAAATTATAATGTTATAATTTAGCTATTAATAATGGAAAATCCAAAATTTAATAAATATATAAAATTTTAATTTATTTATAATATGAACACTTTTATATTATTATATGGAATTTACTATAAATAAATGATATTACATGAAATGTAAACATTTTATATTAAATATTTATTATTTAAAAATATAGATATTCTGTGTATAATATATTTATCATTTTTGAAACCATGATCAAATCATTTATTAAAACTCATTTTTATGTTCTTCAAATAATCTCCTCAAATAAGGAATTTATTTGACCAATTCAAATTATATATTACGAATAATTCATTTTATTATATATAAAAGAATATATATTTTTCCTTATATTGTTATTTATAAAATCTTTATAAATTATCCTAAAACTTTTTAAGTAAAAACTTTATTTATAAATAATGATTTATTCTACATAATTTTAAATAGGTGTTTAAATATCAATAATAAATATTATGGGTCATTCATTTAACAAATGTTTTAAAAATATTTAATAATTTATTAATTGATAGACAACTTTACAAATAAATAAATACCGAAATTTAACTATTCCTATAATTTATAATCATTTTATAAATCCTAAAACCCAATTTATAAATAAATTAAAAAAACAAAATTTTCTTATTATATCGTTTTTATTGATATAAATATGTTGTAGGAGGCAATATGCATTCTACACAAGAATGAATCCATGAATTCTGGCTATAGTAGCATTTTAATTAAGCACCTTGTTAGTATTATATCAATCACTATGAAACTCATGCTGGGTGAGCTAAAAATCGATAAACTAATACTCACAATAATATCCCATGATTAGATGACTTCAGCGTAACAATAATATTGTGTATTAATGGATTAAATGTGATTAATCCATTAAGTATTTGATATATTTGGTATCATGACCTATGATATATGGGTTATGTGTAAGTTTTATTTTCTGTATGTGGACCTGTATCCCATCATGAACCAGTATAAAATATTATTTATATTTCTTATAGTACATCATAGTGGCTGATAAGAGTTGTCTCTCTTGTGAAGCCTTTGGATTCCAAGTAAATTACTAAATAATCTAAAAAATTATTTTATTTTTGGAATATTTATATTTTTGGAATAAATAAATAAATGTGGGATGAGAATTAAAATGGAAAATAGGACAGTAAACATGCAATGTAAGGTAGAAATAATTAATGATATTGAAATTTAAGGAAATACTCCCAAGAGGATCATCCAAAGTGAGACGCTATTAATTCATTATTAATATCATACCTACTTAATGATCACACACCATTATATGTGTGATAATTCTCTTCCACATATATGGTGAATATAAAGTTCACCTAATGATCTCCTAGTATATAACACATCCATCTCCACCATGGTATGTATGTTAAAGGGATCCTCAATTGAGAGCACCCCCTATGACAACCCTTCTTTTTATTACAACTTAAGCATGCTTTATTACATAAAACTTCACTTGATACAACAAAGAAGATCGAGAGGTTTAGTGTCTTTGGGGCTTAGGATCATTACATAAAAAATTTACACTTGAAAAACATCATCTTTATTGAAAACTTCCTTTACATGACCACTACATTCCTTCGTACTTAGCATTGCATGGGATAACCTGAGGACATGCATAAGAAAAGGGTGAGCAATAAAGCCCAGTAAGGGAGTACACAATGAATAACATGAGGAGTACAATACATGTTAGGAAATAGGAACATCAATAGAGCATTATAGTAACATGAACATAAAGTCATGATAAAGCATGATAACCATAACATGGAAATGTGGCAACAACACTTAACATTGAATTAGCATGAGTCATGGCTCATTGCACATGGAGCATGAGTAAACCCTCATTGCACTTGAAGCATGAGTAAAACCTCGTTGCACTTGAATTAGCATGAGTCAACACTCATTGCACATGGCGTATCATGATACTATACTTTACCCAATGCATTGGAGCGCTATAAAGGGTGCACCCTTCTTAAACATTTCATTTCATGCATAAGTGTGCCACATGGATCATAAAACATGGATTCATAAAACATAATAATTTATTCCACGATAATGGAATGTGGAATTCATACATGAAACTTTATAATCAATTAGTAAATGTGCATAAAGGTGAATACCCTTGATGGAGAAATGGGCATGGTATTCACTACACAATGATATTGGCTTAGAAAATCGATGTGATTTCGGCAGCGTAATGGCGTGACATAAGAATTCATAAAAATGTTTGATGAGAGAGAAAGGGGTTCCTCATCATATTTAAATGTAATGGACAGTAATGAGGTCATATAGATACATTTACCAACAATTGAAAAGGAATTTATATTCATGATACAAAAGTATTGCTTGAATATAGAAGGGGAGAAAAAGGTTCCTTTCGGAATTTCAGCATAGTAACGGGTGTACAAGGGAGGCATTTAATGAGAGAGAAAGGGGTCTCCCATCATTCAAACAATAAGAGGGAAGTATGGAAGAGGAGCGAAACCATACCCCAACATTCATAATTGAAATTAAAAGGGCAATACAACTTAAAGAAAATTGACAAAAATGAGAAAGGAAGAAAAAACCCTTACTTAGAAGTGTGCTTCCAAAGGTTAGAGAGAGGCTTTTGAGAAGCTTCTTGGGAGCTTGGGGAACCTTGGGAGGATTCTAGATAGAGTAGGGCAGAGGTTGGATGAACTCCAAGGTATTTTAGTGAGGAGGAAGTGGGAGCTTGGGTGGGTTTATATAGGAAAGGTGAGAGAATTCTTTATTATTTAGGTTTGGGACCCCTTATATTAAAATAATCCAAACCACAAACCATACCATGGTATTTTCCCATGGTTTCTAGAAAAGGAAATAGGAAAACAATATTTTACAAGCCCAAGGTCCGAACTTATTAAAAAATTAGGGTTGCTTATGTGGAGGTGAGTCACACTCCCATGGAAATTAATTTAAAAAGGCAAAGTGTTGAATAAGTCTTGAGGGCTCCATTAATGCTTTGAAAAGTAAGTCAAAGAAACCCAAAAACTAATTCTTTTAATTATAAAACACATATTGGACGAACATAAGGATTATGGTATTTTATTACATCACCATTGGGTCATTATGATGTCATAAAACACATTATATATTTAAATGGTATTTAATTTTTACCCAAACATTTGACTGTCTCAGAAAATTATGAAAAATTCACCATTGGATAATTTCGACGTCCTGATTCCAAAAATAATATTTATTTTATCTAAATAATTTTCTAAATATGTTAATTTTCACTTTTAAAATAAAAACCGACATTTATAAAAAAATTCACAGGTTTTGACAGAAATTGCTTTCAAACCTTAATAAAAATTTTAATTGCATTCATAAAATTATAAGATCATTTATTTTTAATAAAAATTAATGTAATATTAATAATAATATTTTATTAAAATATTATTTAATTAAAAAATCCTTTAATTTAATAAAATATAATTCTTAATTAAATAATAACTAAAAACACCATTTGTACTTTAAAAACTAATTACAATGTATAAAAAATGACTAGAAATTATATTCATTATTATATACAAAAATAATGTACATGAAAATGATGCTACTTATTTGTAACATAACCCTTTAAAATAGCCACATAAGACCTATGGGTAAGGTGTGCGATGGTGACAGACTCTTGGGGCGGCTCGGATAACATCATTCGAGTGGTAATTTCAATCAACTTACACTTTTCCCGTAGACGATCACGTTCGATCTTGACTTGATGAAGCTCAGATTGGGCTTGGTCAAGGGAAAAGCCCAAATACGCCACCACTTTTCCGAGCTCTGACAAATGGGCTTCGTAAGGGGAAATTCTACTGGATGAGGCCATCGCTTCCTTTTTCTGAGTAGAAATGGGTTCATTAAAGCCTTATATTTATACTACTCAGATGATAACTGTTCAACGGCTATAAAAGTAACGGTCAAAAATCTTAACGTAAAACTAAAGAAGTTGACATCTTATAAAAACATTTTTCATAAAGAAACATTTAACTGGATCAAGAGGGATTTTCTATTAATGAAACTTTGGGTCGTTACAATATTCCCCCCTTAAGAAATTTCGCCCTCGAAATTTTCCTTTTCCCACACTAAAAAAAATGTTTTTAACTCAGCTTCATCATATCCTCCAACTCCCAAGTTGCTTCTTCAACCTTCTGGTTTCTCCACAACACCTTGATGAGGGGCATTGTCTTATTTCGTAGAACTTTTTCTCTATGATCTAAGATCTTCACTGGTTGCTCCTCATAAGAAAGATCGTCTTCTAATTGTACCACCTCGGAAGAGAGTACATGTGAAGGGTCTGGTATATACTTCCTTAAGAGGGATACATGGAAGACATCATGCACCTTGGCCATAGTAGGTAGAAGTGCTAGTCGATAGGCCACAACCCCAACACGATCAAGAATCTCGAAGGGGCCGATGTACCTTGGACTTAACTTCCCTTTCTTTCCAAACCTCATGACCTTCTTCCACGGAGATATGCATAAAAACACCATGTCTCTGACTTTAAACTCAAGGTCTCATCGACGATTATCTGCATAACTCTTTTTTCGACTTTGGGCTGCCTTGATATGCTACTGAATAGTTTTCACCTTCTCCACCATTTCTTCGACCATTTCTGGTCCAAACAGCTTACGTTCACCGACCTCATCCCAACATGCCAGTGTTCTACACCTTTTCCCATACAGGGCTTCATATGGTGCCATTTGGATGCTCGAGTGGAAACTATTATTATAAGAGAACTCAACCAGAGGAAGATGTTGATCCCATCCTCCTTTAAAGTCCATTGAGCATGCTCTCAACATATCCTCAAGTGTTTGGATAGTCCGCTCGGATTGGCCATCAGTTTGAGGATGATAGGCCGTACTGAAGTTGAGTTCAGTATTCAGAGCTTTTTGAAGACTCTTCCAAAACTTATAGGTGAATCTTAGATCTCGGTCAGAAACAATAGATAGTGGTACTCCATGCAACCGTACCACATCCCTGATATATATCTGTGCCAGTTGATCCAAAGTTAAATCCTCTCGAATAGCAATGAAGTGTGCAGTCTTTGTAAGACGATCCACAACAACCCAGATTGCATTGTTGCCTTTGGATGTCCTTGGAAGTCCAGTGACAAAGTCCATGGTGATGTTCTCCCATTTCCATTCTGGTATGGGCAATGGATGCATCATCCCCTTAGACTTCTGCCTCTCTGCCTTCGCTTGTTGACACACCAGACACTTTGATGTATATTCAGCGATCTCCTTCTTCATATTATCCCACCAAAAGTTTTCTCGGAGATCTCGATACATCTTTGTGCTCCTTGGGTGAATAGAGAAATTTGAACTATGTGCATCATCCAAAAGTTCCTTCTTCAGCTCCGAACTTGATGGAACACATAGTCTTTTCCCAAACCGCACAATTCCTTCTTCATTAACATTAAACTCTGAGGATTTTCCCTTTTTGATAGCTTCCACTTTTTCTTGGATTCCTGCATCATCCTTTTGAGCATCCTTTATCCTTTCCAAAATAGATGGTTGAGCAATCATTTGTTAAAGGATTGATGATGTTCCCTTCTTTATGATTCCCACATCCATCTTCATCAAGTCTAAGAAGATTGGATCCTTCTCAATTCTCATCATTGATAGAATAGCTGGATCCTTTCTACTTAGGGCATCTGCCACCTTGTTCACTTTCCCAGGGTGGTAATGTATTGAACAGTCATAATCCTTGATGAGATCTATCCATCTTCTCTGGCGCATATTAAGCTCTTTCTGTGTGAATATATATTTAAGACTCTTGTGGTCAGTATATATCTCACATTTCTCTCCATAGAGATAATGCCTCCAGATTTTCAAGGCAAAGATCACCGCCGCCAACTCCAGATCATGCGTTGGATAGTTTCGCTCATGGATTTTCAACTGCCTTCAGGCATAGGATATCACTTTATCATTCTACATCAGCACACATCCTAAGCCCCTCTTCGAAGCATCACTGAATACCACAAAAAGCTCCCCACTTGTGGGTAAAGTGAGCACGAGTGCAGTGATAAGCCTCCTTTTAAACTCCTTGAAGCTTTCTTCGCATTCATCACTATGAGAAAACTTTTCTCCCTTTCGAGTTAGCTTGGAAAGAGGGTTGGACAATCGTGAGAAATTTCTCACAAATCGTCGATAATATCCAGCTAACCCCAAGAAGCTACGGATATTAGTTACCGATGTTGGACTCAGCCATCCCTCAATTGCATCTATTTTGGAGGGGTCAATAGATATCCCATTGCTTGTGATGATATGGCCCAAGAATGAGACTTCGTTCAACCAGAACTCACACTTGCTATACTTGGCATAGAGCTTCTCCTTGCACAAAGTCTCTAGTACAGTTCTTAAATGCTCCTCATGGTCCTCCTTGGTTTTGGAGTATATTAGAATATCATCTATAAAGACTACCACAAATTTGTCTAGGTAATCTCTAAAGACTATATTCATCAAGTACATGAATATTTCTGGAGAATTGGTGAGTCGGAAAGGCATTACTATGAATTCATAGTGCCCGTACCTTCTACGAAAAGCAGTCTTGAGGATATCTTCCTTCTTCACCCTTACTTGATAATATCCTGACCGCAAGTCCACCTTGGAGAAGTATTGTGCTCCACGCAGCTGATCAAACAAGTCATCGATTCTTGGGAGAGGATACTTGTTATTTATCGTGATTTTGTTAAGTTCAAGATAATCGATTCAAAGCCGCATTGACCCATCCTTCTTCTTGACGAAGAGGACTGGTACACCCCATGGTGATGCACTTGGGCGTATAAACCCTTTATCTATATTCTCATGTAGTTGTTTCTTCAGCTCTTCAAGCTCAACAAAAACCATTATATGTGGAGTCTTGGATATTGGTAGCTCCCCAGGTATAAGTTCAATTGAGAACTCAACATCACTTCTTGGAGGAAGACCAGGAAGTTCCTCGGGAAATACTTCAGCAAATTCCCTCACAATAGGCATTTCTTCAAGGGTGGTTTCTTCCTTGGACTCAATCATCTGAGCCAGATATGCGTGCTCATAAGGAAGTAATATCCATGATTGAGATGATGGAGCTAAATGAGAATCATCTTCCTCCTGACACTTGTAAAGAATCGGGGGTCGATTCTCCATATGGAGTGTGATTTCCCTCTCCCAAAAATTTATGTTGGCTCTATATAAGGAAAGCCAATCCATGCCAAGAATTGCATTAAATTCCACCAGAGGGAGTATGATGAGGTTCGCCGGGAAATTCAATCCACAGATTATTACAGGGGAGGACTTATACTCATGGGATGCAATGATTGCCCCATTTCCTGTACTCACCGACATCTTTACTTCCATGATTTGTGGTGGTGCAGGGATTGTTCTACTAAACTTTTGAGATATAAAAGAATGCGTAGAACCTGAATCAAAAAGTACGTTCGCTATTCTTGAATGAATAACTAGCATACCTGTCACCACTTCATTTTTGGGGTTCACTTTGGCAGAAGTGATGGCAAAAGTTCTTCCTTGCTGTCTTGGAGGTTGCTGGTTGCCACCGATAACCCTTGGATTAGGGCACTGATTTGCAAAATGACCCAGTTCTTTGCATCTGTAGCATTGAACAACGCGTTGAGGTTCGAAAGAAGCGTTCCTCTCCTCTGTCTCAGCCGCAGGTCCTTCTTGCTGACAGTTAACAACTAGGTGCCCTTCTCTTCCAAACTTGAAGCATTTTCTTGTCCCCCTAAGGCAATTTTCAGGGTGCTTCTTTCCACACTTTTGGCAAGTGGGGTGCTGTAATTTCTTAGCACCGTTGGATTTATCCATCGGACCACCAGCATTGAAGTCCACATTACGCTTCTTGTCCCCATGATACCCCTGTGATTCTCTGATCTCCATTTCATCCTTGATGGCACATCAGACAATTTCCTCATAGCTGTCGAAGTCACGGATCGCTAATGCTTTCCGCAAGCTAGGCTTCAGCCCACCAAAGAAGCGGTCAACCTTGCATTCGAGGGTAACGACAAAGCCAGAAGCGTATCATGCAAGCCTTGTGAAGTTTTCCACGTATGCTCCCATAGATTCTTCATCTTTCTGTTTGAGGGAACGAAAGTCCCTTTCCATCTTAAGACTAAGGGTGCGTGGAAAATATTTATCAAAAAACATCTTCCGGAATTCCTTCCATTCCAAATCCTCGATCTCCTCCTCATGTTTCATATTTTTGATCAACGTCCACCATTGATCAGCTTCACCCTCCATACGATAAGCCGCCAGGAGAACCTTCTCTTTTTCAGAGCATTGGAGGATGGAGAATATCTTTTCAATGGAGTTGATCCATTGTTCAGCGATCGTGGGATCGAATGATCCACTAAAAGTAGGAGGCCTTTGCCTCATGAAGCTTTTAATAGTGACTTGTTCTTTCTTAGGGGGGGGGTTGAACATTCCTCTTGACCAGTGTTTCTATTCAAAACTTGAGTTACCTGAGAGAGAAGCGTGAAAAGGTTCACGATTCCTGCTCCCATTGGATTGGGCATCTCATAAGTACAATCATCACACTGATCTTCACAACGGTTGTTAGCTCGAGTTCTCCTATTACCGTCCATTGGCTGGAATAAAAGGAAAGTTAGGGGTAACACATAAAGGGTAATACAAAGACAAAAGTTGATGACTTATAAATAAACTTTAATCTCTTTAACTCATGAGTCTATAGGATTCAATCCAGGATTTTCATGATCTTCCTTCTAACATATATTCTTAGGGGTATTTTTCCCTTAATAAGGGTTCATACTAAGATTGTGAATTTATCAAAACATATCGCCCGGGAGTGTCATAACCAATAGTGCAGCAAGGCCCGTTGTTGTGCACCAGTTCCCCTTCGAGTCTTGCTCAAAGCGGTGTTTTCGGGTTTTACCCCTAGGATACATCTGTTCCAGAGCCGCCTCTACCTCCTCGTATCCAGACAGGGATTTATTTGTTTGATGAACCACTTACATAGTATTTACCAAAACTTAGGGATGTTTTTATTATACTTAGTCTTGTATCTAAGGCTTTACTAGGGTTTCCTAATCCCAAAAATAACTAAACCTATCCTCTGATACCAACTATGACAACCCCACTTTTTATTACAAATTAAGCATGCTTTATTACATAAAAATTCACTTGATACAACAAAGATGATCGAGAGGTTTAGTGTCTTTGGGGATTAGGATCATTACATAAAAACTATAAACTTGAAAAACATCATCTTAATTGAAAACTTCCTTTACATGACCACTACATTCCTTCGTACTTAGCATTGCATGGGATAACCTGAGGACATGCATAAGAAAAGGGTGAGCTATAAAGACTAGTAAGGGAGTACACAATGAATAACATGAGGAGTACAATACATGTTAGGCAATAGGAATATCAATAGAGCATTAGAGTAACATGAACATAAAGGCATGATAAAGCATGATAACCATAACATGGAAATGTGGCAACAACACTTAACATTGAATTAGCATGAGCCAAGGCTCATTGAACATGGAGCATGAGTAAACCCTCATTGCACTTGAAGAACGAGTAAACCCTCGTTGCACTTGAATTATCATGAGTCAACACTCATTGCACATGACGTATCATGATACTATACTTTACCCAATGCATTGGAGCGCTATAAAGGGCGCACCCTTCTTAAACATTTCATTTCATGCATTAGTGTGCCACATGGATCATAAAACATGGATTCATAAAACATAATCATTTATTCCACGATAAAGGAATGTGGAATTCATAAATGGAACTTTATAATAAATTAGTAAATGTGAATAAAGGTGAATACCCTTGATGGAGAAATGGGCATGGTATTCCCTACACAATGATATTGCCTTAGAAAATCGGTGTGATTTCGGCAGCGTAACGGCGTGACATAAGAATTCATAAAAATGGTTGATGAGAGAGAAAGGGGTTCCTCATCATATTTAAATGTAATGGGAAGTAAGGAGGTCATATAGATACATGTCCCAAAAATTGAAAAGGAATTTAGATTCATGATACAAAAGTATTGCTTGAATATAGAAGGGGAGAAAAAGGTTCCTTTCGGAATTTCGGCATAGTAACGGGTGTACATGGGAGGCATTTAATGAGAGAGAAAGGGGTCTCCCATCATTCAAACAATAAGAGGGAAGCATGGGAGATGTGTAAAAACATACCCCAACATTCATAATTGAAATTAAAATGGCAATACAACTTAAAGAAAATTGACAAAAATGAGAAAGGAAGAAAAAACCCTTACATGGAAGTGTGCTTCCAAAGGCTAGAGAGAGGCTTGTGAGAGGCTTCTTGGGAGCTTGGGGCACCTTGGGAGGATTCTATAGAGAGTAGGGAAGAGGTTGGAAGAACTCAAAGGGATTTTAGTGAGGAGGAAGTGGGAGCTTGGGTGGGTTTATATAGGAAAGGTGAGAGAATTCTTTATTATTTAGGTTTGGGACCCCTTATATTAAAATAATCCAAACCACAAACCATCCCATGGTATTTTCCCATGGTTTCTGGAAAAGGAAAGAGGAAAAAAATATTTTACAAGGACATGGTCCGAACGTATTAAAAAATTAGGGTTGCTTATGTAGAGGTGAGTCACACTCCCAGGGAAATTAATTTAAAAAGGCAAAGTGTTGAATAAGTCTTGAGGGCTCCATTAATGCTTTGAAAAGTAAGTCAAACAAACCCAAAAATTAATTATTTTAATGATAAAACACATATTGGCCGAAAATAAGGATTATGGTATTTTATTACATCACCATTGGGTCATTATGATGTCATAAAACACATTATATATTTAAATGGTATTTAATTTTTACCCAAACATTTGACTGTCTCAGAAAATTATGAAAAATTCACCGTTGGATAATTTCGACGTCCTGATTCCAAAAATAATATTTATTTTATCTAAATAATTTTCTAAATATGTGAATTTTCAATTTTAAAATAAAAACCGACATTTATAAAAAAATTCACGGGTTTTGACAGAAATGGATTTCAAACCTTAATAAAAATTTTAATTGCATTCATAAAATTATAAGATCATTTATATTTAATAAAAATTAATGTAATATTAATAATAATATTTTATTAAAATATTATTGAATTCAAAAATCCTTTAATTTAATAAAATATAATCCTTAATTAAATAATAACTAAAAACACCATTTGTACTTTAAAAACTAATTACAATGTATCAAAAAATGACTAGAAATTATATTCATTATTATATCAAAAAATAATGTACATGAACATGGTGCTACTTATTTGTTACATAACCCATTAAAATAGCCGCATAAGACCTAAGGGTAAGGTGTGCGATGGTGACAGACTCTTGGGGCGGCTCGGATAACATCGCTCGAGTGGTAATTTCAATCAACTCCCACTTTTCCCGTAGACGATCACGTTCGAGCTTGACTTGATGAAGCTCATATTGGGCTTGGTCAAGGGCAAAGCTGAAAGACGCCACCTCTTTTACGATCTCTGAAAAATGGGCTTCGTAAGGGGAAATTCTACTGGATGAGGCCATCGCTTCCTTTGTCTGAGTAGAAATGGGTTCATTAAAGCCTTATATTTATACTACTCAGATGATCACTGTTCAACGACTATAAAAGTAACGGTCAGAAATCTTAACGTAAAACTAAAGAATTTGACATCTTATAAAAACATTTTTCATAAAGAAACATTTAACTGGATCAAGAGGGATTTTCTATTAATGAAACTTTGAGTCGTTACACCCCCTAACTCATATTTTTACTATAAAAATACACCCATTCAACACTATATTATCAAGGATCCATAGTATTCCCAAATGATAATGAAAGGTATGGATAATAGTATAAAATAATGGGTTAAAACTAAGATAAACATAATGGGGGAACACTATCACCATTCCCCAATAATTGTTATCCTCAAATAACCCTATGATTATAAGAAAAATTAAACATAATATTGTAGATACTTGGGTTTAACATTGGATTCCTTCCCCGAGATATCCCTTGAGTTAGTCACTCATCATCATAAGTGTTATAAATCATAGTGAATAAAGAAAAAGGAAATAAAACATGATAAAAGGTAGAAAAATAGGACACTATAGTAGATATGAAGAATGAGATTACATTATAAAAGGAAAACCAATAGAAAATATAAAATTAAATCCCTTTTATATTATTAAAAGGTTAGAGGTACATTTTTGAACTCTAAGAATCTAATTAAATGGAAGTATTCCCTTAAAAATGGAGGGGAAAAATTTAAATAGGGGAAAGAATGTAGTAAGGATTGTGGTGGTTCAAAATCTAGTACCATTTCTAGTTAAACTTTCCACATGTGTATGTATCGATCTAATCATTTTCTTCTATGTCGTAGTGGATTTGTAATATTATGTTCAATTCTCACCCATCATCTTGAGGACCTAAATGACACTAAGAGTTGGAAAAAAATTAAAAAATTATAATTAGTTAAAACAACTAAAACAATTTAATTTAAACATATATAAATGACTAAAAATCTCATTGACCAACACAACATGGTGGAATTTATAAAAAGAGGTGTGGTCCCCACCCAACACACCCCCATATATAATACACATAAAACCCCAATTTAATCTCTAATTATAGTAGGAAATTTTATTTAATTTGGTCCAAAACACTTGAGAAAATCTAAATAGTGATGTACCATACTAAAAACAACATGTTACAACATATTAATAGCATATCTGGTCCGCCTCTATGAAATATGAGTAAAATACACATTTATTAGGATGATTTACAATATTCAATGGTCAAATAATTAAAAACCACGACCAAAATAAATGGAATAAATGGTAAATTAAATGAAATAATTGAGAAATACACAGGAATAAACATTCCTAGATTCACGAAAAAATAAAAAAAAACCCTTCTCAAAGTGGATAAAATGAAGGGGAGTTTTTTTCATTCATACATCTCATGTTCAATGCATCGATTAAAAAGAAAGGGGTTTTGATGTAGCACCATATTTTATAAACAACCCATGATTACATGATTTATGGAATGTTTTTAAATTTGTTTATTTCTAAGAACTTTTAGGTATATATTTTTCAAGAATTAGGAAAACCATTACATTACATAGGGAACACTGACATACAATGTCTACTTTTTTTCTCAAAAATGAGATTCTCAGGTTACTAGTATTATTTCATTCATGAAACACTTGCTTCATTCATGCACAATTTCCATTATTCAAAGCTAGACTTCATTATAGTTATTACTCATCCTTAATATCTATTAAAAACATTTGAAAATGTGGGATGAGGAAAAAAAATCTAGGTGGATATAAAAATAAATTAAATCCATTAACACATTTATAATTCATGAAAACCCATCGTTAGGATTGCCTTTTTTACATAGTAAAATTTTGATCTCAAAATAATCATTTATCTACGCATTAAATAAATGATAATTCCCAATGTTTTCATTAAAAAATTAATCCCTGCATAAATACAAAATCATAATTCAAGAAATATTTACCATAAAAACAATCGAACCACATTTATAAGACTATAAAAATTAATTTAAATAATAAACTCATTTTTTAACTTTTCAAATAAAATGATTTTTATAAAATACCATTTATAAGGATAGATAAAACTTATAGTAAACATATATAATCATACTTTCATCTTGGAGTCACCTAATAGGATTATTGCAACATTTTATTTAGAGTGACATATATCAATTAACTTTATCACTTCATAGGAGGAACTTATTACATGTTATCCCAATCCACATTATCATAGAGAAACATACATAAATTAAATTTCTCACATCACAGGATTAATTAACTCCATCCACATTTTATTAAGAGTAACATAACCAGTTAAATATATCGCTTTACCTAATTCATTATAGAACTTTAACAAACTCGCCCATCACATAATGAAAATAGTCCCCTAAAGGTTTGGGTTTAATCTCCATTCTTGCATGTATTAATGATTAACATGTGTAAATTTTCATAATAAATGCATTTAATACCTTATACTTTTCATAATAATAAAATATAATCTTCATTTTATCTCCCAAACAAATACACTTTCATTTATCTTATAAAAATGAGATGAAATATCATCTTTATTTAAAAACATTTAAAACCTAAAAATTTCTAGTACAAAAAGAAAAGTATCATCTTTAAAAAACCATTGAAACATGATAATAATGAATAATAGTAATGTAAGGATAAGATAGATGTATAATACATTCATTCATCATACATTAATAAAACATTATTTTCTAATTTGGAAAAAGATTAAAAAGTGACCCATTCTAAAAACAAACAAAAGATTCATTTTTGAAAAAATTTATAAACAGTAATAGATAGTTAAAAATGAAATTTTAAAATAATGTAAGTACAAATACAAATATTCATGAAAGATTTTAGTTAAAATATACATATAAGTCATTGATTTTGAAAAGAGAACCACAAAATAATGTTTTAATGAAAATCACTATTCACTATGGTAACTTTTGAATCAAATAGATGATGAATAGTAGAAAAATAATAATATTTGTAAAAAACGTGAATTTTATAATATGAATGATAAAAAACATCTATATGAATATATATACACCATAAAAAATAAAACATGTTGTGAAAATGGAATGAATCTTAATGTAAGGAAATTAAGATGATAAATATATTACATTGAGTCCTGAATAATTTTGTATGTTCTCTAAATACTGAATAATAAAATTATATTCATTTTGTACATTCTTAATTAATTATTCCATATTTATTACATTATCATTACTAACCTTTATTTCCTTTATTTATGTGACTTCTCAAGTTAATAAATATATAAAGTTTACAATGGATGTTTTGAGGTTATTTGGTTTGTAACCTCAAAACAACATCATTGCATTGATTTTTGCCAAATATTTCATTATTAAATCATATTAAGAGTAACAATGATGATATAATTCATATTTTAATACATAAAATATATCTTTTCAACCATCCATATATGAATTTCATGAAAAAATAAGTACATCAGTTTATGGTGACATTTTTCTCTACGTATGCATGAATACAGTTTACAATTTTCTAATGGGTGAAAAAAATAAAGAATATAATGTTTTAATTTCATTAAATCATAAATATGTTATAAATTTCAAACTTATTCATTTATTACATCCTTATAGACACTTATGTGAGGCTCTAATGAAAAACAAATCACATCACATTATTGAGATGGTAGTCCACATGTCTTTATAATTTTTTTTCTAATTTTCCATCACATAGAAAATATGATTGAACATGTTTATAATAGAAAAATAAAAAAAATTATGTTTATTAGATATACTTATGTTAATATATTTTAATGTTTTTGAGAGGTTTGAAGGTTGTAGAAGAAAAAATAAACTTAAAATAAATTTGTTTCGACTTATACCTCCTCTTTTGATACCCTCTTTTATAATGAGTTAAATGACATTGAAGAATAGTTTATGGTCACAAAATTGGATTTATTACATGTTAATAGAAGTATATAAGGGTATTATAAATTGTTTTAGTGAACAATGAACATGATTTGTGTTTTTAAAAGGTTAAAGTGAGTCCTTTTTCGTGAAAAATTTAATGGAATTTTTAGAAATTTTATATATTTAAGGCCCGTTAAGGTAATTTGAAAAATTAAAAGATTAAAATACATGGTAAATTCATGTTATAGTGGAAAATTTCCTATAAAATTGCGTAATATTACAATTTTGATGATTTTTAAGTTTTTTTATAAATATTTTTTAATCAATAAAAACCATTTAAGATCATTTTTGGGACTATTCACTAAATCAGTCATTAAAGGAATGAAGTTAATAATAGAATTATAATATAAATAATTAAACCATAAATAATAATTTATAATTTTCCCTGAAATTCATGGAAAACAATAATTTATCAAAATAATATTACTTTTTATGTCTTTAGAAATCATTTATATAATTTTTATGAAACAAGAACAAACTCTCTATCAGCATTGTGTAAACATTTTAGGTAATATTACATCAATAAAAATAAAAAATGAAATAATTTCATTAATATAGTTTATTATTAATCATTTTATCACCAACATTCATTCATATATAATTTTTTATCTATATCCATATCATGAGAACTTAATATGCGAGAGACGTTGAATTTTTGAAATTACTCTTAACTTAATATAAAAAAAAGGATTTAACAAGATGGAAGTGTAAAAAAATAATTTTTTTAAATATCATATTATTATAGTGGAATTAAGCACATAAAATTAAATAAATTCAAGTTTAGGATTTATTTTAAGAAATTTTCCCTTCGTTTGAACCTCCTTTAACCCATTTTACCCATTATCGTGATGATAAATGTTTACCAAGATTTCTATTCATTAGGAATGATTTTGAATTTGAGAATATTACTTATTTTTAAACTCAAAATTAAATACCCATTCCATTTTTCATGATCCAGTTTACAAAAATTGATGAAGTTAAATTTAATATAAGTTCAAAAAATTCATGGAAAATCATTTTTAGAATAATACACATTTTAAGCATAATTTTTTGTAATTCCAAATTCCAGTTTAATGATGATTACTATTGAATTAATTCAATTAGTTTAAATAAAATGAAACTTATGATAATTTCAAACAAATAAAAAAAGAAAATTAAAGATAAAAATTCTTTTATTAAAATAAATGAAATGTCAGTTTTTACACAATTGATAAATTTTACAATTCACTGAAAAATCAATTTTCCAGCAACATCCATAAAATTTATCTAAAGATTATTTTTTCAAAATGATTCCAAAAATTATTTCCATTTTATTAAATTAAATTTCAATATTTGGTATAAATTAATCATTATATGCATAGAAAAAATCAATTAAATTTAATTTTGATGAAAAGTATTTTTTGAATAATAAAATGAATTTATAATAATTATATATCTCATAAACACAAGTAGATGAATGTAAATTTATTTTATTAAATATATGATCTATAAATTTATTTATAATCATTCTTATATAGAGGTTAAATTAATTTCCATTGAGAGAAATACATCTCACTCATCAATATGTTTTCAAAAAAATATATATTTTAATTATATATGACCTTATTTAAAATCGAGTTATTATTTCCTTGTAACACCCCAAGATTTCATAGTACGTCATCTTTTCAAAGTAATTCAATAACTTGCGCAACATGCAACACCAAGTTTGAGTGCACCAGAACTTACCAAACTAGCCATTCCAAAAGCGGTTATGAATAGTGTAAAATGAATTTTTAATTTTGTATACTCCATAAAATTTTACAATCCATATTATGTGTTTCATAGACAAAATTTGAGAACAAATTCTTTTTTTCAGATAAAAGAAGTGTTTTTCAAAAAAATGAAATTTTACCACCTTTTAATGGTGAACCTTTTTAAAATCCAATATTTGAAACTTTTATTTATTCAATTTTACAAAATAAACTATTTCTTTAGAATTGGGACATAAAAATTTTGTTTCGATAAAGGTTTGGTGTTTTTCTGATAACTTTCATATTTATGTGAATAGAGAAAATATTAAATTTTAACAAAAAACAAATTTTTTAATCAAAATAATTTATAGTGTTAAAATATACATTTGAATGGGTTTTAAGTATAATTAGATTATATGTTTATCATTTAATAAATTTTTTGTCATTACAAGTAATTTCACATTTAAATTTGACATAAACGCATGGCAATATTTTGATAGGTTTTATTTTTTAAAAACCCGCTTTTTGGTTTTAAAAACAGGAATTAATTTTAAATTAATAAATGAAACTTCTTTGTTTTGAATTTGGTAAAATAGACTTCATTTCGTAATTCTGAATATCAAAATTAACTTAGGGTGAATTTTTGGTATTTTTCTAAAAACATTCAATTTTTGATTAATAGTGAAAAATACTGCGTTATTGTTTAAAACAGACTTTTTATTTAAGTAATTATTTATTTGTTTTAATTCATTTCAGATCAAAATAGATACAAATACCTATATATGTTCAATGTAATTCATTGGAGTCATTTTATAATAAGTTTATATATATAAAAGTTTATTGAACATTTTACCGTATTTTACCCACCTTCTATGAACATTTGAAAATTTGCATAAAACATAATTTTACAACTTTTGTGAGTTGAATTTCAAAAATCCAAGAGACACAGTTAACCTTAGTGAGTAAAATGTGGTTCAATAATATGAAGATAATTTTTGGTGAATGTTAAGTTTTCAATTTTATTTACCACGGTTAAAAGTAAATAGGGTAATTAAGGGTAAAAATGATATTATATTTACCATAACACATGTTCTAATTCTATTGGATAAGTGTAATTCAACAAAAAACGACATTAGGATTAAAATATGATCCTTTTGGTCCACTTGGGTTAGATTTGGATATTTATTATTATTTAATTTAAAGAAGAGTTAAAAGTGTTGAATTCAAGTTTTCTTAAATAAAACATTTTTAATATAGGGATATACATAAGATAAAGTCGACTATAAATATTCATTAGAAAGATAAAAATATTTCATTCATAATTTTATTTTATTTATAATTTTTATACGTTAAATAATAAAAATTATTTTAGACACAATGACGATGCATATCTTATTAATAAAAGATTAAAATAATTGATATTATAAATACACAAATAAATGGAATTCGAGAATTTTGATGAATTAAACTAATTTTATAGATTAATATGACATGTTAGATTTATAAAATCAATTTTTTTATAAGTAATCATGTTTTTATGATTTAAAAAAAAACAAATACCATATAGTGTCAAAATTGGCATAAAATAATTTTTTTAAAAAATTACTATATGATTGGTTGATATAATATTGCTAAAAATATAAGGATTGGAAAAAGTGCTTAAATAATATTATATATGTCATTAACGAACTACTTGAGGTTCTATTGGAAGTTTAGAGTAAGTTTATTAACCATATAGTGTAAGAATACAAGAAGACATGGCTAAAGTGACCCCCACCTCTCTTATAAAAGGGAACTTCCCCTCCTATTAATTTCACACCTCAAAATCCATTTGGCTCAGCCAAACCCTCCCCAAATATCCTCCCAACTTCCCTAAATTAAACCTACAAGCTGTAATTTTATAAGAAAGCCATCCTAAGGACCCCTTTTGATCAAATCAAAAGGAAGAACCCGTAGAAGAGGTAAATATTTCATCACCTCTTTCAAGTTCTTTTTTTCTTACACTTCTTCATTCCTTGTTGTTTCCATTCTAAAATAATAAATATAGTATATTATATATAATATGATGTTATTATAAATATGGTACAACCATATTCATTATTATATCCATCCTATGAATGACATATCAACATATGTGCTTACGTACGACTTACCATTTCCACGTTGTGGTGACGTTATTATTCAATACATTATTATTTGGATGGGTATAATAATGATGTATAATTGATATAAATAATAAATATAACATGTTAAATATTCTTTATATATGATATACCATTAATTTACATATGATTTTAAATCAAAATAATGATATTTTCACTCGTGCGTACGTACGGATTACCGTCTTCGTGAACACAATGAGATTCATTTACCATCACAACTATTCAAGAATAATTTTCATATGATTATTAAAAATTATGTTTAAGAACTTAATATAATTATTTATATGAATAAAGTACATCCTATACATAAAAAACATGGCTCGTGTTACAAAACTCAAAAAGGAAAATGAATCAGTTAACACCCAAAATGAAAATAATACTAAAATATTATTAACAAAGAAATATTAGAAGATCATATATGATATCATATTTATGTATATGGTTCTTGTATAATTTAATAACAATGATTTAACTATTATACTGGAGGTTAACGTACCCTTGACCAATGAAAAGTACATGGTAAGGGTTATTTCCTCAATCTCCTTATTATCCAAGATTCTTTATGTGTAAGTATTTATTAGGACATACTTATCATAGATACCCATATTTCATAAAAATGTTTTCAAAAGAAATATTTTAAAGTTTTATGAGAGGCTCTGTTTAACTATATCATCATTTTAAATGTTTTAAAGATTTATATTTCTAAACTCTTTTTATTAATGTCCATGTTTTTAAAATGATTTTAAGGATTTATTTATATGGACATGAATGTTTTGGAATGATAATTAATTTCAAAAGTTTCAAAGTGTTATGGGAAAATTTGATTAAAAAATATCTTCTAAATTAATTCTTTTTTAAATTCTGAGACTTTTATATGATTTCATGAAAAAATTGGTATTTCTCTCAAAGCATTTTACTGATCATTTTTATCAATGTCAACATCTTTTGATGGATTTTAAACTTGTTTTAAGTTGATTTATTAGGATACAAATATTCCATATTGCATTGAAGGTTTTTTGATATGTTTGACTGTGGATGTTTTATTTTTATACCAATCATAGTATATGGATAAATATTTTAAATTTCGTATGCTAGTTTTAATATGAATGTTTCTGTTATATTTAAACCTTTTCATAGGAGGAATGCATTGGACTTAGTAAGTGACGGGTGGATCCCACTATAGCTCCTCGATTCCTCGGTAGGTCTCATGAGACAAAATTGTGTCTTGGCATAATACTTTGACAAAATCTTATTTGTAGTCTTGGAACTAGGCCTTTACTACGTGGTTATGAAGTCTGGTATTGGGTATTCCATCATTATGAAAGTGGTTATTGATACTGCATGTGATTATTCGACTAGTAGAATATCCACGTGAATAAGTAAATGGAATTATTTGATTTTCTCTTTTCCATATTATGCTAATGTTTAATTTGAAAAGGCTTTTTTTAGACTTATACATTGCCTTAAATGTTTATGCTTATTTTTTAATGTTTCTGCTATATTTTTATCCTTACTGGGGATCTGAGCTCACCCCTTTCTATGTTTTATTTTTCCCAGGATGTGAAGAAGTATATTATGACTGACCTGCAGGGATAATATAAGGGATATGAGTGTGTTTTATGGAGACAATGTGGTTGTAGATTTTCATTTTATAATATAATGTAAAACTTATGAATGTATCAAGTACATGTAAGGCTACTAAACTAACCTGTCTTTCGAGACTTGATCTTTTCTGATCATGATAATGTTATGTAATAATTCACCAACTCTGGGTAACTAGGGTTGGGGAATTACAGTTGGAATCAGAGTAAGTTGAGTATAGACTATGGAAACTATATTTAGATAAACTTTGATTAAAGCACATTACCCTAAGATAGAATTTGAGGATTAGTATATAAGAACAACCTAGAATTTTGGTAATGTAGAGATTTTGTGAGTTTTCCAAGAAATACATCCCTATATGGATACGAGCAGGAAGATGCGGCTTTGGCACTTATATACCTAGGGTTAAAACCCAAAAACACCGCTTTGAGCACGACTCGAATGAGAACTGGTGCACGATAATGGGCCTTGATGCACTCTTGGTTACAACACTCCCTGGGGATATGCTTAGGATAATTAAAAAAAATTTACAAACCATTATGAATGGTTTATGAGTACATAATTCCTCAAAGAAAACATTTTTATGATTATATATTATATACATAAAATATTCAATTTATGTTAGGTATTTTACAAGTTTGTAATTATTCATTATGATTCATAAACTTACCTAGTGTATGACATTGTTTAGAAATGGTGCCCAGTTGAAGGAATGAGAACTTCAGCAATATGTATGATCTAAAGAGTTAGAAGGATCATATATTTTATGGTATTAATCCAACATTTAGAAGGGAAATAGTCTCCCATGTATTCTCAACATATGCAGAAATAATATCATGTGTTAATAAGATAAGTAAAGAATTCTCTGAGTCCTATGGCTTTGAAGGGAAGAAAGAGAAGAAAAGGATAGTATAGGGAAAGATAGATAAAGGGAAGAGGGGAATGAAGGATTTTACTGTATGTGATAAATGTGGAAAGAATCATATTGGTAAATTCTTGAAGGTAATGGGAGTTTGTTACAAGTGTGGAGAAAATGGACACAAAGTACATGATTTCAAGGGTAAGAAAAAGGTTTCACATGTAAAATGCTTTTTCTGCAAAGAGTTGGGACACTACACAAATCAATGTCCCATTCAACAGAGTATGAAGTAAATGATGCTATTGGATAATAATCATGTTATGATACTACCACAGATGAAGAGGAATGACTAGTGTTCTTATGTTTTTATTAAATAATTATGTCATTTCAGTGTTGTATCGATGATATACCTGTTATATGAATTATTGAAATAAATAAGGATTGTACTACAATATTATTTCATTGAGGATTTGAGATTATATGTTTCTATTAAAAGTGACTCAACAAAAAGTTAAAATTTCTAAAAAATACATCTTTGGGGGAAAGATAAACCTTAATATGGTCTTAATACTGAGGTAGTAATTTTGGAATAAGAGATGGTTGATTTGGATAAATTATATTGGATATTCTTGACTACCTTGGAACTGATTAATGGTTTGTTTATTTCATCATTGTTAGAGTATTCAATTTTTTTGGATATAAGGAATATATCTAGTATTCTATAAGGAATAAGGGAGCATGAATATAATCAATAAGGTTTTATGGTAATTTAGAGTGTTACCATGTTTTAAAAGAATACATGATGAAGGTATTCATATGTTATTACCTGAAAAAAATATCTTCATTGTGTTTACATTCCTTATAAATTTTGGACTATAAGTTTGGACAGAAGTATTTTGGATAAGTCTAAAGGTTTTAATGGATTAATTTTCAAAATAGAAACTATTGTTATGTTTAAATCATTTATTAATATTATCTTTGGATTGTTATAAAAAGGACAACCCAAAGGATGTACTACAACCCGTCGCGTCCGGCAAGGCCATGAGATTTGAACCCGCAACCGAAGGGCGATAAGGGTGAATCACCTACCACTGGCCTACATGATGTATTGGTTTGTGTAATTTAGTTTTTTAAATATTATAACAAATGAATTATAAATTCACTATTTTTGGATCCGTATATGATTACGATGAATGGAATATTTTTGAATTCTAAAATCTTTTGGAGTAAAAGATGAGTTTGTGGTAGGAATTAGTTGAAGGATGATACCCTACTTGTCAAGTATATATATATATATATATATATATATTTCCCTCTAATTCTATGAATAAATTAATTCTTAAACTGTATGTAAGGGATCTGAAGACCAAAAATGTGTTATCTTAATACCTTATGTTTTGTTTAACCGATGATATTTTAAATCATCATAGATTAAAGGCTCTGAGGCCCTCAATTTTACACTTGTTTGTGATTGATGACCTCAATCACTCCCTAAAAATATTTATGTTTTTCCTCTAATTATGTGTCTCTAATTTACACCAATTTTCTCTTAATTGAGATCATAATTTGGTGGTGACTTTTCATTTCCTTTTCCCTCTTATTAAGACTAAATATTATTAACCCAATCTCCAATGTGGGTTTTCCACAAAGGTATTTTCTGTTTTTAACCATTTATTTTCAAAGAACAATTTCAAATTTCGAGGACGCAATTTATTGAAGTATGGGAGAATGTAACACCCCAAGATTTCATAGTACGTTATCTCTTCAAAGTAATTCAATAACTTGCGCAACACGAAACACTGAGTTTGAGTGCACGACAACTTACCAAACTAGCCTTTAAAAAAGCGGTTATGAAAATTGTTAAATGAATTTTGAATTTTATATACTCTATAATATTTTAGAATCCATATTATGTGTTTCTTATACATAATATGAGAATAAAATATATTTTTTTCAAATAAAAGAAATATTTTTCAAAAAATGCAATTTTACAACCTTTTAATAGAAAACCTTTTTAAAATCCAATATTTGACACTTTTATATTTTCAATTTCACAAAATAAACTTCTTATTTAGAATCGGGATATAAAAATTTATTTTTGATAAATTTATGGTGTTTTTATGATAACTTTCATATTTGGGGGAATAGTGAAAATACTAAATTTTAACTGAAAACAACTTTTTTAATCAAAATAATTTGTAGTATTAAATTATACATTTTAATGGGTTGGAAGTATAATTAGATTAAATTTTTATCATTTAATACAATGTTTTCCATTACATGTAATTTCACATTTAAATTTGACATAAACATATGTCAATCTTTTGATAGGTTTTACTTTTTGAAAAACCCGCTTTTTGGTTTTGACAATGGGAATTAATTTTATATTAATAAATTAAACTTATATGTTTTTAGTTTGGTAGAATAGACTTCATTTTTTAATTCAAAATATCAAAATTAGATTAGGGTGAATTTTTGGTATTTTTCTGGAAACATTCAATTTTTGATGAATAGTGAAAAACATTTTGTTACTGTTTAAAACCGACTTTTTATTTAGGTAATTAGTTATTTTATTTTAATTTATTTTAGGTCAAAATAGATACAAAATACCTATATATGTTCAATTTAATTCATTGGAGTCATTTTATAATAAGTTTAGATTTATAAAATTTTATTGAACATTTTACCGTCTTTTACCCACCTTCTAGGAGCATTTGAAAATATGCATAAAAATTAATTTTACCACTTTTGTGAGTTGAATTTTAAAAATATGACAGACACAATTAACCTTAGTAAGTAAAATGTGGTTCAATAAGATTAAAATAATTTTTGGTGAATCATAACTTTGGACTTTTATTTACCACGGTTAAAAGTAAATAGGGTAATTAAGGGTAAAAGTGATATTATAATTACCCTAACACATTTCAAAATTCAATGGGATATGGGTAATTCGACCAAAAACAACCTTATTAATAAAATATGATCTTATAGGTCCACTTTGATTAGATTAGGACATTTATTATTACTTAATTTATAGAAGAGTTAAAAGTGTTAAATTCATGTTTTCTTAACTAAACATTTTTTAATATTGAGTTATACATAAGATAAATTCAGCTATAAATATTAATTAGAAATATAAATATATTTACTGCATTATAGTATTTTATTTATAATTTTAAGACATTAAATAATTAAATTTATTTATGACACAATGATGATGTAGTAATTACCTTTTGAAGAAAAATTAAAATAATTGATATTATAAATACCCAAATAAATGTAATTTGAGACTTTTGATGAATTAAAATAATTTTATAGATTAATATGAAATGTTAGGATTGATTCAATCAATTTTTTTAGAATTAATCATGATTTTATGATTTTACGAAAAAAATACCAAATAGTGTCAAAATTAAAATAAAATAGTTTTTAAAACAAATACTATATTATTGGTTGATATAATATTCCTAAAAATATAAGGTTTAGAAAAAGGGCTTATATAATATTATATATGACATTAATAAACCAATTTAGGTTCTTTTGGATGTTCAGAGTAAGCTTATTAACCATATAGTGTAAGAATATAAGAAGACACGGTAAAAGTTAAACTATTTAACTAAGAGTTAAATATAAAATATAAGGTTAATATGAAGACCTAAACCTCTCTATAACCTATTAGTAGAGAGGTTTTTTACCCATACCCACCTTATAATCTAAATAAATCATTTTATATCCATTAAAAACCGAAAATTAATTTATTATAAAATAATATTTCAATCTTTCCCAAAAGTGACCCTCACCTCTCTTATAAAAGGGCACTTCCCCTTCTCTTAATTTCACACCTCCAAAGACATTTTTCTCAGAAAAATCCTACCCAAATATCCTACCAACTTCCCTCACTTCAACCTAGGGGCCTTAGTTTTTCATAAAGCCAACCTAAGGAGCCCTTTTGATAAAATCTGAAGGAAGAACCCAAAGAAGAGGTAAATATTTCATCACCTCTTCCATGTTATTTTCTTCTTCCACATATTATTTCATTGTTATTTCCATTATAAAATTAATAAATCCAGTTTCTTCAATATAATTTAATTTTATTAGAATTATGGTACAACCATGTTCATTTTTTTATCCATCCTATGAATGAAATGTCACTATATGTGCGTACGTATGACTTACCGTCTCCACGTCGGGGTGTGGTTGTTACTAAATACATTATTATTTGGATGGGTATAATAATGATGTATAATTGATGTAAATAATAAATATAAAATGTTAATTATTCATTATATATGATATAATATCTATTTACATACGATTCTAAATCAATAGAATGACATTGTCACTCGTGTGTACGTACGGATTACCGTCTCCACGAACGCGATGAGATTCATTTTCCCATCGTAACTATTCCGGAATAATTTTCATTTGATGATTAAAAATAATGTTTATGAACTTAATATAATTCTGGATATGAATCAAATATATCTTATCCACAAAAAACATGTTTTATGTAACAAAACACATAAAGGAAAATGAACCAGTTAACACCTTATGCGACAATAATACTAAAATATTATTAACAAAGATATATTATAAGATCATATATGATATTATATTTATGTACATGTTTATTATATAATTTAATAACAATGATTTAACTATTATACTGGAGGTTAACGTACTCTCGACCAAGTAAAATTACAAGGTAAGGGTTATTTCCTCAATCTCATTATTATAAGAGATTGTTTATGTGTAAGTATTTACTGGGACATACTTATCATTGATATCCATATTTCATAAAAATGTTTTCAAAATTAATCTTTTAAGGTTTTATGGGAGGGTCTATTAAACTATTAATAATTTTAAATGTTTTAACGATTTATCTTTCTAAACCCTTTTAATTAATGTTCATGTTTTCAAAATGATTTTAAAAATTTATTTATATGGACATTAATGTTTGAAATGATAATTATTTTTAAAATTTTCAAAGTGGTATGGGACACTTTGATTCAAAAATAACTTCTAAATGACTTCCTTTAAAAAAATTTAGACTTTTAAATTATTTCACGATAAAGGGGTATTTCTCTCAAATCATTTTACTGATCATGTTCATCTATTTTAACACCCTTTGATGGATTTTAAACTTGCTTTAAGTTGATTTATTATGATACAAATATTCCATATTGTATTTAAGGTTTTGTGATTTGTTTGACTGTGGATGTGTTATTCTTATACCATTAATGGTTTATGGATAATTTATTGACATTTAATATGCTAGTTTTAATATGAATATTTATGTTATGATTAAACCTTTTCATATGAGGAATGCATTAGACTTAGTAAGTGATGGGTGGAGTCTGCTATAGATCCTCATTGCATCAGTAGGTCTCATTAGAAAACTAGTGTCTTGGCATAAGGCTTTGACAAAATCTTATTTGTAGTCTTGGAACAAGGCCTTGACTATGTCATTGGAATGTCTGGAATTATGCATTCCATCATTATGAAAGTGTTTATTGATATTGCATGCGATTATTTTACTTCTAGAATATCCATGTGAATAAACAAATGACATTATTTGATTTTATCTTTTCCATATTGTGCTGAAGTTTAAGTTGAAAAGGCTTTTGTTTTAGTCTTATACATTGCCTTAAATGTTTATGCTTATTTTCGAAGGTTTCCACGATATTGTTATCCTTATTGAGAATCTGAGCTCACCCCTTTATAGGTTTTATTTTTCCCAGGTTGAGAAGAAGTATTTTATGACTGGCCTGCAGGGATAGTATAAGTTATATGAGTGTGGTCTATAGAGACATTGTTTTTGTAGTTTTTAATTTTATAATGTAATGTAAAAATTATGAATGTATCTATTACTTTCAAGGCTACTAATATAATCGGTCTTTTGGTACTTGATGCTTTATGATCATTCCAATGTTATATAATAATGCACTAACTATGGGTAACTAGGGTCAGGGCATTACAATCCTTATCAATAGTTAGTACATTTATGTTAATGAAAAATAACCCTACATATATTCCATAATGCGACTACTTCTATTACTACCCTGTGTAACAACCCAAGTAATTTTAAGATAAATTATTTTTATATATTTGAAAATTTGATTTTATAAAGTTATCTTCCTTATAAGAATATTAGGTAAATTTCTAGTCAAATGTAAAATGCTTTATTTCAATGAAAATAGGGGTTTTATGAAATATATGGGTTTATTTAAAATATTTATTTATAAATTTTATAATTTTAAATTTGAATAATAAAAATCATGTTTGAGATCAACATGTGAAAATTAGTTTAGGGTGAAATTGTTTCATTTTTATGAAAATGTTGATTTTTCAATGAAAAGAGAAAAGTATGGATTTTTATTGAAACTTATATTTTCCTTTTAAGTATAAAAAAAGTAAAATTCTATTTTGAATTAGTTTTAAAAGTTTGATAGTCCATTTTTATTAAAAATAATCCAATTATGGAATTTGAAATGAATTTTATACCAAAATTTGGTACAAATAATTTTTTTTACTTAAAAAAGAATTCTTCTAAAAAACATTTTTTCATCACATTTTTAGGGTAAAATTTTAATCTCAATTATACCACTTATGTTAATTTAATATTTAAAATTATTCTATATTTGGAATCAAGAGGTAAAAATTTACTAAATATGCCCCTTTAGTTTTGGTCATTATTTATAATAATTGTAGTAAATATTTTCCGCCTTAGTAAGGGAAAATTTGGCAATAAAGGTTAAAAATAAGGTGATAAGACCTATAAATATCCCTAAAAATTATATTTACTTTATCAAATAAGTTTATTTCATACGTTCACATGAATTACCACATACATGAAGCGATGTGTTTTATTTTCCGTCACCTTCTTTCACAACTGGTTATAATGATAGATTTAATGCATATTTTTAATATTAACGACATATTTATCATTACAAAAAATTAATACATCATCTACTTTATTACCCTTATATTCATTATGAATTGATAATTTCTTTCATTGTATGTGCGGAATATAACCTCTTTGAAGGGATGTGGTTCATTTTTCATCACCACATCACATGGATGGTATATATAAGTGTATATAAATAAATAATATTTTATTAAGGATAAAATTATAATTATACAAAGGTTAAATAATATGTACCTTATTTAAACCATGATCATCAAAAAATGGAAATGTTACTCTTACATATATACGACTTGCCATCCCTTTGATTGTAACATATTTAATTTTTGTAAAAATATTTAATTCTTAATTTTAAATGCATTATTAGAGTATAAAAATGTTATACTTTTAATTATTATTATTATGAAGATGATGGAATAATTACCATTTTTATCATAGTTAACATATTAAATTCATTATGGACATATGACCTGAATATCATCAAAAATTCCTGATGTGAAATTAATTGATTAAGTAATTGAATATAACATAGTGTTAAATAAAATAGAAGGAATAAAAAACATGAAATTGGATCTTATGAAAGTAAATAATTAACATAATTTATTATTACGAATTGAAAAGTACATACGTTATGATCCAGACTCAAGGTAAATAATAATTTACATAAAACCTAATTTTAAATGTTTTAAGGATTTATATTTTAAATCATTAAATTCTATTTCCATATTCACAAAATTATTCAATGAATTTATTTATTTATAAATAAATGATTAATATATGGTATTTAATGTTTTTTTTATTTTTTTCAATGGTTTTCAAAAGAAATATATTTTCATATTTTTTACAGAAGGGTTTCAATTTCTTTACAAAAAAAGGAAAGATCTATTTTAACGTATATAGTGACATTGGATTTTACCATCGCTATACCAATTATTTTATATTTGGATTCCTAAGATATATTACATATTTTTATCAATAAAAAAATCAAATTCCTTTTATTATGAGTATTTTGGTATTGGAGACGTTTTTTTAAAAGGATAGGGTATTTAAATATCTAAAAGTGTTTTGTATATGGGTTCAAAAGAGGGTTTTAATGGTTTTATGATGAAAAGGTGAAAGAATGAATTTTTTATTCATGATATGGTCCTTAGAAATTTTTTGTTATGAGATTGTGATATATCTCATGATAATGGGTGATAATGATATATCTATATTGATGGGTGAGACTGATGTAGATCTCCAATGAAATGGGTAAATATTATGTTCTCCAAAAAATTCTGTTGGAAGTAGGCTATAATGGTTATTTCAATTATATGGGTTATTGTAATTGTTATTTTAATTGGTCTATGAATATAATTTTCCATGTAAACTATATAGACTTTCTATTCATACTTATGTTTTTCTAAGGAAATCTTATGACATCAAAAGCTAATCTAATATATTTTGTTTTAAAGAAATGATTATTCCTTTTAAGGTAAAATGTATGTTTAAAAAAAAAATTTCATCAGTTCGTATTTTTTCCTGTAACCCCTCAGGGTTATGATTTTTACTTTATTCTATCTTATAAAGTGTTTTATAAAAACATTTCAGTGGTAAACCTGATTTCATGAGTAAGTAAATTATTATTCATGCCCAATTTTCATTATGTTAAACAACAAATCCCTTTTATGATATCATGATTTTAAAATTACTGATTAATTTTTATTTCTTTTTATATGTCCTATGTAGAGAATTCTGTTCTCATACCATTTTTGAAAATGTTTTTTTCACAAGTATTATCGATAACTGAGAAAAAAGAATAAGTGAATTTGAAAGACATGATGATTTTTCATGAAACGAAAACATGTTTTTTAAAAAGTTTTATATTCTGAAAAAAAATGTATATTTAGTATAAATTTTCAATTTACAATATATAGGTTTTTATGTTATATTTATGACCTAACTATCTAAAACTCTAAACCATAAATATTCTTTAGAATGTATGAAAGTGAATTCTTGACTAAAAACTCAAGATTTGTAAATTTTTAAGGATAATCCCGTATTATTGGTATCATAGAAATTTTTTATATAATTTTAGATGTTAGTTTAATGTATGTACCCTTAAGAGATTATAATTTAAGATTACATAGAACCAAAATATTACCATGCTTCTTTATCAAAACAATGTTTGTTCAGAATGTTTTTTATATAGGAAACATGGAAACTAAAGTAGAAATGATCCAAGATGACATTATCCTTCTAAAGAAAAATACTATAATTGTTAGGATTGGAACAAAGATGATTTTTATAGTGTATTAGTTTGATTAAGATATAAATTGTGGTGTAATCCATGCATGATAGAAACCATGTTCACCATAGAGTAACATTTTAATAGTGGAGTATTTTATGTGACAACACCCTACAACAGTCTGTGAATCATTTGATTATTTGATTGATTAATGATGGATTAAATCATATGAGAATATATTTGAAGTTGTTGGTTGTTTAGAGAATCAATATGAAACTCTTTATATTTATAGTTTTGAATGAAAATCCAATTAATATTGGTTAATAATTAATAAAACCAGAGTAAGAGTAGAGATTGATGCATTATAATGGGATTAATTTAAGAATATTTTCATTGTGAAATATTTTTCCTAAGGATTCTCGATATAGGATAGTATAAAAATTCATGGAATATAGAAGATTTGGTATTCATGTATGTTGATAACTTTAACCAATTTGAAAGGTAATGAAAAAATATTATCCAAGATATTAATAATAAAATTAATTAATTTTACTCAAGAATGGATACAAGATATCAAAGGGAATTGGCTTCCCATGAATTAAAAAATTATGAGAACCCTATTTGATATACTAATAAAGTAGAAATAGAGATTTCTAATGATCATGAATTCTATGAAAATAAAAATAAAGAAGGTATAAATGGTATACCATGGATAAGTATACATCAATGAAATAAAAAGGGAATAAAATAATGTTTCTATATTATGATAAGTGTGGTATAAAAAACTTGGGTACATTTTTTAAGAAAAAATAAATTATAAGAATATTCCTATTGTTGTATCTGGAAAGGCATTACATTCAAACCTTATTGTCTTGTACCTTATAAAGTTTGATGTTATTCTGGGTATGAATTAGATTTAAATTTATCATTATAATGTTGATTAAAAATATAATAAAGTTCACTCAATTATTTTATACCTTTTACATTCAATTAAGAAGGTGAGAAACTTATTAGAGATAGAAGTGAAAGTTACCTATATCATGTTGTTGAAATGAAATAAATTGTTCAGATTATTAATGCCTGAGAACTAAAATCAAGATTGGTGAATCGTCCAGTTTGGACATTCCATATAGAAATATTGAATTTTTTATCTATAATATTTATTTAGTGAAGTTACTTGGTTGTGTTCTGATGCAGAATGATCACCTATTTACTTATGCTTTTCAAAAACTAAAACCTCAAGAGTTAAATTTTGCAACGCATTATCTTAAAATACTTTTGGTGTTTTTTAAATTTAAAAATTTAGAGTTATCATTTATATGTAGTAAATTGTGAAATATATACTGAAAAAGAAACATTAAAGTATATGTTCACTCATAATGATTTGAAAAAGAGGAGGAAAAGATGGTTGGAATTGATTATGGATTATGACTACATGATTCATTACCATCTTAAAAAGGAAAATAAAGTTTATTATTATTTTATTAAAAAAGATAATTCTATATTAACCATTTTACACTTCGAACATACATCTTTGGTAAATTATTTGATGAATTTTGGACTAAATATTGTTATTGCTGGAACTTCCTCTGTTTGGTTTTAGGTGTTAGTACCATCGTCTCTATTAGAAACAAATAAGAAATATTAGAAATAAGATCACATTTTATAAAAAAATTATCAAATCTATTTTGAATGGTAACTTATTATAGATGAATTTTCATGTAGAATTTGTTATCATATTTCGAAAATGAACATGTGTGCCTCATGATACCCAGTTTAATAAATAATTGTTGAGTGAAGATAATATGTCCTAATTTTCCCTTCACCATAGAAGGACTATGATGTATAGAGACCTTAGGGAGAATTTTTTGTGTTTTGTAATGAAAATATATATTTCTTACTTTTAGAGGAAATATTTGACTTGAAAATATGTTAAATATGAATGAAACTAAAAAATGGGATGCTTCATCAATTTATAATGCCAAAGTGGAAATGAGAAAATACATCCCTGGACTTCATGGTAGAATTATCAAGGATATCACGAGGTAATAATGCAATTTGGGTTATTTTTGATCAATTACCTAAATCCACAGATTTATATCTGTTTTAGATACTATGTCTTTAGATCAAATTTATCCACTGTATATCAAGGATATAGTTAGGCTACTTGGAGTTCATCTATCCATTTCATCTAATTGTGATCCCAGGATAACTTATATTTTTTGTAAAGGCCTTATGAATTCATTGGACAATGAATTAGATTTCAATAAAAAAATTATCCTTAATAAGATGAATAATATGATATAATTATTTATACCTTGGAAGACATGATTTTTTTTTCAAATGGATTAACAGTGATTGGGATCAACATATTTCATTAGATGAATATTATTTTAACAATATTCTTCATTCCAGTATATAGATAACAAAATTTATCTAATTGTAGGAAATGTAGTGTTAGAATCCATCTGTTTGGGATAAATTAGGAGAAATGAAGTTGATATTTCTAGATTTGGTAGATGAAATGGATGAAAAGGTTAAGTTTATTTAGTAATATATGAGGATAAATCCGAGTTGGATTTAAAATTGTATTGATAACAAGAAGAAATATATTTCTATGGATGTATGTGATCATGTTTTTATTAATTTATCTCCATAGAAAGTGTTATGAATTTTTCTAAAAAATGGAAAATATGTCTGTGGTTCATCAGATAGTATGAAATCCTAGGTAATGTTTGATCAGTTTTATACTAAGTAGATTTTCATCATATTTTTTCCCAGGAACATAACATATTTAATTTTTTGTTGTTAGGAAAATAAGTTCTAGATTCATCTCATATTTTAAGAACTGAAGTAGTTTTACGGAAGATAAATTTTATTATAAAGAGAAGTCACAAAATATTATTGTCTACAAAGATAAAGTGCTTCAGGATATGGAAATTCATCATGTTTTAAGATTAGGAGTTTTCTTTTGAGGTACATGTATTTTGAATTTTAGTTTAAATCCTTATTTTTGATAAATTGTGAGTATCTTTTGTGATTGTGGGAGTTTTGGGGGGTGTTCGAGGATTGTTCATAGTTTAGAGGCCCGATTTTTAGAAAAGTAAGTTGAGATGAATGGTTAGTAGAGTTCATGCTATGAAAGACACACATTTTTTTAGAACCTTGAGAGGAGGTAAAATCCTCTATAAAGAGTCTCGATGTTTAAAGAAACCATGTATCATAAGCTGCACACCCGTGCATAGGGACTTTTAATTCTTAGTAGAGGCTTGTAGCATGTTTTTTTCACTATTATTCAAACTATGATTATAAAACCATGTGAGGTCCCCCTGACCATATAGAATGGTGAATGATTGGTGAAATATTTGTACAACCATGTGACCATACTGCAAGATGCAGGTAATTGATGTGAAATTACCATTTATCTAATTTTGTTTGTTAAAACCAAAACCCCTATTTTTTTTTTCATTATAGTGAATAGAATTGGTGTGGGATCTCCCTTTGAAGCTCATTCCACATTTTTCCCACCATTTCTCCATCCAGAATTAGATTTGAGAACAATTTGTCTCATTAGATCTCCGCTGATAGGTTATTCGATAATCATGTGTTGTTATTTATTTTTATTTGTATTGATGGAGTTATTCAAGTGAAATCTAATTTTTTCTATTTCTAGGATTTTAATCCATTCGTCATTTTTCTTCCAATCTGGACTTAATAACAGCTCTTTATTTTATTATTTCTCTAATACGGACCTATAGTAGGTGGTATATACCATTTCCTCAATGCTTGGTGTTATATATTCGTAGTTGTAGTTGTGAGGCACACCCAACTTTCCAATGTTTTCCCCAAAATTAATTTAATGCATGAATTAAATGAACTAAAATCTAATCAGGATGACCACTAGTACTTTTGATATTGTTGGTGGTTATTCTCCCAAACCTAGTCCACCCATGGGTTGTGTCCTTGTATATTCCAAGATTTATACTATACCATTGGGCATGTGTGAGTTGTCCTTCTAATAGGAATACATTTTCAACTAAATTATAATTGAATTGATATGGTAGGAGAAGGTTATGCCTCCTTTCCATGTGTTTACATGATATTCAAATGGTTAAATATATAATTAATTTTATAGAAATTGTGAAAATGGGTTAGATTAACTCATGGAATGCGATTAATTATGAAATGATGTATGAGATGATGAATTGATAATGGTAGTGGATTCCATGGTGCCTATAATTTCCATACAGATTCCATCAGTCTTCGTGGACATTTATACTCTACGGTTCTTGATTATGGTAGTGTATTATTTGGACCTATTTACTCAGTAATCTCGAATTTCATAGTATTCCACGTACTTTACTACCCCTTGGATCTAGTTTTCTTGGGCTCGTAGTGGACTTGGTGTATTGTAATTATACTTGGACACATCCCAAGTCCTTACCAAGATTCCATCGATATGCTACCGGGTCTCAATGTTGATTCCTTGGTATTATATACCTTGAATCCATCCATTCGTAGTTTAACACTTTTTATTACATGGTACGATTGTTTTGGAAGCTTACATTTGATTATAAAACATGGTTGTGATGGATGTTATGAATTGGATTATACATCATAGTCGTGGTAGATGTTACACACTAGATTAAATGGTGAGTACATTGTAGATATTTTTTCGATGCTTTATAGATAGCTCGGGTATGGGTATCTGGTTGGGGTTTTTAGACTGTTAGTATCACACTTTCTTTTGTATGATTTACATATTCCATTGTTTATGGGAGATTGAAATTTTCTTATAGGGAGCCATGTTTGTCTGGAAATGATATCACATTACTTTAGTAATTTTATTCCAATGATATACTGCCCCGTAGTTTAGTTATATTACATTGATTGGATTTATTATAGACAACGTTGGTGGTGACCCACTGAGTGTAATCACATACCATATTCAGGCTGCCATTGGGTACCCATAAATAATTCATGGATTTATGTAGGGACCAAGGAAAGAACCAATTGTATGATGCTTGAATTTTCATTGTTTAGAAGTAAGGGAGCACATGACCGAGCATTTATCATGATGTTATCCGCAGATAATCATTTTTGGTCTTTTTTACTTGTAATACCTGTATTATACTGGATATCTATATATGTGTTTTATAGTTTTATGGAGACAAGAAATATAATTTTGAACATGATATTTCCTTTGGAATTATTTAATTATTATTATCTTGGATATTTATCTCCAAGCAGGTTATTTATCTACTTTTCTATTAACTTATAGGATTATTATTGTTGCTTTACACCCCAACATGATGGAATTTTCACCCCACAAACAAAACCTAGGCCATCTCTTCTATTCGACAACCTCTAGCATATGTGGAGGCAAACTTGAGGCCATGTGACCCCCCAAGTTTGGGGCACTATTTAGTGTCCCTTGGGTTAGGACGTTACAAAGTGGTTTCACAGGGTTTTATTTTAGAAATATACTATTTGGAGATAATTGATAGGGGTTTGGGAAGGTATCATAATTTTTTAATGATTTGTTACTGGGAGTATCTAACCCATGTATAGAGAAAATCCAAATTTCATGGAACAAAAATATCTATTTTTTTAGTTTTTTCCAATTAAAGTTGTTTTGATTCCACAATCGGGTGATGCACTTGAATTTTGAAGTTATTATTTCCATGATTGAGGATTCTATTTTATCCTGGACCAATGAGATGAGGGTATGCATCTCATGAATAATTTTAGTCACCTATTAGGATTCAAATGCAATGAATTATGACATAACATATATGATTAATTACTTGACTATAGGAAATTATTGAATGTTTCTTGTGTGATATGAATGAGTTCTGTGAAGTTTTTTATACTGAGGTTTGAGAATCATATTTGGAACTTAGAGTACCTAATTTAACCTAAACAGTTTTTCCAACATATTTTATTGAAGACTCCCAAAGAATACAATTGTGTCACATTTATTCATGTACCATTGGTCACATATATTGGAACATGATATGGAATGAATTAAGTGGACCCCACATTTCAGTTCATGAGGTGTATTGTCCCTGATGGATTAGAGTTGGTGAACCATTTGGTTTAACCATGTAAATATATTTCTGATATAAATGTGATTTTAAAATGAAATTGATTTGGTAAAATAGAGACCTTAACCTAGACCTGGATTTAGTGTGGGTAGTAGGTAGTGTCTCTAGAGCTTTTTAAGACTATTCATTTTTACAAAGTCTTGGATTTAAGAGTAGTTAGAGGGGTGTGTATTTTATATAGGAATGTTTTGACCTATCTTGTGCCTTTATATATATTACTTTGTCACTATTAGATCTTCCGGAGGATTGTGTTTTGAATTATAAAGATAGCCACCACAATGACCTATTGTTGTAATCCAGGAGGGTGGTGATGAATATACTCTAGAGGTGGTGGTCCTGGGGATTCCAATAGATCATCCCATAATTTAAGTTGTGGAACCATTATTTTAACTGGATATGGGTTCTTAAAAAAAGTTATATGAGAGTTTTGTGCTCTTTATATATACCATTTAGGGAACCCCACAACATGCCCCATCTATTGTAGAGTTAACAACTATGATCCAAATGAAACATCCTCCCATGTTTTGAGGGGATATTGGTCGATAGGGTCTTAAACTATGGCCCATGAATACATTGTAAATTTTAGAGCATTTATAGACACCTCTTGAGTGAAGAGTGAAGCTCCTGACATATATGATTTGGGGAGAAGCTAAACATTAGTGCGATATTTTGAACCAGGGTGATGCACTATTATATATAGTTGGTATGGATTTCCAATCTAGGTATTATGAATAATTATTTCATAAGACCCTAAGAAAGGAAATGTATAATTAGTTTATGTATCTAGAGCATAACATGATGGCTGTTATGGAATATTTGGTACACTACACATAGATTCAATGTTTGGAACTAGTTTATCTTGTTGATGAGACATTGAGGGCAAGACGCTTTGAGGAAGGTATAAAACATTCCATTTGATCAAAGTTAAAAAAAATTAGTTGACTATTGTTATATATATAGTCAATCAGGTAATATTTATTGATAGAACCAGATAGAAGATGGGGGTGCATATATTTTTAGCCTCTCAACCCATTAGTTAATATTCCAATTGTGGGAAGAGATATTTTATGGTTTATCATGTGGGGAGTACAAGCCAATATGTTAGTGATTGTATTGATTTCTTCATTCAGTAGTGTGGGATGTGGGGACATATGAGAATTTAGTGCGATTAAAACCCACTAGATTGTCGCATATGCAGTAGGATGGGCCATGCAAAACATTTTTGTAGGGCCATACCACTAGAATCTACTTTAAGGGGATCAACTATGAATCCAGGTTTAGGAGAGGGATTCATATATCTATGTAAGAATTGAACATAGAGTAGTACTGGTCACTCATACTGAGTAGGTAGTCATGCCTGAGGCATCCAGACACCAGTTGTACCTTGACAATAGAGTGGGCTTACACAGGGCAGTGAGGTTATTTTACAGGGCCTCAGTTCAGACCATATATATTATTTACAAACTACACCTAAATTTTAGAGTGTCAACCCATATATGATGAGAGGTATGATCTTATTATCCTCCAATCTAGTATCTTATCTTTTCAATACTGGTGTATCTCATATTTTTATATCTTCACCTTTTGTGGAGCTCCTTAAGATAATTATTCTGTTTTCTGATGGAATTTTGACGTTGGATACTCCATTAGGGATAAAAAAAAGTGTGCACACTAGTGTTGGGAGTTCCCCTTGAGATTTGTGGTTTTCACTTCAAATGTATATTTTTTTCTTCAAGACGATCAAGTTTGATGTTATACTTGGGATGGACTAGGTAGTTTCTTATCGATCCCATGTTGATTTCTATCATCAGAGGGTGACCTTTACATCACCAAAGGGTAGAGTTTTTATTCACAAGGGTGAATGGGATGTCCAAGAGAGTCGAGACGGACCAGAGAATTATGGGATGGGATGAATGATATACCAAATTTGTAGTTTGTATCTGTATGATCAGGCATCACGTCAGAATGATTTCTCACTAGTGGTTGATCATTGAATGGATGTTTTCCTAGATGAATTTTCTGGTTTACCTTCAGAGATATAGGTGTTTTTATCCATGAAGATAATCCCATGTGCTAAATCAGTATCTATTACTACATATAAGATGTCTACTATAGTGTTTCAAGAGATCAAGATATGACTATATGACTTGGAGGAAAAGGGTTTTATATGACCCAATACTTATCAAAGTGGTTCAATGGTCCTTTTTATGATAAAGGCAGATTATACCCTCAAGATATGTGTGGATTATTGAAAATTCAACTAGTTTATGGTTAAGAAATGATATCCTCTACAGTGGATATATGACCTTTTTTATCATATCTTAGGATCTTTGGGTTTTCAAAGTATTTATTTTAGGCCTGGTTATCATGAAGTGTGTGTTCGGCTTGTAGACATGCCCCATATAGATTTTTTATAGAAGGTATAGCCTATATGAGTATTTTTTTATGTCGTTAAGTCTTACAAACATGCCTAAAATTTTCATGGTGTTGATGATACCTATTTTCCATCATTAATTGGATTCATTTGTGGTGGTATTTAGGGATGATATCTTGGTGTATTCTCATAATCTAGAAGACCATTCCAAACATTTTGAGATCATTTTGGATACAATTAGAGATCATATGTTATACTATATTTTCACAAAGTTTCACTTCTAGATGGATAATATTAACTTCTTATGTCATATTATCTTACATACATGCACTAAAAAATTGCATTTCTTGACAATTTTCTCACGATAGTTTCAAAAACTGCTAATAAATGTTTCTCAGAAAACAATTTTGCGATGTTTGTCAAGACACAAGCTAAATATTTTTAAAATATGTATTAATTTTTTCCAAAAAAATATTCTAATTTTTAGCTACAGTTATTTTAAAAACCTTCGAGAAATAGTGGTGGGATTTTAAAACCACCATAAAATTAAAGGTAATTTTTTAAAAAAATATTTATTTATGATTTAGGATTTATTATCTACTCTCATATATAGTTTATTAATTATAATTTTCAATTATTATATTTTTTTAATTAGTAATGATTTATTATTCTTAGTTAATAATAATTGGGAACATAAAACAAAACTTGAATAAGTTAAAAATCAGGCTTCGACATCAATTGACCATTATTTTTGATCCGAGAGTTCATTTTAGCTCCACAACCAGTCAAATCAAATCTTACGAATTGAACTAAAATAAAATTAGATTTATTGTTTTTTAAAAGAAAAATAATATAATTTATTATAGTTTTAAGAGAAGTTTCAAATCAACCATGAACTTCAAACAACCATAACTTTGGGTCCAGGTGTCTATTTGGGCTCTACAACATAACAAATCAAAGAAAATGGTGGAATCTACACCACATAAGGTTAGACTAAGAAAAATAATATGTGTCATATTTTTCAACCCTCAAAATACTCAGGACTCAATAAATTATTTTTTTAGTTGTGGTATCCCATTTTTTAACATTTGATGGATTTTTAGGCTTGTTTTAGGGGGTCTTATTTCATTTTTTCAATGGGGATTGAATTTATTTTATGGTATTACATTCATGTTGATATTATGGGTTTAAAATTTTATCATTTTTAAAAATTTATTTTAATTTATAATTAAATAAATGCATATCTTCTTATATTTACTTATAATAAATCACTTGTACAAATAAATATTTACATAGTAATTTATTTTTAAGTATATAAACCTAATGGAAATTATTGTTTTTTATTTATTTCATTTAAAATAAATAATTATCAAATTTATATACATTTTTTAATATAGTATACATATTTATTTTTATATGTTTTTATATCATATACGTGTATATATAGAGATATTTATATTTACTTGTGTTTATATATATATATATATTAATATATAATTATATATCTGATTTTGCTTATATATATTTATGTTACATAAATATGTGTTTATATATATTTATGTAAATTTTTTTATAAGTATATATATATCTTGGATATTTATATCCTTTTATCCTTTTATTATTTTATTATTTACTATTTACTATTTATTAATTATTGATTTATTAATTATTGATATATTTTTCATATTAATTTTCTACTAAATGAAAATTTAATATATATTTATTATTTATTATATATTATTTATTTATTATTTATTATTTATATATTTATTATACATTCATTATATATTAATTATATATTAATTAATTATTATATATTATATATTTTCATTTATTGTTATTTATTATTAATTTATTAATTCCTTATTATTTATTGATTATTTATATATTTAATATTTATTTATAAAATATCTATTTATTTAACATTTATTTATTAAAGATTTATTATTGATTTATTATCGATTTATTATTTATTATTTGCTATTATTTATTAGTCGTTTATTTAATTTATTTAATTATTTTTTTAATTATTTATTAATTCAATTTGTCTTAATTTTTTATTTATTAATTATTTAATTTTTATTTATTTATTACGTATTTATTATATATTTAATATTTAATATTTATTTATTTATTATTTATTGAGTTATTAATTTTTAGTTATTTTTAATTATTTATTATTTATTATCATTTATTATTATTTATTATTGATTATAAATTATTACCCATTACCATTTATTATTATTATTATTTATTATTAATTATTATTATTTATTGATTATTTATTAACCTATCATTTACCTAATATTTAATTATTAAATATTTATTACGTATTTATTATTTATTTAATAATTATTTATAATTTATTTATAATTTTTCTATTATCTATTATTTATTAACTTATTATTTATTTATTACTTCTTTATTATATATTAATTACATATTCATTATATATTATTATTTAATATCATTATTTGTTTTTAATTTGCATATGTATAAGTATATTACATTCTGTTTACTCACTAGATAAGGAGCTTGTTAGAGTGGTAATGTCTTTGCGGTACGTCAAAGAGGTAAGGGGTTCAAATCTCTCATATCATATATATTTTCCAGATTTATGTGTGACATACATGGAATATGCATGCATTAAATGATAAAGAAAAAGTAATATTAATAAATAAAAAATAATAAAAAATAATAAGTAAATAATAATAAGTAAATAAATAATAATAATGAATACAGATAAATAAATAAATAAATAATAGTAGTAATAAGATAATAATAAAAATTTAATTAATAAGATAAAAAAATGAAAATAAAAAAGAACCCCCCCCAAAGGAAATATCTTGGAATAAAAAACCATGGCCCAAAAGCAGTATGAAATGATTCTTAACATGCAAATACATGAAGCTTTTAGAAAGCATCACACATCATTTAGTGACGATTTAAACCACCACTAAATGCCAAAAAAATGACGAGAAATGCCTATTTGTAGTAAAGAGTATCAGTTGAAATAGAGAAGGTGAGAGATTACTAGAGAAGGGGAAAGATGTAGTTACCTTGGAGAAGTTGAATAATGTTTTTTATATATGAATTTTCTTAGGGATATTCGGATATTATAGGCATTTCATGTAGGATTTATCACTCCTAGAATCACCTGTTACATGCTTGAATAAGAAGGGTGGGATGTTTTTATAGTTATATACCTACGAGATAGCATTTTTGGTGCTGAAAGGGATACTGGATTCAACACCAATCTTGATTCTGTGAGAGTTGGGAAGAAGCTACACCATATATTGTGATGCATCAGGTATTGGGTTAGGAGCAGTTTTGATGCTAGAAGAGAGATTCGTGGATTACATGTCTCATCAATTGAGGCTACAGGAGAAGAACTACCTGATACACGATCTTGAGTTATCCACTGTAGATTATGCCTTGCATCGTTAAAGGCTTTATTTACTAGGGGAGAAATTTTAGGTGTACATGAACCAAAAAATCCACAAGTACATATTTTCATAACATGATATGAACTTCCAGTAATGAAGGTGGTGTAAAGACCTAGATTTTTCCATGTAATTGTTTTTACTTATATGGAATATTACGAGTCTACAAAAATTGACGGTGTGTGATTCCGAGTCCTGATGTTCCCAGAATGATTTTTTGAACTCTTTTCTAAGTACGTTTAGTAAACGTGCGAGCAGGTTTTTGTAACTTTTGAACCTATGCTCAGAATTGAAATCTGAGGACACCGTTGAACTCGCCGCGCCAATATTCTCTTAAGGAGACCTTCACCTCGACCACAGTAGGTTGAGGGTGGATGTTATATTTTCAGTTTTTCTTGGAAGAATAAAAATAAAATATTGAACACTTTATTTTTCTTTTGAAACCTCTCCTTTTGAATTATGAAGGTGGAGACCACCTGAGCAGGAAAACCTCCCATTCTAAATTCATGTGGTGGGGACCACCTGAACCCTTCTTTAATTTAGTGAAAACCCATTCCCAATTAATTGTGAAAACTCTAGGTGAATTAAGTGTGCCAAAAATTAATTGAGTTAATAGACTTAAGTCAATTAAAGTTGGCTCCTCACCTTTTTGGTTAAGGAAATCGTTGGAAAAGGGGAGAGCCGTGGAAAGCTTGGGAGAACCTTTGTAGGAACATTTTCTTCCAAATGAAGAACACACACTCCAATGAAGAAAATACTTCGGAATCGAGAGTGAGGACAACGCATGATCCTGACTTCAGAATCATGTTGCGGAAGAGTGTTGCAGAAGAGACAATCATTGGCACCCTCATCACCTTCACTAACTTCATCCCATGACACTTCCAACAAGAAATCTAGGTAGGGATTGTTGTTTCAAGTACCCCTTACCTCGTTCTTGTCATCCTTCTTGAATTAAGAACATCTATTCTGATTTCTATCGTTCTAATTTGGAGAGAGTGTGGGTGAAACAAACCCAACCAGACCCCTCCACAACTCTTGTGGATTTTGGTGGTCTTGAATCAATGGCGACGTCCCGAGATGAGTGCGGGAGTCTACGGAATCAAGAACGGGCTAGTGGTGTAAGCCCTGTAACCTGTGGAATGTCGCTGGAGACCAGCACCAGTGGGACTCAGGAGCAGCAACCGACACTCTGGCTGGCCGCGATGGTGGCAACTGCGCAATCGCACCGCCAGAGAAGGGTCGCAGCCCGTCGGTAGTGGCAGAGCAAGGGTGGTGGCCGACGCACAAACGGCCACGCGAAGGGGGTGGCGGTGTACGTCCACGCAGCTGGGAGTGAAGAAGCCGCGGCACGAGGCCGCGGAGGCATAGGGAGGGTGGCCGACTCTTGGCCAGCTGCCAGTGGAGGCACGACGCACAACCACGCCGTGGAAAAGGGCTTGCCGTCTGACCAGCCGGGGAGCCGAACGGGACCCCGGGTCCCGCGCACCAGCAGCGGCACCACGTGGAACCGACCGGTCGGTAACCCAACATGAACAGTTGGGCCATTTGGGGTACCCAGGGGGTGCCTTCCCCTTGGGTGGCTGCTAGGATGGACCCCACCATAGGGCCACCTAATAGTGGGCATGCGCCGGCTAGTGGGCTAACCAGCGCGGGCTGCCCATCGTGGGCCGCCCATCTCGGGATACACTGTGGGCCATCCATCGCGGGCCTGGCTGGACCTAGTGGGTCGGGTCGGACCCAGAAGGTCGGGTCGACCCAAACTGGGTTGGCTCAGCCCAGGCAGGGTCGGGCCAGGTCGGACCGGACCTGGACCACCTTTGACCCTTTCCACTCTCTCAGTTATAACTTGAGCTATGGATGTCTGTTTGATGAACCATCTATGGTTCCATAAACCATGGATCGAGAAGGTCCTTTTTTTATACCCCACTTGAGTTTTGGATAAAATTGGGGTATGGCCGGGTTGGATCGAACCAGAATCCTATCAGGACCTCGGGACTAAAAGTCCAATAACATACAGACCGAGCATCTGATTGACGCACCGTCTGTTGCTTTGAGACCCCTATTATGTGCCGGTACTTTGGGATATATCATCATGGGACATCATGGAAGTTAGATTATTGACCTGTGGCTTGAGGAGTGGACCCTCCTAGAATCCAGCAAGCTCAGTGTGGGAACCCTGTAGCTGGCTGTAACATGAGAAATGGATCCTATGTGGGTATCTGATTTAGGATCCTACGTGGGCTTGTATTCCAATAACCCACTTCATTCCACTATAGGAATCCACATGTGACTACTCTATGATTCTATGTGGGTCTTCTATACTAGGATCCTGCATGGGTCTGATGATTTAGGATCCTACATTGGTATGCCTCTCAACAGAGTAAGATGATTCAGTAGTTACATCTAATCATCGTTACTACTGAACCTAAGTTATACCTTTTCTGATATGAGTGTTTACCTTTTTGGTAATCATCTTTGTGGAGTACCTTTGTGGTTCATACCATTATGGTGATACCTTTGTGGTATTATTCTGCGTGGTGTTACCTTTGTGGTAGTTACCTTCATGGTGTGACCTTCATGGTAATCATTCCTTGGTGGAACAGTTGATCTCTTGGATAAAAGAGTTGGGCCTTGTGTTTTAATCATAAATGGGAGGGGTATACTTCATAACTTAGGTATATGTATGTGAATATACCTAAGTAGGGTTGTTCGTTTTTTTAGGCTTTGTGGATTCTCCTCTGTAGATTTTGTAAGACCCTTGAGGGTCTCGGGGACCCTACTAAGTACTGTTATACTCACCCCTGAACGGGCTACTCCCTCACCTTATTGTGTTTGGTGTAGATGATGAACATCGCTGATGGAGGGATGAGGGAACCCGGACTGGAGGTAGTTCGGAGGTGGACCTTAGATAAGGCGTACCGCAGGGACGACCATTCAAGAGCTATACTGACCCTTCAGGTATGGTCCTTGGAAGTTTTTCACCGGAGATATTTACAATTTTACTTGTACTTTTATTCTACTTGTACTTTACAGTTAGTCTTGTATTCTGGCGCCCTTTTTCTTTCTGTACCCACCCTGTTTACTATACAGTTTCACTTTGTGTTTGTATCCTGCTTTGTGCTTAGTTGTGTGAGTTACAGGTTATAAAGGAATTGCCTTCATAGTTTTAGGGAATACGCCATTTGGTACTAGTCTCCAACCCATTGCCTATGGAAGGTGGGCTTGGGGTAGTCACGACACGGGCCCCGGGGGATGGGTCATCACAAATTGGTATCAAAGGAGTCGGTTCTACCGTAGAACATTGGACTCTGATCTTTTAACATAAATAGTGATAAGTGTTATGAGTGTGAGTATCAGTTTAGGGAATCTAGTGTTGGTGCGGCGGCCAACGTATCCATACACCAGGACCCTGACTTCTAATTTTTGACTCAGTGCACGAAAACACTGATTGCATGTGTGTTTTGAAAAGTTTTCTTTGTCATCTCTTTGAGTTAGCTCACCATGTATTACTTATTAATCATGGAACACCTGCTTCTTTTCAGGATGCCTCCACATAGACAGCCATCCAGGGTTCCGGGTATAGTACGTGATGATATCCCACCGAGCGACAAGGCCTCAGTGTAGAGCCCTTTTTCAGTAGAGGCACCAGCGGAGGCATCAGCGGTACCATTACCCGTTCACTACAAAATAAACAGTGTTTAGCGGCGGTTTTGTGGCGGCGGTTCACAAAACCGCCGCTAAACGTTTTCCGAAATACGTTTCGCGGCGGTTTTTAATAAACCGCCGCTAAACCTTTGTTTTTTTTTAAAAAACACCGACCCTTCCCTACCCCGACCCCCGTTTCCCCCGACCCCGCGTGCTGCAACCCTCGCCCGCAACCCCCCGCGACCCCCCGACGATCCCGCGACCTCCTCCGGCGACTTCGCGACCTCCTCCGGCGACCCCGCGACCTCCTCCTAAGGAAGGTATATTTTAGTTCGTTTAGGTTTCATGATTTATTATTTTTATATCTAATGGTTCATGGAATTCAGATTAGTGTACCTCATTTCTTAATGATATGTATGGAGTATTTGAATAAACCTTTTTCCAGATTCAATACACTTCTTTATCCAAAGTTTATTTCTATTATACTGGAAGGGATAAACTTAGTTACTTTAGGAGTTTATAGAATGTTTTTCCAAGTGGTGTTTATTTAAATTGGACTACCTCTAAAAGGATAAAAATTAGTTGGAATCCTAATAAAATATGTAGATATTTGATGAGTGGAGACTCTAAGAGATGTTAAATCCAGTCTATCATCCCTCTAGGATATGGGTTTTAATTTATCATGGTTTGGAACTAGATAAAATTGTTGATTCTAATTAATCCTCTGATGAGGATGAATCCCAAACTATAGATTTGGTTGTATAAGTCATAAGATATTTTGATTAAATCCAAGAAAATTATCATGTACATGAATCTTATGATATGTTAGAACTAATGAGATAATAAGTACCTTTTATTCATAAAGCTCAAAAACATCCTAATGTTTTATTTGAGCCTACTATAGTTATTTTTTTTCTCATGAGAGATAAATCAATAAGAGATAATTCATCTCCTAGGAGAGATTTCAAACTTCAATGTTGTTTAGACTAATTATTACATATTCTAAAAGTGATAAGTATTTTTATTCTACTATAGTGGAGAGTCCACCTATGTTTTAGATTGGTGGAGCTCACATTTTTTATTCCTTTCCTTCTGAATATGAAGCCCCAATAGATAACCATTTCATTGATTTGGGTGTATATATTCCTAAGAATGGTGTAAATAAGGTTGAAAAAGAGTAAAAATAAGTTGATAAGGCTAATTAAAATGATAGAAAAGATAATCATGATAACCTAGAAGGAAGTGCATAATGAGCTTCTATAGTTTACACAAGGAAAGAATAATTAGTGGAGCCTAGGCTTCCTTATACATCTTTTTTTGAGAGACCAATTAGACTTGACTCTACTAAAGACCTATTGAAGATTTTGGAAACCCCGCCTTCTCATATATATGCTCCTAAGAACACTTATCGGGAAGATCATGTCTATTAATCTTCTTATAGAATTGAGGTTATAGCCAGGGATGATTCTAGTGAAGAATATGAGGTCTTTTTGAAGGAAATTGAGAGACCACATAGGGTATTCTCACTGAAAGAATAATCTAGAGATAGATTCTTGATATTATTTCTCATTATTCTAATTATGTTCATTACTTCATTACCAATTTTGATTCTACTAAAGCTAAATCTACTAAATATAAAGAGTCTAGACCTTATTTAATCCCTATTTTTTACCTCAATTATAGAGATCTCATTTATTTTAAGAATGATGTTTAGAGATGTTAAATAAAATTTTCATGTGTATCAATTTTTTTAATAATATTGATCGATGGGAAGATATAGAATATATTGTTTAGAAGGTTGTTTCTCACCATCATTTGAAGTTATTTCTCATGTTAGGCCATCAGTACCAAGAATTTCAATCATTCATAAAGGAAATAGAATATTTTAAAAGTCATGTGGAATCCCTATAAGTATATCTAAACAATATTATAGATACCATGGATGTAAGGTATCTATCTATGATTACCAACCCTTATCATCCTTATAACTATTATTTAGAGCCTCCTCCTACACCTCCTATTTTAGTTAATAAATATCTAATTAGAATGTTAGTCCATAAATAGATTCAAGATATTCTATATAGTGTAAAGTATATGGAAAATCGAGTTCAAATGGATATTTATACTCATGGTGAGAAACACTTTCATTTGATTAAGGAAGAAACAAACAGGTCTACTAAGGAAAACAATATAACCAAGGGTGAAATAATATATTATCTGAAAATAATTTACACTAAATATTACCTTAAAACTCATTTTCTATAATTTGTTAGAGACTTGAAAAATCCACCTCTGGTAGTTTCTTTCAAATCTATGGTAGAGAATTTTTTGGAAATGACTCCGCTACAAGATAATTTCTTTTTTAGAAAAAGATGTCTTTATTCAATAAATGGAGAATGGAATAAGGGTTGTAACCAATATCACAAGTATTTTGGAACCTTATATGTAGGTTTCCAATACTCTTATGTTAGATCCTCCTACCCTACCTATACCAAGACCATATTTAGTTTCTTTTATATTCCTCCAAGAAAACCTTTTGGTCTTATAATTTCTCAACAACTTATCCATGCTATTACTATTTTCATATAAATAACCATTCTTATACCTATTTATACTCATTAGACTTATGATCCTCCTCCTGATATTCGAAAAGGGAAGGATCCCATTACCCCTTCTAAATAATTAGTTCTGCTAATTCGGATTCTGATTAGATTCGCATAGGGATAATGTTCAATCTTTTTGAAAAATTAATGAAAATTACACTTCAATCTTATTTATGTGTCTCTTATATTTATTATTCTTTCACCCTTTATGATTTATTTTTTATAATCCCAAAGTTGGAGTAATATGTGTGGAATAATAATTTTATTACAAAGGGGGAGTAAATTGTCTCAATTTACAATGATTTATTCTTTACTTTCAATTTTTTACTTATATTATATTGAGAACTCTTTAATTCTGACCTACATCAATCCAGAACTCAAGGCCCAACAGCCTCACTCCATTTCAAACATCCAAAGCACAACCCAAGAATAACCTTCATATCATGGTATTCAACCATCCAAAACCTGATCCAACACCCATCACCAAAACTAATACACTAATATGGTTCCTACCTGAGTCCATCCAACTTGAAACTCTAGCCACACCATTAATCGATTACTTTCCTTCCATGGTTCTCAACACCATATTACTTACTTCGTCACCACAATTTTATAGTTTTGAGAACTTCACTCATCATAAAAGAGGTCAACAGAACCTCAACTCAACCTTCAAAACTTCCCTAACATGTTTTCCAACTCACAACATCCATGAAAACTCCACCGAATTCTAGCATTCATTATTTCTGCCAAAACTACCCAGATTTGTCACACTTTCACCATCCATATCTCAACCAAGGACTACTTGGTTCTTCTTCAAAACTCATTCACATTACTAGGATAAACTTATCATTTCAACATTAACTTGAGGTGCCTCACAGCCCACCACATCCATTCCCTTTCTATCCAACTATGTCTTTCCATTCCTGCTAACTCACTCTGTTGGTTCCCAACTTCCCCTATTGGCATGTTGCCCCTCTACCCAAACACGAAGCCTTCTCACTCAAGGTATACCTCCATCACCTACACACACCATATCCAAGTTCCACCTGACCTTCCCTAAGAACCCCCAAACATGTCCCTTATAGGTTTCTATTTGGAACCTTGATTCCTCCACATCCACTCTACAGTTTTCTCCACATTTCCATGACTAACATAATTCTCTCCACCTTAGGAGGGTCATTATCACTAATTTAATCAAGAAATTCAAACACCATGTCTCATGCTTCCATCACAAGATGAACCCAAAAATTTAAATGTGGCCATTTAGATTTCCCTAAAACAATAAAACAAACATTACCCATTGTGAAAATGGTTTCAGTGAATGTAATTAACTTGATTTGAAATGCATTATGATCAGTTTCGATCACACATAAATGGGGTGTTTTTTGAGGCAACATAAATGTGTGATCGATGCTGTTATGATAAGTGTGTATCCCGATATTCTTATTGCTCCTCAATGAGGTGTTGACGCTGTCTCCTATGGACCAGACTTGTTCAGTTGGTCTGAAATGGTAAATGTGGTCAATGAATCATCTTTATTTTATTATGCATACTTTATGGTCAATGGTTCATCTTTATTATATTATGTTTCGGTAATCTTACACTATCGTATATTTTGTGTAGGCACATTGTGATATACATGGATAAAAGCTGGATCACATTACCGAGGAACACACCTCAATATGTTAAGGGTTTGAATGGGTTTTTAGATTTTTCAATTTCTAATCGATCCGTTGAAGGGAGAATAAGATGTCCATGTCCTAAATGTAAATTTAGAACATGGTTGAAGAGAGATGAAGTTTATGAACATTTAATACTGAAGCAATTCCCTGAGCAATATTTGTGTTGGATTTGGCATGGAGAATCAAACAATACAGAAAGATTGAGGACTGATGTTAATCCACAGAATGAGGTCCCAAGTTCTTCGACAATGGAAAATGAAATGCAAAACCTCATAAATGATGAATTCGGCACTACAAGACACCACTATGAGCATCAAAACATATCAGAACAACCAGAAGAGGGTGCTACAAATTGCAACGTGACAAGTGATGTTTCTGATACTGTAACACAAGCAGATCAAGATTGTAACATATCATTGGATCCTCTTGAGACTGTAATAGTCTTTCTCTCTAATATAATCCCACTCCAAATAATTTTTTTTATCAATGAATTAATGGTTTTAAGGACCAAGGTGGTCCATGAGTAAACCATGAAGGATTATACCATTTTTTATATTTCAACATGCTTTAAAAATGAAATCTATTCTATCCATTTAGAGTGATATTTCTTTCCAAGAGGCCAGAGTTCATTAAATCTGACTGAGAATATTGATAAAGTAGGAGGCATGTGTTCTTCCCCAAAACATGGAAACTCCAAGATATGTAAAAGGTAAAGATCCCTCCCTAATACCCACATCATCTATCAATATTATTTTTTTAGGATTTGAGATATTTTTGTTAATGTATATGAACTAATTCCCCAACTTATTTTTTTTCTTAAGAAACAATCTTAATGAAGAAGGGCCTTCATGATGTTTTTGATATTCCTCATAACTCCCTAAGAAAAAATTATAATGTTTTCAACAAAAATGAGATGACATGGTTTTGAAGAACCTCGTTATACCATGATGGGTTTCAAGTCACAAGTATCAACCATATGGAATAAAATATGGCTGAGATGGTCTTCTATAATGGTAAAAATGATTTCTGGGAGGGGGTCTCCTTGTATTTCCCCTCATGAGAACCAAAAATAAACCTCTAGGTATTCATTGATTAAGATATAAATAGGGTATTACCCAAGAAGAGTTTTGATCTAGCTAATAAACTTTTCATTGAATCCAAAACATGAAAGAACATTACACATGAAGCCCTAATCTATAGTGTCGAAGGATTTTTTTTTATGTCAATCTTGGAGACAATGTTACCACTAATTGTCAATTTCTTTATGAGGTTAACACACTTAAAGGAAGAAATTAACAAATCATGGATGTGTCCTCTATGAAAAAAATCAAAATTAATTCCAAGATATGAGCTTTTTTTAGATCTGAGAATGTCACACCCCGACCACAATTTTCTTTTGTTTTTGTTTATTTTCAATGTTGGATCTTTTTGTTGAGGTTTAGGTTGAGTGTCCAACAAAAGTATTTATGTTTTGGTTGTTTTGGTTATCTTATAACCCTATTAATGTTTATTGTGAATGTTATTGGGATAAAGTTAGATTGTGAAGATTTTGTGACACCCACAGTGTCACTATATTGTGTTTAAATCATTCAAGTATCATTGGCTGTGGTTTTGGAAAATTTAGGGTAGTGGTGGAGTAGATCAAACATATTTTTTTTCCAGTTCAACATTTAGCGGCGGTTTTAACCGCCGCTAATGCCATACCTGTGAGCATTTAGCGGCGGTTAAAACCACCGCTAAATATATTATGTTGATATTTAGCGGCAGTTTTCACCGCCGCAGAATAGGCGCATCAAACGCCTGAATTTAGCGGCGGTTAAAACCGCCGCGAATAAAAAAATGTCAGATACCCATATAACCGCCGCTAAATGAAGAGAAACTGCTGCTAAATGACGGATCTACGACACATTTCTAAAACCGCCGGGGAATCGAAAAAACCGCCTCTAATAGATTGCCGATGCCAAACTTAGCGGAGGTTTTTGTAAACCGCCGCCGCACAATATAGCGGCGGTTTAAACCGCCGCTAAACAGGGAAAAAACCTCCGCTAGGACTGACTTTTGTTGTAGTATTTGGGCCCCCGATGCCACCAGCCCCAATAGTAGAGAGTACACGCCGCTTGAGCACATTGCATGAGTTCCAATGCTAGAGGCCACCCAGGTTCAGGGGTGAGATGGACCCACAGGTGGCTAAGGATTGGCTGGAGGCCATAGTGGGAGTCTTCCGACTGGAAGGGACACAACTGATCTAATGGTGATCCTTGCTGCTAGTATTCTATAGGGAGTTGCAAGAAAATGGTGGAGCCTGATTCTCTAGGTTCACGACATGGTGACACTTCTCTGGGCAGACGTTGAGAGTGTATTTCGGCAAGAGTTTGTCCCAGTGACCCTTCGCGCAGTGCGCATACATGAGCTTTTTCATCTACAACAGGGTAGCATGATTGTGGCTCAGTACTCAGGAAGGTTCACCAACCTCTCATGCTACTCCACTAATATGGTGCAGGACCCATTCCTCAGGGACCGGACCTTCGAGCAGGGACTCTGGTGAAAGATCAAGGCTTCAATGATTTCACTCAGTATCTCGACGCAGGTGGGGGTGTTAGAGCGAGCCCTCTTAGTAGAGAGTTTTCTTGCTGAGAAGTTACCAATAGCAATAGCCACCACCGGGAGTCATGTAACATAGTCTTCCATAGCTGGTAGCAGATAGATTTCACATAGGTCCTAGAGGACCAGAACTATAGGTGCACGACCACTGTATTTAGGACCATTTGTGTGGGGAACCTAAGACAGAGCCAATCATGTAATGAGAAAGCAATGTTACACATACGGAGGGCATGGTCACATGGATCGTGACTGCCCGACTCACCGTATTGATGATCAATAGACGGTCAAAGGATTGTCTAGGCAGAGACAATGGTTTGACCGAGGAGGTCTACAGGGAATATGCAGACGTGGCAGAGGAGCTGGTCGTGTCGTTGGCAGTGGATGACTATTCAAGGTGTTATCGCCACCACCACCAGGTGGTCCACCCCAAATACCGGGAGCAGGTGGACATGGGTGTGCTTAGCTCTAGGTAGCTGAGGCCTACGACCATGACACTACAGAGATGATATGAGGTATGATCTGTGTCTACTCCACCTTAGATACAGTACTTATAGACAAAGGTTCCAATCATTCTTTTATTTCCACTACCCTCGCTCGGAGCTCAGAGATTCTGGTGGATCCATTGACTAGATACTTATGGCATGAGACTCCAACGGTAGAGGATTCAATGATTACACACTATTGACGGAAGTGTGAGCTTACTATAGGAGGTGAGAGCTTTGGATGGGATCTTCTAGTAGCGGCGTCGAGGCCTTACAAAATCATCTTGGCTATGGATTGGTTATCTAAATTCCATGCCCAGATCAACTGCATTAGGTGAAAATTGTGGTGTATCTGCGAGGATGGGACTAGGTTTACCTTCCCCGATGAGAAGGGATCCTTTGCAGAAAAGGACGGATTTACCCGAAGGAGAGTGAAACCGATCACTCATATGTTAGCTAGCCTTACCCTCAGAGTGGTTCATGTGGAGAGTTCGAGCTATCCTGTAGTGGTGGAAAATTTTGCTGATTTATTCCCTGATGATGTTTCGGGTCTACCTCCACGCAGGGAGGTGGACTTTTACATTGACTTTTACCCCGGGACGACACCGATATCTACACTAGCATATCAGATTGCTCCTGTGGAGCTTCGTGAGATGCAGGTACAACAAGAGGACTTGCAGGGGAAGGGGTTAATCAAACCGAGTGTTTCTCCTTGGGTAGCCCTGATTTTGTTTTCCAAGAAGGCGGATGGGAGATTGAGACTTTGTGTTTACTATCCGCACCCGAACCAGGTGACCGTGAAGAACAAGTACCCACTTCCGAAGATTGCTGACCTCTTTGATCAGATGAAGGGAGAACAATGGTTCTCAAAGATATACCTCAGGTCAGGCTATCACTAGCTTAGAGTACGAGACGAGGATGTGTAGAAGATGACCTTCATATGTTAGTACAACCATTATGAGTTTTTGGTCATGTCGTTCGGTCTAGCCAATGCTCCATCTATGTTAATGGGACTCATGAACATGATCTTTCAGCCATACTTTGATCACTTTGTAGTAGTCTTCTTTGATGACATTCTGATATACTCGGCTTCTGAGGGGGAGAATTCCAATCATTTGCAGGTATTTCTGGACACACTCTGAGAGAACCAGATTTATGGTAAGCTCTCAAAGTTTTAATTATAGATTAGATAGGTTCACATTATAGGACATGTCATCTCAGAGGCTGGAGTTGCAGTGGATCCAACAAAGATTGAGGCGACACTTGCTTGGGAGCCACCCAGGAGTGTGGCGGAGGTGTGGAGTTTCCTAGGTTTGGATGGATACTACATGATATTTGTTCCAGATTTCAATAGAGTTGCAGCAACTTTTTTAACATTGATAAAGAAGGAAAAACCCTTCATGTAGTTGGAGAGAAGACAATGGAGTTTTCAAGAGCTAAGAAAGAGGATGACTAGTGCCCCCATCTTGAGGATTTTTGAGAAGAGTTTTGGGTACGTAGTCTACTGTGACGCATTAGGGACCGGGCTCAGATGTGTCCTGATGTAGGAATGAGGAGTTATCGCATATGGTTCTCGACAGCTCAAACAATATGAGCAGAAGTACTCTACCCATGACGTTGTGTTTGTAGTAGTGGTCTTTACTGTGAAGATGTGGAGACACTATCTGATGGGAGGGCGTTTTACGGTCTACTCTGATCACCAGAGTCTTAGGTATATCTTCTATCAGAAAGAACTGAATCTGAGATAGAAACATTTTCTTGAGTTCCTCTAGAAATATGACTTCAAGATAATCTATACTTATGGGACGGGGAACATTGTAAAGGATTCACTCAACAATAGATCTAGTATACAACTACTAGGTGAGGTGACAGATCAACTGGCCATTTCGCAGATATCCTTTGTGGATCGAGATCGAGCCATTTTTCTTATATCTCTTATAGTCACTCCCCCACTTTTTCAGTGAGTCAAAGGGGTACAGTGTGGAGACACTGACTGCAAGACTCGATGTGTTCAAATATCCACAGGTCAGGCACCTGATAAATTTTCTGAAGGAGGGGAGCATGTCATCCTCTTTAGAGGGCATACAATGGTACCAGTGGCTTTACGGGAAGAAGTTTTGAGGGAGTTCCATATTTCCCCTCTAGAGGTGCATCCAGAAGTAGAGAAGATATACCAGGATCTCTGATGACAACACTGGTGGCCGGGAATGAAGAAAGCAATAGCAGAGTTTGTCTCTCAGTGCCTCACTTGTTAGCAAATGAAGGTAGAGAATTAGGTACCAAAAGGCTTAGTTCAACCTTTAGAGGTCCCAGAGTGGAAGTGGGATGGGATATCCATGGACTTCATGATAGGACGTCCACATACGTCCAGGGGTGTTGATTCTATCTGGGTGATCGTTGACCGACTCACCAAGTCAGACCACTTCCGACCGATCAGAGAGTAAGGTTCAGTAGAGAGCTTGGGATGCCTCTATGTGAAGGTGATTGTGAGGCTGCATGGAGTACCCTCTACGGTTGTCTTTGATCGTGATGCATGTTTCACTTCCCGGTTATGGAAGGGGTTGGAAGAGGCTTTTGGGATGAAGCTTCATTTGAGCACTGCCTTCCATCCTCAGATAGATGGATAGACTGAGAGGACCATTCAGACCCCTGAGGACATACTGCATGCTTGGGTCCTCTACTTCAATCGCATTTGGGAGGATCACTTTACTTTGGTTGAGTTTTCATACAATAATAGTTATCACTCCACCATTGGGATGACACCATTCGAGGCTCTGTATGGCCAACCATGCATATCAACTTTTTACCAGACTGACCCAGGGGAGTCCACACTCGTGGGACCAGAAGTGGTTTGAGCTACCATAGAGATGGTGAAGATCATACAAGAGTGGATAAAGACTACATAGAGTAGGTAGAAGTCTTATGCCAATAGAAGACAGAGTCCTTTGGAGTTCGAGGATGGTGACCACAACTTTGTATGAGTCTCACCATGATAAGGTTTGTGGACATTTGGTCGGGGTGACAAGTTATCTCTAAGGTTCATCAGACCTTTTCAGATCCTCGACAGAGTTGGTGTGGGGGCTTACCACTTAGATTTTTCACCTCAATTTCACCAGGTGCACAACGTATTTCACGTATCCCAGCTGAGGAGATACGTGTGTGACCCATCTCACATCATTGACTGGGGTGAGCTGGACATAGAAGATGGGGCGACATTTACGGAGGTTCTAGTAGAGATTGAGGATCGACAGGAGCGGGTCATTCGTGGGTGGTTGATACCTCTGGTGCGCGTTCGCTGGCAGCCCCAGAACCTCTAGAAGAGAACATGGGAGTTGAAGGCTCAGATACGTTCTCAGTACCCCCACTTTTTCCCTTAGTTTGATTTTTGGATTACGGGGATGCAAATCCCTGAGGTGGGGAGAATTTAAAGACCCTGATTTTTCATGTAATGTTTTTATTTATATGGGAATATTACGAGTCTGTGAAAATTAACTATGCATGATTCTAAGGCCCGGTGTGCCCATAAATTATTTTTGAACTTTTTTTAAGTACATTCAGTACACGTGTGAGCGGGTTTTTGTAACTTTTGAATCGGTGCTCGGAATTGAAATCTGAGGACACCGTGGAACTCACAACACCGATATTTTATTAAAGAGACCTTCACCTCGACTGTAGCAGCTCAAGGGTGGAAGAAAGATTTTCAGTTTTTTAGGGAAGAAGAAAAATAAAATATTTAACACATAATTTTTCTTTTGAAACCTCTCTTTTTGAATTATGAAGGTGGGGACCACCCGAGCTAGAAATACTCCCATTCTGAATTTATGGTGGTGGGTACCACCCAAACCCTTCTTTAATGTTGGAAAAACCCTTAGAAATCCCCAATTAATTGTGCCAACTCTAGGTTAATTAATTGTTCCAACATTTAATTGAGTTAGTAGACTTAACTAAATTAAAGTTGGCTCCTCACATTTTTGGTTGGAAAAATCATAGAAAAGGGGAGAGCCATGGAAAGCTTGGGAGAACCTTTGGAGAAACATTTCCTCCAAACTAAGAACACCCTCTCCAATGAAGAACATACTTCAGAATCAAGAGCGAGAATGACGCAAGGGCCCAACTTCAGAAGCGTGTTGCAGAAGAGACAATCATTGGCACCCTCATCGCCTTCAATGACTTCATCTCACGACTCTTACAATGAGAAATCAAGTTACAGATTGTTTTTTTCAAGTACCCCTTACCCCGTTTTTGTCATCCTTCTTGATTTAAGAACATCTACACTGATTTCTATCATTCTAACACAGAGAGAGTGTGGTCTTAAAGAACACGAACAGACCCCTCCATAAAAATTGCGGATTTTCGTGGTCCTGAATCAATGGTAACATCTTGAATCGAGTGTGGGAGTCTACATAATGAAGAACGGGCCACTGGGGCATGCCTGTTGACCCGAGAAATGTCTTCGGCGACCGTGCCGGCGACCGACACTGGTGGGACTCGAGAGCGGTGACCCGCACACCGGTCACCTGTGATGACAGTGGTGGTGCAATCGCGACACCAGAGAAGTGACGCGGCCTGTCGGCCGTGACGGAGCAAGGGTGGTGGTCACTGCATGGCCGACCCCGCGAAGGGGGTGGCAACACGCATCCATGCCGCCAGGCATGTAGGAGTCACGACACGAGGCCGCGACAATGAAGGGAGGGAGACCGACTCACTTCCAGCCACCGGTGGAGGCATGGTGAACGACCACACCGTGGAGGTGGGATGGTTGTTCGGCCAGGCTAGGAGCCGAGCTGGACCCTGGGTCCCCCGTACCAACTGCCGACGCCATGTGGCACCGACTGGTCAGTCACCCAACCTGAACGGTTGCGCCGTTCACGGTACCCAGGGGGCGTCTTCCCCTTGGGTGGTAGCTAAGGCAGACCCCACCATGAGGCCACAGAACTGCGGGCTAGCATGATCCAGCTGGCCATACCGGACCCAGCGAGTTAGGTCGACCCAGGCTGGGTCGATCCTACCAGGTCGGACCAGACCCGGACCAATTTTGACCCCTTTCTACTCTCGCGGCCATAACTCGAGCTACAAGAATCTATTTGACGAGCTGTCAACAGTTCCGAAAACCTTGGATTGAGATAGTTCTTTTGGTATACCCTACTTGAGTTTTTCATAAAGTTGGGGTATGACTGGGTTGGATTGAACATGAATCCAACCGGGACCTTGGGACTAAAACTATAATAACTTACAGACCGGGTGTCTGATTGACTCACCATATATTTCATTGAGACCCCTATTACATGGAGGGAATTTGGGATAATTCTTCATTGTACTTCATGGATGTTAGATAATCAACCTATGGCTTGAGAAGAGGACCCTTCTAGAATCAAGAAAGATTAGTGCAGGAACCCTATAGCTGGCTGTAACCTGAGAAAGGGACCCTATGTGGGTTTGTGCTTTGGGATCCTGTGTGGGTCTGTGTTCTAGTAACCCACTTGGATCTGCTCTAGGAATCCATGTGTGACTACTCTAGGATCCTATGTGGGTCTGCTGTGCTAGGATCCTATGCGGGTTTGATGATTTAGGATCCTACATGGGTCTGCCTCTCAACAGAGTAAGATGATTCAGTAGTTACATCTAATCATCTTTATTACCTTACCTAAGTTATACCTTGTGTGGGTTGAGTCTTTAATTTTGTGGTAATCACCTGTGTGGTGTACCTTTGTCGTGGATACCATCATGGTAATACCTTTGTGGTATTCTTATATGTGGTGTTACCTTTGTCGTAATTACCTTCATGGTGTGACCTTCATGGTAATCTTTCCTCTGTGGAACAGTTGAGCTCTTGGATAAAAGGGTTGGGCCTTGTGTTTTCCTCATAAATGAGAAGGGTATACTTGATAACCTAGGTGTTTGTATGGTCATATACCTAAGTAGGGTTGTCAGTTGTTTTCATGCTTTGTGGTTTATCCTTTTTGGATTTTGTGAGACCCTTGAGGGTCTTGAGGTCCCTACTGAGTATCATTATAATCACCCCTGCACGGGCTACGCCCGCAACTTGTTGTGTTTGGTGAAGACGACAGACAACACTGATGGAGGGAAGAGGGTACCAGGATTAGAGGTAGTTCGGAGGTGGATATTAGACGAGGCGTACCGTAGGGAAGACCATTCAAGAGCTGTACCTACACTTCAGGTAGGGTCGTTTGCAGGTGTTCACTGGAGCTATTTACAGTTTTACTTGTACTTTTAGTTTACTTGTACTTTACAGTTGGGCATCTATTATGGCCCCCTTTTTCTTTATGTACACACCCTGTTTACTATACAGATTCACTTTGTGTTTGTATCCTGCTTGGTGCTTATTTGTTTGAGTTACAGTTTATAAAGAAAATGCCTTCCCAGTTTTAGGGAATAGGTGTTTATGTACTAGTATCCAGCCCCTGGCCTGTGGAAGGTGGGCTTGGGGTAGTCACGGCACGGAACCCGGGGGACAGTTCATGACAGGTGGGAAGAATACATGAATTATTTTTACTTTGATCTTTCTTATATGATTGGAAGGAGAAATGTAGTTATCGATGAATTGAGTAGTATGACGTAGATATAGGCAGTTCAAGAGGCCAGTAGCCTGTGTTAGCTTATTGATGTATTTTCAAAGATGCATACATCAAAGTAGTGTCCAAACATTACATTGATATTTTTATATAGAACACACTCTTATTGATAGAGTGAGTAAGTGGAATATATTAATATCAAAGGGCCCAGTCCTATGGGAGAGTGTGGAAAGTGAAGAACCACCACTTGGTTAGACCATGGTTGAGGTACAAATTCTTTATCTTCATGGTTTCATTTGGGTTCTAGTGGAAATACATAAAGAGATACTATGGGAATTTCATGCCTCAATCTTGGTAGTGCATCCCGGTGGTACCAAGATGTATCCATATTTACATTTCTAGTATTGGTTACAGAGTATAAAATGCGAGGTAGTTGTTTTTTCACAATTTTTTCCACCTGTCAGTAGGTGAAGGTAGAACAGCAGGGACCATCTGAACATATACAGTAGTTACATATTACTAAATAGAAATGGAAAGATGTTTTTATGGACTTCATGATTGTGTTTCTGAGGTCACCTCAAGGTAGTGATGATGTTTGGGTTTTTGTTAACAGACTCACGAAGGTCATTCATTTCATACAGATCATGGAGACCATATCAGTAGACGATCTTGGGAGGTTGTATATCTGTGAGATTGTGTGACTTCAAGGGGTTCCAAAGAGAATTTTATTGGGTAGGGATGCCCAGTTTACTTCTGGATTATGGAAACATTTATAGAGAGTGTTGGGTACACATGTTCTTATGATTATATCATACCAACTTCAGGCTGATCACCTATTATATCACATTATTTTGAAGTTTGAGAAAATTATACCAACATGGATCTTGGATTTTAGGAGCTCCTGGGATAGGTATACACCAATAATTGACTTATCCAACAATAATATATATCATGTGACTGTATTGAAGGAAACTTATGAGGATTTTTATGATAGGACATGTCGATCACCCTAGTGATGGTTAGAGAAAGGTGATGCGACATTTCTTGGACCGTGTCTCATGGAAGAGAATTCATAGTAGGTTAAGTTGGTACAGAAATGGATGAATACCACATATTCATGTGATAAATCTTACACTGTTTTTCATCAATGAACATTAGAGTTAGAGGTTGGGGAACATGCCTTTTTTATGTATCTCACCAAAGATGGGTCTAAGACAAATAAGAATATAGGGTAAGATTTCACCACAAAATATTGTGTCGTTTGAGATTCCGGAGAGAGAGTCGGTCTAGTAGACTATCAGTTGCAGAAAACTAATAGGTACAAATCCATGAATGACATCTTACATGTATCTCAGCTACACTATTATCACTCAAACCCATCTCAGACTCTACATCTGAATGTGTCTGAGTTATAAGTATACACATCCTTTGGGAATCAAACTATTCGTATCGTTAACATGTGAATTAATGTTATCCGAGGAATGGTTAGTTACTCTAGTATGGGTGCTAGAAAAATGAGGCCATTTACAAGGCAAGTACTGGGAATAGGAGACTAATTTACATTCTCAGCAGCTAGAGTCATTCTAAGATGACTCTTAACCACCATTGGAAGGTCAATTTGGGGATGAATCACTTTAAGGGGGAATATTGTAAGATCCTAGGATTCCCATTTAGGAATGGATATTTTTAATTTCTTTTTGACTTAATGTTTCTGATCTATTGTGAGTATATTATGAGATCAATGGAGTTTTGGGAGTGTCCAAGTCTTGTTTTCAGCCCAGAGGCTTTGTTTTTTAAAACAGAAATGGGGACACATAGTTAGTAGAAATGATGGGACCCAAGACACAAGGTTTGGTAGGACCGTGCAAGGTGGTACAAGCCTTAGTCAGGAGGCTCACTATCATAAACCAAGCTGGGTCTCCATCCGACCCGGTTCTCGAGCCAGTCCACAACATGGACTGAAGGGTGTTCCTGATCCCCACAGTATAGAAACTATTGTTGGGTGTCAAAACAAGTAGTTGGGAATGATATATCCAAGAAAATAAAATATAGATAAATTGAAATAAATAGAAAAAATAGGTAAACACTAACATAGTAAAATGAAATAAAGATAACCAGCTAGACATACCTACAAGTGACCCCATGGGTCACCCCAAACATAGAACCGTTCTCGCTCCAAGAGCAATCCAAGACTAGAACCTGAAACTGAAAAGTAAATTAGGCATGAGAACCGATATTCTCAGTAGGAAATCCATGTAATGACAACACTCTTTTCCTTTACTTTAAGAAGGAACCCAACCATTAAAGTTTTAAAATAATACCTATTAAAATACGTTTTTAGTCTTTTCAAAACCAAGTAACAATTTTACCTTTTTTTAGGAACGAATTTCTCTTCCACTATATTTTAAAAATATATTACAATCATACGTTAACATTTAAAAATGAATGGTGGGAAATTAAGATTAAAGTATGGTTTTTAATTTTGGGGCATCAAGCATGAGCAACAGAAAATAAAATCACATCAAAATAATTATTCCACAAGCGAGCACAATGGGAAATCCCTATATGTAACTAGCACATGTGGTACCCTAGAGATCTTGCACCTCAGTGAAAACATGGTATAGGAGTAAAAAAAAAGTCTATGTTATCATGCACAAGCCACTAGTAGGTAAGACACCCATAACCTAGTGGTCTCCAATCATCACAAGTATTCAGTTAGTGTTGTAACATCAATCCTTCAAGAAAGAACTAGGACGAACCACTTATGTATCATCTAGCGTACTAGTCCTAGTCCACCCATATAGGTACCTGGGGTTTCCCTTACACTGAAGGTAAAGTTCACATGAACACATATCACACCTCTACATTCAAAAAAATGAAAAAAAATTCAATGAAAAACATCCTATTTATAAAACATCACCTTTTTCATTTTACACACACCATATAAGACCCCTTTTTCAAAATACCTTTTCCATCACTTACAAATTTCCCAAATTCCCCTTTTTATAACACAAGAAAACACCCAATTATGATCAACCAAAGCAATAAGCTAACTCCCTTATAGAACCACTCATACTTTAAACATTTTTTTATAAAACAATATTTTCACCTTTTCAAACACTTCAAAATTTATGAAAAAAACCCAAAACAAGGAAAACATTCCCAAAGTGATTCATTTTCCTTTGAAAATATCAATTAAAATATACACACACCTTTAATACCTTGAAAAATAAATTTCCACCATCTGAACAACCCCTAAAACCCATCTTAAAAACAATAATTTAAAGTACACACAAAACATTCCCTTTCCTTTCCCAAAAATTCTTTTCTAACTTATCAACACACCAACCATTCCAAAAAATACCATTCACACCACATAATAAAATAAATGAAGACATTTATGAACTCAAAACAGCATAATTAAATTAATCTAGTAAATCTAGGACACAGAACCACCTATAATTTATATATATAGAGCTTATAAATTTCTTATAAAAAAGGAAATATTTTTAAAGAAATATCAAGAATCCATGAAAATTATAATTAATTATCAAGTAATAGGGAACCTACCTCAGGGTGGAACCAAAATGATCATCTGGCCCCTGGTGCTTTCTAAATAAGATCTCCCGCTAGCACACACATACCTGCATAAATATACATATATACCCTGGACATGATGCATGTATTCCCCGAACCATGAGGGAACACATAACCCGAGGATATATATATATATATATATTCATATTCATACCTTTGTAAATGCGTGTACGCTTTGTTAAAGTTGACCGGACTCATTAGAGAGGCAGTGGAAACCCAAAACCACACAGAAAAGTCCAATACACTACACAACAAGTTCTTACATCAAGAACAAACCGATTTCACATGTAAAGTACTTTTTAAAATCAATTTCATATAAAATATTCTCCAAAACTACTTTCACAACACTTATATAATTTAATAAATCAATTATAAACCTAACAAAACATTTATAAGATGAACAACAAGCCTTTACCACAAAAATACACTCAAAATCATCTCTTTAAAATCCAAAGTGCACTAAAACCATTTCAACACATGATTCAACCCTCTTACACAAATTAACAAATATATTTCACAATTTATGAAAACACTTTCAAATATTCACAAAAAATTCTTACACTTGTAAAATACCAAATTCTTTTCGAAAACCCCCTTTTACACCATATACACACCAAATCCATTACAAAAAGGATTTCACATATTCTAAAAAATTTATAAAACACTTTAAAGGCATGAATCAAAATGGAATATATGAAACACACATTAGACCAAACCCATTTTCCTTATAAAATCCAATTTTTCAAATATTCATGCCAAATCACTTCCAAAATACATTTCACATAACACAATTAAACAACAGATCATATATTAATAGACAAGAAAAATATTAAAATAATTTAATAATGATAAAAAATGGATTCACCAATAAAGTATGAAGAAATTCCTAAAAAGTGTTATGAAACTGCAACCACACCTCACCCGCACCTCCGAGAGGAAAGATCAAACCCTAGTCGACTAAATTGATCCAAACGGATCAAGACTTCATGATAAAAATGTAGCCCTACCCACAAGAAGATACCAAAACCCTAAATAATAGGAAGAAAAGATTACTAGAGGGAGGGGGAGCACTGTGCTAGAGAGGTGATCGACCAAGGATAGCAGCACTCTAGAGCTTCACTGGAAGGGAGGTTGGCTCAGAGCTTCATGCGATGCAGGTGGGAGGTGAGGTAGCATGTCACAATGGGTATGGGATAGATGATCATTGTTTCAAAGATGGTATGTTCTAGTGATGAGACATGTCCTAAAAGAGGCATGATGGAGGCTGACTGAGGGGGTTTTGTGTACCTGGTAGAGGGTCGTGCGGTAGGAAGAACATGGGGGAGGGGTGCGTCGCGACCCTAGTAGAAGAAAGGGTATGAAAAACCCTAACCAAATAAAATAAATAAACAAAAAAACCTAATTATAAAAAATAACTTCATAGTAATAATAATAATAATAATATTGAGATAATAATAAAGTTAAAAAACTAAATAATAATAGAATTTATAGTAATCAACTTAATAATAATCATATTAATATTCACAATAATAATAATATTATTTTTATTATTTTTAAATCATTTTAGTTTATTTTTTTGTTCTCATTTTCATTTTATTTGTTTATTTATTTTTGAACATCGGGAATGCCTCATGGTATCCTAGTTCAAGCCGCACGGTCTTCCCAACCCGTGTGTTACCCCTGCGCCTGATGTCGATGTGACCAAAATGTGCGTTTTCAATAAAAACTCAAAATTTAAGTCGAGATTCAACCCAAACTACTGAATACCAAGAAAATTAATAAAATAAATAATTTAAAAGTAAAATTTGTGACAATTATCCCCACCATAATGCTTTCCTCCCCTAGAAAGTGTCACGACCCGTCCTCGGGGCCTGTACCGTGACTACCCCAAGCCCGCCTCCCATAGGCCAGGGGCTGGCGACTAGCACCAAAGCGTAAATCCCGGAAAAAGGGAAGAAATTTCCTTTGTAAAGTAAACAACAAACACCACAGAGCATGCAGGTAGAAGTAAACACTAAGTAAAAACTGGTACAACAGTAAGTGCAGAAAAGTAAGTGGGCCAGTATATAAACCCAAACTAAAAGTAAAGTACAACTGGAAAGGGAAAACAACAACTGAAAAGTAAAGCCGCAACGTCGAGCTGTCCACTGGAAATCCCACCTGAAGGGTGGGTACAGATTGCCTCCACTGCTCCTCGGGTCCAGCCGACCGCTCCGAGTACGTCCCGCCCAGTGGTCCACCTCCAGGTACCGTCCTGCTCCGCAAGCCTCCACCACGATCAGCGTTGTCCGTCGTCTGTAACCAACACATCATAGTGCGGGAACAGCCCGTGCAGGGGTGAGTATAAGCTACTCAGTAGGGACCCCGAGACCCCAGAAGGTCTCCCAGAATCCACAAAGTATAAACAACAAAGGAAAGATACAATCACGAAGTAATATCCGACACGGCTTAGGTATATGCCCATACATATACCTAAGTCATCAATTCTCATTCGGCTCCAACATCCGAACCCAAGTACAAACCAGTTGACATAGAAAAGAAAAACGTAAATCCACACTGGATAGCACAACACAATCCACACAGGAAAGAAAAATAGGATTCAGCTCACATAGGTACTTCTTTGTATGACGTTAGAGATGATCAGATATAGCCACTGATTCATCTAAGCCGTCGGACCCACAAAGGATCTGTAGGTACTAACCCCCGCAATGACCCACAGAGGATCGATCATGAAGTTAAACCCATAGCTATTGGGAAACTCCTTCTCCATCAAGTACAGTGGTTATGCCGCTACAACCAAGCGCTTCCCTTTTACCTTAGACTGCTGTAGTACTCCACCTATCGAGTACTGTGGGCCTGTTGCTAACCAAGCGCTTCCCACCATGGGTCTGCCACTACAACCAAGCGCTCCCCCTCATAGCCTCTAGAGTTACTCCTTCTGTTGAGTACCACAGGTCAGCCGCTACAACCAAGCGCTCCTCCGTCGTGGGTCTGCCACTACAACCAAGAGCTCCTCCGTCATGGGTTTTCCGCTAAAACCAAGCGCTCCTCCGTCATGGGTCTGCCGCTACAACCAAGAGCTCCCCCTCATAGCCTCCAGAGGTACTCCTTCTATTGAGTATCGCGGGTCTGCCGATACAACCAAGCGCTCCTCCACCGTGGGTCTGCCACTACAACCAAGCGCTCCCCACTGGGCTATCCGTAACACTCTGAGTCGTTCGATCAGCAGTCGTCAAGTCTCAACCGGCTCTAGGGTTTCCGCACACAGCATTCTCATTCCCGGAGGGTCCAATCCATGATCTAAGAGGTTGATGCATCAACTGACATGTAGTCCAGAGTTGATGTATCCCAAGATGTACCATAGTGGTCACTGCCAAAACCACGGAGGATTCCGGTACTGTTTTCATCATCGTCGCAGTCGCAGCCAGCTCTAGGGTTCCCGTACACAGCATGCTCGTTCCGGGAGGGTCCACTCCATGAGCCGAGAGGCTGATACATCAACTGACACAATGTCCGGAGTTGATGTATACAAAAGTTACTTATCATCAACAGGAACTCAATGCAACATACGGCGTGTCAATTGGACGCCCGGACTGAGGGTTATTGGCTTTTTAGTCCTAGGGGCCCGGTTGGTTAATAAGTCAAAACCAACCCGACCATACTCCACCTGCACCCAAACCTCAGGAAGAGTATTCCAAAAGATCCGTCTCACATAGAGGAATCCAACAGAGTCGACGACACGTAAATCGGACGTCCGAAGCTCAAGATATGAGCGTTTCCGCTCCGAGGGCCTGGTTGGTTTCGTGTACGAACCAACCCGGGCGAACCCAAAGTATTCCGAAACCTTGAGTGTGATATACCGAAACGACCGTCTCGATCCAAGGATCGCATAGCCACTGAAGACGCGTCGTTCGAAGGCTCGTATCTCAAGTTATGAGCAAAAGACCGAAAAGGTCCGGAAACGGGGGGTCTGGGCCCGGACCGACCAGGCCCGACCCCCCCTAGGACTGCCTGAACCGGGTTGACCCGACCCGGTTCCGACTCGGTTGGGCGTGACCCGGCCCGGCCGGGGTGGCCCGGCCTGGCCTGGGCGCGACCCGGCCGACGGGTCGCCTTGGCTTGGCTCGGCCGAGCGGTCGAGCAAGGGAAACCGCGGGCGGGGGGCGTGCTGGCCCTGCGTGAAGAGAAGCCGCGGACCCGCGTGGGGCTGCCCTTGCCAGCGGACGCGGCCGGGCCGCCGCGACCCGCTCCACCGGTTCCGCATGGTTGCGGGACCACGCCGCTACCACCGCTGCTGAAGCCGCGACAGGTTCGTCTGGTGGCGCGCCGGGGCGGCACCGCCTTCGGCCGTCGGTGGTGTCCACGGGCCACCGGAGTTGCTCCGGTGGTCTGATTTCATTTCCATCTGCGCCGTAGCTCATCCCGGGTCCCGTTCTTCACTGCCGAATCAACAAATCATCTATGCGGCCCGTTTTGTCGTCGTCCGCCGTTCCGCACACCAAGAATAAAGGCGGTGGGTTCGGATTTGTTCATTGGTCCGCACCCACCGCGTTAGCGGTTTGAAACAAGACCATAAATCCCAGCAATTGATAAACCTCGACCCGCAATAATAATCCGCGGGCCAACTTGTTAATTGGTTGGTCCGTGTTCTTGCCTTGGAGGAAAAAATAAACAAGGGTATTAACATTTTCAAAATGACCCCTACCTCAATGTCGTCGTCGGACGTGAGTTCGTCGTGGAATTGACCGTCCCGGAAGAAAAAGGATCGTCGCGTCACGGAAGGGCGTCGCTGTCGCGCGGTACTCGGCGTCGCATAGAAAAACTCTAAGGATCAAGAACATACAGATTTATTTATAACAATTAAATCCATGTTGATGTTATAATCCACAAAGAATTTTAAAGGACTGCAATCCCCTACCTCAAGATGCCGATCAAAGATTGTCGCGGGGGTGGAACGTCGCGGAAGAAGTGTCGGCATCGCGTCGTGTCAATCTCTGGGGGTCTGGCATTCTTCTTCGCCCTTCATCAGAGGCCGGAGTTCTTCCCGTTCTTCGTGTTCTTCGTGTTCTTCACATACTTCGCGTTCTTCGCGAAGGAGGATGAATATCATTAGAGATTTTCCAAAGGTTTGACACAACAACCAGATAATAAAATAAGTCCTCATCTTATTTAATTATCAACTAAAGAATTTGAAAAACAAAGATAAGTAACGAACAATTAATTCATATAATTAATTTCAACGAACTAACCGCCCAATTAATAGGGGCGTTAAGAATTTAGAAAACGCGTCAGATGACTTTAATTTAATAGGGGTTTTTGCGGGTGCGTTACTTAGCGGAAAAGAAACGGTGGGGCTCGTGCGGGCCCCACCTCACAAATATCCTACCAAGAGAGTAAGATATATTTGAATTGCACCCTATCCGCTTCAACTCAGCTTAAGCAGCTTTAAGTGGCTTTAAGCGGCTTTAAGTGAAATAAAATAATGTTTTCCGTACCACATTATTTTATTTCTTAACTTAAAGCCCAAAAATTAAAAACCACACCCGAGCAAACGCAACTACAGAAGAGGCGTTTCTAAGCAAGTACCTGTGCTGCGATTCCATCGGTGCCCTCAGAATTCGATTCCGAGCACCAGTTCAAAAGTTAGAAAAATCCGCTCGTTCATTCACTGAACGTACCCGAGCCAAACTTTGGAACATGATTCCGGGCACACCAGGCCTCGGAATCAGGTGCCATCAGAAACCACGCTCTTGTAAAATTCCAATGAAAATTAAGAAAAAAAAATTCCTTGAATTTTATGGGTTTTTAAATCACTCCTACCTCAGGGATTTACGTCCCCATAGAGATACATCATAAGCTAGGGAAACAAATGTGGGTACTGAGCACGCATCTGAGCCTCCCGCTCCCAAGTGATCTCCTGGAGGTTCCTGTGCTGCCATCTGATGCGCACTAGAGGAATCGATCGTCCACGTAGGACCTGCTCCTGTCGATCCTTGATCTCCACCGGGACCTCCGCAAAATTCACCCCATCATCAACGTCTAGCTCCCCATGGTCAATGATATGTGTTGGGTCATGCACGTATCTCCTCAGCTGAGATACGTGGAAGACGTCGTGCACCCGGTGCAACTGAGGTGGTAGAGCCAGGCGATAATCCACCTCGTCAATCCTGCTGAGGACCTGGAATGGTCCGATGAAGCGTAGAGATGACTTGCTGCCTCGGCCAAATCTCCGTAATCCACATCGAGGTGAGACACACCAGAAGACGTGGTCGCCATCCTCGAACTCTAGTGGCCTTCGCCTTCTTTCAGCAAAAGACTTTTACCGGCTCTGAGCTGTCCTCATCCGCTCCTGGATGACCTGGACCTTCTCTGGTCCTACAAGAGCTGCTGAGATTTCTTCTTTGCCGATAAGAGAAATCCGGTCTCATTCGCTGGATGAACCATGTTCTTCGCCTAATACAGTCAATCCTGACATGGATGATACTATTCCATACCAAGGATGACGTCGTAAGGCCTCGACGCTACTACCAAGAGATCCAACCATTACTCTCACCTCCAAGGGTTGAGTCACACTGTCGACATCAATGTGTGGTCACTGGGTCTCCTCCAGTAGGTATCTCAAAGTGAGGGTCAGGTCAACGGTTTTTAAACTAGAACCTCTTAGTAACAACTAAAAGAGAGGACATGAAGGTAAACGCCACAAGAAAAGTGTCTTTTATTACTGCAGCTCAAAGTACAAAGACACAAAACATCTACAAACAAACATCAACAACACTAGAAGAAGCATAAACAAAAGTCTCTAGGTCCGGAGCTAGTCCCGCTCCTATCCATCTGCTCTCGGAGCTCCATGATCGTAGGCCTCAGCTGCCTGAAGCTGAGCTCTCCCATGTCCACCAGCTTCCTGCGGTCAGGGTGGACCTCCTGGTGGTGGTGGTGGTAACACCTCGAAGCGTATTCCACCTACAGCTGCATGGCCAGCTACCCTGCCACGGTCTCCTACTCCAAGCGATCCGCCTCGATCGAACCTCTGCCTCTGCCTGGGAGGTCCTTCGTTTATCTTCTGGTCATCCGTATGGCGGGTCGGACAGTCACGAGCCATGTGACCAACCCCACCGCAGGAGTAACACTGTCCGCTCATGGTAAGTCGTTGTCCACCCCGGGTGCCTCGCACAAACGATCCTGTGTCACGCAGTCGACCACCGGTAGGTCTAGTCCTCTTGGACCCCTGCGTCATCTGTCTACTGCCCGCTGCAGAAGACTCTGCCGCATGCTAGCTAGTGGTGGGTCCTGCTGCTGGAGACTGCTCAGCAAGGAAACTCTCCACTAAGAGGGCTCGCTCCAACCCCCCTGTATGTGTCGGAATGCTGTGAGAAACAAATGAAGCTCTCATCTCTCGCCTGAGCCCCTGCTCGAAGGTTCAGTCCCTGAAGAATGGGTCTCGTACCATGTCCATGGAATAGCGCGAGATATCAGTAAATCTCGCCGCGTACTGGGCTACTATCAGGCTGCCCTGCCGCAGCTGTAGTAACTCCTGGATGCGCACCGCTCGGAGGGTGGCTGGGACGAAATCTGAGCGAAAAGGATCTCAAAGTACGTCCAAAGGAGTAATTCCTCGCCGTGCACATGGAGCATCAAGCTCCACCATCTGCTTGCTTCCGCATGCAGGAGGCTCGCTGCAAGGACCACCATAAGGTCTGTTGGTGTCCTCACTAACCAGAAAACTTGTACAACTGCCTCCAGCCAGTCCTCGGCTGCCTGGGGGTCTATCTCCCCGCGGAACCTCGGCGGTCGCTGGTGCTGGAACTCATGCAGTGCACTAAGGAGACGTGCATCGTCAGCGGCTGGGGCTAGAATCAACGGTGGCTCGGTGGGTAGAGGTACCGCCGGTGCCTCAGATATCAAAGGGCCCTGCACCGAGGCCTCGTCGTCGGTGGGCTATCGTCACGCTCAACTCTCAGAACCCTAGCTGGCTGCCATCGTGGGGCCATCCTGAAAAGGAAACAGGTGCGCCACGGTCAGAATAGTATACCTGGTGAGCTGATACAAAGTAATCACAATGAAAACATGAAACAAACATGCAATCAATGTTTTCGTGCATTATGATGGAAATCAGAAGTCAGGGTCCTAGTGTACGGATATGTTGACCGCCGCACCAACACTGGGCTCCCTGGACTGATAACCACACTCAACATGCTTAACACTATTTCTTCACATAGAAGAAAGATCAGAGTCTGCAGTAGAACCGAACTCCTCTGATACCAATTTGTCACGACCCGTCCTTGGGGCCCATGCCGTGAATACCCCAAGCCCGCCTCCCATAAGCCAGGGGCTGGCGACTAGCACTAAGGCGTAAATCCCGGAAAAAGGGAAGGCATTTCCTTTGTAAAGTAAACAACAAACACCACAGAGAAAGCAAGCAGAAGTAAACACTAAGTAAAAACTAGTACAACAGTAAGTGCGGAAAAGTAAGTGGGCCAGTATACAAACCCAAACTGAAAGTAAAGTACAACTGGAAAGGGAAAACAACAACTGAAAAGTAAAGCCGCAACGTCGAGCTGTCCACTGGAAATCCCACCTGAAGGGTGGGTACAGAAAGCCTCCACTGCTCCTCGGGTCCAGCCGACCGCTCCGAGTACGTCCCGCTCAGTGGTCCACCTCCACGTACCATCCTGCTCCACAAGCCTCCACCACGATCAGCGCTGTCTGTCGTCTGCAACCAACACATCGTAGTGTGGGCATAGCCCGTGCAGGGGTGAGTATAAGCTACTCAGTAGGGACCCCGAGACCCCCGAAGGTCTCCCAGAATCCACAAAGGATAAACCACAAAGGAAAGATACAATCACGAATTAACATCCGACACGACTTAGTTATATGCACATATATATACCTAAGTCATCAATTCTCATTCGGCTCCGACATCCAAACCCAAGTACAACCCATTCCACACAAGAAAGAAAAACGTAAATCCACACAGGATAGCACAACACAATCCACAATGGAACGCAAAACATGATTCATCTCACACAGGTACTTCTTCGTATGACGTTAGAGATGATCAGATGTAGCCACTGATTCATCTAATCTGTCGGACCCATAAAGGATCTGTAGGTACTAACCCCCGCAATGACCCACATAGGACCGATCATGAAGTTGAACCGATAGCTATTGGGAAACTCCTTCTCCATCAAGTACAGTGGTTATGCCCCTACAACCAAGCGCTTCCCTCTTACCTTAGACTGCTGTAGTACTCCACCTATCGAGTACTGTGGGCCTGCTGCTACAACCAAGCTCTTCCCACCATGGGTCTGCTGCTACAACCAAGCGCTCCCCCTCATAGCCTCTAGAGGTACTCCTTCTGTTGAGTACCACGGGTCAGTCGCTATAACCAAGCGCTCCTCCGTCATGGGTCTGCCGCTACAACCAAGCACTCATCCGTTGTGGGTCGGCCGCTACAACCAAGCGCTCCTCTATCGTGGGTCTGATGCTACAACCAAGCGCTCCCCCTCATAGCCTCCATAGGTACTCCTTTTGTTGAGTACCGCGGGTCTGCCACTACAAACAAGCGCTCCTCTTCCATGGGTCTGCCGCTACAACCAAGAACTCCCCACTAGGCTATCCGTAACACTCCAAGTCATTCGATCAGCAGTCGTCAAGTCTCAACCGGCTCTAGGGCTTCCGCACACAGCATGCTCGTTCCCGGAGGGTCCACTCAACGAGCTAAGATGTCGATGCATCAACTGACATGTAGTCCAGATTTGATGTATCCCAAGATGTACCGTAGTGGTCACTGCCGAAACCACAGAGGATTCCCATACTGTTTTCATCATCGTCGCAGTCACAGCCAGTTCTAGGGTTCCCACGCACAGCATGCTTGTTCCGGGAGGGTCCGTTCCACGAGCTGAGAGGCTGATACATCAACTGACACAATTTCCGGAGTTGATGTATCAAAAAGTTCCGTATCATCAACAGGAACTCAATGCAATAGACGGCGCGTCAATCGGACGCCCGGTCTGAGGGTTATTGGCTTTTTCGTCCCAGGGGCCCTGTTGGTTTTTCAGTCAAAACCAACCCAACTGTACAGCACCTGCACCCAAACCTCGGGTGGAGTAAGCCAAAATATCCATCTCACTTAGAGGAATCTAACAGAGTCGAAGACACGTAAATCGGACGTCCGAAGCTCAAGATATGAGCGTTTCCGCTCCGAGGGCCCGGTTGGTTTCGTGTACGAACCAACCCAGCCGAACCCAAAGTATTCCGAAACCCTGAGTGTGAAATACCAAAACGACCTTCTCGATTCAAGGATCGCATCGCCGCTGACGGCATGTCGTTCGGAGGCCCGTAGCTCATGTTATGAGCAAAAGATCAAAAAGGTCTGGAAATGGGGGGTCTGGGCCCGGACCGACCCCCATGGGTTGGCCCGAACCGGGAGACCCGACCCGGGTCCGGGTCCAATCCGGTTGGGCGCGACCCAGCCAGCGGGTCGGCGTGGCTCGGCTCGGCCGAGCGACCGAGCAAGGGAAACTGCGGGCGGGGGGCATGCTGCCCCCGCGTGAAGAGAAGCTGCAGCCCCGCGTGGGGCCGCCCTCGCCAGCGGATGTGGCCGGGCCACCGCGTCCTGCTCCTCAGGCCCTGCGTGGTCGCGAGACCGCACTGCTGCCACGCCGGCGACCCGCGCTGCCGGTGGTGTCCGCGGGCCACCGGAGTTGCTCCGGTGGTCTGATTTCATTTCCGTCTGCGCTGTAGCTCATCTCGGGTCCCGTTCTTCACCAAGGAATCAACAAATCGTCTCTGCGGCCTGTTTTGTTATCGTCCGCCATTCCGCACACCATGAACAAAGGCGGTGGGTTCGGATTTGTTCGTTGGTCCGCACCCACCGTGTTAGAGGTTGGAAACAAGACCATAAATCCCAGCAATTGATAAACCTTGACCCGCAATAATAATCCGTGGGCCAACTTGTTAATTGGTTGGTCCGCGTTCTTGCCTTGGAGGAAAAAATAAACATGGGTATTAACATTTTCAAAATGACCCCTACCTCAACGTCGTTGTCGGACGTGAGTTCATCGCGGAATTGACCGTCGCGGAAGAAAAAGGATCATCGCGTCGTGGAAGGGCGTCGCTGTCGCGCGGTACTCGACGTCGTGTAGACAAACTCAGAGGATCAAGAACATACAGATTTAATTATAACAATTAAATCCATGTTGATGTTATAATCCACAAAGAATTTAAAAGGAACACAATCCCCTACATCAAGATGCCGATCGAAGATTGTCGCAGGGGTGGAACATCGCGGAAGAAGCGCCAGCGTCGCATCACGTCGATCTCCGGGGGTCTGGCGTTCTTCGTCGCCCTTCATCGAAGGCTGGCTTTCTTCACGTTCTTCGCGTTCTTCGCGTTCTTCACGAAGGAGGATGAAGATCTTTAGAGATTCTCCAAAGGTTTAACACAACAACCAGATAATAAAATAAGTCCTCATCTTATTTTATTATCAACTAAAGAATTTGAAAAACAAAGATAAGTAACGAACAATTAATTCAGAGAATTAATTTCAACGAACTAACCGCCCAATTAATGGGGCGTTAAGAATTTAGAAAACGCATCAGATGACTTTCATTTAATAGGTGTTTTCGCGGGTGCGTTACTTAGCGGAAAAGAAACGGTGGGGCTCGTGCGGGCCTCACCTCACAAATATCCTACCAAGAGGGTAAGATATCTTTGAATTGCACCCAATCTGCTTCAACTCAGCTTAAGCAGCTTTATGTGGCTTTAAGTGAAATAAAATAAAGTTTGTCGTACCACATTATTTTATTTCTTAACTTAAAACCCAAAAATTAAAAACCACACCCGAGAAAACGCAACTCCGAAAGAGGAGTTTCTAAGCAAGTACCGGCGCTGTGATTCCATCGGTTCCCTCGGAATTCGATTCCGAGAACCGGTTCAAAAGTTAGAAAAACCAGCTCATTCGTTCACTGAACGTACTTGATCCAAACTTCAGAACATGATTCCGGGCACCCCGGGCCTCGAAATCAGGTGCCGTCAGAAACCGCACTCTTGTAAAATTCCAAAGAAAATTAAGAAAAAAAATTTCCTTGAATTTTACGGGTCTTTATAGAAAGCCACAAATGGTCTAAACAGAACATAAAAGTTGATGCCCCCTTCCCAGTCTAAGGAGATTCACAAGGAACAGCTGATAAGAAAAGGCCATAACACTATCAACAAAGAAAGATACTTGAAAAATAAACATGGGAGACCAAAAATAGAATCCCCACCAAGTGACGTCCACCCCCAAAAGTTAAGTCACCTCCATTTGATGATCATAAGACAGAAATTCCAACAATGCAACATTCAATATCCAGAGACAAAACATGTTTAACACTCTTGAGAAATGGAAGATGTCCATCTGAAATGAACAAAAAAACATAATCACTAACACATGGGGGCCCAAACGAACTCCCCAATATAAGAAACAACCTACACCAAAGGCAGAACCAGGGCATTAACATGGAGGGGGGGATGTTCTTCCCACCCTAAGGACTAGGATGAAACCATTTCATTTTTGTGGAAACTATAGCAAGACCATTGGTGTGTATCCCCACCATAAGAACTGGGCAGCTTAATCCACTAAAACTCACCGACATGGAAACCCCACAAGGACCCCCCCCCCCACTACAAGGGGACTGATTAAAGAGACACTAAACCAAATAGAAAACTTTACATAGTCCACCACTCCAACAGGTCTTCACCATTCTCAGATGAGCCCATAAAAAACCAAAATTGGAACGGTCTTACAAGGTTCTTCATACATGGAAAACCACACAAAGACTCTCACCCACAAGGGTATAAGCACTATGTTTTAGTAGAAATACAATAATAACTTTTTATAATCAAGGAGGGACTCTCCCACTTGCACATGTCACAAAATTGAGAAACAGGGTTCCCATGTCCCTCTTCACAATGTGGGACCACATGAAATGAAATAACTATATAAGTAAATTTTAATTGAATCCATTTAAAAAATCGATGAATGACTTAGACTGAGATCCATTACACTTCTAGGGATCCTGAATACATTTCAGCTTCACTCTGAGACCTATGTATGGAGCTATGGGAGTTGAAGCATCTCATACCTCACAGTCAGGCATTACCAACCCTGAAAAAAAATTCTTTTCTGTTACCATTATTAACTACACCACATTCTAAATAAAACCACTAGAATGAAACAAACCCTAGGGCCCATTTATTCTAATAACACACATTACCGAAATAGGGGCTTAGAAAATTCACACACACCTCCTCATTTTTTACTTTTAATGAAAAAAATCAGGAGGGAGAACACTTGAAATACACATCCTTCTGAAACAAAGGGATTCAAAATTCCCAAAAAATGAACATGATTTTGTTAAAACAGAAGTTCAAAAAAGTACCAAGAAATTCACCCTCTCATTTCAAAGAGAACCCACACCATAGGATGTCATAGAACATGTCCCATGAAACTGATGGGAACATTACATGATGAGGGACCTTAAACTAAGTGTCAAACAACATGATATTAATACAAGAGACCATAACAACATCTTATTACATGATTCTCCACATGGGTGGTTTAACACAATAATTTTCTTATAAGAAACTAACTAATTACCCAAAAGGACCTTTGAAACATCACTTGGCATCGATATCCCCAGACAATTCCACTTTTACCTACTGGAATTTCTTTCACTGCTTCCAGACAGGACCTACAAACTGAACTATGTAAAACTCCACAGTCAACAACCCAAGCATCCAAAGCGACCAAAGTTTCCTCCAACTTCTCTTTCATCTACTCTCTAACTGTGAGAGGATCCACTAGAACCCAAAAATAGGGATGGATTCATATTTCTATGTTTAAGAAGAAGATGGCTCTTACACTGATCAACTGAAGGATCCTCCCACAGAGAATCACACATGGCCTCACTTCAACTGTGCACTAACTCTTTATGGGGGCATACTCTATCCGATGAGGGAAAGTCATGGTACCTATAAAAATTTTCAGTTGGATAGAAATTCCATGAACTATCACCATAACACATGAAGAGACCCCCCAATAAGGCACCCAAAACACTCCTAAAAAATGACTGCTAACCAACATTTTTGAACAAATTACTGATGAAACCAAAACTGTAAACATTACTCAAAAAATAATTAACTTTCTAATCTTACCCATAAACTTGAAAACATTGCATTCACTCAAAAAACTTCTGGTTTTGCATAAAAAACCTTCTCATTAAAACACATTTTCCATTCATCTAAAAATTAAATCATCTCCTTTTTAAAGCCGGGATTCTTAAATATTCAAAGCATGGTTTTCAAATTAATTTTTAGAACACAAAGAGACCCAAGACAATGAGAAATGGGAAAATTAGTGTCAGTGGGTGTCTTGGACGTATAGTTTGTGGCCATACTATAGTCACACCACCATCATGGAGAGTGTTTTAGGACAATGTCTCTGGATCCACCTACCTTCACAGGGCCAACGAGCTCACTGAGACCATTTAACCAAGTCTATTTTCATTTCCCTAAACATAAATGAACCACATGAACCAAAGGACCTAACTAGAAACCAACTTCCCCTGGTAACTCATGTCTCGCCCCGAGGGGTGCGGGACATGCACCTTACTCATAGCCATAAAATCGATTTCTGACACCCATAAATATATTCTACCTTGAATAATACTAAAGAAACATGAACCAAGAGATCTAACCTCCTATGATACCATTTTTTCACGAAACAAGTCAGGTAACCTTCCAACCTGGTGCCCGAGCCAATTCATGACATGGACCGAAGGGATTTCCCGATCCCAACGGTTTGTCATATTCTATAGGGTTTCAAAAGAAGAAGTTGAGAATGATTTAGTTTATAAAATAATATATAGATAAAGCTAAATAAAGCATAAAAAATAGATAAACACTAATAGTGGAAAATAAAATAAAGATGACCACCTAGACATACCTCTAAGTGACCCCATGGGTTACCCCCAAACATAGAACCAAACTCAATCCAAGAGCAATCCAAGACAAAAAATAAAACTAAAAAGTATTTTAGGAATGAGAATCGAGATGCACAGTAGGAAAGATAAGGAATAACAATGCTCTATTCCTTTTCCCTTAAGAAGAAACCCAATCAGTCTATTCTAAAAAGAATACATTTTGAAATAATGTTTTACAGTCTTTTCAAAACCATGTAACAATTTTAACTTTTTTTAAGGAAATCATTTCTCTTTTACTATTTTTTGAAAACATAGTACAAGCATGCATTAACATTTAAAAATAAAAGAGGAAAATGAAGATTAATGTATGGTTATTTCACAATGGGGTACCAAGCATGAGAAACAGAAAATAAAATCACATCATAAGAATTATTCTAGAAAAGTGAACCATGGGAAATCCCAATAGGTAACTAGCACATGTGGGACCGTAGAGACCTTGTACCTTTGGTAAAATGTGGAATAAGATCCACAATGGTATATGTTCTCATGCATGATCCACTAGTAGGGAACACAACCATAACCTAGTGGTCTCCAATTATCACAAGTATTTATTTAGTGTTATAATAAGAATCCTGCTAGAAAAAATCAGGACGAACCACTTACATATCATCTAGCATACCTGTTATAGTCTTCCCACATATGTACCTGGGTTTTCCCTTATACTCAATTTAAAGGGAACATGCACACACACAACACCTCTATATTAACAAAAAGTCCAAACATTTCAATAAAACACCCCTCTTTTCAAAGTATCACCTTTTTCAATTTACACACACCATAGAAAATCCCTTTTTCGAATATATTCTCCATCACTAACAGTGTTCCAAAATTCCCCTTTTTATAACATAAAAAACACCCAATTATGACTAACCAAGTCAACAGGATAAGACCCCCTTATAAAACCACTCATACTTTACACAATCTTATTTAAAAAAATATTTTCACCTTTTCAAACACTTCAAAAATTATAGACAAATTGAAAAAAAGGAAAAAAATTCCCAAATCGATTCATTTTCCTTTTAAAATCTTCATTAAAATAAACACACACCTCAAATTCCTTGAAAACTCATTTTACATCATCAGATTAACCCCTAAAACCCATGTACAGAACATTACTTTAAAGAACATATAAAACATTTCCATTTCCTTTACAAAAAAAATCATTTCTAACTTATCAACACACTAACCATTCTAAAAATACAATTCAAACCACATTATCAAATTATATAATACATTTATAAACTCAAACCAGCATAATTAAATTAATCTAGTGATGTTGGAGCATAGAACCACCTACTATTTATATATACATATAATTCTTATGCATTTCATATAATAACCAAGGAAATACTTTTAACAAAACATAACGAAATAATAGAAATTTTAATTAAAGATAATGAAAAGGGAAACTACCTTAGGTTGAAACCATACTGAACATCTAGCCCCGGACACTTTCTAACTAAGAGCTGCTGCTGGCACCCACATACCTGAATAAATATACATATATACCCTTGAACCGATGCACACATTCCCTGTGCCCTGAGGGAACATGTACCCGTAGGATATATATATGTATATATATTAATACATTTTTGCATGTGTGCGAGCCCCGTTAAAGTTTACCAGACTCACTAGAGAGGCGACGAGAACCCAAAACCCCGCGAAACAGCCTGACATACTACGCAACCAAGGATTACATCAAGAACACACTAATTTGACATTTAAATTCCATTTTAAAATAAATTTCATATCAAATTTATTCAAAAAAATAGTTTCCCAACACTTATATAATATAATAAATAAATTAAAAACATAATAAAATATTTCTAGGATGCAGAACAATCCTTTACCACAAATATAAGATCAAAATATTCCCCTTAAAGTAAAAAATTTCACTAAAATTATTTCAACCCATGATTTTCACCTCTTGAACAACTTAATAAATATGTTTCAAAATTTTAAAAAAACATTCAAATATTCACAAAAAATATATACACTTTGAAACACCAAATTCATTTAGAAACACACTTTTTTAAACCATGCGCACATCAAATCCATTTCAAAAAGGATTTCATATCTTTTACAAATTTTATTAAATACTTTCAAGGCATGAAAAAAATTTAAGATATGAAACACATGTGTTACATATCCCATTTTACATATAAAATTCAATTAATCAAATACACATGCCAAATCACTTCCCAAATATGTTCCACACTACAAAATTAAACCGTAGATCACCTATAAATTGCCAAGAAAACATTTTGAAATCATTTAACAATGATAAAACATGGATTGAATTACTAATTATGATGCAATTATGGGAAAGTGTTGAAAAATCGCAACTTTACCACACCCACACCTCCGACAGGCAAGATCGAATCATATTCAACAACATCAAACTGAACAGATCAAGACCTCATCCTAAAAATGAAACAATACCCGCAGTGGAAACCAAAACCCAAATCAAGAGGAAGAAAAGATTACCGAAGGGGGGGGGCACATGCTAGAGAGGTGATCGATCAAGGAGAGAAGTGTGCCAGAGCTTTTTCAAAAAGGAAGGTAAAGCTTCATGTGATGTAAGTGAGAGGCGAGGTAGGTGGTTGTGACGGGTAGTGGAGAGGGGAGCAGGGCACCAGAGATGGTTTGAACCAGTGAAGAGCCACACCGGAGGAGTGACAGAACGGAGGCAGGCCGAGGTGGTGATGCACACTCAGTGGAGGGTAATTCTATTAGGATAACATGGGGGGAGGGGTGCATCACGACGTTAGTAGGAATGGTAGAAAAAACCAAAAACAAAGAAAATTAATAAATAAATAAATAAATGATAATAAAATAACTTAATAATCATAACATTAATAATAATAATGAGATAATAATAAACATAATAAACTAAATAATAATAGGCTTTATAATAATAAACATAATAATATTAATAATATTAATATTATTCCCAATAATAATATTAGTATTAGTATTATTTTATTTTATTTTATTTTATTTTTTTGTTCTCATTTTCATTTTATTTATTTATTTATTTTTGAACATCATGTAAGCCTCACTATAACTTAGGTGAAGTTGAATGATCTTCCCAGACCATGAGCTACCCGTGCGCATGATCCTACCGTGCCTAGAATGTTCATTTTTCAATAAAAACTAAAAATTTAAGTTGGGCATCAACCCAAACTACCTGGTATTAATAAAATTAATAAAATAAATAATTTAAAAGTGATGGGTGTGAAACTCCATATTTTTAGAATCCATGTCCCCTGAGGCACATTCTTGTGCATGGGTTATGATAATTTTAGAATATGCGTATAACATAGTTTGTGAATCGTGAGTTGAACAGTGTACATGAAACTGTGTGAGGCCCCCCTTGACATAGGGAAGGGAAAACGGTTGGAACATAGTTTAGCCAACTGTACATTCAAAAAATTAGACCCAAATAATTTAGGGAAATTACCATCTCAACCATTGATTTTATTAAAACCCGAACCCATATTTTATTTTTTCATTCAAGTTAACAAATATTGCATGGGAGGTCCCTTTAAATTAAAATCAATATGCTTAGACACATTTTTTTTTCATCTAGACTCAGATTCAAGATCTGTTTTCTTCATTGGATCCATATTTATATGTTCTATAATGATCTTATTCCATTAGTTATTTTTATTGGTATCAAAAGAGTTATTTTGGTATAAGCTAATATGACATATTTCCAAGATTTTCATATGTTTATCATTTTCATAAAATTTGAACTGAATTAGAGCTCTATAATAGATGAGTGTTATACTACAAACCTATAGTTGGTGGACAATAACATTCTCTCATCATTTGGTTTTTTATATGCCTAGTTGCAGTTTTGTGGTATGTCAAACTTTTTAGTGTTTCCCCTAAAATTAAATAAATGCTTTAATTTATGTAATTGAAACCTATTTAGGATGCCCAATCATTATTTTATTATTGTGGGTGGTTGTCCCCCCCTACCTAGGCCACCCATGGGGGGTGTATTTGCATCTTCCATGATTTATACTACCCTACTAGGTGTGTGTGAGCTTTCCTATATAGAGTTATCATTTTTAAAATAATTGGGAATTTAATTGAGATGTTATGAGAAGGTTATTCTTCCTTTACATGGTTTTACATGATGTTTAATTGGTTAAATGTTTAAGTGTATTTTATAGAAATTTTTAAAATGGGTAGGATGATCTCATGAAATGTGATTAATTGGGAAATGATTTATGAGATGATAAATTGGTTATTTTAGTGGATTACTCGATTGGTATACCTTGGTTATTGATTATATAGCACATCCTGGAAATTTATACTCCATAGTTCTTGTTTATGATATTGGATTACCTGGACCTATTTACTTCTTAGATCACAATTTTGTAGGATTCCATAGGATTTTCCTTCACTTGGATCTGGATTTCTTGGGATCGTAGGGACAATAGTCTATTCACATGATCCTTGGACCCACCTAAGTATTTACCGAGTTTCCCTTTATAAGCTTCTAGGACTCAATGTGGAGGTCTTGGTCTTATATACCTTGGATCCTCCTCTTCATGGTCTGACACTTAAGATTACATGGAATGATAGTTTTGGATTCTTACATTTGATTGTACAACTTAGTCATGATGGATGTTATACAATGCATTATACTATGTGGTCATGGATTATGTTACACATTTTATTACATGGAAAGGTTATTGTGGATATTTTTATATGATTTACATATAGCGTGGGTAAGGGTATCTTATTACAATTATTAGACTCTTAGTATCATTCTTAATTTTTTATGCTTTACAACCACCATTGTTCATAAGAGCATGACATTTAGTTTATAGGGATCCATGTTTGGATGGTTAGTATATCACTTTAATTTCAATTCTCTTATACCTATGATATACTACACACTTATTTTTTATATTACATAGACTAGATTTTCCATAGACACTATTGATGGTGGCCTATAAAGTGTTGTCTCACACCCTATTCAGGCCACCACTGCGTAGTCGAATAGAATTCATTGATGCTAGTAGGTATAGGTAAAGTGCTTATCGTATGATTCTTTACTATTCATTTCTTAATAGAAGGGGATCATCGAATTGGGGATCACTCATGATGCAATATAAAGATAGTCATTTTTGGTCTTTTTGTACTTTTGATACATGTGTTGTACTGGATTACTGTACACCTATTTTGAGTTTTGTAGAGACATGACATATCTATAGAGACCCAAATATTGACATACATGGAAATTACATTACATTTGCGGAATACTTAATACATAACAAAAACAAACACACAAGGACCATAATAGTTTAGTGTCTTTGGAAACTCGGAACATAATCTTCTAATCGTGGTGAAATATTTTCAACATCTCCCATAAAGATCTTCCCATGTTATTTTATTACCTAAAACCTTTCTTTATATCACGGGGAAAAGAAAAAATATAAATGTTGAGCTCAAATGATCAGTAATGGTAAGCATGGAGAAAATAAAACAAACCATATACATTTGAACTTTAAAACATGAACATAAAGTTTACACATCAAAATATTTAGTTGTGAAATAAATCTTGGCAGTACGGAAGGTATAGATCATAAAGAAACATTAATCATCATAAAATAGCATGGGAATAAAACATGTAATTGTGGAAACCATTAAGCACATGATATGATTTCCATAGTAGCCAAGGCATTACTGCCAAGACCATCTTAATGGACAAAGTCACTTTCTGAATCAAATTCACTCTTCGTTCCAGTCCTGTATCACTGGTCTTGATTAACTTTAAATTCTAGCCATGTCTATATCATGAGATATAAATCTTTACCCAATGAATTGGAGTGATATATAGGTCCCACCCATCTCATATTGAAATAATTCTTACGTGTTCCATAACATAAACATAAATCATTCATCATAACCCAATGAATAAAATGGGTTTCATAAACAACATCCCATGATAACATAATCCATATAAAACAAATGGATATCATTTCATCATAAGAAATGTGGAACCATGTAAATAATATAGACATTATACTTGAAACATATACATATTAAATAATGTCATCTTGTATGGAAACTGGTTTTGATAAAACACTTGAAATGAATTCTTGAGTAAAATATCCTTTCCTCTTCAAAATCATTTTCTTTTCACAAGATTCCATGCAATTTTAAAAGAAAAGGATTTTGTTGAAAATAGTCATGAAATATTGTAGTGTAATATTCATAAAAATAAGGTGTTATAAAACTATAAAAATCCGTTCATGCCGTATAAGTTGAAAAAAACATTCTCCTCGTACTTTTGCCGGAAAAGTCAAAAAGTACAACGTATGGTTAACAAAAGAAAGATTCCATACATACCACGTTGTAAAAGTAAAAAATGGGTAAAAAAGTCTTCAAACATACATGAAACCATTTTTAGAAAATAGGTGCATGGATGATAAATATAACCCTAGTAAATACTTATGAATAAATAATCACGGATAAAAACGAGATTGGAAAAGTTATCCCTTACCTTATGTCCAATTTCTTCCATATGTGTTCAAGAATCCTGTATAGTGGATTTAAACATAATATTAACTTGTAACAGAACCATAATAATATTTATTCTATCATATATGATTCACTTACGACTTTATATTTTCCGTTCATTTGTTAATTCCCTGTTAAAGAAGCGTTTTGGGTAAAATTGTTTCATTTATCATCCGTGTTTTGACTTTTAATTACTAATATAATTACTTAGATCATGATTACTTAATTACAGAATATAAAAAATTATTTATATATAATATATATTCAGAATATATATATATAATAGACCGATAAATGGAAATAAATACACCGTTCATGGAGATGGTAGGTCGTGCATACACATGAACGATGTTTTTCGTTTCCTTATTGAATTGAATGTAATTAAGTATATGACATACATACATATATATATATAAATAAATAAATTAGCATTATTATTTCATATATTTCATGATTACTTATTATATATACTTTATAATCATTCTTGAATTGTTAACATGGAAAATGGATCTCATCGCGTCGTGGAGACGGTAATCTGTACGTACGCACGAGCGATGATATCGTTCCCATATTTATTGAATATAATTGGAGTGGATGATATAATATATTAGAATTATTATTATGTTATAATAATCATATATATTTATTCTTTACAATATTATACCCATCCAAGTAAGGTGGTGGTGGAAAAACTGATTACACCACGGCGTGAAGATGGTATTCCGTACGTACACACACGCGATGATTTCGTTTTCCGTAGGATGCATAAAAGGTGAAAAAGGGTTGTTTAATACTTTTAATAACATATCAGTATATAATTAATACTTATTTTTTTACTTTATAATGAAACAACAAAATAATAGTAAGTAGAAGAAGAAAGAAACTTGAAAGAGTCGGTAGAAGAGATTACCTCTTCCTCGATACACCTCCTTTAAACTTCTTCTTAGGGAGCTAGAGTTGGTATTTTGAGAAGACAAAAAACTATATGATATAAATTTAGAGGTTGGGAATAGGAATTGGTAGGGGTTGTTCGAGCTTCATGGCTCAAAAGGGTGTGAAGACAAGAGGGAAGGAGAGCCCTTTTTATAAGGGAGGAGAGTGGCACCTTTGGAAAAACATAAAATATTATTTTATAATAAAGTCATATTCAGTTTATAATAGCTATAAATTGATTTATTTAGAATCTAAAGTAGGTATGGGCCGAAATCCTTTCAACCAATAGGTTTTAGACAATTTTAGGTTACTATTTTAACCTTATCATTTAGATTTAACTCTAAGTAAAAGAATGTAACTTTTACCATGTCTTCTTGTTTTCTTACACTATATGGTTAATAAACATACTATAACAAGCCAAACGAACCCCAAGTGGTTCATTATTAATATATATAACCTTATATAATTCATTTGGACGAACCTTATATTTATAGGAATATAATAACAATTAATAATATAATAGTTGTTTTAAAAACTATTTTATTTCAATTTTCACACTATTTGGTAATTGATTTTTGTGAAAATCATAAAAACATGATTAGTTCAAAAAAAGTTAATTGAATCAATAATAACATGTCATATTAACCTATTAAATTAGTGTAATTCATAAAAAGTCTCAAATTACATTTATTTGGGTATTTATATCATCAATAATGTTAATATTTCATTAATAAGGTAATTACTATATCATTATTGTGTCATAAATAAATTAAATTATTTAATGGAGAAAAATTATAAATAAAATACCATTATGTAGGAAATAATTATAGGTTTCTAATGAATATTTATAGTCTAATCTATCTTATGTATAACCCCATATTTAAAATGTTTTAGTTATTAAACTTGGATTTTAACTATTTTAACTCTTCTTTCAATAAAATAATAATAAGTGTCCTAATCTAAACCAAGTGGACCTAAAAGGTAATTTTTTATTCTTAAGGTTGTTTTTTGTTGAATTAAACTTATCCAATAGAATTGGGACATGTTTTAGGATAATAATAATATCATTTTTACCCTTAATTACCCTATTTACTTTTAACCGTGTTAAATAAAAGTAAAAAGTTACTATTCACCAAAAATTATTTTTATCTTATTGAACCACATTTTACTCCTCGATATTAACTATGTCTCTCAGATTTTTGAAATTCCACTCACAGAAGCGGTAAAATTAAGTTTTATGTAAATTTTCAAATTCTCCTAAGAGGTGGGTAAAAGACGGTAAAAAGTTCAATAAAATTTGTATATATCTAAAATTATTATAAAATGACTCAAATTAATTACATTGAACTTATATAGGTATTATGTATCAATTTTTACCTAAAAAAATTTAAATAAAATAAATAGTTATTTAAATAAAAATTCGGTTTTTAAATAGTATTCCAGTGTTTTCACTATTCATCAAAAATGGAATGTTTTCAGAAAAATACCAAAAATTCACACTAGGATAATTTCGATATTTCAAATCCAAAAAATGAAGTCCATTTTGGAAGATAAAATTTATAAAATTACAAAAAGTGGGTATTACTATTCATAACGCTGTTTCATAATAATATTATAATAATATCTCATTTAGTGAAAATTGGTATTGCGTACTACACACTCTATCGAAGAAGGTCTGGATTGTGTGTAATGCAAGCCATGTCAGGGCTGCGTGTAGTGAAAGCTCCATTTGGTGTTGCGTACAACATAATCAAAACTTATTTCATTTATACATTAAACAAAATCTATACTTAATGTTGCGTAGAATAATTTCAACAAAACGAACTTGAAATTGTGTGTAACACAAGCCAAGAATAGTGTTGCGTATACTGCAAGCTAATATGGTGTTGCATATAGTACAATCTAATCTTGGTGTAGTGTAGAATAGAAGATATCAAATAAATAATATATCTCATAAAATCTCGGGGTGTTACATTCTACCCCCCTTAAAATGAATTTCTCCCTTGAAAGTAATCAGGGTTAGAAATGTTTTACTACTTGAAAGTTTCTTTCATAGAAACCCACATCGTAAAAAGGCATACTAATACTTCATTTAAACAAAATGAAGTTAGAATCATAATAGTCACCCAAAGTATCTCAGCACTGGGTTTCCACATAGGACAACATAGATGAAAATATGGATTTGGAAGAGAAATATAACCATCAACTTCTGATGAAGAGTGGTAGAGGACATGGCTATGAAAAATCCAACAATCACAAAGCTATAAATTTTTGATGATCTAAGGTACCATCTAATTAATCAGATATAAGGTCACTAGGACAACATTTTTTGTTTTCAAGATCATTTCCCTAAAGTTGACGAAATTGGAATGAGAAGAAATACTTTCTTGATTCTGGTACAATCTCACCGTTGGTCGTTCCTTGGACAATTTCCACTTCATCTCTTAAGGAAATGAAGTTTAATTACTCATTCGTGAAGTGTTAGCAGATCATGTGATTGAATGATGGATCATTCCATCTGTCTCAAACAAAAGGTTAGAAAAAGTTATCAAAAATACATAAGTCCATCTATAGTGAGATTAATCATATATGGTTCCTAAAATTGACTTATACTTCATATATCATACTGCTTAATATAATAAAACTACTTTATACTAACTAGGGTATTCTTGTAGGCTTGTGGTAGGCGATAAAGTCCTATCGCACTTCGGTTGTGGGTTTGATTCCCACAACCTTGTCCGATGCAACGGCTTGTCGCCCATCCTGTAGGTTGTCCTTTTTCTAAAACTTCATTATTATAAAATCCCATAAATAATATCAAAAAAATTTCTAGCCCTAAAAAATACTGACTTATGTCCAACATAATCCATTCCAATCTTTAGGCTTATCCAAAATACTTATGTCCAGGATCATAGTATAAATAAAACAATTACATGAAATGTCATCTGCCGAGCATGTGAATACCATCATTTATCCCCCATATATATTATGATATATCTTGTTGGTCAAATTAAAAACATGTGAATACCTTAATCATGTATTCTCTTAAAAAATGAATACCCATTGACCCTTAGTGAAAACATGAATACTGTCAAAATCTAACACTTTCCACATACCAAAATTCAAAAAATTCTATATACTCAAACCATGATATAACTTTGTCCTTATATCAGTCATAATATCATTTCATTTTTTCTTTATCGCTTCATTATGTGCATATCATATTATTTCCAAAAATATTTCAGTCACTTTTCATGGTTACTGGTACCATATAATTATTAAAAACTAATACATAGATATTCCAAAATTCCACAATGCCATAAATGAGATTCCATGATACTATTTTGAAATCCCATTACATAAACACTTAATCATTACACTACATCATTTTCATACGCAACATCAAAAATAGTGATCACATGTGACTTCCCTTTATCCTTTTCCTTAAGAGGTTTCTCACGTTGATCATCATTAACCCTTGGATTAGGGCATTGGTTGGCATAATGCCCCATTTCCTTGCACTTGAAGCATTGAAGTGTTGGTGGTGCGTTCTCTACAGTCTTTTCTTTATTCACATCACTAGCAACCCTTTTTCCATTACTTTGACACTCAGCTACTTGATAACCTTCTTTTCCACACTTAAAACATTTTCTAGTCCCTTTAAGACAATCTCCACCATGCTTCTTTCCACACTTTGAGAATAAAGAAATATTCATCTTTTTTCACCATTATTATGAGATTTCTCCTTGGACTCCATCTTTCATTTCTTGTCAAAACCATGAGATGGATATGTAACAACAACTTTCATTTCTACCTTGATAGAAAAACACACAATTTATTCATAGCTAGTGAAGTCTCTTATAGCTAATTCCCTCCGAAGACTTGGTTTTAAGCCACTGAAGAATTGATCAACTTTACTTTCATGTTGGATGATAAAGACTGATGCATACCTTGCAAGACTTGTAAAATTAGCATCGTATATACCAACAGATTTATCATCCTTTTTCTTAAGCTCATGGAAATCCTTTTCCATCTTTGTTCAAAAAATACGAGGGAAGTACTTATTGAAAAATAAGTTCTTGAACTCATCCCATTCCATGGATTCAATTTCATCTCAGGGATTTGTATTCTTAATTGGAGCCCACCATTGATCTACTTCAACTTCTAAATGGTAAGTTTCTAGAATGAATTTTATATATTCCGAACAGTGAAGTATGGAAAATATCTTTTCAATAGTACTGATTCATTTTTCAGCAACAAGTGGATCAGAAGACCCACTAAAAGAAGGTTGACGTTTCCTCATGAAGGACTCAATAGAATATTGTTCCCCTCTCTACTCATTTGGAAGTCCAGAATGATTCATAGCTTGTGTAAGTATAGAAATACGATTTTTTACTCCATCTCCCATAACATTGGTTTGTTCAGGAGGAAAATCATTGCATTTTCCATTACAATGATCAACAGGGTTCCTTCGGGTTCCAGCCATCGTCTAAAACCCACAAAAACAGTGCGAGAGGAAAAAATCATGCTAGGGAAACCAACATAATAAAGGGGGAGTACCTTTAATATATAACATTTTAGTGTTAATTCTAAGATTGTTACCATAATTATAGGACTATAACATATACTTATACTTAACCTTAGGGACATCCCTAGAAATACTTTAGAAATATCTCTAGGGATATCACTAAAGTTTTCGCATCCTAGTTTCCAAAGGTTAACTAAACCTTTCCTCTGATACCAATTGTAGAGACCAGAAGCTTGACGTACATGGATATTACATTACTTTTTCGGAATACTTAATACATAACAAAAACAAATACACAAGGACCGTAATAGTTTAGTGTCTTTATAAACTCAGAACATAATCTTCTAATCATGGTGAAAGATCTTCAACATCTCCCATAAAGATCTTCAACATCTCCCATAAAGATCTTCCCATTTTGTTTTCCTACCAAAAACCTTTCTTTATATCCTGGGGAAAGGAAAACATATATAGGGTGAGATCAAATTCTCAGTAAGGGTAAGCATGGAGAAAATAAAACAAACCATATACATTTGAACTTTAAAACATGAACATAAAGTTTAAACATCAAAATCATGAGTTGTGAAATAAATCATTGTTGTACGTAAGGCATAGATCATAAAGAAACATTAATCATGATAAAATAGCATGGGAATAAAACATGTAATTATGGAAACCATTAAGCACATGATATTATTTCCATAGTAGCCAATGCATTGCTGCCAAGCCCATCTTAATGGACAAAGTCCCTTTCTGAATTGAGTTCACTCCTAGTTCTAGTCCAGTATCACTGAACCAGATTAACCTACCATTCCATCCATGTATATATCATGAGATAGAAATATTTAACCAATACATTTGAGGGAGATATAGGTCCCACCCATCTCATATTGAAATCATTATTACGTGTGCCACACCATACACATAAATCATTCATCATAACCCAAATAATAAAATGGGTTTCATAAACATCATTCCATCATAACATAATCCATATAAAACAAATGGATATCATTTCATCATAAGAAAAGTGGAACCATGTAAATCATAGAGACATTATACTTGAAACATACACATATGAAATAACTTCATCTTGGATGGAAAATGGTTTTGATAAAACACTTGAAATGAATTCTTGAGGAAAATATCCTTTCTTCATCAAAATCATTTTATTTTCACAAGATTCCATGCAATTTTAAAAGAAAAGGATTTTATTGAAAATAGTCATGAAATATTGTAGAGTAATCTTCATAACAATAAGGCATTATAAAACCATAAAAAAAATTTCATTCCGTATAAGTTAAAAAAAACATTATCCTTGTACTTTTTCCGGAAAAGTAAAAAAGTACCACGTATGGTTAACAAAAGAAAGATTCCTTACATACCATGTAGTCAAAGTAAAAAAATGGGTAAAAAGTAATTTAAACATACATGAATTTTTTTTAGAAAGCAGGGACATGGATGATAAATATAACCCCAGTATATACTTACGAATAAACAATCTCGGATAAAAACGAGATTGGAAAAGTTATCCCATACCTTATGTCCAATTTCTTCCATATGTGTCCGAGACTCCTGTATAGAGGGTTTAAACATATTATTAACTTTTAAAAGAACCATAATAATATTTATTTTATCATATTTTATTCACTTACAACTTTATATTATCCGTTCATTTGTCAATTCCATGTTAATGAAGCGTTTTGGGTAAAATCGTTGCATTTATCGTCTGTGTTTTGACTTGTAATTATTAATATGATTACTTAGATAATGATTACTTAATTCCAGAATATAAAACATGATTTATATATAATATATTTTCAGAATATACATATATATAATAGATCGATAAATGGAAATAAATACACCGTTCATGGAGACGGTACGCCGTACGTATGCATGAACACTGTTTTTTGTTTTCTTATTGAATTGAATGGAATTAAGTATATGAAATACATATTGTTGGAAACAGGTTCTTCAAATCATGTTTTGGTGTATGGTTTGTGTTTGTTGTCAATCCTCAGTGGAAGTTCAGGGTGTGTACCAACAAAGCGATCATACCGTTCAAGCAGAAAACAGTAGTGAAGGTGGCGCTGTTTCCCAGTGTTTGCCAAATTTTTGGGCCTAAAAATCGGCCAATAATGTAAAGTGTTTTTGGAAAAGGTACTTGCGCGCCGTGCTCTTGGAGGATAAAAGTATTGCGCGACATATGTTTTTGAGGATCAGAACATCAAAATTTGGCTAAGGAAAGAAGGTCGCGCAAGTGTTGGTTGGGTCGCGCAAGTGAGTTGCGCGACAGAGTTTATTGAAGACAAGACTTGCGCGCCGTCGAGGGACTTGCGCGCCGCCGCGCAGGGGGTCCAGTTTGCCTATAAATACTGGACCACCCCTCCTCATTTCTCACAGAGTTCAAGGCTGAGAGATTGTTTGAGCTCTCGTCGCGCAGGTGGTTGAGTCGCCCAGGTGGTAGTTTTGTCGCGCAAGTAGAGCTTGCGCGCCGGTTTTTGGCTGTGCGCCCAAGGTGGTTTGGAAGAGAAAGGAAGTGGACCACGCATGTTTTTAGTTGGGGAAGGAAGAGTCACGCATGTGTGTTGATGACCCTTGCACGCCAGTTTGGACTTGCGCGCCGTAGTGGGACTTGCGCGACTATCTTGGAGAAGCGCGCCTGGTTTTGCTGAAGCCCACCGGTGTGTTTGGAGCTGCACGAAAGCCAAGAGACTACTCGGTACATTCGAGGAAAAGTGATATTCTTCTTCTGGTGAGAATCGTACTTCAATAGAGCATCTACATACAACAAAGGATGCACTCTTATGCAAATGAAGAAGAGACCTTCACGTCTATAAACTGAGTGGGTCTTCACCAACGGCAGTGAGCCAGGGGGAGTCAACGGGAGTGACCCGAGGGGAGCAGTGGGCTATCCCTGAAACTTTGTAAAGGAAGTGAGCCTGGGACAGAGTAACTGTACTCGAGCTTTTGTAATCTACTTCTAGTGAAGCATAGTGGTTTTTGGTACGACCGACAACCTGTCGGCGTATGCTCCTTGGACGTAGCCCTTAGTGGTGAACCAAGTAAAAAGGGCCGTGTCTTCTCTGTGCGTGTGAATGTTTCCTTTCTGATCATAATCATCATACAGGTTCAACAAGTTCCTTCCAACGTGGGAACAAGATCCATCACATTAAAAGAAAAAGTGGTCACCCTGATTCAACCCTCCCCTCTCAGGGTGTCCCGGGGTCCTTCAAGTGGTATCAGAGGGTAAAGGTTGTTGGTGTTGAATCTAACCTTCTTCGTCATGGAAAACGCGGTCAATGTCAGGGGAGTCCCTCACTTCGATGGAAGCAATTTCCAGATCTGGAAGAACAGAATGAGATCTCATCTAAGATCTCTTGGAATGGAAGTTCTTTTTTCTACTGTGCAAGGAATACAAGTCACTGATCCAACAGGTATGGCTATGACTGAAACAGACAGGAAACTTCTTGATGCAGATGCTAAAGCACAGAATGCTCTCACTGCAGCCCTTTCTGATCATATCTACCTGAAGGTGATGAATTGCACCTCAGCAAAATCTATGTGGGATAAACTTTAGAATATTTATGAAGGTGATAGCAAAGTGAAGGAGGCGAAACTACAAGTTCTACACAATCGGTTTGATGATCTGAAGATGCATCCAGACGAGAATGCAGACTCTTTCTTCAATCGAATTACTGAAGTGGTTGGAGCAATTCGGGGTCTAGGCGAAGAAATCAATGACATTGATATTGTAAATAAAATATTAAGAAGACTTCCACCTCTGTATAATGCGAAGGTGTCAGCTCTTGAAGAAATAGATCATTCCAAACTTTCTCTAGATGACTTACTGAGCAGTTTGGTAGCATATGAAATGAGAGTCAAACCAGAAGATGCTACGACTCGGGTGAACAAGGAAATGGCATTCAAGGCCATGGATAAATTGAAAATCTCAAAGGATAGTAGCGGTGATGATGACGAAGAGAAAGAAATTCTTTCTCTCATTGCAAAGAAGTTCCAGAAGGGGAAAAGGGAAATTCAAAGGGAAGTTACCTCTCGCATGTTTCCGTTGTGGAAAAGTTGGGCATATTGCCTCTCAGTGCTTGAAGAATATCAATGATGATGACAGTGAAGATGAAAACTTCAAGAAGCCTCAAAGAAGGTTCTTCAAAAAGGGAGACTTCAAATATGGTAAGAAAATGCAAAGGAAGAGTTTTGTCTGTGAAGAGGAAGAAGATGACAATGAATTCTGTGATGAAGAAGAACCAAAATTCAAAATTGGGAACCATGCTTCTATGATGGCCACTGTTGAAAAGTCAGAAGATACTGATGGAGAAAAACAACTGAGAACTTGTGTAGATCCTGAGGTGCAACTTAAGGATGCAGTTAGTAAGATTAAGATTAAATGTAAGAGCTGCAATAAGTGGAAATCAATTGTAGAAGAATCAACTGAATATGTTGATCAACTTGAAGCTGAAATTGAATGACTAGAATAATTTGTGAAGGTACAGTCTAAAATAATTGAAAGCAATGATGATGCAATTGATCTGAAGCTGAGAATTGAAGAGCAGGGAAAGGTCATCAATGACCTCACATCCAGACTGGATGAAAAATCCAAGACTGCTGAGGGTCTTGAGGAGGAAGTAGTTACTCTAAGGAGTAAACTGGAGACAGAATCAGTTCCAAAAGAATCGAGGAAGAAAATACAGTTCGGAAGATTCTCAGATGCAGAATTACTTGCAAGAGCCATGTGTGGTTCAGATGGGGTCGGAAAAGTCTTGAGTGATCAAAGACCTTCTTGCATGGGAAAGAGTTGAATTGGCTGTGAGGCTGAGTCATCAACTGCTGGAAGTGAAAAAATCCAAAAGAAAGACAAGATGAAAGTTGATCATGATGAAATGTTACCTAGAGTGCTGAAAAAGGAACCCTCAATCCAAACTAAAAGGAGACCTGAAAATTATCCTCAAACATTCAAAAATGACATAAAGTCTTACTATTCTCCCAAGGAAGAAGGTATAAGGAGAAATTCAAGTGAGAAGACATTTCCTCTCATGAAGTGTCAGTTCTGTGGCTATCTGGGCCATACCATGTCTTATTGTGAAGAGGCAAGAGGATATCTGAATGGAGAAGATATAGATGCTCAACAAAGGAGAACAATCTCATATCCTAATTCTCGTAGAAGAAATAATTTCTATGGATATTTTTTTCGTTGTTCTAACTTTGGTCATAAGGCCGTTAATTGCAGGCAGAGAAGAGACATAGACACCTCATACCTAAGTTCAAGACAAGTCAAGTCTCGTCAGCAAGACAGTGTTTCTCTTTTAAACAGATTCTCACCTCTCACAGAAGACTTTGACTATGAAGAACCTGGGTATGCGGAAGAGATAGTTGAAAGGCCATCAGTCCTATATACTCAATCTAATGTCTCATGGAAGGAAAGGAAGAATATTGAGAAATCAAACCTTGCAGAGGTAGAACTCAAAGCTATAAAGAACAATAGTACCAGGATTCTGGATAGCGGTTGTTCATCTCATATGACTGGTAATGCCGGCCTACTAAAGAATATCATAAAGAATGTTGATGGTACAGTAAGATTTGGTAATGATGGGGCTCTGAAAATCAAAGGGAGTGGAAGTACCCAATTAGCTAATGGAGAACTAAAGAAGACTGAAGTCCTTTACGTAGATGGCCTACGCCATAATCTCCTTAGCGTGAGTCAACTCTGTGACTCAGGACTTATAGTTACTTTTAATCAGAAAGGCTGCACCATCAAGGGAAAAACCGACAATTCACTTATGAAAGGATGCAGAACAGAAGGCAACTTGTATCAGGTTGATAGTGAAGAAAATGTATGTTACATGACTGTTGAAGAAGAAAACAATTTGTGGCATCGGAGATTGGGACACATCAATCAACAAGACATGGAGAAAATATCAAAATTTAGAATTGTCATGGACATCCCCATCCTGATGTGTAAGCGTGAAAAATCCTGTGATGCTTGTATTCGTGGGAAGATGGTCTGCAGTTCATATCAGCCAAAGAAGAAAAAGGCATCTCACCTTCTTGATCTGATTCATACAGATGTTTGTGGTCCAATAAATGTTTCCGGAACTCATGGAGAAAGGTACTTTGTCCTTTTCATAGATGATTACAGTCGAATGGAATGCGTGATGGTCATTCACCGAAAACGACAAGTCCTTGACTACATGAAAACATATCAGCGAATCACCGAGAATGATACAGGACGAACAATCAAAGTGTTGCGATCTGACAATGGAGGAGAATACACGTCCATTGAATTTGAAAATTATCTGGAGAAGCATGGGATACAACATGAGGTAGCTGCTGTGAGAACACCACAACAAAATGGAGTTGTTGAACGAAGGAATCGACAGGTGAACAACATGGCACGAACTATACTGATTGAGAGTCATATTCCACGACATTACTGGAAAGAGGCTGTTCAAGCTGCAGTGTACATTCAGAATCGAACAAGACTTTATATGGGAGAGACAAAGACACCATATGAATTGTGGAATGGACGGAAGCCTTCTCTAAAATACTTTCGTGTCTTTGGAAGTAAGTGCTTCATCAGGAACAAAGAAGGAAATCAGGGGAAATATGGAGACACCGCAGATGAAGGAATCTTCCTCGGTTACTCAATGAACAGCAAAGCCTACAAATGTTTCAACAAGCGTTTGGGAAAGATTGTGGAAAGCAATGATGTTAAGATAATTGAAGATAAAACCACAAATGCTTCACGGATGTCATATGCTGATGTGATAGAAAGTCATGAAGAATGTGAACGTGAAGAAAATACAAATGTAGAAATAGAGGAAGCCGTTCAAAACACTCATCAATCACATAATGATGTTGACTCAGAAGAATAATCTGAAGAAGAAACTATGGCTGAAGAGAATACTACTGAACCTCGTAGGAGAAATCAAAGAGCTGAGATTGATCCATCTAACATAATTGGGGATAGGAGTGCACCCACTCAAACCAGAAGGATGAAGAATACCACACAATCTGCATTTCTATCAGTTGTAGAGCCATCCTCATTCGAAGAAGCTGCAAAAGATAAATCTTGGGTGAAAGCCATGAATGATGAATTAGATCAGATTGACAAGAATCAGAAATGGGATCTTGTCCAGAGACCCGAAGGTCACAATGTGATTGGTACCAAATGGATCTTCAAAAATAAGTTTGATGAGCATGGAAGTGTTATCAGAAACAAGGCACGACTGGTATGTAAAGGATACTCCCAGATTGAAGGTATTGATGTTGAAGAAACCTTTGCTCCAGTTTCTAGACTGGAATCAATCAGGCTTTTCCTTGCCATGGCACTCCAAAGAGAATATAAAGTATATCAAATGGATGTTAAGACAGCATTATTGAATGGTGTACTCGAAGAAGAAGTCTACATTGAACAACCGGTGGGGTTTGTCTTGGGTACCGATGAAACAAAGGTCTGCAAACTAAAGAAAGCTCTATATGGTTTGAAGCAGGCACCACAGGCTTGGTACTCACGGCTAGATTCATATATCAAGAAGTTGGAATTCAAAAGAGGCGGAGTTGATCACAATCTCTATGTGAAGAATTCTCCAAAAGATCAATTCATGGTTCTTGTCTACGTTGATGATATCATATTTGGGGGAAGCAGGCAGAAATCAGTGGATGAATTTGCCAACCACATGAAATCAGAATTTGAAATGTCTATGATTGGGGAGCTCACATATTTCTTGGGGCTACAAGTGATTCAAAATAAGGAATACACATTCATTTCTCAGGAAAAATATGCAAGAGAGCTGCTGAAGAAGTTCAATATGCAAGACTCCAAACCAATGTCAACTCCGATTGCAGTTGGAACTAAACTTGGAAAGCATGAGGATGGGAACTCTGTTGATCCCACCATGTATAGGAGGATCATTGGAAGCCTACTGTACCTGACGGCGACAAGGCCAGATATTGTCTTTGCAACATGCCTTGCGGCCCGCTTTCAGAGTAATCCAAAAGGGGAACATATAGTGGCAGTAAAAAGAATCATGAGATACATTCACGGTACACATAACTTTGGGTTATTTTTTGCTGCAGGCAGGGATAGTGAATTATCCGCATTTTCAGATGCTGACTGGGCTGGTGATGTGATAGACAGAAAGTCCACTAGTGGTGGAGCTTTCTATATTGGGTAGAAGTGTGTTGGCTGGTTGAGCAAGAAACAAGAAAGTACTTATCTTAGTAATGCTGAAGCTGAATATATCTCTGCCACAAAAGCATGCACTCAACTTCTTTGGATGAAGCAGCAGCTAACAGATATTAGTGATAAGGTGCAGCAACCAATGGTGATTTATTGTGATAACAAAAGTGCAATTGATCTTACGAAGAATCCGGTTCATCATTCTCGTACAAAACATATTGAAATACGGTATCATTTTATCAAAGAAAAGGTTGAACAAGGCGTGATTAAAATGGATCATGTTGGAACTAATGAGCAAGTGGTTGATATCCTAACCAAGCCATTGTACGCGGCTGTGTTCGAGAAGCATCGGTTGAACCTCGGTGTTCGACCCCCTCCTACTACATAAGGAGGATCCGGAAATCCCCTCTCCCCGTTTGTTTTAACTGTTTTTATCTGCTTATGGTTGTGATGTAGGTTTATGGGGGAGATACTATCCAGGGGGAGTATGGCTTGAGCTGAACGTTGAACAAACTTTTCGGTCTTTGGTTTTATTGTCAATGGGGGAGAAAGGAATAAATTCAAGGCAAGAAATTCTTCTGTGATGAGAAGTGTAAGATTGTGATGAGAAGTTTAATAAAGATAACATCGGGCGTCATGGAGAATTTCAAAACACTAAGACCCAATTCAAGCTTCCTCTCTTGTTTTCTACACCGAGCATTGCTCACGTAGACTTAGAGTGTTGGCTGAGTTGATTCTTGCATTTTGGATTTGCTCATGGATGGAGATCTATTGAATTTATTCTGATTGCCAACAAACCCAAAGGGGGAGATTGTTGGAACCAGGTTCTTCAAAGCATGTTTTGGTGTATGGTTTGTGTTTGTTGTCAATCCTCAGTGGAAGTTTAGGGTGTGTACCAACAAATCGATCATACCGTTCAAGCAGAAAACAGTAGTGAAGGTGGCGCTGTTTCCCAGTGTTTGCCAAATTTTTGGGCCTAAAAATCGGCCAATAATGTAAAGTGTTTTTGGCAAAGGTACTTGCGCGCCGTGCTCTTGGAGGATAAAAGACTTGCGCTCCATATGTTTTTGAGGATCATAACATCAAAATTTGGATAAGGAAATAAGGTCGTGCAAGTGTTGGTTAGGTCGCGCAAGTGAGTTGAGCGACAGAGTTTATTGAAGACAAGACTTGCGCGCCGTCGAGGGACTTGCGCGCCGCCACGTAGGGGGTCCAGTTTGCCTATAAATACTGGACCACCCCTCCTCATTTCTCACGGATTTCAAGGCCGAGATATTGTTCGAGCTCTCGTCGCGCAGGTGGTTGAGTCGCGCAGGTGGTAGTTTTGTCGCGGAAGTAGAGCTTGCGCGCCGGTTTTTGGCTGTGCGCCCAAGGTGGTTTGGAAGAGAAAGTAAGTGGACTGCGGAAGTTTGTAGTTGGGGAAGGAAGAGTCGCGCATGTGTGTTGATGACCCTTGCGCGCCAGTTTGGACTTGCGCGCCGTAGTGGGACTTGCGCAACTATCTTGGAGAAGCGTTCCTGGTTTTGCTGAAGCCCACCGGCGTGTTTGGAGCTGCACGAAAGCCGAGAGACTACTCGGTACATTCGAGGAAAAGTGATATTCTTCTTCTGGTGAGAATCGGACTTCAATAGAGCATCTACATACAACAAAGGATGCACTCTTACGCAAATGAAGAAGAGACCTTCACGTCTATAAACTGAGTGGGTCTTCACCAACGGCAGTGAGCCAGGGGGAGTCAACGAGAGTGACCCGAGGGGAGTAGTGGGCTATCCCTGAAACTTTGTAAAGGCAGTGAGCCTGGGACAGAGTAACTGTACCCGAACTTTTGTAATCTACTGCTAGTGAAGCATAGTGGTTTTTGGTACGACCGACAACCTGTCGGTGTATGCTCCTTGGACGTAGCCCTTAGTGGTGAACGAAGTAAAAAGGGATGTGTCTTCTCTGTGCGTGTGAATGTTTGATTTCTGATCATAATCATCATACAGGTTCAATAAGTTCCTTCCAACGTGGGAACAAGATCCATCACATTAAAAGAAAAAGTGGTCACCCTGATTCACCCCTCCCCTCTCAGGGTGTCCTGGGGTCCTTCACATATATACATACATAAATCCAGTAGAATTATTATTTCATATATTTCATGATTACTTATTATATATACTTTATAATCATTCTTTAATTGTTAACATGGAAAATGAATCTCATCGCGTCGTGGAGATGGTAATCCGTACATATGCACGAGCGATGATATCATTTCCATATTTATTGAATAGAATTGGAGTGGATGATAAAATATATTATAATTAGTATGATTTTATAATAATCATATATAGTTATTCTTTACACCATTATACCCATCCATGTAAGGTGGTGGTGGAAAAACTGAATACACCACGGCGTGGAGACAGTATTCCGTACGTACACACGTGCGGTGATTTCATTTTCCATAGGATGGATAGAAGGTGAAATAGAGTTGTTTCATATTTATAATAACATATAATTATATAAGTAATACTGATGTTATTACTTTATAATGAAAAAACTAAAGAAGAGGAAGTATAAGAAGAAAGAAACTTGAAAGAGTCGGTAGAAGAGATTACCTCTTCCTCAACGCACATCCTTTAAACTTCTTCTTAGGGCACTAGATTTGGTCTTTTGAGAAGACCAGAACCACCATGATATAACTAGAGAGGTTGATAATATGAATTTTCAGGGGTTGGCCGAGCTTAAAGGCTCAAAAGGGTGTGAAGAGAAGAGGGAAGGGTTGCCCTTTTTATAACGGAGGAGAGTGTTACCATTGGAAAAACTTAAAATATTATTTAGTAATAAAGTCATATTCGGTTTATAATAGATTCAAATTGATTTATTTGGAAGATATAGTGGGGATTTGAATAAATCCTCTCAAAAAATATGTTTTAGAGAAGTTTATGTTACTATTTTAAACTTATCATTTAGATTTAACTCTAAGTTAAATAATTTAACTTTTACCGTGTCTTCTTCTTTTCTTACACTATATGGTTAATAAACATACTATAACAAGCCAAAATAACCCCAAGTGGTTAATTATTAATATATATAACCTTATCTAAGTCATTTGGCCGACCTTTAGATTTTTAGGAATATAATAATAATTAATAATATAATATTTGTTTTAAAAACTATTTTATGTCAATTTTGACAGTATTTGGTAATTGATTTTTCTGAAAATCATAAAAACATGACTAGTTCTAACAAAGTTAATTGAATCAACTATAACATGTTATATTAACCTATAAAATTAGTGGAATTTATAAAAAGTCTAAAATTACATTTATTTGGGTATTTATAACATCAATTACGTTAATATTTCATTAATATGGTAATTACTACATCATCATTGTGTCATAAATAATTTAAATTATTTAATGTATAAAAATTATAAATAAAATACCATTATGTATGAAATATTTTTATCTTTCTATTGAATATTTATAGTATAATTTATCTTATGTATAACCGTATATTTAAAATGTTTTAGTTATTAAACTTTGATTTTAACTATTTTAACTCTTCTTTAAATAAAATAATAATAAGTGTCCTAATGTAATCCAAGTGGACCTAAAGGGTAATATTTTATTCCTAAGGTTGTTTTTGGTCGAATTACACTTATCCAATAGAATTAGGACATGTGTTAGGGTAATAATAATATCATTTTTACCCTTAATTACCCTATTTACTTTTAACCATGGTAAATAAAAGTAAAAAGTTACTATACACCAAAAATTATTTTTATCTTATTGAACCACATTTTACTCCTTGATATTAACCATGTGTCTCGGATTTTCGAGATTCCACTCAGAGAAGCGGTAAAATTAAGTTTTATGTAAATTTTCAAATTCTCCTAGGAGGTGGGTAAAAGACGGTGAAAAGTTCAATAAAATTTTTATATATCTAAAATTATTATAAAATCATTCAAATGAATTATATTGAACTTATATAGGTATTATGTATCAATTTTTACCTAAAATAAATTTAAATCAAATAAATAATTATTTAAATAAAAAGTCAGTTTTTAAATAGTAACCCAGTGTTTTCACAATTCATCAAAAATTGAAAGTTTTCATAAAAATACCAAAAATTCACCCTAGGCTAATTTAGATATTCCAAATACAAAAATTAATTCCATTTTGAAAGATAAAATTTATTAAATTTAAAAAAGTGTGTATTACTATTCATAATGGCTAGTTCATAATAATTTTATAAAAATATATCTTTTAGTGAAACTTGGTATTGCGTACTACACACGCTATCGAAGAAGGTCTTGATTGCGTGTAATGCAAGCCAATTTTGGGTTGTGTGTAGTGAAAGCTCTATTTGTTGTTGCATATAATATAATAAAAACTTATATAATTTATACATTAAACAAAATCTATACTTAATGTTGCATAGAATAAAATCTCGTGGTGTTACAAAATCACTTTTTATATAATATCATATTTGGAAATGTTTATTTATTATTTTGTTGGATATTTATCTCATATATTGTTATCTATCTACTTTTTTTTATCGATTGATATGATTATTACCAAAACTTTACACTCTGACATGTCAGAATAGTCTCCCCATCGACACACTCAAGGCCCTCACTGCTACTCTGAAGTCTCTAGCATACATGGATGCACACTTGAGGCCACATGACCCAGTAGATCAAGGCACCATTTAGCGGAATCAGATTTGAGACACTACACAAGTTATGTTTTTTTTGAAAAATTTACATGGCTGAATAAGTAATATGAGAATCTGAAAATTCAATGAAGGAATGATATCTCCACTTTTTTTAGTAATGAATAAAAATTATGAGGATAAAATTTACACAATTGGGGAAGAATGTAAAAACATAGGTAAATTTAATATAAATAATTTTTAATAATTTCTTAATTATATTTTATAGAGTTATATTCACTATAAAAATATTAGTTAATTTTTTAGTAAAAAAGGAAAATCAATATTTCTAACCAAATTTTGTTTTCATGAAAAACATGGTTTTATATAAAATATTTATTTCAAAATTATATAATTTCAATTTAAAAAAATAATTTAATTTTCAAGATATGGATATTAAATTTATATTAGGGTGAAATAGTAATATTTTTCTAAGAATTTCTTTCCAAGGAATTGTGAAAAATACTGATTTTTATCAAAAATTGTATTTTACTTTGAAATAATTACAAAGTAAAATTCCATTTTGGATTAGTTTTAAAAATTAAATAGTACATTTTGATTTAAAATAACCCAATTATGGTATTTTACAATATTTTTATGATTGTATTTTCTATAAAAATATTATTATACTTAAAAAGTAATTTTCTGAAAAATATTATTTCATCAGATTTTAGGATTTTAATTTTAAATTAAATTATGCCACCTATGGGAATTCAATATTGAAATATGAATTTCATATTTGGAATCATGAGGTCTAAATCTAGTAAATATGTTTCATTGTTTTCATTATTAATAGTAAGTACTCTAAATATTTTTCACCCTATTAAGGGTAAATCGGGTAACTAATGTTAAAAATATTGTGATAAGACCAAAACCTATCCACAAAACATGTCTTTATTTTATTTTATAAAAATGTTTCCACCATGAACATCCATGATTATAAAATTTGGTAATTTATTTCCACTTTATTTTGATTATAACATTTATATTATTTTAATTAAATATATAGAAAAAATGATACTCTCAGTATTTGAACATTTTTAATATTTTGTAATAGCGATAAAAAAACTTATGTTAAGTTCTAAATTTTTATTTTATGGATAATTTCTCAATCATGATATATTTTTTGAAATATAATGATAAAATAATTACCTTAAATGATTACAAAAGGCCAACACAATATTCATTCAATTAATAGAAAAAAATAAATGGTTTTAAAAATATTAAAAGTAATATAATCTGAATTAATTATTTTGTTCCATAATTTTTTTAGGAAATATGACATATTAGGATGTGTTAAAAGATTATATTTGAATCCCTTTGATTTAATTTTTTTTTCAAAGTCTAATTAAATGAATAATTATAAAAATGAAATTAATGATATTTTATAATAAATAAGGGTTTATTAAATGATTTGAAATTTCATAAAATCTTATCTCTATAAAAGTGAATGTAATACGGTTTATAATATCAAATATTGTCAATTTATGGTTCAATTTGTCTTTTATAATAACTTTATTGACTCTTCAAGTATAATAAACTCAAATAATATGGTAAGTGTCAAAAGGGTAAATAGGGGTTAAAAAAGAGATACGGGTAAAATCATAACCTACGCCTATCCAAATTTTATTTTATAAGGGGATATCAACCCATTGTCATATTATATTTGAATTATGTCAACTAAGATCCATTATACATTAAAATTAATGTATATTAATTTAATATTTGATGTAATTCCAAGAGTTCCCCACCCCTGATTTATAAAAGTGAACCTTACCTCCTCTATTCCATACACCTTTTGAGCTTTATTGTTTATAAAATACCAACTTAAGTCTCTACAAAACATCACTCCCCATGTCATATATGCCCTAGTTTGATTAGAAAACCGTACTAGGAAGGCTTTTAGTGTAAAACTATATAGGTTTTCCACAAAAGTGGTATAATTCATAGAAAAAAGTTTTTGATTTATTTCTTAATTTACCTACATAAAATCTTCTTCAACCATACTGTAATAAAAAAATAAATGTCTTAAATATATGAAGATCCTATTATGTTAATGAAAAACATTATATCCATCTAATATTCCATCAAATGGGTAATGAAATAATCATCTATGTGTACATGTGGACTAGAATCTATACAATTTGTTCTGTTTCATTTTCCATCACTACTTTTTATGTTTAGCTATACTAATAATTTCTAGGATTTTAAAAGAATAAAATTATTTTTGATTACATATATGTCACTCTACACTAAGAAAAGAAGAAGATATAACACCCTGATACTTTATGATATATTTATTTTTAAATATATTAAATCTCTTCAATAATGTTCCTTACACACAAATCTGATATTATCTTGCATTACATGAAAAAACGAGTTTTTTTGGATAGCATTCATTACACCCAAGATTGAGTTTTTCCAAATGAAAATATAATATTAAAATTATTATTTAATATAGTACCTAGGAAATGGAATGGAGGGTATGAATAGAATTAACGAACTTATGATAGTATATAATTTAAATTTTTTTATTAGTTATAAGTTTATTAAAAATAAAACAAGAATCATTTACAAGAAAAAGAAATATTTTATAATAAATTGTATTTTTCCTAAAAAATAGTTTATTCAAGCTTTGCACACAAATTTTAAAATTTATTTATACCATTTTTGGAAACATTATGTGGTGAAAATAAATTGGGTTTTTAAATAAAAATATCAAAATTATCTTAGCGTGAATTTTTGGTATTTTTAGGAAATATTTCATTTTTCAATGAATAGTGAATAATACTAAATTTTAATTGAAAACCACATTTTTTTAAATTAATTCTAATGATAAATTATATTAAAAAATTTTTAAAGTAAAACTAGTTCAATTTTATTTCAATTAATCCAATTTTGGTCATCAAATTAATTTTTATATAGAATTTTGAAATAAAAACATTATATTTGTTTAGAAAATTTCTCTTTAAAAATATTCTTCCTTACTGTGTCTATAAGATTAAATTTAAATTAGAGTTCTAAAATTATGTGAATTTATTGTTTAATAATAGATTAAATATTTGTAATTATAATTATTTATATTTTATAATAATTTTAACTTAATTCTTGACCAAAATTAATATTGAATACAGTAAAAAACATTTACCGTGATTAAAGTAAAAATGGATTTACCTGGGGATAAACATATAATATAATGGTTAAAAATGACGTAAAAACATTTAAAACACCCATTTTATGGCCACGTTTCTAAAATTTATCATTTAGGTTCAATAATAGAACGTTTTTATGATTTTGGCATGATAAAAACGTGGGTGTGATTGAGTCTTTTCAAAAAATACAAGTGTGCCACTCACCTCCCTTATAAAAGGTCACCCAATCTCCTCTCAAATTAACACATTCATTTTAATTTAGTTCTGAAAATACCTGACAAAATAACTTCCAAACTTACCTCCTATCATCCTAGAAGCCTTATTTTGTGTTGAATGCTGACCTAGTATTTCATTTAGTAGAAACCTAAGAAGAATACCCTAAGAAGAGGTAATATTTTTTAATAAGCATTTTTATTTTATTTCTTTCTTCACCTCCATAAATTATTATTAAAACATGATGGTATAATAAACAAATTAACTTCCATATATTAAGATGTTTTTATAATAATTTCAGGAGTTACAACCATCTAAAATTCAGTCAATTGGATTATGAAATCCTCTTTCATGTGTAAACCAGAGTACTGCCTCGCGAACCAATGTCATTCGTCATTTCATTACAAAATCTCATAGTGGGGTATTATGATGTAAATAAAGAATATATTTGATATTTAAAACATAAATATACATTTATAGACATTATAATATATATATATATATATTTAATTTCCATTTTGTTTTGGATAGGATAATGTCACTCATGTTTACAACATACTACTACTTCAGGAAACAATAAGATTTCTTTTTCCCTAATGATTAATATGGATGGTATAACATACCATTTTCTTTCTTATACTGAATAATGATAACGTCACTTGTGTATGTGTGAACTATCTCCTTCAATAAGCTATGTGGCTCTATTTTCATCCCCAAAACACATAGATGATATATATAAGTAAATTTATTTAAATAATATGGTTAATATGATATTATCTTCATTCTTTAAATATAAAATTTTACTTACCTTTTTTATATAATGATCATTATAAATTGGAAATGTAACTCATGTGTACGTACGACCTACCGCCTTCATGATTGTAACATAACCCATTTTTCATGACCATATTTCATTATAGGTTAAAAAATTATAATTAATGTAAAACTATAATAATTATTTCATGAATATTATTCTAGATATTATAAAATAATGTAATATGCATAAGAACTAGATCTTTAATGATAAAAAAGCCTATGAAAACAAGGTAATTAACACCCAAAACAACGAAAATAATGAAATATGTTTAATAAATTGGGGATAAAATGTTATAAGAGGATCATATATGATATTATAAATATTAATATGTTTATTTAATAATTTAATAACATGTTTAAAACACTATACATGATATTAAATCATGTTCGACAAAAAGTAATCATGAGGTAAGGGATTTGCATCTCACCTTTTTTACTTCCTTGAGACACATGCCAAATTAAACACATATTTCTTATATGTGGTGTTTATAAATTATTTGAATAAAAAATATTATTATTATAATTAAAACTATTTGGATTTAGTTATCCATTTTAGTATCTCTATTTCAAAGGGTTTACGGTTCAAATGTTAACAAATTGGTAATAGATTTTTGTCTCAATTTTTATTCATTGAGACATATAGTTATATTATGCACCTGTCCTCTTTTATGAGGAGTATATACCACCCCTATCAAATTTAATATCCCTAATTTATTTATAATAATGATATTTTAATTTTATTTTAATGATATCCCTTCACGTGGATTAAATTTCAATGTTTCCAAATTGGTATGGATTTTATACTAAAATCTCATCACTTATGAAGATTTTTTATGATTAAGTGTAAAATATTGAAATATTATCATCCAACTCTCAAACATTCTCATGAAGTTTCTTCTACTCTATTAATTCATATTATTTTAAAGTAATATTACCATTTTCCCACTTGTTGGTACTTCAAATAATTGGTATTTTATTTTATAAAAACTTGACTTCATTTTTATCTTTAGTTTGAAATCTATTTACTTATACAATAATGTGTTGCAATTTTTTTTAAAAATGTTTATATTATTTTCCAAATTATTTATTAAAGAAAATTTTACCCATGTCTAATTTTTATTTAAAAATTTTAAATGGAATCTTCACTTCATTTTGAAAAACAACCCACTTTTGGTTTTTACTAGAAATATGAAAGGAATATTTTTTTAATAGGTATGACATGAACATAATTTTATGAAATCATGACCACTATTTAATTTGAAGATTAGTTTATAAATTATCACTGATATTTTCAAATAAAATTATTTTCAAAATTTTTTATTTTTTAAAAAGTGTTTTTCAATCCAGAAAGGTTATTTTCCTCAAGAAATGTTTTAAATTATTCTAAAGATTCATTTTTATGTTTTTAATTTTATTTTCAAATAAAATTATTCTGAAAATTTTTTCTCTTTTGAAAAATTATTTTCAAAGAAATGTTATTTTTTTACGATATGTTCTATGTGATCATTAAAAATTCTTCTCCATAAAAGTTGATATCCTTTGATGTAACTTATTATTTGTTGGGGATATAATCCAAGGATACCATTATTATTATTTCTATGAATGGTTTATCTTGAAAATATATTTATAAAATCCATTTATTTCCAATGGGTTAATCATGTTTCCTGGGGATTGAAATGGTAACCATTTATTTTCAATGGGTTAATCAGGATTCAAAGATATTGTTATATAAAAAATTTATTTTTCTTGGGTTAATCATGTTTTAAAGAGATTGTTATAAACCCATTTATTTTCCATTGGTTAATCATGTTTAAAAGATATTATTATAGAACTTATTTATTTTTAATGGTTTTATAATGTTTCAAATGTATTGGCATGGTACCCATTTTTTACATGGGATAATCATGTTATAAAATCAAAAATTATTATCTCAATGAGTGTTTTGATGAAATGGAAGATCCATATACTTTATTGGTGGTTCTTGGACTTTATATATGATGGGTGAACCTATATAGGGTTGGGTGAGATCATTATAGTTTATGAGACGTGTTATCATAGATATCAACAGGTGATCCCATTATAATTATATGATGGGGTGGACCATATAGTATCATAAGATCCCATTACTGCTTATATGATGGTGCGTCTCAGAAATCACTAGGTGATTCCATTATAGAATAAATGATGGGTGAGAAAATATAACAATCCAATTCATTATAAAATATACCTTGTATTGATAGGAATGAATGAGGGAGTTAAATGAGGATTTCTCTTGTAGATTTAACTAGGCTTTAGTTATTTGTGACATGAGTTTAACACAAGATATGAAGAAAAATAAACCAAAAGCCCTATTGTTTATGATTCATAATATGTGTTTATAATGTTTATTAATATCAATATTGATATCACATGGGTCATGATTATTTATTATGATGATTTTTTCCTTTGTTAAGGTATTATTCAATGTTTTTGTGTTTGATGAATCAGGTATTGATGTGTATGATTATTATTATACTCATGCACTTTTATTATTTCATCATAACCTTATGATATTATTATTCTCACTGATGAAATCCATTTTTAATGGTAATGTTTAACCTTACTGAGAATTTGAGATCAACTTAATTATTTTTACTTTAAACCATGTAAGAAACAATGATGTTAATTTAATTATGTATAGAAGGGTTTAATATGGATGATGTTGATGACCTAATATGAAATTTTAAAAGCTTTCTATAGAGGGAAAGGTACTCTATTGTATTATTGGGTATCATTTATGTAAGAGTTTTTACTAATTATCTGAAACTATAAACCTATTTTTTAATGTAAGTGATCCAATATTTCCTTTTGATATTGTATGTTTTGGATGGTGAAAATTTGATCACCGCAATTGGTATCAAAGCCGGAAATGTAAAGTCTACGATTTCAGCACATGATCTGAGAGTGCAGGTTCTGGGATATTATAATAATTATGTATTTAATTTATATATATATATATGATATTCAGAACTTATTTATCATTTATAAAAAGAATATATCATCTATTTTCTTACCTTTCCATTCATTAAAAAATTATAACACCGTTTATGCGTATATATGAATTGCCACAACCACAAAGCGATGTGATTAATTTTTCATCACCGCATCACATGAGTTGTATATATCAGTGAATTTAAAGAAATAATATTTTATTTATGAAATAATTACCATTATTTAATGGTAAAATAATACTTACTTTCCTTCCATCATGACTATTAAAAAATTTAGATGTTATTCAAATATACATATGACCAACCATCCTCATGATTCTAATGCAGTTCATTTTCATAACAAAATTTTATGTTTTTTAATGTATAAATTATTAATAAAAATGATAATTATTTCATGATTTTTTTTACTTTTGTTATGATGCAATAATGGAATCATTGACCAATTCAACCTACCGAAGTCATTTTGGACATATGAGCCAAATACCAACAAAACACACAACCTAAATATAATTGAATATAACATTGTATTAAATAAATTAAAAGAAATATTGATCTTGAAAAAGGTTATTAATAAATTAGATAATTAACATAGGTTTATTATTGATGAATATAAATGTCCTGTGGGATGAGTTAGACTCAAGGTTAGAGACACTTTACATTAAAAACCTCAATTTAAACGTTTTAAAATTTTATTTACTAAATCATTTTATTACTTGTGAGTATTATTAAAATTAATTTATGATCATATTTATATAGAAATAATTGAATTATAGAACAAATTTTATGTATATTTTTTACTTTATTTCACTGGTCTTCAAAAGGATTTTTTCATCATATTTTACACCGAGTTTTTTGTATTTATTTACAAAATTCAAAAAGAATGCTTTATTTTATCATATATGGTAACAATGGATTTTTCCAATAATATGAATTTTTTTGAAGTTTGTAATAATTTATAATATTCCTTGTTTTTTCATAGAGAAAATCCACCTTCCCTTTGATTGGGGTATTTCGGTATTGAAATGTGTTTTTAAATGGAAAATGTACTTTGATATCTGAAAGTATTTTTTTAAATGGGTTAAAAAACCAATTTTAGGGGTTTCAAGATAAAAAGGTGAGTGAATAAATTTTTTTATTCATTATATAGTCCTTGAAAATTGACTATTATGAAGGGTGATCCGGATATAGCTCATTATGATAAATGATCCCAATATATCTTAGATAACAAGAAAAACTGATATAACTCTTCAATGTATTCGATAATGAAATTGTGATCTAGATAATTAATTTGAATGTCAAAATTAATTTTTATTCCAAATGTATGGTTTCTGGTATATTCTAATTTAATGGTTTTATAGAAATTATATTTTAATGATCCTATATGAATTTTCTATGATTTATTAGGATTTTTCATGGAAATTTTTTGATTTCAAATGGAAAACCAATGATATTTGTTTTAAAGAAATGACTATAACCTTTTATGTTAAAATGTATCATTTTAATAATTTTTTTATGGTTTCTAATTTTTTTTAAAGAAATAAAAATGATTATGATTTTCCCTTTTTTTCAAATAATGTTTTTTATTGAAAAATTTAGGCAGTAAAACAAATTTCATGAGTATGTAAATGATTATTTGAGTTCCATTTCTATTATGTTAAATGAAAACTATATTTTATGATATAATGGTTTTAAAATGACTTATGTGTTTCATTATTTTATTTTATATGTCAATTATTTATCTTTTTTTTTCTCATCCAATATTTTAAAATATTTTTCATAGGGTTTAAGGATGAGTATGAACAAAGAATAATTGAATTTAAAATTCATTAATATTTTTCATGAATTTTTTTTATACTTAATGTTTTATATTGTGAAAAAATGGATACAGAGTATAAGTTTACACTTTTTAATTTATATGTTTTTATGTAATATTTATGAAAAAATTATCTAAGACTCTAGACGGTAAAGATCTTATAGAGTGTAAAAAAATGTGAATTCGTGACTAAAAACTCAAGATATATAATGTTTTAATACCAGGTCCTTATACCCTCTAGTGCAAAGAACTTTTTATAACATTAATATTTAAGTAATAAATTTTTTATAGTATATTATAGTTTATATTTTAGCTCTATATTGCATGTGGTACATGAAATGAAAAATAATATTTATTTAAATGAGTATAAGATAAAATATCATGTGTAAAATTCTATCCAAATTAATAAATTCTGTCTAAAATTTTTAATTTGATTTATTAAAAATGAATTTTTCATAACATTATAATAAAATTATATTTATGTTTTATCATGAACTTTAATTTCTAGGGCAATAATAGGGAACTTATTATTCAAAAATATCCACGTACATATATAAGAATTATTATTTTTGATGATTTTATACTAGAATACCTTGATAGATGAGTGTTACATTCAACATAAGACTTGACAGATTTGAGAAATTATTTTTCAATCGAGATAAATATTTTAGGAAAATATGTGTACTTTATTTGTTCTATTCCATAAACACAATTTTTTATTATATTTTGGTTCAAGAAATTTTCCACTTCTGTATTATCTAATAACTGTGATTAATATTTTATACTCGAAGTAGTAAAATCAACTACTAATGAATCATTTGATCTATAAATGGATAAAAAGTAACATATATTATTTCTATCCAATTATAAAATCCCAAAATGGTTAGGTTAATTTAAAATAACATCTAATATGAATAAAACTTCATATGAAGAAACAATACGTTAATATTCAAAGCCAAAAAAATAAAAACTGAAGTTGACTTCAAATAATTCAATGAATAACTTACCATAAAACTCTTTAAAATATTTCTGAGTACGTTTAAAACCAAAAAATTATAAATATTTTATCATATATTCTTCTGATATCAACATCATAATTATCTCCAAACAACACAATCACCCATAAAATTACATACAAAAAATTTATACACAAAAATAATATAATAGTTCAAATATGATATTATTTTTGATAAATAACCTAAATCACCCAAAAGACATAATAATATAAAATATGCTTCCAAAAATTAACTCAAAATTTATTCGTCAAATAAAATATGATATTATCCAATAATATTTAATTTACTATAATCATATAATGTTCCCAAAATAGTGAAATCATATAAAATCAACTTTGATAATTGATTCATCAATTATCTTTCTAATCCCATGTTTATCTAAATACTAAAACATATATTCCAGAAAATTTAATAACCATTTTATCAGAATTAACCATAATAACCTCAATATCAAAGATTATATTTACCATAAAGATTATCAATACCATTAAAGTTATTTATATAAAATATAGAAACATTATTACTCAAATAAAATTTTCACAGGTTTAATTTATGTGTTAAATATACCTCAAACATCTATTATAACTTATTAAATGCCTCTAAAGAACTCCCAAATCACAAAACATCAAAATTGTATTAGTACATTTTAAAATTAATAATCCTCAAATTTATCAATCCTTTTACAAAATACCAATACACTATAACACTTGAAAACTAATTTGTAGATAATTCTGTTATTGAACATTCTTCATAACAATTTAACCATGAATTTCCATATTATTGTTTAATACTTCCAACCTACAATAAATTGTGAATTATGTCCAAATATTAATCAATCACAATTTAATTATGTAATATACTTTAATCAAAATCAAAATTGTTAAAATCAAACATACATTTTATATGTTATTTGATGTTTCTTCATCTTTAACATATCAATTTGATAATACATTATTCATATTATATGTCTGATCCTCTTCCTAAGTATTCAACCAAGGACATTGGTTTCTATAATTCCCATACTCTTTAAATTTGAAAATTTTAATTCATATATTAGGAAGAACATTATTGTACACTATTTGGTTAACAATACTCTTAATTTTTCTTTATAGATTACCTTTTCATTCCCTCCTTACTATATTGAAAACACCTCCCTGCTCATTTGATACATTTTCCAGGGTACCTCTTTTAGTATTCTTGAAACAGAAGATTTTAACTATTTTTAAGTTTATGATATTTATTAATTAAACTTATTTAAAACTCACTTTATATTTCATTAGGTGAATAAAAAACTCCCCTAGGTTCAGTTTGTAAATCACAACTCAATATATATCGCTAAGAATTACAACAAGAGTTTTCACTCCATATCCTATCGAGTTTGGTTCCTCTTTCGGACAACCACCACTTTGTCCTTCCTATCTATTATTAACTGAGTTACTTTTTGTTGAAACTATTTACCAAAACCAAAATAATTAGTATGAGTATATCAAATAAAATTATATTAATCATTCTAATAAGGTTGGTAAATTTTAAGATATCCTAAAAACTGTCAACTCTGATTAAAATATTTCAATTATGTAAAAAATAATCATATTTATCAATAAAATACTAAATATTTAAGGTTATATAATACTTTTTACATATGATCCCAAACCATCACATAAACTATTATGTTTTCTCATTAATCAGAACAATAAGCACAATAGATTTTTAAACCCTTTATCTGATACCAACTGTAATACTCCATTTCATAAACAACCAATGATTACATGATTTATAATAATTGTTTAACTTTACTACATACTCATGATTTTTTTAGGTTTATAATTCTATAGAATTATGAAAACCATTTTATTACATATGGAACACTCACATACAATTTCCATTATTAAAAAATGATTCATATTTTCACAGTCCTATTTCATTCAAGACAAATATTATTTATTAAATACTAATTTCATTTATTCAGAACAAAAATTTTAATAGTTCCCACTCATCCATAGGTCTTATGAAAAAATATTGATAACATGGGATGAAAAAATCTTTTAAGGGGATATAAAATAAATAAATCATATTAATCCATTTGAAATTCCTGAAAACCCATAATGAGGTTTTCTTTTTTACATAACAAAATTTTTATCTTAGTATGAAACTTTACTTACCCATGAAATAAAAATAAAATCCAAATGTTTTTATACAACATTTGGTAATCAAGTATAAAATAAAATACCAATTCATTAAATAATTACCTAAAATTAAAACCATTTTCCATTATAATATAATAAAAATTAATTTAAATCATAAAATCATTGTTTACCTTTTGAAATGAATATATTTATATTAATACCCATTTGAAATCATAGAGAATTTATTTAGAGATATTGGGGAATCATACATTCATCATATAACCACCAAACCAAATAATTCTAAGAGTATATTAGGATTAAATTATATCAGTTAAGTATATCACTTAATATGATCATCTAATTGAATTTATCACCATCCACATTCTCTTAAGAGTATCTTATATAAGTTAACACCATCACTTACTAGGAATACATAATTTATTCCACATTATATTAGGAGTAATTTAAATTCGTTAAATATGTCATGTTTTCCAAGGCATTGGTTTTCATTAATAATCCCACCCATCGCATAATGGATATAGTTATTTAAGAGTTAATGTTCACTCCCCATTCCCATATTAATCAATAATTCCCAAGTGTTAAATTTTAAAATAAAAACATTTAATAAATTATATTTTTATTATAAAAACCAAAATATTATAATTTCATCTCTTAATAAAATATTCTTTTATTTATCTTAAAATAATTAGAAGAAATATAATTTTTTATTGAAAACATTTGAAAAGGAATATTTCCCAGAACAATTGAAAATTTATATTTTTTAAAAAACCATATAAGCTTTAAAAGAAACAAGGATAATGCAGAAAGGTTATGATTTTGAGAATATCTATTCCTGAAGTATATATTATGAATAATTATTTTTCATTTTGGTTATAAGATTCAGAATTTACACTTTCTGAAAATATTTAAAAGATTCTATTTTAAAAACATTTTTAAATTTCCACGTATATATAAAAATATACTTATAGAATATTTTAATTAAATATAATAACATTCATGAATCAATTTGAATAAAATGTATATAGAAGATAATTATTTTGTAAAAAGAACATTAAAATATGGTTTTAATTTGAATCCATTATTGGAAACTTTTTATTCAAATAGACATTGAAGATGATAAAATCAAAAATATTATTAAACCGATATAATTTCAATAAATAAATGATATAAAACATCAATATGTAAGTATATAAACCACAAAAAAATAAAACGTGGGTTTTAAATTGAATGATCCACACAGAAATGAAAATGAGATAGAAAATAACTTACCTCTAGTCCTGAATAATTTCATACATTCTCTAACTAATGAATAATAAAATAATACAAGTTATCTACATGGTTAAGAAAAGCATACATGTTATTTAGATTATCATTATTATTTTTATTTAATTTATTAACATGAAATATTTAGTTATTAAATCAGAAATTTCTATATCATACATTTTAAGGTCGTTTGGTTGGTAAAAATAAAATAATTGTTGGCCTCACTAGTTTTAATGATCACAAATCATGCTTAATAACGTTAAATCACGTTTACATATGTTTAATCATGCTTAAATATAATATTAATCTATTATGTTAGTATTTTACATCATAAGATAAGTTGGACAAATATAAAAAATAATGAGTCACTCTTAAGGTGGAATCACTATCGGACATCTCGCCGATTGAATAAAATCGAATAAGTATGATTTATCATTAGGGTAGAATCATTGTTAAGATGCATCACTGTAAAGTGTCTCACTGTTATTATAGATTTTGAAATCTGACGAAGGATGGGACAAAGTTATTCATCCCAAAATCAACATCCTCTTAGAATTTTCGCAATGTATGGGTCACCGTCGCATCAAGCTACTGTCTGGATCAATCCAGAATTTTCGCAAAGTATGAGTTACCATAGCATGAGTCACCTCTAAGTCGACCTACGACCTGATAAAAGTCAATGTAAAGTTGAACTACCACTAGAGTGACTTACCACTACTTGAATCACCATTACTGAGTCAATACTCCAAAGAGACAATGACAAGCTAAGTACAAGACACCATTCAAAGAAACTGTTCAAATATAGCATCAAACCAAGTCACTGTTCAGAGACACCGTCATAACATGTCACCATTCAGAGACACCATCAGACCAAGTTACCATTTAGAGACACCTTCAGACCAAGTAACCATTCAAATACTTCTTCAATTATGTCTTTTTCATCTAAATATAAATTTATTTCTCATGGTAATATTTTAAAATTTAATGCAAATGATTAAATTAATGACCTTTTGAAGACAACATTAAAATAATTTTCATACTATAGTATGAGGTATGAGGTACCATGATATAGTCGAGATCATGTAATATGTCTGCTATAATTTATATAGAAAATAAAAAAACAAAAAGGAAGAGGCCCATGTTATGAGGTTGTGTGCTTGATAATAACATGAGAACTTCTTGCTGTGGATACAAGGAGATACTGATTAGAATTCAAATAAAAGTACACTTTTTAGCAACAAACTATGAGAGGAGGAGAACTCATCATGAAAACCAATACCTCACTAGAAATAGAAGATAAAATCCATCATAATGCTATGTTTTTTTATCTATTTCTGAAAATTGACTAAAGGTTCACTCAAGATAACTTCTAGGGGATGCAATCTACATCACCTATCATGCAGAGCTATCTAACTCTATTCTCTAAAATTTTCTAATATTTTCTTATTATTTTTACATTATAATAAGTCTATATCTATCTTCTATGAACAACCACTGACTAATGTAAAAAAACTATAAGATAAACATATATCTTAACCATATATCTATTTTTTACACCATGCATTCCCACACATAATAGTGGAAGAGGTCCCTGTGTGGCATGTTCGATTTTGTAGTCCCATGAAAACTGTTGAAGATGTCTTGTTGAATTGGAAATCTATATATTCTATTGTTTACACGGATCCAGGGCGTGGATACAAGTTTATTTATATAAACATCATGGAATTAAGTGATTTATAAGTTTATTGGATTACCTATCACCTTGAGACTGAACATATAGATTAAATTCGAATACATTCTATCACGTTTAGTTTTATTTATTTTTTTTCTTTACTTAAATTACAAAACTTCACTTCAATTTGATATTTAATCTTATATAGTGTAAATATTATAATTTTATTTAGTAGATAGATTTAAAAATTTAAAGTAATAATTATTATTGTTGCAACTGAGAAATAATCACTCTTTGAGAAATCCTTCGAATAACCAAATCTTTTATAAACTGTAGCTTTGGTTAATCAGGACTTTTTAATGTCAAATTGGGGAAATTTTAAATAAATAATTTAGAAATAAATATTTATAGGAACTCAATTCACCCCTCTTCAGCATCATACTCTGACTAACATTTGGTATAAAAAGAGACTAATTTTTGGGTTTCAATGTTTTTAAAATTTTCAAATATTTTCAACTGTGATTTTAGTTGTTTTTTAAATATCTCAATATTTTTGTTAGTTCAAAATTTTTTGTTCCTTAAAAACATGTTTTTATTAATTAACATGGATAATAGTCAGGAAGGTGATGCTACCAAAATACCTCCCTACTTAAATGGTGCAAATTATGCTCATTGTAAAATCAAAATGAAAATGAATTTAAAGAGTATTGGTATTGAAATCTATTCTTCTATTATAGATGAATATAAGATCCCAACTACAGTTAGAAGTACTTGGGATGAACCAACTATGGTAGCCTATAATAAAAATAATTAAAAATCTATGAATGCATTATATTTTTCTCTAGGTGATGGATAATTCCATAGGATTTTTGTATTTACAACAACCTTCGAGAATTGAGATACCTTAGATATTTTACAAGAACGAACCACTAATGTTACGTAAATGAAGATTAACACATATACTATAATGACCTAGGTCTTTATAGACTAATAATTTTTTATTTATATTAATATTTATAAATAAGTATTAATTTTATGTTAAAGGGGATTCTTTTTCTGATAGTATACTAGACACGCAACAATTAGTTTCTCTGAAATCTTATGTTTTACAAAACACTGAGTTATACCAAAAAATAATATAAAAATATTGTTATTATTTTAAATGGTAGTTAACACCTAGCCATTATATTAGAGGAAATAAAAAGAAATAACTACAATATGATTATAAATGTTTGTTAAATGTTTTACTTTTATCCAATAAATTTTAGAGGCTTAAAATGAGAATGAATCAAATTTTAAGAATAAAATATTATCATATTTTTAAAATACCATTTTACTACCTTTTGATGAGGAAACCTTTTTAATTTTTTTTCACATCTATATGTTCAATTTGAAAAAATAAATTTCTTATTTATAAAAGGATCAACAAAATTTACTTAGATTGAAATTTTGGTATTTTTATGAGGAAATTCCTATTTTAATTAATAGTGAAAATACTACGTTTTAATTCAGAACTACCTTTTCATATAATTTACTAATACAATAAGATTTTTATTTTAATTGATTTTAAAGTTTAATTGGATTAATTTTTTATAATTTAATCAAATTATTTTCATTTGAAGTAATTTTACTTTAAATTGGACATAAACACATGTGAATCTTTTGATAGTTTTTACTTCTTAAAAAACTGTTTTTTGTCTTTAAAACGGGAATTAATTTTATATTAATTTAGGCCAATTGTGTGTTATGAATTTGAAAAAATGGATTCCATATTTGGAATTATAAGGTCCAAATTTTTTAGATAGTTTCCTTCTATTTTTGGACATTATGAATAGTTACTTAAGTAATTATTTTATTTACCATGGTTAAAGGGAAAATATGGTAAATACGGGTAAAAAGAAAATATTATAATAATATTAAACTACATTAACCTGTATCTTAATACTATTTAATGAGATATTTCTTACCATGGGCATACTTGGGTCTATTTTGGTACCCCATTGAGCCACTTGGGCGTGGTAATGGCATGTTATAAAAATTAATATTAAGTAAAGAGAAATATAACATAAACATGTGTATTTTCATAAAACAATTTTTATATGCGGTTATATAATTTATATATTATAATATTTATATTCATTAGAAAGATAAAATTATTTCAAAAATAATGGTATTTTATTTATAATTTTTAGATGTTAAATAAATAAATTTAATTTTGACACAATGATGATATAGTGATTGCTTCATTAATAAAGGATTCAAATAAATGATCTTATAAATATTAAAATAAATATTATTTGACATAATTAATGTCATAAACAAAATATCTAGATGAATATTACATGTCAGTATTGATTATTTTTTTGTGAAGGAATCAAGGTTTTATTTTTTTTTAAAAATTCATGTATTAATATTATCCAAAATTGACATAATTCATAATATAAAATATAAAATAGTTGTATTAAATGATACTAAATTCATAAAAATATAATATTCTTACAAATGGTTAAGATAATTCCAAATATGTCATAAATGATTTTTTTGGGTCGTTTGACATGATATGGTATTTAAATCAACCCATAATGTAGAAATAACATGATATAACGATAAGATTAAAAAGGGTAAAATAGGGGTTAAACCAAAACTATAAGCATAAAAAAATATTAAAAACACATATAAAAATTATTTTATGATGGGTATGCAAACCCACATCATCTTTTCTATTAATTTAATGAGTTTCAGACCATTTTTAATCGAAATTTAATTTAAAATAAATTAATATTTCAAGACTTTCCTGATGTTCCCCTCACCCTATTATAAAATTCCACCACCTATACCAACTTACTCACACCTTTAAAGCCCTTTGGACCATCAAAATTCTTCTAAAACAATCTCCCAACATCCAAATATTCCTCATATAATCCTTACATTGTCTAGAAGGCAATTCAAGAAATCCTTTTGGCGCAAATCAAAAGTAGTTTCTTGATTAAAAGATAACATCTTCTCTCAAGTTCCTTTCATTAATTTTCCATCTCGAATCCCTATTCTATTTTTTATTATTTGATTAAAAAAAAGACACCAGTATCCTTAATATAATAGGATTTGTTATAATAATTATTCAAACTACACTTACACACAACTCTATTTAATGGATACGAACATACTTTTTCTGTGTACGGTGAATTTTTAAAAATTCAAGTATGTATAGTGTCCAAAATTGACATAATTCATAACTTAAAATATAAAATAGTTTATTAAATGTTATTAAATTTGAAAAAATATATGATTTGAAAAAATGGTTAAGATAAGTCCGAATATGTCATAAATGACTTTTTTGGGTTATTTGACATGATATGGTAATTACAATAACCCAAAATGGGTAAATAACATGATATCCCAATATGATTTAAAATGTTAAAATAATGGTTAAACCAAAAAGAAAAGGATAAAAAAAGATTCAAAAAAGGTCTAAAAATTATTTCATGAGGGTTATTCATACTAAAATCATTTTATCTCTAATTAATATGAGTTTTGGACCATTTTTATTTGAAAATGAATTTATAATAAATTAATATTTCAAGAATTTTCAAAAGTTCCCCTCCTCTCTCTTATAAGAGGCCCCCACGTCTACCCACTTACCCATAGGTCTAAAGACCGTTGTCTCATCAAAATTATTGTAAAATAGGCTAAAAAAATCCTTCTATTCCTCCTAGAAGCTTTACCTTGAGAATAAGGCAATTAAATAAATCCTTTTTGGATAAAATAAAAAGATGTTACCCGATTTAGAGGTAACGTCTTCTCTCAAGTTCCTTTCCTTTATATTCCTTATCCACTTCCTATTATCTTATTATTATTTTATTACATAACAAAAATAGTATATTAAATAAAATAAGATTTTTTATGATAAGGATTCGAACTACACTTACACACACCTCCTTCTAATTGAGATGAACAGATTGTTTCTATGTATGGTGAACTACTGCCACACGAAATGATGATTGTTCAATTTTACCGTACCACATTTCATAGTGTCCATTATAATGAAACTATATTTATATATGATATATATAATATTTATATTGTCCCTATGATTCTTTAATTTTTATTTACAACATAACTTTATGTTTTCCATGATGTGTAAATACGATAATTTCATTTGAGGAAGTGTGGACTACTACCTCTCAAAGTGATATGATTCGTTCATGCTATACATGGAACGTATAAGGATGGTTTTATAAAACCTATGATAAGTAAATAACATAAATATAATAATGGTATTATAAGATATATTTACATCATTTTATTATTATTCTTTTAATATGACAGATAAATGAAAGTAGCGGTCATGCATAAGTACGACCTACTGTCCCCATAAACAGTGAATTTAATTTCTTATCTCCAAATGTTATGGAATATTATAAATAAATATATAATGGATATATATGATATTTAAATCATTAATATCATTCCAAAGATTATGTAATTTTGACTACAAGTACAGTTTCTATCGCAACAAGTTCATTTTCGACTCAAGTACGAAATATCGACAAAATGGCAGATATTAACTTAAATAATTATGAATTTCTTACAATGTGGTAATAAGATATATAAAAGGAATAATAAACTTGAAAAGAGCTCTAAATCAAGTATAAATTAACTTAAGTTTATTATTTAGGAAGAATAAAGAACATATGTGATGAGTCAGACTCAAGGTAAGGGACTTCATCTTAATCTCCTTTAATTAAGGCATATTTTTAGAATATACACCTCCTTCTTTTATATGGTGTATAAAAACCCCTTTTAATTTTAATTTCATTCAAGGTGAATCTTTTTTCTTTGAATCATATTACTAAACAAAAAAATGAATGTTTGTAACGTATGCGGCGATAACGACCTCTCTACTGTCGTAATCATTATATTATATTTGGATTCATCTATAAGCCTTAATATTTTTTAAAAGTAAAAGAAAATACTTATTCCCTTTTGGGTGTTTTGGTTTTGAAAATGTTTTTTCAAATGTATTGAGTATTTCAATATCTTGATACTCTTTCTTGTGATTTAAATTGAAATGTTTTTAGTTGAATGTTGATATTGGAAATATTTGAGGTGTTATAATTATATAATGGTACTTGGAAATTTGATGGGTGATTATGTGATAAACCAATGATAGATGGTTACATGACAAACCAAATGATGGTTGGTTCTATTATAAACCGTGGATGTGTGGTTATGTTATGTCATCCAATGCATATGGTATGGAAGTCATCCAAATGGCTATTCTAATTAGTGATATGTGTGGAAGTCAAACATATGGTCATTGCAATCAAGTATTTTTATGTACCAAGTTACCTTTATGTGTTTTATGCTAATTTATATTGGATTTATTGTAATCTTTTTGTGATAAAAAGGTTAATCAATGAGATTATATTTAGTGAAGTGTTTTTATTACTTCTTATAGGTGAAAAGTATATCTTTATGATAAAGATTTCATGGTTTACATGTTTTCACAAGAAAAATAGTTCTCATTCATTATGTATCGCTTACTGATATTTTTTTTATTATCTCACGTTTTGAAATGTTTTTCATAGGACATAAATAAGAATAGATTCAAAGATGAGATAAGTTAAAAGTTATGCTATTAAAATAGGAAATGATGCCATGTTTCTTTAAAAAAGAAATTTTATTTTATAAAAAAAATGGATTGTGAGTTGAAGTGTCTACATGTAATATTCAATTTTTATGTATTAGTTACGACTTAATTATTTAAACCCCTAAATTTGAAAATATCGTCGATGAAAATTAATGTAAAATCATTGACTTAACTATACATTATGTAACATTTAAGTCAATTTCTTTGTAGTTTCTATCAAAGGTCGGTCTAGATTACTTTAGAGTTTAGGGTGTTATTTAAGAATAAGTGACATGTTTTATATAACCATAGTGGTTAGAATATTAGAAAAATTCATAGTTACATGTTTAAGATAACATGAAAAAGTATATATTAGTGTTTAACCTCCCCATAAGATTGTATATGATGATTTCACTGATATAATCACACTGAACTATATGGTTTTAGTAAATGTGTGGATCAAGTAGGCACCAAAGTAACAATGGATGTGAAGGAAACTGTGGTGGTTTTATGAATATTTAACTAAATGAAATGGGAGATGCAATGATAAATCTTGTGGTTATTCTTAACAAACTATCTGGAGTAATGATTGACCACTCAAACCTTGGTGATTTTTTTGAGGCATCATATATGCAAGAAAATAATCCCTATAGAAGTTAAGGTAATATTCATAAAGGTCATTATATTCAAAAACCTATGTGGAAAGGATGTGGAAAGAAAAACCAGGGAAAATGTTTCAAAGGGATGGGATAATGTTATAGATGTGGTAATGAAAGTCTTAAAGCAATAACCTTCTATGGAAAAAGGAATCGGTTAGTTGGCTCCAGGAATGGGAAATAAGTCATTTATGAGGGATCAATTGAATGTTTTAAATGTGGTGTGCATGGTCATAACACCAATAGATGCCCTAAGATTAATCTTCAAGAATGGGATCAGTAGGACCACATAAATATATGTTTACCAATACCTAATTCCATTCCGAATGAAGATGAGGAAACCGAAAGTGACCTATAAAAGGTATAGATTATTTCGTAGGTCATGTTTGAAAATTATTTAAATATTACTACATTATGCATGATTTCATAGGAAATAAGTATAAAATAATATGATGAAAAACATGGATAAATTATCTTGAATAATTTTCAATGATTAAGATGTCTACATTTTAGGAATTGAAGAGTTATGTTGTATATATAAATGATGATATGTATAAATGTATAAATGATGGGATTACTTTGGAAGAATTCTAGTATTGTAAAACTTATGTTTGTAATATAAATATGTTAACTGATAAAGAATTATATTTTATTTTTTTGATATAGGTATAAAAAACTTTGAGGGTTTATGTGATCCTTAAATTTGAGGCAATTAAGGGTTATTACTCTTTGGGATACAAAATGTGTGGCATGAGATAACCTTTGAGGTTAAAATCTATTATAGTTATTTTTGAATATTTTATCTCATTTTGGGAATGTTTTAAGAATTATATAGTTTTAGGAAAAGGAAAACACATAGGAAGGGTGACAACCCATCACGCCTGACAAGGCCGCAAGAATCAAACCCACAACCAAAGGGTGATAAGGGCACATCTCGTACCACTGACCTACATGATTCCCCTTTTTAGTATAACTTATTCTATTTAGTTAAAATATTTTATGGGTCTAGAATAAGTTTATTTTGGGATTTTATGATTCATCAAATGGATATCCTTAGTATAAGAAAAAATCAGTGATTAAGTGATAAATGATATTTTGGAAGACGTTCGCTCTGTTGAGAACACTGTATACCTAATAAAAATATAATACTATGGGATTTTATTTTAGGAGTAATTGTTGAATTTTATTCTGTAATATAATATGTTTTTATTGTGGAAAATAGTGATTTCGGTTATTTATGGAAATTATTAACCTATCATGGAGAATATTTGATTTGGTTAATTACTTTTATGTATGATACTTTAAGATTAGTCGATGTTATTTGGAGATAAATTTTATGATTTATCGTGAAAGGCTAGGTGATCAAATCCTTCATAATTTTTGGGTCTCAATCTTTGTTTGGATTACATTAAAGAATTTTAAGGTCAATTGTTTATTTAATGGTATTTTTTGAACCTTGGGGCGTTGTTTGTTGAATTTGGGAGATTAAGAGTAATAATTTTTTATAATATATTATCCTTTTTTCGGATTATCTGATCTTGTACACACTATTTTGGTTTTGGTTAATGTTTCAAGACACGATCAATAGATAGTTAATCTTTTGAGAAATATTGGATTTTTCATAAGTTTATTCTAGTTCTTAAGGTGTGACCAAGTCATCTTGAATAATCATCGTTTGGAGAAAAGATGAGTTTTTGGTAGATATTTTTTAAAGAATGAAACTCTACTTGACGAGTATGTTTCCTTATGTCCTTATTCTATGTAGTAAAATAATTTCTCATCTTTATGAAAAGGACCTTAAAAAAACCTTTTCCATTTACTTTTCCTACTGATAAATCATTGATTGTTTAACCCATCACAAGTTTATGGTTTTCTAGTTGTTAACTTTATCCTAATCATTTTTTCTATCACTCTCCATCAGAACTTGACACTTAGTTTTTCTTCCATATCCATGTTTTATTACATGGAACCGTAGTATGTGTTATCTTGTGTGACATTTGTACTAGTCTTTTTTTCTTTTAAAGGGGTAGTTTTATTAACTTTTTTTTGATGTGGTATTTTTAATTAAGTTACTGAACCAATTTTAAAATTGTAAGGATGCAATTTCTAAAAGGGGGAATGCTGTAAAAACCTATGTATTTATAGAATAATAAATTTTATTTTTTATTATTATTTATGAATAAGATATTAATTTAACATTAATGGGGATTATTTTTGTGATAGCATTCATGACACACAACAATGGGTCTCTCTCAAATCATACGTTGCACACAACCTTGAGTTATATCTAAAAATAATTCAATAATATCATTGTTATTTTAATTAATAGTTAATGACTAACCATTGTATTGGCAGGAATGAAAAAATCTTTCTAAAATATAATTATACATGTTTTTAATTTTTTTACATTTATCCAATAAATTTTAGAGGCTTAAAATGAGAATGAATCCAATTTTAAGCATAAAATACTCTAATATTTTGAAAAGGCAGTTTTACTGCATTTGGATGGTGAAAACTTTTTAAATAGTTTTTTTTTCAATTTCATATTTAATATTTTAAAAAATAAATTTCTTCTTTTGAATATGAACATAAAAATTTACTTTTCTTGAAATTTTGGTATTTTCTGATGAAATTCATTTTTTAATGAATATTAAAAAATATTACATTTTAATTCAAAACTGCATTTTCATCTACTTTATTTATATAGTTGGAATATAATTTTAACTGGGTTTAAAGTGTAATTGGATTATGTTTTTCTCATTTAATACAATTATTGTCATTTTAAGTAATTTCTCTTTTAAATTGGACATAAACACATGTCAATCTTTTTATAGTTTTTACTTCTTAAAAACTTTTTTTAGGTTTTGAAAATGTGAAATAATTTTAAACAAATTTATGCCAATTCCATGTTTTGAATTTTAAAAAATAGATTCAATATTTTTAATCATAAATTACAATTTATTTAAATAGGTATATTTTATTTTTGGACATTATGAATAATAACATTAGTAATTATTTTATTTACCATGGTTAAAGTGTAAATCTAGAAAATAAGGGTAAAAAGTAATATTATAAATATATTAAACTACCCTAAGATGTGTAATAATACTAATTGATGAGATATGTCTAACCATGACCATTCTTGGGTAAATTTTGGGACCCCATGGAGCCACTTTGGTGTGATAATGCCATGTTATAAGAATTAATTTTAAGGAAAGAGAAATATAAAATAAACATGTATCTTTTTCTAAATCAGTTCTATATGGGTTTATAAAATTGATCTATTCAAATATATATATTCATTTGAAATATAAAACTATTTTATATATTATGGTGCTTTATTTATAATTTTTAGACATTAAATAAACAAATTTAATTATGACACAATGATGATACAATGATTTCTTCATTAATAAAGGACTCAAATAAATGATATTGTAAATATTAAAATAAAATTTATTTGACATACATAATTACATACACAAATTCTCTAGGTTAATATTACATTTTGGGATGGATTACAAGTTTTTTGAAGGAATCAAGTTGTTATGAATTTTTAAAAAGTCATGTATGAATAGTGTCCAAAATTGACATATTTCAACACTTAAAATATAAAATAGTTTATGAAATGATATTAAATTCAAAAAAACATAATATTCTGAAAAATGGTTAATATAAGTCTAAATATGTTATATATGACTTTTTTTGGGTTGTTTTACATGATATGGTAATTACATTAACTAAAAATGTTTAAATAACATTATTTCACGGTAAGATTAAAATTGGTAAAATAAGTGTTAAAAAAAACAATAAGGATACACAAATATTCAAAAAATGTCTAAAAATTATTTTATTATGTGTATTCGAATAAAAATGATTTTATCTTTGAATAATATGTGTTTTTGACCATTTTTAATTGAAATTGAATTTATAATAAATTATTATTTCAAGACTTTCATAAAGTGTCCCACCTCCATCTTATAAAAGACCACCACCTCTACCCACTTTCTCACACCTCTAAAGTCCTTTCTATTGTCAAAATTCTGATCCAATAGTCTCCCAAAATCCATATATTCCTCTTAGAATCCTTACCTAGGGAGTAAGGCAATTAAATAAAACCTATTGGATAAAATCCAAAGAAGTTACCCGATTTAGAGGTAATGTCTTCTCTCAAGTTCATTTACTTTATTTTCCTTATCCAATCACAATTATCTTATTATTCTTGAATTATATAAGAAAAACAATATCCTAAATATATTAGGATTTTTTATGATAATTATTCTAACTGCACTTACACACACCTCCATCTAATGGATATGAACATATTGTTTCTGTGTACGGTGAACTAATGTCTCATCAAATGATGATTGTTCAATTTTCCCCTACCACCTTTCATGGTGGAAATTATGATGGAACTATAAATATGAGAAATTCATTTAAGGAAGTGTGGACTATCGCCCCTCAATGTAATATGACTCATTCATGATATATATGAAATGCATGGAGGATGATTTTATTAAACCTATAATACAAACATGACATATATATAATAATGGTATTATAACATACATTTATATCATTTGATTATTATTATTTTTATATGAAAAAGAAATGAAAGTAGTGTTCATGCGTACGTACGACCTACCGTCTCCATGAACAGTACATCTATTTTCTTATCTGAAAATGTTATGGACTATTATAAATATATATATACTGGATATATATGATATTTAAATAATGAATATCATTCTAGAGATGGTGTAATTTTGACTAAATGTACAATTTATATCAAAACAAGTTCATTTTCAACTCAAGTACTGAATATCGACAAAAAGAATGATATTAACATAAATAATTATGAATTTTTTATAACATGGTAATAAGTGATATAAAATAACAATAAAAATGAAAAAGTTTCTGAAGCATGTAGAAATTATCTTATATTTATTATTCAGGGAGAACAAGAAACACATGTGACGAGTCCGACTCATGGTAAGGGACTTCATCTCAATATCCTTTCATTAAGTCATATTTTTAGAATATAAAACTCCTTCTTTTATATGGTGTATAATAAACCCCTTGGAATTTTATTTTCATTCAAAGAAAATTATTTTTCTACGAAGCGTTTTACTAAACGGAAAAAGAAGTGTTTTTAACGTATGTGGTGACAATGACCTCTCCGCCTCCGTAATTTTTATCTGATATTTGGAATCCTCTATAAGCCATAATGTTTTTAAAAGGAAATGAAATCCCTTATTCCCTTTTTGGATGTTTTGGTATTGAAAATGGGTTTTTAAATGTATTGAGTATTTCAATATCTTTAAATTATTTATTGTAATTTCAAATGAAATGTTATTTGTGAAATGTTGATATTTGAAATATTTTATGTGTTATGATTATACAATGGTACATGAACATTTGATGGGTGGTTACATGATAAAGAAATGATGGGTGGTTACATGATAAGACAAATTAAAGGTGGTTACATGATAAATCAAGGATGGGTGGTTACATTATAACCTCCAATGCATTGGGTATGAAAGTTGACCGTATGGTTATTCCATTTACTGATATGTGTGGAAGTCGACCGTATGATTATTAAATTAAATTAAGTTTATGAAAAAAGTTAAATTTGTTTGTTTTATGCTTATTTCTATGGGATTTATGGTAATATTTTGGTTAAAAAGGGTATGAAATGAGCTTATATTCAGTGAAGTTTTTTTATCTTCATAAAGGTGAAAATTATTACTTTATGATAATTTTTTCATGGTTTACATTTTTTCGCAAGAGAAAATGTTTTCATTCATTATGTATCCATTACTCATATTTTTATGGTCATCCCATGTTTTGAAATATTTTTCATAGGACATAAAGAATAATAGAGTCATGGATTGGATGAATGAAAAGTTATAATGTTAAAACATGATACTATTCAATGTTTCTTTTTAAAGAGTTTTTTTTATAAAAAATGGATATAGAGTAGAAGTGTCTAATTTTAATATTCATGTTGTTATGTATCAGTTAGGACCTAATTATCTAAAGATCTAATCTTGAAAAGATCCTTGATGTTAATTAATGTCAAATCATTGACTTAACTCAACCTTATATAAGAATTAAGGATAGGGCCTTATATATAATATAAAATATAATAACAGAAAAATGAAGCCTAGTAAACCTATTTCTGACATGTAGCTCATGTTCAATGAGATTGTAAATTCAATGAGTTCTCTGGTAATTATAGTTGAATCCAAGGAAAAAATCATGTGGCTACTCAGATGTGTACCAGAAAGATGGAGAAGAACCTCAGTGTCAATAAAAGAATCCTGTGACATTAGTAATTTTCTTGTTAAACAATTAATTTGACAATTGATGGTGTATGAGGAAGATATGATGGTTTATTGATAAGAAGATGATGAACCTATAACAAAGTTAGGGGCTTTCAAAACCACTTCATCCAAACAAAAAAGGGAAAATTAAATCTCATGAAACATGTTTCAATAATGAAGATTCATCAAATGATAGTGATAAGAAAATGGCTCATCTATCTATGAGATTTATGAAATGTCCAAGATAGAAAAAGTTATTTAGAAATCCTTATTACTAAGGGAAATATAACAATAAAGGTAACTAGAAAAAGGATTGGAAAAAGGTGATAATACGAATGAGTTAATCTGCTATGAATGAAAAATAAAATGATATGTGAAGTCTAAATATCCAAAAATGTTGTAAAAGAATAAATATGAGGAAAAATATAGAAAATACAAGAAGTATTTGAAGGATATCTGGAGTGATTATAAGGACAAATCCATTGAATCTGAATAATATCATGAGGAAAAGTTTGAAAAATCAAACATTCGTTTTATGAATAATGCATCTTAGGTAACCTTAATATCCTTTACACATAAATCTTACTACTTTAGAGATGAATCTGAATATGACACGTTCAAAAATATAAGAAATGAATAAATGATTGAATATTGAAAAATGCATGAGGATACATTAAATGATCTAAATGATAAATATAAATCTATCAAGACAAAACATTCTCTTTCTAATTATATTAAATCTAAACTCACAATAGAAAAGGAGAATAATACTCAACTACTCAATAACGACCCAAAATTTCTTTAATATAAATTCCTCTTGATCTACTTAAATGTATCATTATTTATAATATTTATATAAAATGTGACATTCATTGGTTTTTTGTTTTTTTGAATTTTAAAATATCGTTAAGAATTGTGACCGTTGCTACAATAGTCTTTGAACAGTGATCACATGATTATTATAAATATAGGGCTTTCACAAATCCAATTTACTAAGAAAAAGGAAGTGATGGACTTATCCAGTAGATTTTTCCCTTACGAATCCCATTTTTTGGAGCTTGAAAAGGAGGTGGCATCATTGGGATTCTCTCTTGAACAAGCCCAATCCTATCTTTAACATGTTAATTTCGAACAGAATTTCATATGAGATAAGTGAATGTTGATAAAGATTACCACCCGAGCAATGTTATCCGAGCCACCCCAAGAATCTTCCACCATCACACACCTTACCCTTCGATCTTATGCAGGTTTTATAAGGGGTTATGTAACAAGAACTTAGCACTAGGATTGTGTGCATTATTTTTTATATAATAATGAATATACATTCATTTTATTATTGTTACCTTGTAAATAGTTTTTGAAGCACAAATAGTATTTTTAGTTAATATTCAATTAAGAAATCTATTTTGATGAATTAAAGGATTTTTTAACTAAATAAAATTTTATTAAATTATTTTATTATTAAATTACTTTTTCCTAAATATAAATTATTTTATAATTTTATGAATGTAATTGTAATTTTTATTAAGGTTTGAAAGCTGTTTTTGTCAAAACCCATGAATTTTTGATAAATAACAGTTTTTTTTAAAAGTAAATGTTAAAATATTTTGAAAATTATTTATATAAAATTAATTTTATTTTTAGAATCATGACATCAAAATTATCCCATGGTGAATTTTTCACAATTTTCTGAGAACGTTTAATTTTTGGGTAAAAAATAAATGCCGTTTAAATATATAATGTATTTTATAACATCATAATGAAAAAATAGTGATTTAATAAAAAAATAAAAATAATATTTTCTACTAATATATTTTTTTATATTAATATAATGTGATTTTAGGTTTGTTTGATTTTTTTTACAAAATTTTAGTGAACCCTCAAAGATTTATAAAACATTTTCACTTTTTAAATGAATTTTCTTAAGAGTGTGACTCACCTCTACATATAAAACCCTATTATTTTAATAATTTAGGCCATTGGAATTTTAAAATATCGTTTCCACTCCCTTTTGGAAAAAATCATTATAAAAAACCATGGGCAGGTTTGTGGTTTTGATTAGTTTAATGTGAGGTGTCCCAAACCTAAATAATAAAGAATTCCTTCTCCTTTCATATATAAATCAACCCAAGCTCCCACTTCCTCTTCACTCAAATCCTTTGTAGTTATTCCAACCTCTGCCCTACTCTCTCTATAATCCTCCCAAGGTTCCCCATGCTTCCAAGAAGCCTCTCTCAAGCCTCTCACATGCCTTTGAAAGCACACTTCCAAGTAAGGGATTCTTACCTTTATCTTTTTATCCAAGTTTCTTAATACTGTTAGACCCTTTTATTTTCAATTATAAAAGTTGGGGTATTATTTTTCACCAGCCCCATACTTCCCTCTTTATGTCTTAATGATGAGATACCTTTTTCTCTCTCATTAAATTCTTCCCATGTACACCTGTTACTATGACGAAATACCAAAAGGAATTTCTCTCTCCTCATTTACATTCAAGAAATTATTTTGTATCATGAATCTAAATTCCATTACAATTTTTTGGAAATGAATCTATATTATCCCCTTACTATCAATTTCAAGTACATATTATGAGACACCCCTTTCTCTCTCATCAACCATTTTTATGAATTCTTATGTCACACTGTTATGCTGCCAAAAATGCACCACGTTTTTCTAAGCCAAAGTCATTGTATTGTGAATACCATGCCCATTTCTCTATCAAGGGTATTCAACTTTATGCACATTTACATATTGATTATATAGTTTCATGTATGAATTTTACATTCCTTTATATTGTAATAAATGATGAAGTTTAATGAATCCATGTTTTAGGATCCATGTGGCACACTAATGCATGAAATGAAATGTTTAAGAAGGGTGCACCCAGATAGTGCTCCAATGCATTGGGTAAATTATAGTATAATGATATTTCATGTGCAATGGGTGTTGACTCATGATAATTCAAGTGCAACTAGGGTTTACTCATGCTTCATGTGCAATGGGTATTTACACATGCTTCATGCGCAATGAGCCTTGGCTCATGCTAATTCCATGTTAAGTGTTGTTGCCACATTTCCATGTTATGAGTATCATGATTTATCCTGAATTTATGTTCATGTTTCTATTGTGCTCTATTTATATTACTATTGTATAAGATGTATTTTTTTCCTCATGTTATTCAATATTTATTCCCTTACTGGGATTTATAGCTCACCCTTTTCTTATGCATGTTCTCAAGTCATCCCATGCAATGCTAAGTAGAAGGTAATGTGGTGGTCATGTAAAGGAAGTTTTTAATAAAGTTGTCTTATTTCATGTTTTAAGTTGTCATGTAATGATACTAAGCACCGAGGACACTAGAACTATCGATATTCTTTGTTTTATCAAGTGAAGTTTATGTAATAAATCATGTTTAAATGTGTACTAAAGAGCAGGGATGTCATAGTTGGTATCAGAGGATAGGTTTAGTTATTTTTGGGATTTGGATTAGAAAACCCTAGTAAAGACTTAGAGACAAGAGTAAGTATAATAAAAATATCCCTAAGTTTTGGTGAGTATTGAGTAAGTGGTTTATCAAGAAAATACATTCTGGTCTGGATATAAGCAGGTAGAGGCAGCTCTGATGTATCCTAGGGGCAAAACCTGGAAACACCGCTTTGAGCTAGAATCGAATGGGAACTGGTGCACAACAACAGGCCTTCATGCACTCTTGGTTACGAAACTCCTGGGGGATATTATTTGGTAATTTCACAAGCTTAGTATGAACCATTATTAAGGGAATTAAAAAAATCCCCTAAGAATATATGTTGGAAAGTAGATCACGAATAACATAGATTGAAGCCTATGGATTTATAAGTTAAGGAAATAAAAGTTATTTATAAGTCATCTATTTTGTTGTTACATTACCCTTTATGTGTTACCCCCAACATTCCTTTTATTCTAGCCAATGGTCGGTAATATAAAGTCTTGGGCTAACAACTGATGCGAAGACAAATGTGATGACTGTTCAAATGAGATTCCCAATTCGATGGGAGCGGGAATCACGAACATTGTCACGAGATTCTCTCATTTAACTCAAGAATTGAATAGAAAAATGTGTCAAGAGGAACATTATAACCCCCCCTAGTAAAGAACAATTTTCTATTTAGATCTTCATGAGACAATATCATCCTACTTTTAATGGATCATATGATCCTTCAATAACCGAACAATGGATCAACTCCAGTGAAAAGATCTTCTCTATCCTTCAATGTTCTGAACAAGAGAAGGTTCTCCTGACTGCTTATCGTATGGAGGGTGAAGCTGATCATTGGTGGACATTGATCAAAAATACTAATCCTGAGGAGGAGATCGAGGCATTGGAATGGAATTATTTCTAGAAAATGTATTTCGATAAATATTTTCCACACACCCTCCGAATTAAGATGGAAAGGGACTACCTTTCCCTCAAGAAAAAATGTTGACAAATCTATCGGAGAGTATTATTAAAGCTTCACAAGGCATGAACGATATGCATTTGAATTGGTCATTACCCCCGAATACAAGGTTGACTGCTTATTTGGTGGGATGAAACCTAGCGTGCGGAAAGCACATGCAATCTGTGATTTCGACAGCTATGAGTAAATTCTCTGATGTGCCCTCGATGTCGAAAGGGAGAACGGAGAATCTCAGTGGTATCATGGGGATAAGAAGAATAAGGTGGTGATTAGCCACTAAAAGAGGCTAATATTAATTGTTAATTTATTTATTTTTCATGTGATTTGTTATTCATAAATACCATTTTATTGCATTTTACACATTGAACATCATTTCACACCATGACTGCAATTCTTTCTTAAAATGAACTATTACATGGTACATTTGTGAGCACAATTTAAAGTAGCCAATTGTCATGATTTTAATTTCAAATTTAATTTTCAGGTTTCTCATTCCAATGGGAAAAATTAATACTATTAGTACACTTGAAGATTCAAATTGGAAGACCACCAAAGTGGGCTTTCAACCAACCACATTCTGGGCGAAGTGATTCTGAAAGAAGCCCAATAAAATTACGCTATCGGACATGATTCTGGCCCAATTAAGCCCAAATTTCATGGGAAACTAGACAACATATAAAGAAACAAATAATTCTCTTGGATCCAGTGCTAATTCGTCCTAAATTGTTGTGAATAAGGCGGCCCAAGTTGAAGATTTAATTTTGGGCCAGATTCTGTGGCCCAGAAAATCAACCCACCATTTAACTCATATATCTCGAAAGGAATATTATTTTGGGCTAAAATTTTATAGTCTGTTAGGGGACGTCTGTGCTTAATTTAATTCTTCTATGGGCCACTCCAATTCTTCATTCTATAAGGTTCTCTCAGCGTGTCTTTCCGTTGGATGCAAGCTGGATTCTATTTCGGGGGAAGAGTGGAAAAGTCACATCTACATTAAATTTCCACCCACCTTTCCCCAACAAAATTAATTAAAGGAACATGGGATGATGGAGGATCGGAAAAAGACATCAAAAATTTCTATTTAAGGAAGTAGTGGGGGATGATTTGAAGGATCTTGGAGTTTTACTTTCATTGTAATGTTGTTATTCCAAATTGCCTTTGTAACGTTCTTCTTTAGCATGTAAGTTGTTTGAATCACCTTAGTTTTCAATAAAATTTACTCTTCTTCTATTTTTATTTTCTTATTCATTTCACATTGATACCGTTGCCCCATGGTGTGATCTTATTCACACCAGCACTTGTGAATGTATTCACACAATAGTGGGGTGATCGTTTCATAGTTTTATTTTTCTTCTTCAATCCCTCTTCTTTAAGTTGACTTTTCGCTTCCATTTATTAAATAGCATAAATGGAGGGATACACCCTTATGGGTTTGTCCTAGGGAGTTGAATGGGGAATATTGGATGTTATTTTATGATCTAAAATTCTGTAATCATTTCATTAATTTAAGATTTCCATTTGATGATTATTTTCTTCTCTGTCTACGCTAACTTTAACAATGACACATTTCGAGTTCTAGTGCAATCCAATTCCATAGAGTGAACATTAAATTGATCCTACAAGTGAATTGGTGATTAGCATTGGAATTTTTTAAGGATTAAATTGGTTAATGATGTTGAGGAATTATATCATTTTGTGGTTGCATCTTGAATTAGTGAAACGAACATTATAAGAAAATAAATACATCTAATCTAACCTTAGTAACAACTTAAGATCAAATCATCTCCATTAATTTTTTTAGACTATTTAATTGTTTGTTTTAATTTATTTTATTTAAATTAGATCAGTAGTTATTCAAATGAAATCAATTCAAATAGTTGGCCACTCCATATCAAAATCCTTCCAAATACAGAGTGTTTCTAGGTTTCTTCTTCGGTCCCTATGGATTTGACCCCTACCTGTACTACAATGACCACATACGTGTAGGGTAAATTTGGACGTAACAAAATTTTGGTGCCATTTCTGGGGACCCAAGTAAGATATATTAGACACTTTCATCCTTTTCTCACCCCATGTTCTCTATTCTCACCCCCATCTCTCTTATCTTTACCTCTTTCTGTTTGTGTGTGTCCTGAGAATCTAGAATCCAACTTTCTATCTACTCCAATGGAGTATCTTCCAAATTACCATTTCACAAACTCATGCTAGAATCAAATGTAAAATAATATTGGGAAGCCCCTAAATTAGAAAATGTCTTTGATGAACCCTTGATTAATTACCACACACCCGATGAGATGTACAATCAATGGGATGATTATTGTTTAAAGGATCAATTTCCACCCCTATCGAGGATGATTGAAGAGATGAAACTTAATGAAGTTCACGATTTAAAAACACCTATCCAGCCTAATCCTCAAAAAATCCTTGAACAATTGTGTAATCAAATAGAGATAATGAGTTCTGAGGTATCATCATTGAGATTAGAACTACAATGCATTAATACTTGTGAGGAACTCATCCATACACCAACAATTTCTTCTGAAACCTTATGTGGAGTGTCTAGTTTCCCACAAAACTCTCATGAATTTATTGGAGAAACAACCTTTGGATTTGGGGTAGGGGAAGTGAATCAAGAAATTATTGAAGGGTATTTAAATCAGGAAGAAATTGATTTCATATATTCACAAGAAGGAAATTTCACATCGTGGATTGAGTCTCTTATGTATAACTCTATTGACAATTTTTCAGAAACAATAATCCCTGATCCATTGAGAGAAATTAAAAACATTGAGTCCATGACCATTCATGAGACTAATCCCTCCAATTTGGTGGTTGAATCTTCTATCCTAAAGGAACAAATTTTGTTGAGAAATTTGGAAAATGAAACTGAGTTGGATTCAAAATCTCCACCTTTGTTTGAATATCCTATGCAACCCAAAATCAAAATCATTTTCCTTCCTTACCCACTCAAGTATCCCATCATTTGTGTTAAGCATGATATTGGGGTTTTCATTCATTCATCTCATGAAACCCACAAAGGTGGGTTGATCTTTGTTTTCTAAGGAAAGACTACAGAGGAATCCAGATCAACCATTTCTGATATTCCATGGATTTTCCCACACATTGTAGAACATTGGTTTGTACCTGATACACATAATAAAAAAATAATCAACTTAAATAAAGTACAATTTCATAAATATGGGGTCCTTAAAATGTTAAAAGTTGGAATTGGATATGTTGGGGGTTTATGTCGAGATAGCAACGTTAAACAAAACTGCTGCATGGGAGGCAACCCGTGGTTTTCATGTTTTATTTTATTTAATTAGTACTTCAGAGTCTTGAACTGTTCTTATTTTATGAGTAAGGATGGGTATAAAAGGGGAGCACCGTATTCATCCGTGTCACGTGGTGTGATCCCTGAGTAATACCTTACCCAGAAAACTTAAAGAAGACAATGTGTCATCAGTTTGATTAAATAAACAAAAATAGATTGTTGACATAATTTTCTTTTATGAGTAAGGATGGGTATGAAAGCGGAGCACCGTATCCATCCGTGTCACGCGGTGTGATCCCTAAGTAATACCTTACCCAGAAAATATAAAGAAGACAATGTATCATCAGTGTGATTTTTAATTTTTTTTTAAAAAACAATGAAAACCATAGAAATGATGATACTTGGTTTTAATGAAATTGTTCTGTTGTTTGTTTTGTCTGATTTTTTCTTCTTTGTATGGATTAGGGTCTATTTTGGGTGATACATATTCAATCAATGGGGTTTCTACATCCCCCAAAAGATCAAAGGAGTAATCTGGAGCATCATAAACTTGAACTTCAAAAATTAGGTGAATTTGTTCCATGTTTATCATTTTCAATTTCTTCTTTGAAATCCTCTCCTACCCCTTCTAACTTTTCATTTCATTAAACACTGGGAACAATGTTATTCTATGTTGGGGGGAGATGAAATAAACATTTTGATCTTGTGTGAAAAAAAATGTTTGGAAGGAAAAATTTCATTATCCTTGAACATGATAACACACATTGTAATCTATGAAATTGGATATCAAATAATTTTGAATTCCTTGATTTTGAATTTAATGCATGTTTATGTTCATGTGAATATATATCAGAAAGTTCGGTTGTTTGATGTGATTTTTCACTGTTTATATTTTCATCCAATTATTTAAAAAAAACACAATGCACGTCCTTTAGATTGTGGGGAATTAGTTTGAGTTATTGGGGTCTATAATAAATGGCATACGGTTGGTGATCATTTAAAATTTAACATGAGATTTCAAAAAAATCAATTCTGCGTAGAGCAATGAATTGACCTAATGTGTGGCTTTTGACACTTGGGGATCGCGACTCCATAGTTGTCTAGCCTGAAGTTGGGCATTTCATCTCTATTTTTGGTAATTTAAATTTTTTTTGATTGAGTTAACTCATGACGATGCCCGAGTATATGAGAATCAGTTGGTTCCCAAAGGTCTTTGATTCTGGGAGTCATCGGAAAAGTCTTGCTACGTGGGTTGACTCGATTGAGTTCAATTTCAATTACCATGGAAAAATTGCAAAAAAAAAGCAAAAAACAAAAAAACAAAAAAAAAAACAAAAAACAAAAAAAAAGAAAAAAATCGAATACTCATCTTAATATTTAAATCTAATTCCTCCTAGTGCTTCCATCTTGTCTCCCTTTGAATGAAAATGAACCCCCATGTCTATTGTGATGCACAACACTTCGTCATGCTTAATTGAAATTGGATGAAATGTGTCGATGAATTTGAAGAAAGGAGTGGGCTTGGTCTTGGGTAATGCCTCTGGAATTAGCTTGTTTTAAATTATTTTTATGGGTTTCATAATTTGTTTAGTATGAGGTCTTTGGGTGAGAAATGTGTATTAAAATGTTTTTGGAAAAAGGAATTCAAATTTTAAATTTTTGAGAAAATATTTTTCTCGGGACTAGAAAAACACAAGTTGGGGGGTGTGATTAGCCACTGGAAGAGGCTAATATTCATTTATAATTTATATAGTTTTCATGTGTTTTGTTATTCATAAATACCATTTTAGTGCTTTTTACACTTTGAACATCGTTTCACATCATGATTGAAATTCTATCTTAAAATGCACTATTACATTGTACATTTGTGAGCATAATTTAAAATATCCAATTGTCTTGATCTTAATTTCATATTTAATTTTCAAGTTTTTCATTACATTGGGAACAATTAATACTTTTGGTGCACTCAAAGATTCAAATTGGAAGACCACCAAAGTGAGCTTTGAACCAACCACATTCTGGGGAAAGTGATTTGGAAAACAGCCCAATAAAAGTACTGTATTGGCCATGAGTCAGGCCCAATGAAGCCCAACATTCATGGGAATATATAAGAAATATAGAGTAACATATCATTTTTCTAGAGCCAGTGATAATTCGTCCTACATGGTTGTGATTAAGGCGGCCCAAGTTGAAGATGCTATTCTGGGCCAGATTCTACAGCCCAAAAAAACAGCCCCCCATTTAACTCATATCTCGCAAAATGCTTATTATTTTTGGCTTAAAGTTTATAGGATGTTTGGGGACATAGGATGTTTGGGGACATCCATGGATTAATTTAAGTCTACTATGTCCCACTCCAATTAGGCCTTAGAGATATTCCTTTCAGGGAGTCTTTCCGATGGATGCATGGTAGATTCCATTTCCGGGGAAGAGTGGAAAAGTCACATCTCCATTAATTGGCCACCCACCTTTCCACAAAAAAGTTAAGTTAAGGAAAATGGGATGATGGGGGATCGGCCAAAGACATCAAAAATTCCTATTTAAGGTAGTAGTGGGGGAGGATTTTAAGGATCTTGGAGTTTTACTTTCATTGTAATGTTGTTATGCCAAATTGCCTTTATAACGTTCTTCTTTCGCATGTAGGTAGTTTGAATCACCTTAGTTTTCAATAAAAGTCCTTCTTCTTATATTTTTTTTCTTCTTATTTTCACATTGATACCGTTTCCCCAAGGTGTGATCTTATTAACACCATAACTTGTGAATTTATTCACACAATTATGGAGTGATCATTTCATTATTTTATTTTTCTTCTTCAATCCCACTTCTTTAAGTCGAATTTCTGCTTCCATTTATTGAATAGCATATATGGAGGTCTAAACCCTTATGGATTGATCCTAGGGAGTTGCATGGGGATGACTGGATGTTATTTTGTGATCTAAAATTCTTTAATCATTTCATTAATTTAATATTTCCTTTTGATGATTATTTTCTTCTTTGTCTTCGACAACTTTAACAATGACACATTTCGAGTGCTAGTGAGATCCAATTCATTAGAGTGATCATTAAATTGATCCTATAAGTGCATTGGTGATTAGCCTTGGAATTTTGTAGGGATTAAATTGGTGAATGATGTTGAGGAATTATATCATTTTGTGGATACGTCTTGAATTAGTGAAACGAATGTTTTAAGAAAATAAATAGATCCAATCTAACCTTATTAACAACTTATGATCAACTCATCTCCATTAATTGTTTTAGACTAAGTAATTTTTTGATTTAATTTATTTTATTTAAATTAAATCAGTAGTTATTCAAATCAAATCAATTCAAATAGTTGGCCACTCTATAGCCAAATTTTTCCAAATTCAGAGTGTCTGTAGGTTTATTCTTCGGTTCTTGTGGATTAAACTCATACCTGTACTACAACTACCGCATACCTGTAGGGTAAATTTGGGCACAACCAGGTGGAATTCAATACTGGTTGTCCAATGGATAAATTAAATAGTGCTAAGAAGATCAATCACCCCACTTGAAAAAGTTGCGGAAAGAAGCACCCCGGAAATTCCCTAAAGGGTTTGATGAAATTCTTTAGGTGTGGAAGAGAAGGGCACCTGGCTATTAACTATCGGAAAGAAAAACCCATGGATGCAACAGAGGAGAGGAATGATCTGTTCATACCTCAATGAATTGTTCATTTCTAAAACTTCAAAGAAGCGGGGAATGTTTCAAATCAGTGCCCTAATCCAAGGGTTTTCAGAGGCTACCAACAACCTCCAAGGAAGCAAGGGCGAGCTTTTTCCATCACTACCACTGAAGTGAACCCCGACAATGAAGTGGTGATTGGTGTGGTATTTATTCATTCAAGAATAGAAAACATACTTTTTTATTTTGGATCATTGCATTCTTTTATATCCTGAAAGTTTAGTATAAAAATTTCACCAGCACCAGAAATCATGGATGTGAAGATGTCGGTGAGTATAAAAAATGGGGAAATCATTGCATCCCATGAATATAAATCCTCCCCTATCATAATCTGTGGACTGAACTTCCCAGTGAACCTTGTCATACTCCCTCTTATTGAATTTAATGCAATTCTTGGCATGGATTGACTTTCCTTATATAGAGCCAATATAAATTGTTGTGAGAGGGAAATCACTCTCCATGTGGAGAATCGACCCCCAATTATATACAAGTTCAGGGAGAAAGATTAATCTTCTTTAGCTCTATAATCTCAAGCATAGATATTACTACCCTAAGAGAATGCATATCTAGCTAAGATGATTGCGTCTACAGAGGAAACCACCCTTTAAGGCATGCCTATTGTGAGGGAGTTCGCTGAAGTTTTTCCCGACGAATTTCTTGGTCATCCTCCTAGAAGAGATGTTGAATTATCAATTGATCTTATACCTGGGGTGTTTCCAATATCCAAGACTCCAAATATAATGGATGTTCTGGAGCTTGAGGATCTAAAGAAACAACTGTAGGAGAATCTGGATAAAGGATTTCTACGCCTATGTGCTTCACCAAGAGGTGCACCAGTTCTCTTCGTTAAGAATAAGGATGAGTCAATGCACCTTTGCATCGATTATCATGAGATTAACAAATCATTATAAAGAAAAAGTATCTTTTTCCAAGAATTTATGACTTGTTTGATCAGCTGTGTGGAGCATAATACTTATCAAAGGTGGATTTTCTGTTGGGATATAATCAAGTAAGGGTGAAGAAGGCATATATCCCCAATACTACTTTTCGTACAAGATACAAGCACTATGAACTCATAGTAATGCCTCCCGAACACACTAATTCTTTAGAAATCTTCATGGACTTGATGAATAGAGTCTTTAGATATTACCTAGATGAATTTGTGGTAGTATTTATAGATGATATTCTAATATAATCCAAAACCATGGAGGATCATGAGGAGGGTATAAGAAATGTACAAGAGACCTTATAGAAAGAGAAGCTCTATGCAAAGTACAGAAAGTGTGAATTCTGGTTGAAAGAGGTCTCATTCTTGGGCCATATCCTCACAACCAATGGGATATCTATGGATCCCTCCAGAAAAGAGCTAATTGAGGGATGACTGAGGCCAACATCCATAATGGATATCCATAGATTCTTAGGGTTAGCTGGATATTATCGAAGATTTGGGAGAAATTTCTCACGATTGTCCAACCCTCTTACCCAGCTAACTCAGAAGGGAGTAATGTTTTCTTGTAGTGATTAATGTGAAGAAAGCATCAGTGAGTTAAAAAGGAGGCTTATCACTGAATCCATTCTCACTTTACCCACAAGTGGAGAACTTTTTGTTTTATTCAGTGATTTTTCAAAGAAGGTCATGGGATGCGTGTTGATGATAAATGGCAAATTCATTGCATATTCTTCAAGGTAATTGGAAGTTCATGAGTAGAATTATCCAACACATGATATGGAGTTTCCTATGGTGATCTTCACTTTAAAAATTTGGTGGAATTATCTCTTTTATGAGAAGTATGAAATATATACAGACCACAAAAGCCTCAAGTATATATTCACACAAAAAGAGTTGAACATGCACCAACGAATATTGTTAGAGTTGATCAAAGACTATGACTGATCAATCCATTAACACCCTGGGAAAGTGAGAAAGGTGGCAGATTCTCTAAGTAGAAATGAACCATCGATTCAATCACTAATGATAATTTGGAAGGATCCAATATCCAAAGATTTTACGAAGATGGACATGGGAATCATAAAGAATGGAAGATCCTCAATCCTTTCACAAATTATGTCTAAACCATCTCTTTCAAAAAGGAAAAAAGGATTCTCAAAAGGATGATGTGGGAATTCAGAATAAATTGGAAGCTATTAGAAGAGGGAAATCCTCAAAGTTCAATGTTAATGAAGAAGGAATTGTGAGATTTGGGAAAAGACTATTTTTTCCATCATGTTCAAGGTTGAAGAAGGAACTTTTGGATGATGCACGAAGTTCAAATTTCTTTATTCACCTTTGAAACACAAAGATGTATGAAGATCTCCGAGAGATTTATTGGTGGGATAATATGAAGAAGGAGATATCTTAATTTACATCAATGTGCCAAGTGTGTCAGTAAGTGAAGGCTCAAAGACAGAAGTCAAGGGGATGATGTAACCATTACCCATACCAGAATGAAAATTGGAGAACATCACCAGAGACTTTGTCACCAGACTTCCAAAGAAATCCAAAGTCAACAATGCAATCTGGGTTGTTGTGGATCATCTTAAAAAGTCTGCACACATTATTGAAATTTAGGAGGATTTATCATTGGAACAACTAGAACATATATATCAGGGAAGCGATAAGGATCCATTGAGTACCACTATCTATTGTATCTAATCGAGATCCATGATTCACCTCTTTATTTTGGACGAGTATTCAATATGCTCTTGTTACTGAGATGAACGTCAGTACAAATTATCATCCTCAAACTGATGGCCAATCTAAACAGACTATCCAAACACTTGAGGACATGTTTAGAGCATGGTCAATGAACTTTAAAGGAGGATAAGATCACCATCTTCCTCTGGTTGAATTATCCTATAATAACAGTTTCCACTCATACATCCAAAAGGAACCAAATGAATAACTTTAGGGGAAAAGGTGTAGAACACCGGCGTGTTGAGATGAAGTTGGTGATCGTAAGCTTTTAGGACCATAAATGGCCAAAGAAATGGTTGAGAAGGTGAAAACAATTTAGCCGCATATCATGGAATCCCAGAGTCGATAGAAGAGTTATACAGATAATCGTTGATGATACCTTGAGTTTAAAGTTGGAGACATGGTATTTCTATGCATATCTCTAGGGAAGAAGGTCATGAGGTTTGTAAATAAAGGGAAGTTAAGTCCTAGGTACATTTTCCCCTTCGAGATTCTTGATCATGTTGTGGTTGTGGCCTATCGATAAGCACTTCCACCTACTATGGACAAATTAAATGATGTATTTCATGTAACCCTCTTAAAGAAGTACATACCAAACCCTTAACATGTACTCTTGTCATAGGTGGTATAGTTTAAGGATGATCTTTCTTATGAGGAGAAACCGATGATGATCTTAGATCGTAGAGAAAAAGTTCTATGAAATTTGATAATTCCCCTCATCAAGGTGTTGTGGTGAAACCACATGTTTGAAGAAGATACATGGGACTCTAAGGAAATGATGAAGTAGAGTTACCCACATCTTTTTATAGTGTGGGAAAAGGAAATTTCGAGGGGGAAATTTCTTAAGGGGGGATGATTGTAATGACCCAAACCTTCATTAATGGAAATTTCTCTTGATCTAATAAAATGTCTCATTATGTATAATGTTTATATAAAATGTGAAATTATATGGTTTTATGTTTTTTATGGATTTTAAAATATCATTAAGAATTTTGGTAGTTGCTAATATAGTCGTTGAACAGTGATCACATGATTCGTATAAATATAGTGCTTTAACAAATCTAATTTACTCAGACAAAGGAAGTGATGGCCTCATCCAGTAGACATACCCCATATAAATCCCATTTGTCAGAACTTGAAAAGGAGGTGACATAATTGGGATTCACTTTTGACCAAGCCTAAGCTGAGCTTCAACATGTTAAGCTCGAAGGTAATCACCTATAATAGAAGTGGAAGTTGATAGAGATTACCACCCGAGCAATGTTATCCAAGCCACCCAAGAATCTGTCACCATCACACACCTTACCCTTCGATCTTATGCGAGTGTTATAAGGGGTTATATAACATGACCTTAACACTATTATTATGTGCATTATTTTTTATATAATAATAAATATACATTCATTTTATTATTATTACATTGTAAATATTTTTTAAAGCGCAAATAGTATTTTTAGTTAATATTCAACAAAGAAATATATTTTGATATATTAATGGATTTTTTATCTAAATAATACTTTAATAAAATATTAATATTATTATATTAATTTTTATTAAATATAAATGATCATATAATTTGATGAATGCAATTTTAATTTTTATTAAGGCTTGAAAGCTGTTTTTGTAAAAACCCATGAATTTTTGATAAATAGAGTTTTTTATTTTAAAAGAAAAAATTCACATATTTAGATAATTATTTAGATAAAATGATTATTATTTTTGGAATCTGGATGTAAAAATTATCCAACGGTGAATTTTACATAATTTTCTGAGACAGTCGAATTTTTGAAAGGTCTTGGAGTCTTCCCCAAGACCACGATCACTCATCTTCCACTGGCTCTCTCGGACCACTCGCCTCGGCTTATCGACCTTAATCAGGGTAATAAAGATATTAAAGGCTTCCTATACTCAATGGACTGGCATAACATAGAATGATTCATGCAAATGTTGAAGGAATCTTGGGTTAAAGAGGTGGAGGGAAGATCATGGGTTGCGTTTTCCAGATGACTCAAGCACCTCAATGATGATATCGGTAGGTGGTTTACATGTAATCAAATAGTGAAGGAAACATTGGAGTCACTGCAGATCGAGATTGAAAACCTGGAAGAAATTCTTGAGCACAAGTGGAATGAACCCTCCTTCATTCTTCTATGTGATAAGAAATCATTGATGGTGCGGAGGCTTCTAGAAGTGGAGAGTAGCTTAAGACAAAGATCGAGAGTCAGGTGGCTTAAGGAAGGAGACAGAAACATCAGTTATTTCAATGCATGCATAAAGGAACGCAAAACTTCAAAAGTGAACATAAGGATAGAGGATGGGTCTTTTTTCTTCTGATGTGAACGTGGATAGAAGGCTCCCATAGGAACACTTTGAACAGCTTCTTGGGGGAGAACAACCGAAACCTTCAGGAGGGGATAAAATTCAGCGAGATCAAGAGTTATTTATGGGAAGTATACCTTAGAGTATTAACTCGATTGAGAATGAGTCCCTAAGGTCTCTGCCGTTAGGGGACGAGATTTGGTAGACGGTTCGATCAATACAAATGGAGAGTACTCATGGTCCACATGAGTTTCCAGGCTCATTCTATGTGGCAGCGTGGGACTTTGTGAGACCTCAGGTCACTGAGGCAATTCAGGACATCTTCAAGGGAGGATCCCTCAATAGGGGTGTGTGTGCCAATAGGGTGGTGCTGGTGCTGAAAGTAAAAGTCCCATCCTCTATCAATCATTATATGACTATTTGCCTGTGTAATGTTTTATATAAGATCCTAGGTTGTATTTTGGCTAAGCGACTATGTAAGGTGATTCCAAAAATTATTTCCCAAGATCAGCATGGATTTATCCAGGGTAGAGGCATTCAAGGTGTAGTGGGAGTAGCCCAAGAACAGATGGAGGATTTGAATAAGAAAGTGGTTGGTTCCAACTTGATTATTCAAGTGCATATGGACAAGGGTTATGAAAAACTTGAGTGGAGTTTTTTAATCCAGGTGATGAGAAGAATGGGTTTCCATGAATTGTTTTGTGACTTATGCTTCTATTGCTTCTCTTCCCCGTGGCATAATATATCGTTGTTGGGGAAGGGATTTGTCTTTTTCAAGAGTGTTTGTGGAGTGCGCCAAGGGGACCCCCTTTCTCCATCTCTATTTCTAATTTTACAAGAGGTTATTTAGTGTAATCATTATAGATGTTTGAGGGATAAGAAGATATAGCCATATCGGTCCCAAGCCTCAGATGGTACCTGCTCACATATTATGTTTGCTGACGATATCCTCATTTTTATTAATGGTAGGAGGTCATCCCTGAATAATTTTATGTCATTGTTGTTGATATATGGAGGGCTCAATGGGCAACAAATCAATGCAAGTAAGAGCAGTGTGTTTATCTCCAACAAATATTCAATACGGAGGGCCCAGAACATACAAGACATCTTGGGTATCCAAAGGAAATATCTACCTATGACATACCTGGGGGCTCCTATTTCTAACAGAAGAGTAAAAAAGGTATTCTTTGTAGACATTTTAAATAAAATTTTGGGAAGGATATTAAATTGGAAAACCAGGTTCTTGTCCTTTGGTGGCATGGTGACTCTGATCAATAGTGTGTTGTCATCTATTCCAATGCATGTATTGTCGGTCATCACCCCTCCCAAAGGAACTATTGACTTTTTGGAGAAGATGATGAAAAAATTTCTCTGGGATGGAAACCTAATAGGAAGAACCCACTAGGCTTCCTGGTCTTGTTTAGCATTACCGGTGGAGGAAGGTGGGGTTGATCTCAGGGATATTTCGGCCTCAATGCAATCCTTGAAATCACGTTTAGCATGGGATTTTTTTGGAGGTTCCATCGTTATGGGATAAAATTATGAGGACTTAGTATGGTCCAAATTGGGAGGAGTGGGAGGTTAGGAAGCTGTCCAGATTGGGGAAATCGGTTAGACTCCATTTGGAAAATCTCCAGAAGGATTCTCAATGGGTTGTGGGTCGCGGAGATATCAACATGTGGCAGGATAACTTGACTGGGGAGAAGCTCTTCTTCCCTCACTATCCAGTTCCAGACATCACTGTTAAAGAAGCCAGACTCCATTTTAGACTTCTAGAAGCTATTCTTAGCTTGGATCAGATGGAAGTCTGCAATGAGGTAATGTTCTCGGAGGAATCTGACAGACTGTTTTATAGAATCCAGCTCTGGGGTATTCAATGGGCAGAACAACTGTCGTTTGATCAGCTAGGGGGCGTCCGTGATGAGTGTGGAACAAGTCTTTGGTGTAAAGATATTCCCTATATGTTTTCCTTTCTGGTTTGGAGGGCATGGAAACAAGCTCTGGCGATAGATGACAACATCCAGAAGAAAGGAATTAATCTGGATTCAAGAGGATTCTGCTGCTCTCACCTGCTGTCAGAGTCGGTGTTGCATTTATTTCTTAAGAGTGACTGGGCTATTTTTCTTTGGACCAGTTGGGATGTTAGGGGAAGGTTCAATACGACGTGATCCTCCATGAAGGTGTTCCTTGATAGCTAGTTCTCAGGTATGGGTCAGGATGAGATGGAATCAAAAATCAATGGCATTGTGCTAACAACTATCTTTTGGATGATCTGGGAGGCACAGAATAAGGCACGCATTGAGAGCCAGTAGTCCTCTTCATTAATACTGGTGAAGATGAAAGGAATGGTGCATGAATTAGGAAATATGCTGAAAGGAGTTCAACATTCTCAAACTCTTTTTTATTTCCTGAACAGGCTAAAGGTTTGCTCCTAGTCACAGGTCTGCTAGGTAAGGTGGGTTCCTCCTACAGTGGGATTAAAACATTAAGTTGACGGCTCATTCGTGGATGGTCTGATGCGAGGAGGTGTATTGGTGCATGATGGAAACAGTTCAGTTATTATGGCCTTTATCAGCTTCCATGGCCCAAGAAATTCATTAGGGGTGAAAGTCTATGCGTTGCACACAAGCGTGGATCTTTGTACCAGTTTATCCCTGGTTTTCTCAGAAGTGGAATCAGACTATGAGATCTTGATTCCGGCCTTGCATGGGAAAGTGAAGGTGTTGTGGGCCTTTACTTACACTATTCGTAGATGTGCTGTTTTGATCCCATATGATTGTTCTACCCGTCATATTCCAAGGGAAGCTAACTTCACGGCAGATGCCCTTTCTAGAGAGAGCAGTCCGGAGGAACATCGAAGGGTGTTCATGAATGTGGGTTCTTTACCCCAGGTATATAAGAAATTTGTCCAAGGGGTTTCCCTTGGAATTCATCATTTTAGGCCTCCCTGAACTCTTTGGGGAGGGGGCTTGACCCCTATTTTACTATAATAAAATAAAAATGCAATTTTCAGTGAGTAAGTGTTTTATGACATCATATTGACCCAATAGTGATGTAATAAAATACTATAAATAATATGTTCTTCCAATATATGTTTTACCATTAAAATAATGTGATTTTAGGTTTGTTTTATTTATATTAAAAAACTTTAGTGGACCCTTCAAGAGTTATAAAACATTTTCACTTTTTAAATGAATTTCATTGAGAGTGTGACTCACCTCCACATAAGCAACCCTATTATTTTAAGAAGTTCAGCCATTGGACATACAAAATTGTTTTTTTCCAATCCCCTTTGGAAAAAACCATGGGCAAAAATCACGGGATGGTTTTTGGTTTTGATTAGTTTAATGTGAGGTGTTCCAATCCTAAATAATAAAGAAATCCTTCTCCTTTCCTATATAATCCCACCAAGCTCCAACTTACTCTTCACTCAAAGACTTTGGAGTTCATCCAACCCTTTCCCTAATCTCTCTAGAATCCTCCCACGGTTCCCCAAGCTCCCAAGAAGCCTCTCTCAAGCCCCTCCCAAGCCCTTGTAAGCACACCTACAAGTAAGGGATTCATACATTTCTTTTTTTATCCAAGTTCCTTAATATTGTTATACCCTTTTATTTTCAATTATAAATGTTGGGGTATAATTTATCACCTCTCCCATACTGCCCTATTTATTTTTTAATGATTATAGAACACTTTCTCTATCATTTAATTTTTCCAATGTACACCTGTTACTATGATGAAATTTAGAAAAAAAATTCTCTCTCCTCATTTACATTCAAGAAATTCTTTTGTATCATGAATCTAATTCAATTACATTAGCTTGGACATGTATCTATATGACCCCATTACTTTCTATTTCAAGTACATATAATGAGACACCCCTTTATCTCTCATAAACCGTTTTTATTAATTCTTATGACATGTCGTTATGCTGCCGAAATTGCACCATGTTTTTTCAATCCAAAGTCATTGTGTAGTGAATACCATGCCCATTTCTTTATCAAGGTTATTCACCTTTATGAACATTTAAATATTTATTATAGAGTTTCGCGTATTAATTACACATTCCTTTATTGTGTAATAAATTATTATGTTTAATGAATCCATATTTTATGATCCATGTGGCACACTTATGAATGAAATGAAATGTTTAAGTGTGTTCCATGATAGAGCTCCAATGCATTGGGTAAAGTATAGTATCATGATATGTCATGTGAAATGGGTGTTGACTCATGCTAATACAAGTTTTATAAGGGTTTACATGTGCTTTATGTGTAATGAGGATTTACTCATTCTCCATGTGAAATGAGCCTTGGCTCATGCTAATTTCAATTTAACTATTTTTTCCACATTTCCATATTATGATTATCATGCTTTATCATGCCTTTATATTCATGTTTCTCTTGTTCTCTATTTATATTACTATTTTCTAACATGTATTTTTTTCCTCATGTTATTCCATGTTTATTCCCTTACTAGGATTTATATCTCACCCTTTTCTTATGCATGTCCTCAGGTTATCCCATGCAATGCTAAGTACAAGGGAATGTAGTGGTCATGTAAAAGAATTTTTCATTAAATTTGTTGTATTTCATGTTTTTAGTTGTCATCAAATGATCCTAAGCTTCAAATACACTAGACCTCTCAATCTTATATGTTGTCTGAAGTTATGTTTATGTAATAAATCATGTTTAAGTGTGTAATAAGGAGTAGGGTTTTAATATATTCAATGATAATACTGAACATAAACATTTTAATGAGAAATTAACAAGGTATATTAGAAAAATTTACATATGTTAAAAATAAATTAAATCAAATACAGGACAAAAAATTGATTCTATATATTCTAGTGGAATTGGTTTTCAACCTCGGAAATGCAATTATGTTAAAAACAATTTATATCAAAATCATTAATTTTTTATGCCTAGATCTAAAAAATGTTCTACATGTTTCAACTGTAGAAAATGTTTTAATAGTTCTAATTATTCTTGTCCTAATAAAATTTATTTTTGAAAAAATTGAGAAACTGTTTAATGGAAACCCGGGAAGTACAAGTGGGTTCAAAAATCTATATTAACTAATATTACTAGACCCAATACAATATGGGAAACAATGTATTTTCTTATTTAAATTATTTTTGTAGGAAAACTACTTTAAGAGTTCCTGTAAGAGCTTATGGTAATTGAAATGATGGTGTTCAAGAAACATGACATGGGAATACACTATCTTCAAGAACCTCATAAATATTGATGGTGTACATGTTACCTTTGGTGACAATGCCAAAGGGAAAATTATTGGCCTCAACCAAATCGATAACTACAATTAATTTTTAATTTATAAATTTCTTTTTGTTGATGGTATAAAGTACAATATGATTAGTATTTCAAAGTTATATGATGGTGGTTTTCATGTTAAATTTGATAGAAATTCTTGTAATGTTTTAAATTATAATAATTATTTAATATTTACTTTTTTTTGAAATGAAAATGTTTATACTATTAATATGGATTCCATAGTATCATAGAATGTTTATTTATTAAGTTCCTTTCATAAATAATCTTTTATCTAGAATAGGAGACTAGTCCATTGTAACATTAGCTCTCTTAGAAAGCTTACTAGAAAAGGATTAGTCGAGGATCTACCTAGACCAGAGTTTCCCAACGATAAAGTCTGTGATAATTTTCTAAAAGTAAGACAACATAAAATATATTTTAAACCAAATAAATAAGTTTCTACTTCTCAACATGTTTAGTTTGTTCATATGTATTTGTTTAGACCAACTAGGGTTTCGTGTTTAAATGGGATGAACTGTGTCTATGTTCTGGTGGATGACTTTTTGAGGTATACATGGACCTTATTTTTAGATCACAAAAGAGAGGATTGTTTTTTATTCACTAATTATGCTAGATCATTATAACACTTAAGTGAACTTTGAATCAAAAACTTAAGAAGTTACTATGTTCTTGTGTTTCAAAATCAATAATTTGAACCTTTTCAAAATAAATGGATACAGTCATAACTTCTCTTCTCCCAATACACTCCATAAGAATGGATTTGTAAAAAGGAGAAATATAACCTTATAGTAGATCACCTAATCTATTATTAATGAATATAATCAACCTATTTATTATTCTGTATAAACTATGAATACATATAAAAATATAATAAATAGGGTCCCAATTAGACCTATCTTAAAGAAACCCCCCTATGAGACGTGGAATAATAGTAAATATAAGGTTAATTAATTCAAAGTATTTATTCTTAATAAAAAAGATAATATTGAAAAAGTTTCCTCTAAGATTGATGAAGGAATTTTTCTAGGTTATCCAATCTTTATTAAATCATATAGAATCTTTATTAAGATAACCAAGTGTGTGGAAGAATTTGTGCACGTAAAATTTGATGAAACATTCCAAATAAATCCAAATCCCCCTTATATTTTTTTGAGTAAAATCTATCTAATATAAACATAAATACTAAATCTTCTAATTATATTTTTAAACTAGTATAAATATCCTCTAGTTTTGAAAAAATTCCAGATTCTGACCAAGTGTAACCTGAACCTATAGAAGAACTTGATGTGACAAGCCCTTATTTTTCTAGACCTGTTAGAACTATTAAAAATAATACTTTAGATTATATAGTAGGATACTTTGACAAAGGAACAAATACTAGAGAATCCATATGAAACCATGTTCAATATAAAGCATTTTTGGCATAGCGTGTACCTAAGAACAACAACGATGTAATAAATGATTAATTCATGGTGATGGATATGAATGAAAAATTAAATCAGTTTGAAAGAAACAATGTATGGGAACTTGTTGATATACCCTAGGAAACCATGACCATAGGCACTAAATGGGTGTTTATAAACAAAGTGGTTGAAGATATAACTATAGAATAAAATAAGGAGAGACTAGTTACACAAGGTAATAATCAAGAAGAAGGAATATACTATGAATAAACCTTTTCACCTGTAGCACAGCTTGAATCCATTAAATTACTACAAGCTTATATAACAAATCTGAATTTCAAAATTTATCAAATGGATTTCAAAAGTGAATTACTAAGTGGGTTTACAATTGAGAATGATTTTGTCAAATATCCCCCAGTTTTAAAAATACTCATTTTCCAAATCATGTTTTTAAGTTAACAAAAGCTTTGTAAGGTTTAAAACAAGCTCTAAAAGCATGGTTTGATAGGCTCAAGACAATTATTTTTTATGAAGGGTTTTCTAAAGGTTTATATTACCCTAGTCTTATCATAAAAAGAACCTCTATATATGTTTTAGTAGTTCAAATATATGTTGATGGTATTATATTTAGATCTTTAAAAAATTATTTATATATTGAATTTTAAAAAATGTGGCAAAATGAATTTGAAATGAGTTTAATGGATGAAATCAAATTCATTCTTGGATTTAATATCTTTTAAAATAAGGAAGGTATTATATTAACTTAGAGTAATTATACTAAATATATTTTCAAACGTTTTGGCTTGGATAACACTAAATGTAGTGATACGTCTATAAGTACCACTTATAAATTGAATCTTGGTGAAGATTGAAAATCAATGGATCAACCCATTTATAGAGGTATGATTAAAATTATTCTCTACTTAACTAATATCTTCTATGATACTATGTTTATTTTATGTATGTGTGATCATTCTAAATAAAATCCTAAAGAGTCACACCATCTGGTTGTCAAAATCAATTTTAAATACCTTAAATATACATCCAAATTAGGACTTTTCTACCCTTGAGGAAAATAATATGAATTAGATATTCAAATTATGATTTTTGTGGTTAAAAGATATATAGAAAAATAACTTATGGAACATTTCAATTTTTGGGAAAGTTTCTAGTTTCATGGTGTAGTATGAAAAAATTTGGTTGCTTTATCCTCTACTGAAGCTGAATACATAGCTGTTGGTAGTTTTTTTGCTCAAATGTTATGGATGCAATACATATTACTAGACTATGGATAACGATTTATGCATGTACCTATAAATTGTTACAACTTAAATGCTATTAACATTTATAATAACCCTGTTTCTCATTTGAGATGAAATCATATTTATTTAATACATCACTTTCTAAGAGATCATTATAAAAAATGTGATATAAATATTTAATTCATTGGTGATGAACATTAGATAGTAGATATTTTTACTAAGCCATTAAATTCTGGGAAAAATATTTATATCAGACATGAGTTGGGGATGAACAATTTTGAGTGACTCACAGTGGGGACTCACCATTGATGACTAACCATTGGGACTCAGTTTTGATGACTCACTTTTGAGACTCCCAATTGGGACTCACCATTGGGACTCACCATTGGGACTCACCATTGTGACTCACCATTGGGACTAACCGTTGGGACTCACTATTGATGACTCAATGTTACGACTCACAATTGGGTCTTACAGTTCCTTAATTTTTCATTTTTCTCACTCAGAATAAAAAACAAAATTTTATTTATTTTATTCCACAATTTTTATTAATGATTTTTAAATCACTAAATGATAAAAAAAAATCAATCCAAATCACTTCTCACTTACTCAATCTTGCACTCTTCTCCCAAAAAAAATCCCTTATCTCCCTAACTTATACTACATTCTTCCATTGTACCAAACCCTAAAAATTAGTCATAATGGATTTAATAAAACCTTTCTATAAGACATATTCAGATGAGTCATGTCATTTGAATAATAAAAAGGGAAACTTTAGTGAACATAAATCTAATCCTATTAACCCTGAACTCACAAACCAAATAGTCATTCCAGAAAAATAAATGCATGCTGATTGGATTTTATCAAGTATGTCTCTTATGCTGAAAGTGTTACAAGAACAAGGTTGGATGGAATAGTTCACCAATAAAAAATAGCCTATATACTTGAGGATAGTTCATGTGTTTTATTGGTATGTGTACTTTATTATCGTGGTAAAAAGAGAATATTGGATAAAGAGTAAAAAAAGTGGACAAAGGATTGCCTTTTACTCTAGGAAATGGGATGAGTATTTGATGGTACCTCTTGTAGGTATTTATGAAGATAACCAAGGTACTCCTCCACTTAAAAGTGAAATATTTTGTTATGAATAATCCTTAAATGGTATAACCAGAGATAGAATTACGAGTAGACCATAGCCACTGAACATGATAGAGAATACATATTTCTATATAAATTATTTCACCATCAACTATGTCCAAGGAAATGTCTCTTTGCCTCTTTAAAGTATATAGATGTTTATTTACTGTATCTTATGAAAAAAGGATACAAGTTGAACATATGCAGATACCTAATGGTTCATATGTGTGATATGATGAATCCACATTCAAATTCAAACTCCCTTTATTAAAAGTATTTATCTTCCATGTTGAAAGAGAAATGATTGGTGAATGAAGGTGGAAAACAATCATATATTATGATGGATTTTTAATTACCAAGGTTATATGAAAAATAATGAAGATAAATTGGAATCCTTGGAAGAAACATTGTATAGAAGATAATGATAAAATCTATGAAGAGTTCATTCCAGTTAAACAGCCCACAAGACAAAGGATATAATTGATCCTCATTTAATACTAGATGAGGCTGTAAAATATTTGGATGAGGGGGAAAATAAGCTGAGGAATATGTAAGAAAAGAATCATCTATTGATGAAATAAGTGATCCTAATATTTAAAAAAGTCCTGAAGAAATTAAATATAGATAATCTAGCCCTCCAAATGATCTTCCTACAGGAGAAACTCTCCTAGGGGATGATGCCTATGATGAAATAGAAAAATTTAAAGATGTTAAATCTACTAGATGAAGTGGAAGCCGTGAAGAAGAAGAAAATGATGATGAAGAATAAGAGAATGACTAGGAAGAAGAAAAAAGTGGAAGTGATGAAGGTAAAGAAGGGAATAAAGAATAAAATGGTGAAACTCATGGTGATTCAGATCATATTGATAGTGATCAAGGTCTTTATGCAGAACCAAAAAATCTTATAGAAAATGATTCAGTGAAAAAGGAGACATTCTTGGAATCTCAAAGGTATCCAGACTCAGTTTTAGTTGATGATGGAGTTTCATATGTTCAAGTGAAAGATCATGCTTGTGTTCATATGGAAGAACCTATTGAGGGGGAGCAATAGTCTCATAGAGTTAATGTGGGCACTCTTACCCATTTTTATTTTTATGTAGTGGCTAAATGGGAAACATATCTTGGATATGTGATGTTGGGCTTAGACTATCCATACCATGATGTTTAATTATATGATCCTAAGGGATCAATGGTGGAATAATTGGATCCTATTCAGAGAGTTCAATTTGGTATAGACCTAGTATTGGCTCATACTCCATCAGTTTCACATTTTCCTATTGATTTTGTAAGTTAGACTAATTGAAAAGATCTTAAAGAATAATTGTGCTCAATTGTCAAAAATATCCTTCAAAATGAACCAGAACAAATGTAACATCTCATTGAAAGTGATGCTATTTTTCCTTTAGAGAATTTTATCTTACAACAACAACTACAAATGGTTTATAAACATTAGGAAATAAAAATGGCGAATAATAGGTTTATTGAATAAATGGATACTCTCATTCCTATAATTAAATGCATGAAATCTGAATAAATATAATATCTGGAAAGCGTTGTAAACAGTCTTAGAGATACCTCTTCTAAGACTTCTTTGGATGAAAAAACTCATCATCGAGTACTTGAATCTAATATTAAAAAGGGGGATTATTACTTCTCCATGATTTATGTGAAATATAAAATAAATTTTCAATTTAAATATTTTAATGAGAATTTAAAGATTCCTCCATTCACCAAAGATTTCAAGGAATAGGTTAGACAGATCAAGGATCTTACTTCTTCCCTCCCAACATTCATATAAAATGAGGATGTCCTTACTAAGCCAATGTAGAAAGGTGGGGATATCATCCTATATTTTATCATCCTCTTAAGGCCCTATTTACATGTTCATAGTATTTCCATTATAGTTCCATAGGACTTCCCAATTTGACCTATCACTGAGAATATTCCCCCAGGTTCCATCTATTAGTATATTGATCCTCAGTTTAGGGATACTTTCACTCAAGGCCATTTTGATCCTCTTCATCAAACCCATTAAACTTTTCCTATGTCTCTATCTTAGGAACTTCATCGGCCAAGGCCTATTATCTAGAGATAAGATACATATCCTCCAACTTCTACTCAAAGTATTACCTCTATAGTGTCTTCTGGAGTTCCTATCTCTGCAACCAGTACCTTAACCAAAATTCATCAATTCTCTATCTCAACCACGTCAGTACCTTCAATTTCTCCACCTATGTCTTTTGATATGGTAAAATCGGTCATAAATCCTTCATTGGAGAAATCTTGATTGGATTGTTATTTGATAGGGATGTATTTGGATCTTTTTATCATCCAATGTATTATCTTTTCTATCACCCAATATAGTATCTATTTTCATCTATTTTATGTCATTTCTATCATCTTGTTTGTTATCATTTTTATAATCTAAAAAGGTTGAGAATTATTATGGAATTTAATGAGTATGAAATTTAATTTACGAATTAAATATTTTATTTTATTTGATTATGCTTATCTTATAATTTAATCTAGCATGATCTGTATGACATGTTAATATGAAAATTTGTCTTTTATTACTGTGATCATTATAAGTGACCTGTTATATTTTGTATAATTCCATGATTTGGGATCATTAAAAAGGGGAGATTGTTGGATTCCTCTTGTTTTTAATGATCAAAAATCATGATTCATAAAGTTAAATCATGTTTAGTCATGTTTACCTAGAATCTTAATATTTTATGTTTTTATTTACATCATAAGATAGGTTGATAAAAATATGAAAAAGGATGAGTCACCATTACAGTGGACTCACTATTGGAAATCTCACTGATGGAAAAAAATATATGATATGTCTGAGTTACCGTTAAGGTAGACTCACTTTTAAGAAGTCTCAATATCAATTGTTTCACCATCAGCATTGATACAGAAATCTAACAAAGGAAAATAACTTGTTATTAAACCCAAAGTAAATAGCCTCTCTTAATTTTAGAAATGTATGGGTTATCATCGCATCCAGGTATCATCAAGATTAATCTATAATTTTCACAAAGTATGAGTTACGATTGGTATGAGTCACTGCTATGTTGACTAACTATCAGATACACGTCATTGTTAAGTCAAACTACCCCCAGAGAAACATAACGCTACATGAATCACCGTTCATGATTCATCACTCCAAAGAGATAGTTACAAGCTATGTTGGAGACACCATTTAAAGTCACCATTCATAGACACTGTCAAACCAATTCACTATTCCAAGTCACCATCAGACCAAGTCAATGTTCAGATACACCATCAGACCAAGTCACCATACCAAGAGATCATCAGACCAAGCCACCATTTAGATTCACCTTCATACAAAGTCACCATTTAGAGGATTCATTAATTATTCTTTTTTTATTTAAATTCATATTTCTTTCAAATAGAAATATTTTTGAAATTTAATGAAGTTGATTAAATTACTGACCTTTTGCAGAAATCAAGAAAATAATTTTCAGAATACAGTACAAGGTATGTGGTACTGAAATATGATAGAGAACATGCTCTATATTAGCTGTAGTGTATAATGAAAATACCAGATCAAAAAGGAAGAGGCCCAAGTCATGAAGTTGTTCATCTAAGAAAAACCAGAGAACTACTTACTGTGTATTTAAGGGGACACTACAGATAACTCAAAGAAAAAAACATTTTTTTTCAGAAACAAACTATGAAAGGAGAGGAACTCATCAATAAAATCAAGACCTCACTAAAAATAGAAGATAGAATCTATCATGATGCCATGTTTTTCTTTATATTTATAAAAATCAGTTCAACCTGCACTTCAAGATAAGTTCCAGGAGTCGTAAGCAGCATCACCTATCACACAGAGCTTTCTGACTCCCTTATCTCTAATTTTCTATGATTGTATACTATTTTTAAATTACGATTATTGTGTATCTATCTTATATGAACACAAATCAACTATTATGAAAAACTAAATAATACATAGATATCTTAACCATCTATCTATCTTTTACACCTTACATTCCCATAGATAATTGAAGTTCCCAGTCAGGATCTAAGTATCATTGAGAGGGGGACGGGGTGAATCAGTGATATATTTTTCTTTTTATGTTTTTTTCATCTTGAAACAAACATAACCCCCTATTAAAGATTTTATGCCCTGCTGGACATACACAACCACAAGAACACAAGATTTATAAGGTTCACTACTCAACAAGAGTAGAAACATCCTTGGTATAGTATAGAAACAATCCAGTACCACACAATCTACTAGAGAAAAATCCTTTGATGTGGAATACAATGAGTAGGATATACCCTTACACTCTTGTAGCACTTGAGAAACAATCCACAAGTGTGTCTGTACCCTCTTAGCACAAATAGGGATTTACAATATTTCAGTGCTTCTTTACGATTGAACAGGTGTAATCTTTGAAGTGAAAATCTGCACTTTCTTACCTAGAAGTTGTTAAGAACTATCTTACGCACAACCGAATACTTACGATGAACAAAAATTTTTCGCACAACTTTAGGGTACCTTGTGCACAATTCAAATGGATTTTGCGTAAAAATTCTCTTTTGGAACGAAAAACTTTTTAACGCAACCTCCTTTTTCTGCGCAACTTCTTACTTTTCATACACCTCTCACTTTTCGCGCAACTTCTTGACTTTTCATGCAACATACTTTCTTTTCTCACAACTCACTTAGCGTATAATTTTATTCACATTAGATCTCAATATTTTATATATGTTTTGAGCCTACACAAATGATAGGGGTTCACATCGTATTTATAGGCGTTTTTACCCAAGTGTAAAAAACACTAATCCGCACGTAAAACCCTCTTCATGCTTGTAAAAACTCTTTCACACAACATCATATTTCATGCAATGCTCCAGTTTTTCAAACACTATATTCCTTTTCCTATTTTTGAGCTTCTAATCTCGAAACACCACTTCCACAGAAAACATTATTCCTCTTTTTTGTGCACCACGTTATTTTTTGCACATCCCGCTAATATTTCATGCAACCTTTATTTTTCACGCAACCCACTGATATTTCGGGCATCCCGCTAATATTTCACATTACCTTTATTTTTTCGTGAACCACGCAAATATTTCGCACACCACTTTCCTTTTTCACACACCTCATTTTTCCAAAAACACATCTTTTTATTTTTCGATTTTTAGGCCCTAAAATTTCACAACCACTGGAAAACGACGCCACCTTGAACTGTTTTTTTGTGTCTCCTCCAGATTGTCCATTCAATTTTCATTGCTCTCTTCATTGTGTCCCATAACAATTCTTCAGCTTTAATAACAAACTCCACTATCGTTATATATATCCTTTGATAGACCAGATTTAGCATCGTGAGTACTACAATGGGAAGTACTGAAACTTCCTTATCTTCCAGCGGTATCATTCCTTCCAATCAGAACTGTATATGACGGGAATCAGAATTTCTCCCCCTTTCCTTCATAAGTCTTGCATCACAAGTTCTCCTAACTTATGATATTTTTCAAATCAAAATCAGCAATGCATCGTCTGGTTTCTAGTCCTTTACAAAGTGAATTGATTTATCTTCTTTGACAACAAAAGACAACACTCTGCAAAAGCTAACTCTTCAAAAATCTTTCTCCATCAAACTTGGTCCCAAAAATATCCCCATTTGGATTTTGTTTTCAACCAAGATTCGAAAATCACTAAACTTTGTAACCTTATGAAATGGATTACTTATCAAAAATTCCAAGCCTACGTGAGCTAACTAATTGTAGGAAACAAGAATTATTGACAGCCAAAACCATGTTGTCCAAAAGCAGTGACAATGAAATCTCATGATCATATCTCCTTAGCCTTCATCAGAACATCATTCAAGCTTCTACATCAGTACACTTCAATTATGTGTCATTCCTGGAATACAAAAACATTGTTTCCTACAACCACTCCAACAAAAAGTTAGAATAGTTCACACACAAACATGCTGAATTCATAGCGTACCCACAACCCCCCCTTTATGATTTCTTCCATAAGTATAGATTTATGAAAAAAAATTCCACTTGAAATAACTATCCAAAGGTAATATGAGGGTGGGGACAAAAACATGTACCTTAACCTTGATGAGAAGGATGTTGGAAACCCATGTTAAACCTCAATTTTTCAAATGGTTCCTTCAGTAATGGTTTTGTGAATATATCATCAACTTGTTCAGATGTTGGAACATACTCCAGCCTCAATTATTTCTTATCCACCTACTCTTTATTGAAGTTATACTATATATCAATGTTTTTTCAATGAGAAATTTGTACCATATTTCTTGTAAGATTGATTTCACTCTGATTATCACAACCCAAGACAACAGTAGATTTACTTAAACAAGTAGATCTTCAAGCTGATTCTTCATCCACATTAGTTGAGTGACATTTTGAGTAGAATCAACATACTCATCTTCAGCTGTGCTAAGAGATACTGAATTCTGTTTCTTGGTATTCCAACTAACACAAATTTTCCCCAGAAAGAAAACTCCACAAGTTGTGGATCTTCGATCATCAACATTCCCTTCCTAATCGACATCAGAATACCCAAATAAATCAATATTCCTTGAGCCATCATACCTAATCCCAAAATTTGTTTTTCCTTTTATATATCTGAGAATTCGTTTTCTAACAATCAATGGTGATTCTTTAAGAGCGCTCTGAAATCTTTCACATAAAGTGATAGCATAGACGATGTCGGGTCTTGAGGCAGTCAAATACAACAGACTTCCAATCAGCTTTTGAAACTCTTTCTGATCAAATTCATTTCATTTTCCATCATTAGACAACTCGGTTCCCACTGAAATTGGTGTGGAAACTAGTTTCAAATTTTCCATTTCAAACGTTTTTAGAAGTTCCTTAGCATACTTTTCTTGAGACAGAAAGATGTGATTTTTATTCTGTGAAATTTTTAGACCATGAAAGTATTTCATTTCACTCAGAATGGACATATCAAATAACTTCTTCATCTCCTCAAAAAATCTTTCAAATGATCTTTCATCATTCCCAGTAAAGATAATGTCATCGATATAAACAATAACGATCAGTGAAAACTCCTTACACTCCTTGATCTAAAGATTTCTATCAACTCTACCTTTCTTAAAATCCATCGTCTTCAAGAAAGTATCTAATTTAAAATACCATGACCTCGAAGCCTGTTTTAGCCCATACAAATCCTTATTCAACCTGACCACATAACTTTCCTCCTTTCCAATAACAAATCCAAAATGTTGATCAATGTAAACTTCTTAATCAAGGTAACCATTCAAGAATGCAGATTTTACATCCATTGGAAAGATTTTGTAACCTAGTTGAGAAGAAATTGCAAGAAAGATTCTGATTGTTCCTAATCTTTCCCCCAACACAATGGTTTCATCAAAATCAATGCCTTCAATTTGTGAATACCCTTTGTAAACCAATCTTACTTTGTTTCTTATTACTTTTCCTTCTTTATTGTCCTTGTTCTGGAAAACCCACCTTGTACCAATAATGTTATTATTTTCCGGCTTGGGTACAAGTTCCAAAGTATTATTCTTCTCTATCTAATAAATATTTTCATTCATAGCATGAACCCATTCTGGATGCTGAAAAGCATCATTTACATCCTTCGGTTCAACTTTCAATTAAAGAGAAGTATGTGATATAACATTCGTTGTTCTTCTAGTTTGAACGCTATGATGTTTATCTATAATAATTTTATGAGCCTCCACTTGTTTCCTTATCCATGGATGAGTTGTTTGAACTTCATCATCATCAATCGATATTTCTGAGTCAGATTCCTCTTCTTGAGTAGGATTAACAATGTCTGCATCATTATCAGTATTGCTAACAAAATCTTCTCTATCCTGCTCAACTTCCACATCAACATATGACTTATTTTCTTTCTCAATATTTTCAACAACTTTTACATATGAATAATCAATAATTATTCTGGTTTAATTGTTGAGGAATCAATATCCTCTTCCTTCTGAAGCATAGCTATGAAAAATTCCATCATCTCCTCTTTGATCAAACTTTCCACGGTTTCCACCTTTCTTCTTTATAATGAATGGACTCCCAAAAACTCTCAAGTGTTTCAGACTTGGATTTTTTCCATAGAACATTTCATATGGAGTCATGTATGAGTTTGGCGTATAGAAACATCGGTCTTAAATATACACAGCAGTTTTCATGTCTTTCCTCTAATAATAATGAGAAAGACTATGTTCCAAACATAGTTCTCCCCATTTCCACCAGACTTCGATTATTTTTTTAGTAACCCCATTTTTTTGAAGTGTTTATGGTGAACTGAACTCATGCCTAATTACATGTTTCTCAAGGTAACTTTTTAAATAATAATTCTTATACTATCCACCATTATCGGTTCTCAAATTCTTCCCTGAATACTCACATTCCTTTTTTTGCTTTCTCCTGAAACTCTTAAACATTTTCAGAGCATCTAACTTATGTATCATGTACATAACACAAGTAATGCGAGTGAATTCACCAATGAAAGTAATTAAGTACTTATCTCCATTTTTAGATGGCTTTATCATTGGTCCAAAAATATCAGAGTGTATGAGATCTAATGGTTTTTTTGAACTAATTTCAAATCTCTTATGCATAGAGTTGGTAATCTTCCCTTTTTCACAGATAGTGCAGAACCAATCTCTTCTTCTTGATAAATCAGGCATATCTTGGACACTGTCTATCATTGATAACTTGTACATGTTTCTCTGACACACATGTCCTAGCCTTTTATTCCATATATGATTTTCATCCACCATTCCCATATAATAGGAATTTTGTACTTCACCAACTTGTAACAAGTTCCCTTTTGTACGTTCGCCTCTTGTAACTACCTTTCCATCATTTTCACTTTCACCAAGAACCCATATTTTATGAAGATAAAATTTTTCCCTCATTACAGAGTTTTGAAACACTCCAAATATTATGTTTCAACCCATCAACGTGTAATGTTTTCCTAGATATCATTTTTTCTTTTCTGATAATGGCTGATCCAACACCTTTGATCCTCAGAGATTCATCATTTTCAAATGTAACTGTTTCTTATTTGAAGTATTTCACATTCTTCCACAAATTTAAGTCTCCTGTTATATGAGAAGAACACCCACTATCAAGAATCCATTTATGTTCTCCTTTTGAAGATTTCAAGGTGGTTTCAAAAACAAGATCATTTTGTCCTTCCTTTTCATTCTTCACCTCCATCTTCTATGATTTGTTAAGAACCTTTCGTTGTTCTGGCAACAAAACAAGAAATCCCTTAGAAATATTTCCAGGCTGTTCACATCTATCACATATAGTTTCCAATGGCTGGGACCTATTTTAAATTTTCACACTATCATTCTCAGAATTATTCAGAACGTTCTTCTCATAATTCTCCTATTGAAAAAACTGACTCTCCCTCAAACCTTGTCTTCCATTACGTGTGGAGTAGTATTAATATTTTCTATTGAACCAAGACATGTTTGCAGTGTGTCAGAATCCACCACAATACCAGCATTAACCATAGAATGATTATTTCCCTCTGAAACTTCTACACTGACTAGAGTTGTGAACATGCTTCTCAACAATATTCTTATTTTCAATCGTAACTTTCTTCTTCAGCTCATATTTCTGTTCAGTATTATCAGTACCACATGTATTAGAAATCATTATAGACTTAGGATTTTTATGTACATATGATTTTTCAACATTTTTGACTTTGGCCACATACATACTCTTTCCAGCATTGTTCTTACTAGAACCAGATCTGTCTTTTCTCTCCTCCTTTGAAAGTAACTTCTGTGGATCTTCTTTGGTTCATTTTTACTAAAACATTAACCAACTTCCAAGATAGATTGTTTGTAAATAATATTTATTTCTTTAGCTTTAGAATGTTTCTATTGGAAAATTTCCAACTCTTCTTCTTTTACCTTAATCTTTACTTTAAGATGTTCATTAAGATTCTTTGCATTCTCAAGTGAATTCTTCATATCATCAATATCCTGGTCCATATTTATTTTCTCATCAGGAAAACCTTCTTGATTGTTTAATGTAGAATTTTCATTTATCGACTTCTTTTTTTCCTTCTTCAGCCTTCTGATCTTCTTCAAACATTCATTCAATTCTTCTTTCAAATGATATTCAAGTTGAGTTTCTTCTTCTTCAGAACTGCTTCTCACATACTGTTCATTATTCACTGCAGCAATAAAGGTATTCTCTCAGGTTTTTCAAGCAAATAATTTCTCAGATTCATTTTTTATATATTCTTCATCATCGTCTTTAGATAAAGAGATTATACATTTTTGTTTGATGAAATTTTTATCCTTACCCTTTGAAAAATACTTATCTCTATCAGCTTGTTTCTTCCACGACCTTCTTGGCCTTCTTTCATCATCATCACTATCTTCTTCTTTATTATTTTGAGGATAGTTAGCCGCAAAGTGACCAATGTCTCCACACTCAAAAAATTTAAAGTGAAGTTTACCCTTGTATTTCCTTATACCTCTATTCACATTCTTAGAAAACAAGGATAAAATTTCATCAAAATTTTTGCATACCTTATCTTTAGAATCAAATTCACCAACATCATCTTCAATATGAGTCTTCTTTATCTTCTCACTCATTGCAGCCTTGAATGGAATTTCTCTATCAGATTTTGTTTTTCTCTTCATATACTTCTCTCTTCTAATTTTATAAGTAATGATAGTTCTATAAAAATCATCCAGAGATAATGTTTCAGGGTCTCTATCTTCTAATGAAGACACTTTAGCATCAAACTTTTCATGTATAATTATCAAGATCTTTTCAACAACTGTGGAATCCTGCAACTTTTTACCAAGAAATATGATTTTACTAACAATATCATTAATTTTGGTAAAGGAGTCCCCACCAGATTAAAATTCTTATATTTTCAAATCTTCATACTTCAGCCTCTAGATTGGTAGTTTAGCCTTCTTCACTTTTGTATTTCCTTCATAGATGTTCTTCAGTTTGTCCAAGGATCCTTTTGCTATAGAAACATATTTAACTCTTAAAAATACACTCTCATAAAGAGATGATAGTAACACATTTTTATCTCTTCCATCATTCTCAAGATTCTTATTACCGATAGGAGTAAGAGGAACCTTGTCATCAATAGTAGGAAATCCATCTGTTGTAGTTTCAAGAATTTCATATCCAAGAGACATAATATAAGGCATAATTTTATATTTATAGATATAATAATTCTTCCCATAAAATATTGGAATCCATTTAATGTTCACGAAATTCAGATTCTCCATTGAAACCTATCTTTAAAACTTCAGCAATGAACAAACGAAGGCAACCCACTCTGAAACCAATTGATGTTCCCAGTCCGGATCTAAGTATCACTGAGTGGGGGAGGGGGTGAATCAGTTATATCGTTTTCTTTTTATGTTTATTTCATCTTGAATCAACCTTCACCTCCTATTAAAGAGTTTTTTCCATGCTGAACACACACAAACACAATAAGACAAGATTCACAAGGTTCACTACTCAACAAGAGTAGCTATGTCCTTGGTATGGTACGGAAAAAATCCAGCACCACACAATCCACTAGAAAACAATCATTTGATGAGGAATACGATGAGTAGGATATACCCTTACACTCATGTAGAACTTGGAAAACAATCTGCAACTGCGTGTGCACCCTCTTAGCACAAATATGGATTTACATTATTTCATTGCTTCTTTACGATTGAACAGGTGTAATATTTGAAGTGAGAATCTCCACTTTCTTACCCAGAAGCTGGTAAGAACTATCTTTGGCACAACTGAATATGTGCGAAGACCAAAACTTTTTCACATAACCTTTAAGTTACCTTGCGCACAATTCAAATGGATTGTACGTAAAAATTATCTTTTTGCGCGAAAAATGTTTTCACACAACTTCCATTTTTCTGCGCAACTTTTCACGTTTCGTACACCTCTCACTTTTCAGGCAACTTCTCAATTTTTCATGTAGCTTTCCTATTTTCACGAAAACTTCTTTCTTTTCATGCAAATAACTTTGCGTATAATTTTACGCACTTTAGAGCTCAATATTTTCTCTTATTGTTGAGCCCACACAAATGAGAGGGGTTCACCTTGTATTTATAGGCCTTTTTAACCCTGCACAAAAAACACTAATCTGCATATAAAAACCTCTTCATGCACATAAAAACTCTTTCACGCAACATCATATTTCGTGAAATGCTCCAAATTTTCATGCACCTCATGACTTTTCCAATTTTTGAGCTTCTAATCTCAAAATACCTCTTACGTGAAAAATTTCATTCCTCTTTTTCGCACACCACATTATTTTTTGTGCATCTCGAAAATATTTTGCACAACCTTTATTTTTCATGAAACCCACTGATATTTTGCACATCCCGCTAATATTTCACACAACCATTATTTTTTCGCGCACCACTTTCATTTTTCGTGCACCTCCCTTTGCCAAAAACACATCTATTCATTTTCCTATTTTTGGCCCTAAAATTTCAAACACTAGAAAACTGCGCCACCTTGAACTGTTATTTTATGACGCCTCTAGATTTTATCTTCCTTTTTCATTGATCTCTTCTCTATGTCCCATGAACATTCTTCTGCTTTCATCACGAACTCTACTATAGTGATATATATCCTTTGATAGACTAGGTTTAGCATCGTTAGTACTACAATGGGAAGTACAGAGACTTCCCTATCTTCCAGCAGTATCATTCCTTCAAATCAAAACTGTATATGACCGGAATCATCATTTCTCCCCCTTTCCTTCATAAGGCTTGCATCACAAGTTCTCCAAAATTATAATATTTGTGAAATACCTATCAGCGAACCATTGTCTCGTTTATAGTCCTTTACAAAGTGAATTGATTTATCTTCTTTGACAACAAAAGACAACACTCTATGAAATCTAACTCTTCAAACTTCCTTCTCCATCCAACTTGGTCCCAAAAATAATAGTCGGAGAGGTCCCTCTATGGCCTGTTTGTTTTTTTACTCCCATGAAAACTATAGAAGAGGTCCTATTGACCTGGAAAACTATATATGATGTTGTTTACCCCAATCCAATGTGTGGATCAATGTTTATTTATATAAATTTATTGGTAGTGGGTTATTTCTAAGAGGAGAGAATTATGTCTCATCTTGAGACTACACCTCTTGTTTAAATTATTCTACGTTCTTTTATATTTAATTTTCTATATTCGGGTTTATTTAAATCATAAAAATTCACATTTATTTGATATTTAATCTTAGATAGTGTTCATATTTTAATTTTATTTAATAGATCAATTTAAAATTTTAATGTAATAATTCATATTGTTTTAACTGAGAAAAAATCACTTATTGAAAAATCCTTCAAATTATTAAAAATGTTATATACTTCTCCATTGTTCAACTAGTCCATTTTTATTTCAAACTGGGGGACTTTCAAATAAATATTTTAGATTGAAAGATTTATGGGAACTCAAATCACCACTCTTTAGTGTCCTACTTTGACCAAAAAAAACATCGGTGAATTGATCATGGTTATATGGTTAATTATTACATCATGTATATAATATAATTAATTTAATAATTATCATGTTTATAAATAATAAATTCTATTAGAACCGTACACGTAATGTGTTCATAAATATTTAATCCCAATAGTTCATGGATACTATAGTTCGCATGTATACATGAACGATATTTTCATTTTTCAAATAGGTGGAAAATAAATAAATAAATAAGATAATATTTTCAATTTAAGTAATCATAAATTTTTTTTATATTTAATATATATTCATTAATTCCATCCTTATGACTAGTTCTGTGAGGTGGAAGTTAAAAATGAATCAAATCACTTCATAGTTGTGGTAGTCCACATGTACGCACAAGGGAAGTGTTCATTTTCCATTTTTGAAAAAGGTGATGGAAAAGTGTTTTAACAAAATTATGATATGATATAATTATAGTTTAGATAACCTTATTGTTATATCATAATTTCTATCATAGTTTTTAATGAGGTAGAAGAAGAAATAAACTTAAATGAAATCAGTTAAGACTAATACCTCCGATTTTGATATTCTCCTTTAGATTGAGCTTAAGGCTACTAAAGGGAATGTTTATGGTAAATAAAAAATAATTTTGACATGTTAATGGAAGTATATAAATTTATTTGTTCCATTTTCAGATACAATTGGAAACATATTGTTTTTTTTTGAAAAGGTTGGTGTCAGTCCATTTTTTATAAGAAAAAATGATGCATTTTCACAAATTTTCAATCCTTAAGGGTCATGAAAGTAATTTTAAAATGTATATACTAGAAAAGGGATAATTAATGACATGATAGAAAATTTACCAAAACATTGAATAATAATAGGGTTTTTTTATTATTTTTTAATTATTTTTAAAAATAATCTTTAAATACCATTTAAGGTCATTTCAGCACTATTCACAAAATTTGTCTTTAAAGTCATTGAGAAAATATTGTAATTAGAATATAAATACTTACACAAATAATAATTATTCATATATATCCATTAAAATAATGGATAATTATAATTAATCCAAATAATATTATTTTAGATGGTTTTAAAGATCATTTACATGATATTTCTACATATTACATAGGACCAGCATCAACAATGTGTAAATATTATAGGTTATTATACCCTCACTAAAATTTAAAAATATATTAATATAATTAATATAGTTTATTATTATTAAAATTTACCATATATATTCATTCATGTTCCATTTGTATTTATATTCATATCATCAAAACCTAATATGTGAGTGAGGGTGACATTTTGTAATTACTTTTATCTTAATATAATATAGAGGGTGTAATCACAGTGATGTGGAACGAAAATGACATATTTTAAAATTTATAAAGTTTATATTTTAATTAAAATCATTAGATTAAATAAATTATTATTTTTCAATTTATTTTTTGACCATATACCTTATTTTTATCATCGTTTATCCCATTAACCCTTTACCATGGGGATAAACTTTTACCCTTATTACAATTCATTATGACTGAAATTGAAATGGAAAATATTAAAAAATTTGAAAACCCTAATTAAAAAAATGAAATCCATTTTTATGATTAAATTTATAGATGTGATAAAAATTACATTTAATATAAGTTCTCAAAATAGGGGAAACCAATTTTTTTGAAAAATATTTGTTTTAACAATACAAACGATTTTATACCAAAATATTTTATAATTTTTAGTCAAATAGAAATAATTAGATTATTTTTTCAAAAAATAAGGATTATTATACATTAATTAATATAAAAAAATAAAAATTAACAATGAAATTATATTGTTTAAAATAAAGGAATCTATTTTTTTTGCAAAATCGACATTTCTTACTATTCACGTAAAAAATAATTCTTTTTAGAAATATCAGAAAAATATTATCTTAATATTATTTTTTACATAATTATTTGAAATTTATTTTCATTTTATATAAGAATATTCTAATATTGGAAAATTTGATCATAATATCCTGTCACAAAATGTAATAAAAACGATTTTCGAAAAAAATGAATTTTTAAAATGTAAAACTAATTTATACTCATTACTTATAAAATAAAAACCAATAGATGAATTTAAACTATTTTAATTAAATATATTGTATATAAATTAATTTGAGGTCACTATTCTTAAATTATTAACATAATTTAAATTGATAAAAATAAATTTCATACATAAATCAGTTTTCTCAAAAATATTTGTTTTAATCCTATAAAATCTTATCTAGAATTGATTTCATATTTCCTAGGTGTTAATAAATGAATTTTTATTCAATAATATATATATATATATCATAATGTGTTTACTTCTGTCTATAAAATATAGTCCAATAATAAGTTTTTAATAGTCAAATTTAAATAATGATATTTCTATAGTATATCATATATTGTTGTTAAGCTCAATTTTTCATGTGATATAAACAATGAAAATAAATAATCATTTAAAATTATATATAGTAAAATATTTGGGTGTTACATATGATCCACCATTTTAATTTGATGAAACTTTCGAAACCATATTGATGGTGTGAAAATAGGTTTACGATGTGAACTGTTAAGGTAGGTAGCCCCACCCCTCTGCCCCCAAAATACATGTCATGAAGCCCCAATTTATAGTTTAAATGGACTATAAAAAATCTATCCTACATCATGGAAAGTACAAATCCCAATTAATGCTCTCTAAACCCCATAAGCTTCCACTGACCCCAAGCGATATCAAATAACACACTTCATGAATGTTCAAACACACAAAATCTCATTGCGTGTTTCAATGCTCAAAATGAAACATACACCAAACCAAAGATTCAAATTCAATTAAATTTCATAACCTATCTAGAAACATGTTATTAAATATATGATGGGATACACTATTATACTTTTTTCTATGATGATTTATGATTTGGTTGATATTGGACCATTTTAACTCCCAATGATTTAACTATATATTATACTTAAATAATTATTTTTCTCATATATTTTTTCACATGAAAAAAAATAAAGTGAAAACCATGATATATTTTGGATATTTTATATGACAGCTATAAATGTAGCCATTAATTTAGCCAATATAAATTGAATTAGTTGTATCAAAAAACCGATAACGAAAGTAAGGAGATACATAATCTAGAAGCATAAGTCATTCTTATAAAGCCAATTAGTCGGAATTAATAAGGGAGGAAGGTTCAATATAGTTTTCTCTTGTCCAAGAACAAGTCTAACTCCAAAAAATATGGGATGAGAAAAACTGTATAGGGGAAAGTTCAAGATCGTGGAGATTTCTACGAGATCCATGCTAGCTGAACCACCACTCAAAACTGAAACCAGAGCTTATATACATCTTAAGAATTTGGAGGAGATCAAATGGGTCTATATAAGTAAAAATTGAAATTATATCAAAATATAATAAAATATTTATATATATAGATATAACATTAATTTATTTACGTTTTTTGTAGACATTTTTTCAAAATTCACATTACAATAAATATATATATATTTTTTATAAATTGAAATTTTATTTAGAAAAAAATAATTATTTAGATAGAATAGTAATAATAATATATCTCAAAAATATATTAATTAGTAATTTATAAAAAAATAGAGTCAATATACTAAAAGCTATGTTTTAATAATAATATTTTTGCTACATTTTATATTTGTAATTTAAAATAAAATTTAAACTTTTTACAATATAATTTTGAAAAAATTTATATCTTTTCTGGATATATTATCTGAAGATAAATTTTTGAAATCTGTATAACATAAACAATTTTAGGTGAATAGTAACAAATACTGATTTTGCTAATAATGTCCCTATTATATGACTAATAAGTAATTGAAATATTTTTCATATAAAAAATGTATTTATAAGTTAAAATAATCAATTTAATATTTCTATTTTCAATTCAAAAATCCCATGAATACCATTTTCAAAAATCAATTAATATTTTCGGGATATTTTATCATTTTCATTAATTAAATTTACAACTTAGGAAATTTAATTTTGGATTTAATTTAATTTCAAATAATACATATTTAAAATATTATAATATTTTGAACACAATTATCATAATTTTTTTTGTAATTCTAGACTATACATAGACACTATTCAAAAAATACACTTTTCTAAAAAATGGGATTTTATATGTATCATGAGTTAGTGCCAAGATATTTTTCCATACACATTGAAAGTTAATTTGAAAAAATGATTCAAATAATTTAGATAATAATTTAAATATTATTTAATATTTCTAATTTTATTTTGGGTATAAAATTATGATTGTTAGAATTAATGGTAATTATCATTATAATGGTGGAATAATTATTTTAAAATTATTATTTCATAGATATCAAGGAATTTATATCAAATAAATTAAATTGAAATAATTAAAAGAATTGATAAAAACTTATGTGTATAACTATAAATAAATAACGTAAAACTCATTTAATAGGTAGTCAATACTAAAAAATATTAACAAACCATACTTGCTAAAATGTCATTTTTAACTAAAATAGTTCATTTTTACATTAACTATTTTAATTTAAAAGTTAATTTAATAATGATTATAAATTTAATTGGAATTAATAAATGTTATATTTAGTTCTATCACACCAAAATTCTGTTATATGGGTTATTTTATAAGTTAATAAAACATAAAAACACTATGTTGAAAAATTGGTACCTAGTTTAAAAGATAAAGAATAATATGTAAAAAAATAATGTTTAAAACCCAATATTTTTTTAATAAATATAAATAATCCATTTTTTTATCCTTGATAAACCCCACCATACTTACACTCCACTTTTTATTTTAAATTTTGATACATTAAACCATGAATTGTGTCATAACATTATTGAAAAATGACGATTGTTCCCCAAAGTGTCCCTTTTCTTCTATTATAAAAGGATATGACATTCAACATAAAAAGTTACAGATCTCATTAGAATTAATAATTATAAATATTAACTATTAATATCCCTACAATTGTATCCCAAAACGGCAATCCATTGGTTGGTCATAGTTATCATAATCCCCTTAATTACAAGGACAAACCATGTCCCCAATATAACTATTATCTCCTTCTATGTTTTTATTCTTAATGTTACTATTGAAAATAGATTATCACCATAATAATATGATTTATTCATTATAATTATTATAATAATATTTTTTATTTTAATAGTACAAAATCTATTTATTAATTTCCATAAATATATAAAATTAATGGAATGTTAAATGTGTGTGTGTATGGACCTCCGACTCTATGAGGAATCATTTTTTCTTTTTTATACTTAGTTTTTCATTATTAAAAAAAACATAAAATTAATTTCACCAACATAAAAAAATAAAAAATATTATAATGATTGTATTAAAGTTATATCATTTCAAAAGAAACTCTTCCTTAACCAAACTCACCAAATGATTAAAGCGTATTCAAGTTGGGATCTTTTTAACCACCAACATGAATGATGTTCTAATACTCAATTATGTAAAACTATAAGAACAAGGAAAATAATAATATTATAATTTAATAAGGAAATAATTATTTGTGTAATATTTCTAAAATATTATATCATGTATTTAACATATCATTAAAGTGTCTTTTTTGTTCACTAAAATTATCGAAATAAGCTATTATGAATTCGATTTTCACATATCATAACAAAATAAACAAGGGTTGAAATAATTACATTTTAAATAAATATAATATATATATATATATATTATAGAATATTAAATTATACATTAATAGTGAATATTGTATCTATAAGGGAATAAATCTATGTATTCATACCATTTTCATGTTTCTAAAGCTTATAGTGGTTGGAGGATTCCTGGAATATGTCTGGAAGGTTTTAGATATTAATAATATGAGATTATAGAGAATAAAAAATGTGTAAAGTTTACATTTCAAGTATGTGTATTCCATGTATTGTGCATATCTGGTTCATGATGAGTAATAAATTAGGGTTGAAAATGGTCGATGAGACATATTTTTCCACAAAACATAATAACCGATGATTACATGATATTTAAGGGTTACAAAATATGTAAATAACCTATTAAGTGCATTAATAAAATGTTTAGTTGGTTAATTTTTCTTCAAAACCAATTTCCATATCTCAAATTTTAAGTGATCAGTAGCCCATCTTCTAGAGCTTTGACATTCCTTTTATGGAGACTAATCCCAAAATTCCCTTCTACAATCTGTAGTGAACCAAGGTATGTTCTACCTCTATGCTCATGGTTATTCAATATCACTCATTATATTTCATATAACAATGTAATGGATGATCATATACATATTTATAATGGAGTATTTGTTTCTTATTTTTTGTTGCAGTTATACTGTGGTGTCCTTGAAGGGATGTAGCTTCTTGCGGGAGAGGTGATTGAGATCTAAAATGTTAGTCCATTTTCGTGTGATGAATGGTTACTCCTTTAAGTTATGGGATTCATTTATTATCTTACTTTATTAATAAGTAATTTTTAATTGATCATGTTTTATCCCATAGTATGGAAATTTAATTAAACCAATAATCTATTGAATGAGATTAATAAATAATTATTTAGCAATCACATGTTGATGTATTTTTTACCATGATGGTAGGTTGCCTCATGATTTTATAGATAGTTTCATATCTACGTTATGAATTTTTATAATGTTCTTACGCTTGTATTACCATGTTAGTATTTTTTAAATTACATTAAGCCAAAAAATAGATAATTAATTGGATGAAGAAATTAAATAAGTGGCATGTTTTTAATCTGATGGTTGATTTAATTTTATGATAATCAAATTGATGAAATCATCATGTTTAATTAAAAGAGAACTACCATGTTTTTTTTAAATATTTTTGGCCAAAGCCTAATTTTATTATTAAATCAAAGAAAATAACTTTTTTTAATGGGTAGATGGAGACCCATTACATAAATCAAAGGCTCAGGGGCATGAAATCCCATTTATTGGCCCAAAGGGCCTTCTGATGAATAGAAATGCTACAGTACTTGGGCTGCAATAGTACTTTGTACAATATTTCCACCACATCAGTTCCCTCTACAGTACCTTCATCGCTATAGTTCCACTTCCATAACTGTTCTTCCACTACTACAGTACTGCTATAGTGCCCTACTATAGTCTCCTAGAGTGCCCATAAATTTTTTCCATGCCCAAAATCAATCATGGGTCTTTTGGATGCCAAGCATGAGCCTTAACAAAATGGTACAAGATCATTGGAAAATAGAATATAAATTTTATTAATGGATTTTATAAATAATGTGAAGAAACTCTATGCATGTTTATAATAAATAAAAGGCATGTTATATGAGAATGATAATTTTCATAGTTTGATGAAACTGGTTTAAATACTAGGGAGGATGTTTGTCTTTTGATATTTTTTCGTAGCTTGATTCCTTAGGTTTTCCAATGATGGATTTTCTGAAAAAAGAATTAGTTGATTAAATATGGAATAAGAACTTGTTGTTTGATGAAAGTTAGTTTATAGGTCTTGAGTTTCCCATATTTTTGTGAAGGTCATGTACCTTGAGTTTGAAACTGTGAGATCTCATTTATGTGTACAAGATGGATGCCTTTTTTTAGATACTAGATATCCATATTTAAATTTTTTTCATACTATTTTAGTGATTTTATATGGATGTGATCTTTGATAAGTGATTTAATATGGCTCAAGGAAGCCCATATGTGATATAAGCTTGGGATGGTTGAGCCTAGGATGGATGATGTGGTAGGGAAGGGAGGCTCAGATGATGTGGTAGCAGTTGTTTCTTATAATGGTGAGATGCATCAGGATATAAAATTGGGTATTGGGAATGACAGATGAGATGATTTAATAATTTTAATATGGTATTACCATTTCATTTCATTCTGAATGTTGGTATGGTCGCTTATGAATCTGTTTAGTGGTTGATGGTTGGGTTTTTTTTATCCGTATTACATTACCCACTGCTTGAGGTAATAGGATGTGCTTTTTTTCATGTTTCGACGTTGTGGTAGATTATTATTTCATTCCTAGAGTACATGTATTATGGAATAATGATAAAATTGAATTAATAATTTTTAACCCATGAGGTTAGTGTTGATAAAATGAAAATGATCAAAATATGCTACTCTTGGGAAACTATGAACTTGGTTTGGATTATGCCTCGAGGGAATTTACATTAATCTAATAATTTATGTAATATAATTTTGAATAATTATAATTGTTAATTAATGAAAACTTAATTAATTAATGTAAGGAAAATATAAAATGTAAAGAATTAATTAATGTAGTTCAATAAAATACCTGTGTGATTACAGGATATCTGGTCATTGCGGTGGCAACTACAAGTCTGAGTGATGTTAGATGGGGTTCAGTCTAAGACTAGGTTATTTCCATAGTGTGGTTCTGAGTTATATTATATCCTATATATTTTGTGATTTCATACACTTCCCCACCAATATCTGTCATGGAAATAAACACCTAGTGGTCTTTGGCAGGGTGGTTTCCCAAACATCCCGATGGGATGATAGACAGATGTCTACCCTATATAGCCCCACTATATTCTCTTGGTTGTTACTTATGTTGGTATGAATGGTGGTCAGTTTTACCATATATGTGTGTATATGTATATGATATCTTTTTTATTTCACACACTTGTGTTAAGTAGATATTTTATCAAAAGGATTATTATATGTATGATTTGTATAGGCTATGATGAATTAGGTAACATTACATATTTTATTGGCTGTAATGGATTGAGGTATAATACTTGATGTATGATACATTTCATATGATATATATTGGATATAAAAATCTAGTTTTTTACTATATATGTTTATGTAACATGGGATGATGTGATGATGTGCTGACCGAAATGTATATTATGATGCCTTGCCCAGGTGTCTTAAGGATAGCCTATTTAGTAGAGTGATGACTCATGACGTGTGAAATTGGGAAAGAGTGGAAAACAAGTGAGTAAGTGGGAGAAGGTACCCTATATGTTTCGTTTTTATATTATATTATCACTTGTATGTGATACTTGGTTGGATTCGTCCATGGTTTGGATGAGAACATTGTATAACTATTTAGGTAATGAGTTAGTTTCACCATTTTCACTATGCATTAACATGATTTATTTATCTTTTTGATGAGTGGATCTGGGGAGGATCCTACTAGTTATATTTTTAAGCTCAACCTATGTATGTATAGCCTATTTTTTAGGTCATCAGAGCAACTTCGAGATCAGGATGGACATTACATGCCCATGGTTTTTCGAGAGCTATTTGGGATTTGTGGTCACTACTGCCATTATCTTTTGGTACTTGTAGTGTTCCTTTTAGTGGTTATGGTACTATATTTAATTGAATGTATTAACATGTGATTTCATTATTTATATATATATATATATATGTTTCTATTGTTTTAATTATCCTTCTTATCTCTCTGTTCTGCATGTTTCTCTTATTGGGTAATGCCTCCCATAAGCATGTTTATTATACCCTCACTACTAGTCACCTACATGGGACCTACTGCAGGTGGGAATCGAGTAGTCTCTATATCTATTTCACTCATTTCTTGAGCAAAAGTTGTATACATTTGGGAGAGGAAGTCTTGATAGAGGTGTATCATATGTTCAGGTTGAGGGATAGAATGGAGTTTAGAGTTAGGCATAAGTGAGGTTTCATGGGTTGATAGGGAACAAATGTTAGCTATATTTACTGAGTAATGTATAAATGGGATACTAAATGAGAAATTAGTATTTAGGGACCCATGTGATCAGATTCATAGAACTTTAAGTTCACTAAGCTTACTAAATGAATTGATACTGGTTGCATGGTAGAGACCTCGAGGAATATCACACGTCATTCTTCTTTGCAACTAAATTTGAAATGGGTAGACTTTGGGATTTGTTAGATCCTTAAAAAATATAACAATCAATTAATTAATTAATGTTATGTTTTCTATATTCTAGGTTTTTCATATATAACAGTTTGTCCTTTTTGTAGGCATGGATCAAGATTGATGTTCTCTTCTGGTTTGTGCTAAAGATGTTCATTGGGATGTGCCAGCAGATCACTGTAGATTTGAGGTCGAAGAAGATAAAACATGGAGGAAACTCTAAGTGTTTAAATTCATGATTCTTTAGAAGTAAAAGGGATCCATTTCATATTTATTCATAGAATAATGTTTCGAATAGGTTGAGATAGATTTTAGTTTTATTCATGCTTAGAACAAACACAAGATTTCATGGGTTGTGAAAATATTGTGTGGAGTAGAGTAGAAGTAGTGGTTCTTGTTTTTCAGGGATTATGAGGTGTTGAAAATCTCATTGGATAAGTTGTGAGACCAGTTTTGAACAAAGTTATTTTCTTTGACCATGAAAGAGGCTAGTCTCGAGGAGATTCATACCCTTCAATAGGGGAGTTCTAGTGCATGAGAGATCATGATCCCTTTCAGGACCCTTTTGTTATCTGCTTCAGGACTGTTTCTATAAGAGTAGGACAAAGTGTGGAATTTTGAGGAGGATTTACATTTAGAGATATAGTGATAGATCACTTCATTCACGATGAAGATGTTTCTTGAGGTGAAAGAAATATAAGAGGTTATTGAAAGGATTCTATCTGGAACTTTATCGTCATGAGAGTGGAGTCTTCAGGATTCCTCATACAGTAGAGTTGTGACATGAGGTTCACAGTTTCATATAAATTATAGATTTAGGTTAGAAAGGGGTAGTTATCAGACCTAATCATCTTGTTTATATGGTATTGGTATCTCTCGTACCTATTCTAAGGTATAATAGGCATGTTTTTCTAATGGAGGCTGAGGACATCAGTGCTGGTAGTTCTTGAAATTTCCTAGCAGTCAACATGTGCCAAGTGTTCTATATCTAGTTCCTTCATTGAGGAAGTTTTAACCACGACATCATCAGTATGGTGTTCTAGTCTGGGATCATCAGAGGAGATATTGTTCAGGTTGTGTATAACCTTGAGATTCTCCTCATCCCCCGAGATCATAGTGAGATCATGGAGGTGGTCATAAACAGGGTCAGAGAGGTTGTGGAGTAGGTCATGGTATGATTCATGCTTTAGTGTTTCCAACACCATGTGAGCCAGATGTCATTCAAGGAACCATTTTATTGTTTTCTATATGGGTGCATGATTTTTTAATTCAGGAGTGATCCTCCTTTATATCACCTACCCTTATCCATATTTTGGGAATTGAGGTAGAGAGGCTTGTAGTTCCATTGGCATTGATTACATGAGTTGGTGGTCAAAATGACTTGTATGAAGTATGTAGAGACCATGAGCTAGTGTCGGGGAAGCATTGATCTTGGGGATATTTCCAATGTTTAAAGACACATATGTATGACATCATCCTTAGGATGGATTGGTTGTATTTAGTACAGGATATTCTTGATTGATTTACGAGGAAGGTTGTGTTTTATGATGCAGATGAAGAAGTGGTGTTTTTTGGAGACTTAGACCCTAAAATGGACTAAAGGAATGTTCTATATTTATATTATTTGATGTCTGAGATGATGCAGAGTTCATCATAAGTTTAGCAGTCATGGTTTCCAATGGTTGTATAACATTACCATGATGCATTTCTAGATTATTTTGTATCATTTCCCCACCCATAGGAGACTAAGTTTGGGATTGAGATATATCCAGGAATGTCTTCTATCTCCATGTAACCATATAGTATTACACTTTTTGTGTATTGGGAGATGTGAGTAAATATTGATGATCTGTTACATCGAGGTTTTTTGGCCAACTGTGTCACCTTGGGGTGTACCAGTTTTGTTTATAAAGAAGGCTGATTGTAGTTTTCAGTTTTTATCAATTATCATAGTTTTAAAAAAGTGAAAAAAAGAACTACTATATTCTTCTATATATTTATGATTTATTTTATTTGATTTGGTGAGAACATTGGTTCTTTAATATTGATTTTCAGTCAAGATACTATCAGATGCGGGTGAAGGAATAACATATTTAGAAGAATAATTTCTATTTTATTCATGGGAATTATGAGTCATTGTGATGTCATTCGGTGTGTATAATTCTCTAGAAGTTTTAATGGGGTTAATTAAAAAAATTTCTAAAGAGTCCCTGGATATGTTCGTGGTGGTTTTTATAGAGGACATCCTTATGTATGTCATGTCAGAGAAAAAGAATAAAGAGCATCTGCATGCCATTTTGGGAGTTCCTCAATATGAGTATCTATTCAGTAAGTTGTTTAAGTGTGAGTTATTTTATCATGTATGTAGTATCCTAGAATGAATTATAAGTGAATACTTTGATGATAGAGGCATTTTTTGGGTATCCCTAAAGAAAGTAGCAATGGTGCATAGTGTATTTTGTAATTAATTCTATTATAGGAGGTTCATAGAAAATTTCTATTAGGATTAGACTCTTATAATAGCCTTGAATTGGAAGGATCAAGAATTATTATGGACTGACCAATTTCAGGAATATTTTGAGTACTGGAGGGAATGTTGTTTAGGGATCAAGTCCATTTGTTTCCATATGAATGAGTTCTGTTTGTGGTTTTCTATAACTCATTGTGTCTAATCTTGATATATGTTTTGATGTAATAAATTTCGGTTGTTTCTAATGATTCCTAATAGTTACGTCCCCATCAATGTAACTGTTACACCCAAGATCTGGAGTTGGTGGAAATTGTGTTTTCTTTGATGTTGTAGAGACATTACCTCATCAACAATTATTGTAGTGATTTTTATTGACCACTAGAGCCTGATCTCTTTATTCTCCCAGTTTGACATATAATTTCACTATCATTGGTGGATGATATTCCTATAGGACTTTGACATTGAGATATCAGATATTCTAAGTAAGGGAAATATTATAGCTGATGTGATAATCTATAAGTCATAGAGTGATATTTTGTGTGAATATGGATAATCCTAGAGAGTTATAAAAGAAATATTAGTGTGACATCTAGATATGAGAGAGGTTGGAAGTAGAGAATAACTTTTTAATATGAATGTGCAGTCAAATTTAGTGTAGTAGGTGGGGGATTCCCATCTGGGGGATTTTGATGTGGAGGTATGGAGGGACTGAGTTGTTTTGGAAATTCCCATAATGTTTGGTATGAGGATAGACGTGATCGAGTATTGTTCCAAGGATGGATTTTTGTTCATTCAGTAATGTGTGAGATATGGTTCTCTATCAGTTCTATAGATCACCTTTGGTGGTATATAACACCATTAAAATTATGTATCAAGCCTTAAGAGGTCAGTTTTGGTGGTCTGGGTTGATTGGTACAGTTGTAGTGTTTATGTCTTGATGTTTTATTTTCCAGAAGGTAGAGGTTGAGCACCATGTTCCTGATGGTTTGCTTCATCCATTATATGTTCCTCAAATAAAGATGAAGGACATATTAATTGGCCTTGTTACCAGTTTAACTTGATCTTAGAGATGCTATCATTCTATATGGGTGATAATGGTACATTTGATGAAATCAACCCACTTTATAGTGATTAGGGAGTCGGGCTCGGTGGAGGGTTTGTTGATGCAGTATCTAGAGGAGGTGGTGTAACTCCATACATTCTTAGGGATGTTCATCTATAGTTGTGGTTTAACTTAGTGGTAAGAACCCTGTAATACTTCATGGAAGTTGGGGTTCAAAACGCATTGGGAATAGGTACAGTAGCATCACTGTAGCAGTAATATAACATAACTATTGGGATGGAGGAACTGTAGAAAAAATTGTACTATAGCAGTGGTGGAAACTGTAGAAAGAACTGTTGTGAGGATTGTAATATAGTAGACCAGGAACTATATCAACACTATTCACTGGTTGGACTTCGGGTAAAAAAAGGCCTATGATCCATGTAATGGGCTTCTATTCCCACTAGGACTATGAGCCATGTTATGGGATTCATGTACACTAGGCCTATGGTCCATTTACTAAATACATAAGGCTTGATAGGTGGGCTATCCCCTTGGAGGGGGGGGGGGCTATGGCATTCTTTTCTAGAATGTGTGTGAGGTTTGTATGTGGTTTAATGTAGTTGAACACCCATGTATGTTCATCTATGATTAGGATCCTTGTTTTACATCTAGGGGTGGGAGTGGTATTTAACATGATTTTGGTTCTCAGTTGTTCCCAAGAAATCTTTTTCATCTATGGATGAATGGTCAAAGAGACCCGACCATCTAAACTCATGAAGAAATGTTGTGCTCTTGGGTTTTATATTTTACAAGTTTTTAGATGAGGAACCTACCCTTGATTTATTTTTCATAAAATAATAGTTCCCACTCCACCATTGGTATGACACCATTTGAATTATTGTACAACCAACCTTTCCATTCTTTTTTTCTAGACCAGGTTTGAATAGGTTGCAATATTCAAGCTAGAACTAGTAAGGAATATGACTTAGATGGTATAGGTAATTTTTTGAAAGGATGAAGGTATCAAATGATTATCATAAGTCCTATGATGATCACATGAAGAGATCACTGGTGCTTGACGTTAGATATCACATGTTCTAGAAGGCGACTCCTCATCATTAGAAGTGAATACATGGTCATGAGAGTACGAATTATCCTTGTATTTTTGGTCCTTTCTACGTGTTTGATCGTGTTGGAGACATGGAATATTAGATAGAAATTCCCCCATAGTTGACCTAGATGAATGAGGTTTTTCACATGTCACAACTCTGTCATTATTTTCATGATAAATATCATGTCATCGATTAGATAGAGATCTATGTTAAGAATGATGTGAATTTCGATGAGCGACCTATAGAGATCTAGTCCCACTAGGGGAAGGTGTTTTACGAGCATGAAATTACATTGGTTTGTTTCTTTTGGAATCATATTTGTGTGGAGGAGAATACATGGGAACATCAGTCAAAGGTGAACACACATTATCCAGAGATATTTAATTTTCAAATCTTATCCTGTAAATTTTTTCAATTGTAGATGTTAACCTTTTTTGTTTTTGAGATGGTTTCCACTTGTTTCTTATTGTGTATTTACTCTTGTTTGAGAGGTATCTCCCATGGCAGACAGTTTATGAATCAGTTGTTACAATTGCTTAGTTTTTTGCAAGTTTCCCTTAATGACATGGTTGATCTCTTGAGATAGAGAGATATTTTGAGAGGTATCTCATGAGGTGGATGTTCAAATGAACCCTTTTTGTTTTCATTCTAGGTTGGGTTTTTCATTCTCAAGGATGATATTTTTTTAAGAGGCATTTAATGTAAGTGTCCGGATTCATGTATTCTAACCCTTTGTGTGTTTTCAGAAATTTTTGTTCTCGGTGGAGGCTTGAAAAATGTATGTAGGGGTTTAAATACTGGAAACCTTGGAGTAGAGAGAATACATTCTATTTAAAGGATACACACCACGTATGTGCAGTTCATGTCTTGTGTGTATCCCATTTATGATGGGTTATAAATAAGGGATTAAAAGGTTTTTAGGCGATTTGTTTCTCAGTGAAAAATAAAACATGAAGATTACATGATGTGTAAGGGATAAAAACCATATAAAATCCCTATGAAATGCATTTATTAAAGGTGTATCAGTTCAATTTTTAGTCAACTCGTATAACTATTTCTCAAATTTTAGGAGATCAACAACCCCTCTTCTAGCGATTTGAGATTCATTTGATGGAGATCAATCCTTGGTTTTCAATTTTCAATCCATAGTTATCTGAGGTAGGTTATACTTCTTTTTTCATTGTTGATTTATCATATTCTCCCATCTTATTCTTCCCAAGTGATAGAGGATGATATCCATTTGTCTAATTGAGTCTAAATTTGTCTTTTGTTACTGTGATTCTGCCACGATGCCCTTAAAGGGATGTAACTTCTTATAGGGGAGATGATCAGAATTCACAACGTCCGTCCATTCTCATGGAAAGAACATTGTTTCCTTTGAGTTAGGAGATTTTTTGGTTCTATTATTTTATTTACATTCAATTTTAAATTTATAATAGTTTATCTTTTCGAATAGAAATGGAATTAACCAAATAAAATATGGAACCAGATCAATAATGAATTGGTTATAGATCACATGTTGATGTGATTTTTGTTGTTATAGCATGATACGTATTGTTTTTCTAGGTAGAGTGATATATATGCTATGATTTTTAGGATGTTTTAATGTTTTGAGTACCATGTTGAAATATGTAAATAACAATAATCCAAAATTAATTGATAATTTATTAGCCTGAGAAATTAAAAAGAAGAGTCATGTTTGTAATTCAGTGGTTGATGTAATTTGATAATAATAAAATTAATGAAATTTACTTGTTTAATTTAAATTTATATTACAAGTGATTACAAGAATTGTTAAAGAATGTTACACTATTCTATTCTTTTTGATTATAAATAAAAGGAAAGATAAATGAGAATGATACTTAGCATAGTTTGAAGAAATTGGTTTATATGCATGATATAATGTTTATTTTTTGATAACTTATTATTGTTTGATGCCTTAGGTTTCTTATAGTTTGAACCTATGAGCAATGAATCATTTATTTCAATATGGAATAAGAACTAGTTATTTGATAAAAGATATTTTATGGGGATTGAGTTTCTCATATTCTCATAATGGCTGTGTGCCTTGATTTGGAGATGTTAGAGATCATTTATGTGTCAATTATGGATGCCTTGTTTTAGGTCCTAGATTTCCATATATTTTTTCTACTTCTTTTTTGATGTTCTCTAGATGTGATATCCTCTATGTGATGTGATATGGGGATAGGAGTCCCATATTTTATATGAGACTATAATGGATGAGTATGAGATGAAGTATGTGATTTGTCGGGGAGACCAAGATGGTGTGGTAGTAATTGATGCATGTGATGGAGATATACATTTGGATATTCATTTGGGTGTTGGGGATGAAACTTGAGATGATGGAATTGAAGGACCCTAGACCACCCAAACAGTGGGGTGAATCAGGGTGTCAACATTTTATCTTCTTTACTGGATCATGTTCTGTCATGACCCACCTTCACCCAGATGAGGGAAGGGACAAAAAACTTCTAGACCCTTACTTATTAAAGTTGAATGAGATATAATGACCTACCGAGTCCCGCATTCAATAGGACCTGAAGTGGAGACTAGATCCTAGTGTATATAATCTCATGCAATATCGAAGGCATTACCCTTTTTGTAGAACATAATCGGTAGATAAGATGGTAATCCCAAAAAAATCCAAAGACTGAAAGTAAATGTAAGGTCATAAACCCATTCTCATATGCATGTTCAATATAAATTAATACAATGTACAAGAAAACTCTGAAAGGAATTACCAAAATAAAATAAAAATAGCAACAACAACCGTCTCGACGTCCGAGCTAGTAAGGTCCAACATGGTCTCCAATGTCCTCCTGGAATCTTAAAAGCAGTTTTATATAAACGTAGGGTGAGTATACAGGTATAAAAAGTAAGGAAAACCAAAAGATCATGTTCACAAGTGGGGAGGAATTCTAATGACCTGTTATAAAGTAAAGGCAACCAAAACACCTAATAAGGAAAACTACCTACCCAGCCCCACCAAGGAATGATCCCCAAATAACAAAAAGTAGGTAAAATAATCAAAATAGAACATCGATAATTTGGTACCCCGCACCGCTTTACCACTGGTTATTTAAAACATCTTATGTGTCAGAACCCCCCATAGATCCCACTATAGTCCCACTACTGTGCCCAATAACAACCATATGGTCCATCCAAACCGTACGTTCATCACACCCACAAACACCTCAGCCACCACAACCACACATAACTATCCCTGTAGACACCTGGTCCACATTAATAACCACCACTCTCGAAGACACTAGGTCTAGAATGACCACTTCCATTCTTGAAGACACCTGGGCCTCATCTCGAAGACACTTGGGAAAAAAACATTCCAACACACACTTGGGCCAACCACCACAACACCACCATGCCTAAAGACTCTTTGTCCAAAATGAACCTTAGGCCATCACAACCTTTCTAGAGAGTGACGGTGAGGGAGTTGGGGATCAATTATAATGATGCCCTTATTTTCTCTCCATAACTATTTTCATATGAGAATTCTCAAGCGAGATGTTTAGAGGATGCACTATGACCTTCTCTACAGTATTCTATTACTCCCTCCACTGTACCGATGTACATGGAGGTTTAGAAGAATGATGAAGTGGTGTAGAGGATGCATAATCTAGGAGTGTACTGTGAGAGGGGAACTAGATGGGTTCTTCAAAGGAGAAGTCCATTAGTAGTAGACCTCTAGCATCGGGGCCTTGCAAGATTTGGCTGGTAGGGATTAGATGTAGAGACCTGTATCCTGATGTACATGGAAATTACATTACTTTTGCGGAATACTTAGTACATAACAAAAACACACACACAAGGATCGTAATAGTTTAGTGTCTTTGGAAACTCGGAACGTAATCTTCTAATCATGGTGAAAGATCTTCAATATCTCCCATAAAGATCTTACCTTTTTTTTATCCTAAAACATTTCTTTATATCCTAGGGAAAAGAAAAGATAAAAGGGTGAGATCAAATGCTCAGTAAGGGTAAACAAAAGAAAAATCAATCACATCATATTCATAAGAACATAACTTTTGGAAATCTTAACCTACAAAAGAGAGCATAATTTCATAACATGGGATAAATCATAGTAGTGAAATGAAATCCCAATAAGCATAACATAAAACATGAAACTTTGTGGCATACACACATAATCATAGAGAATCATTTCTTGTTAGTCATGACTCATTGCCAAGACTATCTTAGTGGACAAAGTCCCTTTCTGAATCGAGTCACCCTCGTTTCAGTCCTGTTTCACTGAACCGGTATAACCTACCATTCCAGCCATGTCTATCTCATGAGATATGAAATCTTTACCCAATGCATTGGAGGGAGATATAGGTCCCACCAATCTCATAATGATACCATTCTTATGTGTGCCACAAAATCATAAATCATACATCATTGCATAACACATGTAATAAAATGGGATTCTTAAACATCATGCCATCATAATCCATAAAAAATTGATATCATTTTATCATATGAAAATTAAAACAATTTAAATCATAGAGACATTTTACTTGAAACATACATATCAAATAACGTCATCTTAGATGGAAAATAGTTTTGAAAAAACACTTGAAATGAATTCTTGAGGAAAATATCCTTTCTTCTTTAAAAACAATTTTCCTTTCTTAATATGTCATACAATTATAAACTAAAAGAAGTTGATTAAAAATAAACTTGAAAACATTTAAAGGAAGATTCTTGGAAATAATTTTTTAAAAATCCATTCATGTCGTATAAGTTAAATAAAACATTCTTCATACTTTTGTCGGAAAAGTCATAAAGTACCTCGTACGAAAAATGACAAAAGATTCCTTTCATATTCTTTACTAAAAACTCACCGAAGGGTAAAATTGGATTTAAACTATTGTAAGTGGATGGAAACAATATTACATATTGAGGTAACATGGATGTGGATGATAAAATACACCCCAATAAATACTTACGAATAAACAATCTCGGATAAAAATGAGATTGTGATATTTCCCATACCTTAGGTCCGACTTGCTTTGTAAGTGTCCGAACCTCCTGTATAATGATTTCAATCATGTTATTGACTTATTCCAGAATCATATTCATTTTTATTATATCATATATGGTCCACTTATGACTTTATATTACCCGTTCTTTTGTAAATTCATGTTAATGTAGCATTTTGGGTAAAATCGTCTCATTTGTCGTTCGTATTTTTAACTTGTAATTATTAATATGATTACTTGGATCATGATTACTTATATCCAAAATGTAAAACATGATTTATATATAATATATATTCAGAATGTATATATATATATATATATATATATAATATATTGATAAATGGAATGAAATACACCGTTCATGGAGACGGTAGTCCGTACGTACGCATGAACGCTGTTTTCGTTTCTTTATTGAATTGAATGGAATTAAGTAGATGAAATAAATATACATAAATCCAGTAGAATTATTATTTCATATATTTCATTATTACTTATTATATATACTTTATAATCATTCATGAATGGTTAATCATTGAGAATGAATCTCATCGCGTCGTGGAGACGGTAGTCCGTACGTACGCACGAGCGATGATATCGTTCCCAAGGTCATGGAATTGTGTTGAAGTGTATGTATACTATTTCAGTATCAATATAACTTTATAATAATCATGTATATTTACTCATTACACCATTATACCCATCCAATTAAGGTGGTGACGGAAAATAGATTACACCACGGCGTGGAGACGGTATTCCGTACGTACGCACGCACGATGATTTCCTTTCTCCGTAGGATGGATAGAAGGTTAATTAGAGTTGTTTAATATTTATAATAACATATCAGTATATAATAAATATTTATGTTATTACTTTATCATGAAACAACTAAAGAAGAAGAAGTTGAAGAAGAAAGAAATTGAAAAGATCGGTAATGGATATTACCTCTTCTTTGGAACACCTCTTTGAATCCTCCACTTATGGAACTAAGATTGGTCTTTGAAGAAGATAAGGACCTCTAGGATTATTATAGTGAAGTGGAGAAGGGATTTTGGCAGGGGTTTTCCGAGCTTGAGTGCTCAAATTGGTGTGAGGAGGAGGGGGAGGAGGTGCCATTTTATAAGGGAGGAGAGGGGCACTTTAGGGATATCTCAAAATATTATTTTATATTAAAGTCAAAATAGGTTTATAATGGTTCCAAAGGGTCTTATTTAGAATCTAAAGTGGGGATGGGTCGAAATCCTATCATCCAATAGGATTTAGACAAGTTTAGGGTATTAGTTTAACCTTATCAATTAGATTTAACTCTAAGTTAAATAATTTAACTTTTACCGTGTCTTTTTTTTTTCTTTCACTATATGGTTAATACACTTACTATAACATGCCAAAAGAACCCCAAATTGTATATTATTAATAAATATATCCTTATCTAAGTCATTTGGCCGAACCTTAGATTTTTAGGAATAAAATAACAATTAATAATATAATATTTGATTTAAAAACTATTTTGTGTCAATTTTGACACCATTTGATATATGATTTTTTTCAAAGTCATAACAGAATTATATGTTCGAACCAAGTTGATTAAATCAACAATAATATATCATAGTAACCTATAAAATTAGTGGAATTCATAAAAAGTCTTAAATTACATTTATTTTGGTATTTATAATATCAATTATGTCAATATTTCATTAATAAGATAATTACTGCATTATCTTTGTGTCATAAATAAGTTAACTTATTTGATGTCTAAAAATTACAAATAAAATACCATCATGTAGGAAATCTTTTTAGATTTCTAATGAATATTTACAATCGAATTTATCTTATGTACAACACTATATTCAAAATGTTTTGGTAAATATACTTTGATTTTAACTCTTTTAACTCTTCTTTGAATTAAATAATAATAAATGTCCTATCTAATCCAAGTGGGCCTAAATGATAATATTTTACACTTAAGGTTGTTTTTGGTCGAGATACACTTGTACAATAGAATTAGGACATGTGTTAGGGTAATATTAATATCATTCTTACCCTTAATTACCCTATTTACTTTTAACCGTGGTAAATAAAAGTAAAAAGTTACTATTCACCAAAAATTATTTTCATCTCATTGAACCACATTTTACTTACTGACATCAACCGTGTCTCTCGGATTTTTGAAATTACATTCACAGAAGCGGTAAAATTAAGTTTTATGAAAAATTCAGTTTTTTAACTACCACTTAGTAGTTTCACTATTCATCAAAAATTGATGTTTTTCAGAACAATGCCAAAATTTCATTCTAAGCTATATTTCATATTCCGAATTCAAAAATGAAGTCTATTTTACCAAATTCATAAAATAGAAGTTGCATTAATTAATTTTATAATTAAATCCCGCTGTTAAAACAAATAGCGTGTTTTTAAGAAACAATATCTATCAAAAGATTGACACTTGATTATGTCTGGTTTAAATGTGAAATTACATTCAATGACCAAAATTGTGTTAAATTGTAAAAATATAATCTAAATATACTTTAAAACCACTTAAATTAATAATTTATCACTATTAATTATTTCGATTAAAAAAGTTGTTTTTATTTATAATTTATTAATTTTCACTATTCATCAGAATATGAAAGTTATCCGAAAAGTACCAAAATTTCACCTTAGGCTAAATTCGATACTTCGAATCCAAAAATGAAGTCCATTTTGAGAGATAAAATTTTTAAAATTTAAAAAGTGGTTATTACTATTCATAACTGCTAGTTTTAATAATACTTTAATAGCATATCGTTGTTTCGTGAAACTCAGTATTGCGTACTACACATGCTATCGAGGAAGGTTGCGATTGCGTGTAATGCAAGACAAGTCAAATATGCGTGTTGTGCAAGCTCCTTTTGGTGTAGCGTACAACACAAGACATTAATAAAATTAAAAAGAATATTTTTCATAAAATCTCGGGCTGTTACATTCTACCCCCCTTAAAATGAATTTCGCCCTCGAAATTCGTCGGGGTTATAAATGGTTTACTATTCGAAAGTTTCTTTAATAGAAACCCACATCGTAAAAAGGAATATCAAAACCAATCTTTAAAAACAAAAATATGAAACGTAACAGTTACCCAAATAAACTAATCCCTGGGTTTCCACATAGGTGAAAATATGGATATGGAAGAGAAATCTAACCATCATGTTTTGATAGAGAGTGGTAGAGAACATTGCTATGGAAAAGCCAGCAATCACAAAGCCATAAATTTGTGACGATCTAAGGTACCATCTGATTCATCAGATATAAGATCACTAGGACAAAATTTTTGGTTTTCAAGATCGTTTCCCTAAAGTTAAAGAATTTGAATTAGAATAAATACTTACATTATTTTGGTACAACCTCACTGTTGTTCGTGCCTTGAACAATTTCCACTTCATCTCTTAAATAAATGAAGTTGAATTTGTTATTCGTGAAGTGTTAGCAGATCATGTGATAGAATGACGGGTCATTCCATCTGTCTCAAAAAAGGTTAGAAAATGTTATTAAATATACATAAGTCATTCTATAGTGAGATTAATCATATATGGTTCCTAAAATGGACTTATACTTCATATATCATACTGCTTAATATAATAAAACTAGTTTCTACTAAACAGGGACTTCCTGTAGGTCAGTGGTAGGCGATAAAGGCCAGTCGCACTTCGGTTGTGGGTTCGATTCCCACAGCCTTGTCCGACGCGATGGGTTGTCGCCCGTCCTGCAGGTTGTCCTTTTTCTAAAACTATATTACTATAACATCCCATCAATAATATAGAAAAAACTTCTATCCTTAAATAATACTAACTTATGTCCAACATAATCCATTCCAATATTTAGGCTTATCCATAATACTGCAGTCCACTCTCATAACATAGTGAAAATGATTACCAGAGATTTAATACCATCGTTGATCCCCATATAGCATAAGATATGTTTTTTTTTGTCACATTCCAAACATTCAAAGTCCTTAATCATGTATTCTCTTGAATACCCATTGAAACTTAGTGAAAACATGAATGTAGTTAAAAGTTAACACTTTCCACATATCAAAATCCTCAAAATTCTATACACTCAAACCATGATATCACTTAGTCCTTATATCAATCATGATATCATGAATACTGTTAAACATTTCATTTTCTCGTTTTCCCTTCATTATGCACATAATATCTCAATCACTTTGAATACCACATTAGACCAATACATAAATATTCCAATATTCCATGATACAACATTATTTTGGAATCCCATTACATAAACACTTAATCATTCCACCACATCGTTTTCATATTCAACATTTCCAATAGTGATCGCATGTGACTTCCCTTTGTACTTTGCCTTAAGTGGTTGCTCATGTCGATCATCACTAACCCTTGGATTAGGGAATTTATTAGCATAATGCCCCATTTCCTTGCACTTGAAGCATTGAAGTGTTGGTTGTGTGTTCTCTGCAGTGTTTTCTTTATTCACATCATTAGAATCCCTTTTTCCATTACTTCGACACTCAGCTTCTCGATGACCTTCTTTTCCACACTTAAAACATTTTCTAGTCCCTTTAAGACAATCTCCACCATGCTTCTTTCCACACTTTGTGCATAAGGAAACATTCATCTTATTTTCACCATTATTCTGAAATTTCTCCTTGAACTTCATCTTTCGTTTCTTGTCAAAACCATAAGATGGATATGTAACACCAACTTCCATTTCTACCTTGATAGCACAACACACAATTTCTTCATAGATACTGAAGTCTCTTATAGCTAATTCCCTTCGAAGACTTGGTTTTAAGCCACTGAAAAATCGATCAACTTTACTTTCAGGTTGGATGATAATTCCAGATGCATACCTTGCAAGTCTTGTAAAATTTGCTTCATATATACCAACAGATTCATCATCCTTCTGCTTCAGCTCAAGAAACTCCTTTTCCATCTTTGTTCGAAGAATACGAGGGAAGTACTTACTGAAAAAACAAGTTCTTGAACTTGTCCCATTCCATGGACTCAATTTCTTCTCTTGGCCTCGTATTCTTGATAAGATTCCACCATTGATCAGCTTCACCTTCCAAACGATATACTTCTAAGATGACTTTATCATGTTCAGAACATTGAAGAACTGAAAATATCTTTTTAGTGGTATTGATCCATTGTTCAGCAACAAGTGGATCAGAAGTCCCACTGAAAGAAGGTGGACGTTGCCTCATGAAGGTCTCAATAGAATATTGTTCCCTTCTCTGCTCATTTGGAAGTCCATAATGATTCATAGCTTGTGTAAGGATAGCAATAAGATTTTGCACTCCATCTCCCATAACATTTGTATGTTCAAGAGGACAATCATTGCATTGTCCATTGCATTGATCAACACGGTTCCTTCGGGTTCCAGCCATTGTCTAAAACCCAAAAAGAATAGTGTGAGAGTCAAAAATCATGCTAGGGAAAACAACATAATAAAGGGGGAGTACCTTCAATATCTAACATCTTAGGTTTAATTCTATGATCGTTAGCGTAGTTCTACCACTATAAACTATACTTATACTTAACCTTAGGGACATCCCTAGACATACCTTAGAAATATCTCTAGGGATCTCACTAACATTTTTGCATCCTAGTTTCCAAAGGTTGACTAAACCTTTCCTCTGATACCAACCGTAGAGACCCGTATCCGGACGTACATGGACATTACATTACTTTTGCGGAATACTTAGTACATAACAAAAACACACACACAAGGATCGTAATAGTTTAGTGTCTTTGGAAACTCGGAACGTAATCTTCTAATCGTGGTGAAAGATCTTCAATATCTCCCATAAAGATCTTCCCTTTTTTTTACCTAAAACCTTTCTTTATATCCTGGGGAAAAGAAAACATAAAAGGGTGAGCTCAAATTCTCAGTAAGGGTAAACAAAAGAAAAATCAATCACATCATATTCATAAGAACATAACTTTTGGAAATCTTAACCTGAAAAAGAGAGCATAATTTCATAACATGGGATAAATCATAGTAGTGAAATGAAATCCCAATAAGCATAACATAAAACATGAAACTTTGTGGCATACACACATAATCATAGAGAATCATTTCTTGTTAGTCATGACTCATTGCCAAGACTATCTTAGTGGACAAAGTCCCTTTCTGAATCGAGTCACCCTCGTTTCAGTCCTATTTCACTGAACCGGTATAACCTACCATTCCAGCCATGTCTATCTCATGAGATATGAAATATTTACCCATTGAATTGGAGGGAGATATAGGTCCCACCAATCTCATAATGATATCATTCTTATGTGTGCCACAAAATCATAAATCATACATCATTGCATAACCCATGTAATAAAATGGGATTCTTAAACATCATGCCATCATAATCCATAAACAATTGATATCATTTCATCATAAGAAAATTTAAACCATTTAAATCATAGAGAAATTTTACTTGAAACATACATATCAAATAACGTCATCTTAGATGGAAAATAGTTTCGAAAAAACACTTGAAATGAATTCTTGAGGAAAATATCCTTTATTCTTTAAAAACGCTTTTCCTTTCTTAATATGTCATACAATTATAAACTAAAAGAATTTGATTAAAAATAAACTTGAAAAATTTTAAAGGAAGATTCTTGGAAATAATGTTTTAAAAATCCATTCATGTCGTATAAGTTAAATAAAACATTCTTCGTACTTTTGTCGGAAAAGTCAAAAAGTACCTCGTACGAAAAACGACAAAAGATTTCTTTCACATTCTTTACTAAAAACTCACCGAAGGGTAAAATTGAATTTAAACTATTGTAAGTGTATGGAAACAATATTACATATTGAGGTAACATGGATGTGGATGATAAAATACACCCCAATAAATACTTACGAATAAACAATCTCGGATAAAAATGAGATTGTGATATTTCCCTTACCTTAGGTCCGACTTGCTTTGTAAGTGTCCGAACCTCCTGTATAATGATTTAAATCATGTTATTGACTTATTCCAGAATCATATTCATTTTTATTATATCATATATGGTCCACTTATGACTTTATATTACCCGTTCTTTTGTAAATTCATGTTAAAGTAGCGTTTTGGGTAAAATCGTCTCATTTGTCGTTCGTGTTTTTAACTTGTAATTATTAATATGATTACTTGGATCATGATTACTTATATAAAGAATGTAAAACATGATTTATATATAATATATATTCAGAATATATATATATATATAATATATTGATAAATGGAATGAAATACACCGTTCATGGAGACGGTAGTCCGTACGTACGCATGAACGCTGTTTTCGTTTCCTTATTGAATTGAATGGAATTAAGTAGATGACATAAATATACATAAATCCAGTATCATTATTATGTCATATATTTCATTAGTACTTATTATATATACTTTATAATCATTCATGAATGTTTAATCATTGAGAATGAATCTCATCGCGTCGTGGAGACGGTAGTCCGTACATACGCACGAGCGATGATATCATTCCCATGGTCGTGGAATTGTGTTGAAGTGTAAGTATACTATTTCAGTATCAATATCACTTTATAATAATCATGTATAGTTACTCATTACATCATTATACCCATCCAATTAAGGTGGTGACGTAAAATAGATTACACCACGGCGTGGAGACGGTATTCCGTACGTACGCACACGCGGTGATTTCCTTTCTCCGTAGGATGGATAGAAGGTTAATTAGAGTTGTTTCATATTTATAATAACATATCAGTATATAAGAAATACTGATGTTATTACTTTATCATGAAACAACTAAAGAAGAAGAAGTTAAAGAAGAAAGAAATTGAAAAGATCGGTAATGGATATTACCTTTTCTTTGGAACACCTCTTTGAATCCTCCACTTAGGGAACTAAGATTGGTCTTTGAAGAAGAGAAGGACCTCTAGGATTATTCTAGGGAAGTGGAGAAGGGATTTTTTCAGGGGTTGGCCGAGATTGAGTGCTCAAATTGGTGTGAGGAGGAGGGGGAGGAGGTTCCCTTTTATAAGGGAGGAGAGGGGCACTTTAGGGATATCTCAAAATATTATTTTATATTAAAGTCAAAATCGGTTTATAATGGTTCCAAAGGGTCTTATTTCGAATCTAAAGTGGGGATGGGTCGAAATACTATCATCCAATAGGAGTTAGACAAGTTTAGGGTATTATTTTAACCTTATAAATTAGATTTAACTCTAAGTTAAATAATTTAACTTTTACCGTGTCTTTTTTTTCTTTCACTATATGGTTAATAAACTTACTATAATATGCCAAACGAACCCCAAAGTTTATATTATTAATACATATATACTTATCTAAGTCATTTGGCCGAACCTTATATTTTTAGGAATAAAATAACAATTAATAATATAATATTTGATTTAAAAACTATTTTGTGTCAATTATGACACTATTTGATATATGATTTGTTTGAAAGTCATAACAGAATTATATGTTCGAACCAAGTTTATTAAATCAACACTAATATATCATAGTAACCTAGAAAATTATTGGAATTAATAAAAAGTCTTAAATTACATTTATTTTGGTATTTATAATATCAATTATGTCAATATTTCATTAATAAGATAATTACTGCATCATATTTGTGTCATAAATGAATTAAATTATTTGTTGTCTAAAAATTACAAATAAAATACCATCATGTAGAAAATAGTTTTATATTTCTAATGAATATTTACAATCGAATTTATCTTATGTACAACCCTATATAAAAAATGTTTTGGTAAATATACTTTGATTTTAACTCTTTTAACTCTTCTTTGAATTAAATAATAATAAATGTCCTAATCTAATCCTAGTGGGCGTAAATGATAATATTTTACACTTAAGGTTGTTTTTGGTCGAGATACACTTGTCCAATAGAATTAGGACATGTGTTAGGGTAATATTAATATCATTCTTACCCTTAATTACCCTATTTACTTTTAACCGTGGTAAATAAAAGTAAAAAGTTACTATTCACAAAAATTATTTTCATCTCATTGAACCACATTTTACTTACTGACATCAACCGTGTCTCTCAGATTTTTGAAATTCCATTCACAGAAGCAGTAAAATTAAGTTTTATGAAAAATTCAGTTTTTTAACTACCACTTAGTAGTTTCACTATTTATCAAAAATTGATGTTTTTCAGAACAATGCCAAAATTTCATCCTAAGCTATATTTCATATTCTGAATTCAAAAATGAAGTCTATTTTACCAAATTCATAACATAGAAGTTGCATTAATTAATTTTATAATTAAATCCCGCTGTTAAAACAAATAGCGTGTTTTTAAGAAATAATATCTATCAAAAGATTAACACTTGATTATGTCTGGTTTAAATGTGAAATTACATTCAATGACCAAAATTGTGTTAAATTGTAAAAATATATTCTAAATATACTTTAAAACCACTCAAATTAATAATTTATCACTATTAATTATTTCAATTAAAAAAGTTGTTTTTAATTATAATTTATTAATTTTCACTATTCATCAGAATATGAAAGTTATCCGAAAAGTACCAAAATTTCACCTTAGGCTAAATTTGATACTTCAAATCCAAAAATGAAGTCCATTTTGAGAGCTAAAATTTCTAAAATTTAAAAAGTGGTTATTACTATTCATAACGGCTAGTTTTAATAATATTTTAAAAGCATATCGTTGTTTCGTGAAACTCAGTATTGCGTACTACACACGCTATCGAGGAAGGTTGCGATTGCGTTTAATGCAAGGCAAGTCAAAGATGCGTGTTGTGCAAGCTCCTTTTGGTGTAGAGTACAACATAAGACATTAATAAAATTAAAAAGAATATTTTTCATAAAATCTCGGGCTGTTACATTAGACCCCAGTAGTTCCTGTTCCGATCTCCCAGTCCACACCCTTTCTATGTGGGCCTAGGATCGAGGTGATTCTCTTGTGGAGGTTTTGGGGACAACTAGAGTCAGTGCCCAGTTCAAGAGCACTATTATGGGGGTGGGAAAGTTCTCCGCCTAGCATAACAGTAGGAGTTTCTAGCCAGACCTTTTCAGTAACTACAACAGGGGTAGTGAGCTCCCGCTCCTCCTAGAGTAGAAGTTGCAGGAAGAGGCTGAACTAAGGGCACTCCTTAGGGACCTCGACCAGAACATGGTCGGGGAGGCATATGAAAACCTAGGAGAAGAGGAACTGGGTTTGGGAAGTTTAATTCCATGGAGGCATAGTTCTGGAAGGGCCAAAGGTCATTTGAGGTACAATCGGTTTGTTTAGCACTTTTTCGTGGGCCTTGTTTGATTTCAGAGCTTTGCACTCCTTTGTTATGCCCAGTCTAGCCCTTGCCTTGGGCATAGACGTAGAGAGATTCTCAATTCCCATAGTGATGAGTGTCCTAGTTGGGGGTCAGACCTGCCTGTTTTATGTATGTCGGGGATTAATACTAATGTTGGGGTCACATCAATCGAGCATGGATCTCATTCTGCTGCAAATGTAGCTATAAAATGTCGTCATGGGCATCGACTGGTTGTTTTCCATGCACGCTACTATCAAATGCTTCTACAGAATAGTCATGTTCTTATATATGGGTGTCCTGCGTGTATCCTTCTTTGGCGAGTAGGGTTTCCAGGAGGCCAGCCAATATTTGGAGCCCCTTCATTCCTGGTTAATGGAGCTGTTAGTGAAATCAGTTGACTCAAAGATGGTGGATGTTCTGGGGATTATGAGTGAGTTCTTAGACATCTTCCCTGAAGTGGTTGTAAATCTACCCCCTCATCATGATTTTGAGTTCAGGATAAACATACAACATGGTGACCATCTTATTTTGATGGATCCCTATCGAATGTAATCTTATAAGTTGTGAGAGTTGCATATTTAGGTTGATGAACTGATGAAGAAGGGTTTTATCCAACTAGGTGCATAGCCATGGGGTGCTCTAGTCTTGTTCACGAACAAGTCAGATAGTGGTCTCAAGTTGTGCATAGACTTACAAAGACTAAATTAAGTGATGTTTAAGAAAAATTTCCCTCTTTTGAGGATTGATGACCTTTTTGACCAGTTGAAGGTAGCATGTTGGTTATATAAGATTTACCTGTGGTCAGGATATCACTAGTTGAGGGTGAAGGAGGGTGAAATCTCAAAGACTGCTTTCATATGGAGGTACAGACACTTCGAGTTCATGGTCATGTTGTTCGGAATTACAAACACACTAGATTGGTTCATGGGGAACATGAAATCTAGTTTCTGTTATTATTTGGACCGGTTCATAGTCATGTTCATTAACAACATCCTTTTCTACTCAAGATTAGAGGAGGCTCACGTCGAGCATATGAGGATGGTTTTGGAAGTCCTCCAACGCCAAAATCATTCTGGACATGAGAGGTGCACTTCCTTGGACCCATGGTGTCCCAGTTGAAAATAATAGTAGACCCATCAAAGGTTGAAGCATTTGTTTCTTGGGAAACACCCAAGAATGTGGTAGAGGGTCATAGTTTCCTGGGTCTGGCAGGTTACTATAGGACGTTCATACCAGAATTATCTCTATTTTCATAACCTTTTAGAGGCTTGACCTAAAAATACCCATTTTTGTATAGAACGAGATGTTCCATGCATATTTTTTTTACCTGAAGTGAATGCTGGTTAGTTCCCTAGTATTGAGGTTTCTTGAAGAAGGGGTAATGTTTGAAGTGTTTTGTGATTACTTCGTTCTAGGATTTGGGTTTGTTATGATGTAGTATTGGGGAGTGATCTCTTATGAGTCTAGGTAGTTACATCCTCAAAAACTTAACTAGGGCACCCACGACCAGGATCATGCAGCGGTTGTGTCCTCATTGAAGTTGTGGTGGAATTACCTCATTTGGGAACACATGATGGTCTATACAGATTAGAAGAGATTGAGTTGTGTCTTCTCCCAGCGAGACCAGAAATTGTAACAACTAAGGTGGGTGGAGTTTTTTCAGGAATATAACTTCAATAATTCCTACAACTCTGGAAAGGGGAACATTGTGGCCGATTCCTTGAGTGGGAAGTCCCAAAAGGATGTGGTTCAGGTGTCAGCAGATGCTTGGAATGTAGTACAACAGTTGGCTAACTTGCACCTGGATACAAGGGTGGGGGATGGTAGAGGATATTTGTTTCAGATGATAGTGAAGTATTCCTTGGTACGAAAAGTGGAGGAGTCCCAGTGGGCAGACTTAGTGGCTAAAGTGATGTGTGGCCATGTTAGACAGGGTGATGCTCTGGAAGGATGGTCAGAATATGGTTAGAATCAGATGTTGTTTTGTGGAAAGCTATCTGTATCAGAGAAAATGTAAGAGAGTGTTCTAAGTGAGTTGCATAAATCAACCATGGCGATACAACCATGAGTTTCCAGGAAGTACCAGGGCTTGAGGGGTATGTTTTAGTGTCCCAGAGTAAATAAGGAATTGGCGGAGTTTGTAGAAATGTGCCTCGTGTGTCAGAAGGTGAAGGCTGAAAACTCTGTTCCCAGTGGTTTGTTACATCCTATAGATTTATCCGAGTGGAAGTGGGATGACATATCAATGGATTTCGTCATCGGACTACCCAGGGTTCAAAGAGGTTTTTATGCTATTTGGGTTGTGGTAGACTGGCTGACAAAATCAGATCACATCCTGGAAATCAAGGAGTCGAGTGAGGTGGATGCATTATCATACTATGAGGTGGTGTAGTTAAATAGAGTTAACATAAATATCATTTCATATCGGGATACATGATTCACTTCAGAGGTCTAGAAGGGATTTCAGTGTGCTTTTGGCACCCAACTATGCCTTTGCACTACATTCCACCCTCAGATGGATGTCCAGATAGAGAGGACCATCCATATGTTGGAGGATATGATGCTATCATGTGTTTTGGAGTTTGGTGGATCGTGGGTATGACATATTCCTATGGTAGAGTTTTCCTACAATAATAGATGTCACTCTACCATTGGCATGTAACCGTTGAATCCTTGTATGGGATACCATGTCATTCACCCTTGTGATGGACAGAGGTTGGGGAGGAAGTTGTTCTTGGCCTGGAGGTAGTGCAGAGCACAATGAAAAAGGATCAGCTTTTTCTTGAGAGGATGAATGTGACTCATGACCTGAAAAAGTTGTATTCCTATCATAGGAGGATACCTTTGGAGTTCGAGGTTGGAGACCACATGTTCTTAAAGGTCTCCCCTCGGCGTGGGCAGCAAAGGTTCTACATGGGGAGTATGCTTTCTCCCACGTTCATTAGACCCTTCAAGGTGTTGAGATGAGTCAGCAAGGTGGCGAATCAGCTGGCACTACCACCACCGCTAGAGAGGTTCCTCAATGTCTTACATGTATCTTAGCAATTAAGTTATCTACATGATGACTCCCACATCCTTGACTGGGGAGAATTTTATATGAAAGACGACACAACGTTTGTGGAGAAACTGGTGAGAATCGAGGATCATAAGGAGAATGTGATTTGTGGGTGGACCATTACCTTGGTCTGTATGTTGTGGATGCATGGTTCCCTAGAGGAAAGTACCTAGGAATAGGAGGAACAAATATATAACCAGATCCCTGAGCTGTTTTGAGTTTTGAATTTGTGTTTGTTTTTTACTTGGATGTGATGTAATGCTTGACCTTGTTATCTTGGAAATGAGATGTTTTCCTTATTCTCTAAATGTGTGTAAAAAGTATCGCTATGGGGAGGGGAGGACCTGATACATAATAAATATGCATTAAGATGGAGGAAATTAAACTCATGTGGGTATGTTAGTTCCACCCAAAGAGGATAGAAACATGTCATGGGAATATAGACTCTCTAATATGTGAGTCTGGATGTGTGACCCTTATATGATTTTATGGTTCCTTGGGGGAGAGGATACGTAGTGTATCCATAGTTTTTTAGGAGATAGGTGAGCGAGAGGTGTTCCTGGATGTTTAGGTTTTGTTCTATCCTTGGAACAACTCGGTGTGGGTTATCCATGAGAGGTATCTTATGAGGTGATTGTTCGGAGCCCTATATTTTCTTCGGGTTTACTCTTCAATTATCTAGGGAGAGAACAGTTTGATAGGTTACTAATGTAATGGCCCAAACCATCCTGGTCTATTAATTTTCCAAATTTTGGTGTTTTGGGTATCATGGGGACTATCAGTGACTCATTAATGTGATTGCCAAATTTCAGTTTGAATGAACAGTTGCACTGATCAGCGTCAGTGGTACCAATGGGCATCCGTGGCACGAATCAACATTGGTGGCACCAATGAACGTCAATGGCAACGATCAGCTTCGGTGGCGCCAATGGGAATCAGTGGCACTAATAGGTATCAGTGGTACTGATGGGTATCAGTGGAACCGACAGGTGTTGGTGGCGCCGATGGTCATCAGTGGCACCGATGGGTCATCTGTAGGACCAATCGACATCAGTGCTAGGGAGACTGTGTGAGGGAGACGATGTGAGGGTGATGGTGTGAGGGAAACAGTGCCAGGGTGACAGTGCCAGGGTGACGATGCCGGGGTGACGGTGCGAGGGTGATGGTGTCAGGGCAACAATGCCAAGGTGGCCGTGACTCACCTAATGGCGATTCATTCCCAGTTTTTATAGGAATTTCCAATCTCACTCTAGTAATTTATTATTTAATGATAAAGTGTTTTAAAACCCCTTTAAAAGACCTTTTAGCCCCATAAATTATGCTTTAAACCCCCAAGAGTTGGGTGATCCTTGAGTTAAAAAAACGTGGAGCCTTTTACCCAGTGCCACACCCCTTGTAGTGTTTTACAATTTGCCAAGTTTACACTTTTTTCACCATTTAATAAAAATATATTAACTCACAACTATTATATCCATCATCTTTGAGGAGAATTATTAAATCTAAATTAATCCTAGTGTGTGAAACCGCCGAACCTCTTGGTCGGTCCATGATGTGAATTTTTAAGTACTTCAAAACTCTCTCCCTAATTTTAGAATATGGACTCTTCTTAAGAAGATATCCTCTCTTATTTTCCTTTTGGCATCTATTAGTGCGCCTAGAGACTTCTTTTCGAGAGAAATAATGTGCCCATGATATAGAAGGTATATACATTGGGTGAGTATATAGTTTTACACAGTATGGAAAACCAAAAAATCTCGTGCACAACTAGGGAGGCGTTATAATTCCCTGTGAGAATGTAAAGGTTACCAAATCATCCAACAATGAAAACTAACCGCCAAACCCCACCAAGGAATGCTCCCTAAATAACTAAAACAAGTTAAAATAATAGAAATATCATATCAATATTTCGGTACCCTACACCGCTTTCCCACTGGTTATTTAGAACATTCTATGCATCAGAACTCCCCCACAGATCCGAGTGTAGTCCCACTGCCGCCCCCAAAGACAACAACCACATAGGCCATCCCAACCGTACGTTCTTCCCGCCCACAAGCACCTGGGCCACCACACGATCACCTAACCACTCTCGTAGACACCTGGTCCACAAAAACCACCACTACTCTCAAAGAGACCTAGGATAGAATGAACACTTCTTTTCCCAAAGACACCTAGGCATCATGCTGAAGACACTTGAGAAAACAACCTACCTGCACATGCTTGAGAAAACCACCACAACACCACCCTGGATGAAGTGTCTTGGGCCATAAGGAAACTTAGGCAGTTACAGTCGGCCCAGAGAGTCTTGGGATTCTCGGGAGAGGGAACATAAAGGATCTAATAACCATCCACTCATAAAATGGTGGGAAAAAAATCCTCCCCGTGAGATGGGGGTGTTCGGCACAAAGTGCTTTACACGTTTGGGGTGCATATAATAAACACAAAAACTAAATATTATTCATATAGGTAAAACATGCGCTTATCTCAACCAAAGGGTCCCAAAGAAGACCACCAGACTGCACACAACGACTTTTCTACAATCCATACATGCAAAGAAAAACACCACATCCACACCCAAAACACCATCAATTCCTAGAAAACAATTCCCCTATTGTACCTGTTTTTGTTTTCATGTTCATGTGATTATTTTCTAAAACACTCCTCCACTATCGGGATACTAACAGGCATAATCACAATCCATAAACACCAAATTAATGGAAAATGGACAAGCATGAATTTAAGCAGTCACAACCAGTTCTCTTGTAAAGTCACAACTACAAAATGGATCTATGATATCCCTCGAAGTACTGGAACTTAACCAAGCCCCCAACATACCAACTCTACACAACTTCTGATTTACAAAACAAAAGATTCTCAACCAGAACAAGGCAAGTGATTTTTGATATTTGGACACAAAATTTATTGTGTACATTATTTTTATTTGGTTAAATTGGGAGATCAAACATGAGATCTTATTCATCATTCATCCATTTAATAAACCAAGTTTACGTGATTAACCAATTTCTATGATACATTCAATAAATCACAAGATTCTCCATAAAAACAAAGTTTCATTAGTGCACAATAAAGAACCACCAATAACCATTATTTTCAGTGGACATAAGCCCATACAAATCAAAACATAAAAAAAGGCATAAAATAGATTTATCATCAAATTTAACACCACTTAATTCTTTAACAGTACGTTTATTTTCCTCGATAGAGTCGGTTTCATCTATTTCACGAGGGAACACCATCACACCCACCCTACATGATGCACAATTGAGAGAGACAAATAAAAAAACCCATACTTGGATGATCAATGATAGAAGATGTTTCCTTATGCCAAGAACTGGGGATGCACAAATTACAGAGGAAGAACTCCGAAGACTCGATGGATGATCAGGAAGGGCTCCCACATGGGTGCATGATTCTTCTAGGAAGGAAGTCTCCAAGATCACTAAGATAAATTAAAAGGAAAATTATAGAGGATCTTGGCTTAAGAAGAGGAGAGATCATAAATTAGGGAGACAATTTCAAGGTACTTAAAAATTATAATCGTTGATCAACCATGTAGTTGGGTGGTTTCACATGTTGCATTTATTGAGATTTAATAATTCTCCTCAGATATGGTGGAGAAAACAGCTTTGAGTTAATATATTTCCTTTAAACAGAGAAAAATGCATAATGAGGGAGAATTGTAAAACACTATCAGGGTTGTGAAACTACATAAAAAGCCACACGTGATGGTAACTCCCAGATCGCCTGAATCATGGGGGATTAAAACAAATTTTATTGGCCCAAAAGGGTTTTGAAAGGTGTATTAAAATTTTTTTACTTCAAACTATGTGTTTCTAGAAAGGGAATGAAAAGTCCTGGATAAACTGGGAATGTCTCACCGTTAGGTGTGTCACCATCGTCCTAGCATTGTTTCCTAGGCACAGTCGCCTAGGCACCGTCGCCCTAGCACCATCACCCTAACACCATTCCCTAGAACAGTCACCCTTGTATCAATACTGATTGGTGCTACAAACGACCCATCGGTTCCACCGACAGTCGTCGATGCCACCAATTTCCATCGATTCCACTAAGGCCCATTAGTGCCACTGATGCCCGTTGTTTCCACCTATTACCATCGATTCCCCCAATTTAGACCCCCAAGATTCAGATAATCCTTGAGTTACAAAAATTTGTGGCCTTTTACCCTGTGTCACACCCCTTATAGTGTTTTACAGTTCACCCATGTTACACATTTTTCTCAATTTAAGGGAAATATATTAACTCACCTCCATTATGTCCCCCATTTTTGAGGAGAATTATTAAATCTCAATTAATCCTAACATGTAAAACCCCCCAACCACATGGCTGAGCCATGATCTGAATTTTTTATGTTTTTTGAAATCTCCTCCCTGATTTTTGTATCTGGACTCTTCTTAAGCCGAGATCTATTCTTTTCCTTCATGTTTCTATTAGTTATCCTAGATAATTCCTTCCTAGATGAATTTTGAACCCATTATGGAGCCCTTCCTTCTCATCCATGGGGTTCTCATAGTTCTTCCTCTGCAATTTGGGCATCCTAGTTCTAGGGGTGAGGAGAAAACTCCAATCATTGATCATCCAAGTAGGGTTTGTTTCATCATCTCATTTTTGTAACATGTAGGGTGGGTGTGATGGTGTTCCCTTGGGATGTAGATGAAACCATCTCTAAAATGGATATATAAAAAATATTAAATAATGAAGGGGTGGAAAATATATTGATTTTTATGTGTTATGCCTTGGTTTTTATGTTTTGATTTGAATGAGATTATGTCCCTTGAAAATAATGGTTGTTGGTGGTAATTTCTTATGTGCTAATGAGACTCTATTTTTCTAGATATTATTGTGATTGAATGGATGTATCATGTAAACTGGTTAGTCAAATAAATTTGGTTGATTAAATGGATTCCTGATGAATAATTTCCCCTGGGTGATCACCCTAGTTAACCAAATGGAAAGAAGGCACTTAAAGAATGGTGTAGACAAATATGAAAAATCCCTTTCTCTATTATGGTTGAGAATTTATTGTCTTGTAAATCATAGGTCATGTGGAGCTGGTATGTTGGGGCTTGGTTTGGTTCTAGTGCTTCGAGTGATCTCATAGATCCGTTTTTTATTGTGACTTTACAAGAGAATCGAGTGTGAATGATTAAAATCATGATTGTCTGTTTTTCGTTCAGTAGTTGTTTATGTATTATGGTTATGCCTGTTAGTATCCTGGTATTGGAGGAGTGTTTTAAAAAGGAATCACTCGAAAATGAAAAAATGGGTATATTGGGGGAATTGTTTTCTAGGAATGGATTGTGTTCTGGTTGTGGCTATGGTGTTTTTTGTTCATGTAGTGATATCAGCAAGAGTGGTTGTGTAATGGATGGTGGTCTGCTTCGGGGCCCTTAGGTTGGGATGAGTGCATATTTTACGTATATGAATAATATTTAGTTTTTGTTTCTCTTATATGAACCCCACACATGTTTATTACTTCATGCAGAACACCCCCATCTAATGGGGCATGGTGTTTTTCCCAACATTCTATGAGTGGATGATTATTTACTCTTTTTGGCTCCCTCTCCTAGGTAGCCCATGACTCTCTGGCAAGATATGATGGCCTATGGTTTATTATGGACCAACACTCTTTGGACATGGTGGTGTTGTGGTGGTTGTCCTAGGCGTGTGGGGGTAGGTTGTTTTCCTAAGTGTCTTCGGGATGAGTCCCAAGTGTCTTTGGGCGTAACGATGGACATTCTATCCTGGGTGTCTTCAGGAATAGTGGTGGTTTTTGTGAACCAGGTGTCTACAGTCATGGTTATGTGTTGTTTTGGTGGCCTAGATGTTTGTGAGTGGGATGAATGTATGGTTGGGATGGCCCATATGGTTGTTGTTGGGGGCGGTAGTGGGACTGTAGTGGGATCTTATGGGGGAGTTCTGACATGTAGGATGTTCAAAATAACCCATGGGAAAGTGTTGTGGGTAACCAAATATTGATGTGCTATTTCTATTAATTTACCTGATTTATGTTATTTAGGGATCGTGCCTTGGTGAGGCTGGGCGAGTAGTTTTCCTTATTAGGTGTTTTTTACCTTTAATTTCACATAGGGAATTATAATTCCTCCCCATTTTTGAACGTGAGATTTTTGTTTTCCCTAATGTGTATACCTATATACTCACCCTACATATATATGAAACTGCTTTTAGGTATCCAAGAGGACTTCAGGGATCATGAAGAACCTTACTAGCTTGGACATCAGGAAGAATGTAGTTGCTACTTGTCTTGTCTTTTGGTACTTCCTTTCAGTGTTTTCTTGTAATTGTATCAATTTATTTCGAACATGCATATGATATTGGGTTTTTTCCATACATTAACATTAAATATTTTTGATTTTTTGGGGATTAAAATATTATCTCCTGATCTTGTTCTACAAAAAGGGTAATACCTTTAATACTACAAGAGAATATATACAGTTGGAACTAGTAACTACTCTGAGGCCTATTGAAGGTGAGACTCGGGGGTCATTATCTCTCCTTAAACATGAAGAAAGAAGGGTCTGGAAGATTTTTGTCCCCTCTCTCATCTTGTTGAAGGTGGGTTGTGACATTTTACAACGTTGGTAGGGAATTGTTTAAACCTATATGATGGATATGTGAAGTAATCAAAACATTCACATGTAGAATCACAACACATCACTTTTACATGGTTCCCCATTAGGGGATATGACCAAGTAGCATACACTGATAGGTTTCCAGTTGTACCAAATTCCACTAATCATCACTAGATATAGATTACAATTATTTGGGCACAGTCACAATGTCCTAGGCACACTGCCTAAAGGTTCAAGGATAGCTCACTGCTTTCCTCAGATTATTTCCGTAGACTTCCAATGGCTCACTACCTTTGAGAGGTCTGCACTCAGTTTATCGACTTGAAGGTCGCCTAAGCATATTTTCATGAAAGTCTTCATCTCTGGTCATCACAAGACACTTATTGCATCTGAGTCCCGAATTAATTCTCTTTTATATTCAGTTTTTACATTTAGTGCAATTACTGAATACACTAAAACTTATTCTTCTTTTATCTACAATCAATTACTCCCTTTATGATGTTTCTGCTTCTACAAATTGTCCCTGATTCTTCAGAATGTCTTTGATATGTGTACTTCAAGTGCTCCATATATCACACCTGCCCTGTGTACCACCCATGCTTTGTGTACCGCGCCTGATCCGCGTATTGTCTCCATGTACCACCTTAGTGTACCGCCTCCACGTACCACCTCTACGTATCTCCATGGCACAACATTTCCTCCTTCTATGGACTTCTTCTTAAAAATTTTAGAGTTATCTTATCTCATACATACCACTTTTTCCTACATAGAATATATTTTATGGACTTATCCTTCTAATTTCGCAAATGTTTCGTCTTTCGTGTACTATGTTGTCCTAAGCAGAATCTCTCTCATGTACCACTTTCAGACCTAGATAGGTTCTTACACAATGATGATATTTTCTTATTGAATTCACTCCCACTTTAATGATGGTATTATCACTCCATATATAAGAAAATAACTCCTAAAATTTCTCTAATCTATTTTACCCAAATTTTCAATGTGGGACAATCGACACTGCATTTTGAACTCCATCTACATACTATAATCCTCCACCACATACCATTAACCTTTCTCATACTATAAGATAGCTGGTACACATATCACATCTCTTCCACCAATGATGATCCATATCACATATGGTAACTCCTTCCACCATAAACATATTTTGTTACCATGACTCATTCCGCAAGATGTCTTGTGTACCATTTTTGCTACATGGTACGTGGACTAAAACTGTTCATGGACATGGTACATGGTCCATGTTCCAAGGTATGCTGTTTTCTTCTTTTGTCGATTTACTTCACCATTCCACATCTCATTCACTCCTCTGTAGAAATCCTTCAATTTCTGAAAACAAAATCCCAATTTGGTGGTTCAAAAATTTAGAAACCGTTGGGAAATGACACCACCATAAATATCTACTTTGGAAAGAACACCCATGATTCTTCACTATTATCTGGATTCTTCAACAGTCAATGAATTTCATCACAAACTCCTTCCATCATGATATATACTCTTTGAATGACCAGTTTTCAGATCGTTAGATTCTCCAGGGAAATTACTGCAACTTCCCAACATCATTGTCTTCCAGGAACATCAGTCTATCCAGTCAATATTAAATATGACTAGCATAATCTTCTTAGTCTAGTATGATTATTCTTTTATAGTAAAATATCTACATGATCCATCATGATATAATTAACATCTCTTTACATAGGCTATTTATTGGTCTCTTTGAATAGTGATATATTACATGATCACTATATAACTTCAAGATCTTAAATACTCTCTGATAGGGTTTCATTGTTTTAGACAATATATCACCTTTGATACATGTACATCAAGATTAAGATAAATTTGACAATCATCTGTATTTCATTCTCCATCATCCTTGGAGTTCCTCTTCATCACCTTCTTTATTTTGACCTATATTGACAACTATTGACAAAAAATACAATTTTCATATATGAATATGGTTCTAACAACCACCCCATTTTTATTTTGATGTCAATACCTTAAAGTTCACCTGAAATGAATATGTCAATATCAAAATGAGAAAATTCTGTCTTCCTTTTTTTATTATTCTTTATCTCCACCTTTTGAACATTAATTTCACTTACTCTCTCGCTTATTGAAAATAAAAAAAGTACATGGGAAAAGGGTATCGGTCCTTTCTTAGGAAATGATCCATAAATCATTTCACTTTATGTCTACTCAAGGAATGATTTATGTAGAAAACATGAAGATTTTTATTTAGAAAAAAAAGGCATCCATTATACATAGATCATGATACCTCATAATATGGAAACTCATATCCTTTTCTTCAAGGGATTTATAATTCCATTCCATGATGAAGATATTGAATGTGATAAGAAATAATCATCCTGAAACTTCTGCACTCACTTCATAAAATAGATCAAAAACATTCAAGTGAAATTGAAAGAATAGATGACCCTGGGGAACTTCCATTATTCTTATTTCAATAACTAATTCAGTTACTCCACCTTTGTAAAATAATATTCATCCTCAGTAACCAAGGATGAGTGATTTAGAAATTATATACCTTTTCCAAGGGAATTTTATTCAAGAAATTTCTAGAGTAATTGAATTTGATACCAACTGATGTTGACACTAATTAAAATAATATCTCTAAAAGCTTCTTCATTTGTCTCCCCCTCAAGGGAATCAATTCTCATCATCTTCATCAACGGTTATCCTTTATTATTTTAATCTTTGAATATAAATTGAATAAAATTCCAAGGATGTAAACATCTTCAACACAATTATCAATAGATAAAAACTTTCACTACTTCTTAGGTTTTCCCCATGAGAGCATGGTTCAACTTTAATTCCCATTATTATCAACAAAAATAAAATACTCAAATGATGAAGGGAATAAGGTGGTTAATTCATTCTTTTTCAATGTCATCAGAAAGGTTGTGATGGGTTCCTTGACCAAGATGCACCATTTTTTCAGTCTTCATGCTCGCATGTATGAACATCTTTTCTAATTCATGATCATGTGACATGGATCTCATCACATTTTATTCGGATATTTGTGCAGAGTCATTCTTATTAACAACCATCATGAACAATACATTCTTACTCCTTTTAAGGAAGGCTTTTTTTGTGGTATTAAGGTTAGACAAACTTTTTCAATGTGATAAGATTTCATATGTCTGTCACATGAAACTTATTTAACATGTGTGTTTCCTTTGGGTTTCACTCTCTCATTCGCTTTATCTTCATCATGTGAAAGTTTACCTTTTCCTTTAGAACCACCCTTGGTCTTTTCATCTTAATGGTTCCTTATTATTTCCAAATATTCTGGCCAGATGAAAAACATGACATTTGGAACTATTGTAGCAGGTTTGGATCATCGAAATAGGTTTATTTGAGTGTCATACCTTTTAGTTTCTATTTTGGATGAATTTCCCATTAATTTCATGGATTTAAAATATAAGGTCTTATCAGCTTTCCTACACGATATCATCTTGGGAAATTTGTATTCACAATATTTTTTTCTATCTTCTTCCCAAGGAAGGTGCTTCATAAATAGCTAGTGTTAGAGGTCTTATTTTCATATCAATTATGAAGTCTTATTTATGTGGGCATATAGCTACCTTGTGACCACTACCATTGCATACATTATAGATGCTATCAAGCATTCATAATCTATTTGTGGTAAAAAAAGCTTCTAAACCATCATATGTAGCTTCTTCTTCTGTAAATTTCTTCCCCATGAGGTAGGCTTAATTTTTGGTATTACATTATGAGGATTGTACCAATATTTCATAGAATAGTTCCCAAATCTGTTTCAACACCAATAATGAGAAAAAAATCATTATTCCATTGTATTATGTTGTTGGGCCATCATCTTGACTTTTGGTGCTTTTTGTGAAGAACCACCTTCCACATTATTCTTCCTATTCACCCTAGACATGTAGATAGGTAACTACTCACCATTAATCACCCATACTTGTTTTTAATTTCTCTTCTATCCTTTTTCCCTTATGGAAACATATTTTGAAACATGAGTACAATATGGTCTAGATTATACTTTATTATTCTAAGCTACTTGTGATAGATCAATGAGTGAAGCCATGATATTATAATCACATGTTGGAGGTATTTTGAATATAAGATCCTTTAGTGAACATTGAGTAACAACCAACACTATTTCCTAAGATAGAAAATCAAGAGTTGTCATAATCTTCTTGTCACATGTTAAAGGTATTTTGTCTTTAGAATCATCTAATAAGCATTGAGTACTAGAAGAAACTATTTAATTCTTTTGTGAAGTCTAAATACGCATCTTCTCAAGATTGGTCAATTAAGCATCCAATTCTAGAAATTTACTATTATGAATCAAATTTTTATCTTCAATCATAGTCATATTCTCTTAGAAATCCTTGTTCATTATAACAAATTCTTCATCATGGGACATCATTTTATTCTGAATCAAAGTGTCATGTTCCTTGATCTTCTTGGATATCCCTTCCAATTGTAGACCATTGAAATTAGTGAAATTTTTCAGTATCCTTTTAATCACATGGATCATTTCTTCAAGAGCCTTTCTGACTCTCTCTTCATCTTCAAATTCATTGAACCATTTTGATGTATTTATTTCATGTTTCCTCCTTGTTTCTTTAAAGGATTCAATCAGTTAGAGATATTATAGAATTTTGAAATTTTCTTTACCAATCCTTCCTATATAGAATCTGTTTCTTTTCTTAGCTAGGTAATTTCCTCCCACATACATTGAAATAGTCTACAAATACTAATGATCCTATCATTAGAGATTTCATAAAGGTATTATTTTAGTCTATCAATTTCTTCTGAGGCAAGATATTGATAAAGGATAAAAATACATACCTCTCGATCTCCTTGCTCTTTTCTTTCCAGGCCTATAACATCATCATTTTCTAAATGTCATAAAGAACCACAAGCTACCTCTTCTTTATACAACAACTACTTCATCATCTGCCTCTTCTCTTAATTTTTACTATTCATCATGGTATTCCGGGGCATAGACCTTTGATCAGAGATAAATGGACATTCACCGAGACTGCTCTTCATTATTGATTTAGGAAATAAACCTCAAATCCTCTTCTAAATATAATTACTAAAGAATACCCAAAATACGTAGAAATTATCACTCTAATACCAATTGAAGGACCGTAGACCACCCTGAGAGGGGGGGGGGGCAATTAGGGTGTCAACATTTTCTCTTCTTTACTAGGTCTTGTTCCCACGTTGGTAGGATCTTGTTTAAAACTATATGATGGATATGTAAAGTAATTAAAACATTAACATTTAGAAGGAAAACATAGAAATTTTACTTGGTTCATCACTAAGGGATATTCCCAGGGAACATATGCTGATAGGCTACTGGTAATACCTATTCCACTAATCGTCACTAGCTATAGATTATAAAGATTCAGAAATATTCACTCTATCCAAATCAAAATGCCTAAAGGTTATGGGATATCTCAATTACTCCCTCATATAACTTTTGTAGACTCCCCTAACTCACTACCATAGTGAGGTCCTCACTCAATTTATCGACTTGATGGTCGCTTCAATAGATTTGCATGAAATTCTTTGTCTCTATTTAATACGAGACACTACATGCATCAAAGTCCCGAATTTATTCTCTTTTATATTATATTTTCTTCTTTACTACAATTAATAAATTCACTAAAACATCTTCTTCTTTTTTATATAATGAAAAACTACCTTTATGATGTTTCTGGTCTTGGGAATTGTCCCTAATTCTATGGACTGTCTGTAATTTTCAAATCATACCTACTCTGCATACTGTGTCTACTCTACATACTGTGCCTTCAATGCAAAACAAGCCTACTCCACATACACCACCTACTCTGTGTACCGTGCCTGCTCCACATACTGCCTCCATATACCACCTCATCGTACCACCTCTGTGTACCGCCTCCACATACCACCACTACCCATCACCTTTGAGTACCTTTTCATTCTCCCATAGACCTATTCTTCAAATTATATGAATTATTTCATCTCCCTCATACCACTTTTTCCTACACAAATTCTCCTCTACGGACTTACCCTTCCAAATTCACAAACTATGTCGTATTTCACGTACCAATTCATCTTATGAAGAATCTCTCCAATGTACAAATTTCATACTGAGCTGAGTTCTTCCATTGTGATGGTATTAACTTATCAAATTTTCTATCACTTTAATTATGGGATTAACACTCCTTATATAGTAAAATAACTATGAAAATTTATCTAATTCATTTTATCCAAAAATTTAATGTGGGACAATCTTCACTGCATGCTGAACTCAATACACTTACTATAAACCTCCACCGCATACCGTTAACCTTACGCATACCATAAGATTGATGGTATGCATAATTCATATCTTCCTCTAATGACAAGCCAACTCGCATTCTTCAACTTATTAGGTCGCAATCCATTTTCAATATTTTGACCCGTTCCATGAACTGTCCTATGTACCTTTCCCGCTACATGGGATGTGGTCGTGAACCGTTCCCAGACATTGTAGGCAGTCCATTTCTTGAGGATTTCCGATTTCTTCCTTTGAAGATTTCTTTTTCCATTCTGTATCTCATTCAATCCTATACAAAAATACATACAATGCTAAAAAAATACCAATTTGGAGGTCCAAAAATATTTCAAACACTGGGAAATGGAACCCCAATAAATGTAGAGACCTTATCCTTTTAAAAAAAACATTACATGATTTTAAACATAATTATACATCCGAGTACAAGCCAAGGATTGTTAATTATAGTGTATTGGAAGACTAGGTACATAAAACAGAAAACATGGAGCTAAAAAACACTTCTTTATTTAATCTCCACAAAGAGCTCCTAAATTCCTTTGAGCACTTACATCATCATAGGGTACCTTGGGGAACACAAAAACAAATGAAGGAGCTAAATATCCTAGAATGGGAATGAACAAAAGCATACAGCTTAAGCACACGAGTTAGGTGGAATTACATAATGATATAAAAAGCATGGAACATATGAAATCATATCACATAATCATGGGACCATATAAAAATGTAATTATATAAATGTGAAAAAAAATAAAAAAATGTCTTTAGTACGAGTCAAGTATAACCTTCGATCCTTTTTCCCAAAGTAGTACGGGTCAAGGCTAACCACCAACCTCGTTTCCCATTGCAGTACGGATCAAGGATAACCATAAATGCCATTTCACATTTCATCTCATGATACTTAACATTACATAATGAATTAGACCACCATTTGGGCCCACCCATCACAACATTTTCATGAATATGTTTTCCACATAAATAATCTTACATTATCAACCTTACATAAACATAAAGGAACCCATGGAAAGGAATTGGGCACCTAAATTAGGACACAATGAACAATGAATGGGCGTATCATGAAAGTGTCCATTAAAGAAAGGTATTATATCATACATGGACGTTCATAAGGTAAAATTGGAACATAACATGGCAATTATTGTAAAAAATAAGTGACAACATTTAAGAAATGTATTTGAGAAACATTACCATTTAAACATTTTTGTACGGTTTAATGATAAATACTCTAGAAATATTAAAATAGAAAAAGAGGAAAATATTTTATATAAAACTATAATTGAACCAAGAAGGTTTTTATAATAAAAATTATTATATTATAAAGATAATGGTGTCTTAAAACAGAGAATATAGTGCACTTGAAATTGGGTAAAAATTCGAGAAGTTAACCTAAAATACGTTTGCTTATCAGAAAGTTATATGGAGGGAATATTTAACAAAATATATCCCCAAAAAAGAGTGATGAAAGGGTCTTCATAAATTAATTTTTTAAAACTACACAGAATTTAGAATATATAAATAAATATATAAGATAACTCCATTTTGGATATAAATAAAGATATGGAAACCTGAAAGAATAATGGAAGTTCAAGTAGAATTCATTACGATTTATCAGCATGGTGTCGTGTGTAACTTAATTGGCATGATGAGAGAGAAATGGGTTTCTCATCACTTATAAATCATGAGTTAAGTAGGGGGGAAGTGCAAAATCATACCCTATCTCTAGGTATTACACATAAAATGGCATAACATAGAGGACATATTTATTAAGAGTGAAATGGAGATGACCCCTTACCTTAAATATGGTGGAGCCCTACACTTGTTATTAGTGACCTAAATAAACAAATTAGGTTTATTAATTAAGAAAATACATAACCTCATCTATATATAATCAATTTTTTATAACCTTTTTGAGTTCATTCTTGGCCTTTTGATGGGTTCAGATGTTCAATTTTATTGTTTGGGTCTGTTTGATTCTATAACATTCATTACCAGTTTACATATGAACATATAATATTATAATATTAGAATGGTTAAAATTGAATTATATTTACAGGTTATTAGTGAAAAAAATAATATTACTTGGTTGTAAAAATCTATTTGGTTATTGGGAGTGGATATGAATTATTATAAAAAACCATAGCGATTCCATTTTGGTTAATCGGTGGGTTTGATTACAATGACCATGTTTTTCTTTAAAACATAATAAAATTTGTACAAAAGGATTATAGAAACATATCTAGGATATATTACATATATGATAATCTATTTCAACTAGAACACAAATGGTTTCATGACATGAATTAATGATGATAATAGAAAGGGATAAACCGTTTTCCATGAATGTGCAAAATTAACACATCTCGAACAGTGATTTCATTTCATTCAAATAAAAGGTGGGGAAAGGATAAAAGATAATGAATTATCCCATTAAAATAATACAATTACATTAAATGTATTTTACCAGAGTTGTCATACCGTTTGGGTGAAGGGAGGAAAGGAATGAAACCAGAAAAGAAAAGAACCTAAAATAAATAAAATAATTGGAAAGAGGAATTTACCTCTAGAGTTTGTCTCCTTTAAGAACCTATTAATGGGAGAGGTTTTGTTATTTTAAAGAGACTAGGGTCCTTTTTATGTGTGGAATAATCTTTGGGAGATATTTTGGCCGAATATTGGAAAAGTAAAAGGCTTGAGAGGAGTGACGAGAAGAGGAGTGAGGAGGGTGTTATAGTGGTGGAGAGGAGAGTTTTCATAATATTATAACCATTAATTTATTATTTCATCACATGAAAATAAATATTAAGTATTATATTACCAAGAATAGTAATAAATGCATGTGATTTCAAACCAATTGATCTTAAATAATCAGATCATCATCAATGACTCAACAAATTCATTATTTAGCATTCGTCGTAAATTATCATATTTTACTATTCACAAAAATTATAGTATTTCAGAAAAATCCAAAAAATTCACCCCAACTATTTTTCGATGTGTGGAATCAAAAAATGAAATCCATTTTTAAAAAATAATTTTCTAAATATGATTAATTTAATATTTAATTAAAATCATAATTTATTATTTAAAAACATGTTTAAAACATTAATTTACTTATTCTAAAATATAGATACATCATAACTTCACTTGAATATTATTTTTATACTATCATAATAAGGTTACTATTTATTGGGGTATATGAATTTTCATAAGTGTATGTTACTATTCATAAGGGTAGGTTACTATTCACCAAAAAATATTTTTTTATTATCAGACTCCAAGTAACTTACTGATCGAAACCATGTATGTCGGATTTTCGAAATTCAAATCACAGAAGTGAAAAACATATGTTTAAAGGACACATAGAACTTTTTAATTCATTATGGTGTGATTTCAGGTGATTATATAAAATATTTATAAGAAATGAATTTTAATTTATAAAACATTCGGTCATCACATTCTTCCCCCTTATGAAATTTCACCCCGAAAATTTCTTTTTTACATTAGAAGACATCAACAGGTGTGATTACTTTTCCTTCATTGCCTCCCCTATCTCCCATGTTTCCACTTCACACTTATGGTTCCACCATATTAACTTGACCATGTGAGTAGTCTTGTTACTTATAACTTTATATCTACGATCCAAGATCTTCACTGGCTGCTCCTCATAGGAACGATCATCCTCTAACTATACCACCACTGAAGAGTGTACATGTCAAGGGTCTGGTATGTACTTATTTAACAAGGATACATGAAAGACATCATGTACTATCAACATGGTAGGTGGAAGTTCCAGTCGATAGGTGATAGCTCCGACTTGATCGAGGATCTTGAAGGGGTTGATGTACATGGGACATAACATCCCTTTCTTTTCAAACCTCATTACCTTATTCCACAAAGATATACACAAAAATACGATGTCTCTGACATTGAATTCAAGGTTTCATCAACAGTTGTCTTCATAACTATTCTGTTGAGACTGGGATGCCTTGATATGATGTTGAATGGTTTTCACCATCTCTAAAATTTCTTTGACCATTATAGTTCCTAGAAGCTTATTCTCACTGACTTCATCCCAACACACTAGTGTTCTACACCTTATACCAAAAAGGGATTTTTATGGTTCGATTCAGATGATCGAGTGAAAACTGTTGTTATAGGAGAATTAAACCAGTGGAAGATGTTGGTCCAATCCTCCTTTGAAGTCCATATAACATGCTCTCAACATATCTTCTAGTGTCTGAATAGTTTGCTGAGAATGGCCATCTGTTTGAGGATGATAATCCATACTCAAGTTCAGTTCAGTTCTTAGAGCATGTTGGAGACTTTTCCCAAATTTTGTGGTGAATCTTAGATCCCTATATGATATAATAGACTGTTGAACTCCACGAAACCTTACCACCTATTTGATATATATCTGTGAAAGTCGATAAAATGATAATTACTCTTGAATCACAATAAAGTGAGATGTGTTTGTAATAAAATCCATTATAACCGATATAGCATTGTTTCCCCAGGATGTCCTTGGAAGTACCATGAAAAAGTCAATGGCAATGTTCTACCACTTCCATGTTGGTATGGGTAGTGGTTGAATCATCCCCTTATAATTTTTCCTCCCAGTCTTCACATGCTAACATACCAGGAACATAGATGTATATTTGGAAATCTCACTTTACATATTGTCCCACAAAATTTTTTCTCAGAAATCTCGATAAATCTATGTGCTCCCAATGTGGATTGAGAAGGTCGAGCTATGTGTGTCATTCAAAAGCTCCTTATATATATCTGGATCGGATGGTACACATAACCATAACCCAAATCTTACAAATCCTTCTTCAATTTTTTTTAAATCTAAGGATTTCCCATTTTTGATAGTTTCCACCCTCTTCTGAATTTCATTATATTTTCTTTTAGAATCCTTCATTTTCCCCCAGAGTGATGGTTAAGAAATAATTTGAGAAATGATTTATGATGTTCCTCCTATAATTATTCCCAAGTCCATCCTCTCCAAATCTATGACCAGATTCCTTTCCATTCCTATCATTGATATAGATGTATAATCCTTTCTACTTAGAGCATCTTCCACCTTTTTCTCTTTATCGGGATAATAGTGGATTGAGAAGTCACAATACATAATGAGCTATATCCATCATTGTTGGAACATATTATGTTCTATTGTTGTGAATATATATTTGAGACTCTTGTGATTAGTATATATCTCAAACTTCTCCCCATATATATAATGATGCAAGATTTTCAATGCAACGATCATAGCCGCTAACTCCAAATCATATGTAAAATATTTTTGCTCAGGGATTTTCAGCTTCCACGAGTCATAGGAAATCACTTTTTCATTTATCCTCATATTACACCAAATTTATATTTATAATAATTTTAATAACAACATTACCAAAAAATTCAACATTCCATTCAATATTCATAAAAGTCTCCCCTAATGATATAATATCATTTCAGGTAGGGACTCAATGTTCTTATAAAACATGAAATATATACTAATAAAATGTGAATTAAAATACATTATGACATACACTACATTGAATTAGTGGTTGAATGTAATTTTTTCATCATTATTATCCATAGCGTAGGACCCTCAGTGCTCCCTTGATCATGGAGATTATTGATTCTCATCATGCTTCTCTACCCTTGCAATAGATCATTGTGTTGGATAATGTCCAACTTCTCAACATTTTTGACATAGAACTATGAAATATTCCTTAGATGGAACTTTTTCTCTATTAATCATATTATTAATTTTTTCACAGAAATTGGATACTTTATGCCCAATCATTCCACACATAAAACATCTCTGAGTCCCTTTGTGACATTCCCCTCAGTGCCTCCTTCCACACATGTTGCACAAAGAAAATTGGGTCTGCTTTCCCTTATAACCTTTATCATATGAACCTACATGATATTTCATCTTCCTCTTCCTTGTATCCATGGACAATTCAACCAAACACCAATTGTTAATCTTGATTTTTGATCATTGGTTTGGCATAATCATGATATGTCCTTCTTGATCTCCCATCTGATCAGAGATCTCGTTTTAGAAGACATTCACATTTCCCCTCACATTGGTTGTTATCCTAATTCATCATATTACCTTCCATTGGCTTGAACAAAAGAAAATTTCGGGATGATTATGGAATAACAGGGAAACTAATGACATTAAAAGGATAAATTACAAATTACACTTATCTCCGTAAATTACGTGCTTCTAGAACTCAATAAATTTTATTCATGATTTATATACTAACGTATATTCTTGTGGGATCCTTTTTGTTACCTTAATAATGTTTTATACTAAATTCATGAACCTACTAAATAATATCCCCTAGAGTGTCAATACCAAGAGTTCACCAAGGACTATTTTCGTATATCGGGATACCCCGAGTCAAGCCTGAAACTCCTTGTTAGATTTTTCACTCCTATGTACATCTGTTCCAGAGTCACCTCTACCCATTTGTATCTCTATAGGGACATATATTCTTGATAAACCACTTACACTATACTTACCAAATATTAGGGGAGTTTTCATATACTTGGTCTCATCCTTAAGGTTCCCACTAAAAATATCTCTTCCTAATCTCTAAAAATAACTAGAACATCCTATGATACCAACTATAGCGACCCTAGCCTTTTTCACATAACATTACATGATTTTATGCATAATTATACATCCTATTACAAGCAAAGTATTGTTAATTCTAGTGTTTTGGAAGACTAGGTACATAGATCATAAAACATGGGGCTAAAAAAACACTTCTCTATTTAATATACATAAAGATATCCTAACTTCATTTAAGCCCTTACATCTACATAAGGTACCCTGGGGAACACATGAACAAAGGGATGATCTAAAAATCACTGTAAGGGAATGAAAAAAAGGATATAGCTTAAGCACAAGAGTTAGGAGGTATGACATAATGATATCAAAAGCATGGAACATATGAAATCATATCACATAAACATGGGACCATATAAACATGGAGTCATATAAATGTGTAAGAAACATAAAAACATGTCTTTACAACAATTAAAGGCTAACTTCTAATCCCGTTTCCCATAGTAGTATGGGTCAAGGCTAACCGCCAATCTGGTTTCCCATAGTAGTATAGGTCAAGGCTAACCACCGATAATATTTCACATCGTATCTCATGAGACTTAACATTAACCAATGAATTGGAGTGCTATCTGGGCGCACCCATATCAAAATTTTCATGAATATGATTTACATATAAATAATCATACATAATCAACAATACATTTACATAAGGGTTCCCATGGAAAGAATTGGGTACCACAATCATGAAAAAAAAGAATTACCAATGGGAGTATCATGAAAGTGTCCTTGAAAGAAAGGTATTATAACATAAAAGGACATTCATAAGGTAAAATAGGAGTATAACATGGTAAGTGATGTCAAACCTAAGTGACAACATATAGGAAATTTATTTGAGAAACATTATCATTAAAACATTTTTTGTTCGATTTTAAGGAAAATACTATGTAGATTTTAAAATAGAAAAGAGGAAAATAATTTATATAAAACCAGAATTGAACCAATAAGTTTTTAATAATAAAAATACTTATTTTATAAAGAAAATTGTGGCTTCAAACAGAGGATATAGTGCACATAAAATTTGGTAAAAATTCCGGAATTTCTCTTAAAACATGTTTTCTTATTGCAATGTTCTAAGGATGGAATATTTTAAAAACATGTATATCCCGAAAACATAATGATGAAAGGTTCTTAATAAATTAATTTTTTAAAACTAAAAATAATTTATAATAAATACATAAATAGATAAGATAAATCCACTTTTTATATAAATAAAGATAAGGCAACTCAAAATAACAAAGAAGGTTCGGGTGGAATTCATTACGGTTTATCGGCATGGTGTCAGGTGTACCTAAGAGGGCTTGATGAGATAGAAAAGGGGTTTACCATAACATATATATCATGAGGTTAGTATGGGGGAAGTTAAAAATCATACCCCATCACTAGGTATTACACATAAAATGGAATTAGATAGAGGACATGTTGATTAAGAGTGAAATGGAGAGGATCCCTTACCTTAAATCTGATGGTGTTCTCCACTAGTTATTAATTTCCTTAATAAGAGAATTAGGTTTATTAATTAACAAGTCGAGTTTCTAATATAAATTTAATATATTTAGTATGACCTTTTTAATTTCATTATTGGCCTTTTTATGCGTTAAGATGTTCAATTTTATTTCTTAGGTCCGTTTGTTTCCTTAATATTCATTACTGGTTTACTTATGAACTGATAATCTTATAAGATGAGAATGGTTTTACATAATTGAATTAAAAAGTAATTAGGGAAAACCAAAAGATTAAATGGTTTTAAAAATCCATTTTGTTTTTGGTTGTTGAGATGCATTATTATATAAAACCATAGTGATAACCTTTTTGTTTAATCGGTGGGTTTGATTACAATGAACATTTTTTTATTTACAAAATAATACCATTTGTAAAAAAGGATTATAGAACCATAACTAGGATATATTACATATATAATAATCTGGTTCAACCATAACAAAAAATGTTTTCATGACCATAATTAAATATGATAATAGAAATTGATAAACTGTTGTCCTTGAATGTGCTAAATTAACACATCTCAAACGATGTTTTCATTTCTTTCAAATAAAAGTTGGGGAAAGGAGAGAAGATAATGAAGTATCCCATTAGAATAATATAATTATAGTACATGTATTTTAATAGATTTATCATACCATTTATGTGAAGGAAGGGGATGATACAAACTAGAAAATAAAATAACTTAAAAGAAATAAAATAATTAGAAAGTGGAATTTACCTCTTGAGTTTGTCTCCTTTGAGAACCTCTTAAGGGAGAGGTTTTGGTATTTGGAAGAGAATAGGGGCCTTTGTATATGGGAAAAGATATTGGGGAGATATATGTGTAGAATATTGACAATACAAAAGGATTGATAGGAGTGAAAAGAAGATTCAGGGGGGGGGGTGGGGGGGGGGTATAGTGGAGGAGATGAGGGTTTTCATAATATTATTATCATTGATTTATTATTTATTCACAAGATACGAAATTGTAACTATTACATGACCAATAATATTAATAAATTCATGTGATTTAGAACCGATTGGGCTTATATAAGTAGATCATCATCAACGACTCAATAAATCCATTATTTAGCATTTATCGTAAATTATTGTATTTTACTATTCACCAAAAATTATAGTATTTCATAAAAATATATAAAATTCACCATAACCATTTTTTGATCTTTAGAATCCAAAAATGAGATCCATTTTTCAAAAATAATATTCTGAATATGATTAATTTAATATTTAATTAAAATCATAATTTATTATTAAAAAACCAATTTTAAAACATTCATTTACTTATTCTAAAATATAGGTACATCATAATTTAAATTTAGTAATATTTTTATACTATAAAAGGTAAGGTTAATATTCATTCAGATATATCACCATTTTCAAGGGTATGTTACTATTCTTAAGGGTACGTTACTATTCCCCAAAAATTAAGTTTTTCCCATCAGACTCTAAATAATTTACTGATCGCAACCGTGTATGTCAGATTTTGAAAATTCAAATCATAGAAGTGACAAACTTAGGTTTAGAGGTCACATAGCAGTTATTAGTTCATTATGTTGTGATTTCATGTGATTAAATAAATCATTTATTAGAATAGAATTTTCATTTATAAAAATTTGGTCATTACAATAAATATCTACTTTTGCAAGAACACCCATGCTTCTTCACTATCATCTAGCTTCTTCAATAGTTAGCAGATTTCATCACTAAATCTTTCCACCGTGATACATACTCATTGAACAATTAGTTCAGCATCACCAAATTCTCTAGTGAAATTACTACAACTTCTCAACTTCCATATCTTTTAAAAACATTAGTCTTCCCAGTAAACAATGAATATAATTGGAATCATCTTCTCAGTTTTGTATAATCACTCATAATTATTCAAATATTTACATGATCCCTCATGAAATAATGAAAGCCTCTTCAAGTAGGTTTTTGCATGGTTTCTTTGAACAGTGAGATGTTTCATGGTCACAAATTCAATCTCTTTAACACTCTATGATATGGTTTCATTATTGTAGACAATGTATCTCCTTTGATACATGTACATTGAACTTAAGATGAGTTGAACAATCATATGAATTCTATTCTCCATTACATTTGTAGTTTTTCTTCATCTCAAAATTTATTTTGACATATATTAACAAATATTGACAACACATATGATCTTTATACATGAATATGGTTCCAACAGGAATTGTTCAAACCTGTACTTACCTATTGATGTGATGATGAGATCTAGGATACTTACTTATGAATCTGTTTAATGGATAATGGGAGGGTTTTTTTATCTACATTCAATTAGCCACAACTTGAGGTTGCTGGATGTTCTTGGTTGCATGTTTCCTCTTGGTGGTAGCTCATAATTTTTTTCCTAGAGTACATCGATTGTGGAACAATTCTAATAATAAATTAACAATTCTTTATTATCTTAGTTGATGTTGATGGAATGATAATTCTGAAAAAAATTTACTCTTAAGAAATTATGGGCTCGGTTTTGGATTATGGCTAAAGGACATGGAATTTACGCTGATAATTAATGTAATGTAATCATGATCAATGTAATTGGTTAATTAATGAATAATGAATTAATTAACTAATAGAAATGAAAAAAAGGAAAAATTAATTAATGCATCTCTTTAAAATTCTTTTGTTCTTATGGGATATATTTTCTTTGGAGTGGAATTTTGGAGTCTGAGTGACATTAGCTATATTTGAGTCTAATAATAGGTTATTTCCATAGTTTGGTTATGTGATATATTATATCACGTATATTTTGGCATTTTATATGCTTCCCCACCAATTTTAGTTATAAAAACTAACACCCAGTGGACTCAGGGAGGGTGTTTTCCCCAACATCCTTGTGGGAAGATGGATGGACGACCACCCCCTTTGGCCCCACTATATTCTCTTGATAGTTATTTGTGCTAGTATAAACAAAGGTTAGTCTTACAATATATATTTGTGGAGTTTTGTGATGTTTTGTGGCTATTTCAAACACAAGTTTTATCAGATATAGTATCCAAGGTATTATTGTATGTATGATGTGTATAGGTTGTGAAAGATTGTGGTACCTTACTTGGGGTATGGGATATAATTGGTTGAGGTATAATAATCGATGTATGATACATTTCACAAAAGATATGGTGGATGCCATAAACTATGTGATTACTATATATGGTGCTCTGATATGGGAATATGTGACGATGTGATGCACGATGTTCATGTTGTGATGACTTGCCCATGTGTCTTTGGTATGATTAGTTTTGGAGAAAGATGGCTTAAGACGTGCGATGTTGGGTAAGAGTAGAACTATTTTAGGGCACTGAGAGTGGGTTACCTTTGATGTTTAATTACTATATTATATGATCTCTTGTATGTGATACTTGATGAGATTTATCCATTGTGAGGAAGAGAACTTGTTATACCTATTTAGCTGAAGAGTTAATTTCACTGTTGTTCACTATGATTTAGCATGAATTATTTATATTTTATATGAGAGGCTCCACATAGGATAATAATTATTATAATGTTATACTCTCCCTTTATATATATAAATTACTTTCTGCTCAGCTGGAGGATGTTGTAGATCAGTCTGGACATTAAAAGCACACGGTTTTGTATGAACTGTTTGGGATTCGTGGTCGTTGTCATCTTTATATTTTGCTACTTGTAGTTTTCCTTATACATTAGTTCTCCTACATCCATCATCAAGCTACGAACATTGACATTCTTTCTTCGCTTCATGGTCTCCGGGTCCGATTTAGGTCACCGCATGTCTTCCATCTCTGAGGACTTGCAGGTGACATTTCCAGCTTGCTGCAATGAAGGCGATCACCTGTGTCTTTGGATCTGATTCTTTCATATTTGCGCATCGCCATGTGGGAATTCCTTCAAAAAATTACGGTGGTGGTAGTGATTCATTTATGAAGTCCCCCTGTGTGAAGATGAATGTCTCCGAGTGGCTCGGTTTCTTTCGAGCTATAAATTCTTCTGGTTCGGTGGAGGTATGCGGACTATGGTGGGTCTGTTTCATGCCTTCTTTGTTTCATTAGATTCTCTCTCCTTGGGATTTTCTACCTTTCCTATCTTCTGGTTGTGACCCACGATGTCTGTAGTGTGGTGTTGTTGAATGTTTAGCCTCAATGGTTGAGTGTGGTCTCTTCTCTGTTTTGTGTTTTGGTTCCCCTGCAGTATTATTTGACTCTCCGTCAGGCTCTGATCGGACATTCTGATTAGAGCCACCCCGAAATTGTCTTTCTTCCTTGCTTTTTCGGAGACATGCTGTGGTCGGGTTGCCCCCCTGATGCCTCATCTGGATTTCCACTTGAGGATAAATTATTTAAGGGAGTTTCAAATTGGATTGGAGGACCAATTTGCAATGATCTTGGACACATTGCTTATATTTCTTGAGCTTTTCTCCCTGTTTTGATTTGGTGGTGATATTTGAACAATGGATTCTGGTTTTGAGTTTTCAGGGGGATGCCATGGGTTATGCGTTTCTTGGTGCATCAGAATTTCTAACATCAACTATGATTGTTTTCTTCTATTTTTTTCATCTTTTTTGCATATATTTTGTGCTGAAAGCTAGAGGAGATGCAGATGTTTCTGTGATATTTTGCCAATGGCTCTTTACATTTGGTACGCGTGTCTATTTTCTACATATGGAATTGGATGGGTGGCCTCTAAAGAGGTATGGGTGTGGTGACACCCATCATTCAGCTGTTGGTCCTTCTCATATGGATGTTTTCTCTGTTGGTTTTTTCATTGTGTCATTTTTCTTGTTTCGTGCTGCATCTGATTGACAATGCAATTTTCCTTTCATTTTTGTGTGGGTGGATCATATTATTGATAGGTGTGCTAGAACTCATCGTCTAGTCCTCTTCTTACATTTCAATGTTGGATGGAGGAGTCCGTTTCCTGGTTTTTATTGCCAGCATGATTCATTTCTTGGAAAGGGGGGCGGCAAATCATCCTCAACTGATTTCACTGTTCCAGGTGCTGACTGGGGGGGGAATGGATTCTTGGATACTTCTTTCTTAAATGTTTATTTCCGGTTTGGCATTTCGGTCCAGGTTTAGCATGTGTTCACTGTTGGTTTTTATTGTTTTAAATGAGCCATTGTAATGGGGTTCTCCTTTTCGTAAGCTTCAAAAGGAGATCTTTCTTTATTTAATAAAAGGGGTTTTCCCATCAACTTTAAAAAAATAACTTATTAATGTAATCATCATGAAAAAATCATAATAATGATTATAAAAGGGTAATAATTATGATTATTTTTATGAAATATGATTTTCAATTAGTGATATTTGTTTGAAAGTATGTTAGACAATTACATTCAATGAAACGAAACATGGTAAGGGGTTTTCATCTCAAGATTTATCTTTTCGAGACATATTTGGTAATTTGAACCAAATTTAATTTATGTGGAATATATAATACCTCTTTGATATATAATATCATGGATTATATTTTACTCATGAAAGATTAAGATTAATTATAATCCCTATTTTAGGGGGTTTTGATTCTAATGTTTCTAATGTCAAAAGGGTTTCTTTGTATCAAATCTAAATTCCTTGAGACATGTTTATTCTATACACCGTGATTCCTTTTCAATTGTGTACATAATTACCTATAGTAAATTTATATCATGATACTATTATAATTCATTGTATTTAGTGTTATATTTAATGTTATACCACACATGGGGTTTTGATTCCAATATTACCAAAGCTGTAAGGGGTTTTCATGACACAAATATCCTTCTTGTGTCATAATAACTATTCATTTGTTATTATTTTTCATGATTAATATATCATAATCTATGATGATTTTAGGACATTTCATCACTTAATTTTTATTGGAAATCACAATTCACACCAAATTATTCATTTTATGACTATTATTTTGTTTCATTAATAATAAATTATATTAAGAATAACTCCCACTTGTTTTAATGATTTTGTTTCCAAATCCATGTTTTTACATCACACCAATGTTCTCACTTCACTTGTTAGAACTGAAATTTTTTTTAACTCCAATAATATTTTTATTCCCCATTATTCTTTTTTAGACAAAATTTTCACTATATTTTTAATTCTTTGGGTTTTCAATAAGGTGATTTGAACATGTTAAAATGGTTTTATATACTTTTAAAATAAGTGTTTTTATCATCTTATCCACTATACATTTTCAAAAACCATATGAGTCTTTAAATATAATATTATTAGGGATTATTTTTAAAATTTATAATTTTCAAAGATTATTTTTCTTTAAATTTATTTTATTAGTAACATTTTAAAAATGTTAATAAAAAATTATATCCCCCTTCTCAAAAATATACTTCTAAATTTAATTTATACATCATATTTTGTAACAATGTTTTAAAAGGTTTTGTGATTTTTTCTCGCCTCACTTTTTCCTCCAAGACTTACCTCCCATGTAGTTTTTTTTGATCATCATCTATATTTTATTATGTTGTGAAGAATTTGTGATAATTGAGATTTTGATAACATATGTATTCTTAATTTAATGTTATGTGACATTTTTATGAATCCCATTCTTCTTCCATGGCTTACTTATGTTATTATGATGAATGATTTTGAGTGGCACACATATGTTGGATGATGAAGGGTGGGTTCCTATATATTCCTCCAATGTATTGGTATGTGATTATAAATCTTGAGACAGTCATGGATAGACATAATGAGTTTCTTCACACAAGAATGATAATGATGGAGTTTCTAATATTTTCAAGAATAGACATATTTATTTTTCTCATATAGGCATGGGAATAACATGATTTCTTGCACAATATTTCCTATTATTATGATTTTTTCACATTTACAAGTTATTTATAATGCGGTTTCATATTACTATATTTTTATAAAGTGATGTAAATTTTAAAATATGTATTTATTGTCCATGAAATTCCATGTTTTCATGATATTGCTTTATTTTTTGTAAACTTTTATGAAATTTTATATCATAATAACTTGTTTGATGATTGTTGTTTTCTTTGGAGATATGTTATACCTTTTAAGCTTCCTTATTGATCTTTTTATGATATTATGTTTCTCTATAATTTTTTCTGATAATCATAAATGGTCTTATAATATTTAATTAAGATATTTATTTATTCATTTAATTATCCTTCATGTTTATGATCTAATAACTTGTGATATGTATTTTACCTTACAAACCATTTGATGTCACCCATAATTTATGTTTCCATTAACTAGGTTATTAATAATATTATGTCATGTTAGGTATAAAAATAAGGGTCTATAATAGAACAACTATGGAGAAATGTTCACAGGTGTTGTAAAATAAGATGTTTGTATTGATAGTTTCCACGAAAATATGCTTTGGTTCCTTGGGTTGTGTGAATTTTTGGGAGATATATTTTTCAAATCATGATATTAATGTATTATTTATGTTAGGAATACATCGATTCCCTATAGATAGTATCATCATTGGATTTAGTTAAATTAAAGATTAGTTTAATGATGATTTTAGTTATTTTTAAAGATTAGCATGGTTAAGTATGTTGTAAGTTTTATGAAACTTTAGTATAATCCCTATAGATGAATTGAATCAAAAGATGATATACTAAAATATTGGTAAAATATTGAGTATATAGTTTTCCTATCAAAAAATACCTATCTAGATACTACATGTAGTCAAGGTTTTGGTATCGATTAACATAGGGGTAAAAACCTCAAAACGAGTTGGATGAGTATATCTAAACTATAACTCTGGTTAATGGTGAATGATCCCTTACTATGTAACTATTTTTACACTCCTTGGGGATACACTTTGGTTGATCATATTCTCTTTATGAAATGAAATTAAGGATGGATATCCTAGTTACTTTTGTGGATTAGGCTGAAAAGTTTAAGATAACCCATATTAGTGTAACCTTTATGAAACTATGATTGATATAGGCTGAACTAAAGGAACAATGGTCCAACATGGAAATATCAAAGAAAAATATTTTTAAGGTTTAATTCCTTTTATGATTTGATAATTCCCCTATATTTTTAATGTTTTTCACTGATATAAACTCTTTTGGTTTTTATAATAGTTGGAACTAGAAGGAACCATGAGTGATTGGGTCAATGAAAATATTACATCAATAAACAACCTATAAGAATTAGAGTGGGAATGAGAAACATTATGATTTTTCCAAACCAACTATCAATAAATGTGATTAATAATGTAATGAAATAAAAATTCACAAACAAACCAAATAATGGAAATATGGATTCTCATGAATGATAAATTGATGAAAAAAATTAAGGAAACATGTTAAATTTACAATATTTCAATAACTTGGGAAAAGTACCAATGTAATTTTTTTAAGGGGATTGGAAGATGATTTACTTATGGTAGTAGAGTTCATCGAGCATCAAACTATTGTAGTAAAACAAATAGGATAGATAAAATTATAAAATTTTAGAATTTGGGTCAAAAATAACCACTAGCAATCCATTGTATTGAGTGTGGAAAATGTGTAAATTTTCAAATATAGTGTCATAAATCAAAGGATGATAGGAATGATAGGAATGAACAACCACCACAACCAAGGGAATAAGGTTGATACCGTTCAATGACTTCTGAATAGGAGGATTTTGATAAATAAATATTCCACTTCATAATTGTGGATATATGATCTTTATTCTAACAATGATAAGTTTATTTATTTTGTGATATAACTATAAAAAATGTTTTTTATAGAATAAAATATCATGTTTTAAGATGGTTAATTTTAAAAAATTTTGTTAACGAGGATATAATTCTCAGTGTGGGTACTTTATATGGATTTTATATAATGGATTAACTTTTTAAATATAGACTTTATATACATTGAATATGTTCAGATTAATGACAACCTCTGCACTATTAAAAGTGGATGTGGATGGAAATAACAAATAGTTTCTACTATAGATAGATCTTAATGTCAGTACAAGAGTATATGGAAACAAAAAATCATCTTCATCATCATCCATCAATGTACCTTTTCTACATGTAGGCCTTGATATTTTTGAAGAAGTTGGAACCACCATTCAAATCATGTATTTATAATAAAACCCCCACTACTACTTGGGAAACATGACACAATGATAATGAAAAAATGGAGGTCACCTAGTGACCTCGAGAATGAGAGAAGTTTAAGAATGAGGATTAATTCCCTAGAACACATAATACCATACAATTTGTATGATAAATAGTTTATTTTATGGAAGTCCTAATTTAGGCATATGAAATTACACCTAGAAAAAATATGGAGAGGCATACATCCACTTATAACCTATAGTTTATGGGGTTTATGGAGCATGAAACACATGGACAAATGTAACAAGTTGGTGAAGATATGGGTGGTTATCTATTGAAGCTAGCAACATAGCTAAATGGTATAATGGAGAGAGTGCATTCTAGTGCATTGGAGAACGATACTATAGAATGTGATATGAGGGTTATGAAAACAAATCCCAATGAACATTATATGTATGATGGGTAATATTCATTAACATCATCATTGGACCTCAACTATTTATCAACACCGCCAAGATAAGGAAAAAATAGGTGAGATAGATATGTTTGTGCAACATTGCTATTATAAATATATATAATCGAATTTCATACCATTAATAAAACTATTATAATCTATCACTATAGATCTAGAATACGATCTTCATGAAAATTAGAATAAATATTAACAACAAAGTATGAGAGGTATATAACTAAAATGGTTATGAAGAAGCATAATATTTGGATGAATTTGATTATAAGCTAATATATGTAATTGATAAATCATTAAAAAATTAAATATTGCGTTAACATATATAAAAAATTATCCAACAAAAATAGTAAGTAATAATTAAAATTTTGAGGAAATAATTTATTTTAGGGTAGAATATAATGACCTGGGATTTCATTATAGAATATCCTTAAAAACATTCTTTTGATATAATGTTCCATAATAAAAATGAAACTAAAAAGTTAACATTGATATATTTTGAATATTATATATTTCCTTTTAAACTTATCCATTAAATTTTTTGGTACCAATTGATGTAACCATATCATATAACCAATAAAAATTAAGAATAATAGGAATCTGAAAGAAGAAGTCATCCTTTTGGATTACATTATTTTTGAATTAAAAAGAGTGGTAGCTTCTCTTTGTGTTTCCCATGACCAATACCAATCCAAACCTGAGAAAATATTTTTTGAGAAACATTGTATATTGGAAAAGTTCAATCTTATAGAGATTTCCATTAGATTCATTATAGTTAAACCACCACCTGAAACTACAACCAAAGATTATTTAATTCTTTGGAATTATGTTAAGATCGTAATGGGTTAAATTAAAAAATATTATAATATCAAAATGAAATGAAATATTTACATGTATAGATATATCTTGAATTTATACACTTTATGAAAGTAATTTTTTTAAATTCATTTTATACCTAAGTAAAATATATATATATATATTTAGAGTTATAATTTTAGTTAAAGAAAAGAATTTTATTATTATTTAATAATAAGTATATATTTTAACCCTATATTAATTAATAATTTATAAAAAAATATAGTTAAGATAATAAAAGTCATTTAAAAAAACAGTTTTCCCTACATTTTTGGTTATTAATTAAAAATAATATTTATAAATTTTAGGATGTGAATTTGAAAAAAATTACATCATTTTTAGATTTATCATTTCAATAATAGCATCAAATAACTTTTTTGATATATTTCTCTAATAACATATTTTAGGGTAATAGTAAGAAAATAGCGATATTTCTAATACTATCACTTATATATGAATAATAAGTAATTAAATTCATTTTTATATAAAAATTATATATCTATAAATTAAATTAAATAATTTAAAATTACCATGATAAATTTAAAAATACAATGAATATCATTTTAAAAAATCAATTAATATTTTATGAAAAGTATTTATCATCTGTTTATTTAATTAAATTTACATATTGGAAAATTATGTTTTGGATTTATTTTAATGTCACTTAGAAAATATTTAAACTATTATTGTATTTTTGATATTATTATAATTAATAACATTTATAATTTTATCCTGTCTATAAACATTAGGCTTAAAAATACACTGATCTAAAAAATAGGTTCTTACGCGTTGCAAGTGCTTATGTTAACATATATTTTCATAAACAAAGAAGGTTAATATGGTAAAATGTTTTTTATATTCGAGATATTAATTTTAATATTAATTAATATTTCCAATTTCTATTTTAGAGTAAAATTTATATTATTTTGTTTAATGTTAATTACCATGATACTATTAAAACAATCATTTTAAAAGGTTGGTTTTATTTATATCAAGGAATTTATATCGAATCATTTAAATTGAATACATTGAAATAATTTTCCTAATATTATTTATAAACACATTCATATATATATATATATATTAAAACTTATTTAATATGTATTAAATATTAAATAATATTTTGAATCCATAGTTTTCAAAAAAGTAATTTATCTACAAAAATTGTTTTTCTACACATTATTTGTTTTAATTTTAAATTCAATTTTATAATATTTAGAAATTTAACTGGACTAAATAGTGATTAAATTTTTTCTATCATACTAATATATGGTTACATGGGTTATGTTATATGTTAAATAAAATATAAATCCACTTATTCGAAAATTTGTCTCATAGTTTAAAAGTAAAAGAGTAAAATGTAAACAATTAATGGTAAAAACCCTATAATAGGTTTAAAACATTTGGAAAAAATATTCTTGAGACCTGATCGGCCAAATAATACCTCTAACACCACTTTTTTCATTTTTAAATATTGATCCTTGAATAGTGTTAGGATTTTTTGGAAAATGATGAGTGTTTCCCAAATACCCCCTTTATCCTCCTATAAAAGGATACCACATTCACCCTTCAAATTTACACATAAACAACAAATTTATACTTGAAAATATAAAATTTTACTCTCAATGTAACACTATACCACAAAAATAATCCCCTGATCACTCATATATATCCTAATTCTTTATATTTCATGGAAACTTATAAGGAAGAATCAACTCTCCAATGTAAGTATTATTCCCTTATTATGTTTTTCTTCATAATATTACTCTAAAAAATATATTATCACCATTACAATATAATGGAAAATTATAACTAGTATAAAAACATGTTTTTATATTAATTTTACAAACCTTAGTTAATCATTTCCATCAACTTTGAAAAATGATGGAACTTCAATCATGCATGTGTACAGACTACCACCTCCATAAGAAATCATTTTTTGTTTTTCCTATATTTTTTTCATTATTTATCATTTATTTTTTCTAATATATTTAAAAATAATAATAATATAAAGAAATTATCATTTGGATTTGGTTATAATGATATTGTTTCAAAAAAACCTTTTTAATCGTACTCACTAAAGGAGTTAAAGCATTTTCATGTTTGGGTCAGTTTAACTACCTACATGAACGGTGACATAAAATAAAATAATGGAAAAATATTAAAACAAAATAATATTATTATTTAAAAATAATAATCAAATAATTATTTCTACATGGTTATGAAAATTTTATATTTTGTATTTAAATAATTATTAAAGTATTTTTCTTTAGCTAAAATTGCTGAAATAAACTGTTATTAATTCTTTTTTCACATAACATAACCAAAAAACCTATGGTATGAAATAATAAAATTTAAAATAGTTATAATTTATATATTATATAATGCTAAATGATATATTATTAATTATTTTTTTATCATATGATGGGTAGTGATATCAAATACCTTAAACATGCACAAAATAGTTTAAGTTATTAAGACTTGATGCTCATAACACAGTATAAATAATTAATGTACTCATCATAAAAATTTATAATATTTATTATAAAATGGAAATATTAATTATTAAAAATTTTAAATATGATATTAATTTTGTGATTTTTCTTTTTAGGAGGTTGGACTATGATATGCTAAGAAAGGAATAAAGGTAAATGTTCTTTATCTCAATATTCCTCTCTTTGATAAATATTTGGTATTATGAACCTTATTTCACTTATTTGGTGTATATAATAACCATTCATGATTTCATATCATGAATTATCTTTTAATCATGATATTTTATGTTTAATTATAAATACACTTATCAAGGGGTTTCAATTTGAATATTTCTAATGTCATAAGAGTTTATTTTTCTCAAATCTAAATAACATGAGACACTTTTAAGATATACAAATTATTTCATTTTAAATGGTGTAAATAAATAAATATTTTAATTTTATTATCATGATAATTTCATACTTTATGATATTTAATGTTCTATTTAATGTTATATATTACATGAGGTTTGGATTAAAATGTTACAATGGTTGTAGGCTATTTTCATGACTCAAATCTCTTTCTTGTGTCATAATAACTCTTCTTAGTCTATTATTTTTCATGATTGATATATCCTAACATATGATGATTTTAGGTTGAATTTAAACGTTTTTTTCTATGGAAATAATTTTTAAATCAAAATTATTCTTCTTTTATCATTCTATTATTTTGTTAAAATGTATTTTTTATATGAATACTTCTTATTTATTTTAATTTATTTTTCTCCATATAAATGATTTTAATTTCAACCAGTGTTCTCCTTTCACTATTGGGAACTAAAACTATTTTTAACTCAAATGATCCTTTTATTACACTTTATTCATTTTAAAACAAAGGTTTCACCATATTTTTACGGATTTATGTTTTAAATAAGGTTATTTTAAAAAGATTGAATGGGATTCCATCCTTTATAAATAAAAGGTTTTATCATACACACCACTTTCTAATTTCAAAAACCTTATGTATTTTTCCAATTTATATTCTAAAAAATTATTTACAAAATTAATTGTTTTAAAAGTGTTTTTTTTTCTTTTTTTATAACCTTAAATATTTTCAAGGATAATTTATTTGGAAATTTTTAGAATAATTTTTTTAGAAAAATATTCTATTTACCATTCAATTTTTTTGAAGGTAATTAATATGTCATATTTTCTAAAAATATTTTAAATGGTTTTGTGAACACTTTTTTATTATCACTAAAATTTTTATTCCAAGGTTCATCTCCGAAGAATTAATGTTTTAATATTAATCTATATATAGTATGTTATGAATCCTATAGGAAATGATATTTTGATATCCTAGGTTTTCTTAAGTTAATTTTATGTGATATGGTTTAGAAACCTATACTTCTTCTATGTGTTATTTATGTTATGATGATGACTAATTCCATGTGGAACACATATGTATAGGTAATGATGGGTGGGGTCTTATATCACCCTACAATGAATTGGTATATAATTATATCTAATGATATTTGTAGGCATGTACAAAATTATTGATAATATATGCATGAGCATGATAAGGTTTCTCACATTACCAGGCATGTACATAATGTGTTTTTATATAGGTGTGAGAATAATGGGGTTTCTCATACAATTTTTTCTATTATTTGGTTGTGTTCCAATTTCACGTTTTTAATGAAGTTATTACACATTCCCAAGTTGATTATAATGTTATGCATATTTTAAAATATAGATTTAATTTCCATGAAATGCCCTGTATTTATGATCATGCCTATTTTTTAAGGAATTTCACACTTTTATATCATTCTCACACATTTTTGGATTATTTAAATGTATTTTGTTTCTTTTCATATCCATTATTCTTATTTATTGGTATTTTTATGGTCTTATGTTTCTATATCATATTTTATGATTGTCATACATGGTCTTATGATCTTTTATTATGATATTTATGTCTTGCCGTGTTCTATTTCATTTTTATGATCTAGTATCTTAGGATATTTATTTTTACCTTACTAGGGATTTGATCTTGCATGTTAATTATTTTTACATTACAATGGTTAGGAAGATGATTATGTCATGCCATGTATCTCATAAAGGGTCTATAGGATCATGATTATAGAGAAGTGTTAACAAGTGTTGTAAAATAAGATGTTTATTTATCTATTATATAAGACACTAAACATTGATGTAATTGGATTATGTAACTATTTGTGAGATGCGTTATTAAAATCATGATATTAATGTTTTATTTATATTAGGTTATTATTGTATTTTTTATAATTAGTAAATTTATTAAAAATTTTATATAGTGTTTATCAATTAGGATTATGAGCAGTGTTGATGTCATATTATATAAATATTGATGCATATCTAGTTTAAAGGGTTGTTCTATGATTCAATTTCTTATCTTATTTGATAATGATATATGATGTGGAAACCTAATATGATTTTTTAGTACATGGATTGGAAACTTACATCTTAATAATCCGGATGGATTGAATTAGTAGATTCATGTATCCGGCTGACATCTACAATAGAAGAGTTATTTTAATGGAAAAAGATAAAACTATATACACTTTTAAAGGAGAGTGGTATATTCAAGCATATAGGGTAGGCCCAATGATGAGAGATTATTTGTTCATATATTTTTAATTAGTAGGATTAATACTTGGATCAATGAATAGTATGGATAAATATTCAACCTTAATAGTGGTGTACCAATACACATATGATTTACCTAAGGAATTATTTTTATTTACACCTTTAAGGGAAATGTATTTTTTAATTGAAACCATACCCATAATAATCCCTATTTCCATGACTTTGTATCATATGGATTTATTAGAGTAGAAAGAATTAAAGGTGAATCTAAAAGAGCATGATCAGAAATGATTAATTCACTATATTAAAATATTTCATATGGTATGGATATCAAATCCATCCCAAATAAAATGAATAATTTTTTTGGTTAGAATTTAATATCCATCACATATGAGTAATCTCTTGTATATCAAAGATTAATTATGCAGGGAAGAAATAAATCTATCCTAGATAATTTAGCATGCATGGGAACCATTTTTTATCAGGGTTAGATTTATGTTTGTACTTCATAATATATCCCATATAAGTATTTATTTAAGAAAATATTAAATCCATAAACAATATGTTAGGGAACACATACATTATTTGGGATATAATTAAAATTTTCCTTGATAAATAAACAAAAAACACACACACACATTCACAATAAATAAATAAATAAACAAATAATTAAATATAGACTTATATAAATAATTATATATATAAATTTATTCACATATATAATTAAATGTATATTTAATTATTATTAAATATATATTTATATTTCATATTCTTAAAATATATATTTTATAAACATATAATTATAAAAAATTTTCTCTATATATATTTAATTACGTGAATGCATATTTATAAATATTCACATAAATTATAATTATAATATTTTAGATACATTATATTTTTATAAATTTTTGGATTTTTTGTGTTGTAGAATTAAATAATATATATATATATATATATATTCATACGTATTTTAAATTTATAATTTTATATATATTTTTTGTCATAAATACATATTTATAAGAAAAGTTTTATTTTTAAGAAATAAATAAAGAAATAAATATTATTATGATTTTATATAAATTATAAATATGCACTCATACATATAGAAAATTATTATATAAATATCAGATATATCAGAAATAATATATAGATATATATATGTACTACATTTATATATAAATACTTCACGTATTGGGTAGCTCTATTGTCCGACATGACACAAATCACCATCCATAAGCAAGATAATCACTTGTAGAAAATGAGATAGAAATCAATTACATGACACATTAATGTGTTTGAACCTTGATCATGAGATGAGTGACATATCCCTTCATTCCATCACTTACACACCTCTGTCATCACAAACATTGGTCGATACTGACACCTAGAAAATCAGTAATGAATCTCCAATGAAGCGGGACTTCCCAACCATAATAACTCAACAAATTTACATCACAATCACATAGTATAAAAAAAGAGGCTAATTCAATATAAAATCACTAAAACCATCATTTATGAGGTATAATCCTAAAAAATAGTAAAAAAACAATCAAACAACTCCATTAAAAATAAGGTGTCACTGAAAACCAATAGGACCAAGAGAATACCATATAGAAACTGAATAAAATAAAAATCAAACTCATGTGGACCACCATATATTATTGCACCTAAAAAAATAAAAATCCAAATTAAGGTAAATCAGAATAGAATATATTGGTTTATAAAATTGTGTGTAATAATACAAAAGTAGAGGATAAAAACGATGATCCTCATTTGTAAAAAATGAAACCAATGAAAATCCTAGTAAATATGAAAAAAATAAAACCAAATATCATGTAAAATCTAAAATGATGATCCACCATCCCCATACTATGCATTAATAATAACTGTTATATTTGAATAAGATAAGGTATAGAGTGATTAGGAAGGAAAAAATATCATTGGAGGATAAAGAACAAAGCTTTATCCAAAAAAATACAACTCAAATGAGAAATAAAAAATAAATTCCAACACAACCACCAATACTATCCTAAATATCCATATTCCTAAATACATTTACTGATATTGGGATATTTCATGATAGGAATAGAAGAAATAGAAATAGTTGATGTTGAATGATGCCCCTGACCACAATCTTCAAAATGCATACAACCATTGAATAGGGAATCAGTTGTGGGTGAATGGTACAATTTTCTATGAAAACCAATGTGGGATGGAATTACATCCCAGAAATGTTTACAGGACATATATTTAGTAATATGGTATAGAAAAAATTCATGCTAGATATAATTTATTTTGATAGTGATTCGATGGATTGTTTCCCCCTCTTTAATACATATTCTATTTTCTAGAAATGATAATGGTAGCTTTTAGTTATGCATATACTATCATAAAAAGAACGAGATAAAAAATAATAATATATAAACATTACCTTTAATTTTGGTCACATTTGTTTTCCATTATTTTTCTACAGTTTAGTTATCACTTATTATGTTTAATTGAAGAATAAATTTTAAAATTTACATTTGGATTTCATTATAGTCACTATATATTTCTATTAATGCAGTTAAAATTCACCAATGCACCCTCTTTTTCCATGAAATAAATTAATTGAGACTTACCTTTATTTTTGGAAACATTTGTGGTGGTATTTTTTAGAAATAACTATCCTCTACTCAAGTATATATGTGAATCACGGTAAGAAAAAAATATTATTTCAATAACACTACAAGAGCATAAAATATTTTTTATATTCTCAAAATTACATCTCAGTATACAATAAGTGGAATTTAATAAAAATTATGTTTTTAAAAAATGGACATTGGTTGACCTTATAAAAAATAATGTATTGTTTTCCTAAGAATATATTGGGAACATATATAAGATATAGAGTTTCTTGGGTCATGCTAGAGATTACTAAATATTTATTTTTGGAATTTTCATGATTGGATTCTCAAAAAAAAATCCTTGATCCAGAAGGAAAAAATTATTGATTTTAATAGGAAGTATTGAGATTAATTTTTGGATTTGAAGATATGGATTTTTTCAGATCATGTTTGGAATTTTTTGGATCTATGATACACTTATGTGGTATATTATTTTATTTGTTTTAGGATTTGAATGTGATTTTATTCAACATGGTTAATTAAAAACATATGAGTCTATAAAGTTATGATCACATGAGAGTAATTATATGATGCTTTACTAAGAGTTAGATTCCATCATTCATGCCTAGAATATAGGTATGAATTAAATAGAATATTTTTTCATTATATCAAATATAGGTGTTTGAAATATATTTAATCATAATATTTTCACAACTTTAGGTAACACAGGAGGGTAGATAATATTAAAAAATTTTATTTTGAACTTATGTATACATTTATGATGGGGAATGATGTTACAAATTCTATGAGTAGGAGGAATCATACCCATGAGATGAATAAATATAGAGAATAATGGAAGATGATCAGACATTTAACAAACTTTTTCAAATATATAGATGAAGATATATATAAGGAATTAATATTAATTCTTGATTTCAATTCTGTTTTAATGGGTCATGTGGAAGAAAAACAATCTTTAGATGTGGAATTCAAGAACCATATATAGTGGGAAGGCCATCAGTTAATAGAATGTTACACTATACTCAGTTCAGTACTTCAAATGAAATAGGGTGGTTATACTATAATAGATGAATAAATTTCTAGAAGTGACTCACCATTAAATTTGGGTAGTTTATCGTGGCATTACCATGGTTTATTATTTCATTTATATCTAAATGTGGTTGATAATAATGAATAAGAACAACATAATAGTTTTCTATCAATATTTATCTTGTAAACAGATAAAGGAAATTTATTTAAAATAATAAATGTTGTTAATACCTTTTCACATATCAATAGTGAAGTGGTAATAAATGTTTAGTGATTTATTAATGGGGGTTATCAATGGCATTGAAAAAAATGATGGTCTTTTGTGGTGGTTTATTGGCATATAATTTCATTGTATTTCATTCCCCTTTAGGAATAAATTTTAGTTTATGACCATGAAAATATTTAAGTAAAATAATTTATTAGAATTTATGTTGCTATTAAGACTATATTATTATATAGAGACCAAATATTTATATCTTGATTCAGAATATGGTGCCACAATTCTTTGGGTATGCAATTGAAGATGTGTAAAACATATAATACCAAAATGGATGGTATGAAGTTTTGGGTTATTAAAATTTTGGAAGATATGCTACAAGATTTTGTACTCTACTTGGAAAAATATTTTTAGGATCACCTACAAATATTGGATCTTTTTTATAATAAAAACTATCAATAATTTATTTTTATGGAACCGTTTTAAGGAATTGTAAGTTTGACCATTCTAGTCACGATTATGTGGGTGAAAATTTGTGAAAGGAATCATGTGGGAATTAGATTTTTGAAAGAGTTAACCATATTTTTAATTAATATAGATTAATATGGTATCAAAATAGAATATTAAAGACATATACACATAATATATATTATTACACATGAATTATGATGTTGGGGGAATACAGGTTCCTGAGAGTGTTACAAAATTTTGGAAAATTATACTTGGGAGAATAAGGGATGTTATTGAAAATGTATATGAGACCATTTGATATCATATAGTGGATTGGGAATGTGTTTTATTAGATTAAATTTATATCACATTATGTGAAAATTACTAATGCATTCCATTTCTATTAATTAATGAAATACTTGTTTGATGAGCCTCATGTCATGATTTTGGAAGTGGTTGAGCTAGAGAACAATATGACTTGTATGAAATGACCAGTTTATATTGTGGAATTCAGATAGAATATTCTCAGTGGATATAATATCCCTGTTCTAAGAGTATTATGGAATCAAGGATTGATTCAAGATGAGACTTCTGAAAGAGAATCTCAAATGTAGTAGGAGTGTCCAGAGATATTTAACGGCGAATCCACCGAGTTTCTTTTCAAGTATGAAAATTAAAATGGTGATGGGGGAATTGTAACGACAAGGTTTTTATTTATTTTTTAATAATTTTTATCTTTATTTAATTTAGTAAAGGGTGTTTAACCTAGTTTTATGATTTAAATTGGTTTTTTTATTTAATTATTTTTGACATCAAGTGATTTTAGGAGTTATTAGTTTTTTATTTTAATGAAATAATTGCTGAAGAATAATTTAATGAAGTAATATTCATAATAATAGAAGGAGATTAATTATTAGAATTAAATAATTAATTGAGAGAGAATTAATTGGGATTTTTTTTCAAAATTTTATTAACGGAGATATTATGAATTAATTGTTATATTGTGTTCTAAATATTTATTATGATTAATTATGTGAATTTAATGTACTAATATTTTACATTAAATGGATTTTAATTATATGTTTGGTGCTAATTTTTTCATTTTTATGCTCTCATATGAAATTACCTAACCTTTGATCCACTAAACATATGCTCCAAAAAATAAAAGATCAATGGTTTTCCTATAACATAAGGATATTTTTTCCTATTTAAATTATAATTTATGCACTAATTTGTGTACCCCTTGAGGTCATGGGTGTATCTAATGAGTCTCGGTCTTATTTTGAGCATAGATGCCATATTTTTGGAAAAATTATGAATACTTCATGGTTAGCAAAAACTATGCGGGATTGGCTGCTAAGTTAGTCTATCTGCACGAGGCCTGAAAAGAGGGGTGCAAGAGGCCAAATAGTTGGAATAAATTGTGCAACCAATATAATAGAATCATGTGAGGGGATCAATATTTTTTTAGTAGATGTGTTTTCATGAATTGTGTATGGTTTTCCAGAACGTTTTAAATAAATGTGCATGGTTTCCCTTGAAGTATTGAAGGGTGCCTGGTTAGCGCACAATTTTTCCAACCATGGGGCCAAACTATGCAGCCGAGTAATTTTTGGGTAAATTATCATTTTATATTAAAAAATTTAAATCCTAAAAATATTTTTTTTATTCTTCTATTGAAAAAACTTTATTCATTCAATATCTATTGAATTTCAAAGAATACACTTTTTCATTGTTACTCGATTTGAAATTAAAATTGAATGATGTTAGTCTCGTAAGATTCACACCGGTAGGTACTATGATCATCTGGTGATGTTATTAATTTTACATTGTATCAACTATGCAATTTTTATTTGAGTTAATATTCTTTTTTACATGATTTTCACAAGTTATTTATTTTTCTTTTTATCTAGAAAATATCTGAAATTGATACTGGACAAGTGCTCTACTATGGACCAAAGGTAGGTGTTCTATAAATTTCCCAATATGGTTTGGTGTTTATAATCCACATTATGATTGTTTCAGAAACCAAAAATTCTAGAGGTTCCTTTATTATTTATAGAATAACTTTATTGAATGGTTTGGGACACGTTAGGGACATCCACTAGCACCTTCTAGTGTTTTGGAGACTATTTTCCCATCTTAGGCCACCCATAGTGTGTTCCATTATATTATTCCAATTATTATACCACCTATGTGGTGTGTGTGCTCACTGAGTTTTAGGGATCCTTTTTAAATGGAAGTTAATTGAATTCAATGATTAGGAGAAGGTTTTCCTCATTTTCCATGTCTTTACATGATATTGAATGATTCATTTGTTCAAAAGGCTGTTATATAAAATGTAGAAATGAGTGGGTAATATCATCGAAGTTGAATTTTTATGAAATATTGAAAGATGAGATGATGAATTTCTATGGTAGTGGCCTCAATCGGTATACAATGGATCCTAATTATATTATATTACATGGAAATTTCTCCAATAGATATTGATTTAGGTAGTGGATTCCATGGACTTATTTTATTCTGGGATCTTGATTTAATAGGATTACAAGGTACTTGATTCCCTTTGGGTCCATCTTTATTGGGCTCACAGTGGACATGGTCTGTTTACATACACCTTGGACCTCTCCCAATTTCTTACCTAGTTTCCATCGAGGTGATCCTATGACTCAATGTGGATAACTTGGTCTCTTATACCTTGGTTCCTAACCTTCATGGTCTAAAACATTTGATTAAATGGTGAAACTTTTGTGGATGACTTGATTATATGATGTAACCATTGTGAATGTTATATACTGATTTATATGGAATGGTTGTGGTAGTGGTTTACACTCTGTTGTATGGCGTTACTATGGTGGATATTTTGGGTTATTTTTCAGATATCCCTGGTATGAGTATTTGATGGTTGTTGGTATACTGGAAAATAATAATTGTATAATTATTTTACGCCATCCATTTTTTTGGGAGCCTAAATATTTTTTTAATGGTACCATGTTTGGTGGGAAAAGATAAAACTTTACATTTTTTTAATTTTAACCTATGATATGGAACATGATTTATGCTTATATTGCATATAATTGATTTTTTATAGACACTATTGGTAGGACCTACTGAGTATTATCTCACACCTTGTTCGGGCTATTGTTGGGTAACCAGACATTCTTCAAGGATGCATGCATATACTGAGGAATGCACCCAATATATGATGCTTGATCTGTGCTATGATTAAGAGGAGAGCATGAGGCCGAGAAGGGATCATGATGCTAATTTGGATTTTTTTTATATTTTTGGTATTTTTATACATGTATTATACCATTTCCTATATACCTATTTTATATGCTTTGTAGATACATTAAATGATCATCATTTGAATAAAATATTATTGATGGTATCATCTATTTTTCTAGTCTTGGTTATTGTCTCTTGTCTGGATGATTTATTCCTTCCTCTGTTGATCTACTGATATAATCACACTAAGTTACACTCTAACATGAGGGAATAATCTACTTATAGACACAAAATTGGCCATCATTACTAGTGGGAAGCCTATGGATTACTGGGAGGCATGCTTAAGGCCATGTGACCCATTGGCATGAGGCACCAGATAGTATAACTGGAGTTGGGATGTTGAAAATTGTTATCAAGGTGTTTTCTATTATTCCTTACAAGTTTTATAAAATACACCATGTATTAGAAAGGTATTGGAATTTTTTAATGAGATGTTCTTGCAAGTATCTAACCCCTATATATAGAAAAGAATAATTTACTCAAATTTAAATTACTATTTTCTAGATTTTAACTATTTATGACAATTTGATTGATCTATTTAGTGACACGATTGAATTATTATGTTATCATTGACATTATTAAGAATTTTTATAACATTTCCCGATGAGATGAGGGTATGAATTTCATGCATCATTTTAGGAACTTTACATGATTCATTTTCGATGCATTATGACATGCCATATAGGGTCAATTTCATGATTGAATGACACTATTATGTATGCCTTGACTGCTATTCCTTCTATTTGACAGATTATTTCTATAGTGAATTGAGTAACATAGTTAGTACATATAATTCTTATTGACAACTGAACATCATTTTTTTGATTGGGTTATAGAGGACACCCGAATAATTTGATTATGGAATATTGAATCAGAGGACATTAGTCTCATGTACTGGGAAATATTATGGTATAGATTGAGTGGAATCCATATTTTTATCCATGAGGTGTATGGGCCTTATGTATTGAAAGTGGTAAACCATATTTCTCGACCATTTAAAGTAGTTTTTTAGACAAATGTGAATTAAAAATAAAAATAAAATTTTGGGATAGATAACTTTACCTAGACCGGGATTTATAGTGGGCAGTAGGTAGTGTCTCGAAGAATTTTTTCAGCTCTTTCATTTTACCTAACCCTTGATTTAGGAGTAGGTATAGGGGAATGAGTTTTTCATAGGATGGTTTTGACCAAGACTAGGTTTTCTAACTATGATATTTTGGTTATTGAACTTTTCTAAGGCATGTTCTTGGAATTTTAGAGACATGCCACCTGAATAACCTCTAGTCGTATGCCATGAGGGAGGCAATGAACATGCTCCCTAGGTGATGGGATATGTAATACCAATAAATAATACTATAGTGAATTCATTTGAAGCGGTGATTTTACTGCACACACATGCTTGAGGAACATTTCTATGAGGGTTTTATATGCTTTATATAGAATTTTAATGGAGCAGAACAACTTTAATTTTCAATGGAAGAGTTGATGCATGTGTTACATAAGAAACATACTACCATTTTCTTGGGGGATGGAAGTTCAAAATATGATGATCTATGTATTGAAACTATGTTTTCAATTTTTGAGCATCTGGTTAAATGTCCTGAGAGGATAGTGAAGCTCTCAACATATATGATTCAAGGATATTTAATGCATTGGTGGGATGTTTTGAACCACGTTGATGTGCTATGTGATAATTTTTAGAGGGATTTCTGAACAAGGTCCAAGGCACTAAAATTAGAGTGGTGCATTGAGTTCTTACATCTAGAGTAGGGAGAATGATAGTTATTAAGTATTTGTAACACTTTACAGAGCTACCACATTTTTCACTGATATACCATAATAATGAGCTTTCTATGGAGAGACGCTTTGAGGAAGGTCACACGTATACTATTGAATCACAAGTTAATGTGTTTAGGTTGACGACTATTACTAATATAGTGAATCAAGAACTAATTATAGAGTGGAATATGAGGGAAGATAGAGGTTCAGAGCAAGGAAGTATAGCCTCCAGACCTAGTTGTTTAGGAACTTTTGACTGGAAGCACTATTTTCAGTCCTCTTATTAGGGGATTACTAACTGGGATGTTAGTGATGGTTGTGTTGTTTGTTGTCACCAATGTGGGAGACATGTATATACAGGGAAATAGTTTGATCAAGACCTAGTTTAATACAAAAATTATGGTAGGATATGGCACATATTGTGTTTCAGAAGGACCTTCCCTCCAACAGTTAGTGGAAGGGGATTAGCTCTGACTCTAGGTTTTGGATTAGGATTAAAAAATCCACAACAAAATAAAAGATTGAGAAAAAATGATCTTTTAAGATGAGGTGGTGGTCGTAGATAATGAATCTATGCACTAGTTGTAACTAGACACCAGAGTGGGCTGGAAATAGGTAGTGAGGTTGTGTCATAGGGTCATGGTACATGCCGAATATATTATATACAACCTTCCTAAGAGGAGTTGAGTTTCAGGACATCTATGGTGATAGGTGAGATCTTAGTAGCCTTAATTCTAGTATATGTTCTTCTTGATATAGGTGCATAATAAATTTTTATATTTGTTCAAATGGTAGAGATCCTTGGTCATTTTTTTCACATTTATAATGTCATTATGACCTTGGATACTCTATTGTAGATCAGAATAGTGGGAGTAGACTAGTTTGGGGATTTATCCCCTAATATTGGTGGGTTTAAATTTTTATGGGCCTTTTTTTCTTCAAGATGAATAGATATGACATCATACTTAGAATGGACCAACTAGTTTCCTATCGATCCCATCTTGAAATATATCACAGGAGGGTGACTTTTAAATCACTTAAGGGTGGAGTTTTTGTTCACATGTGTGGATGGGATGTCCAAGACGATAGAGATAGACTAGATCATCGTGGGATGGGTGAGATGACAACCGAGATATCTATTTTGTATCTGTATGATCAGGGTTCACATCAAGAAGCTTTCCCACGAGTGGTTAATAGTTTTAGGGACATTTTTATAGATGAATTTTATGTTTTACCCCTTAAAATAGAGATGAATTTCTCCATCATGATAGTTCTAGTAGATTAAATGGAATACATTCATCCTTATAGGATGGCTATGATAAAGATTCAAGATCTAAAGAGGTACCTAGAGGATTTAGAAGAAAAGGGATTTATACGACCCAATATTTATTCAGGGGGTTCGATGATCCTTTTTATGAGAAAGGTGGATGGTAGCCTTAATAAATGCATGGGATACTAAAAAATTGAACATGTTTATGGTTATAAATTAGTATCCCTTAAAATAGATATATAACCTTGTTGATCAGCTTTGAAGAGCTTGCGTATTTCCACAAATCTATTCAAGATCATGTTATCCTCATGTGTGTGGCTTACCTCCATACATAACTCATACAGATTTTTGTAACATGAATGGTCCATACAATTATTTTGTTATTCCGTTTAGCTTCATGAAATCTCATGTTGTTTTCATGGATCTAATTAACTGAGTTCTCCATCCTTTTTTGGATTTCTTTATTGTAGTTTTCATGAATGATATCTTGGTGTATTATCAGAATCAAAACAACCATGAAAAACAAATTGAGAACATTTTGTGAATATAGATATTAGATTGGTTATATTCTATGATAAAAATGTTCTACTTATGGATAGATAATAATCACTTCCGGGGTCATATTATCTCGGATACATGAGTATTTGTTATCCTAGAGAAGGTTAGAGATATAGTTTCCTAGTGGAAAACCAAGAATATATTTGAAATATGAATTTTCTAGGGTCTAACTGAACATTATAGGAACCTCATACATGACTTCACAGGATTATAAGAACCTATTACAAGATTTACTAAGAAGGGGGTGATGTTTTTTTGGTAAGGTACCCGATGTACATCCATTCAAAAGATTAAAGGGAGATTGACATCAGTGCTGATCTTGAATCATTCCGAGTGAGAAATGAGATATACAATGTATTCAGATTCATCATTTATTAGGATAAGAGAAGCTATGATATAGGGAGATATAATTGCATCCTACAGATCTTGTTAGCTTAGGCCACATGATAGTAATTACACGACACAAGATCAAGAGATAACTGCGATTGTTCATTCTCTGCCTTATTATAGGAACTAACAAGTGGGAGAGAATTTTATTGTGTAAACAGAACACAAAATCCTAAAGTATATATTTACATAGCAGGACCTATTTTGAGGCAGTGAAGGTGGGTTTAGTACCTACAGTATTTCAACTTTGATCTTTCCTACAGACCTAGAAAAGAAAATATAGTTGATGATGCATTGATAAAGAGGACTCAAATACACGTAGTTTAGGAGGCTAGTAGAGAGTGGAAGATTCTAGATTACCTTTTTGAGATTCAATTTTAGGAGAAGGATTTTTATGGAAGGAATTTAATTTTATATTTAGCTATGACCACTACCCTTCTAGATAGAGTGAGCTGAGGCAACTATCATAATCTGAGGGCCTAGTCCTACGGGTGAGAGTGGTAGGTGAGGACCCACCTATAGGTTAGACTATAGGTGAGAATGAAATTCTACAAATTCATAGCCACAAATGAGTTCTCATAGAAATATGTGAGGAGATGATGTGAGATTTTCATGCCTCGGTTTGGGTAGTGAACCCTGACATCACCAAGATGTATCGTGACGTGTGTCATTTATACTGGTGTCTAGGTATGAAATGTGTGGTAGAATGTTTTTTCAAGAGGTGGTATACCCGTTAGAAGGTGAAGGTGGAATATCAGCGACCGGAAGGTATTTTATATTATTCTATCATTCCCAAGTGGACATTGGAAGATTTCGTGATGTGATTAATGACAGGTTTATAATGTTCACCTCTAGGTAGTGATGCTATTTGGGTTTTTTGATAGGATCATGAAGGTTTCTCATTTCCAGACGATCAGAGAGACCTTCTCAATGGATGATATTGGGTGGTTTTATACCATTATGATAGTATAACATGATAGGTTTACTTAGATCATTTTATCAGAAAGGGATTCCCAGTTTATATCTCAATTCTGTAAGATATTTCAGGGGCATTGGGAGCATGATTTCTTCTAATCACATCATACCACCCCCAAAATGATGTCTAGTAATAGAGCTCGATTCAGGTTCTTAAGGATATACTGCAATCATGTATCCTGTATAATGGGGGTTCTTGAGAAAGGGATATACCCATATTTTAGTTCTCTTAAAATAATTTATATCAGGAGAATATATAGATGGAACCTTATGAGGATTAGTATGGTAGGCCATACCGATCACCCCTTTGATGGTTAGAGGTTGGTGTGGAACATTTACTAGGACCATGTGTCATGTAGGAGGCTTTTCATAAAGTCAAATATATCATAAAGTGGATGGATAATGTAAGGTATTGATATAAATCCTACGCTTATTTCTATCAATGACCTCTAGAGTTCAATTTTGGGGATCTGGTAAAATTTTTATGTCTCACTGAGGGTGGGACATAGAAAAATTTGGATACATTGTAATCTTTTACAGTAATATTTTGGTTCATTCAAGATTTTAGAGAGATTTGGTCAGTAGCCTATTCATTTTAGTTACCCCTAAGTTACCAGGACATGCATAGAATCTTTCATGTATCATAGCTACATACTTATCATTCATACCTATCTCATGCTTTTCAGCCAAAGGAGGTTCAGTTTAGACAGATTTGTTCATTGAAGAGCATCCTATTCATATCATTGATAGGATCACATATGTTTTTTGAGTCAAGTTAATTCTTCTAGTATGAGTGATATGTAAGAATTACCATTTCTTTCATTATAAATTAGAGGGGGAGGATGACATTTCTGCTCAGGGGAAAAAATTATTCTTAGAATTTTCTCAGATACCATTTGAAGGGAAATTCTTGGAAGAATTGCTTTAACGGGGAATATTTTTAGATCTTGGGTTTCCCTATTAGGTAAAAATATATTTTTTTCAGTTAATTTTTTTTATAACTTATGGTGAGTACCCATAGAGTTCATGGGTTTATCAAGGGTTTTTTAGGAATGTTCAAAGCCCAAAAGCCAATTTTTATAAAAAATAGGGCAGAAAACATGGTTAGTAGAAACTATTAGAGATATTCAGAATGGTTAGTCTAATCATGAATGGTCTAAACATAGGGGTGAAAGAGGTCACATAGTTTCAGAAAACTATGAGACCAGTGGCTCACAACCGAGATAAGGGATCTACAATTTTTAGAAAAGGGTATGGCATGGTTTGGACACAATTTTCCAAATCATGCTCAATTACTGAGAGAGTTTTCCCTTGAAGTAGTGAAGGGATCACGATTGGAACATTGTTTAGAAAAATATGTGACTAAAAAATGACGCACACTATTTTTTTTAGGAAAGTAAATTTTTTATACTTATATTTTTTAAACCATAAACCTATTTATTTTATTTTTTTATTGGATAGAACCTAATTCCTGGGGGCTCATTTAAATCTCAAAGGATAAGATTTTCTACCATTTCTCTATCTGAACAAAAAATAGGATGTCATTAGTCTCAATGAATTAATGATGGTAAGTAATCTGATCATATTTCACTATTAATAATTTTCATTTTTATCATCTAAACCATTTTTATATGAGATAAAATGGCTTATTTATAGGATTTTCATTTGTTCTACATTTTTCTCTCAATCTGGACCGAATTAGAGATCTATATTGGACGAGTTCTCCACTACGGACCTACAGTAGGTGGTCTATACCTTTTCCCATATGGTTTGATTTTATATATGATGTATAATCATTGTTATACACACTATAATTTCTAGTGGTGACTCGATAATTAACATAACAATTGAATTCATGGGTTGGGATCTATTACGGATTTTCACTAAAACCTTTGAGTTTTTAGGAGGTTGTTTCCCAAACTTGAGTCACCTATGGGGTGTGACTTAGTATTATACCCATTATTATACTGCCTATGGAGTGCGTATTCACTTGACTAATTAGATATAACCCTTTTTAAATGAAATTTATTTTAATTTAATGATTATGAGATGGGTTTTCTACCTTTTGACGTGTTTTCATAATGTTGAATCATTTAGTTCTTTAATTGGATTTTATAGAAATTGTGGAAATGGGTGGGTAAAGCATATGAATATGAATTTTTATGAAATATTGAATGATTAGATGATGAATTATAATGGTGTTGGATTTCTTGGTTATTATACCTAAGATTATTATTCTATTAGATTCCCTGGATGTTTGTTCCATGGTTATTGAATGTGGTAGTGGACACCGTGGTTGTTTTTCTCATTGGGTTTTAATTTTGAAGGATGCCAAAGGCCTTTTAAACCATTGGATATATTATTCCTAGAATCATAGTGGACATAGTCTATTGAAATTATCATTGGATCCCTTAAAAGTCATTATCGATTTTCTATCAAGATGACCCTAGTAGTTGACAGTGATTCCTTGTTCTTATATACCTTGGATCTAACCCATTGTGCTGTGAAACTTTTGATTATACAGCGTAACCATTTTGGGTAACTTGATTATATTGTGTGGATGTGATGAATGTTATATATTGATTTATAATACATGACCATTTTAGTTGTTTACACTTGGATTTATGGAATGTGCATGGTGGATAGTTTGGAATGTTTTTCTGATAACCCTAGTATGGAAATTTGACTCTAGTTGGTAAATTGGACATTATTTCATGTATATTTATTTTACAATTTTTCTTGTTATTTGGAGACTAACTTTTGTTTGCAGGGGGACATTATTGGATAGAAAATATAACAATTTAATTTTTATACTTTTTCCTATGATATTGCACAAAATTTCAACTTATATTGCACACAATAGAGTTCTTATAGACACCATTGGTGGTGGCCAGTTGAGTGTTATATCAAACCCTATTTTTTGTACCACTGGAAACCTGAGATGAATTCATGGATGTCACATCCATACTTTTCATTGAGCTATGTTTTTAATTTTAATTTTTATCCCATATGTTTTTTGAAATTTTAATAATTGCTTTGTGGGAATGTGGGATGATCCCATCACGAGTCGTTCTCTTTTTTACACTGATATAGGAAGTTGATCCCAATACGTGAGGTGTAATTTTTGCACTGGTAAATGATCCTTGGATTGAAAATGCTCGACGTGTTGGCAGGGCATGGGCGAAGCTATGCGGACTGCCCAATGCACGAGTGTAGCTTTTTACTATTGACGTTTTAAGCATGTAATACTTTTTTTAACATAAATAGTATTTTTATTATTGTTAATCCTTTTATTCATATAAATTGTCAAATTTATTTATTCTTTTTTTTATTATTGGTTTAATTAATTTTTTTATAGTTCCTATTCCAACTTATTTTTTTATTTATCTATTTTCTTTTCTTTTTCTTTTATTTATTTTATTTCTTTTCCTTTTCCCTCTCCCTAACTTTCCCTCTCTCCCTTCCATCACAGTACCAAGGTGCAAACCCTTGCGCCAATTTTCCCCTAACCAATGCTATTGCGCCCTCCACCCCTGATCCTCCCAGTAGTGCCACACCCCCTCATCCCCTACTGCCTCCCCATTGCCCAGCTGATGCCATACCTCTTAGATTCTCCTAACATCCATGCCATGCCGCATCATCTTATATCCAATAGCCGCGACACGCAACAGTGCCCTGCCCTACAGCCTCACACCAAGCCACGCCACCCTCTTACCTTGCTACTCTTTGCTCAGTCGGAAATCACCACGTCGGTCCACCCCACCTTTGTCTAGTCGTGTTCTCCTCCCCCAGGTTTAGCTAAATCTCTAGAAACCCCCCTCCCTTGGCTACGCCTTTTCCCCGTGGCTCTCCCTTTGTTTTTTCGGCACTACGAAAGCCCAGATATCCTCCTTCACCCTTTAACCATCCTTTCAAAACCCTCTTCTTAGGTGCAAAGCCCCTCATTGTTTATCCTTTTATTTTTGGTGATGTGGAGGTTGTGGTTTAATTAATATTGATTAAATCATGATTCATTTTTCACAATGCTTTGATTTTAGGGTGTATTTGATTTTGTTATCACTGCATTGGCGTGCGGTGGTCCTAGAACACCAATTTTTCAAATCTTGTGACACAATGGTAGGTCATTCCGCCCAAAAATATAATCTGATGATCATTTGCATGTTTTCTTAATTAATTTAGCACATTGTAAGTTAGTTTTCATGATGAAAAATTATTTTGATTATGTTTTAATTGTTCATTTAACTTGTTGAAAGTGTGTAAAAGTTATTTAGTCTATTTTTATTTTGAAAACCCACTTTTATCTATTTATCATTTTTATAAACTGTGTGTTGTGTGTGTTCGGTAGTGCAGATTATGCGGTTTATGTTTTGGTGTGGTGTCAAAATATGTTTTATTTTGGAAAGGGTTTTGAGTGACATTTTCCCTATAAATTTTTTTGACAAGTATGGAAACTATTCAATAATTCTTCTTAGTGGTTTTCTTAATTATAAAAAGTGTTTTTATAAAACTATTCATTTTGTTTAATTTAAAGTTCAGGTGGTGTAGGTTAAGATCTTTTTTTTGTGTGCATATGGTTTTAAAAGAGGGTATCAGTGTAAGAATGACATGTTTTTGTGTGTAAGAACCTTGTTTAGATCTTAAGTGTGAATGTTACATGTGATGTGAAATTATATTTTAGATGAGCATGAAGAGGGAAGCTTGGGGTATTAAGTAGGGGGACTTGGACTAGTGAGATAGTGTTTTAGAGATGGCTTGGCCCAGTTTCACTGGGAGGATTGAAATTTTAAACACTAACTAAACATATGAATGACTGAGGGTCGTGGTTTCTAATCCACATTTTCTAAGGGTCGTGGTTTCTAAGCCACTGTTTCTGAGGGTTTTGGTTTCTAAGACACATTTCACTAAGACACGGCGTTCTAGGGTCCCACCCATTACTAGTACCCATAGGGCCTCTCCCAGCCTTTGGTGCTCAAGGTTACTCTTAGAACACCAATGATACATGATATGTCACTTGAGTTACTACACAAACATATGTTTTCTTTAAACTGCTTTTCGTTAAGGTCATCTCATGAAAATTGATTTCATTAATGTTGTTAATAATTTCTTACTTTCCTTTATTTATCATTGAAAATGAAATTGTCTTTTAATGATTGTGATTGGAATATTTTCTTGGTGGGATCCTACTGGGTGATTTCTCACACCCTACTCACACCTTTGGGTATAAGTATATTTTCTTATGTCTGATACTGGTACGGTTCCATCATTTGGAAGTGGTGATTCAGGTTGTTAGTAGACCTCTTGACATGGAATTGTGGTGATGGCTTAAGGGTGGTGTCCTCTTGCCAGGTGGTAGTTTTTGGGATGGTTTTTTGTCACCAAACTTTTTAGTGTTGTTTGGGTTTTGGTTTTACATGTGACTCAAAATCTAGTTTTGGTTAATGTCTTGTTTGGATACGACGTTAAATTTTGGCTTGGTTTATTTTTTTGGTTTCTTTATATTTATTATTCGGGTAAATAGTTCCCAAGGTTTATTTCGATACCCAAGCACTTGTGACAACCAGTGGGGATCGATAACTCCCTTTGGGCCTTGCCGCAGACTGGGTCGGGCATTGGTTCGGATGGAGACCCAACTTGGTTCATGAAAAAATGGTATCAGAGGAGGTTTTTTTAGTTATTTTATTTGGGATGAGTCTTGATAAACAGGATATAGGGCTGTCGGGGCTCAGAATTCTAGTTACGAATAGGTTGTCAATCTAACACACCTTATTAAAGTCTCTAAGTTTCCATGGGGTGTTAGGATGCTTGATTGACTTCTCTTCTAGGTGGGACGTGCAGGCTGTAGACTGTGCATGGACATCGGGCAGGGAAGAAGTGGTTTGGATAGGATGTTACATTTTCATGTTCAGTTTCTTGATGATTATTGTCGTTGATGAAATTTTATTTCTATTTAGACACAATGTATTAATGATGTTTATTTGTGATTGCTGCTCCCAGTAGCATGATGGCACTCAAAGGGCTTACACACACCCATGGGAGGAAGACATAGATAGTTCTCATTCGCCGCATTATCAAAGATTGATAAAAGTTGTGGTATGAGTTGTTTAGACTTTAGGAAAAGGGGAGACTCTTACCCCCACCCTTATTCCTTCTAGAGGAGATGAGTCTGGCTCCAAGAAGGATAAATATCAAGATTTTCTAAAGAATTATCCTCCTTCATTACGAGGTAGTTCGAAACCTTAAGAGGAAGAGGAATGTCTTGAAAAGATAGAGTGTTTGTTCGAATTCCTTGACATGCCCGAGGAGGTCAGGGAAATGTGTGCCTCATTAAAGATAGAGGGTTCCAGTCGCAAGTGGTTGGAATCAGTGATTCAGGATGGGAAGCATGAGCATTTGAGTTGGATGGATTTTAAAGCTGTCTTTAACAACCAGTACTATCATGAGTTCCTATCCTATACTAGATCCAGAGAGTTCAAGGATCTTTCTCAAGGGGATTGGACAGTGATGGAGTATGAAAAAAACTTTGCAGAGCTAGTGTGGTACGTGCCTGAGATTGTTTCAAATGAATATTTGAATGCTTAGAAGTTCAAGAAGGTCCTTAGACTAGAAATTTAATCTCATGTTTTCTTGTTCAATCTCCTAGGTGGTAGATCGTGCTTTCACTGTTGAGATTTACCTGAGAGGAAAATCGGGGCTTTCCATATCACTGTCAGGGTTTGGAAGTGGCATTTCATATGAGAAGAAGAGGATGCATGATGAGTAAGGGAAGAAAGCAGGTGGTAGCTCATGCCATCCATTCATCCAGACCTCATCTATTGCTTTTGATATGAGGTCTGTTGTGAGCCATCAGTGCGGAATGATAGGGCATATCCGACCTGCATTTCTATACCCTCCCATACCTTGCCATGAGTTTGGAGTTGTGGGACATCTATAGTGATTTTTAGGAATGTATTTCCTTACCAGAGTGGGACTAAATCTGTGGCTTTTATAGCGATATCAGTTCAGTCAGAGGTGACCAGGATGATGAGATCTCAGTTTAGTGGATGTGGTGGCAGGACCAGATCATCTTCAAGGTAGAGCCAAATCAAGGTAGATCCTTAGGCGAGTGGTCGTTCCTAGGAAGGTACTAGACATGTTCATGCTGTGGACCAGGAAGCAGTGAGATCTGATGGAGGACCTTCAACTGTTTGAGGTGTAGGATTGAAATAACGATGTAGATTCTCAATATACAAGAGGGGGGGGGGGTGAATTGTACACTTTAAAAATTTCCTTAGACAAGGAATGATCTATGTTTAACAACGTTAAACTAGGAAAATTCACAACCCCAATAACACTAATTAAAATATTGGGAAAAATTATTATGCTACAAAATTCTAGTTCTATACACTTTCTTAAATCTGGAAAGTGATTTCGAAAAACAGGTTCCGAAAATATGGATCCGAAAAATGAAACTTAAGCAACATTTAAAATATGAGATTCTAACTTAAAGTGTATAGAATCTATCTTAGTCATAGTACAAGTGTAAGGAAATATAAGAAGGTTATACTTTCCATAAAATACAAAATGCAGTGGAAAAACTTGTAACAAAAACAAGTAACAAGATATAAATCTTTTAACCCAAAGAGAAGGGTGTCCAACAACCTTGGATAAAGGTCCCTTGATTTATACTTTCAAGTAAGTCTGTCTTACCGACACCAGGGTAATCCCTCAATACTAATATTGGAGTCTTTGTCATTCTATCCCCGCAAGCCCTTAACTTCAAGGTAGTTGGAACCTATGTCTTCCTCAGCAAGGAAGCCCTCGAACTTCAAGGTAGTTGGAACCTCGGTCTTCATATCCCCAGAAGCCCTTGATTGTAATCACCAACAATAGGAGTCGCATGAAGAAAGTCTGCACAAGGAAAAGTTTGAACAAGTCATTCAAAATTTCTACACGAAGCTTTGAAATTTGATAAGAGCCTCTCTCTCTAGAAATCACTTCAACAACATGTAAGCACAAGTAGTGTCAAAGTTATCCCTCTTTTTCAAATGAGATCATATTTATAGGTGAAGCTCCAATGGTTGGCTCCCTCCTCCAATGGTCATATTTTCCTTAAATTTCGGAGGGACCTATATACGTGTCACTTAACCAACGGTTAGTTAGAAATAGAATGGACGATATCGTTTTATAAAAAAATATGTGTAACTAAAAGCACAACATCATTTTGTAATAAAACAAGTATAAGTATAAGAAAAACTGAAGTTCGGAATGTATGTTAATAAAAGTTTGGAGTCTAACCAAAATGGAATTCGGAATCTATAATAAAGAGATATTCTGAATTTGTTTTATAGGAATTCAGAACCTGAATTCTGTGGAAATCCGGAGTCTGAATTTCTAAGGAAATTCAGACTCGGGTTTCAAAAGAATTCAGAATATGAACTTACAAAGCTCAGAGTCGAACTGATAGAAGTTCGGAGTCGAACTCATAGAAGTTCGGAGTTGAACTAGTAAAATTTCGGAGTTGAACTAGTAACAGTTTGGAGTCAAACTAGTAAGAGTTCGGAGTTGAACTAGTAAGAGTTCAGAGTCTAGAATTCGGAGTGGAACTATATGAGAGTTAGTATCCAGAATTCGGAGTCGAACTATATGAGAGTTCGTATCCAGAATTCTAAATGGAACTTCATTAGAGTTCATTTCCAGAATTCAGAATTGAACATCATTAGAGTTCGTATCCAGAATTCAGAGTGTAACATCATTGCAGTTCGTATCCAGAATTCGGAGTGGAACTTCTTTCCAGTTCATATGAAGAATTCGGATATTAAAACATAATGCTTCATATCAAAGTATTATATGATTCCGAGTTTTACGTATGAATCCTATTTTTATACATAAGAAAGATATTTATATGTATAAGGAAATCTAGGTAAGGATAAATTTATTTAAAGAAGGAAATTTTCCTTAGAGAAGTAAAATATCAATTTTCTTAAGTATAAGGTGTTTGTGATTTTAAAAACAAGAAGGAATGGAAATGTCATAAGGAAAACCTTATTGAATCAACAATCTCCCCCTTTTTGAAAATCACAAACAAACTTAATAAAAATAAATATAAGGACTTAGAAAAATTTCATTAGACATTGAAATTAAAACTTATCTCCCTTTGTTCATGGATGATAGTTAATAGAACTAACTCCCCCTTAGGAATTGAAACTCTAAGGATTGTATTCTGGATTTCTGGAATGGAGTTTTCATTTGAATGAAGGAATCGTAATGAGAACTCCACCTTACTTAAGGATAGTTATTCATAGAAAATTTTCCTTCTCCATTTTAAATTTTTTACTTCTCCCCTTTGAGTAGTTATTTTTCTTTCTCCCCCTTTGTGATTTCCAAAAAGAATTGAAGAGAATGGAAAAAAATAATGTACCTGAAAAATTAGTACATAACAAGATAAGATACAACCGACCACAGATTTCATTAGAGTTGAAAGAATTTTTACAAGGAAAATCAAATGCAACAAAATATTTTATTTGTCTATTTGACCTCATTTTCCTTCGAATAAGTTTTTTCAAGAGAGTTTTCAGCTTCTCAAATCTTTCTGATCCTCCTTAGCATGCTTATCCAAAGCTGTGATCCTTTATTTTTGAGCTTTCAACAGCTCTGCCTGAGCCTTCATGGCCTCTTCTTGCAACTTCACTAACTCATCTTGCTTTAAAATCTTTCCATCGAGCTCAATCCGGAGATCTCTATCCCTTTTAAAATTTTGAGCAAGAGAGTTAACCACATCATTCAAGTCCTTCACTTGTTGATTCCAAGAATTTTTTTTCACGGTTCATCTTTGCCTGAAGATCCTTCACTTTGGCATCATCAGTGTAAAAATCATCTTTAACATCATTCTGAAAATGATCAAACTCAGCCAAGTCTTCATCCACCTTTATTGACCAAAGGGTGATTGTGCTGCAAGATTTTCTATGAATATCATAATTGATGACAAAATTTTTATGGTCAGGTTCAATCTTCACACACTTATCCATCACCATAGATAATAATTCTGACTTTTGATTCAGACTTTGTTGCATTACTTGGCATCTGGAGTCTATAGTGGGAAAAATCATAATGGTGTCCACCAATTTCTTTAGAGACTCAACAACAAAGTCGTGACCCTATGCTGATGACTTTGAATCTGATAGCTTGCTTGGGGATTGTTCTTCTTCAATTTGCACCATCTTCCTTCTATAAGAGCCACCGACCTCCTTCTTTCTTATAATATCTTTTGTTGGTTTATCTATCAGTACTTTCTTACCTTTATCATTTTTCAGAATGGGTTGATCATCTGGAGATTCTTCTTCACACTTTGATAATTGAACAATCTTGTCTTCATCTATTTTCTCCTTCTCTTATCCTTCCTCAAGAAAATGCTTTTCATAGCTTTCTTTCTCATCATATAACTCATTTTCTTCTTCCTGAACATCATATGACTTAGCATCTTTCTCAACTCCCTTTCCCGGAGTGACTAATTTTGATGACTCAACATTTTCATGATAATCTTCCACTTATTTGATCATGTCATCTAGATCATCACTTCCTTCTTCTACTTCTCCTTCTACCTCTTCACCGGCTACTTTCTATACTTCTTCAGCAACTTCTTTACCCTTAGACTTTTCTATAGGGGATTACTTCTTCCCAGGGGTCTCTGGTAAAAGTTGGACATCAAAAGTTTATGAAATGGGAATCTTTTCAGAAGCAAATTCGGTGGCTTTCAAAAGAGATTGGACAATATCTTCTTCGGACATCTTCTACTTCATCTTTTTCTCCTTTTCTTATTTCTCTAACTCATCATAAGCTTTCTCTTTTATGGTCTTAGCCTCAGCAGGATCTAATCCAAATTGAGGGTCCCCTTCTTTTCTCTTCTCCTTTTCTTCCCTCAACTTAGCAGCCACTTCATCTGGGTAGGATTTTTTTTCTTTGGCTTAGGTGGTGTAGATTGAGTTTCCTTAGCTTTATGAGTCTTGTCTTCAGCCACCACTTCTTTCAACTTTCTCTTCTTCCCTGTCTTTTTAGATGGTTCCGGAATTTGTTGATCTTTCTAAGATGCCTCAGTCTCTTTCTCAGGTAAAGGGTAGAAATCTCCGAATTCAACAGAAAAACCCATCTTCATCCTCTTTAATGTATCATCACTAACCAGCATTACCTTGTAATTTCTTTTCTTGGAAGTTTAAGTAACATTAAACGAATCAAGATATCTGATGATAAGCTTATAAATTAAGGCCGGATACATTATGATCTGAGCTTTCAGATTACCTTCTTTAATATTCTTAATTGTAATCAAAACATGCCTCATCAAATTCAACTTATTTAGATTTACCAAAAAATCTAAGATGTATATATCACTCTTCTTGAGATTATCCTTATCACCCTTCTCGGTACTAAAAATCCTTGTACCCATAGCTATAGAATCCAATTATTCGGAGACAGATGAGCAATCTTAGCAGTCTTGGAATCTTTATGTCCAAGGAATTTCAATGCCTTCACTTTTTTTAAACTTCCTTGCTCATCTGGAAGCTTTTGTGAACAAAAATTAGCTTCACCTTCAAAAGATAGACCCACCAAGCATCCAGCCTTGGTGTAAGAAAGAATATAAGTCTTCCCATAAGACTTGAATGAAAAATTCTCTCTGCCATCTTCTTTAAGGAAGGAAATAGACTCGTAAAACTCAACAAGAAAATCTGTATAAAATGAATCCTACTTCACTGTCTTTGATAAGAAAACATCCTCCCAGCCATTCAATCGGATATTCTTAGATATAATAGAATCATACTTGTAGAAACTTGGATGCACTAACCTCTCCCTGTAAACAAAACATTTTAAGATTGGATTCATAGACATATCCTGAGAAGTAGCTTCAGAAGACATTCAGAATGAAGAGCACTGGAAGATTCAGAATGGGCTTTAAGAAGGGAGGTAAAACTTCAACATGCGAGAGCTTGAAGATCGATGTGGGACAACCATCGGGGGTCCCCTTTATAAAGGTGATGGATGTGACCATTGATCTTCCAAAAACCCATCTAACGGTTGAAAAACTCTTTGTTCTGGTCTGACGGTTGGAAACATACCCGTAAGAAAATCTTGAATCTGATCTTTTTAGGTTTTAACAAAAAAAATAGGATTTAAGAAAACTAGAATCTGAGAAATTTTAAAACTCATAGGAAAATACCAGCAAGTAAAATATGACTACGAAAACTTAAGTAAGAAAATCAAACCTTTTGGATTGGACATGAAGTTTTTTCGTAATAGGTAATATTTTTCTTGAAGAATAATTTGACTACGAAAAAATAACTACAAAAAACATTAAGTTGAAAGACTTTGTGTACCAAAACTCCCGTACAAAAAGTATGAATACGAGAATCCCAGTACAAAAAGTAAGAGTACGAAAAATGTTCATTACGAAAATTCCGAGTACGAAAATTATCATTATGAATGTTTTATTTCCGAAAATTTCCATTATGAAAATTTCAGTTCTAAAAAATTCATTACGAAAATTTTAGTTACAAAAGTTTGAAAAAATGACTATGTAAATTTTGATTACAGAAGCTTAAAAAAACTGACTACGAAAATTTTGATTATGCTAACAAGAAAATGTAATCCCTCTATGAAAAGGAGTTTATTACTGTAAGGACAATTGTTCAACAAGAAGTTAATGAAGAAGGATTACCTCATGATTATCATTCCTAAATTCTGTTTAATGTATTCAAATATATCGGAGGGTTATGATTTTGTGAAAATGTCAGCATGTTGATCTTGCGGTCTGATAAACTGCAGAATGATATCTCCTTTTAGTGTGTGATCCCTAAGAAAGTGATGAATAATATCTATGTGTTTTTCATGGGAGTGATGTGCACTGTTTTTACTAAGGGCAATCGCACTTGTGTTATCACACAATATTTGAGTCTTAGTAAAACTCAAGCCATAATCTATGAGTGTGTGTTGCATCCACAACACTTGAGCACAACAACTTCCAGCTGCTACATATTCAGCTTCAGCAGTGGAGAGTGCTACTGAGTATTGCTTCTTGCATGACCAAGAAACTAATGAATCTCCTAGGAAATGACAAGTTCCGTATGTACTTTTTCTATCCATTCTACATCCACCAAAATAAGCATCGAAAATCTTTTTAAGATAAAATCATTTCCAGAAGTATAAAACGATCCTAGATCTAGGGTTCCCTTTACGTAGCGAAAAATTCTTTTCACAACCTTTAAATGAGATTCCTTAGAATTGGATTGATATCTAGAACATAAGCATACTAAAAACATTATGTCTGGACGACTTGCTATCAAGTATAGTAGGCTTCCTATCATACCTCTAAAAGATGTTTGATCTACTGGTTTCCCAGATTCATCAAGATCAAGTGTGTTTGAGGTACCAATAGAGGTACTTATACTCTTAGTGTTGTCATACTCATACTTTTTAAGAAGATATTTAATATACTTATGTTGGGATATGTAGATTCCTTTTAGTTTTTGAAAAATTTGAAAACCAAGGAAAAATGTTAACTCACCCATCATACTCATTTCAAACTCAGATTTCATTAGATCTACAAAGTAATCAGTTAAAGATTGCTGAGTTGAACCAAATATAATTTCATGAACTTAAATTTGAACAATCAAAACAATTTTCTTATATTTATTTATAAAAATGTTTGGATATTCATTTCCCTTAACATAGTTATTTTGAATCAAAAATCCAGTAAGTCTATCACACCAAGCTCTTGGGGCTTGTTTAAGGCTATACAAAGCTTTGTTAAGTCTAAAAACATGATCATGATGTTTTGTATCTTCAAAGAAAAGAGGTTGTTCAACAAAAACATCCTCTTGAACATAACCATTAAGGAAATAAAATTTCACATCCATTTGAAATAGTTTAAAATTGAAGAATGATGCAAAGGCAAGTAGAATATGAATAGATTCATGTCTAGATACTGGAGCATAGGTTTATTCATAATCTATTCCATCTTGTTGATTATAGCCTTTGGAAACTAGTTTAGCTTTATTTATAACTATGAATCCATTTTCATCACACTTATTTCTGAAGTCCCACTTTACTCCAATAACAGAAGTTTCCTTAGGTCTTTCAACCAAGGTCTAGACTTTATTCCTTTCGAATTCATTTAGATCATCTTGCATGGCTTTGATCCAATCATCATCACCTAAAGCTTCATTAGTGCTTTTTTGTTCTAATTGGGAAAGAAATTCTAGATGTTCTACTTCATTTCTCAAGGAACTTCTATTCCTTACAGGTTGATTAACATCACAAATGATACAATCACTGAGATGATTCTTAAGAAACACCTGACATGGGTTTTTTAAAACTTGTCCATCAACATAGGGTAGAAATTCTTATGGGGTAAATGTTTCAGAAGCATCTTCTTGAAAATTTTTCTTATCATAAGGATCTTCTATCAAAGGTTGATAATCAGTTTTTGATAACACATCTGAGGATGTCGGTTGGGGTTGTTTGAAAACAAAAGGACTAGTTTCATCAAATTTTACATGTACTGTTTCCTCAACAGTACAAGTGTTTTTATTGAATACACTATAATCCTTAGAAGTTGTGGATTAGCCTAAGAAAATACCTTCATCAGATTTTGGTGCAAATTTGTGTAGATTATCTTTAGTATTCAGGATGAATACCTTGAAACCAAAATCCTTGAAGTAGGAAAGACTAGGTTTTCTACCATTCAATAACTCATAAAGAGTTTTATTAAGAAAAGGTCTAATCAAAACTCGATTTATAGTATAATAAGCAGTACTTATAGCTTCATCCCAAAAATGTTTGACAACAGAATACTCACTCAACATGGTTCTAGTTATCTCTTGAAGAATTCTATTTCTTCTTTCAACTACACCATTTTGTTGTGGTGTTTTGGGTGCTGAAAAGTTGTGAGTAATACCTTTGCTACTACAAAAAGTTTCAAAATTAGAATTTTGAAATTCTCCTCCATGATCATTATGAATAGTTTTCAGTGGATGATTTTTCTCATTTTTATCATGGGATATAAAACTTTTGAAATAAGAAAAATCATCATACTTCTTTGCTGTAAAATCGACCCAAGTAAATCTAGTGTAATCATCAACTAAGACAAATACATAATACTTTCCCCCAATACTTCCAGTTTGTGTTGGACCAAAAAGATCCATGTGAACCAATTGTAGTGAATCAGTTGTTGAGACTTCACCAATTGATTTAAAACTAGATTTATGTTGCTTTCCATATTGAAAAGGATCACAAACTTTAGAAGAATCAAATCAAAGCTCTGGTAGATCCATAACTAGTTTCTTCTTTGAGATATTACATAAGTTTCTAAGGTTACAATGACTTAGTCTTCTATGAAATAACCAAGAATGATCTTCCATTGCACTTAGAAAAGGTATATCTTGGATCCTATGGTCTTCTAAGTTCAAAGTGTAAATATTCTCTTGCCTATAGGCAGAAAGAATAAATTATTCCTTGGAATTGTGAACTAAGCACATCTCATTCCTAAAATTCACAAGGTATCCTTCATCACATAACTAAATTATGCTAATGAGGTTGTTCTTAAGACCCTTAACAAACAAAACATTTGAAATCAATGTTTTTCCAAGAAGAACAATGTTACCTATACCAATAATTTCTCCCTGAGCGTTATCTCTGAAAGTTACTTTTCCTCCTTTTTTCTTGATATTATTTTCAATATAGTTTTTGTTACAAGTCATATGCTGGGAACATCCACTATCCATGTACCAAGTGGAACATACACTATCCATGTACCAATTATTATTGTTGGTACTTTCCCTATTTTCCTGAAAATAAGAAAACATTAGGTTTTTGGGATCCAGACTTGCTTGGATCCGAAATTGTTAGGCAACAAAATTTTGGGTATCCACATTGGTTTAGAAAAATATTATTTATGAAACCCAAGAGATTGAACTCTATTCAAAGAACATTTTTTCTTCCAATGCCCAACACTTTGACACTTAGTGCAAAAAGGGGCTCTAGAAGGAACAAAATAGTTGTTTTTGAAAACTGGTTTTTGGTTAGTATAACCTACTCCAGTAGTGTTTCCTTGAGTTTTAATTTAAGAATATATCTTGTCAAAATTTTCCTTCCTAGAGGTAAATTTTTCAAGAAGCTTTTTAAGAGAAAAAATTTCAGATTTCAGTCTGATGACTAAATTCCTATCCTCAAGAATCATTTCCTTATAGTTTTATTTTTCCTCAAAAATATTCATCTCTAAAATAGCATCCTTAAGATCATTATAAAGTTCTTCTTTATCATAATTTTATTTCTCAAGGTGTTTAGAAAGTTTTTCGAAAAACTCTTCTTTATCTTTAAGATCTGTAGAAATATATGAAATATCTTTTGTAAGAATTTCTTCCCTAGTATTTTCCTTGTATAATTTCATATAAATTTTACAATTTTTTGGTTCAAGTAAATTGGAAAATCAAGATACTTCTTCATATGAAGGGTTTTCATTTTCTTAGGATGAAGTATCTTCGTTAGAAGTACTATTTTCAGAATAGTAATTCTTATCAAGAGATAAATTTGTTAAATCCTCGGCAGAGCATACCTTGGGTATAAGACATGTATGTGGAAAAGAAGTATTAGAAATGAATCCCATATTCTTCTGAGCTGATGAATCATACTCTGAAGATTCACTTTCTAAAGAGTCTCCACAGCTAGCACTCCAAGTAGTATTAGCTTTTAGACTTTTCTTTGCTTTAGATTTGTAAAACTTCTTCCTGTTCCTTTCAGAATGCCTCTCTTTTATTTATTACTTTTTAAGCATTGAGAAATCAGGTCTAATGTGTCCACTTCTCTTGCATTCATAGCATGTGACCTCTGAATCTTTCATATCTTTCCTTTATTTCTTCTGGTACTTGGATTGAAAATTACTTTGACCAGCTATCTTGTTCATCCTTCGAGCAAGATTATTTAACTCATTTTCTAAGATTTCACTATCACTAGATTCATATTGGATAGTATATTTCTTATATTTGGATCTAGTAAATCTCTCCGGAGTCATAGATTTCATGTGATTTGATGTAGTAGTAAAAGAAAAAGTACCATTACCATTCTTCTTTTCTATGTTGTCAGCATCTCTCTTCAACGTTGCTTCTTATTGGAGAAGAGTTCCAAAAAGCTCATCTAAGGAAATTTGAGTAACCTTCCTGTTCTCATCAAAATCCGTTCTCTTTGATTCCCACTCATTGGACAAAATATCAATGATCTTGTCAATAATATCTTCATCATCAAAACTATTCTCTCCCATAGATTTTAAGCTGTTTACGATAGTCATGAACCTCTGTTTTACATTACATATGGGTTCACCATAAGGAAAATTGAAACCATGATACTCTGCTCTAAGCATAGCTCTTCTAGTATCAATCACTTTAGATGTACCAAAATGAGTAACTTCAAGTTTATTCCATATACATTTAGCTGTTTCAAAAGAAGAAATTTGGATATATATGTTCCCAGTCATTGAACATAGTAAAGTATTGCGTACCTTATAGTTGAGTTGGTATTCATGCTTCTCTTGATTAGTTAAAGCACTTACTTCCTTATCAGGAATTTTGTATCCACCGGTAAGAGTAAATAAACTTTTTACTCCAGTATTGATAACAAAAGTATTCAGTCGATCTCTCCAATACTCATAATCATTACCATCAAAAATTTGTGGTCTTGTTGGATTTATGTTGTCGATGGAACCAACATTGATTCTTTCCATCATAAAAAAATCTTTCTACACAAAAACTTGTTAATAACAAAATATCAGATTCAATGATAATATTCCTAAGCAAGGAAAATATAGAACAATGAAAAATTGAGCAAGAAAAACTTATATGTGAGTATAATTATTTCAGAGACCTACTCTGATACCAATTGTAGGATTGGTATAGAGTATGAGGTTTCTAACCTCTGATACCAATTTTAGGACCAAAATAACTATGTAGATGCTCAATATAAAGGGGGGGGGGGGTGAATTGTACACTTTAAAAATTCCTATAAACAAGGAATGATCTAATTTTAACAATGTTAAACTAATAAAATTCACAACATCTCTAACACCAATTAAAATATTCAGACTAATTTTGAAGTTACAAACTTCTAGGTCTATACACTTGCTTAAATCTGGAATGTTATTCCAAAAAACAGGTTCCAGAAATATGGATCTGGAAAATGAAACTTAACCAAATTTTACAATATGAGATTCTACCTTAAAGCGTATATAATTTAACTAAGTTAGAGTACAAGTGTAAGGAAATATAAGAAGGTTATAATTTCATTACAATACAAAATACAGTGGAGAAACTTGTACCGAAAACAAGTAACAATATATAAATCATTTAACACAAAAAGAAGGGTATCCACCAACCTTGGATAAAGGTACCTTGATTTATACTTTCAAGAAAGTCTGTCTTACCCACAATAGGGTAAGCCCTCATTACGAATACTAGAGTCTCTGTATTGCTATCCACACAAGCCCTCAACTTCAAGGTAGTTTGAACCTCTCTCTTCCTCAGCAAGGAAGCCCCCGAACATCAAGGTAGTCATCACATCTATCTTCCAATCCCCGAAAGCCCTCGATTGTAATCACCAACAATCAGTGTCTCACGAAGCAAGTCTGCACATGGAAAATCTTGAACAAGTCGTTCAAACGTTCTGCATGAATATTTGAGAGTTGATAAGAGCATCTCTCTCTAGAAATCACTTCAACAGCATGTAAGCACAAGTTGCGTCAAAGTTATCACTTCTTTTAAAATGAGATATTATTTATAGGAAAAGCTCCAACGGTCGCCTCCCTCCTCCAGTGGTCATATTTTCCTTAAATTTAGGAGGGACCTATACACGTTTCCCTTAACCAATGGTTAGTTAGAAACAAAATGGACGACATCATTTTATAACAAAATACGTGTAACTGAAAGCACGACATCATTCTGTAATGAAACAAGTATAAGGATATGAAAAACTGAAGTTTGGAATGTAAGAAAATAAATGTTCGGATTCTAACCAAAATAGAATTTGGAGTCTATAATAATGAGATATTTGGATTCTGTTTTATAGGAATTCAGAACCTGAATTATGTGGAAATATGGAGTGTGAATTTCTAAGGAAATTTGGATTTTGGTTTCACTAGAATTCATAATCTGAACATACAAAGTTCGGAGTCGAACTGATAGAAGTTCATAGTTGAAATCATAGAAGTTCAAAGTCGAACTAGTAAATGTTCGGAGTCGAAATAGTAAAATTTCGAAGTCGATCTAGTAAGAGTTCGGAGTCAAACTACTAAGAGTTCACAGTCCATAATTCGGAGTGGAACTTAATGAGAGTTCATATCCAGAATTCAGAGTCGAACTATATGAGAGTTCATATCCAGAATTTGGAATGGAACTTCCTTAGATTTCATATCCAAAATTCAGAATGGAACTTCTTTAGAGTTCGTATCTAGAATTTGGAGTGGAACTTCATTACAGTCCATATCCGGAATTCAGAGTGGAACTTCATTCCAGTTCATATCCAGAATTCGGATCTTAAAACAAAATGCTTCGTATCTAAGTATTATATGATTCCATGGTTTTAGGTATGAATCCGAATTTTATACTTAAGAAAAATATTGAAATGTATAAGGAAATATAGGTAAGGATAAATTTCATTAAAGAATGAAATTTTCCTTAGAGAAGTAAAATATCGATTTTTTTAAGTATAAGGTGTTTGTGATTTTCAAAACAAGGAGTGGAAAAGTCATAAGGAAAACCTTATTGACCCAACATGAGGTACCATTATGATTATATCTTCTATAGCTACAATTTTATTTGATACTGGTGCATCAATTTTTTTACATCGGCCATTCTTGTGAGCCTATTAAACTTACCAACCCAACTATTATCTTTTTCCATGGAGTTGGTAACACCATTGGGGAAAAAAGGGAGAAAGGACTTAGGTGTCCAGTGTGTGTGCTCTCTATGTCAGTAGTCAGGATGGAGTTGGATTTATTAGTCCTTGATATGGACATGTTTGATATGATCCTCGATATGGACTAGCTAGTGAACTTTCAAGCACATATTGACAGATATTGACAACATGTTAGTTTTATGGAACCTGATGGGATCCCCATGTATTTCTTGGGTAATGGGATCCCCGGTCGGGTAGTGTGGGACCTCAAATTATTGATTTGGGAAACCTTTCTTATTAGTTATCATCATTTTCATTGGACAATGATAGTGGTGCTTTTCAAAGTGGGATACCTCTTGTAGAGGATGAGTTTACAGGGGTATTCCTAAATGATTTTTCAGCTTTACCCCCAGAGCGAAACGTGGTGTTCTCGATTGATTTGGAAGAGGGAAATAAGTTTATATATCTTCCCTCATAATGCATGGCCCCCATCGAATTGAGGCAATTAGAGATACAACTGGATGATTTAGAATACAAAGGATTATTCCTACCAAGCATCTCCCCTTTGGATGCCCTAGTTTTACTCACGAAATGGCTGATGTAACCCTCCGGTTGTGCATTGATTACCAAAAATTGAATAAGGTGACCATCAAGAATAAATACCCTTTGCCCTGGAGTGATGATTTGTTTGACCATATGAAGGGGGAAAAGTGGTTCTCCAAAATTGAATTGCATTTGATATACCACCAACTCAGGGTGAGAGAACAAGAAATTCTGAAGATGGATTTCCAAATCAGGTATGGACACTTTGATTACTTGGCCATGCATTTCAGATTGACTTATGCTCCAGATGTTTTCAGGGCACTCATGAATAGAATGTCCTACAAATATCTCGACTCCTTTTTCGTGGTATTTTTGGATGACATCTTGGTTTATTCTAGATCTGAGGAGGAATATGAGCAACACTTGTGGATCATTTTGGGTACTTTGTAGAATCACTTCTTGTATGAAAAAATTTTGAAGTTCAATTTCTGGATTGGGGAAGTAAAGTTTATTGGGAATGTCATCTCAGAACAAGGGGTTTCAGTGGATCCTGAAATGATAAGTGTTGTGATGTCATGGGAACAGCTGAGTAATGTGTTTGAGATCAGGAGTTTTCTTGACCTGGTAGGTTATTATAGGTTTTTTGTCTTGTGTTTCTCGCAGCTTGCCTTCTCCATGACCGTACTCACCCAAAAAGGGATGAAGTTGGAATGGAGCCCACAGTAACATGAATCATTCGAGGAGTTGATGCGGCGGTTGGCCACTTCACCTGTGTTGATCTTACCAAAGTCTGGGAAGGACTATGTGGTTTATTGTGATGCCTCAGGAATGGGACTTGGGGGTGTACTCATGCAAGATAATCATGTGCTGGCTTACGACTCTTTCTAGATCTGGCTGCATGAGAAGAATTACCCAACTCACGACTTGGAGTTGGCAGTGGTGATGCACTCCCGGAAGACTTGGCATCACTACATATTTGGGGAGAAATTTTTGGTCTACTCTGACCATAAGATCCTAGCTTACATCTTCTCTCAGAAGGACCTAAACTTGAGGTAGCGCCGTTGGATCAAGTACTTGCAAGGGTTTGACTTCAATATTGTCTATACCCCAGGAAAAGAAAATGTGGTGGCAGACTCTTTGAGTAGGAAATTACTAGTGCCAGATTTGAGGATGTCTAGTGATGAGTGGACTTTGATGGGGCTCTTTTCCCAGATTCACTTAGAGAGCAGGGAGCACAACATAGGTACTTTCTTGGTTAGCATTCAGTTGACACCCACTCTTCTGGATTTGATTCAGTGAGAGTAGCCCAATGTTGAGTAGTGTTCGCAATCTATGTAGTTTCTTCATTGTAGGTAGACTCTTTCTGATTGGTCATTGTCTCCCAAGAGGATCTTGTGCTTCAACGGTCATTCAGTGGTGCCGCTGTCTCTACAGAAGGTGGTGATGCGGGATATCCACATGTCTTAGTGGGCCATAAATCTTGGTACTACCAAGATGTATTATATTGTTTGTCACCAGTTCTGGTGGCCAGGTATGATACGGGACATATTCGACTTTGTATTGAGATGATACACATGTCATCAGGTGAAAGAAAGGCATCAGAGATCATCTAGTCTGCTTCAACCATTACCCATTCCTACCTAGAAGTTGGATGATGTTTCCATGGACTTCATTGTTGGATTTCCTCATACACCTTAGGGAAGAAATGCTATTTGGGTAGTGATTGATTGCTTGACCAAGTCATCTCACTTTAACCCGATTAGAGATACAATTAAGGAGGATGAGATGGGCCATTTGTATGATCATGAGGTGGTCAGACTTCATGGTGTACCATTTGCAGTTGTTTCCGAGAGGGACCCCCTCTTCACCTCTCAGTTTTAGGGAAGCTTCCAGAAGGCTTTGGGGTTATAGATTAAGATGATCATGGCATACCATCCTCAAACAGATGGCCTGACGGAGCGGGGGAATTAGATTCTGGAGGACATGCTTCAATCATGTGTGTTGGATTTCATAGGTTTATGGGATAGCTATTTTGGATTGGTGGACTTTTCTTATAATAACAGTTACCAATAATATATTATAATTGTAACCTTTTAGGAACTCTATGGTCGGCCTTGTCGGTACCCTTTGTGTTGGGCTGAGTTGGGACCAACCTCACTTTTCGGACCGAGCCAAGTTCTGGAGACATCTGAGAAAGCCAGGTTGATTAGACAGTAGTTATTGATAGCTCCGAGTCGCTACAAATCATATGTAGATCAGAGGAATTGGAATCTTGAGTTTTTAGTGAAGGATAGAGTTTTCTTGAAGGATACCCCTTGTTTGGGTCACCACCACTTGGTAAAGTAGGGGAAGCTAACACTGGGGTATGTTTGGCCTTTCAAGATTATTGAGTGGATTGGAAAGGTGGCATAAAAGTTAGCATTTCCATAATAGTTGACATCGATTGATGAAGTATTTCATGTCTCCCAACTAGAAAAGTATAATCTCGATCTATCACATGTGTTGAATTGGGAAGAGTTAGATATAGAACCTGATTTATTAGTGTTTGAGCGGGCAATGAGGTTACTGGATTCTCAAGAGAAGGTGCTTCACGAAAATTCAATTCCCTTGGTTCGTATTATTTGGTAGCATGGGAATGATGGGCATGAGACTTGGGAGAAGAAGTAATGGGTTGAAAAGGATTATCCATTTCTATTATCTGATCAGGCTTTGAATAGACTTTGCGAGGGTGGAAAGTTTCCTTGGTGGGGAGAATTGTCACACACAGACTTCGCGTCGAGGTATGTTTTTAATTTTAATTTTTATACCATAATTTTATTTTCCATTTTAATAATTAAATTTTTGGAATGTGGGTCGATCCCAACATGAGTCATGTGATTTTTGTGCTGATAAATGAATTCAATCCCGACACATGTGGTGAAGTTTTGGTGCTGGTAAATGACCCTTAGCTTGAAAATGCCCGACACACGGGCATGGCATGACTGAAGCTATGCGTCCTGCCCGACGCGTGAGCAGACCTTTTTACTATTTAATTTTTAAGCACGTAATTCTTTTTTTAACATCAATAGTATTTTTATTATTGTTAATCCCATTATTAATATAAATTTTCAAATTTATTTATTATTTTTTTATTATTGGTTTAATTAATTTTTTTAGAGTTCCAATTATTTCTTCTTTTTTTATTTATATATTTTCTTTTATTTTTATTTTATTTATTTTATTTCTATTCATTTTACATCTCCCAAACATTCCATCTCTCCCTTCTGTCGCGCTACCCAGGTGAAAATCCTTGCACTGATTTTCCCCCCCTACACATTGTTATTGTGCCCTACTCCTTGCTCCTCCTAGCGGTGCCGCACCCCCTCCTCCCCTAACACATCCCACATTTCACAGCTGATGCCACACCTCCTCCATACTCTGGACAGCAATGTGATGCCTCACCCTCTCATTTCCAGCAGCCGCAACATGCCACAGTACCATACCCTTCTGCCTCAAACTGAGTTGTTCCACCCTCTTACCTTGCTGCCCTTTGCTCAGTCAGAAATCACCCTAGTGGTCCTCCCATCCTTTTTCCATCCGTGCGCACATCCTCGAGGTTCGGCTGAAGCTCTAAAAACCCCCTCCCTTGGATGTGCCTTTTCCCCATGGCTCTCCCTTTGTTTTTCTAGAACCGTGCAAGCCCAGAAAGCCTTCGACTACCATTTCAAAACCCTCTTTGTAGGTGCAAATACCCTCGTTGTTCATTCTTTTATTTCAGGTGATGTTGCGGTTGTGGTTAAATTTCGATTGATTAAATATTGATGCATTTTTCACAATGCTTTATTTTTAGGGTGTATTTGTGTTTGTTTGAGCTTCATTGGCATGCGGTTTTCCTTGAACACCAATTTTGTGAATCTTTCAACACACCATTAGGGGATTCTGCACAAAAATATTATCTTATGATCATTTTTATGTTTATTTAATTAATTTACCATATTTTCAATTAGTTTTCATGATTCAAAATTTTTTTTATTTAGTATTAATTGTTTATTTAACTTGTTGGAATTGTGTCTAAGTGATTTAGTCCATTTTTACATTGAAAACCCAATTTTACTTGTTTATCATTGTCTTGTAAATGATGCAGTGCATGTAAGGAAGTGAAGATGATGCAGTTTTTGTTTTGGCGTGGTATCAGAATATGTTTTATTTTGGAAAGGGTTTTGAGTGACTTTTTTCCCTTTAAATATTTTTTGGCATGTTTTTAAACTGTTTAATAATTCTTCTTAGTAGTTTTCTTAATTATAAATTGTTTTTATAAAACTACGCATCTAGTTTAATTATATGTTCAAGAGGTTCAGGTTATGTTCTGAAATATTTTGGGCGTGCGTATGGTTCTAAAAGAGGGTATCAGTGTGTGAATGATGTGTTTTTGTGTGTAAGCACCATGTTTGGATCCTAAGTGTTAATGTGACAAGTTATGTGATCATAGATTTTATATGATCACAAAAAGAGAATCTTGGGGTATTATGTAGGGGGACATAGACTAGTGATATAGTGTTCTCGATATGGCTTGGCCCGGTTTCACTGGAAGGATTGACATTTTCAGCACTAACTAGATATAAGAATGACTATGTTTCATGGTTTCTTAGCCACATTTTCTATGTTTCCTTGGTTTATGCCTCTATTTCGGAGGGTCATGGTTTCTAATCCACATTTCAACGAGACACGATGTTCTAGGGTCCCACCAATTATAAGTACCCATAGGGCCTCTCCCATTCTTTCGTGCTCTTGGTTAATCTACGCACACCAATGATAAATTATATGTAACTTGAGTTACTACGCAAACATGTGTTTACTTTAAACTTCTTTTCTTTAAGGTTGTTTCATGAAAACTGTTTTCATTAACATTGTTATGTATTTCTTAATTTCCGTTATTTATCATTGTAAATGTAATTTTATTTTAATTCATGTGCGTGGAATCTTCTCTTTGTGGGCACCTATTTGGTGATTGCTCACACCCTACATACACCTTTGGGTGTATGTATATTTGTTTTTGTCTGCTACACGTAAGGGTCCAACATTTGGGAGTGGTGGTTCAGGTAGTTAGCATACCTCTTGACGTGGCATTGTGGTGATGGCTTGAGGGTGTTGTCCTCTCACTAGGAGGCAGTTTTTGGGATGGTTTTTGGTCACCATAATTTTTAGTGTTGTTTGGGTTTTAGTTTTACATATGACTCAAAATATGGTTTTTCTGAAAGGTGTGTTTTGATATGAATTTTACTTTTATTTTGGTGTATTTTTTGGTTGATTTATATTTGATTGTTCAGGTAAATCGTTCCCAATGTTTATTTTGATAACCGGGCACTTGTGCCAACTTGTGGGGATCGGTAACACCCTTCGGGCCTTTCTACGAACTAGGTTGGGTGTCATCTCAGATGGCGACCTAACATGGTTTGTGATAATGGATGTAGGTTGGGAATAAGGAATGTTACCACATTATGATGACTGTTTTGTACTATGCCCAGGAGTAGGAGATAATGGGACTGTGACAGGCTCGTGATACTAGATGAGATAGTTTTTATCATTTTAGTATTTTGATAAATGTATAATACCTATGACGGTATACAAATTTGGGATGATTTTTTATAGGTTTTAATTGATAATTATTTCTGTATGTGATTACTACTGGTATCGTTTATTTATTCCTATATTGGTTATTATCTCATATCTGGATGATTTATAGCTTCCCCGATTAGTCAGTTGATATGATTTTTTTGTGTTACACTCTAACACTAGGGAATAGTCTCCCCATGGACTCACCATTGTACCTCACTACTTAATAGAATCCAATGGAGTATGGGGAGTCTTTCTTCAGGCCAAGTAACCCACCAGATTTGGGCACCCGATTATGGAACCCGAGTAAAGACGTTATAGGGCTGATGTTTAACATTGTATTAAGAATGTATTTACATATTATGAAGGATAATAACTAGTATATGGTGTCTATTGAGTGATATTGAGGACACTACACCCTATTTGGATAATAATAATATTGGTTATAATTTGAACAATATGCTGAAGAACATGAAAAAACATAGCAGAATCATATGAAACAACAACAATAAAAAATAAATAGTAAAATATTCCACATACAAGATACAATATATACATATCACAACCGTCATAAAAAATAATCCAAGAAAACATGTGGTCTGATCCTATAAGTTTAATCACAAAAACAAAAAAACCCATCTTAGAACAAAGGAACCACCTAGTCCGACTACTAAAAACCATATCGTCCATTCCATGAACCATGACACACACTATCTCACTATGGTGTAGTCCATGATCCTGATGCCTTCCTATACTGAAGAAAAAATTGTATGAACATGTTATAAGGGGCTCGTATTGGGTGTGAGTATGAAATCAGTAGGCCACCACCAATGTGTGCCAGTCTTACATCCATTTATATACTAGTTCCTATAAAATGTTTATAAATAGAAACTACACAAACATGATACATGTACTTCTTCTATTGTGTTCAACATCTACAAGGTAGAGTTTACTTGCTTTGGCCAATGCTGGAGTGGAATGATTCATGAATAATCAACTATACTAGAAGATATCTTGGTCTTGCATTCCATTCTATACAATATAGAACCATATTCCAACCAAATTCTAAATATACAACCAATTTAGTCAAACAAATACTTATCAACTCATCTATAAATATAAATATAGATATCAAAATTCTATTATTTTTCCATTATTAAAATCATCATTAGACTAAAAATCCAAAATCCTTAGGAATGGTGATAACCAACCTTAACTAGTCCTTCTCTATCGGCCATAACATCAAGACATGCCTTTTCCTCATTTGATCGTCTCACACTCCATCAATGTGGCTTTCTATAGTGATATCCTACTCTATTTTGAAATTCATTAACATCCCCTATGCCTCTATATCTATGGAGGTCTCCACAAAAAAGTGGTTAAAACAACCTAACCGGTCCTAGTCTTATGTTAACATGACCCCAATGACGCTTTCAACCAACAATGATGAGAGAAAATTCACCAAAAAAGTAAGATACATCTCTAGTGAACCTCTATAACCACTTAAAAATCACGTCTCACAACTACGAAATGGTTCATCACCATCCACCTCATCCTAATGAACCATGCCACTATAATTTAAGTGATCATCATCACCAAAGGTCTAATGGACCATTCCACACTCATTCACACAAATTGACATAGCATTACGGTAAATTTAATTTAATAACATAACATATGACATAATGACCAACCTATTATGAAACCAATTTCACCCATATGATTCCATACCTATCTCAAATTCATGTTACACATGTGAGATTTCCCTTTAGCATCTCTTAGAAATAATAGAAAAAATAAAATAAAATAAAAAATGGTCTCACCAGGAGTAAACCAATCATGCCTATTTACTGCACATTTCACAACACTATTATAAATTAGGAGATGTCTAGGAACCTCCTTATACTAGCATACATCCAATAATCAAAGGTAAATAATTGATTCAAGCCTAAATGATAGAATGAGAGAATCTAGAAAAATAAACTGGAAATATGGAATATTATTTTTCATGGAAATAAAAATCCAAAAGATAAGTAAAATTAATAAATGAAATAATAGGACAAGTTGTCTTAACGATAGGGATCCAACAGAATGAACACAACTTAAATCATTGATTATAAAAAGTATTTTTCTACAATTCTATAGTAGAGGAGAAATTGGAGCTCAAGAGGCTTCTTCTATGTAGAATAAGAGAGGAAAAAAGGGTGGAAGAAAGGTTAAGGAGAGGTTAGGTAAATGGTCATTTATAATTTTTAATGTGTGGTAGGGGTTGGATACATAGTTTGGTTAACCATGACCCAAATGTGTGATGCCACTATCCAAAGGGACACCTCTCACATAGTTATAATACATAGTTATTCACTCAGTATTCCAACTATAGTATTCTCCCTACCCATCTACACCAAAATACATGGTCTTATGTCCACCTGGAATGGTTAAAACCAACTATTTCAAAATTCAAACGGGATGCATGGTTTGGGCAGTTTGTATTTCACAAACCATATGTTAACCATGTTCCTAGAATCTTATATCCTGAAATTGGGTTGTCCAAGTATGCCACTTATGAAATTGAACCAAACAATTGAGATATCTTCTGTGACTTAAATCCCATAAAAACACACTATTGTACTGAAATTCTAAAAATTGAATTTCAAATATTAAATTGAATGTAATCCTATTCACAAAACTGAGAGTTCAAATTCCCCTGGAATATCCAACCCACTTAAAGGCCTATGATCTTACAAACTCCCCATGTTAAAATATGTCATCCCAATGCTATTTTTTACACACTAAGATGATACCAAGTATACCCATCTCATAAAAATACCCAAACTACTCCAATCATTCACTCACATGATAATTCCACTTTTGGTACTACCCACCTTAGAAATTACAAACATGATCTCTTACTATCCCATACACCAACATTTAAATGGCCCCATAATGACCATCCCTCATAAATTCATACCAAAACTACCACATACCATCAATCCTGCACCTCATTATATGACCACTTTATATCTTTGTCACATTTGAAACCTATAAGGTACCGAATCACAAACGAAGCCTAAATTTTCCACATCACACCAAATGACCAAAAGATCCTACATCATATATATATATATATAGACATGTATAATTCCCACAAGGTTCCATAATGAAAATAAAAATTTTACATTTCATACACCAATCCTTATTCCCACATATTAACTGAAACTTGGTTACTTAAACTATTATATTTTCACCTTGGGCACCAGTTTCTTTCATTATAAAAAAAGAAACTTTGCCACACTCACGGAGTTCCTCTATCCATCAATGGACCCCTGGAGTACTCTGAATCTATTATATAAACCAAATTCTCCTATCTTGAAGCCATACTTCCTAAAAACTATCCTCCCTATGGAGCTGTACCAGCTATGGTCCACATCCCCCACTATTAGGTATCAGTCTCCCTACCAAGACCTGTACGTACTTTCGTATCCCAGCTACCCACTCCCAGTAATGTTATTATTCCTACCTCCAATCCTTGAGTCTGACCCATTCTCTGACATCCTTCTACCAAGAACATCTTCTAGACAAACCTCTCTAAGTGTCACATCTTCCCTCATGCCCAAAACTTTTTAAGGGCCCACCCATACTGATTCCAAACATGAATTGGTAGCCCAAAATAAAATTACACCATTGATGATACATTACTCAATGGCATAACAAAGTCACAGACCTGACTACCCTACTGAGACTCCACATGACCTCACTTATGTATACCTAAAGCACCAATTCTTATCTCACCTAACGTTGTCATACAAATTGAATAAGTCATATCCATCATGTTCCCATTAGCTATCAATTCCTGATTCACTATATTTAAGGATGAATTAAACCTAAATATGTTCACCTATACCTTGATGGAATATCACAAACAATATTCAAATTATCTCACCATAATGTTGTCATCACTTTTCATAGAGGGTGTAAAACATGACTGGTCTATGACCCTTCCAACATAATCCATGACTAATGTTTCACCTTGACATATGTTCATAAAATCATGAGCTTAATAGAACTTCAAATTCCATGTAAAAATGTTATCAAAGAACCTAGTATCAATATCTTTCTAGGATAGTCACTCATGCCTACCTACATATACCTATATATCCCAACAACACATTACTTACCCCATATGCATATACATGACAAGCTTCACCCTCCGCACTGGAGGTGTCTCGATCTAATCAAAAATAGTCTTCATAGACTTGATCCAGGTCTTTGCTTCTTATGGAAAACCCTCACCCTAGAAAAAAGTAGGTTTTTATGACTGAAACTCCCTTGTCAGATATGCCATTGAAGTCTCATCTCCTCAAGCTCCTTGGTCAATACATCAAATGAACCAAACCACAATCACCCTAAGCTTCTCATCATTCGACAACAAAAACATAACTTCTAGATGAGCTTGTCCAAGCTACCATGGATCCACATCCCTACCCCCAGGGACCTCATCTTCTACATGCCCTAGAGGCAACACATATTTTTTTATCTTGAAGTTCCACCAAAATCCACCAAGGTGGAATACCACAGAAGACCAAATTCATGATCGAAACTAATAATAATAGAACAAATTCCACAAATAAGGAAATTTTTAACAAGTAGTGTATCTCTCCATACTTACACTAACCTACGACACCCATATCGAATATCATCCAACATTATGACCCATGCCAACCCATAATAGAGTTATTCATCACATTTCAATCATATTAGAAACCCCAATGTTGGATGAATGAGTAGAATTCCACCAATAGGCTTTTAAAAAACACCATTTAACCTATTATTGACATTTTAAATATCCAACCTCTCATTTTTATTTCAACCTACCCATATCAGAGTAAATCACTAAAAATTTCATATGCACATAGAGTCACATACCCGTCACATGAGGAACCACATATCGGGACTGGATAAGTATAATTCCACCAAGTGGCTATATAGTAAAATGTTGTTTCACCTATTGTTGACACTTTAAATTTCACAACTCCATTATTTTATTTCTAATTCCAAGAAACTATCAGAAGAATATAAATATTTCTTGTGATCCTAATTAACTATCATGATTCATGAACACACACCCTCTCTTTCCAAATTAGGCCAAAAGAAAAAACCTCATGAACTGCTAACATCACATCCATGTGTGAATCTTGAGGTGGAAAAATTAGTCCACAATAAAAGAATAAATTAATAACATCAATTTTCCACCCCTAGGAACTTGGTTTATCTTTCGTGAATGGGGATGAAGGCACCCATGAATGAGATATTTTCCATGACCAGATGGGATCCTAATCTATTGTTTACCATAGCCCAAATAACATTCCATTTTAAAAACAGGCCCTTTAAAAATAATTATCATCCATACAAACATTATTACCACTTTTTGAAGAATATAAAACTCTGATACCACTTATAAACACCTAATCTATGATCCACAAAAACTATTCTCTGGGATAGTGCACCACATGGCCTTAGGTGTGCATCTCCATATAAAAAATCCTCCAAACTAGTAGTGAGGATCTATAAGGTGATAGTGGGGAGGCTACACCTTCTAATCAAAATAATAATAATGATCATATTATAGCCATGTTTTATAAACACTTAACATAACTTCACAAAATCATATAAAAAAGATGTAAAAAAAAGACATAAGTAAACTATTGTACATACTATATTCTATATATTAATGTCATGAAAGTTATTCAAAATCATGCAAGATCACACATTTTTCAATATTATAAGTACGTATATTAAAACAAAAAAGAACTCCAACTCCAAATTGATGTGCCACCATGTCCAAATTCAAAAAACCATATTGTCCATTCTATGCACCTCATTACATCCCAACTCACAAAGGTATAGTCTAAAAGTCTGATCTATTTCCTATACTCAATGTCATAATGTTTATCCACATCTTGAGGAGTCCATGTATGGTGTGAGTATGAATTTTTTATGCCACCTCCAACATGTTCCTATCTTGCATTAACAGAAATGCCAGTTTATGAAAAACGTATATAAATAGAAACGACACACAAATTACCTGACAATATTTTCTTATTCTCAATAGCAATAAGGGAACATCTACCTTATTAGGCCAACATAAGAGTGGGATAATTCATCCAATGTTATTTATACTAGAAGAAACCTTTTTCTCCAAATCTATTCCACACCACAATACATGACACGCCAACTAAATTACACATTTATAACCTTTAGAGTGAACAGATTCCCATCTGCATGCACATAAATATATATAAAGATATCAAAAGTTTATTGGACAACCATTATTCAAATCATCATTTGACCAGTATCCCTACATCTCATAGAATAGTGATATCTATCCTTCCTTAGTCACGAAAAATCATCCTAACATACAAGAGATCCTCTAATACCATATGATGGTCTCACACACTATCAACTTTGTCTTTCTATGGTGATCCCCTCTTCTATATTTATTGTAATAAGTATCACATATGCCTCTATATCTACATAGGCATCCACCAACATCAAGTGGAAAAAACCAACAGAATGTTTCCTGGTCCTATGTGGAAATGAAACCCATGATGCTTTTGGCCAATAATGGTGAGTGGTAATTCACTAAAAACCTAAGCCAAATCTTAGATGAACCTCCATCAACACGTAAAAATCATGTCTCCCAAATGAGGTGTGAGTCATCACCATCCTCCTTATCCTAATGAACTAGGTATCCATAATTACATAGATAAACCTCACCCAAGGTCTCACAGTCCAAGACCAACATAATCACATGATCTCAAATAGAAATAGTTTTAATTTAATTTATTAAAATAACTTGAAATATCCAGACTAACATGTCAAGGAACCTGTTTCACCACTTTCTTAACATATCAGGCTCAAACACACATTACATCTATGTGACTATACTTTTTTCCTCTCCTAAGAAGAAATGAAAAATAAAATCAATATAAAATTGGTTTCACCCAGACTACCACACTCACACCAATTTACAACACATTTCATAACACATGTATAAATTAGGATAAAGGTGGGAACCACCTACCTTTTTTCCATTGATTTACACTATTCAAAGAATAGCCACTGATTAAAGTCAAAATGATAAAAATAGAATCAAAAAAAATAAATTGGAAATAGGGAATATGAGATTTCATTTACATATCATCCCAGATAGGATTAAAAAATAATAGAATTATCAAAGGGATAAGTAGTCGTACTAAGAGGGATGCAATGTAATTGATGAAACATGAATTGAAGCTCAAATGAAAGAATTATCTCGAAGCCTAGAGGAGAAGAGAAATGAGAGATCAAGTAGATGCTACTCTGATGAATAGGAGGATAAAATGGTGGAAGATATTTTAAATTGATAATGGGAAAATAGCAATATCAACCCTTTTAACGAGCTATATAGTTTAGCCGCATGGTTTTTGTAATGACCTAAAATGCTATAAATAAAATTCTTATTTTTATTTAATTAAATATCTTATTTTGTATTTTGGTAAAATAAAACACATGATATTATTTGGTTTTATTATATCCCATCAAATTTTAAATATATTTAAGAATATTTATATTTGATAATATAGTCGTTGAACAAATATTACGTGATTTGTGTAAATAAAATGTTTTAAAAAAATATAGTTGACATAGACAAAGGAAGTAATGGACTCAAATAATAGGTTAAATCCATATGAAGACCATTTATCAATGATCATTAGGGAGATAAAATCACTGGACTTTTCCCTTAACTAACCCCAATCTAAGAACCAATAACTTAATCAAGAGAAAACCGTTTACGGGATAAGTTCAATCTCATCGAGATCACAACCCAAATCATGTGTATCAAACCACCCCATGAAAGTCTCACCATTGCACAACACACTATTAATGAATTATATTGTGTATTAAAGTGATATGTATCAATTACATAATATTATGAATATTTATATTGTATTTTCAAAATAATAATGTTCATATTTTCTTCATATCATTACTTTTTAAATTATTTTTTATACAATAAGAGAAAAATGGTCTTTCTAATTAGTATTAAATTTCAATTATGATGTTAATTTTTATGTATTAATGGACTTTTAAAATAAATAATATTTTAATAAAATATCATTATTAAATAATTCTTGTCAAATATAGATGATTATATAATTTGTATGAAGTCAAATGTAGTTTTTGTAAGGGTTTGAAAAATATTATTGGTAAATAACCAATAATTTATCAGTAAATATCAATTAATATTTTAAAATTTAAAATAAATATATTTTGAAAATTATTTTCTCAAAATGAATATTATTTTTGGAACCAGAACATCTAAATTATCCAACATGATTTTTTCATAATTTTCTGAGATAATTAAATTTTTAGGTAAACATTAAATACCTTATAAATATATAGTGTGTATTATGACATAATAATGACCCAAAAGTGATATAATAAATACTATAAATGGGATACATTCCCAAATATATGTTTACAATTTAAAATATTTTGATTTTAGGTTAATTTAAAAAATTTATAAAGCCTTTATAAATCCTCTAAAACCGTCAATATATTTTAAGGTTTCAAAATAATTTCTTTAAGAGTATGACTCACCTTTCCATCACCAAGGGTAATATTTTAATATGTTCATCACATGTACTTTTAAAATATTTTTATACACACCTATTTTTCAGAAAAAAATATAAAAAACATGGGTTGTTTTTTGGTTTTGTTTATTTTATTATGGATTCCAAAACCTGTGTTTGAGAAATTATATTGAATTCTACAATCATTTCAAATATAAACCTACCAATTATCGCATTTATCTTTGCTAAAAACCCTTGGATCACATACGTACTATTCTATTCCCTCTATAGAGTCCTACCAAGGTTCCTTGAAGCTCTCAAGAAGCTCTTGCCAAGCATTTGAAGTCACACCATCAAGGTAAGATATCCTTTCCTTATCCTATTCATTAAAATTTATTCATTATCTTATACCCTATATTTCAAATTTCTATTGTTGGGATATTTTTCCCATATCCCAATTACATTAAATTTTATGTCCAAATTTTTATATAACATGTTATCTCTAATAATGAATTTTTAGGAATATTTTAGTGACACCATTACTATTCCAAAATTTCACAATTATTTTCTATTCCAAAAATTTTTATAGAGAATACCACACACATTTACTATCATGGGTGTTCACCATTGATCACATATACTTATTTATTGGGGACAATATTTCTATATTACCCACTCCTTTATCATGGAACAAAATATGATGATGAATGAATACATGTTGTATGATTTATATGGCACACTTAAGCATGAGAATAAAATGAATGGGAAGAGTTATCCTAGAATTATATAGTTCTATAATAAATTAGGTAATTCTTAGTCTCATGAGACATAATGTTTGGAAAGGGATTAAACCTACTTTATTAGTGGGAATTTTTCCATCATTATGCCTTGGAACTTATCCTTGACCCATTCTTAGGATGTAGTGTATTAAGTTGTTTCCACATTTCCCATGTCTCCTTTATTATTATCATTCTATATCATGTCTTATTATTTATTTTTATAATTCTCACCCCATTTATGCCCCATTGATATGTCTATTTATAACATTTATTACTCTCTTTATTTTATTCCGGGTTTATTCCCTTAATAGACTTTATAGCTCACCCCTTTGTTTTGTATGTCCCCAAGTTACCCCATGCAGTTTTAAGTGAGAGGATATTGAGAAATTTTTAAATAAAGATGATGTTTTTCCTATATTAAATTGTTATGTAATGTATCTAATTCCAAAATAAAATTTATCTATCAAACATATAGGTTTCATTAGGTTCGATATTATATAATAAATCATGTATTACTATAAAATAAAGAAAAGGGTAGTTATATTTGGTATCAATCTAAAAGTTTATTTATTTTCGGGTTTTGGATGAGGAAACTCAAGTGAAAAAATTAAGGATATAAATAATTATAAGAAAATATATTAAAATTTTTTTAAGTATAAAGTATTTGATTTATCTGGAAAATACATCCCTCTAAGGATACAAAAAGTGGATGTGGCTCCAATATAAATGTACATAGGGTAAAACCTCAAAATAATGTGTTGAGCTATACTCGACTGAGAACTGGATCATGAAAATGAGACTTTCTTCAAACTAAGTTTTACAATAATGGGGGATACTATTTTTTAAATTCATAAACTCATTTAGAACCATTATTAAGAGAATAAAAATACCCATAAAAATTTATGTTAGGAAATAGATCATGGATAGTATAGATTGAAACCTAGAAATTCATAAGTTAAAGAAATACATGTAATTTATAAGTTATATATTAATTTTTATTTTATTTATATTTATAATATTAATATCTTAAAAATTATCATGCATAATTTTCCATTTATTCTAGCTAATTTATGGAAATATAAGGAATCTATAAAATAATCAATGTGATGAGCATTGTGATGAGTGGCCCAACAGTACGCCCAACCCAATGGGAGAGGGAATCATGAACTTTAATATGATAATATCTCATATGAATTAGGTCATTGATAGAAACATGGATCAAGATAATCACCCTAATCTGTATTATAATGAACAATCTACAATTGAAATATTTATGTGAAAATGCCCCTCGACTTTCAATGGATCATTTGATCCCTTAATCACAGAACATTGAATCAACTCCATTGGGAAGATATTCTCTATCCTCCATTGTTCTAAGAAAGAGAAGGTTGTACTATATGTTTATTTTATAGAGGTAAAAGCTTATCGGTGTTAGACATTAATTAACAATACAAATCCCAAGGAAGAGATCAAAGTGATGGGGTGGAATGAAATATGAAAATTGTTTCCTGATAAATATTTTCCTCGCACTATCCCACTTAAAATTTAAGGAAATTTACTTTATCTCAATAACAAAATGATTAATATATTAGGTTGTACTAGTAAAACATCACAATAATTGCACAATACACCATCATCTTTGGCATTTACACTAAATTAATGACTGGTCTCTTTTTTGGGGGGATCAATACCTAGCCTACTGAAATCTATGGTAATCTATGACTTTGAAAGATATGATGAAATTTTTTGATGTTCCCTCAAAATAAAAATAGAGATAGAGAAATTTCATGGGTATCATAAGGAAAAGAATAAGAAAGTGGTGTTTAATTATGGTGTCCCGATTCAGATATCTAACAATGCTAAAAAATTTCAATACCCCACTTTTCAATGGTTCGGAAAGAAACACCCAAAATATTTCCAAATGGGGATTAAGAAATGATTCAGGTATGGGAAAGAAGGGAACTTAGATAATGATTTATGATAGGAGAAACCCATTAATGAGTTATAAGAGAATAATTCTCCAGTCAACCCCCAGTGAATTGTTTATTGCTTCAATTTAATGGAACTAGGCCATTTTGCAAACCACTTCACTAAGCCAAGTGTTTTCAGAGATAACTAACAACCTCTAAGGAAGAAAGTGAGAGATGTTTATATCACAACTGAAAAGATTTATCATGAAAAGTAATTAGTGATAGGTTCAATAGTAATTCATTCAAGAATATAAAATATTATTTTTGATTTTGGTTCTACACATTATTCATATAAATTTTTTTGTAGAGCTATTCAAACTCCACCGTAGAGAATGAAAGTAGAGTTGACGGTGAAAATAAAAAATGAGGAAGTTATAGAATCCCATGTATATAAATCCTCCCTTATAACTATTTGATGTATTAACTTATTATAGAATCTTATCATACTCCCTTTGGTGGAATTTTATGAAATTATGGGTATGTATTGGCTTTCCGTATATTGAGCCAATATAGGTTTTTTAATAATGAAATAACTATCCATATTATAAATCGACCCCCGATGTTGTAAAAGTGCAAAGAGGTAGATAAATATTAATTTACACCAAAATCTAATGCATTTATATTTTTACCCTATCACCAAGAATATCAAGTTCAAATTACTGAGTCTAAGATAAAAGCATCCATCAAGGCATGACCATTGTGAGGATTACACTGATGGGATTTCTAAATAATTACATAATCCTCCTCATGGATAAGAGGTTTAATTTTCAATAAAAATTATTCCTAGGGAATTACCATTATCCAAGAATCCTTATAGAATGGTTATTGTGGAACTTGACAAGCTGAATAATGAACTATATAAGAATCTGGATAAAGGGTTTATATGCCCACGTGCTTCACCATGGGGTGCACCGGTCCTCTTTTTTAAGATGATGGATGTGTCAATGTGCCTTTTCATTAATTATCATGAGCTCAACAAGAACATGATATGGAACAGAAATCTTATACCATTGATTGATGACTTGTTCGATCAACTACGTATAGAACAATACTTCTCTGAGGTCGATATTTGGGCATGATATTACAATTTTAGGGTAAATAAATAAGATATCCCAAAAACCGATTTTTATTTAAGGTTTGAGCATTATTATTTCATAGTAATTTCATTCATACTCATTAATGATCCATAAATATTCATGGAATTGATGAATATAGTCTTTAGGTATTACCTCAAAAATATTATGGCATTATTTCTAATATACTCCAAAATAAAGGAGGATCATGAGGAGAATATTAGAATCATGCTAAAGAACATACAAAAGGAGAATCCTTATGCCATGTATAGTAAATGTGTTTTCTGGTTGAGGGAAGTCTCATTTGTGGGGAACATTGTCACAAGAAATGGGATATATATGGAAACTTTAAAGATAGAATAAATTTAATGATTGATGAGGAAAAAATATGTGATAGGTATCAATAGTTTCCTTGGATTAGTAGGGTACTATTGTGAATTTGTGAAAAATTTCTCATGATTTTCAAACCGTATAACCAATCTTACTGAAAATGGAGTCATGTTTTCATAGAATGATCAATGTGAAGAGATATTCAAGGGGTTAAAAAGAAGGATTATCAATGAACCTGTACTCATACTACCCAAAAGTGGAGAAAGTTTTGTTGTATTTAGTGATGCTTAGAAGTAGGTATTGGGATGTGTGTTAATGAAAAATGAAAAAGTGAGAGACTATGATTCAAGGTGTTTAAAATTTAGTGAATAGAACTTCCCAATGCATGATATAGAGTTGGATGAAGTGATATTTGTGTTGAAAATCTGGCGTCATTATCTATTTAGGGAGAAGTTTGAGGTATATATTAAAAAACATCAAGTATATGTATTCACATTCAAAGAGATGAATATTCACTAGTGATATGATGGTTAGAGCTGATCAACTACTATAACTATTCAATACACTACTTTCATGGGAAAGAGAATAAAGTGGCATACACTATAAGTAGAAAGGACCAATTAATTATCTCATTGATGATAATTGATAGGGATATGATCTTCTTAGATTTTAAAATTATGAACATGGGAATCATAAAGAAAGAATCAAAATCAACAATTTCAGACATTATTGATCAACTATATCTTATAGATAATATAAAGGATTATTAAAGTGATGATATTGGAATATAAGTGAAATTGGAAACTATAATTGAGGGGAAATCCTCAGAGTTTAATATTAATTAAGGAGGAGTTGTCAGATTTGGGTCACGACTATTTGTACCATAAAATCAGAATTCAACAAAGGTGTTCTTAGATGATGAGCATAGATCAACCTTATGCATCCAACCAAGAATTATAATGATGTATTGAGATCTATAAGAGCACTTTTTGTGGGAAAATATGATGAAAGAGATGGAAGAATAAATGTCAATATGGATTTTTTGTGGGAAATTGAATGTGGAAAGGAAAAAATATAAGGGCATGAAGAAACCATTACCCATACCTACATGGAATTGGAAAACATCACCATAGACTTTTCCACTGGTATTATAAAGTCATTAAGATGAAATAATGTTATCTTTTTTGTGGTGGATCATCTTAAAATGATTGTAAACATCATTTTCATTTGAGAGGAATTATCACTTAGTCAACATAAAAGTATATACATTAGAATACTGGTGGGGATTAATGGAACACCACTATCAATTTTATCCAATCGAGACCCAAGATTTACCTCTAATTTATAGATGAGTTTCCAACATCCTCTAAATACTAAGATGAAATTCATCATGGGTTTTCACCCTCAAACTGATGTCCAATTGGAGTGGACTATATATAGAGTTTAGTACATGTTGAGAGAATTCTCAATTTAAATTAAAAAAAGATGGGATCAAAAAATAACACAATTCGAATTGTTATACAATAATAGTCTCTAATCAAGCATCCAAATGACCCCCTATGAAGCCATTTAGGGGAAGAGGTTCAGAACACCTACAAGTTGGGATGGTGTTGGGGAATGGAAACTACTAGGTCCTGAAATGGTAAAGGAAATAGTGGAGGAGGTTAAGAGTATTCAACAACACATCAATTATACTCAGTTTCAATAGAAGAGATATGATATAAATCGTCAATGAGAAATAGAGTTTGATGTTTCAGATAAGGTATTACTCCACATATCTCTATGTAATAAATTCAATATATTTGGAAAGGAGGGATAGTTTAGTCCAAGATACATCAAACCTTTTGAGATACATGATCTCATCGGAGTAGTGGCCTATAGAATAGCAGTACCACATAACCAATATCATGTACATGATGTATTCCATGTATCAATATTATGGAATTAAAAACCATACCCCTCACATGTTTTAAATCTTGAGGTGGTTTAGTGGGAGAATTACCTTTCCTAGGATTATTAACTGAGGGAGTTATTTGATCATTGAGAAAAATTATATGAAATTAGACAATTGAACTAGTCAAGGTGTGATGGAGAAAAAAAATCTGGAAGATGAAATGTGTTTACAAGAGGATGTGATTAAAAAGAATTACCCTCATATATTTTTCTTTTGAAAAAGAAACTTTTTACGGAACAATTTTAGAATGAGGGAATACTGTAACAACCAAAACTATTATAAATAAAATTCCCCATTTGATTTAATTAAATGTATTATTATGTGTTATGGTTATATAAAAAACATGCCCTAATTTGGTTTTATTAATACTATGGGATTAAAAATAATGTTAACCATATTTATGATTGTTAATATAGATGTTGAATAGTGCTCACATGACTAGTATAAAAATTGGGTATTAACAAATCTAATTGATACAAAAAAAAACGAACTGATGACCTCAACTAGTAGGATCATAACCTATGAACCCCAAATATCAGAGCTCCCAAGGGAGACAGAATCACTGGGATTTTCCCTTGACCATTAATAAGTTGGGATCCAATGACTTAAGCCTGATCAAAACCATTTATATGAGAAGTTTATGCCCATCAAGATTATTCCCCAAACCATGTACACTGAACCACCCCAAGAAAGTATCATCATTATGCACCTTACCCTTAGGGAGTTTACTAGTGTATTAATGGGACATATATCACTACCAATGTAATATTAATATCTTTATTTTATTTTCAATAGAATAATTTTTATATTTTCTTTTCATATTTACTTTATAAATGATTTTGATTTTTTACAATAAAACACAAATGGTATTTTTAAATTAGTATTAAATTTCCATTAAGAAATTTATTTTTATGATTTAACATATTTTATAAATAAATAATATTTTAATAAAATAATATTTTTAAATAATTATTATAAAATATAAATGATCATATATTTCTTTGATGTTAAATGTAATTCTGATAAGGGTTCAAAAACTATTATTGTAATAAACCCATCTTTTCCGAATGAATGAAGATTCTTATTTTATAAGTAAAAATAATCATATTCAGAAAATTATTTTGATAAAATTAATTTTATTTTTGAAATCATAATGTCAAAATTATCCAACTATTAATTTTTCATATTTTTCTAAGATAGTCATATTTTCGGGTAAAAATTAATGATTGTATTAATATACATTGTGTATTATGACATCATAATGACACAAAAATTATGAAGTAAATACAATAAAGGGTTTAAATTGAAAAATATATGTCTTACCTTTAATATAATGTGAAATTATTTTTATTTGATAAATTTTATAAGGCCTTTGTGAATCATCCAAGACCATTAACATATTTTAGGTTTTTAAAATCATTTCTTTATGAGTATGACTCACCTCCACATCAGCAAAGGTAATATTTTAATAATGTTGACCCTTTAACTTTTAAATTAATTATAAACACTCTATTTTTCAAAAAACCAATGGGAAATATTATGATAAGGATTATATTTATGGATATTTTAATATATAGAGTCCAAAACAAATGTTTGAGAAATGATAAATAATCCCCACTAATTTCCTATACAAACCCACCCACTATCCAATTTATTTTCACTAAAAATCTTGGGATAACATACCTAATATTTTTATCCCTCTATATAGTTCACCTAAGGTGCCTACATGTTCTCAATAATCTCTTCCAAATCATTTCAAGACAACCTATCAAAGTAATTGATCTTTTCCTTATCCTCTTTATTCACGTTTTTTTCTTACCTCATGATCTCTATTTAGATGAATCCACGATTATCTCTAGGTAGGCAAGTATAATAGTCACATGGGTCCTTCCATGGCATTCTAAACAGAATCCATAATTCATTTAAATTTATTTACAATTTCATCACCCAATATAATATAACATCTCATTAGGAATGATAAGGTCAAAACCCAAAATAATATAACATAACACACCACCAAAGGGTGTATTAGGAAAGGAAAAACCTCATAATTCATGGAATTTCATTCACAAACATGGGAATATTTCTCAGAACAATCATCAAATGAAAATTAAACTATTTCATGGATTTCACATTATTCAACTCACGTGGAATGTTCAACATAATAAGAAAGTTGATCATTACATTCTTTAACAAGCAATTGAACTCTTAGGTCATGGGGTAAGTCAACGATACCATACCCTAATCCAATTCAAATACCATCTACCAACATGGAAATTTCAGTAATTAATAAAATCATTTTTAATAACCCCTTAAAGGGAATTCATGGCATGCCTCATAGGCATCCTAGGACAAACAACCATAAAAGGCCATCCAAGGGAACTCACCCATGGGGTGGACCCTAATAAAGGTATACAACCTAGTATATGCTATTAAACACCCATTTAGTTACCTAAACAACAATAGGAAATAATAGGGTTCAATTTTAAATCAACTCAACACCATAAAAATGGGTGTGTGACACTCCAACATATATAAATAGCTCAAAAATTAAGGAAAGGCATGAGACCACCTTACTTAGGCTTGTTCTAGATAGCACATCGAGTATCAAGATCTGATTTATTTTTGTTTAAAATAAATCTGTAGAACATATGATAAATGGGATATTAGGGAATATGATCCTAAATCCAAATACCGTAATCTATATCTAGAAGGATTGAGAAATGTTGAAAAGGAATGAAGGAATTACCATTACAGATCCAAGGAGACGAATTGTGTTTGAATCATAAATAAGATGAAGATGAGATATAGAAATGGATAATAAGCTTAAGAGGGATCACTCCCATAATTTCATTATTGTGAAATTAAAGAAAGAAGGATGATTTTTATGTCATAAACATTTTATGGGAGAAATAATAATGTTTCCTAAAACATTGTGTCGCTCGGTTTACTTGCCCGGTTTGTCAAACCGTGCAGAAACTATGCATGGATCACTATGGTTTTGGGGCATAGTGCTTGATTATCACACAAATTTTCTGAAACCATGAATGAACTATGTTGAATCCTCTATCATAATCTACAAAAATTTCATAGCTACCACACGGTCGTGCGACCCAACCCGTACGGTGTGTACTAATAGCGAGAACTCTTATTTTCACACAAAACTCAGGCTTTGGGATCCAATCCCACCCAAAACACCAAATAGACCACTTTTTCCCTAACATGCCTTCATAAAAGGTCATATTTAAGAAATTAATCTAATAATTTATGAAAATCAAAGGATCTGTACCTCAAAGAAGAATCAGGTTCTTACAAACATTCCCCCTTAAAGAAATTCATCACTGAAATTCCATTCCATCGATGGTGAAAAAATATCTATGAACAACAGTAGACACTAAAATCGTACACCATACTCATTCTCTATGATTTTTTCATGTACTCTGTTGTGATTCCATAGCAACCATACTAAAGGAACGAACCGACTGAAGAGAACTTTCGTGCTATGATAAAAAATTCATAAATGATGATCCTCAAAGACGCATCCACCTAAAACTCAACCTCCATAGGATGAAAAGCATGAGATGAGTATGAATAGAAAAGTCACAATTGAGATGCATATCCTGGTACCTCGGAGTTAACAGCAACTAATGGGCTACCAACCCGACCATCTCGAGAATCTCGAATGGACCAATGTACCTCGGTGAATGTTGACCCTGTCCCTAGATCCTATTGTGTATAAGACTCAATAAAACACATAGGAAAACCTGATACATGACTTAGAACACTATAGGTCATCTTTGATGATTGTCCTAAGATTCTTGATGAGACTACGCAATATCCATCCACTTCCGAATGAACTTCACATGTTCAGTGGCCTCCTAGATGAGATTAGGTCCCAATATAGCTTCATCTCCTACCTCTAGCCAACATAGGGTTGATCAGACTATCCTACCCTAAAATAATAATATGGTGACATGTTACCAATATCAATGTAGCTATTAATGTAGGAAAAATCAACTAGGGGTATATGAATCTCCCATGAACCCCCAAAATCTGGGACGCATGCCTACATCATGTACTCAGGAACCTGAATCATGTGCTCTGACTGACTATTTGTCTTGGGTTGTATGATGTGCTTAGAAGTACCTGTGTACCCAAACCCTCTATAGAATTTTATAGAATTTGGAATTAAACAGGGCATCCCTCTCTGAAATGATAGATTGAAGGACCCCTAGTAGTCACAAAATCTCCCGAATATATAAAGTCCCAAGAAATCAACAATGAAGGATTCCTTGATTGACAAGAAATGTGAAACCATCATGAGCCAATCAACAACAACTCAAATGATTTAGTTACCTCAGTGATAACTCGGTAAACCCATCATGAAATCCATAGTGACGTCATTCCATTTCCATATAGTAATGGGTTGCTACTGTAAAAGTATGGCTAGTCACTAGTGTTCCAACTTCACCTTCTGATAGCTGGAATATCTCATGAAAAAATAGCTACATCTATTTTCATACCCATCTACCAATACATATGATGTAAATCCCAGTACATCTAGGTGACACTAGGATGAACTACCCATACAGAGGCATGAAATTCATGCATCAGCTCCTTATGCATGTCTGTCGAAACCCATACACGACCATATGCTCACATGATCTCATCCTCTCCAATAGTCCAATCAGGAGGAGGGTTATCACATGACATACTCTCCTATAGAACTAGGATTTTAGAATCTGATAGTTGTCTCATCCTGACTCTATCCAAGAGGGTAGAGGTAACTACTAAGGATGAATGAAATGTTTTTCCCTGACTGTCGTGAACCTATAAATGCATCATATAGAAAAATGCAATAAGGTGCCAATTGATATTAGCATACTTCACTACATATACCTGATTCCTCCTAATTAGTGCATCAATCACAGTATTGTCTTTTCCAGGTTTGTAGGCAATATCAAAGTAAAAAATAGAGAAAATATTCCACCCACCCTCGTTACCTTAGATTTCGATCTTGATGTGTAAAAATGTACTTGAGGCTTTTGTGGTCCGTGAGCACCACAAAACACTTTCCCATTTAGTAATGTCTCCAAAAATGTAATGCATGAACAACGATAGCCATCTTGAAATCATGCATAGGGTAATCACACTCATGTCTCCTAAACTACCGAGACCCATATGAAATGAATCATCCCCCCACCCCCGGCATAAGAACTACTCCTAGCCCGATACATGATGCATCAAAGTACACAATGTAACTCCTTATCGGCTTAGTAAAAATCAGTATTTGTGCAGAAGTCAATATCCCTTTCAGCTTTTGAAATCTCACCTCGCATAAATTTATCCATACATATTTCCCACCCTTCTTAGTCAATCCCATAAATGGCGTCACTAGGAATGAGATGTCCTATATGAAATTCATATAGTAACCAGCCATCCTTAAGAAAATTCACACCTCAAAGACGTTCTTGGACTTCTACCAAGAAACAACTGCTTTGTTCTTCACTAGGTCCACTGATACTACTATCTATGAGATGATGTGACCTAGGAAGTGAATCTGATCCATCCATATGTGGCAATTTTTGTGAAAATATTATAAATAATTCTCTCTTAGTGTATTCAAAATGATCTTAAAATGATTGGAATGGTTATGTCTATTGTGATAATACACCAACATGTCATCCATGAAAACCAAAACAAAAGAGTCAAAATATGGATGGAACACACATTTCCCCAGCGCTATAAAGACTGACTATGTGTTTTTGAGACCAAAAAACATACCAAAATCTCATACAGACTATACCTACTCCAAAAGATTTGTGAGGAATGTTTGATGATCAAACATGCATATGATGATTGTTGGATCACAAATCAATCTTTGAGAAAATTTGATATCCTCAGAGCTGATCGAAGAGAACATCCACTCGTGGTAGAGGATACTAGTTCATAACCATAAACTGGTTCAATTTCCAATAATACACACATAGAATAAGGGTACCATCTACCTTTTTGATATAAAAGGACTAGTGAACCCCATATGGAAGTACCGGTCTAATGGAAGACTTTGCTTCTAAATCCTCTAGTTTTCTATTGAGCTATTGAAACTCCATCAAACAAATCTTATAATGAGTATGGATACAAGTGTATCCCCTCATACTAGCTCGATAGAGAACTCTACCTCTCCCAGTGGTGGTAATCCTAAAAACTCTTCATGGGAGACTTCTCAAAAACGATCAACTATTGGAGGGAAATATATCTAACATGTTTCATGGTCATCTAGATCAAAAATCTAAATTTAGGCTGTCATCCCTCCCATCCCCTGATGCTCGGGTCTAGTTTGGCTCACCTAAGCATACCATTCACATTTATATAGAAACCTTACACCCTATGGTGACATAATACTCACCCTATTGTGATAGAAATAATTTTTTGTTGAATGGAAACAAATACGTACATCTTGAGAATGATATCAAAACCTATCATCTTGCGGATATAGAGATACCATAAGAAGTGAAACCGACTAACCTTAAGTGGTAACTCCCTCCACTAACTCAAAACATTGATTCTAATCCCTAACAGAGTGTCTAGATTCACCATGCTTTCATAAGTATAAACTTTGATCCAAGGATCACCAAAATAGACATAGATATGAAACAATATGAGTCACCTATATCAAAAAGTTATGAAGCTAAAAAAGAGTCTACTAGAATAATACATTTGATAGTAGAAAGTCAGGGATCCTTCTCCTAATGGGTTTGTTGCACTACATAAGTCTAGCCAATACCACGACCCTGTGAAACAACCTGGATACCCTGTGCGGATCCAATCTACTATCTCCATGAACCTTGGGTCTGGCTACCACATCCATGACTACCACCTATGACTTGATGGCTTGATGTACTCCAACTCCCTGTCTGGTGAGATGTTTCATACCCTTCTCCTAAACTTGGAGTCAATGTAGACCCTATCTGACTATATATTGGTGGAAACATCCTACAAAAATATGTTAGATGGACCATCTTACCACAAGATCGACACTCGACTAGGTCCAACAGACACTGTATCCTTGTATTCCCCAGCCTGCCACACTTGTAGCACCTCAATTAACTACCTAAAGATACTTTCTGACTTCCTGTATCCCCATGAAAATGCTCATGCAGACACTTCCTACTACTTTTCATTACAGTACTACATCTAGGTTCCAAACCTCCAATGCTCGTACAACCAGATTCCCTTAGAATATACTCAGTAAACAACACCAGATTCACTATAGTAGATATAATAATCAACTAAAAGTAATTTACCTATGATCATATGTCATAACATAATCCATCCTCAAATTTCCTAGCCTTCAATACATTTTCACTTATCAGAATAGGTACAGAGAACCGTAGCTCCATAATATTGGTTGAATTTCCTACAATTGATGAAGCACCCTATTCCAGATTCATAAACCCCTAAGTAATATCTTCCCTCATTGTCTCTTAATTGTAGTAATCACATAATACTGTCTAAAATTATACCCACAACATGTAACTATAATTCTACTCTTGACTGAAAACATCCTTCTACCTATTTTAGGAATTACTCAACATGTACATAGTGAGCTTCACCCTCATCTCCGAAGGCATCCCTAAATGCTTACAGATTGTTAGCATGGAATCTATCCATGAATCCATAGCATGTGGTCTACCATAACCTAAAAATGTAGTTGGATGATGCTTCAAGAACACTCATATCAACTTTACAATAGACATGGCAGGCTATGGTGCTCCTTGGAAGGTTTTAATAATCCTGATAAATCATTTACATAACTGTGCATCAACACCTACGTCTGGTATAATTGCTGGTTCCCAATCTAGCACGAATGTAGGGTATACTAGTAGCCCATGGTCTACAATTTCTAGGGTATGATCATCATCATGGTTCACAACACAAAATCTCAGATACAAAATAGAACATATCAAAACATTACTCTAATAACTGACTCCAATACATGACCCATGTGTAATGTTTAGGTGTCAAACAGACGAGTGGATACCAAAATACCACTACTAAGACTGAGTCTGGTATAGCTCTCTATCAAAATCCATTTTTAGTTTAACATGATTTCATTTTCATTTCACATTTCTCACATCCCCTTCTAAAAGGGTAAACTTAATGGTATGCCAAATTAAAATCCATGGGGTCTCATACTCCAAATAAATCAAAACAGGGAAACCACATATAGTTCATCATAACACAATTAAATTTACGGCTGCAACGTGATCCACCAATATCTTATCCAAGGGTACCCATACACCGCATGGAACAAATATTCGCATCCAACCAATCCATACCATAATAATTACCAATATACCTATCACAACAATAGGAATATCTATCATGACATCTATCACAACAACATGGAATCAGTAATGCTCTCAAAATGGCATGGAAAAAGTTCATCGAATATGATTTCTGACAAGTGACAATATGATGCTTGAGATGGAATACCCTTATCTAAATGGGTTGAAAAACAATAGTACCCAAAATCATATCAATAATAACATTATAAATCATGTTCATCACCCAATAATAGGATCAAATAAAATATAATATCTCACAATCCATAAATCAACAATTCAATTCGAGACAATTGGGCTTTCCACTATATGTGGGGTAACTACTCCCAGGAACGACGTGTTACCAAATTTCATTTCCTTCCTATACATTTCTATTGATTCTAAATAGAAAAACATACGAGAAAAGTGCTCTGATTCCACTTACTAATGTACGGAACCCAGATTTCACATAACACTACTCCGAGCCTGGTTGGCCACATGGCCTCAAGGGAATCTACCCAAATTCTAGAGGTTGTTGAATAGATGTAGTGTCCCGTAATTTCTATATAAAATTTTCTAATTATATGGAATTATTTCGAGACCGAAAAATCTGATGGTGCGTGATTCCGATACCCAGAGTGTCTGAAATGATCTGTTGAAGTTTTGTTAACTTTAATTAGTGCGGGTAAACAATTTTCCTGAAAAAGTAAAATAACACTTAAATGGTTTCCTGGATTAGAAATCCAAGGGAACCGTTGCATTCTGGATGGAGGGTTTACACTGGGTGCGACTTAACTTTATTCAGCACATGCATCCTGTGATAAAACCCCAATATGTCATAACCATAAATAAAATAATTAAATAAAGTTATTTAATTTTTCAAATTTTTATAACTCATGAACGGTGACTCAGATTAAAAATTTGATACCACCACTGATATCGAGAGGGTATGCTTTCTCTAGGAAGATACAATCATTTTCTGGTGCGGACCAACTACGAAAGTTAGTTCTTGGCCATAAATAAAATAATTACGTAACAATTATTTTATTGTTAAAATCCATAACTACTAACTGGTATCTCAGATTAAAAATCCGAGAGTACCATTGGGTATGTTGGGGCGTTTTTCTATTAGGTAGAGCCTAACCTCAACCGGTACATGTTGGGGGTGAATTTTAATAATTTATTGAACTTTTTTTAAGGTACGTTTTGTAAATTCGTGGGCAGTGTTTTCTATCTTTTAAACCAGTGCTCAGAATTGAAATCCCAGGAACTTTTGAACTCGCATCGTCGGGATTCAGTTGTGGGAGGTTTAACCATGACCGAATTGGGTCGAGAGAAGAAGTTGGTTTTTGAGTTTTTCATGGAGGATTAAATAAATAAAATAAATTTTATTTTAAATATCCTCCCTCCTATTCTTTTAATTCTTGGTGGTGGGGAACACTAGTGGGTGTTCAAGAATTTAAATGTTGGGAATTAAATGCTCGGTTACAAAAAATGTGTAACGACCAATCCCGTTAATTAATAGGATTCATCAATTCTAAATAAATGAATCACCTCTTAAATTAAGAGTTATATTAACTCTCCCTTGGGTTTTGGTGTTTGTATCCATTGGAAAAAGGAAGAGTGGGATCTTGAGGCTCTTGATGAAGTATATATCTCCCAACTGAGAACTGAAAATCGTCATTTGAGTGGCGTCGTTGGAAGCTTGTTGCGGGAATGAATAACATCAACCCACCTTTAATCACAAACGTTCTCCAATAGATTTACAAGGTAGGAGGATTATTTTGAAGTATGATAATATCTATTTATTAATTTCTCTTATTCTTGATTATCAATGACGATGGAAAAACAAACACAACCATTAATCTGCACATGTACCATTATCTTTTCTTTTTCATTCTTCACGCATTCTTCATCGGCAAATAATTAAGCATGATAAAAACACAATGTTTTGTTGAGCGTGACTTACAGACGTGGAGATCTCAGTCCGAGGATTGAGAATCTGTGATTGTCACATTTTTTCGGCTTAGAAAAAAGATATAGTGGCCTATCAAAGGGGCGATGTGGCGGCTGTATTCCGACATGTCTTCAGGGTTCAGCTCCGATCGGGATAGGCGGTGAGATGTACTGGGGAGGTCTGTGTGGAGAGTCAAGGTATCTCACGATGGCGGAAGGTGGGACGGAGGCCCGTGGTAGAGTCATGAAGCCGTCTTGGTCGATGATGTGGGTGAAGGGACCAGGGGGGCTAGGCGGTGCAGTTGGCTTGAGGCGCAGTGGCGTGGCAGGTTGGAGGCACGGTGGTGCGGCTAGCTGAATGTGGTGGCGTTAGATCAGGAAGTGTAGAGGATCACTACCATTTTGGGAAAGAGTTAATTGGATTGTGAGAAAACCATGGATGATGAAATGGTTGATTGGAGATGAAACATTAAGGAGGTGAAATTATAATAAAAATCATAAAATATTGGAAGAGTGGGACGTGATGGGAATGGAGTTAAGGAGGCACCATGTGGAAGCCACATACACAAAATGAATTCCCCATGCATTGAATGAATTTGGAGTTAAAGAAAAATAAAAAAATAAGTAAATAATAATAATAATAATATATTATTATTGTTACTTTTGTTGATAAAACAAATTTTTTCCATAACTTCTCCGTGCATCCTCAGTTTCAAGAATCGTCTGTGGTGGTACAACCCTGATTTTGAGATGGAAATTATGAGTCAATTGTTGGAATTTGTTTTCAAGTTTTTGGATCGAGTGCCTGAAATGCTCATATAATAATAATATATTATTATTATTAGGTTTTTGACCCTCCATAACTCTTGTGTGTGACGTACGACTGACTTACCCTCAGGGATGACGTGATCCTGTCATTAAGACAGTCGATTTAAGTATAATGTTGTATATTAAATTCTAGTTCGTGGCTTGGGCCCACAAAACACCCAATAATATTATTAATATTATTTTTGTAGGATCTTATATCTGACATATCTCCCTCATATGCTGTTGAAATGACCAACCATCTTTGGTGCTAAAATCCTTGAGATGAGGCGGTCATTTCGAGATACTCCACGTGAGTTTCAGAGAATGTTGGGGTTTTGCTGGGTTTGATTGTACTTGAATCCAACCGGGCCCCCGGAACTACAATTCCTATAGATTACAGACCGAGTGTTTGGTTGATGCGTTTTCTGTTGTGTTGGAACCCTTATGACGTGGAAAATCATCAAGTTACTTCTTCATTGAAAATTGTGGCAGTTGAGGTACAAATGATGGTTTGAGGGCCAGTTCTCCCAAACATGCTATTGAGCGGGAATGTAATTGCTGGATGTGAGGCAAGAGTTTTAGGAAGATCATTTAGATATTAGTACAGAGCGATCATTTGTGGGTCAAAACCGATCCTTTGTGGGTCATATCCTATGTGGGATAGTGCACAACGATCTTGTGTGGGTCAGTGCATACAGATACTGTGCAGATCTGAGGCTGTGTGGGTCACTGTGGCAGTTAGTACCTATCGATCATGTGTGGGTCAGACTCCATATAATCAACAATAGTTACACTTGATAGAATAAGATGATATAGCTTCACGACTCTTCATCTACACTTCTATACTTCACTTATATTGGTGTGAAATGAGTCTTTCGCCTTCTTCGTGTTACTTGTGAGGTACTTTTACCTTCGTGGTGTTTCCTTCATAGTGTTACCAGTGTGGTAATTTTACCTTAGTGGTGTCACCTTTGTGGTATTCTTCCCTGATGTATGAGACTAGTATATTTTGATAACTTAGGTATATATATGGGCATATACCTAAGAAGAGTTGATGACTACTTCGTGCTTCGTGATTGAGATCTTGATTTAGGGTTATTCCTTTTAGGAACTTTGGGAGACCTTCAGGGGTCTTAGGGTCTTTATTGAGTATTGTAATACTCACCACTGCACGGGAGACACCCGCAACTTGTTGTGTCTTGTGCAGACAAAGAACAACATTGATCGGGGCTGAGGGAGCCAGGACTGGATGGTGCTCGGAGGTGGACAATTTGGCGTGATGTGACACATAGACTACTGATTGTGAGCTATACATACCCTTCAGGTAGGATCCTTGGTGGATTATCCATGATCTGTTTTTATATTTTTATCTATACTTGTAATTTCCATTTTGGATTTAATTTCAGCCCCTTTACTTCCATCACACGTTTTTACTACCATAGTTTACTCGTGGTTGCCTCTCATTGTAAAATTGGAATTTTGTGTTTGTACATGTTTAAATTAAATTTGTTCCCATTATATGGATATTCCTTTCCGGTTCTAGTCTCTAGCACCTAGCCTATGAAAGGTGGGCTTGGGGTAGTCACAACATGGGCCATGGGGGACGGGTCGTGACAAAGTGATATAAGAGGATTATGTTCTTCCAAAGAACTAGGACTCTGATCTTTTCAATGTGGAAATATTGATAAGTGTTATGAGTGTGGTTTTTAGTTCATGGAGTCCAGTGATGATGAGATGAATGACGTATCCATACACCCGGACCCTAAATTCTAATTTCCAACTAGGTGCATGAAAACACTGATTGTGTGTGTTTTGGAAATATTTTTTCTTTGATTCTTTAGAGTCATCTAACAAGGTATAACTTAATGACCATGGGACACCTGTTCCTTATCAGGATTCCATCATGTAGACATCCTTCTAGGATTTTCAAGAGAGTAAACGATCACAACCCACCAAGCGACGAGGCTACGGTGCATGGCTCTCTACTATGTTGGCACCTTTAGGTGGTGTACCAACAACACCACCACCTGTTGGACAGAAGTTACCACCAACTGTACTGGTGAACGGTGCATGCTGACTGAGCGCATTGCATGAGTTCCAATGGCATAAACCTCTGATGTTTCGAGGCCAGACAGATCCCCATGCTTTTGAGGACTAGATGGAGGCTCTAGGTGGAGTTTTTGTCCTATTTGGGACACCAGTAGACCAGATGGTGATCCTAGCTGCTACTCTTTATCAGGGTGTGACCATGAGGATAGTCCATATGATGATGAGTCTATGATACATTAACCATTTCCCAAGATAGTACCTTCAGGTAGTGTACCAGCTATATCACTTCCTATTGGTTACCAGTTACAAATGGTGGTACCAATAGAGGACACATGAAGTCTTAGTGCCTTACACGTGTTTTGAAATCAAATACCCCCAGGTTCCGAGGTGGGCCTGACTCAATAGTGGCTAAGGACTTTCTTGAGGAGGTGATCGAGTTTCCATCTAGCCAGGGAACTATACGATCAGATGGCGGTTCTGGTAGAGAGCCTTCTACATGGCTCAGCAGGGCGATGATAGGGGTTTGGTTACCCTGATCTTGCGAAGAGGTGACCTTTTTTGGAAAATCTTGAGAACCTTCCTCAAATAAGGGGGTATCATGACATAATAGCTAAGGTATGAGAGTTCCCTAGAGCTTCTACAGCTTCGGTAGGATGACATGTCGGCAACAGAGTATTTATCGAGGCATACTGACTATCCCAAGTACTCGATGAATATAGTACGGTCAGTGCTACATGGATCAGACCTTCGAGTGTGGCGTGTTTAGAAACATCCAAGCCAATACTATTCCTCTATGAATTACAACATATGTTAGGGTGCTATATTGAACCTTTTTGGTTGAATGTTATTCGGATGAGCGGATACAACCAGTTAATGTTAGTAGTGGGAAAGTAGGAAACTGACGTCAGTCATAGATAATTGGATGTGTAAAATGCTTTACAAAGAGGAAGTTATAGGAACAAATGAATCTCACAGGAAATAGACATGGAAGAGGAGCTACGAGAGCAGTATGAGGTGGTATAAATTTCAATATGTTACAACCAGCACCCCAATGTGGTCCTCACCAGGCTTAGGGAGATGAAGGACATGGGAAGGGAGTAGCTACAAACGGTCAAAAAGTGTGACCCAAGGGCTCCAGGAATGATTCGTGGTATGGTCTGTGTCTACTAATAGCTGTCGTATTAATATAAATAGGTACCAATAATTCCTTCTTACCATGAATCTTGTTCTAGACCTAGAGATTCCAGTTAAACTGATGACTTTACCCTTATGTATGTAGATACCTTTGGAAGGAGACTCGATAATCACACTCATGCTGATGGTGTGATTTGACCCGAAAGGCAAGAGTTTCTATTGAAACCTCTTGGTGGAAACGTCGGGACCTAACAACGTTAGTTTGGGTATGGAATGGACATCCACAGTTCGTACTCAAAATGACTATATTAAGAAAGAAGTTTGTGTTTTTATCTACAACATTGGAATGAAGTTTTCCTTGTTCTGAGAAAAAATAAACCCAAGAAGCACAAGATAAACTCATGCATAGGAGGGTGCATCCGATCAATCTTGAGTGGGACAACCTTACCCTTGGGGCAGCAGGAGTTTTGAGTTTTGAGTTCTTAATAGGAGTGGAAGAGTGTGGGGACATCTTTTCAAAAGATGTTTCCAGGATTACCTCCCCAAAGTGAGAGGGACTTCTCCTTTGTATGGGTACTACCAGAGATTTGTACCTGACTTCTCTAGGGTAGAAACACCCTTGTTATCTTTGAAAAAGAAGAGGGATCCATTCCTGTGGATGGAGAAGTTTCAATAGATATTTTTGGATCTGAGATAGGTACTTAGGAATGCCCCCCATCTTGAGGCAACTAGAAGAGGGCGTTGGTTATGTAGTCTACTACGATGCATTAGGGACTAGATGAAGTTTTTTCCTAATGCGGGAGCAGGTAGTGATTACCTACCGCTTACATCAGTTGTGAAAACATGAGTAGAACTACAGTACCCATGACCTAGATTTAGTAGCATTGGTCTTGGCACTGAAGATGTGGCAACACATATTGATGGGAGAACAATTCACTATTTACTCTGATAAAAAGAGTCTTGGGTATATCTTCTCACAGAAGAACATGAACCTGAGACAGTGACGATGGGTAGAGTCCATCCAGGACTATGACCTTGGGATATTCTATACTCTTGGGATGGGTAACGTGGTAGCAGACGCACTCAGTAGGAGGTATGGTCTACAGTTGCTGAGTGAGGCATTAGAGCAGCTTGTCGTGCTGCAATTATGATTTGTGGAAATAGATGGAGAAGCATACCTCTAATCTATGACTATCACTCCCCCAATTCTTCATCGAATTCAGGAGGCCCAACTTGGGACATTAACTACAAGGCCCAATGAGATTACATTGTTGGGTCGGAGAAAAACGGGAAGGATGGCAAGAGGGGGGGGGGGGTGAATTGCCTTTTAAAAAATGATTAACAAATTAAAATCAAAGTTGAAAGTGCAGCGGAAATAAAGAGGCAATCACACAAGAAATTGATAACGGAGTTCAGTCAAAACCCGGCCTACGTCTCCGCTCCCAACTCAACCGTTGAGAGATTCCTACCGCTTGCTTTTCAATGGTTTTAGCAAGAAACCCACTAGGCTTTGAGGTAGCACTAGGACCTATTACAGCTTGCTTTTGGTGGTTAAGCAAGAACCCACTTGCTTTTAATGGTTGAGCAAGAACCCACTAGCCTTCTTACAGGTGAAGGCTAGCTCACCTAAGACACAAGCCTTTTAAAAGGAAAGGCTTGAAGAAACCTCTTCACACCTTAGTGGTGATGTGAAACCCAAAAGAAAGAGGGATGAAGAAAGAGTTTGGGGTTTGTAGGCACAAACCCAATTTTAAGCTCAAAATAAATAAAACAATGAAAAACCGTATTTGGAGAAGCCTTGGGCGCCGGAGGATGATTGGAGTTAAAGACGTGCACTCCCAAGCTTCTATGATGGAGCTCCTTGGTTGTGGAATTGAGTTGGAGCTATTGGGGTTCCCTTGGAGGAATGCGCCGGAGGTACGCCAAATGATCAACAAGGTGTCCGTGGGCTTCCGTATGGTTCCAGTTGGTGTCTGGGGCTTCCTTGGCCTTTATTTATAGGCATGGAACCCTTTTGGAGTCTTCGGAGCCGTTGGAGAGGCTTAAAGAGCCGTTGGAGGCCAAATGGGAGTTGACTGGTCAAAGCAAACGGCTAGTTTGACTGGGCCACCGGCTGGCTGGTGCAGGGCCACCGGCTGGCCGGTGCCTTGGATGTTGAGAAGGCCTTCTTTCCAGGCAGCACCGGCTGACCGGTGCCAGAGCCACCGGCTGGCCGGTGACAGAGCCACCGACTGACCGGTGGAACCTGGCAGTGGGCAATGCCTCTGCCAGGTCCACCGGCTGGCCGGTGCTATCACACCGGTTGGCCGGTGGACTGAATTTCAGTCCACTTCTTGTCCATTCTTGGGCCAATCCTTTGGCAATCTTTTTCCTATCATCCACAACACTTAAAAACAATGTTAGACAAAAAATAAGGTGATTGTGATCATGAAAATCAAACAACGAGGGGAACGAGAGGTACAACAATCTCCCCCTATTTTGATGATCACAATCACCAAAACAATTAAAGTAAAAACAAAAATGAAAGACATGTTTAAAGGATAAAGAAAGTAAATGCTAAGCATGATCAAAAGGATTCTCCCCCAATCAATCAAGAAATTTCTCCCCCTTTGTGATTATCAAAATAGCGTGGGGCATAAAAATTTGATTGAGGGAAAATTGAAAATCAAGATTTTTAAATCAATTGGAATTTTTGAAAATTAAATTGAAAAATTTGAATAACAGTTTGAATTGAAAGTTTTGAATCAAAATTGAAATGAAAATTTTGAACCAAAAATGAATTGAAAGTTTTGAATCTAAGACAAGGTTTTGAAAATACTCCCCCTAAATAAAAATAATAAGTCATCGGGGAAAGGAAACTATTTTTGGCCCGGAGAGACTCACCAAAAGGGATTTTTCAATCCAAATTTGTCTCATGGCGGGTCTTCTCCTATAAAACTCATCGGAATAGAAAATAGACTTGGGTTGGCCGTACCGGGCATTTTTACAATTACACTCATAAATGAGGTGCCCAGGTTTCTTACAATAATTACAAAATTTAAAACTAGAGCTCCCCCTTACAAAAACAGTTGGAGCATGGGAGGAGGAAGCTACATTGGTATATCCTAGCCCTTGGGTGGTTCTTGAAATTCGTTGGGAACCAAGCAATTTTGAAAGATTTTGTTCCCCTTGGGTGAATTTGGCTAGGGATTCTCTAAGGTCCTTGATGGTTGATTCCAAAGAATCAACATTTGGGAAATTTTGGATTTTTAGGGAGAGTTCCTCCTTCTCTTTGAGAAGTTGTTCTTTTTCGGAGGAAAGCTTTTTGAAATTCTTTTTCAAAGCAACGAATTTTGACGAGAGTTCGTGAAAACCATTTTCTAATTGGTCTCGCACATGTTGGAGTTCTTCGTATGATAAATGATTAAAAGAATTTGAAGAACTAGAGGATGAAGAAGAGGAAGAGGAAGATGATACCTCATGTTTTGCCATTAGGCAATTATTACCATTGTCGCTCGAGGAGAAAGAAGAGAAGGAGGAGCTATCACTCCAAGTTTTCTTTAAAGCCTTCTTCTTTTTCTTCTTGGCCCTTTTCTGGTGAGGTGGGAAAACGGGCTTGATCTTTTCGTCGGGTTCTTGCTTTTGATCGGATTCTTGCTTTGGAGCCTCGCTAGTACCTTCATAGGTTAGTTCTAAAAATTTCCAAAGATCGTAAGAAGTAGAGCAAGAAGAAATACAATTAAAAACATTACGGTCAAGACCACAATGAAGAGCGTTCATGGCTTTGCCATCAAGCTCAAAATAAGCAATGTCATTGGGGGTCCATTTAGACTCATCGGGAGAGGAGAGCGTAAAACCATGCATAACAATTCTATAAATTGGATAGCCAATACTTTTAAGAAAATTTGACATGCGGGTTTTCCAAAAAGTATAATCGGCTCCATCAAAGAATGGAGCACGATCCAAAGAATGTCCTTAGGGGGATTGAGAGGAAGAAGCGGTAGAAGCCATCAAAAAAAGGATCTTTAATTTGAAACCGGTTTAGGGAATTATTCAATTTTTTCCTTTGATACCAATTGTTGGGTCGGAGAAAAACGGGAAGGATGGCAAGAGGGGCGGTGAATTGCCTTTTAAAAAATGATTAACAAATTAAAATCAAAGTTGAAAGTGCAGCGGAAATAAAGAGGCAATCACACAAGAAATTGATAACGGACTTCGGCCAAAACCCGACCTACGTCTCCCCTCCCAACTCAACCGTTGAGAGATTCCTACTGCCTGCTTTTCAATGGTTTTAGCAAGAAACCCACTAGGCTTTGAGGTAGCACTAGGACCTATTACAGCTTGCTTTTGGTGGTTAAGCAAGAACCCACTTGCTTTTAATGGTTGAGCAAGAACCCACTAGCCTTCTTACAGGTGAAGGCTAGCTCACCTAAGACACAAGCCTTTTAAAAGGAAAGGCTTGAAGAAACCTCTTCACACCTTAGTGGTGATGTGAAACCCAAAAGAAAGAGGGATGAAGAAAGAGTTTGGGGTTTGTAGGCACAAACCCAATTTTAAGCTCAAAATAAATAAAACAATGAAAAACCGTATTTGGAGAAGCCTTGGGCGCCGGAGGATGATTGGAGTTGAAGACGTGCACTCCCAAGCTTCTATGATGGAGCTCCTTGGTTGTGGAATTGAGTTGGAGCTATTGGGGTTCCCTTGGAGGAATGCGCCGGAGGTACGCCAAATGATCGACAAGGTGTCCGTGGGCTTCCATATGGTTCCGGTTGGTGTCCGAGGCTTCCTTGGCCTTTATTTATAGGCATGGAACCCTTTTGGAGTCTTTGGAGCCGTTGGAGAGGCTTAAAGAGCCGTTGGAGGCCAAATGGGAGTTGACTGGTCAAAGCCAACGACTAGTTTGACTGGGCCACCGGCTGGCCGGTGCCTTGGATGTTGAGAAGGCCTTCTGCCCAGGCAGCACCGGCTGACCGGTGCCAGAGCCACCGGCTGGCCGGTGGGCAGACAGTAGCTCACACTATTCATCTGGGTGCCACCGGCTGGCCGGTGACAGAGCCACCGGCTGACCGGTGGAACCTGGCAGTGGGCAATGCCTCTGCCAGGTCCACCGGCTGGCCGGTGCTATCACACCGGTTGGCCGGTGGACTGAATTTCAGTCCACTTCTTGTCCATTCTTGGGCCAATCCTTTGGCAATCTTTTGCCTATCATCCACAACACTTAAAAACAATGTTAGACAAAAAATAAGGTGATTGTGATCATGAAAATCAAACAACGAGGGGAACGAGAGGTACAACATACATATCCTCATGAATGTCTCTTGAAGTATTTTTTAAAGGTGGGGACTATGCCATCGTCTTCATAGGACACACCATGGTAGAAGTTATGCTTTTCGAGGAGGTGTTGAGGGAGATACTTAAATCCCCTTTAGCGGTACATCCTACAGTGGTGAAGGTGTACCAGGACTTCCAGCATCAGTACTGGTGGCTAGGGATGAAGAAAGCAGTGGGAGAATTCTTATGCCGATTGGAGAAGGAAATCCTTGGAGCTCGAGGAGGGAGACCATGTCTTCCTACGGGTCTCACCCCGACAAGGATTGTAGAGGTTTGGATGGGGCGAAAATCTATGTTAGAGGTTCATCAGACCTTTCTAGATTCTCAACAAAGTGGGCGATGTGGCATACCATCAATCTCTTCCACTACGAATGCGTAGAGTGCATAATGTTTTTCAATGTCTCATAAATGAGGAGATGTGTGCATGATCTATCACATGTTATTGACTAGGGGGAGCTATACATTGACAATGGGGCGACCTTTATGGAGGTTCTTGTGGGGATATGTGTTCGACAGGATCAAGTCCTTTGTGAAAGGTCAATCCCTTTAGTTCAAGTTTGGTGACAACACATGAACCTCTAGGAGAGAACATGGGAGATGGAGGCTGAGATTCATCCTCAATACCCTATTTTGTTTCTTTTTCCTTTGTTTTGGATTTTAGGGATGTAAATCCATAAGGTGGGGAGAATTTAATGTCCCAAAATTTCAATATATATATTTTTTATTTATATGAAATTATTTCGAGATAGTGAAATCTAACAACTCGTGATTATGAGGCCCAGAGTGCCCAGAATGATCCGTAAAAGTTTTGTTAAGATTGAATTAGTGCGCGTAAGCACTTTTCCTGAAAAAGTGGAATAAATCTTTAGTGGTTTCCCGGATCAGAAATTCGAGGGAACTGTTATGTTCAGAATGGAATATTTACCCATGGTGTGACTTAAGTTTAGTCAGCACATGCCTCCTATGAGAAAACCCAAAAATGGCATAACCATGAATAAAATAATTAAATAAAGTTATTTTATTTTTCCAATGCTTATAACTCAAAAACGGTGACTCAGATTAAAAATATGATACCACCACTGATCTCGTGAGAGTATGATTTCTATATGTAGATAATAACATTTGATGGCACAAAACAACAATGGATGTTAGTTTTTGTCGTAAATAAAATAATTAAGTATCAATTATTTAATTATTAAAATCCATAACATCTAAATGGTAACTGGGATTAAAAATTTGAGAGTATCATTGGGTTTTTTGGGGCGTGTTTCCCTTAGAAAGAGGCTATACTTGACCGATGTGGATTGAGGGTGAATGTTAATAATTTATTGATATATTTTAAAGGTACGTTCAGTAAACGCGCGGAGGGAATTTTATAAATTTTAAACCGGTGCTCAGAATAAAAATCCAAGGTCAACACTAAACTCGCAACACCGAGATTCACATAAGGGAGGTTTACCCTCGACCATAATGGGTTGAGAAAAGAAGTTGGTTTTTGAATTTTTATTAAAGGATTAAATAAAATAAATATATTTTATTTTCAATATCCTCCCACCTCTTTCTTAATTCATTGTGGTGGGGACCACAATAGCGTGTTCAGGAAATTAAATGTTGGGCATTAAATGTCCGGTTACACAAAATGTGTAACCACCAATACATTTAATTAACAAGATTAATTAATTGTAAATAAATGAATCACCTCTTAAATTAACATTTATATTAAGTCTTACTTGGGGTTTTCTATTTTTTTCTATTGGCTAAAGGTGAAGAAGGATCATGAGGATCTTGATGAAGAACGAATCTCACAATCGATAACCGAAGATTGACGTTCGAGCGGTGTCGTTGGAAGCTTGTTGTAGGAACAACGAACACCGACCCACCTTCAACCACGAATGTTATCCAACAGATTTACGAGTTAGGGGGTTTATTTTGAAGAAAGATAATATATATTTTTAATTTCTCTTGTTCTTGATTCTCAAGAACAATTTCCAAACAAACATGGCCATCGATCCGTACATGTACCATGATCTTTTCTATTTCATTATTCTCACATTATTTACTCATTATTCATCACCAAATAAATAAGAGTTCTAAAAACACAATGTTTCCTTAAGCGTGACATATGGATGCTGAGATCTCTGCCCGAGGATCACGAATCGGCAGTCGAATCATTTTTAGGGCTTATAACAAAGATGCAGTGGCCCGCGGAAGGCACTATGTGGTGTCCCTATTCTGGCATGTCTGCGGGGCGTGGCTCTAGGCGGGATAGGTGGTGTGATGTACTGTGGCGTTCTGTATGGATAGCCGAGGTGAATCACGAGGGCGGAAGGCGGGACGATGGCTCGTGGTATATCGGTGGAGCCGGATCGATCAATGATGTGGGTGAGTGGACCAAGGGGGTAGGCGGTGCGGATGGCTTGAGGCGAAGCGGCGTGGAAGGTTGAAGGTGCGGCAGTGCGGCTAGCCGGAGGTGGTGGCATCGATTCCAGACTTGCGGAGGAACCCTGTCGTTTGGGGAAGGAGTTAATTGGAGCATGAGAAAACCGTGGAAGAAGAAAGGGTTGATTGGAGAGAGAAAATTCAGGAGGTGAAATAATAATAAAAATCATAAAAGAATGGAAGAGTGGGGCATTCTAGGAATGGAGTCAAGGAGGTGCCATGTGGAACCCATGTACACCAAATGAATGCTCCATGCATTGATTGAATTTTTAGTTAAGGAATAAAATAAGTAATTAATAATAATAAAAAAAATATTGTTATTATTACTTTTGTTGATAAAACCCTTTTTTTCCATAACTTATCTGTACAACCAGGGTTTCATGAACCATCATTGACAGTATGACCCTGACTTTGAGATGGAAATTATGAGTCCTATATTGGATGTTTTTTTTCATGTTTTTGGATCAGGTACCCGAAACTCACAGAAAATAATAATATATTATTATCATTAAATCTAATACCCTCCATAACTCTAGCATACGACGTACGATTTACTTAACGTCGGTGGCGATGTGATCCTATCATTAAGACGGTCAATTTAAGAATAATGTTGAATATTAAATTCTGGTTTGTGCCTTGGGTCCATGAAACACCCAATAATATTATTAATATTATTATTACGGGATCTTGTATCTGACATACCTCCCTCATACAGTGTTGAAATGAAGAACCATTTGTGGCGATGAAATCCTTGATACAAGGGAGTCCTTTTGAGACACTCCATGTGACTTTTAGAAAATGTTTGAGTTTATCCGGGTTGGATCATACTCAATTCGAACCGGGCCCTCAGCTCTATAATGCCTATAGCTTATAGACTGGGTGTTTGATTGACACACCGTCTGTTACGTTGGAACCCTTATGATGTGACCAATCATCGGGTTACCTCTTTATGGAACTTTGTGGAGGTTGAGGTATAACCTATAGATTGATGATTTTTTCTCCCAAATGTGTAAATTGGTGGGAATCCTGTGGCTGGAAGTGGGGCTGATGTCGGAGGTAGATCATAAGAAGTTTAGTACCAAGCAATCCTGTGTTAGTCAGCACCAATCCTTTGTGGGTCAGTGCTCAGCAATCCTGTGTGGGTCAGAGAATACCGATCCTGTGTGAATTCTGTGTGGGTCATTGCAGGGGTTAGTACCTATCAATCGAGTTTGGTTCAGACTCCATATAAACAGTAGTAATGCCTCTTGACAGAATAAGATGATCTAGCTTTCCCACTGATCATCTACAATTCTATAATTCAGTAATACATGTGTATGATGAGTCTTTTACCTTCGTGGTATTTCCTGTGTGGTAATTTTACCTTTGTGGTGTTACCTGTGTAGCACATTTACATTCATGGTGTTACCTTTGTGGTATTCTTCCATCATCTATGAGATGAGTATATCTTGATAAGTTAGGTATATGTATGGGAATATACCTAAGAATATTTAATGACTACTTAGTTCTTTGTGATTGAGGTCTTTCTTTGTGGTTATTACTTTGTGGAACTCTGGGAGACCATTGGGTGTCTCGAGGTTCCTAATGATTATTGATATACTCACCCCTAAATGGGCTACGCCCGTACCTTGTTGGGTCTTGTGCAGACAACGAACAATGTTGATCGAGGATAAAGGTTCCTGGACTGGATAGTGCTCAGAGGTGGACCATTTTGCATGACGTGAAGTATGGACTACTAATCGTGAGATGTACCTACCCTTCATGTATGATCCTCAGTTGATGATCCCAGAGAAATTTTTCTATTTTCAGTTGGTCTTGTATTCCGACCCCTTTACATTCAACACACCTTTTAACTACACCAGTTTACTCGTGGTTGGATTTCGTTGTAATCTTGGTTTTGTGTGTTTATATTGGTTTAAAGGTAATGCCTTCCCATTATAGGGATATACATTTTCGGTGCTAGTCCCCAGCCCCTGGACTATTGAAACTGGGCTTGCGGTAGTCACGACACGGGACCCAGGTGATAGGTCATGACACTAGAAGTGAGGGACTAGGTGTGATAGTGGGGAGACTATTCCATCATTAGGATAACATAACATAATGGAATGCAATGAAAATTCAATAGTGGAGGAAGTAATATCATACAACTTAGGTAAACATTGGGAGAAAGATAATATAAATATCCATAAGTCATATTATAGAAAATATAATGCTACATGTTATATAGTCTAGAAAATAGCCAAAAGAAGTTACAATATAGTCTTATGCAATACAAGTTCAAAAGTAAAAAAGACCAAAATTAATCATAATAGCATCGCAAGCCTCAGCTTATTCCCATGTTCTCCTTCTCCTATGAAACATATCAAGTACCTATAGAAGGGTGCTTACCCTTACCGACACATGAAATCATATAATCAACTTGGGCCCATAACATGACACAAATAGGGTGTGAGACTAAATCCTTGCAGGCAACCACCCATGGTCAATGCTAATATTTCAGTGAATATATATAACATGTAGCTTATAATAATGAGAATAATTATCTAGGAAGCACTCAAAATTAAACAACCTACAAGCACTGATCTCCATTTATATATTTTTTATTATCCATTTAACAATTCAGTTATTTTTAATTCATAAGTATTATGATCCAAATCAAGCCCGACATCCACCATATAAGTGTAAGCCCAATAGATACCTCATAAGGAAATCTAAACAAGTTTGAGAGAAGACAGAATCCAAGATTGTTCTTTGCCTTGGAAGACCCATCATAAATCCTTTTATTCTAATATTAAATTTATAATTCAATCCCATCAATAAAATTACTATGTTGGAAATCAAGTATCACTCTAGGTGTCATTCCAGCGACACCCTATAAGCCCATCCTAGTGAACCTCTAAGGAACCTGGTATCACTCTAGGTGTGGTATAAGTCCTTGCCAACTAACCCCATCCTTGGAGGTCCTATCGGAAAGCCCCATGTATCACTCATAATAAAAATTCAATTCCCCTTGAGACCATCCATGGAATCCCTCTATGGATCCATGATTCAATTAGAATTTAGTTACAACCCTTATGATCTCCTTCATGGAAACCCTCAATGGATCTGTGTATCTCTCACAACATAATCTTATTTAACCCTTGAGTCAATCCATGGAATTATAAGTTTAATCTAAGATTACCCCATGTAGGAAGGTAAAATAGTCACATGAACCCATCGATGTAATTATAAGAAAAATCCATAACTCACCCAAAGATATTTACCATTTTATCCTTCAAAATTCCTTTAACATTATTCTAGGAATTCTAAGTTCAAAACAAAAAATCATCTAATATAACACACTACTGATGGGTGTCTCAAGCATGGACCACCCTCATAGGGCTAGGAATTTCATTTACTCACATGGGAACATTTCTCATAACAATAATCACATGAAATTTAATCTCTTACATGGATATAACATTATTAAACTCATGTGGGTAGTTCAAAAAAATAAGCAATTAGATTAAGAAATTCTTTAACAACCAATGGTGCACTCAGGTCACGAGTTATGTAAACCACCCCATACCCTAAAAAATTTCAAATACTATCTAACAAAATTTAAATTCCATTAACATAAAAATTAATTTTTTTAAACCGATGAAAGTGAATTCAAGCCATACCTCATAGGAATCCTATTCCAAATGACCATAAAAGTTCATCTAAGGGAACTCATGCATGGGGTGGAACCTAATCAATCTATACAACCTAATACATGAATTGAAACACCTATTAAATTAACTTAACAACAATATAAAACAACATGGTTTGATTTTAAATCATAGAAACACCCAAAAAATGGGCATGCGACACTTTGAAATATATAAACAACTCAACAATAAATGAAAATCATGAGACCACATACCCTAGGCTCATGCTAGATAGGTCATCCAGTATCAGGATCGGATTCCTCCTAGTTTGGAATAAATCTAAATAACAGACGAAGGATGTGTTATTAAGGAATATGATCCTAAATCCAAATCATGTAATAGATATCAGGAATAATCGAGAAATACTAAAATGGAATTGGGGAATTACCGCTACGTATCCAAGGAGATAAACTACGTTCGATTCAGAGATTGGACAAAGAAGGGATAAAAAAGTGAGAATAGGATCAAGTGGTTTCCCTCCCATGGTTCCCCTATTGTGCACATAGATAATGAAAGAGGGTTCATTAGTTATAAAAATTTGAGGGGAAATCATAATTTTAACAAAAAAAATTGACCACACAGTATACCCGAACAGTTTTTCATACCGTGTAGAAACCATGCACAATTTTTTATAGCTCGAGCCATAGTGCATGTTTACCCCGCATGATTTTTCGGACCGCAAAAAAAACCATGATGAACCCTCTATCAATGTCTTCTAAAATTTCATAGATTCCATATGGTCATGTGATCTAACCCATACTATTTAAAATAACCGCGTGAAATCCTCTTTTCACCCAAAATTTGGGTTCAAGCACCTGACCAGCCTGAGACACCCAAGAGACTTTCATGACCTCTAAAATAATTAATAAAACATAGTATTTAATAAGTTATACATAGAACTGACTGAAATCAAAATATATGTCCCTCAAATATGAATTTCATTCTTACAACCTCTATCTACTCAGAAAAAGATAAGACGAATACTCATCACCACTATGTGGGGCCATACCTCTTGTTGTATAAGATAAAACATGATTTTCACACAACCATTGCGTGCATATAGGGTATGGTAATTAAAATATCATTATTATCCCCTATATGTTCAATATAAATTTTTTTAATAAAAAATCATGATAGATTGAAAATAATTAATGAAATTTTCTTGCATCATATTAGAAAACCCAGTAGAATTCATATCATATTTATCAATTAAAATATATGATTTAATTTTCAAGACATTTTTTTGAAGCATGAAACATGATAATGAACACAAAGGTCACTAAGGTAAGGGCATCCTAGTGAATGTTTTTGAATAGTTAGGGAAATTTAATGGTAGATGGTCTCTCCTCATAGAGTGATTCCATTAATATGACTACAAATGTCAATGTTTAAATTTTATTTATTAATAATGAAAACTTTTATAATTTAGAAGTTCTAAATTAATGGTTTCAAAAAAAAATTATAATATTGGTTGATTTTTTACATGTTTTTTTGTATAATAGAAAGAAAATCCCTATGGGTTACATTTTAAACATTATTAAACAGTTCGATACTTTTTAGATTACTTATAATTATACTTATTATTATTTAGTTCCCCTTGACTAGTTAGTTGGGTAACAAATTATAAATTATTTTATGTAAACAATATTATCATAGTATGTAGGTTTCTTACCTAAATAGTAATTAATTTTCAAAATAATAACCATTTATTTGTCAATATTCAAAACATATAGAAGAAATGTTGAAAATTAAAAGTAATTCCTTGGTTGAAACCTTCTAGTTTTTTTATTACACAACTATTGTACACTTCCCTAAATCCAAGAAAATTTTGTACTATTAATAAATTTTTCCCACTTAAACCAAAATTAAGTATAATTCATTGAAATATATTTTACCATGGGTTAAGACTTCACATAAATGGAAATTTGGTGGGATAATTTACTATGTTAGAGTTTGTAATTAGACATTAAAAACACTAGGGTTTAAACTTTTACTAAAATATTTTTTTTAAAAACAATTTGGATTATTTTAAAATTTTATGATGGTGATGTTTGATATAAAATATTTCTTAAAAGAATCTATTTTTAGATCTCTCATTTTTTTTATTTAAAACTTATTTTAAATGGTTTACTAAAAAATGTTTACCATGTAAACCACCATTTTATATTTTACCATATTTAATCAAATTAATAGTTCATTACTTAATGGCTTAAATGTTTTACATTAAATGTTAATTTAGGAATTTGGGTTGAAATTGTTATTCTAGTCATGGTTATTGTATGTAATAATTTCATACATGGGTAATTGGTTTTAAGAGGATTCTACTTGAAAACAAAATTTTATGTTAAATAAGATATTAGTTTTAAATGTGTAAATAAGGATTGAAATTGAAAAAATACCTTGGAAAAATTCTGTTTTCCTACAATATAATATTAAAACATGTTCCTATAGTGGTTGTAATTACCTTTCCACTATTTTAGTCTTCATAATAACATTAGTAGGATCTAGTTGGTGCCTCATTTGGTGTGTCTATACCATTTATAAAACTATTTCATTTCCCTATGTATTTCGGAAATTTTTATTTAAACTAGTATATCATGGGAACATAGTATTTCTTATCCAAGTGTCCATTTAGATTGAAACTAGCATGTCTGACTCCTTCCCTGCTATGTTATATTATTTGACTAGTGTTCTATTTTCCTATGTAATTATATTTTGTATTTATTAATTTTATTCTTGAATGATTGGGTAGTGGGGAATACTGAACATGTATTTGATTTTGTTGTGTTGATGATATTATTACATCTTTACATTGGTCAAATTTGTCAATATAACATGTATGGTTCTTTTAAGCAAGATAACTTCTTCATGTATAGAATATTTCTTACCTTGATTATAAAAATGTGTATTACCAATATATTGTATATTATTTCTATATAAAACATGAATGAATACAATGTATCTTTGAATATGATGAACTTATGAATGGGTCATGAGTTATTTATAGCGTAGAACCAATTAAAAATATATTTATGACGTGATATAATATTTAATTAACGCATTATACCCATTCAACTATTACCTTTGAAGATTTTCAAGATTGACCTAACTAATTTTCCTTAATTTCACCTCCAATTATTTGTATATAGGACCCTGTATTCGGGTACACACATATAATCCTATGTGTGAGTGAATATGTATATATGTGTGAGTTAATTATAAGTACTTTTGAATCCTGAAAAATGTAATGGTCATTTATTATCACCACTGATCTCGAGACGAGGTTTAGAAAATGTAGTATTAGTATTGAACCTCCTAAAATATATAGTTATCAATTATATCTAGGGTCAATCCATGAATTTTTATTATTTTTTATCTAATTCATTATCTCATATAATGATAAAATTTCTTATTATTATATATGTTAATTAAAGTGTTTAAATGTCCATGGATGCACCCTTTTATCACTATTGCGTTGAGAAATCGTTTGTGGTTCCCTAATAAGTATGATATGCTCACACCATGATTGTAAACCTTTGTTGACAAGGTGTCTCTTTTCTCATGATTCAAGTACCTATAGAAACACTGATAGTTATTGTGGACCCTTTCCTGAAATCTCAAATATTACATGGCGGTGGGTTTAGTTGATATTTTTGAGTAGGAGTTTTAGGTGGTTGATAGATGCTGCATATGGAACATCACCTTATATAGCTAGTGATTCATTATTAATAGTCATGTTTGTAAATAAATTTTTTCTAGAATGTTTTGGTACTATATGTTTCTCATTTTTAAATCTAATATGAACTTATATAGAGAGTTATAGTTTGTTTGTTTACTCTTATTTATTCTATTATAACCTATTTTGTTTTAATTTTATTTTTGTGATGTCTAGCTTATATATACTCCATATTAAACATCCATTAGATTATGAACATGAATTTTTATAATAAATGAAGTGTGTAAATCATTCTGAAACTATTCTTCAAGACTCATGGTTATAGTATCCATTCACTAGGAATCAAGGAGTGTTCATGGGGTCATAATGCTTTGATTGAAGTTCAATTTCAGTTAAAAGGTTAGAGTAACTGAAAAGATGATATTAGAATGATTATCAAAATTAAGGGATTATTTTTTTCTTAGACTAGAGTTAAGATGGATGGGAATTTATAAGTATCAGATAAAATGAATCAATAACATCTTTGTGGAGTAAATCATGTTTCTAGGGGATAGAGATTAAATTTTGTTGTCCTGATAAATGTAGAATTGATCTTAGGACATTCATTTTTAATTTATTTGTTTTGAACCTCTATAAATGTTTCATGAATCATTTGAGGCACAAATAGGTATGACCAAAGTGGATTACATTCCACATTTCAAAATTTTCTATGTTTGGGCATGAATCCATCTTATAGAGTCCTTTTGTGCAAATTAAAATTAGATACCTGAAAAAGAGGTAATCGTTTTATAAAACTCATTAAAAGTTATTTTCATATTCTATTTTCACTTAAAAAGTTGTTTCCAAAATAAATAAATATCTCCATATACCACTACATACTGATATGTTGTTATAATTATGGGACAACCAAATTACTCCTTTTACCTATACTATGAAAAACGATATCATCTTGCGTGTGTACGCACGACATACCTTCCCTATGCCATGGTGTAATTTTTTTGATGAAGACTTTATTTTGAAAGGTATAACGATGAATAAAAAGGATTTAATTAATAAATATAACATTATATTGTTTCTAAACAATTCATATTCCATCCAATTCCATTTAATTTAAAAATTAAGGAATTGATATCATCACTCATGCGTACATACGACTTACCGTCTCCACAATGTGATTAGACTCATATTCCATGTTCACCATCAAAGAACGATTATAAAAATATGTATTATGAATAAGTATGAATTATAGGAAATAATTATTATTCTATAATAATTTAAATAAATGTACGTCCATATAATTCATTTACTTACATTAATTCAATACCTAAGAAAATAGGTACAATGTTCATGCGTACGTATGACATACCATCTCCATGAATAGTGTATTAAATTTTAAATATCTATCTATTATAAATATTTATATTATAAATATATACAATATATAAATCATGTTATACATTCTTGAAGTAAGTAAATTTTTATCTAAGTAATAAGATCATGAATAAGATGTCAAAACACATATGATAAAGAATGTGATTACAACCAGAAATGTTTCATTAACATGGAATGTTTTAATAAACATGTAATATAATGTCATAAATGAATCATGTGTGATATCATAAATATTATTGTGGTTATTTTAGAAGTTAATAATATATTTTAATATATTATACTGTAGTTTTAGATATGTTCGAAGAGTATTATACCAAAGGTAAGGGAATTCCGCCTCACATTTATTTTTCATGACATATAAGCCATGTTCACCACCTATTTCATGTGTGTGGTGTATATAAAACAAGTATTTTGTTTGATATATTTAATAAATTTATCTTTATGTTATTTAGAGATTCATTTAATGATAGTGGGTTTATTATTTAAATGTTCAAAGTGGTATGAGACGCATGGAATGATTAATGAATCCATCCTTTCTCCCTTTCAACTTTCTTAATACTATCATTAATATTTATTTATATGTATATAAAAGATTATAAAGAACATTTTATGTCTATTTTTATGTTTATTAAAATATTTTCAAGAGGAATATTGTTATGGTTTTATGTAATGGAATCTCTTACTAAAACATAATTTTAACTATTTTTACGATTCATTCCTCTAAGTCATTATCATTAATATCCTTGTTTTTTAAAATGGTTTTAAGGATTTATATATATGAACAATAATGTTTTAAAATGTTAATTCCTTTAAAAAGTTTCAAATTGGTATGTGACACTTTTAATCAAAAATATATTTTTAAATTCTTTCTTTTATAATGTGTATAGCTTTGAATAAATGATTTCAAAGAAAATGGGGTATTTATCTTAAGATATTTAAATGATTTTGTTAGATTATTTTCATCTACATCCACATAGGATATTGGATTTTATACTTCATTGAGGTTTATTTATTATGATATAATCTACCATATTATATTGAATGGTTTATGATATGTTTGACTATGGATGTGATACATTTATACCATTCCTGGTTAATGGTTAAAGTAATAACATTTCATATGACAGTTTTAATAATAATGTTTATGTCATGTATCACCCATTTTACATGAGGAATGAATTGGAATTATAATTAAATAGGTTGGGGACCAGTGAATAAAATCCATATAGGTTAGGGAATAGTTAATGAAATCCATATGGGTTGGGGACTGTTTAATGAAAACCCCTTGATTCAATAATATCTCTCATGAGAAAAAAATAATTTTGGTTTTGAGTAATTTCTTACCCATATGGTCTTGGAAGGAGGCCTTGACAGTATGGACGACGATGTAAATTTCCACATTATGATATTATTAATTGATATTGAATGTTATTATTCGACTAGTAGAATATCCATGTGAATGATTAAATGAAATTATTTGATTTATTATTTCCATATTATGTTGATGATTATGTTTAAAAGTCTTGTGATTTAGTTTGTACTTTCCTTAAAAGTTTATAGTTATCTATGAAAGCTTATGATATATTATATAACCTTACTAAGAATATTCACTCAAAAATTTATTATGTTTTATATTCCCAAGATTCCAAGATGAGTTTTTTGATTTATATGTAGGGTTAAACTAGGAGAATAATTGAATTCTCAAAAGAAATACCTAGGTTGTTTTTTATGTTATAATTTTTAATGTAATGTTAGTGTTTGTAACCTATTTTTCAAGAATTTCAAATAGATCAGTCCTTTGGGATTTTATTCCTTGTAATCATTCCAATGCATTAAAATAATGTATCAGCTCTGGGAATCTGGGTTTGGGGTGTTACAGTTGGTATCAAAGGAAGTTTTGCAGCAACATTGGAATCAAGATTTAGAAAACATAGATTATAGATCATAACCCTAAGATAGACTTTGAGGATATGTATATAGGAACATCCTAAAATTTTGTTAATTTATAGATTCTGTGGGAGTTCTTATAAAATAAATCCCTGATTGGATACTACAAGTGGATGTGGTTCTGGCATAGATATACCTTGGAGTAATAACTCCAAAATGGTGTTCCGGACATGAATCTGGTAACCTAGTACACGACAAAGGGCCTTACTTTGTACCTGGGGTCACAGCCGTGGGGGATATTCTTAGGATAATTAAAATTTTCTTTACAAACTTCTATGAAGGATTTATGTGTAAAAATGTCCCCAATGAAATCATTTTTATGATTATGAGACTAGATGTGTGTAAATATTAAATTAATTCATATAATTTTTCCAGTTTTTGGATTATACATTATGATATGATCTAGCATAGTGTATGATGTCCTCCATAAATGGAGCCCAATAGAAGGAATGAGAACTTCACCAACACACATGATCCAATTAGTAATAAGGATCATATCTTTTATGGTTTTAAACTAAAATTTCGATGGAAAATAGTCTCCAACTTATTCTCTTCATATGAATAAATGGTATCATGTGTTAATAAGATAAAAAAATAATTCCCTAAATCCTATGGTTTTTATGGGATTCCAAAGAAGAAGAGGATGGTAGAGAGAAATATGAATACATGGATGAAGGGAAACATGGATTCGTTCAAATGTGATAACTATGTAAAGAATAACCCTACTAAATGATTGAAGGGAATGTAATTTTGTTATAAGTGTGGAGAAAAATGAAACAATGTTCATGATTTAAAGTGCAAGAAAAAGGTTTAATTTTACAATGTTTTATCTACAAAGAGATGATACACTATGAAAATTAATTTCCCAAACATCAAAGTATACACTAGATTATGAGGATAAGGGATAATAAACATATTATGATACTACCACAAATGAAGAGGAAGGATTAATGTTCTTAGGTTGTTATTGAATAATTATTTAATTTTAGTATTTTATCAATTATGTAATGGTTATATGAATTATGAAAGTAAATAAGGATTTATTTTAGTACAATTTCATTATGCGTTTGAGATTGTATGGTACCAAGTAAAGTGACACATTTGTAAAATATTTTTTCTGTAAAATATATGGTTGAGGGAAAGATAACCCTTAACATGTTTCTGATACTGATATAATTATGTTCAAATAAAGAGATGATTTACTATGATAATTTATATTGGATGTTATAAACTAGATTTGAAATGGCTAAATATTCATTTATACCTTCATTTTTGGAGTATAATACATTTTCTGATTTATGGAGTATATCCAATATTAAATGTTTTATGTAAGGAATAAAGAAGAAAAAAAGTATTAAATAGTTTTTTAAGTTAATTTTGGGTATTACCATGATTTAAGAGGATACATGATGAAATATTTTACATGGTTGTTACGTGAAAAAAGATATCTTCATTATGTAATGTTTATTTTAGAAATATAGTGACCTTCCTCATAAATTTTTGGACGGTGGGTTTGGACAGATGTAATTTTTATAAGTTAAGTGGTTGAAATGGATTAAGTTGGATATTGTAGATCATTGTTTAAGGTTATAAAATTTATTAATATTATTTTTGGAATAATATAGTTTTATGAAAAGGAAAAATCACTGGTCGGGTGATAACCCGTAGTGTCAGACAAGGATGCGAGAATCGAACACACAACCAAAGTGCCACATGGAGTTATCACCTACCACTAGCCTAAACGATGTCCTGTTTTGTATAATGTAGTTTTTTATTTAAATGGTATTAAATTTGAAGTATAAATTTATTTTTGTAACCCTACACGATTAAGATAAAAAGAATATATTTTAATTGTTATTATATTTTGGATAGAAAGACTTGTTTGTGGTAGAAATTAGTTATATGATGGAACTCTACATGTCAAGTAAGTATGAGTACATTTGTTCTTATTCAATGATGTAAATTTATTCATAAATTATATGGAATTGATCATAGAACCAAAATGGTTTTCTTGTAATTATTTTTGGGATGAATCAAATGGACCCTTGGATCATCCCAGCTTTACTGCTTTCTCATTGTTAAATTTCTCTTAATAATGTTCTCTATCACTCACCAAAAGAACATGATGGTTAAATTTTATTTCATTTACTTATATACAAGACACTGTTATGTGTTATCTATGGTAACCTTTTTACATACCATTCTCTATTTTAAAATGGATATCTCATTAATCCTTTTTCGATGTGTGATTTCAATAAGGATATTTTTGAAATTTCTAACCCATAGTTTTTGATTTTGAGTTTAAATTGCGAGGAAACAATTTATTAAAGGAGGGGAGAATGTGACACACAAATATTTAATAGTATGTTATCTTTAATATCCTTTTTGGTACACAAGACTAACTTGGATTTTGTAATAGGTAAGATTGGGTTCATGCGAAACAATACTTTAGTGTTAAAATTTTTTAAATGATATATTTAAAATTTATCCTTTAAATATAGTATCATAAATAGTAAAACATAATTTATAAATGTTATTTATAATGTTTTCACATAAATAAAACATATTTATAAGGAAATTTAAAAGTTTCGGTAAAATAGTTATATATTTAGAAACACTAATTTTTTAGAGGAACTACTTTTTATGTCCTTTTGTGAATAATAATAAAATTATTTTTAGAAAAAAATATAAATTTTATTTCTTAAAATATACATATGTTTTGAATCTCTAATATCAAAATTAACATAGGGTGATTTTTTTTTTAAAATTTTCTAAAAATATTCAATTTTGATGAATAGTTAAAAAACTACATTATTGTTTAAGAACCGACTTTTTCATTTAAATGATTATTTAAATTTTGATTTAAATTTATTTTAAAGACACAATAGATAAATAATACATTTATTAACCAAATTTAGTTTATTTTAATCTTTTTTTAATATAATTATATATAAGAATTAATGGAAGTTTTTTTATCGTCTTCTTACCCGCCTTCTAGCCACATTTGTATATTAGAATTAAATTTAATGTTACCACTTATGTGAATTGAATTTTGAAAAATAGAAAAACATGGTTGTAATAATTATGAAATTTCTGGTTAAATTGGATCAATATAATTATTTGTGAATAATCGCTTTTGAATTTTATTTACCATGGTTAATGGTAAATAAGGAAATTAAATATAAAAATAATACTATTATAATATAAAATTACCCTAACACTTGTCCAAATTTCATTTGATAATTATGTTTCTAACAAAAAAATATTATTTTATAAATATGATTCTTTTTAAGCTGCATTTGTAAAATTAATACATTTATTATATTTTAATTATGTAAAATTTAAAAGAGTCATTTTAAAATTTGTAATAAATAAATCATTTTTATTTTAGGTTTATATAGTAGTTAAATTCGCTTATATATATTTACTATAAATATATGATATATATATATAAGGATAATTTATTTATAATTTTAAGAAATTAAATAATTAAATTTAATTGTGACACAATGATGATACATTAATTGATTTAATAAAAGAAGAATCAAATAAATGATATTGATAATATTAAAATAAAAATAATTTTACTTAATTAATAAAACGATTAATTTGAAAGATAACATTTGCACTTTAGTGACATGTTTTAAGTATTTTTTAGAAGTTATCATGTTGTTTTGATATATTTAAAAATGAAAATACTGACCACTAAAAAATTGAAATATATGATTTTTTAAATAAGTACTATTTTATTAAAAGATATAAAAGCCATATAAAATTTAATTTTTTGGCTAAATTACATATAGAGTGATAAATATTTCATAAATTATTCACTTTAAGTATGTTTATAATTTAATTGTAACTATATTAATGATGTGGTGTAAAAATACAAAAAGAAATTTTATGACTTAAACTATATAGCAAAGGGTTAATTTTAAAAGATAATGTTAATATTATGACCTAAAAATGTATAAAATATATTGGATGAGAGGATTTAGATCCATAAACAATGTAAAATCTAAATGAATAACTCTTGATCTATTTGAAAACAAAAATCAATTTATAAAAAATTAATATTTCAAGAATCTCCTAAAGTTCTCCCCACCCCTTATTAAAGGGAACTTCCCCTAATATTTAATTCGCATCTCTAAAGACGTTTTAATCGGCCAATAACCACCCATTTACTCTCCCAAATTCTCAAATATCATCATATAGGCCTTAGTTTGATCAGAAATCCCACATAATGAGTCATTTTGTGCAAATCCAAAGGTAATACTTGGAAAATAGGTAATCGTTTTATCAAACCCTTTCAATGTTTTTTTCTTATTTTACTCCCACATACTAAGTTGTATCCATAATAAAATAATAACCCCAAAATTTAATATATTCTGAGATTTTTTTACAAATATGGGAAGACTATATTCCACCTTTTACCCATCATACAAAAAATAATATCACCATACATGCATATGTACGGTTTACCATCTCCACTTCGTGGTGTAAACGGGTTTTCTTGTATAATTTATTTATATGAATATAACGATGAATATGCAGGATTTGGATAATAAATATAACATTATATTGTTTAATTAAAATTTACATTCAATCCAACTATATATCTTTTAACTATTAAGGAAATGAGACTTTCGCTCGTGCGTATGTATGACTTTCCATCTTCATGATGCGTTGAAATTCATCTTCCACATTCACCATCCAAAAAGGATTATAAAAATATATATGATGAATAATTACGAAGTATATGGAATAATAATTATATTATAATATATATATATATATATCTCTGTGTGTGTGTACATACATATATGCCATTCACTTACTTCCATTCAATATGAAAAAAAATGAAAACAACGTACATGTGTCCGTACAACCTACCATCTCAATGAACGATGTAGTCTATTTAATATATATACTCCTAATATATATTTATATTCTTAATATAAATTAAATATAAAAAATGATATTAATTATGTAAGTGTTTAAATTAAGATCCATGTAATAAGATTAAGAATAACAAGTCAAAACATAAACGATAAATGAAGTTATTACTACCCAAAATGTTGTTTTAACATGGAAATTATTAATAGATGAGTAATATAATGTCATAAATGAATCATGTATGATATAATAAATATTATTATGTTTCTGTTAGAAGATAATAAAATGTTTAAAAACAATATACAGTAGTCTCAGACATGTATAGAGAGTATCAGACCTAAGGTATGGTCATTATGTCTCAATTTTAATTTTTGTGATATATAAGATATGTTCACCACCTATTTCTTGTCTGTGGTGAATTTACATACTATATTATGTTTTATATCTTGAATATATTTATCTTCATGGTATTTAAATGTTCATTTAAAGATATTGGGATTATTATTTAAATGTTCAAATTGGAATGGGATGCTTTGAATGTTTAACGAAATAATCCTTTCTCCATTTCAATATTCTTCATATTATTATAAATATTTATTTAAATGTATAAAAATGATTATTAAGTTCATTTTAGGCCTATTTATATGTTTATTAAGATATTTTCAAAAGGAAACTTTTTATGGTTTTATTTAATGGATACTTTTACTAAAACATCATTTTAACTATTTTAAGGATTTATTCTTTTAAATATTTATCATTAATTTCCGTGTTTCCAAAATAGGTTTAAGGATTTATTTTTATAGACATGAATGTTTAAAAATATTAATTACATACAAAATTTGTTAATGTGGTATGAGATACATTGATTCAAAAATATAATTTTAAATTTATTCTTTTATAAAGTGTACAACTTTTGAATAAATGATTTCAATGAAAAAGTAGTATTTGTGTGAAGATATTTTAAGGATTTTATTAGATTATTTTTATCTATGTCAACATCCAATGATGTATTTTATACGTAATTGAGGTTGATTTATTATGATACAATGTACCATATTGTATTTAAGGGATTATGATATGTTTTACTATGGATGTGCTAATTTTATGCAATTCATGATTCATGGTTAAAGTATTAACATTTAATATGCTAGTTTTAACATAAATGTTTATGTCATGTTTTACTATTTTCATATAAATAATGCATTTGAATTAAAAATAAATGGGTTGGGAAAAATCTAATGAAATACCTACGGGGTTGGGGACCGGATAATGAAATCCATACACGTTGGAAACCAGTTAATGAAAACCCCTCAATGCATTGATAGTTCTGATGAGACAATCTAATTTGGGTTTTGACTAATGTCCTACTCGTATGGTCTTTCCATGAGGCCTTCATGGTATGACCGACATTATACATTCCAACATTATGAGATTAGTAATTGATTTTACATTTTATTATTGGACGAGTATAATATACATGTGAATGTTCAAATGTAAATATTTTATATTTTTTTATATTATACTAAAGATTGTGTTTAAAAGGATTTTGATTTAGTTTTATACTGGACATAAAAGTTTATGATTAATTATTAAAAATTTTGATGTATGGTTAACCTTAATGATTATCTAAGGTCACCACATTCTTATGTTTTTTTCCTCGGATTCCAATAAGGGTTTTATGATTGATATGAAGTGTTAAAATAAGAGAATAATGGACTTCTCAATTGAATATTCTATTTTGTATTTTATGTTTGAAATTTTAATGTAAAGTTTTTATTTGTAATCTATTTTCCAAGACTACTAAATTGATCTATCCTTTGGGATTTTGTTCCTCACAATCAAGATAATGTATAAAAATAATGCATCAACTCCGGGCTTTTAAGGTTGGGGCCTCATAGTTTTAATCAATGGATGTTTATCAATAACCATGGAAACAAGATTTAGAGAACATAGATTGGGGATCATAACCCCAAGATATTTGAGAATAAGTATAGAGGAACATCCTAAAATGTTGGGAATGTATAGATTATGTTGGTGTTCTAGGAAAATAAATCTCTTTCTAGATACTAAAAGTGGACGTGGTTCTGGAATAGATGTACCTAGGAGTAATAACTCTGACAATGTGGTCTGGGAATGACTCCAGTATCCTCGCACACAAAAAAGGGACTTACTGTGTACCTGGTTTGACACTCATGCTGGATATGATTAGGGTTATTCATATTTTGTTTAAAAACCATTATGAAGGATTTATGAGTAAATATGACCCTAATGAAATATTTTTATGATTATGAGACTAGATAAGTGCAAATATTCAACTAATGATTTGAATTTTTTCTATTTTTGGTTTACACATTTGGATATGATCTGACCTAGTTTATAACGTCATTTAGAAATAGAACCTATTGTAAGGAATGATAACTCCACTAGTACACATGATCCAATGAGTAAGAAGGATAATATATTTCATGGTTATAATATCATGTTTTGAATTTAAATATTTTCTTCTTGATTCTCTTGATATGAAGAAATATAATAATGTGTTAATAAGATAAGTAAATAACTCTCTGAGTGCCATGTCTTTGAAGAGATTCTAGAGAATAAGAGGATGATAAAGAAAAATATAAATACATGGAAAACGGGAAAGAATGATTTTCCCACATGTGATAACTATGGAAATAATCACCATACTAATTGATTGAAGATAATGTGATTTTTTAATAACTGTGGTGAAAAAGGAAACAATGTTTGTGTTGTCAAGGGTATGAAAATGGTTCCTATTGTACAATGCTTCTTCTTTAAGGATATGAGACACTATGCGAATCAATGTCCCAATCATCAAAGTATACCCTAGATGATGCTATTGGATACTAATCATGTTATGATAATTCCATAGATGAAGAAGGATAATTAATGTTTTTATGTTTTTATTGAATAATTATGTCATTTGAGTATTTTATCAATGATGCACTAGTTATAAGAATTATGAAAATAAATAAGGATTGTACTATAGTACTATTTCATTATGGGTTTGATATTGTATGATACCATGTTAAGTGGAAAAGTTTCAAGTTAATTTTTTTTGAAAAATATATGCTTGATAGAAATTTACCCCTTAACATGTTTCTAATATTGAGATAATTATGTTTGAATAAATAGGTCATTGATATGGATAATGTATATTTGATATTATCAAATACATGGAAACTGGCTAACTCTTTTTTTATTTCATCATTGTTGGAGTATAATTTTTTGTTGGATTTAAGTAGTATATCCAATATTCTATTTTTTATGTAAGGATTAGGGAAAAAATAAACATATTCAATAAGATTTTAGGGAAATTATTGGAATTACAAAGATTTAGGAGGATCCCTGATGAAGGTATTCACATATTTGGTATGTGTAAAAAGAGATATGCATTATGTTATGTTGATTTTAGAAATATAGTGAACTTACTTATAAATTTTTGGGCTGTGAGTTCGGACAGATGTAATTTAGATAAATCAAATGGTTGGAATGGATTAAGTTGGATATTAGACAATATTTTTTATGGTAAAAACAATTATTTAGATTATTTTTGGAATAATATGGTTTTATGAAAAGTAAAAATCGTAGATCGGGTGATAACCCATTACGTCAGAATATGCTTCAAGAATCGAACCCATAGTCGAAGTGTCATAAGGCTTTACAACTACCAATGGATTTAGCGATGTCATGGTTTTTATAACGTAGTTTTTTATTTAAATGGTTTGAAATATGATGTATAAATTCATTTTTGTAACCCTACATGATTAAGAGAAATAGTACATGTTTTGAATTTTATAATCTTTTAGTGAGATAGATGAGTTTTTGGTAGAAATTAGTTAAGGGATAGAACTCTACATGTAAAGTAACTATGATTCCTTTTTTTCTTATGATATGAATAAAATTTATTCATAAACTCTAGGTAAAGGATCACAAAACCAAAAAAAATGTTGTACTTTTTATTTGTGATGAATAAAATAGACCCTTTGATCATTAAATCTTTAAAGCTTTCTGGTTACTAACTCTCCCATAATAATGTTCTTTATAATTCTACATTAGAACATGATGGTTAAATTTTATTTTGTTTCTATGTATTCCAATATGGAACAGTAGTATGTGTTATCTTTGGTCACATTCATACTTCCCATTTTCTATTTTAAAATGGAGTTCTCATTAATCCTTTTCTGTTGTGTGATTTCAATTAAGATATTTTGAAAATCCCAAGAATTAGTTTTTGATTCCGAGTTTAAATTGATATGAAAAAATTTATTATAGGATGGGATAATGTAATAACCCAATATTTCATAGTATGTTATATTCAATAGCCTGTGTTTCACGTAACACTGACTTGGCCTGTGTAACATGCTAGATTAAGTTTATGTGAAACAACACTTTACTGTCAAAATTATTTAAACGATATATTTATAATGTATCCATTAAATATAGTAACATAAATAGTAATAAATAAATTTTAAATGATATTTATAATGTTTTCACAATAATAAAACATATTTATAAGGAAATTTATGAGTTTTTAAAAGATAGTTATATGTTTATGAATACTATTTTCATAAAGGAACTACTTTTTATGTTCTTTTCTGAACAATAATAAAATTAATTTTAGACACTCATAAAAATTGAATTTTGTAAAATTTATTTCATTTTTGAATTTGGAATATCAAAATTAGCATAGGTATTTTCTTTATTTTTCTGAAAACATTCAATTTTTGATGAATAGTGAAAAACACTATATTATTGTTTAAAAACTATCTTTTTGGTATAAATGATTATTTTAATTTAAATTTATTTTATAGTAACTATAGATAAATTATACATTTATTATCCAAAATTTGGTTATTTGAATCATTTTTATAATAGAGTTAGATGTAAAAATTCATTGATCTTTTTTTAATGTCTTCTTACACGCCTTCTAACTAGATTTGAAGAATAGCCTTAAATGTAATTTTACCACTTATGTGAATTGAATTTTTAAAAATAGACATATATGGTTGTAATCATTATGAAAATTTTGGTTCAATAAGAGAAAAATAATTTCTATTGAGTAGTCACTTTTGAATTTTATTTACCACGGTTAAAGGTAAATAGGGCAATTAGAGGTAAAAATTAATACTATAAAAATATAAAATTACCCTAACACATTTTCTAATTTCATTTAATAATTATGTTTTTACTAAAATAAATATAACTTTCAAAATATGATCATTTAAATCCACTTTTGGTAAATTAATATGATTATTATATTTTATTTACAGAAGAGTTAAAAGTGTAATTTTCACATTTTTAATAAATAAATTATTTTTAATATAGGGTTATACATAAGATAAATTTGAAAATATATATTCATTAGAAATATATGAAATTTATATGTATTAGGATAAATTAATTATAATTTTAAGAATTTAAATAATTAAACTAAATTGTGGCATAATGATGATGCAGTAATTGATTTAATGAAAGAAGAATCAAATAAATGATATTAATAATATTCAAATAAATATAATTTTACTTCATTAATGACATAAAATAATTTTTTAGATAAAATATATATCTTATTGACATTTTTTAAGTATTTGTTAGAAGTTATCATATTATTTTGATATTTTAAAAAATGAAAATAATGAATAGTAACAAAATTGACATATATGATATTTTAAAATAAATACTATTTTTTAAAACGATATAGAAGTCATAAAAAATATACTTTTTGAAAAATAACTTTTATAGAGATAGAAATTTCATAAATTGTCCACTTTATGTTTATTTGGCATTTTATTGTAAATATACTAACCATATGGTTGAAAAATACAAGAAGAAAATGTAAGAGTTATACTATTTAACTAAGGGTAAATTCTAAAAGATAAGGTTAATTTTATGAACTAAACATGTCTAAAATAAATTTTTTGAGATTATTTATAACCATAATCATATTAAACCTTAAATAATAACTTTTTAGTTATTAGAAATGGACAATCAATTTATTTTAAATTAATATTTCAAGATTTTCCTAAAGTACCCCTCACTCCCTAATAAATGGGAACATCCCCTCTCTTTAATTAACATGTAAAAATCCCTTCATATCGACAAAAAAACCCGTATACTCTCCCAACTTATCTTAAATCATCATATATGACTTACATTGGGAAAAAAGCAAACCTATGGAGTCATTTTTTGCAAATCAAAAGAAGATACCTAAAAATAAGGTATTTGTTTTGTCAAACTCTTTCAATGTTTTTATCTTATTCAACTTCTACTTAGTAAGTTTTTTCCATGATAAAATAACCACATTATAATATAATATACTCTGAGATTTTTTTTTGATTATGGGAAAATCACATTCCACCTTTTACCCATCTTACAAAAAAACAATATCACCATGCGTGTGTACGTACGGCTTACCGTCTCCACGAAGTAGTGTAAAATTTTTTTCTTATAAAATTTCATTATATGGTTATAATTATGAATATAAATGATTTAAATAATAAATATAATATTGTATTGTTTCTTTAAAATTCACATTCCATCCTATTCAATACCATTTAACTATTATGAAAATGATACCATTGCTCGTGTGTACGTACGACTTACCATCTCCACAACGTGTTGAGATTCATCTTCCTCATTCACCATCCAAGAATGATTATAAAATTATATATAATTCATATGTATGAAATATATTACATAATAATTATAATATAATATATATTTGTATATACATGTATGTCATTCACTTACTTCCATTCAATACGATAAGAAAATGGAAACAACATACATGCGTACGTACGACCTACTGTCTCTATGATCGGTGTGTTCCATTTCACATATATATATATATATATATATATTATATATTTATATTCTGATTAGATATGACATAAAATAATGATATACATTCAGGATTTATTTAAATTATTATCTAAGTAATAAGATCAAGAATAACAAGGAAAAACACATACGATAAACGAAGTGATTATTACCCAAAATGTTATTTTAACATGGAAAATAGTATTAAACGGGTACTATAAAGTCATAAATAAATCATGTATGATATAATAAATATTATTATGTTTCTGTTAGGAGTTAATAATAAGTTTAAAAACAATATATAGGATTTTTGGTCATGTACATTGAGTATCCGACCTAAGGTAAGGGAATTTCATCTCACTTCTAATTTTTGTGATATATAAGACATGTTCACCACCTATTTATCATGTGTGGTGTATGTACTACCCCTATTATGTTTCACATATTTAATATATTTATCTTCAAGGTATTTAAATTTTAATTTTAAGATATTTGTCTTATTATTTAAATATTCAAAGTGGTATGGGGTGCTTTGAATGTTTAGAGAATTAATCATTTCTACATTTCAAAATTCTTGATATTATTATACAGATTTATTTATATGTATAAAAAAAATTATAAATAAAATGTTATTATTTTTTTATGTTTATTGAAATATTATTAAAAGTAAAATTTTTATAGTTTTTTTAATGGACTCTTTAATGAAAAGATATTTGTAACTATTTTAAAGATTTACTATTTTAAATCATTCTAATTAATGTCCATGTTTCAAAAAATGTATTTAAGGATATATTTATATATACATCAATTTTTTAAAATGTTAATTAATTTCAAAAATTTCAAAGTGGTATGAGACACTTTGATTAAGAGATAAAAGTTTAGATATTTTGAATAAGTGATTTCAATAAAAAATGGGTATTTTTATAAAGATATTTCAATGATTATATAAGATTATTTTTATCTACTTCAACATCCTTTGTTAGTTTTGATACTTAATTTAGGTTGATTTATTATGATAAAATATACCATATTGTATTGAATAGATTATGATATGTTTTATTAAGGATGTTATACTTTGATACCATTCATGGTTTATGGTTACTGTATTAACATTTCATATGTTGGTTTTAATATGAATGTTTATGTCATGTTTCTCTTTTTTTCATATGATGAATGAATTGTCTTAGAAAGAAACAACTTCGGGAAATTTTAATGAAATCCTTATGGGTTTGGGAATATTTAATAAAATACCTAATATTTGGGAACCAGTTAAACAAATCCCCTATATCCATTGATAGTTCTCATGAGACAAAATTATATTGGTTTTGAATAATGTATTACACGTATGGTCTTGACTTGAGGCCCTGACGGTATTATCAACATCATGAATTCCTATATTATGAGATTAGTAATTGATATTACATGTGATTTTTGGACTAGTAGAACATATATGTGAATTTTTAAATGGAATTATTTGTTATATTGTTTCCATATTATGATGAAGGTTATGTTTAAAAGGATTTTGTTTCAGTTTTATATTGGCCTAAAAGTTTATGATTATTTATGAAAGCTTCTGATTTTTTTTAACCTTACTAAGAATATGATATATCCAATTTCTTATGTTTTATTTTCTCTAGATGTTAATAATTTTTTTACGATTGATATATAGGGTTAAATTACGAGAATAATGAAATTCTCAAAATAATTATCTATTTCTTATTTTATGTTCAATATTGTAATTTGAATTTCGTGTTTGTAATCTATTTTCCAAAACTGCTAAATAGATCGGTCCACTAGGATTTGATTCCATGTAATCATGCCAATGTATCAAAATAATTCACTAACTTTGGGAATCTGGGGTGAGGGCATTACAATTGGTATCAAAAAAAGTTTAGAAACAACCTTGGAAACTTGATTTAGAAAAAATAGAATGGGGATCATAACACTAAGATATACTTTGAGGAAATGTATAGAGGAAAATTATTAAATTTTGCTAATGTAGAGATTATGTGGGTGTTACAAGAAAATACATCCATGTATCGATACTACATGTGTATGTGGTTCTAGAACAAATGTACCTAAGAGTAATAACTCTGAAAAGGTGTTCTGGGCATAACTCAAGTAACCCGGTACATGACAAAGGGCCTTACTTCGTACCTAGTTTGACACTCGTAGGGGATATTCTTAGGATAATTCATATTTTTTTTACAAAACTCTATGAAGGATTTATGTTTAAAAATGTATCCAAAGAATGTATTTTTAGCATTACGAGACTATATAGGTGTAAATATTCAATTAATGCTTATAATTTTTCTTGTTTTTGGATTATAAATTTTGATATGATATGATATGACCTAGTTTATGACGTCATTTAGAAATGGAACCCAGTAAAAGAAATATGGTCTCTATTAGGATGGTATGTCTGAGTATGATACACTCTATAATACCAAACGTAGGATCAAAATAATAATGAGATTCTCAGATACAAGAGGGGGGGGGGTGAATTGTACCTTTTAGAAATTCCTTTGGAACTTTTAAAGATGGTTATGTTTTACTAGGTTAAACAAGACGATTCACAAGACCTCTATAAATTCTAATCAGTTGATAAATTTTACCAAGATGAAGATTCTACATTAAAACATATAGAATCATATAAAATCAGAGTAAAAGTAATGAAGTATAAGAAATTTATACATTCCTTAACAATAAAAAATGCAGCAGAAAAACAAAGTAGTAAAACTACATGTAACAAGTATAAACTCTTTTATCCCAAGAGATGGGTATCCAACATCCTTGGATAAAGGTCCCTTGATTTATACATTCAAGAAATTTTGTCTTACCCACACCAGGGTAAACCATCGATACGAAGATCAGAGTCTGTCTTGATATCCCCGCAAGCCCTCAACTATCAGGTAGTAAGAACCTCTGTCTTCCTCAGCGAGGAAGCCCTCAAATTCAAGGTTTTAGAACCCTTGCCTTCCTATGCCCGGAATCCCTCTATTGTACACATCAAAAATCAGAGTCGCATGAAGTAAATCTTCACAGGGCACAGTTTGAACAAGTTGTTCAAACTTTCTGTACGAAGCTTGAGAGTTGATAAAAGCCCCACTCTATAGAAATCACTTCAAGAAGTCCTGAGCATCAAAATTCCAAAACTCCTGAGTGCATTCAAATGAGCTACAATTTATAGGTGAAGCTCCAATGGTCGGATCCCTCCTCCAACGGTCATATTCTTCATTGAATTTAGGAGGGACCTGTATACATGTCACTCAAACAATGGTTAATTTATAACTTAAGGAACGACACCATTTTGTGTTGGAACAATTGTAAGTATAACTAAAATAGATATTTGGAATGGAGAAAATGAATGTTCAAAATGTATATAAATAAAAGTTCAGTGTCTAATTAAAAAATGAATTCGAAGTCAGCAGTACTAAGATATTCAGATTCTATTCCTAATGAATTCGTAATATGAATTCACAATCAGAATTCACAATCAGAATCATTCATCTGAATTTGTAAAGAGAATTATTATTCTGAAATCATCATCAAAATTCATAAAGAGAATTCGTATTCAAAATTCAGCATGAGAATTTGTAATGATAATTCATATACAGAATTCATCATCAGAATTCATAATGAGAATTTGTAATCAGAATTCATCATCAAAACTCGTAATGAGAATTCGTAATCAGAATTCATCATATGAATTTTTAATGAGAATTCGTATCCAGAATTCATCATCAGAATTCGTAATGAGAATTTGTATTCATAATTCATCATCAGAAATCATAATTTGAATTCGTAATCAGAATTCATCATCAGAATTCATAATGAGAATTTGTAATCAAAATTCATCATCAGAATTTGTAATGAGAATTCGTAATCATAATTCATCATCAGAATTTGTAATGAGAATTTGTATTTAGAATTCATCATCAGAATTCATAGTTAGAACTTTATATAAGTTCTTAATCATAATTCATAGTTAGACATCATAAAAGTTCGTAACAGGGAATTTGGAGTAAAACTTCAGAAAAGTTTGTAATAGGAATTCAGATCCAGAAATAGAATGCTTCATATCTAAGTATTATACAAATCTGAGATTTTAGAGATGAATCTGATTTTTATACTTAAGAAAAATATTTATATGAACAATGAAAACAAGGTAGGTGTAAATTTCCTTGGGTAAGGAAATTTTCCATATATAAGTAAAATAGGGGTAAAATGAGTTTTTCCTTAAGATAAGGTGTTTGTGATTTTCAAAGACAGAAAAATGGTAATGTTATAAGGAAATCATGATGACTTATTAATATCCCCCTTATATGAAAGAATGGAAAAGTAATAACGAAAACCTTATTGACTCAACAATATCCCCATATTTGGAAAGCACAAACATCCTTACAAAAAAGAATGCAATGACTCAGAATAAAATTCTAGACTTTGAGAATTAAACCTTATCTCCCTTTGTTTATGGACAATGGTGAATATGACTAACTACCCCTTAGTATTTGTAACTCTAAGGATCTTATTCTAGATTTTCGGAATGAAAATTTTCATTTCAATGTACAAATCTTCGTAATGATAACTCCCCCTCACTTATGGATAGTCCTTCTTTACTTAGAAAATTTTATTCTCCCTTTTAGAATTCTTTTTCCTTCTCCCCCTTTGTGATTTTCAAAAAGAATTTGAGGTAATGGAATAACAATAAAGAACATGAAACATTAGTAAACAACACAAGCAACCAAGGTTTTCATTAATATTGAAAGGATTTTTACAAGGAAAGACATTACAACAAAAAATCAAATTGGTCTATTTGTCTTTTTTTTCCTGGGGATTAGATTCTTCAGAAGGATTTTTAGCTTCATTAACTCTTTGTGGTCCTCCTTAGCTTGATTTTATAAGGCATTAATCCTGTCATCTTGAGCCTTTAGAGCCTCAGAATGAGCCTTAAAAACGTTATTATGCTTTACAAGATTCTCTTCGATCTCAATCCTATGATCTCCTTCCCTTTTCCAGCTTTGAGCAACAGAGTTAAGCTTCCCATTCAGATCATTCACCTGATGATTCCGAGTATTTTTCTCAAGGGTCATCTTTTCCTGAAGATTCTTTATCTTGGAATCCTCAGTATCAAAAGATTTTTTTACATCATTCTGAAAGTGATCAATATCGTCCAAATATTCATCTATTTTCTTTTACCATAGAGTCATTTTGCTGCAAGATTTTCTTTGGACCTCATAATTGGTACGAAATTTTTTATGTTCTACCTCAATCTTCACACATTTATTCATCACCGTGGATATGGATTCTGACATCTAATTCATGATGTGCTGAAGCATCTGGAATCTAGAGTCTATTGTAGGAAAGATCAGAATTGTATATACCAACTTCTTCAAGGACTCAACAACAAAATCATATCCCAATACAGATGACTCTGAATCAGAAAACTTTCCAGGATATTGTTCTTCTTCCAATTCCACCAGTTTTCTTTTAGAAGAGCCTCCAACTTACTTCTTCCTTATGATATCTTTAGTTGGGGTGTCAATAAGAACTTGCTTACTCTTATAAAATTTCAGAGCGACCCCTTCATCAGGGGATTCCTGTTCACTCTTGGATAGCTGTATAATATTGTCTTCATCAGGTTTCTCCTTCTCTTCTCCTTCCCCAATAAAGTGATTTTCATAGCTTTCTTCCTCATATAATTCATTTACTTTCTCTTTTCCCTTGTCTTCATCTTTCTTTCCATATTTCTCTTCTTCCTTTCTAGGAGTGACAAGTTTTGAGGACTCAGCCTTAGATGTTCAGAGTGGTAATTTCTCTGATGGGTTTTCCTTATCTTGATATTCTTCAACTTGTTTAATCAGATCATCTAAATCACCACTTTCTTCTTCTTCTTCTACTTCCTCTTATTATTCCACTTCTTCTTCTACTTCTTCAACAACTTCATTCACTTTAGATTTTTCCGGAGTGAAGAAATTCTTCCCCAGAGTCTCAGGTAATGGCTTGACAAGTAAAGTTTTTGGTACTAGAATATTTTCAGAAGCTACTTCTGTGGCATTCAAAAAAGATTGTACAACTTCAGCCTCACCTATTTTCTTCTTCATATTCTTCTCCTTCTCATTCCTCTCAACCTCTTCAGTAGCTATTTATTTTAAGACATTAGCCTCAGAAGGGTCCAAGCTGAACTATGGATCTTCTTCTTTGCTCTTATCCTTAACTTCCCACCATTTTGAAACAACTTCATCCTGATATTCTTTCTATTTCTTCGGTTTGGGAGGTGCAGATTGGGTTTACTTATATTTAGGAGTTTTATCATCAGCTTCCACTTCTTTCAAATTCATTTTCATTCCAACCTTCTTCGATGGCTCAAATTTTTCAATATTTTCTGGATTGAATCATTCCTCTCCCTCTGGCAGATCATAGAACTCCGTTGTCTCCTCAGAATAACCCATATTCATTCTTTTCAGGGTGTCATCACTAACAAGCATGACTTTGCAATTCCGAACCTTGGATTTTCATGCAATGTTGAATGATTCAAGAGTATGAACAGTCAACTTTGAATTCAAAGCCAGATACATGATGATCTGGTCTCTAAGATTTCCATTCTTGACGTTCTAAATTGTAACAAGAACATGCCTCATCAAATCAATTTTTCTCATATTTACTAGGAAATCTATGAAATATATTTCTCTTTTCATGAGGGTACCTTTTTCACCTTTTCTCAGTACTAAAAAACCATGTACCCATAACTGAAGAACCTGGTTGTTAGAAGATAAGTGAGAAATCTTCGTTGTCTTGACATCAGAAAGTCCAAGACATTACACGACCATTACCTTAACAAAACTACCTTGAACATTCAGGAGTTTGTGGGAGAAAAATTCTGCCTCCCCTTCAAAAGATAATCCCACCAGACTGGCTGCCTTAGTATAAGAATGTTTGTAGGTTTTTCCATACGACTTGAAATAAAATATTTCTCTATCATCTTCCTTAAAAAACACACTGACTCATAAAATTCTATGGGTAAATCCGGATACACCAAGTCTTGAACACCTATGTTAGATACGAAGACATATACCCATTCATTTAACTTGATATTCTTAGAAATAATATAATCACACATTAAAAAGTTCAGATGTACCAACCTTTCTAGGTATATTTTCCATTTTGAGATTGGCTTCAAGGTATAAATTTCTTGAGAAGAGGATTCTACAGACATTCGGACTCGAGGAACTATGAGAGATTCGAAACAGTCTTAAGAACCGAGGAAGAGCTTCGAGATGCAAGAGCTTGGGAACCGATGTAGGACACAATTGGGGGTCCCCTTTATATAGGCGATGGAAGTGACCTTTCAACTTCCAAAAACAATCTAACAGTTGAAAACCCCTCTGATCTGATCTGATGGTTGAAAACATACCAGCAAGTAAATCTTCAATCTGATCATTTGAGGTTTTAAGAAAATCATTTGGATTTAAGAAGAAACGAATCCAAAATATTGAAATAAAATACCAGCAATTAAAAATGACTATGAAAACTTATGTAAGGAATTCATACCTTTCATACTGGCTAGGAAATTTATTCGTAATAAGAGATATTATTCTTGAAGAAAATTTGTCTACGAAAAACATATGAAGAAAAGATTTTATTTCAAAAACTATGAGAACTGAAACTTGATTCCGAAAATTATGAGTATGAAAATTTCAATTACAAAAATTTCCATTACGAAAATTTCCTTTACAAAAATTTTCTTTATGAATAATTTGAAGAACCTTCAACAAAAAATGTACCCCCTATGAAAAAGAGTTTATTACTGTAAGGAGATTGATTCAACAGTAAGTTAATGAAGGATGATTACCTCATGGTTATCATTCCTAACTTCTGTTTAATGTATTCAAATCTATCGATAGGTAATGATTTTATGAAAATATCATCAATTTGATCTTGCATTCTGATGAATTGAAGAATGATATCTCCTTTAAGTGTGTTATCCTTAAGAAAGTGATGCCTTATGTCTATGTGCTTTTCACGAGAGTGATGTGAAGGGTTTTTACTATGATCAATGGAACTTGTGTTATCACACAAAATTTGAGTCTTAATAAAACTCAAGCAATAGTCTGTGAGTGTGTGTTGTATCCACAGCACTTGAGCACAACAACTTCCAGCTGCTACATATTCAGCTTCAGTATTGGAGAGTTCTAGAAAATGTTGCTTCTTGAAAGACCATGAAACTAATGAATCTCCTAAGAAATGAAAAGTTTCTAAAGTACTTTTTCTATCCATTCTGTATCCAACAATGTCAGCATCTGAAAAAAGCTTTAAAACAAAATTTTTTCCAAAAGTGTAAAACATTCCTAAATCCATGGTTCCCTTTAAGAAGAGAAAAATTATTTTCACTACCTTTAAATGAGATTCCTTAGAATTGGATTGATATCTTGCACCTAAGCATACTGAAAACATTATGTTTGGATGGTTAGCTTTCAAATAAAGTAGAATTCCTATCATACGTCTAAAATATGATCGATCTACTAGTTCTCCAGCTTCATCAAGATCAATTGCGTTTGAGGTACCGATGGGAGTACTTATACTCTTAGTGTTTTCATATCCAAACTTTTTAAGAAGATATTTAATACACTTATGTTGGGATATATAGATTCCTTCTGGTTATTGAGAGATTTTAAAACCAAGAAAAAATGTTAACTCCATCATACTCATTTCAAACTCATATTTCATCAGATCCACAAACAAATCAGTTAAAGATTACTGAGTTGAACCAAATATAATTTCATCAACATAAATTTGAACAATCAAAACATTTTTCGTATCTTTCATTATAAAAAGGTTTGGATCTGGGTTTCCCTTAACATAGTTATTTTGAAGAAAAAATCATGTAAGTCTATCATACCAATATCAAGGTGCTTTTTTAAGGCCATATAAAGTTGTGGTAAGTCTAAAAACATGATCAGGATGTTTTGTATCTTCAAATCCAGGAGGTTGTTCAACAAAAATATCCTCTTGAACATAACTGTTAATAAAAGCACATTTCACATCCATTTGAAAATGCTGGAAATTGAAAAATGCTGTAAAGTCAAGTAAAATACGAATAGATTCAAGTCTAGCTACAGGAGCATAGGATTCTTCATACTCTATTCCTTCTTGTTAATTAAATCCTTTAACAACCAATCTTGATTTATTTCTTAATATGATTCCATTTTCATCATACTTATTTATGAAGACCCATTTTACTCCAATTATAGAAGTTTCTTTAGGTCTTTCAACCATGGTCCAAAGTTTATTCCTTTCGAATTCATTTAGTTCATCTTGCATGGCCTTAATCTAATCATCATCAACTAAAGCTTCATCTGTGATTTTTGGTTCTAATTGGGAAAGAAATGCTAGATCCTATACTTCATTTCTTAAAGAACTTCTAGTCCTTATAGATTGATTGACATCAGCAATGATACTATCACTAGGATGATTCTTGAGAAACAACTGATTTGGGTTTTGTGACGCTTTTTCATCAACATAGGGTAGGAAATATTCTAGGGAAAATGTTTCAGTAGCATCTTCTTGAACATTTTTCTTATCAGAAGAATCTCCTATCATAGGTTGATAATCAGTTTTTGAAAACACATCTGAGGATGGAGGTTGGAGTTGTTTAAAAACAAAAGGTTCAATTCCATCAAATTTAACATGCACTATTTCTTCAACAATACAAGTGTTTTTATTGAAATCTCTATAAGCCTTAGAATTTGTGGAGTAGCCTAAACAATTTTTTCCTCATATTTGTTGAGTCAATAAGGTTTTCCTTATGACTTTTCCATTCCTTCTTGTTTTGAAAATCACAAACACCTTATCTTTAAGGAAAATTGCTTTTATAAGGAAAATGCTTTCTTAAGGAAAATTGCTTTTATAAGGAAAATTGCTTTCTTAAGGAAAATCGCTTTTATAAGAAAAATTATCCTTATCATATTTTCATTCATATTTTTCTTAAGTATGAGTTTCGGATTCATTTTCTTGGAATCATTAAAACTTAGATATAAAGCATTCTGTTTAGTATTCAGATTCTGGACAAGAACTATAAGGAAGTTTCATTCCGAATTCCGGATATGAATTCTGACTAAGTTCTATTCCAGATTCAGGAAACGAATTATGAAGAAGAATTCTCATTACGAATTCTAATGAAGAAATCCCATTCCGAATTCTCATTACGAATTCTGAAGAAGAATTCTCATTACGAATTCTAATGAAGAAATCTCATTCCGAATTCTCATTACGAATTCGGATAAAGAATTCTCATTACGAATTCTGATGACAAATTCTCATTACGAATTCTGTTGACGAATTCTCATTACGAATTCTGATGACAAATTCTCATTACGAATTCTGATGATGAATTCTCATTACGATTTCTGATGACGAATTCCTATTCAGAATTCCTACTCCGAATTCTCATTCCGAATTCTCCTATTAATCAGAATCTGATTATCATTATTTTATACACTCTGAATTTATTCACTCCGAACCTTCACTCCGAAGTTTCTATTCCGAACCTTTATGTTAGAGTTTAAAACGATGTCGTACATTCTGTTACACTTGTTTTGTTATAAAACGATGTCGTCCATTTTGTTATAAACTAACCGTTGTCTAAGTGACACGTGTACAGGTCCCTCCGAACTTTAAGGAAAATATGACCGTTGGAGAAGGAGCCGGCCTTACCTATAAATAGGAGCTCATTTGAAAGAGCTCAGAGCTGTTGGAAAAACAACTGAGTTTTGTGCCTACATGCTGTTGAAGTGATTTCTAGAGAGAGAGTCTCTTATTAACTCTCAAAGCTTCGTGCGACTCCGAATGTTGGTGATTGCATTCGAGGGCTTCCGGGGATAGGAAGACAGAGGTGGCGACTACCTTAAAGATCGAGGGCTTTCTTGCTGAGAAAGACAGAGGTGCCGACTACCTTAAAGATCGAGGGCTTTCTTGCTGAGAAAGACAGAGGTTGCCAACTACCTTGAAGTTGAGGGCTTGCGGGGATAGCAAGACAGAGACACCGATCTTCGTATCGAGGGCTTACCCTGGTGTGGGTAAGACAGACTTGCTTGAAAGTATAAATCAAGGGACCTTTATCCAAGGTTGTTGGATACCCTTCTCTTTGGGTTAAACGACTATTATCTTGTTACTAGTAGTTTTACTACTTGTCTTTATTCCGCTGCAATTTGTATCTTAAGGAAAGTATAACTTTCTTATACTTCCTTACTTACTCTGATTAGTTTAGATTCTATACGCTTTAAGGTAGAATCTTATATTGTAACTTTTGTTAAGTTTCAATCTCCGGAATCATATTTCTGGAACCTACTTTTGGAATCCCTTTCCAAGTTCAGTTCGGTGTTAGAGGTATTGTATTTTTACTTAGTTTAACTTTGTTAAACTTAGCCTTTCCTTTTCTTAAGGAAACTCTAGTTATTCATAACTAACTTTAAAGGTTCCAAAGGAATTTTTAAAGTATACAATTCACCCCCCCTCTTGTATATTGAGCATCTCATATTATATTTCGATCCTACAATTGGTATCAGAGGTTGGAAACCTCTTACTCTATACCATTCTTACATTTGGTATCAGAGCCAAGGTTACTGAAATACTTGTACTCACATACAAGTTTTTCTTGCTCACTTTTCTATTCCGAACTTTGTCATTCCGGATTATCCATTCCGAACTTTTCCCATTCCGAACCTTGTTATTACGATTCTAAGCTACTAACAAGTTTGTGTGCCAAGTTATTTTTTAGTATGGCAGGAATTAATGTTGGATCAATTGACAATCTGAATCCTACAAGGCCACAAATCTTCGATGGTAATGACTATGAATACTGGAGAGATCGTATGAAGACTTTTGTTATCAGTACTGGAGTAGACAACTTTGTGATGCTTACTGGTGATTATAAAATTCCTGACAAGGAAGTCAGAACCTTTACTAACCAGGAAAAGCAAGAATATCAACTCAACTATAAGGTACGCAATACTTTATTATGTTCAATGACTAGAAATATATATAGCCAAATTTCTTCTTGTGAAGCAGCTAACTGTATATGGAAGAAGTTAGAGGTTACACATTTTGGGACTTCTAAGGTGATTGAGACTAGAAGAGCTATGCTTAGAGCTGAATATCATGGCTTCAATTTTCCTTATGGAGAACCTATCTGTAAAGTTCAACAAAGATTTATGACAATCGTCAACAATCTACAATCTATGGGAGAAAAAGGTTTAGATGATGAAGCTATTGTGGACAAGATAATTGACATTATGACCAATGAGTGGGAATCCAAGAGAACAGCTATAGATGAGAACAGGAAGGTCACTCAAATTACTCTTGATGAATTATTTGGAACTCTTCTACAACATGAGACCAGAATGAAGAGAGATGCTGACAACATCAAGAAGAAGAATGGAAATGGTACTGTTGCTTTTACTACAACTTCGAATCAGATGAAAGCTAAGACTCATGAGAGAGTAAACAGATCCCAGTCTAAGAAAGTTATTTTCCAATCCGAATCTAGTGAGAGTGAAGTCTCAGAAAATGAATTAGCCAATCTTGCTCGAAGGATGAACATGATAGCTGGACAGAGAAACTTTCAATCCAAGTATAAGAAGAAGGATAGGAAAGATAAGAAAGATGGAGAAGTTACTTGTTATGAATGTAAGAGAGCTGGACATATTAGACCAGATTGTCCTATGCTCAAAAAGAAAGAAAGGAAGGAAAGACATTCAGACAGGAACAGGAAGAAGTATTACAAAGCCAAAGCTAAGAAAGTTTTGAAAGCTAATGACACATGGAGTGCCAGTGGTGGTGACTCTTCAGATGAATCTTCTGAATATGAATCTTCAGGACAGAAGAATCTTGGTCTTATAGCCAGTTTACCTATTGATAATCATTGTCTTATGGCTAAGGTACGAAATGCTGAATCTTTGACCAATGTTTCCTTAAATCCTAATGATAGTAAGTATTATAACTCTTCTGATGAAGAATCATCTTCTGATGAGGAAAATACTTTACCTACTTATGAAGAAGTCTCTAGATTTGCTGAACTTCTTGAGATTGAGAATTCCAAACTCAACAAGAAACTTGATAAAGCAAATTCTAGGAATTCTATTCTTACTAAAGAGATATCAGATCTTTCTAAAGATCTTGATAAGAAAAATGCTGATTTTGAAAGTATTTCAAAAAATCTTGAGGAAGTAAGTTCTGAGAAGAATAAACTTTCTAAAGAATTAGAAAAAGTAATTTCTAATAAAAATGTTTTCGAGCCTAACCCTAGTTCAAAAACTAATGATTTTGAGGATAAAAACTTGGTTGTAAAACTCAAGTCCGAAATTTTTTCCTTAAAGAAGTGTTTATCAAACTTTACCCATGGTAAAGAAAATTTTGATAAGATGTATTCTCAAATACGACCTTTAAGAAATAAATCCGGATTTGGTTATACCCATGCAAAACCAGTTTTTAGTAACAATTATTTTGTTCCTCAAAGTGCCCCATTTTGCACTAAATGTCAATGTGGTGGTCACTGGGCAAAAAATTGTTCCTTAAACAAAACCCAATCCTTAGGTTTTCATAAAGCTTACTTTTCTAAGAAAATGTGGATACCTAAAATTTTATTGTCTGGAAATCTCGGATCCAAACAAGTTTGGATTCCGAAAATCTAACTTTGTTCTTAATTTCAGGAAAATAAAGAAAGATCCAGCAACAATATTTGGTACATGGATAGTGGATGTTCCCGGCACATGACTGGTAACAAAAGCTTTTTTGAAAAGATTATCAAAACGAAAGGAGGAAAGGTAAATTTCGGAGACAATGCTAAGGGAGAGATTGTTGGTATTGGTAATATAGTTCTTTTGGGTAAAACTTTGATTTCAAATGTTCTTTTTGTTAAAGGTCTTAAGCACAACCTCATTAGCATAAGTCAGTTATGTGATGAAGGTTACCTTGTGAATTTTAGGAATGATAAATGCTTAGTTCACAATTCCAAGGAAGAATTTATTCTCTCAGCCAACAGGCAAGAGAATGTTTACACCTTAAACTTAGAAGACCTAAGAAGCCAAGATTTACCTTGCCTAAGTGCAATGGAAGATCATTCTTGGTTATGGCATAGAAGATTAGGACACTGTAATCTTAGGAACCTATGTAAACTCTCTAAGAAGAAACTTGTTAAGGATCTACCGGAGCTTAGATTTGATTCTTCTAAAGTTTGTGATCCTTGTCAATATGTCAAGCAACATAAATCTAGTTTTATGTCAATCGGTGAAGTCTCAACAACCGATGCATTACAGTTGGTGCATATGGATCTTTTTGGACCAACACAAACTGGAAGCATTGGAGGCAAATACTATGTGTTTGTTCTAGTTGATGATTACACTAGATTTACTTGGGTCTATTTTCTAGCAAGGAAATCTAAAGCTTTTTCTTATTTCAAAAGTTTTAGAGCCCAAGTTAAAAATGAGAAAAACCTTCCATTGAAAACTATTCATAGTGATCATGGAGGAGAATTTCAAAATTCTGATTTTGAAACTTTTTGTAGTAAGAAAGGTATTACTCACAATTTTTCAGCACCTAGAACTCCTCAACAGAATGGTGTAGTTGAAAGAAGAAATAGAATTCTTCAAGAGATAACTAGAACCATGTTGAGTGAATATTCTATTGCTAGACATTTCTGGGCTGAAGCTGTAAGTACTGCTTGTTATACTATAAATCGAGTTTTGATTAGACCTTTTCTTAATAAAACTCCTTATGAGTTATGGAATGGTAGAAAACCAAGACTTTCCTACTTCAAGGTTTTTGGTTGCAAAGTATTCATTTTGAATACTAAAGATAACATACATAAATTCACACCAAAATCAGATGAAGGGATTTTCTTAGGTTATTCCACAACCTCTAAGGCTTATAGAGTTTTTAATAAAAATACTTGTACTGTTGAAGAAACAGTACATGTAAAATTTGATGAATCAGACCCTTTTGTTTTTAAAACCTCCCAACCTACATCCTCGGATGTGTTTTCAAAAACTGATTGTCAACCTTTGATAGAAGAACCTTCTGATAAGGAAATTGTTCTAGAAGATACTTCTGAAACATTTACCCCAGAAGACTTTCTACCCTATGTTGATGAACAGGTTTTACAAAACCCAAATCAGGTGTTTCTTAAGAATCATCCCAGTGATAGTATCATTGGTGATGTAAATCAACCTGTAAGGACTAGAAGTTCCTCAAGAAATGAAGTAGAACATCTAGCATTTCTTTCTCAATTAGAGCCTAAAAGCACTGATGAAGCTTTAGGTGATGATGATTGGATCAAAGCAATGCAAGATGAACTAAATGAATTCGAAAGGAATAAAGTCTGGACCTTGGTTGAAAGACCTAAGGAAACTTCTGTTATTGGAGTAAAATGGGTTTTCAGAAATAAATGTGATGAAAATGGAGTCATTGTTAGAAATAAAGCTAGACTTGTTGCTAAAGGCTATAATCAGCAAGAAGGAATAGACTATGAAGAAACCTATGCTCCAGTAGCTAGACTTGAATCTATCCGCATTCTACTTGCCTTTGCAACATTCTTTAATTTCAAACTTTTCCAAATGGATGTGAAATGTGCTTTTCTTAATGGTTATGTTCAAGAGGAAGTTTTTGTTGAACAACCTCCCGGCTTTGAAGATACAAAATATCCAGATCATGTTTTTAGACTTACCAAAGCTTTGTATGGCCTTAAACAAGCCCCACGAGCATGGTATGATAGACTTACTGGATTTTTGCTTCAAAATAACTATGTTAAGGGAAATGCAGATCCAACCCTTTTTATAAAGAAAGATAAGAAAAATATTTTAATTGTTCAAATTTATGTTGATGACATTATATTTGGTTCAACTCAGCAATCTTTGACTGACTCTTTTGCTAGTCTAATGAAATCTGAGTTTGAAATGAGTATGATGGGTGAGTTAACATTTTTTCTTGGTTTTCAAATTTCTCAAAAACCAGAAGGAACCTACATATCTCAACATAAGTATATTAAAGATCTTCTTAAAAAGTATGGTTATGACAACACTAAGAGTATAAGTACTCCTATTGGTACCTCAAACTCTTTAGATCTTGATGAAGCTGGGAAACCATTAGATCAAACATCTTTTAGAGGTATGATTGGAAGTCTACTTTACTTAACAGCTAGTCGACCAGACTTAATGTTTTCTGTATGCTTATGTGCAAGATATCAATCCAATCCTAAGGAATCTCACTTAAAGGCAGTAAAAAGAATTTTTCGCTACCTTAAGGGAACCACGGATCTAGGATTATTTTATACTTCTGGAAATGATTTTGTTCTAAAAAGCTTTTCTGATGCTGACTTTGGTGGATGTAGAATGGATAGGAAAAGTACATCCGGAACTTGTCATTTCTTAGGAGATTCATTAGTTTCTTGGTCATGCAAGAAGCAACATTCTGTTGCACTTTCCACTGCTGAAGCTGAATATGTAGCAGCTGGAAGTTGTTGTGCACAAGTGTTGTGGATGCAACACACACTCACAGACTATGGCGTGAGTTTTACTAAAACTCAAATTTTGTGTGATAACACAAGTGCCATTGCCCTAAGTAAAAACCCTGCACATCACTCTCGTGCAAAACACATAGATATTAGGCATCACTTTCTTAGGGATCACACACTCAAAGGGGATATTATTCTTCAGTTTATCGGAACGCAAGATCAACTTGCTGATATTTTCACAAAATCCTTGCCTTCTGATAGATTTGAATATATTAAACAGAAGCTAGGAATGATAACCGTAAGGTAATCTTCCTTAATTAACTTTCTGTTGAAAAAATCTCCTTACAGTAATAGACTCCTTTTCATAGGGGGAGTACATTTGATTGTTTATTTAACAATGTTTTTCAAAATTTGTTTTCAAACTTTTCGGAACAAAAATTTCCGGAATGGAACTTCCGGAATAACCATTTTCCAGAAAGGATATTTTCACACAGAATACTTCTGGAATGGAAGTATTTGTATTGAAAATTTCCGGAATGGAAAACTTTCGTACTGGTATTTTCATAACGGAACTTTCGTACTGAATCTTCCATAACAAGTTTTCGTATTTACTTTTTCGTATTGAGTTTTTCGTATTGATTTTTCGTATTAAGCTTTTCGTATTGATTTTTCGTATTAAGATTTTCGTATTGAGTTTTTCGTATTTACTTTATCGTATTGAGTTTTTCGTATTGATTTTTCGTATTAAGCTTTTCGTATTGATTTTTCGTATTAAGCTTTTCGTATTGAGTTTTTCGTATTTACTTTATCGTATTGAGTTTTTCGTATTTACTTTATCGTATTGAGTTTTTCGTATTTACTTTATCGTATTGAGTTTTTCGTATTTACTTTATCGTATTGAGTTTTTCGTATTTACTTTTTCGTATTGAGTTTTTCATAGTCGTCTTTATATTACCCATTACGAATAACTTTCCTAAGCTAATCCGAAAGGTATGATTTCCTTAATGAAGTTTTCGTAATCATATTTTACTTGCTGGCAATTTCTTATAGTTTGTTTTTGGTTTTTGGATTTCTTAATTCTTTACTTTAATAAAATCTCAAAAAGATCGGATTCAAGATTTCAACCGTTAGATCTGATCTCAGATCATTCTAAACCGTTAGATCAACCAAGGAAGTTGAACCATCATCCCATTGCCTATATAAAGGGGACCCTATTTTCTCGTCCCACATCGATTTCAATCTTTTGCGTGCTGAAGCTCTGACTCTCCTATTTAAGGCCGTTCCGAACCTCAGTTTTCTCAGTTCCGAACTTCAGTCTTCTCTATTCCGAATATCTCAGAGGACTTCTAATCCGAATGTCTGCAGAGTTAGCTTCTCAAGAAATGTCTTCAACCAAGCCTATTTCTCAGTGGTTAGTCTACAGAGAGAGGTTAGTTCATCCGAATTTCTTCAGCAACTACAATTCTATTATTTCAAAGAATATCAAGCTGAATGGCTGGGAAGGTGTTGCGGTATCAAAAACCGGCAACCAAGATGAAGCGTACTCTGACTTGCTTGTCGAGTTTTATGAGTCAGTTGCTTTCTTCGAGGAAGATAATAGAGAAAAAGTTTCTTTCAAATCGTATGGCAAGACATATAAGCTTTCTTACACCAAGGCTGCAAGCTTGGTAGGGCTAAGTTATGAAGGGGAAGCTGAGTTTATTTCACATGTATTGCCAGATTCTTTGGGTAGTTTCAACAAGGAAAAGGCATTAGAAATTCTCGGATTGGATGATGACAAGGCTCCAAAAATAGCAAGTCTTTCTACAAACTTCCGGATTCTGGAGTTATGGGTGCAAGGGCTTTTTGTACCGAGAGAAGGAGATAAGGATAGTCTGAAGAAAAGTGAGATATATATCTTAGATTTCCTGATAAATCTAAGAAAGTTCAACTTGATGAAGCATATTCTTCTTAATATTGAGAATTTGAAGAAGGGGAATCTGAGAGCTCAGATCGTGATGTACCCGGCAATTTTGTCAAAGCTCATAGTTCGGTGCCTAGAATCCTTCAAGGTAGCTTGTAGTTCCAAACAGAGGGTGTGCAAGATCATGCTTCTTAGTGATGCCACTCTTAAGAGAATGAATATAGCTTTTGACAAGGAGTCAGGGAAGTTTATTGATCTACCTCCACAAGTAGAAGTGACTCCGAAAGTGGCTGATCCGGAATCATCCAAGCCGGTAAGGAAGAGGAAGCTGAAAGAAGTGGTTGTCGAAGCTGAGGAACCCAAGTCTAAGGAAGTCCACTCTGCACCTCCTAAGTCTAAGAAGAAGAAAACCTATACTGATGAGGTTGCAGCAAAGTGGAGAGCTGATAAAGAGAAGAGGAAGGAAGGAGATCTGCAGTTCGGATTGGATCCTGCAGAGGCTAAAGCTCTGAAAGAGAAGGCTGCTGATGAGCTCGAGAAACAAGCAAAGGAGAAGAAACTGAAGAAGAAAATGTCCGAGGCTGTGGTAGCTCAGGCCTTGTTAAAGTTCAACGAGATGGTTTCAGCAACCATTCCCGTTCCGAGATCTTTCTCTCTGGAATCTCTACCTGAGACTCCAGGAAGAAATCTGTTTACTCCAGAAGAGGCTGTTGCTACTGAGGAAGTAGAGCAAGTGGAAGAAGTTGAAGAAGCTGCTGAAGGAAGTGGTGAGACAGGAGATGTGCTCAAACAAGTAGATGAATACAAGGGAACTCCTTCGGAACACCTGTCGCTCCGAACATCTGAAGCTCAATCTTTAAAGCTTGTTACTCCGACTATGGAAGAAGAGAAAGGCGAAGAAGAAGTTTCTTGTCTGAGAGAAGAAGAACATCTTTCACTTGATGATGCTCAGAAGGAAAATGTAAAAGTTGTTGATGAGGAAGATTTGGTTGTTCAAGTATCTGATAGCGAGAAGAAATCTCCGGAACATGTTTCTATTCCGGAAAAAGATAAGGGGAAACGAATTCTTGCTGATACCCCGAGTTCAGAAAAGAGTATGAGGAAGGAAGCTGGTAGTTCTTTTAAGAGGAAGTTAGAGCTTATTGAGGAATAAAATTCTCCTAGCAAGATTTCAGATTCGGAGTCATCATCGTTGGGGCACGATTTTGTTGTTCAGTCCTTGAAGAAGTTGGTGGGAACCATTCCAACCTTCTCCAGTATTGACTCTAGATGCCAGATGCTTCAACATGCGCTGAATCAGAAAACCGACTCTGTATCCATGGTAATGGATAAGTGTGTTGAGATTGAAGCTCAGTTCAAAACTTTCTTCGTTGGTTACGAAGCACATAAAAGATCTTGGAAGAGGATGACAAGCTGGTCTAAGAAAACTGTGGAAGAGATGAGGTTGCTGGATGAGTTTCAGGATAATGTTAAGGATGCATTTGAAACCGAGGACAAGAAGTTTCATAAACTGACTGCATCATTCGAAGAGAAATTGACAGAGGAAAAGAACATTCGGATTCAGGAAGTGAGAGATCTGAATGGAAAGCTCAAATCCGTTAATCAGAGTTTGAAATTTGAAAGGGATCATCGGATTGATTTTCTAGAAAGGATGAAGGCTCAGGAAGAGAAGATGAAAGTTCAGGAAGAAAAGTTGAAGGCTTAGGAAGAAATCATTGAAGCTCAGTCAGCAAGAATAGTTGCCTTAGAAAACCAAGCTGAAGAAGATCATAAGGACCTCAAGAAGATCAAGACGATTCTCAAGGGGCTAATGTCGAAGGAGAAAGATCCGAAATAAACCAATCCGATCTTTTTGTTGTAATTATTTTGTTGCTGACATTTCAAATATAATGAGAATCGTGCTTGTTGTTTCTATTGTTTTCATTACTAATTTTTCAGGTACTTTGTTAAGTTTTTCCATTCCCTCCAATTCTTTTTGAAAATCACAAAGGGGGAGAAGGAAAATATCCTTAAGAAAAAGAGGAAATCTAATAAGTGCTTATCAAAGGGGGAGAAAGGAAAAATACCCAAGGAAAAAGAACTCTAATAAGAGTTTGTTTAAGGGAGTTTTTTTCTTAAAGAAAAATCACTCCGGAAATATGAATATGATCCTTAGAGTGTCAAAGCCTAAGGGGGAGTTAGTCGTGTTCATCTATATCCTTAAACCAAGGGAGATAAGCTTTAATGTGTTTCTTTCTTCTTAGAATAGCTTTTTCGTAAGGATGTTTGTGCTTTCCAAAAAGGGGGAGATTGTTGAGTCAATAAGGTTTTCCTTATGACTTTTCCATTCCTTCTTGTTTTGAAAATCACAAACACCTTATCTTTAAGGAAAATTGCTTTTATAAGCAAAATGTTTTCTTAAGGAAAATTGCTTTTATAAGGAAAATTTCTTTCTTAAGGAAAATCGCTTTTATAAGAAAAATTATCCTTATCATATTTTCATTCATATTTTTCTTAAGTATGAGTTTCGGATTCATTTTCTTGGAATCATTAAAACTTAGATATAAAGCATTCTGTTTAGTATTCAGATTCTGGACAAGAACTATAAGGAAGTTTCATTCCGAATTCCGGATATGAATTCTGACTAAGTTCTATTCCAGATTCAGGATACGAATTCTGAAGAAGAATTCTCATTATGAATTCTAATGAAGAAATCCCATTCCGAATTCTCATTACGAATTCTGAAGAAGAATTCTCATTACGAATTCTAATGAAGAAATCTCATTCCGAATTCTCATTACGAATTCTGATAAAGAATTCTCATTACGAATTCTGATGACGAATTCTCATTACGAATTCTGTTGACGAATTCTCATTACGAATTCTGATGACAAATTCTCATTACGAATTCTGATGATGAATTCTCATTACGATTTCTGATGACGAATTCCTATTCCGAATTCCTACTCCGAATTCTCATTCCGAATTCTCCTATTAAACAGAATCTGATTATCATTATTTTATACACTCTGAATTTATTCACTCCGAACCTTCACTCCGAAGTTTCTATTCCGAACCTTTATGTTAGAGTTTAAAACGATGTCGTACATTCTGTTACACTTGTTTTGTTATAAAACGATGTCGTCCATTTTGTTATAAACTAACCGTTGTCTAAGTGACACGTGTACAGGTCCCTCCAAACTTTAAGGAAAATATGACCGTTGGAGAAGGAGCCGACCTTACCTATAAATAGGAGCTCATTTGAAAGAGCTCAGAGCTATTGAAAAAACAACTGAGTTTTGTGCCTACATGCTGTTGAAGTGATTTCTAGAGAGAGAGTCTCTTATTAACTCTCAAAGCTTCGTGCGACTCCGAATGTTGGTGATTACATTTGAGGGCTTCCGGGGATAGGAAGACAGAGGTGCCGACTACCTTAAAGATCGAGGGCTTTCTTGCTGAGAAAGACAGAGGTGCCGACTACCTTAAAGATCGAGGGCTTTCTTGCTGAGAAGGACAGAGGTTGCCAACTACCTTGAAGTTGAGGGCTTGCGGGGATAGCAAGACAGAGACACCGATCTTCGTATCGAGGGCTTACCCTGGTGTGGGTAAGACAGGCTTGCTTGAAAGTATAAATCAAGGGACCTTTATCCAAGGTTGTTGGATACCCTTATCTTTGGGTTAAAAGACTATTATCTTGTTACTAGTAGTTTTACTACTTGTCTTTATTCCACTGCAATTTGTATCTTAAGGAAAGTATAACTTTCTTATACTTTCTTACTTACTCTGATTAGTTTAGATTCTATACGCTTTAAGGTAGAATCTTATATTGTAACTTTTGTTAAGTTTCAATCTCCGGAATCATATTTCCGGAACCTACTTTTGGAATCCCTTTCCAAGTTCAGTTCGGTGTTAGAGGTATTGTGTTTTTACATAGTTTAACTTTTTTAAACTTAGCCTTTCCTTTTCTTAAGGAAACTCTAGTTATTCATAACTAACTTTAAAGGTTCCAAATGAATTTTTAAAGTATACAATTCACCCCCCCTCTTGTATATTGAGCATCTCATATTATATTTCGATCCTACAATATTTTGGTGCAAATTTGTTTAAATTATCTTTAGTATTCAGGATTAATATCTTGCAACTAAATACCTTAAATTAGGAAAGTCTAGGTTTTCTACCATTTCATAACTCATAAGGAGTTTTATTAAGAAAAGGTCTAATAAAAACTCGGTTTATAGTATAATAAGCAGTAATTACAGCATCATCCAGAAAATGTTTGGCAATAGAATACTCACTCAACATGGTTTTAGTTATCTCTTGAATAATTTTATTTCTTCTTTCCACAACACCATTCTGTTGAGGTGTTCTAGGTGCTGAAAAGTTATGAGTAAGGCTTTTTCTACTACAAAAAGTTTCAAAATCAGAATTTTGAAATTTTCGCCCATGATCACTATGAATAGCTATCAATGGAAGGTTTTTCTCATTTTTAACTTGGTCTCTAAAACTTTTTAAATAAGAAAAAGCTTCAGAATTCTTTGTTAGAAAATAGACCCACATAAATCTAGTGTAATCATCAACCAGAAAAAATACATAATACTTTCCTGCAATGGTTCCAGCTTGTGTAGGACTGAAAAGATCAATATGCACTAGTTTTAATGCATCAGTAGTTGTGATTTCACCAATGTATTTAAAACATTATGTATGTTGCTTTCCATATTGACAAGGTTCACAGACCTTTGAAGAATCAAATATATGCTCCAGTAGATCCTTAACTAATCCTTTCTTAGAAATTTTTCATAAGTTCCTAAGGTTATAGTGTCCTAACCTTCTATGCCATAACTAAGAATGATCTTCCAATTCACTATGAAAAGGTAAGTCTTGGCTCCTATGGTCTTCTAAGTTTAGTGTATAATCATTCTTTTGCCTATTGGAAGAAAGAATAAACTCTTCCTTTGAATTATGTACTAAGAACTTATAATTCCTAAAATTCACAAGGTAGCCTTCATCACATAATTGGATTATGCTGATGAGGTTGTGCTTCACACCCTTAACAAACAAAACATTTAAAATCAAAGTTTTTTCAAGAAGAACGATGTTACCTATAACAATAATTTCTCCCTGAACGTTATCTCCGAATGTTACTTTTCCTCTTTTCGTCTTGATAATGTATTCAAAATAATTTTTATTACCAGTCATATGCCAGGAACATCCATTATCCATGTACCATGTATTTCTGTTGGTACCTTCCCTATTTTAATGAAAATAAGAAAAATATAGGTTTTTGGAGTCCAGACTTCCTTGGATCTAGAAATATTAGAAAGTAGAATTTTGGGAACCCACATCTTCTTAAAAAAATAATCTTTATTCTATAATAAATATTGGGTTTTGTTTAGAGAAAAATTCTTTACCTAGTGACCACCACATTGACATTTAGTGCAAAATGGGGCACTTTGAGGAACAAAGTAATTGTTACTAAAAATCGGTTTAGAACTTGTGTACCCAAAACCAGAAGTATTCTTTTGAGGTCATATTTGTGAAAACATTTTATCAAAATTTTCCTTACCTAGGGTAAAGTTTGACAAACACTTCCTCAAGGAGAATATTTCAGATTTGATTTTTATAACTAGGTTTTTGTCTTCAAAAACATTTGAACTAGCGCTAGGCTCAAAAAAAATTTTCATAGAAATTAAATTTTATAGACCTTTAGAATGTTTCTTTTTCTTAGAACATACTTCCTCAAGATTTTTTGAAATACATTAAAAATTAGGATTTTTCTTATCAAGGTCTTTAGAAAGATCTGATATTTCCTTAGTAAGAATAATATTACTAGAATTTTATTTATCAACTTTCTTCATGAGTTTTGAATTCTCATTATCAAGGAGTTTGGAAAACCTAGAAACTTCTTCATAGGTAGGTACAATATTATATTCATCAGAAGAGGATTATTTATCTAAAGAGTTATAATATTTAGTATCATTAGCATTTAAAGAAACATTGGTCATTGATTCATCATTGTATACCGTAGCCATCAATGAATGATTGTCAATAAGTAGCCTGGCTAAAAGACCAATATTCTTCTGTCTAGAAGATTCATAATCTAAAGATTAATCTGAAGAGTCTCCACTATTGGCACTCCACGTGTCATTGGCTTTCAACACTTTCTTAGCTTTGTAATTGTAATACTTCTTTCTGTTTTTTTAGAATTCATTTCCTTTCTTCCTTTTCTCTTGAGAATAGGGCAATCAGGTCTTATTTATCCATCTCTCTTACATTCATCTCATTTAACTTCATAATCATTCTTTTCGTTCCTTTCCTTCTTCTTGTATTTGGAATGAAAGTTCCTCTATCCAGCTATCTTGTTCATCCTTCAAGAAGAATTTTCTAATTCATTTTCTGAGGACTCAATTCCAATAGATTCCGAATGGATAAGAATTTTCTTAGATCTTGATCTAGTAACTCTCTTAGGGGTCTTGGATTTCATATTATTGGAAGTAGTAGTAAAATATACACTACCATTTCCATTCTTTTTCTTCACAATATCAGAATCTCTCTTTATTCTGGTCTCATGCTGACGAAGAGTTACAAACAGCTCATCAAGGGTAATCTGAGTAACATTTCTATTCTCATCAATTTCCTTACTTTTAGATTCCAACTCATTTGGCATGATGTCGATGATCTTGTCAACCGCAGCTTTATTATCCAATCTTTTTTCACCCATTTATTGTAAACTATTCACAATAGTCATGAATCTCTATTGCACATTGAATATGGGTTCACCATAGAAAAAACTAAAACCATGATATTCAGCTCTAAGAATGGCTCTCCTAGTCTCAATTACTTTGTAAGTTCAAAAGTGAGTAACTTCTAGTTTCTTCCATATAGAATTTTCTGCTTCACAAGATGAAATTTGGCTATATATACTTTTATTCATTGAACAAAGTAAAGTATTGCGTACCTTATAATTGAGTTGGTATTCAATATTTTATTGATTTGTAAAGGCACTTACTTTTTTATCATGAATTTTGTATCCACGGGTAAGGATAAAAAATATTTCAACCCCATTTTTGATAATGAAAGTCTTCATGCGATCTCTCAAATATTTGTAATCATTACAATCAAAGATAGGTGGTCTGGTTGGACTGAGATTATCTATGGAACCAACATTGATTCCTGACATCTTTAATAAAAGTCTTTCCATAATAACATGTTAGTAGAAAAAGTTTTTAAACAAGGAAAATATTTTAATCATGTGAAAAATGAATCCGAACAATATGACACCGAAAAACAGATTCCGGAAAAAATACGAATCCAGAAATGTGAATTTGAAAATTCAATTCCGAGAATTCCCTTCTGAATCTAATCGTGAGATGAATTCAGATTGAACCAAATCCTCTGATACCAATTTCTAATATGTTATTTCTGAGTATGATATACTATATAATACCAAATTTATGATCGAAATAAGAATGAGATTCTCAGATACAAGAGGGAGTGGGGGGTGAATTGTACCTTTTAAAAATTCCATTGGAACTTTTAAAAATAGTTATGTTTAACTAGGTTAAAAAAGATGATTCACAAGACCTCTATAAATTCTAATCACTTGCCAAATTTTACAAAGATGAAGATTCTACCTTAAAGCATATAGAATCCAATAAAATCATAGTACAAGTAAGGATGTATAAGAAAGTTATACTTTCCTTGATAATACAAAATTCAGCGGATAAAAAAAGTTATAAAACTACAAGTAATAAGTATAATCTATTTTAACCCAAGATGAGGGTATCAAACAACCATGGATAAATGTCCCTTGATTTATACTTTCAAGAAATTCTGTCTTACCCACACTAGGGTAATCCCTCGATACAAAGATCGATGTCTGTCTTTCTATCCCCGCAAGCCCTCAACTATTAGGTAGTTGGAACCTCTGTCTTCCTCAGCAAGGAATCCCTCAACTTTAAGGTGTTAGAACCTTTGTCTTCCTATCCCTGGAAGCCCTCGATTGTACACAAAAACAATCAGAGTCGCACGAAGCAAGTATTCACAAGGAAAAGTTTGAAAAATCTATTCAAACTTTTTGCACGAATCTTGAGAGTTGATAAGAGCTTCTCTCTCTAGAAATCACTTCAGGAAGTTCTGAGTATAAAAATTCCAAAAGTCCCTATCACGTTCAAATGAGATCCTATTTATATCTAAATCTCCAACAGACATCTCCCTCCTCTAACGGTCATATTCTTCCTTGAATTTCGGATGGACCTATACACGTGTCCCTCAAACAACGATTAGTTTATTACTGAAGGCACGAAACCGTTTTATAATGGAACAAGTGTATGTAAAACTAAAATTGATATTTGGAATGGAGAAAATGAAAGTTTAGAATGTAAGTAAATAAAATTTCGGAGTCTAATCAGAAAATGAATTCAGAGTCATTAGTACTAAGATATTTAGATTCTGTTCCTAAGGAATTCAAAATGAGAATTCATAATCATAATTATTCATCAGAATTCATAATGAGAATTCATAATCAGAATTCATCATCAAAATTCCTTATGATAATTTGTATTCAGAATTCATCATCAGAATTCGTAATGGGAATTCATTTTCAGAATTCATAATCAGAATTCGTAATCAGAATTCGTAATCAGAATTCATCATCAGAATTCGTAATGAGAATTCGTAATCAGAATCCATAATTAGAATTCGTAATGAGAATTTGTATTCAGAATTCATCATCAGAATTCGTAATGAGAATTCGTATTCAGAATTCATCATCCGAATTCTTAATGAGAATTCATAATCATAATTCATCATCATAATTCATAATGAGAATTCGTAATCAGAATTCGTCATCAGAATTCATAATGAGAATTCGTAATCAGAATTCATCATCAGAATGCATAATGAGAATTAGTATTCCAAATTCATCATTAGAATTCGTAGTTATAACTTTATATAAGTTTGTAATTAGAATTCAGAGTTAAACTTCACAAAAGTTCATAACAGGGAATTTTGAGTAAAACTTCATAAAAGTTCGTAACAGGAATTAGGATCGTAAAACAGAATGCTTCATATCTAAGTATTATATGATTCCGATATTTTAGATATAAATCCGATTTTTATACTTAAGAAAAATATTTATATGAACAATGAAAAAAGGTTGGAGTAAATTTCCTTGGGTAAGGAAATTTTCCTTAGAGAAGTAAAATAGGGGTAAATTGAGTTTTGCCTTATGATAAGGTGTTTGTGATTTTCAAAACAAGAGAAATGCTAAAGTTATAAGGAAACCTTGATGACTTATCAATCTCCCCCTTACATGATTGAATTGAAAAGTCATAAGGAAAACCTTATTGACTCAACAGTCTCCACCAATACACATGATCCAATGAGTAAGAAGGATCATATCTTTCATGGTTTTAAGCCAACATTTCGAAGGGAAATAGTCTCCCACTTATTCTGATCAGATGAAGAAATAATATAATGTGTTAATAAAATAAGTAAATAATTTTCTGAGTCATATGGCCTTGAAGGGATTCCAGAGAAGAAGTGTATGTAAGATAAAAATATGGATATCAGGAAGAAGGGAAAGAAGGATTTTCTCACATGTTATAATTGTGGAAAGAATCACCCTGCTAAATGATTGAAGGGAGTGTGATTTTTTTACAAGTGTGGAGAAAAAGGAAACAAAGATTGTGATTTCAACGTTAAGAAAAAATTATACCTTTTAAATTGATTCATCTTGAAGGAGGTGAGACACTATGAGAATCAGCATCCCAATCATAAAAGTATACCCAAGATGATGATATTGGATAATAATCATGTTATGATAATGCTGAAGTTGATGGGAGATGATTAATGTTTTTATGTTGTTATTGATGAATTATTTCATTTGATTATTGCATTAATGATGTACTGGTTATATGAATTTTGAAAAGAAATAAGGATTGCATTAGTAGTACTATTTCATTATGGGTTTGAGATTTTATGGTACCAAGTATATTGAAAAGGTTGCAAGTTAAATTATTTGTAAAATATATGGTTGAGGGAAACATAACCCTTAACACATTTCTTATACTGAGAAAATTATGTTTGAATAGAGATATGGTTGATTTGGATAATTTATAATTGATATTATCATCAAAATTGGATGTGGATAACTATTTGTTTATTCCATTATTGTTGAAGAATAATAAATTTTTAGATTTAAGGAGTATATACAAAATTCTTTGTTTTAGGTAATGAATAAGAAAGAATGAACACTATAAGGTAATTTTGGGTATTACCGTGATTTAGGAGGATACATGATGAAGATATTCACATGTTCGATATGTGAAAAAATAAATCTTCGTTATGTTATGTTGATTTTAGAAATATAGTGACCTTCCTTATTATTTTTTGGACTGTGAGTTAGGATAGATGTAATTTAGATTAGTAAAATGGTTGGAATATATTAATATGGATATTGGACAGTATTGTATATTCTTAAAACGTTTCTTTAGATTATTTTTGGAATAATATAGATTTAAGAAAAGGACAAATTACAGGTCGGGTGATAACCTGTCACGTCGGACAAGGCTGCGAGAATCGAACCCACAACCGAGGTGTTGTAAGGCTTTATCACCTACCAATAGCCTAAGTGATGTCTTGGATTCTATAACATAGTTTTTTATTTAAAAGGTATCAAATATTAAGTATAAATTTATTTTTTTAACCCAACAAAATTAATCATAATAGAATATTTTTGGAATGTTATTATATTTTGGAGAGAAAAATGAGTTTATGGTAGAAATTAGTAAATGGATGGAACTCTACATGTCAATAAAGTATGATTCCTTTTTTTATTATCATATGATGTTAAATTATTCTTCAAATATAGTGAAAGGATATAAAAAACAAAAAAAAATCTTATAATTTTTTTGTGATGAACCAAATGAACCATTTGATCATTGCAACTTTATAGATTTTTGGTTGTTAACTTTCTCCTAATATTGTTATATATAATTCTACAATATATCATGATGGTTAAATATTTTTTCATTTCAATTTTTTACAACATGGAACACTGGTATATGTTATCATCGGTTACCTTCATACTTCCCATTATCTATTTTAAAATGGAGGTCTCCTTAATCATTTTCCTTTATGTAATTTCAATAAGGATATTTTGAAAAGGCCAAACAATAGTTTTTTGATTCCATGTTTAAATTGAGAGGAAAAAATTTTCTATATTCGGGGAGAATGTAACACCCCAATAATTCATGGTATGTTATATTCAATAGCCTATTTTTAATGCAACACCGACATGCCCTATGTAACATGCAAGATTGAGTTTATGTAAAACTACACTTTAGTGTTAAAATTATTTAAACGATATATTTATAACGTATCCATTTAATATTGTCACATAAATAGTAATAAATTATTTTTAAATTTCATTTATAATTTTTTCACATAAATAAAACATATTTATATAGAAATGTACATTTTTCATAAAAATAGTTATGTTTAAAAATACTATTTTCTTAAATTAACTACTGTTTATGTCATATTCTAAACAATCAATAATATTAATTTTAGACACTCGTAATTGACTTTGTTAAAATAGACTTCATTTTTGAATTTGGGATATCAAAAATTGCTTATGGGAATTATTTTTATTTTTCTAAAAACTTTTATTTTTTGATGAATAGTGAAAACACTACTTTATTGTTTAAAAAACGAATTTTTTAAATGATTATTTTAATTTAAATTGATTTTAATGTCATAATAGATAATAAATACATATATTAACCAAATTTAATTTTTTCAAATCAATTCTATAATAGAATTAGATATAAAAAATCATTGATCTTTTTTTAACTTCTTCTTACTCGCCTTCTAACCACATTTTCATATTAGCATTTCAACTAATGTTACCACTTATGTGGATTGAATTTTAAAAAATAGGCATGTAACACCCTGAGATTTTATGAAAAACATTCTTTTTAATTTCATTGATGTCTTGTGTTGTACGCAACACCAAAAGGAGCTTGCACTACATGCACCCCTGACTTGGCTTGCATTACACGCAATCACGACCTTCCACGATAGAGTGTGTTGTACGCAATACCGAGTTTAATTAAACAAAGATGTGTATATAAAATAGCTGTTATGAATAGTAATTCTCACCTTTTGAAATTTTATAAATTTTATCTTTCAAAACGGACTTCATTTTTGGATTTGGAATATCAAAATTAGCCTCGGATGAATTTTTGGTATTTTTCTGAAAACATTGAATTTTTGATGAATAGTGAAAACACTGGGTTACTATTTAAAAACCGAAATTTTATTTAAATATTTATTTATTTTATTTATATTTATTTTAGGTGAAAATTGATACATAATACCTATATAAGTTCAATGTAATTCATTGGAGTCATTTTATAATAATATAAAAAATTTTATTGAACTTTTGACCGTCTTTTACCCACCTCCTAGGAGCATTTGTAATTGTACATAAATCTTAATTTTACCGCTTATGTGAGTTTAATATGAGAGAAATGTTTAATATCAAGGAGTAAAATGTGGTTCAATAAGATAAAAATATTTTTTGGTGAATAGTAATTTTTTACTTTTATTTACCACGGTTAAAAGTAAATAGGGTAATTAAGGGAAAAATGATATTATTATTACCATAACACATGTCCTAATTCTATTGGATAAGTAAAATTAGACCAAAAACAAGCTTAGGGATAACATATTACCATTTAGTTCCACTTGGATTAGATTAGGACATTTATTATTATTTTATTTAAAGAAGAGTTAAAAGAGTTACAATCAATGTTTAAAAACTAAAACATTTTTAATATAGGGTTATAAATTATATAAACTAGACTATAAATATTAATTAGAATTATAAAAATATTTCCTAAAAAATAGTATTTTATTTATAATTTTTATACATTAAATATGTTAATTTATTTATGACACAATGATGATGCAGTAATTACCTTATTAATGAAATATTAACATAATTGATATTATAAATACCCAAACAAATGTAATTTGAGACTTCTTTTTGAATTAAACTAATTTTATAGGTTATTAAAACATTTTAGTATTGAGTTAATTAACTTTTTTTTGGAACGATTCATGCTGTTATGATTTTCAAAAAAATCAATTACCAAATAGTGTCAAAATTTACATAAAATAGTTTTTAAAAAAAATATTATATTATTAATTTTTATTTTATTCTTAAAAATATAAGGTTCAGCCAAATGACTTTGATAAGGTTATATATATTAATAATGAACCACTTGGTGTTAGTTTGGATTATTATAATTAGTTTATTAACCATATAGTGTAGGAAAACAAAAAGACACGGTAAATGATAAATTATTTAACTTAGAGTTAAATCTAAATGATAAAGTTAAAATAGTAACCTAAAATTTTCTAAAACCTATTGGTTGAGAGGATTTCGACCCATCCACACCTTATCTTCTATATAAATCAATTTTGACCTATTATAAACCGAATATGACTTTATTATAAAATAATACTTTAATTTTTTTCCCAAAGGTTCCCCTCTCCTCCTTTATAAAAAGGGAACCCCTTCCCTCTTCTCTTTAAAACCTTTTGAGCCATGAAGCTCAGAAAACCCCTGGAACTTCCTCTTCTCAACCTCTCTAGTTATATCATAAAGGTTCTGGTATTCTCAAAAGACCAACTCTACTGCCCTAAGAAAATTTTTAAAGGAGGTGCGTTGAGGAAGAGGTAATCCTTTATACCGACTCTTTCACGTTTGTTTCATCTTCTACATCCTCTTATTTAGTTGTTTCATTATAAAGTAATAACATAAATATTAATTATATACTGATATGTTATTATAAATATTTAACAACCCTATTTCACCTTCTATCTATCCTATGGAAAATGAAATCACCGCGTGTGTGTACGTACGGAATATCGTCTCCACGCCGTGGTGTAATCAGTTTTTCCACCACCACCTTACATGGATGTGTATAATGGTGTAAAGAATTACTATATATTATTATTATAACATCATACTTATTCTTATATATTATATCATCAACTCCAATTCCATTCATATAATTATGGGAACGATATCATCGCTCGTGCGTATGTACGGATTACCGTCTCCACGACACGATGAGATTCATTCTCCATGTTAAAAATGTAAGAATAATTACAAACTAAATATAATAAATAATAATGATATATATAACATAATAATTATACTAGATTTATGTATATATATATGTCATCTACTTAATTCTATTCATGTCAATAAGGAAAGGAAAATAGCGTTCATGCGTACGTACGACCTACCGTCTCCATGAATGGTGTATTTAATTTCATTCATCTATCTATTATATATATGTATATACTGAATATATATGATATATAAATCATGATTTACATTCTGGATGTATGTAAATCATGATATAAGTAATAATAATATAAAAAAAAATCAAAACACGTACGATAAATGAAACGATTTTACCCAAAAAGTTGATTTAACATGGAATTTACAAAAGAACGGGTATTATAAAGTCATAATTGAACCATATATGATATCATAACAATGAATATGATTCCATAATAAGTCAATGACATTTTTTAAATAATTATAAAGGTGTTTCGGATACGTACGATGCATATCGGACCTAAGGTAAGGGATAATTTTGCAATCTCATTTTTATCTGAGATTGCTTATACGTAAGTATTTACTAGGGTAATATTTTTTATCCGTGTCCATAAAAATGTTTTCATAAAGTGCTTAATATTCTAAAATATATGTTTAAATTCATTTTTCCCCTCTTGAATTTTACTTTTTATTATGGAAGGAATCTTGCTTTTGTTTATCATATCTGATACTTTTTGACTTTTCCACTAAAATTACGAGGATAATGTTTTTTAACTTTTATGGAATGAACGGATTATTAAGATTTCATATCGCCTAATTTTCAAGAAGCTTCCTCTACATGTTTTCATGGTTATTTTCAAAAAAATCCTTTTCTTTTAAAATTGTGTGGCATTTTGTGAAAAAAATGATTTTTAAGGAGAAAGGATATTTTCCTCAGGAATTCATTCCAAGTGTTTTATCAAAACTATTCTCCATCTAAGATAAAATTATTTAGCATGTTTATGTTTCATGTATAATGTTTCTATTATTTACATGGTTTTATTCTTCTTATGCTTAAATGATATCCCTTTGTTTTATATGGTTTACGTTATGATGGGATGATGTTTATGAAACCCATTTTATTCATTAGGTTATGATGAATGATTTATGTTTATTTTGTGGCACAATTAAGAATGATTTCAATATGAGATGGGTGGGACCTATATCTCACTCCAATTTATTGGGTAAAGATTTATATCTCATGAGATTGACATGGCTGGAATGGAAAGTTAATCCGGTTTAGTAATACAGGACTGAAATGAGGAGTGAACTCGGTTCAGTAAGGGACTTTGTCCACTAAGATGGTCTTGGCAGCAATGCCTTGGCTACTATGGAAATCATATCACGTGCTTAATGTTTTTCCGCAATTTAATGTTTTATTTTCAAGCTATTATATCATGATTGATGTTCCATTGTGATCTATGCCTTACGTACTGCCATGTTTTATGTCATTGCTCAAGATTTTTATGTTTAAACATTATCTTCATGTTTTTATGTTCAAATATATATGGTTTGTTTTAATTTCCCCAGGCTTACCCATACCGAGCATTTGAGATCACCCTTTATATGTTTTCTTTTCCCTAGGATATAAAAAAGGTTTTAGGTAAGAAAAAAATGGAAGATCTTTATGGTTGATGTTGAAGATCTTTCCCCATGATTAGAAGATTATGTTCCGAGTTTCAAAAGAAACTAAACTATTACGATCATTTGGTGTCTGTTTTTGTTATGTATTAAGTATTCCACAAAATTAATGTAATGTCCATGTAGTTCAAGCTTTGGGTCTCTACAGTTGGTATCAGAGGTTCGGTTTAGTCAACCTTTGGAAACTAGGATGTGATAACTTTAGTGAGATCCCTAGAGATATTTATAAGGTATGTCTAAGGATGTCCCTAAAGATAAGTATAAGTATAGGTTATAGTCCTAGAATTATGGTAACGATATTATAATTAAACCTAAGATGTTAGATATTGAAGGTACTCCCCCTTTATTATGTTGTTTTCCTTGCATGATTCTTACCCCACATAGTGTTCTTTTTGGGTTTTAGATGATGGCTGGAACCCAAAGGAACCGTGTTGATCAATGTAATGGACAATGCAATGATTGTCCTCCCGAACAACCAAATGTGATAAGAGATGGAGTGAAAAATATTATTTCTATAATTACACAAGATATGAATAATTATGGATTTCCAAATGATTAGAAAAGGGAACAATATTCTTTTGAGTCCTTTATGAGGAAACTTCCACCGTCTTTCAATTGGTCTTCTGATCCACTTGTTTCTGAACAATGAATCAGTACCATTGAAAAGATATTTTCCATACTTCTCTATTCAGAACATGAAAAATTCATTTTTGTTGTTTTCCTTTTAGAATGTGAAGCAGACCAGTGGTGGACTCTAATTAAGAATACAAGGCCCCAAGATGAAATTGAATCCATAGAATGGGATGAGTTCAAGAACTTGTTTTTCAGAAAGTACTTCTCTCGTATTCTTCGAATGATGATGGAAAAGGAGTTCCTTGTGCTTATGCAGAAGGATGATGAATCTGTTGGTATATACGAAGCGAATTTTACAAGGCATGAAAGGTATGCATCTGGATTTATCATCCAACCTGATATTAAAGTTGATTGATTCTTCAGTGGCTTAAAACCACGCCTTCAAAGGTCATTAACGATAAGAGACTTCAGTAGCAATGAAGAAATTGTGCATTGTGCTATCAAGGAAGAACTGGAAGTTAGTGTAACATATCCATCTCATGGTTTTGACAAGAAACAAAAGATGGAGTTCATGGAAAAACCTCAGAACAATGGTGAAAATAAGGTGAATGTTTCTTTATTCTCAATGTGTGGAAATATGCATAGTAGAGATTGTCTAAAAGGTACTAGAAAGTGTTTTAAGTGTGGAAAATAAGGTCATCAAGAAGTTGAGTGCCGAAGTAATGGGAAAATGGATTCTAATGACTTAAATAGAGAAAAGACTATAGAGAACACTCCACCAATACTTCAATGCTTCATGTGAAAGGAAATGGGGCATTATGCTAACCAATACCCTAATCCAAGGGTTAATGATGATCGACGTGAGAAACCTCTTAAGGAAAAGGACAAAGGGAAGTCACATTCAATCACTATTGACGATGTTGAGTATGAAAACGATGTAGTGGAATGATTATGTGTTTATGTAACAGGATTCCAAAATAATGTTGTGGAATTTAATTTATAGTATTGTGGAATATTGAAATATATATGTATTGGTTTATCATGGTTTTAAATAATTATATGGTACTGGTAACCGTGAAAAGTAATTCAAATACTTTGGAAAGAAGATGATATGATAAAGAGAAAATGAAATTTTTAATAATATTCAGGAGCTCATGACTGATAGAAGGACTAAGTGATATTTGGTTTGGGTATATTGAATTTTTGAGATTTTGGTATGTGGAAAGAGTTAACTTTTGACAACATTAATGTTTTCACTAAGGTTCAATGGGTATTAATTTTTCAATATAATACATGATTAAGGTATTCAAATGTTTTTTATTTGACCAACAAGATATATTGTCTGATATATGGGGGATAAATGATGGTATTAACATGCTCGACAAATGACATTTCTAGTAATTGTTTTCTTTATACTATGAGATTAGACAGATGTATTTTGGATAAGTTTAAAGGCTGGAATAGACTATGTCAGAAATTAGATAGTATTGTTTAAGGCTAGAACATTATTCGATATCATTTCTATAATGTTATAATAGTGAAGTTTTATGAAAAAAAGACAACCTGCAGGATGGGAGACAACCAGTCGCGTCAGACAAGGTTGCACGAATTGAACCCACAACTGAAGTGTGATAGGCCTTTATTAACTACCACTGGCCTACAAGAAGTCCCTAGTTAGTAGAAAATAGATTTATTTTATTAAGCGGTATGATAGATGAAGTATATGTATATTTTTGGAACCATATACGATTAATCTCACCATAGATGGACTTATGTTTATTTGATAACTTTTTCTAACCTTTTGTTTGAGACATATGGAATGACCCATCATTCTAACACATGATTTGATAACACTTCAAGAATCAAAAATTCATCTTCATTTCTTTATGTGATGAAGTGGGAATTGTTCAAGGCACGAACAACATTGAGATTATACCAAAATAATGTAAGTATTTATTCTAATTCAAATTCTTCAACTTTAGGGAAATGATCTTGAAAACCAAAAATGTTGTCCTAGTGCCCTTATATCCGATGAATAAAATGGAACCTTAGATCATCACAAATTTATGGCATTGTGATTGTTGTCTTTTTCACAGTCATGTTCTCTACCACTCTCCATCAGAACTTGATGGTTAGATTTCTCTTCCATATCCATATTTTCACCTATGTTATTCTATGTGGAAACCCAGTGAATAGTTTATTTGGGTAGCTGTTACATTTCATACTTTAGTTTTTAAAGATAAGTTTTGGTATTTCTTTTTACAATGTAGTTTTCTATTACATAATCTTTCAAGTAGTAAACCATTTATAACCACGACGAATTTCGAGGGTGAAATTCATTTTAAGGGGGGTAGAATGTAACACCCTGAGATTTTATGAAAAATATTCCTTTTAATTTCATTGATGTCTTGTGTTGTATGCTACACCAAAAGGAGCTTTCACTACATGCATCCCTGACTTAGCTTGCTTTACACGCAATCAAGACCTTCCATGATAGCGTGTGTTGTATGCAATATCGAGTTTCACTAAACAACGATATGTTATATAAACTAGCCGTTATGAATAGTAATAACCACTTTTTGAAATTTTATAAATTTTATCTTTCGAAATGGACTTCATTTTTGGATTCGGAATATCGAAATTAGCCTAGGGTGAATTTTTGGTATTTTTCTGAAAACATTCAATTTTTGATGAATAGTGAAAACACTGGGTTACTATTTAAAAACCAAATATTTATTTAAATAATTATTTATTTTATTTAAATTTATTTTAGGTCAAAATTTATACATAATACCTCTATAAGTTCAATGCAATTTATTGGAGTCATTTTATAATAATATAAAAATATTTATTGAACTTATGACCGTCTTTTACCCACCTCCTAGGAGCATTTGTAATTGTACATAAAACTTAATTTTACCACTTCTGTGAGTTGAATCCGAGAGACAGGGTTAATATCAAGGAGTAAAATGTGGTTCAATAAGATAAAAATAATTTTTGGTGAATATAACTTTTTACTTTTATTTATCATGGTTAAAAGAAAATTGGGTAATTAAGGGTAAAAATGATATTATTATTACCCTAACACATGTAATAATTCTATTGGATAAGTATAATTCGACCAAAAACAAGATTAGGGATAAAATATTACCATTTAAGTCCACTTGGAATAGATTAGGACATTTATTATAATTTTATTTAAAGAAGAATTAAAAGAGTTAAATTCAAAGGTTAATAACTAAACCATTTTTAATACAGAGATATACATAATATAAATTCGACTATCAATATTCATTATAAAGATAAAAGTATTTCCAATATAATGGTATTTTATTTATAATTTTTAGACATCATATAAGTTAATTTATTTATGACACAATGATGATGCAGTAATTACCTTATTAATGAAATATTAACATAATTGATATTATGAATACCCAAAAAAATGTAATTTGAGACTTTATTTGAATGATAATAAATTTAAATGTTAATATGACTTGTTATTATTGATTTAATTAACTTTTTTAGAACTAATCATTCTTTTATGATTTTCACAAAAATCAATTACTAAATTGTGTCAAAATTGACATAAAATAGTTTTTAAAACAAATACTATTTTATTAATTGTTATTTTATTCCTAAAAATCTAAGGTTCAAAAAAATGACTTAGAAAAGGTTATATAAATTAATAATTAACCACTTGGGGTTCGTTTGGATTATTATAGTTTGTTTATTAAACATATAGTGTAGGAAAACAAAAAGACACGGTAAAAGATAAATTATTTAACTTAGAGTTAAATCTAAATGATAAAGTTAAAATAGTAACCTAAACTTGTCTAAAACATCTTTATTGAGAGTATTTCTACCAATCCCAACCTTAGCTTCTAAATAAATCAATTTGGAGCTATTATAAACCGAATATTACTTTTTTATAAAATAATATTTTAAGTTTTTCCAAAGGTGCCTCTCTCCTCCCTTATAAAAAGGGAACCCCTTACCTCTTCTCTTCACACCATTTTCATCCTTGAAGCTCAGAAAACCCTTGAAAATTAATCCTCTCAACCACTCTAGTTATATGATAGGGGTTCTGGTATTCTCAAAAGACCAACTCTACTGCCCTAAGAAGAAGTTTAAAGGAGGTGCATCGAGGAAGAGGTAATCTCTTCTACCGACTCTTTCATGTTTTTTTCTTCTTCTACATCCTCTTATTTAGTTGTTTCATTATAAAGTAATAAAGTAAATATTAATTATATACTAATATGTTATTATAAATATTAAACAACCCTATTTCACCTTCTATCCATCCTATGGAAAATGAAATCACCGCATGTGCGTAGGTACAGAATACCGTCTCCACGCCATGGTGTAATCAGTTTTTCCACCACCACCTTACTTGGATGGGTACAATGGTGTAAAGAATAACTATATGTGATTATTATAACATCATAATTATTATGAGATATTATATCATCAACTACAATTCCATTCATATAATTATGGGAACGATATCCTCACCCGTGCGTACGTACGGATTACCATCTCCACGACACGATGAAATTCATTCTCCATGTTAACAATTTAAGAATAATTATAAATTACATAAAATAAATAATAATGATAATTATTAAATAATAATGCTACTATATTTATGTATATATATATTTCATCTACTTAATTCCATTCATGTCAGTAAGGAAAGGAAAACAGCGTTCATGCATACGTATGGCATACGGTCTCCATAAACGGTGTATTTCATTTCATTAATCTATCAATTATATATATGTATATACTGAAAATATATGATATATAAATAATTATTTACATTATTAAATTAAGTAAATCACGATATAATTAATAATAATATCAAGAAAAATAATCGAAACACATATGATAAATGGAACAATTTTACCCAAAACACTGCTTTAACATGGAATTTACAAAAGAACAGGTATTATAAAGTCATAATTGAACCATATATGATATAATAACAATAAATGTGATTCTTTAATAAGTCAATGAAATTATTTAAATCATTATACATGAGTTTTACATACGTATGAAGCATATCGGACCTAAGATAAGGGATAATTTTGAAATCTCATTTTTATCTGAGATTGCTTATACGTAAGTATTTACTGGGGTTATATTTTTCATCCATGTCCATAAAAATGTTTTCCTAAAGTGTTTAATATTATTAAATTTATTTTTAAAGTCACTTTTATCCCTCTTGACTTTTACTTTGAATTATGGAAGGAATATTTCTTTTGTTTTCCACATGTGGTACTTTTTTACTTTTCCATTAAAAGTACGAGGAGAATGTTTTTTAACTTATACGGCATGAAAGAATTTTTACGGTTTCATATCGCCTAATTTTCAAGAAGCTTCCTCTACAATTTTCTTGGTTATTTTCAATAATGTAATTTTCTTTTAAAATTTTGTGGCATTTTGTGAAAAGAAAATTATTTTTAAGGAGAAATGATATTTTCCTCAAGAATTTATTTCAAGTGTTTTATCAAAACTATTTTCCATATAAGATGAAATTATTTAGCATTATTATGTTTCAAGTATAATGTATCTATTATTTACATGGTTTGATTCTTCTTATGATTAAATTATATCCTTTTGTTTTATAAGGATTATTTTATGATGGTATGATGTTTATGAAACCCATTTTTTTCATTGGGTTATGATGAATGATTTATGATTATTATGTGTCACAAGTAAGAATGATTTCAATATGAGATGGGTGGGAGATATATCTCCCTCCAATGAATTGGGTAAATATTTATATCTCGTGAGATAGACATAGCTAGAACATCAATTTAATCCAGTTCGGTAATACGGGACTGGAATGAGGAGTGAACTCGGTTCAGCAATGGACTTTGTCCACTAAGATGGTCTTGGCAGCAATGCCTTGCCTACTATGGAAATCATATCATGTGATTAATGTTTTTACACAATTTCAAGTTTTATTTTCAAGCTATTTTATCATGATTGATGTCCCATTATGATCTATTCTTTACGTACTGCCATGTTTTATGTCATTGCTCAAGATTTTTATGTTTAAACATTATGTTCATGTTTTTATGTTCAAATGTATATGGTTTGTTTTATTTTCTCCATTCTTACCCATACTGAGAATTTAAGCTCACCCTTTATATGTTTTCTTTTCCCCAGGATATAACGAATGTTTTTAGGTAAGAAAAAAATGGTAATATCTTTATTGGAGATGTTGAATATCTTTTTCCATGATTAGAAGATTATGTTCCGAGTTTCCAAAGACACTAAACTATTACGATCCTTTGGTGTCTGTTTTTGTTATGTATTAAGTATTCCACAAAATTAATGTAATGTCCATGTATGTCAAGCTTTGGGTCTATAAAAGTCATAAATGGTTGTAATAAGTATGAAAACTTTAGTTCAATATGATTAAAATATTTTTTGTTGAATAGTCACTTTTGAATTTTATTTACCATGGTTAAAGGTAAATTGGGTAATTAAATGTATAAATTATACTATAATAATATAAAATTTCCCTAAAATTTGTCTTAATTTCATTGTATAATAATGTTTCAAATAAAATCAAACTTGGTTAAAAAATATGATCATTTTAAGTCACTTTTGTAAAATTAAGACTTTTATTATATTTTATTTATAGAAGAGTTAAAAGTGTCATTTTAACATTTTTAATAAATAAATAATTTTTAATATAGGGTTATTGGTAAGTTAAATTTGACTATATATATTAATTATAAATATATGAAATTTATATATATAAGGATAATTTATATAAAATTTTTAGACATTAAATAATTAAACTTAATTGTGGCACAATGATGATGTAGTAATTGATTTAATAAAAGAAGAATAAAAAATAATAATATTAATAATATTAAAATAAATACAATTTTACTTAATCAATGACATCCGATAATTTTATACATAACATAGATATTATAGTGACATTTTTGAATTATTGGATTGGATTTTTCATGTTTTTTTGAAATTTTTAAAAATTAAAATATTGAATATTAACAAAATTGACAAATATGATATTTTAAAATAAATATTATTTTTTAAAATGATTTAATAGTCATAAAAATATATATTTTGTCCAAATAACTTTTATAGTGATAATAATTTCCTCAATTATGAACTTTAGGTTCGCTTTTCATTTAATTCTAATTATATTAACCACATGGTTTAAAAATACAAGATCAAACAGTAAGAGTTAAACTGGTTAACTAAGGGTTAATTCTAAAAGATAAGGTTAATTTTATAACCTAAACCGGTATAAAACCTATTGGTTGAGATAATATCTTACTATACTCATATTAAACTCTAAATAAGTAAATTTTTAGTTATTATAAACAGAAAATAAATTTATAATAAATTAATATTTCAATATTTTCTTAAGTACCCCTCACCCCCATATAAAAAAGAACTTTCCATTATTATTAATTCACACCTATAAATCTATTTGGATCAGAATAAAACTTCCCATTTACTCTCTAAAATTCTTCCAAATCATTATAGTGGCCTTAATTTTGGATGAAAGCTAACACAAGGATCCCTTTTGTGCAAATCAAATTGAGATACCTGAAAAAGAGGTAATCGTTTTATCAAACTCTTTCAAAGTTCCTTTATTCTTATACTTACACTTAATAAGTTTTTCCATAATAAAATAATAAATTTAGAATATGATATATTGTTAGATATTTTTATGATTATGGTAAAACCGTATTCCACATTTTACAGGTCCTACAAAAAACAATATCACCATGTGTGCGTACGTACAGCTTACCCTTTTGACGTCGTGGTGTAATCAGTTTTTCATGAAAAATTTATCTATATGGGTTTAAAGATGTATATAAATGATTGAAATATTAAATATAAAATGATATTGTTTCTTTAAAATTTATATTCCATCTAGTTTGATACTATTTAATTATTAGGGTAATGATACCATCTCTTGTGTGTACGTACGACTTACCATCGCGGCGACACGTTGAGATTCGTCTTCCTCATTCACCATACAATAGTGATTATAAAAATATATATTATGAATTATTTTGAAATATATGACATTATAATTATACTATAATATTTATATACATATATTTCATTAACTTACTTCCATTCAATATGATAAGAAAACAGAAACAATGTACATGCGTACCTACGACCAACTGTCTCCATGAACGACGTATTCCATTTCATATATCTATCTATTATATAAATTTTTATTTTAAATATATATGATATATAAATCATGATATAAATTTTGGAACTATTTAAATTATGATCTATGTAATAAGATCAACAGTTACAATTCAAAACACGTACGATAAATAAAGTGATTATTACACAAAAAGTTTTTTAACTTGGAAATAATTAATAAAAAGGTAATATAAAGTAAAAAATGAATAATTTATGATATCATGAATATTATTATCTTTATTTTAAAAGTTAATAATATGTTTAAAAAAATACATGAGTTTCAGACACGTACATAGTGTATCATACCTCGAGCATGGGAATTATGAATCACTTTTAATTTTCATGATATATAATCCTTGTTCAGCATCTATTTCTTATGTATGGTGTATGTGCTACCAATATTATGTTAGATATCATGAATAAATTTATCTTCAAGGTATGTTAATATTCATTTGAAGTTATTGGTATTATTGTTTAAATGTTTAGAGTGGCATGGGATGTTTTTAATGTTTAAAGTATTACACCTTTTTCTATTTCAGTATTACTGAAATTTTTACACATATTTATTTATATGTTTAAAAAGGATTATAAAGAACATTTTATGCCTATTTTTATGTTAATTAAAATATTTTCAAAAGGATCCTTTTTATGGGTTTATGTAATTGACTCTTTAACAAAAATATCATTTTAACTATTTTAAAGATTTATTATTTTAAATCATTCTCATTAATTTCTATCTTTTCAAAATGATTTTAAGGATTTATTTATATGGAAATTAATGTTTTAAAATGTTATTTAAATTAAAAGGTTTCAAAGGGGTATGAGACACTTTGATTCTTAAATATCATTTTAAATGTCTTCTTTTATATAGTGTACGAATTTTGAATAAATAATTTCAATAAAAATGGGGTATGTGTATAAAGAGTTTTTATTGATTTATTAGATTATTTTTATCTACCTCAACATCCTATATTGTATTTTATTCTTAATTGAGGTTGATTTATTATGATACAATCTACCATATTGTATTGAAGGTATCATGATATGTTTTACTGTGGATGTGCTAATTTAAAACCATTCATGCTTTATGGTTGAAGTATAAAAATTTCATATTCTAGTTTTAATACAATTTTTTTTTAACATTTGACACCTTCCATATGAGAAGTGCATTGGAATTATAATGAAATGTGTTGGGTAAAATATAATAAAATCCCTGTGTGTTGGGGATCAGTTAATGAAATCCCTACTGGTTGGGAACCAGTTAATGAAATCCCCTTAATGCATTGACAGTTCTCATAAGAAAAATTAATTTTGTTTTTGAATAACATACAACCCATATGGTCTTGACATGAGTCCTTGTCGGTATGCTCGATATTATGCATTCACATATTGTGATATTAGTAATTGATATTACATTTGATTATTCGGTACAATATTTTCATAAAATAAATCATTAAACCCAATGTGTGTGAATGTAACGACGTTGACCCCAATAGCCCAGATTCAATGCCTAATATTAATAACTTGACACGATTATAAGGAATCACTCACCAAAGGACCAGTCAGTTTATTAGTTTTGGAAGCTAGAATACATAAATTCACATTACATTACAATTGAATATAAAAATCCATTGGAATCATCAATAAAATTATTGATTGACCCTGGGTGTCATTTATAATAAACATATTCTCATCTTGGGAAAAAGAAAACATTAGAAAGGGGTGAGATCATATTCTCTGTAAGTTTATGAAAGATGGAATAATATATCATAAACATAAACAAAAATTATTGATGTATAATTAAAAACACATTACATTAAAAAATAATTTTGATCATAATATGACATGATTAAAATATGATAAAATAATTCCATAATAAAACATAACCATTTGTATTATACTAGTTAAATAATTACATGAAATATAAATTACTAGGTTCATAATGAGGTTATTCATAATTCCATACAACATAAACATAATATCAAGGCCTCAACCAAGACCCCATACATAATGGTTTAAAACCCAGTCTAGTTTGTCTAGTGAGACATACGATTTCATCGAGGGGCTATAGTAGGCCCCACAAATCAGATACTATTTCCAATAAATTCCTCATATGAAATTTTAGTAACATAGACAACCAAAACATTCATATTGGAAAACTAGCATATGAAATGTGTATACATTAACCATAAACAATTAATGGAATCTAAATAAAACTTCCACAATCAACCTGATCATAAACACATCAAAAAATATAGTTGATGGTCTCATTAGAGATAATAAAAAATGAAGTATAATATTCAAAAAATGATGTTGAAATAGATGAAGATACTTATGAATGATACCATTGAAAATGTCTTTAGAAAAAATAATCATTAGACATCCCAAAGTGTTCATGTCACTTTGAAACATTTAAATAAGAATCTCTAGGAAGGAATAACATTAAAAAAATTATTATATAATGTGAATAATGGAATACATGATATATTAAATCAAATGATAGTACATAATCCAGATATAAGGAATTATTTGGGAGATTTCATACATCTCATTGAAGTAAAAGTGATATGAGAAACCCCATTTTTACTTTGGAACAAAAGAGTTCTTTTGGAAAATAATTTTTATTTGTGAAAAAATAATATTGTAAATATGTATATCTCAAAAAATAAAATATAATTAAAATTAAATTATTTTTCATGCTTAAATTTTGTTCATCTTAATTGAGAGAATATAAAAGTAGTTTTTAAGAAACTGTATAAATGAGTCAGTTTAGAGTAGTTTAAAAGAAAATAATGAGGATTGTTTAGGACAGATAATGTAATAATTTTTATATAAAACAAAAAATTAAAAACCCTATTTTATCATGCTATAATTAGTGGTTTTATAAAAACAATGGTGGATTAAAATCTATTACAGAGTGCACTTCAAAACGGCTGAGAAATTGGTAAGTTCCCTTTAATCGACCTTGTTTATCAGGATGAATTACAAAAATAACTAATAAAATATGAAATTCACCATAAAATAAATATGAATTGATCAGGAAACATGATTTAAGAACATATAAACTTAATATATAATAATCATATAAAATTATTGAAGTATTACATTTGTGTAAAGAGAGAGAAAGAGAAAACCGAATGAAAAATGGAAGTTCGGTGAGAATCCCATACCGACATGTAAACAATCAAATCATATTCACTAAAATAATTAATCATAAAATGAACCATTTAATACCATGAAAATAAATAGATTCATGATGTTATATATCAATGTCCAACATACATACACCATACAAAAGAAACAATGGTGTATAAAGAACATCTCACAAAAATGAATGTGAGATGGTAAAACCATTACCTTATGTACGAATGTGTTATACACTTTATATTAATGACATGGATTATAAAATTAAAAAAATTAATTAAATAAATTATAACCTTATGTACATGTATGTTATTTACTTTAATTTCTCAATGTATATTTTATGGTCTTTCTGATGAGTTATAAGTTACAAAATAATTTTTTGGGGGTGTTCATTTCCATGGTTTTCATGATTGGTTTACTTATATAATAATATGTATGTTCATTTAAAATGAAAATAGATATTCAAAAACGAATTTATGTATTATTAATGAACATAAATAAATTTAAATTTATATATAAGTAATGTTGTTATATTTTGTGAGGATGAATCATTAGATAAGATGCTAGTGATAATCACATAGATTATTTTTTCAATTTTTCGTTTATCACATACTAGTTTTGTTTTATTAAATAACATAATTAATATATAATGGTTCTTGAAAATTAAATAGAATTTAATAGATGTATTATAATATAAATCAACTATGAATATTTTTTCATCACCAGATTTGGAGGTGGTAATTTAAATTGAAAACTCTTCATCCTTGAATACGATAATTTAACTCAAACAATTGTTGTTTTCATTTTTTGAAAAAAATGAGAGGGAAGAGAATTGATGATGAATCATTCCATCAACACAATAAAATCATATTATATAAACAATAATGGAGATATCATGTCACTTGGTATAGGGATGAGAGAAGAATATAGGAAACAAAAAGAACTTGAAAAGAAATTAAAAGACCAAGAAACTTGTTTTTATCTTTTTAATTATCCTCCTTGATAACCTCTTAGAGGGGACTAGATTTAGTAATTTATTGAGATTAAAGTATCCTAGACATGGGATAAGGTCTTGTGAAGAGTATTGACCAAAAATATTACAAGTCTCAAATCTTGGATGCTATGAAGAGATGGGGTGGTATTTATAGTGGAGGAGAGGGGTGTTTTTTATTATATTAATCTATAGTTTAGTTTTTTAGATCAAGAATATGTTAAGATTTATAATTATTAAAATAATTATTTATTTTTATATATTATGGGATTATAGTAGACATAATTCACCTATGACTCAATAATTCATATATTTATTATTTATCATAAATTATCTTTTTTTAATATTCAGAAATAAATAAAATATTTTTTAAAAAATCCAAATATTAACCATTATGATTTTTAGATACATAGAATTCAAAAATGAACTCTATTTTATGAAAATAATTTACTAAATATGATATATTTATTTTTTAAATAAAATCATCATTTACTCAAAAAATAAAGATTTTAAATTTATGACTTAGTTTAATAACATTATGAAAAGTCAACTAAGGTCTCATAAATTTATCCTAAAGTAAAAAATACAATAGAATATTAATTTATCCATACATTTTATGAAAAAAAAATTATTTTAAATCATTTCATTAATTTTAAATTTTAAATTTAATAATTATGAATTAATCAAATACCAACCCTTTATTATTAATTTTTAAAATATTAATTTACTTATACTATAATATAAATATATCATACTATAATTTATATGATGCCAAAATATTATCTATACTGTTATGGTAGTTTTTACTATTCATTTTTCTAGTTTACTATTCATAAGGGTCAGTTTACTATTCATAAGGCCAGTTCACTATTTCATCTTTATAGGTTCCTTAACTTCCACAAATACCACTTATTTCATTGATTATGGATTAATATAGTTTTTAATTTTTAATTTTTGGGATTTTATGTGATTTATACTATATGAAATAATTATAAGAAGGGAAATTTCATTAATATGTTCCTGGGTTGTTACATTCTCTCATCCTAAAAAAATATCCTCCTCGAAATTTGAAATTGAATAATGAAAAACAGAGGTTGATTCTTCAAATTACTTTTTGGGAACCCACTTCAGAAATAAAATAAAATTAAAAATATTTTCTTAAGAGATAAAAGGGGAATGTCTTGGTCACAAAAAATTAGGCTTTCAAATATGATAACAATATCATTAAGTGAAAAGAATGATATGGGAGTAAAATCTAACTATTATTTTCTGATGTAGACTGAGGGAGAACATGGCCATTATAAATTTAGCCATCAAAAAACCATTAATCTTGCAATCTGTTAAGAGGCCATTGATTTCCTAGTAAGAAAAGTAAGCAGATAAATATTGTGTTCCTAAATAATTTTCCTAGAGTTAAGAAATTATTTTATATCATAGACTAAAAACATAAGGAAACATATATACTAATCAATTAGGGTTTAATCCTTTAAAAAATTTCCACTACAAACTCATATTTTCTTCCAAATAGTGAGTATTTATGATGAGTTTTCATGCCTTAAAAGATTGAATCAACTTATATGGATTAAAAAATCAACAAATGTATAACTATATATTCATCCTATCTTTATACATTAACCAAAAACAAAATGGATGGGATAATATAAGATAATTATCCAAAATAATTCTCAAACATTCAACAGTAAAAACCCTAATGTTCAACATATATCATTCCGAAAAAAAATCCTTCCTAAAAAATATTCTATACTAATATTGAAACCCAAAAGTCAGAAAGATTTAATCTTATATTCATCCAAATATCATCAATCACTCTTAATTTATTATACAAAAAATTTAGTTACCCAAATCCCATAATCTCAATGGTTTTATACCCATTTCCATAATAAACTAGAATTGTTATAAGCCCATAAAAATCATATTTCACTCCAAAATACAATTCATCCTTTATTCCTCAAAATATTTTTGTTTTGGATTACCAAAAAAACATAATGTATTTTAAAATAAGATTAATCACCCAATCAATAAATCATTTTCTAATCCCAAGGTTATCTATTTCATAAAAAAGTTCCTAAAATACTAATAGACTTTATCCATTAGATACATTGACTAAAAAAGTCCATACTGAACATAAATTCATGTAGGCTACTGGAAGGCTTACACCATTGTTTACCTTCAGTTATGGGTTCATAATCTACATCCTTGACAGATGCGACATGTTATCACTTGACCTATGAGTTTTCCTTTTTCTAAAACTATATATATATATATAATGTCAAAAATTCATATGATGGATATGAGTTCAATCACTAAATATCTTTTTAAATAAGGTTTATAATAAAAATTGAATACATAAATAAAATTTACATTTATTTTTACAATAGTACTTTCTTTCTATAAGGGTTATCCTATATAATAATGCCTTAACTCAATTAATGCTCATGTACCCTACATTTAAGGAAAATAACTACAAATAGATTCTTAGGATTAGCTTTATTACCTTCCATTTCACTCTTAATTTTTCCTTGAAAATGATTTTCTTTATGTCATCATGTACCACACATAAATCATTTCCTCGTTCCGTTGAGGCACTTCCCTGAGATTATCTTTCATCATTTATTTCATGATGGAAGTTTAGCATACTTTTCTACATGGTCTCCAACACTGGGTACCTAGAAAAGTAAACCCTTCTATTCTTTGGTGGGTTTGGGAGTTGGTTAAGGAATACATTGTTAATAATATTTCATGAAATTTGATTAGGCATGAACATAATATCTTTCACCCCTATCAGTATCCCATTTGTTTTCTCCTCACCACCACCTTTTCCATCATGTTCAATGTTAACATGACTCTTTTTTGTTTCAACCATTGACTAAAACCATAAATCATATTTTGAGTAACAATAGTCATAGTGAGAGAAATTTATAATCATGTATTGAATATCATGACAACTTAATCTCAATATAAAACACCCTAGCTTATTCATTTTCCTCATACATTCAAATCATTGATAATGGTTTGTAAAGTAAATATGAATTATCCTAAGCATATACCCCAATAGTGTAAAACGATGCATGCAGTATGGCCCATTATTGGGTACCTGGTTAGCCTGAGTTAGTATTGTGACACCTTGTCAGATTTTTTACCCCTAGGTACATATCTTCCAAAACTATATCCACTTGTAGTATCTAGATAGGGATATATTTCTAATTAGACCTACCTAATCTATACCTTACCAAAATTTCTAGGATTCTCTTCAATTATTGTCCTCAAATTCTATCATAGGGATATGTTTTGTAATCTATGTATTCTAAATATAGTTTCCAAGGATTCTACTAAACATTCACTAATACTAAGAGTAAATACCCCGACCCCAGTAGTCGAGAGCGGGTGCCTTAATACAATGGAATGTTTATAAAGAATCACATCCCAAAGGACTGATCAATTTTTCTGTTTTGGAAGCTAGATTACATTAATGAACATTATAGTACAATTCAGAATATAAAATCAATTGGAAATATCCAAAAAAAATTATATTGTCCCTAATAGTCATTTATAAAAAAAATATTCTCATACTGAGGAAAAAAACACAATAAAGGGGTGAGATCAGATACTCATTAAGGGTAAAAAATACATTGGAATCAATCATAAACCTAAACAATAATAAATGGTAAATAACTATAAACACATTCTATTAAAACATAATTTGATCAGGATATGTATGAAATAATAGATTATAATATAATTAAATAGTAAAATGTAACCACTAATATTCTGCTAGTTGAATAATCACATGGTATATCAATTACTAGATTTATAATGAGGAAATGCATAATGATGGACATAATAAACATACAATAATAGCCTCACCCAAGACACAATATATAATGGGAAAAAATATAGTCTAGTTTGTCTCATGAGACCTATCGATGCATCTCTGGGATTTAGTGGGCCATACCGACCAATTACTAAGTCCAAAAAATTACTCATTTGAAATGGGTTGAACATAAAAAACCTAAATATTCATGTTGAAAAACTATTTAAAATATATGTATACTTTAACCATAAACCATGAATGGTATCAAAATATCACATCAATAGATTAAATGATAATAAAACATTCGAAAACATATAGTTGATGTTATCATGAGAGATAAAACTAGTTGAAGTAAAAGATTCATCAATGTATGTTGACATATATTAAGATACTTTTCAATTATACCAAAGAAAAGTTCTTGATAAAGATAATCCCTAAACATCTCAAAGTGTCCCATACCACATTGAATTATTTAAATCATAATCCCTTTAAAGGAATAACATTGAAATGAACTTATAATATCATGAGAATAGGATAATTATTGATATAATATTCCAATGTATATTATATAGACAACACACATGGAATAATTTGTGAATAATAAATATATCTCAGAGAAGTAAAAGTTAGACGACAAACACTTTTTTTACTTTTTAATGAAGAGTTCATTTGGAAATTCATTGGTATTTTCAATAAAATCATATTTTAAACATATATATCCCAAAAAATAAAATGTAGTGACAATGAAATTATGAACGAGGATTAAATAATGTTTATCTAAATTAGAAATAAGAAAAAATAGTTTTTAAGAAACATTATAAATGATCCACTTTATTGTGTTCTAAGGGAAAATACTAAAGTTTTTTCAGAACTGATAAATTCATAATTTTTATATAGAACCATTAATGAGAAAATATTTTTTTTCAAGATAAAATTAGTTATTTTAGAAAAATAATTGTTTCATAAAACATATTATGGATTTCACTTCAAAGTAGGTGAGAAATCAGGATGTCTCGTTTAATCAAGCTTGCATATCAGGTGGGATTAAAAACGAAAACTTATAAAAGAAGAAATTCACCAAAAAAGGAAGTTAAAATGATCGAGATACATGGTTTTTGAACATATAAAAAAATTTATAATAATTATATAAATGAATTTAAGTATTACATTAGGGAAAAGAGAGAGAAAGTGTATCCCGAATGAAAAATGGAGGTTTAGGAAGAAGCCCTTACCACTTAGAAAAAAATAAAATCATATGTACCAAGAATTATAATATTAAAATTATTAATTTCTTACAATAAAAATAAATAGATTCATGATATGATACATTTATGGGAAGTATACTTACACCAAACATAATAAATAGTTTTGAAAAATGAATATCTCAAAAAATAGAAGTGAGTCAAAAAACCAATATCTTATGTCTGAAAGTGTTCTTATGTTTTTATTAATGTCAAGGATAATTAAATTAAATACATTAGTTAATTAATTAAAATCCCTATTTATATGTATTTAATTTAGTGTAATTTTAGTATATTGATTTAATTTCCTTTTGATGAGTTATAATATATAATTTTATCATTCAGAAGCGTTCATTTCCATGGTTTTCTTGATCAGTTTACTTGTATAATAGTATGAAAGTTAATTTAAATTGGAAATTGATATCCATAATTGATGTTATATGTTATTAATGAACATAAATACAGTTAAGTGGTTATATAATTCTTTTTGATATTTTTTGTGAAGATAAATCATTAGGTAAAATGTTAGTGATAATCATTTAGATTATTTTGGCAGTTTTTTGATTATCACAAACTAGATTTGTTTTATGAATTAACACCATACATATATAATGGTTCCTAAACATTAAATAGGATTTAATAAATATATTATAATATATTTTATCCATGAAAATGGTTTCACAGAGAGATTTGGAGGTGTTAATAGAATTTTTAAATTTGTCTTCCTTGCATACGATAATTTAACACATCACAGACAATGTTTTCATATTCAGAACAAAATGATAGGGAAGAAAAATAAAGATGGAAATTTTCCAAAAAAAATAACATTAAAGTATATAAAATATACTATAAATTTCATGTCAATTGGTATAGGTATGTTATTATAAGATACGATGAGAAAATAACTTGAAAATAAATGCAATGATAATGAAAATGGTTTTTACCTCTTGAATTCTTTTCCTAGAGAACTACCTAAAGGGGATTGGATTTGGTATTTTGTGGAGACCAAAGTCTCTTAGATGTGTGAGTGTATTTGGATTAGGATTGTGAATAAGTTTTACATGTCTCAAAACATGTACTTTGAGAGGAGATGGGGTAGTGAGGTTTGGTTTTTATTGCGGAGGAGAGGGGTATTTTATTATTATTTTAATCATTAATTTATTGTTTTGAATAAAGAATATGAATAGTTTTAGAATTATCACTAAATATATTAAAATAATAAAATAAATTTTGATATTATGGGCTTATATTAGAAATATAACACTTATGACTAAATAACTCATGTATTTAACATTAATCGTAAATTATCATATTTTACTATTAACAAAAAAAATCATGTATTTTAGAAAATTCCCAAAAAATCACAGCTATCATTTTTCAATGTGTAGAATTTAAAAATGAACTGCATTTTTTATTTTATTTTTCTAAATTTATGAAATATAATTTCTAATGGAAATAATCATTTTCTCGAAAAAATATAGATTTTAAATTTCTAACTCAATTTATCACACTATAAAAAATTAACCATGGTCTCATATAATTATCCTAAAATAATAAGACAACACAATTTTATATTTTTAATACATTTTATGAAAATAAATTTTCTTATAAATAATTTTTTTATCTATCAAATTGCAATTAAATATTTATGGCTTAAAAAAATACCATCTCTTAATTATCATTTTTTAAAATATTCATATACATATATTATGTTATAATTATATCATAATTTCAATTATAATATTACTAAAGATTATTTAAAATTTCAAGGTTGTGGTTACTATTCATTGGTGAAGTTTACTATTTATAAGGGTCATATTACTACTCCTAAGGTCAGATCACTGTTTCACCAATTGAGGTTCCTCAACATCCACAAATACCTCTTATTTCATTAATTATTCATCTATAATGTTTTATTGTGTTATTTAAGTGATTTTATGTAATTTTTACTATTTTAAATAGTTATAACAAGTTATATTTCATTGATAGAATCATGTGTCGTTACAATGAACCATAACCTTCATTTCGATAACAATGTATTTATCATCTTCAAAATGAGGAAACAATAATTTGACTCATTATCACAAACATCCCTATACTTCCATTAACAATTATAACCAATTAAAAAAATATTCAATAGATATTCTATTTATTATCGTTCTATATCCTTAAAAAACCATATGGAACCACATTACAAATAAAAAAGTATATGAACATTATAAAATTAACATCTTCTTATATGTGTGGCCTTCAATTAACTTATGGTATGACTCCATTATATATACCTTGATGTTACTTATTTACCATAATGATAGACTTAAAATCACTTGAAAGAGCAAATTTGGATTAAAAAATACCAGAATTTGGTATCATAAAAGATACTTCTTGAAAATATCTAAACGAACTTTTAATTATTGATTCACATGTTTAGATTTATGTTTAAAAAATAGTGGTTTGATAACACATTTAATTATTTTAAAAACAACTTTTTACCACATATTATAATTTTGGTCACCTCATTCGTCTCTTGAAATCACATGAAATTCATGTTTCTATTATATATTCTTTCTTAGGTTCAATTTTTTTATAAATTCATCTTGAATTTAATTGAACATATAAAATGGATCATGTCTCTCCCATAAACCTAAACCATTCCAGAAATCAGATATATATTAATTAATGTTCATGGGGATAGGGGTAACTCCAAAACATCCTTTAATAGAATTATTTGGTTTTATATGAAAATATAATCCTTTTATTTTATTTTATATAAAATGTGTCTGGGATTTTTTCCTTCGATTGAAATCTGTTGCAGAAAATTAATTCCAATTATATGATTTTAAATCCTAGAATTTACTTGGTTGGTCCATCTATTCTAAAGTGATATTAAAGAAAATTTTATATTTTTTTCCGTAGATAAAATGATAATGATAATTCCATCTCCATGCTTCTTTCTCCATGAGAGAGTCACTCCACTAATCTCATTTTCATTTCTTGTAGAGGTACTTGTTATACCCCTTAGACATGAATTATTTTGGTCCTCTATGATTTCTATAAATTCCAAATCATATTTTTTTAGAGATGATAAATTTTTCATTTAACATCCATAGAATATTTATTTTATGGGAAAGGTGGTTATTAGGTGTCATCCTACAATATTAGGCAGTTAATGAAAAGCTAAAACACAACCAAATACATCCCTAAATAACCAGGAATGCATGAAAAAATGAAGAAAAATAGGAAATAGAGAATACCTAAAATTATAATAAAGAATACTCCATTCATTTATTAGATAATGTGTCGATTTATGATGATCAATGGATCAAAAAAAGTATGTTTCATGCCTCTATATGCGATCCACCATATGAAGGATCCATGATTGTATGACAAGGATGTTGATAAAAACATCAATTTTTTGTCTTTCAGATTGAGATAAATTGAATTTTGAGAATAAGAAAGGTCATATAATATTTATATCAAACTTATTATCATTAGTCCTTGGAAGACTATATTGATCACCAAAATAAAAGGAATCTCCATTAATTTACCTAGAATTAAATTCTCGACACTCTTTATTCAATGAATATGATAAATCAAGTTGTATTGGATAAAATACTTATAATTATGATGTTATATAATGAAAAAATTAATGGATACGAAGACGTATTAAAAAAATTATATAGATTAGTAATCAATGAGAACCAAGTTGGAGTTAAATGTCATCCATGCCAGCCAATTTAAATTAAGAAGTGTCAGATTTATTTTGGAGTGCCATGTAAGATCTCATATTACAAAATATGAAATCATTATCTATTAAAATATACTTTTTATTCTTATGAATAATATACATGCCTCACATTAAATAATTTTATCTTTACTTTTGATAATCAATAACTTTCATATTTGTATTCGATTCCATATAATCTCTTTTAGATACAGTTTATCAAGTTTGATTCATTTTAGAATAAATATTCATTATAAAACACAATTCTTATCCGAATGCCTAATAGTTGGACTATGGAGGCCTTGGTAGAGTTGTTGAAAAATATTAAATACTTATTACAAATATGTACTAATAGGGTTACCTATATAAATGAAGAAATGCCACCAATATAGTATGGGGTCCTGTGTGTTCTTCATCATACGTACTCATATCTATATATGATCACTTTCACCACAATAAAAATCATATACATCATATTTATACCAATATAATATCATCTTCCATGTCATTAAGTGGCCACATCACCTGGAAATGTCAATATAGTATAGGTTATATCATCTTTTCTTGAGTATTTGAAAATGATTGACATGGTTGATGAATACATCACATATCAATCATCGTGTTGATGATTACTTCATATATAACAAATTCAATTATCTTGACACATAATACATGACCAAACTATGTTTGGACTTTAATTTCCAAAGTTTAATTCAATCATGGGGAAAATTACTTTAAAAGTTATTCAAGTTTGATAAGTCTCATTTTGGTTCTTCTCAAACTGACAACATGATTACCTACATACTCTATCACATCTGATTCGCTATGTTAGAATGACTTTTATAATAGAGGTATCAATGTATGATATTTATAATACTGGGTATCTCACCAACCTTAATTATTACATATTAATAATAAGAATACACCCTAAGCATATCAATGACTATATAAAATTCCATGAGATATACTTTTTTGGGTCTATCTATGTAATAAGTCTCTACTTGTTAAATCTTGAATCTATTCTCCATACATCACAGTCAATCATTTTTAATGATTATAAGATTTTATTCCTTCTAATATTAACATATCATAAAAACCCATAATACTATGTGACAATCATTGGACAAGGAAAACACAATGAGGTGCACTGATGAGACATTGTCATTTTGACATCCATGTAATGTAAATTATTACATACACAAATGAATGATTTTTTTTGATTTCATTAATTAGAAAAACATTTTATATTATGAATCCATTACATTAATATATTTTGTATCATATACCAATTTCGTTACATGAACCTCAAGAATTTATTGTGATAATAGAATTTTCAAGGGTTTTACTGTATTTTCAAATATATCCACCAATATGATCATAACATCAACCATCTTAATTATATCTCGAATAAGATGATCTTTTAAGAGAATCTATTTGTCCATTTGGTGAGACTGGGGTTCATTATCCTGACCAATAACTCAATTTTTTCTATTGTATAGATCAGTTTCTCTCTCGTTGCAAAGAACCACTCCAAGTGCAGTAAAGAACTTATTAATATAAAAAGATCTATTATAATATCTATTACAACGCAATTATTTTCTACTATTATCATTTATTTTATGGTAGCTTATTTGGAACTCTTCCAACTGATCGCTCCACGATTTTTGGAAAATCATGAAACCCGATTGAGATATTATATAATTTTATCATATAAGAAATTAGTGTTTGTATAAACATTTACAAAGATCTCATCATCTCCAAAAAAGATAAATAACAGATCCTTAGTCTATCTCATGTACTTATGGATGTTATTTATAACTATATAGTGACTTTAATCAGGATTAGATTTGTATATACTTGTTATTCTAAGACAGTACGAGACATCAAATCAAGTACACAATGTGAAATACATGATAGAATATATAAAATAAACATAAGGAATTACATCTTTCCATGATTACACTTTCGAAGGATACTGAATATTCTTATGATTCAATCCACATAACACCAGTAAAGACCCATTTTTGGAGTTCTCCATTATTACCATAATTATCAATTTACCAAGGCATGTATCATTAATGAGTCTAAAAAATATATTAGATCAATATGTATAGATATTAATACATAGTATGTTGGAATCTTCACAAATGTATTTCATCATGAATAATTTTCCCAACCATATCTTCCTGATGTTAATATTCAGGATATCATATATGATATATAGTATGTCATCCATATACAATATCAGAAACACTAATGTACACCCATTAATCGACATATGAAAATATGAATAACCCATGTTATTTTTGAATAAAACCTCAATGATTTTTTCATTAAATAACATATTCTATCTCGAAGAAGATTTATTCTATCCATAAAATAAAAATTTCACCTTTCATACCCCAGTAGTCTCATTTGGAACATCCAAACCATTTAGTTTTATCATATACACTTCCTCGAACAAATTATCATTAAGGAAGTTGTTTTGAAATCCATTTGATATATATCATAATAAAATTGAGAGGTTATTGAAAGAAAAATATGAATTTTATATACCACTGAAATAGATTAAATTATTTCTTTAATTTCAATACTATAATGTTTCTCACTGTAACGACCTGAGATATTGGACCCCTAAAATTTATTCTCTTTTGAATAGCTCATGTCACATGCAACACCAAACTAATGTAACACAAGACTATAATGAACAAAAAATAATAAATTACGTGAATAACATAATCATAATTAGATAAATAGAAAATAATTAATTAAAATATTTACATATTATCAATATTTTATAATTATTAATCTTTCAAAAAGTATCCTTTTGAAGAACCATTTTAAAAAGGTAGTGTATTTTACCTCAATAACTTAAATTAATAATAATTAAAATTTTATTTTAATTTGTAATATATATTCATAAAATAATAAGACAAAATTGATATATATATATATATATTTAAATTAATTAAGATAAAAGATAATTTATGTTTTAAAAGTAATCATTCAATTAAAAAAATATCTTTAGTTTTTAGATTTTCATTTACAAAAATATATAAAAACATTTTATAATCTTAATTTTATAATATAAATCAATATTTAAATTTATAATATCAAAATTTTAACGGGGATAATATTAAATATTTTAATGAAATAATATATTTTTAGGTGATTTTTTAAAATTATGTTTTTACTAAAATCGTAGCGTTTATGAATATAACAAGAATAAAGTAAAAAATTAAAAAAAAATTAAAACATTTTTAATGATCAAATATTTAATTTACTAGAAATATATATATTTCAAAATAAATTTATAAATTTATAAAAACTATTTTTATCAAACATAATTAGTATTTTACAATAATTTTTTTTACGTATTTTCTTGTAATTAAATAATATTTTAGTAAAATTTGGGTTTTCATTTATTATAAAGCCACATTACATTATTTTTTATAACATAATAATTTATATAATGAAAATAAATGACAATGATAATTGTATCATACACAAATATTTTATAATAAAACATAATGTTTCTGTAAAAATAGGTTTTTATGTACTAAATTTGATAATGTTAAAAGTAATTTTTATAAAATATAAAAAATTTATCTATTAAAATGAAGAAAATATTCAGAATAATTAGTTATGAATTATTTAATATAATAAATTTTATTTCTTTTCATGAAATTGAAATTTCTTAGGTAAAAATTATTTACTATTGTAAAACAAAATATAGTAAAATTAAAAATTCAAAGAGTAAATGACAGAAAAAATATTTATGGTTTACGTTCAAATGAATTTTGACGATTTATTGATCACATATCATCCCGCATTCCATTATTATCCATTTTTTACTCTTATTTTTTGGGGAAGCATGTTCTCACTTTATATTAATTTTAAATACTTAAAAAAATGATATTAACCTCAATTATAAGAGGGAACACACACTATCCCTTCAAGAACAAAATATATTAAATTTACTCTTTAAAATATTTTCATTTTCCTCAATATAGAATAAAATTTATTATCTTAGATCCTTTATTCATAAGATATTTTCATTCTTCTTTAATTTCTATGGAGTTTCCAATTGAAATTCCCAAGTCCTCAACATGAGTACTTCATTTCCCCTATATTCACTCATTTTATTTCTTAATTTTGAAAAATTAATTTTATAATTACTATATAACTAAATAATATTGTATTTAACTGAATTTTATTATGATAAGGTAATTAGAATTAACCACATTCTCTTTTCCATTAATAAAAATAAAAATATTATAAGTCTGTTGTCTGCACTATGACCTCCCTCAAGAGAGGCCCTTTGTTTTTCACCCCTATCACCATTATCTAGTTACGAGGAAATTGTAGGAGACAAAAATTGAGAAATATAATATTATTATGAGTAATATAATTATAATACACCTTATTTCTCTCTCATTCATTGAAAAATGAAAATATTAACCACTCATTGTGGGGACTACTACCTCAACCAAGTAACATTTATCATATTTCATATATAATATTTATTATTTATTATTCTAAAATTAAAGTTGGATTAAAAAAATTTAAATTAACTAAATAATAATTATTTTCTTCTATAATAATTATATTATTAAAAAACATAACTTTAAGGATCATAATTATCTATTAGTTATGGTATATTATTGTTTGTGATGGATTAACCACATTAATGAACAATTCTATAAAATAATATAATGGATGAACATTATAACTAATTTAATGATAATATATAATATAAATAAGTAAATAAGTATATTTATTTTTAAAATTAATAATAAACTCATTAATTATGATACCAACATCTATTTGTTAAAAATAACTTAAACATACTCATTGTTGATTTTACCATTACGGATTGAATCCATAAATCCAATAGAATTAAATTATAAAATTTTCAATAATTATAAAAAATTAATTATACTTCCCTATGTGATACATTAATAATTAAATTGGGGATAATAATGAATAACAACATAGTTATTAAAAAACTAGTTCAAAAGGATCTTGATTAATCCCAACTAATATTAAAAATAAACAATAACTAACTAATATAAGCTTAGAGAATATTTATAAAATAACTATATAAAATTTTATGAATATAAGAAATTTTATTAAATTTTTTTTAGGATTTTTATACTTTTTATATAAGATCTTATATTATATTTGACTTAGTGGGAAAACAAGGTATGGGTTTCTTGTCTCAAATTTTCACCGATTGATACATATTTCTTATTATAAAACATGTTTTACTTAGAATGGTGTATCTAATTTCAATTTTATATTTTTTCTGTGATACTATAATTATTCATGGTATTTAAATTTTCATTTTAAAACATATCCATCAAGGGGGTTTTGAACTGACATTTTAAAATCTTTTAAGTGTTTTTTGGTCTCAAATTTTTTGTCATGAGATATGATTGATATTGCACACCGTAATTTATTTTATATGTTGTATTCAATGAACTATTTGATTTAATATATAAAATTTATTTCATTTCATATGAATTTAATTTCTTTTTCGTAACATTCTTCTTAATATAGTTTTTTTATTTTTTTTGACATATTGTAAGGGTTTCATCTCCATTATCATTTTGAAATATTTGTACTATTTTAATGATAACATATTTGGGTAATTTGTATAATTTATCCCTAAAACCCATATATTTTATTTCCCCAATGATCATTTTTATGGTTTTACTTATCTTCTCCCACTTTCAAATCCCACATGGACCATTATTTATCTATTGTATGGAATAAAAACTTACATTTTCTTTTATGCTAGTAACTTCCCTTTTACAATGTCCATATTCATTGGATTCTTATTAAAATTTATGTATCTATAGATAAATAATTTATTTTGGTAATTTTATACTTATTTAACATCTCCTGATGTTTTATAGAAATTTTTAACATTTTATATTAGGGTTATTTTTTTAAAAGTGGGAGAAGAATCCCTTTTGAACATTTTTTGTGTGTAAAAAAACCATTCCAACACAAAATTCATTTTATATTGTACTTTATCTTTAGATTTTCCTGGTATATAAAAAATATTTTCTCTTAATTTTAGAAAAAATTATTTTTATATTAATTTCAAAATATGATCAATATTTCTTATTTCCAATGTGATTTTCGGTATATGTCATGGTCTAATCACATATCATATGCTTGATTGAGATTTTTTATAAATTTTCCTTCCACCATATTTGTCTATATGACTGTTGTAATGTTTCATTATATCAAAGAAATAATTCATCACTTTATTTTACTTTCCTAACCATCCACTATGAATAATCATATTTTTTCTTATAATTCCCTTCCCTTTGGAATATCCTATTTTATATTTCATTTATTAGGGGAGACTTCAACGAGATGCCATACATTGATTGAGTTGAGAAATTGATGACATAACTAATATAATTTATCAATATGGTGTAAATACCATATGATTTATTTAATGTTATTTACCTAGAATATTTAGGAATATATTTGGAAACCCATTTATTTTTCTTTGTGTTTATCATTTTATAATTATTTATGTAATTAAAAATGATTTCTTTATTTGGATACTTTTTGAGAACGATATGAATCCCATTTACAATCCTTGGATTATTTGTGACATGTTGAATGATTCTTTATGTTACACATATATTTAAAGATGAATGGTGAGTTGTGTCCTATATTTCTCTAAAATGCATTGGTTAAATGTTTATATATATCATGAGGTAAGTATTCATGAGTATATTTTAGTTACTCATATGCATGTGGGATGATAATTTGGCTAATGAATGCAATTTTCCCTATACCAATGTTTCTATCATATTTATATTTTATCTTGATGTTATAATCTCATGGATCATTTTTATTGGATAATGTTTATACAAACTTTTAATTCATGAATTTTCTAATTGGGACATTATTTTTGATCTATGCATTATTGGGTATAACATTATTATGTATCCCAATTACAATCATATTCTCACCTTATACTCAAATGTTATGATGTTTTATGATTTCCAATGCTAAACCTTATTATGAATATTAAACTAAATATTTCTTATGTTTCAATTCCCTATGGTTTTAAAAATTACTGTAACATATAAGAATCAAAGAAGGTTATTCAGTTTTGTTTAATTATTTTTAAATTTTCACAGGTTTTGTAAAATATGTTTCTTTTGTATCTGGTACTTAAAGATACTAAAACAAAGGGTTCTATAATATGTGTGATATTATTTTAAGATGTAATATTAGTGTTATTTTTTCATGTTTATGCTGGATAATATCACATGGTATCAATTCAAATTTGAAAAATAATGTGTTTCTATAATCATACCTAGTATTGTGGGTTTACAGGACCTCAACTAGTATCAAAGGAGTGTTTAGTTATTTATAGGACTATACTAGTTATTTTTAATTAGGATAATATAATATTAGTGAATAATATAGGGATAAGTCTCAGCTATAAGTCTAAGGATAGGATAATATCCTAATGTTTTGGTAAAGTATATATTTTATAGTTCTCTAAGTTATGTAATCTCTACATCGATACTAAAAGTTGATTCAGGAACTAAAAGAGATGTACCTAAAGGAAATATTACTAAAAATGGTGGATTGGGTATTAAAATGATTTTCACCATGTGAATTATATATTGTCATAACCCCACACCGAGGTTGAAACTCCCTGGGGGATATGCTGTGGTTAATTTGCATTTTCTCAAATGAACCATTATGAATGATTGGAGTATAATGTCCATAAATTTGTTTATAGAATCAAATAGAAAAATGGATATAATTAAAAATGTATTTAATAAATGGAGTTACATGTTTAATTGAAATAATCATATATTAAAAAAGATAGTTTCATATTGGAATAAATCATTAGATTTATGTATTTATATTCATATTTTGGATATTATCATAACCATTTTTTATAGTATTTGGTTTCAATAAGATCATGAAAATGAATCTATGATATGTATGTATCTATAAACAAATATACAATATAACCGATCATAGGAGCATATGTTAATTGTTGAGAATCATAGCATAAGTCAGTTATCTTGAAATATGTGTTTTTTCTAGTCTTACCTTAAGTACTAAGGTTGATATCATATTAAAAAGTAAATATTGATAATATTATATATATTCATTAATGATTTGTATTTATTTATGATATTTTTTTATATTCTAAAAAGTATGAGGATTATTTGAAACATCAATGTATTTATCATTAGTATTTTTCTATAAAAGTGAAGAAACATAAATTAAATTGTATTAATAACATTAAAATGTGATTTTTTCCAAATTTATATTTTATAATAAATCTATTGAATAACAGATGATTTAAGAATGGATAAATCCTAGGATTAATATACACTTGATGTTGAGATATTAAAGGTTTATTTATTTGGAAAAAAATAAATTATGTTAGATAGTATTAGTATCCTTCTAATTGATAACTGAATATTGATATTTCTGTTGTATTTTAAATCATTTTTGGAATTCCAATATATATTAAATAGTTTTTGACATTAAGAACTAGTGTTTATTATTATCACGGCTCTAAAATAGTGTTAATTAATTGAAGAATATATGTTTTCGCTAAGGTTTAATGTCATGGGTATTGATATAATGTTGGGAAAGGTAATTTTTGGAGAATTTATGATTATGGTAAACACATAATTTGGTATATGAGTGTATAAAAGATTAATGATGTTTAATGGAAGATAATTAAAAAAATATTTACTAAGAGTTTATGAAAGATGTGATATTATAAGATATATGTGGAATAATAAATCTGTTAAGAATATCCTTTTCTAATTTTATTAGTGAGTAATAATTTAAATATTGAAGAGGAAATTTATTTAATGTGTATAATTTAATTACCAGATATTTGACACACTTTTAATTAATAGTATTTTTAATAGCTTGTGTCCAAAAAACAATGATCTAAGGCATCACATGACAAAAAAACACCACATATTAAAATTACATGGAAAATATAATCAATAAAAGATTACTCGAAAATAATAAGCTACACTAATTACATATTAATTTTTTATTTGATTAATATTTTAAAAAGGATTACTCTTAAAGAATTATTTTAAAATGATATTATATTTTACCATAATAAATTAAATTTTTCATAAATAAAAGATTATTATAATTGATAATATATATATTTATAAACTATAATTTCAATATTTATAATATTTTTATATTTATATGAAATAATTTGAAATATAATTCAAATACTAAAAATTCATTTTTCAATAAAAATAATTTTTCTTAATATACTTTATTTTCATTTATATTACAAATATATAAGTATAATAATTTTAATTGGAAAATGATAACATCATTTTTGAGTTAATAATTTCAAAATTATCTTAGTGTTAATTATTAATATTTTTCTTCAAATAATTTATTTTTAAGGTAATAGTTAAAAGTATAGTTTTTACTAAAATTTTAGCATTTATGACGTTATGAAGATGTAATTACAAAAGAAAATACTTTTTTTATAATATAAAATTTATTTATAGAGTATATCTATATTTGATTAAATATTATTATGAATTTATAAATCATATATTTAACAAATTCTATAATATTTTCCAATAAAAAACATTTCTAATGTTTTATTTTAATTTAATATTATTTTTTAATAACTCAATGTTTTATTTATTTTAAGGAAACATAAAATTTAGTATATATAATAATCTAGTTTACATCATTTAAATAAATGACATTGAGAATTTAATCATACACATAATTTTTATGATTAAAAATACATTTTTCATCAAAAACATATTTTTTTGTGTCACATGTTCTATGGTTAATATTAACTTTTATCACACAAATATGTTTTTTATGTTAAAATGAATTTCAATTTTCCAATAATTTGGTAAAAATTATTTTATAAGGGCCATTATATTTTAGGAAATTAAATTAAATTACTCATGTAAAAATTAGTTAAAATGGTAAAACTATGAATGGTAAAATTGAGAGTTTTGAGAGAGAAGGTCTTAAAAACATGTTTAAAACATGTGTAAAGATGAATTGTTGATGTATTATAATAAATATTTCATAAAAAATCCATTATAAACCATAGTGGAGTGTTCTTAAAAGGTGAATCATATACTCTCTTTTAATAAATTTATAATATTTACAAAAATACAATTTCCAATGCCTATAAAAGGAACCTCTCACTACCCCTTCAATACCCCACTAAAAATCCTATTTTCCCCTTGAATATATAATATTTCTCATTCCCATAGAATCCTATTTCTTTTCCTTAAGGACGTTTTCACATTATATTGTCATAACACCTCGATTTATATAGAGTCTTCCAAGGGGAAACCCAAGTCCTCACCATGACTACTTCCCACATAATTTCTCTCCCTTTCATTATCAATTTCCATAATGTAATTTTTAAATTACATATATTATTACTTTAGTATTTTTCATTCTTTATTAAATTTCTAAGTTAAAAAATACTAACAATCATTTAAATTTTCCATTTAAAAAAAAATGAAACTGCCTTCCATGTGTTTTGCGAACTACTACCTCTACAAAGAAAATTCTTCCATTTTTTACCACTGCCTCTTATCACTGTTTATAAGGATGAAAATAGAGAATAACATGAAATATTTTTTTATGAAGATAAAATTATATTCCACCTTCATTATATATCATTTTTTGAGTAATTATAATGTTAATAATCCATTATGGGGGTCTACAACCTCGTTGAAATAAGATATTTCATTTTTCAATTAGTTTAATTCTTATTAAATAATATTTCATAAAATATGATTAACTTATTAAAAAATATATAATTAGTCTTATTATTATTATTTAAGAATTATATTATTCTTGTAACAGCTTGACCCTAGTGCCACGCTATGGTGCCCCGAGCTGTTTCACCACATGACCTCCTGCATGCCTCCCCAAACGCTAAAGGATTCAGACTAGCAGTGGGGGTACGGTAAGACATTCATGGGGTGAATATACCCACATTTTTTAGAATAAAACACCATTAGAAGAAAATTTAAAAAACCCGAAAGCATATATAACCTGAACAATACTCTTTTCAGAATATAACCAAATCGAAAACACAATAATCAACTAAAGGGAAAACATTCTATGTCAAAATAAGTTCTATGTGTCAATAATGAATATGAAAATAAAGAGACTATGACGAACCAAATAGGTTCGGAAGCATTTCCAGTTCCGTCCCCCAAAATCAATCTCCAATAATCCACATATCTCATGAACCCTTCCCTTACCTAGTATAGTAACAATATAATGTATTAGGGTTTCGATAAGGCAGCCCATATATAATGTGACTGAAATTAAGTATGTCACCACAAAAAGTTTCTAAAACGAGTCCAGTCAAAATATAGTGCATAAAATTTGATAAAAAAATAATTACAATACAATAACAAATATTTTATCACATTTTCATTTATTATTATCTAACAACATTAAATTCAGGGTTCCCAATGATTCACGTACCTCAATACTTACTTCATCTCATACCAAAGTCAGAAGAATTACCAAGGTAATATCATATCATAATACTAGATTCATGCCAAAGATTGAAGTATTAAAAGGCTTTATGATATCTGGATACCTAATTATAATCATTCTAGAGTTCAAATATTCTAGTGTGAGGCCATAACTAGGAGTGCCATTATTTATATTTGTTAATTTCATATTTATAAGACACATTTCCAATGTTACAAATATAAAAAATGTAATTAAGATGATAAGTTACCATGATTACCCTTCAATAGAATAACCATGTTCCCATTCTCTTTACTCGTAACCATAGTGGCCCTGTTACCATATATTATTTACATTACAATACTACAAAAATGGGCAAGAGAAGTGCTTCAATTTTATCATCACTAAAAAAAGAGCTGATAAATTCCACCTTTATCAGCGCTTCTTTTAGTAGCACTGATAAAGGGGTGATTTATCAGCGCTTTTCCCGAGCGGTGATAAATGTTAAGTTTCAAAAAAAATTAATGAAAAATAATATGTTGTTATATAAGTATATTTATATTGATATATATAAAATATATATTTTTTAAATATGTTATAGATACGTATAAATAGACTATTATATTTAATATATAAGAAATTTAGTAAAAATGGCTTCAGAATATTTTAAACAAATATTATTAATTAATAATTTTCTAATTATTATCGATTAAAAATAATTTAATAACAATTTGAGGACACAAAAAATCAAAACAATTAATAAAAGATCTAAAATATGTTGAAAATGTAACTCAAACTTCAAATGGCCATAACATTTGATCCGGGTGTCCGTTTGAGCTTTACAACATATCAAATCGAAGCCTGTAATGATATCTACATGTTTAAGACCTAGGAAAAGCCTCTATCACAATTTTATAGCACAAAAAAGGCCCATAAGCCCAGTAAAACTGAGTTATTAGTCGGGATACCCCAATTTTTGAACATTCAAACAAGTATAACTTCTGATCCGGATTTCTGTTAGGCCTCTACCACATATCATATATAAGATTGTTTCATTTTATTCAATTTTACTGGTTGTGGAGTAAAAAAGGAATTCTAGATTATAATTTATGGTCGTTTTAACATTCTATGGCTTTTCAAATACACATATATATGTATTTATTCATAAATATATATGTGTATGTGTGTGTGTGGGTGTCTATGTGTGTGTTTGTGTGTTTTATAAATGTATATATGTATGCATTTATTTATTTACTTATAAACACACATCAAAAACATATTTCTTGATAAAATTTATTTAAAACTAATCTTATAGGTACGTTCTATGGCTTTTCAAATACACATATATATGTATTTATTCATAAATATATATGTGTTTGTGTGTGTGTGTCTGTGAGTTGTATATATCTATGTATGTATGTATATATTTATTTATAAAAACACATAAAAAACATATTTTTTCCAAAATGTATTTAAAACTAGTCTTATAAGTATATATTAATATACAAATAAATATACGTATAAAAATTATAACTAAATATATAAATATAAATATATTAATATAAGAATTAATATATATATATATATACTAATATATGAATAAATAAATATATATATATTAATATGAATCTGTATAAATATATGAATAAATATAACTATATATATAGATATATCTTTAAATAGAGAACAAAATGAAATGGCTTAGTGGTAAAGGTGCAACTGTGAAATGGGGGAGGTCCTGGGTTCGAGTTCGGGTGGAAGCGAAGGGGGTGTGCCTGTATGAGGATGCGCGTGAAGGGCAGCACACGGGAGACCTCATAGCACTGATAAAGGTGGTGTGAAGCACTGATAAAATCACTCCCCACATTATTATTATTTTTTAATTTTTTTGACATTTATCAGCACTTTTTAAAAAGTGCTGATAAAGGCCCCTTTTATTAGTGCTAAAAAAAGCACTGATAAAGGGGTCTTTTATAAGCACTGATAAAAGTAGCCTTTATCAGCGCTTTTCGGAGCGCTGATAAAAGGGACCCCCCTATATTAGCACTATGCTTTACAGTGCTTTTTCAGTGCTGTTAAATCCCGTTTTGAGGGCTGATATAGGCCATTTTTGTAGTAGTGTTAGAATGACCATGTTCCCATTCTATATTCTCATAATTACAATGACCATGTTACCATGTATACTTCATATTGGAATGACCATTTTCCCATTCTCTTACTCATAAGTATGATCAACATGTTACCATTTGTACATCTAAATTTATAATGACCATGTTTCCATTCACAAACACATAACTAATTAATCAATTAATTATCTACCTCAATTCCCTTACTAATTAAAAAATTAGTTAAATACATCAAATAAATTAATTAACAAAGCAATTAACAAAATTGATCAATTTCATTAAATAATTAACCATTATCACAACTCATATCCGATTAATAATTTTCCAAAAATTAATCATCTCATTATAAATATTAACTCATCATAATAAATCCCACAATTAATTATCTTGATCCTAATCCCAAATCACACAATTAATTCGAAATTAATTATCCCAACTTAGAAATTCGATATCTCATAATTAATTTCCCAATTACTTATCAAGATTACAGCCCCTACCTCTTATAACCAATTTCCAAAAATTAATTATCTAACTAGGAATCCCCTTAGTCTCATGATAAATTCCCCAAATTAATCGCCAAGTTCAATAAGGCATCGATAACTACAGGGGACAATATAATAAACCTAATTCAAGAAAATAAATTGCTAAAGGATGCTAAAAATTCTACAATCTTTCATATACATATCAAATTCAAAACTATAGGTATTATGTTTAGACCACCCATCTCGATTCATTGATGGATGTTTGCCCAATGAAAATCCCCAAAATCCGACCAACACAATGATGTAGATACGAGACTATAGATATAAATCCTTAAATAAAGATATAAAAGTATCAAGATCTAATCAATCTAAATATAGATATAATATTATAGATATAGATCTCTCCACATATATTTCGATTTCAAGAAATAGTGGATAAACTTTACCAACAGATCAAGATAAGAATACAGAATGATTGGGATAGGCATCGAGATGAAATAAATTTACTAGGGGAAAAGAATATCTTCTATTAAGGATTTTAATATTTCAGAACACAGGTCCAATGGCCTTGAAACCCATTTGATGTTCTCTAGGATCATCCAAAATACATCAAGCCTGACCCTAGGTCAAAATGGGGGTTTTTTAGAGGTTCTGATAATTTTTACAATAAATTTTGGATGAAATAAAACCGTGCAAATGGTTTTCCCTGACAGGGGGCACATGGTTAAGGAAATAGTGTGAAAACCATGAAGACCTCATAGTTCGGGGTCATATGGTTACCTGGGTTTATGTGTTCAGTTTGTAAAACTATGCGCAAACAGTGAATAAACACATTTCCTTGAGATTTCATAAAACAACACCCAATCAAACACCAAAACATATCTACGAACAAAGGTAGGTAAAATAAACCATAAGTACATGAAAAAATGCCTGAGATGAATCTAAAGAAGGTCAGACTCTTACAATCTCCCCACCTTATAAAAGATCATCCTCAAGTTTCACTCCCAAGCCATTTTAAGAATCTAAGTCAAAAATAGTGGGAAATTGAGCCCTCATATCTACCTCTCATTCTCAAGTTTCCTCTTGTACAAATCCATGTTTCCATAAAACATGAACTATTTGCACAATCATTCCTTGTAACACTTTCTCAGTATGATCAAACACACATACCATATTCTCCTTAAAGGACGAATCTATCTTAAGGTAATCCTCGTCGACATAGATAACATGAGACATGTTATAACGATACCATTATAGTTGTGATAGATGGAAACATCATGCATAACACTGTATTTATGTGGAAGAGCAAATTGGTATGCCAATGACCTGATTATCTTCACTCTCTCCAATGGTCCAACTGTCTTGGGCACTAACTTTCCATACCTCCGTATCATGTAGCGATCCAACCTTGGAGGCACTCAAAGGAACACATGATCACCCTCTGCAAACTCTAGGTTACTTCTCCTTCTATCAGCATATGACTTCTTCCTACTCTGAGCTATAGTCATACATGTCAGAATAAATTCTACCTGCTCTAACTCACTAGCCACTATCCAGAATAATGGTTATCTACATGCCCTATAATAAATATCCTTGTATAGTGCCATCAATATAGTTTGATGATAACTATTTTTATAGGTGAACTCCACTCAAGCCAAATGTTTTTCCCAAGATCCATCAAAGTCAGGCACACATGATCATAACATATCCCCAAGCACATATATAGTACATTCCAACTTCCCTTATTTTGGTGGGTGGAAACCCACACTCCACAAAACCTGTGTACCAAGGGAATTCTAAAAGTCCTTCCAAAAGTGTGATGTAAAGATTGAATCATTATTGGAAACTATAGTATGTGGCACTCAATGAAGACAGACAATCTCCCGAACAGTAAGTTCTCCCAACTGTTCCACTATAAAGGATTCCCTTAAAGGTACAAAATGTGATACCTTTTTTGGTCCAACCACAATGAACAAAATATATTCATTCTTCCTAAGTTTATTTAGAAGACCCACCATAATTTCCATGGTCACGTCATACCACTTCCATTCAAAAATTAGAAACGGTTGTAGTAATCCTCCAGGTCATTGATTATCTACCTTCACTTGTTGATAAGTGAAGAATCTTATCACAAACCCTATTATCTCCTTGTTAATTCCTGGCTACCCAATTTGGCATCTTAGCTCAGAGTAAATTTTGGTTATACCTAGATGCACCATCCACTTCAATTCATTAAATTCTTGCATGAGATCCTCTCGCATGCTCGTAGGTACTACAACTCGATTCTTCACATAGATGATCTCATCCTCATTTAACAACTATTCAGAAGATGTATCCACACCTTCATATCTTTTCCTCAAGTATAAGCACTCTATATCCCCATACTGTCTAGTCCTGATCCATCTCAAAATTGTATACTCCACTGTAATTGAATCCAGATCCATCGATTCCTTACTCTCATCAACCACCACATCCATTTTAGCTAACAATTTCCACACTTTCCAATCTACAGTTGAATCCTGAACCATTTGAGTTTATGTTTTCTTACTCAAGGCATCAACCACACTATTTCATTTCCCAACCATATATACTAGTTCAAAATGTAATGACTATATATAATCATCCCATATCTATTACTAGAGATTCAAATCATACCGTGAAACTATAAAATTCAAGCTCTTGTGATATGTATATACTATAAAATTTTCTCCAAAAATATGCTATCACCAAAACTTAATAGCATAGACCAATGTTTCCAACTAGAGTTCATGTGTAGGGTTATTCCATTCTAGAGGCCACAACTGCTGAGACCCATACACCATAACTCGATCTCCCAACATTAGCACAACTCCATGTTTGATCCCAGAAGAATAAAAAATAAATCATATACTCCTCACCAGAATAAGGAAGGATTAAAAATTTTACCGATGTTATGTTCTTTTTCAACTCTTAAAAATCTCTCTGACAAGACTCTGACCATTCAAAATTTACCCCCTTTTTTCAGTCCTGAAAGAGATGCTACCAAATGGGAAAAGTATTTTATAAATATTCTTGTAATATCCAACTAATCCCAAAAATATTCTTTTATCAAAAACATTCTTGGGATGATCCCAAGAAACCACTTCCTGGACCATCTCTGGGTCCACTGACACACCTTCTTCATAGAAGATTTTCCCCCAAGAACTTTACCTGATCAATCCAAAACAATCACATAGATAGTTTGACATATAACTGATTCTCTCTCAGTGTACTCACAAAGATATCAATATGTTGGGAATGATCATCATTCATCATGGAGTACCAGAAGATGTCATTCACACACACCACCACGAACTGATCTATATAAGGATGAATGGTATATTTCATTAAATCCATAAAAATTTCTGGTGCATTTGACAACCAAAACAGAATTATGGAAGAATCATAAAGTCCATACCATGTTCTGAAAGAATTCCATGGTATATCATAAGTCAGTACTATCACCTAATGATACCTTGATCTCAAATAGATCTTCTAAAACACACAAGATCCCTTCAACTGGTCAAACTGATCATCGATATGTGGTAGAAGATATCACTTATTCATATTCAATTGGCTGAACTTCTGATATTCTGCACATAGTAGTAAACTCCCATCACCCATATTTTTGAAAAAATGGTGATCCCCAAGGTGATTTACTTGGATGGAAAAATCCCTTATCCTCCAAATACTTCAACTGAGTATTATGTTCTTGAAGGTCATTTGGTTCCATTCTATACATTGTAATAGACACTAGCTCAGCCCTGGGTAAGATATCAATATTGAATTCTACATCTCTCTCAAGTGGTAACCCTGAAAATTCTTTTGGAAAGACATCATGAAACCATTCCACTATTTGTGCAAGGAAATCATTTCTAACCCCCCATCATCTAACAAAAGAAAAGTAAGTTGGGCTATAAGCTCTCCCATTTTTTGGGTAATTGGCCCTACTCGACTTTCATGGATATCCCACTCATGATGATGAATATAATTCTCACCCTTAAGAGATGTAAACGTAACCCACCTATGGTAATAGTCGATGTGAGCTCAGTATGTGACTATCCAGTCCATCCCCCTAATTAGGTCAAATCCTGTCATATCTAAAACCTAAATATCCCATAGGAAATGATATTTCCTGGTCTATAGTGAACATCCCTAGAAAATATAGATATATCTATATCTTACTTGCAATGGTGTATCTATAGTCATTGTCTGACTCAAGAAAACCACCGCTATGCTAAAACCTTCAACATGTTTTGGAGATTTAAAGGAATGATAGGAAGCAGTATCAAATAAGGCACTTGCTAAAGTAGAAGCTACTATAATAGTACCTCTCCCTGTTGATGGTTTTGCCTCAATATCCAACGGTATATAATGTACTGCATGTAATTGTGTGTCCCCTATTTCTTGTGATGTTTTCTGACAACCATGAGTAGCACCACTCTCCTAATGTGGGATATACTTCCTAGAAGCACCACATCCACTACCTCTACCATCATGGAAAGTAGAAATTCAACTGCCAGCTCTATATGGGGTAGAATATCTTCTTCCCACACTGTAAATATACCCAATCGCTCTTCCAGTACCAGTATATCACTGTAACCTACAAAACTTTTTTAGATGCCCCATATTTTCTCAAGATCAAAACTCTACTAGTGGTTAAGAAAAGTTTTGATGATAGTTTCCCAACCAACCAAATGGATGTTAGATCACTCTAGTAAGGTCCAGTACAAACCGAACCTCTGGTCAACGTAATCTGCTTCCCACTAACTTGGCTAAAGTTTTCATAATGGAACATTCTACTATTGGAAGTAACAAATACAGACCATCCAGTAATAAAAACCTATCCCTCACTAGAATCCTCTCTTAGGTTCCCTTAAACTTTGGGAGCCGGATACACAACTTTAGTAAGATTTTTCAGCATGAATATATTCACCTCATACTTAATCCCACACTTAATTCCATCTAGACATTGTTTCGCTATAGCTACCTCATCTCCTGGTAATGTTGGGTGAAGTCATTATAGATCCATGTAGAATTTATCATATTCCATCAATGACATGCTACCCTATGTCATATCAATGAACTCAGTATTTTTCTTTAGTATCAAAATCTGTAGATAAAAGTGTTCTAAGAACCTCTCTGAGAAGTCCTTCTATATCATACCATAAATCATTCCAGTTTGTGCCTGAATTTCCCACCAGTTCTTTACTAATCCCTATAGTATATATGTATCCATCTTGAACCAAAAATTAGCTAGGATCTTCAAACAGTAATTTGTTGTCTCTATAAAGTCATCCCATAATTCACCTCCATCAGTTCCACACTATCTTGTAAAAATTTTATGGTGTTGCAACTGATACTCCCTTGTCAACTCAAACATATATTTCACAATCCGTCAGGGGTCTATTTACATGATTTTCCTGTAGAGAGGAAATTTCTAAAGAAATTTATCCACTTCATCTTCATATGGAATGATCAGTACCTAAAGTTCCAAAACTAAAAAACATTCCTAGGCATGACCATCATTTATCACCTCACAAAGATTCATCGAGGCATACTCTCTACAATGAAAATCACACGTCTTAGGTCTCATAACATAACTTTATAACATTTATGTAAGATAAAATAATCAAAAAAAAATTCTACCCACCTCGACACATGGCCAAAACTGAGGTGCTGTCACTACCCTTAACCATCATACTCCCAGGTTTTGGTTAACAAGTGTATACACCCGATCACAATCAACTTTATCATTTAAAAACCAAATTATTCTCATTTAACATCATTTAAAAATATTTTTCCATTCATGTTACGCACCATTTTTTCATTATTATCTCATAAGGAAAAAATTTCTTTTTCAACAATTTACCCATAACCCGTTTCCCCATGCATTCCTAGAATGATGCATGTAACAGTAACCCTGAGTTCCTAGAATGATGCATGAATACTCAATGCTTGTTCCATCCTCCTCCATAAATCAATACTTAAAAATTCTCAGAAACATTAATCACATCACACAACAAAATTTTCACCCAAGGTGAAATAACATTCAAAAATAACAAAAAACAACAATAACAACAATAACAACAATCCCACCCTCAGTACATGGGATTTCCCCCATACATGGGTTTTAAACTCCCATGAATGAGATCCTCACAAATCCTTGAATCTTCCTAGTCTCCCATATTCCTTTCCCAAAATAGTTTTAAAAAATAATAAAAAACAAAACTAGACCTCTGATACCGGTTTGTAACATCTTGACTCGAGTTCCATGCTACAGTGCACCAAGACAGTTCTCCATATGACCTCAAGAACGCCTCCCCATACGGTAGAGGATTCTGACTTGTAGTGAGGGTTTGGTATGTTTTTCATGGAGAGACTATACCCTCATTTGTCATAGTAAAACACCAACGGAATGATATATAAAATTGTGGGAGAATATATAACCAAAACAAATACTCATTTGATAGGATAACCAAATGGGAAACACAACAATCAATTAATGGGAGAACATGCTATGTGAATATAAGTGTCATGTGTCTATAATGAAACAAAAAATAAAAGAAACTATGACTCCCCAATTGGGTTCTGATAAAAGTCGGGTTCCCTCCTCCAAGATCCAGCCCCAATTAGCCACCTATCCTAGTGCATTTCCATTACCTATTATGACAAAAATATTATCTATTCGAGTACGGATTAGGAAACCCAGATAGGGTGAGAGTACAAATCAGTAGGCCAACACCAATATTGTCTAAAAAAAATTCTAGTCAAAAGATAGTGCATGTAATTCTATAATAAAATATATAAAATGAAATAATAAACAATTTTTCACATTTTCATTTATTCTTATCGAACTACATTAACTCTAGAGTTCCCATGGATACCCATTCCTCAATAATAACTTCATATCAGTCCATATCCCAAAGGGTTCCCTAGGTAATAACATACCTTAATACTTAATTCATACCAAAAATAGAAGTATTCAATTGTGGTATGAAATCTCTATACCTGATTTGACTCATGAAAGAGTTCAAATATTCTCGTGTGAGGCCATAACTCAGAGGACCATTACTTCCATACATTAATTTCATATTTATAAGACAAATTTTCAAAGTTACTAATATTAAAAATGTATGTAAAATTACCTTGTTACCATTATTACCCCTCAATAGAATGAACATGTTCCAATTATCTTTACTCATGTGCATAATGACCATGTTACCATTTATACTTGACATTAGAATGACCATGTTCCAATTCTCTTTACTCACATGTAGAATGGCCATGTTACCATGTATGAATCACATTATAATGACCATGTTCCCATTATATTATTGATAAGTATAAGGAAAATGTTACCATTTTTATTGAATAATTGAGAATGACCATGTTACCATTCATAATAACATAATTATTTAATAAATAAATTATCCACATAAATTCTCTTACTAATTCAACAATTAGTTAAATACATCAATTCCATTTGTTAAGACAATAATTAACTAAATACCTCAATCTCATTAATCAATTCATTAATTAATTAAAAATTATCCCAACTAATATCCCATAATTAAGTTTCCAGAATTAATCATCTCATTATAAATATAAACTCTTCATAATTAATCCCCCAATTAATTATCTTGACCAAAATCTCAAACCACAAAATTAATTCCCAATTAATTATCTCAACTTAGAAAAATCAATATCTCAAAATTAATTTTCAAACTAATTAATAATATTACAAACCCTATCACTTATAAATAATTTTAACAAATTATTTATCTAATAGGGAAGCACCTTAGTCTTATGAAAAATTCCCCAAATTAATCACTTATTTCTACAAGGATTCGATAACTAAATGAGTCAATCTAATAAACCCAATTCAAAGAAATAAATTGATAATGGATGCTATAAATTCTATAGTCTTGCATATACATATCGAATTTATAACTATGGGAATTAGATTTAGACCACCCACATCGACTCTTTGATGGATTTTTCCCCAAAAAAATCCCCAGAATCCGAGAAACACAACGAAGCAGATCAGATATTCCAGATCTAAATCCTTAAATAAAGATATCAAGATATCAAGATCTAATAAATCTAGATATTGATCTACAATGCTAGATCTATATCTCAACACATATATTTTTATATGAAGAAACAAAATATAATCTCCACAAAAAGATCAAGAGAAGATAAAGGAATGACCATGACATGCATTGAGATCAAATACTCTTACCGAGAGAAGAGAAAATATTTGATTCAGGATTTCAATCTTAAAAAATGGTGGCCGAACAAACTTGGAACCCCTTTATAAAGCTCTAGGATTGTCCAAAATACGTCAAGACCAAGGATTTGTTGAAATTAGGGTGTTTTATGGATTCAAGGAATTTTTAAAATTATTTTCAGATGAAATAAAACTACGCACATGGTTTCCCAAGAATGGGCTTATGGTTAGGGAAATAGTAAGCTAACTACGTAGACCTCACTATCTAGGGATACATGATTCCCTGGGTTTAGGTGCATGGTTTTCCAAACCATGTACAAACTGTGAAGAACTAAACTTTCCATAAACATTCAAAAAACCCCACACAAACACACCCAAAAACCTAACTCCGAACAAAGTTATGTATAAAAAACAAAATTACCTTAAAAAGTTCCCTAGTTGACCACAATGAAGGTTGGGATCTCACAATTCATAAATAATCCACTTTAATATTCAAAATCATCCTTAAATTATGGTATTTTATATTGAGCAAGTGTTGTTTTCAACAAAACATAATATTTTTATTTAAAAAAGGAGTTTATATTATTACTCTTCCTCTTTATGATAATTTTTATTCTCACAAATACCCTTAATTATTTTCTAATGATTTTATTTCTTAAGAATTTTTCAAGAATTTATCATTTTATTATACTCTTAAAATTATGGGAATTTATTAAAAAAGTATTCATATTTTGTCTGTTCTGGAAATACTGTTCATGCGCTACTTATTCGGAATCTGCTTAAGCGTGTTCTGGAAACACTGTTCATAACCTACGTGGATAAACGTAGCGTAAGGATATAAACCGTGTATACCTTTTGATATAAGGAAAATGTATGGTTAAACAACCATATGTTATCAGCAAAGTATGGAAGAATAACCCTATGTTAGGAAGGAACGCTACATTTTAGATATCAGAAAAGTAAGGAAGGAGAACCATACGTAAATAGTAAACGTTATGTTTGTTTATTAAATTTATGGTTCATCAACCTTATTTTTGTAAACAACCATATGTTCTTGGAAGAGTATGGATCGAGTAAAAGTATTGACCTTTTGCCGTATGTTTGAATATTGAAGAGAAAAGTATGGATGACCAACCCTATGTTTGGAATGATCCTTATGTTGTGAAACTTACGTTTGAAGGCTACGTCATCAAAATTACATTCAAATGATGCATAAAGTTCAACTTAACCTTACGTTTGGCGTCAGAGAATTTAAAGTTGATAATTTTATGTAATTGTCAATACGCTAATTAGTAGGTGGATTTCAAGCAAGATTTAAAGCTAATTTTAAAGTATGATTTTGACCGATTCAAAACGGGTTCATCAATCATTTGATAATCGAATTAAAAGGACATTTTTATGCTGAGTCTTCAGGGAAGTTACGACTACTCTGTAAATTAAATTGTTTGAATATCGTGAGTAAAAAAGCAAGTTTTGTGGATCTAATTTTGCCGGAAAAGTTTTTATCATTATTTTATATATATGGGTTTTTGAAACTACATAGATGATTATTGATTGTGTGTGATCATTTGATTATTAAAAAAAAGGAAAAACAGAGACTACTGAAACACACCGATCTACTGGTTCAAAAGGAGAATCAAAGCTCTGTTTGTTAAAGAGGAAGGAACACGATATAAGATTCACTTGTTCTACAATGAAGATCTACTGTAAATTTTCTACTGCAAAAGTTGTGAATTATATTTCTATATCTACTGCAATTGGATCGACTATGAAAATATCTTATTTGAAGATTATTATTTCTGAAGTTAACGATCTATCTACTATCAATTGCAAGCTGTTGCAATTCTGAAGAATATCTGGAAAGTATTTTTAGAATATTAAAATATTTATTTTCTATTATTGAGTGACCAGCTTCTTGTACTAAGCTGAGTAGGTTCGTGTTTGAACCAGAAGGATTTTCTCTGCCTTAGATTGTAAAGGTGTCAACCTCTTATACCCAGTTGTGAACCAGTCTATTGAAACGAGGCCTAGATAGTGAAAATCACCAAGATCGTGGAGTAGAGAATTGGTGTAGTGGACTAGGGGCCTTCTGTTCCCTGAACCACTATACATATTGTGTTTCTGCTATTTAAATTTCTGTTGCATCATTTTATTTGATTAAAGTTAAAAAGGCAGAACAAAATCTCGTAATGATTTTTGAAAAGACACAATTCACCCCCCCTCTTGTGTATATTTTGTGTAATCCATTCGAAAAATTGGTTTCAGAGGTTTAGCATTCTGATAATGCTTTAACAAGATGAATGTGATTATACACAGATCAAGATGACTGATACAAGAGAGGAAATGTCTATGGTCAGAGCCCCATACTTCAATGGGGAAAACTATGGATGATGGAAGTCGTGAATGATTATCTATCTTAAAAATCTTGGATATAGAGTCTATGCTAAGATTCTGACTCCATATGAAATACCATAAAAATCTGAAAAATGGAGTGCAGCTACTAAAGATGATTATGACATGAACTCGAAGGCAATGGATGCAATTATATGTGGTCTCGGACCTGATGAGTTTAACAGAGTATCTCAATGCCCAACAACATATGAAATGTGGAAAACTATTGTTGTTGCTTACGAAGGAACTAAAAATATCAGGGAAATAAGATATGCAATTGCTAAGCTTAAATTTGATACATTCAGAATGGTTGAAGGTGAGAGTATTACTCAAATGAATGGAAGATTGACAAAGATTGTCAAAAACATAACTGCCTTGGGAGTTCCCATTAAGAAAGCTGATCAAGATTTAAAATTATTAAGAGTACAGCCTATAAAATGGAATGGAATCTCTGCAGCAATCAGACAGTTGTCACCTGTCAAAGATTTAACCATGGGAGAACTAATTGGAAGATTAATGATGTATGAAGATGAGATGGAAGTTGAAGCTAATGAACATAAAGTTTTTATCAAAAGAGATGATACTGCCTTGAATGTATCATCATAGAGAAAAAATAGAAAGATGAAGAAAAATGTAAAAGAGAAGTCAGAGAGTTTTGATTTATCTAATTCTGATATGGAATTGGCTCAGCTAGCCCAAATATTCACAAAATTCTATAGAAAGAAGGACTTCATAAAATACTTCAAAAAGGATGACAAGGAAATCAAATGCTATTAATGCAAGAAAATGGGGAATATCAGACCTGACCGTCCTCATCTAAAAGAAGGAAAAAGATAGAAATTTTTCAAAAAAATGACTATTCGAATAAGGAGAAGAAAGTCATGAAAGCTATATGGAGTGTATCTGAAAACTCCAGTAGTACTTGTCAATCAGACTCAGAGAAGGAGGAATCAAATCTGAAAGCCAACATGTGTTTTATTGAAGGAACAGATGAGGTAAAATCTTACTACTCTTATGATTCTAGTTCTGAATCTTATTACTCCAATGAAAAACTTACAGCCTACTGCAATATGCTTGAAAAAAAATATGACTCTCTATTTAAGAAGCATAAGTCTTTAAATAATATTCATAAGTCCATTTCTGATAATAGTGATACAATGCTGACACAATATAAGGATTTAACTAAAAAATTTGATTCAATTAATTCTAACAATACAGATTATGAATCAAAGATAAAATCACTGCAAACTAAAGTAGAAACTTATAAAACTGTAGCGCTTGTTTTTACTAAAGGATAAAATACTTTAAATAAAATTCAGGGGAAAAATAACATTAAAAAGGAGAGATTTGGAATTGGCTGTAAAGGTGAAAAACCCAAGCTGTACAAAAACTATTTTATTCCACGTGAAAAAAGACTAAATTGTAATTACTGTTGAATAAGGGGACATATTTCTAAAAACCGTTTCTTAAGACAACCCCAAATAAGTGGCATTAAGAAATATTTTGTATCAAATGATCTATTTGACTCATGTGAAATTAAGAAAACAAAGCTAGTCTGGATTCCCGGAACATTGCTAGCTAACACTACGGGAACCAAAAAAATATGGGTATCAAAGCTATCTGTGTATATTTCTTTGCAGGGAGCATGTCACAAGATCAAAAAGAACATATGGTATATGTAAAGTGGATTCTCAAGACATATGACTGGAAACTCATAGAATTTATCCACACTCACTCAAAAATATGGTTGACATGTCACTTTTGGTGATAATGCCAAAAGAAAAATCATTGGAATTGGAACAGTTGGAGATCCAGAAGTTGTCTCAATTAATAAAGTACTTTTTTACAAGGACTGAAACAAAATATGATAAGTATCTCTCAACTATGTGATGATGGTTATGTTGTTGATTTTTCTAACAATTGACGTTCTATTTTCAAAAATAAATTGCTTAAATTTAGAGCACCAAGAACTGATAATGTGTATACCCTGGATTTAAATTCCTTGTGTAAACACCAATTAAATTGGTTAACTGCTAAAATAAATAAATCCTAGATCTGGCATAGGATAGTTGGACATTGTAATGTATATGTTTTAAATAAGTTATCTAAGAAACATTTAGTTTCTGATTTACCTAGTCTCATATTTTAATGTGACAGATTCGGTGATGCATGTCAACATGGCAAGCAACACAAATCATCCTTCAAATCTGTTAACAAAATTGCAACATCTAAACCTCTAGAACATATTCATATGGATTTGTTTGGACCTTATAGAGTAGAAATCTTGTCTAGTAAATTATATGTATATGTTTTAGTTGATTACTATACTAGATTTACTTGATTTTCTTTTTGAAATTTAAAAATGACGCTTTTACATTATTTGAAAGTTTTTGTAGAGCTGTTTAAAATGAAAAATATTTTAAAATAATATCATTAAGAAGTGATTGTGGTGGAGAATTTGAGAATCATGAATTTAATTCCTTCTACTAAAATATGGGTATTAAACACACCTTCTCTCAACCTAGAACACCTCAACAAAATGGAATTGTTGAAAGAAGAAATAGGACTATTTAGGAAATGGCTAGGACTATGTTAAATGAATATAGCCTTCCTGCCTACTTTTGGGTAGAAGCTATAAGCACAGCCTGATTTATAATGAATAGAGTCATAATTAGACCTCTATTGAAAAAGACACCCTATGAACTTTTGAATAACAGAAAACCTAAAGTTAACTACTTATAGGTTTTTGGATGCAAGGTTTACATCTTAAACACCAAGGATAATCTTGGTAAGTTCCATCCAAAATCTGATGAAATAATTTTCATAGGATATTCAGCTACCTACAAAGTTTGTATTATCTATAATAATAAGTCAAGGATTATTGAAGAATCAGTTCATGTGAAATTTGATGAATCTGATCCCTTTGAGAAAAGGACATATCAAATGGATGAATCTGACACTAATGATAACATGAGACTTGATAAATTGAAAAATGATTTTAAAAAAGATATAAATAAAACTTAGTCTAGTTCAGAAGAACATGATATTGAAAAACCTATAAGTGTGTTTTGTAGACAAACAAGAACCCTAAAGAATCACCATTTAGAAACTATAATAACGAACTTTGATACAGAAATAAAAACTAGAATAAATATAGGAAATCTTGTAGAATTATCTACCTTTCTATCCCAATTTCAACACAAGTCTATAGAATAAGCTTTAGATGATGAAAGATGGATGATAGCAATGAAAGAAGAATTAAACCAGTTCAAAAGAAATGAATTCTGGGAATTAGTTGAAAGACCACATAACTATCCAGTGACAAGAACCAAATGGGTCTTTAGAAATAAGCAAGATAATCGAGGAATAATAACTAGAAATAAAGCTATACTTGTAGCCAATGTATATAATCATGAAGAAGGTATAGATTATGATGAAACCTTTGTACCTGTAGCCAGACTAGAAGCCATTAGAATCCTCTTATCCTATGCATCTCATATGAATATTAAATTATTTCATATGGATGTTAAGTCTGCCTTTTTAAATGGTTATTTAATAGAGGATGTTTATGTTGAAAAACCCCTGGTTTTTAAAATTTTCAAAAACCAGATTCTATTTTTAAACTTACTGAAGCTCTCTATGGACTTAAACAAGAACCTAGTGTTTGGTATGAAAGATTAAGATCTTTTATTTTAAAAAATGATTTTATTGTTGCAATGGAAGATCCAACACTGTTTAAGAAAAATGTGAATTCTAATTTTTTATTGGTTCAAATTTATGTTGATGATGTAAATTTTTAATCAACTAATAAAACCCTTTGTCATGATTTTTCAAAGTTAATGAAAAATGAATTTGAAATGAGTATGATGGGAGAACTAAATTTCTTTTTAGGACTTCAAATTTATCAAAATGTTTTTGGAAATTTTTTGAATCAAAGCAAACAAATTAATGATTTGTTGAAGAAATTTGGACTTGAAAGTTGCAAGACATATACAACTCCTATGTGTACTAATATAATACTTTAATTGGATGAAATAGGAAAATCAGTTGACAAAAAGTTATAGAGAGGTATTATTGGTAGTTTATTATATCTTACTGCTAGTAGTCCACATATAATGTATTTAGAATATCTTTGTGCAAAATTTCAATAAAATCCTAATGAATATCAATAAACTGCTGTTAAAAGATTTTTTAGATATTTAAAAGGAACTGTTTTTCAGTCTCTTATTTTTCCCAAAACTTCTGATTTTAATTTTATTTCATATTCAGATGCATAATTTGGGATTTTTATATTAGATAGGAAAATAACTTCAGGAACTTGTCACTTTTTACGAAAATATTTATTGTCATGGTCAAGTAACAAACAACATTCATTTGCCTAGTCAACAGCTGAGGCAGAGTATGTTTCTGCTGGTAGTTGATGTGCATAGGTGTTGTGGATGGAAAACACTCTTATGGACTTTTGAATAAATTTTAATAATACTCTTATTTTATGTGATAATACTTGTGCCATGAATATTTCAAAAAATCATATTAATCAATCTATAACTAAGCATATTGATATCAGACATCTGTTTCTAAGAGATCATGTTCTTAAAAAGGATATATCTTCAGAATTTGTAAGTACTGAAATTAAATTGGATGATATTTTTACTAAACCTCTTCCAACTGCAAGGTTTGATTTTATTAAGGGGGAGCAAGGTTTATTTTATTTTAGATAAAATTTTATTTTACTATAGTAGTTCTTTATTTTAATTCTACTTAAAATAATTTAGCTATTTTGTTTTTTAAACAGAATAAGTTCTTTTCCCTGGCAATCTATTTTATTTATTTTTAAATATATGTAATGATTATTAAAAACACGGGAATCAAGGTTGTCATAAACCCTTTCGACTTCTAAACTTTTTCATTTCCATCAAAACATTTTATAACCCAAAAACCACACCTCTGCTCGTCAACCCTAATCTTCGAACCTCTGAAACCCTAACCTTCAAACCTTCAGAGATTCTCATAGAGTTGGTAAGGACTAAAAGATTCAGTGAAGCTAAGACAATTAATGCCAATAGACAATGCTCTGAAGGAAGGAAAATCTTATAGGGAAAGGTAATAGATCTCAACTGGTTATTTCAGACAAATCTATTGTTGAAACAATAACTATCATTTCAGAACCTTGAACAGACGTTCAACAGTGAAAATACAGAATTTCTCTATGAGGTAGAACATAGATACTTCTTCAAATATGTATAGTTTAGTCTGGGAGATAATGAGGAGAGTATGCTAGCTAAGATAGAGGATAGGGATTTCTCAATCTCATCAGTATAAATTGTTCAGATTCTCAACTTCCCTCATGAGGGATTTTTTCATTATGATTTGAGAAATATTGGATATTCTATGCATAAATCAGAGGACATAATGTCGTTTCTCTTTGGTTTTAGGACTGTAAAAAAATTTATCAAGAATTTGGAGCCTGATCAGAGAATTTTGGTCAAATTTGTGTAAACAGGGATTACACCGAGGATGTTTGAGATGGAAAATATTTTATATCCTGATATGTATATAATGTACCTTTTTCTCAGTGATGTCAAACTCAATTTTCCTAGGTATATGGTTGGATACCTAAGATATTGTTGCTAGAGTGATGCCCGAATGAACTTTTATCCTTTTGGTCGATTCATTTCCAAGATGTTGCTTAAGAAGGACATGGTAAGACTGGTGGATTCCAGAGTACACTTTCATCACAGTAAAGTGTTTAATACTGGATCTTTAAGAAAGATTGGCTATTTCTGGAGTACTATCAAAGGAAAACTTTTTCCAGTAGGATCAGATGATGAATCAGATAGTGCTCAAGCTCAATCTGCAATGTCTAAAGAGGGAAAAGCTGAATTGAGAGTCAGCACTGCGAAAAGGAGTATCAGATTTGAAGTGGAAGAAACTGAGGAAGAAAAATTTTGGAGGGACTTTAAACTCAAATGAAAAGACCTGTGACTGAGGAACTTACTTCCCCTGATTTAACTATAAGATATTTAATCTCTTACAACTTTGTCATAGAAAAGGTTTTTGAACAACCTAAAGAACAGAATGTCACTATTACAGATCCTGATCATGAAATGATTGTAGTTGAAAGATCAGAACAACAGGTTTTAGCTGATGTTGTTGTTGTTCTTCAATAAGAAAATGATGCAGATCCTATTGAGGAAGGGGCCAGACCTCAGGAAACTCCAGAGGATACCATTTTAAATATTTTATTAAACGAAAAAATTGCAGATTTTCATGATGAGAATGCTTCTGAAGCTCACACAGAAGTTCTTCAAGAGTATTTTTCTATGGAAGAGTCTAAAAAGGATTCTGAAAAAAAATATGTGGACCAACCTACTCAGGACAAGGAGAAAGAAAAATCTGATGATGAATCATTACCTTTAGTACTACTACATCATATAGATCCTGAGAATGCGAATCAAGAACAGGGTGATTCTTGATTCATGGAATACGGAAGTTGAAGAATTTAAAAAAAGTTATCTCAACTGCAATGTGAGAATGATTCTATGAGAAGCACCGTAGCATCCGAATAGTTGAAATTTCACATGCGTAAGAAGAGTACTGTTTCAATACAAGAAGTTGAAATTTTTAAAGTGGATATGCTAAATGTTGTTTCCAAATTTAAATCTAAAATGGTTATGAAGTCATATTTCTGAGATCTTAAGTTTTTTATGGAGACACAATTTGCATCCATTGGAAATAGTGCTGCTAGTGGATCAGATACGTCACCTGATTTAATCAGAATATTTCAAGATATCACAACTGTAATGAGAAACATGAATGATAGGTTGCAAGATATTCAGTGAAACGGTGCTCCATAATCTGTTCTCTTAGATAATCATAAATTCTTAGTTGATCAGTTAACATCCAGTGAGCCAGGAATCCGCTATGTATTAGAAAAATTCACAGAGAATCTATATTTGTTTATGGAGAAAGAAGAAAGGATTCAAGAGTTTTCAGAGTCAATCTCATTGAATATATTCATATTACTCAAGAGGCCATATATATTATTATTCATCTTGGTGATAGATTAATGAAATGGTTGAGAGAACAGTTAAAAGAAATCATGTCTACAGTCTATAGAAGATAAACCCTACCTTTTCACTACAAAAAACCTTGATTTTTGTGTTTATCATCATTGTATCTATTTTTGACTTTTAATGATATTCTGTTTATTTCTTTATATTTTTTTTACTGTATTTATTTTGATATGACAGTACTCTAGATTTAATTATTGATAAATAGTTAAAAATATTCTTTACTTATGTTCAGTGCTACAATAATATGTTTTCTATTAAATATTCTATAATTCTTTTTGATATCACAAAAAGGGGGAGAAATTTTGAAAAACACAACATTTTATTTTACTGGGAGAAATTTGGATAAATACAACATATTTTATTTTGGGGGAGTAATTCATTTTATTTGGGAAAAATTATAACATGGATAAATTAAAGGGAGACATTAATATTTTATTTATCTTTTCAAAATTTCAAAACATTATGTAATTAATTTTACGTTAAGTTAATTTCATTAATTATTTCTTATGGTTTTTGTGATCATCAAAAAGGGGGAGATTGTTGAGAGGGTTTTGTTTTCAACAAACCATAATATTGTTATTTAAAGGGGGATTTTATATTATTACTCTATCTCTTTATGATAATTTTTATGCCCACAAATACCCTTAATTATTTTCTAATGATTTTATTTGTTATGCATTTTGCAGGAATTTATTATTTTATTTTACTCTTGAAATTACGGGAATTTATTACTAAATTATTCGTATTTAGCGTGTTCTGGAAACACTGTTCATGCGCTACTTATTCGGAATCTGCTTGAGCATGTTCTGGAAACACTGTTCATACCATATGTGGATAAACATAGCTTATGGATAAAAATCATGTATACTTTCTGAGATAAGGAAAAAGTATGGTTAAACATCCATACATTATCGGCAAAGTATGGAAGAAGAACCCTACATTAGGAAGGAACCCTACGTTTGGGATATCAGAAAAGTATAGAAGGAGAACCGTATGTAAATATCAAACATTACATTTGTTTCTCAAAAGTATGGTTCATCAACCTTACTTTTGTAAACAACCATACGTTATTGAAGAGTATGGATCAAGTAAAAGTATGGATCTTTTACCGTTTGTTTGAAAGTTGAAGAGAAAGGTATGGATGACCAACCCTACATTTGGAATGAAGCTTATGTTGTGAACTTTACGTTTGAAGGCTATGTCACCAACCTTACGTTTAGAGGACGCATACAGTTCAACTTCACCTTACATTTGGATTCGGAGAATTTAAAGTTGATATTTTTATACAACGGTCAATACGATGAATATTTGGTGGATTTCAAGCCAGATTAAAAGCAGATTTTAAAGTACAATTTTGACTGATTCAAAACCGTTTCATCAATGATTTGATAATCAAATTAAAAGGTGGTTTTTATGCCGAGTATTCAAGTAAGTTACGACTACTCTGTAAATTCAATTGTTTGAATATCGTGAGTAAAAGACGTCTTTTTTGGATCTAATTTTGCAGGAAATGTTTTTATTGTTATTTTATTTATATAGAATTTTCAAAAAACATCGATGATTATTGATCGTGTGTGATCATTTTATTATTCAAAAAAAAGGAAAAATAGAGACTACTGAAACACACCAATCTTCTGGTTTAAAAGGAGCGTCAAATCTCTGTTTGTTAAAGAGGAAGGAACACGATAGAAGATTCCCTTGTTCTATAATGAAGATCTACTGTAAATTTTCTATAGCTGAAGTTGTGAATTATATTTCAATATCTACTGCAACTGGATCGACTTAGAACATCTCTTATGTGAAGATTATTATTTCTGAAGGCGACGATTTATCTACTGTCAATTTCATGATGTTTCAATTGTAAAGAAAATCTGGAAAGTATTTTCAGAATACAAAAATCTTTTTTTCTATTCTTGAGTGACCAAGTTCTCGTACTAATCTGAGTAGGTTCGTGTTTGAACCAGAAGGCTTTGTTTTTTCCTTTGATTGTAAAGGTTTCAACTACATGTACTCAGTTGTGAACCAATCTGTTGAAATGAGGACCAGATAGTGAAAATCACCATGCTCATGGAGTAGAGCATTGGTGGAGTGGACTAGGGGCCTTCTCTTCCCCGAACCACTATACATCTTGTGTTTCTACTATTTAAATTTTCGCTGCATCATTTTATCTGATTAATGTTAAAAAGGTAGAACACAATCTCATAAAGATTTTTGAAAGGACACAATTCACCCCCCTCTTGTGTATATTTGGTGTTATCCAATCCAACATTTTCATGTATGGCTCAGTCTAACCTCCCACTTGGGAAATGATGTACAATTATACCATGGAAGATTATGAGAACTGAATTAAGGATAAATTAAGATATATATAAGTAAAAAATATTTTATTTTGGTGATGGAATGGTTCCATTAATTTTAAAATCATTAATTAATATTCCAACATTTTTCCTGTAAAACTCAATAAAATATGATCCTGATCAATTTCACTGTAATAACTGAAGTTTTACTAAAATATCAATCCTTAAATAAATACAATGTTCTATAGATTTCTCAAAACCATACACCATAATCAATTGAATAAATATCATTTTATAGTAGCACTATAACTTATTGTTATAAACAATTGTAATGGAATTTTGATATATATATATATATATATCCGCATGTGTGTGTGTGTTTGTGCGTGTATAAAATAAAAAAAGTGCAGAAGAAAATAAAGTTCATATTAAATTTCAAATAAAGTAGTATAGTTAGAAAACTAGTAAAATATTTTTTTTCTAAAATTTAACAAATTTTAAAATATAATATATTTATCAAAATAAATTTTTAACAAATGCTTAATAAGTATTTTTTACGAAATGGGGGAAAAATAAATATATACCGAGATTCATTTATTTTCAAAAAGTAATTTTTTTTCTAAATTATATGTTTTTAATTAAAGTTAAAATTTATATGTTTTTAGATGATAATTTGATAAAATGGTATTAATTTTTTGATTTATCATCGTAATATTATATTTGAATTATTATTTTTTGTTTTTTTCCTAAATGAATGATTTTTTGGTGAATAGTATATAATACCAATTTTACAAATAACATGACTTTTACGAAAATATTATGATATAAGTAATAAGTAGAAATTAATGAAATTTTTTTATAATAATAAATATTAATTTAATAACAGAATTTATAATTATAATTTTTTTAATTTATAAACCCATATTTAACATTTTATAATAGAATATATATCTTTAAAAAATATGTTTCAATGAATTATAAATTTATTATTTAAAATATATTTTTCATAAATTTTTGAAACCAAATAAAATTATTTAGATTTAGTGAATTAGTATGTAGAAATTATATGAAAAAGGACCATTTTATTTTTAGGCCTAATAGATAAATGACATAGGTAAAAATATATTACCGTGGTAAAATATAAATTGGTAAAAGTAAAAATATAGGAGTAAATGACTTCAAACATGTTTAAAAAATGTGTTCAACTTATATTTGAGACATTATCAACCAACTGTCACTCAAAAACACTATTGTTTTCTATTTTTGTGACCATTTAACCTTGAATAGTCTTTTTCAATTTTTATTATTATAAAAGTTCCCATCCTCTTCATAATAAATGAACACTTCACCTTGTTATTTACCAACTATTTCAAAATATATATGATTGAAAAAAATCCCAATCCTATCCCAAACACCCTCTCAACATTCTATAAGGAATTTTCCTTCCAAAATTCCATGAACAGGTGCCTTGACATGTTAGTCAGGGGATATCATTCAACGGATAAAGGTAATATTCTCTATTAATATCTGATAAATCATTATTTTAATTATCCTATAATATTTTAAGTAAATACATATTACTAATACAATTAATTATTTATTGATGATATAATATTTATTAAAAATATATCCCCTTCACTTTTAAAATTGAATATGTCATCATACATATATGCACGCTACCGCATCCTTGACAGATATGTGTGATTTTTCTTCATAGATTTTCATGGTTGATTTATATGGGTAACTAATGGAAAAATATTATATTTAAAAAATTACAATGACTTTAAAATCATAATTTCATTTATTATTTACTTTATATTATATTGGAAATGAACATGTCACCCGTGCATACGCATTGGCTACACCCACCACTTGATGATATACTTCAATTTACATATCCACAAAACTTGGTTGACATAAAAAATATATTTAAAGTATAAAAATGATGTTTATAACACATATTAATATTTTTAAAGGTAATATTAGAAATTATATAAGATATACTAACCGTAAACCATCATAATAAATTTAATCGCCAAAGATGAACATATCATGGTACATTTCATAATCAAGGTAAATTTTATAAAAACCTATATAAGTGTATAAATTTTATAAAAATATAATAATAAAATACATACACCACTATAATTCTATATACAATGAAGTTATTATAAAATAAATTTAACCATGGTAAATATACCCAAAGTGTTATAGAGAAGTTGAAAAAACCTCCTAATGTAACCAATATATAGAAAAAATTTAAAAAATTAATAGAATATGATAATATATGAACAATAGAAAAATAATTATAAGCGAATAATATTACTAATATATTTCTTAATTAAATTAATTTTTTATTTAAGATGTTAGGCGCCATTTTAGAGTGAATTAGGACCATAAAAATGGATTCATGTACTCAATTTATGAATCATTGGTTCATTGTATTTATTACATGAATATAATATTCAAGATTTATTTGATCCTACCATTTCCCAAAATTATTTGGTGCTATCTATTTTTGTTTATTGAAAATATTCTTCAATATCAATAACTACATCATTGAAAATGCTTTTCCAAAAAGAAAGTATAACATTAGTCAAAATAACTGTAATTCTTACCAATATTTCTTTATCTTTCTTATCAAGGGTATTTCTATCAAAATTATTTTCTTTAAAGAAATAAAAATATGATTTATATTTTTTATTATTAATATTTTCTCTTACGATTTTTATGAAATTAAATTTTTTAAAAAGGTATCCAATGTGGGATTTCATTAAACTATGCTAAATGCTTAATTAATGCATTTATTTTCAATATTTTGCAATATTTTTTAATTAAATTGATTTTACTTGTTTAATTTATAGTATTTTTTATGTTTTTCTATTTATAATAACTTTTTCCAAATCCTTATCTTTCCCTTTTAAAAATATTTCTTAAATAATTTCCACATCATCTACTATACTAATATTTAAATTGTTTGGTAAAAAAAATTAATTTAAATTCTATTTTCCCTCCAAGGTTTATCACTAATGAAGTGATGTTTTGATCACCTTTTATATGTTATTATGATGTGATTATTTTTTTCAAATGTAGTTTTTGGTATCCCTTTGATTTCTTAATTTTATTTTATGTGATGTTTTGTGAATGGATTAAGAGAGACTTATTTTTCCATAGGTTATTTAATATTTGATTATGGTCGATTTTAAATGGCCCAAATATACATGGATGATGATGGGTGATGTTCTTTTTCTACCTCCAATGAATTATATTATGTTTATATATCTTGATATTATCAATCATATACATAATGAGTTTTTTACACTAAAATGGGTATAATTTATTTTCTTTCATTTTGAGGTATTAATATAATGTGTCTGTTTATATAGCCAAGGGAATAATTTAATATCATACAAAGGTTTTCATATGATAACATGTGTTCCACATTTCTACGCTTTTTATAAATTTATTCCCCATTTATTTAATGATTTTCATCTTAATTATATGCCATTTTTTCACGATTACACCTTATTTTTAAAGTATTCCACAATTTTATATTATGATGATATTTATAATGATAATTTAAATGTATATTATGCCACATGAAAAATTTTAATCTCCCTCAATGATCTAGTAATGTGATTTTTTTTCTCTATCATGTTTTATATTTATCATATATGGTCTTATAATATGCTATTATAATATTTACATCATCCTCATGTTCTCTATTATGTTTTTTTATCTAACTCATTATGATATGTTTCCCCCTTACAGAGTTATTGAGAAAACCACCTTCATATATTTATATACCCCATGTTTTGAAAAGGATTATATCATGTGAGATGTCTATAAATTGGTTTAACGATACATTAAAACGGAAAAAAGTTTCCATGCATTCTAAAAAAATATGTTTATATTGATAATATTAAATACACTAAGAAATTTTGTCCTTGGTTTGTGTGACAACATGTAAGAAATATTATTTGAATCATGTGATTAATTTATTATATAAGTAAAAATTGTCTAGGGACACTTCACTTCGAATCAAAGTAGGTATAGTTATTTATGTATATCTATTTAGTTTAATTTGGTTCTAGGGTTTGTAAACCTTATAAAACATTAAATATGAGTCTATTTATAGGACAAAATCTTGAAATTTTAGTAATGTAGAGGTTGTATGGATCATCTAGAAATTAAATCTCTGTCTAGATACTACAAGTAGATGTATGCTTCAAAACAGATGTACCCAAGGGTAATAACCCTAGAAATGGAAGATTAGGTACTAAATAAATAGTTACATGGTGACCAATAATGATTCATAATATAAGACATGATTGATACTATTGGAGGATATAGATTTTTTACTCACATTATTATTACAAACCATAATGTAGGATTTGATTATGATGTTACCTGTATATGATGGAGAAATAAATAGGAAAATTACCATTAATAACCTATATTGAAACATTGATATTCATAGGCCAATTTATTCATTTAATTTTTTAAATAATCCTTAGGATTTTAAATTTTCCTTATTAATATATTTACTAGTTTAGGCATAATAATCCACAATTTTTATTTAGTTAGGGTGATATAGAGGACCCAAATGTACTGAATTATTTATGGGGAAATAGACAATGTATATATTATCTCAATGATAAACCAAATGATATTGGTGCTAGAATGAAAAAAATACAAGGAAATGCTCATTAAACACTCTAAAGCTATGTGAAACAATCCAAATAATGATGATATTTAGAATGAACCAAGGAATGAGAAAATACTTCTTAGGTCATTTATCTGAAATAATCCACCATCATTAGTGGGTCTTCTAATTCATTGGATTTTGAGTTGTGGTTTAATGTAGAAGAATATATATTTTTCATTCCCAAGTTCTAAGAAATTGATATGATTGTTTTGGAAGTCTATATTATATAAGGTGATGTTTAAATGTAGTGGAGTATCATTAATAATATCATACAAAAGGAGAATTTAGACTCTATATAACATGAAGAGTTCAGGAAGATAATTTTCACTATGTATGTTACTTATAATCTTTTCACAAAATATTTTAGGATTTCATGGAAATAAAGTAAATTAGGAGGAATTTAATGGTTCATAAGATTTAAATTACAATATCTCATGGGGTGTGCCACAATTTTAATTTCTAATACTAAGAGAGATATTGAATTCTTATGTACTATCTTAAATCGTAGTATTATAAGGTAATACACAATAGAGACTTCAATATCTATGAAGATATTGTTCCTTGTGCACATAAGGTAAGGATGAAAACTATAATATCTCTATATTCTAGAGGATTGAAATGGAATGTGTGCTATCATTTAATAAAAAATCATAAAACAGATAGTGGGAATAAATTATGATTTTTATATGAAATTAATGTGGGATAATTCACATGGGTAATTTTCTTATGGGATTAGGGCTGTTTTTTAAGTGTGGTATGGCTAGACACCAAGAACAAAAATGTAAAAATAACTCTAATATGATGATTTACACAATATGAGAGAAGGATTTACGGACTAATTATCCACCAAAAATATAATTATTTTTGTGAAAGGTGTTTAGTCATTATGTAAATCAATTCTCCATCCCTCGGGATAATGAATAAATTAGGTCCTAGTAACCCCCTGAACTAAGGGAAAATATAAGCGCATTCATGATCACTACTATTAAGGAAGATCATGATAATGAAGTTATAAAATTTACAACAGATTTATTTTATATATCTACATATACATTTATTGATTTGTTTAATCACATTATTTTATATAACACATCGTTTTTAATAATGTTGAATCACCACAATAAGAAAAGGATATTAAACTATTACTAAAGAACCTAGGTGGAAAAAATGATTATGATTAAGATATTATAATTTAATCCAATTGATATTTCAAGAAAATTAATTACAGTAGATATAATTTCTCATTCATTGTATTATTTTTAAATTATATTAGTTATAGATTGACATTTATTTCATAAATCAAATATCAACTATTGAGTTTTTGAAATCCAATTTTATATCCCAAATCATTTTATTATCACATATCAATGATATGATGATTTTTAAATCCCCATGGATGAAAATTATATAATATTTTTCCTGATACCCAACATTGAGGGAATCATGAATACATTTTTTAGGGATGAAGTCAACACTGATGACATTAAAATTTTATAGGATTATAATGACATATTTATACATGAAAATCTATATCTTCATGTAGAGGGTGAGATTGAGTTTACGATAAAATTCATAACTAGATCCATTCCTATCTCAAATAACTTACATTGAATAGACCACATTGAAATTTTTTTATTTAATAAGTAACTACAACATATGTTTTAAAATGGTTTTATATTCCCTAGTGTTTCACCATAGGATTCACCAATCCTCATTAAAAAAAAGCATTGATCAATGCACCTTTTTAATGATTATCACGAGTATTAAAAAATGATAATTAACAATAGGTATCATCTACCTATATTAAACATATATTTTATCAACATAAAGGATCGAATAATTTTTAATATTTATTTTTGATCTAAAGATCATCTGTTAAGGGTTAAATTTAACGATATTTCAAATAGATCCTTCCATATGAGGCATGGAAAGTATAACTTTATTGTACTTAGCTTTTATAATATGAGTTATCCTGAGATCTTCATCAATATAATGAATATGGTTTTTACATACATACATGATCAATTTTTTGGTAGTTTTTATAGATGAAATTATTATATATTTAATGAGAAGGAAGATCTTTAAGATCATTTCTAGATTGTGTCAATGACCATAAAGGAAGATAAAATGTATTCTAAACTCTGTATGTGTGAATTATGTATGTACAGTGTACACTTAATAGGTCATGTAATCATAATAAATGGAATATATGTAAATCCATAAATGATGGATTTTTGTTAAGTAATGGACTAGATCGACTACTGTAATGAAGACACGTAATTTTCTTGGTTTAACAGGATATTACCGATGGATCGTGATAATCATTCCGATGAGATAAAATTAACATACCATGTTAAAATAATAGTGGGTGAGGTTACATTGGATTTAATAACGTGTAGAATGTTTTAGGGAGATAAAAAATAGGTTGAACTCCACCCCTGTAAAAACATTACCCTATATTGGGAAAGGGTTCGTAATATGCAATGATTATTTGAAACATATATTTCATTGTGTCCTCATCCCAAATAAATGAATCTTTCTTATGTTTTATTTAATTTAAAGACTCATGATGATAATTACCCAACACATGGTAAATATTTAGAGACATTGATCATTGAATTATAGATTTTGAGACATTATCTATAAAAAGAATAGTGTGATATATATACTAATAACAATAGGTTGAAATATATATTCACATAGGAGTTGAATAAAAACTAAAGGATATGGTTTAAATTGGTAAAATATTATTACTACGGAATAAATTACCACCCAACGAAGGTAAAAAAGGTGGATGATACACTGATAAAGAGAGACCATGTTAATTTATCCATGGTGAGGACCAAAAATACCTAATACCCATGGATTTTCATAGGATGAATCTTGATGTCATAATGGGAGGAGATAAATACAAAATTTCCCAATGGATTACTCAACCAACCATTCAATTAACGATCAATTAATCCTATAATGATTATGTAATGTGTAAAAAAAAGGAAAACCATGTTCCAGATTCAACTTTGATAAAGATGGATATATATATTTAAAACCCCAGAATGTGTCCCATCAAACCTAGAATTGAAAATTGAACATTTTTTCGATGTAGATATCTGAAACTTATCCATAAATTTTGAAAGTATGTTTATAAATTGAGATCTAATTTTTTTGAATTGGGTATATTTAAATGGATCCTTTATAATATGTTTCATGATCCTTGTTATGATAGAAAATAAACGATGAATTAAAATATAAAATGGGTATGTTGCAACCACTTACCATTTAAATTAGAAAATGAAAAAATGGAAATGTACTTCATCATATGACCACCCCCAAATGTCTAATGTTCATAATAGTATTTGGGTTTTAGTCAATCACCTAATGAATTCATCACACTTTATAGTAATAAAAGAATATTTTTCCATTTAAAAACACTCTAAAATATACATAAGGGATGTGGTGAGTATGAATGGAGTAACACAATAATTTATATATGATTGGTATTTGAGGTTTAACTCATGGTTTGGGAGAAGTATTGAAAAAAAATTGAGAAATATATTAGTTTTGACATTACATGTCATCCATAGATAAATGGTTAGTTTAATAGGACCATTATAACTCTAGAGGATATATAGAAATTTTGCTGATGGATTTCTAATGATATTTGGATCAGAAACTCACCCTAGTAGAGTTCTAAAATAATATATTTTCTATTATAAAATTCATATGAAACTATATGGTGATATTTTGGAGAAGAGATGTAAGACTCCCAAATGTGGGGATAAAGTGAGATATAAATATTTTATGTCATAACCATGTATAAGATATGAAAGTGAAGGTTCAAACTATTTAGAGACATATGAATGAGAAACAATATCGATCGAAGAGGTAGGTAGATAATCATTGATGAGATATAGAGTTAATTTTTTTATAATGATTTTTTTGAATATCTCAAAGGAGGTGGGTTATAAGACTCGGGAAGAAAGAGAAGCTAGGCACTAGATTCATTATTTTCGTTGAGATACCTGACTAATGTCCTACCACTAAATAGTCACTCTAGACCATTATCAACTGCATAATGTGTTCCACCTATCACTTTTGGGGATGTATATACAAGATCCATCACATATATTACATTCAAATGTTTTATAACTAGAAGAATACTTTATATATATAGAACAACTTGTGTATATCATGGATCAAAGAGACATGGTTTGGAGAAAAAAAGAACACCATTCTTTCTAATGTTCTGTACTGAAATAATAAGTCTTAAGGGGTTACATGCGAACTAGATGATGTGATGAGGGAATCATACCCTCAATTATTTCCTTTGATTAAAAATATTTTAATGATGAAATTATTTTTATGGGTGGTAAATTGTAATGACTAATGTTTTAATAAAATAGTCCTCCTTAAATAAATAATATTTTTGAAATCTTAATCTACATAAAACACTAAATCCAAATAAATATATAGATTTTAGAGGTAGGTATAGAATTTATAGGTACAAAAAGTGGTAGTTTAATTATGATATATATATATATATGTATATAAAATAAAATAAAATAAAAAATAATTTTAACTTACAATATTGACCAAACTAGTGTAGAAAAGAGTATAATATTTTTTTTAAAAAATTTTAAAAAATTTTCAAGTATAATATATTAATGCGAATAATGTATTGAAACTATTTTAATTAGTAATTAATTATACATGGGAGGAAAAATGTATACTACCCCAAAAGTTATTTCCCCAAAACAGTGTTTTTACTATATTTTGGTGTTTTAATTAAAAAAAATTATAAATTTAAGAAAATAATTTGAAAAAATTATCTTCATTTTGGATTTATTATGGATATATTATCTTAATATTTTTTTATTTTTACAAAAGAATTCTTTTAGGTGGTTAGGGAAAAATACCATTTTTACAAATAACATGAATTTTAAAAAAATATTTGTATTCAATAATTTTTTTTTGATTCATGAAACCATTTTATAAAGAATAATATATTTTTTATAAATGAAATAATAATTTAAAAAGTGTTCAGTTTAATTTTAAAATCCATATGTCACATTTTACATATAAGGTCATATTTTTTAAATGTTTTTAAATTATTAAAGAATTGTTATTCTAATTTTATTTTTTGTCACCATTATAAATTTAATATTATTAAAGGGATTTTAAATTTTTATCCAGTGGGTCCAAATTATGAGATTTGACCATTTTCTAGGAAAATATGATAAATTACATTGGTAAATATTATTTACCATGAAAAATGATAAAATTGTAAAATTAATAATTTATGAGTAAATAAACCAAAAAAAGTTTAAAATTTGTGTACCAATTTGTGGTTGATTCTTTTTCATCCAAAGATAACCCAACAATCATATTTTTTCTTATGCTGGAACCATTTACCCATTAATAGTGTTTTTATTTTTTATTATTAAAAAAGTGCACCTCTTCTCCATTATAAAAGAAACCCTTAACACATCCAATTCCCCACACTTTTTTAATTACAATGGATTGTTAAAAACGACGAATAATCCTCTACTTAGAACACTCATAATTTCCTAGAATCCTTTTCATTTCAAAGATTCCATTCATAGGTTCCTTAAGGCGTTACTCTTGGGATATAATCCAATGTAGAAAAGTAATATTTTCTACTAATATCACATAAATTATTCCTTTAATTTACACCACATTTAGAATATTTTCAATGTTATATTTAAATTAAAATATTATTACTAACATAATGAATTTTTGTTATGAAGATGTAATAAACATTAAATGCCTTATCCCATTCAACTAGAAAAATCAATACGTCGCCATGTGTGTATGAGGACTACCACCTCCACACCTGACATACCTAATGTTTATTCAACACCTTTCATGTAAGATTTAAAGGTGGTAATTAATGGTTTAATATTATATTTGTTACATCATTATAGATTTTAAATAATTTGAATATTTCATACTTTCATTCTATTTTATGCGGAATGAATATGTCGCACATGCATATGTAAGAACTTCTGCCTCAATGAGATGATGTACATCAATTTCCATAACCACATAGAGTAGTTGAAATTTAAAGAATATTATTTAATGTAAATTTTTTTATTAAAATATTAATATTATTTAAATTTAATATTATACATTCTATAAGTTATTAAAACACAAAATTTTCTTAACAAATTTATTCTTCCGTGATGAATATATCAGGTTACATTTTAAAAAATAATTTAATTATAAAAAACATATATAACTATTTAAATTTTATAAAATAATAATAATAAATGACATGAAACTATGTAGTTTTTTATATTATGATGTTATTCAACAACACACTTAACCATGTTCAATAAACAGAAAGTGTTACAGATAATTTGATTATAACACCTCAATTAACCGATATAAAAAAACTATTTAATAAAAGAATCAAATTTGATAAAAAACGAACCATGTAAAATTAAACAATGATGAATAACATCACTAATTAGGTTTTTAATAATTTATTATATTATTAATGAAGTTAGGAACAAATTCTTAACGATTCATGACCAGGGTAGGGGTTTCATAGAATACATTTCTAATTCATTGGGTCATATTGTTTCTCACATGAATATAATATTAATGAATTATTTGATCTTTCAATTCCGTTTATTTTATACAGTATTCCATATTTTTTTCTAGGTAAATTAATCTCTATTATTTATTACCACTTCTTTGGTAAAATGAATTCCAAATAAAAGTATAACATTGGTATGAATAACTCCCATTCTTACCCATTGATCTTTTTCATCCATGTTTCGTTTTACCCTATTAAATGTTTTTATTTAAATAAATAATTTTTTTAATTTTTATTATTCACTGTTTCACCCAGTGTTATTAAGTATTAAAGTATTTCATCTTCTCTATAAATTTTTTTCTTAAGAAATAATATAAAAAGCTTAATAAAGGAATAAATTTTCATTATTTTCAACTAAAATATTATTAAATTGATTTTATATGTTACATTATATTATTATGTATTTAAAAATCTTTAAAATAAATATTTTGACGTTTTAACTTTCCATTATAAAAATTTTTAATGCAATTTTCAATTCTTATTTTATAATAATATTTAATGGCTCTTGCGAAAACATTTGTATTGTCACTTATATTTTTTCTATAAGGTTCATAAATCACGATTTAATGCTTTGGTCACACTTTATATGTTATTTTTATGTTATTACTTTTGGAGAATGATATTTTTAATTTCATAAGATTTACTAATTTCATGTTATGTTATGTTTCCTGATTGTTTTAGGAAACCCTTTTTTCAAGAGTTCTTTCATATATGATTATAGTTTATTTTCAGTGGCATACATATGTATGGATGGATGTTGATTCATGTGGTCATATATAACCCTATAATTAATTGGTTTATGTTTATATCTCATGGATATTCAAGCATGTACATATTGATTTTTGTCACATAGGTGGGAATATTATGGGGTTGCACACATTTTCATGACTGTACATATTGTGTTTTTTCATAGGCATTGGTTTAATAGATTTTCTCACAAAGGATTTATTATTATCATATATTTGTAATTTTTATATGATGTATATCATTATATAACTTATTTACAAGATTCATTAAATTTTCCTAATATGATATATTTTTGTGATTACCCATTATTCTAAAATTAGTCCACACTTTTATATCATGATTACATGTTTTTATTATTATTAATTTGTATTTTAATTCGAACCATAACATATAAACTTCTTTAATAATCTAATTATAATCTTATTTAGCTATTTCTTTGTTTATGAAATGTCGCATTACCCAATTTCATGTTAGTCCCATCTCTAAACAAATTTTCATAATCAATTGGGTGCATCTTATGACTCCCAAGGGTGGAGAGATTTTTATAGGGAAAATGACCAACTATTTAGGGATGTATTGTATTTTATTAATGTCAAATGAGTATAAACATGTAATGACATGGTGGGGTTCTACGCATTTCCAATGAATTCCAAGGTTAGTTTTGGGTTTTGTGTAGAAATCAACTTCTTTTTCAATCTTCTAGGTATTTTCACACCTTGTAATGGGAGTACACAAAGTGTAATTTTCTCTAGGGTCATATAGTGAGATGAATATATAGTGTGAAGGATTACACATTGTGTAAATATTAAATTCCATGTAAATATTAAAAAGTTTATTTTAAATAAAAAAGTGATGAGTTTTTCGATATATGAGGACCCTGATACTTACACGACATGCATAGGGATTAAACGCCTTTTAAATGTCATGTACATGGGGTTTAGTGTTCCATTCGAGTGATATGTTTATTCATTTATCAATTTAACTCCCTATTCTCATCCTAGACCTCTCCTCTAGTGATTTTGAAGACCTACAAACCTTCAAAATCATTTCTTTCAGAGATTGACCATTATTGAAATTGTGTTGAGTTTCTCATAGTGAGTAAAAATTAATTAATATTATATTCTTCATTCATAGTTTGAAAACTTTCTTTTTTTGATTATATTAATTGATTCATGGTGATGTTTATATTGATTAATTTCATGATTTGTTGTTTTATATTGTTCCAGGGGCAATTTTCTTGTTCTTTATGGTGTGACAGGTGTGCGTTCATGAGGTATTTGTTCTTTTCCTCTTCTCTAATAACCCTTAAATTAATTTTAATCAATTTTGAGATGTTTGGATTTATTATATGACCTCTTTTTTTCATTATTGTGTTCTTTATTAGGGTGTATTCTATTGTGGGTGTGATCAACAAGATGTTTGAGGAAGTTAGTTCTATCTCCCGCCTATGTTTGATAACTTCATTGCTCTAGTTTCTAATTTTTATATTAAATTAAATTAAAATAATTTTTGACTTGATATGTGTGTTTGGAAATGTGTTGTGGGATAAAATATGGGTTTCCCTTCGTTTTCGTAAATGAAAATGGGGTTTCAAATTATTATGAATTGGTTTTATGAAATTGTTTACAAATCATGTTTTTGATGAAACAATGCGATGAATTAATTTAAAAAATAGTGAAACCTTGGGTAATTAGGTGGTTGTTATAGTAATAGGTATCATACAAGGTGAGGGGGAAGGGGGGTTTTCAATGGGTTTTCCACTTCTCCATAGGGATACTGTTTGGGGGGACTTATTATAACTTTTTGTGGGTTTACTTTTTTGGGTGTTCCTCTACTATCTAGAATGAATGAATATATCTAGAGACTTGATGTGTGTGATTTTATTTATTTACTTATGAGTGTCCTTGATATCCTGGACCTGTGTAGTCAGTAACATGATGTTATCTATGATTTGGAATATTATATTTTGATTTCACATCCCTGGATTTGGTATTATATGATGCATTCTTTATTTTTACTTGATATATATGTTTATATATATATATATATGAAATAATTTTAAAATGTCTTGGGTTCTTACATGAGAAATCATAATGGTGAGGAAATAAATTTTTTTGAATGATTTTGATAAAAACTGATAAACTGTAGATCATTCATTTTTTTCATTAAACTTGGGAAGACATAGATTAATTTTCACAGACTTGATAATGGAAGACTTAGGTGAGACCCACGTCAGATAGTTATCTCACACCCTACATAACCATTCAGTGACATGTAGACCTAGTTATGACTTTTGATTTAGAAAATGGTAATAAATCATAGTGATTTATAGAGTTTTCCTGTTAGCTGGGTTTGGGTATCTTGATGGTGAGATGGTGTAGGTTTTACCATGCTATCACTTTGATACTGTTGGAGTATATTTTTTTTGTTTTTTCATCCATTACTATTGAAATTGACTATTGGATATTTCTTTTCTACACTTTTAGTTGTCCCAATTTGGTGGTTCTCTTCGAGTTATGAAATATATATATTCATGATTTCTTCCATTGTTAATTTTTTCATGTTTATATATGTCATGTTATCTAATTCATGTTAGACAAAATCATTCCATTTTTTAATATTTTTTCCTAGGTGATAGATGCCAACCCCGGGGGATTGGTAATGCCCTTCAGTTATGTAGAAATTTGGCATGGGTACTAGTTTGTGAGGGTATCCGTGTTCAGTTTTTCACAGTTTTATATCAAATGTGGTTTGTCCTAAAGTTTACTTATCTTTTTATATTAGGTGGAATAAAGAAATTATTTTTAGAACATGATATTTAGGATGCGGTGAGTTCCTTCTAGCTCTTGTAATAACGAGACTCAAGTTATAAAGTAATGTTTTGATGTGCATAAATTTTTTTGGGTTCTTGAGTATAATATAAATTTTTTATTATGTTTTTTTAGGTTTGAAAAATAAATACTCTATTTTATGATCATTTAATCTATTTCATTATAAAATACTATGCCTTAGAGATGTTTCTATGTGTTCTTTAATAGGGTGCTACAGAATATCCTCAAGGGAATCCTCCAATGGATCAGTGTTTAATTCATTCTATCTTGTATGTTGTTATTATTGTTATTAAAAATGTACCAAAAAGTTAAAACACCATCATTGAGGTATATCTATGAGCTATAGCAGACAAAGATCGATCACTACATTTATTGCGTGAGGATTCACTATCCTTTAAAAGAATGAATAAACCACACGAGGTGGAGGAAAATCATGGAACAATTGATTATATATTTTATTTCCTGAATACAACTGAGAGTTTCAAGGTGACATGTGTTGTGTTCATACTTGAGGGTACTAAAAAGAGATGGTGGGATTTTATGATACTAGAGGATAGGAAAATGAGATTGGACTCGAAGGTTTTCAAGATTCTCTTTATCCAATAGTTTTTTCTATATTTCATTCTGAGTACAAAGTATCTATAGTTTCTCTATTTGTAATAAAGTGATCGTTCTGGGTCCTTAAACACTAAGTGGTTTGCAGGTCTAGATTGTTTTTCAATATAGGTTATAATTAATGACCATCTGAAGGCTCAGAAGTACCTATAGGGGTTTCAACCAAATATCAGGTCATATGTATTTGTACTGAATATTATTACATATTTAGACATATAGGATATGTCTATGATGGTAGAGATGAATATGGAAGGTGGGGATAGATATTCTTCCCCTTATCTTCCAACTAGTTATATCTTCAGTGGCACACTATATGAAGAGTGAATGCTTCAAGACCATCACATGAGTGGTGTAGGTGGTTCTGAGTAGTAGGAAAATTCAATGCCTCAAGTTGTATCTAGTGGTGTGCCACTAACTTTCTATAATCATTGTAATATTAGACACACACATCATTGTTTTCCTTCACCTTAAAATATTTGAAATTTTTTTTGAAGTTATATTTATTTATAACATTTATATCAGGAAATATAAACACCTTGATATGGTTAGATACTGTCAACTATAAGGGCTAATATAGTGAAGTTATATGCTTAAAAAATTATAGGGATCCAGCCACATACATTAGGAGTGAAGCAGTTTCAGATAGTATATGAGTTTCAAGTAGAGGTAAATGTGGGTCCAACAATAGTTAGTGGTACTGTCTTTATTTAAATTCATTGTAAATTGACTTTTTTGATACTACTACTTCCCACTCTGTATATATGGCACTTTGTTTTGATATTATTAAAGTAACAATAGATATCATGATCGTTGTAATAGAGTTAGTGACACCTCTTGGGAAGAGTAATGGGAAGGTATTTTGATGACCATATTATGTGCTATATATATATGATTCTAATTTAGTTTGGGATTTCCTTATTCTAGATCTGGATATGTTTTATGTCATCATGAGGATTGAATAACTTGTTAATAAACATTCTTTAGTTGATTGTTTTAAAAAGGGTTTCTTGTTACCTATAGAAAAGGGAATATCACATGTGTTTTAAAGAGAGTGGGGTATAAGATTTAGTCATGCAGGACCATCCCACATAAAGATCCATATCCAACTGTCTTATGTAGTATTTTATCCTAATAATGTGTCTTATATTTTCTATCTTATCAATGTTTTTCGAGATTTTCCAAATGTTTTTCTATATGATTTCTCTAGGATTCCTCTAGAGAGTGAGGTAGAGTTTTAAATTAACCATATTTGAGGTGCATATCCAATTGCAATAAATTCTTATCATATATCACTATAATAGATGAAAGAGCTCTATAAATAGTTTTATGATCTCCTGATGAAGGGTTTTGTTCACCATCGTGCTTCCCCATGGAAAGCCGCAACTCTCTTGGGAATGAAGGTAGGTAGTTAACTCAAATTTTTCAATGAATATCTGTAGTTGAACCAGGTAATAATTAATAATAAGTGTAATTTTACTCAAATGGATGATTTTTTTATCATTTAAATGGGAAAATGTGGTTTTTGAAGATCAATATTTGATCGGGTTATTATTAGCTCAGATTCCAGAAGTCTGATATAAAAAATTTGGATTTCAGGAGTACGTATGACCATTAAAAATATCATGTGATACAGTTTTTTTACCCACTAACATGATGTTTTTATTGATTAGATAAACCAGATATTCCATTAGTATCTTGACTCAGTTTTGGTAGTGTTCATGGATGATATTTTGGTTTATTTGACGGCCCAGTGCAAGAATGATTACTATATGGGTTTTATTTTTTAAATATTGAGGATTCAATTGTTGTATGGAATGATTTACAAACGAAAATATTGTTTTAATGAAGTTATTTTCTTATAAAATGTGATTTATGATCACATGTTATCAGTTTATCCTAAGAAGGTGCAGAATACTCTATCTTGGGAAGAACCATGGAATGTCTTTGAGATTCAGAGATCCCTTGGTCTTGATGAATCTTGATGATGGTTTATCAAGTATTTTTAAATGTTTGTGTCACCTTTGATTTCTATTAATAGTAATGTGGTCAATTTTTTATGGGATGGAAAATTTTTGTCTTATTTTGATCATATGAAAATACATAAAAAATCATCTTTTATTTATATCTTATAAGAGACGGGTAAGGGGAATACCATTTTATGTGATTCTTCTAGAGCTGGTTTGGGTTGATTTCTCTTATAGTATAATAAAGTGGTAGCTTAAATATCTCATTATATTTGACCACATGATAATAATTATAGTACTCTTGATATATATATTTTTGGAGTTATACATGTGTACAAGTGTTTGAGGAACACTCATTTTGGGGATAGGTTCACAATCATTTCTGATCAAAGGAGTTGGAGAAATATATTTTCTTAGGAATACATAATTCTCTTAGAGATAAAATGGGTAGAATAACTTTATTAGTTTATCTTTGATATTTACAATACAATAAGGAAGGGTAATTTCATTGCAGTTATTTTTAGTAGTAAATTGTCATAATAGGTTGTTCAGAAATCAAAGGAAGAATGAAAAAGCAAGGGGCCTTTCACTCAATTTCATTTGGATGCTCAGGATTAAATTCTAGGTATGTTTATGGCTAATTTTTAGTTATCATCATCTCTCATTGATTCTATTCTATAGGTTTATAAAAATGATGATGAGTTTAGAAGAATTTGAGAAGAACTATATGGTGTGGAGACCAAATCTGAATGTTCTCTATCTTCAAATAGTATTCTTAGTAATGGGGATTGGATTGTTTTCCCAAATTAGGTGAGGGGATCATTATTGTTTGATTTTCATATTTATTTGTTTTCTTTTCATATGGTAACTATAAATATGTATTATAAAATGAGGCACTAATTCTGGTGACTGGGTATAATGTTTGAAATTGCTGATTTTTTGTCCTATTGTTATACATACAAACTGATAAAGAAAGAGAATATATAACCATTTGGTTTGATTAAGCCTCTTTATGTGCCAGTTTTAAAATGAGATTAGCTATCCATGGAATTTATAGTTGGATTAACATATAATCCCAAAGTATGGGTGGTGATGGGTCATTTAAAAAAGCCTTATCATTTCATTCTAAATAGGGACATCACTAAATATAAATATAAGGGTAACATGTATGTGTAGAAGATAGTGAGGTTACATGAGGTTCCTTATTTTATTTTTTTCTTCATACAAGGATTCTTTGTTTACATAGAGTTTCTGGAGGAGTCTCCTAGAGGTGATTGGGAATTAGGTCATATTTAGTACAACCCATCATTCAATGATATACTATAAAATGAGGCATGTTATTTAGATCCTAGGGTGACCTTCTATGAGTGGTTGAAATTTATTTTAACAATTGTTATCAATCATTAATTATATTGGATCTATTTAATTCTTATTATAGTCACCCATATAGTTCAAATATTTTTCAGGAACAGGTGGGTGAAGCTTCTTTGGTTTGACTGAGTTTGGTATAGGAGACGTTACTGAGGATTTAAGATATGCATTGGCATCCAGTCATAGTGTAGATTCAACATAAATCATGTGTGGATCAAAGAAGTCCTACATTGAATTTTGTCATAGGTGAACACGATTCCTTGAAATTTTCTCCATGATTGCTTCACCACCATCTTAGAAATGTGGGTAAGTTAGCTCCAAGATAAGTTTGATCATTTGAGTTCACATAGCAGCTTGGGAATTTTTATTATCAGTTAGAATTCAATGTTTTGTTGATAAGAATTGAAATTTTTTTCCATATATCACATATTAGTAAATACCATTGGGATCCATCTCATATTCTTATATGGGAAGTTAATAAGTTAGAACTAGATGTTATTTGTGGAGTATCCAATAGAGATCATTTACCCTCATGTGAATGTCTTTCATGGGCAATCTATTCATTTTTCAGAGTGTTTTGAAGACATGTATTAGATACTCATGAGATATAGGTTCAAGATTAATTAATGAGAGAATAATGAACTGACTTATTTATTGGAATTCATTCTTCTAGATGACTTTTCAAGGATTCAAATTCATATGGTGGGGATCTTGTAACATCATGTTACCCACGTTAAACTAATTCCTTCCTCATTAATTTTTTCATCTTTAGTTGGGTGCCTCTTTGGACTCCCAAGGATAACGAGAATTTGTTGGGGGACAATGAAAAAAAATATTATGGATTGATTTTTTTGAATTAATAGTGTAAGGGTTTAAATTTGTAATGGCATGTCCAGGTTCTCCGCATGTTTGGATATTTACTGAGGTAGTTTGGGGTTTTTTGTTAGAATATAAAACTTTTTCTTCTTAATGGGAATTTACATGAATTGTAATGGGAGTAAATGATTTTTAAGGTTCTCTAAACTAATTTAATTACGTGAATACACATCATGAATTATTACACACCATATATGTAAAAAATAGTGTTTTCAATAAAAAAATAATTGGGGTTTTCACCGTATAAGGACCCTATGGATTACAAAACATGTAAAATGATTACACGCAATGTAAATGTAACATTATTGTATTTTAGGGAATTATGAATGTGATATTTTTATTCTTTATTACACAAACCTCACCCCTCTCAACATAGAGCTATCCTCCAATGATATTAGAGACAACCAACCCTTCTAGATTGTTTCATTTGGTGATTGATCATTTTTTAATTTATGGCGTGTTTCCCTAAGAGAGTAAACATTTCTATTTATATTTTCCTTGATCAAGGTAGAACTTGTTATTTGTGTTATTAGATCCATGAATCTATGGTTATTTTTCTCTTTATTACCTTCTAGATTCTTTGTGATATCTTGATTCGGGGGTCATTTCCTAGTTGGTTGTGGTGAAATAGGTGTGTGTCCTTGAGGTATGTGTTAATTAATTTTGGTTGTCATCCCTTTTTATAAATTGAATCAATTATGAGATGTTTGGATCGAATTGGGGGCCTCTGTTGTTGTTGTTGTGATCTTCTACCATGTGATGGATTCCATTTTTCTAATGTTCAATTAGAGTTTAAAGGTATGTGGTTTCATTTGTAGCCTATATTGCTGAACTAAATTACTCTGGTTTTGATTAAATATTTTATTAAATGAAATGGGAATATTTAATGATTTGATTTGTGTTTCCATAAAAATGTTTTTTGGATAAATGATGGGTTTCCCATGGGGTTGGTAAATGAAGAGGGGTTATCAAGCCATTGTGAAATGGTTTTCAAAGAATGGTTTTGAAGAAATGGCATGATTAACTGTTTCAAAAAATAGATCACATTACAAGCCTTGGGTGCATAGTTGGAAGGTATAATAATAGGTATCATCCACTAACAGGGGTTTTCTCATGGGAATTTCTTTTTCTCCCCAAAACTTTTCTTCTATGGACTTCTTAGACCTGTTGGGGGGGGGATTAATTTCAAGGGTGTTACTTTGATCTCTAGACCTATTTCATATTCCTAGATATTTTAGACATGTTATTTATTATGTTTATGTACAAGTGTCATAGATATCTAAACATAGTGTGATTCTGGTCCTGATGTACCATATCCATTAGATTATAAAATTTCAATTGTACTTACATATATTTGATATTATATGATACAATATTTTGTTTTATTTAATATATATATTTTGATATTTGTATGTGAAATTTGAAACTGATTTAAATTATTTACATAGAAATTTGGAAAAACGTAAAATTAAATTGTTTTTTGATGATTTTGATAAAAACTAAAAAACAATATATCATTCATTTTGATCTTTAAAATTGAGAATATTTGAATTATTTTTCATATAATTGATAATAGAATACAAAGGTGTGACCCTATTGAACTAGTTAGTTCACACCCAATATAACCCTTAGGTGGTGTGTAGACTTGGTTATTTATTTCAATATAGGGAAAGTCAAGGTTCAAGAGTGAGGTAGATAAGTTTTCTATCATCTTGGTTTGGGTTTCTGGATGGTGAGATGGTGTTTATTTTACCACACTATCAAATGCAGTTTCTTGGATTAGTTATTTTGGTTTTCCCACAATTTTCAATTATACTTGTCTCTTGGACAATTCATTTCAACATTCTTAGTTGCAACGTTTCCATTTTTCTCTTTTTGTTATGATATATATATAGATATTCATTTTTTATTCAAATTTTTCTTTATGTACAAGTGTTCATATGTCCAGTTTTCTACTTCAGGATGGGTGAAATAATTTCATCTATTTTTTATTGTTTCATGGGTGCTGGATTCCAGCCCATGGTGATCAAAAACTCCCTTCAGGTATGTTGCAATTCAGGCAAAGTACTAGTTTGAGAGGGTTTCCAGGAGGAGTTTATCACATATTACGATTATAATATGTTTTCATATGATCTAATATTAATATATTTATGTCTTCCAGATGTACTCACTAATTTGTTTGATCAGAAAAATTTAGATATGTTTTATCCTTACTATGTGTAGATTATCACAACTATTATAGGATTCCATCCACTAGGTTATGATGATGAATATATCATTTATGATATCTATAAAAGGGTATAGAAGATCATGATAATATATAAATGTTTTAATTTATTTTAAAATAATATTCTTATTTAGATAATTCTCATAAAACTATACCATTAATTCCATGTACTGTGTGATGGTTTATGATACGTTCTATTTAAATCCTAATATTTAACTATTAGTTAATTTATGCTTAGATTGGGTATATTAATTAATATATAATTATTGTAACAAAAAATAAAATAAAATAAAATTTTAAGATTATAGTAAATTATAAAAAATTAATTCTAGTAACTTTTATGATCTAGGATTGAGGGTTTTTTCGAAAATAATGAAGAAAAATATTTCAATTATGATACTATTCAAAAATAATCATGATTTCTTCCACCTAATATTGAAAATAGATTAAAAAAAATTAATATGCATGTAGATAATAATTATAAATGAGGTTTATAAATGATTATTTATACCAAATTTTTTTTGAAGTAGGTTATTAATATATTCATTTTTTTATAAAATATGAGATAGTTTATTTGACTAAGAATGGAAATAAGGTAACAGTCTATTGTCTCAAAATATTATAGCTTGAGACATATTTCTAATTATACACCTTGTTATATATGAAAATTTCTTTCTGTTACACCAATAATATACTTTATTATGATACTGTCATTATTATTAGCATTTATTTTTAAATTTGAAATTGTATCCGTCAAGGGGTATTGGTTAAAAATATACAATGGTTGTAAGGGGTTCATTTTCCTAAATGTAATTTCATAAAACTTACTTGATATTAAACTAATATATTTATTTTATATGGTTTATTTACTACCCTATTTCTTTAAATTGTGAAATACTATATATTTCCGGATATTTTAGCGTCCATTTCTTGAATCTCCTCTCATGGACCTTTGATTATTACAGTTCCCTTACCTTGATGGTTTCAACACCAATCTCATTTTAAAATTGGGACTTATTTGAAATGATAATCAATATGATTTTTTTTTATAATTTTACCTCTAAAAATCCTATAATTTCATTATCCTATGTTCATTATTTTGTTTTTTCCTTTTCTTATCTCAATTTAATTTCCCCCCTTGGCACATTATTTACCCCTTATAATAAAACTGACCCATCATTTTATTTTCAGTCAGATACCACCATTTACCTTTTCCATATTCATTAGATAATTTTATAGATTTATTTATCTATGTCTCAATAATTTATTAAGGATATTTTTTATACATTACCATCATTAAATGTTTCATAAAATTTTTATAGGTTTTTTAATGGTTCATTTTCATCTAATTGTGAATATTTTATATTTTAATGTTTTTTCTTAAACCCACCATTACTCACCTTTTCTATTATATATAGAAATTTATCGCTATAAATTCATGTTTTCTAAAAGAAACTATTTTTAGGTTACTTTTGAAAAATATTTATTTTATAATTTCTTCAAAAGATCAATGATATTTCTTATTTAAAATGTGTTTGGGATAAAACAAAAAATACATCTAAGTCATTTTGTTTTGATATTTATTATACATGATCAATAATATTATTCAAAATTTACTATCTACCCACGTTTTCTATATAACTTATGTAATGATATTTTTTATCAAAGAAATGGCCATTAATTTACTTTTTTTACTAAACATTCATTATGAATAGGAATAACATTATTCCAATTAAATCCCATTATAAATAATCAATTATCCATTTCACTGATTGAAGGGTTTTGACTACGATCTCACACATAAATTAATTTGGAAAATTATCTATTTAACTATATACCTTTTATCTAGATTGTGTAAATACCATATATTTTTTTAAAGGGTAATTACCAAGAACATAAATGAATATATTTGGATACCCATATATTTTTACTGGTTTTATCATGTTATGATTATTTATGAAATTAACAATTATCTCTTCATATAATTCATTTTTGAAAGGATACAAAACCCATTATAATTAAATAGTTTTTATGATATATTAAATGATTGATTTCGAACGATTCATATAGGTATGGTTGAATGGTGGGCATGGTACTAAATATCCTTATAATTAACTAATTTTATGTTTATTTCTCATCAAATAATTATTTAGAAGAATGTTTTAGTTTATCATAATTATGTGCACTATTTTTGCGGATCATAAAGGCTATGATCAATATACTAATTTTTATGATATAATTTTATATTATCCTGATTTTATTCTCTAATGGACCATTTATTTTAATTTTTCCAAGTAATTCTAATTCATTACTTTTTACCCATGTCATAATTTAATATCTATTTGTTTTTAGGTATAGTGTTTATATGTATCCGGATTATACAAATATGCTCATCAAATTCTTACATTTGATATTTGATTGTTATCACAAATGCATACCATTGATTATCATTTCATTTCATCCGTTTTTATGTTTCAATTTTCCTATGATATTATCATGATTTTAACTGACAACAAGCCCTAATGGGTTTCTAGTATGGTTTGATTATGGAAATGAACAGTTTTTTTGTGATGATTATTGCATATGTAATTTTTTCTCAATGAAACTAAATGAAAAGGTTCCCCATGTTTTGTAATATTACCTTAACATATAATAATAATGTGATTTCTGTACATCTTTATCTTGGATAAATTCACTTTGTATCAAATAATATATCTCAAATCATGTATTTATAATATCAATCCCATCAGTGAGAGTATAGGGATCCTCACTTAAATATTTTATCAACATGGAATGATTCCTTTGTATAAAATCTACCATTGAAAAAAGTTTTCTTTTGGAAACCTGAATTTACCATATTGGTCTCACCTATTCATGTGTATCCTCTAAATTTTATAATTTGTCAATTTTTAATGACTCCATTTTATATTCCATTACTTTAAAAATTTTATGAAATCTACAATCCCAATAGATTCTGGTAGGTGGTAAGTCAATATCTTACAAAAACTAACTCATCCTCATTAGCTAAGATAATTACATATCACAAGTTATCTTTATTAACCCTATGATCCCATTGAGTTTCTTATATTGTTTGAGTTTTTTCTTATTTAACAAATATTTATATAATTGGATGAAATTTTACCTTATGATTTATTTTAAATTGTAGTCCTTGAAAATATCTATTTTAATCATTCCTCACAATAACTCCATGATTAATAAATTCCTTCTCATGGAATGTATAAAAAATTCCACTACAAACTATACTATGTAATATTATAGAAATAATATTCCTTAGTTTCCTTGGAATAACCAATTAATCAGAACTTCAATGATATGATGTTAATATTACCTGAAGAAAATCATCATATTAATGCTTTAAATCCCCATGTAATTAGAAAATAAATAATGGAATACTTCATATTCTATAATTTATATGTTATATTTATTACTACATTATATGGGGTTTAGTTTAATATAAATGAACTACTGTCTAAATAATAACCCCAAAATGAAATTGGATGGTCACACTAAATCATCTTTGATCAATGCTTTTCTAACAAGGTATGGTTTCCAATCTCTAGAAAATAATTACATTGTGTTATTATAGGACGATTTTTCTATAAAAAAATACCAAAATACCTGAAATGAACAATGAAGTCATGGATAAATTAGTATCTACCCTGATTTTATCAAACAATCATAATACATTTTACAAATCGATTATTTACTTGATTTTTAAACTCTTTGATGTTATAAAAAAATCAAACTTATGTATCGTTATAAAAATATATCCATACCCACTAAAGTCATGGGTAAAATTTTCTAAATACCCGAATCCACTAATTTATTTAATACTAATTAGTCTATATATTTCACTATGTATGAGATCTAATATTCCACTAGAGCTTTCATATTTTCTATAAAAAGGTGATTTGGCAATATTTCATAATAAATAAGATTTTAATTTTTCAGTGATTCATAATTTATAGGTTCTAATAATATATCATGAAGGATTCATCTAATTAATTTCTCATTTATATGATCAAGGAATTAATGAAAAATGATGATGGGAATAGATACTACACCAACCATCACATACTGAATTTTATAAATAGGATTATACATATCTTGAATGTATAAACCATTAATTATATTAACAATGAAATAAAAATTATTAGATAGATATATTGAAAAACCCTTTATACTAATAAAAAATGAAATTCCAATTATGTAAAAACAAGATATAAAAATAAAATTTATATTTATACAGGGAACATAAAAACATTTCTTCAAATATTGGACTAATACTGAAGTAAAATTATATCACAACTGATAACTTATAATAACGTTACCCCAGATCCATTGCCAACATCAGGATTTAATTATCCCTATATTAATTCCCTAATATCTCTCAGTCAGTATTTATCAACACAATTATCTGATGCAAACATTGTATCTAATACCCTTGTACCAGATTTAGTGAAACAGATTTCTAGTACATTGACATTCATATTATCATAATACTTATCTTTGAGAACATTTCACACTTGAATAAACCAATATCTAAATATTATATTGGATAAACCTTTGAGTAGTCTCAATATTATTATCATTAAGTAATAAATTTCCCATAATGAAGACATAATTAGGGGTGTGTATCATGTACTATATAATTTCATAGTAGACTTTTAATGTAAATAATCCAATTTAAATTGTTGATACTATTCATAATAAATCTTTTAGAGATCCATCACTAATATACCACTGTGTAACGAGTCTACATTATCATTCCTCTCATCGCATAGATTTTAAGGTAGGGAATCATCCTAAACATAAAGTTATGATTTTTTAATGATTTAGTAGGTAACTCTTTTTCTTGATCCACCATATATGGTCACTCTACTATATTCCTTGAGTATCATAACTCTTAGTATTTCCAAGATATGTTTCACACAATTTAGGCACCATGAATAAAATAACAAAATACAATATTGGGGAAACATTCATTGGATGAAGCTACTCCATGATGATCGACTATCGTATATTTATTTATTAACATATATAAGATAATTCTAGGCCACCCTTATTTGTAAGAAACTACTTTATTTAATGATAAATATATTGATAATTTAAAAATTTTATGAAATCTAAAACTTTGGATTTAAAATTGTTTTATTGAAACTCATTAGTTTCATATTCATCTCATGTATGTTAACCTATTTTCATTTCCTGAAATTATTATATTCTCATGTTTTATTTCATAATTTATGAATACCTAAAATGATTTATTTCTTTGAATCCCTATTACACCAAAAAACTTTATGCCTTCACAATATATTATTTTGAAAATCATTATAAAGTCCACATGTTTTTCTTACTCATTGAAAAATAAAATCCATGGCAATTCATACATATCCAAATCTATATCATGAAAAAGGAAAATTAAATTTTTCTTGTAAATTCATAAAGTTTTATGAGATTAAAGTCTCCATATGAGTATGTTAATAATGAATAATATCCATCCCCTCACCTTTATATCATATGGAAAAATTCTCTAGGATGTTGGTTAGTCCGAACCCAAGTTCCTCTCCCCAATAAGACTTTACAAAAGGCATAATTCAATTTATGATATCCTTAACAAAAATTATTCAAAAAAAATTATTCTCAATAACATAACACTATTATAAAATTAAGGTCACCATATATGGGGAACCAAATCATATTGGGGAGCACATAACATATTATTAAAGTCACTATTTCCTAGAAGAAATTATCACATAAATAATATCATACACATTTTTCACATTCTATAAAATAATTATAAACATGAATAATATAAAGGAAATTATAATTATTTATCCACATTAATTTACATGAAAAATAAATTTTAATTATCCCATTTTTATAAGCATGTAAAAAGTTTTTTTACTATAACAATTTTCATTTATAACTAATTTACATACTAGAATCGAATACATATAAATTTTTTAAAATGAAATAACGCATTATATTATTTATCAAAAAAAATAAGGAAATCGTTTACCTATCCCACATGAGAATCTTTACATCCACAAGGGATAGTGTTTAGGATCAAATGTTGGAGTGTTGAGATCTATAAAGGAGGTGTGAACCTTTGTGGGTCATCACGAGATTGTGGATCACGAGGTGGAGTTTTAGAAAATCCATGGTGTTAGATAATACACCAACCTTCTTTCTTGAGGTAGAACCACAATATTACAATGGAAATTCCAAGAGTATATATAGTAATGAAAAAAACATTCTTAATGGAATGTATGATGTGATCTATATTTAGTAGGGAACTATTTATCCCCATGCATGATATATACCACACTTCAACCACACACATCAAACATTCACTACATAATCCTATCATACATGACATTATATTATAAAAAATTAATGAAAATAAAATCCTGAATTTATATTGAAACTCAACATAAAACCATATAATGAAAATTTGATGCACTTATTTTCATGGAATGAGATTAAAGGAGTGTTATCTAATAATGATGGTGAAGTTTCACCCTCAATCAAATTAAATTGACAATGTAAAATTGTTAATGGAGTAATATAATCCATCAATATATTACCACACAATGAGTCATTGATTGAAGTAATTTTTTTGAATCATATCACATAGTCTTCAGTTAATAATGAATAGAGCATGTTGATATATAAAATATAGAGTCTATGATATCATTTATTTTTCATTGGGGATCATATAATGATCATAAAGAGTAAATGGAAACCCATCACAATTCCGGCTGTAACTTGATTGAACCAAATATAAATGAAAATTAAAGAACACAAAAAAAACTCATATTGAAATTCTTGTGAAAAAAATCCATCTTATTCTTTGATAAAGTATGGATTTTTTATGATAAGTGGATAAAAAAATAAATTTTCTCCCTCTGTATATGATATAACAACGAAAGTATCTATTGTAATTTATTGATGATCTAGGAACAAAAAAGTGGTTCTAATAAATTTGACTTTTGATAACATATGTTTTAGGAAGTAGAAATATTATGTAAGATTTTCCTGAAATTGGTGTTATTTAATAGTATTTATATGTGCATGATTGATCACAAAATTTAATGTAAATCCATCTATTTATGAGAAGTTTCAATTTTGAAACTATTCATACAATGAATGAGGAGAAACAATTTTAATTTTATATGTAACATCTCATTATGATTTTCTTCATTGAAGATATTAATTAATATGTGAACATAATATCCAATACATGTAATATATAATTAAATGAATAAATCTATGTGTTGTGAAATAGTAGTTATTATAGCTAAAAGAATATATGTTGTATGAGAGTGATTTGGTAGTGTCATATATGAGCTTTCATTTTTTACATTAAAACCAATATCAATTTTCATCTTAGGATGAATCTTTTAGATAATCTATATGCATCATATTCTTTAATTTTAATTTCCATTACAAATGGGGACACCATTATTCATCTTATGAATTGATTATTTATATTTCACACCTTCCATGATAACAATAATAAAATTATCTTATTTCTTAATTTTATTCTTGTATTATTTATCTCCATCCATGGGATCTTTTTTTTGTCTCATAACCTTTGTTTTTTGATACACCATTATTTGATATCCATCATCATCTTTCTTTAAATCTATAAATATATTTTTAGGGAAAAAATATTTTTTTACCTTGTTTTCTTGCCTTATTATTCCCATATGATTATTGATATTAATTATGGTTATTTTATCATTTCCCATATAGAAATAGAAAGATATATGATAACATTTTGTATATATAAAATATCATATAAATTATTCATATATTTTTTTAATGTTGGCACTAAAACTACTTTTCATTATTAAAAATGACCACGTAATACATGGTTAGAGGGAGAACCATTACATTGTCTATAATTCCAAGGGAAAGTGGCCCATGAATGTGGACTAATAGACTAGTTAGGTGTCATACATTTATTATCCTCATTACACCATTTGGTTAGCATCATGACTATGTCATTCCCATATTATAACATGCATACATCACCGTATTCCCATGTCACCATGAACATCTTAAATCCCCCGAGGGGATTTCTGGGATTCAAATCATAGTTATTTGGATGAATTATTATAGGTTTTACTAGTCAATAGCTATCCCAAATACAACTATATTTTTAGTACATTTCATTATTCTTCAAAAAATATTTCATATATCTATAGGTTTTGTTTGATTAAATATTTCAAATTCATCCTTGAACACTTCCATTGTGTGTCCTGTTATGTTATACAAATATAAATTCTTCAAAATGGTCCTCTGTGAGTTTTGGTTTCCCAATAATTTATTTAAATTCATCTTCCCTACTAATTTCAGATTTATTTCTTTCTAGTTAAGGGCTAAATTATTAATTTTATAACATTCAGTGTTGTATTTATTCATTGTAGTATGAATCATACCATCGTTATTCTAAACAATTAAATACTAATCCTTAAAAAAATCTATAAAAATACAAATGATAATGCTATTCTCTACATGTACTGATGGAACATAATTCTTATATTTTAACTTCAATTAAATATTGGTTTATTTTTAAACAAATTTCTTGGACATGATCGACAGTATCTATTAAAACATTATTCAATTAGATATATTTATTCCTTTATATTCTTGTTCGTTCATCCAATGGAAAACCCCTGAGATATTTTTTAATGGTTTTTTTTTCATTTTATTAGATGTTATCATTATTATTGATTTATATTCTATTTCTAATTTATTCCTCATTTCATTCATAGTTTAAGGAAAGAAAATATTTCCATTAATTTTTATGGCTATTGCATTATTTAATTACAATGTATTTTCTTTGAGAATATCATTTTGAAAAACCAATTTTAATCTCATTCATAAAATAAATTCATTTAAAAACAATTAAACATTTCAAAATCTCATGTTTTCCAATGATAAATATATAATGAAATAAAAAAATAGAATCCTTTCATAATTTCTATTTTGATCCACCTTATAATGTAAGGAATACAACTCTCCTAGATCACTACTTGATGGATCTATTTTTTATAGCTAGGAGTGGTTTTATATTTTCATCAGATTATTCCATATATATGTGGGAATCTAAATTTTTAGATATTTCAATATCTTCCAAATTAATTATAGCGTCTTATGAATATAGTAAATCAAAAAAAATCTCCTCAATGAGATTATTCATCATCATATGGGACTTATTGTTATTTCTCATCTTCCTATTAGAGTTTAATATGATGCAGTATTATTTAAATAAAAAAATTTCTCCTCTTATTAGGGAAACATGATTCTCCTATTTTAGAGCTAAATCATATTCTACACAATACTTATACCTCATACAAATATCATTTTATGCATTTTCGTGAGCTATATTCTTTTTGACATCTTTATCCAATGTGTCTTTCAATTAATTCATGAAACATGTATATATTTAAAAATTCCAGTAGTGTATCTGAAATATAAATTATATGAAGATATTGAAAAGTTAAAATAGTTATGATATCATAAGTAACACGTTTGCATTCATTTTGGTATGACAAAAACCCCTCTTCCAATTTGAAAAATGAAATTCATAAAATTTTAATACCGTCAGTATATAAACCATAACATTTATAATAATTAATTTTTCAAAATATTAATATGATATTTTTAATCCAAAAAAGAAGATGTATTCCCCAACTCCGCTTGTTTTAATATGAAAGACACATTAGGTTGGGGGTCAGAGTGTTTCCATTCTTATCCATTTCTTCACACAATCACTCATTATTGATTTTCCATATATAAATAGGATATAATTTTTCCTTATAAAATTTTCAAGAACTCAAAATCATAGAAACAATAAGGAAAAAGAATAAGTTTTGGACATAGAGGATTTACATTATTTACCATCACACGGATAAATTCAATTATCATACATTGGAATTGAACTAATATGATAAAAATAAAGTATTTAACTAATAATTTGGTTATAAATTTGGTCATGTTTATTTTCTCCCAAGGATCACATCTTTCAAAATGTTTTGGATAACAAACTATCAGTTAAGGGTCCATCCCTACCCCTCTATTATTCAATATTATAAAAGAAATAAAATCATAAACTTGTACATATATTCTCAATTTATAAATATAATTTTTGCTTCATGATAATCCATTAAATGTGTTGTAACATGAATTGTGGTTTTATTTGTGATGGTCTAGTGAACACCACATGATATTCTAAAATTCAAAGTCCATATGTAATCAAGCTATTATAAGATGTTTTAAGAAAAGACTTCCTAATTAATTTCAAACATAATGAAAAGTCAATAAGAATTCAATTATATATTAGTAATTCCTTTTATATATACTATATTATATAAGCAGCCCAATATATTTGATCAACATAACATCATTTATTTCACTTTATTCTATTCATTTATGAATTATAATTATTATTCATAAAAATATATTTTTTAATATAAATATTTTCAGAAATAATTCAATCCCACTTAATTATGATATCATGATCTAATGATGTCGTAAAAATTATTTCTTCCTTTAGATATTAATTTTTAACCTCTATTAAATTTATTTTATCATTATTTAATTTTCATGGAAATATTAATCTATATCATGAGAATATTTAATTTCAAATTCAATATTCAGAAATCAAAAAAATTATTATGTATTCTTCCCCACATTGATGAATTTTTCAGTGAAAAATAAGGGTCTCAATATATTAAATGACTGATATTTATTTTGGTTTTCTAAAAATACAAGTAAATAATGATGAAATTCAAAATAATGTGGTTCAAGAATTGGAATAGATATGAAAAATTTATAGTAATTCCATTTGTATTGACTAATGAACCATCTAATTTTTCGCATATCATGAATAGTGTATTAGAGGAATATATTGATAATTTCTTTGTGGTTTTTTATTGATGGTATCTTGATATAATCTAAATTATATGATGAAAATAGTAATTACTTGTGAATCGTTCTTAAGGATCTATGAGAAAAATCATTACATAGAAAACTTTTAAAATGTAAATTTTGGCTTTAAGAAGTTTCTTTTTGATGCCAAATTGTCTCTAAAATATAATACTAGTTGATCTCTAATAGAAAATTCCAGTAATGGAATGACCAACTCCAATTAATATAACTGAGATACATAGTTTTCATGTATTAACAATTTAATACATAGGATTTGTTAAAAAATGCTCTAGATTAGATAACCCATTAATCAAGTGAACACATAAATGAATTATGTTCATTTGGTCAGAATATTTTAAATAATGTCTTGATTAATTAAATAGAATACTAGTTAATAAATGGATATGAAAATTTTCATCCAGAAGGGATGTATTGGTGATATATTATGATTCATCAATAAATAGACATGGGTTTGTTCTTATGCATAATGATAGATTATTTTTCTATGAATAATGGAAGATAAAAATCCATGATCTAAATAATACAATCCATGATTAAGTGTTGTAATCCATAATCATTACATTTAATATATATGAGAATTAGCTTTATGTTGAAGGATGAAAAATGCATATGGATAAAATTATACAAATTCATACACTCATCGAAAGGCCTCAAAAAGAGGGAAAATAGATGGTTAGAAGTAATAAATTATTATTATTTCTCAATAAATGGTCACTCTAGAAAAGAAAAAATATGTTTCTAATGAATCTAGCAGGAATGTTCATGGGGTTAAAAAATAAATGAGGATTGAAAAAGAATCTATATTAATATATTTAGTAAATTTATAAATTAGAATCATTATGAAATATGGAAAATCCCGTCTATTACAAATTATTTTTAATATATAATTATTGGAGACAATAAAATGGTTACTACAAGATGATATTAATATTGAAAAGAAATAAATCAACGAACGATTGGAAGTTGGTAAAATCTAACTATGAAGATAGCATACTGAAATTTTCAAGTAGGCTATGTGTTCTATCAATTCACAGGCTAAAAAGAAAATTATTAGATGAATCCCATATATAAAATTTATATATATACTCTAGTAGCACTAAAATGTATCAGGATTTAATGTAACACTTTTGGTTGGATAATATTAAATTTTAAATTTGATGATTATTGTAATGACCCAAACATTTATTAATTAAAATTCTTCTTGATCTAATTAAATATCTTATTATATAAAATGGTTATATATCCAATGAACTTCTTTGGTTATATGTTTTTGGATTTCAAAATACCATTAATAATTGTTACCGTTGCGAATATATCTATTAAATAGTGATCACATGATTAATATAAATATATGGGTTTAACAAATCCAATTTTCTCAAAAAAAGGAAGTGATTGCCTCATCTGGTAGAATTTTTCCATAAAAAGCCATCTGTCAGAGATCAGAATGGAGGTAGTGTCACTATTATTCACTTTTAACCAACCCCAAACTGAGCTTCAATAAGTTTTGTGTGAATGGAACCGCCAATGAGAGAAGTGGAAGTTGATAGATGTTACCACCCATGCAATGTTATCTGATCCACCCCAAGAGTATGTCACCATCTCACACCATACCCCTAGTTCATATGCGGGTGTTATAAGGGGTTACGTAACAAGGCCCAAGCACTATGGTTATGTACATTATTTTTTATTATATAATAGATAATATATATTCATTTTATTATTGTTACTTGTTATATTGTTTTTACAGCACAAATGGTATTTTTTGTTAATATTCAATTAATAAATATATATTGAATAATGAATTTCTTTTTGAATTAAATATTAATTTTAAAAAAATTTATTAATGAATTAATTTTATTATATATAAATGATCGTATAATTTTTATGAATACAATTGTAATTTTTATTAAGGTATGAAAGCTATTTTTGTCAAAACCGAATAATTTTCGATACATTTAGAGTTTTCTTTTAAAAGTAAAAATTCACATATTTAGAAAATTATTCAGATAAAATGAATATTAGTTTTGAATTTAGGACAATGAAATTATCTTATGGTGAATTTTTCATAATTTTCTGACACAATCGATTTTTTGGGTAAAAATTAAATACCATTTAAATATATAATGTATTTTAGGACATCCTAAGGACCCAATAGTGATGTAACAAAATACAATAATAATGATTTTAGGACAATATATGTTTTACATTTAAGTTAATATGATTTTAGGTTTGTTTGATTTATTTTATAAAGCCTTAGTTGACCATCCAAGACTTTTAAAACAGTTTGACATTTTAAAATGATTTTGTTGAGAGTGTGACTCACGTCCACATAAGAAATCATAATATATTAATAATATATACTATTGGATTTATAAAATAGTTTTTTCCTCTCTACATTGTTAAAAACCAAGGGAAAAACCATTGGTTGGTTTTGGGTTTTAAATATTTAATTATATATATTCTAAAACATATGTTTGTGAAATATTAAATAATTACCATCTCTTTTCCTATATAAACCCACCCAAGATCCCACTTGTATCATGTAACTACCCCCATAATATCTCTATAATCCTCCCAAGGTGCCCCGATATCTCAAGAATAATCTCTAAGTCCTATCTTAAGCCTTTGGGATCACACTTCCATATACAGTATTTCTTCCTTTCCCATTTTTGTCCAAATTTCATTATACTGTTATAAGATTTTATTTTTAATTAAAAATGTGGGTTTATTATTTATCACCCCCCATAATTATTCATTATGTTTTAATGATGATATTCCTCTTTCTTTTTCATTAATTCCTCCCCTGTACACCTGTTACCATGTTGAAATTCTGTAAGGATTTTTTCACTCCTCATTTACACTCAAAAAATTCTTTTGTATTATAAATATAAATTAAATTACATATGTTGTGACATCTATCTATACTAATCTCTCACTATAAATTTCAAGTAGATATGATGAAACACCCTTTTATCTCTCATCAGCCATTTTAATGAATTCTTATGTCACGTCGTTCTACTGCCAAAATTGCACTACGATTTTCCAAGCCAAGGTCATTGTATAGTGAATACCATGCCCATTTATCGATAAAGGGTAATCATATTTATGCTCATTTAATTATTTATTAAAGATTTTCATGAATTAATTCCACATTAAATTAATGTGGAATTAATTATTATGTTTAATGAATACATGTTATATGATCCATGTGTCACACTTATGCATGAAATGAAATGATTAAGAAGGGAGAACCCTGACAGTGCTCCAATGCATTGGGTAAAGATTAATATCATGATATGTAAAGTGCAGTGAGGGTTTACTCATTCTAAATCATGTTCAATGAGGGTTTACTCATTATCCATGTGTAATGATATTTGTCTCGTTCTAATATCATGTTAAATGTTGTTGCCACATTTCCTTGCTATAATAATCATGATATATCATGCCTTTATTTTCATGTTTCTATTATACTCCATTGATATTTCTATTTCCTAACATGTATGGTATTATTCATGTTATGCCTTGTTTACTCCCTTATTATGATTTTTATTTCACCATTTTATTATTCATGTCCTCATGTTATCCCATGCAATGCTTTGTATGAAAGAATATGTGTGGTCATGTAAAAGAAGGTTTCAATAAAGATGTGTATTTCATGTTTTACGTTTTTATGTAATGTTCCTAAGCCCCAATGAAACTAGACATATTTATATTCTTTGTTGTATCAAGTTATGGTTTTATGTAATAAATTATGATTAAGTGTGTAACAAATAGAAGGGTTGTAATAGTTGGTATCAGAGGATAGGTTTAGTTATTTTTAGAATTAAGATTAGAAAAACCTAGTAAAAGCCTTAGGGAAAAGACAGAGTATAATAAAAACATCAATAAATTTTGTTGAGTATAGAGTGAGTGATTTTTCAATAAAATAAATCCTTGTTTGGATACGAGCAGGTAGAGGCGGCTCTAGTAGAGATGTATGTAGGGGTAAAACTCAAAAACACTGCATTGAGCTAGACTCAAATGGGAACTAGTGCACGAAAATGGGCCTTGCTGTACTCTTTGATACGACACTCCCTGGGGATATGATTTTTTAAATTCATAAGCTCAGTATATATACATTATTAAGGGAATTAGAAAAAATCCCCAAGTATTTATTTTGGGAAGTAGATAATGGATAACATAGATAAGTTAAGGAAATAAATATAATTTATAAGTTATCCCATTTTTTCATTGGATTCGCCATTATGTGTTACCCCTAACATTCCTTTTAATCAAGCTAATGACTTGTAATAGGAGGAATATGAATGAAAATTGATTTGAAGATCAATGTGATGACTGTTCTATTGAGATTCCCAATCCGATGGGAGAGGGAATCACAAACATTGTCATGATACTCTCTCAGTTAACTCATTATTTGAATTTAAACATGGGTCAAGAAGAACATTCATCCCCCCAAAAAAGAACATGATGCAATCGAGAGCTTCATGAGATAAATGCCTCTTACTTTTCGGGGATAATCTGATCCCTCAATTTACGAACAATGGATCTACTTATTTGCGACAATATTCTATATCCTTGAATGTTATCAATAAGAGAAGGTTCTTTTGGATACTTATCATATAGAGGGTGAAGTTTCTCAATGGTGAACATTGATCTAAAATATGAATCCTGAGGAAGATATCAAGTTGTTGGAATAGAATAATTTCTTGAAAATGTTTTTCGATAAATATTTTCCTCTCACCATCTGACTTAATATGAAAAGGGTCTTCCTTGACCTCAAGGTTAAAGAAAACGAATCCATCAGAGCGTACATGGAAAAATTCAAAATTCATGCATGATATGCCTCTAGATTTTTCGTTACCCCATAATTCAAGGTTAAACGCTTATTTTGTGGGCTAAAACCTAGGATACAGAAAGCAATATAGATTCATGACTTCGATAGCTATGAGGAAATTTGTTTGATGTGACCTTAAAGTCAAAATGAAGATCAGAAAATCTCAGGGGTTTCTTGGAGATAAGAAGCATAAAGTGGACTCTAATTATGGAGTTGATATCGATAAATCCAAATGTTGATACGAAATTCCGTCACCCCACTTGACAATGGTGTGTAAATAAGAACCCTATAAATTGCCTGAAGGGGACGAGGAAATGGATTAGGTGTTGAAGAGAAGGGAACCATGAAATTAACTGCCAACAAGAAAAACCCACAACTATGATAGAGGGGAGGAACGCTCCATTTTACCCTCAAAACACTGTTTATTTCTTCAACAACAAAGAACTAGGGCACTTTGTAAACTAGTTCCCTTATCCAAGGGTTTTTGAAGGCAACCAAAAACCTCCAAGGAAAGAAGGTTGAGGTTTTTCCATCACTACTACCAAGAGAACCTTGACAATGAAGCGGTGATAGGTACGCTAGTCATTTATTCAAGAATAGAGAACATATTTTTTGATTATATTTAAATGCATTATTTTATATCCCAAATATTTAGTAGAACAATCCCAACACTACCAAAAATCATTTAAATCAAGATGTCGGTGAGAACCGAAAATGGGGAAATAATTGCATCCCATGAATATACCTCCTTTCTTATCATAATTTGTTGGTTGAACATCCCAACAAACCTCTTCATACTCCTTCTAGTGGAATTAGATGCAATAGAAATTATGGAGTGCTTTTTCTTATATAGAGCCAACATAAATTTTTGTGAGAGTTAAACCACTATCCATATGGATAATCATCCACTAATTCTGTATAAGTTCAAGGAGGAGGATGAATCTTCTTTATCACTATCATCTCATACGTGGATATTACTACACTATAAGCATGCATATGATGATCATATGATTTATTCTAAAGAAGTTTCCATCCTTGAAGACATTCCTATTGTGAGGGAATTTTCTAAAGTGTTTCCCAAGGAATTTCATGGTCTTCCTCCTAGAAGAAATGTTGAATTATTAATTGATATTATACCTGGATAGTTAGCAATATACAAGACTCTGTATATAATGGTTGTTGTGGAGCTTTGGAGCATAAGAAACAACTAAAGATGAATCTAGATAAAGGGTTTATATGCCCATGTTCTTCACCATGAGGTGCACCAATCCTCTTCGTCAAGAATAAGGATGGGTCAATGCGCCTTTTAATTGATTATCGTGAGCTCAACAAAATCGTAATAATGAACAAGTATCCTCTTCCAAGAATTGATGACTAGTTCTATTAGCTACATAGAGCACAATACTTCTCCAAGGTGGATTTTTGGTTTGGATATTACTATGTAAGGGTGATGAAAGAAGATATCCCAATGACTACTATTTATACATGATAAGATAACTATGAATTCATAGTAATGCCATTAGGATTCAATAATGAACTAGAAATCTTAATGGACTTGATGAATAGATTCCTTAGATATTAACTTGACAAATTTGTGGTAGTCATTATAGATGATATTCTAATATAATTCAAAACTGAGGAGGATAATGAGGAGAATATAAGCAATATTGAAGAGACCTTTTGAAAGGATAAGCTCTATGAAAAGTACAACAAGTTTGAGTTATTGTCGAATGAGGTCTCATTATTTGGCCATATCATCATAAAAAATGGGATATCTATGGATACCTCCAAGAAATATGCAATTGAGGGATATCTGAGGCCATCATGGATAATGGATATCCAAATATTACTGGGGTTAGCAGGATATTCTTTCCTTTTTGTGAGAAATTTAACATGATTTTACAACCTTCTAACCATGCTATATCAAAAGGGATTAATGTTTTCTTGGAGTGATGAATGTAAAGATAGATTCAAGGATTTGAAAAGAAGGTTTATCACCGCACCCGTGCTCAAACTACCAATAAGTGGATAGATTTTGGTTGTATTTAGTGATGCTTAGAACAAGGGTATGAGTTGTGTGTTGATGAAAAATTACAAAGACATTGCCTCTGCTTCAAGGCAATTGAAATTTCATGAGAAAAAATATCTAACACATGATCTGGAGTTGGATACAGTAATATTTTTAGTGAAAACATGGCGACATTACCTATTTGGGGGGAAGTGTGATATATACATGGGTCAAAAAGTATCAAGTATAAATTCACACAAAAAGAGTTGAATATGCTCCAATGAAGATGGTTAGAGGTGATCAAAGACTATGACTTCTTAATCCATTACCACACTAGGAAAGAAAAAAAGGTGGAAGATGCTCTAAGTAGAAAGGAACCACTGATTCTATCATTGACAATAATTTAAAAGGATCTAATCCTATTAGATTTGATTAATATGGACATGAGAATCATAAATAAGGGAATATCAATCATTTCACAAATAATTTCTCAACCATCTCTTTTATAAATAATTAATGATGCTAAAAAGACGATGTGGAAATTAAGAAGAAAGAGGAAACTATCAAAAAAAAGGGAAATACTCAGAGTTCAACGTTAATGAAGAATGAATTATGAGATTTGGTTCATGACTATGCATTCCATAAAATTTGGTGTAAACGAAATAACTTTTGGATGATGCACATAGTTCAAATTTCTCCATTAAACCAAGAAACACAAAAATGTATAGAGATCCCTAAGATCATTAGTGGTAGGATAACATGAAGAAGAAGAGTGTTGTGTATACATCAATGTGCGTGGAATGTTTTTTGGTGAAGTCTAAGAGGGAGAAGTATAAGGATATGATGAAATAATTACCCATACATACATGGAAATTGGAGAACATCACTGTGGACTTTGTCACCATACTTCCTAATACATCCATAGTAAACAATTCTATATGGGTTGTTGTGGATCATCTTACAAAGATTTCACAATTCATTTTAATTCAAGATGATTTCTCATTGGTTCAACTGGGACATATATATATTAGAGAAGTGGTAAGGCTGCATGGAGATACACTATCTATTGTATCCTATTGGTATCCAAGATTCACTTCTAAGTTCTGGAAGATTCTTCAACATTTTAGGAATAAAGATCCAAACTTTAGTATGACTTATCATCCTCAAATCGATGGACAATATGAATAGACTGTCCAAAAACATGAGGACATGTTGAGAGCATGATCAATGGACTTGAAAGGAGGATGGGGTCAACATATTCCTCTGGTTGAGTTCTCTTACCATAATAGTTTCTACTCAAGTATCAAAATGGCTCTTTATGAATCTCTTTATGGGTAGAGGTGTATAACACAAACATGTTTGCATGATGTTTGGGAGCAAAAACTCCTAGGACCAGAAATGGAGGAGAAGGTTAAGCTGATCCAGGAACACATTATAGCTATTTAGAGTCGACCAAAGAGCTGTTCTAATAATCATTGAAAAGACCTATATTTTGATGTCATGAACGTTGTATTCCTCTGCATATTACCATGGAAGATTTCAAAAGTGAAATTTCCTAAGGGGAAAGATTGTAATGACCCAAGCATTTATTACTAAAAATTAATCTTGATCTATTTAAATGTAGTTTTCTTAAAAATGGTTATATAAGTTATGAACTTCCATGGTTTTATGTTTTTGGATTTCAAAATACCTTTAAGAATTGTTACTGTTCAAAATATAGCCATTCTGTCACGACCCATCCCATGGGGCCCAGATGTTACTACCCAAGCCCATGTTTCATAGGCCAAGGGTTAGTGACAAGAACCTAATACATTTTCCCGAACAAGGAAGGCATTATCATAGAGATCTGTACACACTCAAAATGAAAAACATAAGTAAACAACAAACAAAAGTAAGGTATAACCATGATAGGAAAGTACAACCACAAGTACAACTATAAACTAAAAACAGTGGGCCGGAATACAAGCTCTAAAAACTAAAAACAAAGTAAACAGTTTTTATATATACTCTAGATCTCTATATAGAGGGAATTAGTTCTATGTTTGAAGTTGAAAAAGAGGATCTCGGCTTCTCCCATCACACTAACCTCCACCAAGTCCTGATCCTCCAAAGTATGCCTCCGAGTGTCATTAGTCAACACTAAACAAACATGTGCAGGAAGAGCCTGTGAAGGGGTGAGTATAAAAACTCATTAGGCAACCCCGATACCCCCGAAGGTCTCTCAGTAATCCACAAAGGAAGACATGACATAAAATAACACAAAGGTAATATCAAAAGCATGATCTAAATCATGAAGCACATAGAAAAAGAGATAGCTCACTCTAACAGTGTAAATTCAAAGTTACTGGTATAGGGATGAATAGTCGTAAAGATAGATCATCCTATCCATAGTAACTCTATTGCTGACCTGTAGACCACTTTATGTTGACCTGTATTATTCGGTAGATGCTAACCCGTATTAGTCATTGGTGTTGGCCCGTATTAGTCGTTGGTGATGACAGGCCTTGGTTGCTAGTGCTGGTTTATATTGGTCGCTCGTAAAGAGGTAGGGATAATTAGTCATATATCTAGATCATCCCACTCTGGAATTTCTGATTCTGACCTGTTTCGGTCGCTCTTCTTCTTCATGTCACACCCATCCACTAGATTCCCGCACATAGTATGCCTGATCTCCCGAAGACTCTGATCCTCAAGCCATCTGTCACAATTAAACCTATATGAAGTCCATAAAAAATCATACCCAAGGGACCACCCCATCACAGGGGTCCCAACCTGACAGACGACGCATCGATCAGAGAGCCGGTCTGTGAGTTATGAGCACTTTGGTAAAAAAGTCCCTCTTGGATTAATGTATGATCTAAGCTTGGTTTCACGTCAAACTCCGTAAAAACTCACATAGAGTAAAATTAAAGTTCCACCATGTCACAAGGGCACTTATTCCATAGATGGAACATCGATCAGATGCCTGGTCTGTTAGTTACACCCCTTTTCGTGAAATAGGTGTGATCACATCTTAGTCTGGCCTGACTCTGTCAAGCCTGTTAGAATATGCCAAATGGACCACCTCCCAAGAGGGATCCCAATGCCATTAAAGGCGTTTCAAATAGACACCATGTTCATCAGTTATGGTCATTTCTTTATTTTGGTGCCTGATGGGTCTCTGGCCGGTCCGACTCGGTCAGGCCGGCCCGATGCAACGTGTCTCGGGGTCTACCTTACCATGCTCGGGTCTGGACCATTAAGGGCCATCCCAGTTCACTGGGTCCGGCCCATCGAGGTTGTCCCAATCACTTCCTGGGCCCGAGCCACGGTTGGCCCACCCCACTGTGTGGGCCTCGTCCCACCCGCACTGGCCCGCGGGTCTGGCCCATTTGGCCGGCCAATGTCCGCCTTAGGAAGACCGCGTCTCAAGGTGTCCCCAAGGATGTTGGGCCATTTCATCCAGCTAGTGGGGAACTTCCCCATCACATGTAATGATCATCCAGGTGGCCGATCGGTCTCCACCCGACACGACCCAGTGCGGGGCCTCACCGCCCCCTCATGTCGTAGCTACTGCAGCCAACGATGCCCGCAAACGTCGCCCTTGTCCCGTGCGGCCGTCTCAGTCCGGCCGCCTCTAGCCACTTCGGGGCGCGACAGCATTCCCGATCCCCCCCCCCCCCCCGCGGTTGGTTACCACGGACCTCCTACGACCACCACTGGCAGCAACCAGCATGGCACACCAGCCATTCCTTCCACAGGACACCAGACGTGCTCCGGTGGTCCGTTATTGGTGTTGTCTATGCATACAAGTTGCTCGAACTGCCAACATCACATTGTGATCCACTGTCTTGCGTTGCCGTAAAAATTAAGGAAATCTTTCCCCAATGTACTCAACAAGAATGAAGCGGTGGAGGGTACAAGCCTTGTTTGTTCAGCCTGTTCCCTCTACGTTACCATGATAAGAAGCTGGAGAATATTTATATAACATTAAAGATTAATTAAACTAATTTAAAAATGTTAAAAAAAAGCCAAAAAAACCACTACCTCGATATCCATTGGAGGTGTCATGGTTGCAGCGGTAGTAGCATCCATGTTAGATGGATTCATTGGCGTTCGTCGATCCTAGATCGTTGGTGCCAAACTCTTCCAAAGTTTCCTCACATGAATAAGTCATGCCAAAACCCCACCTTGAGCTCCATTTAAATTGGATGAGAAAAATGAGTAATGCATTGATGAATTAATGAGGTTCAATAAATGAATTAATGAACCTATTTTAACTAAAAAATGTGGAGTTATGCTGTTGATGAGTCAAGCCATTAAATGGATTGACAAGTCATAGGTCCTGACACCACCGCTCATCCATTGGAGAAAAAGAAAATAAAAAAACAATTAAATGTTATTTTATTATTCATTAATAGTCCAAAAAATATCTTTTTCTACAGACCAATTAGGGTTAGAGCATTGATCCCCTTATGTGAATCCTAGCTCTTTGGATTCAATGGTGCTCTCAGATATCAATTCTGAGCACCAGTTAAAAAGATAGAAAATTCCACCTATGCATTTACTGAACTTACCTAAAAAATATTAGAAATTAGTTCCAGGAACATCAGGCCTCAGAATCACACACCGTCAATTTTTACAGACTTTTAATAATCCCAAGTAATTAAAAAAATATAAATGTAATTTTATGGGTCTTTACATTCCCCCCTCCTTGTGGATTTACGTCCCTGAAAGAGAAACAAGGCTACAAAAACAAATTGGGGTACTGGGCACACATATGAGCCTCCGGCTCCCTTGTGCTCTCGTATAGATTCTCATGCTTCCACAAAACGTGAACTAGAGGCATCAACAACCCACGAAGGATCCTATCTTGTCGATTATAAATCTACATCAGGTACTCCACAAAAGTCACCCCATCGTCAATATCTTGCTCATCGTGGTCGATGACGTGAGAATGGTCATTCATGTATCTCCTCAGCTGGGATACGTGGAAGACATCATGCACCCTCTCCAACTGTGGTAGAAGTTCCAAAAATCCTGCCAACTTTCCAGTCATCCAATGTATCAGGAATGGTCAGATAAACCTCGGTGAGAGTTAGCCGCCCCAGCCAAATCCCCATAGTCCCCATCGAGGGGAGACTCACAAGAATACGTGTTCCCCTCCTGGAACTCTAGTGGTATCTGTCACCTATCATCATAGGACTTATGTCGGCTCTGTGTAGTCTTCATCCACTTTCGGATGACCCACACCTTCTCAGTGGTAACCTGTACCATCTCTCGGTCAACGAGTGCTGGCTCTCATAGATCCTTCCAGCATCAGGGCGATCTACACAGTCGTCCATACAATGCCTCAAAGGGTCCTTATCAATGGTGGAGTGATAACTGTTGTTTTACACGAACTCCCCAAGTGTAGGTGGTCCTTCCAACTAGGCCCAATATCTAGGACACATCCAAGAAGCATGTCCTCCATGGTCTAGATATGAGGGTGAATAGCTATCCTAAAGTGAAGTTGAGCCCCAAAATCCTCCTACAATCTTTTACACAACCTGGATGTGAAGTGTGCGTCATAGTCTGAGACTATCATCAAAGGCACCCTCTGAAGTCTCACAATATCCTGATCATAGACATGTCCCAATATCTTTACCGAACCCTTCTCTCAAATATCAAGGAAGTGGGCCGACTTGGTGAGTCGGTCAATGATCACCCAGATGGTATCGTGCCCTCTTGACTTACGTGGTAACCCCATCAAAAAGTCAATTGACATCCCTTACCACATCAACTATAGTATCTTGAGGGGTTGGGTCAAGCCTGTTGGTACCAGATACTTGGCCTTCACTTACTGGTAAGTGAGTCATCTTAAAGAAAACACTGCAACTACTTTCATCATCCTTGGCCACCAGTACTGATGACAGAGGTCCTGATACATCTTCATCATGCATGGATGTAATTCCATGGGGGTGTATAGAACTACCTCAACACCTCCTCGCATAGGGTAACTAGTACAACTACACTCATTTGAAAAGGATAGCATGCTCCCCTCCTTTAGAATATCTGTTAGGTGCGTGACCTGAAGATATCTAAGAACATGTATTATTGCATCTGTCATCTCTGAGTTGCACCTCCCTAACTCACATAAGGAGTGGAGGGGAAAATATCATTAACTAGAGGCAGTCTATCTAATCTTTATCCATATAAGATATTTTAAGTGAGGCTAACTAATATTATGACTCATTCAGTAGCTCCAAACTCGATATCTAGATAAGTGCTTCTTCCACTGCATTCCATTTCCCATGAGTATCGATTATCTAAAAGTCATAGTCCTATAGGAACTCTATCTAACATCATTGTCTCCAATTTAGATCTTTCCGTGTGAAGTTATATCTAAGAATCTTTTGGTTTGATTAAACTATGAACCCCTCGCCCATCATGTTGTGTCACTACATCTTTAGTGCGATGAATACTGCTGCCAACACCATGTCATGAGTCGCATAATTCTACTCATGATGACTCAGCTGTCAAGAGACTTAAGAAATCACTGCATCATTCTGAATCAGGATTCAACAGCGTTTGGTCCCGGATTCATCAATGTAAACCACATAGTCAGTTCCCTCCTCCGGCAACCTTGGGAAGGGATTGCTGGTCATGATCTGCCTCATCTATTGAAAGCTCGGCTTTCAAGTCGTTGACCACATGATGGGTTTCCCCTTCTTCATCAAGGTAGTCATAGGTGCTGCTACTATGGATAAATCGGGTACGAACCTCTGATAGTAGCCTGCTAATCCAGGGAAGCTTTGCACTTCAGTAACACTCTTCGGTGGCTACCAAGCATATACTTCCTCAATATTCATTGTATCCACTGAAAATACTGCCTCTGAGATGATGTGTCCCAATAAGTGGACCTTCCGTATCCAGAACTCAGACTTCAAGAGCCTGCTATATAACGGGTTCTCCCGGAGTCTGTCCAGAACTATCCTCAACTGTACATCTTGCTCTTCCTCAAACACTAAGTACACTAAGATGTCTTCGATGAATACTATCACAAAGCGATCAAGGTATGGCTGAGATATCATGTTCTTGATTCCCATAAACAATGATAGAGCATTGGTCATGCCAAAAGGCATCACAAAGAACTCGTAATGGCCATACTGACATCCGAAGACTGTATTCGGTACGTACTCATCCCATACCCTGAGCTGATGATAGAATGATCTGAGGTCAATCTTCGAGAACCACTCTGATCTTTTTAACTGATCATGAAAATCTTAAATACTCATAAGAGGATACTTATTCTTCATGAACACTTGGTATAGGTGCTGGAAGTCCACACATAGCCTAAAAATCCTATCTGCCTTCTTGGAAAACAACACTGAGGATGCACATGGAGATACACTAGGCCAAATTAATCCCTTTGTAAGTCTTCTCAATGTACCCTCAGCTCCAAGATTTCCGCAGGGGCCATACAATATACTAGTCTATATATCAAAGATGTTCCAAGGTATAAGTCAATAAGGATGTCTACCTCTCCATGAGGAGGTAATCCTGAGACATCTTCTGGAAAGATGTCCACATACTCGTTGACCACCATTGGAAACTGTGGACTCACCTCATCCCCATGTAGAAGGCCATGCAAGCCATTTGATATGTAATCGGTTGCACCGTCCTGAGAAGAAGTCCATCTCGTGCTTCTCTATTTTCCTTCTCACCAACAAAGGAAAACTAGCCTATATCTCTATGCGTACATCGCACTGTACATCTCAAGAAGTCAGTCTGTGTGTGAACTATTGATAACCAGTCTATTCCTAGAATGATTTTGTAGGGATTCAACGCCACTACAAGAAGATCCCATTGGAAACACTCTCCTCAGAAAGCAAAGGTTGATCTAAAATATCATTCTAAATCCCATAGTCCCAAATTAATTGAATAGAAAGGAAAGGATTTATAGTACCTCTATTGATAATCACTACTACTAAAGTAGAGAAGTTACATATTTTACCTCATATCATCTCAGGGATGTCAGAATCATGAGACTCTACTACATGTATCTGGGTCTGTCCCTATACACCCGCTCCCTAAACTCGTGGTAGACAGCATGGGGGTGGTGGTGGAAGTTCCTGGTGACACCTCCCACCTCCTACCACACATCCTACTCCCCTGCCACATTCTCCGCAAGGCTGACACTCATGCTCCTACCGATGCTGCTACCATAGTTCCCCTCAACCTTATGCCGATCATCCGCGCGGTGAGACTTACAGTCACAAGCTCTGTGACCCTGTCCCTCATAGGAAAAATCGATCATGCCTCATTGGTGTCTCCCTTGGCCTCTCGATCCCCACACCGCTGACCCTACGTCCCGGTGTTACCCTCTGGATGGTCTAGCCTGCTTGGGATTCTCTGTCACGAACCAACCCAGATCGACCCTGAACTGGTCACCTGAGCCAACCTGTGACATGGCCCGAGGGGTGTTCTCGATCGCCATGGGCTGGAAACTAGTGTCGGGAATCAAAATTTAACAGGTGGGACTGATTTGGCCCAAAAGAAAACAAACTAAGCAGTGGAAAAATAAATAGAACAAAAGAAAATAAATAACGAACAAACAAACGCTACTAACCTAACCACAACCAAAACTCCACGTGACCCTGGGGGTCACTCTCCAATACCACAATCCAACGTCGCTTAAGGAGAACAACTGAAGATGGAACCTGAAACAGAACTAAAAATAAGAAAACACTATAGGCGTGAGTATTAAAACTCATTAGGTAGGCCCGACTAATTCTATTCCCAATGCACATACCATTAAACAAAGAATTTATCAATTCCAGGTTTGCACTAAATTATATAACATATGGTTTCCACAAACACATTCATTTCTAAAACAAGTAACAGTCCATTGACCTTTTTAATTTAGAACAAGTTTAATGTTTAATGAAACAGGTGCATGACATTTTAAAAAAAAAATCGAACAATTTAGAAATCCAAACTTTAGTTGTTAGTCAAAAGGAAAATCACACACAACACACACTAAGGGAAATGAAAAAAGTGGCATGTAGGGGTCAGCAACCGAAATTAACCTCTCAATCGTCCACCACATACAAATAAATACTAAAAGAAACATTGGTCGAACCTAGGAGACAGTGAACAATCCAGACCATACTATACAGCTGACTCATCCTGAAGGCATGCACTAACTCTATGACTTCATAACACCCTAACGCTCAGCATAGCCCTACATGGCCTACCCGAGGGGCCCAATCCCCATACTAGTAATAACTCATTATTCCCCTACTATGGGCCCACTAGCCAGTGCGTGGTCTAAACTAGTGAAACAATCGTTCTCATAAGATTCACTCACTATGCCAGGTTCCCATGTCATCACATATAATAAAAGTGGTGCGCCCACAATGTAAATCAATCAGTCACGATGCACAAATATCACACACAACTCACACAATCAACACACACCAAAGATCACCCATGAGTGGGTTTTCCAAAATAATTTATTTTATTAAAGTGTCAAACAGACCTTCACCAATTTTAAAGAAAAACCTCATTTCTCGAGAAATCCCAAAACAGTTGTTCAGAAGAAATCATTTATCTTTAAAACTAGAAGTACATTTGAAATTCCGTGAATTATGTTTAAAGACCAAACGAGAATTCTTTCAATACTGGGTGCCTGCTCATCAAGAAAATGTTTCAAGTGTTAGGTATAAAATAAACAACTCTTTTTGCACCAAATAATCATATAAAAATTAATTATATTATATTATTTCCAATTTATTAAAATTAATAAAACATCAAGCAATTAATAAATTCTAAATCTAAAGGTAAGTGTAGTGGGGGACCTACCTTGGCTCACTGTCCAAATATAATGGCACGTCACGCCTCACACAGATACACAAAAACACGCAAGCTGATGACCGAAGTACCGCGGGTCTCCCTCACTAACACGCTGCAACAACCGCACAACTAAAACGTATAAAAACGGACTCAAAAAAATTCAAATGAACAATCATCACAAACACCAACTCGACATGCTTCCAAAACACAACTCGCACCATCTACACTGCTTAATGGACTGCTTGCACCATTTATGAAACACCACTAAGTGACGCAAAAAGGGTTTACACCAAGAACATGTCTTATTTTATATAAACACACTACTTTAAAAACAAACTCATATTAAACACTTTCAAAAATACCACTTTCATTCCGTCCAAATAATTCAATAAATCACTAAACAATTTATTAAATCATTTCAAGAAAAACCAAAAAGACTTCACACCAAGAAGCACATAAAATCCCCCTTTTGAAACCAAACGTACACCAAGAACTATTTCACACCTGCATCTACATGACATGAATGACTTGATAATTCATTGAAACAGCTCAAAGAACATTATTAACTAATTTAAAATTAATTTCAAGGGTGCGCAACAAGGAGAACACACCAAAACCTGATCAAAACATCTTTTATGACTCTCCGCACATCGACGCTAAACAAAAACACAAACTGTAAGGCTTGTGTTATGTAAATAAACAATTCATCATTGTTGCTCCAAAAACAACACACATATATCATGTAAATGAATCTACTTTAATTAAAAACAAGATTCTCACTAAACAAACCTAAGAATAAAAATGCAAAATTAATTTAAGAAGAGAAACAATTCATCAGATAACGGTTAAGCGTGGAACCACCTACCTTGGAAGGAGGAACTCCCAAAATAATTGTGTGAATCTCCAATTACACCTAAAACGCATCACATGTGAACTAAAAATAGACCCTAAACAAGATTTCAAACCAAGTAGTGATTAAACAATGACCCCAAATGAATCATATACCGGTCGGAAGGAAAAAAACTCAAAAGAATGATAGGGAACATAACCGAATGGGGGAGGTTGTGTGTCGGAGAGAAGGTTAGCCAGAAGGGGGTGTTGGAAAGGAGGGCTGGTGAGGCGAGGGTGCACCAGAGGGTGTGGGTAGGAGGAGACAGGAGACAGGGGTGAGGCAGCTGTCGGCTAAAAGTGACGACCGGGGTACGCTGAGGGGGCGTCAGTGAAGGGGGGTGTGGAACGAGGGCCAAAGGAGGCCTGGTCGGGAGCTGGAGGCGAGCACTACAGGGGGCTAGGGGTCTGGTCGGTGGGCAAGTGGCATGGAAGGAATCTGGAGGTGGCCTGGCCGGGAGATGGAGGCGAGCGCGGCAGGGGCGAAGTGCAGCGTCGCTGCACCAGGGGGGATTGGCGGTGGGAAACTGGGAGGGGCGGAGGGTAGGTGGTGGGTTGAGGAGGGAAAGGTCAGCCGGTCGGGATCCTGGGAATGTGTGGTGAGGCTGGGGTGTGTGGATTGTGCAGAGGGGGAGCACCGTAGGTAGGGGGAGATGAAAAAGGGGGGCGGCGGATGTGGGTAGAACTAGGGTTAGCATTTTTTTCAATTATAATAAAATAACAATAGTTATAATAAAAAAACTAATAATAATAATAATACCAATAATATAAAGAATAATAATAATTACAATAATAATAAAAATAACATAATATTATTATTTTAAAGAACCCTTTTTTTAAACACAATCTAATTAATTATCAAATTCTTGAAACCGGGTACCCGTGCACTCATCGCACAACCTAAAAAAACGCTCACGCAAATTGCGTGCTTCAACGCAGTCCGATTGGGTACCCGCACAAGCACCTAGGGCGATCGTTCAGCTACCACCAACCGTGCGGTGACCACGCACGGCTCAAAACCCGCTAAAAGTATTAAACAGAAAAAAAAATTTAATCCAGGATCTAGCCCGGCCCTTGGTGTGAGAACCCGAAGCGAAGAATTAAATAAATAAAAATGATATAATGGTCGGGGTGTGACAATTATCCCCACCACAGACACTTTCTGCCCCCAGAAAGTAACGAATCCTTACGTTGGTCAAGAAATAAGTCCATGCCTGAACAGAAATAGAAAAACCAAAGAAAACTGAGAATCTTGAAATGACTTTACTCTACTTAGGTCACACCCGACCGATTCAAGAGAAAATTGAAGACTGGGGATGAGGGGAGAACACGAAGGGGTTCTCCCTACCATAAGAATTCAACTAGTGTGGAAATTTAACACCCAAACATACCACCCCGATATGGGGGGTCGACGGGGGAACTCTCAACTGATCCAAACTATCTTCTATAGCAATAGGGAACACCCCCACTGAACCTTGAAACTCTCGACCCATACCAATAACCCAAAACACTAGAGAGAAACCTCCGAGAAGAACTTAACCCATGAAGTAAACTCAAGAGTTACCACAAACATCGATCCTTCCATAGGCACTGACATCTCCAAACGAACACAGTCAAACTGACATTAACTCATACAAGGTTAAAACACACTTTTAAAGAAAAAAGTACAATTCAATGAATCATTATTCTGACAAACCAGACTATTTGGATTACAAACGAACACGTCCATCCCAACTTCATGATGAAACAATGGACCTACAACAATGACAAAACTTTAACAGTGGAAGAATGAGAACGGAAGGACTTTAAATGTTTCGTTGGCAACACGGAACACCAAATCCCGAACCGAGGCTTCACACCCCCGACAACTTCTGACTGCGCACGAGCTTCACCCCATGACCTGTGGTTGGGGCTCTGATGGTTGAAGCATCTCCTACCTCATAGTCAGGCACTGGAATCTTCTGGTCGCAGCGTCTTCTTCAGGCGACGCTTCCTGCAGAACTTATCTAGATGACCCAGACATCTACAACGATGGCACGTCTTCGGAGGGAAGTGACAAGATGGCTTTGCATAACCTAAACGTCCACACTGACAGTACACGATTTGAAATTCTGAAAAACTGAAAACTAGAGTCACTAAAGAGGACTCTTTAGAAACATATCCATCTAACACACTCTGCTCTCTAGATGGGGGACCTTCACGGCAAACTGAATATGGTGGATTGCCAACCGTCTGCGCTCTAGAGACCAACTCAGCTAACAACACCTAATGTACCAAATTCTCAAAATTATGGCCCCAAAAAGAGTGGACCCTCTCTTTGATCTCTGGACAAAGACCCCTGATGAAGAGAGGAGTATTCATCAAATCCTGCGACGCTACCTCCAGAGAAAGATACAAGTTCCTTGAAATTGTCAACACACAATCTTTCACCGTCTGTTGGACCTGTTGAAAACGCATGAGCTCTTCTACTTTCTTCGTATTCCTCTCTTCAAGTATAAACCACCGGATGAAGAAGACTTTGAAGAAATCCCACGTTTTTCCAACTTGCAGTGATGATGGGGAGAACAACTCCTACTGGTCTAGAGATAGACCTTCGAACAGACCCAAAACAGCATGCACTCTAACAGCTTCGGGAGTTCCCAATACCCTGAAGACGCACTCGAACTATTCAAGACACTGAACTGTTTCTAACATACTCCAATCACCATGAAGGACAGATAACATCCGATAAGGACCAAAAACTAGGTCTGACTCATCAAAAACTCTGGGGAACTTTCTGGGCTGCATTGCTGAACAACATATATAAAACCAAGCCGAAACTGATATTAGTCGAAGAAAAATCAATAATGCACCCTCATCCAAAAACAACCAACTAAAAAAATCCAAACAAACACAACCCAAAATTACCTTTCCAAAATTCCTGTTCCATTTTAGATTCCAAAACCACCTTTTTTTCATTACCAAAAATGCACTTACACCAACCAGAACAAAAATGACACTAAACTTGCATCAAACCACCGGAGTGAGGGACTAGCGGTCACACTTAACTTGGTAACATGGTAGGGGGCCATTCCCTAAGTAACCGTCAACAACTAGGAGAAATTTAAACCGTGTACCCGGACTCAACATGGGTCACTACTCCATCTGAGATCACGATGTAACATCGATTTACCTCTATTGTCATCCCTCAATCCAAAACAAACCAAAAAGAAACAAAGAATCAATTCCCGGACTATCCCTGGAGACTCAAGGTGCGGAACGAGTGACGGTTCATGAAGTCCTTCCCATACCTTCCTCTCGAGTCCCGAAAATCATAATCTCCATCTACCAAACACCCCAAATAACAAGGGCCCTTCTGATACCATTTTGTCACGAACCAACCCGGATCGACCCTGAACCGGTCACCCAAACCAACCCGTAAAATGGCCCGAGGGGCGTTCCCGATCCCCACAGAATGGAAACTAGTGTCGGGCATCAAAATTTAACAGGTGGGAATGATTTGTCCCAAAAGAAAACAAACTAAGCAGCGGGAAAATAAATATAAAAAAAGAAAATAAATAAATAACAAACAACGCTACTAACCTGACCACGACAAAAACTCCACGTCACCCCGGGGGTCACTCTCCAATACCACAACCCAACGTCGTTCAAGGCGAACAACCGAAGCTGGAACCTGCAACAGAACTAAAAACAAGAAAAAAATATAGGCATGAGTATCAAAACCCAGTAGGTAGGCCCAACTAATTCTATTCCCAATGCACATACCATTAAACAAATAATTTATCAATTCTAGGTTTTCACCAAATTATATAACATATAGTTTCCACACACACATTAATTTCTAAAACAAGTAACAGCCCATTGCCCTTTTTAATTTAGAACAAGTTTAATGTTGAATGAAACAAGTGCATTTCAATTTTATTACATGTTGTGATCAATTTAAAAATACAAACTTTAGTTGTTAGTCAAAAGGAAAATCACACACAACACACAACACACACTAAGGGAAATGGAAAAAGATGCATACAGGGGTCAGGAACCACACTCGACCTCTAAATCGTCCGCCACATACAAATAAATACTAAAAGAAACATGGTTCGAACCTAGGAAATCGTGAATAATCCAGAACATACTATACATCTGACTCATCCTGAAGGAATTCCCTAAATCGATGATGTCATAACTCCCTAACGCTCAACATAGCCCTACATGGCCTAACCGTGGGGCCCAATCCCCATAGCAGTAATAAATCAGAATTCCCTAGCTATGGGGCCACTAGCCAGTGCATGGTCTAAACTAGTGCAACAATCGTTCACAGAAGATTCACTCACTATGCCAGGTTCCCATGTCAACACATATAATAAAAAAGGTGTGTCCACAATGTAAATCAATCAGTCACGATGCACTAATATCACACACAACTCAAAAAATCAACGCACATCAAATATCACCCCTGAGTGGGGTTTCCAAAATAAATTGTTTTATTAAAGTGTCGAACGGACCTTCGCCAATTTTAAACAAAAAGCTCATTTCTTGAGAAAACCCAAAATACTTTTTCAGAAGAAATCATTTATCGTTAAAACTAGAATTACATTTGAAATTCTGTGAATTATGTTTAAACTCCAAACGGGAATTCTTTCAATACTGGGTGTCCGCTTGTCAAGAAAATGTTTCAAGTGTTTGGTATAAAATAAACAGTTATTTTCGCACCAAATAATCGTATAAAAATTTATTAATTAAATTATTTCCAATTTATTAAAATTAATAAAACATCAAGCAATTAATAAATTCTAAATCTAAAGGTTAGTGCAGTGGGAGACCTACCTCGGCTCGCTGTCCAAACATAATGGCACGTCTCACCTCGCACAGATGCACAAACACGTGCAAGCTGATGACCGAAGTACTGCGGGTCTTCCTCACTGACACGCTGCAACAACCGCACAACTAAAATGCATAAACATGGACTCAGAACAATTCAAACGAATAAACAGCACAAACACCAACTCGGCATGCTTTTAAAACACAACTTGCACCATCTACACTATTTAATGGACTGCTTGCACCATTTATAAAACACCACTAAGTGACGAAAAAAGGGTTTACACCAAGAACATGTCTTATTTTATATAAAAAAATCACTTTAAAAACAAACACATATTCAATACTTTCAAAAATACCACTTTCACGCCATCCAAATAATTCAATAAATCACTAAACTATTTATTAAATCATTTCAAGAAAAACCAAAAATACTCCACACCAAGATACACATAAAATCCCCCTTTTGAAACCAAACATACACCAAGAACTACTTCACACCTGAATCTAAATCACATGAATGACTTGATAATTTATTGAAACAGATCAAAGAACATTATTAACTAATTTAAAATTAATTTCAACGGTGCACAACAAGGAGAAAACACCAAAACCTGTTCAAAAACATCTTTTATGACTCTCCGTACATCGACGCTAAACCAAAACACAAACTTCAAGGCTTGTGTTATGTAAATAAACAATTCAGCATTGTTGTTCCAAAAAAAAACACATATATCATGTAACATATCAACTTCAATTAAAAACTAGATTCTCACTAAACAAACCAAAGAATAAAAATTCCAAATTAATTTAAGAAGAGAAATAATTCACCAGATAACGTTTAAGCGTGGAACCACCTACCTTGGAAGGAGGAACTCCCAAAAAAATTGTACGAATCTCTAATCTCACATAAAACACACCACATGTGAACTGAAAATAGACCCTAAACAAGAATTCGAACCAGGTAGTGATTAAACAATGACCCCAAATGAATCATATACCCGTCAGAAGGAAAAAAACTCAAAAGAAGGATAAGGAACTTAACCGAATGGGGGAGGTTGTGTGTCGGAGAGAAGGTCAGCCAGAAGGGGGTGTTGGAAAGGAGGACTGGTGAGGCGAGGGTGCACCGGAAGGTGTGGTTAGGAGGCGATGGGAGATAGGGGTGAGGCGGCTGTCAGCTAAGAGTGACGGCCGGGGTGTGCTAAGGGGGCGTCCGCGAAGGGGGGTGCGGAACGAGGGCCGAAGGTGGCCTGGTCGGGAGCTAGAGGCAATTGCGACCGGGGGCTAGGGGTCTGGTCGGTCGGCAGGTGGCGTGGAAGGAGGCCGCATGCGTCCTGGCCGGGAGATGGAGGGGAGCGCGGCAGGGGCGAAGTGTAGCGTCCCTGCGCCAGGGGGGCTCGGTGGTGGGAAACCGGGAGGGGCGGAGGGTAGGTGTCGGGTTCAAGGGGGCAAGGTTGGATGGGCGGGATCCTAGGCAAGTGTGGCGAGGCTGGGGTGTGTGGATCGTGCAGAGGGGTAGCACCGCTGGTAGGGGGAGAGGAAAAAGGGAGGTGCTGGATGTGGGTAGAACTAGGGTTAACATTTTTTTTTCAATTATAATAAAATAACAATAGTTATAATAATAAAACTAATAATAATAATAACATTAATATAAAGAATAATAATAATTAGAATAAAAAAACAATAAAATAATATTATTATTTTTAACAAAACTTTTTTTTAAACATAATCCAATTAATTATCAAATTCTGGAAGCTGGGTACCCATGCGCTCATCGCACAACCTAAAACAAAGCTCATGCAAATTGCGTGCCTCAACGCAGTACGATTGGGCACCCGCACAAGCACCTGGGGTGATCGTGCAGCTACCGCCTACCGTGCGGTGACTGCGCATGGGCTCGAAACCCGCTAAAAGTATTACACAGAAAAAAAATTTAATCCAGGATCTATCCTGGACCTTGGCGCGAGAACCCGAAGCCAAGAATTAAATAAATTAAAATTAAATAAAGTTCGGGGTGTGACATTCTCTGTCGTCTGTCTATTGCCAGCTGTAGATGAATTTTCTACCTATTGTCCTGTATGGGCTATCACTTTCGGTGCCTACTCGCAATGATTCTATCCATTAGAAATTCTATCTCTTGCTTCCTCGCCTGCACTGGGATACTGAGAGAAATTGCCACAGCTCTGATCTCTTGTTGAAGCCCCTTCTCAATGGTCTGGTCCATGAAGTAAGCGTCCCATACCATGTCAGTGGAGTATAGGGAGAGGTCAGTAAATCTCATCGAGTACTGAACCACAGTCTAGCTACCATAATATAGATGTAGTAGCTTTTAATACGCACAAAACGTAGTGTTGCTGGCACGAACTCCACCCTGAAATGGCTCTAAAAGTCCGGCTAGTTGAGGGTTTTCTATCATTCACCTAGAGCATCGAGCTTCACTATCGTCCTGCCAAGCCCTGAAGAAGGATAGAGGCAAAGATCACCATCTGCACGGAGGGTGTCTCTACTAAGAGAAAGACCCGTGAAACCACCTCAACCTAGTCCTCTGTTGCCTGGGGGTCTATATCACCTCGAAACCTCATAGGCCTCTGTCTCTGGAACTCATGAAATGAATTCAACCGATGTTCATATTACACCGGTATCATCCACTTCTAAATGGGTGATGGTGCTACTAGCACACCACCCAAAGGCGCCATCACTATGAGTGGTACCTATACTGATACCTCGTTGCTCAGTGGGCCACTGTCACAATCTCTATCCAGAATCCTAGATGGCTGTCTTCATGGAGGCATCCTGCAAGAAAAAGATGTGCCACATTCATCAAGTTATAACTAGTGAGCTTACTCAAGAATGATCAAAAAAAGTTTTCAAAACACTAGAAACCAGTGTTTTCATGTACTAATTTAGAAATCATAATTTCGGGTCCCGGTGTATGGATACGTCGGCCATCGCACCAACAGATGGCTCCTTGTACTGAAAACTGAACTCAACACACTTTACAATATTCCCTCATTAAAAGTAGTCACCTAGTTATTCTGGTAGAACCAACCTCCCTTTGATACAAATTTTTCATGACCCATCCCATGGGGCCTTGATGTGACTACCCCAAGCCCACAGTCCATATGCCTGGGGTTGGTGACTAGCAGCTGGAGGCTTTTCCCAAATAGGGATGGTATTGACATAGAGATATGTACACACCCAAAATGGTTAAATAAAGTAAAAAACCAAAAAAAGTAAGGTATAACCACGACAGTAAAGTACAAGAACAATTACAACTATATACATAAAATAGTGGGCCAGAATATAAGCCCTGAAAAATGAAAATAATGTAAACAGCTGTCGCATCTTCCCTAAAGATCTAATTGGAGGGTAGTAGTTGTAAGTATTAAGTATAAGAATAGGATCTAGAATGCTCCCACAACACCAAGCTCCACCATGTCCTGAACCACAAAAGTATGCCTCGAAGCATTAGTAGTCTACACCAGACACACACGTGTGGGCGAATCCTATGCAGGGGTGAGTATAACAACTCAGTATGGACCCCGAGACCCCCGATGGACTCTCAGTATTCCAAAAAGGAAAAAATCAGAAGAAATATGAAAATGGTAATATCACTAGAATGATCTAAATCATGATGTACCAAGAAATAGAGATAGATCACTCTGTCAATATAACTTCAAGGTTACTGGGATAGGGATGACTACTCCAAATGCCAGAACATCCTATCTGTAGTCATAGTACTGCTGACCCATAGGTCACTGTATTTTGACTCATATTGGTAGCTATATATTAACCTGTATTGTTCATCGGTGTTGAACAATATTGTTCGTTGGTACTGACCCGTATTAGTCGTTGGTGCTGACCCATATTGGTCCCTAGTGATGACTCGTATTGGCCGCCAGTATATAGATAGGTATGATTAGTCGTACACCTAGATCATCCCACTCTGGAGTTTCTGATGCTGACCTGTCTTGGTCGCTTTTTTTCTTTGAAATAATCCCTCATGGTATCATTGAAGCATTTTTTAGGTGATTGTGTTTGTTGAAAAAGTGGGCCTCTGTGTTGTGTTTATTGACAAAGAAAACCATGATGTAAAAATTTGTTTACAAAGGGGATTTCATTGTGAAATTTATAGTTCAAGTGATGTTGTTAAAGATCGATGATTGATTCAGGAATGTCGACAACGGGATGGTCGATCTGGAAGTGGTTCAAAAAGAGCAGAGACAAGGTGACGCCATTTTCTAGTGATTGACAACTTTTTGGGCCTGAAAATAGACAAATGAATAAAAGTGTTTTTGGAAAAGGGACTTGCGTGCCGATGTCTTGGTGGATTAGAAACTTGCGCGCCATATGTTTTCAGGATCAGAATAGAAAAATATGGCAAAGGGAAAAGGGGCGCCCAAGTTTTATGTTTGGTCATGCAAGTGACTTGCAGGGAAGAGATAAGGTCAGCGAGACTTACATGCTGAGGGGAGAGTTGAACGTCATCGATCAGGGTGTCCAAATGCCTATAAATAGAGGTCAACCCCTCCTCATTCAGTAGAGAGTTCAAAACTTTGAGAAAATCATAGCTCTCATCGCACATGTGTGGTGGTCGCACAAGTGGTGGTGTGGTCACACAAGTAGAAGTTGTGCACCAGTTGATTGTTGCGCATCCAGAGTGGTTTGGGTGAGAAAAGAAGGGAGTTGCCCATGTTTTGAGTTGAATATGGGGGTATCGCGCTAGTGTTTTTGTGACACTTGCGTGCCAGTTTTTGAATTATCGGGATAGTTTATAGTTGCATGCCAAAGTCAGTTTGGGCATAAAAGTGTGTGATTCGCGCAAGTTTGGAGTTGAAGAAGCGAGTGTCATGCAAGTGGTTGAGGTGAACTTGCACAACAGTTTGAACATGCATGCCGGAACATGAGCGCTGTCTTAGAGAAGGGCTCCAGGTATGGTTGAAGCATGATAGTGATTCAGGGCCGCATGGAAGATGGAGTATTTCCCGATACCATCAGTGCAAAGTGAGATTAACCTACATGTGAAATCTAGAATTAAATAGAGCATATACATAGAAAAAATAATGTTTTCATTAGTGTTAATTAAGAGACCTATAGGTCTATAAACTGTGAGTGGATCCTTTCCAGAGCAGTGAGGAAAGGAAGAGGAAGAAGGTGGTCCTCTCCACCGGCAGTGATCGAGAGAGAGAGAAACAGGGAGTGACCCTTGGGTAAGGAGTGAGCTGAACCTAAACATTGTAAAGGTAGTAATCCTGGGAATAGAAGTGTTCTATCATGAACGTTTTAAACAAAAATTTTATTTTATTGGATTTGCTACATCGACACATCGTCGGTGTATGCTCCTTGGACGTAGCCTAGTGAGGGTGAACCAAGTAAAAATTGATGTGTCATGTGCATGCTCTAGTTTTTGTTTATACTTTACTGTAGGAAAGGGCGAGAAGAGAGTCCTTCTTAAAAGTGAGGCAAGATCAATAGGCAAAGTTGTTTTAATCTGTCATACCCTGATTCACCCCCCCTCTCAGGGTATCTAACATAGTGGACCTAACACTTTTCTTCTTCTTCAAGTAACATCGACCACTGGATTATCGCAAATAACACACCTAATCTCAGAAGTATTTTTCTCCTGAAGACATCGGTCATTTTTTAACCTGTACGAAGTCCCATAAAAATCATACCCAATAGACGACCCCGTCAGAGGAGTCCCAAAGTGACAGATGGTGCGTCAATCAGACGCATGATCTGTGAGATATGAGAACATTTATAAAAAGGCCCCAGTTACATTCAAGTTTGATTCAACCTAGGTGACAGGTAAAACTCTATCAAATATCACTTATAGTATCCCCAAAGGACTGATTTGTCAAAATGGTCCTTATGCCACAAAAGGTGCGTCAATCAGGCGCTCAGTCAGTTAGTTACACCCTATTTTGTGAAACGAGAGGTGATCGCACCTCAGTCTGGACCGGCTTGGTCGGACCTGCCAGAATATGCCAAAGGGACTGCTTCTCAAGTGTGATTCCAAAACTACTAATTGAGTGTCAATCAGACCCCTGGTTCGCCAGTTACAAATTTTTCCTTATTCAGGGGCCCGTTGGGTCTGGGCACAGTCTGACTCCGTTAGGCCGACGTGACGCAACAGGTCCCAGTGTATCCCTAACCCCACCCGAGTTCGGCCTATCCGGATCAGACCGTTTGGTTCAAAGGCCTGAGCTGCTATTGGCCCGGCCCCTCGGGTGGGGCTCTATCCTCTCGTGCTGGCCTGCGGGCCGTCAGTCCGACCCTGTCCGCCTGAGGCGGAGCACGTGTCCTGCTGGCCCTGTAGATGCGATCCCATTTCATCTGGCCAGTGGGGTACTTCCCCTTCGTATGCAATGGTTGAGCATGTGGCTGACCAGTATCTAGCCGACGCGGGGCAGTGTCACTTGCTCCAGCCACAACCCGTTGGCCATGGCTGCGATCGTAGGTGGCACCTGCGGGCGCTGCCCTTCAGCCATGTGGCCGGCTCGGGCGGACCGCCTATAGCAGCCATGGCGCACGACGGTGCTCCACCTTCCCACTAATTTCATCCGGTTGCCGCTAGCCTCCTCCAGCCATCAACGGCCGGTGCCAGTATGGCATTCCTATCGCTGACAGTTCTTTTTACGGGCCACCGGACGTGCTTCGATGGTCCTTTCATGGTGCTCTCTATGCCTAAAAGTCTTTCAGATTACCTCTGTCACAACATTACCCTCTATCTCAAATTGATGTCAAAATTGAGGAAATACGTTTCCAAATTATACAACATGAATGAAGTGGCGGAGGGTCTGGTCCCTTTTCATTGGGCCCTCACCCTCCGTGTTAACATGATAACAAGAAGGAGAATATTAATCTAACATTAATGATTATATAAACTCATTTCAATATTGTTAATCCAAACCCAAACATAAAATCCCTACCTTGAGATCCATTGGAGGATTTTTTGTTTGTGGAAGGAGGAGAATCCACGTTGGATGTAGTCATCGAAGTTTTTTGATCTCGGATCATTGCCCCCAAACCTTTCTAGAGTTTTCTCATTTAAAGAATCCATTCCAAAACCCCACCCCGATGTCCATTTAAAAAGGAGGGGGAAAATTGAGTAACTTGTTGGGGAATTAATGAGGTTCATTAAATGAATTAATGAACCAATTTTAATTCTCAATGGTGGAGTTATGTAGTTGATGAGTCAAGCCATTAAATGGCTTGACAAGTTACCAGTCCCACCACCACCGCTCATCTGTTGGAGAAAACAAAAATAAAATATCAAATACATGTTATTTTATTATTCTTTAAAAATTCAAAAAACTATATTTTTCTCCTGATCAACTGTGGTCAAAGAAAAGCTTCACCTAAGCAAATTTTTGCAAGGTAGATTCAATGGTTCTCTAGGAATTCAATTCTGAGCACTATTTCAAAAGATAGAAAATGTCGCTCGTGCATTTATTGAACATACCTAAAACATGTTCAGAAATTTATTCTGGGCACACCATGCCTCAGAATAATTCGTTGTCAATTTTTGCAGAATCATAATAATCCCAAATTATTGAAAAAAATTACATTGAATTTTCCTGGTCTTTACAAGATGTACATTGATCACATGATTAGTATAAATATAGGGTTTTAACAAATCCAATTTACTCAGACAAAGGATGAGACGGAATAATATAGTAGAATTGCTCCATACAAAACCCATTTTTCAGAGCTCAGAAAGGATGTATAATCACAGGGATTCTCTCTTGACTAGGACCACGATGAGCTTCAACACATTATGCTTCAATAGAACCTCCTACGAGAGAATTGGAGGTTGGTAGATATTACCACTTGAGCGATGTTATCCTAGCCACCCCAAGCATCTATCACAATCACACACCTTACCCTTAGATCATTTGTACGTGTTATAAGGGGTCATGTAATAAGAAACTCTCACTATGATAGTGTTCATTAGTTTTTTTATAGAATAAATAACATACATTCATTTTATTATTATTACATTGTAAATAGTTTTTAAAGCACAAATAGTTTTTAGGTAATATTCGATTAAGAAACCAATTTTGATGAACTAAAGGATTTTTGAATTAAATTATATTTTAATAAAATATTATTACTAAATTACTTTTGTTAAATATAAATGATCATATAGTTTTTATGAATACAATTGTAATTTTTATTATGGTTTGAAAACAGTTTTTCTCAAAACCCATCATTTTTTGATAAATGTTAGTTTTTATTTTAAAAGTAAAAATTAACATATTTGGAAAATTATTTATATAAAATTAATATTATTTTTGGAGTTATAAAATGGAAAATATCTGACTATGAATTTTTCAAAATTTTCTGAGACAATCGAATTTTTTGGTAAAAATTAAATACGATTTAAAAATATAATCTATTTTATGACATCATAATGACCCAATAGTGATGTAATAAAATACTATAAAAACGATTTTCTGAAAATATATTTTTTAAAACTAAAATAATTTGATTTTAGGATTGTTTGGTTTATTTTAAAAATCCACAGTGGACCTTTCAAAACATATAACACATTTTCACATTTTAAAATCATTTCCTTTAGAGTGTGACTCACCTCCACATAAGAAAGCCTAATATTTAAAAAAGGCCAGTCATTGGAATGATAAAATAATTTTTTCCACTCCCCTTTGTAAAAAACCATCATTAAAACCCATGGGTTGGTTTGTGTTTTCCAAATTTTAATTATATAGATTCCAAAACATATTTTGGTGAAATATTAAAGAATTCCCCTCTCTTCCTGTATAAAACCACCCCAAATCCATAATATCATCACTAAAAACACTTTTAGTAGGTCCCTACCCTTCCCTCATATCTATATAATCCTTACAAGGCTCCCTAATTTTCCAAGAAGGCTTTCTCAAGCCACTCCCAAGCCCTTGGGATAAGACATTCAATTAAGGTATTTCCCCCTTTCTCATTTTTGTCCAAATTTCATTGTATTGTTATACCATTTTTTAGACTAAAAAATTATGGTATGATTTCTCACCTCCCCCATACTAATCTCCTTATGTTTGAAGTATGAGATACCACTTTATCTCTCATTAATTCCTCCCATGTACAACTGTTACCGTGTCAAAATTCCCTATGGAATTTCTCTCTCCCCATTTACACTCATGCAATTATTTTATATTATAAAACTAAATTCCATTACATAAGTTGGTACTTTTAGATATACGCCCACATACTTTAAATTTCATCTATATATTATAAGACACCCCTTTATCCTTCATCAATCATTTTTATAATTTTTTTGTCATGCCGTTATGCTGCCGAAATTGAAGGATGATTTTCAAACCCAAAGTTATTGTGAAGTGAATACCATGAAAACTTCTATATCAAGGTTATTTATATTTATTCACCTTTACTTAATGATTATTGAGTATCATGTATGATTTCTACATTCGTTTATCTGGTAATGAATGTTTATGTTTAATGAATCCATGTTGTATGATCCATGGGGCACAATTATGCATGAAATGAACTGATTAAGTAGGGTTCTCCCTGATAGAGCTCTCATGAATTTGGTTAAGATTAGAATCATGATACATCAAGTGAAATGACAGTTTACTCATTCAAATTCAATTTCAATTATGGTTTACTAAGGATCTATGTGCAATGTTCTTTTGCTCATGCTAATATCATGTTAAATTTTGTTGCCACATTTCCATGTTATTATAATCATTCCATATTATGCCATTATTTTTATGTTTATCTTATGCTCTATTGATATGACTATTTCCTAATATGTATTGTATTTTTCATTTTATTCATTGTTTACTCCTTTACTGGGCTTTATAGATCACCCTTTTCTTATGCATGTCCTTAGTTTATCCCATTCGATGATAAGTACGAAGTAATGTGTGTGGTCATGTAAAAGAAGTTTTCAATAAAGATGTGTATTTCATGTTTTAAGATGTTATGTAATTTTCCTAATACCCCAAGACACTATAAATCTCTAACTTCTATGTTGTATCAAGTGAATAATTTATGTAATAAATTATATTCAATTGTGAAATAAAGAGGAGTGTTGTTTAAATTATTTATAAAGATACTTGGTTTATCAATAATTAAATTTGGAGATATAACTTTATAATGGAGTAATGATATATATACCTATTCATATGCTAAAATGGGGTGATATCATTATGTAAATTTTGACCATATATCCTATGATCCTAATTAATAATGATTCTATACTGGTTATTATCAATCTCCTTAAATTGTTTTCACATTTCTTCTACATATGGGAATATATACATATAGATAACTTTTTACAACACTATATTAACGAAGATGTGTGAAATAATTATGAACCTATTTCTGTTTGATCTAATCATGAAAAAAATTAAATTTAAATATGGAAAATTAGTCAGAAATCTCTCGACACCGAGATACATTTGAGCACTTTTTATCACATTCAAACAGATGGGATGTCTGAAAGCACTATTAAAACATTTAAAGATATTTTGAGTTAATTATCAACAGAATTCCAATGTACATGAGATCAATATTTACCATTGGTGATATTTTCCTATAATAATATCTTTCAACCAGTCATTCAAATGACACCATATAAATAATTGAAATGACCCCGAGTTAATATGTCATATTTGGTTCCATGATATATGTGTGACATATTATATAAAATAGAGTGTTCTAAACATAAATCATATATAGAATCCAAAAAAAAATTTATTTTAATAGATGAATATGGTTAAATTAGTAATTAATTAAACCAATAAAAATGAATAATATTAAAATGCGAAAAAAATTGAAAAGAAAAACAATATAGAATAGGAAAATTCAGATCCTTACAATATTCTAGGATCATTTCTCCCATATGAACCACTATTTAAATGAAATTTAATAATAGTAAACCTATTGAAAGGACTAAAAATGATAACATAAAACCTTGAGATAAAATATAAGTGAATGAATAATTAATGAAATAAGAGGTATTTATAGGAATTTTGGAACCTTTATGACCCCTAAAAATCTAGTTGTTGCAATAGTAATCTAAACATTGATATAGTCACCTGAACATTAGAATAGTTATATGACCATTAGTAATAGTTCCCTGAATGATATAATATAATCCTAACCTATGAAACTATAAAATAATATTTATATATCTTAAAAAATGAAAAAATTATATATTTATACTACGGTACATGTAAATAAATGTTTTAAAATTGATAAATTAAGTTTTTATATTTTCATAAAACATAAATTATTTAATCACAAATTAATAATTAATATAATGATTTATATTTTATTTTATTTTTCTAAAATGGACATAAATATTAATATTAGGTTTTATTATAATGATAATATAATCTTATGACACCAAAGGATATTTGTCAAGAAGTCATAAAATCGATTATAATATTAAAATTAATATCTCATTGTAAATGAGAATATTATTTAATTTATTTTCAAAAAATGGATTCAATTTTTTCAACCATCATGTCGAAATCAATAAGGGTGTTTTTTTGGTTTTTTTTAAAATAGATGATTTTTTTGGTTAATAGTGAAATATGAAAAATTAATGTGTTTAACATTATTGTCCATATACATAATTTTGTTATGTTATTTCTGATGTATGATACAATTATCTCGAACTCATATGAACCATTTATAGTATATATACAAAAATAATCAATATAAATAGTATTCTCGACCAAAAATAATAAACTAATGAATATGAAATTCAAAAAAACGCCTCTCATACCCTTAAAAAACCACTCCTCACCACCCCTCTACTCAAAAAATAAAATCCTTGATCCGTGAAATATATATATCATGTCTACTCCTCCAAACATACCCCACATTCTATTTTACTAGTGTCACCAAAATACCAATTACATGTTTCTTATAGTGTCATTTAAGGAGGTGATATTCAAGAGTTAACATTATCAAAAAATATATTTTAAATTATTTTATTCTCCTAAACACTCCTCAACTCTATCATGCAAAATGGAAGAATAAATTTAGTATCATATATAAATAAGAATTTCATAGTTCTAATGGAATATCTATCATCCATCCTTTTATTTTCTTCTCTAATTTAATGAAATAAAACCACCATCTATATTATATCAGTTCATAGCCTCTATGTATAATGAGTTTTAGTTTTCCATTACCACCACAATCATGTTAAAAAACTATTATTATGGTTAAATTAGATGATATAAATTTTATTATAAAATATTTATTGTTTTGGAATTAATTTATAGGCATAATAATAAATAAAATGAAACAAGTTTGAGAAGGTCATTAAAACCATCTAAATAAACTAACCATGTAACATTAATGTTTTTACCTAGAGAACCATCCATATTACAGAATAAATATAGTTACCTCTATAAATTTTAATATCTAAAAGTTCATGAATAAAATTTTGTCTAACTTTTTCAGTTTTTGTCCCATTTGACAAGAACATAATAAATAACCCTAAGTGATCCGACTTTGGAACCTTCTAGGGAACACTCAAGGAATAATAAAATTGAAATTTATAACTTATCAAAATGGTTATAAATGAATATAATAAATGTATATTAAAAAAATATAATATTTTTTTAAATAAGTAATCAATGAATCTAATTTTTTTATTATAGAAATTAAGGTCAAGGGAATAATGGTTTTTGGAACATAATCTAAGGGATCTCTCTGAACCACCATATTTATATTAGGTTATAATTTTTGTCACATTAAAATAATTTATCTCCTAATTAATCTTATATAATTATTATATATTCTATATATGTGTAAAAAACATAAATAACATGTTTACTTACCCTTTTTTATGGGGGATATTTTTGGAATGGTTTACTTCCTAATATATCTCTGAATGACGATTAATGGAATCTTCACTATTTTTATTGACCCCATTAAAGTACCTGTAGATGAAATTCTTAAAAAATAAAATTATTCCTAAAAAAATTAAATGGATGACCATTTTAGTCCACTATGGGTTGTAGGGAAATTATTATGATCTCACAATCTCTAAATAATCTTTATTCTTTTTCTAAAACCCAATTTAAGATGTAAATTTACAAAGTGATTTATAAACTATTTTAAGTAATTCATTCACTTGGAAATAAATTTCTGTGATCTATTCTTATTAGTTTCCAAAAAATATTAAATCCTATCTTCATGGATATTTTTATGATATATTATCTAGTTATTGTTTATGACATGTTTATGAAAACCATTTTTATCTATGGGGAGTCCTTACATTAATTCATTATGTTTGATTTTTCTATACATCACTCATATACATGTAAATGTTATGATGGACACACAAATATAATAATCCAATGAATTAGGAAAAGTTTTGGTCTAATGAGATGATATTTATGGTATTTGGGAGTAAACCTAATATATTACAGGACTCTATCCACCATGTTATGTTATCTTCGTGTTTATCCGTGACTTATATTTATGTCATGTTTTTTATGTTTCTTCCACATTTAATGTTTTACATGTTCTTATGATTCCATGTTCATTAAATTATCCCACCAAATTATTATTCATTATACTTTCCATTTATGTTATCATGTTAATCCTTATGACACATATTATATGCTTTATTTCTATGTTTATTCCCTTCATAAGATTTATAACACACCCCTTTGTTAAAGTATTCCCCTAGTTACCCAATGTAGTTTTAGGTGGTCAATAATATATAAGGGCTCATTAAAAAGAATAAAATAATGATGTGTCATTATAGTACAACTTTTTTGTTGTTTTATGCATGTTTTTTTCACGGAAACATAAAAATTCAATTATTATTTTGAATTTTTTGGATATTTGTTTTGAAAATAAATATTATAATATATTTAAATGATTTGGGTCAATATAATAGATATCATAGGATGGAATTATTGTTTTTAAGTAATAATAATAAAATACATTAGTGATAAACCTATGGATAGGTCTAAGAATTAGTGTAATTATAAATAACATCACCCAGTAGAACCTAGATTAAAACATATATACTCATATGCTAGGATATAATTATAGTTAACATGTTATTATTTATAAGATCATAGTAAATTTTTTTATTCTCATAAGTTATGTACTGAAATATAATATTTTTATTAATGGTGGGAAATAGGAGAACCCATTCTAATAACCAATATGATATGCAATGTAATGATTTCCCTAATAAGATTCATAACCTAATAATAGTGAGATATGTAAACACAATGGTATTAATAACTCAATTGGATCATGTTATGAATAATAACATGAATTGTTGGGAATGAAATACTTTTAATTAGAAATAGAAAATTATGGTAAAAAGTTTTATATAAAAAAGTCCTCATACCTTTTGTGTATCTTTTTATCCCCTAATTGTTGGAAAATATATTATCTACATTGAGATGAAATTTTATATCCTCTAATTCTTAGAAGAAGAAATGTTATACTAGATATGTTTATTATTTTAATGGGGAAGTAGATTAGTTATTATCAATAATAAAGAACACAATTTCCAAAGAGGAAATTAATTCCATGGAATGGGAATTATTAAAGAAAGTGGATTTTGATTAATATTTTACATAAACTCTCTATATTAAAATGTATTGTAATTTCCATATATTGAAGAAAAATGAAGATTATTCTAGTAGGGAATATGTGGAAAACATCCCAAGTCTTACACAATATGACTTCATCTTCATAATCAATACCTAAAGTATGGTGGAACATTTCTATAGTGGTTTAAGGAAAAAAAATATAAGAAAAAATAGGTGATTATATTCTTCAACAATAATAAATATTTTTTCAGTTGTTCCCTTAAGGTTGAAATAGATATTAGTGACACTCAGTGGCCTCATGAGTCAAGATAAAAATTTGTAAATTGTATTTTTTTATAGTAGGATAAGAAGATAAATAAAATTCCATAAATAAAACCTAGAAACCCACATGTATAATATTTAAGATGTAGAATGTCTGATAATTTTTCAAGGGAACCAATAGATTCCTCAAATATAGGAAGAAGGGGCCTCGGGAAAATAAGTTCCAAAAGGAGATGAAGAAGCCTAGTAATGTGATGAATGAAAAGAAGGTACAGATCAACACTTAACTTATGGTAAAATCATTTAAATATAAGAAAAACATATATTATGTAATCCAATGCCCAGATATGAGGGTTTTCAGAGATAATAAACTAAAACAAATTCAAATGCCTATAGAGAAAGGGAGGGTATAAGCTATAACTATTATTGAGATGGATGAAAAAATTATGTTTTGAAAACTATGTTGGTAAATTATTAAATAATATAGAACATACATTTTCATTATAGTTATATGGATTGTTTCATATTTTTCATTTTTACTATAATAATTCAACCACCAACTCAAAAAATGGAAGTTAATCTATCATTAGGAATAGAAAATAGAGAATTTATTTCACCTTGAGTATATAAATCATCCACAATTACATTATATGGTCTAAATATTTATATAGTTATCATATTACTTCCTTTAAAAAGGTTAGATTTTATATTGTAAATATATTATTTATCCTTATATAAATAGAACCTTAAATATTAAGAGAGGGATTTTACTCTTCATATCCAAAAGCATCCTCTGATTCAGTACATGTTTATAGAGGAAGATGGATCTCCATTGTAATATTATTATCAATTGTGGATATTATTTATCTATGAGAAAGTATATATATCTCAAATGATTGAAACAAAGGAGAGAATCTTTCTTGAGAAAATTCCCATCGTGAGAGATTATACTGATGTGTTCCTTGAATAGTTTCATGATCATTATGTTGATCGAAAGGTTTAGTTATCAATAAAAATTATACCGAGATGACATTCCATATTAAATTATCCCTATATAATTCACACCATTGTGTTATATAATCTCTTAAAGAAAATACAAGAGAATATGGAAAGGGGTTTTATATAATCGAATGCTTGATTATGGGTTATTCTGGTCGTCATCATCAAGAAGAAAGATAGATCAATGTTAATATAAATTTATTATCGTGAGATCAACGAAATAATTTTAAATAAATTGTATACACATTCATGATATATGAATTTCTCAATCAATTATATGTGGAAGAGTATTACTATAATGTGGACCTTCAGTCGGGATATCCCTAATTAAAGGAGATGAAGGTATACATTCCAAAGGTATAATTCCAAAAAAGGCATGGACATTATGAGTTCATAGTGATTCAATTTAGAATCACTAATTATCCAAAAAAATTATCTAATTATTTAATATTGTATTTAGATATTACCTTGAAAATATATGCTAGTCTTTATAGACAACATTTTCATATACTCCAATAGCGAGGTGGAGCATCAGGAGTATTATAATATTCTACTGAAGGCCTTGATAGAGGAGAAGCTACATGGAATGAATAGTAAATGTAAATTTTTGGATAGAGTAAGTATCATTCTTTTTTAATTTTATCACCTAAAAAAAGATATATGTGTACCCTTTATAACGAAGAAAATTGAACAGTGGAAAATATCAACTTATGTAATGAATATCCATAGTTTTCGTTCACTAGATGGGTATTACCGATGATTTTTTAATACATACCTCGTGATTTTAAAACCCACTAACCAAGATGAATCAGAAGGTAGTAATGTTTTTCAAGACTGGTGAATAGAAAGGTAAGTTCAAAGAGTTGAAAATGAGGTGTATCACTACACCACTACTTATAATACCCATACATGTGAAACACTTCATTATATACAATGATATATAGATGAAGGTATTTGGATGTGTACTAATAAATAATGACATATGATTATAGAGAGAATTGTGAAATATATATAGATCAAAAGGTATTAAAATATAAATTCTCATATAAGGGGATAAATATGCACTATTAAATATGGTTAGAGCTAATAAAGGATTATGATTACTCAATCTGTTACCATGATAGGAATGGATATAATGTGGGAGATGCTCTCAATAGAAAGGTTCCAGTTCCCCTATAAAAAATTAGAATTGAGAAGGATCCAATATTCCATGACTAATAAAAAAAGAACATGGGGATCCTAAACAAAGGAACATCATCATTACTTTCTAAAGTTATTTCTCAAAAATCCATTTTGATGAAGATAATGGATGGTCAAAGAGATTATGCAGAAATTATGATGAAGGTGGAAGCTACTAGAAATTGTAAATACGTGGGGTTTAAAATTGATAAAGATAGATTATTAAGATTGGGGTAAATGCTATGTGTACCATAAAATAAAGAGATAAGGAAGTGTTGTTCAATGATTCACATAGCTCAACCTTCTCCATTTACCCAAGAATCATGATGATGTATTGAGATCTCCAAGAGAAAAATTTCATGAAAAATATGAAGATTAAGATCATGGAATAGACATAAATTTTTTTATATGTCAGCAGGTGAAAGATGAAATGAAAGATTTTAATGGGATGATGAAAAATTACTAAAACCTATAAGAAAATTGGAAAACATCATCCTCGAATTTTTCTTTAGACTTTTAAATTAATCACTAGGAAATAATTATTTATATGTTTTGGTGGAACTAAAAAAAGAAAATACATGTATAGACATAGTGAATAACCATGTATATAGAAATAAACATAGTGGTTATAGACTATAGCCATGGTTTATATGGCCATGAGACCTATTGGAATGGAAATAGAACTAGAGGTATAGCCACAATTTTATGGGCTATAGCCACAGTTATCTACCGTGGAAATAAACCTATATCCATGGTTTTATAAATGTAGAAATAGGCCTATTATATCATTTATTTAACTATATAAAGAGGAATATTAGTTATCCATCATCGATATAAGACTTTGTCAATGGTGGATAATCATAGATATAACCCGTTTAAACCATGTAAATAGGCTTTAAAAGAATTCAAATTCTCAGTGTCTAACCCTGGACATCCACTACCAGAAACCATCCTCTTTACCCCTACTCTATAGATTATTATTTGATCACATAAATATATAATACATTTTTTATAATTTTTTGAAATATCCCTCAAAATATTGAACTAATCTTTCTGGCATCCCCTCCCATAAGAAAATTTTGTTTCCCGTTTATGAGTGGGAAACCTATATACATGTTTTACAAGAACCGTGGTTGTATATGTTCCCTATAACAATAGTTTTAGTGAACCATGTAAATAGATTCTAAAAAAATATCTATAACTATTGTTTTAAAAATATCATGGCTAAAGATTGATATATAGTGATGGTTTTTTTGATAATAGTGTCCAAATGTGTTTCATGTTGACACACATTTACAAAAAAATTATGGAAATTGGGATTATTTCTTGTAGATGATTTATTACAAATACTTATTACTTCATTAAAATTCAAGAGAAGTTTTCACTTGATCAACATTCAATGACATACATCAGAAAAGTGGTGAGGCATCTTGTAACACCATAATATATTAAATATAATTGAGGTCTAAGATTTAACTCTACCTTTTGGTAGAGTCTCGTATATTATAAATACATTACACTAAACATTAGTATTTATTTTATAAACCCTAAAATGATGGAAATTTTGAGAAGATGATCAAAACATGAAATTGTTTTGGTTGGAATGCTTGATTGACTTAAAAGTTGGATAATATCATCAACCTCCATTGGTTGATTTCTTGTACTATAATACCTTCCTCTCAAGAATCCAAATGGATACATATGAATACCTTTAATGGAAAATATGTACAACACCTAAATTTTGGGATGAATATTGTGAAATAAAGATGATGGGACATGAAATGGTCAATGAAATGGTAAAAATGTCCATGGCTATTTACTATCACATCAGGGCTCCACATAATCAATAAAATAGCTAAGTATACAAACATTGATGAGACCTTTAGTTTGATTTCATAGATAATGTATTTATATATATCTATATTTAAGAGATTCAATATATTTTAGAATAAGGGGAAGCTAAATCCCTGGAAAATTGGATCCTATGGGATTAATGATCATATCAGAGTTTTGTATTATTGACTAGAACTCACGCCCAAACTACCTCAAGTACATAATGAATTCTATGTACCCATATTGAGGATTTAATACCATATCCCTTACATGTACTAAATTTATACGTAGTAAATATAGAAAATGACCTATCATCTATGGAGTAACTAGTGAAGATCATATAAAATCGATATAAAGTTGTTTGTAGTAAGATAACTGACCATATAAATGTACTATGAAAAAACCGTATGTATGGGGAAAAAACCTAATAACCATTAGAATATTAGAAGAAGAAGATCCCTCATTGGTTTTTATCTTAGTATGAAAAATTAAATATCTAGCTAGAAATTTCGTAAGGGTGATGAATTTAATGGAAGGTAGTTTATATGTTATATTTTATTCAAAAGAAATGTGTGTTATATTATATCATATATAATATTATACACATATAGAATGCACAAAAATAAAAAACGATTTATTTTCCAAAATAGTGATTTTAACATTAGTCAGCAATTGAACCTATTACAATTATAAACATTATAATGGGAAACAAATGTAAAATAATAAAATTAGAATAGGAAAATTATAAACCTTCCAACATTTATGATCATTTCCCCCATAAATAGTGTAATACTATAGAGGAAGAATATTAGTAAGCCTATCGATACATTATTAAATCAAAATGTATAACATTGAAGGAAAATATAAGTGAATGATGAATGTATGAAATAATTGGTATTTATAGGAATTATGGATCCCTTGTAACATTACAAATCTGACCATTACAACATATATATAATAATTTGAATAGTAAACTGACAGTTGGAATAGAAATTTGACCCTTAAGAGTAGAAACTCAACTATTAGAATAACATACTCAACATGGAAATTGTAAAACATAATTTAGATAACTTATAAAATAAAAATAAGATAAATTGATACCATGGTAATTTTTTTTTGAAAATGATAAATTAAGTGTTTTACTTTTCATAAAATGTATATGTTTTAATCACACTTTTATAATAAACATAATGATATCAAAATAATATAATTTTCATATAAAGGCCTTATAAATTAATGTTATGTTTTATTATAATTTTAATAATTATTTTACCATACGTAATTATCCAAAGGGTAATAAAATCGATTATCATATTAAAATTTTTATTTTTTGAATAAGTATGGATGTTTTAAAAATTTAAAGTTCTCTAACTTATAAAATTATTTCCAAAAAATGGATTAAAGATTTTGATATCTACATGTCAAATAATGGTTAGGGTTATATTTTGGTATTATTTTAAAATAGATAAATGATTTGTTAATATGGAAATTTGATAAATTACTTTATTTAAGATTATAATCCAAATACATGATTTTTTGAGTCATGTATGACGTAAGCACCCATTATCTCAATCTCATATTCACAATTTCATGTGTATAGTCACAACAATTAATACCGTCGATAGTCTTGAGGCAAAATAATAAAATAAACAATATAATAGCAGATAAAACCCCTTAACTCAACATATAAATACCACCCCAAACTACCCATTATTCTATAACATCCATTATTTTGAAAACGAAACCACTATGTTCAGTAGTGTATAAGATATGCCACATCGAGTTTTAGCAAACAATAAAATATAATTATTAAAATGTAACAGTTTTAACCTAACCATTAAATTAGACTATCTAAATAGTAATAATTGATCTTTAAATAAATTATAAAGGCCCAAATAAAAATTATTTTTTTGTAAGTTTATATAAAAATATCACACAATTTCTCAAAAAGTTATTTTATTCTTCATAAAAATTATATTTTCATCAAAAATGATTTTTATTGAATTTTAATGTAAAAATACAGTAATTAATTTTTAAACCTATAGAAAATGTAATTTATAAAATAAAAATCTTTTTTAGAATCATCATATTAAAATGTTATTATTATTATAGATTGGTACTTTTCATAATTTTTTTAAATGAATAGTGAAAATTATTGATTTTTACAGAAAAATATATATTATTTAAAATTAAAATTAGGTTTTATTTTAGTTTTAAAATTTTATTAGTTCCATTTTATTTATAAAAAACCCAATTATGGGTTTTTAAATGGATATTATACATGAATTGAGTATAATTTTTTTAAATCTAAAATGGCATTTCTTTGGAAACAACATTTTTTCATTGTGTTTTTCTAGTTTATATATAATTTTAAATCATAAAATTAATTGTTTTTAAATTTGAAAAATATATTCCATATTAGGAGCTAGGAGTTACATATTATGTAAATAGGTCCCATTTATTTTTAAAAAATATGAACAATAACATTACTAGTTTTTATTGCAATGGTAAAGAGTAAATCAGGTAATCAAGGGTAAAAAATAAAATGATAAGGATTATAAAATACGCCTAAAACATGACATAATTTTATTCAATGGGTTAAGATCAACCATAATAATGAATTTATAAAATTACAACCATTTCGGGCTACTTGGGTGAGATTATAACATTTATAATATTTTATTTTAGAAAAGTCAAAGGCATCATACTCATATTTTTAATAAATATATAACTTTTAATATTATGTTATTCAGATTATATCCTAGACCATAAATAATAATTTTAGAGAAAAAAATTTATATAAATTATGTTAATTTATTTATAATTTTAAGTGAAGATGAAATTATCTGTAATTCTTACACAACACTAATGCAATAATTATTTTGTTAATGAAAATATTAAAAAAATGATATTAAAAAATATAAAAATAAATATAAAAGTGTATAATTATTAACATCAATGAACTATATAGATGAATGTTATATTTTTAGAATCTATAAAAATATATTTTTTTTTCTAATTTATCATGTTGTATTGATATTTTTTAATGGTCAAAGTAATTAATTGTGTTAAAATCGAATTTTATGTTATCTTAAAATAAATGATATTTTTTAAATGAATATAAATTATTAAATATTTTAAATTCATCCAAATTATTTTTATATGGTTTAAGATATCATCCATGATTAATTTATGGTTCTATTTTTATTTTATAGTAATTATATTCACCTTTAACGAGTAAAAATTAATTTTGTCACGGTAATAAATAAGGGGGTTAAAAGAGGGTTAAAAACAAATATATGGGTATAAATTCAGTATAAACATATCTAATTTTTCTTGGAATAATTTATTTAGACCCATAATTATCTTATATTCAAAAACAATAATTTTGGAGAGATTTTAAATTTAAATTTTATTTCTATTAATTGACAATTTTGAGAAATTCCAAGAGTGCGCATCCCCTCTTTTACAAAAGAGAACCTATTATTATTATTTATTATCCCTTGGAATCCTATTTGATTCAGCGATTACCTTAATAAATACCTTCATATAATACCTCAAATAAATTGAAAAGAATTATTTTATGTATAACACTAACCATACTGGTATTAAGGTGTTAATTAATTAAGGATTTTTAAAGAAGAGTAATCATTTTTAATTGAGCGTTTCTATGTTGATTATTTTTCCACATCCGTCAAATATTGTTTATCCATGATAAATTAATAAATATAATATCATACATATAATGTGATGTTATTATGTTATTTTTACTACCAATATCCATTTCCACTTCTATCAAAGGGGAAAAGAACTAGTCATTCATGTGTACGACAGACCACTGCCTCACAAACGAATGTAATTTGTCTTCCATCACTTTATCACATGAAATTTTATAAATATGGAATAAAATTTCATATATTATTTTAATGTAAAAATTATAACTATAAAATCTAGTATATAAATTAAATTATTACCTTTACATGAATAAGAAATTGAAAATGTAGTTTGTACGTACATGTGAATTATCACCTCCACAAAGCGATGTGAATCATTTTTCACCATCACAAAACATGAATGATATATTAAGTATATTAATATTACTAATATTATATTAATAATAATATTATAATTATCTAAATATAATATAATAATTACTTTATTTCCGTAACGATCTCTTATAAATAGAAACATTACCCATGAGTACGTACGGCCTACCTTCTCCATTATTGTAACATAGTTCATTTTTTATAATCATAAAAAATGGATGGATTTAAAGGTATTATTAGTGCATAAAAATAAAGATTATTTCATGAATATCATCCTTTATATAAAGGAAAAAACTACCAATTTGACTATATATATCATATCATATTCATATTGGACTCAAGTACCGAATATCATCCAAAAGTATGACATGAAATTAAATAATTAAGTAATTGTTGTATCATTTTAATAAGTGGAGTAAATGGAATAATATTCTTAAAAAATATTCTATATAAATAAATAATAAACATAATTATTTATTTTGTAAGGTAGATTACATACACGAAAAACCACACTTGAGGTAAGGAACTCAATAACTAAAAAATTATTATACTTGTTTTGAAGACTTATTCTTCTAAGTCTTTCATATTCATGTACATGTTTTCAAAATGGTTTTATGAATGTATTTATATGGAAATTAATGTTTTAAATAGGGAATTTATTTATTTCACTTAATTTTTTAAAAATTGATCCTTTTATGTTTCATGTAAGGGAATTTTTAACTAAAATATCATTTTAAATGTTTTGATGATTTACTATTATTAATATTTATCTTTAATGTCCAAGTTATAAAAATGGATTTTATGAATGAATTTATATGGAAATTAATGTTTTAAAATGGTAATTTTTTAATATATAAATATTTGTTTTATAAAAAGGAACTTTTTTAGGGTTTATGTATGGTAATATTTAACTAAAAAATCATTTTAAATGTTTTAAATATTTAATTTCCAAATTATTATCTTTTATGTAAATATTTTTAAAATTATTTTTATAAATTATTTTATATAGAGATGAAGTTTTTAAAAATTTAATTTATGAATTTACTTGAGAATATTTTTAAAAAGGAATATTTGTAAGGGTTAATATAGAAATAATTCTGTTGAAAAATATTCTATTAAAGTTTATTTCTTTTACCGAAGTCAAGAAAAAAGTTTTTTAACTTATAATGCATGAACATAATTTAATATTTTTTGAAACATTAATGATTAAATTTTCCCTATATATGTTTTAATATTTATCTTCAAAGAAAATCATTTTCTAGGATGTGCATAGTGTTTCCATGTAATAGATTTTTTTAAAAGAACATGTATTTTGATATCATAAAGAAGTTTTCTTATGATTTTAAAAGTATTTTTTAAATTGTTTATTATAAAAAATTCAATAATAATTTTTTATTAAATATAGGTAAATTTTTCATTAAATATGGGTGGCATAGATATCATCAGGTGAGCTAGTTACAACTTAACATTGGGTGTCCCAGATAGCATCAATTAATACTATCACTACATAACATGGGGTGGACTAAATAACGTTGTGTAAGCCCATTATGACATAACTTTGGGTGGCCGTGATAGTGCTGAGTAAGCCTCTAATTCCTTTAATGATGGGTGTGCTAATATAATTCTCCAATGCATTGGTTAATAAACCATATATTTTGTGGATAGAATGAGGGTTTTAACAAAGGGTTTCTCTTATAGAACTAATTGTGATCTAGTTATTTCTAACATTGGTTTAAAATGGGATTATGAATGTCATTATCTATGTTATTTAAAAGGATTTTAAATTAATTTAAATGGGTTCTAAAATTTATGTTTGAGAAAACATGTGTGTTTTTTAATGTGAAAATGATTTTTTATTCACTCAAATAATGTTAAATTAATTTTCATTTTTTTCAAAGGATTAATGGTTTTATTTTTTTTATGTCCCTTACTAGGATTTTTGTGTTCATTCCATGTTTTAGATTATTTTTTCAGAGGGTTAAAGGATGATTAGGGAAAAGGATGAGGGAAATATGAAAATTGTGATTTTATATCATGGAAAGGATCAATGTTTTGTTTTAAGATGTTTTGTTTGGTGAAAAAAAATGATATTGAGTAAAATTTTCCAATTGTAATGTATGGGATTAATTGTTCATTGTTTTTAATAATTCAATGAAACTATAAGATGAAACTATCTTTTGGAATGGAAGTTGATTTATAGTTTTAAAATAACTAATATTATTTATGTTTAAGGTCAGTTACTTATATTTGGTATTTGATCATGTTTTTGATAACTTTGAAGATTATAATGTTTCTATATGTGGTTATCATAAGAGTTATGTACACCATCATGGGTTTATAATTTTATGATTGATCATAACATCAACATATTATAATCCCCTTTTGAGGCTTTATGTTTTGAAATTTTAAGGTGACTATTAATATTTTTGGATACATTAAATTTTGAAGACCTTATGGATTATTAATTTTTGGGATTCAAATGAAATGTATTAGATAAAATATGTGGTGGAACATATTAAGGTTAATTTTCAATATTTTTCACATATTTATGTAATTTTATTAAAATTATATTAATATTATTTGAGAAAAAGGAAAACATGTTGGATGGGTTGAATGTCGTTAGGTTCGACAAGGCCACAGTGATTGAAATCCAAACCGAAGGGTGATAAGGTTTCATCGCCTACCACTAGCATACATAAAATTATGGTAAGTATAAAATTGTTTTTATTTTTTTGATATATAGGAATGGGAAGGATTAAAATTATTTTTTGGAACCCTATATGATAAAGGTAAATATAATATTATGGAAATTTATTTGAGTAATAAATCATTAATTTTATTTTAAAATAAAATAATATTATATTGTTGATTAATAGTGATTTAGTTTTTGTTGGTAAATGGTTGTTATATCTAGAAGATTATTAAGAAAATTTAATTTTGGTATGAGACATAATGATTTGTTGATGTTATTTGGATATAAATGTTAAAATTTATCATGGAAGATGATGTGATCAAATGATTTTGATTTTTGGGTTTCAATCATAGTTTGAATATTATTGATTAATTTTATAGATACTTATTTTTTAAATTATATAAGATCAAATTTTGGTGTCATTGTTGTAAAGTATGTTTTCATCAAATATATATTTTTTATTTATGGAGAATTTTATTTTATTATAAAAATAATTTTGGGATTGGTAAATGTTTAAAGACAAGTGAAATAGATAAATATTATTTTTATGTATCATATGATATTATAGAAGTTTATCTTAGTTCTTCAAGTGTGAAATATTAATCTTGAATATTTAGAATTCTGAGAAAAAAATCATTTATTTGTTGAAATTGAAGAAAGGATGAATTTTTTTATTTTAATTTTATTATATCTGCTTGTGTTTTTAGTATAGGTGGTAAAGGAATTACTCAACTCTAAGAAAATAATCTTTAAATAAAATTTTTATTCATTCAATTTTCTTATCAAGAAATCTATTTTCATTTAAACCATAACAAATTAATAGTTTTATGACTGTAATATTCTTCATGACCACGTTCCCTATAAATATACATCATAAACTTATAGTTATTTTTCTATTCCATTCCATGTTCTCTTTAGTGGAATGTGTTATGTGTTTTCTTAGGTTACCTTCATACTTTCCTTTCTCTATTTACAAAAGTAATTTTTAGTGACCCTTTTTCTGATATGGGATTTCAATAAAGGTATTTAAAATAGATAAAATCTTAGTTACCAATACAAATTTGAAATTTTGGGGAAACCAATTTTTTAAAGGGGTGTATATGGTAATATCACAAATTTTGAAATGGAAACACTATGATTTATAGCATAGATGATAGACCATAATGAGCATAAATGAAAATTAAATATTATTATTTAAATGTGGCCATTATAACCTAGTCATAAAATTGGGGGTTATTAATATGAATAAATTATTTTTGAAATAAACATATATTAATATCTCAATATCAATGTTTTGGTAAGTGCATAGAAGATAATCCAACAATATTTAGAAAAGTCATTTTATTCATTAAAAAATATATTTTCCTGAAAAATGATTTTTTTGATGTTTATGTAAATATAATATAATTAATTTTAATAATTATTAGAAAATATATTTTATAAGATGAGATTAATTTTTGAAATCTGTATATAAAAATATTCTTATGGTGAAATTTTTATAATTTTCTGAAATGATTTATTTTTCAAATTAATAGTAAAAATATCTATTTTTAATGAAATTTGTATTTTATTTAAAAGAAAACTTATTTTTATTATTAGTTATAAAAATTTATTAGTACCTTGTTATTTAAAAAGAATTAAATTTTTGTTTTTAAAAGGATTTTATACTTTAATTTAGTATAAAAATAACATAAATTTTAAAATGGACATTTTTCTGAAACAATTATTTTTTATTGCATTTTTTATGTTTACATTTAAATTAAATGTTGAAACTTATATATTATTAATTTTCCAAAATAGATTCTATAGTAGGATTATTGTTTTATAAATTAATTAAATATTCCTTATTCATTTTTGGTTAATATGAATAGTAACTAGAAATAGTTTTTACCATAGTGAAGGGTAAATCTAATAATTATGTGTAAAAATAAATATATAAGGACTATAAAATGAACCTAACACTCTACGAAATATTATTGGATGATTTATTTATGACTATAATCATAAAAGGATACAACTTATAACATTTTATATCCACTTGGATGAGATTAAGACATTTATAATATTTTATTTTTCTTAAAAGTCAATGATGTCATATTGATATTTCTAATAATTATATCATTTTTAATATTTGGTTGATATTAATTTGACAATAAAAATTAATTTCAAACATAAATTGTTTATTTAAATCATGTTTAGTTATTTATATTTTTTTTGTAATGAAATAATTTCCCTAAATGGTGACACAATGCGGATTCAATAACTATTAAATTAATAGAAAAATCAAATAAATTATATTTAAAGTATTAAAAATATATATCTTAAGATAATTATTTTTAGACATGAATTTTATAGATTAATTTTATATTTTATAGATGTATTAAAATTTTTTTATCGAATTTAACTTTTTGTATTGACATTTTTTAATTAATAAAGTAATGAATTATGCCAAAATTGAAATTAATGATATTTTAAAATAAACAATATTTTATTCAATGATATTAAATTCATAAAATTATTATATTTTAAAAATCTCTTTAGATATGGTTTCAAATTTCATCAATGATTCATTTATTGGTTTTCCTTCATTGTATTGTAATTATCTTAATCCTAAAATTGTAAACATCCTTTTTGTCACAATAAGAAACAATAGAGTAAAATAAGGGATAAAACCAAACAATGAGAGTTTAAATTTAGTTTATGCTTATATATTTATTATTTGATGAAGTTATTTTTATTAATAATAAAATTATATTCTTAATATATTAGTATTTCACTATATTTATTTTAAAATTAATTTAAATTAGTTTAATATTTTATGAAATGCTAAGAGTGTGCATTCCCTCTCCTATAAAATGGAACCTCTCCCTCACATTTCCTCATAGTTAAAATACTAATTGGATTAGCATATACCTTCTCAAATAAATATATATAATACCTCTTTATATTATAGTGTAGTTATTTTTTCGTGACACCAACCTTAGAGGTCTTGATATGTTAAGCACTGAAGGATTACTAATGAATAGGTATCATTTTTAATCGACCATTTCTATTTTTTTTATTCTACCACATACCTCAAATACATTTAAAAAAAATGATAAAATAAAACATCTAGTATCTTGATTATACTTATTTTTTATCAACTTAGTTGCATAAACTATATACATATCCACTTTCATAAAATCAGAAAATAATTAATCGTTCATGTGTATTGTAATGGCCCGGACCTCTCTGGTCCACTACATTGTGAAAATGTGGTGTTGGAGGTGTTCTGGGTGGTAAAGGTGACTTATCCCCTAGTCGCGCCCTACAGGTAGCTCGGTCTACCGGTAACCACTGCCTAACAGTAGCTCGGTCCACCGGTAGCCACTGCCTACCGGTAGCTCGGTCTACCGGTAACCGCAATCTAGCAGTAGCTCGGCTAACACTTGCCAAATTTCTAGATCTGTGAATAGTATTTCTATCGGTGACCTTCTATCGGTAGACTTGAATAATGTTCTATCGGTGAGGATCTAACTGTAGACTTGTGTTTCTATCGGCAAGGTTCTATCGGTGACCTTTTCTTTCCTTTGCTAATTTTTGAGTTCTGTGAACAGTGTTTCCAGAATTTTAAGAGCTACCGATTCCTTCCTTTGCCAAATTTCACGTTTGAACAATGTTTCCAGAATCCTAAGAGCTACCGATTCCTTTGCCAAATTTCACGTTTGAATAGTGTTTCCAGAATCCTAAGATCTATCGATTCCTTCCTTTTCCAAATTTCACGTTTGAACAGTGTTTCCAGAATCCTAAGAGCTACCGATTCCTTCCTTTGCCAAATTTCACGTTTGAACAGTGTTTCCATAATTCTAAGAGCTACCGATTCTTTCCTTTTCCAAATTTTGAGAATGTGAACAGTGTTTCCCGATTCCTACAGTTTTGCCCCTTTGACGCTTCCTTTGACGTAAAATACATTTAAAGCCTTATTTTTTAGGGCTCTTAAGGCCGTTTAAAAGGCCATAAATCTTATATTAATTATTCCTAAGGCCGAGATGTTTTTTACTTGGTCAAACCGAGTGGGTTAATGTGATCCGTTTTTAATGGAGAATAAATCAGATCTTAAACTGTCACCTCTCTAATTTTTTTTAAAATGAATGAGATATCATTCTTCGTTGTTCTTCCTCCTGGTTCTCATCTGCGAGAAGTTAGAACCTTGCAATCATTCCCATAGGAGTTTCACAATCAAACGTTACTCAGATCAGTTCCGCTCTGTTTGATGCAACCAAGCTGTGTCGATCATTCTTCCATATAAGTTGACGCGAGAGCAGGATTGTGGCCCATTGTGTGGATAAAGGACGTCATGAACTCTTCGAGGTAGGGGATTCATGGCTTTTCTAATTGTATATGTGCAATCGTAGAATTAGTATGATTTATCCCTTTGGATCACAATGAAATTGACCTAATTAAATACTTGAACCGGATTAAAAGAATTTGTTGACCACATGTTGTTGCTTTATATCATGACAATGGTTTGCCTCATGTTTTCCTAGATATAGTGATATCTATTTTTTCTTTGATTTGTTGTTCGTTCATGATAGAAATTGATAATGAACGTAAAGCCAGAATTAATTGTTAATTAATTGGCTAAAGATAAAGAGGCATGTAAATTAATCTGGTTATTGCCATTGTTGTAGTTGTTCTAATTTGAGGATAATCAAATTAGGGAATGAAGCATGGTTATTTAATTGTGATAGCTTACTGATTAGGTATCCGTGATTGGAACCTACGAATAACAAATCTTCCAATTCGATATGGATTAAAGAACAGATTATGTGGGAATTTCTAAAGGGGTTCTGAGTTACCCTCTTGTTTGCTAAAGGGTCAAGAGCCATGGTAGTGATTGTTGTTTTCCTACTGCTTGGACTGTGATGTGAGCCTGGATGGGTGTTGTGATATGTGGAGGCCTGGAGGCCTTGTGGTTGTGGTAGCGGATGACACCTAGAGTGGAGAGATGCGTCAGTTTATGCATGTGGGTGTCAGGGAGGACACCAAGGGTGATGGAATGGGATGGATGTGGTTGTTGGATTCTTGTGGGTTCTTTGAATGTTTATCTATTTTGTTTTTCCACATTGCTCAAGGCAGTTGGTCTTGCTTACCCTTATTCTGAAGGAGGAAAAGACGCGCGGGGTATGCCACGTGCTTTCCATGTTTAGCCTCTCGAGGGAGAATGGGTCTGTGCTCTTTCTATAGGCGGAAAAGAATTGACGGGTAGTATATCTACTCACCGTGTTGAGCCTCCTTTGTGTTTAGTAGCATAGGATGCTTTTCTAGAATTCCTGGGAGTGTTGGAAAGTAAATCTATAATGAATTTTTGATTAAATGGTGATAATCCACAGGGATGGAGGTGCTGGAATTTAAAGGAGATGTGAATCTTAAAAGGAGCAGTTGTTTTTGAATGTGATGCCAATTCAGTTTAATGTAGAATTGTTCATTCTTAATTAATGTTTAAAGAATTAAATTAACATACAGTGGAACTAATAAAATGAGAATGGAGTAATCTAATAAAGCTCTTCAAATGTTTGTGTGCTTATAGGATACCTAGTATTTGAAGTAGCAGCCTAAAGTCTGAGAGACGTTATCTGCAGTTGTATCTAAGTCTAGGTAATGCCCATAGTGTGGATGTGAGTTACATATATATTCTGTACTTTTTGTGTTTCTATACGCTACTCCACCCTGTCGGTAAGGGCAACTGACACCCCGGGGATTCTGAGCCCTGGGGGGTGTATTCCCAACATTCTGATGGGAGGTTGAATGGCTGACTACCCCCTTTTGCCCCGCTCTCTTCTCTTGGTAGATACATGTTCCATGAGGCACAGCGTTTAGTTACCCCATATATGTGTGTAGAGGGCTGTAATGGCTTGTGGTTATTCACACACATATATTATTGATATAGTATCCTATGGACTACTATATGTGTAATGTGTATAGGCTATGATGGCTTGAGGATCCTTACTCGGAGTATGGGCTGTAATGGCTTGAGGTATTATACCCGACGTATGATACAGGTTATGCGGGCTGTGGTGGCTCCCGGAAACTACCTGGTTACTTTTGGTTGTGAGGACGGTGTGGTGATTCGCCCAGGTGTCTGCGGGCAAGCCTATATGGTGCACGAGGAGTAGATTGTAGAGCTTAGCCAAGGTGTCTGCGGGCAAGCCTTGGAGAGAGATGCACAGGACGTATGTCGTTGGGGAAAAGCGGCAAACCAGTGGGGAAGTAGTAGAGGGGTACCCTTGATATTCTTTACTATATGCTATATTCTTGTATGCGTTACTTGGTGAGAGTAGCCATGGTGAGGTTGGGAACTTAGTATACCTGTTTAGGTGACGAGTTAGTTTCACTTATGGTTTACTGGGCTTTAGCATTCTTTCTTTACTTTTGCATGAGAGGCTTGGGGAGGATCCTACTAAGTATACTATTATACTCACCCTATGTACATATAAACTGTTTTTCAGGTCACGTGGAGCAGTTTGGAGATCAAGCTGGTTACTACTAGCTTGCGGTTGGAGGAGGGGCTGTTCGGGCATGTGGTCGCTGCTGTTTCACTTTCTTTTAGGTACTTTTAGTTTCCCCTTGCAGTTTTAGTACTTTTTCATGACATTTCATATATGTACTTGGATTTATTTTATATCTCAGTTCTGAGTTGGAGTTGATTGGAGTCTATTCTATCTCTCTCTTTTCTGCATGTGTTCTCTTAGAGGGTAATGCCTCCCATTTGTATTTTTATTATACCCTCGGTGCTAGTCGCCAACCCGGGGCCTGCTGGAGGCGGGACTCAGGGTTCATTATCTCCCTTCTCACATTTCCGGCCATGAGGGTTACACTTTGTGGGGAGGGGGTCGTGACATAGTGGTATCAAAGGTGTGGTTGAGGGATAGGATGGAGTTTGGAGTTAGGCACAGGTGAGGATGCATGGGGTGGTTGGGCAACGGTGTCATTCATGTTTAGCAAGTGGGGTAAACATTTGAGACTGGCAGAGACATAGGCGTTCAGGGCCCCCTATGATTTGTTGCACGGAAATTTAAGTTTACGATGGCTACTAAACACAGTGATACTAGTTTCAGGGTAGAGACCTAGGAAAGGATCATGCATCATTATTCTTTACGCCTATGTTTGAATGAGTAGACCCTGGGATAGGTAACCTAAACATAATAAAACAAAAAAATTAATTAATGTTGAGTCTTCCATATTCCAGGCTTAGGAGTTATAATAGTTTTTATTTTATAGGTATGGCTCTAGGTCGACGTCCTCGTCAGGTTTGCGCAGAAGATGCCCAGCAGGTTGTTCCAGCAGATCACCGCCAAGTAGAGGTTAACGAAGATGGAACTTGGAGGAAGACACTTCGATAGTTTCAGCGCCAGAGTCTACAGAAGTATGAGGTCTCCGTTTCAGATGCAGTCACAGAAGACTGGTTGTAGGAGATCGAGATAGGCTTCAGTTTGATTCGTGCTCGGAAAGAACACTGGGTGTCGTTGGTTATGACGATGCTGCGTGGAGCAGCGAGGTAGTGGTGGTTCTTGTTCCTCGGTGATCGTGAGGAGTCAGCAATCTCATGGGAGGAGTTTCGAGACAGGTTTAGAGTCGAATTTCTTTCGTCGACTGCGAAGGTGTCCAGTCGCCAGGAGCTTTTCACCCTTCGACAGGGGAGCTCCAGTGTTCGAGAGTTTGGAATCCGTTTCAGGAACCTTCTACGATATGCTTCAGACCTGTTACCAGATGATGAGGCCAGGGCGAGGCATTTCGAGGAGGCTTTGCATCCAGAGATCCAGCGCCAAGTCACCCCATTTATGCTGAAGACATATCTTGAGGTACTGGCGAGGGCAGAGGTTGTTGAGAGGACTTTGGCCAGGACTGGATCGTCATGAGAGGGGAATCGTCATGATTCCTCATGAAGCAGAGCTGTGGTCCGGGTTTCCCGGTTCTCAGGACAGAAGAGTTTCCGTTCACCTGGGGGTAGGTCCCATCCCTTCCCATATCGTTTCTCCAGAGGCAGCAACTCTCAGGCCTATGCCAAGGGATCAGGCACTTGTTTTTATTGTGGTTTTCGTGGTCATCAGCAGCGGGAGTGCCCGACATTTCAGAGCATTCATTGTGCACCGGGCGCTCCGCTCCAGGTTCCTCTGCTGAGGCAGTTCCAGCTGAGGCAGCAGCAGCAGGTTACACCAGCATTAGATCACCAGAGGGTAGATGGAGCTGGCAGAGGACAGCCCCATGACACTCCCCGTCCTCAGAGAGCAGAGCGCGACCGTGGTGGTGGTCGTCATCAGGGCCAGAGAGTCCGTGGAGGAGGTCGTGGTCAGCTCCATGCTCTAGTGTTTCCAACCCCAGGAGAACTAGATGTCATTCGAGGTACCCCTTGCTTGTTTTCTACCTTGGTGTATGCCTAGTTTGATTCAGGAGCAACACACTCCTTCATATCACCTACCCTTGTCCATGCTTTGGGACTTGAGGTAGAGAGTCTTCCAGTTCCCTTGGCATTGACTACGCCAGTTGGAGGTCGAGCTGACTTGTTTGAAGTATGTAGAGACTGTGAGCTAGTGTTGGGGAAACACCGCTCTTGGGGAGACTTCCTATGTTTACGAATACAACCATATGATGTCATACTCGGCATAGATTGGTTGTATTAGGTGCAGGATGTTGTGGATTGCTACAGGAAGAAGGTCGTTTTCCTTGATACAGATGGAGAGAAAGTGGTGTTTGTTGGTGAGAGAGATCCTCATATGAGTCATAGAAGAGTTTCATCCTTATCATCCTCGATGGCTGGGATGATGCTGAGTTCTTCAGAGGTTCAAAAGTTGGCGTTTCCTAGGGTCGTAGAGGAGTACCCTGGCGTCTTTCCAGGAGAGGTTGTATCCTTACCCCCTCAACGAGAGATCGAGTTTGGGATCGAGCTACAGCCAGGAGCGTCCCCTATCTCTATGTCTCCATATAGGATGGACCCTTCTGAGTTACGAGAGCTAAGTATTCAGCTTGATGGTATGTTGCAGTGTGGTTTTGTTCGGCCAAGTGTGTCACCTTGGGGTGCACCAGCTTTGTTTGTGAAAAAGGCTGATGGCAGTTTGCGGTTGTGCGTCGATTATCGTCAATTAAACAAAGTGACAATAAAGAACCACTATCCTCTCCCGCAGATTGATGACTTATTCGATCAACTGAAGGGTGAAAGTTGGTTCTCAAAGATCGACTTGCGGTCAGGATATCACTAAATGTGTGTAAAAGATAAGGATATCCCAAAGACTGCTTTCCGTTGTCGTCATGGGCATTATGAGTTTGTTGTAATTCCATTCGACATGACGAATGCTCCAGCTGTTTTCATGGGGTTGATGAATGCTGTGTTCCGTAAATTCCTAGACAAGTTTGTTGTGGTTTTCATCGATGACATCCTTGTATACTCCACATCTGAAGAAGATCATGCAGAGCATCTACGAGCTGTTTTGGGAGTTCTTCGTCAACATTAGTTGTTTGGGAAGTTTTCCAAGTGTGAGTTCTGGGATCAAGAAGTTTGTTTCATAGGGAATGTTGTGTCCCAACAGGGAGTAGTTGTGGATCCATCGAAGATAGAAGCAGTAGTGTCTTGGGCAGCCCCCAAGACCTTGTCAGAGGTGCGAAGTTTCCTTGGTCTCCCAGGCTATTATAGGAGGTTTGTAGACAATTTCTCCCGAGTTGCGACTCCTCTGACATCTTTGACCAGGAATTATCAAGCGTTCATATGGACTGATCAGTGTCAGACAATTTTCGAGTATCTAAAGGATAAGTTGGTAAGTGCTCCAGCCCTTTGTCTTCCAGTGGAGGGAGTCCATTTTGATGTTTTTTATGATGCTTCACATCTGGGGCTAGGTTGTGTTCTCATGCAGCAGAGGTCAGTTGTTTCTTATGGGTATCGGCAGTTGCGTCCCCATGAATGCAACTATGCCACCCATGATCTTGAATTGGAAGCCGTGGTGTTTGCTCTAATGTTGTGGAGACATTACCTCATTGGTGAGCACTTTGTGGTTTTCACCGATCATAAGAGTTTGAGGTATGTTTTCTCCTAACGTGACTTGAACTTGAGGCAGCGTCGGTGGATGGAGTTCTTGAAGGAATACAACTTTGAAATATCATATACACCTGGAAAAGGGAATGTTGTAGCTAACACACTAAGCCGAAAGACACGTAATGATGTTGTGCGTGAATCTGGTGATTCCTGGAGAGTGATGGAAGAGCTATCATCTTTTCATCTTGATATGGGAGAATTTGGGGGTAGAGGTTGTCTTTTCCAGATGACAGTGCAGTCATCCCTGATGCAGAAGGTGGAAGAGTCTCAGTTGGGTGATCTAGAGGTGGAAGTCTGGAGAGACAGATTTTTTTGTGGTGAGCCCCCTGATGGTTGGTCGGAGGATGAACAACACCGATTTTTGTATCATGGCATGCTTTTTGTCCCCTTGGCGATGCGCGAGATGGTTCTCTGAGAGTACAATTGTTCACCGTTGGTAGTACATCCTGGTGTGACAAAGATGTACCGATCCTTGAGGAGTCAGTTTTGGTGGCCTGGGCTGAAACGTACGGTTGTTGAGTGTGTGTCTCGATGTTTAGTCAGCCAGAAGGTGAAGGCCGAACACCGTGTTCCTAGTGGTCTTCTCCATCACATAGAGATTCCTCAGTGGAAGTTAGAGGACATCTCGATGGACTTTGTTACAGGTTTACCTCAAGCTCCGGGAGGACAAGATGCTATATGGGTGGTAGTGGATCGTTTAACAAAGTCGGCCCACTTCATAGCGATCAAGCAGTCGAGATCAGTGGAGGTTTTGTCGAGGCAGTATCTAGAAAAGGTGGTGAGACTCCATGGAGTACCTAGGACGATCATTTCTGATCGTGATCCTCGTTTTGCCTCCAGGGTGTGGGGAGGTCTCCAGCATGCTTTTGGCTCTCAACTTTGCCTTAGCACTTCTTTTAATCCTCAAATGGATGGTTAGACAGAGCAAACCATCCAGACTCTTGAAGACATGTTGCGCTCTTGTGTTCTTGATTTTGGAGGTTCATGGAAGAACACTTACCCTTGGTAGAGTTCTCTTACAATAATAGTTTTCACTCTACCATCGGTATGACGCCATTTGTAGCCTTGTATGGTCGGCCATGCCGTTCTCCGTTGTGCTGGACTGGGGTTGGAGAGTCAGCAATTCTCAGGCCATAACTAGTGCAGAATACAACAGAGATGGTTCAGGTGATTTGTGAGAGGATGAAGACAGCACATGATTGTCAGAAATCATATGATGATCAAAGAAGGAGATCGTTAGAGTTTTATGTTGGGGATCATGTGTCTCTAAAGGTGACTCCCCGTCGTGGGCAGCAAAGGTTTGATCGTGGAAGTAAGCATTCTCCCCGGTTTGTTGGGCCTTTCGTGGTGTTAGCTCGTGTTGGAGCTGTGGAGTATCGAGTAGCACTTCCCCCTCATATGAGTCAGATACATGATGTTTTCCTTGTATCACAGCTCCGTCATTACCTTCATGATGAATCTCATGTTATCGATTGGGGAGAGATCGATATTGATGATGATGCAACCTTCGAGGAGCGACCTGTGGATATCCAAGAACGCAAGGAGAAGGTGTTACATGGGCGTTCCATCCCTTTAGTTCATATCTTGTGGCGACACGGTGGCATGGAGGAGAGTACATGGGAGCGTGAGTCACAGATACATGCTCAGTACCCAGAGTTGTTTAATGTTTAACTCTTTTCATGTAATGATGTTTCCTTGATGGTTAGACCTTTCATGTTTTATTTATGTACCTTTTGTGTGATGTTATGATTTAATTGTTTGGATAGGGATTGTTTGTTTCCATATTCTCGGATGTCGTAGTTTTGTTCCAGCTTTTGAACAACTCATGGTGGTTTTCCCCTGAGAGGTATCTTATGGGGTGGTTGTTCGGAACCCTCTTTTCCTCTGAGTTGGTTTTTAATTCTCGAGGATGAGAATTCTTTGAGAGGTATCTGATGTAATGGCCCGGACCTCTCTGGTCTACTACTTTGTGAAAATGTGGTGTTGGAGGTGTTCCGGGAGGTCAAGGTGACTTATCCCCCAGCCGCGCCCTACCGGTAGCTCGGTCTACCGGTAGCCACTGCCTACCGGTAGCTCGGGCTACCGGTAGCACGGTCTACCAGTAGCCGCAGCCTACCGGTAGAGCGGTCTACCGATAGCCTCAGCCTACCGGTAGCTCGGTCTACCGGTAGCCGCTGCCTACCGGTAGCTCGGTCTACCGGTAGCCGCTACCTACCAGTAGCTCGGTCTACCGGTAGCTGCAGTCTAGCAGTAGCTCAGCTAACACTTGTCAAATTTCTAGTTCGGTGAATAATATTTCTATCGGTGACCTTCTATCGGTAGACTTGAATAATGTTCTATCGATGAGGATCTAACGGTAGATTTGTATTTCTATAGGCAAGGTTCTATCGGTGACCTTTTCTTTCCTTTGCCATTTTTTGAGTTCTGTGAACAGTGTTTCCAGAATTTTAAGAGCTACCGATTCCTTCCTTTTCCAAATTTCACGTTTGAACAGTGTTTCCAGAATCCTAAGAGCTACTGATTCCTTCTATTTCCAAATTTCACTTTTGAATAGTGTTTCCAGAATCCTAAGAGCTACCGATTCCTTCCTTTTCCAAATTTCACGTTTGAACAGTGTTTCCAGAATCCTAAGAGCTACTGATTCCTTCCTTTGGCAAATTTCACATTTGAACAGTGTTTCCAGAATCCTAAGAGCTACTGATTCCTTCCTTTTCCAAATTTCACGTTTTAACAGTGTTTCCAGAATTCTAAGAGCTACCGATTCTTTGCTTTTCCAAATTTTGAGTATGTGAACAGTGTTTCCAGATTCCTACAGTTTTGCCCCTTTTGACGTTTCCTTTGACGTAAAATACATTTAAAGCCTTATTTTTAAGGGCTCTTATGGCCTTTTAAAAGGCCATAAATCCTATACTAATTATTCCTAAGGCCGGGATGTTTTTACTTGGTCAAACCGAGTGGGTTAATGCGATCCATTTTTAATGGAGAATAAATCGGATCTTAAACCGTCGCCTCTCTAATTTTTTTTAAAAGGAACGAGATATCATTCTTCGTTGTTCTTCCTCCTGGTCCTCAACTATGAGATGTTAGAACCTTGCAATCATTCCCGTAGGAGTTTCACAATCAAACGTTACTCGGATCAGTTCCGCTCTGTTTGATGCAACCAAGCTGTGTCGATCATTCTTCCATATAAGTTGATGTGAGAGAAGGATTGTGGCCCGTTGTGTGGATAAAGGACATCAAGAACTCTTCGAGGTAGGGGATTCATGGCTTCTCTAATTGTATATGTGCAATCGTAGAATTAGCATGATTTATCCCATTGGATCATAATGAAATTGACCTAATTAAATACTTGAACCGGATTAAAAGAATTGGTTGACCACATGTTGTTGCTTTATACCGTGATAACGGTTTGCCTCATGTTTTCCTAGATATAGTGATATCTATTTTTTCATTGATTTGTTGTTCGTTCATGATTGAAATTGATAATGAATGTAAAGCCGGAATTTATTGTTAATTAATTGGCTAAAGATAAAGAGGCATGTAAATTAATCTGGTTGTGTCCATTGTTGTAGTTGTTCTAATTTGAGGATAATCAAATTAGGTAAGGAAGCATGGTTATTTAATTGTGATAGCTTACTGATTAGGTATCCGTGATTGGAACCTACGAATAAAAAATCTGCCAATTCAATATGGATTAAAGAACAGATTATGTGGGAATTTCTAAAGGGGTTATGAGTTACCCTCTTGTTTGCTAAAGGGTCAAGAGCCATGGTAGTGATTGTTGTTTTCCTAATGCTTATATTGTGATGTGAGCCTGGATGGGTGTTGTTATATATGGAGGCCTAGAGGCCTTGTGGTTGTGGTAGCAGATGACGCCTAGAGTGGCGAGATGCATCAGTTTATGCATGTTGGTGTCGGGGAGGACACCGAGTGTGATGGAATGGGATGGATGTGGTTGTTGGATTCTTGTGGGTTCTTTGAATGTTTATCTGTTTTGTTTTTCCCCACTGCTCAAGGCAGCTGGTCTTGCTTACCCTTCTTCTGAAGGAGGCAAAGACGCGCGGGGTATTCCACGTGCTTTCCGTGTTTAGCTTCTCGAGGGAGAATGGGTCTGTTCACTTTCTATAGGCGGCAAAGACTTGACAGGTAGTATATCTACTCACCGTGTTGAGCCTCCTTTGTGTTTAGTAGAATAGGATGCTTTTCTATAATTACATGGAATGTGGGAATGTAACTCTATAATGAATGTTTGATTAAATGGTGATATTCCACGGGGATGGAGGTGCTGGAATTTAAAGGAGATGTGAATCTTAAAAGGAGCAGTTGTTTTTGAATGTGATGCCAATTCATTTTAATGTGGAATTTTTCATTCTTAATTAATGTTTAAAGAATTAAATTAACGTATAGTGGAACTGATAAAATGAGAATGGAGTAATCTAATAAAGTTGTTCAAATGTTTGTGTGCTTATAGGATAGCTAGTCTTTGAAGTAGCAGCCTGGAGTCAGAGAGACGTTAGCTGCAGTTGTATCTAATACTAGGTAATGCCCATAGTGTGGATGTGAGTTACATATATATTCTGTACTTTTTTTGTTTCTATACGCTACTCTACCCTATTGGTAAGGGAAACTGACACCCCGGGGATTCTGAGCCCTGGGGGGGGGGTGTTTTCCTCAACATTATGATGGGAGGTTGAATGGATGACTACCCCCTTTGGCCCCGCTCTCTTATCTTGGTAGATACTTGTGCCATGAGGCACATCACTTAGTTACCCCATATATGTGTGTAGAGGGATGTAATGGATTGTTGTTATTCACACACATATATTCTGGATATAGTATCCTATCGACTACTATAGGTGTAATGTGTATAGTCTATGATGGCTTGAGGATCCTTACTCGGAGTATGGGCTGTAATGGCTTGAGGTATTATACCTGACGTATGATACACGTTATGCGGGCTGTGGTGGCCCTCGGAAACTACCTGGTTACTTTTGGTTGTGAGGACGGTGTGGTGCTTCGCCTAGGTGTCTGCGGGCAAGCCTTGGAGAGAGATGCACAGGACGTATGTCGTTGGGGAAAAGCGTCAAACCAGTGTGGAAGTAGTAGCGGGGTACCCTTGATATTCTTTACTATATGTTATATTCTTGTATGCATTACTTGGTCAGAGTAGCCATGGTGAGGTTGGGAACTTAGTATACCTGTTTAGGTGACGAGTTAGTTTCACTTATGGTTCACTGGGATTTAACATGATTTTTTTACTTTTGCACGAGAGGCTTGGGGAGGATCCTACTGAGTATACTATTATACTCAACCTATTTACATATAAACTGTTTTTCAGGTCACTTGGAGCAGGTTGGAGATCAAGCTGGTTACTACTAGCTTGGGGTTGGAGGAGGAGCTGTTCGGGCTTGTGGTCGCTGCCGTTTCACTTTCTTTTGGGTACTTTTATTTTCCCCTATCAGTTGTAGTACTTTTTCATGAAATTTCATATATGTACTTGGATTTCTTTTATATCTCAGTTCTGAGTTGGAGTTGATTGGAGTCTATTCTATCTCTCTCTTTTCTGCATGTGTTCTCTTAGAGGGTAATGCCTCCCATTTGTATGTTTATTATACCCTCGATGCTAGTCGCCAACCCGGGGCCTACTGGAGGCGGGACTCGGGGGTCATTATCTCCCTTCTCACATTGCCGGCCAGGAGGGGTACACTTTGTGGGGAGGGGGTCGTGACATGTATGAATTACTACCGCCTCGCGAACTGATGTAATTATTTTTACATCACTATCTCTCAAGAATGGTTGTAATTTATGTATTAATTTTTACATATTGTAATAATAAAATATTTATAATTATAAAAAGATAATATATCATTTGTTTTCATACATTTCAATGCATAGAAAAATGATAATGTCATTCCAGCGTACGTGTGAATTATCATCTCCATGAAATGATGTCATCTATTTTTTCGTAACCAAATCACATGAATGATATGTATAATTATATTTAAATTATTATTATTATATTAATTTTAATATTAATATTAAATAAAGATAAAATAATACATACCTTTTCTCTATAATGATTTTTGAATAATTGAAACATTACTCATCTATACGTACGATCTACTGTGTCCAAGATTGAAATATATTTCATTTTCCATAACCATATTTAATGGATGGATTTAAAAGTATGATTAATGTATAAATATTATTAATATTTAATGGATATTGTCATAGTTATTATTAAATAAGGACTACTTTTACTATATACATCATACCAATGTCATTTTGGACTCAAGTACAAAATATCATCAAAATGTATGACATTGACACAAATAATTATGTAATTATTTTAATATAGTAATAAATGATAAAATAGAAATAATAAAACTTTATAATATTCTAAATAATGTAAAAATTAGCATAATATTATTAATCAAAAAGATAATTTACATACGTGACAAATCAGACTCTAGGTAAGGGACTCTTTAACTAAATCATGTTTTAAATGTTATGAAGATTTATTCTTCTATGTCATTATATTTCATGACGATTTTTAAAAAATGGGTTTTATGAATATATTACTATGTAATTAAATTTTTTATAATTTAAATTTTATAGTTTTTATAATATGTTTTCAAAAGGAAACTATTTTAGGGTTTATGTAATGGGTTATTTAACAAAGATATCATTTAAATCTTTTGCAAATTTATTCTTAAAAAAAATTATATTTTATGTCCATGTATTAAAAATTGATTTTCCGATTGTATTTATATGAAAACTATTTTACTAAAATGCAAATATTTTAATTTCAATCAAATTTAATAAATAGATATTTTTCTTATTTTATGTAAGGGACACATTAACTAAAACATCACATTAAATGTTTTTAAGAATTGTTTTCTATATCATTCCCATTCATTTAAATGTTTTTCAAACTTTTTTTATGAATCTATTTATATATAATAGGGAATTTTAAAAAGGTTATTTTCAAATTTATCTAAAAAATTATTCAAAAAGGAATCTTTTTGGGGGTTATGTAAGGAACTTTCTTTCAAAAAATCATATTTTGAAGTATCATTTTTCAAAAAAGTGAAAAAGAATGATTTTTAACTTATATGAAGTGAACATAATTTCTGTATTTCATTATAATTTAATGATTTATTGTTTACTTTACAATTATTAAAAGTAGTTTTAATAAATGGTGTTTTCGTTATGATGTGCACAATGCTTCAATTTTCAAAGTAGTTTTTAAAAAAAAATTATTTGGTTATCCAAATGATATTTTATGATAGGTTTAGATGAATTTTCGAAATGAATTATGATAAAAAAAATTATAAGAATAAAATTTTTAATTTATTATTTCGTACCCACGTATTAAAATGTGGTAACCTAGATAGCGAAGAGTGAACCTGTTAATGATTAACATGGAGTGAACTATATAGTGTCGGGTAAGCCCATTATAGCTTAACATAGGGTGGACCAGGTATCATTGGGTAGCCCCGTACCACTTAACATAGGGTGGACCAGACAGTGTTGGGTAATATTTTTATAGTTTAATATTGTGTGGCCCAAATAGTGCTATGTATGCCACAAATGACTTAAATAATGGGTGATCCCATATATAAGTCCAATGCATTGGGTAATATTCTTTTTCTTTTATGTAAAGAATGGGAAATCTCCAAAGGGTTTCTCCTATGGATATAACTAGGCTCTTGTATTTTTTGACACATGTCTAAAATGTGATTATGAATATCATTCACTATATTTCATAAATGGGGTTTAAATTAAATTTTCTGGGGTTTGCAGGATTTATTTCAAAAAAGTATGTGTGTGTTATTCATGTGAAAATGTCTTGATTTATTCACTCAAAGAACATAAAATTGGTTTTTATATATTTCACTAGATTAAGGAATTATATTTTTTATGTACCTTTGTTAGTTTTTTGTGTTAATCACATGTTTTAATTTTTTTCACATGGTTAAAGGATGAGTAAGGACATTGATGAGGAGAAGATGAAAATTGTGAAGTTATATCATGGAAAGAACCCATATTTTATTTTAAAACGTTTATTTTGGTGTAAATAATGTGTTATGTGTAAAATTTTTCTCTTTTAATTTATGGGTTTAATTCTTAAGAGTTATTAATAATTATCTAAAACTATAAACATAAAAAATCTTAGGTAAGATAATGTGATTTTTAGTTTTAAAGTAACTATAATAAGTTATTTTTATGACTGTGTCCTTATAGATACTCACACATTATAATCCTTGAATAATTCCAAATATCTAAAAAATCTAATCCTTCAAATTTTCCCCATTACCTATTGGTAATTGTCTCATGAAAATATGAATTCAATGTTCTCTTATGGGTCCTTCAAGTAGGGTGTATTCATGAGGTAAGATTCAAAAATGATAAATTTAAAATTCATTTCTTCTCCTAAAATTTCTCACCCCTCATTAAAAAATTAATAATTACTATAGAATAATATATATATTGTATTTTCTTTATAATTTTTTATCTATCAACCGGACTTTTATTTTCTCTTATTATTCATTTAAGAAAACAATTTTTCATATTAATTCAGTTCACCGCCTCTATGGATGATGCCTTTTTTGTTTTCTATTACCGCAGTAATTTATTTCCAAAAAATGATAATTATTGAAAAATAATATTATAATAAGTATATTATTACATATTTCATGTTCTATAATTAATATACACTCATAATACTAAATAAAATTTTAATAATTCATGATGGTCAGTAAAACCTCGTAATAAACTAACAGCATAATGTTAACAATTTTACTAAACGAAGAATCCCTATATTGGAAAAAATATGGGCACATGGTAAAATTTAAATTTATATAATTTCACCAGTAAAATATCATTTCAATTATGGAGTATTAGTCCCACTTGAAAACAATGTCAATAAATAACTAAATTTGATCTGACTTTGGATCCTTGAACTGAATGTTCTCGAGACAAGAAAATTGAACATCATAACTCATCAGAATGGATACAAATTGACATGATAATATTATAGAATGTAAAATATCAGTATAAAAGTTTCCCAATTGAGTGATTAATTAATCTTATTTTTTATTAAATATATTAATTTCATGTGCTGAATGATTCTGGAACATAATGTAAGGGAGCTCTCTAAACCATTATATTTACAAGGGGATATTATTTTCCTATCTCTTTACATACATTTATCTAATTATTCATCTTATATTAATTATAAACATTATTTATATATTTCCTAAAAAATAAATAGTTTATTTAACCATTATTTTATTGTTTGTATATATTTTAATGTATTCCTTCCAAATTTATTTTGTTTCTCCTATTAAAGGAAACTTCTTTATTTTCATTTCAAATATTAAAGTATAACAAATTGAAATGTTTCAAAAATTACATGATTCCTAAAAACAAAAGTATATACATATATCCATTTAATTTCACTTCTATATATATTGAAATCATCATACTCTTACCCTCTTCAAATAATCATTACTTTTTTCTCCAAGACCCCATGTAGAGTTATATTTCCAAAGTGAATTACATACTCCTTTTAAAGTAAATACTTAACATTCAAATAATTTTTCATTTAATATAATTATGGAGTTCCTAATATCAATCCACATGTTCTAGAGTTCATTTTTTGATAATAATACCATCCTAAGATGTATTTAGGTATAAACCTATAGATTTTGTATAAAGAAGAGGTATAATTCTTAACCAAGCCTTTTCATTTTAGTTCCTCTTATATCATAAAAAATTATCAAATTAACATAATAATATAATAAAATAAATTTCTTACAAGTACTATACATTGATTATTTTTTGTATGAACAACCCTTATTCATCTTTTTTCCATCTTATTGAAAATAAAAACATCGCTCATTCATATGTACAACCTATCATCGACACATAATTGTTTGATTGAATATTCATCACCACATCAAATGGATGATTATAATGATGTAATTATTTAATATAAAAGATATCAATTTCATAAAAATTATTATTCAAAAATAAAATTTTATTTACCTTTTTACCCTTCTACCTATTAGAATTGATAACGTCACTCATGCGTACATGTGGCCTACCACTTCCATGAAGCGATGAGATTCAATTCTCATTCGTTGAATTAATAAATGATTATAAATATAAAAATAATTAACATATAATATATTTATATCATGATGACAATTAAAATGATTATGGAACCATAAAAAATTTTCAAGGACCAAAACTACTAAACCGAAACATACCTGAAATATCAAATAGTTAAAACCATGAAATAACGACTATAATAATGATTTATTAAAAAAATAATTTTGAAATGTTATATGAGTATAATATATGTTATTATAAGTGTTTAAATGGTTATTTTATAAAATTATTTAAATTTAAATTTATTATAATAGATGTTAAAAGAACTTATTAAACAGGTCGGGACAAAGTTAAGGGATTTCTAATACAATCTCATTTTATTTTTAGATTTTTTTGTTTTAATTTCACTTAAGAAATTTATATGATTCATATTTCATAAAACACATCAATTTTTTATCATATAGTTATTTTTAGGTTTTATATTTTTATTTTAAAATTCATCTACTATTAGATCAAAAATAAAAAAAGCTAGTTACATGTAAGGTACTTTCTTTTAAAAACCATGACTTATTGTTTTCCTTGTATATTCTTTTATTAAAAATATTTAGCATATTTTAAATGTTTTGAATAATTTTATTACAATTATATAAATATTTTTTAAATTAATTTTTACAAATTTTAAAATTTCTTAACTTTGTTTCAATAAATCTTATTATCATATTCCAAAGAAGATAATTTTTCCAAATATGTGACTGAAATATTTATTTTAAAATACACCAAAAAATATATTTTACCACCTTCTTGACTATTATTTTCCTTGAAGATTATGTAACATGTTTATAAGGTTATTTTTTAATTATTTTTCCCCTAATATTTGAGAAAATTATATATTTTAAATAAATGATTTCAAAAATGAAATGTTTATTTTTCTAAAGAAGTGTTTTAATGATCTTTTAATGGTATTATAATATATGATAATGAAAAAACCATTGATATAACTAGAGATAAGATCCAACAACATATAGTTTATTCTTTTGTTGGAGTATTTATTATTATGATGATAAAATATTTATGTTCATCATTACTGATTCAATAGGGATAGTTGATGTTGTATAAGGAATGTTGGGAATGAATTGTACTATTAACTAAAAATATAAGGACTAACTATGAAGTGAAAGTTATGGGTGGGGATTAATTTTAGATAGGCACTCAATATATTGATATCTCAAATAATAAAAATAGATGTATTTCTATATTAGATGTGTTTCGGGTTTACACCTACATATTTATTAAGAATTATGTATTGGTTGAGAGGACTTAAAGACAAGATAAATGATATCTTTTTTAAGAGGCATCTATCATGGTTGTCCAAATTTTTGAATTTCCATTATTATGATTTTTTTTTTCGATTTCCCTATTTTTTCTCTCCTGATATTATCTTGGTACTTTCAATTAAATTTTTTTTCTGATTGTATTGAATGTGTTTTGATTATACACTATTCCATATTGATTACTCATTATTTACTCATGATGTCTTCAATAGTATTTAACCCTTACTCAACATCAAATCCTATAATTTATTTGTTTCCAATCTTCAAGATATGAAAATTTTTATGATGAATGATTTCACGGATTTAATAATTGTCCTTTTTCTATGATTTTATCTATACAATTTAATATGGGAATCTTGTATATACTATTTTTATTAAGAATGATAAATTTTTTAATCATGTAGGGTGTAAAACCTTGTATCTTATAATAATATAATAAAGTAAACTATAGATATGGGTTATTTGAGTCATGATTTTACTTGTTTGGTGCACCATTTTAGAAACTTTTGTGGCCAATACTTATTACATTCCGATTAAATAAATGTTGTAAAATTTTATCTTTTCCACTAACTCAAAATTAACCCCAAATTATTCTATTCTTACCCCACTCAGCATAAAGCCCCCATCAGACACAAAACATATTTCACCCATCGTATAGGCTAGGAATCAAGTTTTAAATTTCAAATTTATTCAAGGTGAATAAAAAATTAACTCATTCCATAATATTCTTTTTATTCCACTAATATTATTTATTGTATTTCTTTTATCCCAATAATAAATGGTGGAATAGGGCTCATGTTAAATAATTTTTTAGACTAGTTTTTATGGGTTATTCCTACTTATTTTGGATCCTTATTGGTTTCCTAGGTGCAATTCATTCATAGGGGGAATGGTTTTCTTATTTAAACATAATAGGTTATATATAATTTTTCTATTAATATTATTATAGATACATTCCTTAATAAAATTCATTTCTTAATTATTACAATGGTATTATTAAGATAATTGAATTAATATAATCCTTGTAATTAATGTTATTCGATTATACACTTATATAGAGAAAATGAATCTTTTTTTGAGAGAAATTAGACTTTATTATAAAACTATGGATGAAAAGACATGCTTAATTATTAGTGTGGAATTTGAACAAAACTCATGGAGGACCTTTCATACATGGGTAGGTGAACTAATGGAGGATGGTTTACCCTTCCACTAGAAATGATATTGATGTAAATTTGATTTATAAACTTTCATGTAACAAGTTCCTCATTCCACTAATTTAGGTCATGATCATTATTAGAGACATATTTCATGGTTCCATAACCTATGTAGTTGTACAGTGTTATCCCAGAAGGTTATTTGGAAATTCTTATCACAAATATTTATCTTATAATGATTCTTTTCATTATAAAAAACTCTATGTTTATTTTTTTAAAATTGGAAGTATGAAGGTTATTTTTATTATTTATATTCACACTAGCACATTTTTCCATTACATAAAAAATTTGACATGGAATATATCATGAGATCCTACAAGGATCTATTCTCACATCCAACATTCCACTTTTATGAATGTAGAAATTACTTTATCTAATACTGGAAATGGGGAGGCATTAATTGGAGTTTGTACATACTCATGGTATAATTATTTAGGTTCAAGGCACTGATAATGTGGGGAAAGGATACCCCATGACACACATGAATACGATGTGTCTAATTTTTTTTCTTTTTTTTATATTTTATAAAATGTGTGAATGTATGATATATCACTACCTTGGAATCCCATATCTTTTATTTTATTTTTTGTTTTGGATGATATTTTTTTATAATTCTAGTTGCTTTTTTCTATTATGTTATACATATTTACTGCTTCCTTTTATTAATTATATGTGGTGATTTTAATTCTATTCTACTAGTGGATGAATCTATAAATTATGGTGACTTCATGAAAGGTTCTTAATTAAACCTCATTTGATTCATATTGATTTGAAAAAAAATTCCCAAATGACACTTAATAGATTCTCAGGAACTTATTCAAAACCAAGGGGAACAGAAACACGCTTGTAGACATGTCTCATACTAGCTTATGGACTTGGGTTTGGGGTATCCTGGGTTATCCCTAAAATTTTTTATCAAATCCATATTAATTTTGATATATTTTATTTTTTATGTCCTAGTATAAATTTGATAGGGTTTTTTGGACTCATGAAAAGATGGGGTGAATGGATGTCCCACCAATAATCTTTGTTCCCCACCTTGATATTCCAAGGGATTCTTGGAATAATAATTTAGATTTGGATTAAATTTTATCTTCATGTTCATCTAGATGAATAGGTTGTAGAATATGCATAAGGACCATGATTGTGGGAAAAGTTGTATTATTATGTAATCTTATTTAAACATTACATTTCTGTTTAAATATATGATCATGGTTTTAGTTATAATTTTATTATCTGTTATGATGGTTTTATTTCTGTTTGATTTTAGGTAGTCCCATACCTCCTCGATGACCCATATCTCAATTTTTGAGGGAGCGATAAATTAAATTTGGAATAAAAACCCTCCAACTGGTCAGAATGTTATAATTGATGTGGTGGGTATGATTCATCCCAATGATAAGGGAGAAGGTCGAGGTCTTACTCAAGCTAAAGAATAATGGATGGGAAAAAATCATGATATGGAATTGGGATTCCTTCAATATATATGTTCATTATTTAAATTATGAAATGATCCTTATAAATATAAGGATTGGTTAGAAAGGAATGGGAGAATTTATATATATTCCTAGACACTCTCATTCCATTAAAGGTGAAGAGTGACTAATTTATGCATTAGGGTCAAAGAATAAGATGGCAGGATTCAATTTTTAAATGATAAGGAGAAATAATATCTATACTATAAATACTTTAGAGTAGTGTTTTCCAAGATTTTTCATCCTAAAATTATTTCATTGTAAGAATACTGAGTGTAACTAATCCATTTGTATGGTGACCATACAATTAAATAGTATTCGAATCACTTATCTTTCCTTATCCACCTTGTCCTAGTGATAGTTTTTATTGTTATTTTGAGTTATTATATGCATGGAATTAGTTATTGGATTGATATTCGATCATAGGTATTCCTCTTCAAACTCCTAACCTTTAAAGATGTTATGGTTTGAGTACTCATGTTTGAAATTTATTATTCTGGTATATTTGAGATAATGGGGGAATATTATTTACCATGTGGGAGTGAAACTATTTTTTTTATAATAGACGAGGACACATGAGAAGCTAACCATAGGTAGTGGTAGTGGATTTCAACATCCTTCATGTCACGAACCAACCCGGGTTAACCTTGAACCGGGTACCAAAACCAATCTATGGCATGGCCCGAAGGGCGTTCTTGATACCTATGGTTTGGAAGCTATTTTCGGGCATGAACACAGTACTCAAGGGAATGATTAATCCTAAATATAATCAAGAACTAAGCAGCGGAAAAAACAGACATCCCGACATATATTCATATAAAATTGAACTCAACATTATTTATACAAGAAAATGAGAGTACAAGTATACAATACCACCAGCTAAATAAATATGACAACTAAACTAAGACCTTGTGAACCCACTGGTCACTCTCTAACACATTGAATACTCATCTCTAAAAAGCGACCAAACTACATCTGAAACCTGCACATGGGATAAAAATAGAAGAAAACTATAGGCGTGAGTATTAGAACACAGTAGGTTATCATGATATCCTATTCCAAATGCACATCCTATAAAATAAAATAAACACTAATTTCATGTTTTAGAACCAGTATTTAAATTTTTTTTTAAAAATGAGGTTACATTCTATAAAATTTCCTAGAAAAAACATGCATGTTTTAAAAACAAGCATGTTAGTAACAATTTTTCAAATAGGTGAAACTTCAAAATGAAAATAGTTTTCAAGATGGTTTCATTAAACAATGTGAACATTTAAAAAAACCAAAAACACTTATGCACATACCAACTAAACATAACATAAGATAATGATGAGTACAAAATAGCCAATGAGTAGATGTCATGGGAACACCCCAAGGCACTAGTTTTTTGTGGGCACCAGGTACCTCGTATCTCAATGTAAATGTAACCATAACAAATATCTGTTCTCATGCACATGAGACACTAGTTAGAGAATCATCCATAACCTAGTGGTCACATACATCATCATCATTATAGTTTAGTTAGTGTTTTCGTCGTCAAACTTTATTAGTATAATAGGGACAAAACCCCTTCGAATCACTAGCATACTAGTAAACGTTCGCCAACCTAGATACCTCGATTATACCTTTTTTCTAAAAAAATGTTACACATATAAAAAATAAAATTTTATTATAAATATTAAATTTAAAAACCATACACACATCAAACACCCAAGACACATGCCTGTCATTTCTTTCACGGTTCAATAAACAACCAAAACATTCAAAAAACAATTTCACAAATTATAACTAGGACATGAAAATAAAATCCATTCATAAATGAACTTTTAAGGGAAAAAACCCACCAATATCATATAAAAATAGATTTTAAAGCCCCAAAACCATTTAATAAATAAATTTCATGGACCATAAAATGACCCCAAATGATACAACATAAAGTACAGTGGAAACCATTTTTATAATAAAAATACCAAACGAGCCTTTAAGCATTTCTCAAAAGTAATATTTTCTAAAGGAAAAAATTTCACATTAAATAAATAGGTGTAAAAACACCATTTATAGTATAAAACCCCTTTCATAAATCCCTTAAAACATTTAGGATACACATCAAAAGCACGACCATTTTTATATGGATGCAAAACGGACCATTTTTCAGCAACTCCGGCCAAAACATGTTTAGCACCAAAAAATTTTTGATTATAAAACAAAAAAAATACATTTAAATCCATAAAATGACCATAAATATAAATTTCATGGTTAAAATGAATTTATAAATCCAAAAAAATGTTTTTAATTTGCACTATGCCCATAAAAGGCAGTCGGGCAATTTACCGAACACATGTAATGCACTTTTAATCAAACAAATTAGTTTGAGAACTTAAAAAGAGATAAAATACCATTTTAATGGAGTAAAGTTATTAAATATACTAAAACATGTTCAAAATACTATAATCCATGTGTGTAAGCTAATGAAATATTTATGTAAGCAAGTGGTGTACATGTATATAACAAAACAACACTAATTATTTCAAAACAAGGCTTAAACAACCGTTTTGCACACCAAGAAAATTATAAAAATGTTGAAAAACAATAATAAACATATATATAAAGTGGAAAAATAAATAAAATTATGAAACATAAATGATAATGTAGTGTCCAAGGGATATCATACCTCCAAACCATGGCGGATAGGGACCGCACACCCAATATCACCAGCTGTGGTTTCCAACACTTTAGATCTAAGAGGATCATCCATAAATGAACCAAAACCCCATAAAAATCATGTTATAACATAAACCTATGTTTCTATTGACCAACAGATAAGAGGAAACCAAAATAACGTGGAAGGATAAGGAACAGGGAGGAGACAGGAGAAGGAATCTCACCTTGGAAACTAGAAAACTATTAAAATTTACTTAGATCTACACCCTTAGAAGAAATGGATTGGATTGGGACTTATTTTAGTGGCTACATAGGTATAAAAAAACAAGGGAAACAATATCTGGGGGGAAAAGAGAAAAAATGAAACATTCATGAAAAAAAACAATTTAACTTACCAAAACTGGTCGAATTGAGAAGCATTGATAAATTTCACCCAAGTCTACGACTAAGATGAGATCAAAAGAGGGAAAATGAAAATTGGGGGGTGTGTCTAGAGTTCATACGATTGAGTGGGAGGAATAATCACTGAAAAATATAAATAATGAATACGGAATAAAAGGAAAAAAATATTTCTTTTAAAACAATAAATTAGGTCACTGGAAGGCCCAATACCTCAATAAATAACCCAAATCCAACATTATTTTTAATTAATAAGGGGGTCTAAATGGATATGGTTGTTTGAATAGGCCGGGGTTTGCATGGTGGGAAGTGGAATGAGTGAAAAATGATTAAAAACAGAAGATTTATAAAAGAAACATATACTGTATTTAAATCCGAAAATGGGCTCATGGTTGGCCCAAATCTTGGAATAACCACCCTTTTCTCCAAAAACTCACAAAAATTCTATAGGGAAACCATGGTAGGATAATTAGAGATAGATTGTATTTCAAAAATAAACATTAATCTCTCCCAAAACCCATGAAAATGATCAGTATTTACAATTAACAGGATCAAAACCAAGACATGAAAAAAAACTAGGTGTGACAATTCTCCCCATCATTAAAGCCTTCCGCCCCTGAAAATCCACAACACATTCCAGATGATTGATCAACACCTAAGGATTCCTTATCAACATGGTGTACCCTCTAAATCCAATGACACCTAATCAACCATTAACTGAACAAAATCTAATTTTACCCAACTAAAACACCAACTCATAACCACATCCTGAGAATCAAATGAAAGATCGAGTGACTACATCTTCAACCAAACCAGGATCCAAATAGTTGGGGAATCTAAAAATGATCCCAATGATCAACCTAACCAAATAGAATTCAAGAAAACCAAATATTCTAGGGGTGTCTGGAATAGACTCCCCACTATTATGAAACAAGTAGCACTTGACATTTTCATAAGAGGAAACTCTACGAGACCCGTGGTGGTTCTCCCCCCATTAAGAACCAATGATCAATGACCAAACAAGAATTAAACATGAACTAGGAATGGGTCTCTCCCACATAGGAACATTGAAAATATCCCACAAAAACATACCAACCCATGTTAATAGGAACACAAGCTGAAAATTTAAATCCCCACTCCCGAACAGAGGGGACAAGAACTAGTCCAACACTCTCTACACAAATACAAACCCCCACCACATGGGGTAGGGAGGGAAGGGTACCCAATCATTTGTCCGCTAAAACCATAAAATAAATAAATGAAATATCCTAATAAAATGGTAGAGGCGTGAGAATAATAATACTACCCAGAATCCTAGGACTATGGAATACACGCTAAATTTACTCTAAGACTTATGGCTAGAGCTCTTAGAGATGAAGCATGTCCTACCTTGAAGTTAGGATTTGATAATCCCTAACATTAACTCTTTACATTAGTTCCACACAGTGAAACATAAAACTCCATAGATGAAAAAATATATCAAGGGACACCGTGAAACTCTCTTCTGCAAACCACACACTTTTACCGAAACAATAAGTTTGGGATACAAAACAATATTTTTCTCACTCTGAATGAGGAATAGAATAGAAAAGGTATATGGAGAAACATATCAACATCACTGAGCACCACTACACCAACCAAGAGGTAATCCATAATGGAAAGTAACTTCAAATTGAGTCTAAAAGCCTCTAAATTCAAACAAATGTGTTGATGCATCATTTGAAGAGGGGGATTTAATATTTAGAATGAATCATTAGGTTGATCACCTAGAAATATTTCCAATGGAGAACCATCTGTGGATGAATCACAACATCCAACACATCTTTAGAAACGCAGTGAACATTTCTCCAAAACCGAGCCACCAATGAGATCCCATATCAAGACACAACAAGAGTATGACTGCCATATCACAAGGAAGCAAACCGGATATACACAAGTTATACAATATAGGAAAAACCTAAAATATATCCATATGTTTATAACAAACACCAAAAATTTTCAGCTTAAAACATTTTTCAAAAACAAACCAACTTGGTTGATTTTCGCATTCACCAATATGTTTCATCTAGTATCACTCATATGCACATTTCCATAGCACCCCAGGCACCCAACCACCATGAAATACAATCCATTCATCCATATATCCCTAAAACCATGCATTTTAGCATCCATGAAAACACTGAGCCTAAAATAAAGTATTCATCACTCCAAAAAAAACATGTACCTTCCAAAGGATCATTAACAACCAAATCAAAAACCATTTTCATATTTTACAAAATAAACAACACTTCATCAAGAACCATTTTATTAAACACCAACTCCATTTCATTTAATCAAACTTCAAAAAACCATTCAAATCCAAATAGGCCTTTCACATTTTCCAAAAATTCATTTGGGTCACTTTTCAAAATATAGTAACAACAAAATAAAAAAACCCTTTCCAAGAAATCATAATCCACTCAAAAGAAAATTTCCAAAACCAATTCATTATATTCAAAAACATTTTAACATCCAAAAACACTCCATTTAAAACAAAGTTCATAATCAATTTAAAATAATCCATGATTTCCATACATTTCATTTCAAGAAACCATAATTTTAGATTAAGGAAATTAAATCCCATTAAATCATTTTCTATTTATCCCCATGTTTTTTTTTCACAAAACCCTACATTTCAAAATCTCTGTCATATTAAATTTTGAAATCCCTTTTTCCAAATTTCATCAACCAATAATTCCTTTAAAACCTATTTTTACAATTCTCAGACATGGAATTTCAGAACAGAATTCTAAATTCAAGAAATGTCCAAGAGTCCCAGAAAAGGGAACCAGTACCGATGGGTGACTTGACCCTATTGTTTGAGGCCATATGTCAAACACACTAGCAAAACATAGATCCTTCTTAGGACCATGATATGGCTCCACATGGATTTCAAAGCCCTATGATATCACAGAGACCATTATTCCAACTCCCTCGATCGTATCCCAACACCAAACGATAAATAAGATCCAAAGACACTAATAAAATCAGACCTCCCATAAACACCTGAGGGTCGGAACGAGAAAGTGTTTGTAATTTTCTTACCAAACCCACCCCTCAAGTGTTTAAAATCCTACTACATCTACCTTGAAATACCCAAATAATAAAGGGTTCTCCAAAAAGAAAAGTACTCTAGGAGCCGAACTCCTCTGATACCATTTTATCACAAACTAGCTCATTTCGACCATGAACTGAGAACCCAATCTGATTTGTGGAATGGAATTAATGGATTTTCTAACCCCCATAGGATGAAAACTAGTTCCAAGAATAAATAGAGTAATCAAGGGAATTATTTCTCCCAAATATAATCTAAAACCTGGCATCCAGAAAGAGACAGACATCCCAAAATATATTTATATGAAATTAAACTGAACATTATTTATACAAGAACCCAAAAGTACAATTAAAAAATACAACCAACAGACCGAACCTGATGACCAAACTAACACCATGTCACCCCACTAGTCACTCTCCAACACAATGAATACTCGTCACCCAATATGATCGAATTGAAGTTGAAACTTGCACATGGGTTAAAAATATAATAAAATTGTAGGCGTGAGTATTAATACACAATAGGTTAGCTTAGTATTCTATTCCCAATTATAATAAATTATAATAAAAAACAATTTCAAGATTTAGATACAATTTATAATTTTTTTTTCCAAATGGGGTTCCATTCTATAAAAATAACCAAACATAAACTTGAATTTTATATAAATAAGAATTCTAGTATCAATTCTTCAATAAGGTGAAACAACAAAATGAAAATAATTTTCAAGGGGGTTGCTTTAAAGAATGTAAAAATTTGAATAAAACAGGCATGATTCTGAATTTACCAACTAAACACACCATATTTCAACGGTGTGTAAAAAATATCCAAAGATCAGAAGTCAAGGGAACACCCCAAGAAACTAGTTTGTTGCAGGCCCTAGGTACATCATATCCCAATGTAAATGTAACCATAACAAATATATGTTGTTGTGAACCTGAATCTCTAGTAGGAGAATCATACATAACCTAGTGGTCCCTAACAATATAATCCTCATAGTTTACTTAGTGTTGTCATCATCAAATTTTCTACGTGAAAGAGGGACATAACCCCTCTAGATCACTAGCATACTAGTACATGTCCGCCAACCTAGATTCCTGGGTTTTTACTTTTTTTTCTAAAAGAAGTTACACATATATAAAACATCATTTTCTCTGGAATATGTAATTTAAAAAAATTCACACATTAAACATCACACAATCATTTCTAAAATTTCCTTCACATATTAATAAACAACCAAAAATTTCATAAAAAAATTTCGTGAAGTATAATGTGGCCTTGCACATAAAATACATTAAAAAAAATGCTATTTTAATGCCAAAGAATTCACCAATACTATATAAAACCAGAATTTCCATCCCCAACAAAATTTATTAAATCAATTTCATGGACCATAAAATGACCCCAAATGACACAACATAAAATTCAGATGAAAACCATTTTTACATGAAAAATGAAAAACAGGCCTTTAAGCATTTATAAGATCTAGCATTCTTCAAAGTAACATATTTAAATTTTAATAAAGAGGTGTATACATATCAATTACTGTAGAAAAATACATTCATAAATCCCTTAAAATATTCATGTTACACATTCAAAGAACAACAATTTTTGTAAGGATTCAAAACAAGCTATTTTCTTACAACTCGTGCCAAAACAAGTTTACCACCCAAAAACCATTTTTTTATGAAACCAAAACAATTTTTTTATAGCCACAAGATGACCGACAAATACCATTTTTATTATTCAAATGTATTTATAAATCTAAAAAATCATTTTAAATCGCACTGGGAACATAAAAGCCAACAGAACAATTTACAAAATGATGACATGCACTTTTAAACAAACAACATATTTTAAGAACATGAAAGGGAAATGATTACATTTTAATTACAAAAATTTATTCAGGATACAAATACTTTTTCAAAATAAGATAATACTAGTGCGCAAGCTAACGGAACATTTATATAAGAAAGAGGTGTACACATTTATAACAAAACAACACTACATTAACAAAAAAACATAAACAAAAGTTTTTTACACCATGAAAATTATAAAAAGGCTGAAAAAAATAATAAACATATATATAAGGAGTGAACGGAATGAAAATGATGAAACTTAAATGATTATGTCATGTGCAAATGATATCCTACCTCAAAACCATGGAATAATGAAACTGCACACCCGAAATCACCTACTGCAGTTCCCAACACTCTATATCAATGAAGACCAGCCCTGAACAAACAATAACCCCAAAAAATCATGTTATTACATAACTCTAGGTCTTTCATGACTATTGGATAAGAATAAACAATGATAAAGTGGAAGGACAAGGAAGAGGGAGGAGAAAAGAGATGGAATATCACCTTGGAAACTAGAGAACTCTTTATCTTCTCTTAGATATACATCAAAAGAGGAAAGTGAATAGATTGGATCTTCTTGTAAAGAATCCATAGCTCTGGAAGAACCATGGAAAGAATATTTTGGGGGAAAAGAGAAAAATATTAATGATTCATGAAAGAAACAAATTACCTTACCAAATATGGATGATTTGGGCATCCTTGAGAAATTTCTCCCTATTCCACAGGTAAGATGAGCTCTGAAGAGGGAAAATGGAACTCGGGGGATGAGCTAAGAATTATTGGTCTTTAATGAGAGATATAATCACTGAAAAATATAAAAACATTAATTTGATATAAAATAAACAAATTATTTTTTAATAAAAACTGGAAATGGACACACGGGCTGACCCAATACATGAATGAATAACCTAAATCCATCATGATTATGAATTTATAGGGGGGTCAAAAAGGATATAGTGATTATAATAGGTTATTTTAGTCCTAGTGGGATGTCTAATGTGTGAAAAATTATGAATAACTAAGGTGTTATGAAAGAAAAAAAATTGTTTTTAAATCTGGAAGTGGGATCATAATTGGCCCAAATCTTGATGTAGCCACAATTTTCTCCAAGAAATCCAAAAAAGGGTATTTGGAACCTATGGTAAGATAATTAGATATTGATGGTATATAAAAAATCAACATTAATCTCACATAAAAACTAGGAATATGGTCGATATTTCTAATGATCTTGATCAAAACCAAGACATGAAAACTAACTTGGTGTGACACATCCTAGCTAACCAATTATGTTTTCCAGAGTTGATGTGGCCAAATAGATCATCACTATTTATAGGAAATACTTATTCATACTACATGTAAAAATAAAATGAATAATTTACATTATTTTGGTATAATTGGGGAATATACAGCGTTTTAATATAGATAATTTTCTGGAAAGTACTAGATCTTGGTCCTCATGACCTAGAGGATCCAATTGTTCATAAGAGGGATCAAGGTTGGGTAGTTTTTATCACTATATTTACGAAAAAATAGGTGGTCCATATTATTGGAAGGGAAATTTTAGATCAGAACCTAAGGGTATTGGGAAGACTCATGAATAATTGAGAGAAGACTACATCATATAGTGTACTAGGCCATCTTAAAGATTGGGGTGTGGACAACTATAGTGAGAAGAAAAATTATTAATAAATCAACTATGTTAGTTTCCTTATTCAATAAAACTAAATCTCACAAATTTATTTCCACTCAAACCATTATTTTTACAAATTCTATATCAGATTTGACCTTAAACTATAGAAATAAAAATTTCTCTATAAATATTGAAGGAATGTTGCCTCTACTGTACCTCCTCTATTTTATCTGTATTTGAGGTGGATGTTTCCACTAAGTTCGTTCTAATAAAAATACAATCCTTTCATATTATCTTTTGTATATTAAAAATACTAGTCTTCATGGATCACACAATCTATTATCATATAAGGGAGTATTTTTTGTGCCTTTATAAGAAAATTCATATGTTCTATGTATACTGGGATCCCCGATCCAGCTGAGAGGGACCTTCACTTCCGAAGTTGGGTTTAATATTATACTAGATATATTCTAATTTATGTGATAACATTTAATAGAATATCATGTGTGAGTTATTTATTATTGTATGAGATTTTTGAAAAGATTTTTCAGAGTATTTTTTTGGGTTTCTTCCATGTGTGAGGTTGAGTTCTCCATCAATTTGTCTCTAGGAGAATAACCCATATATTGCATGCCTTAGAGTATAAAACATTCTAAATTGATATTGTTAAAAGTAACACTATATGTCTTAGTACATAAAGGGTTTATTCACATGATAGTTTCCACTTGTGTGGCCCCTATTGTTTTCCTATAAATATGTATAGATCAATTCATTAATTTATTAGTCAATTAAAGAATAAATATAGGAAAATAAACAATAAACATCATATGACTCATATAAATGACTTATTTTATCAATTTAATGGGGTTAAAATGGTCAAAAAAGATCTAAAATTTGTAAGATTACCACAATTTAGTGTAAGATAAGCTGATGTTCCTAGGAAATATTTTTGATGCCTTTATGTGAACTATTAATACCTTATAGCATTATCTGGTTTGACCATCACCTTGATGGTGATCAAGGATTTAATGAAATGGATAGCATTACCAATATCAAAAATTTTATAGTTGTGTTGGTGGATGATATAATAGTTTATTATATATTCAAAGTGGAGCATATGAAAAACATGATGATTATATTATGGATTATATAAGTCCATCAACTTTTTGTTATGATTTAAAAATTATAATTTTATATTCAAGAAATTAAATTCATAGAGAATTTAGTATCCAAAAAATTAATTTTTGTTTATTCTAATATTGTGAAGGGTTTTTTTTAGAATATCCCATGAACATCAATGAAATATTAATATTATGTGGATTAACTATTTATTACATGTAAATTATCCAAAATTTCTAGAAGAGGCTCTCCACTTTGATAGAACTCATATAGAAGGAGTAAAAATTTAATGATGTCCAAAGTGCCATGCCTCGTTTGATGAGATAAACATGTGGTTGACAACGACCTATATCTTGATACTTTTTGAATATGTTTAGGACTATTTGATATTTTGTGATTCCTCTAGTGTGGGTTTGGTTTGTATTATATTATTGGGAAACCTTATGGTTGTTATGACTATTACCAGATTCATCTACATAAAAGGAACTTCCACACTCATGAATTTGAATTGTACATAGTTATTAATTTGATTAAATGTTGGATACAGTTTCTTTTTGGTAAAAAATTCATAGAGTTTACTAATCCCAAAATTGATAGATATATTTGCTATCATAAATACCCAAACATTAGGCAGATAATTTGGAAAAAAATAAAATTATACACATAAATTTTATATTTTATATAGACCAAGTAATGTTAATTTCATTTCTAATGTGTTGAGTATATTCTTCAATTTAAAGCTATTAATGAATTCAGTTAGGACTGAAAACTGACAAGCCTTATAACTGAGATGCACTTAGAGCTGAGAGAGTAAAGATATGCACATTCCCTTAGAAAAATAATGTTGAATTATTCCCATTATTGAGAATTATTTCTCATAAAAAATAGATGACAGTGATTTATAGATAATTAATGGGGATTTATATGGTGGGGTGACCACATAAAAATGTGATTTATCTCTAAGAGGCCACATTTTCCTTAGAGGTTGGAATATAGAAACTTCTACACTGAGAATTGATGTTTTTGAGGGATGAAATAGATCCCAATGGGTCATCCATCCCGATGAAACCAATATATACTATTAATTGAGGAAAACATATTGGTGGATTTTCATGAGGATAGATATGAAAAACCCAGTGTATTTGGAAAATATTTGTTTGTTGGTAAAGGATGAATGCTAATGACCTTTTAGATTTCCCAAGCCAATTCCTATTCCAACCATGAAGTAGGATGAGGGTCCCATGTAATTTATTATTAGACATCAGCATATCACATTGGGGTGAAAAACTATTTAGATCCTGATCAATAGGTTCACAAAATCTTCCCACTTAATACTGATTAAATAAATGATGAAGTTAGAGGACCTTGGTAGGTAGTTTTGGGAGGAGTTTATGAGATTTCCTAAAATTCCTTCCTCAATTTTATCCAAAAGAGACCCTAAAAATTTCTCTTCATTTTATAGGCATATTTTAGTGGCTATGGGAACACAATCGAACCTACGTACAACTTAATAACCTGAAATGGATGAAAAAATGGTGTGAGATAACTATCTTCTAGAAGATTTAATCTATCAGTGTGTCCTCGAATTCAGTGGTGCACACAATACTCATATTGGATAGGTGAAGTAATATTATAACTATATATAAAATTCGTCAATTATGGTGTCCCCATTAGAGTCTCTTTATGTATAACCATTCCATTGATGTTTATGATGGATATGGTTTGCTAAAACCACTATGATGAGAGATATACTTGTCTAGGAAACAACTAGTATGATCCTGGTGATTTAGAAGCAATTATTTATGGAAAATATTTCTAGAAGTCATATTTTGACCACCATCACCACCCTTTAGAGTTTGAGGTAGGTAAATAGGTGTTCTTGAGGGTTTCACCCTCATTGGGTAATTAAGGACTGGGGATGTAGTGGAAGAAAAATTGAGGTACATGTATTCTTTTGGGATCACTATGATGGATGAGAAGGTTTCATATATATTTTATTTATATCCTCAGTTAAAAAAATTCAAAACTTGTTTTATATTTTACAATAGATGATGTAGTAGTCTGACCTATTCATTGTGATTAATTGGTAGATCTTTAATTTGAACCAGGAATCTCAATTACCAATAAATACGGTGTAAATAATTGATTTATGTGATAATGTTATATATGGTAAATATTTTTTATTTGTTTTTGTATTATGGAAAAAAAATCATATTGTTACGAAACCTGTGAATGGGAAGGAACCCTAATGGGAAATGGATTCTTTAATTCTAGGAAGGTAGACATCTAGAGAAATAAAGATGTATGATGGGGAGAATTTCCACACATATGAATGTGTTTTTAGGTACTTCTTGTGTTATTTTATGCAATTTTAACATATCAATTAATTAATGTTTTTTTTCATAGAAATTAGTGAAATTTGGTCAATGAACAAATGTCACACGGTTAGATCATGATAATTGCAAGACATTAAACAGCCAAGAAATGCATCATTAGTTTTAAACATCAATATTCTATTTGGTTGGAACAATATTTTCTAAACTGTGCAGAACAATTGTGTAAGTTTCTTGATGAAGTTTGTGAGGCCTGAAGAATTGAGTAACAGTTTAGAAAATAGAATGACAAAACAATCTGGGATTCTTATAAATTTTTAGTGGTGAAATATACCCTTTTGATATTATTAACATATAATATGTAATTCTCTTATTCTAATAAAACATGACTTCCACACCTCACATATGAAGCATCCTCCTCCTGTCATCTAATACTATAATTATGTGGTGCTCTTCATATTTAATAAAGGTAAATACTTAATTAAATCATATTATCATATTTTTTAGGTTCCTCTTTTATTAGTTCTTGGATTTCACCCTCCCCAAATTTATGGTGGCATTTTTTTCATTATAAATTAATTTTTTCAGAGGTTTTTGTTTATGTGTTGTTATATTCTATTTAGGATACCTCTTAGTGTCATAGGTGTATTTATATCATAGGAATATGGATTTACATGTTAAAACTTTTGTGGATTCATATGATTTTCTTTTATATTTGAATTATTGATGATTGCCTTTTTTAGATAGTATTCTAATGTTTTACAATGAAATTATACATATGATTTGGTAAATTAATTAATAAAACCCTTATGATAAAGGTTATTATCTTATACGATTTCATTGAAAAAAATGGTTTTTTGGATAAAAAGAGGATTTTTTTATAAATATGTTAATGTAATGGAATGTTTAATAGTTAGTATGAAAATTTTTCAAATATCATGGGGACCCTAAGTACTTATTTAGGTAGACATATATGGAACATGTTCATATTCTTCTATATGTTCTAATAATGTAAATGTGATGTGTTACCCTTCCAACTAGTATAGGTAATAAACCAATTTAATAATATAGTTATTTTGGCCCAAAATATTATAGCCATATGGGTTTATCACAAAAAATTATTTAGAAACTATTTTATTAATTATTTTTCATACTGTTTTAATTTTTTGGTTCCATCTATCTGGTCATGTTCTATTGACTAAAAGGATCAAGGTTATATTAAATTATAATATTCAAATAAGAAAAACTAGTATATAAAACACATGTTTTATAAGGAAGAGTTAGTGGGTCCTACTGAAATATTTTTGAAAACCCTGTATGAATGAAAATATATACGAAGTATTTTTTTTCTCGTTTAGTAATGGGAGAGGCACTACTTGGAGTATGTGGTGACTCATGCAAGAGTTATTTAAATTCAAGAATGTGACATTGTTGTGGGATTATTCCACAAGTCACATAAGTATAGGTTATTTTTTTATTCATATATTATCAAATGTGGGAATGAAACTTGTAATGCCACTTAATCTTTTCATTCAGTAACACTTTTTTGGTATGATTATAATTATATCATGATAATTTTTTTTATAATTCTTTGATGTTATGAAAAAATATTATTTTCAACTTTTAATGTTATTTTATTATTTTTATTTTGATACATTGAATCATGAATAACTAATGTATAGAGAGTTCATTTTTGCATCTTGATTGAACCCCTTGTTTGACATTTCTTATTAGTATAAATTTCAAAAATAGGACTTATTAGATACATTGAGACTCATTTCATCCTGTGGGTATCAAGAATTCCATTTAGACCTTTCCAAAAATTATCATATCTACCTAGGTCAACAGAAAAATAGGTTTGTTAGTGATGCGATGCATGAACTATAACTTTATTGATGGAGAATAATTTGACAGGTCTTGTTCTTTAGTGGATTATTGGTTCAAGACATGGGTGGAGGAGAAGTTCATCTTGAGTATGAAGATGAAGATATTTCTATAGTGGATGGTGGTCTGGAATTCTCACCCATTCCATTATGGAAGGTGGGGAATTGGAGGAATGGATGGGTAATATGGGATTATAATGGATTCATGGGTGGAGATTCTGTAATATGAAAATGTATGGGAAAAATAGAGTGTGGGGGTGATATTTTAGGTAAATCGTTTAGAAAAAAATGGATACCTCTTGGGGATGGGTAAAATAACAAATATCGATGATCTAGATGCACCATATATGGTCAAAACAGCTACTAAAGGAAGAATTGGAACCTATAAAACTGAACCTCAAGACTATTGGATATGGGGAGAAAAGGGGATACAACAAGAAATTAGTGTTTTGGTTTTATATTTATATTCTATTTTACTAATTTGATAATTTCATTTCATCTTTTAGAATCATTTCCTTACTTGAATTTTTGGAATCCAAACTATATAATGTAATATATTATGAAAGACATAATTTTGGTGTGGTGCATGAATTACCTTTCGTTGTACAAATTCACCTTACGACATGGTCCAAGTGATATAATTTTTTTGTTTGAATATTTCATGGATTATAAATTACTGAACCCCCAAAATGAATAATATGATGTGTAGACAATACTTTCATCATGGAAAAATATAAATTCCTATTATGTCCAAAATAATATTTATTTTCAAATAAAATACATAATATTATTCAAATTGTAATGGGAGGATTTTTATTTTCCATTTTTTCTTTATTGAGTGAAAAGTGGATCATGGTGTAGCATATACACTATGATGTTATGGTGATCAAATACCATGAGAAGATGAAATTTTACCTTTTAAAGGTTTTTTTCCTATATAGTGTAATTTGTGGTCTATGACATAAGAACCTATAATTTTATTGAATTTATGATCTTATAACTCCATAAACTACCCCTAATATTATAGAATGGCCTTCAGATTAATATTTTACTTCTCTATCCTTTTCAGAATCTATACTATCTTCCAACAAATATCTTCCATTACTCCAATATATATATTTTTAACTTCATTTGAGGAGGATCTATATTCAAAAAGTGGATCTCAGGGAGAATACACCTGAACATAGAGGGGTGACTCTATATCCCTATAGAAATATACACTATAACCCAAAAAAGAAATTATGTAAATAGAAAACAAAATTCAATATGGTTTCCTCACATTCATTTTTTTATTCATAGATGATAGTTCAATATTTCTTGGATCATCCTTCAATTTTTATTGAATGAAAACTCTAGACTTGATATTTATCAACATATGTTTAATGAAAATGTCTATTCCCTTAAAAATATTTCTCTCTATCATTCTAAATATCAATATCACTATGCATTATAACTTATAAAATAATGAAAAAATCAATCCATTATGTCTAAATATTCCCTCAAGAAAGTCACAAAAGAGATATAAGTAAGATTACCTTATATATCAGTTGTAGCTACATCCTCTGTATGTTTACATCCTTTTATATTCTTTTATTATTATTGTATATATCTATGCTGGAATAATCATTTGTCCTAATCAACTCAATATTATATAGTTCTAGAAATATTTTCCTACCACGTTCATCTTTTTTCTAGTTTATAATTGTCACTACCTAAAATGATCAGTGTGAGATATCTACTAGGAGGTGTCATAGATTTTCATAAACCCACCATAATGTGGAAATCTCTAATAATTTATTATAGGTTTTTTGATACAACAATAAATTGTTTTTGATTTTTCATGACAAATCCATTGGACTCATGTTTATATTATTTTATAAATTAAACTTCAGTACTCATTTTGAAAATCCTACTTTCCCACATTTTTATAGATGATACAATATTATAGTGTTTTTTTGGGACCATTATTTATACCTTATTTATCAAAATATGTTCTTTTGAAAAAATCCCCCACTTAACTGATCAGTAACCATGGTTCCCTAAATCTAGATAATATGTTCTTATTTAAAATCATGATAACATCTATTTTAGTGTGGGGTGTGTTATTTTCAGCTTCATCCCGCATTGAATCGTTTCCTATATGTTTCATTATTTATTTGTCCTGGAGGAGTTCAGTAAAGGGCACTTGAATTTAATCCCCCATAAAATAAAAATCCTTAAATTTATTTATCAATTGATGTGAAAGTTTATAATTTCTTCCATTATTCCTTATGCATTGGAAACAACCACAAGCCTCTACAGAAAGCCTTTCATATTAATTATTACATATCTATATGAATCTGCACTATAAAATTTTTTCATAAAGGGGTCTAGTTTATTGTTACCTCTTGTTGGTGAGGACTTATATAATTATATCATTAATTTAGTTTAACATTCAAGAAAACATCTCAAGATCAAACCATCTTCACATTTCCTAAAAAAAATTGATTATCCTAGAAGTAGTTATATAATTTGGATACAAATATATTGTTATTTTAGTAGGATTCCTATGGATAGACAATCTCATGGACAAGTACATTAAAATATCAGTAAACCATTTCCTCCCTTTGCGATACTTTGAAAATAAATTTTCATATATGTACTCATATTGTATATATACATATAATTTTGTAAAGATATTTAGTATCTCTATCCTTGAATGGAGGTTAGTGAACAATTTTATGATTCTTCTTTGTATTGAACATCAACATTAAGCTCATAGAGTAAAATTATCTACCTGATCAAGAGAAATTTTACCTCATCCTTTTTATATTTATTACAATGCTATAAGATTAGTATAGACCACCACTTTTTAGAGTATGATTCATGGATTTAAATTAACAAAATAATAAGCTACCACATCAATTTATTTTCCATAGAAGTGTAATTATAATGATCTTCCTTCAATGGATTCTAATTATAGTACATAGGTTTAAAATATTTCTCCCTTTATTTTCTATGAACTTATTTCCCCACATAATTGATGGAATAACATATAAATTCATATATTTCATTAGAATAATGGATGAAATGATAGACCATGCCTTCAATTCATTGAAATCCTACATTTTAATTCCGTCAAATATAAACTCTAAAAAATTATTCATGAGGTGACTTTGAGAGTGATCTATTTATGAAAAATATCTATGAAATAATTATTGAAAATTGGAATGGACTTGAAAATATTAGATGTCTCACATTGTATTTGGATATTATCATTTCTTTATCAGCCTCCTTTTTTGTAGGACAAACAACCTTTCATTATTTAGAGATATGGTGACCAAGGATAATGCTTACAATTACTATAAAGTGATATTTAACCAAATATAGTGTAAGAAATGTATGCTAACACATTTCAACTACCTGTATATTATTTCATATACATACAAAAAATGAACACCCATGGAATGAAATTTCATTCATGAATAATTCATGTAACTCCTACTCCATTCAAAAAAAATATGTTTCATAAAAATATAGGAGTGTAATCGTGTATTATACATTACAAAGTCCATGAGTCATTATGAATAGATTCCGTATGGTAATTTTAATTTCATCATTTTATGGTCCTTATGTTCTATTATAATTTGGTTATAATCTGATGACCGCTTATTACATATTAATATTAAAGCTAAAATAATCTTCAACAACAATTCAATGAATAGATGTTAAGAATGATCATTAATTTTGGAATCATTAATATTAATGTGTAAAATAAATAATGTCCATACGATCATATTTTGGGTTGGAATTACCCCATAATTTTTCTTTACTAAAATCATTCATCTTTTTATTTGGACCAATTGGAGTGGGAAGAAACATTTCCAATTTTAAATTGGGTAAATTAAACATGCATACATTAACTTAACCTCCTATATTTCTATAACCAATCTCATTGGATACTTAAAAATAATTTTGAGCTACTATTCTATATTTTTTCTTCCTCTAATGTTATGTTATGGGGGGAAACGAAGTGGATGATTCTAATAATATCTTAAATTTTCCATTGGATTTCCTTTCCCCCTTTTTTAAAACTATTACTAACTATTTTTATTTTTATTTCAATATGAAAATACTAAAAACCCATGATGTGTATCACCTCCCCCCAATAATATAGAGAAAATATTTCTAGGGAGTTTCTTTAACTCCAACATTCTAACTATAAACATTTATGGAGTTAATTCTAGTAAAGTATCCCATTAATGTTATTCAATCCCTTGACATGCTTCTTCTATTTATAGTTCAACATTTTTATCTTCTTCTAACTAAAAAACATTATAGTCAAAGTTTCGTCCTCCTTGGCATGGGTTTATAAAAATATAATTCATTTTTAGTGGTAGTTATGAGATGGATGTCTTATAAGTTATCTCCGTGATTCTAGATTTTTGTGAGAAAAAATTTACTAAAATTTTCTCCAACATAGAAAATAAAAAATTAACGGTATAGTTGTATAAGAGCTTTAACTATACATTATAAAGAGTTGGAGATTATTAATGGACCCTATCCTTTTTCTTCTATCTCTAAAATCAGAAGATCATAATAAAAGATAAAATTACATAACATCACTAAAAATCAACATGAATAGTAATTGGATACTTCAAAAAAATTTATTCTAACATTATAAAAACTCTCTTGGTATTTTATTTCATAACCAAATCATATTTGACACAATTAGGGAAATCAAATTTACATTAGCAGATAAATAGTAAAAATCCTTAAAAAAGGTCTATGATTTGATCAGTAATAAGATATAAGATCAACATTGGTCATTATTATTCAGTGTTAGTTTATACTCTAAATCAATTGAAAAATCGTTATAAAAATTAAATTATAACAAATTCCATAAATATATAATTGTTTTTGGGTCATTTCATAAGGAGTATGGGGCACGTTGATTCATATGAGATCACCTTAGTGGATAAAACCTTTATTTTTTGTTCCTTGAAGAACTATATAAATTTATTATGCTAAGACTCTATCTTACAATAGAACATTCTATATTGAAAAATAATTAGTGGTTGGTACAATTGTACTTCTTAATTATTCCTTACATTCTCAACATTATTATTTTCCATGATTTTTTAGGTTGTATTTCTAAATTGAATTCTTTTATTATCTATAAATTTTATTAAAAAAGTCCCAATATATCTTTCTCAACTACCTTTAACCTGTTATTATTCATCTCTTGTATCGATCGTTTTCATTTCATGTTGTTCACCTTGACCACCTCTATGAAAACCTCTGTGTCCTTAAACATGATCAAAGTTGCCAATCGGTCAACTTTTTCCAATGTTATCCTAGTTTTGTCTCTAAACTTCAGAGTATCCCCCGATATCTCCAAAAAGAGTTTTACTAGTTATAAATAGATATAACTAAAATTAAATTATAATTAGTAATTATATTTAGAAAATTTTATCAATATATATTCAAATGATGGCTATCCCTCATATAGTTATCTTAGGAATTATTTCCTCTATTTTGGAATAGTTATTATGTATTATTTAATTATTTGCAGATATGTCTATTTAATTTTTCTCCATGAGTAAATAACATATGACCCCATTTTCTCAAATCTTACTATGAAGAAACTGACTAATCCCTTTTCCAAATTGAATCTCATAATATGATTGATTCCTTTCATATATCGAAAATTTATCCTCTACCAATAGTGATTCTTCTTCTCCCACATATAGTTATAGAATAAATATGGATCTCCACACATATTATAAGAAAAATATTTATGTGGCTCATAAGGTTTTCCATGATTATGGTTTTTTAAAAATGTCTCCATTTTAATAGACATCGTGTCCATCTATATAGAAATACTTTTTATCTCATCTACCTGGTTGTGAATTCACTTGGTAAGGCATATCTACCCTTTTAATTTAATGATATTTTATATAAAATTTTCTAGTATGGATTGATCATTAGTGTGGTTATTCCTCATTAATTAACCATTAACTAATTACAAAACCATAAAATTATAGATAATTTTCATTCTAAAGTGAAATGATTTATGCTACATCATTAAGGTCACTCAAATGTGTCAAAATCTCAATTAAGTTTCCAATAATTTATCTGAATAATATCTTATAGATTATTCCTCAATGTTTGTGAAATTTTGTTAACCCTCTCTTAGTTTCACCATCTTCATTGATGGAAAATATTTTTTCAGAAATTGTTGGAATATATTATACCTTGTGATGAAGATCCATAAAGCTATTGATTAAAAAACTCTATTGAATATATAAACAATGAAAATGAGAATAAACTAACTTAGATAGAATAATTAGAGAATATATTTCTCTTGAATGTGTTTATTATTTTAAAAATGTTGAACAATGGTTGTGGGGATCATTATTAAGCATGTATCTAATTTTGTTTTATAATCTTGATCATCTACCACACAAATAGATTAAACTAAATGTTTTTATCTTGAATGAGATTTCTAAAAATACTTGTATTAAACTTATTAATAAAACATTTTCTTTAATCTATCAATGTTATCTTACGAGTTTCTAGTTCCGACCACAAATGATATTGGTTTTCTCTTTCCATGATGCATGATAGATTTGAATTCCATTACTAGTCTATGATTTTGGAATAGATAATACACAATTTTTCATTGTAATTAAATGGATTAACACAAAATCCATGATACATTCTCATATTCATGGCGTGTGGATCATGAAAAATTAATTTTTAATAAATAAAAAAAACACCCATTCAAAATAATGTAAAAAAAGAAATGAAAATGATAAAATAATAAATTGATAGTAAATCATTTAATCAGTTATATTACCATGTACTTAAAAATTATGAAAAAATATAACACAAACCTAGGATGACCCAGCGGAAATAAATTTTTTGTATTTTAATTAAGAGTCACATGGCTGAGACAATATGATGCAAACACATAAATCTAGTAAATTTTTATCGATGGATGATCCTAAAAACAGATGGATAGAAACAGATTGAATCATTAGATTGAAGAAAATTTAAAATTAATTGAGGAAATAAATAATAGATAAATCATATAATGATTATAAATTTAGATTATGACATAGATGACGCGTCAATTTCAAAGGAAGATTCCAAAAATATTATGTCTTTTCATATTATGAATCTACATGGCTAGTTGATTTAGAGAATCCTAAAGGTAATTAATTCAACATGGTTAGTAATAATTAAAACTACATAATTCCATTTTATTCTTCTACTAAGGGTAAACATGTAAGACATAAATTCATTAGGTGAAATATAAAAAAGGGAAAGGGAGATTTATAATCTGATATCAATCCCACATTCCCCTCTATCACATTGTTGTTCGACCAATAATCCCTATCATAATCACAAGGTATCTAATGTATATGATTTAATTAGTATCAATGTGAAATTTATCTAACACATGTGATTCACATATCAAATTAATAATTTATGTTAATGTTCTATCCTATTATTATCAATCCAATTTCCCAAAACAAACATATCACTCATGATATATTAGTCCTATATCATAAATGAAATAGTAAACAAGAGGGATGTATGAAGAATAAAAAAAAATTAAAAAAACTGAATCATAAAAATAATGTAATGAAACATAAATATCAAAAACACTTCAATATTAATAAAAAAGTATAAATAATAAAATATAAGTCTAAAAGGATTGTTAATGTCAACCCTTGGATGTATCATCTTCCGATGACTTTTTCATCTAGTAACATTATCATCACAATGAGTTCCAAAATTGAGATCATTTTCAAAGAAAACCATCTATTGAATAAATGGGTCAGACATGACTCTAACAAAACAAAGTTGGTTATGTCATGTAACTAAAAAAATGATATTATGAAAGAAGGGTTGATGCTATATATGAATAAAATGAGATGATTCATCTTATTGGAAATATATTATCTTTATTATCTTTAACCACCCAATTATAATAATGAATTTCTAATGATATTTTAATGAGCCATATTTTCATTTACTTGCGTGTTAATGTTTTGGTACTTTCTGTGAATCTCATTACACATTTTAGATGTGTTTATAATATTATTTGGAAAAAATGTAGATGTGTTGAAGATTTCAAGGAAATCGTGATGTTTTAAAAGAATGAGTTAGATTATGCGGTAAATGTTTCTCTACCATTTGGAATTTTTATGTTTGACAAGTTAGAAATGAAACAATGAAACAACTTTGGTTCATTCAACAACATAATTCTTAATCTGTATATACAAATCTGAGTTATGTAATATTCATTCTGAACCCATGTATGGGGAAATTTTATTGCATAAGGGTACTGTTATCTTGTATGGCTGAATATGACTCATGTAAGGGGAATAATATTCCAAATTCCTTTTTTTATTCTATAGAATTAGTTATCATATCACCATCTAAGATCTTTTCAATATGAGTTCACATTAGAAATTTCATATCTAATGATAGACATAAAATATGTATGTTGATTAAAAAGTAAGAATATGACTCTAAAAATAATTTTTTTCGGTCATATAAATTCTAATATTTAGATATATTTGTTGTGATCAAACTACAAATCTATGTTTTACAACACATATTTTTTTGGGGCATTGAAAATTAATTAAAAAAAACTATTCATCCCAAGGCCACAGATACATGAGTTCCTACCACACACTATGAATGGGGTGACTAATCATTAATCACATCACCCACCACTAGACATGTTAAGTGGAAGGTCATCACTAGGTAGAATTAGACTCATAAATAATGAATATATCATGGGTCTATTCTATATGAAATAGATCAACAAATATTCCAATCATAATATATAACTTAACCTCATTGGTAAGAGACTAAGTGATGTTATGATAGGTTAGTGGATAATCCAAAATAGTATAGTATTGTTCATGAGAGATGATGTTCAATGTGGGATATGTAGATATGGAATTATACCAGATTACTACGAACTAGATGTAAAAGGTCTAATGTTGGAAATTTTTTATAGGAGTTACACACAGGTCATGGATGAGTTTTTTATGGGTAATGGAGTAGTTGCTTATTTTTTATTGAAGAGATGTGTAAGGGTGTTATTTTTTACAAATTTTATATCATGACATGCAAAAATTGCATCCATATATTATATGTAGAGTTGATGCTTTATAGAGAAACTAGCCATGGAGCGCTTGAGCACTGCACCTCAAAAAACCTACTATACGACAATCCACTCAAAGGAATGGTTTTTTTTGGAATATTATTGACTATACAACTAGATTAAGTAGTTTTGATCTTTAGGATAAGAGAATTTGATGATTTATATTTATTATGATCCATATAAATGTATTTTGGTGAATTTTTATCGAATGAATGTTTTCTGATCAAACACTAGGATGAAACCCAGGGAGGATATTTTTTAATATTTGGGATTTTAAAAATTAACGAAAATGTTATTTCTGAAATATGAAATATTCCTCAATATATATTTAAATTTCTAGTGGGAATCTAGTAGGAATTAAAAATATTAACTCACTACACCATAAAATTTTGGACTGCCTCATAAGTTTCACAAGAAAATTTAATATAGAAGATTTCCATTTTAAAGAGGGATTTATATTTTGAATCATGATCAAGGGGAGTTGGATGGAGAAAAACCATGGTAACTTGAGGATGAGATTACAAGGGATGAAATAAAATTTATTTTATATACATTGATGCTTGATTTATGTTCATAAACTGTGTTTTGAGCAAGAAAGCTAGTGAAATTTTAATCGTACCTTTTTCTACTTAAATGATAGTTTTATTAAATTTATATTAATATTAGATTCAATTATAATACTATTACATTAATTTTTAATTTACCATTCATCATGTTCGAGTAGTAGATTATGGGATTGTGGATTTGTAGAATGATGTCTAATATATTAAGGGGAACAACTATAATAAGTAATGAATCACTTATGATATACCATTATTTTATAGATCATTGATTTTATACATCCCATTAATTACATAGAGAGAGTTATTGTGATTGGGAAATGATTCCAAAGTAGATAGTATAAAGTAGGAAAGAAATAACTTACTAAAAAAACATCTTTCTATATGATTAATGTTAATGAATTTAGTTTTTTATTATCTTATCAAAATTATTGAATAAATATTAGTATATCTAGTATATTTATAATCAATATAGTTACCTAAAAAGTCACACAACTAGTTTTACATGTTAGTTTCTAATGTTTTTCAAGCCTATAATACATAAATATTGAATCATTTTTTATGAATATTCATTATATTACAAAAACAAAATCTTGTGAATTATATATGTTAAGTGTATTTTGAATCATGGAAACACAAAAAATGCTCCACAAGTAAAATCAATAACCTCTCGCTATGATATGAATTACAAGAACCAACATTAGACATATCATACATAATGAATTTCTTCATATCATGGGGAAATGTAATATAAGAAATGGTGAACTAAGATGCTTAGTAATGGTAATCAAGGGAGATATATAAGCAAAACATGAACATAAAGATTTGAGAAAATGAGAATAGGATATAAAAATAGTACCATACTTATCAAATATCATAATATATTAATCATATGGTAATAAAATAACATGATCCATGAGAGCATAACATTTACATATGCCATACATTTATGGAATACAAAAAACATAGAAAATAATTTCTATATTAGTCAAAGATCATTTCAATGTATATCACTCTGTAAGGAGTTTATATCCCAAACCACCAAATTAGTAAAGGTTCTCCCAAATATCATAATTGTTGTCAATTTCACATACTGAACACGGTTCACTCCTCATTACCGTCCTAATTATCTCATGCAATATTAATATTTACCCAAATCATTACAGGAAGACATAGGTCCCACCCATATCATAATAAAAGACATATTTTTGTGTTTCACAGGAAATTCAAAAATTCATCATATAAAAACCCATGAAATGAAATGGGATTCATAAAAATTTCATCATATCATAACCTATAGAAAAGTGAAATGTTTATTAATCATTTCATCATTTCATCATATCATAACCCATGAAAAATAGATTTTCATAAGAGTTTTATAATGGAATAGCCTATAGATGAGAAATGAGGTTCTTTAAAAAATTTCCATAATAAACATAAACCATTCAAAGAATGAATAAGAATGGTATCCATGGATTGTATCCCCAATAAGGCACAAGTTATATGAATGAGTTTCATATTAGATGAAAAATGATTTCAAATAATTATTTAAAACATTAATTTTGGAAAATAACATTTCTTCTTTGAAAAAACATTCATTAAAAAACAATACAAAATAAAAATATATTTCTTTAAAAATATTTCTTAAAAATTATAAATTTATCTTCAAAGAAAATATGGTAATGATGACGTGATGTTTTTTTATTCCATACACGTTAATATAAATATTCCTATCATATTTTATGAAAATAAAATAGGGAATTGTTTGGAAAATGACATGAAGATTAATTGTAAAACATTTTAAAATAAAAAAAACAAGTCTAGAAATTTATTTTAATAATCATAGGATAATAATAAAACATTTCTGAAATTTGTTTTTTAAATGTGATTTCATGAAAAACACATTTTTAACCGAAGAGAGAAATAAATTTAGATTTTTTAAAAACATTTTCCCAATTATAATAAGTAAAAAAGAGTGGAAATGGTATTATTACACGAAGTAATCATGGATAACTAGAGGATTGTAAAAGTCATTATTTTATTAGGATATAGGTAATAATATTTGATCATCGGAAACAAAATCATAAACAACCCTAATAAATTATGATACTGTAACATAAAATCATCACCACTTTGATAACATTGAATGTCAATACCCATAAAGGAATAAAATAAAATTTTAAATAAAAATATCATAAGGAGAAACAAATTTATGTTATTAAAAATCAAAGGGTATATATATACACCATATTGAGGAATATAGGTGGATAACATAACGTACGTTTCAAAGAAGGAAAATTGAGTCCACAAATCCCTTACCGCAAGTCATGACTTCATTCGTACACATTAAATAATAGTTTATAGTAAATATAAGATTGCTATATTAATATTACATTACCAAAAATAAATATATCATTACATATATGATTTAATTATGATATTTTAATACCCGTTTATTAACAATTCAATGTCAATGTTACGTCTTGGGTAATAATCCCTTCATTTTTTTATATATTTTAATTTTTTTATTTCTAGTACTCTTACATTGATCATGATTTCATCATATAAATAATTATAACCATGATATAAATATAATATATATTAATTACATGTGTATTTATAGTAACCAATAAGATTTATTGACCTAAAATAAAATACAAGAATAATGGATATGGTAGGTTGTACACACACATTAATGTTATTTCCATTTTCATGTAAGTTTAAAATAAAAAAATTTAAATGATATATTATCAAGAAAAATTAATTTTTATTTCATATATATCACATATTTTCATCAAACCTATACTTAATACCTTCCATGTAATGTGTGAATGAATCACATCGCTCCACGGGGTGATAATCCACCGAACACATGAGCGATGTCATTGTATTCCAACAATGTAGAATGTGTGAAGTTATGTGTAATATAATAACTCAAAAAGTATAATAATAACATAAATATCATATTTAAACATTTTATACATCATCATAACCAACATTGTGAGGTGTAAATGGAATAAGTAAGTACAATTGTTTATGAGGTTATATTTCACCATACACACATACGATGAATTCATAACCTATTTAACTTGTGAGATTATTTTATGTAATTAAATTAACAAAAGTACATATAATTATACTTAAGATAATGAAGTTATTATACCAACATGGTATAAAATAAATTCTATTAGGTGGTGGATGAAATAAAACAAGAAACAATCGCACATGAAAGTTAGGTATTCATCAGGTATCCTCTATAGGGTTTCCCCAAAAGCCTTCCTATATTAGATTTATGATAAAACATATTTGGGGATGCGATTAGGGAATTTGGGAAGTGTTTTGGGTAGTTACTGGTTGAATTAAATGGTTTTTATGTTTGAATAAGAGAATAGAGTGAGTGAAATTCAAAAATTAGGGGAGAGGGAAAACATGATATTTTTAAAAGAATTAACTTCCCCAAGTTTTTAACATGTAAACAATGTAAAACATTGCTCATTATAGCAACTTAGAGGTTAAATGGTCTATATATGTCCATATAATAGTTATTAAATAATTATATAGTTCGTTTTATCCAAAACAATTTTAGTTTATGACTCGGTAAACCTTTTTTTACCTTAACCATGATAATGAACATTTTATCATATTCTCACCGTACAATTTGGTGAAAAATTAATTTTACCATATAAGATAATATAAATTGTAATGATTCCAAATAATTAATACATTTCTTCAAATTTAATTCATTAAATTCGAAAATTTTAATTTAGTTTTCATCCATGAGACATGACGAGAAAGAGGGGTTTTAAAGAATAAATGTTAAACATTTTACAAAGTTTATATATCAAAATTAAATATGAAATTGTTTATAATGACATAAATTGGATTAATGGATTTATTAATGACATATTTATACTTTAACACCAATTTAAAATACAATGTATCATTTTAAATTAATTAAATGAAAATGAATTTTTAAAATCCAATGTAGTATTTTTTACTAATAATCAAAAATGAATCTTTTTAGAAAACTATCAAAAAACCCCATAAAATATTTTCTACTTTATTTTTTAAAATATTATGGTTGTTTTATAATTTTTTTTTCGAAAAGTTTAAGTAATTAATTTTATTAAATTTCACAAGAAAAAATATAACATTTTGTTTAGGAATTAGTAGTTATAGAACATATAAATACATTATAAGAAACTAAGAACTATTTTATCAATATTTTTTCCGTGTAAAAAAAGATTCTATATAGTATCTAAAAGTATTAAATACTAGTTATCACCCAAATATTAACTGCAAGGTTATAATATTCTCATTTTTACTACTATAACAGTTATATATCTTGGTTTTCTTAAAACATTGAGTCCTTTGTAATGTAATCTTGACTAGTGTAACACGTATTTAATGATTAACATGGTGTTTTGTTAAAATAAATCCTCTCATGGTTCTGAGTATAGAGTAAAATATTAATGAATATTAATTTACTGGAAAATAAACTAATTCATCAAAACTCAATGTGTTATATTCTACCCCACGTAAAATGGATTTTACCTTAAAAATTCTATATTATGATAAAAAAATTGAGGATAATTATTCCACATATATTCGTGAAGATCATAGGTATCTTCGTAAAACATGTGGTTTCATGAAAATAATTTGACCATGTTAGTGGTTAGGTTACATAGAACTTTCTAAACATGATGCAGAATCTATATTGGTAGTACTTTATAATAAATATCATGCAATAATGGTTGGGTATGTGATTTCAGTACATGTGAAGGGTCTGGTATATACTTCTTTAGGAGGGATACATGGAACACATAATATAATTTATATAGGTTTTTTAAAAGAACCATATAAACGTTATTTCCCTAATACAGTCATGAATTCCAAAGGGACTGATATACAAAGGGAATAATATCCCTTCTCCAAAAATCTCAAAACTTTCTTCCATGGAGAAATTTATGGACACACCTTGTCACCAACATAAAAAACTAATCCATGAAAGTTATTATGAGTATAAATTTACTTTTGAATCTAAGATTTCATGATGTGGTGCCTAATTGACTAAACTTCCTCTCCAATTTCATCAGCTATCTCAGGTCTGAGTATATTTTTTTTGTAACATCGTTACAACACATTTGTGATATAGTATTAATTATATAGGGGGTTTTAAGGATCCATATGAATTATTGAGTGAATGATATTTTTGTAAGAAAAATATTAAAGAATAAGGTGTTATTCCCAATCACCATTGAAATATAAAGAACATGATCTGAATATATCCTCGAGGGTTTGAATTGTTCTCTTAGATTGACTATATTTCTAAGGATAATATGAAATGATTAATAGAACAACCATATCAAGAAGTATCTAAATAATTCACCAGAACATTGAGGTAAACATCATATCCTGATCAAAAAAAATAGAATGTGGTACTCCATTCAACCATATAAGTTCGTTCATTTATATCTTAGAATGATAATATAATGATAAGTCTTATATGATTGAAATGATGTGCGATTAAATAGTAAGGATATCAACTAAAACCCATATATAATTATTCCACTTAGATGATTTGGGAAGCTCAATGAAACATCCAAGTTGTTGTTTCCCCATTTCTATTCTATTATAGGTAATGGATGTAACAACCATTTAGACTTTTTTATTCAATATTTATATTTATAAAATACCATGAATTTAGAAATAAACTCTATGATATATCTCTTCATTCCTTCCCACTAGAAGTACTCTTACAAATCTCTATAAATATTTATACTTAATGGATATATAGATAATGAATAAATATGAGAATCATATAACAAATTATTTTCAAATATTTCATGGATGTAATACATACATTATTCTTGAATAATTTCATTCAATCATGATCAATTATAAAATGAGGGACACTTTTAACATTCTATTGAATCTCTACACCTTCCTTTTGTTCCTCTTTAATCTACTATTGGATGGATGGTTACAGATTTAATTGAAGAATATAATATTTTACCCCTTCCTTCTGGATTTATTGATTAATCATTTAAAAATGAAAAAATATTTGATATTTTGTAATCCTCCTCATTGATAAGATAACACGATCCTTTCAACTCAAATCATCAACCACCTTTTTTGATTTCCTTAGGTGGTAATATATTGAGATGTTATAATGTTTAATCAGCTCTAACCATATTCATTGGATCTTATCAAACTCTTTATGTGTGAAAATATACTTTAAAATATTATTATTGGTATATATATCACACTTTTCAACATAAATATAAAGACTTTATATATTTAATGAAAAATTATAGCAACTAAATCAAAATATGAGTTGCGTAATTTTACTCATGAATATTCAATTGTCATGAGGCACAAGCTATAACCCTATCATTATGTATACAAACACATCCAAATACCTTATTTAATGAATCTTTGTACATTACAAACCCTTATCCACTATGGGTTAATGTAAACACAGGTTTGATATGAAATATTCTCTTCAGTTCCATGAAATTTTCCTCGCATTCATCGCTAAATAAGAAGTTGGATCCCTTTAATGTTACATTGTTCATAGGATTATATATTCATGATAAATTCCCCCAAGAAAAATTTATAATATATAGATAAACTAAGAAAACAATAGATCATAGTCAGTGTGGTTGGTCTGGTCCAACATTCACTAGCTATAATCATTTATTGATATAGTGATACACACTCTCATGTTATTATATGACCAAAAAATGAAACCTATTTTTATCTAAAGTCATAATTTTTAATGTTTTGATATATTTTCTCCTTCATTATGTTATTAATTATATGTATGATGAAATATTTATGCTCTTCGTTACTCTATGAGTAGATAAGAATATCTTATCAAAAGAATTCCACAAACTGATCATGGTTACATCTTAAGATTCTATTAATATAATTCATAAAGATAGAGGGGGAATTAGTAAGACTAATTGGCATCCAGTTATATTAATAGTGTCAATACCGTCCATTTAATATTGTCTTAGGAATATGCTCATTCAACTTAAATTGATTATATCTAGAATTAAGGTCAATTTTTGAAAATTATTGAACTCTTCATAGTTAATCAAAAAATTCATCAATATAGGTAAGAGAATTATTCTTTTAAATATTTATCATGTTCATCTCCCAGTAATAAATTTTGAGTCACAAAAATCCACATTTATTTAAAAAAAGAATAGGTGCATAACAAGGTGAAACACATGGCCTAACTAATCATTTTTTACTATTTTACTATTGTAGATTCCAAAATTCCTACAACTAAATAGGGGCCATTCTGTAGAGTGTCATGGAAATTTGTATTGAACCAGGTATGAGTTATATTGAGAACTTAACATCACATTTTTATTGATGGATTGCCAAATAATCTAGAAATATATTAAAAAATTCCCACACAATATGATATCATTGCTGTCAAGTTTATCCCAAAACATTTGATATATGTTCCCCTTATGAATGGGAATTAAGACCCAAAAAAATGTATGTGATTGACCTCAAATGTTCTTACTTATAATCTCATTGATATGAGATCAATGGTTTTTTTACAATATAAAATTTTACTTCCCTTCCATGACATTTGATAGGGGATTTTTTAGTGAAATAGAATCCATTCAAAAAATACCATCAAATTCATCCAATGGAAGAATGATAAGATTTTTTGGAATCAAATTCCCACCAACATCAATCAAAGAGGAATCGTATACATGGGATATGATCATCATACCAATATATGGTTTCACTATTAATTATATGTATAATCAATTGGGTGGAATCCTTTTTCCATTATAAAATTATTTACATATGAATTAATATGATATTAAAAAGTTGAGAGTATATGGTAGGGGTACATTCCACCATGTCATTTTCTCACTTCTCAACATAAAAAAGTAATCACCTGAGATTAGAAATTTTCTATTGAATTAAATGGTTATTGACTTTGATCTTCATCATTAAAATTTAGATTTGGTCATTGGTTAACATAATTCCAGTACTCCTTGAAGATGAAATAAAAGAGTGTTGGTGGTGGATTTTTTGTAACTTTATCTCTATTTTCATCATTAACTAACTTCTACCCATCACTTCAATAATAAATTTCCCATACACCCTTAAAAAATTTACTATTCCCCATAACAAAAGTTCCTATATGATTATTCCCACATTTTTATCATAAAAGAATGATCATATTCTTCTTTCCTTGGTTATTATATTTTACTTTGAATACCATTTTACTATTCTGATCAAAAATAGGAGATTAATACATATCTAAAAGAGATATTCCAACCTTGATATCACATTAAATAATCTATTCCTAGATACTGATTCCTCTTACGTCCAACACTACTTAGAACGTTGGTTTTATTCCACTAATGAATTGATAAAACATATATTCATGTTGGTCTATAAAACATGAAACATACCACACAAGTCCTATATGATTTTCCTCATAGGTACCAACATATTGATAATCCATTTCTATTGATCAAGGAACTACTTATCCATCTTCATAAGAATACTTAAGGGAATATACATATTGAAAAATACATTCTCAAACTCATACTAATCCATGTATTAAATATCACCATGTTTCATCATATTCTGGGCAGGAATCCACAATTTATCTGCTTCACCTTCCAAATGATAGATTTCCAATATGGATTTTTCATGTTTCAAACACTGGAGAATACATAATATCATTTCAATGGTACTGATCCATTTTTTAGAACCAGTGGATCAGTAAACCCACTGAAATAAGATATATAATACGTTGTGAGCGAATCAACATAATAGTTTTCCCAACATTATTCGTTTGTAATTCCATCATGATTCATTCATTAAGAAAGTTGTGTGAGCATAGAAATGATATTTTTCATTCCAACTCTTATAATGATTGTTTGCTCGGGGGGGGGGGGATAATTTAATGATCCACAATACTAATAATTAAAAAGGTCATTCAGGTTCCATACATTTACTAAAACCAAAATCAATGTGTACGAAACAATAATCATTATGGGGAACCACATTATTATAAAGAATAAATTATAAGATGTAAAAAACATGTCACATTATTTAGTCTTTGAAACATTATATTTTTTATATTTATTTCATATTAAACATCTATTTGAATCATTTATAATGGTTCATAATTATTTTCCCAATTTTCATTATGTATCCCCTGATAGTGTCAAACCTGATGTGCAGCAAGCCTCATTTTCATGCACCAGTTAATGATCGAGTCTAGCTCAATGATCCATTTTGAGAGTTATTAACCCTAAACAGCTCTATTTTAGATACATATCCAATTATAGTATCCATACATGTATATAATTTCTTAGACACCACTATCTCTATCCTTTACAAAAATTCTAGGACATTTTCATATTCATTGACACATCTTTAGGCTTATCTATAGATATTTATTTAAGAATATAACTAAGGGTTTCTCATCCCATTTTCCAAATTTTATCTATACCTATCATCTGATACCAACTATAGTGTCCCGGCATTATAATTCATAGATATTACATAATTTTTAATGGATTTTCATTGCATTACAAAAACATATACCTAATGACAATTACTGTTTAATGCCTTTAGATAATTGGAAATACAAAAACATGTCTATAGGTAAAATAAATTTTCTCCCACTGTGATATTTATAACCAAAAACCATCTTAAATATATTTTTTGTATTATATTTTTTCAAATCTTGTGGAAAGGAATCATAAGAAATGGTTATCTCAGATGCCAAGTATATGTAAAAATGGGAGATATATAAGTATAACATGAATATAACTGTATGAGAACATGTACAAATAAAATTATAACCATAACCAATATATCAAATATATAATCTTATGTCATATAATAAATATTGGTAGTTAATTATTCATAAATCCTAATGGAATCAAATAATATCATCCATAAGAGAATAAAATTATCATAAGAAAAATATTTGCTTCATACATATAAGAATAAAAAATAACTTTCATATCAGTAAAGGCTCATTGACAAGGCCATCATAGTAGAATGAGTTCACTCCCCAAACAGACATAGTAGTCAAGGTTCACTCCCTTTACCATTAGAGAAGAAAAAGGACCCTATTGATCAATGTTAACTTCTCATTCCTATTATTTTTTATCTCATGAGATATAAATCCTTAGTCAATTTATTTGAGGGAGATATAGGTACAACCAATCAAATAATGAAAACCACATTTATAATTTATATAAGATTTTAAAACATTATTTTTATCTCAACATATGCAATGAAATGGGTTTGATAAACATTTCATCATATTATATCTTATAGAAAAGATGCATGTTTCGTAATCTTTTGATCATTTAACCATAGCATACTTCTTTTAAAATGATATGGCTTTGATAATAGTTATATCATGGTATAAAATATTAATGGGAAATAAATTTCATGAAAGTCATGTTTTAATAATCACAAACCATTCAAATAAATAATAAGAATGGTATACATTGGTCATATCCCTAATAATACATAGGTAACATCAAAATATTTCAACTATATGGAACATGATTTTCATAAATAATTTAACACATTTCATGAGGAGAATATCACTTCTTATTTTCAAAACAAATTTAAAACATAAAAAATTTTGAAATTTTTTTTCATTGAAAATAAAATTTGAAAAAAACCAAGATTCTATCAAAATAATGTTCATGATGGCTAGAATTTTATTTGATTATATAGAAATAAAAAAAATATTCCTTTTAAATTTTTTCAGAAAATCTGAAAAAGAAATATTTTTAAAACAACATGAAGATTTCTATGAATTTTTTTTTTAAATTAAAACATGGTTATTAATTTATTTTAAAATTAATAGGATTTTTAAAAAACTTTTTTTTAATTTATTTAGAGAACATGATTTTGGAAGAAAATGGATTTTCTACAGAATATAGAAATAAAGTAATATTTTATTAATAATTTTTCTCAATTATATTATTTATGATGAAGTGGAAAAAGTGGTACTATTGATTTAAAATATCATGAATAACCATAGGATATAAAATTAACGATTTTTTTGTGAGATGGATCACAATATTTTTTCTTCAGAAACATAATAAAAACTATCCAATTATATGGTGATATTGTTGCCTAAAATCATTACGACATTGGGAAAATTGAATCATATCCCCATGATGGAATAAAATAATATGGAATATAAAATATAATATGGATAAATAAATTCATGATATTAATTTTCAATGGGGATTTATATACACCCATTGAAATAATAAATATTCATAACATAACATATGTCTCACAGATGGAAAATTGAGACAAAAATATCACTTATCATATGTCCTGACTTATTTCATAAACGTTTTAACATTATATATAATAAATATAAGTTTATTGTAATTGCATATAAGAAATAAAATTATATACATCATACCATATATGGTTTACTTATCTCCTTTTATTACTAAGTTATTAATAATTCCATGTCAAACCTATGTTTCTGGTAACAATATCTTTTTTCACATATGTTTTTTTTATTTTTGGTACTCTTACATTAATCAATATTTAAAAACATCCAAAACTTTAAAATTGATATAAATATAATATGTATTCATTATATTTTTATTTATTGTAATCCTTATAATTTTGTGATAGAAAATCAAATACAATGTTCATGGATACGGTATGCCGGTTATAAAAATTAACATTGTTTCCATTTTCTTTTCAGATTATAATAAAGAGTTGTAAATGATATGTTAAAATTTAAATATAAATTTTATGTCCTAAAATCACATATTTTCATTAAAAAAACCTTAATACCATCTATGTAAACAATGAACGAATCACATCGGTTTGTGAGGAGGTACCCATAGTACACACGAGCGACATTATTGTATTCTCACAAAATGTAAGTATATGAGTGTATTTATGAATTTTTTTCATTATAGTATAAAAATATAATAAATAAACTCTATAAAGAATTAATTATTCATTATATCCAACTGTGATATGTGTTGGGGGAAAAATTAATTACCTCTGTTCATGAGGTGGTAGTTCGTCGTACACACAAGTGATGATTTCTTAACACATTTGATAAAAGTTGTCACAAAACAAATCTGGTAACCACAAAAAACTGAAACCAAACCTAGTTTGTGACAAGGCTTGAAGGGCCTTCCTTATCACCATGGGCTAGAACATGTGCCCAGGTATAATATAGTTTGGGTTGGGAATGAATTACCCGAGTATGAAAAAATAAAACATCAAAACCATTCAATAAACTGAATCTGAAAAATTATTACCAAAAAAAGATTTAAACAAAATATAGAACTGAATAAATAGGTCTTGAAATTATAAAATTTTTCCAATTATAGATATAAATAGTATAAAAATACCATTAATCACTCTAAACGACAAGGGGTTATAACCCACAAGTTGTCTCCACAACGCCGCACCATGGATGGGAATTAACACCCCTGACCGCCATCACATAACCCTTTCCATTACCTATGTCAAACATGAACAAGTATGCAGACACCCAAGGGGAGTAAGTTTGGTGTGATACTATTCCAAATATAATACCACAATGAGATTCCATAGAGTAAACAATATAAGAAAAAAACATGCCATTTTTAATAAACAAGGGGTAGTGGAAATAATTTATAAAGAAGGAAACTTTTAATTGTCAAAAATTTTCAAAGGTAATATTAAATGAATGATCAAATTACATTAAAAAATGTAGAATACTGTATTTTATATTATGACCCACCATATTTCAAAGATAAATACACAAGAGTCAATGAGCACCATTCTCAGGAACAACCCCATGCACTAGTTAGTCTCGGACCCCATGTACCTTGTACCTTAGTGTAAAGTAACCATAGGAACACTTTTTCTCATGAACGAGACACTAGAAAGGAATAGACCCATAACCTAGAGGTTCCTAATAATCATAAATATAGTTTTTATAGTGTTTCCACTATCCATTTTTCTCAGTGGAACATGGAAAAAATCCATTCGGGTCACTAGCGTACTAGTACATATCTGCCCTCCAAGATACCCGGGCTTCCCACTTTATGCTCAAAACAATATATCATGATACCCAAAGCCATTATAACACATAAGTTCTGGTCATAATAAACTCCAAATAGTATCTACACATTCTTTTCCCCATTTACACCACTCAATAAAACCATTTGAATTTCAATAGAACAACTTCACAAAATCTAACAATGTATTTCACCCAAATTCCATTAAAAACCCATCTTTGAACACCATGTGCATATACATATTCACCATAACATAATTTTCAATTCCCAGAATGTTTCTAAAAACCCATTACTTGAGTTATAAAACAAACCCAATTGGAACAACATGAAATATACATGTAAAACACCCAATTTAGCACAAAATGGGTACCTAAATATTATTTTCTTAACATACATCACAAAAAACAGATCTCATATTAAGGATAATGAATTAAAGTGTTGTAAAACTAGAAATTTCAAAAATATAACTCATATAACATTGAGTACCCATGGAATCACCTACCACAAGTGTCAAAAGCCTTGAATCTTGGTGCGAAACATCAACCGCACCACCACCGTACCGTAAGGGAAGATATATCGAGCCCTAAACAACACAATTTCACCAAAATGACTCAAGGTTAAACCCAAGTTATGGAATCTATATGATATACACATTATAAATTCATTAATTAAGAAAGAAAACCAAAGGAATATGGAAGAAACAATGAAAGAATTTTCTTATATGAAAGATATTGTGGTTTCTCCACCAAATCCTTCATCAAAAATGGGTTGTATGGGAGTTTGAGGTATCTTTGAGGACTAAAATTTCTTTTAGGTTTCAATGGGGGAAAAATGGGGAGGATTACATTTATTTCTAGGAGGGAAAAAATATAATTTTAAAATTATTTTTAATGACCTCAACACCTTCCATGGTTTGGATGTAGAGTTTAGTAAACTGTGCGGCCAAACCATGTGGTATGTTTTAGCCACCGAAAACCATGCTATTATCCTCAACATTAAGAGGGCTCCAAGTATAAAACCTAGGGGTAATGATTGGACATGGATAAGGGGAAATAATACTCAAAATAGAACCACCCTTTCACCATAATACTCATCCCACTCAACAGTGTATACCAACCCAACAACATACCCCACAAGAGGTGCCGCCATGAGTGTCACAAATTAGTTTCCAAAACACCTCATCCTCATATATTCCCTTTAAGAAAATATATTCCCAAATACCCTCCAATACTTACAAGAATAATTACTTTTATCATAAACACCTGCAACACCAAATCTTATCTACGAATTCCTGGATACCAAGAGAAAACCAAGAACAAAAATATGTTTTAAAACAAAGGATGAAAATTAAAATTATGGCTGCGACAATTCTAACCACCAAAAATATTTTAACCCTATAAATGTCACAAAAACACTAGATGTAAAAACCAAATCCCAAACAATAGACCAAGATGGCCTCCCTTGGAACATTTTCGACCACCTACAAAAGGGCAATCACCTCCAGTTGATCAGAAAACGAAAGAGAATATTGTCACGAACCAAAACATACCCCACTTACCTGAAATGATCAAACATATTCAAACGAAATCCAAAAACAAAATACCTTAATCATTACTAGATAGTGCTCAATCAATCCACCTAAAATGAACAACAAACCCAAATAATGCTACACCAACCATACTTAAACAAAACCATTGGGCGTGTTCCAATCCCACATTTACCCATATAATAAATTGGTTTCTAGATATCCTCAAACGATACTACCTAAAACCAAGAAAACACCATGGGGAGAACTAAGTCACTGATACGGGGTGGCCCAAACAGACATCCCACCATAAGGGATAACATAACTTCTAATACAGAATTCAGACACCAATTGAGGGAGGCCCGAACGTTCTCCCCCACATAAGGGGTAAAATAACATTAGAAAATTTCCAAGATAGCAAAAATAAAACTCATAGTGGTTCTACCCAACATAAGAACCAACCATCATAACCGAATAGAATGGGCCTGTACAGAAAGACCCCAAAATTTAAATATTTGGGATGTCTGCATAGTTTGTCAGCATAGTTTGGGATGTTTTTCTCTAACCAAGTAGATCAATCTATATGTATGGATTCCTAGCACATAGTCTCTAATAGTAATTAAAAAACCATGTTCTCAAACTGTCTATCCAAATCTAAAACCTTTCCCCAAAAAACCCAATAAAACCTAAAGGGGGAAGAAATGACATTTTGTGATTACATTCATACAAGGTCCTCCCACCTATTTCCATTGAACGGGAAAAACAAAAGTTAGATAATTACACCATAGGTTTAATCTGTACATATCAATCATAATGAGGATAAGACTTTTTACAAGGGGTTGAATGAACCGTGAATTTTACCTTAATATGCGCCATCTTCACTCTAAGACCTATGGATGGATCTCCGGTGATTGAAGCATCCTCAGCCTCACAGTTATCCTTTAGAAACCCCTGAGCAAAAATTCTCCTTTTAGTGCCATGAAAAAAAATACCCTGATCCTAGACGGCTCCACCAATACATAACACATTCCAAACTCACTTCACCCTAACCTAACATTTCATTGAAACAAGGTCTTACAATATGAACACACATCACACATTTTTCTTTGGGTGAGAAATGACAGATGTAAATGACACATATAATTAGATTCCACTAAAATAGAGGATTTTGAAGTTTTTGAAAGGGATATATACTCCCAATATAAATGATACTATTAGAGTGTTTTATGACCTTCAATTTTACTTTCAAATGAGCCCTCTACATCACAAGGTATCACCGTACATGACCATTACGACTGATAGAAACAATTCACGGAAGGGGACCTTTTTTCAATTCCCCCAACAACACAGAATTCCAAAAAAGTGGCCATAATAGCCTCTCATGACCAGATTTCCCACATTGGTGGTTTAACATGAACACATTCTTCGAAGATATTTCGAAAGACCCATAGGTCCTCTCAGACACCATCCACACTAATAGCCCCAGACCACTTCCAAATTCGATGAATCAGGTATCTTACGAAACTAATTTCACTATCAACCTTCCACAAGCACTATCCTACTACAAGAGGATCCACAAAACCAAGAAAGGAAATGGTTTAGACTCAATATCCAATGCTCATAAAGAATTTGATTATGTCAAACAACTAGAGGATCATGCAACGATAATTCACCATGGGTTACACATGAATCATCCATTAACTCTTTATGGGGGTTTAACCTATCCCACATGAAACCCCAAGGATCCAACCAATATATTCATTTTGTCATTATATACCACAAACCTAAACAAAACACATGAGGGGAGCCCCCACATTGGCCTCCCAAACCTTTCCTCAAAAGAGACCACTGAACAATGCTTCATTCCAACTTATCGATGAAACACCAACCCAAAACATCATTTAATCAAGAGGGGTTCATGAACTTGAAACATCCCACAATAACAATCCCGAAAACACATAATACACACCTCTAAACCACACATTATAAAAACACAACAATTTCATTCAGAATCATTCTTAAAAAAAATAACAGTGTTGTTGGGTTGTGCATTTACAAATGGTATCTCGTGAGCCTCACACATGCATGTTCACATGCCACAGCATCCACCCACATCATATCCATAATGAAACTCATATAATTATTCCATTAACCATCCAAATTCCCTTATATAATCATACATGTGGTCACCCTTGATAACACCAAAAGAACAAGAACGAACCTCTCCTCTTTTCAAAATCAAAATATTTTTAACCACACTTTCCATTTCTCTAAACTGCTAACCATATAATCAAAAATCCAATTTAAATCATAGAAAATAATTTAGAAAAGATCCCATAATTCAATAAAAACTCACTTTCATTACTTGAACAACTATTTCAAAATATTTTAACCCATTTCAATACACTTATAATATCATGAAAAACACCATTTTGAAAATCTCTATTTAATTAAGAACTCAACTCTTCTCATTTAAAAACAATGTTCTAAAATTTCATAAAACATTTCCACTGCTCAAAAGTTATCAAATAAAAATACATCTTCAAACCCCATAAATAAATTCTAGATCACTTAATTAAATTCAAAATAATTTTCCATGGTTTAGAAGATTTTACTGGAAACATATTTTCAAACCCCCCTTTAAAATAAATCATACTTTCAGAAGAGGTGTAACCACATGAATTACCCTTCCAAAAATAATTCCAAAATTTCATTCCTATACTATCAGAAACAATACTATTTTAAATTTACTAGAAAATACCTTCACAAAAATTCACACACATAAAAATCAAGTCATTTTTTCTTTAAAACCAAGATTCCATTATTCCGAAACAAAGAGACACAAGAAAATGTGAGAGGAAACTACTGTCAATGGGTGAATTGGAAATATGTTTGGAGGCTATTTTCCAATAAAATAACTATCAAAGTGAGTTTTTTTGGATATATCCCCAGATCCACATGGATTTCCAGGCCTTGTGAGCTCACTGAGACCATTGACCCAACTCTCTTTTCATTCACATAATCATCAATGAACCAAGAGAAACAATAAACTCAAATAAAACCCAATATCTCATGGTGAAATGAATCCTATCATGAGGTGTTCTAGATAGGAACACTACCCATAACTAGAATGTCAAGTCCCAACAATCCAAGATTCATACTATCCCCACTCTTCCCCAAATAACATGACCCAAAGAGTGAACCCCCCTCTAATACCATTTTTTCACAAACCAAATCTGGTTGCCACCAAAATCGGAACAAAAACTAGAACATGAAAATTCTTGAAAGGATTTACCTTTCCCTACTAGCTAGAAAAAATTCCCTGGTATCATATATTTTGGGTTTGAAACAATTTACCTGAGTATGGAAACATTAAATAATAAAACCAATCAATAAACTGAATCTGGAAATTTCATATCCAAAAAATTTTAAACAAAATAAAGAACTGAATAAATATATATAGACATGATAAAAGAGGTCTAAATAAACATATAAAAATTAAAAAAATATCCCCATTTACTCCACATCAAATGGGTCATCATCCACATGTCATCTCCACTATGCCGCACCATGGATGGGAACTAACACGCCGAACCGGCATCAACCAAAGCCTTTCCTTTACCTCTGTCACACATAAAAAATTATAATAACGCCCAAGGGGTGTAGGTAGGGTGTGATAGTAATCCCAATATTATACCACCAAGATATTCCATATAGTAAACAAGACAAGATAAAAAGAATGCCATTTTTAATAAACAAGGGGTAGTGGAAATAATTTCTAAAGAATAAAACTATTAAATGTAAATCGTTTTCAAAGGAAATTTTCCATGAATGTGAAAATTACAATTAAAAATGTATCCTACTATATTTTCAATCAAAAACCACCATATTTAAATGATAAATAGACTACATTCAATGAAAACCACTCTTGGGAACACCCATAGGCACTAGTTAGTCTCGGACCCCATGTACCTCGTAACACTATGTAAAGTAATAATAGAAAAATACATTCTCATGCATGAGACACTAGTAGGAAACATACACATAACCTTTTGGTCCTAAATAATCATCAAAATAGTTTATTTAGTGTTGTTATTATCCATTTTATCAGTGAAACAAGGAAAAAACCCATCCGAATCACTAGCGTACTAGTACATATCTTCCCTCCTAGATACCTGGGAATACCCCTTTGTTCAAAAACCATTATATCATGATTAAAAAATCCATTATCACATAAAAAAATCAGTTATGGTCATAATAAACTCAAAACAATAGCAACAATTTTTTTTAACCACTTACAACACTCAATTTAACCTTTATAATTTCAGTAAATCAACTTCCCAAAATCTAACAATGTATTTCACACAAAATCCCTTAAAACCCCCACATTGAACACCATGTGCATATCCATATTCACTAGAACAGAATTTTTATACAACCAAAAAATTTCTATAAACACATTATATGAGTTATAAAACAATACTAATTGGAATATAAATAACTAGACATGTAAAACACCAAATTTAGCACAATGTTTGTACATTAAAATCATTTACCTAATGAATGTCATCAAAATCAGATTTTTCAGCAAGGATAATGAATAACAAGTGTGATAAAAATATAAATTCATCATATCTAACTCATATATAATTTATTACCCCTGGATTCACCTACAACATGTGTCAAAACCCTTGAATCTTGGTGCGAAACATCAACAGGACCACCGCTGCACCACAAGAAAGATAAATCGAGCCCTAGCCCACAAAATTTCACCAAAAAGACTCAATGTTAAACCATAGGTATGAACCCTAGATTCTGGAAACGTTATTAATTCATGAATGATGAAATAAAACCAAAGTAAGATATAAGAAACAAAGAAGGAATTTACTTATGTGAAATATCTTGAGGTTTCTCCACCAAATCCTTCATAAAAAATAAGTTCCATGCGAGATTCATGGTTCTTGGTGGACTCCCATGTTTCCTAGGGTATAATGGGGGAATAATGGGGTGGATTATATTTATTTCTGGGAGGGAAAATTTTAATTCAAAAAATAATTTTAATGACCAAGACAACTTGCACGTTTTGGCTGCATATTTTAGTAAACTATGCTGGCAAACGAGGTGGCATATTCTAGCCACCCAAAACCATGTCATTAACAACCAATTTCAAGGGGATAAAAGGGATAAATCAAGTGGTAATGATAGTCTAATGATATGTGTAAATAATACACAAAGTAAAACCACCCTTTTACCCCATCACTCTTCCAACATAAGGGAATAAACCACCCCAACAACATACCCGACAATAGGTGCTCCTAGAAGTGCCGCAAATTCATTCCAAGAACACCTCATGAATATTTAATTAGATAAAAAACACCCACGACACCAAATATAATCCTATAACCCTTGGAGACGAAGAGAAAACCGAGAACCAAAATTGGTTTTAAAATAGAGGAAGGAAAATAAAAATCATGTGTGATAGAAGTGGTGTTGGTTTTAGGGAAATAATTCAAAAAAAACATTTAATTACATTTAATATGATTATTTTATTATTTAATAATGTTATAATAATAAATAAATTTTTTGGAGGAAGAAATAAAACAAAAATTTCTTAATGATGAATTTTTACTCTTTTTTGGGTATCGTCCTTTGTTTTGAACCAAAATCATTTCTACATTGGATTTATGTCTAAAAACGATTATATGAGGATTTTATGGATTATTAAACTTATTTGTTAAGTTATTTGATGAAAAAATGGTTTTTAGTTTGATTAAGAGTGGAAAATTTGTGGCCTATTATAAGTGGTGGAGATGAAAATCTTTTTTTTAATAATTAATTTCCCCCATATTTTTGACATGAAAAAAGGGGTAAAAAATGGGCCATTATATAAAATTTTAATATTAATTGTCCAAATATTTCTATAAAATAGTTTTTACACAAGCTTATTTGTCATTTTGAACCTTTAATTTTTTGTGAACCCCTTTCTAATCCAATGATTACGTTAACCGCAGAAATTACTTTTTATTATTTTCTCTATTCATTTTGGTCTAATATTAAGTTGAACTTATTTAATAATAAATAATATTTTGATTTGAAATGTGCAATTTATATTTTAAATGTACATTTGTATAATTGGAAATTTTAATTAAAAAAATAATCCCACAGACACGGCAATAAACATGGTTATTAATGAAAAAAAGACCAAATCATTACAATATTTATATATCAAAATTCAATATAAAATTGATATTAATGATATAAATTTTATTAATATATATATATATATATAATTTTACTAATTTTACTTTAAAAAAATTAAAAAATATATTTTAACTTTATAAATAAATTACATGAAAATGAATCATTTAAATAAAATTCAGTATTTTCATGATTAATCAAAAAAAGAATCTGTTTAGAAAAAAAATCCAGAAAACTCACTCTAAGATAATTTTGAAATAATTATTTCAAAAATAAATTTTAATTTATAAAATATATTTTCTTAAATATTCAAAATTTATTTTAATTAATGTTTACAAAAATAATAAAGAAGATTTTTTTAGAAAATAGTATTTTCAAAACATATAATTACATTGCCAAAAACTAAAGAACTTTTTTATCAATATGGTTTCATTATATAAAACAATTATAAATAATATTTTATTTTTTTACTTATCATTATACTATGATTAACTACTATGTTATAATCATCATTTTTGAAGAAAAATATTAATAATATATCATGGTTTTTTTATAACTCAGTGTCCTGTGTAACACAAGAATACCCAGTGTTGTGTGTACTGAAAGATTAACCCTGTGTTTTGGGTAATGAAATATTTAAATGTTTATGAATGTAATATAAGATATAAAATAAAAATAATTTATTCAAAAAAATTCAATATAAATCAGAGTGTTACTGTTTCAGGGTATAGTAATTATATAACATAGTAACCCGTCCTTTGAAACTTATCCACCATATATGTTTCTAATTAGATGTTTCATCAATCCAATTTCAAATCTTCTTAGTTACTTCTACTACTTAGAAACTTTTTATGACTTATGAATTAAGGATTCTGTGTTTTCTATAATATAATAACAAAAAAGAAATTTTTTCAACTTATAATTCAATATATTACAAACCATTCTAACTCAAAATAGTTATTTCATATACTACTGATTCATTTTATTAATAATTAAAGATCAATGAATTTAATTGTAAACTTCCATTAACTCCCCAAAAAATTTCACAATGCCCTAGATTGTGTTATATATTATATAATGGGTTAAGAAAAATTAAATCATTCTTGAGAAGGTATTAGAACACAACATTATGGCATTATGAGTTTCATGTAGGTAGAGTTATATATCTAGGTCATTTTGCGACAAAAGACACCAGAATTGATATAATATCATTTTATAGTCTTATATCCCATTTCATCTTTTCTACCATTTAAACCCCCCAATGCTTTGGATATCATCTTTGGCATTTCCAATCCCATCTTCTTTAATAAGGGTTTATTCTTATGTGTCTATATTCATTTCACAAATAATATTATGCAAAAGTTGTACAAAAATATAGTCTTCCAATTTGAAATCCTTGTAAATAATATTATGTATGAATATGGTGTAAGAAAATATATTTCAGTGCATGAACAATCCAAACATATAAATTTCATAAAGGTACCATTACATATCTACCATAAGGCTCCTAGATACTCATACAGATTTCAGCCGTTAGTTATGTCACGACATCAAATCCTTGAAGACATCATGATTGGTTCTCATACATTATAAATCCAATATTAGTGTTATAAAATAACCTTGTATAGGAATAAAATCATTACATGTGTAATCACTCTGATTTCCCAGTTTTGTTTTCGAAAATCTTATTTAGAAAACTACAAGACCAAGAACTGAGATAGCATACGATTCGATGACCCACAGTGCTCAGAATGATCTTTAGAAATTTTTTATCTATTTAAATAGCGTGTGTGAGTGGTTTTACTAAAAGGTGAAATAAACCTCAAATGGTAGGTCATATCAGAAATATGAGGTATCATTACATTTGGGAAGGCGGGTTTAACCTAGGAGAAAATTTACTTTAGTCAGCGTGGGTCTCCAGTGAGAAAACCAGAAAATGGAATAGTCATAAATAAAATTATTAAATAAAATTATATTATCTTTCAAATAATTATAACACATAAAGGGTATCTCATATTTAATATTCTAGAGTACTATTGAGATCATGAGGATTTTCTTTTCTTAGGCGTAACCTAACCTCGACTAGCGTGGGTGGAGGGTAAAAGTTAATTTTTGGACTTTTTATTGGAGAATAAAATAAACATGAAAAATTTTACTTTATTTTATATTAAAGCTTCACAGTGTGGTGACGCAGTGACCCAATTATGGAGCAATCTAGTCTCATTTCCTTAATGAAGAATGATGTCGACATTGTTTCAAGGAAAAAAATAAACGCTGAAACGTGTTAACACGTAAACGTGATTCCTCTATTTATAAGTGGTAGGGTATATCATTAGATTTCATAATTTTTGAGAATTTTTCTAAAACCATGGATTATCTCTAAGGAAAGTATGAGGAGGCTCACTCACCGGTGATGACAGATCAGATTTTGGGATTGAATCAATCGACGTCGAATCGACATATGATGTTAGAATAAGGATCGACATGACGACACGACTTCAATCTATGTCTACAAGAGATCCAAATTGAGGTAGGGTTGTTATTTAAATATTTTCATTACCAATTCATAGATTTAAATGAAGAAAATTGATCAACACATGAATAGGTCGACCTTTATCACAGTCTTTCTTGTGGGAAGGTTCGATTTTCAGGGTTTTAATAGGTGATTATATTGGTAAATTTTTTGTTAACTGTTTTAATGGAAATAAACCCTAATTGGCCTGATCCTAAATTGTGGTTGGTTCATCTTTCTTGATTCATTCCTTTCCTACCTCCATTCTTCATTCTTCATAGGAATTCTCGTTTCAACAATGACATAAAATTTGTAGATCGATCAATCATCTCACATCTACTGCTTGGTGCAATGATCTCACATTGTGGATCCAAGATGGATTTGGAACAAAAGAGCTGCGATGATGACGTTGTAGAATAGATACAATTGGGTTGGGATATAACACAACTCAAATTACATTCCACATGAAAGGAATGTGGTGTTTTAGAGCCCACGATATTGAATATGGCCACCCAAGGATTCGAGAACCTCTTCCAGATCAATGAACGGACCACTGGAGTGCGTCCGATGGCTCGTGGAAGAATCCACTATCGAGGCAGTGCCGACAATAGCATGATTTTGAGGCATTGTACTGGTGTGATAGAGAAGCATGTGGAAACTTCCATGGGAGACTAACATGGGCTGCTGGTAGGTAACAGTATTCAGTGGACATGACCAATGCAGTGACCCATGGGGGGGGTCGGAGATTCGGTGCCCTCTGCATCCCAGGAGGAGAATATAGGCCCACTCTTGTAGGTTGGGTTAATCATGAAGGCTAGCACCAGGAAAAATTGATGCTTTGGGCTGAGGTAGGTCGACCCAAAATATTGGTCTAGAACTAAATGTTCAGGCTGGGGGACCTCGGTCCGGCAGACAAGGGGATGGGTATGGTTGGGACAGACTAGACCCCGACCCAACCAGACTCGTTTTACTAAAATTCCAATAACATTCAAACTGTATGTCTGTTTGACGAGCTGTCTATGGAGTTGGGACCCTCTCGATGAGCTATTCCTTTTGAGATGGATTTTTGGTTTTTTAGTCTGACCTGTAGGTGCTGGTGGAATTCTCCTTGTCATTCATATGATGGATTGATGCAGGATCATGATCCCCTCATAGCGGGTGACAATATATATAGAGATATAACCCTTGGGATTCTATATGAAGGTTCGATGTATGATCCCATTTTAATCATAGATAATGACCCATGTTCTGATGTGAGTTGGCATAACACAACCTTCTTTTTCACTCCACAGGCTATAGCATGGATCACACTGAGATGTGTTTTGGTTTTGAATTCTCTTCATGGTACGTTATATATGGTTTTTGGCAAGGGTGTGAAAAATATTTATAGGGGCACCCATCCATTATATAGGATGATAAATCCAGTAGGTCTAGGATATCCCTCAATGAGTCGGGGGTGCATGGCCCCTATCAATGTATGAAGATTTGATTCCTTCCTTCATGACTTGTATTTACTTTCATTATTTAGGTAGATCTCAGTGTGTTCTATTTGGGTGAGCCCCAATTTAGAGGGACATTTTTCAATGGCCTCTGAAGACTTTATATCTCACAGAGGAGGTCTCCTGGAATGACCGTGCCTTGAGAAAAATCATGTTCTCAATGATTGGAATGGATATCGAGACTCATGGACTTAGTGAGACTGGAAATCTCAGGGAAACTTTATAATGTACCAATTCCTAATGTTCTCTCAGATAAACATGGTAGAATTGTTCCATGCGCTTTCTTTTAGGTAGCTGAAGTATTAGTATCTCCCAGAATCAAGAGTTCTATGAGAGAAACATTATGGATGGCATATGATGAGATGCTGTGTTTTGGAATCCATTACAAGTATACCTGAATGTTCATGTTAAATGTTTTGTTGAAATATAAAGGTTTTTTATAAGACTGTACCTTCTTGGTGGTGTTTTGTTTGTGGTCTTTTAAATTGTGTTTCGGTGTCCCATATTGAGTAATGTTATACTCGCCCCTACATGGGAATTTCCTACACCTGTTGTTTCTTAAGTAGTTGACCAACACTTTTCTGTAGTCCTAGGTAGAGCCAGAGTAGGACAAGGACCTGATGGTGCCTTGTGATATCAGATGAGTCAATGTGTTTTCGGAAACATCAAATATTAAATTCAATACTTCTGTTTAGAGGTTAGAATTATCATTGTCTTTTTTAGTTGTCTTTTATTCTGGCTCGGTTGTAGTTCACTAATTTAATTTCTATCTTAGTCTATTGTTAGGTTGTAGTAATATGCATTCATTTTCTTTATATAGCGTTTTCTCTCTCCAACCATTGTGGATAGGAGTTGGGTGCATGTGTACAAGTTATTAGGAAAATGCCTCTAATTTGTGGGATATGCCCACTTGGTGCTAGTCACTAGACTCAGGACTATCGAAGGTGGGCTTGGGTTAGTCACGTTGTGGGCCCTGACGGACGGGTCGTGAAAGAGTTGTATGAGATGTGGTTCAGTTCCATATTGGGAATTAGAGTCTATAGTTTTTGTTTAGGGAAATAGTGTTAAGTGTTTCGAGTTCCACTTTTAGGCCAAGAACTCTAGAATTGGTGCAGTGTCCAATATATCCATACACCAAGACTCTGGGCACCTACTTTCAAATGTGGTACATGAAAAAACTAATTGTAGGGAAAAATTAAGGTACATGCATCATATTGGAATGGGTTGTTCTTTCCATGTCCTTCCTAAGTCATATCACCTGGTAATATCTTTTAACCACGATACATCATGTTTTCCTCATGATGTGTTCACAACACCAACCAGTGAGATTTCCACAGTAGGATCGGCAATTTGGACCAATGTTTCCCTATGCCTCCCTTATGAGAGCCAGTCTGAGAGCAGTTCTTATTTAGGATTGTCAGACAGTGCGGACTTCTCTTGATGATTAGTTAGCAGACCCACCTATAGTGTTTCAGGTGGATACAACTTGCCTGAATGAGTCGTGGATGGATCTTTTTTTCACTGGGTGATGAAGCGAAGGGTTCAAATGTGTGTCAGAGAATTCTGACGCAATAATTGTCTAGGATGCAGGGTCAGTAGAACATACTGATTCCAATTTCACAATGTAAGCCACATAACCAGAGGTTTCATCAGAATGTCCAGGGATGTGATAATTCCCAAAAGAGAAGGATTTTATTTTCTTATCCAAAAGGGGAATCTCATGTGAGATTGTTCCATAGTTCATAATGTAGTCAGAGAGGCAGTTGATGAACCACCAAGGAAGATGCACCAAAAGAGTAGACAGATGCATTGAGCGACACATGTGCAAAGAGAGCTGGGGAAGTAGTAGGTGGTGGCTGAAATTTTGACATGTTATCACCACCACCTCCAGGTGGTCCGTACCAGAATCCAGGAGTTGGAGTATTGGAGAGGAGATAGTTGCAGGCTGTCAAGGCTTATAACCCCAGGAATATAGGGATCATTCAAGGTATGATTTGTGTCTTTCTACTTTAGATACAGTATTAATAGACACTTGTACTAGTGATTTCATTTCTTACCACATTTTCTGTTTGATACCTAGAGATTTCTGTTAAACATTTGACATGAACCTCATGTTTAGAGTCTCCTACTGTAATGTCTGGGATCTGAAATACACTCAACTAGTGACCGATACCTGATTTTCCACATGGTCTCAATCACACTTCCCCAAATTCTTGAAGCTATTAACTACCAGCAAGGTCCTAAGGTGTGATATTTGGGAAACTATGCCATCATCTGATGACTGTAACGCAACAGAATAATAGTATACAATACTAGAAGTAGAAATCATCATATAACTGATGCTAAAAGTGGAAGACTGATAATACAATCAATGAGATCTCATAACAAACAAGAATGATTCTAGATGTTCATTTTCTAGGAAACAACTAAAACATGATACAATGTGGTGAAATACATGATAAAATACCAACAATAAGAAAGAAAAAATATAATCATAGAAGCATCAAAAACCTTTTCTTGGTCTCATACTCTCCAGCTCCAAAAAACATTTCATGTACCTGCAGAAGGGTGATTACCTTTATCGACACATGCAATCATGTAATCTTATTGGGCCAAAAAATGGCCCAAACAGGGTGTGAGAAATGAATCCTAGTAGGAAACCACCGAAATATATGTACCAATATATCAGAGAATATATTCAATAGCGATGTACACTAGTGAAAGTCGTAAGGTATAATGTAATCAAAAGTAAACACAATATATGGCTCAGAAGAAAATGTAAACAAGAAGCAGTGAAAACTAAATCCAAGCTTGTTATTTGTCTTGGTAGACACATAATTAGTCATTCCATTTAATTACTAAATTCTATTAGATTATATAAATGTCTCGAGGTCAGCCCTTTTCTCAAATAACCCTTGTATAAAAGTAATTGTCAACTCGTGGCTTAGTAATAATTTAATAATTTTCCAATTGAGCCCAGCCTGGGTTTCCAACAATGTATCCTAGGATCACTCAGCATTTTAAATAAGTCTTAATGATCCAGACCACCCTATTTCTGGTTCACTCACAACCTTAACAAAATTAAAAATTTGATCATGAAAATTTTCTTTTAACTAAGACAATGGTTTGCTGATTGTTTTTAAGGTGTAATTAGTCAAATGAGCTCGACCTTGTCTTCTAAATAAGATTATTGTTTGAGAACTGCTAATTACCCCTTCTTAATCAATTCATATAAGATTACACATGTAAATTAATCTACTACATGGATTTAACATATTAACTCACATGGTAATATATTATATCATATGAAACCCTTGTGAATTAAAGTGTCACATTGTTTAACATCAATAACTCGCGTGGGAACAATTCATATACCAAGAAACAAATGGGAATTAATCTATCAAATGCATTTAATAATAAATCAATCATATGGGAATTAAACTATAAAATGGATTTAATCATAAATGAATCACATGTGTACAAATTATAGAACAAGACTATTATGTAATATAAACTATTACAAGACCTTATCATAACCTCACTCATGTGGGTGGTCCATAGTTGGAGAAAAAAATTCCAAACACGATTAAAAATGCATAGGCATAACATGGGCCAAAGGGGAAATCACTAATCCCAAAAACATAATCAATTAAATCAAAATTTATCACAATTGAAATTTCATTATAAATTTAATTCATACTTGTTAACCAAATAAGGGAAAACAAGGCATGCCTCATACGCAACCTAGGCCAAACGACCATGAATGGTAATTCCAAGGGAAACACACCCATGGGGTGGCCCTTAATCAATGTAAACAACCTAATTCGTATTACAGAAAATTTTTTATATTACCTAGACACCAATAAGAAACAATATGGGTAATTTATAAATCAAGAGACTCAGCAACATTTGGAACATGAGGCTCCAGAATATATAATCATCAGGAAAATTCACAAAGGCACAAGACCACTAACCTCTTAATCATACAACTCTCCTCATACAACATCGACCTCCAATTCAACCATGAACATGTTAGATCTAAAAAAGTGTATATATTCAAAAAATTTAATAACTAGTTCAAGAGAATAAATCAGAAAGAATGGCTCAAAAGGAATCGAGAGCTTACCAATTGGGATCAAACGCATCTGAGAATGATCAAATCAATGTTTGAATAGAAATTCAGGAGGAAATTATTCCTTCACCACTCTTCTCTTCGAACTCGAATGAGACCAATATCCATTTTCACAAATACAATACTACTTCCTGATTTATATAAAATAATAGAAAAGTACATGGTGTGTACTAGAATCTACACGTCTTGTTCAAACATTTTTCATACTGGTCTTGGACAGACCATTACATGTCATGTACTGGGATGTACATGGTGTGTACCCATATTAAACGGTGTGTTCTTGAAAATACATGGCACTTAAGCCTCTTTTAAATTTATTTCATTATTTAAAAACTTAAAAAGAAGTATCCATAACTCAATGGAAGAACCGGGTTCTTACTAACTTCCCCTATTAATACAAATTGTCATTGAATTTCCCTTCCAAAGGTGGTGTAGAAAAATTAGAGAATTAATTTGGACCTTATGATCATACCTTTTTCTCCCTCTCCTAGGTCTCATCCCATAATTGACCATCCTTCTATAGCACCCATACATAAGGAACATACCAGTCACAAAGAATGATCCAGAATACGAAAAGGATGATTTTTAAAGGGTGCATCTACATGGTTCTCAACTTCCTCATGATGGAAAGTAGATATGGGTCTGAAAGGTAACGTCACAACTAAGAAGTGTCAAAGATGTAATGTATAGACTTGTGCCTCTCGGGTAACTACAACCAAAAGGCAACCAACATGACTCTTTCCAAAATATTTAATAGCTTGATGTATCTATGTGAAATCTTACCTTTTTTCCTGATCCTCTTCTGTCCTATCCCCAGGGAAAACTGTAGGAAAACATGATCCCCAACCTCAAACTCTAGTGGCCATCTAGAATGACTATCATAAGATTTTTGAAAAGACTGTGTACTATATAACTACATGAAAATCACTTGTACTTGTTTAGTGGTTTCCTAGACCAGATGAAGTCCAATCATAGCTACCTATCTTTCCACCTACTAATACAAGGGTTATCGGTATAGACCACCGTACAAATCCTCAAAACGAACCATCTAAATGGTAGCCTAAAATCTTTTATTACAGGAAGAGTCAACCAAGGGTATGTGTCTCTCCCATGAACCCATGAAATTCAAGATGCATTTTAGAATCACTTCCTCCAGCACATGAATCATGTGATATGACTGGATATTTATCTGGCGATGGTATGCTATGATCAAAAGCACCTATGTACCCAGTTCCCTTTGGTGTCATTTCTAGAAATGAGAAATAAACCCTGTTTTCTTATCTAAAACAAAAAAATATTGAAGCCTATATAGTCGAACAATATCACAGATGTAAAATATTCCCTGATCATCAAAACTGATGGTTTCCTTGATATATAGGAATAGTAAAATCATCATGAGTATATTAAGAAAAACAAAAACAACATCGTTACAAAAACAACTCCACCGTTGGAAAACTCCACCAAACATTCCCATCAACATTCTAGTGACACTTCCTGCATGATTTTCATTTATCTTGGAAAACCCAATCATAAATGGGGTCCAATTGGAGGCCTTACAATAAATAATAGTATAACCTCAATTAACCATATCAAAAGAGGTAACACAATCATTCAAAAAAATACATTACAAACTTTTACACCGCACCCACCATAAACTGGAATAGTTTTTAAACTGGTTCACTAGAACCAAACATGATGAACAAGAAGGATAATGATTCAAAACATCTCTAGATGTATTATCTCTAAAATTACATGCTTAGAAGGCTGATGTATTGAAACAAAACACAATTTCTACACCCAAGTCACTATACACCAATAATGATCTCATTCATCGATTCTCATACATATCTCTTGATGATGCCCCTTTGTCAAGCCATCCTTGATTAATTAAAAGGTCATGCAACAACATGAGTAAAAGTGTAATTCTAGATCCATCTCATTTGAACCATTAAATTTTTTTTAAAACATCACATCTGATCCGACTATAAGTCTGTGATAACCTCATATTTAATCAACTCGGAGTCCAAGGAACTCCCCATGGTGGTCCATATTCCCCATTATAAGCAAGACTTTGGTACTAGGATAAAATTACACATTAAATCACTAAATGAACCCAGAGCAACATTTTACTGGTGTTCATGTTAAGTAAAACAACAAAAATCTATATTCCATTCAAGGCGTTACTACACAGGAACCCATGTATCACTAAAGATTAACAACGCCTCATTTAAAACCACACATCCAATAAAAAACACATGAAGTGATCACAAACTAGGTCAACAGCTTTCAAATGTAGCATGAAGAATAACCATCACTCTCTTTGTGCATCCCTGATGATTTCATGATCGGTGACATGTCCTTCTCTAAAAGAGAATCACACTAAAATGATTTCAATGATCATAAAAAAAGGATAGTTGAACCACTACTGTTCGACCTTTTGAATGAAACTCGACTTCACGTGTTTATCCATCATCATTTAATTGAAAGCAATTCCTTTATCCTAATTAATTACCATGATAGTTCATGACTAACCACTAAGGTTAGTTCATGATCATCGTTTCCTCACAAGGACATCACACACAGCCAAAATGAAACAACATCTTGCTACCACGGAAGAAACAACAGGAAACAAGAATCACAAGCCACAAAATAATTCAAGTAGAATTTACCATTTTGGAATGGTGAATGATTACAATCCTTCTACATGTAAGTACACATTTAAATATAAATGACATGAATCTACCTACCAAGGAGTTTCCAAGATGTCAAGAAGAAGGAAATGATGCAATTAGGCACACTATTTCAGAACCTACATAAACACATAAGTGTTGTTCCACGAACCATGATCACTTTATCATATCACATTTCATAAAAGCTAAAATTTATCTGACGGCGTGTAAAATCAACCAAGTCCCAAAAATTTATCCTTTGTAGTGGGATGAACTTTTTTCTACAAAGTTCAAGTCACTCTACTATAGTGATATCCTAAGAACATACACAACATCTCAGATATCAACGATTTAACCCAACTCAACAACTCATTTTATAATTTATCACAAGATGGGTACAGTTTATGTCAACATACACTATGCCATGTTTACTAGAGGAAACATCACATTTTTGGTACAATTAATATGATTCCCACCCTATGCATGCTATTACTAGATGGCTCATGCAGGAACTATCTCAGGAGAACTTTATTTAAATAACCATTTATAAGGAAGAAGATGTACTATGTCACCCATCACTTAAAGATTGAGAGGTTCACAGGAACTCATAAGAATATTACCATTCCCGAGGCATGTCTAACAAGATGAGTCGAGCATTCCTCAATGATCATTTTTACATTAAGGGTAAAGATACAACAAATTACACTACTCAAGAGTGTTGACATCAAAACCTGATAAATCAACACCTTCCACTAAGAACACACTTTTATTCCTACCTTATGGGTCATTTCTAGGTGTAAAAAATGAGAGATACTACCAAAATACCACTATGAAGGTCGATATTGGTCATGTCAAACAGTGGTAGGCATCCTACTTGGAATCCTCCACGTAAAAATGAGTACAAGAATCCTACACAGTATCATCAAACAATAAACAATAGAGGAATCCTAGAATAGGTATCCTCAATAATGGTACATAGGAGAGAGATCCTACAAGGGACTCCCTCAATTAGTATATAATAGAATGAATCTATTATAGGATCCTTAAAAGAAACAAGTCTCACAACCTCATAGGCCAAAAGGGAACACCTCACAAGAAAAATGTCCTTAAAAGAATAGTTCATGAGAGAAGACTCATAGCTCATCTCAGATTAGAGGTTTCAACTAGGACGGTCCGAACACCAAACAATTCATTCCCGCCATGTTCCCTCTTAGGTGACAACAAAAAATTGTAGCTGAAGGGTGAACATCTCCATTTTTATGGAATTCCCAAAGCACCCATTAGAAGTCCTCAGAACGCTCTCCAGTTTTCACCATTGTGATCTACATATAAAACTAATTAGAAATAACTATTATCATGCCCAAAAATAAAAAAGGGGGATAAAATAAGAAAAAGGCCTAAAAGGGTCCTAGAAAGCATGTACATGGAATGTAGGAACCACACACAACGTCTAACCTCAAGATATTACATAGGCATGTACTCCCACTGGCCTAAGCGTGTATACTTCCTAGGTACACATTGTGTCTGCCGAAAGCATGGTGTGTAATCATGTTCTATCTATTAGACATGTACTTCCAAATGTCCAGAGTCACATGGGGTCTACCTAAGTAAAACTCTATGGTGTGTATCTTTTGTACATGTCATGCACTAACCAAAAACCAAGAACCTATGTTCTCTCTTACACAGCTGGACACATGGTCAATTACCACATGGCGTGTACCCCTAGAACATGTTGTGTACTTAATTAACATTATCTCTTCCTAAATAGAAGAACACATGGAAAGTGTTCAGAGAATCACACACCATGTTGTCTGGATTTCGAGATAGCAAGCCTCATAAACTTCCCCAAAAGCCCTATTTTTTGCAAAATAACGCAATGGTGTGCCAAATTACGATCTATGGGGGCCCATACTCCTATATAACCAAATAATGTCATCCATATATAGTACATGACAAAAAAATATATAAACCATGGATGAAACATGATTTATCGAATTCTGATCCAAGAGGGCCCATAGTCATCAGGGAACATAGTAAGGAATCCATCCAATTCAAACAAGACATGTTCTAATGCACCTATCACAATAGAATTTATAACAATAAAAACACCAATAAAAATAACATGCATATCTATAACAACATCTTGCACAACAACATGCAATCAGTAATGCTCATAAATGACATGGATAGAAAGTATGGAATATGATTTTTAACAATTTTCTATAAGATGCATGAGATATAATACAATAATCTCATTGGGTCGAAACAAAAAAGAGCAACAATAAAATCAATAATATTAGAAAAAACAATTACATCACCCAATGGTAAGATCGAATCAATTATAACAACTTAGAATACAAGAATAAAAAATCAATTTGAGGCAATTTGGCTTTTCCTTGTACGAGGGGTAGCTACTCACGAGCATAACTTAATAAAAAATCACTTGTCATTTATATCCCTATATAATGGCTCAAAATATTAATGAAAAAAGGAAAAGAAACACCTCTAATACAACTTTATAACATCCTGGATCTAGAATCCACTCAACTTGTTCCATGTAACCGGTTGGGAACATGGCCTCAAATACATTTTCCCAAATATCAAAGATCGCTGACTAGCGACGAGGTACTAGGATGTGATAGTGGGGGATCTATGCATACATTAACAGAGTGTAACACAATAGAACTACAATATAAAATAATGGAAGTAGTAAAAAACATACAACTGATGTAAATAGGGTAATATTGATAATTAATGTAATTAGATATCATAACAAACAAGAAGTATGCTACATGTTTATATTCTATAAAATAGCCAAAACATGGTAAATTGTGGTCAAATACATGGTACAATACAAATAATACAAAATAAAAAAGAAATATCATAAGAATCTCAATCCTCATCTTGGTCATATGCTCTCTTGCTCTTAACATCATATCAAGTCCCTACAGGAGGGTTCTTACCATTATCGACACCTGCAATCATATAATATTCTTGGGACAAAAAAATTTCCCTAATAGGGTGTGAGAAATGAATCCCAGTAGGCAAGACCCTGATGATCAGTGCCAATCTGTCAGTTAATATATACATTAAATGTGTATAATAGTGAAAGTAGTAAACTATTATGTACTCAAAAGTAATCAAATCAGATGTCTCTAAAGACAATGTAACTAAGTACATGTGAATAACGAATCCCATATTGTTCATTGTCTTGGTAGACACATCACAATAAATTCTATTTCAATATTCAATTCTATTGGATTATATAAAATTCTTGAGTTCTAGTCTAGGCCCGAAGACCCCCCAAATAAGATTAACTGTCAACTCATGACATATTAATAATTTAATCTTTTTCCAATAGAGCCCGACCTGTGTATCATTCAACGGATCCTAGGTTCACCCGGAATATTAAAAAAGCCTCAATGAGCCCGACCACCCTATATGTGGCTCACTCATAGGATTTATTTAATTAAACTCCTAAACATTTCCATATTCTTTTATCCAAGTCAATGGTTCACACATGATATGTAATGTGAAATTAGTTATATGAGCCCGGCCATGTATTTTAACTAAGACTATGGCTCTCCCGTTGCAAATTACCCCTTGGAAATCCTTTCACATAAGCTTCCACATGTAAATTAACCTATTACATGGATTTTTCATATTAAATCACATTGAAACATATCGTATAACAAGAAACACATTAGAATTAAACTATCACATGATTTAACATCAATAACTCAAGTGAAAAAAATTCATATACAAAGAAACATATTATAATTAAACTTTAACATGACATTAATCCTAAATCGACCACATAGTCATAATTTACATAACAACCCTATTATTTAATCTCAACCATAATAGGGCCTTAGCATAACCTAACTCACATTGAAAGGTTCACAGTTGGTGAAAATACAATCCAAACATGCTTAAATAACCATAGTCATAACATAGGGAAAAGGGTAAATCACAAATAACAAACCCTTAATCAATTCAATCACAATTTCTTATAATTGAAATTCCATTACAGATTTAATTCTTACTTGACAGCCCAATAATGGAAAACAATACATGCCTCATAGTCTACCTCATCCAAACGCCCATAAATAATCATTCCAAGGGAAAAGAAACCATGGGGTGGACCTTAATCAAGGTAAACAACATAATTCATACATTAAAACACTTATTTGATTCCTTAAACACTAATAAGAAAAAATAGGTTTAAATTATAAATCAAGAAACACCCCCAAAAATGGGTGTGACACTCCGAAATATAATTTTGTCATGACATTTCACGAAGGTCACAAGACCACCAACCTCGTAGTTTTGAATCACTCGTCATTATAAATCGGCCTATAATTAAACCTATAAAGAAGTAGATATATAAAATGGGTATAAAATATCATCCTTAAATAACTAGTTAATTAGAAGAAATCAGGAAGAACAAATCAAGATGAATCGAGAGCCTACCGATTGGGTTCAAATGCCTCTAACGGTGATCGAATCAGAGTTTGAATGGAGATTCGGGAGGAAATTCTTCCTCTATCACGCTGATCATTGATCCTGGATAATCCCTCTATAAATTTTTAGAAAAATGATACTACTAGATGATTTATCCAAAAAATAAGAAATGTATACGAAGTGTACCAGATACTACACATTGTGCCAGTACATTTTTCATATATGTCTTGTCCAGACCTTCAAATGCAATGTACTGGGAAATACATGGTGTGTACACATATTACACAGAGAGTTCATAAAAATAAAACGCTTATAAGCCTATTTTACCTTCATTTTATTAAGTACAAACTGATAAAGAAGGATCAACAGATGAAATGAAGAACCAGGTTCTTACATTTACTGGAGGAGACCCAATGACAATGAAATAGTGCTAATAGAGTGACCTGAATGTTGGAGGGGAATGTTTTGGTTAGGATCTCTTGGTAGTGGCATCAAGGACTTATGATATCATTCTCAGTATAGACAAAATCTACAATTCATTCTAAAATTTTTTATTTTATAAAAAAGATGTGGATCATTTGTAGTGATGTAACTAGATTTCCCTTTATGGGCAATGGGAAAATCCATACAGATCCGGATGGTCTGAGGCAGAAGTTAGTGAATATGATTTATATTTAGGTGGATAGTCTAACCCTCAATGTAGTGGATGTTATGAGTCCTCATGTTTCTTAGTGGTGGTAGATTATAAGGATGTCTTCCTAGAAGATATTCCTTGTTTACCTCTCCATCGAGAGTTAGACTTCTATGTTGGTCTACACCCCGAGGTGGCACATATATTTACACTCGTATATCAAATGTATCCCAATGATATTCATGATCATGGGGGTGAATAATGGGGGACATAAAGAATAAGGGTTTAGTAAGACCCAATGTTTCACCCTAGGCATCACCTGGTGATATTCATTGATGAAATCTTTGTGTTCTCTATGTCTGAGGAGTAGCACACGAGACACTTGAGGATGGTCCCGGACCCACATTGAGGGAACTGGATACACCGAAATCTCTTTAAGGGGCTGTATTGGATTCAAGTGCTCTTATTTTTCTATGACCCATATCCTCAGAGGCTGGAGTTGTAGTGAGTCCAATGAGGGTTTAGATAGAGTTTGATAAGAAGAACCACCCAACCCATAATCTCAAGTTAGCAGTGGTGGTCTTCGCATTGATGATGTGGTGATATGACATGATATGCGAGTGATACATCACACACTTCATCCATGAGATTCTCAAGTATGTATTCTCTTATAATGATAGGGTCTTGATATAGAGACGATGAATAGAGGTTCTAAAGGTTTATGACATCGATTTTACCTATACACATATGAATAAAAACATTGAATTAGATGCTCTATGTAGGAATCTAGTTAGTGGTCACTGAATGAGGTATTAGAGCATTTTATCTTGATTCAATTATAATTTATGGATGGTGATGTAGTAGCCTATATCTAGTCATTGGATGTTACCCTTCAACTCTTAAATTATTTAGAGAGGCATAATTCAGTGATACAATCTATGAGGCTTTATGTGCTCAATTTTACATAGGGAATTCTCTTAATGGGAATTCAAAAGGTGGGGAGAAGGTTGTTCTTTTGTGTATATTTTCATTTGAAGCGGTGGATGCCTAGAGCGGTGACATGCATCGGGATATGTAGGTGGGAGTCAATATGGACACCAGAGATGAAGAAACTGGTTATTTCCGGGCTTACCTATTGATATAAAAAGTGGAAATCTTGTTTGAATTAGTTTTTTGGGTTGTCAACTCACCATGTGAATCCCCCATTTTATTGGAAAGGGTTTCTCCTTCTCTTTCTTGGGGTACCATTATGGAAGTGGGAATCAATATCGACAGACTTCATGACGATTTTACCATTTACATCCAGGAGACATGATACCATCGTGGGGATCGTTGACTAACTCACTGAGTTGGCCCACATACTAAATACTCATGAGAAGAGTTTAGTAGAGATCTTGGGATGTATCTATGTGCAAGAGATATTTCTACTCCATGTAGTTTCATCGATGATGGTTTTGGATCATGATTATCACTTTACATCCCAGTTGTGGAAGGGATTGTAGGATGTAGTCACAAAGAATGTGAAGGTCACCTAGGAGTGGAAGAAGAATAAAAAGGGTTGTCTGAAGTTTTATGCAAGAAGACGATAATTACCTTTTGAGTTTAAGGAAGGAGACCATGTCGTCCTTTGGTTCTCAACTTGATGAGGGTTACATAGATATTTTCTAGCACAGAATGTTATCTATGAGTTAAATAGTCCCTCTTTTAGGTGCTTTGGAGAGTTGGTGAGGTAGCATAATAATTGGATTTATCCCGCAATGGGATATGGTAGACAACATCTTCCAAGTGTCACAACAGAGGAGATTCATGCATAACCCCTTTAAACTCTATAATCTTGGGTTGGAAATCGACGTGGGAGTTTCCTGGGTTGAGTACCAAATGATGATCGAGGATCCTTAATGGATGATATATTCCAATGGTTCATGTTTGGAGGTATCACATGGATCTTAAGAGGAGCACATGGGAGCGGGAGGCTCAGATTTGATCCCGATACTCTCACCATTTTTTGAGTAGACCATGTTTGTGTTTTAGTGGATGTAATGCCTTAATGTAGGGAGAATGAAATGACCTATATTTTTTAGGTTCTATTTTTAGAAAATTATTAGGAAAATTATGAGACTAGGAACTTAGACGACGTGAGATTCCAAGGCCTATAGTGCCCTAAATGATTTGTCAAAAAATGTTATGTTTTTAAACAGTGCACATGAGAGGTTTTTAAAAAATGGTGCAATAACTCTTAAATTTTTTCCCTGATTAGAAATATGAGTGCCTTGTTACATTTGGGAGGGAAGGTTTACCCAAGGAGCGATTTATCTGTTGTCGGTGCAGGTCTCTAGTGAGAAAAGCTTGAAAATGTCATAACCATAAATAAAATAATTAAATAAAATTATTTTACTTTTCATATCCTTATAAATCATAAATTGTTAGTTGTATTTGAAATATGAGAGTATCGTTGAGATTGTGATGATGTGATTTCCTTAAGTGGATCTTAAACCCAACTGGCATAGGTCTAGGGTAAAAGTTAATTTTTGGATTTTTAATGGTGAATAAAATAAACATAAATTTTTATTTTATATACTTTTAACAATTCGTAGTGTGGAAGTGTTGTGACGTAGAGATGGATCATCCAATACTACTTAATTAAATGAAATTTCATGGCGACATTGTTTCAAAGAGAAACAATAACACTGAAACACATTAATGCATTAGAAAATATCCTCCATTAATTTTGGGAAGGGTCTAATGCTAGAATTCATAATGCTGGAGAATTTCTATGGTACCAAAGATTTTCCCTAAGGTATGGAGGAGCATTCTCTCTCAACGATGATGAAATATCAATGGTTGGGATTCTATCAGGTGATGATGAATCGACGAATGACATCAGGACCAGGATCGAAGTGATCACATGACTTAAATCTAGATCTCCAAGTGATCCAACTCAGGGCAGGTGTTGTTATTTAAATATTTTCTTTCCCCGTTCTTGTATTTCAATTATAAAGCTAGATCAAGCCTTGCATTGGTTGACCCATGGTTTTATCTTCTTATCGAAGGGTTCGATTTGCGGGATTTTAAGGGGTGATTATCTTGATGATTTTTTAACCGTTCTAACAGTAATGGACCCTGATCGATATGAATGTTGATAGAGGTCCATTAATTGTTGTTTTCCATGAATTTTATCCCATCATTCATCGTTCATCATTGGCACTCACTTTTTTTCAAACAACATGGTATTTGGTGATTGATCAATCATTGCACAACTGTTTTTTAATTGAATGATCTAACATCACTAACCCAGGATGGACATAGCAAGATGGAGGTACGATGATGATGGTGGAGAATAGATCATGTAGGTGAAACATATATTGTTGTTCGAAGGGTTTTTAATTGAAAAGTATCACTACATGGATCAAATCCAAATATACTGAAGATGGAAACTCTAGGATTCCAAAACCACTTCTGGATCGAATAACGGAGCACCACAGCACGTTCAGTGGCCCACGGATGAATCCACTAGTGATCCAGCACTGGTTATGGCAACCGGTAGCAGTCGTGAGCTGGTATGGTAGAGGATCCTCTAGAGAACACCCCAGGTGATGAACATGGGCCGCTGGTGGGTAGTCAATGTCTGTCTTCAGCGGATGCGACCAAAGGTTCGTGGTCTAGCTAGACTGTAGAGGAAAGACCCCAAGTTTACATGAAGGGTGGTTCCGATATGAGGTGCCTACCTCATCCTAGGTGAAGAATACCAACCCTCTATAGGGGGCCAAGTTGGGTAGGTGGGAAAAATCCCATCCGGATCGGAGCTTCAGGCTTGTTCAGGCCGGGTTCGACCCGACCAGCCTATTTTCACTAAAATGCCCTTAAATTTAAAATAGTATGATTGTTTGATGATATGTCTGTGGATTTGGGACCCCCTTGATAAGGAGGTCCCTTTAATATGGATTTGACTGGTTTTATTCTGACCAAAAGGGGCTGGGAGCATTCTATTTTTCATTCCAATGAGGGATTAGTGTAGGATCTCGATCCCATCATTTGGGGTGAATGTAGAGATATAAATTATACCCTTGGTATTCCTATGATGTTTCTGTATAGGATCCAATTAATTATATAGATAATGAATCTTATTTTTTAGTGACTTGGCTCACCTCAGATTTCACATTGACTCTGCAGGATAGATAATAGATTGCACCGAGAGGCCTAGTTGGTCCTAACCTCTCTTAGTGGTACCATAGATAGGGTTTTTGGAATGGGTGTGACCAATATTTACACAAGAACTAATCCCATATATATGATTATAATTATAGTAGGGGTAGAATGTTCCTTAGTGATCCCCAGGTGTAGGACCCCCTATATGTGTAATGAGATCCGATTCATTTATTCATGAGTTGACCTGACCAGTGTGCTTCGGGTAGTTCTCAGTGTGTTCCCTTTGGGTGGTTCCAAATTTAGTGGGAACTCTATTGAAGGTTTCTGATGAATTCATAGCTCATGGAGCGAGTTCTCTTAGAACGAGCATGACATGAGAAGAATCTTGTGACTAAGGATTGGATGTGATATGAAGACTCCTTATCTCAGTGAGACTGGATGCCTGAGGGAAACCTTGTGACGTATTGAGAACATATGTTCCCTTGGATTATTTTTCTATACTTGTTTTATGTCATTTATTTTAGGTAGCTCAAGTAGTGTGATCTCCTGGAATGGAGTGTGCTATAAGTGAATCATTATAGATGGTAGTGGATGAGACATTGCATCTTAGAATCCTTTATGAGTATACCTAATTGTTATTATTATATGTGTCGTTGACATATAAATATGTTGATATTATTGTTCCTTCTTGGGGTTGTTTTATTTTGTAATTTTACTAGTTTTTTGGGTTTCTCCTTCTAAATATTGTTTTACTCACCCCAACACTGGATTTTCCCGCACGTTTTGTGTCTTGTGTAGTTGACAGATACTTGGGTGGAGTCTTAGGTAGATCTGGATGAGGACCAAGATCAGATGGTGCCTGGTGAGATCAGACAAGTAGGTGTGTTTCTAGAAGATTCCTACAACATCTTTAGTACTCATTTTTACATGTCAGACATTGCACCTGACTTTATTTTTGTGGGATTGTATTCTGTCCTGGTTGTACATTACTACTATGAATTCTGTTTTAATCTATTTTTGGGTTTTAGTGGTATGCCTGCCTTTTCATTACAAAGTTTTTTCTCTCTCCATCCACTATGTATTAGAGATGGATGTGTGTATGGGTTTTTAGGAAGATGCCTTAAATTTTTGGGATATTCCTACTCGACACTAGTGTCGATCCCGTGGACTATTAGAGGCGGGTATGGGGTATTCATGACACTGGCCTCGGAGGACAGGTCAGGAAAACATGTGTCCAATTCCTTTTCTAACTACTCTTATATAAATAGAGAGCCACAGCCTGATACATTTCAGAAATTCTAATATTCTCTCATAAAGTTACTCTTATGTTTTAATATATATGTGAAAAAATTTCATTTCTAAATATTTTATATAGACTCTTATACATCAAGTAATCTATCTTTTTATACCATTATCTATTTTGTAAAATTTCAATTCCACTGAAAGATACATAAAAAATAACTAAATATCATCAAAACCACTTTAATTAAAAAACAATAAAATTTCGCACCATGAATAAAATAAAATATTTTAAATAGGAATTATTGAAATGTCAATCAAATAAGTTATAATAGAAAATTATTTCCATATATTCAATTCATCACCCATCATGATTCATCATTCCAATATTCAATAAAAGACATTTCATTCAGTATATTCCTCAATATATAAACAATATTTATCTTTTTAACTATATAATTACAGATTCATTAACATCATTAAAAATTAACTTCACATATCATTCCTTTCCATATTCTTCTATATAATACCTAATACATATAAATATCCTCATCTCTTCCTTATACAGTTTTATTTTTATCCTAGATCATCACCATCAGTATTCATAATATTAAACAACAAATATATTAGTTTTACAATTTAACCCATTCATATTTTTAGGAAAATAATCCATGAATCTATGTATCAAACTCAGTATCAATTATGTTATTCTCTTCCTTAATAATGAATATGGAATCATGGAGAACTCTTCTCCCCCATTTCAATAAAAAACAATGGTTCTATTCAAAAAATTATCTACAGATTATTTTCATTTATCTTCCCATTTATACTATAATTCCATAGATGAATATTAATTAACACTATTTTCATTTGTGGGATAATTCTTATTCCTGTTTTAGATAAAAAAATCACCCACTTTTTCAATATGTTCTTTTCACCATCAATTTATAGCTTAGATACCACTATTTAAAATCATGATTTTGAGAGTATGCAATAACCCATCCATATTTAATTAAAATATTGAACCTCTAGAATATTTTTATCAATGATAAAGGATATTAATATTTACACATTTATATGAGTCAATTACCAATATCATATTCCTAACAAATCAAAAAATTGTGTAGGAATAAAATGTTAAACTTAACAACATCAAAGGTATCCTTCACTAACATTAATTCATAAATTCCATGAAACATGAATAAATCCATTATTCCAACATCTTTATCAATTATATAAATAAAAATAGATATATGTTTTAAAAAATATTCCTTAAAAACATTTTTTTGACCAATCACACTTGTAATCCATAATATTCCTTCCACAATAGGCTAATTATCTCTTATAAATGATCCATTAGACTTTAAATCATCAATAAAATAATCCAATGAATTCCCTTAACACCTAAAACAAATTGATTAAAAATCAATCATCAAGGGAGTCTATTTTCATCATTATTTTATCTTCTTAAAAACAATCATAAAATACGATATTGTTAAATATTTGTAAAAAAATAACATAATGAATGTAATTTCTTATTCCTTGATCATTCAACACATCTCTTTAGGGAATTATGCCACTAGAAATAATTTTATATTACATTTATTTCAACATATTTATGTTAATACAAATTAAAATTTTAGATAGTTCTTTGGAGCCACTATACATTTATATAATTATTCATACCATTTGAAAAAACCAAACTAGCTTCCAATTTTTGATTCAAAAATATCCATTTCAATTTAGAAGATTATGTTTGAATCCTCTTAAAATATATATTATAGATACTTGACACCCCATATTTTTTTCATCCATAGTAGTTTCTTTACACCGTCCTACCATCTATATTCCTCAGGATCTCCTTTGTTATGTTTGTTTTTTTAAAATTCACAATCTCTTAAATTTAATATACACTTGGATTGATTCTACCTATTAAAACATCATATTTCAAAACATCCAATATATTAATTTATGTAAAAGGAGAGTGTGGTACCTCTAGATATTATCATGTGTAATAACCAGGTTATTCAAAATAATAAAGTCATTACATTTATTTTTTATCTAATCCTTCATGGTTGTTGTCCTTTGAATGACACTCGTTCACAAATATCATTTTGAATATTTATTTTGAAATCCTAAAATATATTTTGGGACACTATTTTCAATTTTAAAATAATATAAGTAATATAATTTTTTTTCTTTGGTATTACACTAATGCTAATTCTATATCCATTCTTAATTCAAAATGAGAGTTCCACCATAATAATTGTTTTTTAACACCATGTAATGGTACATATGAAACCACCTATGAATTATACATAAGTTACCTCCATGATATAAAATAAAATTATTTAATATTTCATTATCCTTGATTAACTTTTATTTTTAAAATTCATTAAAATTTTAATTTATGGGAATGAAATCCTCAATCTTTTAAAGTGATGATAATTTATTCACATCCATCTTTATAACCTCAAAGTAAACCCCTTTATTTTTATTTTCTCTACATTATCATTACATATCTTTTAAGGAGGAAATTTTATGTCATTACTATTATTTATTGATATACTATCCATTTTTATCCATTATCTTCATTCTTAAAATTTAAATATATTTTTTTATGAACAACATAATTCTCTTACATGTTTTGATGTCTTTGTCAATTCATAAGATCACTGCGATCCTTTTTATTTATTAAATCACTTCAAAAACTTTATACCCATCTATATCAAAATTCCTGGAAAATATTAAATATATTTTCAAAATATTCATCACATTCAATAGTCTTAAATGAATGATATTTATCAATTAGTTGATTTAATTTTATTTCCATATATTACTTAAAAATTAATCTTCACTACTAATTATATATTTTTGTTATTGTTACTATGTGATGATGTTTTAATATGAGTTTATTTAGTGTAAGATTTATTCCTCATAGAATGAATCTCTCTAGAATGCTTCATAACCATCAAATATTTCTCCATCAAATAACCCTTAAAATTATCAATGATATAATTATTCTCACTATGGAATAAATTTCCTTCATATTCTCATTGTTTCGTTAAAGAAATTATATTTTCATTATAAAATGATTCTTTGGACATGTCTATCTCTAGTTCATGAACATGTTATTAAATGTAATCTATTTATTCCTTCAAATTATTTTTCATTCCTCAAATACAATCCTCTTTGACTATATTTTCTTGATTAAACTATGGGTTTCTTTCATTTTATAATCTTTACTCTTCTTTATTGATCTTGATTCCATTTTAGATTTAATAATATAATCAAATTTTGTAAATGAAGGGTGTAATAGCATCATTCAATTACTTCTAGATATCCATTTTATTTATTTAATTAAAAATTATTTTAGTAGTTAACTATGATTACAAATTCATATAACCATTCAAAAAATTGATTCATTTAGAGTCATTTCAACAATTTTTAACATTTATTTTTTAAATTCCAAGTGTACCATGACTAAACCATAATCTCATTGACAAATTAAGATTTAATACAAATTGTTTTCTATGGTCACGATCTCTCCCTAATGAATTCATGAAAAACATCCAGATTGACACCATAGAATGATTAAATTTTTGTCCTTAGATCAATGAATTTTTTTTGGGTAACCAGTTTTTTTAGATATTTCCAATATAATATAAAATATTATTATCCTCAGACAATTAAATTAAATCCCAAAAAAAATTCCTCAATTTTAGAATGAAACGTTTTGGGGTAATTTTTCATATTTTTAGTCTTCAAATATTATTTTTATATAATAAATTATTCTTTAAATAAAAAATGTTCTCCTATTATAGTCGTAATATTATTATCCTCTTTTAAAACAAATACTATTCCATAAAAATATGATTACTTTATCAACATATACATTTATTTCTTATAATGAGGTCTCCTATTTTTCACATATTTATTCGATATGTATTTAAAATTATTTGTGAAACATGAATCATTTTTTAATTTTCATTAATTTATTTCAATTAATATACCTTGTCAAATTTTTAAATAATTTTGAATAGTTAATATATAAACTGAAATACCAATGTGTAACTCATGTAATAATATAAAATAATTCCTATTGGAAAAATATTTTCAATAAATAATAGTAGCCTTAACTCTATAAACCATACCTTATATAATTTTAAAATGTTAGCAAGCCATATATGTCAGGTTGAACCTATAACAAAACATGTAATCTATGATACAAATTTTTTATAAAATAGGATACATACATTGGGGGTTTTATTTTAATGTTTCGAAATCTTAGTGTCTTATTCACATCATAACACTTTTTAGGTCTTGTTCTTGGATTAGTAGGAACATGTGTTAAAACTTGTCATCGTCTTGAACTTTCCCATGAATTGGGTGTATAATGAATGTTAATACTATTTTGGAGTAATTGAGATATCATGGATCATCTATGATGAAATCATAGTACTTAATACATAAATATGACAAAATTTTATATAAATATTCAACATATACAATAATTTTGCACACCTGAAGAATATAAAGGTTTAATATATTTAGAGACTCGATCATAGTGAAATTATTTCAGTAAATATATTAGACACCTCAAAAAAATTCAAATCTCATTTTACTATTATTTGAAAAACCTATTTATGAACTTTCTTCAAAACCTAGGGAAGTAAAAACATAATAAAGGATGAGATTATATGCTTAGTAAAGATTAACATAGAATATATTAATTAATCGACAAAAGTGAGAATAATAAATGCATAAAATTATGATAACCTGATAATATCGTATGAAATTTATACCAAATCTGTCAAAGATCATTAAAAATGTGTTATGTACGGAATATTCTTTATACCAGTAAAATTATTTAACAAGAGTAAAAAATAAATGATAATAAATTATTATAGATTTAAAAATTTTGTTACAATAAGTTATAATTAAAGGGGGATTAAAAATATGAATTGAAGTTAATTTACCTTTTCATGGATCATTTATAAGATTATAATTATTTAAAAATACTAATAGTGGATTGGGTTCACTCAAAATTCCATCATTTTCTTATGGAAACCCTCACATCCATGACTATCATAGTTGAAAGAGTACCATATTTAACTAGGTTAAATCCCAATTCTAATTCATAACATCTCATAATATATCAATCATTACCCAATTCATTAGAGGGATATAAAAATTATGAACTACTCTACACATAGTAAAAAAATCATATTCAATGATGCCACATGATAATAAAATCATTGAACTTTTGGAAAAAAAATCTAAAATATATGGGTTTCATAAATATTTCATCATATCAAAATTAACACATTAAAATGAAACAAATTCCATGGAATAATCCTAAAAAATGAATCATCACATACCATCTAGGTAATGAAATTTGATGGTATTATTTGATAATATAACTAGTGAAGAATAAAAATCCCAAAACTATGTTAACATATATTAAAAATGACTTTTATTAAATAATTTAATAATAGATATTGAAAATCAATAGAAAATATACCTTTTATTTCTGTAAAATTTTAATATAAAATTCTAATAAATATTTGGACTATTATTTTCTACAAAAATTCCTATTATCTTGTAAATAAAGCTTTATGAAGAAGGATGAACATAAAGGCTTGAGAATCCATTAATTTTTTATACATTAGAAGATAAATTATATTGAATCTTTTGAAAAGAAAGTCAATAGTTGTTGGCTCAAAAATAATTTTAAAAGATTAAATTTTATCATTTTTAATTAATGTTATATGTTTTGTAAATTACCCTTCTCAAAAATTTATATATATATAAAACCATACATAAAAAATTATAAATAAAATGATCATGGAGAATAATGGTTCATTCCCCAAAGGAGGAAGGAAAGATGAATTTTAATATACAAAAAATTCTATAAGATTTTAAGTGAATCACCTCATCTATTTACTTTGAGTCACATTACTATTACTATTTGTATATATATATTTTATTATCCTGGATTTTATGTTCCATTTTTAGGAGAGTTATTGGGAGTGTTGGGGGGTTGGAACTCTGATTTTCAGAAGTAGATGACTAATTGTGACTTTTATAGTTATACTATCTAGACGATGTCAAGTGAACTACAAGATGTTGGAAAAAATAATGACATTTCCATTCATAAAGTATCACCAGTCGTCTATTGGGCCTCTAACTATCTAGTATATGGATAACTCCTAGTAATTGGGTTATGGATACAATGTTTATTTGGGAATTGTTTTAATTTGACTAAGATTACATAATTTTTATTTTTCTAAATTCCCTCCACCTAGACAAGTCATGTATAAATATAATTAGAATTATATTGTTGTTTTCTATCACTCTTTGTTTCTAAATTCCCTCCACCTAGACATGTCATGTGGCACACTTATACATGAAATGAAATGGTTAAGAAGGGTGCGCCTTGATAGCGCCCCAATACATTAGGTAAATATTAGTATCATGATAGGTTAAGTGAAATGAGGTTTTACTCATTCTAATTGATGTGAAATGAGGTTTTACTCGTGCTCCATGTGCGATGTGACTTGGATCATGTGGGTATCATGTTAAATGTTGATTCTACATTTCCATGTTATGATAATTGTGCTATATCATTCATGTATGTTCATGTTTCTATTATAATCCATTAATATTCATATTTCTTAACATGTACTATATTATTCATTTTATTCACTGTCTATTCCCTTAATGGGCTTTATAGCTCGCCATTTTTTATGCATGTCCTCAGGTTATCCCTTGGAATTATAGGTATGAAGGAATGTTTATGGTCATGTAAACAAGGTTTTCAATAAATATGTGTATTTGATGTTTAAAGATGTTATGTAATGGTCGTGATCCCCAAATACACTAGGCATCTCAATCTTCAAGGTTTTATCAAGTTAAGATTTAATGTAATAAATTATGTTTAATTGGGAAATAAATAACATAGTTTTTATAGTTGGTATTAGAGGATGGGTTTAGTTATTTTTGGGATTATGATTAGAAAACCGTAGTGAATGTGTTAGGGATAAAACTAATTAAAAAAACATCCCAAAATTATTGTGTGTATTGAGTTAGTGGTTTATCATGAAAAAAATCCCTTTCTAGATACAGGCAGATAGAGGTGGCTCTGACACAAATATATTAAGGTATAAAACCTGAAAAAACCTCTTTAAGCTAGACTCAAATGTGAATTGGTGCACGAAAACAAAAAATTATTCACTATTGGTTACGACACTCCCAAGGGATATGAATTGGTAAATTCAGAAGATTAGTTAGAACCATTTTTAAGGAAATAAAAAAAATCCCCTAAAAATATATGTTGTTTGCATGTGTATCATGGATAACATAGATATGTTAAGGAAATAAATGTGATATATAAGTTATCCCATTTTGTCATTGGATACCTCATCATGTGTTAAACTGTTTAATATACTCATCCCTAATTTTCCTTTTATTCTAGTCAATATCCTGTAATATGAGGAATATGGCTAACAGCTGATGCGAAGGAAAAGGTGATGAATGTCCCAATGAGATTCAAAATAAAATGGGAGATCAAGTAAGACATATCATGATTATGCCAAACTAGTTATCAAAAATACCAACTAACAATTGGTAATTTGTTGAATGCCCATGGAGATCAAGGAATAAGAAGATGACATCTCCTGAAAGTCAATCTGTTAAAGGTGATAAGGGGAAGAAGACCCAATTTCCTTCATGCGACAATTGTGGAAATACACACCAAGTGAAATGTCACAAAGGGCCTATGAGATGTTTTAAGTGAGGAATGGTAGGGAACAAAGTATCCAACTTCCATAAAATAATGCATAATGTGATGTATGGAAACAAAGATCCATATAAATAATCCTACATGGTTCTATTACATAAATGTGGAGAAGTCAGAAATTACCCAAGAAAATGATCTTTTTTAATGGTTGAGAAGCATGATGAGCATCAAAAATCTCCACGATCAAGGAAGCATGGGAAGTACTATTCCAAGATGCATAATGATGAATGAATTACATATACCCACTAATTCAAAGTAGTATATCCCATAATGTATTTCAATGCATGTCTTGTTAGTATATCATTTATGTTTTCAATGAACATTGAGTCCCCTGTTAAAATGATATTAAATCATTAGGGAAAACTGCTATAAGTATTGTATCACATGTTAATGTTTGTGGGAACATTCTTTATGAAAATTTTATAAGTCTCACATAGATGGAATTTTAGGAAAAATGAAAATTTTATTGCCTATGCTTAAAGTAAATTTGAATTTCGTGAGAAAAAATACTAAACACATGATTTGGAGTTGGCTCCTGTAGTCTTACCTTTAAAAATATGGTGGAATCTTAGTGGAGAAGTGTGAAATATATATGGATAAAAAATCCCCAAGTATATATTCATACAGAAAGAGTTTAGCATGCCCAACAGATATGTTTATAGCTAATCAAAGACTATTACTACTCAATCCATCACCAACATGTGAAAGAGAACAAGGTGACTGATGCTCTTAGTAGAAAGGAATCAACTATTCTATCATCGATGAGAATTGAAAAAGATCCAATCTTATTAGATATGATAGAGATGAACATCAAATCATAATGAAGGGAACACCATCAATCATTTTACAAATTATTTCTCAACCATCTCTTTTAGAATGGTTAAAAAATGCTCAAAAGGATGACGTGGGAATTCAGAAAATATTGGGAAGTATCAGAAAAGTAGAAATCCTTAGAGTTCAATGTTAATGAAGATGGAATTGAAAAATTTGGGACAATAATATATGTTCAATCACATTTGAAGTTAATTAATGAACTTTTGGATGATGCATAGAGTTTGAATTCCTCCAATCACCCAGGAAAAAAAATTATATATCCTGATATCGAAGAGACTTATAGGTGGGAAAACATGAAGAAGAAAGTCATTGAGTATACATCAATGTTCTTGGTATGTCAACAAGTGAAGGTTGAGAGTAATACGTTTAATGGGATGATGCAACCATTACCCATACCAGCATTGAAATGGGAGAACAACACCATGAAATGTTTCTTCAGACTTCTGAAGACATCCAATGGAAACAATGAAATATGGGTTCCTATGGATCTTCTTACAAAGACTACACACTAAATTTCTATTTGAGAGGATTTCACATTGGTTCAACTTGAAAACATACATATTAGAGAAGTGGTAAGGCTACATGGAGTACCACTATATATTGAATCTGGTCGAGATCTAGGATTCACCATTATGTTTTTGAAGAGTCTTAAGAATTATTTGGAAACATATATGAACATTAATATAGATTATCATCCTCAAATTGATGGCCAATATAAGCAGACTATCCAAAAACATGAGGACATGTTGAGAGCATGGTCAGTGGACTTCGAAAGAGGATGGGATCAACATCTTCCTATAGTTGAGTTCTCTTAAAACAACATATTTTAGTCAAGAATCCAAATGGATCTTTTTAAATAACTTTATGGGAAGAGGTGAAGAACACCGACACGTTGAGATGAATTTGGGGAGAAAAAACTCCTAGTTCAATTAATGGATGAAGAAATGGTAGAGAAGGTAAAGAACATCCAATAACACATTAAAACATCTCAGAGTCAATGAAAGAGATATGATGATAATCGTTATTACAACCTAGAGTTTGATTTTGGAGACATTGTATTCCTCTGTATATCACCATGGAAGAGTGTTATGAGATTTGCGATGAAGGGAAAGCTCAGTCCAAGGTACATCGACCCTTTTGAGATCCTTGATCGCATTGGAACAGTAGCCTATTGACTTTCACTCCCACTGAACCTATATCAAGTACATGGTGTATTCCATGTACCACTCTTGAGGAAGTACATACCTAACCCATCACATGTACACAATATATAGGTGGTACCATTTGAGAATGACCTTTCCTATGAAGAGAATCTATGTAAGATTTTAGATCATAAGGAAAAAGTTCTACTAAATAAGATAATTCCCCTCATCAAGGTGTTGTGGAGATACCAAATTTTTAAAGAGGCAATGTGGGAATTGATGGAAGTGATGTAGTATAGTTACCATGATATATTTTAGTGTGGGAAAATAAAATTTTCAGGGTGAAATTTTATAAGGGGAAATATTGTAATGACCCAAAATTTTATTAATGAAAATTCCCCTTGACCTGATTAAATGTATTATCATATAAAATGGTTTTATTCAATTCATTTTTTTCATTATTTTTTATTTCAAAATACTTTTAATAATTTTAAATGTTTCTAATATAGTTTTAGAATAATGTTCACATGATTAGTATAAATATAGGGCTTTAACAAATCCAATTTACACAAAAAAAGGATTTGATGTCCTTATCCAGTAGAATTGCTCCGTACGAAGCCCATTTGTGGAATCTCATAGAGGAAGTTTTATAACTGGGATTCACTCTTGACCAAGCCAAAGCCGAGCTTCAACACATTAAACTCATACAAAACCGCCTACGGGAGAAGTGGAGCTTGATAGAGATTACCACCCGAGTATTGTTATTCGAGCCACCCTAAGAGTCTATCACCACCATACACCATACCCTTAGGTATTTTGAGGGTGCTATAAGGGGTTATGTAACAAGACCCTAGCACTATGATAATGTTCATTATATTTTTATAGAATAGAGAATATATATTCATTTTATTATTGTTCCTTTGTAAATAGTTTTTAAATCAAAAATAGTACTTTTAATTAATATTCAATTAAGAAATATATTTTGATAAGTAATGGATTTTTTAATTTAATAATATTTTAATAAAATATTATCACTAAATTTCTTTTTATTGAATATAAATTATCGTATAATTTTTATGAATACAATTGTGATTTTTATTAAGGTTTTAAATCTTTTTTTATCAAATCCCTAGAATTTTCAATAAATAATAGTTTTTGATTTTAAAAGTAAAGATTCAAATATTTATAAAATTATTTAGATAAAATAAATATTATTTTGGGAATCAGGATTTCAAAATTTACCAATAGTGAATTTTTCATAATTTTCTGAGACAGTCGAATTTTTGTGTAAAAATTGAATAGCGTTTAAATATATAATGTGCTTTATGAAATCATAATGATCCAATAGTTATGTAATAAAATAAATTAAATGTGTTTTTCGAAAAATATATGTTTTAACATTAAAATATTGTGATTATTGGTTTATTTTTTTTTACAAAGCTTTAGTGGACCCTCCAAGACTTATAAAACATTTTAACTTTTTAAATTGATTTCTTTGAGTGTGTGACTCACCTCCACATAAGAAAGTGTAATATTTTATGAATTTAGTCCATTTTATTTATTAAATAATATTTTCCACTCCCCTTTCGATAAATCCATGGACAAAATCAATGGTTTGGATTGTATTTTTGATTAGTTTAATGTGTGGTGTCCAAACCTTAATAATAATGAATTCCCTATCTTTTACTATATAATACCACCAAAGATTCCACTTCCTCTATAATAAAAGACTTTTTAGCTCGACCAAACTCTACCATCCTCCCTCTAGAATCCTCCCATGTCACCTTAATCTGCCAAGAATCCTCTCTAAATCCCCTCCCAAGACTTTGGGATCACACTTCCAAGTTAGGGATTAATTCCTTTATCATTTTTGTCCGAATTTCATTATGTTGTTATGACCTTATATTTTCAATTACATATGTTGGGGTATGATTTATCACCTCCCCATACTTCACTCATTATTATTGAAATATGATAAACCTATTTCTCTCTCATTAATACCTCCCAGGTACACTCGTTATGATGCCAAAATTCCATAAGGAATTTTTCTCTTCTCATTTACATTCAAGAGAATATATTGTTCTATGAATCTCAATTCCATTAAATATGTTAGGAAATGTATCCATGTATCCCTTTACTATTCATTTCATGTACATTTGATGATACACCACTTTCTCTCTCATCAACCATTTTATGAATTCTTATGTCACGCCATTATGTTGCGGAAATTAGACCACAATTTTCCAATCCAATTTCATTGTGTAGTGAATACAATGCCCATTACTCTATCAATGGTATTAAACTTTATCAACATCTACATATTGATTATAGAGTTTCATGTTTGAATTTCCCATTCCTTTATCATGGAATAAATTATTATGTTTAAAGAATCCATGTTTTATGATCCATGTGGAACAATTATGCATTAAATGAAATGATTAAAAAAGGTGCTCCCTAATAGCACTCCAATGAATTGGGAAAAGATTTATATCATGATAGGTCAAGTGAAATGAGAGCTTACTCATGCTAATTCAAGTGCAATGAGGGTTTAATCATGCTCCATGTGCAATGAGACTTGGCTCATGCAAATATCATGTCAAATATTGATGCAATATTTCCATGTTATGATAATCATGTTATATCCTGACTATATGTTCATGTTTCTCTTAGAATCCATTAATATTACTATTTCCTAACATGTACTATATTCTTTATGTTATTCCCTATTTACACCCTTACTCAGATTTATATCTCACCCTTTTTTATGCATGTCCTCAGGTTATCCCATGCAATGAAAAGTATGAAAAAATGTGTATGGTCATGTAAAAGATGTTTTCAATAAAGATGTGTATTTCATGTTTTAAGTTGGTATGTAAGGGTCCTAAGACCCAAAGACACTAGACCTATCGATCTTATATGTTGAATGATGTTAAGATTTTTTGAAATAAATTATGTTTATGTTTGAAATAAAGAGTTGGGTCGTTATAAAGGCAGTGGCATAGAGAATATCCTATAAGATCTGAAAAGAAATCTATGTATGGATATATTTCTATGGATGGTATGAATTACTAATCCTGATCTAAATCCCAATCACATCTAGGATACTCCACCATAAAATCAATGTAAACATTGGATCCCTAATTGAATCAATTGAATAAGTAACCCCGTATAACCTCATGATATTTTATATATACAACATAAATAGATCTTCAACATTAGTGGTGTCCCTGATAAAAATGAAGTCAAAAAAGGTTTTCAACCATTTAAACACCACCCATACAGTATTATTCACTCTAAGAGTCCATGGTAATCTAACCAAAACGTCCAAATTAACTCATTCCATTTCCAAATAGACACCAAATGAGGATGGATAAAACTATAGTGTTTTAGATGTTCAACCTTTATCTATTGGCATGTGTAATAGTGGTACACATAATATGAAATGTCTCAATTTATACTAAGCCAATAGAGTCACCATATCATGTCATATTACATCTTTATAGATCCCGAATAAATGACCCATGATGAACTATTATAGTGAAAAATATCACATCTCTTAAAAGATGCAAGGATGACATATGGATTCCTAAAACTAATAATACCATGTGAAGAGAGAGAAAAAATAGAAACCATCTCCCCACCATATAGGGTTCCCAAAATATTTCTTAACTCATCATTATGGTACATAATCTGTCAAATAGGTTAAAAAAGGGACAATGATAATTCATTAGTATCTGAATCCTTCCACAAAACATCCTTGGGAGAATACAGGTTCATCCCAGCAATGGTCCCCATAAGGTTCCACTATTCCATCAGTTAAAGAAGATCCTATAATATTACTTTCCTACAATGAGTATTAATAATGACATTTAACTTCCATAGGGCTTAGGAAATTTTTAGTTCAAACATCTGAAGGTATTAATCACACTAACTCTATATTATATTCATTTATTTTAGGGAAAATATATAGCTTATAATATTATGGTCATAGAAGACCATAAACCTATCCATAAAAATATAGTTCCACCAACACATAATAACATGAATAACATCAACAATATCTAAATCATTAGTGGGGAAATTATTATCATTTTTTCTAGTATAGAGAGATCCTTAATCCACCAAATGACCATTATGCATGAGAAAAAACCTAAATGAGAACCATAAGAATCATAGAGAAACACATATCACATACTAGGATCATCAAAGATTAAAATAGGAGATGACGTTAGAAGTAGTTTTAGTTCATTGAAATTTTTTTGTCCCTCTTCATACCATAAAAATTTCTCCCAATTAATGGTAAGAGTAGTCAATGGTTATAGAAAACTAATAAACCATTAAAAACCATCCTTAATATCCCGCATGACAAAAGAACATCCAAATTTTAAATAATATTTGTGGATTTTCCCAGGAAAATATGACCTTCACCTTCTCATGATCAAATAATAATCTATATGTTGAAATAAGGGGTCCCAATACCTTCACATACTGTATTCAAAAATTTCATTTTGGAATATTTAAATTAAAAAGAGACATCTTAGGATTCAAAAAATCAAAAATAAATTTTCCTCATGATCACTCTCGGATGTATAAAAAATATCAACCACAAACACTACCACAAATATTTTGAGATACACATGGAATATGGAATTAATAAAATCTATAAAAACTACATGATATTTGGTGATACCAAACAATAACTAAAGATTTTTCTAACAGATATTCCTACCAATGAAATATGTCTTTGGTATATCAGACTCCAGAACTCCAAGAATATGATAACCTGACCAATGATCAGTATTCGATAACCAATTTTCCCTCTTTAAACTGATAAAAAAATCAACATGATGAAAAAGATACTTATTCTCAACTGTTACTTGGTTCAACATCTGATAGCTCACATAAAATAAGAGTGAAACATCTTACCTCTTGTAGAAGTTCACAAGGGCTTATTACGGTGAATAATTAGGGATTTTTTTCCATCTATTCATTTAATAGAATCATGAGATCGTTCTAACCCTATGGTGCCAAATGATAAGAGGGTATCAAAATTGATTGTGTGACTTTCTCCAGGTCAATTAAAAACTCCTCAACCTTTATATAGGAAGACCAATGAAATATTATGAGATAAAATAATTTAATTATTAAAAAATAGTAGGATGATCAACAACAAATGAAATGTCACCTCAGAAAACTTATATAGTAGAAATAATCCCTAGCTCTAAAAGGGGTCTTCCTACAATACCATGCCTCAGATCCCACTCTCCCTAAAACACCATTGAGCTATAATCAGATTCATAAAATGAGACACTTTGAGGATAAAATTTATCCTCAGAATGATTTATGTCAAGAAAATCCATCCTAATGATGGCAACAAATGGATGAAAACTGATAATGGGGAAATATCAGACAAATGCTTCATTAGCTATGAATATTAAATAAGTATCTAATTAAAACCACATATCTTTCATATTTTAATTATGTTTCACTAACTCCACAAAAAAGGATATGATCTACGTTGTATGTTTAATAATGTTAATAAAATCACAAAATCTGAATGAGTAGTTAAAATGAGTATCAAATAAAGAAATGATTAATGAAGATTCAATAAAAATGGTCCCTCTCACTATCTCCAAACCCATGTCTACCTCTTCCAGATTCTCATCTATAGTGTGCAGGTGCTTCACTACTAAGGTTTATTTCTAGAGGAATATATACTTTCAAACATCTATCTTCACTGCATATCCTTTAGATCCAACAATCCATAACCATAAATAGGTGTCGACATAGACTAATAAAAATCCTACTGTTATCCATAATGTCAAAAAAAATTGCAAGTCCCTATAGTTGATGAACAACAGTGCCAGGTATTTCAATACATGACCCACTTATGCAAATTAAGAGAAACACTACTAGGTGTAGCTAAAGGTGTAGAGGAGGCATCCCACAGAGAACCACCACCAGAAGTTCTACAATGATCTTTCCATATCTTCTTTTCCCCTACGAATCATCGAATAATCCAATGGGAGTAAGATAAGCAGAATAATAACTAAAATATCCTTCCATGCAATCCATATCATCATTTCCCAATATAATATCTTCTAATTTGTTAAATGATTAAATATAGATAATGTTGATAATATATTTAGTCACAAAACCTCCATCTACTTCTGCGTCTTCATTTGGCCTTTTTTATTACCTTTATAGAAAAAAAACATTTTCAACAGACAGATTTGTGTATGCCGACACTGAACACTCTACCTGCTATAAATATAGGAACTCTAGATACTTTACCATCATCATTTATTCTATAATAAATTTCTAGATTACATAATTCTTCAAACCCTTCTAGTCTAATCCCATATACTTATCAACTTTACCATAGAATCCCAATAGATCTTAGATGTAATTTCAAAACTATTCTATAGACTTTTGGTAAATTTTTATTATTGTGAGAACTTCCTACATGATAGGTTTTATAATATTATGATATATAGGAATATTTCATTGAAGAACATCCAGTGCACCCTCTTGGGGAACCCATGTATTATTTCTAGAGGCTTTTCATTGTATACCAAAAAATATGAAATGATACGACAATAGAATAATATCATTTTAAAAGAAAAAACTATTAAAAAATTACATTAAGGTCAAGATCTCAAAATTATAGATAGACATCCCAATATCCTAGGGAACATTTTATATCATCATGGTAAAATATGTCCATGAACTCAATATACCCTACCACTAATTTCTTGAAAATACAACATATAGTCTACAAAACATCCAAATACAAGGAATATTGTGGTAAAAACTACCCTCTAATACCAAACTATGACAAAACCGACCTAGATACCCTTGTGAAAAGCTAATTGACCCAAGAAGACACATACTCAAAGAGAATACCCAATACCTAAGGACTAGAAACTAGAATCCAAACATCAAAAAACCTGAGAGAAAATGATTTATCCTAACCTAAAGCATACATCATGACATATATTTATATACATGATGGAAAGAAATAATGGAAGAATAAAAAAATATATTTCATATCAAAAACAAAATAATATGTGATAAATAACTAAAAATTAGTTAAAAATATCCTACTTAAAAGTCCAATAAAAATGTAAAACATAAATCAAAACAACATCTTTATGTGATATTGTGGGAATAATCCCTCCATATCACTAATGAATACCCTATATCAACTAAAAAAACCTCTCCTCCTCATTATGGTGACTTTAAATCCCCTATATAGATAGATATAAAATGTTTTATACATTTCCCAAGGAGTACTTTAGGTGTGATCTAAACATGCTCAATATCATCCCACCTAGGTGTTCTATATCTACTCCACGTACAAATATCTAAACAGTGAATAAAATTTAAAGAAAAAAGGCATGAAAAATAAATGATTTTTATTAATATAAAATGAGATGGAAAAAATTATTTTCTTATTTTTCAAAATTGTTAAAATAATCCAAGTAAATTAGATTTAAATAATTTTATACACATCAAGAAAATAAAATAAAATCAAATAAGCTACCACATATTATTTCAAATACATTTTATTACAAGATAAAATATAAAAATACCAAATAATAGGTAAAATAATTCCAAGGATCCCAATAGGCCAATATTTCTAGGAAACCCATAACCAGACCTAGGAATTCATTCTAATGAATTCTAGATATATATTCACCAAATCTAGAGAGCATAAGAACACCATATAATTTAAACTCCTCAAAAACACTACCATGTTACTAGAATAATAGTCTTAGGGAGTATAGGAACACAACATTATAAACCCCTTGACAAATGGATGAGGCATATAACTAAAACATCATCATAAGTACCAAAGGAATCTCACATGCTCTATTTTACAAACCCTTTTCTCAAAACTAGGCTTTAATTTTTCTTTTCAAAAGTTCATTTCATAATGCCTTGAAAATAACTTTTCTTTCAAGAAATCAAGGAGAAACTGTCATTTCTCAGAAAACTATTCCACACACACAAATAAATCAATCAATAATTCCATTTAAATTTATAGAACTATTTATGAAAACCATATGAATACATTTCATCTAACATATGTAAGATATAAGACCACATAAATCAATCCTAGTTCATACACACCCTTAATAAGATCCATATCCTCGAAAATAAACACAAGGTCAACAAGAGAGTCCCCAAGATTTATTTCCATGTCTTACAATAACATCCCAAATACAATTATATAAAGGTTATATCATGGATAACCTGAAATAACATTCTCCCATTTCAACAAAAATATAAAAAAAATATTCCCTTGAATGAAGATCGCACAATATATCTAGAAATAATGAAGATGATTATCATCATAGATCAAGAGTCCTAATAACACAAAATAATGATGATACTATGATCAATGGATATTATGAATAATAAAGATTACTCACCTAGATAAATGCACCCCTATCGAAAAATAGATCAATCACTAACCAATGAAATATGGAAGGAGGGGAGGTCACCAAAATCAATTGGAAGATCTCTTGAGATGAGAGTGAAGAGGCCTACAGTTAAATGAGTAAAAAATCATACGTGTAACATCATAAAAAGGAATAGTTTTTGAGAATTAAATGTTGTATGAACCTTTAACCTCGTATTATTCATGTTTGTAATGTCCCATATAAAGACAAACCATCTCTATTTAAAAATCATGATTTTTCCATTTCATGACATGAAAAACAATTTGCGGTGTGTAATATTTTAAATATATAAACCTAAATAATGAAATATTCACAGAAACCATTACAATATGTGAATAATTTACATGGCATGTAAAACATTCATGATGTGTAATCATTAAATGGTGTGAAATCTCCCAACAAACATTGAAAACTACATATTCTTCTTGAAATACCAAGAAAACATCAGAGTTCTCCAAACATGGGCAGAACCTCACAAATAATTTACGAAAAATATATGTATATATTCCATTAATTATAAAAAGTACCACAACCTCAAACATTAGGTCAATTTTAAAAAAATGTATCTCCTTCCTCGAGAGTCCCATGATTCACCAAAATTAAGAGGGCAACAAAAAGAGAGAAGATAACGACCTGAAATTTGTAATAAATTGTTACAATACATAAAATAAAAATAAAAAAAATATAATAATCCCCCAATAAATGGAATAATATTTTCTTTTAGGAGAAAATACTCTAATAAACATAGAATATGTTGGGTATCATCAATGTAAATTAAAGTATATTTATCAACAAAATATATTGGAACTGAAAATTTCATTGTGATTTTTAATAAATTGATGATAAAAATTATGTTCAACCATTTCATTTATAAGAGAAAAATAGATTTTTAGGAAAAATAATTCATCATGGTTAATAAATAGACATCAATTATTCAAAATCATATCCCCATGATTATCTTTTCTATTGTGATATCTTTTTCTAACTCATCATGCATATGAGTGATGAATGAGTCAACGATCTACCAACCAATTTTTAGGTGATTACCCACAAGATCATCTGTTCCAAAAATAAATGGACATTATAGTATCTAGAAATAGCTATATTTTTATGAATAATCATATAATTTAATGTTACCAATACACTGGATGGGTTTTCCACTATGGAAAAGATTGAGTTTTACAATGGTGATTCTGACGACCCAAACTTTTAAAAATTAAATTCCAAATTTGATTTAATTAATTTTCTTATTATATATCACATATATAGAATATACATTTATTTATTTTATTTTTAATTATTGTTTTTTAATGACCGATATAAATCATTACAATTGATAATTTTTTTGAACAATAATGTATTATCCCATACATCATGGAGTTATGTACCTATTTAATTTTTTCTTTATTATCACTTATTTTGGTTAATGGAATTTTTACAAGGTGTATGAGGTGGATCATGGGTGTTTTGGGGGTTCGTTACATGAAATAAATGAAAACATGTCCATATAGGGAAGGTTTCATTATTGGTGCATAGTTATAAGAATTCATGCACCCATGCCATGATATCCAGGGGGAGGGGTCTATGATTATGTAAACCATATAAGGGGGAAATCCAAACATTGTCATTTTGAACAAGGCTATTCTACCTAATTGGTGCATGGTTTGGAAAACCATGTGGTATCCCTTGGTAATTGTGTGACTTGGACTCCCCTTGGATAATGGCTAGAGCACAGTTTGGAAAACAATTCTACCGAACCATGAACCCCATTAAATTGTGAAAAATTATCTTCCCCCACAGTATTTTATGTTTATCAACCGATTTTAATACCCATTCTTCATCCCATATAAATAGTGACAAACATAAACCCCGAAATCATTCCAAGGTACATTATGCTTCTATTCTAGTCCATTTGGAGTGTCGTTAGATGCAGATCAATTATTTTGGTATGTCTAAATCTTATCTTGCTTCTCTTTTCGGGTTCTGGTCTTATGGTTGAATTCTTATTCTTCTTAATCCCTAAAACCATATTTTTTCTTATGGGTCTCTGGTTGGGACATAAAAAGGTTCTTTAATATGGATCTAATTCTATGGTTCAGGAATCGTTCATCTATAGATTTGAGGTTGCTTGTCTATAAGCCATATAATATTTTCTTGAAGTTGATTTTTGCATGTGTGGTTGGGAAGATGGTTCTCTCTTATTTTAGTTTTTATTCCATTAATTTTATTTAGAGAAATATTTTTATAAATGACTAATTGACCCACCTCATGATCCCTATGGGATGTATTGATGTTTATTATACCCATTTCGGTCCACCCATGGGGTGTTTCAACATTCCTAAACATGGTAAATTGGAATTTTAATCATATAATTGAGTTGTGATAATGTAAATAACATTATGAACATATTGATATGTTATTTGAGAAAATAGTGAATATTGATAGTTGTTTCTAGAAATTGATAGTGACCTAAAGGATTTTTTTTCTTAATATGGAATGGGATGGTTTAATTGAAGAGATTTTTCCAAATGACTTATGAATTGTATTTGAATTCCATAAGTGGGTTGGTACATGAGAAATGATAAACTTGTTAAATAGGTAAATAGTTTGATATTGTTTAATGTATTAAATGGGTTAATGCAGGATAATTGATGAATATATTAAATGGAATAATATAAGAGGGTTATTGACTATCCTAAATGGGATAAGGTATAAAAAATAAACTAGATTAAATGGACCTTGATAATTAAATAGTAAATGTTCTAATGTATTAAGGTTTTATGATGATTCATGTGAGGTATGAAATGTTAATTGTCTATGTTATCTGTATTGGTTGTGTATGATCTGTGATATGGTATATATGGTAAATAGATAAATAATAATGTGAACATCGCTTGGTAGTTGTGGTGTATTGGAGTAGAGGATCTACACCCTTGTTTTAGGTTGTACTATGGCACTAAATCCCACCCCTATATTTCATGGGTTTGGGAATGGTACAATGGATCTGTTCCCCTTATGTTTTCATTTGATGAGACTACCAGGGACGAGGCTCAAAGGTTTGTGAAATATAATGGTTTGAAATTTTTTATCCCTAGTTAGATAAGGAACATAAATTTATGCCCTATGAATAGTAATTTACTTTCTTTGGTTGTTGTGTAAATAATGTAAATGGATAAACCATGGAACAAGTTATGAAAATGGATTAAGAAATTAAAATAGTCAAAGAAGAATTTGTTAATTATTAGATCCTGAGTTATCATTTATTTTTCTTGTAATTTATTTATTACATTCATTAATTATCTATTTATACTAGATATTTTATATACATCATTGGTGGAGGCATACTTAGTTGAACTGTCACCCTATAGAGGCTGCCACTGGGTACCTGAGAAGATTTTTTTGGTTTTTGGTCAAGACAAGTGAAAATGACTTATCATACAGAGTTTGGTATGGCGTGGGTTGTGCATGGATAATTATCTATACATGTAGTTAGGACTCATTTTTTTGATTTGGTTGTGTTTAATTATTTTGGGTTTTCCACCACCTTTGGAACATTTAGCCTGATATGGAATATTTATTGTTTTGTTTTGGTTTGTATCATATTGGAAAAATTGTTAGAAATGAACGTTTCATATTTATTAATTAATATTTCATTAATTTCATATGTCATCTACTATTTTTTACTCTAGTATATAGGGTATAATATTATTAGGTGATCCATTAAACCCACCTTTCTAGATATAAACCTATTGTGTATGGGGAGCCACACTTGCTGTCATGTGGAACCCTAGAACGAGGAACCCATTTAGTGACTTTTGGGTCAAAGAAGTTACAAAGTGGTATAATATGGAGTTTATATTCTCCATCATACTATTTGGAATTGTATATGGGAGATTATTAATTATTTGCTATTGTAAATAAGATCATGCTTAGGAGTATCAAACCAATTTACGTGTTAAAGCCCATGTATCTTGGGTGGGAATTGTTGTTCTTGATGTGTTTTGTTATAGTTGAATTATATTTCACCATTGGGTGATGTAATTGACATGTGATGTGGTTATTTTATGATATATTTCTTGTGGAAAAAATTCCATGAGGTTTATCATTCATGAATCATTATATGAATCAGGAGATATAAGTGACATGCATCATTATAGGCCGACACATGATGGGTGTTTGGCATATTAAGGTTCAAATGTATTTTATATATCAACCCTGCTCTTTATTACATACTTAGACATGATTTATTACACAAAAAATTCACATGACACTACATAGAATATTGAGAATTCTAGTGTCTTTGTGTCTTAAGAACATTACATAACAACTTAAATCATAGAATGAAAAATCATATTGAAAAATTTCATTACACTACCACTGCATTCCCTCGTACTTAGCATTTCATAGGATAACTTTAGGACATTTATAATAAAATAGTGAGCTGTAAATCCCATTAAGGGGATAAACATGGAATAACATGAGGAATACAATATATGTTAGATAATAATCATATTAATTGATCACAAGGTAAATGTTAAAATAAAGACCTGATAAAGCATGAAATCATAACATAGAAATGTGGCAATAACACATAACATGGAATTAGCACGAGCCAAGGCTCATTGCACATGAAGCATGAGTAAACCCCTATTGAATATGAAGCTATAGAAAACCCTCGTAGCACTTGAATTTTCATGATTCAACACTCATTTCACATGACATATATTGATACTATACTTTACCCAATGAATTGGAGCGCTATTAAGGTGCACCCTTCTTAAACATTTCATTTCATGCGTAAGTGTTCCACATGGATCATATAAAATAGAATCAATAAGCATCATAAGTTATTCCATGATTAAATAACATGGAATAAATAAATAAAAGTACCATTAAATATGTATTTGTTCTTAAAGGTGAATTCCCTTAATAGAGGCATTGGTATAAAAGAAAGTGGAAGCTACCAGAAAGGTAAATCCTGAGTGTTCAATGTTAATGAAGAAGGAATTGTGAAATTTGGGAAAAGACAATGTGTCCCATCAAGTCCGGATCTGAAAAGGAACTTTTAGATGATGCTCATAGTTAATATTTCTCTATTCACCCAGGAAAGACAAAGATGTATCAAGATCTATGAGAGAATTATTGATGGGATAATATGATGAAGGAGGTCATTGAGTATACATCAAAGTTCCTGGTGTGTCTGCAAGTGAAGAAAGAGAGGAAAAAATCGAAGGCGATGATGCAACCATTTCCCATACCAGTAAGGAAATTGGAGAACATCACCATGGACTTTGTCACCAGACATCTAACGAAGTCTTTGGGATATCTTCCTTCTTCACCTTTACTTGATAATATCCCGACCGCTAATCTACCATGGAAAAGTATTGTGCTCCACATATGGGATCAAATAAGTCATTAGTTTTTGGGAGAGGATACTTATTCTTTATCATGATTTTGTTAAGCTCATAATAATCCATTTAAAGGCCAGTTAACCTATCCTTCTTCTTGATAAAGAGGACTGGTGCACCCGTTGGTGATGCCCATGGGAATATACACCCTTTATCAAGATTCTCTTGTAGTGGTTTCTTTAGCTCATCAAGATTCACAACATCCATTATATATGGTGTCTTGGATATTGGAAATGCCACAGGTATAAGGTCAATTGATAATTCCACATCTCTTATAGGAGGAGGACCAAGAAATTCCTCAGGAAGCACTTCAGTGAATTCCCTCACAATAGGTATGTCTTTAAGGATGGTTGATTCCTTTGACCCAATCATCTAAGCTAGATACGTGTGCTCATAGGGAAATAATATCCATGATTTATATGGTAGAACTAAAGAAGAATCATTCTCCTCATTGCACTTTTAAAAATTCAGGGGTTGATTCTCCATATAGAGAGGGACTTCCCTCTTATAGAAATTATTTTTGGGTCTATATAAGGAAATCCATTCCATGTCAATAATTGTATCCAATTACACAAGAGGGAGTATGATGAGATTCTCCGAGAAGTCCAATATACAAATTAAAACAAGGTAGGGATTATATTCATGGGATGAAATGATTGCTCCATTTTCCATATTCACCGACATCTTTACTACCATGTTTTGTGGTGGTGTTGGGATTATTCTACAAAAAGTTTGGGATATAAAAGAATCAATAGAACCTGAATAAAAAATTATGTTCACTATTCATGATTGAATAACTATCATACATGTCACCATCTCATTGTTGGGGTTCACTTTGGTGATAGTAATGGAAAAAGATCACCCTTGCTGCATTGGAGGTTGTTGGTTTCCTCCGAAAACCCTTATATTAGTGAAGTGATTTACAATATACCCTTATTCTTTGTAGTTGAAGCAATAAACAACACATTGAGAGTCGAATGGAGAGTTACTCTACTCTATCATAGACAATGGTTTTTCTTGCCGATAGTTAACAACCATGTGTCCTTATCTTCCACACCTAAAACATTTCCTCGTCCCCTTCAGGCAATTTTTGGGGTATTTCTTTTGGCACCTTTGGCATGTGGGATGCTAGACCTTCTTAGTACCATTGGATTTATCCATCAAGATTCCATAATTGAAGCCCACATTAAGCTTCTTATCCCCATGATACCCTTGAGATTCATTGATCTTTATTTCGACCATGAGACCACATCAGACAATTTCCTCATAGATATCGATGTCATGGATTTCTAGTGCATTCCACAGGCTAGGTTTCTGTCCTCAAAAGAAGCTGTCAACCTTTCATTCAGGGGTAATGACAATGCCACTTGTGTATCATGCAAGCCCTGTGATATTTTCCTCATTATCTCTGAAGGATTTGCCGTCTTTTATCTTGAGGTCAAGGAAGTCCCTTTCCATATTAAGCCGGAGGGTTCTCAAAAATTATTTATCAAAAAACATCTTCTAGAAATCCTTCCATTCAAATGCCTCGATCTCCTCCACAGGATTTTTATTTTTGATCAATGTACACTATTGATCCGCTTCACCCTCCATACAATAAACAACCAGGATAACCTTATCTTGTTCAAAAAATTGAAGGATGGAGAATTTCATTTCAATGGATTTGATCCATTGTTCGGTGATTGAGGGAACATATGGTCCATTAAAAGTAGGAGGCCATTGTCTCGTGAAAATCTCGATAGAAACTTGTTCTTTCTTAGGGGGGTTGAACGTTCATCTTGACCCATTTTTTTATTCAAATCAAGAGTTAACTAAGATATAATCATGAAAATGTTCATGATTCCATCTCCCATCGGATTGGGAATATCATTAGCATAGTCTTCACATAGATCTTCACAATAGTTGTTAGCCCAAGTCCCCCTATTACCATAAATTTCCTAGAAGAAAAGGAACGTTAGGGGTAACACATAAAGGTTAATCCAAGGGAAAAATAGATGACTTATAAATAGATTTTATTTTCTTAAAATATGAATCTATAAGCTTCAATCAATGTTATCCATGATCTACTTTCTAATATATATTCTTAGGGGATTTGTTTAATTTTCATAATAGTGGTTCATACTATACATTTGTATTTACCAATGCATATACCCCAAGAGTGTTGTATCCAAGAGTGTGGAAGGGCCCGTTGTCGTGTACACGGATACCTCGGGTCAAGCCCGAAACTCTTTGTCGGGGTTTTCACCCCGATGTACATCTGTGCTAGTGCCACCTCTACCTACTCGTATTCAGATAGGGATGCATTTTCATGATAAACTACTTACTCAATATTCACCCAAATGTTGGGATGTTTTTTATAAATATTCTTGTATGTAATGCTTCACTAGTGTTTTATAGTCCTAATCCCAAAAATAACTAAACCTTCCTTCAAAACCATCTACTAAAGCCATGATCTTTATCACATACTTAAACATGATTTATTACACAAAACTGTCAATTGATAAAAACTAGAAGATCAATAGGTCTAGAGTCTTTGGGTATTTGTAAAATTACATAAAAAATTAAATAATAGAACACAACATCTTATTGAAAACGTCCTTTACATTACCACTACATTTCCTCGTACTTTTCATTGCATAAGATAACCTGAGGACATGCATAAGAAAAGGGTGAGCTATAAATCCCAATAAGAGAATAAACATGGATTAACATGAGGAATAAAAAACATGTAAGATAATAGTCATATCAATGGGGAACAAGGGAAACATGAACATAAAGGCATGATAATGCATGATAATCATAACATGGAAATGTGGCACCAACACTTAATATGGAATTTTCCTGAGCTAAGGATCATTGCACATGGAGCATCAGTAAACCCTCATTGAACATGAAGCATGAGTAAAACCTCATTTCACTTGATTTATCCTGATTCAACACTCAATGCACAAGACTTATCATTACACTATACTTTACCATATGCATTCAAGCGCTATTAGGGCACACCCTTCTTAAACATTTCATTTCATCCATAAGGGTGCCACATGGATCATATAACATGGAATTAATCAACATCATATGTTATTCCAGTATTAAGGAATGTGGAATAAATAAATTAAAGTACCATTCAATATGTATATGTGCATAATGGTGAATTCCCTTTTTTAGAGACATGAGTATGGTATTCACTACACTATGATCATTGTTTGAAAAAATGTGGTGCAATTTCAGTAGCATAACGACGTGACAGAAGAATTCATAAAAATGTTTGATGATAGATAAATGGTTGGTTCATCATATGTACATGAAATGGACAATAAGGGGTTATATGGATACATTTCCAAACAAATGTAATGTAATGTCGATATGTAATACAAAATAATTTCTTGAATGGTAATGTGGAGAGAGAAATTCCTTACGGAATTTCGGCATGGTAACGAGTGTAAATGGGAGGCATTAATTAGAGAGAAAGGGAATCTCTCAATCTCCAAACATGAAGAGGGAAGTATGAGGGAGGTGAGAAATCATACCACAACATTTATAATTAATAATAAAATGGAATAACAATATAAGGAAACATGGATATAAATAAGGAAAGTGGGCATCCTCTACATGGAAGTGTGATCCCAAAGGCATGGGAGAGGCTTGAGAGAGGCTTCTTGGTAGCTCAGGGTGCCTTGGGAGGAGTATAGTGAAACGAGGAAAGAGGATGGATGAAATCCAAATACTTTGAGTGAAGAGGAAGTGGGAGATTTGTTGGGTGTATATAGAAAAGGAGAGGGAATTATTTATTATTTAGTTTTGGGACACAACACATTAAACAAATCAAAACAAAAAACCAGACCATGGTTTTTTCCAATGGGGAGTGGAAATAAATATTTTATAAGGCTTTAGGCTTAAATTCTTAGTATAATAGGATTTCTTATGTGGATGTGAGTCACACTCACATGGAAAACTATTTAAAATGATAAAATGTTTTATAAGTCATGGAGGGTCCACAAATGGATCATAAAATTAATCAAACAAATATAAAATCACATTATATTAAGGATAAAACTTATATTGACCGAACATTGAATTTATAGTATTTTATTACATCACTATTGGTTCATTATGATTTCATAAAACACATTATATATTAAAATAGTATTTAGTTTTTACCCAAAAATTCAACTATCTCAAAAAATTATGAAAAATTCATTGTTTCATAATTTCAACATCCTGATTCCAAAAATAATATTCATTTTATCTAAATAATTTTGTAAATCTATGAATATTTTCATTTAAAATAAAAACCAACATTTCTAAAAAATTCATGGGTTTTGATAGAAACATATTTCTAACTTTAATAAAAATTACAATTTATTTCATAAAATTATTGGGTCATTTATATTTAATAAAATGTAATTTAATAATAATAATAATATTTTATTAAAATGTTATTTAATTCAAAACTCCATTAACTCACCAAAATATTGTTCATAGATTAGTATTAACTAAAAATACTGTGCTTTAAAAATATTTATAATGTTACAATATAAAAAATAATGTATATTAATTATTATAAACAAAAATAATGCACATATTCATAGTGATATGTTCTTTTTAAATAACCCCTTATAACACCCCCATAAGACCAAAGGGTAAACAGTGTGGTAGTGACAGACTCATGGGGGGGGGGGGGGGGGGTCGGATAACATTGCTCGAGTGGTAATATATATCAACATCTAATTATCCCATAGCTAGTTTCATTCAAACATAACTTGTTGAAGATCAGAATGGGATTAGTGAAATGTGAAGAAAAATGACGCCACCTCCTTTACGAGCTTTGAAAAATGGGATTCAAATGGGGAAAGTCTACAGGATGGGGCCACCGCTTCCTTTGTTTGAGTAAATTGGATTTGTTAAAGCCCAATTTTTATACAAATCATCTGATAACTATTCAATATCTATATTAGAAACGATCAAAATTCCAAAATATATTTTTAAATCCAAAAACATAGAACTAAATAAGTTTGTATATTTAACATAACCATAAGATGACATTTAAATAGACCAAGAGGAATTTTTATTAATGATTTTTTTTTGCGTCGTTACAATCTTCACCACTTAAAATATTTTTCCCTTGAAATTTCTTTTTACTACACTAAAAAAGATGCCGGTAATTCTGATTCATCACTTCCACCGATTCCCACGTCGCTTCTTCAATCTTGTGGTTTCACCACATCACCTTGATGAGGGACATTGTTTTATTTCATAGAACTTTTTCTCTATGATCTAATATATTCATTGGTTCGTCCTTGTAATGAAAGATCATCCTATAACTGTACTACCTCTAAAGAGAGTACATGTGAAGGGTCTTATAGGTACTTCCTTAATAGGGATACATGAAAGACATCATGTAATTTGGCCATGGTATGTGGTAGTGCCAGTCGATAGGCCACATCCCTGACACAATCAAGAATCTCGAAGGGGACGATGTACCAAGGACATAATTTCCATTTCATTAAAAACCTCATGACCTTTTCCATGGAGATATGATTTGAAATAAAATTTCTCCATCTTTAAACTCAAGGCCTTGTCGACAGTTATCTACATAATTCTTTTGTCGACTATGGCCTGCCTTGATATGCTGCTGAATGGTTTTAACCTTTTTCCCCATTTATTCGACCATTTCTAGTCCAAGCAGCTTACGTTCACTGACTTCATCCCAACATTCCAGTGTTCTTCACCTCTTCTTATAAAGGTATTCATAAGGTTCCATTAGGATGCTCGAGTGTAAACTATTATTACATGAGAATTAAACCAGATAAAGATGTTGATCCCATTATCCTTTAAAGTCGATTGAAAATGATCTTAACATATCTTCTAGTGTCTGAATAGTTCACTAATATTGACCATTAATATGAGGATTATAGGCCTTATAGAAGTTATGTTCAGTATCCAGATCATATTGAAGACTCTTCCAAAACATCGAGGTGAATCATGGATCTCAATCGGATACAATAGATAGTGGTACTCCATGCAGCCTTACCACATTCTTGATATGTATCCATTCTAGTTGATCCAATGATAACTCCTCCTGAATTGTAATGAAGTGTGAAGAATTTGTAAGACGATCCACAACAACCCAAATTGCATTGTTTCCTTTGGATATCTTCGGACGTCCAGCGACAAAGTCCATGGTGGTATTCTCCAATTTCCCTAATGGTATGGGAAATTTTTGCATCATTCCCTTATACTTCTGTCTCTCTGACTTCACTTGCTGACACACCAGACACTTTGATGTATACTCAGCGATCTTCTTCTTCATATTATCCCATTAATAATTCTCTTTGAGATCTCAATACATCTTTGTGTATCCTAGGTGAATAGCGAAATTTGAACTATGTGCTTCATCCAAAAGTTCATTCCCCAAATCTAAATATGATGGAAGAATTATACATTTACGAAAACTCACAATTACTTTTTCATTAACATTTTACTCAGAGGATTTCCATTTTATGGTGGATTCCACTTTATTTTGAATTCCCATATCATCCTATTGATCACCCTTTATCCTTTCCAAAAGAGACAGTTGAGAAATCATTTGTGAAAGTATTTATTAAGTTCCCTTATTTTTTATTCCCTTGTCCATCTTAATAAAATATATGAATATTAGATCATTTTTTATTCTCATCAATGATAGAATCGTTGGGTCCTTTCTACTTATAGCATCTGTCACCTTGTTTTCTTTCCCAGGGTGGTAATGGATTGAGCATTCATAGTCTGTGATCATCTCTAACCATCTTCATTGGTGCATGTTTAACTATTTCTACGTGAATATATAATTGGGGCTTTTGTGATCAGTATATATCTCACACATCCCCCAATAGAGATAATTCTTCCATAATTTCAAGGTAAAGATCACGGCCACTAACTCCAAATCCTCCGTGGGATAGTTTTGATCGTGGATTTTCAGCTTTCTTGAGGTGTATGCTATCACTTTATCTTTCTGCATCAACACACATCCTGATACCTTCTTTTAAGAATCACTAAATACCACAAAAATTTCTCCATAAATCGGTAATGTGAGTATGGGCACAGTTATAATCATCATTTTCACCTCCTTGAATTATTCTTCACATTCAGAACTCAAAAAAACATTACTCCTTTCCAATTTGCCTTGGTAAGAGGGTAGGAAAATAGTTAGAAATTTCTCACAAGTCATTGATAATATCCAGCTAACCCTAAGAAGCTATGGATATCCATTACAGATGTTTTCCTTGACCATCCATATATTTCAGTTATCTTGGGGGGGATCCATATATATCCCATTAATTGTGATGATATGGACCAAGAATGAGACCTCATTCAACCCGAACTCAAACTTTATATAAAATGGATAGAGCTTATCCTTTTGTAAAGTCTCTAGTACAGTTCTTAGATTCTCCTCATGATCCTCCTTGGTTTCGGAGTATATTAGAATATCATCTATATAGACTACCAAATATTTGTCGAGGTAATCTCTAAAGACTCTATTCATCACGTCGATTAAGATTTATGTTGAATTAGTGAGTGAAAAAGGCATTACTATGAATTCATAGTACCCGTATCTTATACGAAAAGCAGTCTTGGGGATAGCTTCCTTCTTCAACCATAATTGATAATATCCTAACTGAAAATATGCCTTGGAAAAGTATTGTGCTCCACGTAGCTGATCGAATAAGTCAAAAATTCATGGGAGAGGATACTTTTTCTTTATCATGATTTTGTTAAGCTCTCGATAATCGATGCAAAGGCGCATTGACCCACCCTTCTTTATGAAGAAGAGGATTGGTGTACCCCATGGTGAAGCACTTGGGCATATAAACCCTTTATCCAAATTCTCATGTAGTTGTTTCTTCTAATCCTCAAGCTCCGCAGCCACCATTATATAGAGATTCTTGGATATTTCCAATGCCATAGGTTAAGGTAAATTGAATAATTCTCATCTCTTCTAGGAGGAAGACCTGACAAATAATATGGAAAAAACTCAATGAATTACCTCACAAAAGATATGTCTTCAAGGATGGTTGATTCCTTGGACTCAAGCATCTGATCCAGATACCCATGTTCATATTGCAGTAATATCTATGATTGAGATGATGCAACTAAAGAAGATCCATCCTCCTCCTTTCACTTGTACAGAATCGGGGGTTAATTCTCTATATTGAGAATGATTTCCCTGTCACGGAAATTTATGTTGGATATATATAAGAAAATTAAATACATGCCTAGAATTGCATGAAATTCCACCAGAGGGAGTATGACAAGGTTCACTGAGAAGTTCAATCCAGAAAATTTTACTGAGGAGGACATATATTCATGTGATGAAATGATTTCCCTATTTTCTTGTATTCATCAGCATCATTACTTCATAGATTTTTGGTGGTGTTGGTATCATTTTAAAAAAAATTCGGGATATAAAAGAATTCATAGAACCTAAATACAAAATTATGTTCACTATTCTTGAATGAATAACTAGCATACCTATCACCACTTCATTGTTGGGGTTCACTTTGGTGGTAGGGATGGAAAAAGCTTGCCCTTTCTGCCTTGGAGGTTATTGGTTTCCTCTGAAAACCCTTAGCATAGGGAACCGATTTGAGAGATTTCAGGGTTCTTTGCAGTTGTAGCAATGAAAAATGCATTGAGAGTCGAATTGAGCATTCATATCCTCTTTCACAACCACATTTTTTTCTTTCCGATAGTTCACAGCCAGGTGTCCTTCTCTTCCACAAATAAATCATTTCCTCACCCCCTTCATTAATTTTCTAGGGTTCTTCTTTCTACAGCTTTGGAAAGTGGTGTGTTGGATCTTCATAGAACTATTGGATTTCTCCATCAGTTGACCAAAATTCAAGTCCACCTTATAATTCTTATCCCCCTGTTACCATTGAGATTTTTTGATATCTATTTTGACTATGAGGTAACATCAAAAAATTTCCTCATATCTGTCGAAGTCATGGATTTTCAGGGAATTCCATAGGCTAGGTTTTAGCCCTCCAAAGAAGAGATCAACCTTACATTCAGGAGTAATGACAAAGCTGAAGGTGTATTGTGCAACCCTTGTGAACTTTTCCTCCTACGCTCTGACATATTCTTCTTCTTTTTTATTAAGGTCAAAGAAGTCCCTTTCCATCTTAGGCTATAGGGTGCATGGAAAATATTTATCAAACAACATCTTCTAGAAATCCATAAAATCCAACGCCCATATCTCCTCCTCAGGCTTCATATTTTTGATCAATTTCCACCATTGATTATATTCACCATCCAAATGTTAAGTATCCAGGTGAACCTTCTCTTGTTCGGATCATTGAAGTATGTAGAAGATCATTTCAATGGATTTGATCCATTGTTCGATGATTTAGGGATTAGAAGATCCATTAAAGTAGGAGGCCTTTGTCTCATGAATCTCTCGAGAGAAAATTGTTCTTTATTATGGGGGTTGAACGTTCCTCTTGACCCATGTTTCTATTCAAAGCATTAGTTAACTGAGAGTGAATCGGGAAAAAGTTCGTGATTACCACTCCCATCAGATTGGGCATCTCATTAGCACAATCAGCACATTGATCTTCACATCAGTTGTTTTCCCGATTCCTATTATTACCAGATATTAGCTAGAATAAAATGAAAGTTAGGGGTATCACATAAAGGGTATTCTAGGGAAAAATAGAAAACTTATAAATATATTTTATTTCCTCAACTTCTGAATCTATGGGCTTTAATCTATGTTATTAATGATCTACTTTCCAACATATATTCCTAGGGGATTTTTTAATTCCCATAATAATGGTTCATAATAGGCTAGGGAATTTACCAATGCATATCCCCATGAGTGTTGTAACCAAGAGTGCATAAAGCACCATTTTCATATACCAGGATACCCCGATTCAAGCCCAAAACTCCCTGTTGGTGTTTTCACCCATATGTACATCTGTGCTAGAGCTGCCTCTATCTGCTTGTATCCAGACAGGGATGTATTATTTTGATAAACCACTTACTCAATACTCACCAATATGTAGGGATTTTTTATATACATATTCTTATCTCTATGTCTTCACTAGGGTTTTTTAATCCTAATACCAATAAATAACTAAACCACCCTTTGATACCTACTATATCAACCCTGCTCTTTATTACATACTTAAACATGATTTTTTACACAAAACCTTCACTTGATACAACATAGGAGATCAAGAGGTATAGTTTTTTTGGTGCATAGGAACATTACATTACAACTTATAGCACAAAACACAACATTTTATTGAAAACATCCTTTTCATGACCACTACATTTCATCTTACTTAGAATTTCATAGGATAACCTGAGGACATGCATAAGAAAAGGGTGAGGTATAATGTACAGTAAGATAATAAACATAGAATAACATGAGGAATACAATACATGTTTGACAATATGTATATCAATTTATAACAATTTAAACTTGAACCAAAAGGCATGATAAATCATGATAACCATAACATGGATATGTGGAAACGACACCTAACATGGAATTAGTATGAGCCAAGGCTCATTGCACATGAAGCATGAGTAAACCCTCATTTCACATGAAGCACGAGAATGACCTCATTGCACTTGAATTTATATGATACAACAATTATTTCACATGATGTATAAAGATACTATACTTTACCCAATGCATGGGAGTGCAATTAAGGAGCGCTTTTTTTAAACATTTCATTTCATGCATAAGTGTGCCACATGGTTCATATAACATGGAATCAATCAAAATTATAAGTTGTTACATGATTTTGGAATGTGGAATAAATACATGAATGTACAATTAAATATGTATATGTGAATAAAAGATAATTACCTTGATAGAGACATGGGTATGGTATTCCCTACACATTGATCTTGGCTTGGAAAAACGCGGTGTAATTTCGGCAGCATAAAGACATGACCGAAAAATTCATAAAAATTGTTGAGGATAGAGAAATGGGTGTATCATCTTATTTACATAAAATGGATAGTGAGTGAGTCATACAGATACATTTCCCAACAAATGTAATGGAATTTAAATACGTAATACAAATGAATTGCTTGAGCATAAATGAGGAGAGAGAAATTCCCTATAGAATCTTGGCATGGTAACGAGTGTACATGGGAGGAATTAATGAAAGATAAAGGGGACATATAAATATTCAAACCTTAATGGGGATGTATGGGGGGGTTAAAAATCATACCCCAAAATTAATAACTGAAAATAAAAGGGCATAACAATATAAGGAAACATGGACATAAATAAGGAAAGTGAGAATCCATTACTTGGAAGTGTGATCTCAAAGGATTGGGAGAGGCTTGAGAGAGGCTTCTTGGGAGATTGGGGCACCTTGGGAGGATTCTAGAGAGAGGATGGAATAGGTTGGAAGAACTCCAAAGGCATTGAGTGTTGAGGAAGTGGAAGATTGGGTTGGTTTATATAGGAAAGGAGAGGTAATTCTTTATTATTTAGATTTGGGACACCACACATTAAACTAATCAAAACCACAAACAAGCCCATGGTTCTTGCCCATGGTTTTTTCCAAATGGGAGTGGAAATAAATATTTTATAAGGAAAATGGCATATCATCTTAAAAAATATGGTTTCTTATGTGGAGGTGAGTCACACCGTCATAGAAAATAATTTAAAATTTTAAAAAGATTTATAAGTCATGGAGGGTCCAATAAGGCTTCATAAAATTAATCAAAGTATTATAAAATCGCATTATTTTAAGAATAAAACATATATTGGTTGAAAATATCATCTATAGTATTTTATTACATCACTATTGGGTCATTATGATGTCATAAAAGACATAATATTTTTAAACAATATTTAATTATACCCAAAAATACGAATGTTTGAGAAAATTATGAAAAAATCATCGTTGGATAATTTCAACATCCTAATTTCAAAAATAATATTCATTTTATCTAAATAATTTTTCTTAGTTGATCATTCAATAAAAATAATATTTGTGGTTTAAATCTATATACTAAGTAACAATAATAAAAATAATCTATATTCATTGTTATATATAAACATAATTCATAAATTCATAGTGCTATGTTCTTTTTACATAACCCCTTATAACACCCGCATAAGACCGAAGGGTAAGGTGTGCGATGGTGACCGACTATTGGGGCTGCTCTGATAACATCACTCAACTGGTAATATATATCAACTTCCACTTCTCCCATAGGTGGTTCCATTCAAGCTTAACGTGTTGAAGCTCACCTTTGTCTTGGTTAAGACTGAAGCCTAGTGACACAACCTCTTTCCGGATCTCTGAAAAATGGTCTTCGTGTAGAGAATGTCTACGGGATGGGGCCATCGTTTCCTTTGTTTTAGTAAATTGGATTTGTTAAATCTCTGTATTTATATTAATCATGTGATCATTGTTCAACAAATATATTAGCAATGGTCACAATTCCTAACTATATTTTAAAATCCCTAACATAAAACCAAATAAGTTAAAACTTTTTACAGAACCATAAGAGGTAATTTAAATAGGTGATGTGTAATTTTCATTAATGAATTTTTTGGGTCATTTCATTTTAAATTCATAAAAAATATTAAGAAAAATGTGTCTAATGGAAATGATATAAATGGTTAAAGAAGAAATTAATTTTAAATAATGGGTAAATAATTATTATTAATGAAGGGATGTAAATGAGTTAAAATGCAGGGTGTTACAAGCTGTGAAATGAGAGATTTTTCTAAGAGAGAGGATTTATGTTGGGAGTGTGTAAATTTTTATAAAAGTTTTCAAATGGAATTTTTGTTACTATGTATATTTTTTATACTATTTTAGTAATGATATTTGGTTGGAATGTCTAACGGTAGTTCTCTTGTAACTCTAAGATATTTTTTATATTTTTTGAATGAATTTAAATTTTTTATATTTTTAATTTCACGCAACACTGGAAATAGTATTTTTAAATATTAAATAACTATGTTTCAATTTATCTATAATCAATAATGTAACACCCCGAGCTTCCACGATACGCCTCTCTTTCAATAATGCAATAGCTTGCATTGTACGCAAGTTCGAGTTCTAACACACCGCAACTAATCAAAGTAGCCTTTATGAATAGTAATAACCACCTTTTAAATTTATAGAAATTTTATATTTCAAAATGGACTTCATTTTTGTATTCCTAATATTGAAATTAGCCTATGTTGAATTTTTTTGTAATTTTCCGAGAACTCCCAAATTTTTATGAATAGTGAAAAATACTTAAAACAACTTTTTTAATAAAAATAATTTATAGTGATAATTTATAATATTTAGTGGTTTTAAGGTATAATTAGAATATATTTTTACCATTTTATCCAATGGTGGTCATTAGAATTAATTTAACATTGAAATTGGACATAAACAATTGCCAATCTTTTGATATAAATTGTTTCTTAAAAACACGCTATTTGTCATAACAGCGGGAATTAATTATAAAATTAATTAATGCAACTTATATGTTTGGAATTTTTTAAAATAGACATCATTTTTGAATTCGGAATATCAATTATATCTTAGGGTGAAATTTTGGCATTGTTCTGAAAAACTTCAATTTTTTGATGAATAGTGAAACCACTAAGTGGTAGTTAAATAACTGATTTTTCGTTTAAATGAAATATTACCACTTCTGTGATTTAATTTTCAAAAATCAGACATACATGATTGTCATTAGGAAGTAAAATTTGGTTCAATGAGATTAAAATAATTTTTTGGTGAATAGTAACTTTTAAGTTCTTAATCGCGATTAGAGGTAATTAGTGTAGTTTAAGGTAAAAACAATGTTTTAATAATATGATATGAGCTTGACACTTTTCCTAATCCTATTGGATGATTCATGGCCGACCAAGACAACCCATGGGTCAACTTTGGGACCCCATTGAGCCACTTTAGTTGGAAAATGACATTAATATATATTTATTTAATGTTAAAATTAAATTGACACAAACATGAGTTGTTTTACTAAAACAGTTTTTAAGTGGGGTTACACATGTCCAAATTTTGATTATAAATATTAATTAGAAATCTAAAAAGATTTCCTACATCATAGTATTTTTTTTATAATTTTTAGACATTAAATAAATTAAATTATTTATGACATCATGATGATGCAGTGATGACCTCATTATTTAACGATTTAAATAAAATGGAAAGATAATGTAAAACCCAAAGTGTAAACTTGTCAAAAATTTATTGGATGAGTAGATTTCGAACCCTTATCATCTTATCCTCGAATTATATAAGTGTGGGACCTCTAAAATCCGAAACTCATTTTATAATAAAGTGACTTTTCTTTACTTTCCATGAGTTCCCCTCCTCTCCACTTATAAAAGGCCCCCACCTCTCCCACCTTATTCACACCTTCAAGACATTTGGATCGGCCAACCTCTGACCAAATACTCTCCCAACTTCCCTCCCTTACTCCTAGAAGCCTCACATTGGGCAGAAATCCTCTCAAGGAAGCCTTTGGCTCAAATCAAAAAGAGTTACCCGATTTTGAGGTAATGTCTTCTCTAATGTTGTTTTGTTTTATTTTTCTTCTCCAACCCCCTAAACTCTTTTTATTAATTTCTTTTGTAACAAAAACAGTATACTCAATATACTAGGATGTTGTTATAAGAAGTATTCGAACTACACTTACACACACCTACATCTAATGGTTAAAGAACATACGGTTTCTGTGGATGGAGAATTTCTGCCTCACGAAACGATGATTGTTCAAAACTCATATAACACCTTCAAAGGTGGCCATTAAGATGTCACTATATTTATATATGATATAAAATATGTTTATGTTTTACTTATGCTTCTGTATTTCTCATTTATGGCATACTTTATGATTTCCATTATGGGTAAAACACGATAATTTCATTTTAGGAAGTGCGGACTACCGCCCCCTCAAAGTGATTTGAATCTTTAATGCCATATGTGGGATGTATAAAGGATGGATTAAATGGTACTATACACTATATTATACTGTAAGTATATTATAAATTTATATCATTATGATTTCATTCCATTAAATATGAAATAGAAATGAAAGTAGCGTTCATGCGTACGTACGGCTTACCGTCTCCATGAACGGTGCATTTCATTTCTTACCTCTAAATGTTACGTGACATTATGAATGAATGTATATACTGTATATATGATATATATGATATCTACATCATGAATATAATTATGGATATAATGGATATTTAACCACATGAACAACTTGTAATTATAATAAGTTTATTTTTGACTCAAGTACCAAAGATCGACAAAACGACCGTTATTAACTTAAATAATTAAATAATGTTCATAACATGGTAATAAGGGATATAAAAGGAATAATGAACATGGAAAAGGTTCTTAAGTAAATAGAAATTAACTCTAGTTTATTATTCAGGAGGTTAAAGAACGGTCGAGTAAGGACAAGACGCAAGGTAAGGGAACTTCTTAACCCAACTTCCATTCTTTGGGTTAATCTCCTACTTTCAAATTATGTCATGATATTATTATGTCCTATTTTATATTTTTACGTTATTTATGTGTACCTATAGTGAATACACATAATAGATCTATTTTATTTTAAAAATTATCTTTTTAAGGACTTCGTCTCAATCTCCTTTCATTGAGGCATATTTGGTTTTATACACAACTTTCTTTTATACGGTGTATAAACAGCTTTGACTGTTACGTTTATTCAAAAGGAATCTTTTTTATACGAAGCATTTTGATAAACGACAAAAGGGAATGTTTTTCTTTCCGTACTTATGCGGTGACAACGACTTCTCCACCGCCGTGACCATTATTTGAGTTTCGTCTTCCTCTACAAGCCATCATTTTTTTAATGAAAAATAAATACGAAGTTTTAACTTTCTTTTATTTTGGTATTCAAAATGGTTTTGAAAGCGTTTTTATTATATCAATGTGTTGTATTGATATCTTGTGATTGAAATGTGGAAATGTTATGTTTCTTTTATGCATGTTTTATGTGAGACGATTATGTTATGGTTTATGATATGTTTAAACCTATTCATATGAGGAATGTATTGGACTTAATAAGTGACGGGTGGAGCCCGCTATAGCTCCTCGATGCATCGGTAGGTCTCATGAGACAACTAGACATGGAATTGGCTGAGGCCCTTTCCCAATTTGATTTGTGATTTTGGCCGAGGCCTTAATCATTTTAGACGTCTTGGCCGAGGCCTTGACAAAATGTTTCAGAATGTCTGGCATTATACATTCCATCAGTATGAAAGTGGTTATTGATATTTCATGTGATTATTCAACCAGTATAATATCCATGTGAAGAAGTGAATGGCATTATCTCATTTTACTTTTGCCATATTATGTTTATGTTCAAGTTTAAAAGGCTTTTGTTTTAGTTAGACATTTCCTTAAATTTTTATGTTTATTTATGAAAGCTTCCGGAATATTGTTATCCTTACTGAGCATCTGAGCTCACCCCTTTCAATGTTTTAATATTTTCCAGGATGTGAAGAAGTATTTTATGAATGACCTGCAGGGATTGTGAGAAGAGGATATGAGTGTGGACTATGGAGACTTTTTTATTGTTGTTTTTCACTTTATTATGTAATGTAACGTTTACGAATGTATCTAGTGTTTCCAAGGATACTAAACTAATCGGTCTTTCGAGACTTGATCTTTTGTGATCATGTCAATGTTACGAAGTAATGCACCGACTCTGGGTAGCTGGGGTCGGGGCATTACAGTTGGTATCAGAGGCAGTTTAGTACTAACCTTGGTAGCTAGATTTAGATAAACTCTGATTAGAGCACATAGCCCGAAGATAGACTTTGAGGATTAGTATAGAAGAACTTCCTAGAATTTTGTTATTATAGAGATGTTATGAGTTTTACGAGCAATACATCCCTGTCTGGATACGAGCAAGTAGAGGCGGCTATGGAACAGATGTACCTAGGGGTAAAACCCGAAAACACCGCTTTGAGCTAGACTCGAACGGGAACTGGTGCACGACAACGGGCCTTGCTGCACTCTTGGTTACGACACTCCCGGGGGATATGCTTAGGATAATTCTCATTTTATTTACAAACCACTATGAAGGGTTACGAGTATATACTTCCTCAATGAAAACATTTCTTTTTATGATTATGGATTATATCCATAAATAGTTCAATTTATGTAAAGTGTTTTACAAGTATGGAATTATGTATTTTGATTCATAAACTAATCTAGTTTGTGCCATTGTTTAGAAATGGCGCCTAGTGGAAGGAATGGAAACCGTATCAATGCACGAACTCCGTGTAGGGATTGCCCTCCTGCTCAAGATAATTATTGTGGATCTGGAGATACAACTGGTGCTGATCAACTTATTACCATACTCGGACAACTCACTCAGGTTATGAATAATAACCTTACTCGTATGGAGCACCCTGATCCGCAACATGGAGGATCAATGTTAGACCGCCTCATGAGGCACCAACCACCAACATTCAATGGGAGTACAAATCCTATAGTAGTTGATCAATGGATAAATTCCTTAGAGAAAATATTCCATGCCTTGGGGAGTAGTGAAAGGGAGAAGGTTGTCATGGCAGTTTACCGCCTCACTGGAGATGCCGATCAGTGGTGGTCGCTGATTCAAAACACAAAGGAAGATGATGACGTATCGAATATGGAATGGAGTGAGTTCAAAGAGCTTTTTTTAGAAAAATACTTTCCTCGTGACCATCGAGCAGATATGGAAAGGCAATTTCTGAGTCTGAGGCAGAAGGAGGATGATAATGTCGCAAAGTATGAGGCTAACTTTACAAGGTTAGCGAGGCATTCTTCCGATTATATACGTAACCCAAGGAGTAATATTGATCATTTTTTTGATGGGTTAAAACCATTTCTCCGTCGAGCTTTAGTATCACAATCCTTCTCATCATACGAAGATATTGTCTCGTGTGCTATCAAGATAGAAAAGGAATTCTCTAAGTCTTATGACAACAAAGTAAAGCAAGAGAAGAAGAGAACGGTGGAAAAAGAGACAGATAAAGGGAAAAAGGGAAAGAAGGATTTTCCATTATGTGATAATTGTGGGAAGAATCACCCTGGTACTTGTCTAAAAGGAATGGGAGTTTGTTATAAATGTGGAGAAAAGGGTCACCAGGCTCGTGATTGCAAGGGAAAGAAAGAGGCTATCAAAGTTGAATGCTATAATTGTAGAGAAATGGGTCATTATGCAAATGAATGTCCTAAGCGTCAGGGAAACTTACCTCAGAAAAGGCCAAGGGATCAAGGACAATCTTATGTTGTTACTACAGTTGAAGCAGAATAACTAATGTATTGGTGCTTTTGGACTCATGGATTATATTTTGGTTATTAGAATAATGTGATATATATATATATAAGGATTGTACTGCAGTACTTGTTGATTTCATTAAGGTTTTAATATGATAAAGGTAGTTATATTTTTAGTATATGACAATAAGAGAAACTTTACTTTGTTTGGGGAATCTGATAAATTGATTTTGGAATAAAGAGACATTTTAGAGAAAGTCTGGACAAAGGTATTTTGGATAACTACAATGGCTGGAGTGGATTAAGTTGATCTTTGGATAGTATTGTTTAAGGTTAAAAAATTTATGAAGATTATTTTTGGAATATTATGATACTATAGTTTTAGGAAAAGGACAACCTGCAGGGTGGGGCATAACCCGTCGCGTCGGACAAAGCTGCAGGAATCAAACCCACAACCATAGTGCGACAAGCCTTTATTTCCTACCACTAGCCTACAGGAAGTCCCTGGTTATTACAAAATAGTTTTACTAATCTAAATGGTATGTGTTAACATTTGGAACCTTATACAATTAGGATAAATAGAATATTTTTGAGTTCCGTTACCATTTGGAGTAAAAGTTGGGTTTGTGGTAAACATTTATTAACGAATGAAAGTATACATAACAAGTATGTATATTCCCTTACGTTCTTAGTAAATCTCCTAAATAAATTCCTCAACATTATAAAATGTAACTTAAAACAAAAATGTTTTCGGTTAACTTTTCCAACTGGGGATTCAATGACCGTTTAACCAATCACTAGTTTGTGATTTTCTTGTGGTTAAACTTTCTCCTAATCCTGTTTTCTATAACTCCCCATCAGACCTTGATGGTTTGTTTCTCCTCCATATCCATATTTTCATAGAATCCTATAATGGGCTATATCGGGTGACCTTTGTACTTATCTTGATTTCTTTTAATGTTATATATTTATTAACCTTATTTCCGATGTGGGTTTTCCTCAAAGGTATTTTCTCTTTTCAACCTTTTATTTTCAAAGAAAAATTTCAAATTGCGAGGACGCAATTTATTGAAGGAGGGGAGAATGTAACACCCCGATCTTCCACGATACGCCTCTCTTTCAATAATGCAATATCTTGCATTGTACGCAAGTTCGAGTTCTAACACACCGCAACTAATCAAAGTAGCCGTTATGAATAGTAATAACCACCTTTTAAATTTATAGAAATTTTATATTTCAAAATGAACTTCATTTTTGAATTCCTAATATTGAAATTAGCCTATGTTGAATTTTTTTGTAATTTTCCGAGAACTCCCAAATTTTTATGAATAGTGAAAAATACTTAAAACAACTTTTTTAATCAAAATAATTTATAGTGATAAGTTATACTATTTAGTGGTTTTAAGGTATAATTAGAATATATTTTTACCATTTTATCCAATGGTGGTCATTAAAATTAATTTAACATTGAAATTGGACATAAACAATTGCCAATCTTTTGATATAAATTGTTTCTTAAAAACACGCTATTTGTCGTAACAGTGGGAATTAATTATAAAATTAATTAATTCAACTTATATGTTTGGAATTTTGTAAAATAGACATCATTTTTGAATTCGGAATATCAATTATATCTTAGGGTGAAATTTTGGCATTGTTCTGAAAAACTTCAATTTTTGATGAATAGTGAAACCACTAAGTGGTAGTTAAATAACTGATTTTTCGTTTAAATGAAATATTACCACTTCTGTGATTTGATTTTCAAAAATCATACATACATGATTGTCATTTAGAAGTAAAATGTGGTTCAATGAGATTAAAATAATTTTTTGGTGAATAGTAACTTTTAAGTTCTTAATCGCGATTAGAGGTAATTAGTGTAGTTTAAGGTAAAAACAATGTTTTAATAATATGATATGAGCTTGACACTTGTCCTAATCCTATTGGATGAGTCATGGCCGACCAAGACAACCCATGGGTCAACTTGGGGACCCCATGGAGCCACTTGAGTTGGAAAATGACATTAATATATATTTATTTAATGTTAAAATTAAATTGACACAAACATGAGTTGTTTTACTAAAACAGTTTTTAAGTGGGGTTACAGAAGTCCAAATTTTGATTATAAATATTAATTAGAAATCTAAAAAGATTTACTACATCATAGTATTTTTTTTATAATTTTTAGACATTAAATAAATTAAATTATTTGTGACATCATGATGATGCAGTGATGACCTCATTATTTAACGATTTAAATAAAATGGAAAGATAATGTAAAATACAAAGTGTACACTTGTCAAAAATCTATTGGATGAGTAGATTTAGAACCCTTATCATCTTATCCTCGAATTATATAAGTGTGGGACCTCTAAAATCCGAAACTAATTTTATAATAAAGTGACTTTTCTTTACTTTCCAAGAGTTCCCCTCCTCTCCACTTATAAAAGGCCCCCACCTCTCCCACCTTATTCACACCTTCAAGACATTTGGCTCGGCCAACCTCTGACCAAATACTCTCCCAACTTCCCTCCCTTACTCCTAGAAGCCTCAATTTGGGCATAACTCTTCTCAAGGAATCCTTTGGCTCAAATCAAAAAGAGTTACCCGATTTTGAGGTAATGTCTTCTCTAATGTTGTTTTGTTTTATTTTTCTTCTCCAACCCCCTAAACTCTTTTTATTAATTTCTTTTGTAACAACACCAGTATACTAAATATACTAGGATGTTGTTATAAGAAGGATTCGAACTACACTTACACACACCTACATCTAATGGTTAAAGAACATACGGTTTCTGTGGATGGCGAATTTCTGCCTCACGAAACGATGATTGTTCAACACTCATATAACACCTTCAAAGGTGGCCATTAAGATATCACTATATTTATATATGATATAAAATATGTTTATGTTTTACTTATGCTTCTGTATTTCTCATTTATGGCATACTTTATGATTTCCATTATGGGTAAAACACGATAATTTCATTTTAGGAAGTGCGGACTACCGCCCCCTCAAAGTGATTTGAATCGTCAATGCCATACGTGGGATGTATAAAGGATGGATTAAATGGTATTATACACTATATTATACTGTAATTATATTATAAATTTATATCATTATGATTTCATTCCATTAAATATGAAATAGAAATGAAAGTAGCGTTCATGCGTACGTACGGCTTACCGTCTCCATGAACAATGCATTTCATTTCTTACCTCTAAATGTTACGTGACATTATCAATGAATGTATATACTGTATATATGATATATATGATATCTAAATCATGAATATAATTCTGAATATAATGGATATTTCACCACATGAACAACTTGTAATTATAAGAAGTTTATTTTTGACTCAAGTACCAAAGATCGACAAAACGACCGTTATTAACTTAAATAATTAAATAATGTTCATAACATGGTAATAAGGGATATAAAAGGAATAATGAACATGGAAAAGGTTCTTAAGTAAATAGAAATTAACTCTAGTTTATTATTCAGGAGGTTAAAGAACGGTCGAGTAAGGACAAGATGCAAGGTAAGGGAACTTCTTAACCCAACTTCCATTCTTTGGGTTAATCTCCTACTTTCAAATTATGTCATGATATTATTATGTCCTATTTTATATTTTTACGTTCTTTATGTGTACCTATAGTGAATACACATAATAGATCTATTTTATTTTAAAAATGATCTTTTTAAGGACTTCGTCTCAATCTCCTTTCATTGAGGCATATTTGGTTTTATACACAACTTTCTTTTATACGGTGTATAAACCGCTTTGACTTTTACGTTTATTCAAAAGGAATCTTTTTTATACGAAGCGTTTTGATAAATGACAAAAGGGAATGTTTTTCTTTCCATAATTATGCGGCGACAAAGACTTCTCCACCGCCGTGACCATTATTTGAGTTTCGTCTTCCTCTACAAGCCATCATTTTTTTTAATGAAAAATAAATACAAAGTTTTAACTTTCTTTTATTTTGGTATTCAAAATGGTTTTGAAAGCGTTTTTATTATATCAATGTGTTGTATTGATATCTTGTGATTGAAATGTAGAAATGTTATGTTTCCTTTATGCAAGTTTTATGTGAGATGATTATGTTATGGTTTATGATATGTTTAAACCTATTCATATGAGGAATGTATTGGACTTAATAAGTGACGGGTGGAGCCCGCTATAACTCCTTGATGCATCGGTAGGTCTCATGAGACAACTAGACGTGGAATTGGCCGAGGCCCTTTCTCAATTTGATTTGTGATTTTGGCCGAGGCCTTAATCATTTTAGACGTCTTGGCCGAGGCCTTGACAAAATGTTTCAGAATGTCTGGCATTATACATTCCATCATTATGAAAGTGGTTATTGATATTTCATGTGATTATTCAACCAGTAGAATATCCATGTGAAGAAGTGAATGGCATTATCTCATTTTACTTTTGCCATATTATGTTGATGTTCATGTTTAAAAGGATTTTGTTTTAGTTATACATTGCCTTAAATTTTTATGTTTATTTATGAAAGCTTCCGCAATATTGTTATCCTTACTGAGCATCTGAGCTCACCCCTTTCAATGTTTTAATATTTTCCAGGATGTGAAGAAGTATTTTATGAATGACCTGCTGGGATTGTGAGAAGAGGATATGAGTGTGGACTATGGTGACTTTGTTATTGTTGTTTTTCACTTTATGATGTAATGTAACGTTTACGAATGTATCTAGTGTTTCCAAGGCTACTAAACTAATCGGTCTTTCGAGACTTGATCTTTTGTGATCATGCCAATGTTACGAAGTAATGCACCGACTCTGGGTAGCTGGGGTCAGGGCGTTACAGTTGGTATCAGAGGCAGTTTAGTACTAACCTTGGAAGCTAGATTTAGATAAACTCTGATTAGAGCACATAGCCCGAAGATAGACTTTGAGGATTAGTATAGAAGAACTTCCTAGAATTTTGGTATTATAGAGATGTTATGAGTTTTCCGAGAAATACATCCCTGTCTGGATACGAGCAAGTAGAGGCGGCTCTGGCACAGATGTACCTAGGGGTAAAACCCGAAAACACCGCTTTGAGCTAGACTCGAACGGGAACTAGTGCACGACAACGAGCCTTGCTGCACTCTTGGTTACGACACTCCCGGGGGATATGCTTAGGATAATTCTCATTTTATTTACAAACCACTATGAAGGGTTAAGAGTATATACTTTCTCAAAGAAAACATTTCTTTTTATGATTATGGATTATATCCATAAATAGTTCAATTTATGTAAAGTGTTTTACAAGTATGGAATTATGTATTTCGATTCATAAACAAATCTAGTTTATGCCATTGTTTAGAAATGGCGCCTAGTGGAAGGAATGGAAACCGTATCAATGCACGAACTCCGTGTAGGGATTTCCCTCCTGCTCAAGATAATTATTGTGGATCTGGAGATACAACTGGTGCTGATCAACTTATTACCATACTGGGACAACTCACTCAGGTTATGAATAATAACCTTACTCATATGGAGCACCCTGATCCGCAACGTGGAGGATCAATGTTAGACCGCTTCATGAGGCAACAACCACCAACCTTCAATGGGAGTACAAATCCTATAGTAGCTGAGCAATGGATAAATTCCTTAGAGAAAATATTCCATGCCTTGGGGAGTAGTGAAAGGGAGAAGGTTGTCATGGCAGTTTACCGTCTCACTGGAGATGTCGATCAGTGGTGGTCGCTGATTCAAAACACAAAGGAAGATGATGACGTATCGAATATGGAATGGATGGAGTTCAAAGAGATTTTCTTAGAAAAATACTTTCCTCGTGACCATCGAACAGATATGGAAAGTCAATTTCTGAGTCTGAGGCAGAAGGAGGATGATAATGTCGCAATGTATGAGGCTAACTTTACAAGGATAGAGAGGCATGCTTCCGATTATATACGTAACCCAAGGAGTAAGATTGATCGTTTCTTTGATGGGTTAAAACCATTTCTCCGTCGAGCTTTAGTATCACAATCCTTCTCATCATACGAAGATATTGTCTCGTGTGCAATCAAGATAGAAAAGGAATTCTCTAAGTCTTATGACAACAAAGTAAAGCAAGAGAAGAAGAGAACGGTGGAACAAGAGACAGATAAAGGGAAAAAGGGAAAGAAGGATTTTCCATTATGTGATAATTGTGGGAAGAATCACCCTGGTACTTGTCTAAAAGGAATGGGAGTTTGTTATAAATGTGGAGAAAAGGGTCACCAGGCTCGTGATTGCAAGGGAAAGAAAGAGGCTATCAAAGTTGAATGCTATAATTGTAGAGAAATGGGTTATTATGCAAATGAATGTCCTAAGCGTCAGGGAAACTTACCTCAGAAAAGGCCAAGGGATCAAGGACAATCTTATGCTGTTACTACAGTTGAAGCAGAATAACTAATGTATTGGTGATTTTGGACTCATGGATTATATTTTGGTTACTAGAATAATGTGATATATATATATATAAGGATTGTACTGCAGTACTTGTTGATTTCAGTAAGGTTTTAATATGATAAAGGTAATTATATTTTTAGTATATGACAATAAGAGAAACTTTACTTTGTTTGGGGAATCTGATAAATTGATTTTGGAATAAAGAGACATTTTAGAGAAAGTCTGGACAAAGGTATTTTGGATAACTACAATGGTTGGAGTGGATTAAGTTGATCTTTGGATAGTATTGTTTAAGGTTAAAAATTTAATGAAGATTATTTTTGGAATATTATGATACTATAGTTTTAGGAAAAGGACAACCTGCAGGGTGGGACATAACCCGTCGCGTCGGACAAAGCTGCAGGAATCGAACCCACAACCATAGTGCGACAAGTCTTTATTTCCTACCACTAGCCTACAGGAAGTCCCTAGTTATTACAAAATAGTTTTACTAATCTAAATGGTATGTGTTAACATTTGGAACCCTATACAATTAGGATAAATAGAATATTTTTGAGTTCAGTTACCATTTGGAGTAAAAGTTGGGTTTGTGGTAAAAATTTATTAACGAATGAAAGTATACATAACAAGTATGTATATTCCCTTACATTCTTATTAAATCTCCTAAATAAATTCCTCAACATTATAAAAGGTAACTTAAAACAAAAATGTTGTCAGTTAACTTTTCCAACTGGGGATTCAATGACCGTTTAACCAATCACAAGTTTGTGATTTTCTTGTGGTTAAAATTTCTCCTAATCCTGTTTTCTATAACTCCCCATCAGACCTTGATGGTTTGTTTCTCCTCCATATCCATATTTTCATAGAATCCTATAATGGGCTATATCGGGTGACCTTTGTACTTATCTTGCTTTCTTTTAATGTTATATGTTTATTAACCTTATTTTCGATGTGGGTTTTCCTCAAAGGTATTTTCTCTTTTCAACCTTTTATTTTCAAAGAAAAATTTCAAATTGCGAGGACACAATTTATTGAAGGAGGGGAGAATGTAACACCCCGAGCTTCCACGATACGCCTCTCTTTCAATAATGCAATAGCTTGCATTGTACGCAAGTTCAAGTTCTAACACACCGCAACTAATCAAAGTAGCCGTTATGAATAGTAATAACCACCTTTTAAATTTATAGAAATTTTATATTTCAAAATGGACTTCATTTTTGTATTCCTAATATTGAAATTAGCCTATGTTGAATTTTTTTGTAATTTTCTGAGAACTCCCAAATTTTTATGAATATTGAAAAATACTTAAAACAACTTTTTTAATCAAAATAATTTATAGTGATAAGTTATACTATTTAGTGGTTTTAAGGTATAATTAGAATATATTTTTACCATTTTATCCAATGGTGGTCATTAGAATTAATTTAACATTGAAATTGGACATAAACAATTGCCAATCTTTTGATATAAATTGTTTCTTAAAAACACGCTATTTGTCGTAACAGCGGGAATTAATTATAAAATTAATTAATGCAACTTATATGTTTGGAATTTTGTAAAATAGACATCATTTTTGAATTCGGAATATCAATTATATCTTAGGGTGAAATTTTGGCATTGTTCTGAAAAACTTCAATTTTTGATGAATAGTGAAACCACTAAGTGGTAGTTAAATAACTGATTTTTCGTTTAAATAAAATATTACCACTTCTGTGATTTGATTTTCAAAAATCAGACATACATGATTTTCATTAAGAAGTAAAATTTGGTTCAATGAGATTAAAATAATTTTTTGGTGAATAGTAACTTTTAAGTTCTTAATCGCGATTAGAGGTAATTAGTGTAGTTTAAGGTAAAAAAATGCTTTAATAATATGATATGAGCTTGACACTTGTCCTACTCCTATTGGATGAGTCATGGCCGACCAAGACAACCCATGGGTCAACTTGGGGACCCCATGGAGCCACTTTAGTTGGAAAATGACATTAATATATATTTATTTAATGTTAAAATTAAATTGACACAAACATGAGTTGTTTTACTAAAACAGTTTTTAAGTGGGGTTACACAAGTCCAAATTTTGATTATAAATATTCATTAGAAATCTAAAAAGATTTCCTACATCATAGTATTTTTTTATAATTTTTAGACATTATATAAATTAAATTATTTATGACATCATGATGATGCAGTGATGACCTCATTATTTAATGATTTAAATAAAATGGAAAGATAATGTAAAATCCAAAGTGTACACTTGTCAAAAATCTATTGGATGAGTAGATTTCTCATCTTATCCTCGAATTATATAAGTGTGGGACCTCTAAAATCCGAAACTCATTTTATAATAAAGTGAATTTTCTTTACTTTCCAAGAGTTCCCCTCCTCTCCACTTATAAAAGGCCCCCACCTCTCCCACCTTATTCACACCTTCAAGCCATTTCGCTCGGCCAACCTCTAACCAAATACTCTCCCAACATCCCTCCCTTACTCCTAGAAGCCTCACTTTGGGCAGAACTCTTCTCAAGGAAGCCTTTGGCTCAAATCAAAAAGAGTTACCCGATTTTGAGGTAATGTCTTCTCTAATGTTGTTTTGTTTTATTTTTCTTCTCCAACCCCCTAAACTCTTTTTATTAATTTATTTTGTAACAACACCAGTATCCTCAATATACTAGGATGTTTTTATAAGAAGGATTCGAACTACACTTACACACACCTACATCTAATGGTTAAAGAACATACGGTTTCTGTGGATGGCGAATTTTTGCCTCACGAAACGATGATTGTTCAACACTCATATAACACCTTCAAAGGTGGCCATTAAGATGTCACTATATTTATATATGATATAAAATATGTTTATGTTTTACTTATGCTTCTGTATTTCTTATTTAGGGAATACTTTATGATTTCCATTATGGGTAAAACACGATAATTTCATTTTAGGAAGTGCGGACTACCGCCCCCTCAAAGTGATTTGAATCGTTAATGCCATATGTGGGATGTATAAAGGATGGATTAAATGGTATTATACACTATATTATACTGTAATTATATTATAAATTTATATCATTATGATTTCATTCCATTAAATATGAAATAGAAATGAAAGTAGCGTTCATGCGTACGTACGGCTTACCGTCTCCATGAACGGTGCATTTCATTTCTTACCTCTAAATGTTACGTGACATTATGAATGAATGTATATACTATATATATGATATATATGATATCTACATCATGATATATAATTCTGGATATAAAGGATATTTCACCACATGAACAACTTGTAATTATAAGAAGTTTATTTTTGACTCAAGTACCAAAGATCGACAAAACGACCATTATTAACTTAAATAATTAAATAATGTTCATAACATGGTAATAAGGGATATAAAAGGAATAATGAACATGGAAAAGGTTCTTAAGTAAATAGATATTAACTCTAGTTTATTATTCAGGAGGTTAAAGAACGGTCGAGTAAGGACAAGACGCAGGGTAAGGGAACTTCTTACCCAACTTCCATTCTTTGGGTCAATATCCTACTTTCAAATTATGTCATGATATTATTGTGTCCTATTTTATATTTTTACGTTCTTTATGTGTACCTATAGTGAATACACATAATAGATCTATTTTATTTTAAAAATGATCTTTTTAAGGACTTCGTCTCAATCTCCTTTCATTGAGGCATATTTGGTTTTATACACAACTTTCTTTTATACGGTGTATAAACCGCTTTGACTTTTACGTTTATTCAAAAGGAATCTTTTTTATATGAAGCGTTTTGATAAACGACAAAAGGGAATGTTTTTCTTTCCGTACTTATGCGGCGACAACGACTTCTCCACCGCCGTGACCATTATTTGAGTTTCGTCTTCCTCTACAAGCCATCATTTTTTTTAATGAAAAATAAATACAAAGTTTTAACTTTCTTTTATTTTGGTATTCAAAATGGTTTTGAAAGCATTTTTATTATATCAATGTGTTGTATTGATATCTTGTGATTGAAATGTGGAAATGTTATGTTTCCTTTATGCATGTTTTATGTGAGACGATTATGTTATGGTTTATGATATGTTTAAACCTATTCATATGATGAATGTATTGGACTTAATAAGAGACGGGTGGAGCCCGCTATAGCTCCTCGATGCACCGGTAGGTCTCATGAGACAACTAGATGTGGAATTGGCTGAGGCCCTTTCCCAATTTGATTTTTGATTTTGGCCGAGGCCTTAATCATTTTAGACGTCTTGGCCGAGGCCTTGACAAAATGTTTCAGAAAGTCTGGAATTATACATTCCATCATTATGAAAGTGGTTATTGATATTTCATGTGATTATTCAACCAGTAGAATATCCATGTGAAGAAGTTAATGGAATTATCTCATTTTACTTTTGCCATATTATGTTGATGTTCAAGTTTAAAAGGATTTTGTTTTAGTTATACATTGCCTTAAATTTTTATGTTTATTTATGAAAGCTTCCGCAATATTGTTATCCTTACTGAGCATCTGAGCTCACCCCTTTCAATGTTTTAATATTTTCCAGGATGTGAAAAAGTATTTTATGAATGACCTGCAGGGATTGTGAGAAGAGGATATGAGTGTGGACTATGGAGACTTTGTTATTGTTGTTTTTCACTTTATGATGTAATGTAACGTTTATGAATGTATCTAGTGTTTCCAAGGCTACTAAACTAATCGGTCTTTCGAGACTTGATCTTTTGTGATCATGCCAATGTTACGAAGTAATGCACCGACTCTGGGTAGCTGGGGTCGGGGCGTTACAAATACCAAGTTAATAATAAACTATTTTATACATTAATGATAGCTTTCACTATATGATACACAATGGTGAGCATGCACTACATGCATCACCAACATGTCTAGCGATACATGCATTACTGAGTTTAACCGAAAAAATATATAATTTTGAAATATTTATATTTAACATAACAAGATATAACCTAACGTTTATGAATATTAATAAATTAATTTTATAAATATCTGGTTTAAACTAAATATAAAATCAATTTATTGGCTAAAATTTATTAGAAAATAATATAATAATCAATTGAACATAAATAAAATATTATTATCAAAAATATTTTTATACTCACAATGATATTTCATCCTAATATATTAAATTAATAATAAATAGAGAATTAAATTAAAAAGAAATATATGTTATATTTTGAACAAAATATTTTTGATATTCATCAAATATATTTTATTAGTATAAGATAAGAAAAAACGCAATATTTTGTATAAAAAGAAATATTTTTAAAAATTGACTTTTAGCACCTTTTAATGAAGAAACTGCATTAAATATAATTTTTAGAAGTTTTATAAATATTATATGTCCATATAAACATCATTTTTTAAATTGAAACATAAAAATTATCTTATGGCGAGTTTATGTTATTTTTCTATGACGATTCATTATTAAATGTATAATGAAAAAATAAGGAATTTGAATTCAAACATCATTTTCATCTAATTTATTTTTAGCATTATGTTATATTTTAATTTGTATTTAAATTAATATTATTTTAAATATTTAACAATTAATCCAATTTAGTATATTTTATTCAATTTTATATTAAAATTTAATATAAAAACATAGAAATTTAATGTTTTTACTTTCAAAAACCCACATTTTCGTCCTATCTATGTGATTAATTATATTTTAATTTCCTTCAATTTTGTGCCTGGAATTTTGAGAAATGAATTAAATAATTTGAATTATTATAATATATAATTTATAAGAAGGTCATATTATTTTTTAGTAAAAATTATTGGGAATGTAATCAAAATTAATTACAATGATTAAAATGAAAGAATGATTAACAAGGGAATAAACCATAAACATAAGGGACCAAATGATCTAGATACTTGTAAAAAACAAATTTGGTGGCCATGGATCGACAAAGAATATTATATAATTGAGTTTGGTTGTTTTTATGTCTTTTTTAGGTAAAAACGTTGTTATAACTAACTTGTTTTCAAAAAATACCAAGTGAGTCGTTTACCTCCCTTATAAAAGGCCTCACCATATCCCACTTACTCACAATTCTCAATCCACATTGGATTAGCCCAGATCTGACAAATACAAATAAAAAAATCCCTACCTTCCTCATGGATTCCCATGTATCTAATGAAAGCTATCCAAAGTATCCCTTTGGTGAAAACTAAATGGACTTACCCAAATAATAGGTTATATCCTTCCTTAAGCTCCATTATCTTATTTTCATTCACCAACACCTACACTCTCATTATTCTATCCTTATAAAAAGTGGTATCCTAAATACACTTATATGTTGTTATGATTAGGGTTATGACTACTAATACAGAAAATATGAAATCAATTTTTCATCCTTGCTCAAAGTGAACAATGTTATAATAGACTAATATGTATAAGGAATAATGGTGTAACAGACTAAGAGTCATGCGAAAAATAAAGTGAATATTACCTGAAGCATAACATTAAGATGAAATTGTTAACAAGTCAGTATTATAAAGTCATAATCAAACAATATATGGTGTTATATATTATAATATGGTTTTTTATAGATAAATAATAAACTTAAATTTTTTATATAGGATTTTTTTATGAGTAAAATGAGAGTTAAGACACAAGGTAAGATAATTACGTCTCCATTTTTATTTCCTTGAGATACATGCTTTATTCCCAACTCAATCCTTTTGTGTGGTGTGTATAATTACCATGGATTTATTATATGATTTCAATAATTAAATTCATGTGTATTGACCTAAAATTTGAAAATATTTCTTTCATGGGTTTTATGTTTCAAAAGATACAAAATTTGTAATGTAACTTTGTCTTAATTTTCCTTCTTTAAGACACGTTATTTTTTATGAACCTATATTTTTTCATGAGTGTAAATACAAAATTTGAAAATTTATATCATGAAAATAATTATTTTCCTGATATTTTAATCTTCAATTGATTTCATTTTCCTAAATGGGTAGTAAGGTTCATAGTTACCATGTGGTAAAATTTTATTGAAACAATCCCATCGTTTTTCGATATTAATTATGATTATGAATACTTTAATGAAATATTATGATCCATATATCAAGAAAAATGATTAATTTTATTTTAATCTCTTTATTAATGATATTTTAATGTATTGGTACCATTTTTCCACTATTTGGAACATAATATTGTTTAGAAAGTGTTTTTCATAAAGCCCAACTTTTCCCCATCTTCGGTCATAAATTTTTGTTTTTTCAATGCAATTTTTCAAAAAAATAAATGTTCATAAAGTATAATTATATTATAAAATGATATTTAAAGATATTTCAACCCATTATTTACATTTTTTTCAAGGAATCTTATTTTCATTTTTTGTTCAAGGAACATTTCTAGACTTTTTATAGTGAAAAAGTAATATATGTCATGTATGGATTTACCCACCATCATGGACATTATTTCCATGAATCTTACTTTATGAGATTAAATTGTTATTTTTTACAACAAAATGTTTTCCTAAAATTATATAAATTCATTAATTTAAATTTTTTTTCAATTAAACAGGATTTCAAAAATTGATTACTATATAAAGTATCATAAATGATTTAAAATATTACATTAAATTTTTTCAACATATTTGAAACGAAAATGGTTTAAAAAATGGTTTCAAGATTCAATTATAGGTTTTAATGGAAAATTTATTTAATTTTTTTCAATATTCTTTTGAAAATTTTAATGGAAAATGGTTTTCAAAAGTTTTCAAGGTTAATTTCATATGTTTTCAAGTAAAATGGTTTTCAGAATGTTTTTATTAATATTTTATAGTATTTCAAGGAAAATAGTTTTCCAAATGTGTTCAATTTTATTTTATATGTCTTCAAGGAAACTGTTTTTCAAAATATTGTCAATCTCTACTGAAATTTTTTTATGGAAAATGTATTTCAATATGTTCTTAAAATTGTTATATATGTTCTCAAAAAGAAAAGATTTTCTAAATTTCATTTATTCTCCATTATGGGTTTTCAAGGATATCATTAAAGAAAATGGTTTTCAAAATGTTATATTTACTATAAATAATTTATCAAACAATAATGTATATTTTAATTGAGGAAATGGTTTTAAAAGCTCCCTTAAAATTATTTTCCATATAATATGATATCTGTTGGAGTTACTCATGCATTTTGGAAAATGATCCAAAGGTTCCATTCATATTCTTTTTCTGAATGGATTATGTTTTGATGGAATGATGTTTTGGAAAAATCATTTCTCTTTTAAGGGTTATATATTTATGACACTGGTTCGTCTTAAATGCAGTATTTTATTTTGAATAATTTTTTTCTTCAAGGGGTTATTGCATAACACATGATTATAAAACTCTCTTCCATTCACATATTATTATAGGATGAAATGATTATGAAACCACTATATTCCCCTTATGTTATTTTGGGATTAAATTTTTATGATAACCATTTGATTTACTAGGATATGATGTGATGTTTGTGAAACCAATATATTTTTATGGGTCAAGGTTTGATGGATATATTATTTTCTTGTAAAATATTTTTATATGTTTTTATTATATGATATGTGGGAAAAATATCTACCTTAAACTCATTGGGTAACAATACATGATTTTATATCTCAAGAGGATTCATAAGAGGTAATACCAATCCAAAAACGATAGGGTACATGGGATCACCTCCCAAGCCCAAAATAAGATGGAATCTTATGCTTGAATGAAGAGGGTATTGGGGTGGAAATCCTGAGGTGAAAAAAGATGGTACATGGGAGGGAATTCCAATCCCAAAGCAGGTACATGGTTTTTTTACACAATCCTAATTGTTTTTGAATTTATTTTTTGGTATCCTTAACATATGGTTTTATATGTTTATCTGTATACCAAGTATTTCTTCTCTTACTCTTATTATATAATTGTGCTATTATTTCCTTCTTGATTCATGTATTATAAACTCCCAATATTTATTCCATGATTCAATTATATGATCATTGATATGTATGGTCTGATATTTTAATGTCATGAACATTTCCTCATTCCTTTATGATAATGTTTTGGCTTATGTAACTCCATTTTTTAACCACACTAATCATCTGATCTCACCCATTTTATGTTTCCTTCCCTAAGATATGAATATATGTATTAATTATGGTGTGTGTTATAAGGATAGTAGTCATTAATATCCTAGTAGGATATAATGTATCTATCTAATGTGTCAATGTTTATATTTCCATATTTCCATTGTCAGCAAATGAATATGGTCTTTTGGTGTCTTATTGTATAATGTGTTCTGAATTCCTCAAAATTTATGTATTGTATTTTTATATTAAGTCATGTTCTTTATAGTTAATATGAAAGGAAGGTTTATGAAACCTTTGGAAACTAGTATGAGAAAAATTTATTTTTATCACTTTGTATATATCTATGTATATGTACAGTGATGTCTGTAAGGATAAGTGTAAGGATGAATTATCATTTAAGAAAATTTTAAGGAATTTTTATAAAGTATAAAGTGATTATTGTCCAAGAAATACATGTTTTTCTTTAAATTACAAGTAGATGTGTCTCTAGACCATATATAACTAGGGTTAATAACTACAACATGTTATGTCAAGCCTAAACTATAATAACCAGGTACACGAAAATGGGATTTGTTGCACAACAAGTTTGAAACTCTCAAGGGATATGGTTTAGAAATTTGAAAATCGTTACAAAAAATCCAGAATGATTTGAATAGAATGGGACTATGAATAACCTTGGATAAAAATAATTTTCTATTGATGAAAATGTAGGTGTCATGGTTTTGATATCTAATAAGTAAATTTTCATGATCATGTGGTTGTCTTCGATGTTATTTATTTCCCACCCAATGCTTTCTAGTTTTAGTCAATGGAAAGAACAAGAAGGAAAATTCTTAACATTCCATGTTTCATATGTGGAATGTTTTTTACTTATTAATTTTTTTCCCATGTTTAAATATCATAATGAGAATGAGGAAGGTGGTATGGGTATTGGTTATACTTCTGAAGAGAAAGAGACAAAAAACACCATGTGAAAGGTATGTTATTTTTCATCTGACACAGTTTACATGAAACATAAAAATCATGATTAGATTGCGGTTCATGGACCTTAACACTTGATTAATATTTCATTTTATAGGAATTATATTTTAAGGAATATGTTTGATGAAGCTTGATTAATTGTTAAATAATAATGTTTAATGAATTTAGTATTTATGTTATGGATTTCCACGATTATGAATCATGAATTATATAAATATTTTCAGTATAGTTTTTCCTTATGTATTGAATAGGATATGTTTATTGGTGATTAAGACTTAGAAATGTGATATATTTGTGAAGGTAAGGTAACCCTTAATGGGATAATTATGTTGAGAAACATTTTTTAGCTTGTATGAAGAGATGATTTATTTGGATAAAGTTAATTCAATTGTATCAATTTCCTTAAAACAAATTATGAATTTTTTGTAAATTTAGTGTATAACAACATGGATGAATTTTAATAATTATTTCGTTTATGGAATATATCCCTTAATCATTGGAATAAGGGAGCATGCATATTTTCAAAAAGGATTTATCATAATTAAGGTTTTTACTATGTTTCATGACAATATGTGATGAGGATATTCACATGTTTGGAATGAAACAACCATGAGATACATTGTGGTATGTAAAGGATCAATGTTAATCTTTTTTTATGAAATTCTTTATAATTATTTCGATTTTTATCATTTTGAAGGTTTAAAAAGGTTAACCTTTTAAAGAAATATTATGGTGCATTTCATATGAGTTTTGGGATATTAATGTATTATCTCGCCCTATGAGGATTTATTCATATTGGATAACTTGTTCTAAAAATAGTTTGTTGGTGATAACAGATGAAAATGTTATGGAATATGGTGGATCTCATGATATTATTATAATTCAGGAATGAAAATTTCACCTTTTTTTTAGAGAAAGAGTTAAAGCAGATCAATGAAAAAAATGGGTTAGGTTGTCCTAAAATAATGAAAGTATATATTTTCATTGAAATTATTCAACTAGAGGAAAATGATCATGATATAATTCATAATACATTAATTGTTTTGGAACCGACGGCCTTTTAAATCGTCATAGATTTATGAATATGATGCCCTCAACTTTCCATTTCCTATACACTTGATTATGATTGATTACCTTAATCAATCCCTAATAATACTTACTTGTTTCCTCAAATCCATTGTTTTCACTTTCCACCTATGTTGTTTTACATGGAAACCCAGTTATATGTTACTTTGGGTAACTGTTATGTTTCAGCATTCCATTTTAAAGGAATTTTTAGGATCCCTTTTTATGAGATTGGTTTTAATGAAAGTATCTTTCAAGTATTAAACCATTAATTATCTAGAAAAAAATCGTGGTTGAAATTAATTTTATTGGGGGTAGAATGTAACACCCCATGATTTTTTGAATTTTTTTCAATTTAATTTAATATTTTAGATATTATCATTTTAGGTAACACTAATAATACTATGTTTTTAGTATATTAAAGTATTTCATTTTTATTGTGTTATAAAAATACCAAGATAATTGTACAATATATTAAACATAAGGGATAAATTCTTGTACACAATAAAACATGGTGAGATTGTGCTACACAAAACACTAACTTGGCTTGTGATACTCGTATTACTGAGTTTTACCAAAAACCTCCATATAATTAAAATATTTGTATTTATAATAAAAAGATATAAAATTGAGGTTATGAATCATATTAACAAACTTATGAACATATTTTATTTGAAAAAAACAAAAAATGAATTATTTGTTTAAAAAATTATTAGAAATTGAGATAAGAATAAATTGAACATAGAGAAAATATTTTTATAGAAAGGTATTTATAAACTCACAATGTTGTTTGATCATAATAAATAAAATTAATTAGAATTAGAGAATGATATTATTTAAATATATATGCTAAAGTTTCAATGAAATATGTTGGAAATTAATCCAATAAAGTTGATAATCATAAGATAAGAATAAAATCAATATTTCACATAAAAACTAGTATTTTTACAAAGACACTTTTACTGACTTTAAATGGATAACATATTTTAAACCCAATTATTAAAATTTTATAAATATTATATGTAAAAATAAACTTAATATTTAAAATTTAAACATAAAAATTAATTAGGGTTAATTTTTTTATGTTATATGAATTTTTATTTTTAAATGAGTTTTGGAAAATACTAAATTTTAATTCAAAACTACCTTTTCTACTAATATATATACATTTATAATTTTTTTATATGTAAAATTATATTAATGATATATAGATTAATCCAATATTGGTATTTAGAGTCCATATCACATTGAAATTTAATATAAAAACATAGTAAATATTAGAACGTTTTTTCTTTAAAAATCTGCATTGTCATCCCATTTGTGGGATTAATTTTAAATTAATTTCTGCCACCTAAGTGTTTTAATTTGAAAAAATGGATTCCATGTTTTGATTCAGAATGATTTATAATTTATAATAATGTGAATTTAGTTTTTTACCAAAAATCATAGTGAATGCAATTAAAATTATTTACAATGATTCAAGTAAAATTATGCTTAATAAGGGAATAAACCATAATATTAAGGAAATATATGACCTATATACTTATCCAAAACCCATTTTATGGATATTATTTGGAAATAATCTTAAAATTATCTATTTTTGTTTGTTTTGTATTATTAATATCAGCTAAAAACGTGGTTACACCTAACTTGTTTTTAAAAATACCAAGTGAGTCATTTCCCTCCCTACAAAAGACCACCACCTCTCTCGATTTCATAAAAATATAAAACCACTTAGGTTAAGAAAATATATGCCCAATAAATTTCCCAAAATCCCACCCTTTTTCCTTTATGTTTCCGTTTTTCATAAATCAATAAAAGGAATCCCATTGGTGAAAACCAAAAGGTGTTACTCAAAAAGGAGGTAATATCCTTCCTCAAACTCATTTAGATTATTTTGATTCTCCACACTTACACACTCCTTATTAATTGATTATAAAACAAATATAGGATCTTAAATATAATAATATTTTGTTATACTATTATTTCAACCTAAATTTACATGCACGTCCATATAATGGACAATGAATATGTTTCTTATGTCAACGGCGAACTACCACCTCACGAAATGATGGTTGTTCAATTTTTCTTTAAAACCATCCATGATTAGGAATTATGATTGGAAAACTATTTATTTATGACCTATATAATTTATATTATGCATTTAAGCCTATTTAATTCTTTTACAACACATATCTTTATACATTCCATTTTCTGCAAATATTATAACTTCGTTTGATGGTGTATGGACTACCACCCCCTCAAAGCGATGTGATTCATTCACACACTACATGAAATTTATTAAGGACGTATTAAGTGAAATTATATGATATATATATATATAATAATTCTTATTGAATGAAAATACATACATATATACAAATATATTATTTTATTTCTTTTTTTCAATATGATAATTAAATAGAAACAATATTCATGCATTTATATGACCTACCATCTACATGAACATTGTATTCCATTTCAAAAATATATATTTTAATGATTATTACAGTAATAATATAGTAAATAAAAATGATATTTATTTCACGATTTAAATTCTGTAAATCATTATATATGTATAAGGGCCAAAGATATAAAAAATTAAGACACATGATAAATCTAATAGAATATTACCCAAAGCATAACCTTTACATGAAATTTTTGTTAAGAGGGAAATACAAAGTTATAATAAAACCATATATATTATTATATATAAAAATATGATTATTTTATAAATTAATAAAAACTAATATTTATTATATAAGATGTTTTCATAAGTACAATGAGAGTCCAGACACAAGGTTAGGTAATTTCATCTCACTTTTTATTTTTGTGAGATATATGATTTATTCACCACAAAATCTTAATTGTTATTGTTTATACATCCCATGGATATGTTATATTATTCATATAATTAAATTTATTTATATATACATGTCAATTTTAATATATTTATTTCATATGGTTTATTTTTCCAAAGTAACCAAATTCATTTTCTTGAGATCGTTTATAGTGGGGGGATACCACCTATTAATGTGAGAGGGGTTTCAATGAGTTCATCCTATTTTCCTCCAAATTTGAGTCTATTGATACATTTTTAGATTAATATGAGAATATGGGGTCTTATCTGTCACTATCGCAGTGAAAGAGGCCCCGAAAGGTGACATTATAAGACCCTACTATCAGACTCATTACTGAGAGATGGAATATCTAAATTTATTTTACAAAGTTACTGGGGAATTAATGGGTCGGGTCATCTATCATATGGTTTGTTATCTCAACCAGATTTATGGGCAGAAAATAATTTCTATTGATCATAATATAGGGACTTTCATGGGTGACCCCAAGCTAATGGGGGATGCAGCCTCTATATCACAGTGCACCATTGTTTGGTTTCCCTCTATTTTTAGGAAACATATTATGAATATGTGGATTTGATTGTATTTAATGGTAAAATATCACCATTTATTATTCCGAACATTCCATCGATGGGGTATTTCCGAAACTAATATAATGTTTAATGAACCAACACATGGTTATGGAACTAGGGACTTACGAGAAATAAATGTATGTAGTTTCTTTCTGGATATCCATAAAAACGATTTAAGATTTGAGATCATAAAATAGAATTTTTATTTTGATATTCCCAGTAGGCACTTTGTCACACTAATCATAACATTAAATGGTCATCTTTATGGTAGAAATATCTACTTAATGTATCCCATACATAGGGGGTTATAATTGGGAGGAGATTGATTTTTGAAGAACAATCAATCATAGACCTTCATATATAAATATTATTGAGTCTAATCGAAACATATTCGGGCATGATGTGTCCCTAGACAACCTATTCTCAATCCAAATATGTAATGATAAGGTGAAATTCTATTCTGATGGTATAGTCTCACCGCGATAGACCTTGAATGAAGTGAATTCTATCTCCAACTCATACATGCTCCATAAGGATTCAACAAATGACTCCATAATTTATTTTGAATGACTCAGTGAATCTATGATTGAGATCATGGATGGGAAAATCTCCAGCTATTTTATAATGTCATACACTTTTTTCCAACAATCTACGCATCATGTTCTGAGGTTTCTCCATAGTTTATGGATGAGGAACTGAGTTTTCTATTATCTTATTCTAAATGTGGTGATTGTCACGCTCTAAGGATAAGCATCATAAGTGATTGGTGGTGATAATGAGGGCCAAAAACATTCCTGAATCTTCCCTTATATGATGGATACTCATTGGTTTTATCTTTTGGAGACCCTCGAATGTAGAGTCAATGGTTGAGATATTACTATGCAGATGTAATACGAACACACTCACAATTTCCTCCTAATGTTGAATCTATCAAGCGGGTTAGGTCATCCTATGACTCGTAGGGTTTCCAACCATAGTTGACTTTCTATAATAGTCACTAGGTGATAACAATATTTTGGATCAGTTTGTTCCTTATGAGATCAATATCTATTTTCATGTAGTCAATAATTAACAAGTTCACCAATAAGCGCACTATCGTTTACATGATTCATGGTCAATCATAAATTCATTGTTAATAATATTTTCCTTTATTAAAAATCTATAAACTCTTCTTGTGTGGACTTATAAAAGTGAGGATGGACTTATATCATAAGTAACATGGTTAATTGTAATCATCTGTGTGACTTATGTCAAGATCATTCGTACCATTTTAATTTGATATGAAAAAAATATCATGACATATGGTCAGATGATCAACTTGTTATTAGAGAGATTTATGTCAAGATCCTTTTTTTAATAGAAAATGATATGAAATATTTCCTGAAACATGACTAATATATCATTCTATCATTGGATAGATTCGTGTTATGCTCATCATTTTTATCAATCTAAATAGAGAAAAAATAGTACAGATGATCCTGACATGTCATGAGGTAATCTGTAGTATATGATGATCTATATTGGTGTGTCATGTTAGTTTTATGACAACAAGTGTCTTCGTACATTAGTATGTATTTATTCTATCTTCCATGGATTTTTTATATCTTTTCTGGTGCACGTAGCCTAGAAATTCTCATGATCTTTGGGTGCTTATCAGAAGATAGCCGCATGGCCACTGTTATCTATGATGTCTTCACAATGGTAGAAGGACCTATAAAAGAGAAATCTATCAAACCATTTATAGGATATGCGATGGTCATGTATTTTTCATGTGACATTCTCAAGGTCTTGTGATCACAATTCATTGATATATTCATACAATCTGCTTGTTCTAAAAACCATTTCCTTCATTTTTTATGGGGATAACAATAACATTAATTAGGTATTGATTGCTAATACGATATGATGATTCTCATTTCATGGGCATCAAAAATCCCCCCCCCCCCCATCAGGAATGACATCCATGTGGAAAATGTCTTAGTTATAAGAAAATTAATTGGCTACCTAAGGATTTGTTGTTGTCTCAAATTGGTGACTTGTGGGATTCTTTTTCATCTAGGTGAAATTTGGTATTCTGTAGAAGATCATATATTTTTCTTAATGTCTGTGGACGTTTTGAACATGTCATGATTTTTTCTAAGGACATAGGGTGTGGATTGCAATATTTTTATCTTTTTCCCACTCTTTTAGTCTGAATTGCTGATGAGTTATAGTTTAGGGAATTTTATCATGGTCCTTTTATCACAATAGTGTATGGTTTTTTATATCAGACCATATATTTCATTATTTTAGGGACATTTTTATAGTATCATCAATCGTTATAGTTTATGGACATTTAAATTTTATCTTCTATCATACTAGTTTATTTATTTAATCATGAACCATATATTACTGTAGTTTATGGTGTTTTATCTTGGACCATCAATTATTGTAGTTTATGGTCTATTAGCATTGACATTCAACTACTGTCATTTATAGTAATTTTGTTCAAACCTTATATCACTGTAGTTTAAGGAATTTTAGATGTGAATTTTTATTCAGGTAGTTTAGTTTCCATTAGCTTGGAACTTCTATCGTTATAGTTTATAGCGTTTTAGCTTGGAACTTCTATCCCTGTAGTTTAGGGTCATTTCGCTCATACCATCTGTTACTGTATTGTGTATAGTCTTACTACCAAGATATTATTGATATATATGGAATATGTAGTTGAAACTATATAGAAGACTGCAAATAACCAAAAGTGTAAATGAGTTCCACCATGGTATTCCCTGGGCTCACGATTATTTGAGTTCCTTTATTTCAAGTATAAAATGAATCTATTTGGTAGTCATGAGCCCTAATTCATTATTATAAATTGAAAATAGAGGTTTATCTACTTGTTTCTAAGGGATAATGGACAATTTATGGTGTAAATATTGGTAGAGGGAGAAATTCTTGGGAAACCACATCGAACTAGAATGTTTGAATGTTGGTGACATTAGTCATAACACAAAAGATTGAGATGGTGATTATGGAGTGGGGTTGACCTGATGGGGATGATGCATAAGAAATTGAGGTTCTCGGTTCCACCGTGGTAGTTCCAAGGATCACAACGATTTTAGTTCCTTTATTATAAGGGGGATTCCTTTGGTTTATAGGTTTGAGCACTTATGCATTAAAAGAATGGTCATGTAGAGGTTCCCCACCCTTATCCGAGGTATATAAATTATTTATGATGACTGAAGGGTCTAGATTATGATATTTGGTATATAAGAGAAGAAATCCCAGAAGTGTTCTAGATCCCTTGGTCAATTTATATCTTAAATGTGAATCTTCAATTGTAGGCTATGTGGTTAAAATTTCGTAATGTGGTCCATAAAAGCTTTTAGAATAAAGTTTTTCATCCCCTCCTTGAGTAAAGGTACATAAATAGTTATTTAACATCGAGGACATCAAAACTACTTGGATAGCCTGGTTTGAGGATCCCAAATTTGGGTCCAATGTGATTTCTTTGAGAGGATGATTTGGGACAATCGTACAGTGAATGGCCCAAAACCGAAAAAGGTTATAAGTTATTCTATGGTGATGTCAGTTCTCACAAGGAATAGAAACCACTTTTTACAGATTGACTCATTTTATTGATGACAATAGGTAAAAATCCAGGAACCATAGAAATATATTCACAGTCAAAAAAGGTTCACTGGATTCCTGGATTCTTTTTTCCAATGGTCATAGAATGTATATTGGGATATGAGGCACCCAAATAATTAATTTCGATTTAGGTAATGTGTATTCTCAATGATGTTTTTGGGCACCCTATATATTCTATGACCATAGAGAAACCATATTATTATTATGAGGAGATGTGAAAAAACCATTACTCAAAATTTTCCTTGAATGCGGGTTCTTTAAATAATAATTAAAATTTTACTAGGGACTCAAAGTGGACCATATGGGCTTTATTCCTCATTTATTTGTGCCCTAATTTTGCTTAAACTCTTGGGATGATGATTTTAGTGAGTTAATACTTTAATTTTTCTTAGGAATCAATGTTTGGGTTTTCAACCTAATATTTTTTTTGTGTCGCATTTGATAATAGTTTTAGGTATTTTGATATGGAACACCAAAGGATATACTTTATGAACGTACAACTTTGACCAATGTATTAGAAGATTAAGGTAATCACTTACATGAACATAACATGAGGGATATGTTACACAATAGCCCAATTAGGATACCAATGGCCAAGATTAGTCTAACATAATTTAGAGTGGGAGTTAAGAATGTTTTAAACCATGGCTCGAGGTTCTCATGTCATAATTAATGATATGTGATAATCAATTTGGGGTTGACCTAGAAAATCCATAGGTGATGGGTTCTTCTATAGTGACAATAAGCTAAAAAGGATCAAAAAACCATTTATACATGGCCATGATTCCACTAGTTGGAAGGTCTAATCAATTTATGCATCGATATCATCATTAAAAAGGGAAATCATTTTTTTGATCAAGGTCCCTGATAAGTTTCAGTCTACCTATGGTTCTCAAGATATGAAGTTTGATTTTTTGGATTGAGATTCTTAATAGATGATGGAAGCACCATGTACACTGGTAGACAGAGGTAAGTCATTTGGAGTCCTTTGTTAAGGGTTGATAATGGGTTATAGTCTACACCTTTTAATATCTTGTGTTAGGGATGCGTTTTTTAGGTAGTTTTAATGTCATGAGACAGAGGCATTTTCCTTACAGTTTAACATAATTCGGTAAGGAAATATTTTTATCCTTACTGTTTGATGTCATGCAGTCAGAACATGGGAATCATTGTAAAAAATTGTGCATGATATATTCTATGCATGAGAAATCCATTGGTATATTTGGATCATATTTATGAAAAAATAACTAGTATGAGTCGGTATTTCTATAGCTGGGGTGCATTTTAATTAAAAAATTGTTATAACGGGACCTAGGATTAGAGATTTGGGGACCTTAACATATCCTGTGATGGAATGAATAAATCTACACATTTTTCTTGAGGGTTCATGTATTTTATCATCATATGGTAAGGGCATGGGATCCCTAACATGAAAAGGGAATATTGTCACTGGTCCTATGAATGAAATTTTGTGCATCACTATATATCCTAAGGTAATATGAATCAAGCCACACAATGTTATTAAATAGAATATCTCTATTTAGATCTGACACATATGCAATAAGGGGGATTTACAATGTTAATTTTCAAGGACATTATCTATGTACGGAAATATAGGCGTCACTATGTGTCAATTTAGGGAAGGAATCAAGTCACACATAGTTCGTTGATGGGAAAAAATCTATGTAGGTCTGGCCTATACGTAGAGGTGGGAACTGTTCCCACTGGTTTCTATAGCTATGACCGTGATTTATGTTCAAGGAATTGTTATTTATCCTTTGATGACAAGAATGAATATATCAATATTTCATGAATTGAGTATTGGTGGGAGACCAACACCAAGGGTGGTGGCTGTCTCAAAGGTGAGGTCCATGGGAATTTAAAGTTTTATTTTATATATAATACATCAATCATGTAGTTTAATTCCATGCAATGAAGACTCATTGTGTGATGTTTTCAATTATTTAATATAGGATTATGAAAAATATATCCGGAGATGTACTTTTTGTTTTTAGGGAATCCCTTACCAAAATTCCTAAGCACACGGATCTTGTGATCTGTGTGAGAAATGAGGGATGGCATGGGTTCCTATCATCATGAAGAGGTGATTATGGAGAAGGAAAGTGTAATATTGTATCATGTCGTGGATGGAAATAGATACTGGATAAAGGAATCTATTCATATCTTATTGAAATGATAATAATTTTTTATATAGTTTTATAAACCCATGATGTTTGGTGTCATGCGACAAGAATATCAGCTATACATTTTAATGTCAAGCAGTTAAGATGAGGGAGACTCGGAATAAAAGAGGCAGAATGTTGCATGTAGACTAGAGAAGAAATTTCTTGGAATCAATATTATCATGTGATGATAAGTATCAATCCACACATGGTGCATGGAAGACATGTAGTTTACTGTCTTGCTGGGATTCCATCATCTGTGTAGTTTAACATCATGCAGTATGTAAATAGGCCACTCGAAGTGAATGAAGATACCTATCATGTATTATTTTAGTTTTATGTCATACAATAAGGGAGTTATCTAAATTGTTTAACATCATGAGGTATGGAAAAGGATTAACTGGTGTGAAATGAATATGTACCTGTATTTGGGCCTTATAATTGATATTCAAGCATGACTATATATGCTATGATAATAGTAATCATTGGACAAAAATTTCTATGGAACCACACAATTTAGTTTCATAAAGAGAGAACATCATTCATGTATTTTAATGTATTTCAGTTAGGATGGGTGCCAAATGATACAACTAAAGATGAACAATTGGGGTATCCGTGCAATTTAACTTCATAGAGTGAGGGACCACTTCATATAGTTTTTCATCATGCTCATAAGACTTGAGAGTCATTTTTGTATAATTTCTTACATATAGAACATGAGATGGTGTGAAACTAAATTTATTTATACCATGATGAAGAGATCTTGATGATTTTATATTTAAAGTACTTCTTAATAAATCTCTCATTTTTGGGGTGTGTGACATGCTTCCCATCTATTGTGGATACTGAGTACGATTCCTTGTGACATACCTTATGTATGATATAATTAGAATCCCATTCAGGTTACTGATTTGGATGATTATTCCTTGGTATCATTAGATTTATGATATCCAAAAACAATTCTCCTTAGATGGATGATTTGAGGTGAACATTTTAATTCAAGGATCATGAAATCCGATTCCAATGGGCTTGAAGGTTATGAAATATACGCAACATGATTTCATTGAGACAATACAATTCATCCATCCAATTTTGTGTTTTCTCATCATCTAAGATTTTTCCACAAATAGTTATTTACAGAAAATTAATTTTTCATACTAGGGGTAAAAGATCATTGGTATCATACATAAATGAGAAGGGAGTTTCTTCTGTATCAATAATTGTCTTGGTACGGTGGGCCCATAAACCATAAAAAAGTTGGTCTATTTCAAAATTATTATCATTTTTTACTATCTTTTGGATTATATTTTATAGATTCTTATTGAAGACCAATATATTTCCATTAGAACATCATGATAGAGATATGTGTGATTGGACTCAATATTTTACTCATGGTTAATTATCATCATGTCTGTAGAATAGTAGCTGCTTTCGTTGTTCATTAATATTATGTGAGGGACTCCAAAAATAGTGATGTTATGAGAATTTGGGATTTTTATTATATTCTTCATCCTATATTCCTTGAGGGGTATTTACATAGTCCATTTGGAAATGAATTTCGTAGAAGTAAGGATTTATATAAACATCAAAGCTGTTGCTGGGGGGATATGGCTAAATGAAATCCATTCCCTAAACAAAAAATGAATAAGAATACTTAGATGTATATAGTAATTCTAGGGGGTTTAGGGATGATGCTTCCATTGATCGATCATGGATAATTTTTTTTGATTTCCACAGAGTCAAATATAATGGTTTTCCAGTTGTATCCCAAACTCTTGATTTTGTGGGAGATACATATACCTGAATTTTGATTTCCATAGGATCCTGCATGGAATTATTCCATTAAGGCATGAATCAATCATTATGTTTTTCATCTGAGGATGATTCCATAAAAGAATCACATGTGTAGGTATTTTTTATAATTTGGGTCATCGTATAAGGGAATACTCACTTCACAACACCGAATATGATCCCTAATAGACCAGCTTGTTAGGAGAGATCTTTTTTAGAGAAAACTGATTATGTGCCCCATATATCCAAGGGTGGATACCCGTTCATCATGCTTTGGGGAAGAGATCAATTATTTTATTTATTCATTATCATCAAGAATGATCGATGAGACCATTCTTCGGTGCGTTATAAAAAATATTGTTTTCTTCTGATCATGGTCTACATGGATTGTGGATGTCTTAGATAATGATCCAGAAATATAATTTTGTGATTGAGCAACACGTTGCAACTTGGGATCAAAAGGTAACTCTATAATCAGTCCCCTGATATAGATAATTATTGGTCACCATTCTTGCTTTTACATGGAAGATTCACCATTGATCATCTTTATTACTAGATATGAATCCTCTTTAATACTTATCTAGGCTATCTATAGCTAAATTTCTAGTTCCAAGGTAGTGATTATGGATTGATATTAAGACTCAATTTTCATGTAGCAATTCTATAATGAGAAATAGTATGAAAAATTGTTATGTCTGTAGATAAAAATCTATTGAGCTTTGTATTTTCCATGCTTTTGATGATAGGAATTCAGGAGGCGCCATCAAAATATATCTCCCATGTCCAGGGAGAGTCATGGGAATTGAAAATAGATTAATCTAGATGATTAGTTTCTATGAGTGTAATTTATGGAGCATTATTTTCATTAATGGAATTATCAATTGTTTTCCATCTCACAAGTTTTTTTGATAAAAAATGGTTGTCATGTTACTTCTGATTGACCACCCATAAAGCCAAGCACCCAGTCAACATGGGTCCTAAGGATGTAATTAAGATGATCAAAAGGAGAGAGTAAGAAGTGTTTACTATACTGAATGTAATTCCATAGTTTTTCAAAAATAATATCTTTGTAAGGAAGTTATTCTCATCATATGAGTGTTGGGTGTTAGTACCTTGAATTTTCCAGAAGAGACAGTAGATACTATTCTCAAATCCTGCATTTTTATTCTGTGTGGGGGGGGTTAACCAGTGAGAATTACATGGTGGCCACCTATAAGATGAGTTCCCTCCATTCCATAGGAGGGATCAGGAAAGGTGGGTGTTGTAGATAGTTCTTGGGATTATTTAGGCTTGTTGGAAGTCAACATCTCATTGATAAGAGATTACATTCTTCAATAGCACAGTTAAATGGAGTGATATTCTATTCATGTAGGAAATGATTCCTCAAATGTGGGATAGGTGACCTTGGATACCCTTCGTTCGTTGAGATTTATGGGGGTGTCATTTCTAAAATAGAACAAATCATCACATGGTCATTCTCAATGCTGTGGTGGCATGCCACAAAGCCAAGAAAATTCCATAATGTTTTCCCGAAAGTTAATTTTGGTGTAATCATATTGACGCTATGCTATGGAAACTTGTCAAAGTATATTTGAAGATAATTGAGTTGGTCACATCATTTTTGGTATTAATAAACCATGTCATCGACATATAATTCAATTATCCTCCCTATTAAGCTCATAAAGATATTATACATGGTCTGTTGATAAGTGGAACCAACATTATTTAAGACAAAGGGCTAGACCTAATTGTAGAATATCCCATGTGGTGATCTAAAATGAGTGGGTACCTCATCATCAAGATTAATTTTTATATTATTGTACACTGAATACCTATCCATTATGTAAAGGACTTCGAAGCTATTAGTAGTATTCATCAGTGGATATGTGATCGACAGTGTGAAATAATCCTTATCAAATATCGATAAAGGTTTTGAAATCAATACAGACCCCAATATTCACAATAACATTCTTTATTAGGATGATGTTAGTGAGACATCATGGGTGTTTCACTTCTCAAAAAAGTTATATTTAATTGATTTGACCAATTCTTCCTATACATTGGTGGCATGATATGGATGCATCCTCTTAGCTGCCTCTATAAATCCACGATGCTCATCAGGTAATATGAGATGGGGTGTAACCACATCTGGATTTAGTCCATTCATTTCAGTATCATTTTATGAAATGAAATATAATTGTTTCATTATAAATATAGTATGAATCACTTTATCTTTTAGGAGAACAGATACACTAATTAGTGTAGGCTGTGTGTCATCTTGTATTCCCAAATTCATTTTCCTCTGCTCATTGATGGTGGTGGGGACACCATCCTTGAACGCGGGAAGGATTTTCAAGTGTTAATCCTCATCATACTCCACTTTGATTCTATTGATACATTTCTAGATTAAGAAAAAAATATGGGGTCTTTACTATCACTATCGGGGAGAGAGAGAGTCCCTGAAAAGTGACATTATAATACCCTTCTATCAAACTCAGTATAGAGAGATGGAGTATCAAATTTTATTTTACAATGTCACTGGGGAATAAAGTTGTCGAGACATCTAGGATAAGATATGTCATCTCAACCATATATATGGGGATCACATATTTTCTATAAAACATAATTGTAATGCCTCGACCCCAATTACCTAGAGTCGGTGCATTATTACATAACATTGGCATGATACATGGAAATAATGTCCTAAAAGACTGATCAGTTTAGTAGCCTTGAAAATACTAGATACATTCATAAGTTTTACAATACATTATAAAATGAAAAACTACAACAACATTGTTTCCATATAACAAACTCATATCCCCTCATACTATCCCTACAGGTCAACCAGAAAATACCTTTTTTCATCCTAGGAAAAATAAAACATAGAAAGGGGTGAGATCAGATGCTCAGTAATGATAACAATATTGCAAAAAATTCATAAATAATCATAAAAATTTAAGGCAATTTATAAGACTAAAACAAAAGCCTTTTAAACGTGAACTTCATAATAATAAGGCAAAGATAAAATCTATTAATTCTATTTACATATTCACATGGAAATTATACTAGTCAAATAATCACATGCAATATCAATAGCCACTTTCATAATGATAGAATGCATAATTCTAGACTTCGTAACCACATAGCCAAGGGCTTGTGCCAAGACTACAAATATGATTTTGTCAAGGTCTTGTGCCTAGACACTAGTTTGTCTCATGAGACCTATTGATGTATTGAGGAGCTATTTCAGGTTCCACCTATCACTTACTATGTCCAATGCATTCCTCATATGAAAAGGTTTAAACATAACATAAAAATTCGTATTAAAACTAGCATACAAAATTTCAATACTTTATCCATAAACCAATAATGGTATTAAAATAACACATCCATAGTCAAACATATCACAAAAACTTCAATATGATATGGAAGTTTTGTATCATAATGAGTCAACTTTAAATAATCTTAAAATTCATCAAAGGATGTGGACATAGATGGAATCTAAACCTTTTTAAAGAAATATATCTTTCTATTTTTAAATATTTTAAAAGTCATGTAACTATAAAATAAAAAATTTATTTTTGAAAATATTCTTATAAGAATCGAAGGGAATCTTTGAAAATGTTATAATGGTAGAAAATAGATGCACCCTTCATATAAGTTAAAAAAACATTCTCACCTTAATTTTGTTGAAAAGTTTATAAAGTACCTTATTTGGAAAATGACGGAAAGAGTCCTTTCAAAACATAAATGGTCCAATAAGTGTGTAAATTACTTTAAAACATATTATAGTAAGTAGTAAAAATGTTTTGAATTATATTTTTAAGAAAACACAAATGTGGATGATAAAGAGGTCCAAGTATATACTTACGTAAAAACAACCTCGGACAAACAAGATATTGTGAAATTAACACTTAACTTGCACTTTTCCTTGGTCGAGGGTACATTAAAATCTTGTATAATAGTTAAATCATTGTTATTAAATTATAAAATAACCATATAAATAAATATGATATCATATATGATCTTATAATATTGCTTTGTTAATAATATTTTAGTATTATCGTTGTTTCGGGTGTTAACTGATTCGTTTTCCTTTGTATTATTTGTTACATAAATAATTTTTGTTATGGATAGGATGTATAATATTAATAATAAGAAAGATTTTAATCCTTTAAACATTATTTTTAATCATAAAATGAAAATTAGTCTTGAATGGATACGATGGGGAATGAATCTCATCGCGTTCATAGAGAAGGTAATCTGTACGCACGAATGAGTGCCAATATCAGTATTTTGATGTTAAAATTGTATATAATTGGATGGTATATCATATATACAGAATAAATATCATGTTATATTTATTATTTTCATCATTTATACTCATTATGTTACCCATACAAATGAAGAAGTGTTTGAATAACAAACTACACCACGATGTGGAGACGGTAAGCCGTACGTACGCACGTATAGTGACATATCATTCATAGGATGGGTAAAATAATGCATATGGTTGTAAAATTTTAATAATAACATCAATTTATATATAAGATACTATAGTTATTATTTTATAATAGAAACACCCAAGAAAGAGGAAGTGGAAGAAGAAAAGAACTTGTAAGAGGTGATGAAATATTTACCTGATCTTCAGGTTCTTCATTTTGATTTGGTTAAAATGGAACCATAAGATGGATTTTTTAATAAAGTAATATCTTTAGGATGAAGTTAGGACAATTTAAAAGATATTTGGTCAGGTTTTGGCCGAGCAAAATGGCTTCTAAGGTGTGTATTTGAGAGAAGGTGAAGTGACCTTTTATAAGAGGGATGAGGGGCACCTAAGGAAAAGATTGAAATATTATATTATAAAAAAATAATTTTAGGTTTATAATGGCTCAAAAATGATTTATTTAGAGGCTAAGGTGGGGATTGGTCTCAAACCACAAAAACCAATTGTTTTAGACAGGTGTGGATCACTATATTAACCTTATAATCTAGATTTTACTATTAGTTAATTAGTTTGACATTTACCATCTCTCTTTGTATTTTTATATTATATGGCTAATTAACATACTATAAACATCCAAGAGAACCTAAAGTGGTTCATTAATGGAATATATAAAAAAATTTAAAACCTTTTTCCCATCCATATATTTTTAGGAATTGAATATTATTTAATAATATAATATTTGTTTTAAAAATTCTTTTATTTAAATTTTGACACTATATGATATTTTGTTTTTGATAAATTCCTAAAATAATTATTGCTTCAAAAAAATTCATTTAATCAATACTAACATGTCACATTAACCTATATAATTATTGGATGGCATCAAAACATTCAAATTTTATTTATTTCAACATCTATAATACCATTTATTTCATTCTATCCTTAATAAGGAAAATATGACATCATCATTGTGTTATAAATAAATTTAATTATTCAATGTATAAAAATGATAGATAAAATACCATTTTGTAGGAAATATTTTTTTCTATCTAAATAATATTTATATTTTAATAAATAACATATATAACCCTATTTAAAAATTGTATTACTAAAAGATATATGCTTATATCATTTTTTTTATTTACTTTAACTTAATTATTATAAAGTGTCATTATCACTTATAAGTGGTTCCATGGGGTCACAAAATCTACCCAAAAATTCTGATGGTTGGGCATGTATCATAAAATAGGTTTATAACATGTGTTAGGGTAATTTAATATTATTATAATATTATTTGTGTGCCCTTATTTACAGGATTTACCCACTAATGATGCTAAATAAAATATTTAACGAAGTCATTATTCAAAATGTATAAAAATAAAATTTAGATATTTACACAATTTTGACCTCCTGATTCTAAATATAGAATCCATTTTTCTAAATTTAAAACACAGAAGTGTCAGAAATTAATTTAAAATTAATTCCCATTGTCAAAACAAAAAGCATGTTTTTAAGAAATAAAAACAATCAAAAGATTGACATTCGCTTATGTCGAGTTTAATTTTGAAATTACGTCTAATGACCAAAATTGGGTTAAATGGTAAAAATATAATCTCCTTATACTTAAAAACTAATCAATAGTATAATTTAGTACTATAAATTATTTTTATTAAAAAATTTGTTTTTAATTAAAATTTAGTATTTTTCACTATTCATCAAAAACTGAATGTTTTCAGAAAAATACCAAAATTCACCCTAAGATAATTTCAATTTTCCAAACCCAAATATTATGTCCATTTTGAAAGATAAAATTTTTTATATTTCAAAAAGTGAGTATTACTATTCATAACTTCTAATTTTATCGGTCACGATGTGTAAGAATCTTGAAGCTTTGTAAAATGAAAGCTATTTCATTATTCAAAGGGAAACATATTGTGTAAGCTTGGGGTGTTACATTATCCACTCCTTAAAATAAATTCATCCTATAAATTTCTATAATATTATTGCATAAAAAGATTCAGGTGGTTTTTTCATCTTAAGTTCCTTGGGTTCCCACGTAGCCTCTTCCATCTTATGGGTTCTCCATAGTTCATTTACCAGACGAGTCGTTCGGTTTCTCAACACTTGTTCTCTTGTATCAAGAACCATGATAGGATATTCTCAATAAGATAGATCTAGTTTATGTTCTAATTCATTATAGGTAAGTACATGCGTTGGGTCTGGCATGTATTTTGTTAACAGTGACATGTTAAACACCTCATGATCTTTGGAGAGACTTTGCGGCAATGCAAAACGGTAAGCTAGAGCACCAATTTGTTATAGGATTTATAAAGGTTTGATGTACCTGGGAGTCAATTTACACTTCTTAACAAACCATATAACACCCTTCTATGGAGATACCTTTAAGAAAACATGATCTCCTACCTAAAATTCCAAATCCTTCCTTCAGTTATCAGTATAGCTCTTCTACCTACTTTGATATGCTTTGATGTGGGTTTGGATTACATTCACCTTTTCCATCATTTCCTCAACAATTTCTAGGCCTATGAGTTTTCTATCACCAACAACATCCCAACAAGTAGGTGTGCCACATCTCATTCCATATAATGCTTTATATGGTGCCATCTGAATACTTGAATGGAAGCTATTATTATAGGACAATTATACTTGAGGTAAATATTGATCCCACATAACTTTAATGTCAAGTGAGAAATATCTCAACATGTCTTATTTGGTTTGAATAGACCATTCTGATTGTCCCTCAATTTGAGGGTGGTAGGTAGTGCTCAAATGAAGTTATGTATCCAGGGATTTCTAAAATGTTTTCCATAATCTTGATGTAAAATGAGGATCACGATTAGAAACAATTGATATGGGTAATCCATATATTCTTACAACTTCATTAATATATTGTCTTGCTAAAAGTTTAAGTGGTAAAACTTCTCTTATAGAAAAAAAATCAGCTGACTTGGTAAGATAATCAACAATGAACCATATCACATTTTTCCTTCTAGGAGTCTTTGGTAGTCCCATGACAAAGTCCATCATAATATTATCCCATTTCCACTCTGGTATGAGAAGAGGTTTCATGGATCCTCCAAGCTGTTGCCTTCCAGCTCTCACTTGGTGAAAATCCATACATCTTGACACAAAATCAGCAATATCTCTCTTCATGTTGTCCCATCAAAAATGTTCCTTCAAATCTCAATATATTTTTGTGATCCTAGGGTGTATAGAGAAATTGGAGCTATGAGCAACATCCAAAAATTCCCTTTTGAGATAAGGTATAACGGGAACACAAAGCCTCTTCCAAAAATTCAAAATTCCGTCTTTATATACGAAGTCACTCAACATCCCAATATTCATATCTTTAATCTTATTTTTAAACTTCTTATCATTAGCCTAAGAACTTTTTATCCTTTCTAGTATATTTGGTTTTGTAACCTTTTGAAAAAGCATTGATGTTTCTCCTTCCATGGTTATTCCCATATCCATCTTTACTAGATCCATGTATATAGGATCCTTTTCAACTCTAATCTTGTTCAAAACTCCATGATAATTTCTACTCAAAGCATCTTCTACCTTATTTGTCTTCCCAGAGTGGTAGTGTATAGTGAAATCATAATCCTTGAGTAGTTAAATCCAGCGCCTTTACCTCATGTTGAGTTCTTCTTGTGAGAAAATATACCTCAGACTCTTGTGATCAGTATAAATCTCTCATTTTTCACCATATAGATAGTGTCTCCATATCTTCAAAGAAAATATTAAAACTTTTAACTAAATATCATGAGTAGGATAGTTTTGTTCATGAATTTTTATCTGTCGTGATGCAAATGAAATAACCCTATCATTTTACATAAGGACACAACTAAGTCTTTTCATTGTAGCACCACTATAAATAACAAACCCATCATTCCCTGATGGAAGAGTCAATATAGAAGAATTGACTAATATTCTCTTAAATTCTACAAAACATTCTTCACACTCTTTTTTCCAAACAAATTTAACCCCTTTACGTGTGATCTTGGTTAATGGGTTTGCCAATCATGAAAAAATTCTGGATGAAATGTTGATAATAACCTTCTAAACAAATAAAACTTGATAGCTCAGTTATATTCATCAGTGCTCATAATTCTTGGATTGCCTTGGTCTTTGAAGGATCAAAATATATTCCATACATAGAGATGATATGGCCAAGAAAATAAATCTCTTGAAGCCATAATTCACACTTTCTAAACAACCCATATTATTTATTTCATCTAAGAGTCTTCAGGATATCACGCATGTGATTTTCATGAACCTCATAGCTTTTGGAGTATACTAAGATCATCAATAGATACCACAACAAAGATATCCAGATATTCCTTGAAAAACCTAATCATTAGATCCATGAAGACAGAGGGTGCATTAGTCAAAACAAAAGGCATTACAGTAAAATCGTAATTCCCATACCTGGTTTGAAATGCTTTCTTCAGAATGTCTTCCTTCTTCACATACAACTGATGGTATCCAGATAAAAGGTCAACCATTGAAAATTATTGAACTCTATAAAGATGGTCAAATGAATCATCAATGCGAGTTAGGGGATACTGGTTCTTTATTGTAATACTTTTATCTCCCTATAGTCAATGCACAACCTCATAGATCCATCATTCTTCTTAACAAAAAGGACAGGGGATCCCCATGGAGAAACATCAGGATGAATAAATCCCATATTACTAAATTACTCTAGTTTTTTATTAATTCCACTAATTACACAGTGTCCATTATATAATAGGACTTCGATATGGGCCTTTAACCTAGAATTAAATAAATAGAAAACTCAATTTCTCGTTATGGAGGATGTCAAGGTAAATCCTCTAAAAGTAAATCAATATACTCTTACAAAATAGGTACATCCTCGTTTTGAAAATACTTTTCCTCACCCATAGATATTTCATTCTATTCCTCCCCAATAATTTAATTTAGTTGAGCTACTAGGGGTGGATATATATAATAATCTGGTGGTAACAATTCTGATCTAAAGATAAGGCGTTCTTTATCATCATCATCAAAAATTGCAACCTCCTTCTTCATACAATAAATTTTTGCATCATGGTTTGAAATCCAATCCACACTAAGGACTATATAAAATTCAATCATGGGTATGACGATGAGGTCAACAGAAAAAGATCATTTATATGCCCTAATATGGACTGATTCACAAAACATTGTTCGAATGATACCTTCCTTAGGAGTTTTGACTAAAAACTCCCTTGTTAAATAAAATTGGAAATAACTAATTTTCATAGAAAACTGGGAAGATATGCAACAATGAAATGATATAGAATCAAATAATGAATTTTCTAAAATTTAGGAGACCATTAAATTACCTGCCACCACGTCTTCCAGAGCTTCAAACTCAGCTGTAGTAATAATATAAGCTAGGCATTTATCCCTTGTCCTTTTATGAGGTAAGTTTACTTAGGGATTATAAAATTAATTTTCATAATTCCCCCTTTCTCTAAAATTTTAGCATTCAACATTGACAACTTCTTTATTCCCCTTTCATTCACGAGCTTGGTGGCCTTTTTCACCACACTTGTAAGAGACTCCCATTCCCTTTTGGCAAGTATCGGGGTGTTTCTTACCTCATTTACTATAAGATGGATATTAAACATTTCCATTCTTCCCCTTATTTCTATTTCCAATGTGTTCGGTCGATCACTTCTTCGATTACATTTCTTTAAAGTCATAAGACAGAGAGAATTTCTTTTCTCTCTTAATAGCACATGAGACAATGTCTTCATATGACAAGAAGGATGGTGAGACTAATTCTCGACAGAGAAATGGTTTTAACCCATCAGAGAAAAGATCAATCTTACTTATTTGGTTATGTATATAATCTGAAGCATGACTTTCTAACCTTGGAAAGTTATATTCATACTTTGCGACATTCTCATCCTTATTTTGCTTCAGACTCAGAAATCTCCTTTCATTATTTTCTTGATGGTCATGAGAAAATTATTTTTCTATAAAAAGCTCTTTAAACAACCTCCTTTCCATATTTGATTCTTCATCATCATCCTTTGTGTTTTGAATCAATTAACACTATTGATCTACATCTCCAGTGAGGTGGTAAATTGCTATGAAAAATTTTCCCCATTCTCTACTCCCCAAGGCATGTAATATTTTCTCTAAGGAATTTATCCATTTCTCAGCTACTAATGGATTTGTACTCCCATTGAATTTTGGTGGTTGTTGCCTCATGAATCGATCTAACATTGATCCTCTACACTGTGGATTAGGGTGCTCCATATGGGTAAGGTAATTATTCATAACATGAGTGTGTTGTCCCAGAATGGTGATAAAGTGATCAGCACTAGTTGCTTTACCAGCTCCACTGAAATTATCTTGAGTAGGAGGGCAATCCCTACATGGATTATGTGTGTTGATACAGTTCCCATTATTTCCCCTAGGTGACATTTCTAAACAATATCATAAACTATATTATTTTAAGAAATGAAATTCATAATTCCAAACTCGTAAAACACTTAACATAAATTGACCAGTTTATAGACATAATTCATAATCATAAAAATGTTTTCTTTGAGAAAGTATAGACTCATAAACCCTTCATAATGGTTTGTAATCAAAATGAGAATTATATTAAGCATATCCCCTTGGAGTTTCGTATCCAAGAGTGCATAAAGGCCTATTATTGTGCACCAGTTCCCATTCATGTGTAGCTCAAAGCGGTGTTTTTAGGTTTTACCCCTAGGTACATCTGTTCCAGAGCCGCCTCTACCTAATCATATATAGCCAAAGACGTGTTGCATGGAAAACTCACAAAATCTCTATAATACCAAAATTCTATGATTTTCTTCTAGACAAATCCTCAAAGTCTATCTTAAGGTAATGTGCTCTAATCAGAGTTTATCTAAATATAGATTCCATGGTTTGTACTAAACATCCTATGATACCAACTGTAATGTCTCAACCCCCGTTACCTAGAGTCGGTGCATTATTACATAACATTAGCATTATACATGAAAATCATGTCCCGAAAGACAGATCATTTGTGTAGCATTTTAAATAGTAGATACATTCCTATATTTTACATTACATTATAAAATGAAAAACAAAAACAAAATTATTTCCATAGGCCACACTCATGTCCCCTTAGACTATCCCTATAGGTCATTCATAAAATTTTTCTTCACATCTTGATAAAAATAAAACATAGAAATGTGTGATCTCAGATGCTTAGTAAGGATAACAATATAGTGGAAACATTCTTAAAAATGAATAAACATTTAAGGTAATGTATAAGACTAAAACAATATCTTTTTAAACATGAACATCAGCATAATATAGAAAATATAAAATCAAATAATTCCATTTACTTATTCATATGTGTATTCTACTAGTCGAATAATCACACGCAATATCAATAACCACTTTTATAATGATAGAATGCATAATAAAAAACATCATAACCACATAGACAATGCCTTTTTCCAAGACTACTAATAAGATTTTGTCAAGGCGTTATGCCAGGACACTAGTTTGTCTCATGAGATATACTGATGCATTGAGGAGCTATAGCGGGCTCCACCCATTACATACTATGTCCAATGCATTCCTCATATGAAAAGGTTTAAACATTACATAATCATTAATACTAAAACTAGAATACAAAATGTCAATACATTATCCATAAACCATGAATGGTAAAAAAATAACACATCCACAGTCAAACATATCACAAAACCTCCAAAACAATATGGAAGTTTTGTATCATAATAAATCAACTTCAATCAAGATTAAAATTCATCAAAGGATGTTGACATAGATGGAATCAAAACCTTTTTAAAGCAATATCTCTTTCTATTTTGATATCATTTATAAGTCATGTAATTATAAAAGAAAACATTTATTTTTGAAAATATTTTTATAATCTTGTTAGTGAAGTTTTGACGATGTTATAATGGTAGAAAATAGTCACACTCGCCATATAAGTTAAAAGAAACATTCTTACCTTAATTTTGTTGAAACGTTCATAAAGTAACTTGTTTGGAAAACGACCGAAAGATTCCTTTCAAAACATATATGGTAAAATAAGGGTATAAATTAGTTTAACCCATACTATATAAAATAGTAAAATTGTTTTCAATTACATTTTCTAGAAAACACGGATGTGGATGACAAAGAGGTCCCAGTAGATAATTAAATTAAAACAACCTCAAAGAATAAAGAGATTGTGAAATTAACCCTTACCATGTATTTTTCCTTGGCCGATGGTACATTAACCTCTGGTATAATAGTTAAATAATTTTTATTAAATTATATAATAACTATATACATAAATATGATATCATATATGATCTTCTAATATTTCTTTGTTAATAATATTTTAATATTATCGTAGATTTGGGTGTTAACTGATTTGTTTTCCTTTATATTCTTTGATATATAAGTAATGTTTGTTATGGATAGGATATATCTTATTCATATTCAGAATGATATTAAGTCTTTAAAAATTATTTTTAATCATAAAATGAAAATTAGTCTTGAATGGATACGATGGGGAATGAATCTCATTGCGTTTGGGAAGACGGTAATTTGTACGTACACATGAGCGATAATATCATTATTTTGATGTTAAAAACATATATAATTGAATGTTATATCATATATAAAAAATTATTACCATGTTATATTTATTATTTTTATCATTTATACTCATTATTATACCCATCCAAATGATGAAGTGCTTGAATAACAAACTACACCAAGACGTGGAGACGGTAAGCAGTATGTACGCAAGTATGGTTACATTTCATTCTTAGAATGGATAAAATAATGAATATGGTTGTACCATTTTTAAAATAACATCATATTTTATAGAATATACTGAAGTTATTATTTTATAATGGAAACAATAAATAAAGAGGAAGTGGAAGAATAAAAAACTTGAAAGTGGTGATGAAATATTTATCTCTTCTTTGGGTTATTTGTTTTGATTTGATCAAAAGGGATCCTTAGGATGGATTTCTGAGTAAAGGAAGGCCTATAAGATGAAGGTAGGACAGTTGAGAGGATATTTGGGTAGGGTTTGGCAGAGCCAAATTTCTTTGAAGGTGTGGATTTGAGTAAGGGGAAGTGCTGTTTTTTCAGAGGGGTGAGGGGAACCTTAGGAAATGATAGAAATATTATTTTATAATAAAGTAATTTTCAGATTATAATGGCTCAGAAATGGTTTATTTTGAGGATAATGTGGGGAGTGGTCGAAAACCACTCAACCAATAGGTTTTAGATATTTTTTTCACTATATTAACGTTATCTTCTAGATTTAACTCTTAGTCAATTAGTTTGATATTTACCACGTCTCATTGTATTTTTATATTAAATGGTTAATTAACAAAATATAAACATTCCAATAGAACCTAAAGTGGTACATTAATGACATATATAATATTATTTAAGACCTTTGTCCATTCCTTAGATTTTTAGGAATAGAATATCAATTATTTATATAATATTTGTTTTAAAAAAATTTTGTCAATTTTTACACTATTTGTTATTTTGTTTTTTTAATTCATAAAAACATTATAACATGGAAAAAAATTCATTTAATAAATCCTAACATGTCAAATTAACCTAGAAAATTCATTGATGTCATCCAAGCATTCAAATTATATTTATTTTGACATCTATAACACCATTTATTTGATTCCTTCAATAATAAAGAAAATACTGCATCATTATTGTGTCATAAATAAATTTAATTATTCAATTTCTAAAAATTATAAATAAAATACCATTTTGTAGGAAATTTTTTTATATTTTTAATTAATATTTATAGTCTAAGAAATAACATATATAACCCTATGTAAATTTTTTTTACTAAAAGATATATTCTTATGTTATTTTTGTATTACTTTGACATAATTAATATAAAGTGTCATTATCACTTAGAAGTGGCTCCATGGGGTCCCCAAATTGAACCAACCATTCACATTATTAGACATTTATTATCCAATAGGGTTAGAACATGTGTTAGGGTATTTTAATATTATAAAAATAATATTTGTTTACCCTTATTTACTGGATTTACCTTTTAACCATGATAAATAAAATATTTACTAAAATAATTATTCAAAATGCCTAAAAATAAAAGTTACCTATTTACACCATTTGGACCTCCTGATTCTAAATATGTAATGAATTTTTCTAAATTCAAAACACAGAAGCGGAAGAAATTAATTTATAATTAATTCTTGTTGATAAAACAATAGGTGTGTTTTTAATAAATAATAACTATCAAAAGATTTACACTTACTTATGTCCAGTTTAAATGTGAAATTACGTCCAATGACCAAAATTTTATTAAATGGAAAAAAAATAATCTAATTATACTTAAAAACCACTCAATAGTATTTTTTAGCACTATAAATTATTTTGATTAAAAAAGTTGTTTTAAATTAAAATTTAGTATTTTTCACTATTCATAAAAAATGAATGATTTCAGAAAAATACAAAAAATTCATCCTAAGTTTATTTTAATATTATGAACCCAAAAACAAAGTCCATTTTGAATGATAAAATTGATAAAATTTCAAAAAGCGAGTATTACTATTCCTAACGGCAAGTTTGATAGGTCACAATGTGTTAGAATCTCGAAGTTGGGTACAACGCAAGCTATTGCATTAGTCAAAGGAAAACGTACCATGGAAGCTTGGGGTGTTACAATAGCCCATGGAATTTTAGGTGTGACCCCCACCAAAATGTGAGATGCAACCTGTATATCATCATGAAACCTTATTTTTTTACCCTTTGTTTTGTTGGAAACTTCTTCTGAATAAGTGGATTTGAATGTTTTTAATGGGGAAATATCACCATGTAGTATTCTGACCTTTCCATCAATGGGGTATTTTAGACACTGATGTAATTTTTAAAGAACCACCACATGGTTATGAAACTAGGTAATTATGAGAAGAAAATTGTATGTGGGTTCTTTTTGGATAAATATAATCACAACGTTAGATGTGAGATCCTCAAATAGTGTTTTAACATTGATATTCCCAATAAGACTTTTCTAACACTTATCATAACCTTAAATGGACATCTATTTGGAAGGAAAACCCCTTATATATATCCCATATATAGGATGGTTCAAATCGTGATGAGATTGATTCTGGAGCAACAGTCAACCAGAGCCCCTCATTTATAAACATAACTATGTTTAACGAAAACATATAGGGTCATGATATGTCCCAAGACAACCTATTGATAATCATAAACTATAATGATATAGTGACATTTCATTCTGATGGTATAGCCTTAAGGCGATAGACCTCGAATGTGGTGAATTCTGTCTCCTACTAATATGAGTTCCATAAGGCATCAACAAATTGCTCCATAAGTTCTTTTGACTGACTAAGTGAATCTAGGATTAAGATCATGTCTGGGAGAATCTCTAGTTGTATAATAATTCCAAACAATTTTTTTGAACATTCTACACTTCGTGTTGTGAGGTTTCTCCTTAGTTTCTGGCTGAGGAATTGAGTTGTACATTATTAGGTACTAAATGTGGTGATTATCACACACTATGGATAAGAATCATAAGTGATTGGTTATTGAAATGAGGGCCAAAAAAAATTTATAATATTTTCTTAGATGGTGGAGACTCATTGGATATATCTTTTAGAGACCCTAAAATGCAGATTCAATGGTATAGATCTTACTACGCAGATTTAACTCATAGAACCTCGCAATCTCCACCTATCATTGAATCTATCGTGTAGGTGAGGTCATCCTATTACCCGCATGGGTTATACCCATATTTGATTTTCTAGAATGGACTCTAGGTGATGAAAATATTTTGGATTGTGGTGTTTTTAATGAGATCAATATATACTGTAATGCAATCAATAATGAACAAGAGAACCGATCAGTGCACTATTGTAGGCATGATGCATGCTCAATCAGAAATGCTTGGTTAAGAATATTTTCCTTTCATTACCAATCTGGACATTATTATTTTGTGGACTTATAAAAGTGAGGATGGTCTTATATCATCAGTGGCATGGTTACATAGGATCATATGTGTGACTTATGTTAGGATCATCAGTATCGTTTGTGTAGGATATGAAAAACGTTTCAAAACATATGGTTGACTGATGACCCTATTATTAGATAGATTTATATTGGTACCCTTTCCTGAATAGAAAATGATATATAATATTTTCTGACACATGAATAATCGATCAATCTATCATTGGAAAGATTCATGTTAGGCTCACAACTTTTTTCACTCAAAAAGATGAAAACAATAGTACCATAAATAATAAACCAATCACCTTGTTATTTGAGATATTCCCATTGGGTTCACAATTTTTGTTTCATTCAGAATAATAATGTAAAAGGACCACCCATGTGATGAGAAAAATTGATCTAATGAGAACATGGAAGCCTATCCATTTTCATATTGTGAGTGTGGCACTATAGATGAATAAATTCATGAGAAATTCATAATCTATAGTTTCTTCGGAAATATGCATTGGGATTTTTCCAATGGTTTTTATTAATGGGTGTTTAATATTTTTCATAATCATTTTTTAGGTTCACCTATTGTTTCTTTATAAAATCATAGAAACTACCAATAGATCATATATCTATAACTGGGTACAGACCTGCTTTCCAATGGTTGGCAGTCAGTTAGTGTGTCATAACCAAAGACACTGACGAACTCACACTGGTTGAGAGGATAGGTGTTCGGGCTCATCAAACCCTTGGGGTTGGGGTGGGTGGATAATTGACTACATTGAGACTCTCTTATAGATATAGAATTTGTTTATAAATACCTCCCTAATAATGATACAAATCCAGTTACCCTAACAAGATGATCATAAGTTAGAATGTCTTCTATTTGAGGGGAATTTTCTCGGTTATTTGAACTATATGTATCTAGGTTCTATGTCAATTTACCATTATTGTATTGTTTCTTACATTTTGAAGTCATATAATTACTCACGTCGAACTTATCTTCCATGAATAGAGGCAGTTAATTTTCTATGGGTGGGATTAAGCCCTTATGAGGTGTCCTACTTTTCCTTCTTTATAAAAGAAATCGAAACCCATTTAGTTTATTAATTTTGAGAAGTTTAATTTCATATAGAAATGATATATTTGTGGGAAATAGGGAACCAATTATTTGAGCATGAACCTTGAGTAAGAAACCTACTTATCTTAGTTATAGTAGGAATCAAAATTACCATTTTACACCCACACCCTCTAGAATTTCCACAAGTTAGATATCCTTTATATTATGGGTTGTAATATCATGCCAATAATCAGGTCTCAGACGATGAGGTTTCCCTAGTCATTATAATGGCCCATGATGAAAATGAAATGATCTTTCAGAATCCCTATGATCACATGAACAATTCTATGTTTGAAAAACAAGGGATATAAAATCATCAACCCAACTACCTATGGATATAGGAATTATAAACAAGGAAAACCCTTTAAATGATTTAATATAGTTCTCGAGAATCAAGAATGTGTTCTATGTATGCTATAAATGGAAGGAATCCAAGTCATCGTAGTTCAATGACATATCAATACAAAGGTGAATAATGATGGATTATCAGATAATGGGAAGGATTGGGTGTTGATGGTCAAAATTTCTTAGATATGAGATGAATTTCCTGATAGTGGATGTCAGTCGGAGAGAAAGACTTAGTGTGGATCCCTATATATTTTGTTTAGATGAGAATTAGAGTTATCATAGTACAGTATTGTGCTCTATCCACTAGAGGATGAGAGATAAGGATCCTCCCATGGGAGATATCGGGTCCCAATGGTTGAAATATAGATGATGTGGGTAAACATTCACCAAAGTGACAGTTAATTTGATCTTGGCCCTTTGAAATGTGTCCCACTTATCCTTTTATCATACGAATCAGAGATCTCATAGCTCAATGTGGGAAAGACTTACATGATAAAGTTACCTTTTTTGTTTAAGGTTCATTATTCAAATGATATGATTATCTCAAATCTGTAAGCCTAGATGAGTTTTCAACAGTACAAGAAATATGCGATAGAAAGTTATATTTATAATTGCATTGAAATATGTGGAAAATGTGTTGATATATCCATTTTTCTGTTGAATATGAATCTTGGTCCTAGGAATGGAATCCTACGTATCATGGTTATAAAACGAATCAAAGTTCTCAAAGTCAGTGTGTTCGAGATTACAAGCAGCGGTTTCCCTTATATAACTTAGATAAGGAATATGGCCATTGAAACTCCATAATAAAACGAGATCAATGATTGGTGAGAGATAAAAATGATAAAAAATAATTGGTTTTGTTGCATCTATATGTGGGACTTATGTATGAGGACAACTCGTAGGATTTTCAATATGGATCTCAAGATAGGGAAAGGCATCCTACGTATCATGTTTATGAATTTAAACAAATTTCTCAAAATTTTATGTGTTTGGGGAATACAGACTATGGTTTACCTACTGTTTAGGTCTCATGAACCAAGGTTGAACAATGTTGTCAAGGACTAGGATATTTGATTGACCCATCTTGGTTTCCTCTCTTAACGTGCTTGATTGTTGGCCCAACATTCAATGATGGTCTACCAAACATGTCGTAGTATGTCTTTCTATCATGTCCAAAGACAATCACATGATCCTAGTTTATTGTATAAGGGGCATCACATAATTTTGTTGTCATTACTGAAGGACATTTAATGACCAAGGCTGACTTTTCTGGATTACAAAACAAGACCTAGTTGGCTAATCGAGGAAGCCACCATGTGATCTAGATTGACATGTTTTGAGGGTGTCACATGATCCAACTTACTTTCCCCAATATCATTAAAAAATCTAGCCAACACACTTGGGGGGGTGTCTTTAGAGTTGATATTAAAATTATAAAGGGTGATATATGTCCTGGATAACATGTCCTAGTATCATTGTTAAATGTTATCTGACATGTCTTGGGGGGAATCACAAGTGCTGACTGACATATATGTAGGGCATCACATGGCATAGTTGGGTTGACAAGATGACATCAGGAGACCCAATTAACATGCCCTAAGTGAAGGACCCCAGAACACCTTGAGAGGGGAGTGGGGAATCAAGGTGTCATATTTTTATTTTTAATGTTGTGGATCTTGTTCCCACATTGTTAAGAACTTGTTATATTTTTAAAAAAAATAAATACAAGGAGTATACACAACAATTTTATGTGGTTCACCACAAAGGGCTACGTCCAAGGAGCATATGCCGATTGTGTGTTGGTCGTACCAAAATCCACTAATCTTCACTAGTTTATGGAGTTCTAGTTTTGGTCTTAGTCACTCTATTCCAGGAACACTACATTAATAAAAAGGTTCAAGGAAAACTCATTGTATCCCTCAGCTCACTTCCATCAACTCCCCCTTGCTCGCTACCTTGATAAAAGTCAATTTTAGTTTATCGACTTGAAGATCACTTCAGTAGATTTTCATTAAAGTCTTTGAATCTGTTCATCATGAGATATAGCTTCAATTTTATACCTGAATTGATGCACATGAAATCCCATGTCACACACACGAGATATTCAAAAGCCTTTCAGAAGAATAATACCACACTCGTGCAAAAACCCCGATTTGTGTTCAAGATTAGGGAATTGTCACGAATGATGGATTTCTCACAATAACTACTTTCTAATCAACCCTTATCTTTCAAACAACTAAAATGAAGGGATCACATGGTTTTTTCAGACTAAATGAACACATTGCATGTATGATTTACTCTCTTCAAATATTTTGCACGCAAATCATTCACTCGGCTAAGCTATCAGATTTTCGATGGAATGTTATTATGTCTTCATTGGGGTTAGTCGCATATTTATAGGCCCTTGATGAAACTGTGCGCAAGATCCTAACATGTTTTTTTCAGTGCATGAAATATTCTTCATGTGCGCACAAACCCTTTCGTGCAACATTATCTTCCACGCACTCCATGTCTTTTCCATTTTTCAACGTTCAGAACCTGAAACATATCTTCCACACAAGTTCCAAAAACAAATTCAATCCTGCATACAAAAACCAATAATTCACACACATTTCAAATCCTTTACGTGCATTCCTTTTCCAAAAACATGTTTCTCCATTTGCCGATTTTCAGTCCAAAAGATTTTGAAAACACTAGAGAACGACGCCACCTTCAATATTGCTTTCAGATCAGACTGTATGACCCATTTCCATGTAATCTTCCAGATCATCCACGAAAGTACTGACAATAACAAACACAAACCATGATCAACCCAAAGTAGATTGATAACAAACACAAACTGAAAATCCTTTTCAGTAAAGAACAACCTTGGTTCCAACACTAAGGTCATCATGAGACTATTCTGATATGTAGTGGTATGTCTTTATAATCAAGATGGAACATTACAAGGACATCACATGTTTTAGAAGTCATGCATGCAAGGTTTATGGAGACATGGGTGGCATGCTTGAGGTATTCCATGTGGATTTCTTTGACATTTCTAGGGGACTTCGCATGATTCAAAAATATACCAAAGGATTTTGGTATGATCTTGGGGATATATAAAGTTATTTTTGTGAGAAAAGGGTGATCTATGAAAAGAACATGATGAGTGGAATATATATTTTTCATATAAGTTACTAATTCTTATAGACTTTACTTCATTATTGTATTGCATATTAAAACGATTTATTGAATGATTTTTTTTAATTATTGTGTGACTAATCATACATGTGGTATGTTCTTCGCATGACCCATCATAAGTCATTCATGCGATCATTGAGTGATCAGTCAGAGTGCCTATGCATTTCATGTGATCTTCTTAGGTGGTCCCCTAGATTTACCTAATTGAATACCTTTTTGATATCAAGTCCAACAACTCCAATAAATCTCTTATAAATATTGTGTGCATCGTTGTGAGGATAAAAGGATATTTTAAAATCCAACACTCATTCCAATGCTTGGGTGGGGGATTTATAGGCCCTTACACCCTAATTATCTTAGCATTTCCATGGTGTGTATCATGGAAGTCTGAGATGCAGTCTATATATGTCTAAGGTGTCACACGTTTTAGTGCGATATCATTGTCTGTTCTCCGAGGGGGGTCACATGATATTCAATGACTATGAGACAATTCCATGAATGAACTAGTCATTAGTTTAGGCCAATTAAAGGTTTCTTTATTGATCATGTGGGAATGTAGAAGAAAATTTATATTGTTACTTTGAAATTTATAAGGTCTTTTTGAAGATCGAGATTCATTTTCTGTGACATTGTTCTCTTCAAATATTTCATTACATGGTTCTTTTGTGGGATCAGGTTATCATACCAAAGGGATTTTGTGAGGACCTGTGAAGAGAAAAATCATGTCATGTAAACATTAAAATAGTAATATGCTTCTCCTTTTATATTTTATTTCCTCATTTTATTGTCAACAACATGATGATTATGTGATTTTTCATGAGTTTTGTGGATGAAAATAAAATTCCTAATCATTGGTGTTTCGAATGACCAAAAAAAGGACTTATAGGGATGCACAACTATTTTATAGAAAAACCATTTTTCCCTTATTATGGAGATGAAGGGGATGCACAGAACATCCCATAAATTCCCAATAATGTTCACATGATGTGGTGACATGTTAGCAGGTTCATGAACATCGAGGAGGATAGGTCACCATGGTATCCTGCTATCTAGTAAGCCGAATGGGGTGCATCACATGATGTTTATGAATTCAAGAGTATACCTACTTCTACCATTTTTAGTTTCTTTTTTATCTTATAAGGTCCAATGGTATGATGAGCTTTCTTGAGCATTGTTAGGGAAAATCATTCTCTCTAATAGTGATGATCCATGTGACCAAGAAAATGTCTTATGGTGATGCATGAGAATTATCATGGATGGAATATTCTCATTATTTTTAAATCCAAAGGGGAGTGTGAGACTACTTTTATGTTTCTAAAGACTTTGGCATACCAGTGGTTTTATGCTTGTGGGATCTTGCATGATTCAGAGGACATGTTACTAGGTATTCAATGGTGTCTTGTGAGATGAAATAGTGCCTCACATGTGTTTTATGAAGTTTAGAGTCTCCCTCTATCTGGTAATTTCCCTCATATTTTCCAAATATTTTAAAAATATTATAATATTACTACTACTTCTCAAATCACAGGACTCTGTGGTGCTCTTCCAAAAGTAGACTCATAATAAATAATTGTTTGGGATGTCTTTAAATGGGAAGAAATTATTTTTAAATGGGTTTTGATTGGATATAATAATGGTTATGAACTATGGATGGATCATTTCTGTGACCTTATAGAGGAATCATGATCATATTAATTATATGGGTTCATGAGATCATTGTGTTTTGAAAACCTTGTTATTTCTTGACATTTCAGAAAAAAATAATACCCATATTCTGGTATTTTGTTTTTTAGACTATCCATTGATCATTTTCTAGGAACCAACAACTATACATTTATTAATTACATAACATCTGTTTCATGTTGGTATCATACTATAATAGCCCATGATTTTGTGAAATAATTTGTTTTTTCAATTTCATTTAATATATTTGATATTTTTCTTTTTACACAACACCGAATATAGTTTTTTTATATATTAATGAACTATAATTGGATTAAGTTAACTATATAAAAGACATATATTAGATTTAGGTGCACAAAAAACTATATTTTTCATGTGTTATAGAGAATACTGATATCTTTTGATAGATCTTTTAATATTCACAGCTACATTTTGACGAAACAAAAACATACAGTTAGTAATATTTTTAAAATATTATTTTTTCTACCACTTAGACATTGGAATGAAATATAAAAATATTATTGATTAAATTGTGAAAATATAATTTAAACATTTATATAAATTGAGTCATTTGGGAATCAATTAGTAGATGTTAATCAAAGAACTATTTGAAAATAATGAACTTTCTTTTATAAAAAAACTATTTTTCTATGTACTAACCCAAATTTATCAAAATAAATTAAAAAATTCACTTTCCATCAATGTTTTAAATAAATATTATATATTTTATATTCAATAAATATTTCTTATACTCATCTCATATCTATATAGGTATAAGATAAAAATAAATCCAATTTTATTACTAAAAAGATGTATTCTTATAGAAAATAATTTTGGCACCATTGAATGGAAAACCCATTATAAATTCGACACTGAAAACATAAATAATTATTTTTTTATAATGAATATCATTTTTAAATAAGAACATAATAATTATATTGGGGTGATTTTTTTCTTTTTCTACGATGTTTTATTTTTAGATAAATAATGAGTAATACTAAATTTTAATTCAAAACATTATTTTCATATAATTTATTTATAAGGATATATTATGTTTTTGATGGGATTTAAAGATAAATGAGATCAATTATACATAAATTATTTCAATTTATACTAATGGAAAAAAATTACATGGAAATTATTTAAAAATCATACCAAGAATTTGAAAAGTTTTTCTCTAAAAACCCACATTGTCATCTCGCTAACTCGATTAATTTTATATTAATTTCTACCACTTCTCTGATTGGAATTTAGAAACATGTATTCCATATTTAGAATGAATAAAATATTTAATATAAAAATTAAGAAAACTCCTTTTTCTACAAAAAATATTAGTGAATGTAATTAAAATTAATTACAATGATTAAGAGTAAAAATAGCTTAAAAGGGGAATTATTGTTCAACTTAAGGGACAAAACACCTATAAAATTTTCCAAAATCTATTTTATGTTCATATTTATACCCTATAATACAATTTATTGAATTTATTATATTATTCGAGCAACATGACATGGGTAAACCGTGGGTGGAATTGTTTTTTCCAAAATATACAAGAATGCCACTCTTCCTCTACATTAAAATGAACTCACACCTCTAACTTATTTAAACAGATAATGTAATTTATATTTCAAAAAAATACTAAAATATTTTATAAAACCCCTCCCTTTATCCCATAATAATATTATTTATAATAAATTCATCCAAGGTATCTATTTTTTTCAAATCGAAAGGAGTTACCCAAACAAGATGTAACAACATTCCTCAACTTCCATTTTTTATTTTCAATTTTCACCTCCTAAATGATTCTTATTCCATGATTATGTCATAAAAATATTATAATAAATATAACTATATGTTTTAATTTTATGGTTATTACCTTCACTTATAGTAACCTCGATTAAATGGCTATTGAACTTATCGTTCCGATGTACGAAGAACTTCCACCTCACGAAACATTATTGTTTGTTTTTCCATTACCACCTACCATGGGTGGGAATTATGATTGAAATTGTATTTTTATTTTATATATATGATATATATGGGTAATTTATTCTTATTTTATTATTATATAAGAAATATAATCATGATTTCCATTTTTGTAATTACAATAATTTAATATGGGGAAGTGTACTACATCCTCAAAGATATGGGATTCTTTCACACCATAAATGGAATGTATCAAGAATTTATTTAGTGAATTTATATGATATATATGAAATAATTATTATAATTTAATAATATATATATATATATATATTTATTTATACATATATAAAAATTAATATATTTCTTTCAATATGATAATAAAGCACAAACAATGTTCATGCATACATATGACCAACCATCTCAATGAAAGTGTATTCCATTTCATACTTCTATGGTATATATATTTTATAAATACATATATATATAATGAATATTTATTATATTAATACATTGTATTTAATTATTTTAATATTTCAATAATGAGCTATGTAAGTGGATCATGTATAACAAGTCAAAACATATATGAAAAATGAAGAATATGTCATCCAAAACATTACATTAAAACGAAGTTGTTAATAAAATTGTAACATAAAGTCATAATAAAAAATATATTTTATTATAAATAAGAATATTTTTCTTCAATATATTTATTATAAACATATAGTTATCATATATGAGGTTTTAATGTGTATGAGGATGTCAAGACTTAACTTAAAGGAACTTCAGCTCACTTTTTATTTCTGTGAGATACATGCCATATTCACCAATCATTTATTTTGTGTGGTGTGTATACTGACCATGGATGTATTCTATGATTGTTATTATTAAATTTATTGGTATTAAAATATCTTTTTTATTATATTTATTACATGTAGTTTTTGTTCCAAAAGTTAACAAATTGGTAAAGTAAATTTGGCTCAAATTGCCTTTATTGAGACACATGCCATGTTATGAACCAATATGATTCTATGAAGTGTATATTATTATTTTGACAAGTTATATCATGAAAATAATTATTTAAATGAAATTTTGAGCTAAATTCAATTTTATTAATTCCATTTTATAATTATTCATTATTAAAAATGGGCTAACAGTTTATTAACCTATGGATATTCTAGTTAAATCAAATTAATGGTACCATTTGAAAACTCTTTCGTACATAACGTAATTAATAATTATCTAATGAATATATGAAATTATCCTTCATTTCGGTCAGAAGTCTATGTTTTTAAAAAATTGTGTTTTATAAAAAAAATTTCCAAAATGTTTTAATATTATCCTATGATGTTTAAAGGAAAAATTTATCCATTTATTACAATTTTTAAAATGTTTTTAAATATAATTTTCTTGTTCTATTCTTATCACTACACTTTTTTAATCTTTAATGGTGCGAAATGAATGTTCATCATGTAAGAACTTACCAGTTGTCACGAACTTCATTTTCTTGATGATTCCATTGCAAGATTACTAGGTTATTATTTAAAATAATTTTTTTCCTAATAGTGTAGAATTTTTTATTTTAAAATTTTATTCAAATCAAAAGGTTTTAAAATACAAATTTATTTAAAAAAAATTTATTAAATAATTTTCAAAGATTTCATTAAATGTTTTCAAAAGGTTTTTTTCATTGAAAATGATTTTAATGATTTCAAATCCTATTTTCTATGTGTTCAACGTGTTTTTAATGAAATTAATTCAAAAAAATCAATATTTATTTTTTTGTTTTCAATGTTTTTTCAATTATGTGTTTTTCAAAACATTTTTGAGCTAAATTAATATGTTTTTAACAGAGAATGTTTTAAAAAGGATTTATGTTTTAAAAATAGTTTTTCAAAGAATATGGGATATTTTCCTCAAGAAATGTTTTTAAGGGTCTTTGAAAAAAAAATCTATCTAAGATTACATCCATTGGTTTTACTCATTAAATAATAGAAATGATGCAATGGTTTAATTATTATTCTTCCTATGAATGGTTTATGTTTTGATCACATGGTGTTTAGGAAAGCCTTTTATCATTCTGAATTTATTTATTTATGAAACTCGTTTCACTTTTAGGAGTAATATCCTTATGAAACCCTATTATTTTCATGGGGTATTATTTTATAAAATGATTAAGAATCATTCCCATTTTCTATAGGTTATTAGGTGATAAAACATTATTGTTACCCATTTCATTTCACGGGTCATGATATGATATTTTATTTTGTTAAGCCGTGGAAAATTCATGTATGATTTCATTATGTTATGGTTGGTACCTGTATCTCCCTCCAAATAATTGGGTAATGTTAAATGTTTTATGAGCTCAAGAGGGTATGTTAGAGGGATTCCCATGACTAAATCAACATAGAATCTTAATACTGGAATAACAGTATACACACAAGGGAATCATATGTCCGAAACAAGAGGGTGCATGTGAGGAATCCCAATATTTAACAAAAAACGTACAAAGGAGGGAATCCCAATCTCGAAACAAGAGGGAACACATTAGGGACTCCCAAAACCGAAACAAGACGGTAAATTGGATGGAATCCCATGCCTGAAATGAATGGTTATTTGGGAGTGAATCACAATATCTAAACAGGAAGGTACACATGATAGAATCCAAATCATGAAACAAGAGGGTACATGTGAAGGAATCTGAAGCCAGAAACATGCCGGTATACATGAAGGCATCAGAAGCTCAAAACTAGAAGGTAAATGGGTGGTAATTCCATTCCAGAAAAAATAGGGTATATTGAAGGGAATCCCAATATAGAACTAGGTACAAGTGTTATTTCACCATGCCTAACATGTTATAATGGTCTTGGTAGGTAGCCTCGAAATGGAATTTTAGATTTCTATTCGTATGCCACAAATTCTAGGTATTATTTCCATATAATGTTTTCATGGATTATTCTCTAGTTCTTTTATGAGTCATGTCTTATAAACATCCAATATTTATTCCATGACTCATGTATGTGATCTCTGATATGCTTGGTATAATCTTTAAATGCTATTCTCAATCCCTTATGCTAATGTTATGCTAACGTGAGAACTTTTTTTATACTTACTAAAAATATAAGGTCAGCCCTTTCTTATGATCCCTTTCCCTAGGTTATGAATAAAGACTTTAGTTGGATGTACCAAATGGGATGACATTTATGGGAAACATTAACGATCATTCACCAACATAGAATACTTCATTATATGTTTACAAAGATACTAAATATTTATTTTCCCCATGCTTTTATTTATATAATGTGTTGAATATTCATCTAAAATGAGCTAATATCTACATATGTCAATATTGGATCGCTATAGATGGTATGAATGGAATGGTATAGTCAATATTTGGAAAAAAGGATCTGAAAAAATTACTAAGATCCAAAGGTATGTTTCTCAGGATATATCTTGGGGCGTCTCTAAGGATAAGTTAAAGGATGAATAAATGTTTAATAAAACTTCCTGGAATTGTTTTAATATATAGAGTGATTGGTTTTATAGAAAAACATTTATTTCTTGATTCTATAATTGTATGTGGATATCACATAGACGTACCTAGGAGTAAAAAATCCAACAAGGTACATCGGGCCTGAGTCAATCATAACATGGTACACAACAATGAGCCTTACTACACATAGGTTTGACAACCTTGAGGGATATTATTTGGGAATTCATAAACTCTTTACAAACTATCAGGAATGAAATAAATAGAATATGATTATAAATAACCTAGGACAAACCTATGGTGTCATAGATTAAACAATTAGGTGTCCTTATTTAGATATCCTATAAGTATATTTTATTGATTATGTGGTTTTTTATGTGAAACTATTTTCTCACTCTATGCCTTCTAATTTTATAGAATAATGGGACCTAGAAGTAACAAGGTTAACATTGATATTTATATTTTTGGAAAGTATATCCATAATTAAATTTGATTTCTTAAGTGTAAATCTCATGAATATATCAGAAATATCCACAAAAATTTATTATATTATTGAATATAAAGAGACCTAAAATGACATGTGAAAGGTAGGGGATGTTATTCTTGTATTATATACATTATCTGTATAATTATGATTGGATTGACATTGAATAAGATTAATAAATGGTTTAATATTATGTTTGGATGATTTTATGTGTATATGTTTTTGAATTAAAATATTATATTATATGAATAATGAAATATATTACTCTTCTTAGTATTTTTCATTAAGGGTTTTGTAGTATATTTTGGATGGTGATTATGACTTAGAAAAAAGACTTAATTGAAAGCTAATATTTTAAATTACGGTAAGGAAACCTTTATTGTGTCCTTAGTTTTTATAAAATTGAGTTTTTATTGGATAAATAGAGGGTTGGTAGGGATAATGTAAATCAGATTGAGTTGATTACCTAGAAAATGATTATTGATTTTGTGAAAAAATTATATATGGTATCATTGATGAAGTTTAAAAAATCTTTGATTTACATAATATATCATGAAATAATTAGAATATGGAAGAGTGCATGTTTTCCAAAAGGTATTTTTGGTATTTTAGGTTATTACCATATATAAAGAGAATATATGATGAAGGAATTCACATTCCTAGAATATGACAACCAAGAGCTTCATTTGGCTATTCGGGGATAAATGTTAAGACGATTTCATGACATGATTTACAAATTTTTTGATTGTTATACTCTAAAAGTGTTTTAATGTTAACATTTTGTGAAGTGGTATATATCAAAATTTGGATAATGTTTTAGAGATTAAAGTAATATCTCAAAATTAAAGGATTTATATATATTGGATAATTTTTTTTTACCCTTTTTGGTGAAAAAAATAGATGAAATGACCTATCATTGTATTCATGGACCTCATAATCAGTAAATTCTTCAAGAATGAAAAAATAACCTTCAATTATTTGAATGGAAAATGATTTAGAAGTCGGTCAAGGAGAAACAAAGGTTTAGGATGTCCTAAAATAATAAATCAATACCTTTTCAAGAAAATTATTCAACATTAGAAAAATGAATCAGGAAACCATAAATTTTAAACTAATACCTTCATTTATGATAAATGAAATGGTCTCTTAGATCAAAATAGTGTTATGGATTTGTGATTGTTAACTTTCCCCTAACCATGTTCTCTACCACTCCATCGAATCATAATAGTTATATTTATATTACATGTCCATGTTTTAACTTTTTAGAAATGTTCTTCAATTTAGAAACCCATTTATGAGTTATATTAGCTAACCTTCATGTTTCCAACATTCCATTTCTAAAGAAAGTTTTAGTATTCATTTTTATTATGTGGGTTCAAATGAATGGAAATTTAATGCATTAAATGTTTCACAAACTAGAATAATTTTAGGGAAATGTTTTTTATACGGGGTTGACTGTGACACTATATGATTTTTTAAAAAAAAATATTTTTGATGTAATTTAATATATTTTTCATTTTTCATTTCACAGAACACTAAATATATTTTTTTATATATTTTAAAAAACAATGTTTTTCTTGTTTCAACTACATGAAATATATATATTATCTAGTAGTACACACAAAACATTGTTTGTCTTATGTTAAATAAAATGATGATTCACTCTGATATCTTGTGTAAAGCGCAAGGTTGAGTTTTTAACGATCTATTATTTAATATTTATAATACTATAAAAGTATTATTATAGCTCCACATAGACGTATGATTTGGATGTAAAAAATATGATTTAATAAATTGTGATATTATTATTTAAACATGTATATAAAAAAGTATCCTTTGAAAATAAATTATTATACTTAACTATAAGAATAATATCACAAAAATATATTAAATTTCAATGAAAACTATTTTTCAATGTACAAAGCCAATTTTGTCACAATATATTAATAAACACTCTTTAGATAAATTTTTTTTAAGAAAATTATATATTATATAATAAATAAATATTTATTATAATCCTCAGATTGATTTTATAGGTAAATTTTATGAATAAAAATAATTACTCTTCTAAAAAGTAAATTTGGGACTGTTTAATTAAGAACTCATTTAAAATATTATTTTTTACCATTTTATAATTTTCTTTTGAAAAAATAAAATTGGTTTTTTAAATAGAAACATAAAAATTATATTTTGGTGAAATTTTGGTATTTTTCAAAGATGTTTAATTTTTTTTTTATAAATAGTGAGTAATACTAAATTTAAAATCAAACCTATTTTTTCATATAATTTATTTGTCACGACCCGTCCTCGGGCCCGTGTCGTGACTACCCCAAGCCCGCCTTCCATAGGCCAGGGGCCGGCGACTAGCACCAAGGCGTAAATCCCAACAAAAAGGGAAGGCATTGCCTTTGAAAAGTAAACAAGCACCACAGAGCAAGCAAGCGGAAAAGTAAACACTGAGTAAAACTGTACAAGCTGTGCTGAAAGTAAAAAGGGGCCGGAAATACAAGCCCAACTGTAAAGTACAACTGAAAGGAAAAAAAGCAACTGAAAAGGGAAAACTGCAGCGTCGAGCCATCCTCCGGAAGTCCCACCTGAAGGGTGGGTACAGATAGCCTCCACTGCTCCTCGGGACCACCTAACCGCTCCGAGTACGTCTCGCCCAGTGGTCCACCTCCAGGTTCTATCCTGCTCCGCACGCCTCCTCCACGATCAGCGCTGTCCGTCGTCTGCAACCAACACCACGAAGTGCGGGCATAGCCCGTGCAGGGGTGAGTATAAGCTACTCAGTAGGGACCCCGAGACCCCCGAAGGTCTCCCGAAATCCACAAAGGATAATCCACAAAGGAAAGATACAATCACGAAGTAACATCTGACACGACTTAGGTATATGCCCATACATATACCTAAGTCTTCAATTCCCGTTCGGCTCCAACGTCCGAGCCCAATCACAACCCAGTCCACACAGGAAAGCAAAACGTATACCCACTCAGGATAGAACAACACAATCCACAAAGGAGAGTAAACAGAAGATTCAACTCACACAGGTATACTTCTTCGGATGACGATAAAGATGATCATTGAACCATCTAAGTCGTCGGACCCACGAAGGATCGATATGTACTAACCTTGTAGTGACCCACACAGGATCGGGCCCACACAGGACCTGTAGGAGTTGGCTCACACAGAACCGCTGAGAGATGACCCACACAGGATCGGACCCACACAGGATCGGTCCCACACAGGACCGGGCCCACGTAGGACCTGTAGGCGCTGGCTCACACAGAACCGCTGAGCGCTGACCCACGCAGGATCGGACCCACACAGGATCGGGCCCACACAGGACCTGTAGCACTGATCCACGTAGGATCGCTGAGTGCAGTAGTCGTCGCAGTCCGCTGAGGATCTCTGCACAGTCGTCGCCGCAATCCACTGAGGATCTCTGCACGGTCGTCGTCAGAGTCCACAGAGGATCTCTGCACAGTCGTTGCCGCAGTCCACTGAGGATCTCTTCACGGTCGTCGCTGTCGAAGTAGCAGTCGAAGCCAGCACTTGGGTTCCCGCACACCGCAAACTCGTTCGGGAGGGTCCGCTCCACGAGCCGAGAGGCTGATACATCAACTGACACGAAGTCCGACGTTGATGTACCCAAAAGTTCTGTATCGTCAACAGGAACTCAACGTCGCAGACGGCGCGTCAATCGGACGCCCGGTCTGAGAGATATTGGCATTTTCGTCCCAGGGGCCCGGTTGGTTTTTAAGGAAAAACCAACCCGACCGCACTCCACCTGCGTCCAAACCTCGGGCGGAGTATTCCAAAAGATCCGTCTCACTTAGAGGAATTCGACAAAGCTGACGGCACGTTAATCGGACGTCCGTAGCTCAAGATATGAGCGTTTCCGCTCCGAGGGCCCGGTTGGTCTCGTGTACGAACCAACCCGGCCGAACTCAAAGTATTCCGAAACCTTGAGTGCGATATACCGAAACGACCGTCTCGATCCAAGGATCTCGTTGCCACTGACGGCGAGTCGTTTGGAGGCACGAAGCTCAAGATACGGGCATTTGAACGAAAACATCCGAAGATGGGGGGTACGGGCCCGGGCCGACCCGGCCCGAACCCCCCCTGGGTCGGCCCGAACCGGGTCGACCCCAACCGGGTCGGCCCGAACCGGGTCGACCCAAACCGGGTTGACCCGAACGGGGTCCGACCCTAACCGGGTCGACCCGACCCGGGTCCGACCCGGCTGGCCCGGCCCGGCCCGGCCAGGGCCGGTCCGGCTCGGCCGACTCGGCTTGGCCGAGCCGCGCGGGTGGAAGCCGCGGGCGCCGACCCGCGGCCTGAGAAGAAACCGCGGCCCGCGTGCGGGCCGCGCTGGTGAACCGCGGACGTGGCTCTGCCGCGTCCCGCTTGGACGAACCGGACCCGTGCGGCGCGGGTTTGTTGGCCGCCGCCGCCGCGGCTTCAGCCGCGGCGGATTTTGTCCGGCGGCGCGCCGGGGCGCCGCCGGCAACTTCCGCGGGCCGCCGGCGTCGCTCCGGTGGCCCGTTTTCCTTCCCGTCTGCGCCGTTGCTCCTCCTGGGATCCGTTCTTTACTGCGGGATCGCCAAACGTCCGCTGTGGCACGTTCCGTCGTCGACCGTCAAATCCGCACAAAACGAAGAACGGCGGAGGGTCGTCGGGCCGTGTTCATTTGGCCCGCACCCTCCGCGTTAGAAATAAACAACCGGGAGAAATTTTTCAACACATGAACCGACAATTTTAATTAAAATAAAATTGTTCATTTGAACCGGCTTTTAAATTTTCAAAGAACGTTCACGGGAAAATTAAAAAGGGGTAAACTCCCAAAATAAAATCCCTACCTTGATGATCGTCGAGCGCGGGCGTTCTTCGCGGAAGAGATCGTCGCGGAAGAGATCGATCGTCGCGTCGTCGCGGGGAGGCGTCGCGTCGTCGCGGAAACCGGCGTTGAGTCGGCGAACTCAACGAACCAAGAACAACAGATTTAAAATATAATTAAATCTGTGATTAAAACCAAAAGGAAAAGAACCTTGAGCGGAAATCCGAAGGCACTCACCTCGAATGGTCGGTGGTCGGAGATCGGAGATCGGGGATCGGAAGAACGTCTCGGACGAAGGCGTCGTCGATCTCCGGGTTCGGCGTTCTTCGCGTTCTTCGCGTTCTTCGTGTTCTTCGCGAGGGAGAAGAAGAACAAGGATCCTCTCAAATCTTTTCAAAAGATTTTTGGGTTAGTCTTATTTTATTAACATGCCAACACACGAAACCGGTTAAGAAACGATCCATCAATTCGTTGAATTAATTCAACGAAAGAAACGACCCAATTAATTCACGAAAGAAACAGCCCATTTAATTCACGAAATAAACCGCCCAATTAAATGGTCTGTTAAGAATTTAGAAAACGCGTCAGTTTACTTTCATTAAGATGGGTTTTCATGGGTGCGTTTCTTAGTGGAAAGAAACGGCAGGGCTCGTGCGGGCCCCACCTCACAGATATCCTACCAAGGGGGTAGGATATTTCTGGATAGCATCCTATCCAGTTCAACTCAGTTCAAGCCTCCTTTAAGTGGCTTCAAGTGGCTTCCAAGTGGCTTAAGTGAAATAAAATAAAGTTGTCGCAAAATTATTTTATTTCTTTACTTTAAGCCCGAAAATTAAAAACCACACCCGAGCAAACGCAACTCCGGAAGAGGCGTTTCTAAGAGAATACCGGCGCTGCGATTTCATCGGTGCCCTCAGAATTTGATTCCGGGCACCGGTTCAAAAGTTAGAAAAACCCGCTCGTCCGTTCACTGAACGTACCTGAGCCAAACTTCGGAAAATGATTCCGGGCACACCGGGCCTCGGAATCAGGCGCCGTCAGAAACTGCGCTCTTGTAAAATTCCAAAGAAAATTAAGAAAAAAAATTTCCTTGAAATTTACGGGTCTTTACATTACTCCCACCTCACGACTTTACGTCCCCGTAAAGATACATCAAAAACTAGGGAAACAAATGTGGGTACTGAGCACGCATCTGAGCCTCCCGCTCCCAAGTGCTCTCCTGGAGGTTCCCGTGCTGCCATCTGATGCGCACAAGAGGAATCGATCGCCCATGTAGGACCCGCTCCTATCGATCCTCTATCTCCACTGGGACCTCCGCAAAAGCCGCCCCATCATCCACTTCTAGCTCCCCATAGTCGATGATGTGTGTCGGGTCGTGCACGTATCTCCTCAGCTGGGATACGTGGAAGACGTCGTGCACCCGGTGCAACTGAGGTGGCAGAGCCAGGCGATAAGCCACCTCGCCAATCCTGCTGAGGACCTGGAAAGGCCCGATGAAGCGTGGAGACAACTTGTCGCCTCGGCCAAATCTCCTTAAACCACGTCGAGGTGAGACCCGCAAGAAGACGTGGTCACCATCCTCGAACTCTAGTGGCCTCTGCCTCCTATCAGCATATGACTTCTGTCGGCTCTGTGCTGTCCTCATCCGCTCCTGGATGAGCTGGACCTTCTCTGTCGTGGCCCGGACCATTTCTGGTCCCACAAGTGCTGACTCTCCAGGGTCTGTCCAGCACAAAGGAGATCTGCAAGGCCTGCCGTACAACGCCTCGTAGGGTGCCATCCCGATGGTGGAGTGGTAGCTGTTGTTGTACGCGAACTCCACCAAGGGTAGGTGGTCCTCCCAGCTGCGACCAAAGTCGAGGACACATGCACAGAGCATGTCCTCGAGAGTCTGAATGATCCTCTCCGTCTGAACATCCGTCTGAGGGTGAAAGGCGGTGCTCAGACGTAGTCGCGTCCCGAACGCCTCCTGCAACCCCTTCCAAAGCTGGGAAGTAAAACGAGCGTCCCAATCAGAGACGATGGTCGATGGCACACCGTGAAGTCGTACAATCTCCTGAACATAGAGACGCCCCAAGATCTCTACTGAGCCCTGCTCTCCGATGGGTAAGAAGTGTGCCGACTTGGTGAGTCGGTCAACAATCACCCAGATAGAGTCGTGACCTCTGGAAGTGCGTGGAAGTCTAGTCACAAATTCCATAGATATCCCGTCCCACTTCCACTCCGGGACCTCCAAGGGTTGTACCAAGCCTGCTGGTACCTGATGCTCTGCCTTCACCTTCTGGCAGGTGAGGCACCGTGAAACGAACTCTGCCACAGCCTTCTTCAGGCCCGACCACCAGTGCTGTCGCCTGAGATCCTGGTACATCTTCGCCACTCCAGGATGTACCGCCAACGGAGAAGTGTGAAACTCTCTCAGCACCTCCTCTCGTAAGGCAACTGGTACCAAGTTACATCCTCTGAAAAGGACATCGGGCTCTGCTCCAAGGGAGAAACCATCAGGTGCCTGTCCCGAGGATATCTGTGCACGCCGCGTCTCACAGTCAACATCCCCATGCTGTGCCTCTCTGACCCGCTGAAGAAGTGGAGGAGAGACTGTGAGAGACTGAAGGAAGGCTGCTCCATCTCTATCCACGAAGGATATCTGCAAAGCGGCTAGCTGCTCTGTCGCCTCCTCAAGTAGCTGGATGCCCGTCCTCCTGCTGAGGGCATCAGCCACCACGTTCCCTTTCCCAGGAGTATAGACTATTTCAAAGTCATAGTCCTGGAGGAACTCAAGCCATCGCCGCTGTCTCAGGTTCAGGTCCTTCTGAGAGAAGATGTACCTAAGACTCTGGTGGTCAGAAAAGACTGTGAAGCGCTCGCCCATCAGATAGTGTCTCCATGTCTTCAGGGCAAAGACTACTGCTGCCAACTCCAAGTCATGGGTAGCGTAGTTCTGCTCATGAGGCCTCAACTGACGTAATCCGTAGGCAATCACGGCTCGCTCCTGCATCAGGACACACCCGAGTCCGTTCCCTGATGCATCGCAGTAGACCACGTAACCAACTCCCTCCTCAGGCAACCTCATGATAGGTGCGCTGGTCAACCTCTGCCTCAGCTCCTAGAAGCTCTACTGACATCTGTCTGACCACACGAAGGGTTTCCCCTTCTTCATCAACGCTGAGAGTGGGGCCGCAACTCTGGAGAAGTCCGGCACAAATCTCCGATAGTATCCGGCTAGGCCCAAGAAACTCCGCACCTCTGTCACGCTCTTGGGTGGATCCCAAGCTAGCACTGCCTCGATCTTCGCGGGATCCACTGCAACTCCCGCCTCAGAAATGACGTGCCCCAAGAAGTGGACCTCACGTAACCAGAACTGACACTTCGAGAGCTTTCCATAAAGCTGGTGCTCTCGGAGTGTGTCTAGTATAACACGCAGGTGGTAGGCGTGCTCCTCCTCCGTCGTCGAGTACACCAAAATGTCGTCGATGAAGACCACGACAAATCGATCGAGGTATGGCTGGAAGATCCTGTTCATGAGGCTCATGAACACTGCTGGAGCGTTGGTCACGCCGAAAGGCATAACCAAGAACTCGAAGTGGCCATACCGACACCTGAAGGCCGTCTTCTGCACATCCTTGTCTCTAACTCTAAGCTGATGATAGCCTGACTGGAGGTCTATCTTCGAGAACCACCGTGCTCCCTTGAGCTGGTCGAAGAGATCATCAATCCTGGGTAGCGGATACTTGTTCCTCACTGTCACCTGATTCAGGCGACGATAATCGACACACAGTCGCAAGCTCCCGTCCGCCTTCTTGGCGAACAAAATCGGGGAAGCCCAGGGCGAAACACTGGGTCGGATGAACCCCTTGCCCTGCAAGTCCTCCAACTGTACTCGCAGCTCTCGAAGCTCAGCGGGGGCCATCCGATATGCTGGAGTGGATATCGGGGCTGTGCCGGGGTACAGGTCAATATAAAAGTCTACCTCTCTGCGAGGAGGTAGTCTTGGAACGTCGTCGGGAAAGACGTCCGCGTACTGATCCACCACTGCAGGAAAACTAGGACTCTGCACATCAACTGCTCCCAGGATGAGGCTAGCCAACTGATGAGTGATGGGCTGACCTCTCCTCTGCGTGAGTCCATCCTGTGCTGCTAAGGCTCCCTTCTCGCCGGTGAAGGTGAACCTGCTCCCGTCGGTGCGCACACATCGCACCTTGCGCCTAATGCAGTCAATCTGAGCATGGACCGTAGATAACCAATCCATGCCCAAGATGACGTCGTAAGGCCTCGACGCTGCTACAAGAAGATCCCAGCCGAAACTCTCACCTCCTAGAGTAAGCTCACACTGCCGGCACCAGTGCGCAATCGTCGAGTCTGCTCCCGTAGGAGTCTCTAGCCGTAAGGATCGAGCCAACGGCTCTGTCGGAATCTCCGAGCTCTGAACAAGGGCAGTGGCTATGAAAGAGTGACTCGCTCCTGTGTCTATCAGAACTGCAGCAAGGGTGGAATAGACACAGATCGTACCTCGAATCATCTCTGGCGCGTCGTGGTCGTAGGCCTCCGCTGCCTGGAGCTGAGCCTGTCTCTGCTCGCCAGCTCCCTGTGGTCGGGGCGGGCCTCCTGGTGGTGGTGGTGGCAGAGCCTCAAAGCGTCGCCCACCACCTGCTGCTCGGCCAGCTCCTCTGCCTCGTCCGCCTCCTCCCTGCGGACCGCCATGGTCGACCCTCTGCCTCTGCCTGGGTGACCCCTCCACCGTCTGCTGCCCCTCGGTACGACGGGTCGGGCAGTCACGAGCCATGTGGCCCTGCCCGCCGCACTCGTAGCACTGTCTGCCTCTCGGAAGGCTGGCTCCGGGCCGGGTGCCCTGCACTGCTGAGCCAGCGTCCCGAGGTCGCCTGCCGGAAGGTCTGGTCCGCCTGGAACCCTGAGTCATCCGCCGACTACCAGCTGCCGAAGACTCCGCTATCTGCCGCCCTGCGGTGGGTCTCGCTGTGGACTCAGCCAGGAAGCTCTCGATCAGGAGGGCTCGCTCCAGTACTCCTTCCTGGGTCGGGATGCTGAGGGAGATCAGCGATGCCCTGATCTCGTGTCTCAAACCCTGCTCGAAGGTCCGGGCCCGGAAGAAGGGGTCCCGTACCATGTCTGTCGAGTACCGAGAAAGGTCGGTGAACCTCGCCGCGTACTGAGCGACCGTCAAGCTGCCCTACCGCAGCTGAAGAAGCTCCTGGATGCGCACCGCTCGGAGGGTGGCCGGGACGAACTCTGAGCGGAAGAGGCTCTCGAAGTCCGTCCAGATGAGGGTGGCCTCATCGTGTACCTGGAGCATCAGGCTCCACCAGCGTCCGGCTGCTGCGTGCAGTAGGCTCGCCGCGAGGATCACCATGAGGTCTGCTGGCGTCCTCACTAGCCTGAAAACTCGGACGACCGCCTCCAGCCAGTCCTCAGCTACCTGGGGGTACGACTCCCCACAGAACCTGGGTGGTCGCTGGTGCTGGAACTCGTGCAGAGCTCCGAGGCGTCGTGCGTCGTCAGCTGCCAGTGCTGGAAGCATCGGGGGCTCGGCGGGTAAAGGTACCGCCGGTGCCTCTGCTGTCAACGGGCCCTGTACCGAGGCCTCGTCGCTCGGCGGGCTGTCGTCGCGCCCTACTCTGGGAACCCTAGCTGGCTGCTGTCGTCGTGCCATCCTGAAAAGGAAACAAGTATGCCACGGTCAGAACAGTATACCTGGTGAGCTGACACAAGTAATCACAAAGAAAACTTGAAACACACATGCAATCAATGTTTTCGTGCATTAAGTCGGAAATCAGAAGTCAGGGTCCTGGTGTATGGATACGTCGGCCGCCGCACCAACACTGGGCTCCCTGTACTGATAACCACACTCAATACGCTAAACACTATTGCTTCACATAGAAGAAAGATCAGAGTCTGCTGTAGAACCGACCCCTCTGATACCAATTTGTCATGACCCGTCCTCGGGCCCGTGTCGTGACTACCCCAAGCCCGCCTTCCATAGGCGAGGGGCTGGCGACTAGCACCAAGGCGTAAATCCCAACAAAAAGGGAAGGCATTGCCTTTGAAAAGTAAACAAGCACCACAGAGCAAGCAAGCGGAAAAGTAAACACTGAGTAAAACTGTACAAGCTGTGCTGAAAGTAAAAAGGGGCCGGAAATACAAGCCCAACTGTAAAGTACAACTGAAAGGAAAAACAGCAACTGAAAAGGGAAAACTGCAGCGTCGAGCCATCCTCCGGAAGTCCCACCTGAAGGGTGGGTACAGATAGCCTCCACTGCTCCTCGGTTCCACCTAACCACTCCGAGTACGTCCCGCCCAGTGGTCCACCTCCAGGTTCTGTCCTGCTCCGCACGCCTCCTCCACGATCAGCGCTGTCCGTCGTCTGCAACCAACACCACGAAGTGCGGGCATAGCCCGTGCAGGGGTGAGTATAAGCTACTCAGTAGGGACCCCGAGACCCCCGAAGGTCTCCCGAAATCCACAAAGGATAATCCACAAAGGAAAGATACAATCACGAAGTAACATCTGACACGGCTTAGGTATATGCCCATACATATACCTAAGTCTTCAATTCCCGTTCGGCTCCAACGTCTGAGCCCAAGCACAACCCAGTCCACACAGGAAAGCAAAACGTATACCCACTCAGGATAGAACAACACAATCCACAAAGGAGAGTAAACAGAAGATTCAGCTCACACAGATATACTTCTTCGGATGACGATAAAGATGATCATTGAACCATCTAAGTCGTCGGACCCACGAAGGATCGATAGGTACTAACCTTGCAGTGACCCACACAGGATCGGGCCCACGCAGGACCTGTAGGAGTTGGCTCACACAGAACCGCTAAGAGATGACCCACACAGGATCGGACCCACACAGGATCGGGCCCACACAGGACCGGGCCCACGTAGGACCTGTAGGCGCTGGCTCACATAGAACCGCTGAGCGCTGACCCACGTAGGATCGGACCCACACAGGATCGGGCCCACACAGGACCTGTAGCACTGATCCACGTAGGATCGCGGAGTGCAGTAGTCGTCGCAGTCCGCTGAGGATCTCTGCACAGTCGTCGCTGCAGTCCACTGAGGATCTCTGCACGGTCGTCGTCGGAGTCCACGGAGGATCTCTGCACAGTCGTCGCCGCAGTCCACTGAGGATCTCTGCACGGTCGTCGCTGTCGAAGTAGCAGTCGAAGCCAGCACTAGGGTTCCCGCACACCGCAAGCTCGTTCGGGAGGGTCCGCTCCACGAGCCGAGAGGCTGATACATCAACTGACACGAAGTCCGACGTTGATGTACCCAAAAGTTCAGTATCGTCAACAGGAACTCAACGTCGCAGACGGCGCGTCAATCGGACGCCCGGTCTGAGAGATATTGGCATTTTTGTCCCAGGGGCCCGGTTGGTTTTTAAGGCAAAACCAACCCGACCGCACTCCACCTGCGTCCAAACCTCGGGCGGAGTATTCCAAAAGATCCGTCTCACTTAGAGGAATTCGACAAAGCTGACGGCACGTCAATCGGACGTCCGTAGCTCAAGATATGAGCGTTTCCGCTCCGAGGGCCCGGTTGGTCTCGTGTACGAACCAACCCGGCCGAACTCAAAGTACTCTGAAACCTTGAGTGCGATATACTGAAACGACCGTCTCGATCCAAGGATCGCGTTGCCGCTGACGGCGAGTCGTTTGGAGGCACGAAGCTCAAGATACAGGCGTTTGAACGAAAACGTCCGAAGATGGGGGGTACGGGCCCGGGCCGACCCGGCCCGACCCCCCCTGGGTCGGCCCGAACCGGGTCGACCCAAACCGAATCGACCCGACCCGGTTCCGACCCGGCCGGCCCGGCTCGGCCGGCTCGGCTTGGCCGAGCCGCGCGGGTGGAAGCCGCGGGCGCCGACCCGCGGCCTGAGAAGAAACTGGGGCCCGCATGCGGGCCGCGCTGGTGAACCGCGGACGCGGCTCTGCCGCGTCCCGCCTGGACGAACTGGACCCACGCGGCGCGGGTCCGTTGGCCGCCGCCGCCTCCGGCCGCCGGCGCCGCTGGCAACTTCCGCGGGCCGCCGGCGTCACTCCGGTGGCCCGTTTTCCTTCTCGTCTGCGCCGTTGCACCTCCCGGGATCCGTTCTTTACTGCGGGATCGCCAAACGTCCGCTGCGGCACGTTCCGTCATCGACCGTCAAATCCGCACAAAACGAAGAACTGCGGAGGGTCGTCGGGCCATGTTCGTTTGGCCCGCACCCTCCGCGTTAGAAATAAACAACCGGGAGAAATTTTTCAACACATGAACCGACAATTTTAATTAAAATAAAATTGTTCATTTGAACCGGCTTTTAAATTTTCAAAGAACGTTCACGGGAAAATTAAAAAGGGGTGAACTCCCAAAATAAAATCCCTACCTTGATGATCGTCGAGCGCGGGCGTTCTTCGCGGAAGAGATCGCCGCGGAAGAGATCGATCGTCGCGTCGTCGCTGGGAGGCGTCGCGTCGTCGCGGAAACCGGCGTTGAGTCGGCGAACTCAACGAACCAAGAACAACAGATTTAAAATATAATTAAATCTGTGTTTAAAACCAAAAGGAAAAGAACCTTGAGCGGAAATCCGAAGGCACTCACCTCGAATGGTTGGTGGTCGGAGATCGGAGATCGGGGATCGGAAGAACGTCTCGGACGAAGGCGTCGTCGATCTCCGGGTTCGGCGTTCTTCGCGTTCTTCGCGTTCTTCGCGTTCTTCGCGAGGGAGAAGAAGAACAAGGATCCTCTCAAATCTTTTCAAAATATTTTTGGGTTGGTCTTATTTTATTAACATGCCAACACACGAAACCGGTTAAGAAACGATCCATCAATTCGTTGAATTAATTCAACGAAAGAAACGACCCAATTAATTCACGAAATAAACAGCCCATTTAATTCACGAAATAAACCGCCCAATTAAATGGTCTGTTAAGAATTTAGAAAATGCGTCGGTTGACTTTCATTAAGATGGGTTTTCACGGGTGCGTTTCTTAGCGGAAAGAAACGGCGGGGCTCGTGCGGGCCCCACCTCACAAATATCCTACCAAGGGGGTAGGATATTTCTGGATAGCATCCTATCCAGTTCAACTCAGTTCAAGCCTCCTTTAAGTGGCTTCAAGTGGCTTCCAAGTGGCTTAAGTGAAATAAAATAAAGTTGTCGCAAAATTATTTTATTTCTTAACTTTAAGCCCGAAAATTAAAAACCACACCCGAGAAAACGCAACTCCGGAAGAGGCGTTTCTAAGCGAATACCGGCGCTGCGATTTCATCGGTGCCCTCAGAATTTGATTCCGGGCACCGGTTCAAAAGTTAGAAAAACCCGCTCGTCCGTTCACTGAACATACCCGAGCCAAACTTCGGAAAATAATTCTGGGCACACCGGGCCTCGGAATCAGGCGCCGTCAGAAACTGCGCTCTTGTAAAATTCCAAAGAAAATTAAGAAAAAAAATTTCCTTGAAATTTACGGGTATTTACATTATTTATAAGGATCAATTAATTTCAACTAGTTTTTTAAGTAATTTAGAAAAATTATACATCAATGAATCTAATTTATGTCATTGTAATCAATTTCACATCGAAACGATATGAAAATTTTACCAATATTTTGAAATTTGTTACATTAAAAACCCGTTTTTTCATCCTGCATGTAGGATGAAATTTAAAATATTTTCTACTGATTATTTTATTTGAATTTGGAAAAATATATTCCATATTTATAATCATAATAATTTATAATGTCTAATTAGTTCAACAAGGTTTTTTAAAGACATATTATGAATGCACATAAAAAATAATTAAAACAATTAAGAGGAAAATTAGCATAATAAGGGACTAAAACATATACATAAGGGAAAGGATGAACTATAATGTTGTAAAAAAGGAATTTTATATTCATATTATAACCCTAACTTCCATTGTATCATAATTATTCCATTATTGGAGCCACGTGACATGAGTAAAACACGGGTGGAATTCCACTTCTTCTAAACTATAAAAACGATGTCACCCCTCTCCATTATTTAAACCTATAAAGATAGTATTATATCTAAAAAATATATAAAAATAATATCAAAACATCCATACATTCCTCATTGGATCCATCCTTTGGGTATAAAGACAACAAATTTATCCCCTTTGTGCTAATCAAAAAGAGTCATCCAAAAAAGAGGTAACATCCTTCCTCAATATCCTGTCTCATTCTTCATTAACCTACACATAAATTATACTATTTACATTATTATATAAATACACAAATAAACTAAATATATATTTACTATTATAATAGTTGAACTAATATTTACACACATGCAAATATAATTGGTAAGTAACTAATTATTCTCGTGTTTGGTAAACTATCACCTAATAGAATGTGGTTTCTGTTTTATCCTCTAATTCCTATCATGGTTTGGAATTAGGATGTAATTTTTTTAATATTTTATATATGATATTTATGAATTATTTATTGTTATTTAATCATTATATAAAACATACCTTCATGATATCGATCATGTGTACCTATGATAATTTTTATTGGGGAAGTATGGACTACCACATCCTCAAAGCGATTAAATTTGATCGAATCTTACATGGATTGTATTAAGAATTATTTTAGTGAAATTATATAATATATATGAAATAATAATACAAATATGATTATAATATATATATATATATATAATTTTTGTTCATTTTTTCAATACGACAATAAAATGATAACTGCATTCATGCATACGTACAACTTACCATCTCCAAGAATGGTGTATTCCGTTTCATAATTATATATCATATAGATTTTAATAAATAAAAATATAAAGAAAATACATTACATTTATACAACGTATTAAATAATTAAAAAAATTAAATCATGATCTATGTTATAATATAAAGAAGAAAAAGTCAAAACATATAGGGAAAATAATGCAGATATTACCTGAAACATAATATTTACATTGTGTTGTTAGTAAATGGGTAATATAAAGCCATAAACAAATAAAATATGGTATTATATATAATAATGTAGTTACTTCATATATTTATAATAAAATTAAATTTATTATAAATTAGTATTGAACATTGATGAATAATGTCAATACTTAATGTAAGGGAATTTCATATCACTTTTTATTTTCATGAGATACATGCCTTATTCCCCAATAATTTAGTTTGACTTATGTGTTCATTGAAACTAGATTTATTATATTATTATTATGAATAAATTTATTTTTACTTAAATCCCCATTTTTTTATATTTGTTTCATGTGGTTTATGTTTCAAATATTACCAAATCGATAAAGTAATTTTGTCTTAATTTGTCTTCTTTGACAGACATTCCATGTAATGAACCAACATTTTTATGAGGTTTATATCTTGTAATTTAATTTTTATATCATTAATATAATTGTTTTCATTAAATTTTAAACATAATGTAATGTAATAATTTCCATTTCAATATGATTAAAAGTTTCCAATGTGGAAACTGTTTATTTCTACAATCTCATCATTTATCCAGATTGTTTATTTCTATGCTTCCATTTATGAAATATTATAATGAATATATATATAAATCTCATTAATTATCATACTATTTTGTTATTCATGATATATACAATTAATGGAATGATTTTCCACTCTTTTTTAAATTATGTTATTTAAGATTTTTTTTATGAAAATCAGACTTTATCTCTCCATTTTGTCAAAAACCTATATTGGTTCAAAAAATTATTTTCTAAAAATGTTTTAAATTGTTTTTTTCAATTATCATATGATATTTAAAGAAATGGTTTTCCCATTTATTTAATTTTTTAAAAATTAATATAAAATAAATCTATATTTTATCTTTTGATCATGATACATTTCTATAAATATATGTTTCAAAAAGAATGCTTGGAAATTATAGAAATTCCCACCATCATGAACTTGATTTCCTTTAATGAATCCTTTACATGTTTTAAAGGTTAAACTTTCCTTATATTATTAGATTTTGATTTATTTTAAAATGGTTTTCAAGGTAAAAGGGTTTTAAAATTTTATTATGTTAAAAAAATTATAAATGATTTTCAAAGATTCGTTTATATGATTTCAAAAGGTTTTTTAGAAGAATATGATTTCAATGACTTCAAATATTTTTTTATATTTTTTAAAAGTGTTTTTAATGAAATGGATTTCAAAAAAATTTCAATATTCCATATAATATTTCAAATGTTTATGAGGAAAATTTTTTTCAATACTTTTTCAACATTATTTAATATGATTTTAAAGGAAATTGTTTTTAAAATTCATTATGATTTAAAATTTATTTTTCAGGGAATAAAATAAATTTTCCTAAAAATGGATTTATAATATACTACCAATTTATTTCCCATCTAATGTGACATCTTCTGGTGTTACTAAAGCCATTATGAAAAATGGTATAATGGTTCCATTCAAATTATTTCTCTAAATAGTCTATGTTTTGATGCATGATGTTTAGGAAACTTGTTTCCTTTTCATAGGTTATATGTTTATGAAACTAGTTTCTGTTTCATGGAATAATTGATTTTGAAACACACTTCCTTTAATAGTCTATTATTTGATGAAATGATTATGAAGCCTATCTATTTTCCATGTGTTATAATGTGATGAAATGTTAATAATACACATTTGGTTTCATGGTTCATGATATGATGAATGTTTTTTAATCTTTTGGAAAATGCCTATTTTATTTCATTATGTAATTGGTGGGACCTGTATCTTTACCCAATGTGTTTTTCAATGATAAATGTTTTATGAGATCAATATGGTACATGAAATGGAATCCTAATCTTGAAAGAACAGTGGACATTAAGCCTAAAACAAGATGGTGCATGGGAGGAAATCCCATTCCTAAAATAAGAGGGAAGACATGAAGGAATCTCAATCCTGAATCAAGAAGGTAAATGAGAGAAAATCAAATGCCCAAAACAAGATGGTAAATGAGAGGCATCCAAATCCCAAAAAAAGAGGGTACACAAGACGGAATCCCATTCCTGAAATTAGAAGGTGTATTGTTGGGTATCACAATCCCGAAACAAGAAGGTACATGGGACGACATCCCTAGCCTGTAACTAAAGGGTACACTAGAGGGAATCCCAAGCCCAAAAAAGAGGATGCACAAGAAGGGATCAATATCCCGAAATATCCATGTACATTAGAGGGAATCCCATGCCAAAACAAGAGTGTACATTGGAAGAAATCCCATGCGAAAAGCATGTACATAAGTTTATATCCCAATTCTAACTTGTTATGATGGTCTTGGTAGGTAGCCTCGACATTGGATTTTTTATTCCTATATGTATTCCAATAATTCCCTGTCTTATTCTTATGTTATATTTTCATGGATTATTGTCTTTTTTCCCTTATTATTAATGTCTAATAAACTACCAATATTTATTCCATGACACATGTATATGATCTTTTATATGATAGGTATGATCTTCAAATGTTATTCTCATACACTTTTGTTATGTTATTCTTATGTATATCCTTTTTTACACTTAGTAAGAATATATAATCACACCTTAAATATTTTTGCATTCCCTATCGTAACAACCCATTTACATATTAAATATTTTTTTCATTCTAGAATTAACAAGTTGAATTCATTATAAATATATGACGAAATATGTGATATTTAAAAATATAATGGAATTTATACAAATAGATTTTAAACCTCACCAATCAGTGTATAAAAAATATATTTCATATATGGAAAAATATGATATAATTATATCATATAATAAGTAAATAAATGTTTTACAAATGATAAATCAAGTGTTGCAATTTTTGTGACACATAAATTTTTATTTAATATTTTATAATTAATACAATGATTCAAAATAAATTTTATATTCATAAAATATATTCATAAATTAATTTATTTTTTATCTTATGATTATAATATAATTTTATGAGAGCTTAATTAATTTTTCATAGTGACAAAAAATCATTTATAATTTTAAAATCAGTATTTTTTTTAATAAATTATCATTTTAATTAAATATTAATTTTTCTTATATATAGATATTATTTTAAAATAAAGCAGTCAATTTTTAATTTCTAGACATCAAAATATAGGTAGAGTGAATTTTTGGTATTTTTATAAAATAGATCATTTTTGTGAATAGTGAAATACTATAGTTTATGGTATTTGAAAAATACTTGAATTATTGAAAAATTAATTATATATGGATGGTGTAAAACAATTATATTAAACGGTCCTTAATTATTTTAATATATTTAATTATAATGTTCAAACTATTCATATTCTGGAGCCATAATAATAATCTAATTAATAAAAAAATTAAAAAACACTCCTCCCCTCCACTATTAATACCACATCTCACCACCTCTTCCCCTCACACCAAAAAATACATATAGCATGTATAATTTCTGTCAAATTAACTTAAAAAGCCTATTACCCATGTCTATTACCTTTTGGACTTACCAAAAGGCCTAAACGACATTCTTTAAGGATGTTCACAAGGAGAAAAAGTTCAATAGGTAAAACCCTCTTTAATTTTCTTTTAAATTTATTTTCAATTTATTTTCCTTTTATCTCTTCATAACCAACAATCGAAGTTACATTATAACTAAATTATGTTAAATATAATATAATTTTATTTTGTTAATTGAATATCTGTCATAAAACATATCCTCTTGTCCTCTTATTCTAATAAAAATGAAAACATTTTTCATGATGTGTTGATTTACCGTCATATTTGATGATATATTTCTATGTTCTTTTACCTCCATAAAAGTAGGTCATAAAACAATTATTATTATTAAATAAGATATTATTATGCATATAATAGGGTTAATAATGTTCTAGAACATATATATAAACATTATATTAAATAAAATGATATAAGTTTATGGTGGTCGTAAAAACCGGCAAAATAAATTAAATAATTTTTATTAATGTTTTATCTATTAAATAATTATTATATAATAAAACAAAAAAATATATAGTATAATTTAAAATTATTTAAAAATATTAATACCATCTCTTTCCTCGTCATGTGGTTTTATTACATTTTGAATAAAAACCCATTATGGACCAACCATATAATCCAAGAAATAAATGCACCCGAAACAATAAAAAAATATGATCAATAACTGGTTAAAAAATGATATAAAAAGAACATATAATTTATTATAAATTTTAATGTGGTTCTCTACTATATTAATAACATTCTTGAATCTATTATACATGTTGTTTGAATACTTTTGAATGAGGTGAAACTCAAGGTAATGAACATTATTTTTAAAATCATCTTCAATGAATAATATTAATAAATTAATAAAAGAATACACCTTCTTAACTTATATTAAATGAGTATCCTTACATGTTCTCCTGAAATCATTATGATTTGATTTTCTTATTTATAATATTACTTTGTTATATACATATATATCGATTTCTTTTTTATTTTTAAAAAATTATTTTAAAATAAGTTATTTTCTCATGAAATGTTTATATGATGCAAGTGTTCATGATTTATGATTATGTTTTAAATATAGGGAACTCATTATGATTAATTATGGGACCTATATCTCCATCTATTTACATGGGAATATTTATGTTGTATGTTGACTATAATGGTTATTCCATGTGTAACAGCGATGGTTACACCATAAAGTATCCATTAAGGTTATATCATAAGGTAACCATGGGGGTTACATTGTAAGGTAGTCATGAGGGTTAAAAATCATACTATAGTTATGAGGGTTACAATATTATGTAATTAATTCCCAAATTTACTTTTATCATTTAATTTATTTTTCCATGTTTTTGGTAAATCTCTTGCTTTCACAATGTATGTATATGATACTTTATGGGTCAGAAATATATCTTTGTAAAATTTATTTCATGTGTTTATAAGTATTTATAAACTATTATTTTATTTCATTTCCTTTAATTTCCCATGATGATTGTTTTTTCTCTTACCAGAAGTTAGAATTTTTTTCAGAGTTTTTATGGATGGGTAAGAGAAAAATATAAGATAATATAAATGTTCTGAAAAAGTTTCATGAAAATGATTTCATTTTTTATAATTTTTTTTAAATTTATGAAATGGATACTATATTAGTAGTACCAACATGGTATTATTATGGGTTGATATTTATGAATTATTAAATAAATATAAAAAAAACTAAAAATTTATTTTTTAATGTATGAATGTGAATTTAAAAATAATTGGATAAATTATGAAATTATTAAGGTTGGGACCTTATAGTTAGTATTAGAGAATTGTTTAGATAATATTAGGGGTTTTGATTATGTTAATAGAATACCGTAAATTATTTTTAAATTATGATTATGTTTAAATAAAGTCTAATTTAATGTGTAATGTGTATTATCATCTATGATATGTCTTCTCTTATGGTTTTCCAAAGAAAAAATAGGGAAGCTGGTGTTTGAAGGCACCGAGAGGATGATATCATTTGGAATTCACAACTTAGAATGTTGGGAATTATAACTGAGGAGTTTATGATAGTAATAACTCCAGTAAAGTAGGGTGTAATTGGATTTGTAATCCATTTTAGTGAACAACTAGTGGTAAAAAAGTAACATGATGATAGTGGAACATTTTATGAGGAAACACCCACCTACTTTCAGTGGATCCTCTTACCTAGTGGTATATGAAGTATGAAATAAATCCCAAGAAAAGATATTAAATTCCATGGTTGGTTCATATAATAAAATTTTTAGAGTTTATATTTATAATTTTTAATTATAAACCAACTAGTGGTGGTCAATGTTCAATAACATTAGTGAAAAATTAGAGAATGATGCCTTGGAAGGGTATGAATTTATGAATTTGTTCCTTGAAAAATATTCTCTTAAGGTGGTTTTAATTAAAATGGAAATGAAATTCATGGAATTTAAACAATACTATTTAAAAGTATTTTATGAAGAAGAATTTACTCGTTTGGCAAGATATGATTTAAATATTATTTCGGATCTTAATTGTAAAATAACTAGTTTTTTCTCAGAATTGAATCCATGATATTGAAGGATTTGGATTACTATGAGTTCGAATGATATGAGAAAATTATAAGATGTCATCAGAGGGTTTAAATGATGTTTTCTGATGAGGAAATATATATTTAAATCATGAAAAATAATAGTTTTAGATGGCATGAAATGGGTAATAATCAATCCAATAAATCTGACGGTAAGAAAATCCAATTTCTAGTTTGTGGGATATATCCTAAAACGAACCAAGGATAATTCCTTAACAAATACATAAAGATTTTTCAATATGGTATGTTCATAATTATGTTATTATATTTCTATGAAAATGATATTATGTTCATTTATGATAACTTGTAAATTTCACATAAAGAAATTAATCCAAAACTTATGTCTAAAATATCAAGAGAAAATATTAAATAATAAATGGAAGTAAAACAATATTCCTATTGTTTTTTGTGGAATTAAATTACCTTAAAACATTTTTATTTTTTCATAGTGTAGGTTTATATTATTATGGGTACAGATTGGAATTATTTTTATCTTTCTATGATTCATTTTAGATCTAACAAATTTTAATTTGAAATATTGTAATGTTGTATACACGAATACACCTATACCCCTGATAATATACCACGAAGCTGAGAAACTAATAAAAGAAAGAACCAAAAGTTAGATTTATAATATTTTAGATGAAAATGGAACTATTTAAATAAATGATGCTCTAGTGGTATATTAATTTTTTAATGTTTTTCCATAGGATTTTCTTGGTGTTATACCTGACTAAGAATTTGATTTTACCATTGACGTAGTTATGGGTGCGAAGAAATTTTAAAAACCCCGTTATTGAATGGATAAAGTGTAACTACTTGAATTGAAAACGTTTTTACAAGAGTTTATTAATAATATATTTCTTCCCCCATTCACATTATCATGGGGTGCTCCACTTTTTTTCAAAAAACATAGATGGTTCTCGAAGGCTTTTCATTGATTAATGATAATTGAATAACAATTCTATTATGAATAATTATCCCTTTACACATAGTAATGAATTTATTTATCATCTCTAGAGAGATCATTATTTTTCAATGATTGAATTGAGATTTGGGTTCCATTATATAAATTTGAAGGATAATAAAATTATAAAAATTGCATTATGAACTGGATTTAGAAATTTGGTTTTTTATGCCTTTTGGCATAAAATATTAACTTCTAGTATTTATGGATCTTATGAAGAGAATATTTCATGAATATTTGGATAATTTTATTGTTTATTTAATTTATTGTATTTTTGATTATTCAACAAGACACTACGATGATGAAAAACATCTAAGGATTTTTTTGAAAACACGTTAATAAAAGATGTTATATGGGAAATTTAGAAAATGTGATTTTAGTTGCAAGAGATTTATTTTCTTGGGAAATTTTTAAATAAGGATGGAATAAAAATTTATCCATCATAAATAAATGTGTTAGATGAATGGAAAAAATTAAAATGAAACATAGATTAATAGTTTTCTTGGATTATAAGGATATTACAATCAATTTGTTAAAAACATTGCACAGTTATCTTTCCCTCTAACTATGTTAATATGAAATTGGGTTGAATTTATTTTGATATAGTATTTCAATGATTGTTTATAGGAACTAAAAATAATATTGGTGAATTATTTATTTTTGGATCCGCCTTCTATAATTGGAGATTATTTCATCTATAGTGATACTTCAGTGAAGGTTCATGGTTGCATTCTGACGCATAATGAACAGGTAAATTATTATGCTTTAAAAAACTATAACCTCATGGGTTAAAATATCACAAAATTAATTTGGAATTAGTAGCTATGTTTTAGACTTTATAAATTGGGAGAAATAATTTGTTTGTATCTAAATGTTATATATATAGTGACCATAAAATAATAAAGTATATATTAACTAAGACGGAATTGATCGTGATGCATAAAATATTGATATAACTGATAAAGGATTTTAATTGTATGATCAATTACAATCGTAGAAAAATCAATAAAATGGTGGAAGCACTGAGTCATAAAAAATCATACATCATTAACCATGTAACACTTGGAACATGACCCCTTGGTTTGTGAAGTGATCAATGTATGATTGGAAGTTGTTGGTGCAGGAAATTCATATGGTTTGTTTGAAGTGTCAGTGCACTCATCTCTCTTAGAAAAAATTATATAAGAAGAATAGGAAGTTTGTGAGTTAACTGAAAAGGTATATTTTTTTAATGATATTATTTTTCATAAATTTTATGCATATGTATATTGTGACTTCAGATTTGGAAAAACATTATGTGTTCCTTTTTTTACCCAGCTGAAGAAAGAATTTTTAAGTGAACATCATAGTTCTCCTTTGTCAGTTTATAATAGCAGAACTAAGATATATAGAGGACTTTAGAAGTATTACCGATGGGAATTATATAATTAATTTATTATAAATGTATAATTAAAAATGTAATATTATCAAATATTAAAGAATATATAAAAACAGAATAGTTACCACACCCTTGAAAATATAAATAAAATATTTGTCTCTTATAAGTGATTATATGATATATTTATATCATGGAATAAGTATATAAATGTTTTTAAAATGATAAATTATGTGTTGGTATTTTTGTGACACATATATTTTTAATAACAAATTCATAATTAATATAATGATTTAAAAGAAAATTTATATTTATAAAATATAATTTTAAATTTATGTTTTGTTCTATTATGATTATATATATAATTTTATGAGATGCCAATTTATTTTTCAATGTGTCAAAAAAATAGTTATAATTTTTGAATCAGTATTTTTTTAATAAATGATGATTTTAATTAAAAAATAATTTTATTATACTTTGATTTTTTTTCAAATTTTTTTTTCTAGTATTTAATTCTCAACATTAATAAATGGTTAGGGATAACATTGGATTTTTAAAATGTTGTTGAATTTGTGGTGAATAGTTAAATACGATAATTTACGATATTTAATAAATATTAGAGTTATTGATTCATAGATGATATATGGATTATTTAAGACCATAATCACAAACAATAATTCATTATATTAATATACATAGTGATAAGGCTAAAACAATTCATATTTTTTAACCAAAATAGTAAACTAATCAATAAAATAATAAAAAAGCACCCCTCTCCTATATTATAAATACCATCCTCACCCGCTATTCTCCCCACACCTATAAGTCATTTATCTTATAAAATTTAATAAAAATTCAATTCCAAGACTCTTCCACATATCCAAGACCTATGATTCTCACTAATAGGAAAAAACCTTGTTCTTTAAAGAGGTTGTGAAGGAGATGATGTTCAAGAGGTAAAATTCACTTTTGTTTTATTTTAACATTCTTTTAAATTTATATTATTATTCTATCATAAACACCCCTAATCCAAGTGATATTATAACTATATTATCTTACATATAATATAATATTATGTTTTTTAATCAAATATCCATCATCAAACCTCTCATCTTCTTTTCTTATTATAAAAAATGAAAACATTTTCTGAGATGTGTTGATCTAATATAATCTTGGATAATGGGATTTTGTTTTGTTTTGCCTTATTCAAGGTCGGTAATAAAAAAATTATTATTGCAAAATAAGCTCATATTATACATATTATTTGTTACATAATTTTCTAGATGAAATATATAAACATGATATTAAATAATATAATATAATTTCATGATGGTCACAAAAACTAAAAAAATAATAATAAAATATTCATTAATTTTTTATCTATTTAATCATCCTAATATTATAAAAAATAGTATAGGGTATCAATTTAAATTATGTAAATAGATTAATAACATTCCCTTCCACTTCTGTATTTTTTCTTCAATTCAACAAGCAAACCGTTAATGAATTTTCCAGGTAAACCATGACTTAAATGTACCAAAAACAATAAAAATAAATTTTTTTATCAATAAATGGTTTTAAAGATGTTATAAAAAGATCATATATGGTATTATAAATATGAATATTGTTTTTTAAAAATCAATAACATTTTTTAGACCATTATACCATAGTTTTGAACAGGTTTAAATGAATTCAAACCTAATCTAAGAGAGTTTCCTTTTAAAATCCTCTATACTATCTTTTCATATAATATTTTTTAAAAAATAATGTTTCTTATAAACTTATAATACATGATCAGATTATCTTATTTTCATGAATCCATAATTATTTTATGTTTTCATATAATGATTTCATATTTATTTATAGATAAAAATTTTTCTTTTTTATTTATGATATATTATTGTAATAAAAGTGGTTTTCCTCAAAAAAAAATTATGATTCAAGAGTTCATATTTTATTAGTATGTTTTGGTTCTTGGTAATTGTTTGTGATGAATGATGGAACTATATCTACCTCAAAATCATTATTATTTTTAATGTTGGATGTTTAAATAATGGTTATTCCATGTCTAATTTTTATGGTTACACCATAAGGTAGTCATGAGGGTAACATCATAAGGAAGGTGTGAGGGTTACATGGTAAGGTAGAAATGAGGGTTACAAATCATATAGTAAATGTTAGAGTTACAATATTATATAATTAATGGACCAAGTTACCTTTATTGTTTTATTTATTTTTCTATGCTTTATGGAAATCTATTATTTTCACAAAGTATGTATTGATACTCTATGATTGATAAGTAAGTTTTTTTAGAATGATTTAATATATTTATATGTATTCTTGAACTAATGGTTTCTTTCCTTTCTTTCATATCACTTACTAAGAATTTTGTGCACATCCTGATTTTTAAAATGTTTTTAAAGAGTTTAAGGATGGTTATGAGAAAATAAGAAGAAAATTTGAATGTTGTGACGATTTTTCAAGAAAATATTTTTTGTTTTATTAAAATATTTATTATTATTGAATAAATATATATTATTTTTGTAGAACCCACTTTTCATGCATTTTGGTTGATATAAATGAATTATATCACAATTATTTGAAACAAATAACTGAAATGTTCTATGGGAATGTAAGAAAGTAAAATCTAAATGTATTTTTTAGTTCATCTGATGTTTTAAGTCATGGCCTTATAACCAGGTTATGAAGAATGGTTTTAGATACACTTACTATAGGGGAAGATCATTGAAGGAAACATTTAACATCCTTCCTGAAGTTATAATATTTCTTTCTCTTTATAGAGAAACTAAACTATTATGCTCCAAAGGCATGTATATTTATAATGTTCTAAGTATTCATCTAAAATGATTTAATATCCATATATTTTATTCACTGGTCTCTATACACACTACATATATGGATGTTACAAGATACATAATGTTATAAGAATATTCTATTTTATTGTATTCACAATAAATAAAAAATATATATTTACACAATATTTATTGACATCCTGCATAACATTTCATGATTTACTCAAAAATGGATAAATATGTCTTTTATTTAGATACACAACATGTAATCTGGTAAAAAAAGGGTAACTATATCATGAATCCAAGATCATTATCACCTATAGATGGTATCTTCATGTACTTTCCACATTTTATGGTCATTTTAATTGATATGTTATTAAGAATTTTTTTTCTCGACATTATTTATTATTAATGGAAATCAAAATGAAAATTTGAAAAAATAATTATGATATCAATAAAAAATAAATTAAATTTCAATTGAATTGAATGCGACCATTCAGATACCACATAATGTTTTTTAATATATTGGATGATGGTGAAGCCCCATAAGATTTATTTTTTTTCTTTAATATCATATCAAAAAAATTAAAACATTATGAATAATAACAACTCTCGCTATTATATTTGAGGAATCTATATGAATGAATCCCAAAACTAAGAGAGATGATATTTCATGTTAAAAATATTATCAATTTATCCAACATGAATGTTCCTCAATATACAATTTTTTCATCAATATAGATGTTGTTCCATCAATGTCTAATCATGTTTTATTTTCTTTTCACTATGAAGACCAAAAATAGAGATCATGAATTTTTAATAAATGTATTTTCATTAATATCAGAATGTATCCCAAAAATATTCAAATGATATAGTGGAGGTACTAAATTTCTTAGATATTTTGTGGTGGTAATCTATTTAATCCTTTATTTTATAGGATTTCAACACTCTTTATCTCTTATCATTGAGAGGGTGGTGGAGGTGGAAGAGTATCCCAAGCTTGGGATGAATCCTAGAGATATTGTTCATAGATAGAATTCTATAGAGAGAGAATCATTGGGAACAACCAATGAATCTTCCTTTTTAATTAAACCTATAATATTACATGAGGGATAAATATTTTTATATATATTTATAGGTTTTTAAAATTATAAATTATTCCATATTCAATTATAAAATATTAAAATCCATATATTCCCCATGACAATATTAAAAACATTATTAATTGTACATTATGTGAGCTTACTAGGGGAATGATAAATAAAATTTACTGAATAAGTATTGATTTACTAATTTATGAAATATAATTTGAATGTCATTACAGTTCTCAAAAAATTATTTGCTCAAAAATCGTCGACATTTAAAGATCATCATATAATAAAATATTAATCAGTAATTCTAGAAATAAATATAATATTCAAGATCGTTTGAATTTATATATATATTAACATACACATTATTAAATAAATATTTCTTAAATAGAAAATATTTTTTATTAAATTTTTAATAAATCTATAGATAAAGGGAAATTATTATTTAAAAATATTAATTATTACATTTTGAATAAATATTTATTTATTATTTATCTCAATTATAAATAGCGACTCAATAAATGTGATCAATATTTCAATAATTAAGTACAAATTGTATTAACTGAGATCGCGTGATACACGAACTATGCGACCCTTTATGACTATTCATTAATAAAATTAGGCAAGAATCACTAAATTCAATAAAAATTCTTTTAATGTATGTAATGGAAAACATATAATATGAAGTAACATTCCTATTAAAAATGTATTTGAATGTTCAATATGTAGTATAATCCTATTTTCATTACATATCTTCAATTAGATTGTAAAATAATGTCATAAACCTATATTTTTGACAAATTATTGATTAATTATCTGAAATAATCTAGTTTATACACCAGGGATATTGATATTATTTTAGAATTAGATTCTAATAAAAGGGATGAGATATCATCTTCTATTAACATTTAATGGAAAAATACATCATCAAATTATTCATAAATAAAATATCATACCTGATATACCCATTATACCCAACCTCCCATGAACATAAGGAATCATTGTCTTTTGTAATTCATATACATATATGAGACATGATATATATTAATAATAAATATAAAATCTATGGGTCATTTAACATGTTCGTAGTTAATAATATTCAATAACACATTAGATATGAAATTCCTACTTATAGTTTTTTTCCATTACATCTTATCATGGACATTACTAATAGAGAACATTATGGGAAAATTTCCCAATGTATTATGAGTTTCCAAACCACAAGGACCTATAATATATATGTCTAGTTAATTGATTTCAACCCCAATAGAAAATGTATTTATTAATATTTTTATTGAATTTGAAGGTTCTAATCATAGGATATAGAATACATGTAATTTCAATGTGAAAAATCTACTAATAAAATTTACACATTATTGTTATATAGAATAATAATCAGCAGGTGATATGTTATTAATATCTTATTAACATATATGTATATATATACTAAATATAAAGTATAAAATATGTATTTCTAGTGAAAAAGCTCTAAAAAGAAGAAAAATTTCATCCGACAAAAGAATATAGTTCTGTGGAAAAATATTTATGGAATTAATTACTCTTAAACAACTAATGAAATTATTAAATTAACCTATCATACAGAATATTTTAAACTTAATCACTACATAATACATTATAGATATTCATATATTATATCTGATCAATTGTTGAAACATCATTTAATTGCTACACAACTATAAATGTTTTAGAGTTAATCTGAGTTAGATAAATAATTTCACATCTATTTTAAATACATTAAGAAGAACTAATATGAATTCTCATAGAATTATGAAATTAAAATTTAATCTTAAATTACTCTTATATATTTATAATTATTCAACCATGTCATTTGAAAAAATATTTTAAACATTACACAAAATCAAAATATTTCATGAATTAACCCTCAGCTTCACTAAATGTATTCGAAAGAGTTCACACATCTTCCAAAACAAGAATAATATTATATATTATCATCAATTATCAATCCACAATGTCTTCAAGGCTATATAATTTTATCCCATTCCTAGAAATTTCAATTTCTCATACCTCTTCATCCCCCATCAATATAAATTAATAAAATCATAATTAGGGGTCATTATTTCCATTAAAATCATCAAACAATAAAATTTATCAAGCCACTAATTTATATAATTCCATATATAAAAAAATATTATAATTTTTTTTCAATCCTTATTCCTTTCAACAATCCTTCATATTAGGCAAAATAAATCTTTATTAACATCATTCTTCCTTCTACAATTATATTTTACTCATAGAAATTCACCATAAATATTAATAAATAAAAATACCAATACCATGGTTGCAATATTATGAAATACATGTGTATTCTAACCATTACATTCCACCTATATGATATATTAAGTCTTGGATAACTACCTCCAAAATATTTTCTTAACTATGGCTCACAGTACACCACTTGAAAATTACTTTTATGAGTAGAGGATCTCTACCCACACTATAAGGTTTATATTAGAACCTTGTCATATAAAATGTTATACCATTGATACATGGAAACAAAAATTCTCAAATAATATATGATATAGAGGATTTTATTTTCAATTTAATTTCAAGGATATTTGATCATTTGGTTCTAAAAATATCACCCTCAAAGTTACCCATGTGATTAATACCCATAATCGCACTATATAACAACATAATACACTTGCATGTCAGGACTATCGTTACAAATATATGTTTTTTTCTATATTGGCACATCTACTCATGATTTTTCCCTAGGGATTAATGTCTATCTTTGGAAAAGGAGACATAAAATAAGATGATTTATAAATTCATCATATTGTGTAACTGAAACCATCCTCACATACAACATGGGATATTTGTTACATGGGAAGAACATATCCATGTATATCCACGATAGGGCTTATATAACCTTTTCATAAATATGAATCATAATTGAAAATTTAGTTCGAATACATATCCATTTTTAAAAAAGAAGAAAAGATTAATTTCATTGAAGGGTGTTAATCAATTTCGCCACACCATTCAAATGATTAAGGAAATCAATTATCCTCAATATATATATCAATTCATTATATATGGTGTGAATATCCTTCACAATATTATTCTAAATAAATAATTTATACCATGAGAGTTACAATATATGATTGATTATGGATTTAAATTAATTGTATCATCCATTATTTTTAGTCCTTGTCTGATTTTTAATCCTTATTAATATTCATTTTTAAAAAAATTTATTTTCATGGATAAATTAGGTTTGGAATATTTGTGGATACTGATAGTTTTCATTATTATATAGAAACATTATGTGAGGATATATTTTTTATTTTATGGATGTGTTTTAAATTAAATATCACTTCAAATAATTTTATATGGATTTATATTTCGTGACATTTATTTGTTAAAGGAAACCCAGTTTTATCCTAGTTAATTATTCTATAAAGAATCACTTTCCATTATGTTATTGGATATATGTGGTCAATATAATCTAATATAATAAATAATATTTTGGTTAACTATGATATATGTGGGTTATATAATATAATTATTTATATATTGAATTAAAATTTAATTCCATATTCCAATGTCATTCTGTATTAAAATTTTCACTCAAAATGGTTGATGATTATTTTTTAGAATTTTATAATCTTATTCCAAGGAATATGTTATGTTTTCTTGCTCATCCTTTAATGGATGTAGAATTCAAATTATTTTTTATTTTTGATGTAAAATGTCTATAGATGTTTTTTTATTAATTTCATTGATGTTATTTATTATTTTTTATTTAAGACTAATTTTTATTTTTATTTCATTTTTATAAAAGGAAATTTTTATTAGACTATTTTGGATGAGAAATGAGTTTGAATGATTGTTTTGTAAAGGTTTAATGAAATTTTGAAAAGGATAAAAAGGTACATATAATATAGTAATTGAAAAAATGCTTTCTCATATAAACGTATGAGTCCTTGCAACATAGATAACGTTTTGTAAATGTACCAATGTTGTTTTCATTGTTATGTGTAAGGTTTTATTAGAGAATAAGTATTTATATGTATGAAATAGGGGAACATGTGTACATGTTTAAAATTTTCTATTGAGAAGTTTAAATTCATGGAATGAAAGATCAATAATGAGAGTACTCAAGATGGATGCGTAGATATAGGATATAATTTAAATTTCTATAGAAGTGAAATAATCCATACATAAGGGTCACTTTGGTTGAATTACAATAATTAAAGATTCGTTTCCATTATAATGTATGATGAAGAATCTATCCCACTATATACTATTTCTTTATGTCAAAAAATCTAAATTAATTGTAAAATCAAATGAATATTAAAGGATTTCATGCCATGATTAATAATAATATATGGAGATAGTGGAAAACATAATATTCATTGGATTATTTAATTCCTTGTCTTGGGTTTTACCACTGTAGAGAATTGGTTGTGTTATAGTTATTTGATGATTTAAAAGGTAAGGAGTTATTTATACCATAAATGGTAATTTCACATTGTTTGTGAATTGATATAGGGGTTTATTATATATTTATAAGATGATTTTTGGTGATTGGTTGATAGGTATTGTGTTGTGGTAATGAAAATTCATTTTTGGGAATTCATAAGGAAACATTTATTATGTCTTGAGTTATGTATAATTCCATAATTTTTGTATATAGAATAGTTATTATAGTTAGGAAATTTATAGATTCTATTAATCTATGTGTTGTATTCCTATTTTGAGGGATATTCAGTTAGAATTACAGTGGGAATGATATAGATTGTAATTTACATAGAAATTTGAGTTGACATTATGTATATAAATAAAGGGAAAGATGTATCTTTCAACATTGTATAAGATTCATCTAAAAATATTATCCTTGGATGATGTTTTTTATGAATCAGGATATGGTTTCTTTTTATTGATGTACTTTTAATTATTTTAAAAGGGTGAATTTGCCTATTATAAATCAATGAAATGAATGGGTACTATATTTATTAATTTCATTCTTTCATTTAAGTTCATGTTGGGTTTTTAATTCACATTTTTATTCTATATCTTATTATCCTTATTTATGAATGACTATATTGTGTTGATATATGAGATTTTTTTCCAATTCATGGGAAGATTTGTTTTATTCATGAAATTGATTTATGGGTCTTGGAGGAGTTATATTTAAATATGGTTTTGTCGGTCCTATCAATTAAATAATATAATGTACATGAAAATAATATGGCTTTTAGGAGATATAGAGTATTTTCCAAGACCACATATTTTCATATACCCATATCTATAAAAAACCCTGAACTAGCATACATTATTATATAATTAATAATAAATGATCATGAACATACTATGACTAGTTCACTTTCATTGATCGATGCTTCAAATATTATTTTCATTTTCAAAATTTCACTATGTTTTTTACCAAAATATATCTCTTGGGGTTGAAATAATACTACCCGCTTTATAAACCATTTTATTTAGTAGTTATTAAGGTAAATTTAGAAATTCTAAACTTTATAAATGATAAGATCTAAAGACACCCTATAATCAACATTTTTTGGAATGGTTGGTAGAAAATTCTACCTAAAATCTTTGGCTAATTATTAGTTTTCTTTTTTCGTTTTATATTTTATTTTTATTTTTATACATGTTTTAATAGAGTTTATAATTTCATTTAATACAAAATATTCATGATTAGTGTATTAAAAAAAAGATAGATAAATTATAAATTTTGATCATGAGTTGTAGATAAGCTTAAGGATGAAAAAGAAGTTGGAGAATGTGGTTGGAGTATGATGAGAATCAAGACCATAACATGTTTTTCCTAGAATATATATAAGGGAAATGACAATAAGAAGGTATGTCCTACCATTAAGTGTGAGGAAAAGAAAAAAATTATATTAGAGATTATATTTAAAATAAACCACTTTGAGATAAATCCAATTATCACCCAAATGAACTCAAACATTATCTAACTCCCTGAAATTCCAACTACAAATATAGAAACATAATTAAAAGTTTTATTTAGGTTTTTGGAACATTAATGTTCACTAATGTCACCAATTATGTGTCAATTATATGGTTGAATTTATTTTTCTTATGTGATAAAGTGTGAGAGATTAAATAAAGCATGGAATGACATTCCATCACTATATGAGATGGCATAAAATGAATATTACTGTACAATCACTACTGGAATGTGGGTTTTTCCCCACAGTTACATACCAACGGTTTCATAGAACCGTTGGTAAAGGAGGTTTTTTCCAACGGTTCATTAGAACCGTTGGCATAGATATTCCCTGGGAGGTTTTTTCCCAACGGTTCATGAGAACCATTGGGATAGATGCCTTTTTCCAGGTTTTTGCCAACGATTCTTTAGAACCGTTCGGATAGATAGCTTTTCCCAACGGTTCATGAGAACCATTGGGATAGAGGTATGCTTTGGGGAGGTTTTTCCCAATGGTTCTAGAGAAACGTTGGGATAGATATGCATATGCCAACGGTTTTAAAAAACCGTTGGCAAAGGTTCTCCCCAAATTCCCAGCCGCCTGTTCTCTCCCCCATTCGCGATACACAACCCTAAAACGGGAGCAGCAGCCGATTTAGGCGATTTTGGAGGTACTGACAGCCGGACCTTGAATCTTCCAGCTCTTCTTCAGGTTATTCTTCTTCTTTATCTGAAAACGTATTCAAATGTTTGGATAGTATTTAAACGTATTTTCATTTTTTCCATCAGGTTAGGCGATTTTGGAGCTACTGCCAGCCGGACCTGCCTAAGGGTGAGTTTTCTTGAAAATTCCTTTTTGGATTTTACCCCTTGAACATGGGATGTCATTTGTGAAAGGTTATATAAATCGAATTGATTGTTCAATTTCTAAATTAAATTGTAAATTAAATTAATTAAGGGTATTTTATGGTTTGCATTCCCCTTTTAACACATGAATGCCAATTATTTTTTAACACATGTTTTAATTGTATTGCCTTGCCAATGTGAGTAAAGTAGAGACTATGCTATGAATCTATGATATTGGATTGAATTTATCTTATATTTTATGTTACCATGTTAGATATATTATAACTAACGCATGTGATATCTTTATAGTCTTTTTAGGAGTGTTCTATTAAAAATTCCCATGTGAGTGCTTGAATTTTCATTGAATTGCAAGCCATTATGAGTTATGTTGAGACCATGATATGTAATTGATTGATTAAGCATGGGAGTCTCATTATCTTGTCATTACAACATGAGTAAATGAAGCTTCATTCTTTTCAGGTTATTATTTGATTGAGTCGCCATTTTGAGGTGAGTTGTATTAAATACCTTTGTTTTTGACCTTGGTATGTTTAATGAATTGTTTAAATGAAATGGAATTCATTAAATGATTAATAGTAAATAGTGTTACATGGATTCTATTAGGATTCCAGGTATATAATCTTGTTTCTATTAACTTATACGCTTTATGTGATAAATGGATTCACAATGGAATTCCACGGATAGACTCATTTCTTTGAATATTGATTAAGCCATGGGTGATACATGGATCCATGGGAGGGATTCCATAGATAGACTTATTGAATGTATAATTATATTCCAATTGATACATGGATTCTTATGATAATTCCATAGATAGACTTATTGAATGTAGAATTATATTCCAATGCTATGCGTCTTGTGTGGTGGTGGTGTGGTTTATGTGTTTTATGGTAGTAGTGAAGTGTGTGATTATGTAGTTAATGTGAACCCATAGGTTGAGTATTTTTTTCTATCTATATATCATGTATTTTTATGTTATTTCTACACATTCCCAACCAGAGTTGGATAAACTTACCAACGATCAGAGGTTTTGAGTTATGAGTATTTTTTCTAATATCTAGGATTGTGGTTATATGTTTGGATAGCTACCATGTCTTCACTACTCTTCCTTCAAAAGTGATTGACCATGTGTTTTTAGGCAAGATGCGATGTGATTGTCCATGTGTCTTTAGGTGAGATGTACTATGATTTCCTTAGTGTTTTTCGGTGAGGTGTGATGTGATAAGGCTATAATAAGATGTGGCATGTGGTTGGGGTCATGTAGGGTAGGAGGATGGCACAAGGTTGATGTTATTAATGTTCATGATACCCTACTAATATGTTTATGGGATGAGTCATGATGTTATGTGATATAACACATTAAGTTCTTGTTGGTTTTACATTTTTTCAATAACACATTTGTATGTTTTTTTGACATGTGTAGTTGATACCTTGATTATTTTCTTCCTTTATCGTTTACTTAAATGTATTTTCTATTATATTTAATGCTTATTGAATTTTTTATGACAAAATGACTTATATAAATTCTTTTTACAGAATGGACAGAAGTTGGATGTATGAAACCGATCGGATCTCAGACGATTTTCAAAACAATTTGGAGAGCTTTATAGATTTTGCATTTCACAATGCTTCAGATAGTGGTCGCATACACTGCCCATGTTCCAATTGTGTTGGTAGACCTTGGTTGAGCCGTGAAGAAGTCAGCTACCACATAACCAAAAATGGGTTTCAAGCAAACTACTTTCTGTGGTATCACAATGGGGAGAAAACGAAATCTCAAATTGGTGATGATCGAAATGAAAAGACTGGAATGGAGAATTTGTTAGATGATCTGTTTCCATTTATTCGTCATCATGAAAAAGAAAGGATTTCGACTCAAGAAGACTTCGATATGAGGACAGCTGATGCATCTAGTGAAAATGATGATATTGATAGGGTGAAAAAATTGAATGATGCTGCCACGACTCCAGTATATCGACAATGCGATAAAATGAAAAAGCTGGAATTTTTAATCTGATTATTTCATAAGAAAACTATGTATGGGATTTCTAATACAGCAATCGATTACATTCTTACCCTCTTGAAGGATTTACTTCCAGATGATGCAGATATTACCTCAATCCACTATATGGCATGGAAGTTAGTTGAGGAACTTGGATTTTCAAGAAACAAAATGCATGCTTGCCCGAAAGATTGCAGTTTATTCTGGGAGGAAACCGCTGAATGAAATGAATGTATAAAATGTGGCACATCCCGCTGGAAGTCAAAATCTGATGGAACACCATCTTGCATTCCATAGAAAGTAATGTGGCACTTTCCATTGATCCCCAGACTCCAGAATCTTTTTATGTCTGATGACATATCAATAAAAATGACATGGCATGATACCGAGAGAAAGAAGACTGATGATGAGTTGGTTCATCCTGCAGATGGATTTGCATGGAAGAGATTTGATGCTCGACATCCGGATTTTGCAGCTGACGTGCGTAATGTGAGGCTGGGTCTTTCATGCGACGGTTTTAATCTGTTTGGGCAGATGCTTACTTCGCAAAGCACATGGCCAGTTTTTATACACATTTAAAATCTTCCCCCATGGTTGTGTATGAAAAAATCTTTCACATTCATGAGTATACTCATATCTGGTCCTTCTGATCCCGGCATTGATATTGATGTATACATGCAACCTTTAATAAAAGAGTTGAAACATCTTTGGGATGTGGGTGTGCGCACATACAATGCATGTTCGAAATACATATTTCAGATGCGCGCTGCGCTTATGTGGACAATAAATGATTTTCCGGCTTATGCAATGATGTATGGATGGAGCACGAAGGAAAAAATGTCATGTCCAGTTTGTATGAAGAATACATGATCCAGAAGGCTGAAACATCGTTGTAGTTTCAGTTTTATGGGACATCGACGATTTTTGCCAAAGGATCATCCATATAGAATGAATCGTCGAAGATTTGATAATACTATAGAGACCGATGATCCACCTCAGCGTATGTCTGGAACTGATGTGCTTAATGAATTGAAAGATTTCAGTTTTTCGTTCGGGAAGGGTCAAATGAAATCTGGAAAGAGAAAGAATGTTTCCACAGAAACCTGTTACAATTGGAGGAAGAGGAGTATCTTTTTTAATTTGCCTTATTGGTCAACCAATTTGCTACGTCATTTCTTAGACGTAATGCATATTGAAAAGAATATATGTGAAATGTTGCTTTCAGTTCTTCTAAATGTCAAGGGGAAGACAAAAGACGATTTACGATCTCGACGTGACTTGGTGGATTGGGGCATCAGACCAGAATTGCATCCTGTGTGTATCAGTGAAAATAAATGGCAACTTCCATGTTCTTCTTATGTGATGACACCTACTGAAAAAAAAAACAATTTTTGGAAGTATTAGAGACTATTAGAGTTCTTGATGGCTATTCAAGCAACATATCTAAACGGGTCAACAGAAGAGAGTTGAAGCTAAAATCTTTGAAGACTCATGATTATCACGTTCTACTGCATGAGTTGCTTCCAATAGCAATCCGTCATCTTTTGTCCAATAATGTAAGGGTGGGTGTTATTCGGTTGTGCCATTTGTTTAGAGATCTTTGTGCTAAGAAGTTGTCCAAGTCTTTCTTGCAAAAAATGTTGATAGATGCCCCATTAATTTTGTGTGAGTTGGAGAAAATATTTCCCCCATCATTTTTCACATTCATGCTGCATCTGACTGTCCATATTCCAACTGAAATACTTCTCGGAGGAACTGTTTCTTTTCGTTGGATGTATCCAACTGAAAGAAATATGTTCACATTAAAGAATTATGTTTGAAACAAGAATCATCCCAAAGGTTCTATAGTGAACGGTTACTTAGCTCAAGAATGTATGGATTTCTGTTCAATGTATTTGTCTAATCTTACTACAAGAATGAACAGACCAATGAGAAATGAAGAAGAACAATATGAGCAAATTGAACCCAGTTTCCCATCACTTCCTCAAACAGGAGGAATTCCTGGATCATATACATTGAAGACATTAATCCATGAAGAGCGGGAGATGGAACATTGCACAGTTTTGTTCAACTGTGATTTGTTCGATGACTATATCAGGTAACAAAATTGAATATGTATATCTTACATATATATCTGTTAAACTATTCATATTTTTTTATCTACAGGGAACATAAAACAATGATAAATAGTAAGCATCGTTCTTTATCTTTGAGAAGGAGAGAGACTTTGCATAGCAAAGAGTTTTATGCTTGGTTAAAATTGAGGGTAAAAATATTACTGTTTAAATTAATTATTTCAATATTTACTTAAGTTTAACTGTCATTTATATTGCAGGTATTGAGTTTGTCTGCTGACTCTGTCTCTGAGGAAATAATAGCTTTGGCTTTTGGTCCTAATACCGTGGTTCGTGACTGTAAATCAATTGTTATCAATGGGTACAGATTTATTGTCACTGAACGAGCCAAAAACATGAGAACACAACATGATGGTATTATGGTTACTGCCACAACAGATTGTTATGCCAGTGTATCAGATAGTAGACCGCGACTTGAAAATGTGGGTTATTATGGAGTCGTTGAGAAAATAATAATATTGGATTATTACTCTCATGGACGAGTCACAATGATGAAATTCCATTGGTTTGATTCGATGACGAGACATGGCACATTTATTGATGATTGTGGATTTCGAGTAATTAATATCACCCGCACTCTTGCAACCGAAGAACCATATGTGTTGGCATCAATGGCTAAACATGTTTTTTATGTCAAAGATCAACTTCAACCTGAATTTGGTGTCATAGTTGAAGTAATTCCAAGACATATTTTTGATGATGCTGATGATGGAATTGACACTGTCCCTATTGCCATTGGAACCAATCCATTTATATCTTTTGATGACTCCAATAGCTCAATTGTCAGAGTTGATTGTGAACCTGAAGTTGTGGTTGGAAATATATAGAATCATTCATCCATGTTCTCAATTATTTTGGTTTACCTCGAGTTGGGTTGTTAAGGTTGGTAATATTCATATTTATTTAGTATTGATCACAAATATGTTTTAGCTGACTTGACCGTTATGTGAATTTTCAATGTTTATTGGTTGTTGTTTTATTTGAATTGCATTTTCTAATTTGGAATTGAACTGTATTCAACCCAAATCAAACAATATTTCTAACTTGGTGAACATTACAACTTGTATGTTTTATTAAATTCATTCAAGCTCTTCTAAAACAATTGATAGCTAAATTACCAATGAATCCCCTCATTCCCTCATATATTTAGTTTTTTGGTTTACACATTAATTTTCTTTTTCTAATTAATTACATAATTGTTTTCCAATGCCGGTAATGAAGCCAATTGAAGAGAGACGAAGAAAAAAATGGCGGAGAACAATCGTCGGATGGAGGAGATGGGCATTCCACCATTAGTGTCTACAATGAGTACTTTATTTCAAATATATATATATATATATATTTACAGAATATATAATGTCATGTGATTAATTTTTTTTGTACACTTTTTTGTAGGATCCACCATTACGTCGACAGTTATTCGACGAGGAGCCTAGTACTGGTCCTAGTACTCAGGCCGGTGGTACGAGGAGGGTTCGTACCAGAGGTGGACGTAGAGTTGCGCATGCCCGACTAGACCCTGCCCCTCCCACTGATATTTCAGCCTTCCCACATTCTGATCTCGGTGTGTCGTTAGGGACACACGGGATATTTAGACCTCCCATGTTTTCGCTACCTTCTGCATCTTCTGCCCCATCATTTTCACATCCCATGATGATTCCCACTCCCCAGTCAGCATCAGGTCATACATCTGTTCCATCTTCTTTTCCTTCTACTTCTGTCTCTCCGAGATTTTATATTCCATCGTCTTCGACTCCTGTTCCACCAGAGGGTGTTCCATCAGGTTCTGTGGATCCGGCGCCACTCATTGATCAGACTAGCACAAGTATATTTATAAAACCCTAACAAATTTTTATAGAAATATTTATTTTCATTACAACATGTTTTGATAAAATATTTGTTTTTCTTTCATGACAGATACATCTACTGACAGGAGGCGGGGGCGGGGCCGTACACGCATGCGTTCGGTGTGGAACCGTCGCACACAGGTTATAGTGGAATATAATGAAGACAATCAGATGGTTGAGAAAACAGGGCAGCAATGTCAGAGTTTTATGGCGATGCTTGCCAAATACTCTGACATCATTCCTGTCAGCCCGCTGTCGTGGAGACATTTGCCACATGAGGTCAAAGATAGAGCTTGGGCAGAGATATGGGTAAAAAAATATGTTGTATTTAATTCCATGAATTATTTTTGTATTTATATGAATTAATATTTTGATTTCAGCTTCGATTTAATTTTCCTGATGGTGAGGGTGCACGACTGGCATGTCTAAAGGATTTAGGCGAGCTTTGGAGAGCCTACAAGAATGAGCTGTATATTGGTTGGCATGCTAGAGTTTGCACTGAGTTAGAGGCAGTACCAGTCGTGGATGATTGTCCTATAGAGCAGTATCGTCAGATGATTACTCATTGGACGAGTACCCAGTTTAAGGTATGAATTACATTTGAGGTATTTAAATAATAACTTTCAAATTTTACATTAATATTATCCTTTGCATTATCGAATTTTATTTAGGAATCATCTGGAAAAAATAAAAAAAACATTGATGCAAAAAAATAGCTCCATACACTAGGACGCACGACGATGTCGGATCATGAGAGGCAGCAGGTATGACAATTGTTTATAAGTTTTCTTTACGACTTACCTTTTCTTTTGTTTCCTCAATTATTTAATCATTTGCTAAAATTTTTATATAACTTTTGTTTTCAATGTCATTTTAGAGGCAAGTACAAAATATTGAAGGACGTGTGCCTCGAGCAAAACTGTTTTGCTCGAGTAGACGAAAAAAGGATGAAAGTGCTGTCAATGAAGCGACTCAGCAGCAGATTGTAAGTTTTAATCTGTTGATTTTATATTTTAATATCTATTTCATAACTTAATAATATATTTATATTTGTAACAGGATGCTTTAGAGGCCCTCGATGCCCAAGAAGCAGACAATTTTGGGCCATCTGATCACTTACATCAGGTGTTGGGAGATGATCATTCTGGCAGAGTACGCTGCCGACCTAGGATAGCCCCGACGAGGTATTGGCCTGCCTCAGGTACGAGTTGTAGTGCCACCGAGCTGCAGCAAGTTAGGGCACAGGAAGAACAGGCTGAGAAAAGGGCCACAGAGACGGCAGAACAGTCTACTAGGGAAAACAGTGCATTTATGAAATTTATTGATGTTCTACGTCCAACACTTCCAGCAGAGGCCAGCCCAGCGATTGATGAATACATGTCGTCGATACATTCTATATATGGTGCACCAGGTGGCAATTCCAGTAGTGGTCAGGCTGATGTCCAGCTTGAAGATGATGATGGCGAGGAGTCTGATGCGGAAGAGGAGGGAGATGAGGAGGGCGAGGAGGAGGGCGAAGGCGAGGAGGAAGGCGCTGTGGAGGGTGAGGACGATGAGGAGGACGATGACGAGGGTGATGATGATGATGACGATGATGGTGATGGTGATGCTGATGTGGGACATATTGATCCGTTACATTTTTGACTTATATTACTGAGATTTGATGTTTATTTTATTCTAGTTGTTGGTTTTATCTAGACTCGTAGTATAGTATTGGAGTTGAGTTAATTTTATATATTGTCTGTTTTTATGGATGTTGTTGTCTTTTAGTGGTTGTGTGTTTGAGAACTCACTGGACAACCCCCCTCATTCTTGGACCCTGGACAACCCCCCCTCCCCCTTGGACCCTGAACACCCCCCAAACACCCCCCGGACAGCCCCGTGGACAGCCCCCTGGACAGCCCCTCATACAGCCCCCAACCCTCCACCCTGGACCCCGGATAGCCCCCCGGACAACCCCCCGGACAACCCCCCCACCCTCCCCCTTGGACCCCGGACAACCCCCCAAACACCCCCCGGACAACCCCCTGAACAACCCCGGACAACCCTCTGAACAACCCCTGAACAACCCCCTGAACAACCACCGGACAGCCCCCTAAACAACCCCGGACAACCCCCTGAACAACCCTCAAACACCCCTCGGACAGACCCCGCACAGCCCCCCCACCCTCCTCCTTGGTCCCCGGACAGCCCCCCGGACACCCACCGGACAGCCCCCGCGGACAGCCCCCTGGACAGCCCCCCGTACAGCCCCCCGTACAGCCCCCCATATAGCCCCCACCGGACAGCCCCCGCGGACAGCCCCCTGGATAGCCCCCCGGACAACCCCCCCCCCCCACCCCCTTGGACCACGGACAACCCCCCAAACACCCCCCGGACAGCCCCCGCAACACCCCCGGACAACCCCCTGAACAACCCCCTGAACAACCCCCGGACAGCCCCCTGAACAACCCCGGACAACCCCCTGAACAACCCCCAAACACCCCCCGGACAGACCCCGCACAGCCCCCCCACCCTCCTCCTTGGTCCCCGGATAGCCCCTCGGACACCCACCGGACAGCCCCCCTGGACAGCCCCTCCACCTTCCTTAATTTCATTAGCTCTGAAATGTTTCATAGCACGATCAACTAAAATCTAATCCATACTAAATATGATATAAAAATATTCTATATGAATTTCCATAAGATTTTAAGTGAAAACAAAAAGTTACATACGAAAAACTGACCAAACGCATTCGAAATGTTTTGATGCTTTAGGACAACGATCCATGGGTCATATGTGACGTGTACGAATCAACCTCGCCTCAATCCGAGTCGCGGTGTGGCCGGGATCAGTCTAAGTGGCTCTCTTTTGATTAAAATGGACATCATTTTAAGTACATACGGAAAACCGACCAAACGCATTCGGTTTCCGTTGAAACTTTAGGAGAACGATCCATGGGTCATATGTGAGGTGTACGAATCATCCCCGCCTCAATCCGAGGCGCGGTGTGGCCAACACCGCTCTAACTGTGTCTGTTTTGTTTAAAATGGGTAGGATTATAAGTGAAAAGAACTGGCATACGCAAAACCGACCAAACGCATTCGGCTTCCATTGAAACTTTAGGAGAACGATCCATGGGTCATATGTGATGTGTACCAATCAACTCCGCCTCAATCCGAGGCGCGGTGTGGTCGGAACAACTCAAAGTGTATGTCTTTTGTTTTAAAAGGACAACATTTTAAGTGAAAAACATCAACTGGCATACGGAAAACCGGCCACACGCATTCGGATTGTGTTGATACTTTAAGACAACGATTCATGGGTCATTTGAGACGTGTACGAGTCAACCCCGCCTCAATCCGAGGTCTTCCGCTATAAATTTGACCGTTTGACGCCCGTTTAAGCCGTTTATGACACCAGAACTGCGTTTTCGGTCACCGCGCGCACACGGCACGTCCGATTGACGTGCCGTCTGCTCGACCACTTCATAAATCACTCACCCGTATTTGTCGTCTGATTTCAGGCCATTCTGAAATCGTTCGGCCCGTTTTGACCCCCCTCACGCGCGTTTACGAAGCGCGCGCATCACTTAAAACACGAATATTGAGCCGTACCGCACAAACCGCACGTCCTATTGACGTACCGTCTACGCTTACACGTCACGAATAATAATTATAATGTTTCTCGGTGGTTTCAGGTCAATCCGAGGTCGGACGCTATGAATTTGACCGTTGGATGCCCGTTTTGGCCGTTTATGACACCAGAACTGCGTTGTCGGTCACCGCGTGCACACGGCACGTCCGATTGGCGTTCCGTCTACTCGAACACTTCAGAAATCACTGTCCCATATTTTTCGTCTGATTTCAGGCCATTCCGACTTCGTTCGGCCCGTTTGGACCCCCCTCACGCGCGTTTACGAAGCGCGCGCATCACTTAAAACACGAATATTGAGCCGTACCGTGCAAACCGCACGTCCGATTGACGTGCCGTCTGCGCGTACACGTCACGAATAATAATTAGAATGTTTCTCGGTGGTTTCAGCTCAATCCGAGGTCGTCCGCTATGAATTTGACCGTTGGACGCCCGTTTTGGCCGTTTATGACACCAGAACTGCGTTGTCGGTCACCGCGGGCACAAGGCACGTCCGATTGACGTGCCGTCTGCTCGAACACTTCAGAAATCACTAACCCATATTTTTCGTCTGATTTCATGTCATTCCGACTTCGTTCGTCCTGTTTGGACCCACCTCACGCGCGTTTACGAAGCGCGCGCATCACTTAAAACACGAATATTGAGCCGTACCGCTCAAACCGCACGTCCGATTGACGTGCCGTCTGCGCGTACACATCACGAATAATAATTAGAATGTTTCACGGTGGTTTTATCTCAATCCGGAGACACGGTGTGGCCGACACCACTCAAAGTGTCCGTCTTTTGTTTCAAAGGGACGTCATTTTAAGTGAAAAGCATCAACTGGCATACGAAAAACCGATCAAACGCATTCCGAATCTGTTGATAATTTATCCCAAGAATCCATGGGTCATATGTGACGTGTACGAGCCAACCCGGGATGAATCCGAGTCGCGGTGTGGCCGGGATAAGTCTACGTGGCTCTCTTTTGTTTAAAATGAAGACCATTTTAAGTACATACGGAAAAATGACCAAACGGATTCGGTTTCTGTTGAAACTTTAGTAGAACGATCCATGGGTCATATGGGATGTGTACGAGTCAACCCCGCCACAATCGGAACGCGGTGTGGCCGACACCACTCAAAGTGTCGGTCTTTTGTTTCAAAAAGACGTCATTTTAAGTGAAAATCATCAAGTGACATACGAAAAACCGAACAAAGGCATTCGGACTGTGTGGATACTTTAGCACAAGGATCCATGGGTCGTATGTGACGTGTACGAGTCAATCCCGCCTCAATCCGGGGAGCGGTGTGGCCGACACCGTTCTAACTGTGTATCTTTTGTTTAAAATGGACATGATTATAAGTGAAAAGAACAACTGGCATACGCAAAACCGACCAAACGCATTCCGAATCTGTTGATAATTTATCACAACGATCCATCAGTCATATGTGACATGTACGAGCCCACTCGGGCTCAATCCGAGTCACGGTGTGGCCGGGATCAGTCTAAGTGGCTCTCTTTTGATTAAAATGGACATCATTTTAAGTACATACGGAAAACCGACCAAACGCATTCGGTTTCCGTTGAAACTTTAGGAGAACGATCCATGGGTCATATGTGAGGTGTACGAATCATCCCCGCCTCAATCCGAGGCGCGGTGTGGCCAACACCGCTCTAACTATGTCTGTTTTGTTTAAAATGGGTAGGATTATAAGTGAAAAGAACTGGCATACGCAAAACCGACCAAACGCATTCGGTTTCCATTGAAACTTTAGGAGAACGATCCATGGGTCATATGTGACGTGTACCAATCATCCCCGCCACAATCCAAGGCGTGGTGTGGTCAGAACAACTCAAAGTGTATGTCTTTTGTTTCAAAAGGACATCATTTTAAGTGAAAAACATCAACTGGCATACGGAAAACCGGCCAAACGCATTCGGATTGTGTTGATACTTTAAGACAACGATCCCTGGGTCATTTGAGACGTGTACGAGTCAACCCCGCCTCAATCTGAGGTCGTCCGCTATGAATTTGACCGTTTGACGCCCGTTATGGCCGTTTTTGACACCAGAACTGCGTTGTCGGTCACCGCGCGCACACGGCACGTCCGATTTACGTGTCGTCTGCTCGACCACTTCATAAATCACTCGCCCGTATTTTTCGTCTGATTTCAGGCCATTCTGAAATCGTTCGGCCCGTTTGGACCCCCCTCACGCGCGTTTACGAAGCGCGCGCATCACTTAAAACACGAATATTGAGCCGTACCGCGCAAACCGCACGTCCGATTGACGTGCCGTCTGCGCGTACATGTCACGAATAATAATTAGAATGTTTCTTGGTGGTTTCAGCTCAATCCGAGGTCGTCCGCTATGAATTTGACCGTTGGACGCCCGTTTTGGCCGTTTATGACACCACAACTGCGTTGTCGGTCACCGCGGGCACACGGCACGTCCGATTGACGTGTCGTCTGCTCGACCACTTCAGAAATCACTCACCTGTATTTTTCGTCTGATTTCATGTAATTCCGACTTCGTTCGTCCCATTTGGACCCACCTCACGCGCGTTTACGAAGCGCGCGCATCACTTAAAACACGAATATTGAGCCGTACCGCTCAAACCGCACGTCCGATTGACGTGCTGTATGTGCGTACACGTCACGAATAATAATTATAATGTTGCACGGTGGTTTCATCTCAATCAGGAGACGCGGTGTGGCCGGAACCACTCAAAGTGTCCGTCTTTTGTTTCAAAAGGACGTCATTTTAAGTGAAAAGCATCAACTGGCATACGGAAAACCGACCAAACGCATTCCGAATATGTTGATAATTTATCCCAACAATCCATGGGTCATATGTGACGTGTACGAGCCAACCCGGGATGAATCCGAGTCGCGGTGTGGCCGGGATAAGTCTAAGTGTCTCTCTTTTGTTTAAAATGAACACCATTTTATGTACATACGGAAAAACGACCAAACGGATTCGGTTTCCGTTGAAACTTTAGGAGAACGATCCATGGGTCATATGTGACGTGTACGAATCAACCCCGCCACAATCGGAGACGCAGTGTGGCCGACACCACTCAAAGTGTCGGTCTTTTGTTTCAAAAAGACGTCATTTTATGTGAATATCATCAAGTGACATACGAAAAACCAACCAAAGGCATTCAGACTGTGTCGATACTTTAGCACAAGGATCCATGGGTCGTATGTTACGTGTACGAGTCAATCCCGCCTCAATCCGAGGAGCGGTGTGGCCGACACCGTTCTAACTGTGTATCTTTTGTTTAAAATGGACATGATTATAAGTGAAAAGAACAACTGGCATACGCAAAACCGACCAAACGCATTCCGAATCTGTTGATAATTTATCACAACGATCCATCAGTCATATGTGACATCTACGAGCCCACTCGGGCTCAATCCGAGTCATGGTGTGGCCGGGATCAGTCTAAGTGGCTCTCTTTTGATTAAAATGGATATCATTTTAAGTACACACAGAAAACCGACCAAACGCATTCGGTTTTGAAACATTAGGAGAACGATCCATGGGTCATATGTGAGGTGTACGAATCATCCCCGCCTCAATCCGAGGCACGGTGTTGCCAACACCGCTCTAACTGTGTCTTTTTTGTTTAAAATGGGTAGGATTATAAGTGAAAAGAACTGGCATACGCAAAACTGACCAAACGCATTCGGTTTCCATTGAAACATTAGGAGAACGACCCATGGGTCATATGTGACGTGTACCAATCATCCCCGCCTCAATCGGATTCCACATATAATTGTCATCTAAAATTTAAATTGAATTATGTATGAATTATGTATGTTTATGAATGGTAATTTAATTATGGATGTGTATAGTTTCAGGATCCATTATATATTAAATGTGTATGAATTTGTTAGTAATTGTATATATATGTTTTATTTTATTACAGGTATAATAGTTGGATCGAAAGTGAGGTGAAAATGAGGCCTGATGAGATGAGAGGTGCCTGATGTACAGGAGAGAGGGTCTGTGCAAATTGCAGGCTGCTGCAATTTGCAGCATAGGGTATGCCAATGGTTTTAAACCGTTGGCATATAATCCTAAATAATTTTTTACCAACGGTTCAATGAACCGTTGGTAAATATTTCTTTTCCCAACGGTTTAGAACCATTGGGAAAGAGTTCACCCATGGAAAACTATCCCAACGGTTTTGAAGAACCGTTGGGATAGTTAAGGTATATTTGGTAATCCCAACGGTCTGGGAGAAACCGTTGGGAAAAACTATCCCAACGGTTCACCAAACTGTTGGGATAGAGTGCCTTCTGTCAGCCTACCCCAACGGTTTCCAGTAAACCGTTGGGAAAGGTTTTCCCCACGTCTTGCTTCCCTACGGTTGGAAGAACCGTTGGTATATGATATACCAACGGTTTGAGGGGCTTTCCCAACGGTTGTGAACCGTTGGGAAATAGTGTATTTCCAGTAGTGAATTTTTTCTCATCTGGTAGAATATATTATTATTAATACTGGTATTCTAAATTGGAATCAATATAATGATATATCACTTTTTACTACACTGATATAGTTTTAATACTTCATAAGGATGTGTCATAAATATGGTCCAAGAACATGGTTGTTAATTTAGATTTTTTAAGCATTTATCTTGATAAAATATTTCAATTATATATGATTCTACTAAAACAATATTTATTATGATGTACAAGGATGGGAAAAATGAATTATTAGAATAGATGTCGAGTAGTAACATTCAATGGATGATGAATGGAGTTTAAATGTAAGTATTTGAAACTTTTGATAAAAATTTATGGATGGATACAAATATGGAGTAATTAATAATAATATGGATATGATAATAGATTTACACAATCCTTGTTGTGTGTGAAATAACAATTCCAAATACAATAATTAAAATCTAAAAAATATTTTTTTTTGGTTTGAGGATGCAACAACTAAATCAAGGATACAAATAAAGAGAATATTGGTTCATAGGACAATAAAGATAATTTGTTTAATTTTAATAAATTATTTATATATGAACATGTTTAAATTCATCACAACAACTTGGGTAACCACTATGGAGTAAAAAATGAAAAATCTAAATTATAAAAGGGTCCAAAGGATAATCTAGAATTTTCAGAAGAAACAATTGAAACTAACTCAATTAGAGGATTAGAGGAGAGATTCTAGGTTACATAGAGGTAGATCTATGTGAATAATTTAATAATATCACCTAGATGATGGTAAAAAATTTGAAGGTTAATTATGAATAAATGTAAAAATCATAAAGAAAAATGAAAAGAATATAATAAGAATTCAAAAAATCATAAAGATAATGAAAAGGATGCTAAAAAAGAAGTTATAAATTAAACATCCTGAACATATAAACCACTACTACAATTATTGAAAATAATGAATTAAGGGAAGATTGAGGAAAACATTGTACATTTATAAAAACAATAAAATAATAATATTAACCTTCCTTTTGAAAAAGAATTAGTGCTCATGCCAACATATACAATTATTATGAAAGTATTTGTTTCAATTATTATAAAACATTGGGAGGTGTTCACAATAACTATCATGGGAGAATAATCATCCCAGGTTTTGAGTAGTCTACTTTATAAGAATATTAATCTTGGTTGTTTTTTAATTTCTTTTATGATTGGATCTTATTGGGTTAGAAATTCTTTCTGTGATATATGAGTGACCTTGAATATCATTCCATACTCAATATTGAATATATTTTGATCGAAGGCGATTAATACCATGAATTATTATATTAAAATAGTTAATACCCTAGTGCAATACCATAATGTTATGATTGTATATATTTTAGTTATGTGGATAAATTATATATTTAGTGGATTTCCATGTGCATGAGACAATGGAAGATAAACAGAACCTATTATAGGATGAAAATGTTTAGAAATGGGAAGGTCCTTAATTAATGATTAATGTAAGGAGTTATCTATAAAATATTTTATTAAGAATATTATTTTAAATATTTATTAATTTTAATAAACTTGATTAATGATTAATGTGAGGAGTTATCTATGATAGTTAGTGGTAAAAATTTTATGTTCATTATTTATTATGATATAAAGAGTTTTTATGATAAAGATGAAAATTTGAGTGAGGGAAACATTTTTTATTTGGATAATGCTGCCTCCATCAAAGGGAGGAAATAAGTGGGAGCATTAGAGAAGAATGAAAAAAGAATAACTGAGGAAATTAAGGATAAAATATTGATTATTTATGGAGTTGGGGATGTTGGAGAAATTTTTATGAATGAAGAGTTAAAATAAAAAAAACATATTTTATTAGACTATGAATTAACATTTTATTTTTCTAAATTGAAAAAATACTGCTAGATTGGTCCTATATAATTGAAGAAGGATATACACCATAGAACTATTAATAATATATCCATGAAAGGAAGGAGATTTATTTTTGAGGATGTATCTCAACATTGACCGTTCATTTATCCATATCAATTAACTTATGACTAATATATTATTTATTTACATGGTGTGGTAGTGTCCATATTGATGTATTGAAATAGATATATTGTAGGAGGAAAAATGAATTATTTAAATGATTCATATATTATTATTTTACGATTTCAATCAATAAATAATTTTTTGATATAGATTCAATCACCATTAAAATTTTCTATCTTGAATGGAATGGATCTTGTGTATTATCTTATTTTTTTAGTTACATGATGATGATAGAGGGATGAATATAGAGGGTGAATGAAATATAATGTTCAATGGATTCATTAGATAAGGGAGTATTGGTGTAAATTTATTGTTATTTTTTAAATTTTATATATTTTATGTGAGATATTGAGTATTTGGTAATTTTCATGCCATGCATTGATTTATTAAAATATTATTTATCTATTATTAAATAATTACTTGGAAATACCATCATGCATTTTTTATCACATTTTATTTTTGGTTAAATAACTAAGATGAGTGATGGATAAGTATTGATGTGTAAGGGAATATTTATTTGATGAATCTTGATTTAAGAGGATTAGAAGATTTATATAGGAGGAATTAGTCTAATTAATTTTTTTATTTTTTTATTTAATGTTAATTTTTTTATTATTATTATTTATGCACTGATTCATTTTTAGAAATTTTTTTCCCATCATGGAGAGAGGTCAAAATCATTTTTACACATTCTTTCATATACCACATTTCCTAAGAGATACATCATGAATGTGTTATACTAGAACATGATGTCTTATTTGGTAACACTATGAATGAAAAATGATTCATTAAAATGCTAGAGGTATTTTATATTAAATGCATTTTAAAACATCACAAAAATATATTTATTGAATTTAATTTCATAATAAATTATGTTTTAAATATTTTGGAATATAATATTGTTTAAAAAATGTAAACTATATATATATATATAGAATAAATATAACCACAAAAATAAAAACTATTACATGGTATAATAAAAAAGAAACCAAAATAAGTATAACTGAAAAAATGTATCATGTTAATCCCATAGAATTATCATAGTTGGAAATTTGATTTCAAAAATGATACATGCCATTATTAATTAAATTTCCATTTTAGAATGAAAAAAGCTTACCCTTGATAGATATTGAGGATAATTTTTAATGATGGAGTTACAAGGTATTTATAGGATATAATTTAACTTTGATAATTGTAATTTAAAAATTATCATAGTAATTCAGCCATTTATAATTGTATCCTAACCATTAATAATAGAAACATGGAAATTAATAATAGAAACCAAAATATTAGAATAGAAAGATAACCTAAAAATAGTAAAATTACTTGTAAATAATATTTATTTTTGATAAATTAATAAAATGTAACTAGTTTAATTCCATAAAGTAAATATCATTACTAAATAGTCAAAGAAACTAAAATCAAATTTTAAATAAATTCTATTTTTATATATTTCATTAATTTCATAATTTGTATTTGAAGAATTAATATTAACTATCACAGAAATGTATTTTGGTAAAATTAATTTCATTTTTTAATTATCACATTGATGTTTTCTAATTGTGAATTGTATAGTAATTTTTGAAAAAACACTAGTATTTAGATCAATAATAAATGTACAGTTTTTTCATTACTGGAACGTTTTAAATAAAAAAATAATGATATAATAATGAAATAACAAAATATATATTTTTTCAATTTAATAAAATCTGGTTTAATAAGATAAATAATTCATAAAATTAATATTTCAAACATAGAAATTAGTTTAAAATGTCTAAAATCTAATATATTCCTTGAAAAACAATCTTTTTATTTTCGATATTCTATTTTTGTAAATTAATTTATTCAGTTTCATAAGGGGATTACATTATTTAAAAAATAAAATTTTAGTGGAATAAAATTACATATAATAAAATGTTAACTATTGCAAGGCTTACCATGGAAATTATATAATATTTAATACTTTACAATAAAACACCCCTCCAATCATGTATAATAACCTATATCCATCTCATTTGAAAACCCATTTACTAGAAAGTTTGAAAGCTAAATATGTACCTAATTACCTTTACTTAATACTATAACAATCCTTAATTATGATTTAGATTAGTATAAATCCAAGCTATCAAAAATTCAAGGGTTGTAGACAAGGAACAACTTCTATAAATTGGAATGTTTTTTTTCATTTTTAATTAAATAGGAACTCGTTATTTTCCAATAAAAATTTTCTATAAATAGTAAAATAATATATTTACATGATATTTATAATTTTAATCTTATTTGAAATAATTATTTATATCATAATAATGTAGTGTATATCTCTCAACACCTCTTTTTTAAATTGTATCACCAATTTTCAGTTAACATCCCACTAATATGCATCCAACACTCTATATACCGCAACTTTAATAGATTTTTATAATACATTATTAATAATATATATATATATTTAACTATAAGTATTTATACTATTTTGGAGTTACTTATACTACTTTATAAATATAAATATTTAAAATAAAAAAATGGATCAAATAATTTCATGAAAACAAAGAATCAAAACAATAATCCTTTTATAATAAAAATATACAAATAAAATATAATGATTATAATTTATCATGAATGAAAAAATGGATATAATTAAATACAGGTTTAAGGTTTTAATAGTTTTATAATTATTAAATAGGAGGCAAAAAAGTGTTGAAATAAATTGGGATCCATGGTATAGGGAATTCTTTATCTGAACTCTTTCCTTTTTGGTTATCTCATATTTCTACTTATTTTCAAAATATATTTTCCCTAATGTATTAAAAATGTACGTCCAATTTTATTTAATTTTTATTAATATTCATATACATATTTGTAAAGAGTAAAAATGATTTCTAATACAACTAAAATGAATTTTTTTCCAAAGAATCTAATTAAATAATATTTACCGATTTCACCCCCGTGTAAGAACTAAAATATTTTATTAAAAATTTTGACCTCCATTATTAATTGTGGAACCAACAAGTTTATTTATTTAAGTGTGATTTATGAAATAATTTGGAAACCCTTTTCATCCAATGAGTTTATTTCATGACTATTATTATTATATGTTTTCTCACCTAGTAGCATGCATGATTATGAGGATTTTATTATGTAATGGGTTAGTTAAAGTCTTTATATCCCTATAATACTTTTTGAAATATGATATATTTCATGAGGACATGTATATTAAGTGTGAACATGATGTTATACTTTTTTACAGAAATGATATTATGATTTGAGATCATTTTCTCTGTGTGAAAATGATGATTGATTTTTTCACAACTATATTTGTTATTTTAACACTATGTTATGATGATTATTTACTATCATATACCACATGCTATTCTATTTCAAAATAATTCCTTTGTGATTTTGATTATGATCATATGATTATGATATATTGATGAGTCTTATGGTCGCCCATGTATTATCAGTTCTTTTCACTTATTCATTCTATGTTATTGAACTCATTACTGTGCTTTTATCAAACCATTTCATTGATTTATATCTTCATGTTATAAAATTCTAATAGGGTAACATTAGATGTTTTATGTGGACATAGAATAATGATAGAAATACTGGATATGAATTTTTATGTACAAGTGATGTATAAACCTAATTTTTTATAGACAATATACCTTTATTTTCAATAAAGTAATACTAATATGTTATTATCATAAGAAAATCATAATAGTCATGTAATAAAATTTTGGTTCACTATAGTTAGGATCATATAATAATTTAATTATTTTTTGAATAAGTACTAAAAAATAGTTGTTAAAATCCAATGGATAAGTATATGTAAAGTAAAACATCCTAAATTTTTATAAGTTAAGGTATGAGTGGTTTCTAATAATATAAATCCATTTCTATTTATTAAATTTGGAAGAAATTATAGTTTAGATTCCCCAAGGAGTTACAACATAAAAAATGGATCATTGGGTATTAACTCGATCATCACCCTCGACATGAGTTGTGGGCCTTAACACACACATTGTTCAATTCTAGAAGGGTATATTCCTTGATATATTCACATTATTTTGACAAACCATATAACTATTATATATCTAGAGTATTTATTTCCCTAAACTCTATAATAGATTAATGTATATGATCATAGTTATATCTTTTTCGAATAATAAATTTCTAAAAATATTAATCCCATATGTTAGGACTTTATAATTTATTTTCACATTATTTGAAATTATTTATTTATAGTGTATTGACTTCATTTTTGTTAAAATTGTTTTTATTTTTTAAAATAGTCTGAATTAGGAGAACCCATACCAAAAAACAATGTTTTGAACAGTTCAATGACTATCCCAATGAAAATCCCTATGAAATGGGATGTAGTATAAAATAAATCCTTATTGTACTTACCGAACTCTCCTAAGATACAAATAATGAATACATCCAAACTAAATCTCTAATTTTCACCATGAAGGATTATATGGACATTAATTTATTTCTATATATCTTTATATTGATGTTTTTTATATATTATGATACTTTTATCATTGAAAAACATGTAATCACAATAGATATGATCTTTTATGTGATCCACTATTCTATGAAGGAGAAGGATATTTTTTTTGTTTATCATTTAAATTTTTAATTTCATTAATATTGTAGACTTATATAGATTAAGATGTCAAAAGACGAAATTGATGAAATATCTTGGGAAGATATTAAGAAGGTATTTATGATTATGTATTTCTCTTCAACTCATAAAAAAAATGGAGAGAAAATTTATATATCTTAAATAAATAGATATAGAATTTTTCATGGAATAAAAGTGAAATTTCACAATTATTTAAACACACACCATGAGTTTTTGTTGTCTAAAATAATAAATTGATATATATATTGATTCATTAGTGATGTATAAAAAATGCCAAAATTATATATATTTATAATACAATAGGGGTTATGAAGATTTAGTTCATTGTGGTCTCAATGTAGTGATGGAGTTTAGAAAATGTTCCCTTGTATATGGATATAAAAAGATAAATATAAAATTTAATGTTATGGAATATAATTATAATACACTAATGAATAACCAAAAACCCATATGTTAATGGTTGGTAAAGCATAATTGTGATAATTTCCTCAAAAAATGATAAAATATTTAACTAAAGGATATAAGTTTACTAAGATCATGAATGTAGAAGATAACTGAACAATATTACTAATATGATGGATGAAGTGAATCCACATTCAAAATCAAAACCCATGGATCATTGAGTTAATTATAAGGATAAATGGATCTATATAAGACAACACACAAAACCAAGAATCATTTAGGGTAATCAATATCAGCAGCCAACAAATCTGATGGAGAGTGGGGAAGAATATTCCATCAACACTGCTAAGGTAAAATATGAAAATGATGTTATAGAATGCACACTTCCTATCCAATCAATAATTGAAGAAGATTTCATTAAATTTTATACTATATATTAAATAATATTATACAAGTTAGGTATAAATATTGGATAATATCCATGGAATAATTAGGGATAAATATCAATAATAACACTAATTATTTCAACCATTTTAACCTAGGTATTAGACTCTTCCCCTATTAAGGTATTTGTGAATATTCTTCTGGTAAATATCATAATCTCTCATTTGTTTGAATTTCATGTTGTACTATGAATTAATTATCTCTCCTTATGTATCACTCATATATTATGTCGAGAAAATTAAATAACATTATTTATTGCAAAAAAATACATTTTTCTCTAAATATTAAAAGAATACCATCAATATTCTTTGTAAAATCCCTTAATATTGTGGGTGTGAATAGCCATTGAAGAAGCATATAATTCAAGAATTTTGGTGTAAAATTAATGAATCAATCTTGTAGAAATAATTATTCTGATGGAATATAATAATTTATTTACTAAACCATTTATGGGACATCCCCCTAGATAACGAGGTAGTGTTCTCAATAGATCTTGACCAACACTTTTATGTGAATTCCCCTATAGGATGGCACTGAAGTAACTGGAAGAGTATAATATGTTAGGTAAGATAATTTTGAAAAATGGTTCATATGAACTAGTTTTTGAGATTGGGGTAACCTAGTTATCTTTTTCATTTATAATTATTAATCAATGTTGTTTTTCATTGACTACTCGGAACTAAACTGGATCACCATAAAAATCATGTATCCCATACTAAGTAATACTGAATTCTTTAATCATATTTTAGGATATCAAAACCACTAAAATGTGGATATTTGTTCTTGATATCATTATATAAAGTTGAATAAAGATTTACTGAGAAGATAACTTTTGAAAAATGTTTTAAAATTATGAATTTATAATGATTCCTTAAAGAATTATTAATTCCCTTTCAATTTTCATTTAATTTTTGAATAGAGACCTTATAGAATACCCTAAAAATTATTTTTATTGATTATATGTGATATTTCCATTTACTCTTGGAGATAATAGGTACATGAATACTATATATGGATAATGTTTGAGAAATTATGATTGGATGATATTTTCACTATATTCAATATGTGTTCATTTTTGGTGCATCAAATGAAATTCATGGGGAATGTGATCTAAAGTGTGGATATTTCTCAAGATAAAAAAACTAATAATGAAATTAAGTAATGGAAAAAATACAAAATTGGCATGGAAGTTAAAATTTTTCATAGATTATATTGATATTAGAAATAGTTTGGGGTGAAATTATGAAGATTATATATCCCTCAAATGAAATTAACACATAAAAGGATAAAGTACGTATGGATGGAAGAATGCGAGGAAAGATTTATGGAGATCAATAAGAAGACAATTAATATTAATTTACTAAAAAACCTCTCAATTATAAAAAGGTATTTTATATATAGTTATTATTCAAATAATATTCTAGATTTTGTACTCATTCAGGATGATAAATTGATACCATATTCCACATAATTATTGATGATCCACAGAAATAAATACTGAAGACATGATCTATATTTGGATTTAAAAATCATTAAATTAATGATTTACTGTAACTACCTATATTTCGAGAACTCTGACATATATAAAATCATAAGATACTAAAGTATATATTCACTTAGATAGTGAAATAATGGTTCTAATGAGTATAGATTGAATTAATCAATATATTTAATTTATTTAATCATTAATATCCTAGAATTGAAATAATTTTAGCCGATGATCTTAGCCGAAAATAACTTTCTAAAATATATTTGATGTATATTTAGGAGTTCATAATATATATATATATATATATGAATTATGGTTATGGTAATCATAATGGTAGGAACTAAATCCTATATTACCCAAACAATTTCATAAGAATAGGTCTATGAGATGATATTGGATTTATAAAGGGATGATTTATACAGTGAAAAACATGATATCTAAAAGGGAATGTAAATTTTAGGAATTATATGTTAAAAAATTGGTGTCATTTGATTTATAACAATATATTGTATTCTATAATCACCTGATATAAATATATCACTATTGGTTAATGCACAAATCCCATCCTTCTCCTTAAATCATAGATTTACCTATATTTATAGTGATCTTCGAGACTATTTTTGGTAGTAGAAAAATTGAAAGAGATTTATGAGTAGACATCAAAATGATTTTTATTGAATAAATGTAAAGTAATTGGAAGGAAATTCAAAGGGGATGATGCAACCATTTCCTATAACCCCATGGAAACGAGAGAACATCATCATGGACTTTATCGCAAGTCTCACAAACAAATCCATTGAAAGTAATTCTATAGGGGTTGTGGTGGATCAACTATCTAGTAATTTTCACTTCATATATATTCTATAATATTTTTATAATGAGAAAATTTCAATGATATACCTAATTGATGTGGCGAGGATGCCCTTGTAGGCACATTATATTTTATTATATCATGATCCAAGGATCACCTCTAAATTCTGTAGAAGATTGAAACGTGCTTTGAATAGTGAATTGAAATATCATTTTACATATCACCCTTAATGTTTTTGAAAACAATAATGTAAAATTAAAACACTTTAGTATAAAACTAGTTAATTATTAATATAATTTGAGGTTTTTATGATAAATATCACCCATTAGTAATGTTCTAATACAAAATTATTCCACTATAGTATTAAAATTTTCTCATATAAAGAACAATATGTAATGTTATTTAGAACTTTTAAATATTGGGATGAAGTTGTTTAACATAATATTAATAGAAATAATAATGTATAAGTAATTACAGTGATGTTTCATGTTTTTCAACAACACATTAAATTCACCCAAATTCATTGAATGATATATGATGAAAATTATCAAATTTAATTTGAGTTTGATGTTGGAGACAAAATTTTAATTTTCATATCACCATTAAAGAGATTCACATGGTTCGGAATAATGGGAAATATTATCCATGTGTTCGTTGGCCACATTGAGTTCCTTAAAATAAAATGAATACTAGAATTTTGATGATCATGTCCACTAAACATGGATCAATTTCACGATGTGTTCCATGTATCTCTTCCAATGACGTACATACCTAATCCCTCATATCAAATAAATGTGGATGTAGTAAAACTGGAGAATGAAATCACTTATGTGTATCTAGTGAAGTTCATGGAACATAGAGTTAATTTTATAAGTAACATGATAAATCAACTTGTGAAAGTGATTTGTTGGAATCAAAATTACGAAGAATAAATATGGGAATAACCATATTCATGGATGTAATTTCCATTGGGTTTTCTTGTTCATCCTCCCACTGATAGACGATTGTAGACTTATTCATAATATCAAATGTTACTTCCCTTCCATGATAATTGATATGTTCTATGTATATATAGATCCAATATATTCCCAAAATGAAATTAAATTCAATATTTTGATGAATAAAAAGGACTTTCAAGAATCATATTCTGAATAATTTCTTTCAAAGATAAACAATTTATTTGAGATGTTGTCATTTTTTCATTAATAATTTTCTCTTCTAAATAAACATCATATCATTGATATGGTGATTTGATAAATATAATAATTATTTAGAAATAATAGATCAGGTAATACTAAAATTGAATAAAAATATCAGAACCCCACATAAAATGATAAGTATACCTTTCACCATGTCAATATAGAATTCCACTATTGCTGTTGAAATTTCATAAGCATAACTTTATCCCATTTTCTTATTCTATGGTATATTTCATTAAATTTTTTGGAACTATTTTTTTTAGTTAGAAATATATTCATAGTCAAGGATCATTAATTTTATGCATTATCCCATTCCCATGAATTTTTGATGAAGATGACCTTTTCCACCAAACTTATTGAATACTCATTTTCACATGAAGAATATATCAAGGTGTATCCTTCTAACACTGTGTCATGTTATAGAATACCCATTTTTCTTCTTCCCCTTATACATTTTTTTGGGTCAGATGTCTTTTTATTTGACTTCTTTACTTTTAATTGATAATTATTTGACAATTATTTGTTTACGTTGATATCACATGACACCACATCTATTTATGATTAGAATTATTTTTAGCCTAGTTTTCATTGAAGTATTTTGTTTATACCATTATTATAGATATTAATCTTACACTATGGATTATTTATATACTCTAAAACTTTATTTTATAATATTATAATGATAGATTTGTTAATAGAAAATATTTTATATTTCATTTTTTGTAGACTAAGGAATTGTCTCCCCACAACCTCTCAATGTTCATGAGAAAAATATTTTTCCATGAAATGATATTGAAAATAATTTTACATTAAATTTCCTTTTTCCAACACATCCATGTTGGAATAAATGAACATAATTGATTTGAATAAACCATGAGATTACAAACTTCTATAAAAAACTTCTCTAATACATTTCATCCCAAATTGAGATATGTCATTTCTATGTAAAATATTCATTTCATAGATAAAAAATATATTTGTGGATCATAGAAATGAAAGAGTTTGTTGTCGTATAAATCTATATAATAGTATTAAAACATTTTTTGTATGTACATGCTACTCTATCTGATAAATGATATTGGTTACAACATGAAAAATCCTCACCAATATAGTTATAATTTATAATGTTTTATCTCTAACTCCGGCATCATTGTCATGACTGGGAGTGAAATCCCTACATAAAACACATTCATTTTTATATTTGTCTTTCCTTCTACAAGATTCCATTTCCAAACAATGGAATAAACTATATTTTATTGTAACATCATGATTCATAATATATAAGTTTAAAACTAGAGAAACACATAACAATAAATGAAAATTTATCCCTGATTATTATCAAAACCAAAAGAACAGTTTCCTTGGAAAACAATTATCAAATTAGAAATATATATTCAAATATTTCATAATGGTTTGTATATAAAATATAAAATAACACAAGAATATCCCTTAAGAGTGTCATAATATGTGTGATGTTTTTTTAACTCAATAAAAATAATAGTGATTGTCGAGATATACTCGGCTAAAAATTTTCTAAGTTATTACCATCAAGTAAATCTGTGCCAAAAAACATGTCCACTTATAGTATCCACATATCATTGTATTTCTAGGAAAACCAAATAATCTTAACATTAACCAGAACAATATTGTATTATTATATAACAATACATATCCACAATGCCTATCATAAGGTTATAATCCCTAGAATATTTTATCTTAAATCTAGTTCCCATGCTTTCATTTAAAATTTTGTTGATACCAACTCCAAATAACCTAAAACTAGAAGCCCGAAGGTGATGGTCACATTACTTAATTAGAACTAGTTACAAACAAATAAATCCCATAGTATTGAATATTTTAGTTTCTTGGTATCGTATATGGTTCATGAATATCACATTACATTTGATAAACTTAAATTTCAACACAATGTTTTATTTTAAAACATTATTTTTCCCTCAAGTGTATACATTCATATCAATCTAAGTAGACTTCTGCAAATCATGGGGATAGAAAATAAACAAAAGTAGTGATCTTAGATGCTCAGTAAGGGCACATGTAAATTTAAGGATATAATTTAATGCCTAAGGCATGAATAACATGGATGGAATAAATTATGATCAAAATAATTCCCTATAAGTAGGAACATGATCGTAAACCTTTTCTATGGATATAAATAGTTTTAAAATAACCAAATAGACTATAATGGATAATTTCCTAATGATATAATGAATGAATCAAAAAATCTTAATCTTATCATTGATACATCATGCTAGGACTTCTTCCCTAAATTTGAAAGGCCTCCCCAAAATACCCAAATTATTTTTTCTCCTGAGACATATCAATGCATTGAGGGGATACAAAATTAATATCACCAAAATTCACATAAAATTTAATATTAATTCCTCATATGAATAAGAAATACAATAGAATCAACATCAATTAAAATTAATAATTTTATGTATTGGGAGATAAAAAACATTTATCTCTAATAGATTCCCTAGTCAAAATCATCATAAACCATCTAGAAGATTTTGTTGCATTGTATGATTTGATTATATCCATATTAAATCATCAGATTCATCAAAGAATGTTTAAATAGGTCATAATATTTCTAATAGAGCACTGTAATATTTCGTTAAGAAATTACCCTACCTATTTTGAAATCATTTATTTACAATAACAAAATTTCATAAATATTAAGGAAAAATTTATCATATAATTAAAACTTTTTAAAAATTTAATTTAATCATCAAATCATTGACTATTCAGAATGGAATGAACTTCCATCCAATCTATATATGAAAAAAAAATATTCTTTTCACCTTTTTGATAAAATTACAAGAGTGCATCATTCCAAAAATGATAAGAATATTAATTTAATTCATTTTTAAAGAATGTAAAATATTGGTAAAAAAGAATTTAATAAATCATTGGATAATATCAATATAATTTCTAAAAATATATTAGAGAAAACATGGACACTAATGAATATTATTCTTGACGGAATAAAAAACATGGTTGATTTTCATTAAAACATTAATTTAGTCTCTTGAGTACTTATAAAGGGAAATATGTGAGGAAAACATTTAATTTAAAAAACAGATACTATATGATGTACAAAATAGATTACTTTTAAGCTAATATAATACCCCCAAGAGGGACTTAATCCTAAAAAATACCGAATAATGATTAGATTGTAAAATAAACCATTACCTCCTAATAAAAATGCTTCGAAAGAGATCTAATATCATATATAATTAATTTAAATTTATTATAAATATATTATATTATTATTCAAATACTTATTATGTCATATTTGATCAAATTATAATTTTTCAACACCCATTTATTTACAATTCCATATTAAATTATTCATTTCTAGGTGTTAACTGTTCTGTTTTTAATGAAAGATTCAGTTTGGATATTTGGGTTCTTGAACAATTATGATGGATGCATAAGATTTGGAGTTTTAATAATGATAAAAATATCCTATATATTCATTTTTTCTATATATATAAAATGTGAGTCATCTATAAAAGTTTTAGAGGGGAACTTATTTTACCATTCATAGAGATAATAGGCCGTATGCGTCAACACTATTTTCATGTTATGCCATATTATGATTTTCTTATAAGCTAAAACAAGATAACATTGTTTTACATGCAACACCGACTTTTCTTACAACACATTCAACATTGTGTTTCTACGAACCATCATTTTATTATTATATTTGTTAAGATGAGACAATTATAAAATAGTCATTAAATATAATAATATTAACAGTACTAAATAATTGTTAAACATTATTTATTATGATATTATTTAAATAAAATATAATTATAGTAAAAGAAACCATTTTTGGTAATGTAATTATATGTTTGTAAATACTATCTTCTCAAATTAAATTTCTTCTATGTCATTATCTGAACAATAAAAAAATTAGACACTTTTAGAAATTTAAATTGAAAAAATAAACATCATTTTTAAACTCAGAATGTTGAACTTATCATAGTGTTATTTTTTGTTTTTTTAAAAGAAATTTTATTTTTTGGATCAACTGTGGAAATACTGAATTTTAATTCAAAACATATTATATATGTAATTTTTTATATTTTTTTAATATAAATTTTAGTTTAGTTTTAATTTTTAATTAGATAGAGGTTACATCAATTAATTCAATATAGTTCATTTTAACCTATTTCACATTGAATTTTTATACAAAACCATTTCATTCCTTTAAACATTTACTTTTAAAAAATTAACAGTTGTGACACATCCGTGGGATTAATTTTAAATTAATTTCTTCAACATATGTGAATAGAATTCCAGAAAATTAATTTAATACTTGGAAAAAATTATTTACAATTTCTATCAATTTAAAATAATTTTTTACCAAAAATATTAGATAAAGTAATTAAAATTAATTATAGAGATTAAGGTAAAAAGAATATTATCTAGTAGTAAAAATGTAATTTAAATGGATAATTTACATAACAAATAGTAGAAAATCCATTTATGGATATATTTGGATGAATTAACCTCTGATATAGAAAATAGAAAACTATTGGAGGAACATTATGTAAATGGGACCTCCTAATAGTGTTTACCATTTCATATTTACAAGAATACCACTCCTCATCCACTATAAATGGGAATTCACCCCCTCACTTATCCAGGCATTTCAAGACCTATGAAATAGACAAAACCTACCAAAATATCCTCCCAAATTAATTAATTTTTTCCAAGAGTCCACACTTTGGGAATATTTCCCGCTATGGAATCCCATTGGTGAAAATCAAATAGACTTTCACAAAGAACAGGTAACATCCTTCCATAAGATCATTTGTTTTGTTTTCATTATCCGACCCCAAAACACCACATATTTTATTATTATATAATAATATTATTATCAAAAAATTTAATGTGATGTTAATTTAAGAGTTATACTTATACTCACACATACTTCCATTAAATGGTACAAACAATTATCTTTTGTGTGTACGGTGGACAACAGCCTCACAAAACGATATCGCTCGTTCATTTGTATACACCATTCGTGGTTGTAAATAATGATGGATTGTCTATTATTATGTAATATATATTATATTTACGATTAATATATGTTTATTTAATTATTTTATAACACATAGAATCATGCTTTCCATTTAATGGAAATATAATAACTTCATTTGTGGATGTGTGGACAATAACCTCCTCAAAGCGAAGTGATTCATTCATACATTACATTGAATGTATTAGGGATGGGATTAGAAAATTTATTTGATATTTATTATGTAATAATTATATTATAGATATAATATATTTATCATTTAATATTATTACTTAAATGTGAAAAAAATGGAAATAACATTCATCCATACTTACGGCCAACAGTCTCAATAAACATTGTCTTCCATTTCATATTTTTTTATTTTATAGGTCATCATAAATAAATTTATAATTAATATATAATATTTATTTTATGGTTATCATTATGTATATGATGAAATAATTATATAATTATGAGTGAAAAATATGCCAAATTGAAACACATTGCAAAAACGATGCAGTTATTACTTGAAACATAATTTTAATATGGGTGTGTTAATAAACATGTAATAAATGGTTATAAGAAAATAATATATTGTATTATATAAATTAATAGGGTTTTTTATGAAATTTAAAATAAAATTATTATTATTATACAGAATTTTTGTATTAGTATGGTGAGAGTTAACACATAATTTCAAGGGGTTTATGGTCTCACCTTTTTTTTCTGCGAGGCCTATGTCTTGTTCACCACCTATTTAATTTTTTTTTTTTACATCCAATGAATATATTATTTTATTTTTATTTTTATTTTTATTTTTCTCACATATCTTTTTTATGATATCTTCTTCATGGGGTTTTACAGTTCAAAAGCTACACATCTAATAAAGTCAATTTTTCTCAATTTTCCTTCTTTGAGATGCATGTTTTATTATGAACCTATATTATCTTTTAAGGGGTATATAATCTCATTTTATATTTTATATAATTAATTTAATTCTTGGTATGATATTTTAATCTTCATGTATTTTCATTTTCAAACTTGGGGAGTTTGATTCAAAGTTACCAATTGGGTAAGAGTTTATTGCAACCATAACATCGATTATTATATTATTTATGATTATTCCACCATTGATGAAATATTATGCTAAATATCTCATGATAACTAATTAATTTTATTATACTCTTGTTACTCAATAAATATTCATATATTAGTATCACGTTTTCACTATTTTTTACTTAGTATAATTAAGAAAATGATTTTATGAAAATATGACCCTCATTTTCTCTTTAGTCGGAAATATTTTTTACTTAAAAAAATAATGTTTTAAAAAAATGTGTTCAGATTTTTTTAGAATTAATATATTATGATCATTTTCAAGGAAGAATGATTTTAATTTTTTATGGTTTTAATTTATTATATTATTTCATTTCAAATCAACTTTCATATAATTTTTTTTCAAAAATGATTTTTATTTAAGAAAAATTCTAAAGTGAAATGATATTTTCCAAAATAAATCATTACAAAATATAATTCCAAATTATTTTAAATATAATATTACATCCATTTTTTACTAATTACTTTATGGGGAAATTATTCAAATGTTCTATTCATATTATTTCTCTTAATGATTTATGTTTTGATGGAATGATGTTTATGAAACCCATTTCTCTTTCATGGGTTATATTCTTATGAAACCTGCTTCATTTCACGGGTAATAATTTCATGAAATGATAATAAATCCTCCATCTTTATTATCTGCTTTGATATTATTATATATTTGTGATACCCAATCCATTTTATAGTATGTTATATGATTTTTTATTATAGTGTGGTACATGTATATATAATATCATTATTAGATGTTTGGGACCTATATCTACCTCTAATTAATTGGTTAAAATTTTAATATATGATTAGATAGACATGACTAGAATAGGGAGTGAACTGGGTTCAAAAGTGTTACAGTGATTGAGGACACAATGGGAGACAATTTCACTCAAATTTTTAATAATGTTTATGTTTACATGATTCCAAAGGAACAAAACTAATATGGTCTTTGGGAAAATTTTTGTGTAATGTATTATGTTTTCAAAAAATATAATGTAATGTTAATATTTGTTAAGTGAGGGTTCTTATAGTTGGTATCTGATAAAATGTTTCGTCAACCATTGTATACTAGGATTAGAAAACTTTTGTGAGATCCCAATGGATTTATATAAGGATACTAATAGGGATGTATCTAAGGATAAGCCTAAGGTTTCATAGATTTAAAATTAGGTGTCTTGATTAAGTCATCATATAAAAATTTATTATTTTTTTGTGTATTTTTTCAAAGATAAGTGCTTTTTATAGTATACTTTATGGTTTTATTCAGTAGGGGACACCGAAATAAATATGTTAACAATGAATTTTTCATAAGATTTACTATTGAGAATCCAAATGGGATTGCGATCAGAGTAAATGATATTGTAATTGTGCCTAATTATATATTTATGTATATGATAGAAAAATCAAAATTCAATGATAATACCAAAACATAAAATAATAAGAATATGTTCTTTTTTAAAAATACATGTGGTGATGAATATAGAGGAAATAAGACATGTCTTTTAATATGTCAGGAATTTTAGAGTAAAAACCTAATGGAATATATCAACTAGAGAGGAAACTATTATCTGTGTTTAAATATATGTCATACAATGATTAATAATTGATAAGTTCAATGTATTAGCTATGTATAACATGATAATTACCCAAATCAATGCTATTACCTCATAATTTACATCTATTAAAATGAAGAAACTATTACATTCCAAATATTAATGTTGAAGGATTGATGAACTTATGTATTTGGATTCAATAATATTAAATGGGGAATTATATAAGGATTGTTCTATTTATTTTGATTGTTAAAAATTGACAAGAATATTTTGAATAGTTTTGATGATATAGAAAGGTTATTTAATAGTAATGTGGAATTCTTGAAAAAAATAAGATTATGGGAAAAATAACCCTTAATATGTTTTTGATTTTGAGATAATTATGTTTGGATAATGATACTTTGGATATAAATAAGTAAATTTTATAGTACTGATTACCATGGAATTGTCTAGAGATTTTTTGAAAAAATGGTTTAATTTATGATGTATGATGGTTTCTTTTTTTATTTAATAAATTTATATATAATAAATCACGAATATTTTCAATAAGGATATACTGTAATAATGGTTATTACCTTGTTTTAAGAGAATCCATGATAAAGGAATGAGTGAAAATGTAGCTAGTTTGTACAAGTGAAGCAAGGTAGCTTGTCCAACGGGTAGTAAGTAGCTTGGAATGATGCCCAACACAATTCCAAATAGCATGTAAAATAGTGGTCGAACCGCATTCAATAAAATTATTTTTCCATCCCTTTATCATGGAAAATTCAACGGCATGGATCACACCCATAATTTCTGCTTCCATAGGTGAAGCAATACTGCAGCTACCATAGAATCATCTATGACACTAACCAAGGTAGTCTAATAAAATAGCACCAAAAACAATAGGTCCTAGGTTTCCTTTATAAGCGACATTGAAATTCCATTTGATCAATCCTGGGAGTGGGGCTTGACAGAAAACCTCTAAGGTGTTCTTAGGTTGGCTATAGAGACTCTCAATCTGAAGTTGAAGGAGGATCTCAAAGTCTCCAACAATGTTGTCATAATATGCCTTTTTGAATCGATGAATCATCACTAATGGTAGTTAGAATCCACGTCTAGCCTTCCTTAAGGCTTAATGTGCAATTATTGTGGAGAATAGAATTTCTATTATACCAGATCACATGAAATAGCTCAATAATAGCAGTTAAAAAGATAATCTTGATTTTCTTTAGTTGTTTCAATATCCACACAAAATCTAAATTGGGTGGTGATAGAGTCAATGAGAAACCATATGTAATCAAAGATATCACTAATATAGTTCCAAAGGGATAAATTTGTAGCACAATATATGAAAAAATGGTAAGTATCTTTTCTATGTTGGGGACACAAAATACAATTATAGGGTAGTTGAATCCCAAAATAGGGAATAAAAAGCTAATTGGGAACTTTGTTGTGAGAAATACGCAAACAAGAGTATGTCTCAAGGGTTTAATCCATGGTTGTTAAAAGGATATCAACAAACAAAATTTTGATTCATAATTTGAAAAATTGTGATTGTAAAAACTTTTGGAATCAAGGACACCATTGTGAGTAGGCTCCCAAATATAGAAATCATCATCATTTGAGTAAGAATAATTATTTATAACATGAATGATGTTATCAGGAAGTGACAACAAAGAGCTAACATATGATATATGTGGGATCAATGTTAAGTTAATTTAGTGAAATTATTTATGATGTTTGGGTTTTTATTTCATCAGGTTTATAATATTTACAATTTTTGGAATGGATTATGTTAATTTTTGGATGTGTTTTTAGAGATGAAATTATTACCTCACTATATTAGGATTTATTCATATTGAATAGCTAGGGATAAAAATTTTTTGTGATAAGGAAAAATGGAATGACATATCATTCTATTTGTGGATCTTAGGATTGGTTATTGCTTCAAAAATAATAACATTACCATTATTTCATGAGTAAAAGAAGAAGTGGAATTTGTCTAGGATATAATAAAAGGGTGCTACTGTGCATATTAATGGGAATGAAATCAAGTAAGTATATCCCCTTATGAAAATTATTACACATTAGGAAAAGGGTGTTGAAATAAAATTTTGTCCCATTATCATTATTTTCGATGTTATCAATGATATTTTCAAGATTTCTTGGTTTTTGAATTTCTGATCACTAACATTCTTCTAACAATTTTATCTATCATAATATATCCAAACATGATGGTTCGATTTCTATTCCTTGATAATGAATCCATGTTCCACCTATGTTCTCTTGTGTGGAAACATAGTTATGAGGTACTTTGGGTAACATTTATGTTTCGAAAATTCATTTTTAAATAATTTTATAGTATTCATTTTTACAACGATGGTTTCTATTAAAGTGACATTCAAGTATTAAACCATTGATAAAACAAGAGAATTTCAAGGGTGAAATTAATTTCTATAGGGATACTATGTTACAACATATGATTTTATGAACCTAATTTGGAATAAATTAATTTAGATTGATGTATGAAGATTCATTATACAACATTTAAATGTTATTTATTCTCTAAAAATGATAATATTTCACTTCGAACAACGCCGACTTGGCTTTCGTTACACGCAACACACAGTTTCCATGAAACATTTTTTTATTATTATAATTATTTAAATGAGATAATTATAACATTGTTGTTAAACATATTATTAATAATGGTACTAAATAATTTTTGAATATTATTTATGATGGTTTTATATAAATAAATCATATTAGTAATAAAATATATCATTTTTGGTAATGTATGTATATGATTGAAAAAATTATTATTTTCTCAACAGAACTGGTTTTTATGTCCTTCTTTGAAAAATATTACACTTAAATTTCAAAACATTCATAAATATAATTTGATAAAATAAAAATTAATTTTTAATTAATAATCTCAAATTTATCCAAAGGTTATTGTTTTTTTGATTTTTCTCAAAAACAAATTTTTTGTATGAATATTGAAAATACAGAATTTTAATTAGAAAAAACATTTTTCATATAATTTATTTTTATTAATAAATTATATTTCATTTTTTTTAATGTGTGACTAGATAAATTTTACATTAATTAATCCAATTTAGTTTATTCGAACCAATTTCACTTTCAAAATGGATAAAATAACTTTTCAAATTTTAAACTTCTTTTCTTATAAACCCTAGAATCATGAAACTTCGAAAATATTAATTTCAATATAATTTCATCCAATTATTGGATTATAATTTAGACATTTTTTCCCATATTTAGAATAGTATAATTTTATATTTTATAATAGGGTGAACTTATGTTTTTACTAATAATATTAGTGAATGTAAGCAAAAATAATTATAATGATTAATGCAAAAATAACATTTCTTAGAAGTTAAATTTTAATTTAAGTGGAGAAATAGACAACACTAATGTTCAAAGGACATTATTTAGACATATTTTTACCAATTAATCTATTTTGTATAATATTTAAAATTATTTTAGGTACATAATTTATGGTAGATCTCTCAATAATGATTATCTTTTTAAGTTTATTAGAATTCCAGTCCCCTACCCCAAAACAAAAGGGATCCAACACCCCTCAGATATTTACACCTATGAAGAAATTTTTATTGGATAAAACATGCCCAAATATCCAAAAAAATCCCTTCACCATAGAGGTCGTACCTTGTTCATAAATCCAATCAAGGAATCCCTTTTGTTGAAACAATTTGGATATACCCAAAGAATATGTAACATCCTTCCACAATCTCCTCTATTTTATTTTCCTTCTACACCCAAAAAACCTCTAATTCCATGTTTATATAATAACCTCAGTATCCTAAATATACTGAAATATAGATATTTTTTGTTTTTTTACCAAAACTCACACACCCTTCCATAAAATGGGGTACACAATCGTCGTTTGGGTGTTTGGAAGTCTACCGTATTGTGAACCAATAATGCTCTTTATTCCATTTCCACCATTCAACATTTGGAATAATGATGTAATTGATTTTATATATTATATATATATATAATATTTATGCTGTTTTTTCTTATTTAATAATTATATAATAAATACCTTCATTGTTTCTATTTTGTGGAAATACAATAACTTCGTTTAGAGATGGGAGGACTACCTCTTACTCAAAGAGATGTGATTAGTTCACATATTGACTCTAATGTATCATGGATGGATTTAGTTAAATTATATGATATTTATGGAATAATAATCATTATTTAATTATAATATATTTATCATTTAATTTATTTCAATCAATAAAACAAAAAAAGGGAAACAACATTTATGCATATGTACGACCAAACATCTTCATGAATGTTGTATTCCATTTCATATTTATATATTTCATAGATTATTATGAATAAATTTATAAATAATATATGTAATTTTTATGTAATTTTTATCATTATATATATGATTATGTTATTATATATGTTTGATAACAAAAAATATAACAAATCAAAACACATGAGAAAAACAAACTGGTTATTACCCGAAATGTAACAGTAACATGGAAATGTAAAAAATGTTAATAATTCATAAGAAAAAAATTAAATGTTATAATATAAATCAATATTGGTTTTTGATATATTTTTTATAAAAATATATTTATTATACAAGAGGTTTTTCTGATTATGATGATAGTTAAAATACAAGGTAAAGTAATTTCATGTCTCACTTATATTTATGCAAGACATATGCCTTATTCACCACTCAAATATTTTTTCTAGTGTATATATTGACCATTAATATATACAATTATTTTTTTAATTAATTTTAGTGTTATTTATATATTAATTTCATTATCTTTATTTCATTGGGTATTATGGTTCAAATGTTAACAAATCAGAGAGGTAGTTTTGTCTCCATTTTCCTTCTTTGAGAGCCAAGTTTTGTTATACACCTATATTCTTTTACAAGGTGTATATATAAAAATTTTACATTTTATATAATTAATATAGTTTTTCAATGATATTTTATACTTTAATTAAAATTATTTTCTCATATGGGGATTTTGGTTCAAGGTTAACAAACTACTGATATTTTAGGGAAACAAACTAATCGTTTTGTAGGATTGTTTATGGTTATGAATCCATAGATGACATCTTATAATCCATATCTTAAAAATGATAATTGCATTTCATCTCCTATAGTTATTCAATAAATATTTCTGTATTAGTACCATTTCGACTATTTTTTTTAATATAAATAAATTCAAGAAAATATGACCGTATATCTCTCTTTAATCAAGAATCTATTTTATTCAAAAAATCATGTTTTTGAATATATTTTGAAAATTTTATTTTAAAAAATCTATATTAAAAATTTTCAAGAGAAAAATATTTTGATTTTTTTTCTTGTTTTCAAATCATGTTTTACTTGTATAAAATCTATTTTCAAATAAAATTCTTTTCAAAAATTATTTAGGTTTTAAAAATTTTATTTAAAAACAGAAAGAATATTTATCTCATGAAATATTATTAAATGGTATTGAAAATTTATTTTCATGTATGATGAAATCCATTTTAGTTACTCATGTCGTTATGGAGAAACGATCCTAATGATCCATTCATATTATTTCTCTGAACATTTTATATTTTTATGGATTTATGTTTGTTAAAATTGTTTCCATTTCATGGGTTATATACTTATGAAACTCGATTATTTCATGGTTTATGATTTGATGAAATGATTATGAGACATATATCATTTTTAGGAAATTATATTATTACATTTTGCTGATACCCATTTCATTAAAAGGGTTATGATATGATTACATATGATTTTATGGCACATGTATGTATGATTTCATTATGATATGTGTGGGACCTGTATATCTCTATAGTTAATTGGGTAATGATTTATATCCCATGATATATAAATTGATATAATAGTAAGTGAAATCATTTTGTTAAAGTATTATGTCCACATATATGGTGTTCAGAGTTAACTTTGACAAATAATATGGCTTGGGGAGTGAACCCAATTGACTAAGATGGATTTGGAAGTTATGCCATTACAACTGGGGAAATCATTTTATTTGGTTAGTTATATTCAAAATTCCATGTATTATTATGATGTTATTATATCATAGATAATTCTCTTGATTCTCTGATGATTCATCTCTTATGAACTGCCAATATTTATTCCATAACTCTTGATTATGATATTTGATATGTAGGTTATGATATCCTAATATAATGATCATGTTCTTATACCCTTTTTCTCATGATTAACCTTATTTATCTCCCATGATTACCCTTATTGAGAATATGATATCACACCTTTTTATGTTTTATTTCCCTAGTTTATGAAGCCATGTATTTTGTACGATGAGTTCAAGAAGGGGGATAACAATGGAGAACCTACTAGGGATAATGTAGATAACCTATATAATACTAATTATGTTTCAAAGTTTCAAAAGAAACTAAACTAATATATTCATTGGGAATATTTTTTTCATTGAACTATGTATTATAATAATATTTTTTAATGTTAATATATGTAAATTATGGGTCACTATAATTATTTTATAACAAATTAAACAATTTTTTTTAGGAAAGAGGTCAAGTAAGACTAACACATATTCTAATCAAGATATTCTTTAGATCCCTTTATAAGGACCCTTGTAATGGTCTTTTAATAATTATATATCCTATAGTTCATGTATATTGATGTTCAGTAGTGAATATTTAGGTTTTCATCTAACTTTATGGATTTATTTGGTGTAAATAATGTTGGACCCTTGATGCTATCAACAATGGACCAGAACCAGACATCCTACTAAATTGTGGTCTCTGCGTAATAGAACCTAACTTGGGACATGTTCATGAACTGTCCCCTAGCTAGCTGGGGATTTAATCTCGCCTTTATGGATATTATAACACATTTCCCACAAGCATAATAACCACTGGGGATAATCCTTCACTACCACTACCCCATATTGTGTAGTGGTAGTGCAAGATGATCCATGGTGGTAATTATGACAGTCATCCCCTAGTTCGAGTCACTACATTGGTGAGATTAAATCCCAAGATGGGTAGGGGATATTGCCTGATTCTGGCCTATGTTAGGTATTATTGCAGAGATCCTATGAGTTAGTGGTATATGGGTTTCGATTCCATTGTCGAGAGTGAATTCGGTCCAACAAAAGGGATCTTTTCTTATAAACCTACATAACTAACTAGGCCATAGTCTATACCACACCACATGCCCACTAACTCCTGAACTGGGCCATTGGGGAGTTATGCCTCCATGTGTTAGTTTTTTCCTTATACCCCACAAGGATTTATCTCACCTCCACCATGATTTTAACTTGGGACCTAAAGAATAACATCCACTAAAGAGCGTCAGGAGTACCACTACACCAGTCGGACTCATGAAACTCTTAACAATGGGCCAAATACCCCACAACACACTGACTTGTGGGATCTGTGCTCTGGGGAATAACCTGGGATGAGTATCTGGATATATCCCATATCTAGTTGGGGATTTATTTCACCTTCCCAGGGAATTGAACGTTGGGTCGAATGGAATTTATTCAAATTTGGAGATTCAATGCTACCACTACGCTATATGCCGTAGTGGTAGCAGAGGATGCTTCCCATTGGTTATTATTCCAGTCATTCATGGGTTCGAATATATTTGTGGGAGAGATTGAATCCCCATATGTCTAGGGGATAGTGCCTCAACCTAGCCCATGTTAAGGGCCACTTTTTGGAGCCCATGTTTCATTGGGCTGGATGGTTCAGGTCCATTGTCGGGAGCATCATTGGTCTAAAAAATGCATCTTTTTAACAGACCTACCCCATTAACTGGGCATAGTATTTGTTATGGCCAATGCCTGATAACTCATGTAAATTTTCACTAGGGAGTTATGCCTATATGTGGAAGGTATTATCCTCGGGCCCTACTGGGATTTATCTATCCTGCCTTGTGATTTGAACTTGGGACCAGAGGCTAAACAACCACCATGGAGTGTCACAAGTACCACTACACCATATTGTGTAGTGGTACTCCACGGGATCCCTGGTGGAATTTGTGCCTTATGTCACATGTTCAAATTAGAATGGAGGTTAGATAAACCCCATTGGGGCCCTGGGATTTTACCTTCCATGTGGAGGTATAACTCCCCAGTGGCCTTGTCCATGAGCTAACAGGAACAGGGTGTCTCACGAACTATGACCCAGATAGTGGCGTAGGTCTTTTAAAAAGGAACTATTTTGTTAGACGCATGATGCTATCGACAATGGTCCAGAACCCCACAAACCACTAACTTATGGGCTCCACACAAAGGCCCCTAACATGGGACAAGTTCAGGCATTGTGCCCTAGATACCTGGGGATTTATTATTTCCTTAGTAAATATTCTAACATGAGTTGACTGGAATGATACCAACCAGGGAGAATCCTATGCTACAACTACACTGTATGGAGTAGTGGTACTAGAGATGATCTGTAGTGGATATTATGCATGTCATCCCCCAGATCCAATTTCCGGGGAGGCGAAATAAATCCCCAGTTGGATAGGGGAGTTATCCATGATACTCGATCCTGGTGAGATCCCCAGGTGAAGGACTCGAGACCTGATTGTAGGGGATGGAGAGTATCTTGGTCTTTTGTTGGGAGCATCATGGGTCCATCAAATAATAGATAATAGGGGTGTCCACTTATAAGTGGGGGATATGAAACCCTTGGAATTTGATAAGAGATTAAAATATAATAATTCTATACTAAATAAAAATGAATCAATCTGTCTTGGTATTCAGAGGAGGCATAGGATGATCCAAAAATGTGTATATAAAATAGGATTTATATATTTTTAATTAGGAACTTTATCCTCGTCTCTATGATTAACCCCCAGAAAACCCACTTTATCCATAATCAAGTAATATTTTTAATGTTTTTACCCTAAAATATGGCCTAAATTTAAGTTGATTGTATTACATAAAATTAAATATTTTGATTAATAATATAGAATCAAATATATTAAATTAAATTCATACAAGTGAATAATTTAATTTAAATTTAAACCTACAAAATGGGAAGAAAAGAAAGTTTCCAAAAAAGATCATTTGGATAAATTGTTTAATGTAAATATTAACCATAATATTTATTATAATGTAATTAATTGTTTTTTAATAAAAAAATGAAACAAGTTTACTTTTTAAACAATATTAAATTAATGTAACTCAATAAAATCTTTAAATAAAAAATATTTAAATAAAAAATATTACTTTTCACATTTATTTGAAAAATATATCTCTTTAGAATAGTAACCAAATCACTATAAGCATATTTTCAAAATACAATTTCAAAAATAAATACAATTTTTTCATATAAATTTTCTATAATTTTATGGAAATAATTATTTTATTTTCTTAAAAAAATCAATAAAAACCATATTTAAGGAAAAAAGGTATTTTTGAGGCATATACAATCATTACTAAAAATAAAGTACTTATTAATCAATATATATTATTTAACAAAAACCATTATACTTATTTTTTTCTTCAAAAATATTTAATTATTATTCATTTCACTAGTTTATTGGATATGTTATAACATAATTATATATTATGTTTCACTTAGGTTCAGGGTTGTCTATACCAAAGAATATCTACAAAATAAAATTCCTTTGAAGAGAAATAAAATCTCTATCTGTTTCATTCTGGTTTTAAATTCTCCTAACATCTTTAAAAATTATAATGTTATGATTTTTAAACATAAGTTACATATGGACATGATTCTATATTTGTTCACAACTATGTGTGTTACTTGACAACTATGATATGATGTTTGATTGTTATTCATATTCCTCATTCCATTCATTTTTTCAAATAATTCTCTCAATATTATAATTATGATCCCATTCTTATTATATGAAGATTATATATGTTTTAATTAATTTACTCTTGGTTCATTTCTATTAATACATTCAAGTTATTTCGCTCTAGTTTTTTTCTCACCACTTTATTTGAAGTATATCATTAGGTGACCACATTGAATGAGACATTTTAAGAGAAAATAGAATGATGATTTAAATAATGTATTAGTTTTATATGTACATGTGATGTATGATTTTTTTAAAAAGTAATAATCCATTATATTCATTAATGTACCACTTTTGTTTTTTTATCTTAAATGTGGTATACATGTGAAGTAAGAAAATCCTGGTTTTGTATAAATTTAAAACATAGAGACCTATGCTTGTATTTGGAAAAATATTACACTGTAGATTCCATGAATTAACATGATTTGGATACCATATCTCAATTCTATTTATATTAACCTACTCAACCTATTTTTATTTTTTTTACAATAGTAAATGCATGGAGTAATAGGTTGTTTCATCATGTTAATGGGTATCATATTAATATGAATTTGATAATGTTTGTTGTTAAAATATCATGAAGGGTTAAAGGTCTATAAATTTACCTTCATTGTGATATATTATTTTACTACTTAAATGTAAATGGAAAAACATATTTAGAAAAAGATGAGCATGGGGAAAATGGTTTAGAAAATTAAATTATTATTGAAAATAATGTGAATAATTTAATATTTTCATTTTCTTGATTTATGATATTATATGATGAGGAAGGGGGTGTTGGTAGATATCATTTTTTGGGAATAAAAGTTATGTAACATTATATTATAAAAAATTAATTTTACATTATATTTTATCCTCCACTTTGAGTATTTTGACTTTTTCACATCAATTACATACCTACTATCATCCACAAATTAAATTAATCATTCCATGAAATCTGTTGGTATTAATGTTATATATCATTATGAGGTGTGTATTTAATTTATTTTAAATAAAATGGTTAACATTCATCTAATAAATTATTTATAACAACTCTATTCAAATAAAATTTGAGTCACATAATAAATGTTCATTTATTGTATCTAAAAATATTCGTGGATATTTATAATAAGATAAAATTGGAATGAAAGTTAGGATATATATCTTGAATTCACGAGGAAAAATAAAATGTATTGTTTATTAGTTCTACTATGTATTTCTTAGTTGAAATTATATTTTTTTAGTACATTTGAAAGTTTATTCTATGATCAGAATTAATTTATTTTGTTGATTATTTTCTTTAAATATTGGTAGAATGGTTTTTTATTTTGGTAAACTGATGATTTTATACCTGAGTAAAATTATGTTTTAATGTGTTTATGTGGAGTTGATAGATAAATTTAATATATAATATTTAATAAATTAATTGATATTATTGAGTAAAAATTATATTACACTATTTTTTTTTCCTTTATTTTTTATCATAGGAGTTGGATTTTACTGAATTTTGGAAGATAAATGAAGTTGTATTCATTTTTCTAAATGCTAATTGAAATGTAACAATAGAGAAAAATTACACATGGAATCAACCATTCATAAGATATTATCCTCCATAGATAGAAGTCAATCATTGTGTAGTAATATTTTGGAGAAGTACAAGCCTAGAGATCCTTGTTCTATGAATAGATTTTCTGGATAATCATAGTTGATATGTAAGAAATTTTAGAAATATTCATGAGGGATTTTTAATTTTCCAATGGACACATAAAATAAAAATCCATGAATGTTAATGTATAATATTACCTATGAATACATAACTAATGTGTTAGATATATTTCATTTCAAAATAATTGAAAACCTAAATACATAACAGTTATTTTGGATGATTTATCAATACATTAGGGACCAATCCTTTGTGAATTATGATGATGAATATATCAAATCATTAAATTATCATTGTTTTTTAATTTATGCTTGTATATAATCCATGAAACCATGATGGTGGTGTTCATTATTTAATGGATAATAATAGGTGGAGAAAACATAAAAAATTTGGTTTCATAGGGTCTCATAACTTCATTGATTTGGTTTTTTCATGTAGATGAATTGTTTTACCCATGTATGTTTGATGTTAAATATGTGATAGATTAGTTCACACTATAAAGGGAGTTATTGTGAAATTGTGATAAATATAAAATATGATAATATAGTTATGGAATATGATGTTTTATCATGGTTGATAGGTGTTACATCATAGGCATGCAATAGTATCCAATGGAATTCACAAAGAAATTTTTATTGCACATTGAGTTTTTTACCACACCCTAGTTATTGTTTCGTCAATTGAGAAGCTAATTACATATTTCATATCATTGAGGTATTATTAAATATTTCTTTCATTATTCCAAATATTCCATTAAACATTTTTTAAATTCCTATATAATTTTATTTAGTATGGGAGTTTAATTGGGAAATATATTTATAAAAATAGAGATATATATATTTACATAGATATTAAACTGCATTTTATTCATATAAATTATCTATGTTCGGGAATTATTGAAAATAATGTTATAATATTATTGGATTATCATCACATATTGATGATTTGTTACTACATGGATTAGGTTTTATTTTTATCCACACATTATATTAAGACTATCAAGTGGGTGATGTTCTTAGCTCCGTGAAATGTGATTAATGTTGAATATATTAGTAAATTAAATATTTTACAATAATCAATGTGGTTCTTTTTAATTCAATTATTTATTATATATCTTAAACATAATCATTATAAATTCCCATTTTTGTTTATATTTGATATTGTTTTTAAGTAACATAATCATTAAATTGATTCATGTGTACCTCTATGTGGGTTAGAGTTGTTATCTCAAAATATGGTTTTATATCACCAATATTTATCATTAAATGATGTATTCCACCATAATAAAATGGTCATCTAACAGATATAGGGTGAAATCCAAGGCCATTAATTTTAACACACCTAATTCCAACAAAAAATTAGATAATCAATCATTTAATTTTATTCACTAATATATAATCCAAAATTACTTATTCTTAGTGAGTTTTCGTTGATCTATGTGTCAACATTTTATGTCAATTTTTTAATTTCACTTAGCGTTTCCTAGAAATAATATTTGTTGGTTAAATATTGGACTACCCACATGCTACAAACTTTTATTTAGATATCAAGAAGAGTAATTCAAATACTCTCTATTTGATAACTAGAGGAAATAATGACATGATTTATGATGTCAATTATTATTCCATGATCTTTGATTATTAAATCATGATTAGAGATTACTTATAATGTTTTTATGGACTTATTAAATTAATCATAACATTTACTTCATGTCTATATCTCCCATTTTTCATCAAATAAAAATAATATAGCCCAAATTGATTTCTATTTACCCCATATTAAGTATTTTTTCTCACTCATTTATGATGTTTTCCAATTAAAATGGGATTTTCTACATATAGATATTTCCTGGAAGAAACCTTTTGTGAATTATTTTATGAAAATAATGTGTTTTGTATTTATAAATGGTAACTATATTTTTCTAATATATAATTTCACTGAGGGTTTGGGATTTAGAATTGTGTTTTCAAATATGAGTTAATATTTAAAATCCTGAAACGTGATATAAAATACATGTGCTATATTAGTTTGCATCAAATTATATTTGTAATGATCATATTTATATCACTAGAAATAAAAGTTTAGGTCTAAGGAATTTTATTTATTACCAGAGTGGGGTTTTATTATTTTGGGGGATTATGATATAAATATTATAAAGAAAAAAATTTAGAATCCTCAAAATTATTAGTTTTTATAAAAGTAAGATACACTAAGAGGGGTGAATTAGGTTATGAATGATTAAAAAATCTCTTCCTAATGATGTTATTTTATAGTCTCTAAAAAATAGCTTCTCTCTATCTCACTCATGGTTAATAGAATCACAAAATCACAATGAGTGATAGATAAATTTATCAAATTTTCCAATAATACATGGATATTAATAATGTGAATATACATATATATTTTCATGAGTACAATAATTCAAAATCAGTTTACAATGTCTCTTGGAAAATTAAAAGTAGACCTTCTATCCCTCTACATTTAAAACCCTCACAAATATTGATAACTCATTGCTATTCTCAGTCCAAAACTCTATGATCCTCCATCTGAATCAATTGAATTTGGTAAACTATAACATGAGTTTACATTATGAATAATGTGGTATCACTCTCTATTTTCATCCAAATGATGAAATCCACGAATTTATAGAAAAATGATCTCCTTTAGATCTCTCCCTTTTCCATAAAATATATCAAAAAGTATCTCATATCTCACCTTTTCACAATATCAGTTATTCACATAAAAATATAATTCATTTATACATGTATAGAAAAAATTTGTTTCTATTGGGAAAATATTCTTATATCATTGTGTTTGATAAGAAAATACATCCCTTGATATCCTCTAAATTTAATTCAAATAATTCCCACTTAGATCTTAGAAAATTTGTTGTATAATAAAAAAAATTGAATTTGATATATATTCTAAAAACCAATCTACAATGAGATAGAATTTATCAAAATGTAATGGTATCCCCCTACACAACCAACAATATTATAGAAGAAGTATTTTGAAAATCCCTTTATTTAGAAATCATACAATTTTGAAATTCAATTATTAATTTTCTAAACATCCACATGAAATAATGTTGGTTAGATATGGAATTTTCTGATTTTTATATATATTAAATGATGTAATCTTTATAATGAATAATTCAATCATGTTATCATTATTATACTTATTCCCATTACTACTTTAATGAAAATTTTGGATTCCCTATATCCTATATTAATTTTCTCAAATTTATCTTCAAACAATGATTACCAAAATTATATTCAATCCCAAAAACATATTATTTTTTATAGAAGACACCTTGAACCATGATCACATGTCCATAGCCCTTTTTAAACTAGATTATTATTAGAGTACATGACTTCCATTATGGAATGGTAATATAAAACATCCTATTTTTATATAAAATTATATACAAAACCCCATTGGTTCCTCAAAGGAATAATATAGAAAGCAATTTTCATTTCCAAAAAATCATAAAAACCTTGATTACTTAAATAGAACTCTTTCCATTTTGAAAAATAATGATTAGAACCATGACATATCCATCAATACAATAGTTAATAAACATAGTAATTATTCAAAACGTCATATATCTTGACAAAAAGATTTCTCCAAGTCTTTCAACAACCCTTGTGATGAATATCCAACTATATAATGAGTCACGATGAGGATTTAAGAAATTATTTGTTTACAAAAACAATCCATAAAAATGTATAATTATTTTTCCCAAAACTATCCTTCATATGGTTATCAGAAAATATTTTTCCACCAACAAAAACTGATACACCTCTTCAAATTCCATAATTTATCCACCACAAATATACTACACAAATTGTAATTTATTGATTCAATCACAGAAATATATAACCTCACATGAGTCGTGATGGGTATTGGAAATAAGTTATAAATTAATATTTCATCTTTTAAATACTTTGGGTTTTCAAACTATTTTTTTAATTTTATTTTTAAACACCACCTATTACCAATATTTCAATAAATATTTAGCTAACATTTACTAATATTTAGTTTTATATTATCACATAATCCTTCTTTTTGAAAAATTGTTTATCAACATTTTTTTATTCCCCTATTGATAATAATATCTTTTTAAAACTAATTCTTGAGAAAATATATACCCTTACAATTAAATTCAAAACAATCCTTTATCAATTAACTAGAAGAGAACTTCTTTGAGGGTTACAAGAAACATTTACTCTGTAAATCAAACCATGATAGATAAAAAACAATTTCATGAACCACATGTTGAAAATAAAATATTGAACATCGAACATTGAATAAGAATCACCTTAGGGTGTGGTTTCCTATATCAAATTATTTAATGTTTTGTGGGATGGTTAAATTATAATATCCAAATGGAGATTTTTATAACATTAATTTTAACATGTCCCTGTTTTAATATCTATAATTTTACATCATATAGAAACCTTGTCTAATCCCATAAATTTAGGAAGCATTTTATCCATAAAAATTTATATGTGATATTGATATTACTATTCAATGAATGATTGATAGGGTTTTTTATTAATAGAACATGAGTTATATATATAGATTACATTAGGTTAATCCACTTCACCACTAATGTCTTATGTTATTTATTTATCCTTAAGAGTGATGTGTATACTAAATTCACCCATGGATAATAAAATAAAATATATTCAATGAGATAAAATCGTTTTTCATTTTAGTCCAAAAGTACATAAATATTCAATCTAAAATTCTAAACTAGATTTTGTTTTACTGTGATTTTGACCGCATATCATCTTTTCAGTCAGCCAAATAATTTTTTATTATCATAGTAACAGTATTATGATATTATGAATCAGAAAATATTTAATTCCAAAATTTTGTTGATATTCCAAAATATTTATTTTACTCTAATAATTTTTCTTTTGAAAATATTATTCATATCATTATGAAAACTAGAAAAAAACAATATAAAGACATATTTTTGTTATTTTAAATGAGATCATTATATTTTTTTTTGATACCCTATTAAAAATATTATCTTCCCTTGGAATATATTGAAAATATTATCTGGGTATCTACTGATGCATTCATTTATATGAAATAATCAATCCCAAATATTTTAAGGACCTCATTAAAATATTTATATTGATAATTAATTGTTTGATATCTTGATTTTATCACCTAAAAACCAAGAAAAACATATTGTCACTAATAATTTGTAGTTTTAATTTTATTCCAAAAAAATTCATTAATATTATTTCATTGAGACTCATTCAACAAAATAATGATTATTGGATAAATATAAATTGGAACCACCATTTATTGATCATTTCTTATTTTGATTTTGACATTTTTATCAAATATACCAAACAAAAAACCAAAATTTCTGAAGTATTGATCAAGAATAGAGTACCATGATCTAGTGTTTCAGTAACCTATATATACGATTTAGTAATTGGTATACTTTATTACCATCCTAAGGAATATAAAATCCATTTTATTTTTAATTTTAAAAATGTTATTCATATACTTTATTAAGGAATATAGATTTTAAATCCATTTATAAAACATTCAATTTACTTTACAACACAATTCTCATGAACAATTAATTATATAAATACTAATTACAAGTAATAATTCAACAAACATATCAATTAATTCAATTTTATTATATCCATTAAACAAATTATTTTCTTTTTTTGATTATCTACAGCTTCTCCAATAAAATTATTATGATGAAACGATTTTGTTCCAATATTTTTTTTGTAATTTAGGCGAAAAAATATCTCCAAAACATAGTTCTTACCAATTTTTTCAATATAATCATTAAATACCTAGATAAAACTTTTATACATTCAATAAAATTCCAGATTTATTATATTTACTTATGATAATTTTAGTGATTATCTAAAATGGATTCATTCTTCTTGTTTTCATTTGAGTTTTCTTGTATGTAACACTGATTTTCTTTTAAAATTTATCCTCACATTTCATAATTATTAGAAATAATAATTTCATTTTAATATCAAAATTTTGATAATGTACACCTAAATGTATACTAGTGCATAATTATTCCTTTGATGTACTCAACTAGTCAACTCATTCAACATAAATTTTCTTATTACATTATTGAAAAAATTTATTATTCATGAATATAATGAAACCTTGGATTTGAAAAAAAAAATCATTCCATTGGTTGAAAATTATGCATGAATTTATCTTAGATTATTATTTATGAAATATTCATTCATATCACTATTATTTAACATTTTTATAATTTTCATCACTATCGGGGATAAAAAAAATTTAATTATGAATATTTTAAAGTACATTAATATTGGATTATTCCAATCCCATATCTAATATAGAGTCCTTTATTCACCCCAAATAAAAAAATATATTTATGATATATGATAATATAAAAATATCTTTCCTAAAAGTCATCTATGGTAGTTATTTTTCTAAATAATAATTCATATCATGTTATTACCAATCGAATCCTTTTTCTTGACTAAATTTTCTTATAGAGGAGTCCTCATAACTAAAAAATGATTCCTTAATTTTTTATACAAAATATAATAATTCAAATTGATATTTGAGAACTTATTAAACTTTAATTATATAATTTTTTAATTTTCTATCCAATAATATTATCTAATGATATTTGATAATAGGTTTTTTTATGAAAAACCTCCAATTTTGTTTGAACAACATCACCGCTTATATCCTACTATATTTATGAATTTATTAATGGTTATATATCTTTATATAAATAGGTATTAGTGATATCAATCCACAAAAAAATATCATATTACAATAATGAAAATATTGTTAACTTCTTATATATTTTTTTTATAAGATATTAGAATGATTACTCCATATTGATAAATGTTGTATATATGAGTATGGTCATGTGGATGCTTAGGGATACCACATTCTCAATAAAGTGGAACCATCACATACAAATATTTTATATGGAAAAAGTTTCCAAGATATTAATTCCATAACATTTTTTTCATGTTCCTCTTATGTATTACACATATCTTCATTAAAATAATGATATTTTAATTTTGAAATTTTTTCATTCCCAATATTATAAATATATATTTCTTTTATTCAATGGTAAATTGATTCTTTTCGAAATTCATTACATTCCCTGAGTCACATAATTTACTTATAAAAAGTAAAATATGTCTATGTCCATAAATAATTAAGAGATTTATTTTTATGATATAGTTTCCTCCACCATTACACTTCTAAGAGACAATAGTTATTAATATCTCATAGTTTCGAAACATTAAAAATACTTGTCATAGATAATTTATTTTAATATATTCTCATTTCCCATAAAATTATTATTTAAAAATAATGAATCCTAGATCTCTCTCAATAAATTAATTTAAAATAAGAATCAAAAAGAACATCCTTCTCAACAATCTTCTATAATACTAAAAACCATTTTTCAAAACAATTGGTGTTTGACCTTCTTGTTACTCCTGAAGATCTAATGGATCCACCTCATAACAAAAATGTATGAAAAACATTTTCATTTTAATATTGGATGATTATTATTTTATATATTTTCCTCTAACACATTAGGGATCCCTTGATACATTCCTTCTCATTCAAGATGATAATTAAATGCCATTTTACCTATTTTCATTACACTAGAAACATTATCAACTGAAAAACAAAAAATAATATTCATTTTTACGATCTATAACCACCATACACATGTCTTGGATTAATGGTTTTGCATCAAATTCATGTATTGAGTATGTTGAATCTCTCAATATAAATAAAACATGATTTATGGTGTATTATTGTGTTTCTCTTCTACATCTCTAGTGTTCTCTTTTCTCCATCTAATCAATATTACTATTAAAAGTGGGTACTTGCGGCTTGTTCTCCACTATAATGAATATTTTATTTAGATCAATACCCACACAATATTTACTATAATGATAGAACCATTATTATAAAATAAATCCTACCAAATATTTTATTGGATCCTTATGGTTATAATTCACATTATTTATAGCCCGCCCAATATGATTCCCTGATACCATTATCAGAGTGCTGAATATTTCATGATCCTTGAAATGTTTTATCATTTTGATGAATTTTATTTCAATATCCATAATAATGTTAATTATATTATAAAACTTATATAACACTATACTAATAATTTGGGCCATCTTATATATTTTTTTGTCCACATCAAAAAATTTCTCTAAACATTATTAATTAAAAGATATAGTCTCATTAATTTAATATTTTGACTCATATTTATCCTTTTATCAATTCCATAGATAGTGTTTTGAGTCATATAGTAAAATATTTAAATTATTTTTTTCACTCTCTAAGTTACTAATTCAATAATATAATACTACAAACCACTATTAAGGAATAACATACAATCAACTTATAAATCTTCATTATAATTTTTCACTTCAGTTTGTGAATTTTATATAAAAGTATTAGAAGAAATCCATTAAGGAGAATATAATTTGAAATATAATCTTATACCCTTTCTATAAAGTTATATTCATATTTTGAAAAAAAATCAAAAAGATATTATTTTTATACTCATTGTGTATTTCAGATCTTAAGATCATTTATTTATAGATGATTAATATTCTTTATTAACCTAGAACATTATTGGACACATATAAATAAGGTACCCAACCTTTCCACATTAACATAAATATAGAGGTTGATTCCATATTATCATTAAACTACACTTCTTATAAGTGATAAATGGAAATAAATTATTTAATCAACATTATTCTCTTTGGGATTACCTTCCATACGATAATATTTCATAATCTTGAATGCTACTTAATCAGGTATATCCAACACCATTAGATCATTATATGTATTATATATTTTTTATTATAAAAAATATTTTTATAAAGGTTATCCAATTAATCCTTTATATAATAAATTTCCACAATCGTAATACAAATTATATTAAAATGAGGTTGAATGGTTCTTAAGAAACACATCATAATCATGACATAATTGAAATGTTCTCTATGTATCTGGATTTTCTGCACATCAACATTCCCCCAATCAAATAATACATCAAAAAATTAATTTGGTTTAATCCCCAAATACAATTACTTATTGCATATAACATATAATTTATCATCTCATACCTTTGTGCCTCCGTCATAATAAAATTGTTGAATATTAAAATTTTGGACTTAATTGAGATTATTTTTTTATAGATTATATTTGATAAATCCTCCCTTAGTGAGTTGATACCTTTGTCTTCAACATCTTGTTTTGAATGACCATTATTTGATAAATCTCTAATTTTCATATTTATTATAATTAAATGAAATGTATCCATTTAAACAATAATAACTAGAGATCATAAAAATTATTGAATCCTATTATACCAAAGCTAAATGTTGTGACCATCAAATATTATAATTAGATTGTGATTCACTATTACTACCACAGTTTTAAAAGAGAGAAACAATATTAAAATTGAACCACTCAATATGATTTCACTTGATTAACTCGTACAATGATGATACAATAGGAGTGTCAGTGTGTGAAAACATTAAATTTCCATTACAAATGATTTTTTGTGATAAGTTGAAAATCTCATCTCTACCACAAGGAAAATAAGATTAATAATTCATAATGGGGGATATAAGAAATGCTTAATTTTATTACCCACACTTGGATATGCCATTGTTAATAAACTGATAATGTGATGGTATACCAAAATCCACTCTAAGAACACTACACATGTTTAAAAATTTATATGAGGTTCATTTTCCTTCTATGTTTGCAACCCTCCGAAAGATTGTGAACTCACTAATATCTGCACTCTAATTAACTCACAGATCCTCTAGTTGAATAAGATGATAATATATAAACCATAAACATGAGTTTATGCCATGAATGGTTTATATATAAACATTAACATAATAAACAAAATCGCGTACAAGGATTTAATTCATAAAATATTCATTTAATACAATAGATTTTCTAGAAAATGTATAGTATTTTCTCCTCTATTTCATTATCAAATTTTATCTTATTTCAATTATTTTTTCTTCACCACTTTCCTAATATAATTTTATTACTTCTATAGAAAAAATCATTAATTTAATTTTATTATTATAGGAAATTTAATCTACAAATACCATATAAATATGAATAAACAAAAATCCAATTTATATTATTAAATATCTATTAAAAGATATAAAATTATAATTTTAGATATATGTTGAAACTTTACATAACATGGAATATATCATACCACCAAAAAATATTGTCACTATAATAAAATATATTAGCATAGAATATGTTTCAGAGGTATTTTATAAAATCAATGCAAAATGTCTAACAAAATTGATTCTACTAGTTTTATGGTCATATGGAAAATAGTTTATAAAAATGATATTGAATGATTGGTGATATAAAAAACTTCTAATTCAATAGATTTGTCATTTTTTATGAAACCAATACTAAAATTTTGAAAATAATAATAATAATATCCCTTTTTATTCACTATAATCATCTAGTTTTATCGTAACCCTCCTCCACAACATCATCGTGGAATACATCAATCACTTTAATCCCTTTCTATCAACTTCCTCCCATACATTAGTCATAGCTTCCCAAATTCTATTACCTACACACATTGTCACATATTTTTAAATATTTATATTTTATTTTCATTAGATTTAAATAAATATTGAACTCAATATATCTATTATAATGTGGTTCCACTAAGTCCACCCGGAAACGTATACCCAAAAGTGAACATTGAATAAATATTCCTTCAAAAAGTCAATTTTTATCATTATATGGGAATATATTTTAAACTATGATTGTTATTTGATGATAAAAAATAATATATTCTCAACATTCCATCTAGTTGAAATATTTTTAGACCCTCCTTCAAAAATCTCATATAAAAAAAACACAAAATAAAAAACCATCACTTCATCCTTCGAAATATGAAACCATGTTTTGATACAAGAAATGAAATAAAACCCACTAGTAGAAATTGACTACTTCAACGCCCCTAAATATTATAAAATTCTAATTTAATAATACTTAGGATAGATAATGTAATTGAAAAATATTAAATCATATCACTGACTACATAATCAATTATACAAGCCTTGGAATGAGCCTCATCATTACCTGGATCAATATTAATGAAAATAACTCGATGGTGATATTAACCATTGGAAACATCACCACATTTATATTCATTTTAAAAATATCAATTCTTCCCCCTTCATGAGAAAATAAGAAATATTAATATAATTTCTACGATCCTAAAAAGTAATTTTTTAAGAAAAACACATATCAATTGAAATATATTAGGAATTTATTGAGTGTCCTCTGTTTCAGCACCAATTATAATAAATAGTTAAATTATCATGCAATATATTTTGACAAGTTCATACATTCATTTTAAATTTCAATTTCCATCATAATATGGAGTACATTATTATAAATATTTTCAAAACTATTGAATATTAAAGACTAACAATAAAAATTATTATCAATTAAAATTTATTTAACAATGAAAATAAATCATTCACTAAATCATCTTCCATGATATTAATTCCTTAAAATTTAGTATGAAAATATATAACATTTCCTCTTTTACTAAATCTTTACACATATATACCCATATATATATATGTATATCACATTGTTGCCACATTTTGAAACACTCAAATACCAATTATCCCTATTCATTATATACATATCCTCAACATTTAAATAATATAATATAAATGTAATTTCTTATGATAACATTTATTATTAATTTAATAATTTTTTTTGAAATTCCTTTCTATAATTCCATTATTTAATATATATGGAGACTTTATCAACTCTTCACCACATTATAGGAAGTCTATTATTTTTTAAAATTCTATTATAATTGTACATGATTGACAATTTACTACCACAAGACATTGTAAAACAATATTACATGGACCATGTTTTTCCCATATGAAAAAATGCTATCAAAAAATAAGGTATTTCTATAAAACCCCTACTATATATTTTATACTCATCAGATACATTTTTTTTATTTTTTAAAAATTTTTAGTAGTTTTAATATATTTTAATCCAGAATTATTCCTTATATATAGAATATTTTTTCATTAGGAGGATAAACTATGTTGAATCCCTACAGTAATCAATTCATTATATAATTATTATTAAGGGGTTATAGGCATTCCACCATGTTATGTTAATATTTCAATGAAAAAATATTAGTGGTTTAAATATTCCTCCAAATTTAAAAATGTATAAGTAAATAAAACAAATATATAAATAGAATGAGGAAAATAATTAACACTCAATATTCCTATAATCTCATTAGATTTAAGATAGTTCTCACATTGGTCACATTTATGGTACTTATCGATAATGTAGTAATAATTTATACAAAAATATAGGGGTTTTTAACATGTGTGTTTGTGCCCCTCCACATTACATAAAACAATTAAATGTATATTACATTGACATGGAGGAATGAGTTTTTTTATTAACGTGAAAAGGTATTATTCTATTAATGTACTCTAAGATGACTAATTTTAACAATATTATATAAGGTTTTGATAATATAAATATTTTAATATATTTTGTTTATATATGCTGTACTATTTTGAGGGTCCACAAGAAATTGAATTTTTATTGAACATAAAAAAATATTTGAAATGAAGATATTACATGTGGTGGTTATGAAGTTAATTTAAAGAAATGTATATATTAGTGTTTCACATTTATTAGAAGATCTTTGTGGAAGTTCCTATTTATCATTGGATAACATTTGTTATTTTAACATTTTTATGAAACAAATCACATATTTTTTTAAAATTTCAAATGATTAACAAACCTATTATTATAAAATATCTATTTTTATTGACATATATTTTAGTAGAACATTATCTGAGAATTTTTGTTATTACTGTGAAGTTTTTAATTCCACATAATTATTGAATATTGTTTTTTCTATGAAATATGGTACAATGATTCATACCATTTAATTTAATATAATATTTACAAATAAAATTTATATTAATTTCCTGTGGTGTAAACATTTAATATTCAATATAGTTCAAGGAGACAAGTAGTGATGTTGAAAAATAGACAATTAGTTTTATGTCCACTTAAAAAGGGGAATCATATTTCTGAATAAAATTAAAAATACTTTGGGTTAAATATTTTCAATTATGAATTTCTATTATTAAACTTCATTAATAATTATTTTTACATTTTTTATTATAATATAGAAGAAGAATGTGATGAAGTCCCATGTTTTATATATTTTTTACAGAGGAAAAAAATACTTCTCATACTTTAGGAAAAAGTCAATATATTAAGGTGAGGGTGATGAACGGTCTCCATCATGAGTTTTTTTAAGGTCATGCCCCTATTTTCTGATGATATTATCTATGTGTCGGTTTATGGGTTTGAGTGATCCAAAATAACATAAATATATTCCTACACTGAGGAATATTATTCATGATTAGTAATTGAAAATAAAAACACATAATTTTTTATTATCAGAATAAAAAATTTCATTATTAGTATTGTTTCAAAGGATGAACTTTAATTAAAAAGAAATAATTATACTAATAGGAAATGTAGAATTGTTAATTTTTCTAAATTTTCTCATATATTACTTTTATTCATTATTAAACATTTATTTGAATATCAAACACTTTCAATACACTAAAAAATAAACATAACACTATAGATATATTCTGAAGAGAAAACAAATAAAAACTATATAAAATCATGAAGATGAGCACTAAAATTGTGTGAAATTTTTTTATTAAACATATATAGAGATAAGTGTTTCTAAAATAAAAAAAACTAAAACGACCTATAATAGTTATAAATTATAATCTATATAACCTTACTCTTTATCATTGTTAATATTTTTTATTCTTGGTTTATAATACATTTTTCAAATATATAGAAAAGGTTTTCTCGTTTTTAATAATTATTTATAAATATAGATACATGTTCTTAATAAGTTGATTCAAATATTTTTTAAAAACATCATCACTGTTTCAATAATTTTTATCAAATATTTTCAAATGGTTTGATTACTATTCAAAAATATTTCTCATAAGTGCTAGAAAGGTTTTTATTATTTTCCTAATGATGTTTAAATGATTAATAAGTGATTTTGAAATCAAACATAGGAGTTGAGTATGTTATATTTTTTCAAATAATATAGATATTTAATTTAAAATAACATTTATATTGGTTATCTAATATTTATAATGGGGAAACATTTATTTTTTATATTTTCTATTTGTTACAAATTCATGTATCAATTTAGAAAAAAACAAAGTTGGAAGTGTTATTATACTGTTTTTGTTCCTCTATTTTTACTCAGATTATTTTTATTCATTGAATTATGAATATATTTTTTTCTAATCTGTTATTATTTATTAAGATTGTAGGAACTATTAGTGGGAACTAGGAAGGATATTGATGACCGGTAAACACTGTTTAGGGAGAGTTGATGTGATATAATGTATTGGATCATCTAATGTGTTTTTTAAAACCTTATGACTTGTAATATTAATTTTAAAATTTAGTTTGAAATTGTTATAAATTTAATATATATTAGTGTGATGTAATGTGTTGACTAAATAATTATTACGACCACAAAATAAACACAGAATAACCAATGAAAACTTTTTTTAATAAATTATTTTATAAATATATAATTGTGGTTTAAAGTATTACTAATCTAAAAAAGGCATAATTATAAACACATTTTCATATTTTATCACTTCTAAGATGTCCCTTAATTATATAAACCATGCATTAAGAAACATAATTATCCTTTAAATATAATAATTATAAATTTTAAACCGTTTATATTCAAACACCCCATGAAATAATGTGTGAAGGACCACAATATAATTTCATTATAGTGTTACTTAGTCTAAAATTCTCAAATAAATTCATATTGAAATAATATTCTCTCAACTTATAATATCTCAAAGTCTACCATAATATTCATTTTTCCTTTCATAAGGATCACAATGATTTAATCAAATTTATCTATAAACCATGATCACCACCACACAATTAACCACAAGAGATATTCCTTTTTTGTACAAGAAACACCCCCCAATACACCCTTAAATATCTATCTCGTGATTTAAAATAATTATACAAGAGAAAAAATGTATTATTATAGGGATATATACTATTTTAAATTTTTAATTGCACATCTGGAAACCATAAACACATCATTGGTTCATTTATGGAATTTTATAAACCAGTATCCCCATTTTAAGAACATCAAGATCACCTAAGGAACTTCACTAGAACTCTCCCTATAAGAAAACCAATATTCAACAATAGTTTTTTAAAATTTAGTGATGGTTTTAACCACCACTTATTTTTCATGATTCATATTAAATATAATAGTGAAAATATAATCATATTTATATACCATTATTTATTTATTTTATATATTTTTATTTTTTTATCCATGAAACATCAATTTCAAATAACATCTCCAATCATTTTCAATAATAGAAATCATTATATCCCAACTATTATGTAATAAGCACTCTACTAAATGAATTAAGAAATATTAAAATGTTATTAAATGACATTTGACCAACTTGTTTTAATACTTCTTTTACATTACACAACAACTTCCATGGAGGCCTCATTCATTTCACAACTATAATATATTCACTTTGACTTTTGAAGTAATAAACACACAACTAAATAAATTTAATTTCAATAACATGTAAATAAATTCTATTTAACATATTTTAAAAATATTAAAAAATATTTTTATAAATATGAAATAAAATTAAAAATTGATAATGAGTAAAAAAATTCATTTTAAAATTTTATAAGGAGGTATTTAAGGATGAATTTATTTAACTAATAAAATTAAAATGAGAAAATTGAAATAATCTGGTGACATGGGATTTAAATTTCTTTTATTTTGAAAAATCCTGTAAATACCATGTAATAGTACCGGGTGAAACCATTATATGAAAACAAACCAAGTTATTAGAATGATGGTCAACTCTAGAGCTCATCTCCTAGATCGTAAACATGATAACAATGTCGATGAGCAAATAAATACAAAATAAAATATATCCACTATTTGAGTAATTTCCAAGAGAGGTTAATAAACTTAATTTTAATAGTTTGGGAGAAAATATATGAGTCTCACTTAAGTAAAAAAATTATTATATTATTGTATCATAACAATTTCAAGTGCCATAAAAACATGAAGAATCTATACATCCAGTGAATAAGTGTTTATATATCACTTATAGAAGCTACCAACCATATCCCCTTGGTTTTTTGTAATGATTTCAACACAATATAATAACCTATATTCCATTTTCAGTCTCTATAAGTGTTGATCTCTACTGCTGCATTTATTTTTGGTTTCCATGAAATATTGATAACACCCATAAATTTCCAGTAGTTTATTTTCACATCCAATATGTCGAATAATTTAATGTCTTAGATGTAGTTTCTATCTATAACAAGATCAATGTGTTAAACCCCTTCTGTTGTTTTTACATTTCCGCATTTTTTGGTCTTGGATATGTGTCTGTGTGTACATGTACTTATTAAATTCCTCAAATGTTAGTGACATTCATACTTGGTTCTAGTCACCGGCCCAATATTATTGGATTTGGGATTTGGGATTCATGGAATGGGACCCACATGGATGAGTCATGGTAGATTGGTTTTAGAGGAAGTTTCTTCATTGTGATTGGGAATCGATGAGATTTTTTTTGAAAATTGTTTTAAGTGTTTCGAGTTTGTATTTCATGAAAGGGAAACTAGTGTTTGTGCCAAGGTGGATTTATCGATACAAAAGGACTCTGACAACCTAATTTTCATCTCAGTACATAAAAACACTAGTTGTAGTAAAAAAATGGTGAATGGACCATATAAGAATGGGTTGTGATATCCATGTCCTTCTTGGGTCATCTCCAATGATATAATTATTGACTCTGGAACTACATATTTACTTCGAGATTTCCTTATGATTTATAACATCTATAATTTAGCAAAAATATCCTGAGTATGATCCCCTTAGTGACAGGGTATCGACACAATGACCATTTCATGAGATTTTACCTCTAGGTGGTGCGCCATCCATACCATCACCTGTAGAGAAACGTATGTTACCCACAATAACATTCGATGAGTTGTTCATGATGAGTGTGATTACTGAATTTTAGTGACATAGACTCCTCAAGTTATATGTAAATCCCAACCCACAGGTGATGGAGGATTGAATTGATGCGGTGACCTGAGTTTTCCATTAATTCTGGACACCAGTAGATTAGATGGTTGTCATATTAGCGAGCCTTCTTCTTGTCATAGCAGGGTGATGGTGGGGTTCAGTTACCCTACATTATGATGAGGTGACTCTTTCAGTTATAAAGATTGAGTGTCTCATCAGATAGTATTTATCAGTTGATATAGTTAGAAATCTATATATCTATGAGCTTATCCATCTTCAGCAGGGCATCTAGATAGTAAATGTGCATTCATCAAGGTTTACCAACCTCTCCATATAATCAATGGTTATGGTTTGAGATTAGTAGTTTACGGATAAAACATTCATCTGTGGTATATGTAGGTAAATCCAAGAAAAAATTATCTATATGTTCATTTGTACCTATTCTAGGGTGATTGAGTAGTCTTAGTGGTCGAGAGTTTTTTGGTTGAGCATATACTAATAGTGGTTGTAAAAAGTGGGCAACCAAAAGTAGAGACCAAGGAAATAGAGAGATGACGTCAGTCTCTAAGACATGTAAGTGGGATACATTTTAGGAGGAGGTCTCAAGATATAGTATCTATTGTACATGGATCATAGGGTGGGACCAATAATCCATGAAAGAGGTGGTACTACTTGCGTAACGATTGGGAAAATCTCTCCAAAGATTATTCTACATGCGGTACAGTTGAGAGAGAGACTTCGGATGGTCTACTGAAGATGAGACAATAAAATGGGAAAAAGGTTTTTATGGTGTCAATCATAGATGAGGATTTTAGAGAGAATAAGGCATTGGTTGACATTTTAACTTGTTAACACCACCACCCATAGGTAGTTCACACAAGGCTGAATGAGCTGGAAGATAGTGGCAGGGGTAGATGTATGCAGTCAAGGTTATTGACCTAGGGGAACCTGGAATTATTTGAGGTATGATTTGTGTCTTTTCATACTTATTCTTAGTATTGATTTACATGGGTGTTATTCATTCATTTCTTTCCACGTGTCTTCTTTGAGATTTATAGATTCTAGTTGAACTGTTAACTCAACCCTTACTCTTGGTGACTCCTACTAGAGAACAATTAGTGGTCACACACATGGGTTGATAGTGTGACATTAATCATATAAGTGAGTGTTTTGGATAGATCTCTTGGTAGTAGCGTCGAGGCCTTATAAAATCATTCTTATTATGGACGGGTTATCTACAGTCCATTCCTATATCAAAAGTTTTAGGTGAAGGGTGTTGTGTGTCCGTAGTGATGGATCCAAGTTCTATATTTTCAAGGAAATTGAAACCTATACGATGTATGATTAACTCATTCGTAAGAGGGTGTAACTGATCACTCATTAGTTGTCTAGTATTACCCTTAGTGGAGTGGATTTTATGAGTTTCCATTTTTTTGTTGTGGTGGAAGCATGTGAGAATTTCTCCCTCGAAGATGTTGTAGGTTTACCTCCTAGTTAAGAGATAGAATTAATCATTGATATACTCCATAGGATGAAACTAGTATAAATGCAATCATATAAGATGGATCCAATAGAGCACCATGAGTTGAGGGTATAGATTGAAAACTTTTAATGGATGGTCTTTGTTATACTTGATGTTTCACTCTGGGCAACCCATATTTTGTTTAAAAAAGGAAGATGAGAGCTTGTGGTTGTTTCTGGACTATCAGCACTTTCACCAAGTGACTAGGAGTAATAAGTATCCACTGCCAATGTTCTATGACCTCATTGATTAGTTAATAGGGTAAATATAGTTATTGGAGGTTGACCTCAGATTAGGCTATCACTAGCTCCGAGTATAAGGATATATCAAAGAGATGATTTGATGTCTCTATAGTCACTATGAGTACCTGGGTATCCCCATTGGTGTGAAGAATGCCCCAAAATTGTTCATTAGACTCAAGAACAATATCTTCCAGCCTTTATTATCTCAGTTTGTGGATTTCTACATCATTGATATTCTTTTGTACTCGGTGTCCAAGAAGGAGCAAACAAGAAACTTGAGGATAGTTCTAGACAAAATCTGGAAGAATGAGCATTATGAAAGGATCTCTATATTCTAGTTATAGATTCTTGATTTCCACATATTTGGAAATGTTATCTTAGTGGATGGAGTGGAAGTATACCAGTAAAATGTCAATGCATTGTTAGGATGGGATCCACCTAAGATCACGAAATATGTATAGAGCTTCTATGGGATTGTTGAAAGTGGGTGCCCTAGACCCAACTTATTTTGTACTTTGATTGCTGCTACATGTATTCAGTTTGTTGAAATACATGTGTTTATCTTGCCTAAATAGTGTAGATACATATGCATCCACTTTCATTATGTCAATGTCCTTAGATTACCTGTCACATCAAAGGGTTATAGTAGATCCCAGGCTATAATGAGAAACCTGAGATGCCATGGAAGTAATCTTAAAGTAATCTACTATGGTCCAGTTACATCATTCTGGAAGGACACAGATGATGTGTGACCATCAGGTGATGGGGGTGCATAAGCATTGAGACTTCTTCTCATGGAGTTTGCAATTTATGATCTCTAGTATATGAGATCATGATGACAAACTTGTATAATTGGAACACCACATGTTTAAGGTGTCATTGGAAATTCCTATATACAGACATGTGTAATGGTATTTTGACTTGAGATCATTGTCAATGAATGTCATTTAAATACGTACATTTTATGCAAGGAGAAAACCATGGAGACAAATTCGTGGCGAGGTAGTTTGTATCGGGTACGTCATTAATGGCATGACATTGATTGAATGATCGAGAATGGATTTGTCACTTCCAAGTTCAAGAAGAGATATATTGGTCCTGGTTGATTAGGATGGTTACAACTTCATTTATTCCATTTCTATGGTAGTGGAACGTAAGTCCGTCTGGACAAATCAACAAATAAAATAAAGAAAAATAAATAATTATGAAACTAGTGAACATTTTACTTTATTGAGATATCGATGACAAAGATATTATATTACATGGACCATTTTCAAAAGGAGGCAGTCGTTGCTTTGACTTTTCCATATCTCTATAGGGGCCTCGATGGGTTGCTAGACCCTTCTCTAGGTTAGTGGATATTATTCGATACTATTGAGGTAAGGGCTTAGAGGGTCACACAAAATAGCGCCTTGAGAATCATCTCTATTCTAGGAATATGAATATAGAACTTTGTGGGCCTCACCAAAGGGTTATAGCACTATCAAAGTTCTATGGATAACCAAAGTATAAATTAATTAATAAATTATTCATGTTTATAATAATTCGTTGAATTTATTTACAACATGTATGTATATGTTATATTGTAAACACTAGAATAAATATTAATCAAATTTATTTTAATATCCTAGGCTTGATTAATATAAGTACGAGGTGTGAGTACAGTTGAAAGCCCAAATTTATCACGTAATATATTTATATATTACAATTAAGTGATAAATTATTAATATTATTTATGTCATAATCTTGTTTTTCATAAGTTTTTATTTATAACAATTGTATACTAGACGTCTATTACATTGGGGTCGGGAATCCATATCGTGTGTTTTAAACACTCCCTATATAAGTGAGAGAGATGCTCTCACTTCTTAACTATTCATGTATTGAGATTGAGAGACTCTCTCTCCTCCTGGAATCTTGGGAGAGAGTCTCTCAAGCGAAGTAAGATCTTCACGTTCATCCATCTCGGATTGAAGCTTCCTCCCATGCGGTGATCATCATTGTGCTGAAGTGAGCATTGAAGATCCATGGTAGTACCCTGATCTCAACGAATGGTGCATGAGAAGATTCGAGAGGTGTGTGTGGATGCGCTAGTGGGCTTCGACATTGGATTCTTTGAGAAATGATCGCCAGCGTCCTACGGTATAATTGCACACGTCAATTCTGAACTAGGTACATGTTCAGTTTATTTTTGTGATCTGTTTAAACCTTGTGAGATTGTCAGATCAAACTGGGACAAGATCACCGGAGTTGACCGCGTTATGTCGCTCCAGTGATGCAGAAATTTTTAAATTCCGAGCCCACCAGCTTCTGATGCGTCGTCCTGGTACCCGGTAGTGGTATCAGAGGGATTCTATGGTTTTCCTAAGTCAAAAAAATTAAGATGCATTAAATTTAAGTGTGTGGTGTTAAAACTGATCATTTGGATCTGATTGTGCATCATTTTGTTTTCAAATGATCAATCTATGCTCATTTATAAAAATTTAATCGGATCGGCGTCGTAGTTTATTAATTCCTTAGATGTTAATCCCAATTATAATTGAGATAAAATTAAATGTAATATTATATTATTATAAAAAATAATATAATAATTTATTACAAAATATTTTCACAAAGGAGGAGAGACCAAGACCCCATTATGGGGTCTTCCTGTTATTTTATTTTAAAAAAAATGGAGGAATAACTTAGACCCCATTTTTGGAGTCTTCAACCTTTTAATTTTAAAAATGGGGTGGCATTTTTTCTAAGGGATTTTTTTTGAAAATATAGAATTTCCCTTTAGGGTCTTCTCCTTCACGCGGTGTACAAGGAGGCCACACCCCTTGTGGCGAAACCCTAGTCGGCCACTAGACCTCCTTGGATCGCAGCCCCTACTCAGACCGTGCCTCCCTGAACTGCGTCAGACCCCATCACGACGCGCCGGACTGCCGCCCCGAGCTCATCGGGTAGCCTGGTCGCGCCACCCTCAGCTCCGTCGGACCACCCGCACCGCCCCGAGCCTTGTCGGGCTGCCTGGTCACACCGCCCGATGCTCCGCCAGAACACCCACGCCACTCCCAAATCTCAGAAATTGGACCTCTTTCTCATGCAGGCCGAGCCCTGCATCAGACACCACTGGTTTTGGCCACACCATACCAGGACGCCGCTGGTCCAGGACCTTCCGGATCGGGCCGCCGCCTCACCGGCTTGCCGAAGCAGTGGGATTCCGGCTATGCGGCTCACCGGAATTCTCCCAGGCCTCCTCCCACTCCCATCGAACCTCACCGGAAGCCTATGTTGCCACGACAGTAGTTGGACCGAGCAGTTACACCAGAGTCATGACGCGGTCACACTGCAGTCATGCCACAGTCATGTCGTGGTCATGTCGTGGTCAAGCTGTTGTAATGCCCTAATTGGCCCTGCTTCAGTATGACACCCCGCGAGGGTTCGTAGTCCTTCCAGACACCTCCATATCTAGAGGTAACCCTATATTAAATTAATTAAATTTTACTTGGTTTTTTAAAATTAAATTAATTAGAATTATTTTGGGGGTTTAAATTATTTTAATCCAAAATATTAATTTAGTTTAATATTAAAATTAAATTAATGGTTAGATTTAATTTTTAGAATTAAAATTAAATTAAACAAATTGAACGGATGAAATAAATTATTTGAATTTAATAAAATTCATTTAATTTATTGGAACACCCTCACACTATTTAAATTTATTGAAATTTTATTTTCTTGCGCATATTTTACCTTGACTGGTCCTGAGGAAGCAACCGAACTATGTATGTATGGTATTTTTTTATAAATTTAATTATTTATTAAATGCATGCGATGTTTGTAATAATTAATTAGACAATTGATAGTCTATGAATCGTCCCTTTAATTGCGAATATGTATAATGGAATTTGTGTCCAATGCACAAGACTTATTTTGTACCCCTATACCCCCTCACCTGCGTGCGAGTATATTTGTTATTAAATGATTATCCAAGATGCAGACCCCACCAAGATAAGGTGGTAAACCGGATGGGAGCCAAGCGCATTACACTGGGAAGTTGTGATGTGGGTCAAGTCATGACTCAGGTATAGATGCCCCTAGGTCAAGATTGATCCGTTATGGATCGATCATTATAAAATGCTCAAGACTAGTCGGATTGCATGATTTACTTTATGCATAGTTTATTATTTTATGCGTCTGCACGAGTATTGAATGATCACATATAATAGTAAACAAGATAAAATGAATAAATATGTGACAAATTATATTCTATTTCATGTTCATTTGTGATCATGATGACCCAGTTTGAAGATAATAAGTAGAAATGGATTATATTCATCAATATATATAAAAATCCCTCAATGATATTTTAAGTCTAAAAGCCTTACATTTCTCCCAATTAAACTTTACCATTAATTTGGGGTTCTCTTTATCCATAGTTGAGAGTGCCTCTTACTACCGGGGCATTTTCTTGAAAGAAATTGGTCGAAATAACTAAAGTGAGTAGTCAAGGATTAGGCTTAGCTAACTTTTTATCACTTTAGAGGAAAGATGTTGATGGAATCAAGTTTAGATTCCAAAAGCTGGGACTTTACTCAATAACTTGAGGAACCACAAGAACAAGTGGTTGGCCAGCCTAGTGCCAACCTTAAAACCCTCAAAGTAGTGGTGTAACCCAAGCTTTTAGACTGCGAGGGAGGTTTCCAGGATCCTTTCCACTAGTATACTCATGTGATAGAGTATTCCGAAACTAATAGTGAGGGCTATTAAGGTTCTCTAAAATAGTGGGAGACATTAAAATCATATCAAACATTATTAATCATAAATTTCAAATGGTAATCAAGACATAATACTAACTACTAAATTTTTATTTGATGTATATTCAAAATGGCAATCACCAACACCACAAGTACTTTATCACTATAATCGATCATGGAAAAATAAAATATCCTGACTGACAATAACTTCCAGGAGTAGTACAAGTTCTTGAACATTGTACTACGCTAAGAAAGGAAGTTATATGTTATGGAATCCCCAATTCCTACTGAGCCTCATCATAGAGAAAGTATGGCGGAAAAATTTAAATAGAGAAATCATATAGATGATGCGCTTGGTGTACAATGCATTAGGTTTTCATCCGTGTCCATCCAATTGCAAAAAATTCACGGGGATGAGTATGCCTATAAGATGCTTTCACATCTCCAAGAACTATATAAGGAGAGGGCTAGGAAATAATGGTATGAGTTATCAAGTGCGCTTTATAAGTGCAGGCTAGCAGAAGGGCACCAAGCCTGTCCTCACGTACTCAAGATGACTGTGTATATTGAGAGGCTTGAAGCCCTTGGTTTCAAACTAAACCAAGAACTAGCAGTTGATCACATTCATGCCTCTTTACTGTCAAGCTTCTCAACTTTTATTGTCAATTATAATATGAATGATATGACAAAGTTGCTCCCATCCCTTTTGTATTTAGTTCACCAAGCTGACAAGGATATGAAAAATACCAATTCATCGGTCCTTATGGTGAACAAGAAAAAGAAGGGCAAGACAAATGGGTCTATGGCCATGTCAAGGCCTAAGACACCAATGCATCATCCTGCAAAGAAGCCAAAGATTTAGAGGCAATTTAATGAGTAGGAAGTTTTCTGGTTTGGATTTGTAATGAAAGGCCACAAGAAGAAGAATCAGAGAGTTGGGATGTAGAAGCAATTTGATGCTTCTACTTTAGGTATTTTTGTCATTGACTGCAATCTATCTTTATCTACAATTTAATTATTGGATACTGAATGTGGATTAGACATTTGTATTCATATACTGGAACCATGTAGGTTCAAGAAGATTGCAAATGGTCAAGTCCATCTCTGAGCTACAAATGGTGCAAGTCTGGCATCCTTGGGAGTGGGAGACTATCACTAATCCTTTCCAACTGATTTGGTTCTAGTTTTATGAAATTTCTATTATTTACCTTCTATTACCAAAAACATTATATCTGTGTCGAGTCTAGACAATATGGGTTTTTATTTCACGATTGGAAATAAATGTTGTCTCTTTTATAGGGATATCATATGTTATGGTATGGCACATCTTAAAAATGGTTTATATATGATCGAACTAAAAAACTCAGTAATGAAAATCAATGAAAAATAAAACAAACATGTCTCAAATAACACCTAACTATGGCACTTCAGGCTTGGTCGTGTAAACAAGAAGCGATTACAAAGATTACATCACGAAGGGTATCTAGACTCGGTACAGTTAGAACACTTAGATGTATGTCAATCTTGTTTACAAGGAAAGATGACTAAAGAACCCATCTCAGGAAAGGGATAAATAGTCAATGCATTGCTGGAATTAATACATACTGATGTGAGTGGTCCATTTTTTCTAGAAGAAAGTGGTTATTTTATATACTTCATTACTTTTACTGACAACTATAATAGATATGGTTATATCTATTTAATGTGGTATAAGTAAGATTCCTTTCAGATATTTAAGGAATACCTAAATCAAGTAGAAAACCAACTCGGTAAGAAGACAAAAGCACTTTGCTTAGACCGCCACAGAAAATATCATAACCAAGCTTTCATTGATCACTTGATGGAATGTGGGATAGTATCCCAACTCACTCCTCCTTATACACCATAATGGAATGGTGTTGGTGAAAGGAGCAATATGACCTTTCTAGACATTGTCATATCAATGATGAGTCATGAAACTCTTCCATTATCCTTTTGGGGATATTCCTAGTAGACATCAGCATATACCCTTAACCATGTACCAACTAAAGCTGTAGATGGGATTCCATATAAGTTATGGTATGGAAAGAAAGCCAACCTATCACACATGTGTGTATGTGGGTGCGTGGAATTTTTCAATACTTTAACAACTGACAAATTAGCTTCCAGAAGACCTAAGTTCATCTTTATTGGTTATCATAAGGAAAATATAGGATAATCCCTATATACACCTTTAGATAGAAAAGTCATTGTGGAAAGATACACTACATTTCTATAAAGGGAACACATTTCTATTGGAAATAGTGGGAGAAATATTGACTTCGATGAAGTTAATGCTCCAGATTCACAGGAGTTGTTAGAGGAACAATATCCACAAGAACAAGTGGGAGAAGAAGTTGTTCCTCAGACACAGATACTGCGTAGGTCTACGTGAGAGGTTAAAGAACAAGAGCGTTATGTCTTTCTTGTCACTGAGTCTGGTGACACATTATTTCTTAATGATGATGAACCTATGACCTACAGGGAAGAAGTAGAAGGAAAATGAGCTGCTAAATGGAAGGATTCCATGAATTCTGATATGGAGTCTGTGTACCAAAATAAATTTTGGGTATCGGTAAACCCTACAGTTGATGTAAAACCCATTGGATGCAAATGGGTAATCCAGAAGAAGCTGGACATGTATTTTGAGGTTAATACCTTAAAGGAAAGACTGGTTGCAAAGGGTTTCAGGCAATGTTAAGGCATTGAATATGATGAAACCTTAACACCATTAATAATGCTTAAATCCATCAGAATATTAGATACAATAACAGCCTTTCATGATTATAAAATTTGGAAAATGGATGTCAAAACTACTTCTCTAAATGGGAAGTTGGTTGAAGATGTAAATATTAATCCACCTGAAGGGTTTGTTAAGTCATTGAATGCCAATAAAGTATGCAAGATATAGAGATGATTTTATGGATTGAAGCAGACATCAAGATCATGAAATGTTCATCTTGATGAGGCCATAAGAGATTTTGGTTTTTTCAAAAATGAATGTGAGCCCTGTATTTATAAAATGTTTGAAGGGAATCCCATCATTTTCCTAGTATTATATGTTGATGACATATTAATTATGGGAAACAAGGGTCAAGTCTTACAGTCATTTAATACTTGGTTAAATGAATGCTTCACCATGAAATACATAGGTGAAGCATCCAACATTTTATGGATCAAGATCTATCTAGATAGATCTCAAAGGATCTTGGGCTAATTCAAAGTACATATATTGATAAGGTACTCAAATGGTACTGTATGGAACAATCCAAGCGAGGATTGTTAGCTGTGTCACATGGCGTAAATCTCACCACGAAAATGTGTTCACAGACATAGGAGGAGATTGAAATAATGAGTAGAGTTCCTTATGATTTTGAAGTGGGTTCAATCATGTATTCCATGTTATGTACTAGGTTTGATGTCACCTTATCCTTATGCATGGTGGGTTTATATCAAGACAATCTTGAAAAGATGAATTGGAAAGTTGTTAAAGCTATCCTAAATTACTTGAGGAGTACTAATGATATGTTCCTTGTGTATAGAAGAGATGAGGAACTAGTTGTGGACAGATACACTAATTCTAGTTTCCAGACAGGTCATGATGATATGAAATCGTAGTCAAACTACATATTTTTCTTGAATAGTGGTGCAGTGAGCCAGAGAAGCTTGAAGCAAGCTATGGTTTCTTATTCTATAGTAGTATCTGAATATATAGCAGCTTCTGATGCAGCAAAGGAACCATTCTGGATACATAGATTTTTCTCATACATTGGTGTTGTACATAGCAATGTAGACCATGTTCCATTGTATTGTGATAATACTACTACAGTGGTGCTTCCAAAGGAACCCAGGTCTCACTATAGACAAAAGAATATTCTTCGGAAGTTTAATATCTTGAGGGATTTTACTCAAAGAGGTGAAGTGATAGTTAGTAAAGTAGCTACATAGGACAACATGGAAGACCCCCTAACTAAAGACATTTCTCATCAAAAGCATGATTCTCAAGTGAGAGATAGCGGACTGAAACCTGTTAGCAGTTGACTCTAGTTCAAGTGTGACTGTTTAAAGTGGGTTCCCTAGACCCAACTTGTTTTGTACTTTTATTACAGCTACTTGTATTCAGTTTGTTATTATATTTTTTTTATCTTTCTATAATAGTGTAGATACTTCTACACCCACTTGGTTTATTGGAAATTTCCTTAGATTACTTATTGTATCAAAGGGTTATAGTAGATCCTAGGCTATTATGAAAACCCTGGGATTCCATGACAGTAATCATAAAGTAACGTCCTATGGTTTAGTTACATCATTATGGAAGGACACAGTTGTTGTGCGACCATCTTGTTCTGGGGGATCATAAGCAATGAGACTTCTTCTCATGAAGTTCGCACTTGATGATCTCTAGTAGTTGAGAACATGAGGACATACCCGCATAATAGGAACAGACATGTTTTAGGTGTCATTGGTCATTCCTATCTATGGACATGTGTAATGGTATTTTCACATGAGATCATTTTCAATGGATGTCATTTAAATATGTATATTTTATTCAATGTGAACACCATGGTGACAAAGTCGTGGTGAGGTAGTTTGTATCAGGTACATAATTAATTGCATGGAATTTATTGACTTATTGAGAAAGGATTTGTCGCTTCTGAGTCCAGGAAGAGATATCTTAGGACTCGTTGATTAGGATGTTTGCACCTTCATTAAATTCATGGCCATGGTAATAGAAGGTTTGACCATCCGGAAAAATCAACAAATAAAAATAAAAATAAAGAATGATGACACTAGTGTGCATTTTGCTTTATTTATATATCTCTAACGAGGAGATTATATTACATGGACTGTGTTTGTAGGAAGGTAGTCATTTCTTTGACTATGCCTTATCTCTATAGGGGCCTTGATGGGTTGCTAGACCCCACTCTAAGTCAATGGATATTATTCACTACTAATGAGATAAGGGCCAAGAGGGTCACACACAATAGTGCCTTAAGAATCTGCCCGATTCTAGGAATAGGATTATAGAACATTGTGGGCCCCACAAAAGGGTCCGAGCACTATCCATGTTCTATGGATCAATAAAGAATAAATAAATTCATTAATTATTTAAGTTTAGAATAATTCATTGAATTTATTTATAACATTTATTTAAATGATATATAGTAAATATAAGTATTAATGTTCTTTGAATGGATTTTAATATCCTTGGTTCATTTAATTTTAGCAGGAGGTGTGAGTCGAGTTAAAGACTAAAATTTATCATGTAATATATTTATATATTATAAGAAAGTTATAAATTATAAATATTATTTATGGCATAATTTTTATTTTTCATAAGTAGTTATTTATAACACTTCTATAGCAGACCACTATTCCACGGGTACTAAGAATCCATACCACGTGTTTTCAACACTCCCTATATAAGTGAGAGAGAGGCTCTCCCATGTTAACTATTCATGTGTTGAGATTAAGAGCTTCTCTCTCCTCCTAGAATCCAAAGATAGAGTCTCTCAAGCGAACGAAGATCTTCAAGTTCATCCATATCGGATTGAAGCTTCTTCCCATGCAGTGATCATCACTGCGCTAAAGTGAGTGTCGAAGATCCGCGCTTTCACCCAGATCTCGACGAACGGCCCGCGAGAAGATTTGAGGGGAATGTTTGGAAAATATAGAGGGCTTAGATGTCAACATCTTTGAGCAACGATCACTGGCTTTCTGTGACAGACTTGCACATGTTGTAACGCCCAGACCCTAGTTACCCAGAGTCTGTGCACTATTAAATAACATTGGCATGATCACAAAAGATCATGTCTCGAAGGAACGATTAGTTTAGTAGCCTTGGAATAAATAGATACATTCATAATGTTTTAAATTACATCATAAAGTAAAAAAACTAAAACAACATCTTCTCTTCATATCCCCTCATACTATCCCTGCAGGTCATTTATAAATTACTTCTTCACATCCAGGGAAAAATAAAACACTGAAAGGGGTGAGCTCAGATGCTCAGTAAGTATAAAATTTTAGAGGAAACATTCATAAATAAGATTAAACATTTGAAGAAATTTATAGAACTAAAACAAAAGCCTTTTAAACTAGTACTTTAGCATAATATGGCCAAGATAAAATGAAATAATTCCTTTTACTAATTCACATGGATATTCTACTAGTCAAATAATCACATGAAATATCAATAACCACTTTTCTAATGATAGAAATGCATAATGCCGAACTTTAATTTCTGTTTCATGGCCTCTTTCCATGACCTAAGGGATAACTATGACCAGAACCAAAACTGGAGAGCCTCTGTAACCGAACTCCATCCTGGAGGGCCTCTGTAACCAGACTCCAACCCGGAGTGCCTCTCATAACCAGACACCAACCCTGAGTGCCTGTAATAACTGGACACCAACGCGGAGTGGCACTAATAACAGGACACCAACCCGGAGTGCCTCTAATAACTGGACACCAACCCAGAGTGCCTCAAATAACCGAACACCAACCCGGAGGGTCTGCTGTAATTAGACCCCAACCCAGAACTTACTAGTCCAACACATTAATCTTAATAAGAGGATGAAATATAACATAAACATTCATTTTAAAAGTAGCATACTAATTGCCAAAACATTAATCATAATCCATTAATGGAATAAAAATGACTCATCCATAGTCAGACATTTCAAAAAACTTTAAATACAATATGGAAGATTTGTATCATAATAAATCAACTTCAAACAAGTGTAAAATTTATCAATGGATGTTGACATAGATGAAATCAAAACTATATGAGAGAAATATCCCTTTTTTTAAATCATTTAAAAGTAACATAATTATAAAAGAAAACATTTACTTTGAAAATATTCTTATAATCTTGTAAGGGAAGCTTCAAAGATTTTATAACGGCCGAAAATAGCCGCACTCTCCGTATATGTTAAAAAAAGACATTCTTACCTTAATTCTGTCGAAAAGGTTAAAAAGGACCTTGTTTGGAAAACAACGGAAAGATTATTTTATAAACTTCTTATTAAAATTCAAAAAAATAGTATAAATGACTTTAACCCATATTCTGTAAAATAGTAATAATTTTTTGAAATACATTTTTAAGAAACATGGATGTGGATGATAAAGGGGTCCCAGTAGATAATTACGTATAAACAACCTCGGATAATGAAGAGCATGTGAAATAAACCCTTACCAATTTGGTAACATACGAAACATACACCCCATGAAATAGGTATCATACAATGAATATTTAGAAACACATAAATTAAAGTATATTACAAAAAAAATACAATTATGGGAACTATATACACCACACAAAAAGTAGTAGTGGCAATATGGTACGAATCTCACGGAAATAAGGAGTGGGATGAAAACCCCTTACGTTGTACATTTCCTTGGTTGAGGGTAGGTTAACCTCCTGTATAATGGTGAAATAAATGTTAGTAAATTATTCAAGAATCATACACATTAATTTGATATCATATATATGATCTTGTAACATTGATTTGTTAATAATATCTTAGTATTATCATCGTTTCAGGTGTTAACTTACTCATTTTCTTTTATATGTTTTGTTACATGAGCCATTTTAGTTATGGATAGGTTGTATCTTAATCATATATAGAATGTTATAAATTTCTTAAACATTAATTTTAATCATTAAATGATAATTAGTCTTGAATGGATACGATGGGGAATGAATCTCATCGTGTTCGTGGAGATGGTAGTCTGTACGTACGAACGAGCGACAATATCATTCTTTTGATATTAAAATAATATATAATTGGATGATATATCATATATACAGAATAATTATCATGTTATATTTATTATTTACATGAATTAAACATCATTATTATACCCATCCAAATAATAATATATTGAATAACAATTACACCACGACGTGGAGACGGTAATCCGTACGTACGCACGTATTGTGACATGTCATTCAATGGATGGATAGAATACTCAATATGGTTGTAACATAATTATAATAACACCACAATATATATAATATACTTTAGTTATTATTTTAGAATGGGAATAACAATGAAAGAAGTAGTTGAAGAAGAAAAGAACTTGAAAGAAGGTGGTGAAAACATTACCTCTTAATTAGGTTCTTCCTTTTGATTTGATCAAAATGGCTCCTTAAGTTGGATTTATGATCAAACTAAGGCCTCTAGGATGAATTGAAGGAAGTTTAGAGAGTATTTGGTAAGGTTTTGGACGATCCAAAAGGCTTTTAATGTGTGAATTAGTGAGAAGGGGGAGTGCCCTTTTATAAGAGGGGTGAGGGGCCCCTTTGGAAAAGCTAGAAATATTATGTTATAATAAATTCATACTTGGTTTATAATGGATCCAAAGTGTATTATTAAAAGTATATGTTGAGGATGTGTCTAAATACTTTCAACCAATAGAATTTAGACAGGTTTGGTTCATTATATTAACCATATCTTTTAGTTTTAACTCTTAGTTAATTAGTTTGACATTTTCCGAGTCACATTGTATTTTTATATTATATAGTTAATAAACAAACTATAAACATCAAAGAGACCCCCAAGTGGTCCATTATTGAAAAAAATATCATGATATAAGTCCTTTGTCTGGATATTAGATTTTTAGTAATATAATATCAATTAAATATGTAATATTTGTATTAAAAACTCATTTATGTCAATTTTGATACTATTCAATAATTGATATTTGATAAAGTCTTAACCGCTTTATTAATTTGAACCAAAATTCATTTAAGCAGTCCTATAATGTCATAATAACCAATAAAATTCATTTATGTCATCCAAAATTCCAAATTATATTTATTTTAACATATATAATATCAATTATTTGATTCTTTCATTAATAATGAAAATAATGCATCATTGTTGTGTCATAAATAATATTAATTATCAAATGTCTAAAAATTATAAATAAAATACCATTATGTGGGAAATAGTTTTATATTTTTAATTAATATTTATAGTAGAAAATTCAACATATATAACCCTATGTAAAAAAAATTTCTAAAAGATATATGCTTATGTCATTTTTGTATTTATTTTAACATAATTAATATAAAGGGTCCTTATCACTTACAAGTGGATCCATGGGGTACCAAAATCGACCCAAAGATGCCCATAGTCAGACATGTATCAAAAAATAATGTTTGGACACATTTTAGGGTAATTTATTATTATTATAATATTATTTGTTTACCCTTATTTACCGGATTTACCCTTTAACCATGGTAAATAAAATATTTAACGAAGTAATTATTCAAAATGTCTAAAAATAAAAGGTACCTATTTAAAAAATTTGGACATTATGATTCCAAATATTAAATCCATTTTTCCAAATTCAAAACACAAAAGTGGAAGAAATTAATTTAAAATTAATTCCTGTTGTTAAAACAAAAAGCGTTTTTTTGATAGATAATAACTATCAAAAGATTGATAGTTGTTTATATCAGGTTTAAATGTGAAATTCTGACCAATGACCAAAATTGTATTAAATAGTAAAAATATATTCTAAATATACTTTAAACCCACTCAAATTCATAATTTATCACTATTAATTATTTCTATTAAAAAAGTTGTTTTTAATTAAAATTTAGTAATTTTCACTATTCATCAAAATATAAAAGTTATTTGAAAAGTATCAAAATTTCAACCTAGGATAATTTCGATATTATGAATCCAAAAATGAATTCCATTTTTAACGATAAAATTTATAAAATTTCAAAAAGTGGGTATTACAATTCATAACGGCTAGTTTGATTGGTTGTGGTGTGTTAGAATCTTGAAGTTGTGTACAACACTTGATACTGTATTATTCAAAGAGAAGCGTACCATGGAATATTGGGGTGTTACATTCTCCCCTACTTCAAAAAATTTCATCCTATTAATTTTTAATTTTTTCTTCGAAAAAAAAGGTTGAAAATAGAAAATACCTTTGTGGAAAACCCACATCAGAAATAAGGTTAATAAAATTTAGACTTAATGAGAGGAAAAGGGAAATGGAAAAGTCACCACAAAATTATGATCTCTATTAGGAGAACATTGGTGGAAATTATACACACATAATTGGATGAAAAATTTAAATATTTGTTGGGAGTGATTGAGGTCATCAATCACAAACAAGTGTAAAATTGAGGGCCTCAAAAACATCAATCTATGGTGATTTATAATATCACCATTTTAACAAAACATAAGGTATTAGGATAACACATTTTTTTGTTTTAATATACCTTTTATATGTTTTAAAAATTAATTTATTCATATAATAAAAGAGAGGTATATATATATACTTGACAAGTAGGGTTTCAACCCTCAACTAATTTCTACCACAAACTCATCTTTCACGAAAAAAGATAATAGAACTCAAAAATATTATATTTATCCAAATCATACAAGGTTTCAAATATTAACACATACCATTTAGATTAAGAAAACTATTTTGTAATAACCAGGGACTTCTTGTAGTCTAGTGGTAGGTAATAAAGGCATATCGCATTATGGTTGTGGGTTCGATTCCTGCAGCTTTCTCCGACGCGACAGGTTGTCCCTCAACCTGTAGGTTGTCCTTTTCCTAAAACCATAGTATTATAATATTCTGAAAATAATCTTAAGATATGTTTTAACCTTAATCCATACTATCCAAAGTTCAACATAATCCATTACAACCTTTATAGTTATCCAAAATACTTCTTTCCAAACTCTCTCTCATAAAGGTTTCTAAATTCCAAAATCAATTGTAAAATCAGATTCCCCAAACAAAGTAATGATTCTTATTATCACCTACTAAAAATATGATTACCTTCATAATATTAAAACCTTATTGAAAACCACAAGTACTGTAGTAAAATCCTTATATATAACACAATATTCTTATAACCAGAATATAATCCTTGAGTCCAAAAACACAAATACATTAATTATTCAACTTCATCATTAGTAACAGCTTAAGATTGGCCTTGCTCCATTGTCCTTTTTTGAGGTAATTTTCCTTGGAGCTTAGGGAATTCATTTTTATAATGCCCCATTTCTCTACAATTGTAGCATTCAACATTGACATCCTCTTTCTTTCCCTTGTAATCGTGAGTCTGGTGACCTTTTTCTCCACATTTGTAACAAACTCTCATTCCTTTTAGGCAAGTATCGGGGTGTTTCTTCCCACAATTATCACATAATGGAAAATCCTTCTTTTCCTTTTTCCCTTAATCTGTTTCTTTCTCCACCATTATCTTCTTCTCTTGCTTTGCTTTAAAGTAGTATGACTTAGAGAATTCTTTTTCTGTCTTGATAGCACATGAGAAAATATCATCGTACGACGAGAAGGATCGTGACACTAATGATTGATGATGAAATGGTTTTAACCCATAAACAAAGATCAATATTACTTATTGGGTTATGTATATAATCTCCAGCATACCTTGCTATCCTTGTAAAGTTATCCCCATACTTTGTGACATTCTCATCCTCCTTTTGTCTTAGACACATAAATTTACTTTCCCTATCTTCTCGATGGTCACGAGGAAAGTATTTTTATAAAATAGATCTTTTAACTCCCTCCATTCAATATTTAATACTTCATCATCTTCCTTTCTGTTTTGAATTAATGACCACTATTGATCAGCGTCTCTAGTGAGGTGATAAACAGCCATGATAACTTTCTCCCTTTCACTACTCCCCAAAGCCTGAAATATTTTTTCTAGGGAACTTATCCATTTATCAGCTACCAATGGATCTGTACTCCAATTGAATTTTGGTGGTTGTTGCCTCATGAAGCGGTCTAACATTAATCCTCCACGTTGTGGATCAGGGTGCTCTATACAGGTAAGGTTACTATTCATAACCTTAGTGAGTTGTCACAATATGGCGATTAGCTGATCAGCACAAGTTGCATCACCAGCTCCACTATAATTATCTTGAGTAGGAGGGAAATCCCTACATGGATTGCATGCATTGATACAATTTCCATTTCTTCTACTATGCGCCATTTCTAATCAATGTTATAAACTAGATCATTTTATGAATCAAAATACATAATTCCATACTTGTAAAACACTTTACATAAATTGAACTATTTATGGATATTATCCATAATCATAAAAAATGTTTTCTTTGAGGAAGTACATACTCATAAACCCTTTGCAATGGATTGTAAAGAAAATGATAATTAACCTAAGAATATCCCCCAAGAGTTTCATAACCAAGAGTGCAACAAGGCCCATTTTCGTGCACCATTTCCCGTTCGAGTCTAGCTCAAAGCAGTGTTTTTAGGTTTTATCCCTAGGTACATCTGTGCCAGAGCCACCTCTACCTGCTCGTATCCAGACATGGATTTATTGCTCAGAAAACTCACAAAATCTCTACAATACCAAAATTCTATGAAATTCTTCAATACCAATCCTCAAAGTCCATCTTAGGTCTATGTGCTCTAATCAGAGTTTACCTAAATCTAGCTTCCATGGTTATTACTAAACTTCCTCTGATACCAACTGTAACGCCCCGACCCCAGTTACCTAGAGTTGATGAATTAATACATAACATTGGAATGATCATAAAAGATCAAGTCTCAAAAGACCAATTAGTTTAGTAGCCTTGGAATAACTAGATATATTCATAATGTCTTACATTACATCATAAAGTAAAAAAACTAAAACAAAATCTTCTCTTCATATCCCCTCATACTATCCATTCGGGTCATTCATAAATTACTTCTTCACATACTGGAAAAAATAAGACATTGAAAGGGGTGAGCTCAGATGCTCAGTAAGGATAACAATATAGCAGAAACTTTCATAAATAAGCTTAAACATTTGAGGAAATGTATAAAACTAAAACAAAAGCCTTTTAAACTAGAACTTCAGCATAATATGGAAAACATAAAATGAAATAATTCCATTTAATTATTCACATGGACATTCTAATAGTCGAATAATCACATGAAATATCAATAACCACTTTCATAATGATGGAAATGCATAATGTCGAACATTAATTTCTGTGTCAAGGCCTCGTGCCAAGACCTAAGGGATAACTATAATCAGAACCCAAACCAGAGAGCCTCTGTAACCAGACTCCATCCCGGAGGGCCTCTGTAAGCGGACTCCAACCTGGAGTGCCTCTAATAACCGGACACCAACCCGGAGTGCCTTTAATAATCGGACACCATCCCGGAGTGCCTCTAATAACCGGACACCAACCCGGAGTACCTCTAATAATCGGACACCAACCCGGAGTGCCTCTAATAACCGCACACCAACCTGGAGTGCCTCTAATAACCGGACACCAACCCGGAGGGTCTTCTGTAACCGGACCCCAACCCAGAACATACTAGTCCAACACATTCATCTTAATAAGAGGATGAAATATAACATAAACATTCGTATTAAAACTAGCCTACGAATTTCCAAAACATTAATCATAAGCCATTAATGGAATAAAAATGACTCATTCATAGTTACACATATCAAAAAACCTTAAATACTATATGGAAGTTTTGTATCATAATAAATCAACTTCAAACAAGTGTAACATATATCAAAGGATGTTTCCATAAATGAAATCAAAACTATTTGAGAGAAATATCTCTCTTTTCTTGAAATCATTTAAAAGTCAAATAATTATAAAAGAAAACATTTACTTTGGAAGTATTCTTATAATCTTTTAAGGGATGTTTCAAAGATTTTATAATGGCGGGAAATAGACAACCTGTCGTATAAGTTAAAAAAAGACATTCTTACCTTAATTCTGTCAAAAAGGTTAAAAAGGACCTTGTTTGGAAAACGACAGAAATATTCCTTTATAAACTAGATATAAAAATTCAAACAAGGGTATAAATGAATTTAACACATATTTTGTAAAATAGTAAGAATTTTTTGAAATATATTTTTAGGAAACATGGATGTGGATGATAAAGAGGTCCCAGTAAATTATTACGTATAAACAACCTCGGATAATGAAGAGCATGTGAAATAAACCCATACCAATTTGGTAACTTACAAAACATACACCCCATTAAAGAGGTATCATACAATGAATGTGTATATACACATAAATTAAAGTGTATTACAAAAATAATACAATTATGGGTAGTATATACACCACACAAAAGATAATAGTGGCAATATAGTACGAATCTCACGGGAATAAAGAGTGAGATGAAAACCCCTTACCTTGTACTTTTCTTTGGTTAAGGGTAGGTTAACATCCTGTATAATGGTGAAATAATTGTTATTAAATTATTCAAGAATCTTATATGTTAATATGATATCATATATGATCATTTAATATTTCTTTGTTAATAATATCTTAGTATTATCATCGTTTCGGGTGTTAACTTACTCATTTTCTTTTATATGTTTTGTTACATAAGTCATGTTTGTTAGGGATAGTTTGTATCTTAATCATATCCAGAATGATATAAAGTTCTTAAAAATTACTTTTAATCATAAAATGAGAATTAGTCTTGAACGGATACGATGTGAAATGAATCTCATCGCGTTCGTGGAGACGGTAGTCCGTACGTACGCACGAGCGACAATATCATTCTTTTGATATTAAAATAATATATAATTGAATGGTATATCATATATACAGAATCATTATCATGTTATATTTATTATTTACATGAATTAAACATCATTATTATACCCATCAAAATAATAATATATTGAATAACAATTACACCACGACGTGGAGACGGTAAGCCGTACGTACACACGTATTGTGACATGTCATTCAGAGGATGGATAGAATACTGAATATGGTTGTACCATAGTTATAATAACATCACAGTATATAAAATATAATGGATTTATTATTTTATAATGGAAATTTCAATGAAAGAAGAAGTTGAAGAAGAAAAGAACATGAAAGAGGGTAGTGAAAACATTGCCTCTTAATCATGTTCTTCCTTTTGATTTGATCAAAAGGGCTCCTTAAGATGGATTTATGATCAAACTAAGGCCTCTAGGTTGAATTGAGGTAAGTTGATAGAGTATTTGGTAAGGGGTTGGCCTAGCCAAAAAGCGTTGAATTTGTTAATTAGTGAGAAGTGGGAGTGCCCTTTTATAAGAGGGGTGAGGGGAACCTTTGGAAAAGTTAGAAATATTATTTTATAATAAATGTATATTCGGTTTCTAATGGCTTAAAAGTGGATTATTAATAGTCTAAGGTGGGTATGGGTCTAAATACATTCAAATTATTGAATTTAGACTGGTTTGGGTCATTATATTAACCTTATGTTTTAGTTTTAACTCTTAGTTAATTAGTTTGACATTTACCAAGTAACTTTGTATTTTTATATTATATAGCAAATAAACTTACTATATACATCCAAGAGACCCCCAATTTGTCCATTAATGATACAGATATCATGATATAAGTCCTTTGGCTGAACCATATATTTTTAGGAAAATAATATCAATTTATAAAATAATATTTTTTTAAAAAACTCATTTATTTCAATTTTGACAATATTCAATAATTGATTTCTGATAAAGTCTTAACAACTTTATTAAATCTAAAAAATTAATTTAAGAAATCCGATAATGTCTTATTAACTAATAAAATTCATGGATGTCATCAAAACTTTCAAATTATATTTATTTTAACATTTATAATACCAATTATTTGGTTCCTTCATTAATAAATAAAATACGGCATCATTATTGTGTCATAAATAATATTAATTATTATATGTCTAAAAATTAGAAATAAAATACCAATATATAGGAAATATTTTTATATTTCTAATTAATTTTTATAGTATAAAATCCAACATATATAACCTTATGTAAAAATTGTTTTTCTAAAAGATATATGCTTATGTCATTTTTCTATTTATTTTAACTTAATTAATATAAAGTGTCCTTATCACTTACAAGTGGATCCATGGGGTCCCAAAATCGACCCAAATATTTCCATGGTCAGACATGTATAAAAAAATAAGGTTAGGACACATTTTAGGGTAATTTATTATTATTATAATATTATTTTTTTACCCTTATTTACCGGATTTACCCTTTAACCGTGGTAAATAAAATATTTACCGAAGTAATTTTTCAAAATGTCTAAATATAAAAGTTACCTATTTACACAATTGTTAAATCCTGATTCCAAATATGGAATCAATTTTTCTAAATTCAAAAAATAGAAGTGTAAGAAATTAATTTAAAATTAATTCTCGTTGTTAAAACAAAAAGTGTTTTTTAAGAGATAATAATTATCAAAAGATTGATAGTTTTTTATGTCCGGTTTAAATGTTAAATTATGTCCAATGACCAAAATTGTATTAAATAATAAAAATATATTCTAAATATACTTCAAAACCACTAAAATTCATAATTTATCACTATTAATTATTTTGATTAAAAAAGTTGTTTTTAAATAAAATTTAGTAATTTTCACTATTTATAAAAATTTAAAAGTTATCCGAAAAGTGCCAAAATTTTACCCTAGGATAATTTTGATATTCCAAATCCGAAAATTAATTCCTTTTTCAAAGTTCAAATTTATTAAATTTCAAAAAATGGGTATTACTATTTATAACAGCTCGTTTGATTGGTTGTGTTGTGTCAGAATCTCGAAGTTGCGTACAACACACGCTACTATATTATTCAAAGAGAAGCGTACCGTGGAATCATGGCATGTTACATAGGTAATTTCCTAACTACGTACATGTTCAGATTATTTTTGAGCTCTGTTTAAACCTTGCTTGATCCTCAGACCAAACTGGAAAAAGATCACCAGAGTTGACAGGGTTATGTCACTCTGGTGATGCAGAAAATTTTAAATTCCTGACCCACCAGCTTCCACTGTGCCATCCTAGTACCCAACTAGGATGAAATGCTATTATAGGAGATTAATACATAATTTCTCAATAATATCATCATAAATAACATCTCTGACTCAAAAGGGATATCTTTTATTGTGTAATGAGAGTTATCAACAAGATATTAGTTGTTGAGGTAGAATTTGAAGAGGGTACCCATATTGAGATTTTAGGAAGAGGATGTCAAGTAAAAAGTGTTATGTGATGCATTAAGAAACGAAATTGGTTTTGTTATGATGCAACATAGTAGCTGAGACCACATGTGTAGCCTTAAAATACCCACAACCTTGAGTTTGTATGGGTAGTGTTAGATTTGATGATCTAGGGACACTACCTGATGGATGATCGGTTTCTCATATTTTCTGATCACAAGAGTCTCAAGTATATATTCTCTCATAAGGAAATCAAATTGAGACATAGGTTATAGCTAGAGGTCATCTAGGATTATGACATCAAAATTATTTATACTCTTAGGAAGGTTAATGTGGTATCTGATGCTTTAAATAATATGTATTGATCAGAGTTGCTGAACAAATCCTTAGAGTTGTTGTCCTCATTACAATAATCCTTTATGGATGGTTATATAAAAGATTACGTCCAATATATGGTTTTCACCCTTCTACTCTTACAATGATTTCTAGGGGAACAACTTGTGGATACAGACTGTGAAACTCTACGTGCTCTGATATTCATGGGGAAAGCTTGTAATGGATTTTCAAAAGGTGGGGAGCATGTAATTATTTTGGACGAACACACTATGGTACTAGTTATGTTTCAGTAAGAGGTTCTTGTATAGGTTCACTAATAACATTTAGTAGTAATTCTTGGTTTGTAAAATATGTACAAGGACCTCCAACATCATTTTTGGAAGCCATAGATGAAGAAAGGTGTTTTAGAATTCATCTCTCAATGCCTTAATTATAAACAAGCGAAGGCTTAGAAGCAAGTTATTGGGGGTTTTACCCAACCCCCTGAGGTGACGAAATTGAAGTGTGATAGTATATATATTGACTTCATGATGGTATTAACACGTATGTTTATGGGAAAACTGACATCTATTTGATCAAAGATCAGCTCACCATGTCATCCAACATCATAACAATATGAGAGAAAAGTTCATTATAGATATTGGGACACTGCAACATGTAAAAAATAGTATGACTCCCTAGAATTCCATTAACAATTTTTTCTGATCATGATTCACACATTACGTCATGATTATGGAAGGGATTGCAAGAGGTTTTTGAGACCCAGTTATGCCTGATCACAAAATTTCACCCCCAAACTGATGTCTAGACTGAGTGGATAATTCAAGTTCCAAAGTATATGTTACGATCCTTCATTTAGTACTTTGGCCAAAGTTGATAGTATAAACAACCACTGGTGGAGTTTATATACCAAAATTGGTACCATTCCCCCATCAGCATGGAATAATTTCCAACATTGTACGAGGGAACCCTCTGGTCATCACATTGATTGACTAACCTAAGAGAGTAATTAATAATGGGCCCAAAGTTGGGATGAGCAATAAAAATGAAGGTAAAAATCATCCTAGAGTCAATGAATACTGTACAAATCCATTATATTTCATATTCTTTTTGGAGATAAATAACATATGAGTTCGAGGAAGGAGACCAAGTATTCCTACATGTTTCATCGAAACGCGGATTACAGAGATTTAGATGGGGTGGAATGTTATATCTTAGACTCATTGGTCCTTTCCAGACTCTACATATTGTTGATGAGGTGGCATAATAGTTAACTCTACCTCTATAGTTAGACCGTGTAAACAGCATCATCTACGTGTCACAACTGAGGAGGTACATGTATGACCATCACATGTTATCGACTAGGTCAAGCTACATATCGAAGATAGAGATACCTTTTCTAAATACCCAATAAAGAACGAGAATTAGTAGGAGAGGATACTTCATGGGATATCTATTCCGTTTCTTTTTTTCTGGTGGCAACACAAGGAACATCAAGAGATTACATGGGAGTGGGAAGCCTAGATTCATGCTCAGTACCATCATTTTTTAAGTAGACCTTGTTTTGGATTTTGAGGGATGTAAGGCCTCAAGGTTTAGAGAATGTAATGTCTCATATTTTCAATGCATTATTTTTGGATATTATTTGTTTTTTTTTAGAGAAGGTAGTAGGACGACTTGCAATTACATGGCCCGATATTCTTGGAATAAATTTTTAAAATTTTTCTTATATATTAAATAGTACAATTGTTCATTATTTAGAAAAAGTGGAATAACAACTAAATGGATTCCCAAATTATAAATCTAAGGGAACCAACTATCTCATAATGTTTGGATTTCCCTAGGCGCAAATTAACAATAATCTGTGTAGTGTTGGGGCATAGAAATGAATAAAATAATATGAATAAATTGTTTTATTTGAATATTTGACACACAAACTTCTTAGTATTTTAATAGATCATTATCTAGAAATCTGTGGTTAGCTGCATATGATAGAGCATTAGAGGATCATTTGAGAGGGCCTTTGAAATCGTCTTAGAAAAAACAATGACGATGCTGCGAATCGAAAATCGTCATACCTCATATTTAAGGGATCTGTCCAAAAAAACAATGACACATTGTTAATCATTATAAAAAAACTAAGGAATGTTTTCTAACTTAATATTTTTATTCATCATTTTATAATTCAATGATTAATGAAAACTAATCAACAAATATAATGATCCTTGTTTTAAGCGTATTTCATGATGACTTATTTTTTGGGATTTATCAAGAGATTATATTTGATTTTTTATTATTTGATTTTTTATATAATGGAAAATAACTAATATTGACACGAACATCAATCAAACTCCATTTACCTCATTTGACTATGTGATACTCTCGCCTGAATTTTCCATCCATCATGGTGTTCATATTTTGTACATGTTTCAATATATTATTCAATATTTGATAGTGGGACAATCATTTATTGGAACAAAAATCTGGTATTTCAATTCTAGGATCGATGAAATGAAACAGAGGCTTGATGGTGTTTTCATTAGTGGATCTGATGATATTTTATTCCTGATTTCTCATTATTACATGGGTAATGAAGAACAATGATGATTTAATTTTCCATGTGATTAGAATTCTATAATATTTTTGATTAGATGATTTCATGACTAGATTAGGATGGATCAAGGGTTGTGCTACAATGTATTAAATAGATCATAGGCTGGAGGATCATCCCCGGCAAGCGGAAGGAAGAAGAAGGGTTCTGGAAATTTTTGATACACTGGGAATATAATCCTCGAAAACATAGTGTGTATTCAATTTTGGATGAATCTTCATGTAATTGGAGAAGTAAAAAAACATGGTGTAGAGTACATGGGTTGCATACAAGGGTTGTGCTCCCCTAGAAAGCCTAGTCTGTCCAATATACATGGGCTAACGCATATAATGGTACATGGGAACAGACAAACGGTTTGACACTGTGTGCTGAAACATGAATGGAGTACGTGGGTGGGATCTGAGGTAAAAGTACATTGAGTTTTACCCTCTACACACTATGTACTCTTAATTTTACATGGACACGGTTTGATGGCATGTTCTGTTTACATGGGTAGGACCCAAGGATAAGGGACATGGTGTGTCACCCCTATTACACACCATGTATTATTTTATAGATGTCTAAAATCTCATATCTATTGTATGATGGACAATGTTCATTAGGGATCTTTCCCTTTATCCACTCCTTGAATGTATGTATACTATCATTTCATACTCCTTGGAGAATAATATATTCAGTATGACTTCTCAGATAGTGTTGCTGACCCCCCCCAGTGAGTGGCTTGGAGTGGGATCCCATATTCATACTAATGTCCTAGGTTGTGTTCTTATTATCTACTTGACAAACACAACCCAAGTGATGATCCTATAATTAATCGGGTTAATCTAGATTGAGTTGTTGTTATCACCCCAAAGACCTAGATCTAATCCTTATCTATGTATCATATTCTTTTTATACTATCAGTGTGTTATATATCATTGAGAGACCTGATTAGTAGTACCTCTCATATGGAAATCATTCATGATATCAGACTCATGACTGTGTTCTCCCAAAAGAGTACTTCATGGATCTTCCTTCTATAATCCAAGAGCTGGTATACTCCAGCTGGGACTTACCTTTAGACTATGGGTCTTGGAATTATTATATATAGATATTATTGTTATATTTGTTTTATAAATATAGCTATGTACTAAACATTCCATTATTTTATGAATTGTGGATTCAGGGTATCCTATCGAGTTTTTTTATACACACCGCTTCATGGGATTTTGCAGCACATGTCATGTCTAGTCCACCAATAAACGTTTTGATGGAGGCCTAGTCCAACTAGGACCATATCATGGTCTTTGAGATAGGAAAACTAAGGTCTATTTTTTCATATTTCAAATAGATATCCTTGTACCTTTACATTCAGGTTGGAGTTGTGTTACATATTTCATTTTGGTGGGCTTTTACATGGCCCTATTTAATTACATTACATCATGTTGGTCAATGGTTGTGTGATCTTGATGTTTGAATTCATTAATTTTTTTTGTTGTTCTTATATATCATAATTTTGTGGGCTTTGATATGTGTTCGTGTGTATAGGTACTTAACCAATGCCTCCCAAATTAGTGATATGCATACTCAGTACTAGTCAGAAACCCCTATTCTATTGAAGTTGGGCTTGGAGTGTCACAAAATTGGGATCCACTAGGATGGGTCATGAAAATTTCATGGATGAAAAGAATACTTATTTTACCTCAATCATACTTCTAATCTACTAATTCTTCTCAGTGATGTTGAACTCTAAATACTGATTTAGCTGCTGAACTATATAAAAAATAATGGTTAATAAGTCTTTAAAACCCATTTTTTCCATCCTTAGTCTTTGATCACATTAGTCACTAATAATATACTCAAAAATATCCATTTATCATCAATCTCATTGTGGGAAATCAATTATTATGTTGATATTTATTGGTTCTTTGGATACATAGAACCAGATCAACAAGATTCACATCGACACTCCATCGTGGGATGTGATAAAAGAAGAGAATAACCATAAGTACACATTACACTCACCATTTCAATGATTCAATGGATGAAGGATGATCAGGATCCTGGTCGAAGGTGGGGATAAAAGGAAGATGACTTGTTCAAACAGGGGAATGGGTGAGAGCATTCTTAAAATCCAAATGAATTCAATTTTATCATTTAGGGAATTAGAATCCAAAAACATATTGAAAAAGAAATATATAAATCTGACATAAATTAATTATGGAAAATGGATCTCATAGTGGATAAAACTATGATACTCGGTAGGTATATTACTAACGGTGGATCTTCCCAAAGTGGATCTTCCAGTGGTGGATCACCATTGGTGATGCACACAATAGTAAATATTCAAAAGGTATATTTTCCAAAATTATATATTCCAATGGTAGATCAAACATAGTCGATCACCTAATGGTAGATCCCTAATGGTGGATTACCAATGGTGGATCACCAATAGTGGGTCTCCAATGGTTGATTACAAATAGTGGATCTCCAATAGTTGATTTCTAATGGTAGATATTTCTAAAAAGTAACTATAAAGATAATGAACTAACTAATGTTTATCCATCGTTTCTCATGAATGGTATAAATTAATATCTCTAAATTAAAAGTTTTTGTAAATATGTTATCATAAAAATACATAATTCTAATGAATTCAATATTTGTATCACATTTTTTGAAATGATCTCTTAAGAAGTTATGTCCTCTATTAATATGTTATCTTTTAGAATGAGATACATGATTCACAGAAATAATTAGTACACTTGTATTATCACAATTTATATGTACATATATAAATTGATATCAGTAATATGGAAATCTGTGATTCATCCAAATAATATTAGCACAAAAACTTCTTTCCACTATATATTCAGCCTCAGTAGTGGAAAGTGAAATATAATTTTTCATTTCATGAAAACATTAATGTTGTAACTTTACTAAAGGTAAGATGTTCAAAATTATCTTTTTTTCTTGTATTCAACCAAAAAAATTTGTATCTCAACAACACACTAGATAAAATTATTTTTCTCTTATATAAAATAACACTAAATAGGTCGTATACTAGCACAATTCAAAAATTATTTTGAAAGAAGTAAATGTTACTCTTTAGTAATTTCTTGAAAAGGTACACAAATACATAAAAAAACAAAATATCTAGTTATATATTAGTTAAATAAGGAAAAAAATTCCATCATACAACAATAATTAGTTTGGTCCACTGATTTACGAGTGTCAATAGGATCTATATTTTAGGTTATACTCAAGATAGTACCTCTACTTTTTGTTATATACATAAAAAGATTTTAAATTATATTAGGTAAACATATGTTGATTCAAAATAATTACATAATTATTTTGTAATATTTATAACTAAGAATGAATTTTAACTCACTGATTAATCTCATTTCAAACTCACTATGATTCATTTTTGAAATATAATTACATAAATAATTTTTATAATATCCTAAAAATATATTATAATCATAAATTTGAACTAAAAAACAAATTTTGTAACTATTTTTATAAAAAAAATTAGGGTCAGATACACCTTTTAAAAACCATTATATGTCAAAAATTGAATGATCATGTCATAAGATTCTCTAGGAGAATTTTTTAAATTATAAAAAAACATCTTTAATTTAAAAAAATAATTTGGAAAATGATTGTTTTGATATATATGTGTATTTTTAACAAAAAAATCCTCAACTATATAATAATTTACAATTTCACTTTTAACATATATCATATATAGTTTGAAATATAAATTTTATGAATATGAAAATAACATTCTACTTTTTTCCATTCAAGTGAATGGTGCATGGAAGTACTCAATGTCAATACCATATTCATGACCATATCCTTGTGAAAAATCTATAATTGTTTCTATCTATAGTAAGCGAGTCATGAAAATTGTTTCTAAAAAACCATTTAGTTCCAAGGGAAAAAGTATCTTTAGGTATGTCTATTAGTTTGAAAAAATTATTTATTTTAAATTCACTTAATTTTTCCGACATTTACATCACCCAGAATTTATCATTTATTTCATCAATGATGTTATTAGGTTTAATCTATTACAAGAAATATCAATGTTTGACCTGAATTCTAAGAGAAAATCATGTTTTTGTTTTTATATCTAGGTCTCCATCTACAACATCTAAATGATTATTTTTTAGAGTCCAAATAAGTCTAGGATAAGAATGAATTCTTATCTCTTTATCCTCTACAAATTCAGTTTTTAATTGTTCATAAGAACCATAATATTTTTTTCCTATTTCACTGAACTATGTAATGCTCTAGAATTTATTGTTTGATTTTATATATCATCATCAAAGATTCCTATAGGGTTCTTAGACTCATGTAGCTTTGTTTTATCATATTTTCGAATTATAGATTCCTCCATAATTTTTTTAAATTTTATTCAACATCCTATATGACTTAATATATGTTTAATAACTAATAAATATTCCTTCATCACTGTTAGAAGAAATTTTTTCAATATTATCCTTAGTATTGAAGATAAATAAATTACAAGAAATAAACTCTAATATAATTAATAATTGGTTTTATTATACTGAATAGTTTATATGGGATTTTCATTAAAATATGTCCTATTAAAAATCTATTAATTATTTATCATGTTTTATAAAATGTCACTTTTGAAAAAATATATAATGAATTCATATTCATTGAGAATGGTTGAAAAAATTTATTGAAGGGTTAAATTTCTGCTTTATACTATAATATTCTGTTGTGGATTCCATAGAGAAGAAAAATTATGATTATTTCCATGTTGTGAGTATACTGATTCAAAATCATAATTTTAAAACTCACGACCATGATTAATTCTTGATATATTAATTTTATATATTATAACATTTTCTATATATTTAGCATAAATATTATAAAAATAAAATCGTTCATTTTTTGAGCTAAAATGAATACCCATGTTTATCATGATATTCATCCTGTAGAACACAAAAATAGTTCATCCATTTAAAAAATAAATTATAAAGGAATTAAACAAATCTATATGAACAAACACTGGTGGTTGAGAAATTGAAACATATTTCATTTTTTGAATTTTATTTTGTTTCATTTCAATTTTTGACATGGTTTATAGAGTTTATAAATTTGGAATCATAGTTTAGGATGATATTTAGCTAACCCTTTCTTAGATAACTTTATATGATAGTGTATGTTATCGTGGCCTAGTCACCTTTGGAAAATCCACGTCTCTATGAAAAGAACTTATATAATAGTTATTTTGGAAAAAATATAATCTAAATTAACAAGATAATCATTAAAATTTCATAATGATGTAAATACTAAATAATTTTTAGAATAAATAACATTATAGGAAATATTTTGAAATTCAACATGAAAACCATAACCACATAGCTTTGAGATGATTACACTTCCATCCATGTACAAATAAAACTATTGAAATTAAAATGTTATTATAATTTACCAATTTGACTGAGTGTAACTATATTCCCTCTTTCATTGTAACTGAAAGTGAAATGTCCACTATAAAGCATAATTTGGTTAATGAAACATGAATTTTCCTCTATCATGTGATTGGAGAATACTATATTAACATATCATAAGTTCTTAGTAAATCTCTATAAGAATGTTTCCTACAAAATAGATTTTAAACCAAATATAGCTTTTGTACCCTTATTATCTTGGGTCATAGAACAATATTAATCAAATATTTAGGAATATATTAATGCTTAAAATGTTTCTTATAGGAATATTTTGGAAATTCAAAAGTAAAAAAATAATTATTCCCAAAAAAATAAAAAATTATTAATCTTATTAGTGGAAAAAAATCTTGGTATAAATTTATTTTTAATAACCAGTCTTTGAACAATATGATATACTATTCCAATAATATATTTAGGTGTAGTTTTATTTCCAAGAGACTCGGTCATTAAATTTATTATATTTTTAATTCTTTCAATATCCTTCTTTAATTTCTCATTGGTGTTTTTAGCATGTCATTTTTTTCATAAACAATGTTTTTTTATATTTTTCTATACTAAGATCTGTTTAATAGAGATAAGACAAGGTATGATACTTCTTTTGAAAATTGAATTTACCTTTATGTTCATTTACATTTTCCTGAAAAAAAAATTAAATATTCAAACATTTAGTTACAAGACATGTTCTATACAATGTTTTTAGTCATATAAAATGAATAAAGTGTGAGTAAGTAGATCATGGAAACTTTTAAAAACATTGATGTGTATTTTATAAAACAGATATTGGGTATATCATTCTTATCCTCTTAGATTGAGTCTGAATCTATCGACATATCTTCCAATGAACTCGAAGTTACTATCATAACTTATGGATAAGTTTTATCTTTATCCACAATTTTTTTCATAATTTTTAACATAGTAAATTTAGATTTGATATATCCATTTATCTTGCATTAAAGGATATCTATTTCATTAGTTGAATCATGTTTCTATAGATAAATTATTTTGTTTCCAGTATTTTTATACATTCATTTATAAATGGGTCACATTAATAACTTATTCCTAATGTAAAACCTTTTGAAATGTTAAGAGAAATGTTTCATTTCCTTATCACTTCTAATAGGTGACACGTCATTACTTGATTTATGTTCATTGATCTTCTCTATTTGTTTTAAATTAGTATTTTTGAAAGATAAAGATTTTTGTTTCAGTTCATGTATCTACCCCTTATTTACTTGATTTTTTTAATACATCATTAGAATTAAAATATTTTTCATTACAGGGAGTTTACTAATGTCTCAATATTCTCTTATTGATATAGATGTTCCCATCCACCATTCTGATAATCTTGTGAGATGTTTCATAACATGATCCTTGTCGGGGATTTTCATTCCCAATTCACACATTATGTTATGTATCCCATTAAACCTGAGATACAAATCAGATATAGACTCATCAGGTTTCATATTAAATGAATCTTATTTTATGGTGTATGTATTTAGGTTCATTGATTTAACATTTCCTCATGTGAAATTGCTATTTTATTTTAAATTTCAAAGAAGTAGGAAAAATAGATATTCAATTAAACTCATATTCAACTTAATCATAATATAAAGCATTCATAGATTTACAATTATTATCAAATGCAGTTTTAGTAGGATCACTCAATTTTTCTCTATTAGTTTTAGGTTTCTCATACATATCATTAATCAAAATACAAAGGACTAAACCCGTACACTCTATATTAATTTTCCACATAATATTCCATTGATGTTAATTAGTTATAATAAAACAATGATATTAATTATTATTTTTTATATCTTGTTTATTATTATCCATAACTAATAAAATAAAAAATAATAGAAATTTGAGATCATTAAACTATAACTAAATCATAGTAAAGGATATTTGAAAAATAATTTGATCTGAAATGTCATTCATACTGTGTAACTCAAGAGGGGGTGAACTAATTATTCAATACACATTTATTTAAAAATAATATAATAATAAATTCCAAAAATTTAAAAAAACACTCGATTAATGCATATTGTAGAATCATATAAACATGAACATTCAAATAATTTCTCAATAAAAGATTATGTATTAGTTAAAATAATCACTGAAATAATAATAAATTTTTATAAAAGAATTCCTAATAAAATACATTATATAAATATGAATTATGAATAACAAAAAAGTCACCTTTTTCACATATTTTGATAATAGATATATTTTTATGAATAACAACACACATGTATATCTTGGAATAAATCGACTTCCATTGTTCTACGCAGGATGAAAAACATTACAATGTCATAAATGATCTCTTTTACAGTTATTCACAAGAGAAATATGATTAATTTTGAGGGAATGTATCAATAACACAAAAGTTTAAGCATAGGATATAATATGTATATATAAAAATAGTACAAAAACAACCATTTAGAAATTAATGAATTAAGAGGAACGATAAATTGGTTGATTGATAGAAATTTTGATATATATTTATATGTTATGCTTACATTGTTTAGATTCATTGGAATTTTCATTGAAATTACCTTAATCAAATTTCTTAAAAAGTGAAATTAAATATAGTCTTTTTTTGTATGATAATTCCTTCTATTTTTAGTTCAACACCCTTTTCACACCAACCCCATTCACATGAAGATGATCAAATAAATATATAACTCTCCAGGTAAAAATATTCATTAAATAATAAAAAACAATTATATATCCTCATACTAAGAACTTAGTCAATATAGTCTGACTTTGTAATAAATATATCAGTATATTTTTTATAAGAATGATGATAATTAAATCCACCTGCATCTTAGATGATTTAAAATACATAAACTATACATTCAATGAATTAAATTTGAATTAATAATAGTACAAATAAATGGTATCACTCTAGAGGCAAATTAGCTCTACTAGTAGATCAACATAGGTATTAGATTAACTAGGGATGTAGATCAACTCAATAGGTGGATTAGACTGGCGGTAGCATGGTCTAGCGGTATATGTGTTGAATATAGATCTCTTCAACCATATAAATTTCATCAGTAGATGTATTTCATCATTATATTCAATTTAACTAATGATTGATTTTAACAACATTGGATCTACTAGTGGTAGAGTCTGATAATAGTTGTAATTGAGTGGTTAATCTTGTTGGACTAGCTGCAGATCATCATATCCAATATTAAATTAGTCTAACTTACAATATATTGTGATTTTTCCATGTTCTCTTGATAAATTTACATTGAAAATATTTTACTCTAAAAACACGTTAAACTCATTTGAAATAAAAAAACAATGATTTGAGATCATTAAATCAAGGATGTTCTAACAATTATAACTAATAAATAATTAATTATGATTATTTATTTATTAATTATTACTAATTAGTAATTAATAATAAATAATATATAATGAATAATAAATAATTCATGATTAATAATTAATTATGATTTATTAATTATTAATTATTAATAGTTAATAAATTAATAATTTATAAATAGTTTAGTTTTTAAATAATAAATACAAATAACAAATAAATATAAATATTGAATATTTAAAATTTATTATTTCTTAGTTAATTAAATTTTTAAATATTGAATATCTAGTAATTATAACTGAAAAATAATAAATAATTATTCATAAAAGGCTCAGGAGTGGGTCAGACCCACTCTTACCAAACATTATTAATAAAAGTAAAAGACAAAATCACAACATCCAAAGGGAGATTTACATAACCTAGTAAAATAAGTGCCACGTGCCTCTGTCTCAACAAAAAGAGAACAACATTTTGAGACCATTAAATACCACTCTGAACATGAACCCACACTGGCCTTATTTGACAAAGCATATGTAGCCTGATTAGACTCCAGGTAAACAAGTGTCACATCGAGAGTGAGACCACCAAGGAGTTGTAGACATTCAATCCATGAAGTAATCATCACCTATGGTACATTCTTAGATTGGATTTTAAAAATGTCAACAACCTCCATTGAATCTGATTCCCACCAAAGAAAGTACCAACCCTAATGAACCGCATAGGTGATAACATTTATCATCGCCCATATCTCAGCTTAAGTGACAGAGAACTATCCAATATAATGATAAAAACATCTCTTAACGAAGCCGTGATAGGTACGAAAAACACCACCACATCCCAAAGGCCTGGGTGCACTTGAGGCCACCACATCAATATTGAATTTCACCCATGATGGAATGGAAGGAATCCACCTAATCGATTTCAGCACCAAAGGTTTTTTCTTTATTCTAGAGACACAAAATTTCCTAAATATGAAAATATCACCAAAGAAATTATTTAGGCAACCATCATTTAATTTGGAAGCATTACGTACTGCCATGTGAATGGGCGTAACACCGGACTGAAAGGATGGATTTATTTCATCAAAGACAAAGCCATTTTGTTCCTTCCAAATGAATCCAAAGGTGGTTGATGTAGAATCCCATAGTAGGTTTATGACCTGTTAACCACACTGTGCAGCAGAAACAAAGGCAAGTAGTTTCTCCAAGCTTTGTATCTCCAAGTGACACCCATTAGCGACCTATATATATCTCCATAACCGGCATGTAAAAACACAGGATAGAAATAAATGCTCAATTGTCTCTTCTACTATAGAAAATAGTGGACAGTATGATGGATGTTGAATTCCAGCCTTTTGGAGGAGATTATACATTGGAATTATACATTTCCAGATCCTCTCCAACAAAATATATTTGGCAGGAGGAATATAGTGAGTCCAGAAATACAACATCCATCTTGGGGTGGTGATCCGAAAATCACTTATGTATTAATACAGTGTTCTGGTATGTAAAACACTAGTGGATACCAGCTTCCAAACAAAACTATCTCTGTCAATGTAATTGTATCATTAAATTTTAGTTTGAATCAGGGCATGAGTAAAATCAAAGGTACAAAAATTTGAAGCATGAAAAAATGAAATCAAAGTATGTTGTTGTTCAGGAAGAATTTCAGCATCATATGGTATTGTTCTTGTTAACCAGTTGGTTATCTATGCATTCAACAAATAATCCCTACAAACAAACCACATGGAAAAAATCATAATCACATTAAAAGTGGACTTTGGGGCAGTCCAGATTTAAGAAGAGAGACAACAAGAGTATCCAGCAAAAAGTTTGGGAATGAATCTAGATGAAATAAACTCCATTGAACTATATTTGGAAGTTAATAGACTCCAAGTAAACATTATGATCCAATACTTATTGAAAATAGAAATATCTTTTATGTCTAATCTCCCCATATTAATTGGCATCATACATTCCCTGCATTCCACAACAACTAGCTTCTTCTCATTAATGGAGCCAGTACATATGATGTTTCGGATGAGACTATGGATATCCTTGATGAGATCCTTGGGACACCTGTATATAGAGAACCCAAAAAAATCATAGAACTAATCAAAAAATTAACAAGGAATATTCTCCGATCTTAATACACACCTTTCCCATTTCCAAGTTTACATTTGAGCAATAATATGAGAGAAAATATAATCAAGGTGAAATTTATCACTCTACCCCAAAATAGAGGAACACCAATATAATTAATGGGAAATTATCATTTTTTAATCACAAGAGACCTTGTGACCTTATTTTGTTTTCTCATGGTCACTCCCTCACCAAAAACCAAAAATGATTTCTTCTAGCTGATGGTCGGTCTAGCCACATCTTCATAATCCTTAAAGATGGCCTTGATTGAAGACACAAGCCTTGTATTAGCCCATCAAAACAAGAGAATAACATATTCATAGAAAATATGGATAGGGATATAAAGATACCTTCCATATTTAATCTGACTATAAAAACCACCATGAACATGACTATTAAGGAAGAGGCATAAATAATCCTCAGTAAGGGAAAACAAAATCCCAAAAGGGGATCCCCTTTCTGAAAACCCCTAAAGCACTGAAAGAAACCCCAATAAGTCCCATTTACCAAAATTGAAATCTAAAAACTCTTGATAATGGAATGAATCAGATTAATAGACCTAGTGAAGAATCAATACATTCTAAGAACAGAAAATAGAAAACTCTATTTCATGGTTTCAAAGGCCTTAGAAATATCAAAATTCACCTCAAAATTCCCTTGTTTCACCTTTCTTCTAGTATGATTAATACATTTATATGTAGTGAAAATACAGGTTTTAATATTTATATCTGGAAAAAATCCAAACTGATTTGGGGTGATGATTTCCTTAACCAAATTGCGTAGTCATATAACAATGATTTTAATGATAATATTTGGAATGATTTTTCCAATTTCAACTTGTCTAATGTCCTTAATTTCCATAACATTCTCTTTCTTAAAAATGTGAGAAATGAAATTGGAGTTTGCCCCATATTACATGATAGAATTGAGAAATAACTTTCTTCCTACATTGATGACCTCATCTTGAAAATATCTCAATTAATCATGAAAAACATATTTGTGATACCATCCGGGCCTGCCACACTATCAATATTAAGAAAGAACATGGATTCTCTAACCTCATTTCCCCTCGGTGGCTCCACCAATTTTCCGTTTATCTAATCATCAATGCATGAGGTGATATTATTCACAACCTTATGTGTTCTATCGACCCAATTTTTAGAATAAAATTTATAAAAGTTACCAATATCTGAATTGGAATGTAATCCTATGAATTGAGAAAGATTCAATTTTATTTTTTTAAAATCACTAATAAAATTTAAATAAAAAAATGAAAATAAAATTTCAATTTTTTTGGGGGGGATCTAACAACCTCCAAAAACCACCACTAAATGGAATATGTTGTTAATAAATTTCATTAAATTAGTGATTATTTTCTAAAACATCCTCTATAAAATTAAAACAAAACATTTAGCGACCTTTTTGAAGACCACCACAAAATGTGTAATAATATTTATATATTCTTGTAATAAATATGATGTGTCCATAACTATGAAGTGGGATAAACATTTCTATCACCTCAAACAACAACTATCACTACCCCAAGATTCTTATAAGTCCTAATACACTCTATGTGATTAATCTCTTTTGATATATTAAGTCTTGTAGAGAATTTCACCCATTCTTTATCAACTAAAAAATCTCTATCATTCATATAAGTATTTTTTAACAGTTTAAATTATTTTTAAGTATATTATACCAATATTTTTTAAGTTATGATATCATTGAAATAATTTTTCATATAATAATGATGGTTTACTGTGTTATTTCATTATTTTCACTAAAATGATTACTTTTAGTCGATATAAGGAACTATGAAAAAATGAATAGATAATAAATGTGATTGACAATGCGCTAGTTATGCCAATGAATAATTAAATGGAATAATAGTTAGCATGAAATATTATATGGTTTTTATTTTGCAACAATCTCAATTTATGAATTATTACCTTGACAGATTTTGAAATCCCGAATGCAAAAGAGGACCAAACCACATTTGAATCATTTATATGATAATGCACACTATCCTTTTTTTGAAATCTAAATCCATTAATATTGAGAAGTAGATCCATATCATAAAAAATTTATGTTATGTGTGCTTCTATCATGAAAAATACACCTTGTTCAGCTACAATTTGAATATAAAGTGAATTTATGGTGTACCTTGATTAAACCCAAATTTTTAGATTTTTGAGTTATTAGTGAGAAAATTAAGAATTTATATGTTTACATCCCAAGTATCTAATTAATATTTGAGAAAGGATGTTTATCTAACAAATTTAATCTTCCATTAGTATAATTTAATTATTTATTGTGTATGTTTTCACTCAATCCAATATTCATATTATTTGATGAGAATTAATGAAGATATAATCTTTATGGATAATGGGTGGACATAGAAATTATAAGGGGAATGGTAATTTTCTGCAATACCTAAAGGGATCTTCATACATTTTTTGGAAAGAATTTGAAAGAGGCATGTTGGGTTGATCTAAACCTATAAATACATGTTTTACATATATTGATGCTCAATATTTAGAAACAAGAACATCAGTCTATGTAATTGTTGGATTTCAATGAACTACTTTTCTGATTCCCTTTATCTAAAAACTTTTTAAATAATTCTTTGAAAATATGTGAAAATTCTATGATATCTATTTGTTTTTATGAGGTAAAAATTTTAGGACCAAAATATAATAGATCTTAGAACTCGTTCAAATTTATATGTACTGTGACCAAAAAATAATCATACATGGAAAATTAATCAATACTATTGAAAGTACCAACGTATAAAAATTATGGAAGAAATATCAAATTTCATGGTATTACCAATAATGTTTTGGAGGAGTTATCAATAGAAAAATTATTTTGAGTAATTTTGATAAGGTTATTAACTCTTTTTTTCTACTCTTGAGACAAAATTAAAATCCTAAGGAATAAATTATTTGAAGTGGAAATGAATGTAAGATAGTAGATAATAGTATGAATTATCATTCTCATATAATGAAATTTAATTTTATTTTCTTTATATTAAATAAAACACACCTTTAAAATAATAAAGACACATTAAAAAAGTAAATGGAAATTATGTTTTTCAATTATATTGTATCATCACAAATAAAGGATGAAAACAATCAATAAGACTAAATTTTTTTAAATCTATAAATAAATATATGTAAATAAAAAACCGAAATCATGAAATGAAATTCCTTCCATTATACCATAAGAATAAAATATCTGAGTACAACTGATGATTAATTAAAAAACATTAAAAATATGGAAAACATATTTTTAAGGGAACAAAATCAATGAATTTGAGAAGTATTAAATACTATATGTTGGAATGGAAATGAGAAATGTTATTATAACCTTGTCCTTAGATATATGGTCATTGAATATATATCCCTTGGGTATGAATATAAAGGATGTGTTCAACATATGTTTAATCTTTATCTAAACATAACTAATATATTATGATTATTATATTTGATATATAAATCCACTATTAAATACTATTTTGAATACATTAAAATATATATAATAAATATATATAATAGTTTTATAATTAATTTAATTTCTCTATATATTTTAAAAATAAAGGAATTTATTTTATAAAATAATTATAAAAATCTAATAATAAATTCGATAAATTTGATAAAAAAATATTTTTTATATAAAAATTTCTTGGAAGTAAAATATAAAATTATAAATTTAATAGATTCTGTATAATCAAATAATGATTTTGTTTTCTCTAGGTTTTTCTATTCAATTATTATCCCACAACATTATAGGGTTCCATCCGAATTTTTTTGTCCTCCTCCCAATCAAATTTTCTTATAACATCCCGTACACTTATTCATGTCCCTATAGGATTTTTGAAGTCCTATTTTTTTATTTTTTTATATATCTAGTTACGCTTCTTCTTCTCATATTGAGGCTGTTACCTAATGTTGAGGACTTCAATCTCTATCATTAACCTTGATGTTTAAAAAATCATGTAAGGATCCATATTTGGTTATATGGAAAAAAACATTTTTCTTATGATCTTTTTGTAGAAGTGAAGAATTACCAAATTCATTTTTATCATCTTCATTAGTATTTATTGTATCTTATGTCCTCTTAAATTGATTGTTATTGATACAATGTTGGTCAGGATCGATGGAATATTTGTAGCATGTTGAGATTTTTAAATGTTGGGGGGTTCGTTAATGTTTCATTCCATGTTTCTCTTTCCATTGGTGATGTTTCTTTGGTTATAGATTCAGGATTTATCTTGGTTTGGTCCTTTTGGTTTTTAGTCATTTTCAGTTATGGGTGAATTTCAAGCCCTTGTTCTGTCATTGATAATGAGTGATGCTTCTCTAGTTTTTGTGGAAGTTATTTTTTGGCTGAGTTTCCTCAATCTACTATTATTCAATAATGTTTATTGGTAGTGTTATTTGGTTTTTTCAACTGATATAGGGATTCATCTATTGAATATGGTTGTCGTATTGGTGGTGTAGTTTGTATTTATGGATTATTTTTGGGTTATGGTCCTCTTTCTCAAATTTAGTTTTCAAAAATGTAATTTCTATGGATTTTTTAGGTCTTTTATGGTATATATTGATTGTACATTGTTACTTACTAGGTCATTACTTTCGATGATGATGATATATGAGATTTTGATCAGAAACAAAACATTGGATTGTGTTTCAATCGATGAATAATTAGTACTAATGTATACCCAATACTTGGATAGTGTTTGATTCTTTGAGGTTATTTTGATGGAATGATGTTTAAATATTGAAATGTAGTAATTTTGGTTTTAATCATATTTTAATTATTATATTTTGAATTCTAATTCCCATTTATAAGATGTTTTTGGTACTTTTATATGTGATTTTTAGATTCAATGGTACCCGGTTCAACTAAAAATTTTATTTTTTAAAAAATGGATTTTAAAATTTCAATAATATTGAATTAAATTAAAGAATTAGAAAAATATAATTTAAGTTGATTATATATATAATCATGGAATAATAATTGAAACATAGGAAAAATGTACATATTTTTAATAACATTTATATATTAAAATGAAAAATGGATGAAATATTACAATTTAAGGAATGGTAGTTAAACCAAAATAATTTGAAATTTATTATAAATCATAAAATTATGAGTTATATAAAAATATGAATTTTAGGGTTTGTGTAATGTGGTTATGTTGATAAATATAGTTTAATATTATTATATGATCATTTAGTGTGGGTTTTTTATCTATTGGGAAAAGTTAAATATGTTATTTGTTATTGGATACCTAAATGAAGCCACCATCAAAGGAGATCTTAAAGATATAGTCATTTTTAAATTTTCTGTGCTAATTATATTTTTTTCAAGTAATTAATATATAGAAATAAACAATATATGTTATCAATAAATTGTAAATGATATGTTTAAATGACTAGAATATAATAATCCCTCGTAAAATCATTAATGAATGATGGTAAAAAAATATAATTAGTATTTAAAAAATAATTATTTTATTATAAATATATTCTTTATCAATAAAATATGAGCTTTTATTAAATTGTTAAATAACATAATGTGTTAAACTAGCATAAATTGGGATGAAATGAAAAAGAATTAATTGTGATTATTTATAATTATTTTAATACATTACTTAATTCCATTGATAGGAATTTATGTACATTATACCCATCGATTCAACATTTATACTCCTAACATAATTGACCCACATAATACCCATGTGATTCTAGGATTCTCCCTCATCTACTTCATAGTTTCAAATATATATCTGTCAATTTCATAAATTAAGATACACCAATCACAACCAATATTGAATCCTAAATTCATTATTAACATTTTAATGACCCTGGTCATTAGAGGATGACATTATGATGTTGTTTCATTTTTAATGGTAATTTGAATTTAATATGTGAAACTATTTGAATCATTTGTTCTAGTTCAGGTGTCATTTTTTTGTTTTAATATGTGGACATGAATTTAGTTGTTTATGGATAGTATACTATGATTTTTGATTCTATTTTTCTGTTCTATATAATTATAATTGGTTTTGGATGTATTATAGGTTGTCTAACTAGAATATTAGAACTAAAAACTACCCCTTGTACTTGTGAAGGGTCATAGGGTTTCTGGTGAACTATGAAGAACTGGGGTGGATTGTGCATGTAATAAGGTGGCTAATGGTCAAATATCAATTACACGATATCATGATATATATTTTAAAAAAATGATGGATATTGGTATATCCTCCTCAACCCATTTATACCCCTTTGGGAATACATTGAACCCCATTTCCACCACCTTCTTAGAGATCCTCATATTGATCTCCTTGGACATATTCATCTAATTATTTCTTCTATATCATTTACCTATATTAACTTAATATTTATTATCTAGTTATTCATTGATAAGTCACAATGAACTTTGGGATTCCTACATGAATTCCACTATGGAATGGTCAAAGTCATCCATGATCTGGACAAATCAACTTTTTAAATATAGGGAAAGACTCAGTGGATTGTTTAAAAATCAAACATTACTATTTTTACTTAATGAACTTGACCTATATTTTGTTTTATACATTTATTATTCTAGGTGAAACTAGGTAATACATCAATGGTTATAATTGGGAATTTTTTTCTAAAATACGATTTGATTTAAATTTAGAAATTGATCACATTTCATGTCCATGTATTTTATCGTACATTTATTATGGTTTTAATATAATATGGTTCATTTTTCATGTTATTTATTTTCCTATTCATTGGTTCTTTTTAGAGGTTTTATTTGGATTTAAAAATCTCTATGATTTCTATAGTATGTGTTATCGACCCTTCAAGTGATTCTCAGGATATTCATATAATATTCCTTCCTTTTATTTCGCATAATTATTAGTAGATATTATCTTATATTTTTTTACTATAAATGATTGTACTTACAATGATATTTTTTTTGTATGGAAATTTTAATTCTTCCAATGAGTTCAAATAGTACTATATATAGATATTCATTCCCTATTATTCAATTTTATTACATTTCTATGATGATTTGTAATTGAATGATCTCACACAAGCCTTTCAGTTTTATATTTAATTTGTATCATGATGTATGAGTTTGGTACAAAATTTTTTAGTCGTTTCATCGAATATTATTATCTCAAATAATTACACACATTATCCAAATATTATTCCAAGGAAGAAATGAAAACCTACAGTTTTATTTGTTATTAAACATTTTGTGGATTATTAGTAACCATGTTATGGGATCCTTAACAAAAACATCATAGTTGGTTTAAATTTAGAAAAATGGATTCACATAGAGGAATACATTAATTATAAAAATTATGTCACCTCTTCCCCTTAAACCATTGTATGTTATAAAATAATGAACTATTCTTGAAATTCAGGTAAGAGATTAATTCATGGGAGATGAATTGGTTAAGATGAATTTTTTAATTTATTAAGATGATAATAAATGTTTATTGGTTTCTGAATATCATAAATAATTGATATATAATAATAATTTTGTTATATTTATGGAAAATAGTGGGTGCAGTTTCATGTGATTTATTAAGTGGTTCCTTTGAAAATACCTTCTTTGAAAAATTTCATACATAATTAATCATATATTTAAATTTTAAATTGTTAAATCTAAATCCATCATTTTTTAAACTATGATTTTAAAATTTCAATCACGAAATGTTTAAATGATTAACCCATACTCCTTTTAAGCATAGTAATAAGAATAAGACAAGTGTCTCGTTAATGAAATCTATACAATGTGGTGCTTCCATAAAAAACCATAAAATAAAATAATAAATTTAATTTTCATCTCGTAATAGTAATTTGGTAATAAAGTGAGTTCATGTGTCAATTGGGTCTTATAATGTAGTCATTCTCATAATATATAGCCTTGGTTTTGGGATATTCCTTATATTTTTCTATACCCTTCCCTAATTGTGAGGTTTTTACTAAATCAATTGGATAGTTTATAATATTTAAAAAATCAATCTATATGTTATTTTTATTTTTTTGATAGAAATATTATTACCATTTATTGAGTGTTATTCCTTATCTATCTAAATTATTGTTTGGATTTAGACTAGTTCTCTTGAAATACTCCATGATGTACTTTATCCAAATGTTATAATACTTTTTTTGTTTATATTTCATTAAATGTGATGGCCAGATGATATAATATTGGATTTTTATAATCAACTTATGCATTAATACTTTTATAGAGAGAATACCCTCTAGTTCATTATTGAAAAAATCTACTACTAATTTGTAGAGAATTTTTTCTTTGATATGAAGAAAGTGATTTTCCATAAAATGAATCATATTTATTTTATTAGTATAGAATATGGTTTCTCTGGTCATTTTAATAAATTATTCCTACCAATGACATATTAGGTTAACTTTAATAGGAGGTTTACCCTAATATACTATATACTCATTCCCAAAAATTGAGGTATATAAATGTAAGATACCTTAACTCGAGTATAAACCGTTACCTTCCCATGGGATGTGGATATTAACCTAATTGTTATTTGAATAATTTCATTGAGCATTTTTACAAGGGAAAGAATGAAATATTTATATTGGATTCTCATAATACATATTTTATATTGGACTGATATATGTTTTTTAATTATGGGACCTCCTAGTAGATGATTTTACTTGTTATAATGGATACATATTGATGAATTATTTCTTAATTGATATACTGTTATACATTGTATAATGACTACAAAGACAATTTGTCTTTTTAGATTTGAAAATTTATATACATATTCATGGATACAACTATTGTTTCATTTTTTTAGTTGACACATCATTAGTGGTTCCATAATATATATTTATTTTCACACAAAGAATTCACACCTTAAAGGATATATAATTAAATTTACTACATTTAAATTATATACATATATCGTAATATATATTGATGATTGTAATGTTTTGAATTGTAATCCATGGTGCGGTTCAGAACCCTTGATCATGTTGGAGCTGATGGTGTGATACTTCAAGGACACATCTGACACATTACCCCTTCATTTTTTTGGTCTTTCATTGTCGTAGTATGTATTTTGAATTATCATTGTTAAACATAAAGGATGTTGTTTTATTTATTATCAATACTTATTTAGGTCCAATGATTGGAAAACTAATCTTCTTATTAAATATATATACCTTTGATGTATAATTACTATATACAAAATTTTTGAAGTATTATGTTTCCATGAATGTAAATAATCTGGCTAAGGCGTGTAGGTACCATCCATTTTTGAATTACATTACTTATATAGGAGAAAGTATGTACGAGGCTATTAGATGATGTTTGGAATTGATTTAGAATTCATTCTTTTCAGATGGTTGAAATTTATTTGAAGTCAATAAATATGTATTATGATAAATTCAATAAACATACCAAGTAAAGTATCTTAAGAATAGGAATATATAAGAAATTTTATTTAATTAGTAGATGTCTGATGAAATAAAAATGTAAAATACCATGTTTGTTTCCCTTCTTGTATTTTTTTTGGATACACACATCATATTCTAGATGTTTGTATAATGATTTGAATCCATATATTATAATTCATCTATGAGGTTGAATTTTTAATTGAAATTTTATATATGGATTTCACACACACATTGAATGTAAAAGGTAATTATATGGTAAATTATATTTTTTTCTGAAGAAACATGACCGTATTATAAGATAAATAAGTCATGAGAACACTATATAAGTTATTTTACCAATGTTTAGTGTGTATATTGATTTACACGGTAAAATTATTAGAATCCATAATTAAGTATCATGAAAAATAGAATTAAATGAGATATATACATATATAATGGAGACTGTAATATAGCGAGTCATGTGGAATGATATTTATAGATAAAACAAATTGATCAAAAACATATCATTATTCTTATGGAAATAAATATAATTCCTTTTGGAAGAGAATTATGCGAGATAAGTTTAGTTCCAATACATAGTATGTAATACTTCATTATAATGTATACATGGAAATATCAAGGAAAATAAAATTTAAATATTTCATAGAGAATTACAATTATAAAGAATAAAATTGTATTTTCAAAGTCCGAAAAATAAATGAATTGAATCAAAAACAAAACTTGTTGTATTTTTTAAATAACTTTTTGCTAAAATATTAGGATTTCTAATTGATCATGAAAGGAAAAATAATCAAGGTATTTTTTCTATAATTTAATATAAAAACAATACCTAAGTATGATTCAGTGAATAAAAATAACACCAAATGATGTAAGAGAGGATTATGAGAATATGATCCCATATTCTATTACATCCGAGGTAATAAAAAATAGATGGGAATGACAAATAGACATTTTCTTGAATGTTATATGTAAATCATTATCTATTGTATGTGTGGAGGATCATATTATCATCTATGATAAATCATTATATGGTTTCATATGTTCTATTTTTATGTGATATTGTAACTAGTAGGATTTAAAAGTTTTTATAAGTTCATAGTCAAAAAGTTCATGATTTCAGTTTTTTATTAGATGGTAATTGTTCACATGGAAAAAACACATTTCACCCGAGATGTAGTAACCATCAAGGTGGTGAACCACAATAAAATCAATATGTGTCAATAAATTTTCTTTTTATATTATTATATTTTGAGAGTTACATAATCATATTAATAGTGGATGGTATTTAAAATTGGTTTAAACACTTCTTTACTCCCTCTCAATCAGTAACACCCTTTGTGGGATCCGACAGTTGGCATCACAACCTAGGTTTACTCTCTTCTCTCTCAAGTGTTAGATATGAATAAACATAATTATTTAATATTATAAGAATAAAAAAATTATAGAAAAGGGTATGAATCATGGAATTTGATAATGGTACCACACATTCATTCTTTGGTATGTTATTTTCTTGCTTCAATTAAATTTGGAATCACTTATCTAGATGAAAACATATAATTTTCTCTATCTGGACAAAGAAATATTTAAATGAAGAGAAGTAAATAAATGATTTATTTTATTTTCTACCTGAAATTATTTTTACTATAGTCATTGGATATATAAATATTAATGACATCTTGAATTGAATTCTAGTTATTTTTTTAAAAAAATGGTGAAATAATAAGATATAGAAAAAAATTCTAAACCATCAAGAATATGTAAGAATGTTAGAGGTTGAAATTTATATTGAATTTATTATCATAATAAATCTAATTATGGTAATTATTTTATGTTTTAATGAAATTATTTAATGGTTATATAGTGTGAAATTTAATATTATAATTCCACCTGATAAATATGATTCTAATATTGCATCTTTAAAAGATAGAGAAACTAATAAATTCATTATCAATAAACACCAAAATACACCAATTAACTATGAATTTATTATTGGACCTTTTTTTAAATTAAAAGGTAATGTTGGAAAAATAACAATGTCTTTAAAATCCTCCAATTATTAGAGTATTTAAAAAATTTGGGCAGATTCATATGGAGGATAATAAATAGATGTTTTTAATGAAATTATTTCAAGCATGAAAAGAAGTTTCAAAAGAGGTGTCAGAGTTATGTATATATTTAATTTTCTATTTAAATGTTTTAATGATGGAAATGATGTCTATTTTTATTAAAATTACCTTATTAAATTAGAAATATAAAAGGATGAATTGGAATCATTGAGGAATACTACCAAAAAATATCAACATTATTTTCATCAAAATTGATAGAATATGTTTTCACCTAGTTCCATCAGAAGGAACATTCTATATATTATGAAAGGTTTATCTAATATTGAATGAATTAGTGATGATGAATTTTATTGACATGAATCTCAAAGAGTTATTATTTAGTAATATAAATAAGAAATAAATCAATCATAACATGAATACAATGGTGAGTATACCCCATATGAATTAGAATGTGATATGGGATATACAATGATACAAGAGACCAAGATGTATTTAAATAGAATCAGATTGATGAGATAAGGAAATTAGTATAATGAGTAGAACTAAAGAGTGAATTTAGTTTTCGTATAAAAAATTAATCCTTTAAAAAAAATTAATACTCAATGTTTTCATTACAACTTTGAAGTAAATTATTGAAGATATAACATACAACGTCATCTTATGGGAAAGATAATTTATTAATATAAAGGTAGAATGATGAAACAAATATGTGGTATAAAAAAATTAAAAAAATTAAAATATTTTTGGATTATGAGAAGAATTTTTTATGTAAAAAAATAGATATTGTTTGCATGATTTTATATATTAATAGGAAAAAATTGATTATTCTTATTATGAACTAGAATTCCACCTCTAATAATAATAGAATGATATATTTCAACTTGAAAAAAAAATCTATAAATAAATACTCAAACTTGATCTAATGGGTTAATAAATATACATAAAAATATAAACTTGATCTGTTTCAAATATTCAAGGATGAATTCCATAGAAATACATTGAGAAATCTACTCATTTAGGGGTTAAAATTGATCATGAAATAAACTCATTAAATAGAACATTTTTTTCATAGAGAAGTGTTTTTTTTAGATACTATAAGTTATGAGGAATATTTTCCCCTAGATATTATAACATCTTATAAAAATAAACTCTTCTGAGACTAAAAAGTGAGAAAAATCAATGGGTAATGAAAAAACACACGCACTAAACCAAGGCATAAAATTTTTAAAATGAATTTTTAAATGAGGAACAATATTGAATTATTATAGGAAGACTATGTAACATGTGATTAAAAAGGGTAAACCTTCAATATAGGTGCTTCATTAATCCCATCTCAGGTGAATATATGTCATAATTTCTATAATAACCAAAATCTAAGAACATTTTGCAAAATAAAAATGTTTTTATAGTTTAATTTAATGCATGTAATTATAAAATTCAATGAAATAGGGATAATAAAATTTTTTCTCTTATAGAAGGTGATCTAAAAAATAAAAAAATGTTAGAAAAATATGAATGAGGGGTTGTAACATTTGTTAGTGATATTTCACTTATGGTAAAAGTTATTAGGATAATAAATATTTATAAAAACAAAATCAATCTAGATATTGTGTTTTTTTGTTAATGTAATAGCACTCTAGTGGTTGAGGGTGCCAAAAAATAGTGAAATTATTAATATGGCCATGTTTTGTAAAAATGGATGCATAGAAAATTAAATTAAATAATGGGGTTTTGATTAAAATGGGAATAAGAACCCCGATAGGTTTGTTACAAATTCAGGGAGAAAAGGAAAGGTGTTACTTATGAAAATAATAAAAAAATAATTTATAGTGCATAAGTCATGGTCACCATGTATAAATGAATATGAAGATATTTTTCTAAGAGGATACTATATGGAATATTGGATTACTAAAATAATACACCATGACTATTTATCAAATATATTGAAAGAGGAAATTGGGAATAAAGATAAATAATGGAGTATAAATTCAATCTTTCATTCTTATTTAATGGATTTACTATGATTTATGTGGTAATATGACTAAGAAGTAGAGAAATAGATAAATTTATTTCATTGCATTAATGTATGATTTCAAATTTATGAAATATTTCATGATCAGTTTACATAATTCACATGACTTAGATATATTAAATTATTTTAGAAGACTTACAAGGAAACATAAATTCCTATGCATATAGATGATTCGATCAGAAATTGACAGTGAGTACGAAAACATATTTTTCAAAATGTATATTAAATAATTATATCATATGTCAAAATATATCTCCATATAAACCAAAACAAAATGGAGTGGCTAAAATTAATGACATAATTCAAAGTTGAATGGATAAAACTATAGTGTAAGAACATGAAAAGTTATGGTATTAGTTTTTTGTGGACATAAAAACTATTAAAATAATTTATAATAGATTATTTATGACAAAAATTCATACATAACTAACAATGATTTTTGGTTTAAAATGAAACCAAATTATAATCGTGTTATGGTCCTTAGATGTCTATGGTGGACGAGAAAAATGATAGAAGTGGAGGAATGTTTGATGATCAGGCTGAAGATAGAATCACTCTTTAGTATACACTAGATAGAAAATATTATTTGAGTTAAATTAATAATTTTGAAATAATATTTATAGTTATGATGTAACAATGTTTGGAATGATGAATAAAAAAGGGAGACAACTATATTGAATGATGAGTTTTATTTTTTTAGATCATAAAATGTTGAAGTAAATATGAAAATCACATGGGTTTTGGGAGTGGATGTGAATTATAAAATTTATATTGACGAAGATGTACAATTAATTTATAAAAGGAAAAATGAAAGGATAATAGAACAAAATTATTCTATGGACATCTTATAGGTCCCTAATCAATTAGTGAAGACAAGAATGAAGATCATGAAAACAAGTCACAATTGTCTTTTATTATAATGCAAACAGATAACAATAGAAGAAGATTTAATACATAATGAATAGATTTAGGGTCTTAATGATGAACTAAAATGTATTGACACAAAATTGGGTCCTTGAAATAATAATGATGATAATTATTATATTTATTAAAATAATTTTGTTGTTTTATGTATGTGATAGTGAAAAATATAAGGGGTTTTGATTCATGAAACTTTTTATCTAGTGTCTATACATGGGTCCATCTATATATTCCTTGACACATAGGCTAAAAAATATCATGTTATTCCAAATGGATATAAATCAACTTTTTTTAATGGTGATATTGATGTCGAAGGACATAAGGAATATCCAAAAAATTATATACTTGATTTAGATAGATGTATTGTATGAAAGCTAAGGAAATATGTCCACAGACTAAATCTCTCTTGAATTAAATGGTATTTTAGACATGATTAGTATCTTATAGGATTTAATTTTCATAAATGTTTGGAATATGGAAAAATATAGATAATGAATATGTACACCACACCACATTTTGTGATTATGTATGTTGACGGTATAATTTTTTTATTGTAATGATGGAATCATGCAATAATTTTTCTTAAGACACATGAAATAATGGTTTTAGATTTTAATTCAATGTTAAATAAGGTTTCTATCAGTATTAAAAATTTACCATGTGTATGTTTCATTTTTTTGTTTCATAAGAAAAATATGTTAAGTAAAACATGAGTAATTTTGACATGAATGATGATAGAGGGGTGTCCACAACAATTCGCGTGGCTATAAATATAGGAAATTAATTTATCTGATTAATTCTATTGGGACGTTGTTAAGAGTCACGATGTAAGGAATCATGTACTCAACTACCAGTATAATTTTTATCTATTATCATAAATAACACTGGTTTCAAATAAAATACGAAGGAATAGAATTTTGTAGTAGAAAATAAGATATTGAGATATATTTTTAACACATTGAATTATGGGTTGATTTATAAATAGCTATGTGAGATAGATCTGAGAAGAATTATTAATATAGAAAGTGTATAAGAAAACAAAGGTAGAAAATATATATCTAGTGGATTATTTATATTTGTAATATATTTTTAAATTAAATACATGAATTGAAACCTATATTAAACTAATATATATATATAATTTGAGTATGTGTCTATAACACATTGAGTTAATTTAATGATACGATTAAGAAAAGTCTAAAAGACATAAATGGTGACGATGTTCATCCTCTAATTGTTAGCCGTAAAAAAATATCCATTAAGTTTTCCATGAATACAGTACATCACAACCACTGAAAAATAGATTAAGTATCATTTTCTAAAAGATAAAATTGAAGAGAATTTTTTGATAATTGTTTTTCCAATTTCAAATAAATGTTTGAAGATATTCATATACAAATTCTCATAGTAGAACAATTATAGAATATTAGGATGCAAAATGGAGTTCATCCCACTTTGTAATAATGATGTGTTTCTTTTTATATTCTTTATACTATAATTTCTCATACATATTCTTGAAGATATTCATTTTGTTGGGGGTATTATTGTTTCCAATGGATATTTTATTTATTTATTTAATTAGTGGTGCAGTAAATAACCATAAAAACATCAATTTCGGTTTTTCTAATATAGAAATGGCTAATTTGATATATTTTATAGAAAAAATTAATGATGGATTGAAACAAAAAAAATATCAACAATGTGATTCTCATATAGATAATGCAATGGTTGATTCAAGATTTCATTGTTAATAGATGATCGAGTTTATCCCTAATTGTGAAAATGTTTGTTTTTTTATTTAAGAATGATGATAAATGGTTGGAATTTACAAAAAAAATGAGATTTTTGAACCCTAAAGGATGATTTTATATATTTTTTAAATACATATTTATGTTTTAATATTGATGAACTAATTTTATTTTAGTGATATGGTCTAGTGATGAATAAGTGAAATATATAAAAAATTATAGATTTTTTATGTTTCCATGAATATGAATAAATTATATGAGTTATAAATGCCTCATCAATTTTTTAATCTCGTTGAATATTATGAATATATGTCATTATGTCCTATTTAATGATGTTACCAATTCATTAATAAGTAAAAGAATTTTTTTGTGATTATTATAATTTTTTTGTGGTCAATTTGTATATACGATATTGTAATAAAAATATTATATGTTGAAAATAACTTATAAATAGGTTTTTGTAAAAAAGTATATCTAAAAAAAATATATATTAATAAATAACAAATGAAACAAATCAAATGTGTTTATCTTCTCAAATGACCTTTTTGGTACCCCATTTGATATTTGATAAGTAATTAAATTCATTTAAACTTGTGTATGATAACTCATCTATGTGGTGGAAGGTTGAAAGAACATTGATAAATAGATTTATCTTACATACTGAATGTTTAATGAGTTCATAAGATAATTTATATTACACAAGTATTATACATCAGAGGATTTTAATAAAATTAATTTAAAAAATAATGGCTATGCAATGTAACAAATATGGAGTGTGTGAAATAATATATATGGTGATATGATGAGAACCTTGAATTGAGAAATAACCAAAAAATAATTAAATAGGATATATTTATATTTCATGTTAATTGGAATCTAATGATGAATGCGACATTTTCTTCAAATGATAAATTTCATGATCAATAAAATGATCATGATTAATTCAACATTCAAATGAATTACAGCTAGAGGATAACATAGGGGGTTGAGTTTAATTAAATACTACATTATGTTATTCCATATCATCATGTCCAAGTGGAAATCCCATGAAAATTAAAATTCATGTATATACTGGATAATTTACTTTTAGAGAAACCCATGATCATTCAAATAACAAGACCCTCTAAGACACAATAAGTTGGCCAAAAACTTTGGATGTTTTAAAAGAACATTAGACAAAAAGATTATGATTTTGAATGAGTCCAACCCAACCATCATACATCAAGTGAGGTTTTCTATAATAGGATATAGAAAATAAAATTTATGAATAATTTTCTAAATGTAAATAAATTGAAATAGACAAACAAATGATATTTAAATGTTGATCCCATATACATATGTTTCAAAGTTAAAAAGAGTAATTGATATCAATGATAGAAAAATATTGCAAAGGGAAGAGATGTGTGATTATCTAGATTCTATGTAGAGGTTTCTATTCTTTTATGTGATCACTATTCATTAGGGGAATCTATTCACCATTGATTAAATATGGTAACTTTTTGGAGATAATAAATTTTATGTGTTCATGAACATACCCTTGTTGAATTTTCTTTTAAAAATAAGGAGGGTAATGTTTATAAAGTATAGAAACCACATGTCATCTAAGACGTAGTCATCATCAAAGAGGTTTACCACATCAAAAAAGATGATGTTTCATTGTATTATATTCATTATATTGTATCTTTAGATATTTTCTAATTAATAATAAGAGAATAATATATTTAAAATTGGTATACACACTAATTCACCAACTCTATGATTGTGTATCACTCTTTATGTAATCAAATAATTATTATACCTGTACTTTTTTAATATTATTGTATGCATGTTGATTATTATAGTGTCCATTCATATAGAGATATGTGGCATCATTATATTCTTATACCTTTTTATGTAGAATTTTTTGTAAGGGTTTTTACTTATAGAACACTGAAATATAATTAATAATTCTACATTTTTTGGTAGAATGAATCCATCATGTATTTCAATGACCATACTGACAAAATATTTCCTTAAATAGTATTATCAGACCCATTTTCCATATCTCCATCCCCTAAGTGTCATGGAGAACTCATAAGGTGGTTCATCCTTTGTCACATACTATTTCAAAAAAGTCATAAACTCTCAGATTTGGTTCCATAAAAAAATGTACCATTCATTCATCAATACTAACATTATATTCCCAAATATTACTACCATGTATTAACATTACATAAATAAAACATAAGATAATTTACAATCACATTATGAAAAAAATAGTTTCCCTTCCATAGTGTCCTAGAAAAGTTCACTTAGTTCTAAAATATGTTTCATAAGGAAAGGCCACAAATTTGAGTAAGATGGTATTCGTAATAAAGATTAACAATTAGTGAAATATTTTATAACATTACAATGTAAGGACTAATGTGGAAAGGATATAAAATATACATGAAATCATCATCAACTATTACTAAGGGAATGATATTTTCATTATAATTAATAAAATATGGATAAAAATAGTCATTGAATGTGTACTAATGGAGTGAACAATTTTTTCCATAAAAAAATTATATCAAGGCCGAGAACAATGAAACTATACTAATATGGGGAAAATTAGTTTTAATAGAGATAATTTTATTATCCTAATAATCAATGAAAATTGGAATTGTCTTTTTTTCATATTATAAAAAATAAATAGGATTACCCCATGGTGACACACTCATGCCTATGAATACTTTTTATATATTCTCATAGAGTTACTCTATATTTTAATTCCAATCAATAGGGTTGTTATATATAGATTCATTTTAATTGGTGTAGATATAGGTATGAGCTCATTTTAAAACAAGGCATCGCCATTTGATAACTGACTAGGAAATTCATTATGAAATAAACAAGAATATTCATGAATTTTAAGAACACAATAAATGTTGTGTTTCTCTATAAACATTAGTGATAAATATCCATCATGTGAATATATTAAGATCAACACAATGGAAGTAATTATCAATGGTTGTTATTTTTCATATTTATAGAAATGGATTATCATATATTGATTTCAGATGCATAATGTTATTTCTTTATTCTAAAAATTAAATTAATATATTTGTAGATAGATAATGAATTAAAAAATCACATAAAATACAACTAATAGAGTAATAATAATATTTTCATAGGGAACATTCCTATAAAAATTTCTATGATACAACTATATATGGGGTAGAGGATACATTTTCCATAATTTTCAACATCCACTTTATAAAGTGTAATTTAAAAAAACCATCCATCACCCATTGGACAGAGAGTTGTACCTTGTATTCATACATTTATTTTTAATTTTTAATTCTACGTGAAATTGATAAATTGTACTGTGGTTGGTGCATTTAGTTGACCATTCCCTCTATATATTTCATTAGATGACTTCTTTGTGTCACTTCAAAATTACATTGTTTGATGACATTCTTTTTCTACACTTAAAATAATTACCAAATAACATAACAAAATTTCCACTAATATTCCTTGAAAAATATTTACTTAAATGAATATTAAAATTCATTTCTCTATAAGTATTATTATTATAATTTTCTTAAAAATAATTATATATCTTCTTTCCCAATAAATCATGAGAATAATAGTATTCTAAAAAACCATTTTTTGAATGAGATATCGTCAAGTGATTTACAATATGAAATCAACGACTATTATAATGGATAAATTTCAGTGACATAGATTTAATACACTAATGAATTGATCATTTTTTCAGATTCAATGGCAAAACATGAATCCATCCTGAACAATTTGGTAAAATTTTCCTCGTAGGTAGTAACTGATTTATCAGCAATTTACTTTAATTTATGGAAATTCATTATCATTTTGATATTTATCTTTTTACCAAATTACATTATAAATATTAACTTATTAAATTGATTTATTATCATGGATTCAATATCCTCATCTATTCTCATATTTTTTATAAGGGTCCACCATTGATCAGCATCAAATTCAATATGATAGAGATCCAAAATAAAAATTACATAGTTTGAGCAGTGGAGAATAGAGAATATGTTTTCTATTTCCATGAATTATTTCTTAATAATATGGGTATCAAAGTAAACATTGATGTAATTAGACACTTTTATATAAGAGACTTAATTCTCAGATGTTCCTTCCTTTTTCTATTTGGTAGTTCATTATGATTCATGTTACCACTTATAGAGTGAGAGACATTAGTGAAAATAACTACAAGATTTCATATACTAACCCATATTTCATATGAGGATAGTAATTTAAAAGGGTGTGGAATTCTTTATTATCATGGTTCACAATTGATCCATCAAATGACTAAAACAAAAAAACATTTTTGGAGCATCATGAATCTGTAATCAATTTGATAAATCGTATAAATATTAAAATAATTACAATTATTTCCTAAATTATTGTACATTATTATCAAATTATGATACCTTTGGTTAATCTTATATCACATTCCATTCATCATTGTATTTCATATAATCTATCATCTCATTCATAAAAATAATCCATAAATATAATATAAATTAACTAAATAATATGCCTTAAGAAATAATTATAGGTATATGGTTATTCCTTTATTTCATGTACCTAATGAAAATAATGTTAATAATTAGCAAGATTTTTCTTGTTAATTAACAAAAATATGACATATTCCAAGGATAAAATCCAATTTCATATATGAGGATAGAGATTTAATTTCTATGAAACCAGAAAATATATATCTTGCCCATTTTTATGATTTTAATCTATATATAAATACATCTATTGGGTTTTCCCAAATTTTTTGTAAATATAATATCAAGAATTAACTATTACCCACTCTAATTCCAACTGAGGTTACCCCATTATTTCTTATATAAATATTACATCATTTTAAATAAATATTCATTACAACTCATAATAATACACACCCAATGACCATGAAGTTATACTTTCTTTGTTGTCTATATACATAACAACATGATGCCAATAAATATCTTCAAAATATATATGTATATCATTCTCACGTAGAATCTTCTTATACATAAACTATTTAAAACAATTATTCATAATATGAGTAAATGATAATATATTAAAGGGAGCGATCATATGTTTTTTAATGGTAATCACAGAAGATTACATAAATAATAATATGTTATAATATGATAAGAATAGAAGTATGATAAAATTTTACAAACTTGTGGATGCCATACCTAACCAACCATATATCATTAATCAAGATTTATGTCATATGGATTTTTATTTATAAAATACATAATTCATAAGTATTTAGAGTCATTAATAATAAATCATGGTCTATTATAACATATCATAAGCATAAGACAAAATTTTATATCACACACATAAGTATAGATAATCATTTTCTTAGTCAAGTATCACTACTAAGACTGTCATTATGGATAATACCCATAAAAATTATGTTTACTACTCATTTTAATTCATATTATCTCACAATATATCAATTTCCATCCAATGAATTAGAGGGATATATAATTGTCATCCAACCCATCACATAAATAAACCCATTCACACCTTTACCATAATATCATAAAAACTATAGTCATATATTAAACTAAGGAAATGAAGTGGGGTTTATAAATATTTCATCATTATATAATTAGCTCATGGAAAAAATAGGATTCATAGAATAAATCTGAAAACATCATAATCATAGGCCATAAAGGGGAATAAATTTTATGAATTAATTGAATTATATAACTTGAAGAAAATAACAATTCTTAATGTATTTTCAAATATATAAAAACATATACTTAATAAAAGAATTTAACATAGGATTTGAAAATCAACAAAAGTTATCCATGTTTAGTTTAAATGTTTTAAAACAAAAATTTATAGGAAATTTTTAATTTTTAATTATTTTATTTGTAAAACCATTAAAACATTTAAATTATTCTCCATTATGAAGGAATAACATGATGGTGTGAGAATATGTTAATGGATTATATGTAAAAAGATAGTATTCTTTTCACAATTTTGTAAAGAAACTCAAAAGTGAAAGATATAAATATATTTTAAAAATATTAAATTTAATAATTTTTAATGAAATTATATGTAATTGAGAATTTTACTTAAAAAACATTTAATTATAGACAATAACTTCATTATAATATTTTTATAATCCTGGATATGGATAATATGTACTCGTGACAGAAAATAATTATGGATTTCCAAAAAAATATCGATCATTATAAGGGCTAGAGAGAAAAAAATTATGTAAAAAATACATATAAATAAATATAGTATAATAAAATTAATGGGTTTCAAAATATATGAATCATATATTTTCCCTCAATTAAAATTTTAAATAATCAATGCTGAAATGAAATGTGATTGTAACATAAACCCCAACAATAAATCCCTTCTTACTACATTGATGTTCAACCCTTTTATATAATAAATATATATATAATATAAATGTATTATAGAATGATATCCATTTATATATTATCATATATCATTAAATTTATATTTAAAATTACCTTATAATTTAATAATATTCAATAAAATCATTATTTGGGTAAAAACTGGTACATTTTCAATTCGAGATTAGGTTTGATAGTTATTTTAATTATAAAATTCTCTTGTTTCATTATATGTAGAGTATAAATATTGTAATAAATATCATATATATTCATTAAATTTAATTTCATAACCATCCTTATATAGTTGGGATGAAAAATGAATTACACCACTTTATTGAGATTTAATCCTTAAGCAACTATAAATTAAGTTTCTATTTTTCGAAGGATAGAACCAAGAATGGTAAATAATATTTAAATATAGAAAACCCATAAACATGTCATAAATACCATATTTAGTCATTAAATTATTTGATATAACAATCCATTATACCAATTGATGATTAATGGAACATGTCACATCATTGAAATAGTAGTCCACACCTACATAAGAGCAATGTTTTCATTTCCATAAAATGTAAAAAAGTGATAAAATAGGATTTTATGATAAAAAATAAAATTATTTATATTATAGATAGATATATTACAATAAAATCATGGTTATAATATTATTTAAATAGTTATAATAATAAATAATCATGAGAGAGCCCATTTACTATTAAAATATTTTCTTCAGAAATCCATTTCTGGTTTACATAATAATCATTTTATATTGGTCTATTCGGGAAAAGAAGACCTCTAGTTCATGATGGAAGGGTTGGGAGGGTATGTTTATTAATAATAATCAATTTAAAGGAGTCATGTGGATTTATATATCGAGCAGAGTATCTCCCTTCTATAAGTGACGTGGGTGGGAAAATAGAAAATACTAAAAACATTATTATATAATATATGTCTTATTTTATTAATGTGGCTCCAAATTTTCAAATTTTTTATGATAACATCCCAATGGATTAAATCTAGTAATATAATAAATAAATATTGTGTACTTTTTTGATATTTTAATTGCTATCACTTATGTTAACCCCTATTTTAACCCTTGTAACCTATATAATTTCAATGAAAATATTGTTACCCTGTTAAGATTAAATTATTATAAAAAATAATTCTAAAAATATTTAAAATTTCTTTTATGATATTTCAAAATAAATAATATATTCCACAGTAATCAATTCTATCAATGTTTATAATGAAATATTAATATCTGTGAAAAAAGGTGTAAAAAACAATTTTTAGAGAAAATATATTTCTAAAGAAACACAAATTATTTTATTATAATTCATTGTCTTATAAAAACTAAAAAAATAATATTAATATATTCTAAAATATACATGATATTAATAAAAAAATTAAACCCATATATCATTGGTGAAAAAAATTTCCTACATTCAAAGAAAAACATTATTGATATAAGAACTATTTTCTGAAAAAATAACTATTTAACTTAAAATGAATTTATCTTTACTTATAAACAATTGATAATAAATTAATGAAAACTCATTAAAATTTAATAATTACATAACAATATAATTCATCAAAATCTTCATTCATTATTGATCACGATTAATTATATATATACAAATATAATTATTATAACAAAATTTCTATTTAAAAAATCCTTTACAACAATTAATATTTAATATTGATTAATGATTTACAAGTAATTAATGAATAAATTTTCATTTTTAAAAAATAATATATATTTATTTCATGATTTATTTACATCTATTCACATCCTCCAATCCATCAGCTATGCGATAACAGTTATATATAATAATAATATTTAATTTGTATATAGTGGTATGTTTGAGATCACGGTTTCATATAAAGTAATCTATTGAATCTTATGAAATTTAAAATCCTAAATACATATTCTAAAATTTCAATAAATTTTAATCATGAATTAGAAACATCTATAGAGTATACAATGAAAACGGTTCGATGTATAAAAAATCCCCAATCTCACTAATTGTGTGGAAAACAATTTAGTAGTGGTCACTCCAAAACAATGATCACTCTAATCCAGATTTTTAGTTTATCACACTTCTAACATAGTTTAACTCCATTATAATAAATTTAATACTAGTCAAAAGATATAATTTATATATTTTTTGGTATATTTTCAATATATGCTCATGTAGGTCGCCTCAAGATCAACCAGTAGAAACGTTGTACTTTATATAACGATCCTAGATGTGAGTATCTATTGAATACCATGTGTAGATATTTTGGTCCAAGAAAATAGATAATAAAATCTTAGAGATAATTAATATATAAAAAATATCCAAAATTGTCTTAAAATTTTATGAAAACTAATGATGAAGATAATTCCACACAAGGAATTTCTTTTTTGTCTGTAACTTCTTTGCAAAATCATGAAAATGTAAAAATTATAACATTTGTGATACTCATTAAATTATTATTTTATTTTGTACATGAATCTATTTTAAATTAAATATTATTTCTTGAAATAAATAAATCAGTTCACAATTAAATCCCCCTTTATTTTAGATAATCAATAAAGACCATGTTGGTTATTACATTCCTTTATTGTCAAGATTTTATTAATATTATCTCAACACTCTATCATATCTTCATTTTTTAATCATAATTGAGATCTATTTATATAATCAGAGTTTTTTTAATTTCAAATTCATAAAAAATTACCAAAAAACATCAATATTCTTCTACCTTTACCTGAAAAATATGTCTTCCAAGATTTACTATTATCCCTTGAATATATATTTAAAATATTAAAACTCTAGAAATAACTCCTTTTATATTATAAATTATTCCACATAATCATCCATATTAGAAATAAATAATTTTTCAAAAATTCATGGTCTCAATAATTTTATTGTGTAATAACAAGTTAATTCCACTATTAGTTTTGTTCCACTTCTAGATACCAGCTGATTCGTCAAATGTGTTTAAAATAGTCATATGAATAATTTTAATTCCCCAATAATGTATCCAAATAACTCTAATATTATAATAATATATATGTTGTGGTTTGATTAAATATCCCATCATTCTAGATCCAACGTTCATTTTAGATTGATTTGTATCTTAATGTTGTTATATTTCACTACCATTTCAGTTACTATTATGAAATAGTAATGCGAGAAGATACCATTCTTAATGACGGGTTTTAATAACAATTAGATGAATAAACCACAGTAAAATTATATATAATTCCTTGTTTCATGATTATTTATATATTAAATAGAAGAAACAATCTTTGAATAAAGAGAGTAGATCTTTCCTATTAAAATTAGAAATTATTTTAGTAATATTAATATACACACATTAAATTTTATTTCATTTGTATATATGTTTATCCTTCAACGTTAAATTGATTTTTAAAAACATTTTACTATGAGGGACCAATACTTGACCCCTCTAGAGATAATCCACACATGATCCTAGAATTAATAACATCGCCAATGGATCATTGTGTTCTAAAATATAGTTACTAAATGAATGGTTTCATTCATTTTTATTATTATACAACCCCTAATGTTAAGGGATTTTTAAAATCATCATATCTTGATTCGGAGAGGGAGGGGTGGTTGTTGATTAACATTATATTGAGAGGAACCATAGTGATATTATTCATTGTGATAATTCAATAAGTGCTTAATAATTTTTGAGAAAAAAAGGATTCTACCCTTTTAGTTAACACTAGAAAATTACATGGGATATGAATATATAGTAAACTGGTTAATATAATAATAATAATGCGTATGGATGATATAAAAAATAAACACCATGTATTTCCCACACCATTTATAAAATTATTAATTATAATATTATTATTACATTCTCTACACTAACTACATGAAATTAAATATAATCTCACTATATCAAATAATTCTTATTTTCGTAATAATATTTAATTCTTATACCATTCCCATCATAAATCCCCACTTGTTCCAAAAATCTAACTTCATATTTACCATCCATTAATAAAAAATGTTATCCATTTGATAAATAAATTTATATGTTTTCCTGGTATTGGAAATGTGTGAGTTTTTTAATATTTTCAATATAAATATATATTTTTAAACAATTAATATTATATTTTTACATTGAAAAAAACTAAGATATAAATAAATATTTCATAATAAAATAATTATTAATTACCATGTTAAAAAATACTAATATAATAAAAAATTAACATAAAAAACATAACTGAATAAATTTCACCATTGTTTAAACCATTATATACAATTAGTATTTAACAATGTTAATATGATAAATAATATGTGTGAACCTCAAGGATTATACCTTGATGGAATTCAGTGATATTTCCTATATTCTAATATCAATATCTATGAACTGTTATATTTAGGAAGAGGTTTTAATACATTCAACGAGATTATTTTTACATGTAAAATATTCTATTTTAAAATTTATAAACATTTTAAGTAATTTTTATTAATTAAATTTTTTAATTACATGTATTTTTAATATTTAGGTAAATTGAATCATTATTTCAGTATATTTTTGTTTACTTATGTTTCATATTTTTTCGATAAAAAAATATTGTGACATCCATAGTGTGGCACCTAGACTATCCCTAGACCTCTTAGAGTGGCCATTGGGTCAACCATGTTTACAGTCCCTTTATAAAAAACATAAGTAATATGGGGTACATGTTGTTTATTGTTCATGTTTATAACATCCAGGCACATGGGTCATGCATAGGTTGGGAAATGTCATCTACTAGTATATATGCCCCTGTGTGAAAATTATAAATCTGATTTGATCCAAGGTATCAATCTCAAATATAGAATCATTATCACTTGTTTGATATACAACTAAAACATTTCTAAACCAAACAAATGACAGACATAGTTTATTTTACACTATACATCTGAGGAAAAAACTTAGAAACTATCTTAACTATTTGACTAAATACATGCAAGCTATTTGATAACTCAAGATAAACTTTTTACTCCCACACCACTTTTTATTTTTTTAATATTTATTCATCCTCAATATCTATCCACTCATTTTCTATAACACATGTAAATATAAAAAAACTCCATTTCTTATATCCATGGTTTTGAATCATGTCAATATCGTGTGTTTGTATTGTTTGACCTCGGGATATTATTCTCATATATTCATTTAAGTATCAATAGTAAGATCATACTTTTATTCTCAATGGTCTTCAATCCTTTCAAATTTTTAAAATTTTTAATTATCCATTGATGGTTTCTTGATGATGAAAAAATTAGACTACAACAGTTGGGGTTTCTAATATTTGTTGGACATCAACAATGAGTCATGAGTCACTATTGGAAATGAATCATGAGTCATTTTCACTAATCATTGGATGTATAAGTTAGGTCATGAGTTACTGTAAGACATCAAAATTGATTCAATATTTACCGTTAGAAATCAGTAGTGACTCATGAGTCGCTGTTAGAAATCAATGACGAGTCATTTTTAATCACAAATGGAAATCATTGGGAAGTCATTTTTAACTCACCATTCATCTTCCATGATGTATATTTTTCTTCATCAATTTTTTATTTATTTACCTCTTGAATAAATATATTAATCCAATTTTTTTTCATGATTCACCATTGTAAATCCATTGGAATAACATTTTTTATTACTAATCATGAAGTCTTTAATTACTCAATAGCCTAGAATATGATTTTTGGATGGATCATTATATTATATTTCTTGTTGGTGAAATAGTGGAATCTTCTATGTTTAGCCACCATTGTTCTACCACTTCCCTCTTTTCCAAGTGGTAGAAAAAACAAGCCACAACTATCTTTTTTCAATAGTATTAAAAATAATCCACCATTCTCTATTTTTTGTGGCAGCTATAATTATCCACGATTCTTTGTTTCAATGGTGGATCGTTAACCCCCCTTTTCGATTTATTTCTAAAACTATTATTTAATATTTTAATTAATGTAGTTGGAATAATTCATTTCCAATCTATTTTATTATATTATATTGCTATGAATTTTATATATTGTATAAACAATAATTATATTGCTTATTTATACTTCTTTTCATGTAGTTTAGAAGTCATATGATGCTATGTTTTTTATAAATTTTTCTATCTATATAATCTAAATGACTATATTTTTATTTAAATTTTTAGAATTTTAAATTTTTTATAATTGGTATATTTAAAATATTATTTTTTAATTTTAAAATTTATTTATAAAATATAAATTTATTTTTTCTATGTTATTTATTATAAATTTAACAAAAAATGTAATTCACGTATTATGTTATTACTATTTTCTAAAAATATTCATGCAAAAATTAGATATCGACAAGCTACTAGAGAATTTTTTTTAATTATCTAGGATATATCATTAAGGAATAAAACAAAATATGTATAAATCATTCAATATAATTACATATGATACATCATTGACACATTATTATTACTCTCAATTTTTCATGAACTTTTAGCCTTTTATACTTTGGATGTGATCAAAAAAGGACTTAATTTTAAAAATTATTCCATTCAACTAGTCAGAGATCATTGAGCTTCCAAATCATCAACAATTATGATCATATTCTAATCTCCCTATATTAGTTTTTATTCATTTAATCTTTTTTCATTTTGTTTTTATTTCTTCATGTCTAGTTTATACTTTCCCCATGAATTTTTTTTACTTCATCTGGTTAATCAGCCACCAAAAATTAAGCCAATGTAGTAAATCCTGATCAAATTCCAGGTAGGCGGACTAGTTTAGTGTCATGTAATAGACTAGGTTCTCCCATTGGGGTTTTTAAAAGGTCTTATATGTAAACAATGTTCTCACTCCTTTAAAAGTGATGTTCTTAGTGGGAACTAATATCCTTAATTAGTTTAGAAGGATGAGAAGTTGACTAGGATAATTGTTATAAATACCAAAATATTGGTTTTTGTACATTTTATTTCTACTATAACTCATTCCAAGAAAACAACACTTAAAAATTCTTAATTGTACAAACTTTGATCATTTTTCTCTTTACATTTTTAAATTCACTATTCATCCCCTATAGTCATAATATACATCACTAATAATCCAAAAATGGTACCAAATATAGTAACTTCAATAATGTAAAGTTATCATGTCGGATTATTTATATTACTTATTGTTTTCTATGTTCTATCATGGTATGATAGACTTAATAGTATAAAGAAAAAAAATAAAATATTTCATTCAAGTTGGATGGGGTTAATATCAATGATGGATGGATTACACAACCCCCCCCCCCCACCAATAGTATATCGAAGGTAATATATCTATTGGAATGACATAATGGAACTCTACTAGAAACAAAGGTGTTTGGATCATAGACTATCCAAAAAATTCATATGTACTGCCCAATGATTGTCCAGATACTCAAGTAGTAAATGAAATGGTAAAATATGTTTCAATTTATGAATTTAAAATTAATTTGTACATTTTTATTACTTTAATTATATAAATCTAAGTGTTATCTTGTAATACATTCCATGACATATGGAGGATACAACATGTGATTCATTACAAGACATACAATGATGGCTCAGACCTCTCATGTCCATTCCACTATGGATATATGGTGTTTGAGGTGTTTTGGGAGGTCAACATTCCTTATCCAAAACAATTTTCCTTATTTACTATTATGCGAACAGTTCCTTATGTGAGACTAATTCGAACAGTTCCATCGGTGAGACCGATGTGAACAGTTCCATCTGTGAGACCGATGTGAACAATTCTATTGGTGAGACCAATTTTAAAAATTCCATCAGTATCGGTGATACATTATAAGAACAGTATAATCGGTATATGGGAGACATTCTATGAATAGTAGCATCAATATTAGTTAGTCATTATACGAACATCATCATCGGTATCGGTGGGTCATTCTGGGAACATTTTCATATGTATCAGTGAGTCATTCTCTGAACAGTAACATTGGTATCAGTGAATCATTATGTGAATAGTACCATTGGAATGGGTGAGTCATTCTATGAATAGTACACTCGGTATTGGTGAGTCATTCTGTGAACAATACCATCAATATCGGTGAGTCATTATGTGAAAAATAGCATCCATGTCAGTGAGTCATTCTATGAACAGTGTCATTGGTATCGGTGAGTCATTCTGTGAATAGTACCATTAGTATAGGTGAGTCATTCTATGAACAGTAAAATCAGTATAGGTGATCCATTTTTTGGATAGTACCATCGGTATTGGTGATTCATTATGTGAATAGTGCCATCAGAATGGGTGAGGTACTCTGTGAACAGTGTCTTCGGTATCAGTATGTCATTCCATGAAAGGTATCATCGGTATCAGTGAGTCAATATATGAACAGTACCTTTGGTATCAGTGAGTCATTCTATGAATAGTATCTCCGGTATTGGTGAGTCATTATGTGAACAGTGCCACTTGTATCCTTGATTCATTCCATGACAATGTTTCCAAGATCGGTAGGTGTACAATGTTTCTAAGATCAGGTACAGTATTTCCAGCTTCATACGGTTTCACCCCTTCGAAACATTCATTGATGTAAAGTGCATTCAAGGCCTTTTTAAGGGATTTAATTCCTAATAGAATCCCATAACTATGATATAATTTTTCCTAAGTCTCTAGATTCTTTTACTTGGTCAAATCACGTGGTTTAATGATATCTTCTTTTATTGGAAAATCTAGCCTATCTTAAACATGCTCCATAAACCTTCTAAATGGATGATATATCTTTCTCCCTTATTTTCACTTCTTTTTCCCTGGTGAGAGATTCTCAAATATTTCCTTCTTCCCATAAGAGCAGTGACATCAAACCTTAATCCTTGGATCGTATCCCCTTGATGTTTCTTCCTGCAACACGCGCACCCCATGTTTTGATGTAAGTAGAAAGTGTCGATCCATCATTGATAAAATGTATTATCTAACTCTTTTATAGTGTTTTCTTTGATCCTTTTTACACTATTTTTTCCTTTACATGTTATGGTATGAGTACTATATGCTTCTAATAGAGTTTTCTTGGGGTTTGGTAGGTGTGGTCGTACTGCAACATCATCGGGTGGATGCAGTTGTCACCGGAGGAGGCAATCACGATCTGTTGTGTGGATCGTTATCATATAAAGAATTTCATGAACTACTAGGGTTAGGGGATTTGAGGATTCTCTATTCTTTTGTGTGAAACTGTAGAGTTAGCATGTTTTAACACACTAGATCATAATTTAATAGACATAATAAATATTTGAACCGTATAAATAAATTTATTTCAATCGTATTTTATTGCCTCTTGTTTTTATAGACAGTGTAATATCTATTATTTCTTTTTTTAGATTTTCATTCTTGATAGAAATTGGTAATGAATATAAACTAGTATTAATTGTAAATTTATTATCAAAGATAAAGAAGTATTTAAGTGAATCTGGTTCTTATTGTTCTAATATGATGTCAATCAAATTGATGAAGTAAGAAAGTTTAATCAATTTTTCATAACTTTCTATTTAGGTTGCCCATAGTTGGACCCTGTAAAAAATAAATCGGTTAATTACATATGCATTAAATGACTAGTTGTTTGATAAAAGATAATCTATCGTAGGGTTTTGAGTTACCCTCTTGCTTGATTAAGGAATAAGATCACACTTGATAAGATTTATGTTTTCTTGCTGATTGTGTTGTGATGTGATCCTTGAAAGGTGATGTGATATGTGGGGGTAGGTAGGCCTATTGGTTGTGGTAGCAGTTGATGACTACAGTGGAGAGATGCATCAGTTTATGCATGTTGGTGTCCCAGAGGACATCGGGGATGATGAAACATGTTAGATGTGAATGTTTGAATGCATGTTGAATCTTATTGGTTGTTTATCTTCATTAATTTACAAATTTTTCAAGGAAGTTTATCACTTTAAAATCTTTCCAAAAAGGACAAGGACATGTGGGGTATTACGTGTACTTTCCGTTTTTAGCTTCTCGGGGGAGCATGTTGTTAACCCATGGGGTTGGATCATGTTGTGACACAATACAGAGGTTGAAATTTAATGGAACAGGGGACTATGTGCATGATGCTAGGGAAATATAATGTGGTTTTTTTAATAGACAATTTAATTTTTAAAGAATTAATTAATTTATGGTGAAATTGATACATTTGGAATGATGTAATGTAATACGACTCTTTAAATGGTTGTGTATTATTGGATACCTAGTCTTAGAAGTTGCAGCTGGGAGTCCAAGAGATGTTAGCTCTAGTTTAGTCTAATAATAGCTTATGCCCATAGTGTGGATGTGAGCTATATAATATTTTTGTAATTTTAGTGTTTCTATATGCTACTCCACCCCTTCAAATAGGGAAACTAACACCCTGGGGATTCTGAGCCCTTGGGGGTGTTTTCCACAACATTCTTGTGGGAGGATGGATGGCTGACTATCCCCTTTAGATACACTCTCTTAACTTGGTAGTTACTTGTTCTGGTTGGAAAATTGGCCAGTTTTCACCAAATATGTGTGTATAGGGATGTAATGTCTTATGGTTATTCATACACATATATTTTGGATTCACTTTCATATGGAATATTTTACGTGTAACGTGTATAGGATATGATGGATTGAGGATCCTTACTCAGTGTATGGACTGAAATGGCTTGATGTATAAAATTAGACATATGAAACATGTTATGTGAGCTATGGTGGCTCCCAGAAACTACATGGTTACTTTTCTTATGTGGGCATGGTGGTTTTGTTGCATGAGGTTCATATTGTGGTGCTTCGCCCACGTTTTTTTGGGAAAGCCTTTTTGGAGATAGATTCCTTGGATGTGTGACATTCATGCAATGTGAAAAACCAGTGGGGATGTAGTATTAGGGTACCCCTGATATTTTTTATTATATTACATACTCTTGTATGAGATACTAGGTGACAGTATCCATGGTGAGGCTGGGAACATAGTATACCCATTTAGGTGATGAGTTAGTTTCACTTGTTGTTCACTATGATGTAGCATCCTTTCATTACTATTACACGAGAGGCTCTGGGGAGGATCCTACTAAGTATACTTTTATACACAAACTATGTATATATAAGCTATTTTTTAGGTCACTTGGAGTAGGTCGAGATCAGGCTGGTTACTACTAGAATGGGGTTATAGGAGCTGTTCGGGCTTCATGTCCACTGTTGTTTTTACTTTCTTTTGGTTACTTGTTGTTTTATACTTTCAGTTGTTATAGTTTTTCATGACAATACATATATGTACATGGGTTTTATTTTATATTTCTATCTGTGTTGGAGTTGGTTTGTGTTTGTATTATCTCTTTCTTCTGAATGTGTTCTCTTAGAGGGTAAGGCCTCTCATTATTGTGTTTACTATGCCCTCAGTGGTAGTCGCCAAATCGGGGCCTACTAGAGGTGGGACTCAGGGGTCATTATTCACATCTCATATTTTCATCCCAAGAGGGGTACACCTTGTGGGGAGGGGGTTATGACAGAGTGGTATCAGAGTTCGGTTTGTGTGATAGGATAGAGTTTGGTGTTCGGTACAGCTGAGGTTTCATGGGTTGGTAGGGAAACAGTGTTAATCATGTTTATCATGTGATGTAAACACAGGGGACTGGCTGAGTCAGGCATTTAGGTACCCCTATGATCTGATGCACGAACCTTTAATATTACAGTGGCTACTAAATTAGGTGATACGACTTCCATATAAGAGACCAAGAAAAAGATCATGAATTATTATTCTTTGTGCATGTGTTTAAATGGGTATACCTTGGGATAGGTTTACCTAAAATTAATAAAGGGAAAAATTTAATTATTTAATGTTCTGTCTTCCATATTCTAGGTTTAGGATCTCTGACTATTTTTTATTTTGTAGTTATGGAATCTGGTTGACGTACTCCTCAGGTTCATACAAAATAAGTCCAACTTGTTATGCCAGCAGATCACCACATGGTAGATTTCGACGACAATGACACATGGTGGAGGACACCATTAGAGTTTCAGCGCTATAGTCATTCGAAGTATGAGGGCACCATTTCATATATAGTCACATAATACTAGTTATAAGAGGTTCAGATAGCCTTCTATTTGATTCCTAATCGGAAGGAGCACTAGGTGTATTTAGTTGAGATGATGATTCATGGATGAGTGAGGAAGTTTTGGATCATGTTCCTCAGTGATCACAAGGACTCGGAGAACTCATTTGAGGAATTTTGGGACAATTATAGAGTCGAGTTTCTTTATTTGACCATGAAGGTGTACAATCACCAGGATATTCTTACCTTTCGACAGGGGTGATCCTATGTGGGAGTGTTTGGAAACCCTTTCTGGAATAATTTATGATATGCATCTGACTAGTTGCCATACGAGGAGGCCAGGACGAGGAATTTTGAGGAGGTTTTGCATCCAGAGATCCAGTGTCAGGTCACCCTGTTTATGATAAAGATATATATTGAGGTGCTGGAAAGGGAAGAGGTCACCAAGGGGACATCAGACAGAACCAGATCATCATGATAGGGGATTCATCATGATTTCTCTTGAAGCGAAGGTGTGGTCCTATGTTTTGAGGTTTCAGTGAAGAAGAGTTTTCGTTCGGTCGGGGTTAGGTCCCAGCCATCAGCATCTCGTTTCTCTAAGGGAAGCAACTCTCATACCTTTACCAATAGATCAGGAACCAGTTTTTCTTCTGATAGATGAGGTCATCAGCAGTAAGAGTGACCAAACATTCATTGAATTCATTGTGCAACAGGTGTTCCGCTCCAGGTTCCTCCACTGAGGAAGTTCCAGCTAAGGAAGCAGCAACATGTTACACTAGCTTTAGATCAGCAGAGAGTTGATGGCATAGGCAGAGGAATGACCCGTAATTCTCCCTATCCATAGAGGGTAGAGCGCAGACATTGTGGTGGTTTTCATTAGGGTTAGAGAGGTCGGGGGAGGAGTTCATGGTCAGCTTCATTATTTAGTGTTTCCATTAATAGGCGAGCCAGATGTCGTTTGATGTACCATTTTTTTTCCTACATGGGTATATGCCTTTTTTGATTCAGGAGAGATAAAATACTTCATTTTAGCTACCCTTTTCTATTCTTTGGGACTTGAGGTAAAGAGGCTTCCAGTTCCCTTGGCATTGACAATGCCAGTTGGAGGTCAAGCTAACTTGTATGAATTATGTAAGGACTATGAGATACTTTTGGGGAAGCACCACTCATAGGGACATTTCCTATATGTATGGATACAACCATATGATTTCATCCTCATCATGGATTGGATGTATTTGGTGGAGGCTACAATGTATTTCTTTAAGAGGTAGGGGTGTTCTTTGATGCAGATGGTGAGCCAGTGGTGTTTGTTGGTGAGTGAGACACTCGGATGTGTCAGAGGTGTGTTTCGTCCTTATCATCTATGATGGATGAGATGATGCTGAGTTGTTTAGAGGTTCAGTAGTTGGTGTTTCCTGGGGTCATATAAGAGTACCCTTGTGTCATTCCAGAAGAGGTTGTAGCATTACCCCGATGATGAGAGATCGAGATTGGGATCAATCTACAACATGGATTATCTCCTATATCTATATCTTCTTATAAGATGACCCCTTAGAATTTACGACAGCTACGTATACAACTTGATGGTCTGTTACAATGCGGTTTTTTTCAGACGAGTGTGTCATTGTGGGGTGCACTGGTTTTGTTCGTGAAGAAGGTAGAAGGCCATTTGCGGTTGTGTATCGATTATCGTCACATAAAAAAAGTGACAATGAAGTATCTATATCTACTTCCACATATTGATGATTTATTCTATCAAATGAATGGTGAAATATGGTTCTCAACGATTGACTTGCTATCAAGATATCATCACATGAATTTAAATGATGAAGATTTCTCGAAGACTTCTTTCCATTATCATCATGGGAATTAAGAGTTCGTTTTAATGTTATTTGGTTTAACAAATTATCAAGATTTGTTCTTGGTATTTATGAAGGATATGTTCTGTGAGTTCTTGGATAGAATTGTGGTGGTTTTCATTGATCAAATCCTCGTGTACTCCACGTCTGAGGAGGAGCATGGAGAGAATCTACACTCCATTATGGGAGTTCTTCGTCAACATCATATGTTTGGGAAGTTTTTGAAGTGTGTGATTCGGGCTTGAGAAGTCTGTTTCTTGGGGAATTTTGGTCCCAATAAGGAGTAGCTATGGATCCATTAAATAGAGAAGCAGTTGTGTCTTGGGAATCTGCAAAGACAATGGTAGATGTGTGACGTTTCCTTGTTCTTACAGGATAATACAAGAGGTTCGTAGCCGATTTCTCCCGGTTTGCAACTCCTCTTATAGCATTGAATAGAAAGGATCAATAATTCAAGTGGACTAATAAGGATCATGAAGCTTTTGAGTATCTAAAATAGAAGTTTTTATGTTCTCCAATTCATTGTCTTCTAGTGGAGGGTCTTCTGTTTGATGTTTTCTATGATGCATCACATCTGGGGTTAGGCTATTTTATGATGCATCAAAGATCATATTTTCTTATGGGTCTTGAAATTTGTGTCCCCATGAAAGTAACTATTCCCCCCATGATCTTGAGTAGTCATCAATGGTGTTTTCTCTGAATTTGTAGAGACATTACCTAATTAGAGAGCGCTTTGTGGTTTTCATCGATCATAAGAACCTCAAGTATGTTTTCTCCCATATAGACATGAACATGCAGTAGCGTTGGTCGATGGAGTTCTTATAGGAATACAACATCAAAATATGGTATACCCCAGGAATGGGGAATGTTGTATGTGACGCACTGAGAAGGAAATCATATAGTGTTGCAGTGCATTAATCTGGTTATTCCTGGAGAGTAATGGAAGAAATTTCAGCATTACATCTCGATATGGGATAAGTTGAGGGCAGAGGTTGTCTTTTTCAGATGATATTTTAGTAATCTATGGTAAAGCATGTGGAAGAGTCCCAGTTGGGGAATTTAGAGGTGGAGGTCTTGAGAGACCAAGTTGTTTGTGGCGAGACCCCAAATGGTTTTTCTAAGGTTGAACACCATTGAGTGTTGTATCATGGAAGGTTATTTGTTCCCTTGTAAATGTGTGATACGGTTATAATAGAGTTAAATAGTTCAACTTTGGCAATGGATCTTGGCGTGACAAAGATGAACAGGTCCTTCAAGAGTTAGTTTTTGTGGCCTGGGATGAAGTGTGTAATTTTGGAGTATGTGTCTCGATGTTTAGTTATCCACAATGTGAAGGTCAAGCACCGTGTCCCTAGTGGTTTTCTCCAGCCATCAGATATTCCTAAATGGGAGAGGGAAGACATATCAGTATAAATTTTTACTACCTCAAGATCATGGAGGACATGATGCTATTTGGGTGGTAGTTGATTATTTAACAAAGTCAGTACACTTCATAGAAATCATGGAATGGATCATAGTGGATTTTTTTCACGGCAGTATCTGGAGGAGGTGGTGAGACTTAATGGATTCCATCGGATGATAATTTCTAATAAAGATCCTCATTTTACCTCTAGGGTGTGGAGATGTATTCAACGTGATTTTGGTTCTCTCATATGCCTTAGCAGTTCATTTCGTCTTCCGACGAACGGTCAGACAGAGCGGATTATCCAGACTCTCGAAGACATGTAGTGTTGTAGTGTCCAGTTTTATGGAGGTTTGTGGAAGAGGAACTTACCCATGGTGGATTTATCTTACAACAACATTTTTCACTCCACCATTAGAATGGAACCATTTGGATCCTTGTATGGATGACCTTTCTGTTCTTTGTTGTGCTGGACTGGGGTTGGAGATTCTGTAATTCTTGGACCGATACTAGTGAAGAATAAAATAGAGATGGTTCAGGTGTTTTGTGTGTGGATCAAGAAAACATGGGATCATTATAAATAAAATGTTGATCAAATATGTAGAACGTTTAATTTTTATGCTGGGGATCACATGTTTCTAATGGTGAATTCCCATCGTGGGTAGTGACAGTTTGGTCAAGGTAGTTTGTTGTCTCACTGATTTTATTGGCCTTTCGAGGTTTTGACTCTTGTTGGAGACATGGAATATCGAGTAGCACTTCCCCTGCAAATGAGATGGATAGATTATGTTTTTCATGTGTCACAGCTCTATCATTGTGTTTATGATGACTCTCATGTCATTGATTGGAGAGAGATTGATGTTAATGATGGATCATCCTTCGTGTAGCTGCATGTGAATATCAAAGATAGTATTGAGAAGGTGTTTCATGAGTGTTCTATTCCCTTGGATTGTGTATTATGGTGAAATAGTGGTGTGGGGGAGAGTAAATGGAAATGTGAGTCACTGATACATGCTTAGTACCCTGAGTTCTTTGATGTTTAACACTTTGCATGAAAAAAATGTTCTCATTGTGGTTGTAGACCTTTCATGTTTATGAGATGGTTTTCTTTGGTTTCTTCTGGTGTCTTTCACTCTTTATAGAGGTCTCTCGATGGGTGGTTGTTCAGACCACATTTTTTATTCTCTTTAGGTATGTTTTGAATTTTTTAGGATGAGAATTTTTTTAGAGGTATCTGATGTGATGGCCCAGAACTCTCTAGTCCATTCCTCTGTGGAAATCTGGTGTTTGAGGTGTTCTGGGAGGTCAACATGACTTATCCCCAAATCTTTTCCAAATTTCCAATTATGTGAAAAGTTCCATCGGAGATACCAATGAGAACAGTTCCATCGGTGAGACCGATGTGAACAGTTTCATCAGTATTAGTGAGTCATCATGTTAACAGTACCATTGGTATCTGTGAGTTAATTTATGAAAAGTAACATTAGTATCAGTGAGACATTCTGTGACCAATGTCATCACTATCGGTCAGTCTTTCTGGGAACAGTGTCATCGGTATCCATGATTAATTCTATGGATAGTACCATTGGTATCAATGAGTCATTCTATGAATAGTACCATTGATATCATTGAGTCATTATGTGAACAGTACCATCGGCATTGCTGAGTCATTCTATGAACAGTACCATCGGTATTGGTGAGTCATTATGTGAACAGTAGCATCGGTATCAGTGATTCATTCTGTGAAAATTATCATTAGTATTAGTGAGTCATTCTATAAACAGTACCATCGGTATTAGTGAGCCATTCTGTAAAAAGTACCATCAGTATCGGTGAGTCATCCATTGTACAGTACCATCCGTATCGGTGAGTCATTATGGGAACTGTTACATCGGTATCAGTGAGTCATTCATTGAACCGCACCATCTGCATCAGTGAGTCATTATGTGAACAATGTCATGCGTATCCATGAGTCATTATGTGAATAATTTCATTAGTATAGGTGAGTCATTCTGTGAACAGTACCATTGGTATCAGTGACTAATTTTATGAACAGTGCCATCAGAATTAGTGAGTCATTCTTTGAATAGTGTTTCCAGGATTTGTAGGTGTACAGAGTTTCCAAAATCATCTACAATGTTTCCAGCTACCTACGTTTCTTCCCCTTTACATTTTCTTTGATGAAAATTGCATGCAAGGCCTTGTTTTGTGGGATTTGAGGCCGAATCAAATCCTATAACTCCGAATTTAATTTTTCATAAGGCTCGGGATGCTTTTACATGGTCAAACTGTGTGGTTTAATGCGGTCCTCTTTTAATGGAATATCCAGTGTATCTTAAACATGCTTTGTAAATCCTATAAGATATCTTCCACCCTTGTTTTACCTTATAGTTACCTAGTTCAAGATTCTCAAACCTTTCCTTCTTCCCATATGAGTGGTGTGACTGAACCTTAATCCTTGGATTTTTTCCCCTTGATGTTTCTTCTTGTTGCATGCGCACCCCCTATTTTGGTGCAAGCAATAAGTGTTGATCCATCATTAATATAAGGTATTTATGATTTATTCGATCCTATTTTTCCATTTTCACCTTGCCATGTTATGGTATGTGATATACATGCCTTTAATGTAGTTTTTTTGGGTTTTGGTTGGTGCGGTCGTACCGCAACATCATTGGGTGGATGCAGTTATCATGGGAGGAGGTGATCATGATGTGTTGTGTGGACCATTATCGTATAAAGAAATTCATTAACCATTTGAGGTTATGGATTCATTACTTCCATATTCTTTTATGTGCAACTATAGATTTAGCGTGTTTCAACCCACTAGATCACAATGGAATTGAAATAATAAAAATTTGACCAGATAAATAAATTGATATCGATAATATGTTATTGCCTCTAGTTTTTATAGATAGTCTGATATATATGCTTTATTTTTTTAGATTTAAATTCTTGTTGGAAAATGGTAAACAAAAGAAAATGGGATTTATTGTAAATTAAGTTTCATAGATAAAGATGCATCTAAATGAATCGGGTTCTTCTTGTTGTAATTTGATGTTGATGAAATTGATTCAATAAGCATGTCTAATCAATTTGTGATAGCTTACTATTTAGGTTTACCATATTTGGAACTTAAAAATAATAAATCTGTTAATTCAATATGCATTAAATGAATGGTTGTTTGATAATAGATAATCCTGCATAGGGTTCTGAGTTACCTTTATTCTTTCTTAAGGGCTAAGAGCCCAGTTGGTATGATGTTTTTTTACTAATTCATTTGTTGTTATATAAAACTAAAAGGTTGTTATGATATGTATGGGTATAGAGAACAAAAAGTTGTGATATAATTTGACATCATGTGTGGCGAGATGCATCTGTTTATGCATGTCGGTGTCAGGGAGGACACTGAGGATGATGAAACAGGTTTGATGGGAATGATTGGATTCTTGCTAATTATTATTGGTTTTTATTATTCTTTACATTCCCCAACAATCAAGGAAGCTAGTCTGATTACCCTTCCCCATAAAGGGACCAAGACGTGTGGGGTATGCCACGTGCTTTCCGTGTTTAGATTCTTGAGGGAGGATGGGTCTACACACTTTCAATTGGTCGAAGAGACTCAAAGGGTAGTTCACGTACTCATTGTGTTTAGAAACTCGTGATTAGTAGCATAGGATGTTTTTCATGAAAGATTGGGAATATGGGAAACTAATTCTGTTAACAAATAATTGAATAAATTATGTTAAACCATGGGGTTGGAGCTTGTGGGGATGTAATGTTGTGGTTGCAATTTAATGGAATAGTGGACCATGGGCTTGATGCTAGTGAAATTTAATTTGGTTACATTAATTGATAATTAATGCTTAAATAATTATTTATTGTAAATTGAAACGGGTAAAAAGGGAATTAAGCAATGTAATAAAACTCTTTGAATGGTTGTGTGCTTATATGATACATAGTCTTAGATGTGGAAGCCTAGAGTCCGAGAGGCATTATCTGCAGTTGAGTCTAAGAATAGATTATTCTTATACTATGGTTGTGAGATATAGTATATTATGTACTTTTATTGTATCTATATGCTACTCCAACTTGTCAGTTAGGGAAAATGGCACCCCGGGGATTCTGATCTCTTGGGGTGTTTCCCCAAATATTTTGGTGGGAGGATGAATGCCTGAATACCCCCTTTTTCCCCACTCTCTTCTCTTGGTAGTTACTTTTTCCAATAAGAACAATGGCTTGTTTTCGCCATATACATGTGTATAGTGATGTAATGGGTTGTGGTTATTTACACACATATGTTCTAGATATAGTTTCCTATGGAGTACTATATGTGTAACATGTTTATTCTGTGATGACTTGAGGATCCTTACATGGTGTATGTGCTGTAATGTCTTCTAGTATAATTTTCTACGTATGATAAATGTTATGCGAGCTGTGGTGGCTCTTGGAAAATACCTATTTACTTTTATTATGTGGACATGGTGGTTTTGTGTCATAAGGTGCATGTTCTAGTGCTTCACCTAGGTTTTTGCTGGCAGGCATATTTGGAAAGAGATGCTTAGGATGTGCGACATTATGGAAAAGTGGAAAACCAGTGGGGAAGTTGTAGTGGGGTACCCAGTATATTATTTATTATATTATATTCCCATGGATGAGATACTTGGTGAGAGTATACATGGTGAGGTTGGGAACATAGTATACCTTTTTAGGTGATGAGTTAGTTTTACTTGTTGTTCACTTTGCTTTAGTAGGCTTTCTCTAGTTTTACATGATAGGCTCTGAGAAGGATCTATATGATTATACTGTTATACTCACCCTATGCATATATAAATTGTTTTCATGTCACTTAGAGCAGTTTGGATATCAGGCTAGTTACTACAAGCACGGGGTTAGAGGATCTGTTTGGGCTTCGTAGTCACTGCCATTTTTACTTTCTTTTGGGTACTTTCAATTATTCACTTTCAGTTGTAGTAGTTTTTCATGACATTACATATGTGTACATGGGATTTCATTTATATTTTGGTCTAAGTTGGAGGTTTTTGGTGTCTGTATTATCTATCTCTTTTTCATGTGTTCTCTTAGAGGGAAATTCCTCCCATTTGTGTGTTTAATATACCCTCAGTGCTAGTCTCCAACCCTATGCTTATATGGGGCGGGACTTAGGGTTCATTATCTCTTTTCTCATTTTTTCAGACCAGTAGGGGTCCACCTTGTGGGGAGAGGTCTTGACACTTATACACTGATGAGAATGAAGCTAGTATGGGTTTGAGTAGTTTTCTATGACTTCGTGATTGGAGATAAATAATCTTTAAACTAGACGGTTCATCAGTTCACAAATATAACAAAGTTCACGAGTACTCTTAGAGAAATCATGGAAAATATATATCTTGTGGAAATAATAATGAAATATCTTCCAAATATATTTCATGCAAAGAAGGTGGAAACCGATGAGAGTAATAATTGTAAGGAGTATACATTAGATGAACTAATAAGCTCTTTAATGTAGTGTGAGTTATATTTGAAGAATACTACTGATGAGGAGTTTACTAAAATAAATTATATTGAATATAAATATATTTTTTTTATACATATTCTTCCACGGATTATGAGTTCCTTGAATGTGACTAGGATATAACTCATTTCTATAAGAAGCCATTCATGTCCATAAAAATAAAGTTTGAAAGAGTCTGTTCAAGAGGATGTGTAGACAAGACTACAAGAATGGTAATACCACCTACAATAATGAAGTATTGGAATAAAAGTGTTATGAGTTCATGAATAATGTTCACAGAAGTACTAACTTCCATAAACACAAACGTCCAATGAAATAAAAACATAAAATAATAATGGAATGACAAGCCTCATTTAGGGGTTGTGACTACTCAGATAATTCTGACTCAAGTGGTGATTCTAGAAGTGAACAATAGAAAATGGAATTTTTCCCTGATGGGTATTCAATGTGAGGTAAATTGTTCTCTCATTATAGATTTATTAAATACTATATATTTTGGTCATAAATTTTTATCACAAAATTAAACTGAAATTGGTTTTGATTCATTCCCTGATTCTGATTCTATAAATTCTAAATTTAAAAATCTACATAATTAAAATAAATAATTATTTAATCATGGGTTTTGTATAATTGAAATGTATAATTACATGAAAATTAATAATGAGAATTTTATTATAAAATATTATGAATTTAAAAGGAAAATTTAATAATTTAAATATATATATTTGTGAGAAAGATAATTCTGAAGAGTAATATAATTCTAAATTTCTAAAACTGAATGTCAGAAATAAAGGAATTAAAAAGATAATACGAGATAATGATAATGATCAAGACAATAGATTTATTTTTTTCGATGATCAAAAAATTAAAAAATGAATGTATAAAATTAAATCAAAAGAATTAAGCTATATAAAAAACAACTTCTCAAAATAAATAAATTGATCGTATTGATTTAAAAACTATTAAAAGGAAGATATTCTTTTAAAAAAGATTGTTAAATATAAGTAATATTTATCTAAATTTATATATTGTAATAACAAATATCCTAATATGACATAATTACTTAATCTAAACACCAATATGAATGGGTTTTTATATATCCTTATGACTCAATGATTAAATAAAAATTCATTTTAAAAAACACAAAAGGAGGCATTTCTATTGTAACCTATTTTAAATTAATAATGAATTTGTAATATTCTAATGAGTTACCACAGATATTTTTGAAATATTTTGTAAATAATAGAAAATAAATTGAAAATGATTTAATATCCTCAAACTAATAAATTATTTAAATCAATTTGGTTTACATATTTTCTGCTACTAATCTAGTTGGACCCGAATTGGAATGGGTACCAAAATTGTTTGTTTGATTCTTTAATTTGACCAAGTCTTACATAGAAGTCTCAGTTACTCATTGTATATAGAAAATGGATTCTCAAATAACATTACATGTGCTATTTCAAAAATCATTTATTTTAATTCATGTGATGGTGGCATAGATAAATTTGGAGACAAATCTAAAGGTATGGTTAATCGTATTAGTGAATTTCTGTTTTATAAAAGAGTTATTATTAAAAAATTATTACATATAAATTGTTTAAAACATAATACTATTAATATATCATAATAATTTGATTATATAATATATTGTATTTTTTAATTTGATAAATTTAATGTTATGGAAATAAATTAGTTATGTCTTCAACGAATTCAAAAGAAAATATATGTACTATTAATTTTTCAAATATCACCAAATAAATAGCTAAGTGTCTGAATTTTATAAAATAATATGAAATAATGTTGAATGGGAGGCATGGGTATGAATATTTTATATTTTATCATAAACTATCAAAGCATAAATTTTTTTTAAACTAACTATGTTACATACAAGTAAGTACGTTATGCATGATTCCTATTTAAATGGTAAGAAACTAAAAGAAAGATCAAAATATAGAGATGATGTTACTACTACATAATGTTTATAATTATTTCATTTTTAATTGTTTTGAAAAATAAAACATTGTATTTTTTGTGGTAAGTGATATGTATTTGTAATTTTTGGTGACTATTACAGATTCTAATGGATTTATTTCTTATCCAATTAAAATGAAACATTATCTAAAATATTTTATTTAAATAATATTACTCAAAATTTATAAAATGATTCAATCATATCTATCAAAAGTGATATTTATGGTGATTTTTTAATTTATAATTTGATATATTTTGTGAATTAATTTTCCATTAACATTATTTCTCATCCCTAAGGACACTAAAATAGAATGTTGTGGTCAATTGAAATAACAAATATATTCTATAAATAGATAATTAAATTATAATAGAATTTAGTGCACATAATACATTTAAAAAGAAGCTGTAAAAATGGATATCCATGTATTAATTATATTTTAAATCATAACATTCCTATATAATACCCCTTTTGAAATTTTCAATGGGTTTAAACCCAAAGTTGGTTAATTCATGGTCTTTGGTTGTAAAGTATTTATCTTAAACAAAAAACATAATTTAATAAAATTTAACTCCAAATTATAAGAAGGTATATTTTCAAAGTATTATAATTATATTAATTATTATAGATATTTCAATAAGAAAAAATTATTTGTTTATGAATATATTCATTTAATGTTTGATGAAAACATTCTTAATAAGACATATTCTTAGAATTTCAAATAAAATTTTGAGGTTAGGGAATCTATCTACGGTAAAATAATAACCATGATAATGATAATGAATCATTTTAAGGGGAGGAGATCTCTTCTCTAACTAATTCTAATGAATGAAATTTTTTTAAAGATCATCCTATTTAACGATTAAATTATAATATAGAATTTGGTATTCAAACCATAGAATCTGTTTTTCTTTACTCTAATAATTTTTATTTTTGTTGCTAACATTATTCCTATGAATATTGAGAATGATTCAATACATTAAAATTTTATTTGTAAAATCCATGATGAGTTAAATATATTATTAAAGAATAAATTGTGGAATTTATATTTTTTCAAAATATAAAGCAGTTATAGAATGTAAATAAATTTTTCATATTAAAAGAGTTTAATTTAGAAAAATAGATAAAAATAAATCATGAATAGTTGCTCATGGTTATTCCTATGAAGAGTAAATTGAATTTGAGGATTATTTTTACACTATTTCATGGATAGAAGAAATTATTATCCTATTATAGTTTTCTATTTTTCATAAGATAATATTACTTCAAATTCATGTAAAAATATCCATTTTAAATTGTATTATTTTACAAAGTCTACGTTACAAAACCCCATGTAATTGAAAATGATAATTTTCAAAATCATTTTTTAACTTAATAAAGCCTTATATTGCTATAATAATGATATAAGAGCATGATATAAACTACTTACACATTTTTTATTAAAAAATGATTTTTCAAAGGTATGGTCGATCAAAATATGTTTATAAAAAGAGTTTTAATTGATATATAGATTGTACGGATATATATTGATGATAAAATATTTGGTTCAACAAATTATTCTATTTGTAATTGGTTTTTGAAACTTATGATAAGAAAATTTGAAATGAGATTAATGGGATAACAAAAATGTTTTCTTATTCTACCAATTAATCAATGGAAATATGGTACTTTCTTAAATCGGGATAAGTATGATAAAGAAAATTTTAAAAGGTTTGGACATGATTCTTGAAAAACTATGAGAACACAAATTTATAATAAGTCAAAATTAGAGTTTGATAAATTAGGTAAGTCTATTGATATTAAATTCAATAGAGGAAATATTGGCAGTCTATTGTATCTCAATAATTCGAGACTAGACATCATGAAATAGTATTTTCATATTCAATTTTTTAGTGAAACATAAAATAAATTCACCTTAAATAAATTTAAAGATGAATTAGATTTATCAATTATATTGTTTTTACATAACTATTATATTATAATTGGAATTGTTTCGATTCACTATCACACAATGATTTGGACTTTGGAGGTTCCAAAAATGACTAAAAAAACTACTTGTATGTTTAACTTATTAGTAAATAGTTTTATCTCATCGTGCTCTAAGAAAAAAATCTTGTAACATTACCATCATCTGATGAGAAATTAGTTGATGTTTATAGTTGTTGTTCAAGTGTATATAGAGAAAATTATCATTGTTTATTGTTAATATTAGGTTAGATAAAATTCATATTTACTTGGATTATTCAATCTCAATTTCAATTTCAAAAAACCCTCTTCAACACTCTAAAACTAAAAAATTAGGTGTTTGATTTCATTTTCTAATGGGTCATGTAAATAAAGGTAATATATGATTAAAAGTTTTTCCTAGTGAGAAACAATAACATTATAATTTCACAAATCCCTTTCATTTTGTTAAATGTTAAGATATTAAATTTGAATTAGGTATGTCAGAAGCATAAAATATCGATTAGTATAATTATATTTTCTAAATATGTTTTCACGCGTATTCATTAATTGAATTTTATTTTCTACTATGATCAAATTGTAATTAGATCATACTATTTACAATTAAATTATTAAACATTATACTCAGTATTAATTCAATTATTATGTTAAAATTTTATGTTGTTTTATTAATGTAGTTTTTTTATATAAAAGGAAGCTCTTTTATATATAAATTTTAATGTAAATTCTAAAAATTTCAAAAAATAGGGATATTTTTGTTGAATATTTAAAAAAAATTGTGTTTTGTAATATAAAAATAGGATGAGTTTGTTGGTATTTGAAATTTTTTCTAATAATTTAAATAGAATTATTTGTTTGGATAAATTACAATATATTATCATTTTAATAAATTCGAAAGTTTTTTTATTAATTTATATTTTTAATTACATGTACTGATAATGTTTATTTAAATATATACTTCATGTTATTATATATTTTTAGTTATGTTTAATATGTTTTACGTAAAATAAATCTGGTCCACCCTTAGTGAGAAAACAAGGCTTTCCCTATAAGGCCCCAGCCTTAAACCTTACTTAATCTTGAGTTATTACAAGATTACACCTTGAGGATCTTTTCAGGTTTAGAGTTTTAGAGAATTAGATAATAAAACATGCATTACATTCCACATTTAAACAAAGTGGTTAAATAAAAGATAGTATTCATTTTTCCCATCAATGGAAACATATTTAAAATAAAACATGGATTCTTTCTTGACACTTCCTTAACACTATCATCATATCATGTACCTTTCCCATGACCTGTGAAAAACTTTTCAAAAACTTGGGATGAGCATAAAAAGCTCAGTAAGGGATATAAAAATATGGAAAGGAAACATGAGTACATATATACATAAGAATGAAATCATAATTTACCCATAAAACATAAGAACTTTAACATACCTCGTCAAATCATGAATAAATCATATAAATCATAAGACATAAAGGTAACTTGAGGCATTCATAACATTCTTACGTAGGGATTAACCCTCTTGTTTACGTTTGGAATACCCATCACAGTATATTCCCTAAATCTCTTCGGAGAAACCTCAACGTTTAACTCCTTCGTGTTACCCAATGCATTGGAGAGCTATATCGGGCTCACCCACCCTTAGTTTATCACGGAACCACCCGTCTTCATAATAATCCCCAAGAACCTCAACATAATCGTATCACATAAAACATGCATAAAGAAAACATAACATTTCCACCTTTCAATCACAAGATATCAATAGAACACATTGATATAAAAACATTATGAAAACCATTTTCAATACCCAAACAAAATAAAAGTAAAACATGGTATTTATTTTTCTTTGAAAAAAAAGGTATGGCTTGTAGAGGAAGCCAAAACTCAAATAATGGTCACGACAGCGGAGAAGTCGTTGTCGCCGCATACATATGACAAAAACATTCTCTTTTGTTGTTTATTAAATGCTTCGTATAAAAAATATTTCTTTTGAATAAACGTAAAATTCAAATGTGTTTATACACCGTATAAAAGAAGGTTGTCTATAAAACAAAATATGCCTCAATGAAAGGAGATTGAGACGAAGTCCCATACCTCAGGTTCGACTTGACTCGGTCGTTCTTTAATCTCCTGAATAATAAACTTGAGTTAATTTATACTTGTTTAATAACCTTTTTCATGTTCATTATTCCTTTTATATCACTTATTGTCATGTCATGAACACTATGAAATTATTTAAGTTAATAACGGCCGTTTTAACGATCATTCATACTTGAGTAAAAAATAAACCCTTTATAATTACATGTTGTTCATGTATCCATTATATCCAGAATGGTATTCATTATGTAGATATCATATATGTCATATATATACAGTAAATTCATGCATTTATAATATTACATAATCATTTAGAGGTAAGAAATGAAATGCACCGTTCATGGAGATGGTAAGCCGTACGTACGCATGAACGCTACTTTCATTTCTATTTCGTATTTTATAGAATGGAATCATAATGATATAAAGTTATATTATAATTCTAGTGTAATATCATATATAATATCATAACTTCATCCTTTATACGTCCCATATATGGTATTAACGAATCAAATCACTTTGAGGGGGCAGCAGTCCGCACTTCCTTAAATGAAGCTATCGCGTTTACCCATAATGGAAACCATAAAGGTATGCCCAAAATGAAAAATACAGAAGCTTAAGGAAAACATAAACATATTATATATCATATATAAATATAGTTTCATCTTAATGGCCACCTTTTAAGGTGTTAAAATAATGTAGAACAATCATCGTTTCGGGAGGCATAAATTCACCATCCATGGAAATAGGATGTTCTTTAACCATTAGATGTAGGTGTGTGTAAGTGTAGCTCGAATCATTCTTATACAAAATTCCTAGTATATTGAAGATACTGGAGTTGTTACAGAATAAATGAATAAAAAGAATTTAGGGGGTTGGAGAAGAAAAATAAAACAAAAGGACTCAAGTGAGGACATTACCTTAAAATCGGGTAACTCCCTTTGGTTTGAGCTCAAAGGCTCCCTTGGGAAGACTTCTGCCCAAAGTGAGGCTTCAAGGAGTAAGATATGGAAGTGGAGAGACAAAATGGGCAGGGTTTGGCCGAGACAAATGCTTTGGAAGTGTGGGTAAGAAGGTAGAGGTGGGGGATTTTTATAAGAGGAGAGGTGGGGCACTCTTGGAAAGTAATGAAATGTTACTTTATTTTAAAATGAGTTTCGGATTCAAAATTTCCCACATTGACATAATTCAAGGATAAGGTCATAAGGGTTCTAAATATACCCATCCAATAGGTTTTTGACATGTGTAGGTCATAGATTTTACATTATCTTTTCATTTTATTTTAATCCTTTCTTAATGAGGTAATTGTTGCATCATCATGATGTCATAAATAATTTAATATATTTAATGTATAAAAATTATAAAACAAATATCATGATTTAGGAAATCTTTTTATCTTTCTAATTAATATTTATAGTCAAAATGATGACTTTCATAACCCCATGTAAATTTTTTTTTAGTAAAACATCTCATGTTTGTGTCATTTTTACTTTTACATTAAATAAAAAGTTATTTATCTCATTTCCCAACCAAAGTGGCTCCATGGGGTCCCCAAGTTGACCCATGGATTGTCTTGGTCGGCCATTACACATCCAATTAGGGTAGGACATGTGTCAAGCTCATCTCATATTATTAAAACATTATTGTTACCTTAAACTACACTAATTACCTCTAATCACGATTAAAAACATAAAAGTTACTATTCACCAAAAAATTATTTTAATCCCATTGAACCACATTTTACTTATTAATGAAAACCATGTATGTTGGATTTTTTAAATTCAAAACACAGAGGTGGAAAATTTCATTTCAACGAAAAAACCGTTTTTTAAGTACCACTTAATGGTTTCACTATTCATCAAAAATTTATGTTTTTCAGAAAAATACCAAAACTTCACCCCCAAGCTATATTTGATATTCTGAATTAAAAAATGTTGTCTATTTTACAAAATTCAAAACATATAAGTTGCATTAATTTATTTAACAATTAATTCCCGCTGTCATGACAAATATCGTGTTTTTATGAAACAATAAGTATCAAAAGATTGACACCAGTTTAAGTCCAATTTCAAAGTGAAATTAATTCCAATGACTAATATTTGATTAAATGGTAAAAATATATTCTAATTTCACTCTAAACCAATTTAAAAGATAATCTAATAATATAAATAAATTAGATTAAAAAGCAGTTTTGATGTAAAATGCAGTATTTTTCACTATTCATAAAAAAATGAACATTGTCAGAAAAATACAAAAAATTCACACAAAGTAAATTTTGATGTCCCAATCATAAAGAATAAGTTTATTTTGACAAACATAGCTTATAAAATTGTCAAAATATAGATTTAAAAAAATGGTTTTCCATCAAAAGGCAGTAAAACAATCTTTTAAAAATACTAGTGTATTCCATGCTTAAGATTGGATTTATTTACATTTTAAGCCTCTAAAACACTATCCAAATCATTAATAAACATAGATAAAAATATCTATTATTCATTACTTATTTGGGATGTTACATCCTTCCCCCCTTTAGAAAATTGTGTCCCCACAATTTATTTACTTATCGAATAAATGGGGGTACTTATCCCTCATTGCATTTTCAGATTCCCATGTTGCCTCTTCCATCATTTGGTTTTTGCACAAAACCTTTACCTGATTAAACACCTTGTTCCGTAACACTTGCTCCCTGTGGTCAATAATCTGGACTGGTTGTTCCTCATAAGATAGGTACTCTTCCAGCTGAACTACCTCTGGACTCAAAACATGAGATGGATCTGGCATATACTTTCTCAACATCAAAACATGAAAAACATTGTGTACCTGAGATAAACTCAGAGGTAAAGCCACTCGATAAGCAACTGATCCAACTCTCTCCAGAATTTCATATGGTCCAATGAACCTTGGACTCAGCTTTCCTTTCTTACCAAATCGCATCACACTTTTCCATGTGGAGACTTTGAGATAAACATGATCACCTACCTCAAATGATAGATCCTTCCTCCTGTTGTCTGCATAACTCTTCTGCCTGCTCTGAGCTGTTCTCATGTGTTTCTGTATCAGCTGAACTTTTTTTGCCAACTCTTCTACCAATTCTGGTCCGATCAACTTCCTTTCACCCACTTCATCCCAGAAAGCTGGAGTTCAAAACCGCTTCCCATGTAATGCCTGAAATGGTGCCATCCGTATACTGGAATGAAAACTGTTATTATATGAAAATTCAACCAAAGAAAGATGTTGGTCCCAACTTCCCTGATAATCCATCGAACAAGCTCGTAGCATATCCTCCAAGGTCTGAATTTTTCGTTCTGACTGCCCATCTGATTGAGGATGAAAAGCTATACCAAAATTTAATTCAGTACCCAACGACTTCTGAAGGCCTTTCCAAAAGTTATAAGTGAACCTGGGATCACGGTCAGATACAATGGAGAGAGGAACTCCATGTAACATGGCTATATCTTTAAGATACAAACGGGAAAGTTGATCTAGGGAAAAAGTATCTCTTATAGCAAGGAAATGAGCAGATTTATTCAAGTGATCAACAATAACCCAGATTTCATTATTACCTCGAGGGGTCTTCAGCAATCCCACAATGAAGTCCATGGATAATTTCTCCCATTTCCACTCTGGCACTGGTAAAGGCTGAAGCAACCCTTTCGGTAACTACCACTCTGCTTTAACCTGTTGACATGTCAAACACTTCATAGTAAAATTAGCAATATCTCTTTTCATTCCATCCCACCAGTAATACTCCCACAGATCTCTGTACATCTTAGTACTACCAGGATGAACTGAAAACGGGGAACTATGAGCTTCACATAACAACTCTCTCTTCAACTGTGAATAAAAAGGCACACACAATCTCTTCCCAAATCTCAAAAACACAATCATTATCAATATTGAATTCAGGAACTTACCTTTCTGAAACAGTTCTACCTTTTTCTGCAACTCACTGTCTTGCTTCTGTGCTTGCTTGATTCTGTCTGATAGAGAAGATTTCACTGATACCTGAAACAAAACAGAAGAACATCCTGAACCAACAACTTCTATGCCAAAGATCATCAAATCCTTAACCAAAGGATCACGTTCCAAACACAACATTGCTAATGAAGAATTACTTTTTCGACTCAAATCATCAGCCACTTTATTTGATTTTCCTGGATGGTAACGAATTGTACAATCATAATCCTTGATTAATTCCAGTCATCTCTTCTGTCTCATGTTTAACTCTTTCTAAGTGAATATATACTTTAAACTTTTTTGATCAGTATATATTTCACACTTTACTCCATACAAATTATGCCTCCATATTTTTAAAGCGAAAACAACAGCAGCTAATTCCAAATCATGTGTAGGGTAATTTACCTCATGAGTTTTCAACTGTCGTGAAGCATAAGCAATTACCTGATCATTCTGCATTAGGACGCAACCAAGTCCTTTCAATGAAGCATCACTGTATATAACAAACTCAACATTCCTGGAAGGAAGTGCCAAAACTGGAGCATTCACCATTCTTCTTTTCAATTCCTAAAAACAATCATCACATTCTTTTGTCCAGATAAACTTAACACCCTTCCGAGTTAGCTTAGTCATTGGACTAGATAACAGTGAAAAATTTCTAACAAACCTTCGGTAATAGCCTGCCAAACCAAGGAAACTACGAATCTCTATTACATTTGTGGGTCTTGGCCATTCTTCAACAACCTTTGTTTTTGCAGGATCAACAGTTATCCCATCTATAGAAACAATGTGACCAAGGAAAGAAATTTGTTGCAACCAAAACTCACACTTTCTAAATTTCCCATACAATTTATTTTCTTTTAAGGTTTGCAAAATAACCCTTAAATGTCTTTTATACTCCTCTTTACTTTTAGAAAACACCAAAATATCATCAATGAAAACCACCACAAACTTATCCAAGAACTCATGGAAAATTATATTCATTATGTCCATGAATACAGCAGGTGCATTGGTTAGCACAAAAGGAATTACTACAAATTCATAATGTCCATATCTTGTATGAAACGCAGTATTCAGAACATCTTATTCCTTTACCATCAGCTGATGGTACCCCGATCTCAGGTCAATCTTTGACAAATACCAAGCTCCCTAGAGCTGATCAAACAAATCATCGATATGAGGCAAATGATATTTGTTCTTAACAGTGATGTTATTCAAGGCTCTATAATCAATGCAAAGTCTCATATAACCATCTTTCTTTTTAACAAATAAAATAGGAGCACCCCATGGTGATGTGCTAGGTCGAATGAAACGTTTCTCTAATAAATCTTGTAATTGCTCATTCAACTCTAAAAGTTCAATTTGAGCCATTCGATAAGGGGGTTTTGAAATTGGATTAGCATCAGAAACAAGTCAACAGTAAATTCAACTTTTCGATCTGGTATTATTCCAGGAAACTCATCAGGAAAAACATTAGGATAATCATTTACCACTGGAACATCATTAATCTGAACAGTTCCTTTATTTTTAATGATATGTGCAAGGTAACATTCATTTCCATCTTTTACAAGTTTCTCGGCCTCTTGATAAGTTATCAACAATAAGGGTTCATTCTTGTACACAAACTGAAAGTCTTTCTGAAAAGAAACTTATTTAGCTCTACAGTCAATCTTAGCATGGTAAATAGAGAGCCAATCCATAACCAGGATAACATCAAACTCTACTAGAGGAAGAATAATAAGGTTTGCAAGTAGGTTCTTTCCACAGATAAGGATAGAAAGATTATTATAAATTATTTTTGCCTCAACATTTCCCCCAGGTGTTTTTACCAAAAGTTCAGGAGTCATTTCTTGAGATGGTATTCCCATTTTACTAGAAAAGTTTTCAGAGATGAAAGAATTTGTAGACCCAGAATCAAACAACACACTGGCATAATCTGAAAAAACAAACAAAGTACCTGATACAACTTCATTTGATGGACCGACATCTGCTGAAGTAGTTGCAAAGGATTTCACCACCCCTTTCTACTTGTAGTCTAACTACTTCCCATCACTCAAGCTCTTTGTCAGACACTCGTTTGCATAGTGACCCATCTCATTGCACTTAAAACATTTCACTAACTGTAAATCAAATTTGAACTTACCATCACCTTGATCTTTTTCAGTGCAATCACGAGCCTTATGTCCCATCTTACCACATCAGTAGCACTTTCCAGAATTCAGAATACATTCCCCAGCATGTCTTTTACCACATTTATCACAAACTGGAAACTTTGTTTTCTTACCATCAGACTTTTTTGAAGAATTCTTCCCTTTCTCCTACCACCTCGTTCTCTTCTTCTGCTGGTTGTTATAGAACACTTGATCATCGGAAAACTCCATTTCCACCATCTCATCACATCTAACAAGATTTTCATAACTTCTAAACTCATGAGAAGCTAATTCCCTTTGATATTTTGGATTTAATCCTGAGTAAAAACGATTGATTTTACTATCAAGGTCTCAGATAAAATTTGGATCATACCTTGCCAATCGAGTGAACCTTTCTTCATAGGCCGCCACTAAGTCTTCCTCTTGCATCAATTCCAAGAATTTTTTTCCATCCTAAGTCGAAGATCCTTAGGAAAATACTTCTCAAGAAACATACCTTTGAATTCATCCCAGTCATGAGCATCAATCTCATCGGCGTCCCTGATATTTTTAACCATAAACCACCACTGATCTGCTTCACCCTCCAAACGGTAAATAACAATACTAACCTTTTGATTGTCTGAACACCCCATGACATCGAAAATCTTCTCCAGTGCTTTAATCCACACTTCAGCTAAGATAGGGTCAGATTATCCTCTAAATGATGGGGGATTTTGCCTCATAAAATGTTCCACCACTGACATGTTCCTCTGTAGTTGATCTGGATGATCTCGTTCATGGATACCACCACCATTTATCGCTTGAGTCAACTATGCCATTACTACAAAAAACTGTTCAGTTCCAATTCCGACCATCTCAGGATGCTGATTCGGAAGGTTCTTTCCTTCTGTATGCCTTCCTAGCACTGCTTCCTTGTTTCCTCTGCGAAAAACCATTCTGAACAAACATGTCTTAGATGAAGCAACATGGCAATCTTCAAATTCTATATCACTTCAATTTGACCATAAAAAAATTTGGATAATCATTTAATAGAATTCAAACTCCTAAAGTTATCTAAACTGACCTCTGATACAAACTATAAGGCCCCAGCCTTAAACCTTACGTAATCTTGAGCTATTACAAGATTACACCTTGATAATCTTTTCAGGTTTAGAGTTCTAGAGAATTAGATCATAAAACATGCATTACATTCCACATTTAAACAAAGTGGTTACATAAAAGATAGTATTCATTTTTCCCATCAATGGAAACATATTTAAAATAGAACATGGATTTATTCTTGACACTTCCTTGACACTATCATCATATCATGTACCTTTCCCTTGACCTATGAAAATCATTTAAAAAACATGGGATGAGCATAAAAAGCTCAGTAAGGGATATAAAAATATGGAAAGGAAACATGAGTACATATATACATAAGTATGAAATCATAATTTACCCATAAAACATAATCACATTATCATACCTCGTCAAATCATGAATAAATAATAGAAATCATAAGACATAAAGTTAACTTGAGGCATTCATAACATTCTTACGTAGGGAGTAACCCTCTTGGTTATGTTTGGAATACCCATCATAGTATATTCCCTAAATCTATTCGGAGAAACCTTAACGTTTCACTCCTTCATGTTACCCAATGCATTGGAGAGCTATATCGGGCTCACCCGCCCTTAGTTTATCACGGAACCACCCGTCTTCATAATAATGCCCAAGAACCTCAACATAATCGTATCACATAGAACATGCATAAAGGAAACATAACATTTCCACCTTTCAATCACAAGATATCAATACAACACATTGATATAAAAACATTATGAAAACCATTTTCAATACCAAAACAAAAGAAAAGTAAAACATGGTATTTATTTTTCTTTTAAAAAAAGGTCTGTCTTGTAGAGGAAGCCGAAACTCAAATAATGGTCACGGCGGCGGAGAATTCATTGTCGCCACATACGTACGACAAAAACATTACCTTTTGTCGTTTAGTAAACGCTTCATATAAAAAATATTCCTTTTGAATAAACGTAAAAGTCAAAGGGGTTTATACACTGTATAAAAGAAGGTTGTGTATAAAACAAAATATGCCTCAATGAAAGGAGATTGAGACGAAGTCCAATACCTCGGGTCCGACTTGACTCGGTCGTTCTTTAATATCCTGAATAATAAACTTGAGTTAATTTATACTTGTTTAAGAACCTTTTTCAATTTCATTATTCCTTTTATATCACTTATTTCCATGTCATGAACACTATGTAATTATTTAAGTTAATAATGGTCGTTTTAACAATCATTAGTACTTGAGTAAAAAATAAACCCTTTATAATTACAAGTTGTTCATGAATCCATTATATCCAGAATGGTATTCATGATGTAGATATCATATATGTAATATATATCCTGTACAGGCATGCATTTATAATATTACATAATCATTTATAGGTAAGAAATGAAATGCACCGTTCATGGAGACGGTAAGCTGTACGCACGCATGAATTCTACTTTCATTTCTATTTCGTATTTTATAGAATGGAATCATAATGATATAAAAGTATATTATAATTCCAGTGTAATATAATTTATAATATTATAACTCCATCCTTTATATGTCCCACATATGGTATTAATGAATCAAATCACTTTGAGGGGGCGGTAGTCCGCACTTCCTTAAATGAAGATATCACGTTTACCCATAATTGAAACCATAAAGGTATGACCAAAATGAAAAATAAAGAAGCTTAAGGAAAACATAAACATATTATATATCATATATAAGTATAGTATCATCTTAATGGCCACCTTTGAAGGTGTTAAAAGAATGTTGAACAATCATCGTTTCGGGAGGCATAAATTCACCATCCACGGAAACAATATGTTCTTTAACCAATTGATGTAGGTGTGTGTAAGTGTAGCTATAATACTTCATATAAAAACATACTAGTATATTGAAGATACTGGTGTTGTTACCAAATAAATTAATAAAAATAGTTTAGGGGGTTGGAGAAGCAAAATAAAAAAAGGACTCAAGTGAAGACATTACCTTAAAATCGGGTAATTCCCTTTGGTTTGATCTCAAAGGATTCCTTGAGAAGACTTCTACCAAAAGTGAGGCTTCAAGGAGTAATAGAGGGAAGTTTAGAGACAAAATGGGAAGGTTTTGGCCGTGCGAAAGGCTTTGGAAGTGTGGGTAAGGAGGTAGAGGTGGGGGCCTTTTATAAGAGGAGAGGAGGGTCACTCTTGGAAACTAAAGAAATGTTACTTTATTTTAAAATGCGTTTCGGATTCAAAGGGTCCCACATTGATATAATTCGAGTCTAAGGTGATAAGGGTTCATAATATACCCATCCAAAAGGTTTTGGACATGTGTAGGTCATAGATTTTACATGATCATTTCATTTTATTTAAATCCTTTATTAATGAGGTAATCACTTCATCATCATTATGTCATAAATAATTTAATATATTTAATATCTAAAAATTATAAAAAAAATATCATGATGTAGGAAATCTTTTTATCTTTCTAATGAATATTTATAGTCAAAAATATTACTTTTATAACCCCATGTAAAAATTGTTTTAGTAAAAAATCTCATGTTTGTGTCATTTTTACTTTTACATTAAATAAAAAGTTATTTATGTCATTTCCGATCAAAGTGGCTCCATGGGGTCCCCAAGTTGACCGATGGATTTTCTTGGTCGTCCATGACACATCCAATGAGGGTAGGACATGTTTCAAGCTCATCTCATATTATTAAAACATTATTTTTACCTTAAACTACACTAATTACCTCTAATCGCGATTAAAAACATAAAAGTTACTATTCACCAAAAAATTATTTTAATCCCATTGAACCACGTTTTACTTCTTAATGACAACCATGTATGTCGGATTTTTAAAATTCAAAACACAGAGGTGGTAAAATTTCATTTAAACAAAAAATTAGTTTTTTAAGTACCACTTAGTGGTTTCACTATTCATCAAAAATTGATGTTTTTTAGAAAAATACCAAAACTTCACCCCAAGCTATATTTGATATTCTGAATTCAAAAATGTTTTCTATTTTACAAAATTCAAAATATATAAGTTTCATTAATTAATTTAATAATTAATTCCCGTTGTCATGACAAATAGCGTGTTTTTATGAAATAATAAGTATCAAAAGATTGCCACCAGTTTAAGTCAAATTTCAAAGTGAAATTGATTCCAATGACCACTATTGGATTAAATGGTAAAAATATATTCTAATTTCACTTTAAACCAATTCAAAAGATAATCTAATCATATAAATAAATTATATTAAAAAGTAGTTTTGATGTAAAATGCAGTATTTTTCACTATTCATAAAAAAATGAACATTGTTAGAAAAATACCAAAAAATCACACAAAGTAAATTTTGATTTCCCAATGATAAAGAATAAGTTTATTTTGAAAAACATAGCTTATAAAATTGTCAAAAAATATATTTAAAAAAATGGTTTTCCATCAAAAAGCAGTAAACCAATCTTTTAAAAATACTAGTGTATTCCATGCTTAAGATTGTATTTATTTTCATTTTAAGCCTCTAAAACAATATCCAATTAATTAATAGACATAGATAAAAATATATATTATTCATTACTTACATGGGATGTTACATTCCCTCACCCACTTTGGGAACCCATTGGGGAAAACCTATGGGAAGTCCCATCATAGGCAGCCCACATGGTGGCTGGAGTAGAAGATGTGCAGAGTGAATTCTCATAAAATGATGGCTCAAGGATCATTCTTAGATTGGGAAAGGTCATTCTCCTGGTTGTAAGCCCTTTTTTATTAAATGTATAAATCGATTCTGATCCTTGGTAGAAATCTAAAACCAATGATCAACACCACTTTTTGGATATACAACTCAAACATTGTTTCTCCAAACTGATATGGGACTCATCTATGTTTTCATTGATCATTTGAGTTAAAATCTCGAATATGATCTTAGATATTCGACTAAATCCATGCGCTTCGTTCGATCTCTGTGGTTATAATTTGATCTCTTGTTCTTATTCTGATTTTTTATTTTTTCTGACAACATCCTTGGTTTTCTTGTCATTTTTGGGTATGGTAACATTTGTATCCATGACTCTATTGTTTCTTAATAATATTTTGAATAATGTTTAGCACTGGGGTGTGTATATCTTGGTATTAGGATATTCTTCTAAATATTTATTCAATCCTCAATAGTAATCTATTCTTATTCTTCTTCAAGGTATTACATCATCTCACTATTCGATTATTTGTAATTCTTTGTTGATGGTTGCTTGATGATGAAATTGTTACACTTTAGTGGTGGTTCATTTTTCCCAACCATTGTACATCAATAGTGAGTCTTGAGTCACCATTAGATATCAATGGTGAGTAATTTTTAATAACTACTAGTCTTCAATAGTGAGTAATTTTTAACCCACCATTTATCACCAACAGAGGATCTTTTTCATCAAAAATGTTCTATTATATTATCGATTGTATCACTATATTCAATGGTAATGTTTTTCCTAAGTCACAGTTGGAAATCCAATGGTGTAATTTTTTTTATTTCTTCTATTGAAGCCTTTAGTTTCTCAGTATCATGGAATACATTTTGTTTTCATTGAGACTTTTTTTTTGTTTTCTTGTATGTGAAAGAGTAGAGGTTATTCTATTTGGAACTGTTTCACTACAACTACTCTCTATTTTCTATGATAGAAAAAGTATTCAACTTCTCCATCTTTTTTATGGAAGTAAAAAAATCCAAAAATCTATTTTTTCAGCAGTGTTGTAAACCATCCCCTGTTACCAGTTTCAATGGTTGATTATTAATCCAAAATTTTTTAAAAAGCCTAGAAATTTTATTTTTTTTACGAATATTGTTAAAATAATTATTTGGTGAAATGTTTTATTTTTTAATGTTGATTTAACTATGTACATGTGTGTAAAAAAATTATCATTATTTTTTATACTCTTATTCTTCTCATTTAAAATTAACGTGATTTTCTATTTTTGAAACATTTTGTTCCCTCTATAATCTATAGTATTAAATTTTTTAATCAATCTATTATATTTTTGAATTATTTAATTTTTTTCTACATAACATATTAATTGTTTTATATTAATATTTAATGAATAAATATGAATCTGGTTTGTTCTTCATTATTCAGCATGTATTTTACAAAAAATTCAATAGTCATATTATACCATTGTTAATTTCTGACAAGTTTCATGAAGATATTGGATATAGAAATTCTTCTTGAGGATATTTTTTTAATGATCCATTATATATCCTCATTTTATAATACAACACTATTATATATCATTTTGTAGTATTATTGAAAAATTTCTTTAAAAAATTCATACTACTCTCAATTATTGAGGATCTTCTATGACTTATATAATCTTTTTTTTCATAAAATGACTAAAAATTAGTCATTTTTTCTTTAATGTGTTCAACATTCATTGAGATTCAACATCTATAAAATTTCTTAACATTTTCTTATATACCTATATTTATTTTTATTCATGTAATATTTTTCCTTATGTTTTTATTTATTCATGTATGGTTTATAATTTTCCCAAAAAAATAACTCTTTTATCTCTTTAGATATTCCACCACCTAAATGTAATTATTCGTATGGATCATGATAAAATGTTAGGTAACCAGACTAGGTTTACCTCTAGTAGAAGTCTAGTGTGTTCCATGGGGTTGTTTAAAAGGTAGTGTTTGTAAACAAGGTTATCACGCCTTTAAAATTAAGGTTACCAGTGGACACCCACATCCATGAGGATTAGAAGATGTTGAGAAGTGGAATTAGATATTATTGATCTGAACCACCATAATAAATTATCATTTTTACTTTTTATTTTGGAATAAAATCATTCTAAGAACACTGCACTCGCTAAACATTAATTATAAAAACATTGATTATATTTGAATCTGAATTTAAATAATGACTATTCACCCCCCCTAAAGTAATAATTATTATCACTAGAGATCCAACATGAACCTGAAAACAAATCCATAGTTGAATATGTTAATTTTTTAATGATGATAGAATTTTACCAATGCTCATTATGTATAAGGCCTCGGCCTTAAACCGTACTTAATATTGAATTAAATGAATAATTCACATTGAGGATCTTTTTCAGGTTTAGAGTTTTAGAGAATTAGAACATAACTATTACTTCTCAAAAGATTACAAAGTAGTCACTTCTACTAAGTTTACATAATAAAAAAACTCTTAAAAGAAACATGTCTAGTTACATGTTTTATATAGAATGACATTCCCTTGATCCCATCCTTGACCTTATTCCACATTAATTCCTATGAAAAACATTTCAAAAAAACTTGGGGTGAGCATAAAAATCTCATTAAGGGATACACAAAGAATGAAAACTGTAATTTTTTCAAACATCAAGTAAACCATGTATACTCTATCAAAGTAATACCTTCACCTTCATGAAGTGGTAAAAACTCTTCACTGAATAAAGTATCATTACTTACCTTTTTTTAACCAAAGGATTACCATAAAACCCATATAAATAACACATAACATATATAAAGGTAACTCAGGACATAAACATACTTAAGTGTAATAACCATACGGTCGACTTCCACACATATCACTTAATGGAATATCCATATGGCCAATTTCCATACATACTTAATGGAATAGCCATACGGCCGACTTCCATACCCAATGCATTGGTGGTTATAACGTAACCACTCGTCCTGGTATTCACGGCACCACCCGTCATATGGTTTATAATGTAACCACCCATTAAAATGTCCAAGTGCCAATATAAAATCATAAAACATAAAACCAATATAAATGAAAGATAAAATTTCCACATTTCAATCACAATATATCATAAATATATTGACATAATAGAATCCTTTATCAAAACCATTTTCAATACCAAAATACATAAAAGAGTATATGGTATTTGTTTTATTTAAAAAACATTACGGCTTGTTGAGGAAGCCAAAGACCAAATAATACTCGTGGCGGCGGAAAAGGTCGTTGTCACCGCGTACATTAAAAAAACATTCCTTTTTGTCATTTAGTAAAACACTTCGTAGAAAAATATTCCTTTTGTATAAAAGTAAAAGTAAAAGGTGTTTATACACCGTATAAAAGAAAGTTGTGTATAAAATGAAATATGCCTCAATGAAAGGAGATTGAGACGAAGTCCCTTACCTCGGGTCTGACTTGACTCGATCGTTCTTTAATGTCCTGAATAATAAACTTGAGTTAATTTATACTTGATTAAGAACCTTTTTAAAGTTCATTATTCATTTTATATCACTTATTTCCATGTTATAAACATTATGTAACCATTTAAGTTAATAATGTTTGTTTTGTCAATATTTGGTTCTTAAGTCGAAAGTGGACTTCTTACAATTACATGTTGTTCGTGTGGTCAAAGGTTATTTATATCCAGAATGACATTCTTGATTTGGATATCATATATATCATATATATCCAACATATACATGTATTTATAATATTACATAATCATTTAGAGGTAAGAAATGAAATACACCGTTCATGGAGATGGTAAGCCGTACGTACGCATGAACGCTACTTTCATTTCTATTTCTTATTTTATAGAATGGAATCATAATGATATAAGAGTATATTATAATTCCAGTATAATAACATATATAATATCATTAACTTTATCCTTTACACATCCCACAAATGGTATTAACGAATCAAATCACTTTCAGGGGGCGGTAGTCCGCACTTCCTAAAATGAAGATATCGTGTTTACCCATAATGGAAACAATAATGGTATGCCATAAATGAAAAATACATAATCTTAAGGAAAGAATAAACATATTATATATCATATATCAAAATAGTGACATCATAATGGCCACCTTTGAAGGTGTTAAATGAGTATTGAACAATCATCATTTCGGGAGGCAGAATTTCGCCATCCACGGAAACCGTATGTTCTTTAACCATTTGATGTAGTTGTGTGAGAATGTATCTTGAATAAATCTTATAAAAACATCCTATTATATTGAAGATACTGGTTTTGTTACAAAATAAGTAAATAAAAAGAGTTTATGGGGTTGGAGAAGCAAAATAAAACAAATGAACAAGAGAGAATGAATTACCTTTAAAAGTGTAACTCCTTTTGATTTGAGCCTAAAGGATTAATTTGAAAGGATTATGCCCAAAGGGAATCCCCTAGGATGGGTAGATGGATGTGGAGAGATTAAATGGTTAGGGTATGGCCGAGCCAAAGGCTTGAGGAGTGTGTGAAATGAGGTAGAGGTGGTGGCCTTTTATAAGAGGAGAGGAGGGGCACTTTTGGAAAGTAAGGAAATATTACTTTATTTGAAACTGTGTTTCGGTTTTAAAAAGTCACAAATTGATATAATTAGTTGATAAGGTGATAAGGGTTCTAAATCTACCCATCCAATAGGTTTTGGACATGTGTAGGTTTTATATATTACATTATCTTTCCATTTTATTTAAATCGTTAAATAATGAGGTCATCGCTGCATTATCATGATGTCATAAATAATTTAATTTATTTATAGTATAAATATTATAAAAAACTACTATGATGTAGGAAATCTTTTTATCTTTACAATGACTATTTATAATCAAAAATATGATCTTTATAACCCCACGTAAAAATTGTTTTCCTAAAACATATTATGTTTGTGTCATTTTTACTTTTACATTAAATATGAAGTTATTTATGTCATTTCCCAACCAAAGTGGCTCCATGGGGTCCCCAAGTTGACCCATGGCTTGTCTTGGTCGGCCATGAAACATCCAATGATGGTATGACATGTTTCAAGCTCATCTCATATTATTAAAACATTATTTTTACCATAAAGTACACTAATTACCACTAATCGTGATTAAAAACTTAATAAGTTACTATTCACCAAAAAATTATTTTATTCTCATTGAACCACATTTTACTTCTTAATGACAAGCATGTATGTCGGATTTTTGAAATTCAAAACACAATGATGGAAAAATTTCATTTAAATGAAAAATCAGTTTCTTTAACTACCACTTAGTGATTTCACTATTCATCAAAAATTGATGTTTTTCAGAAAATTACCAAAAATTCACCCTAAGCTATATTTGATATTACGAATTCAAAAATGAAGTATATTTTACAAAATTCAAAACATATAAGTCACATTAATTAATTTAATAATTAATTCCCGCTGTCAGAGCAAATAGCGTGTTTTTATGAAACAATAAGAATCAAAAGATTGACACTAGTTTAAGTCCGATTTCAAAGTGAAATTAATTCCAACGAACACTATTGGATTTAACGGTAAAAATATTTTCTAATTTCACTTTAAAACCAATTCAAAAGATAATCTAATCATATAAATAAATTAGATTAAAAAGAGGTTTTGAATTAAAATACAACATTTTACACTATTCAAAAAAAAATGAACTTTATTGGAAAGGTACCAAAAATTTACACAAAGTAAATTTTGATGTCCCGATTCTAAAGAAGAGTTATTTTTGGTCCAATAGAATTTATAAGATTGATCAAAACTTTATTTAATGAAAGTTCACTGTCAAAAGGTGATAAGTGAACCCTTAGTGAAAATTAGGGTATAAAAGCCTAAAATTGAACTCTTTCCATATTTTAATCCTTTATCTTTTATTGGGTAAATGTAAAATCATTTAAAAACATATATAATCATATTTTAGTTATTTCTATCCATTCCCGCTAGTACAACGGCTACTGGTTAACTAACATTTAAAATAATATTATTTTATTACTTGTGTGCAACCTAAGTTTTCAAAGAAACTCATCGTTGCGTATCGAGTACGCTATCGAACGTAGAAACCCCTTTTAATTAAAATTAATATTTAATTCGTAAATATTAATAAATATGAAAATTCTTTATTCTTTAATTACCTGGGATGTTACATCCTTCCCCCCTTTTTGGGAATTGTGTCCTCGCAATTTTATTCACTTATCAAAATAAGTGGGGGTATTTATCCCTCATAGCATTTTCAGATTCCCACGTTGCCTCTTCAGTCACGTGGTTTTTCTACAAAACCTTTACCTGATGAATCACCTTATTCCGTAACACCTGCTCCCTGTGGTCAAGAATCTGGACTGGTTGTTCTTCATAAGATAGGTTCTCTTCCAGCTGAACTACCTCTGGACTCAAAACATGAGATGGATCTGGCATATACTTCCTCAACATTGAAACATGAAAAACATTGTGTACCTGAGATAAACTCGGAGGTAAAGCCACCCAGTATGAAACTGATCCAACTCTCTCCAGAATTTCATATGTTCCAATAAAACTTGGACTCAGCTTTCCTTTCTTACCAAATCTTATCACACTTTTCCAAGGAGAAACCTTGATAAAAACATGATCACATACCTCGAAAGATAGATCCTTCCTCCGGTTATCCGCATAACTCTTCTGCCTGCTCTGAGCTATTCTCATGTGCTTCTGAATCAACTGAATATTTTCTGCCATCTCTTCTACCAATTCTGGTCCCATCAGCTTCCTTTCACCCACTTCATCCCAAAATGCTGGAGTTCGACACCGATTCCCATATAATGCCTCAAATGGTGCCATCTTTATACTGGAATGAAAGCTGTTATTATAAGAAAACTCAACCAAAGAAAGATGTTGGTCCCAACATCCCTAATAATCCATCAAACAAGCTCGTAGCATATCCTCCAAGGTCTGAATTGTTCGTTCTGACTGTCCATCTGATTGAGGATGAAAAGTTGTACTAAAATTTAATTCAGTACCCAACGACTTTTGAAGGCCTTTCCAAAAGTTAGATGTGAACCTGGGACCACGATTAGATACAATGGAGAGGGGAACTCCATGTAACCTGACTATCTTTTTAAGATACAAACAGGAAAGTTGATCTAGGGAAAAAGTATCTCGTATAGAAAGGAAATGAGCAGATTTAGTCAAGAAATCAACAATATCCCAGATTGCATTATTACCTCGAGATGTCCTCTGTAAACCCACAACAAAGTCCATAGATATGTTTTCCCATTTCCACTCTGGTACTGGTAAAGGCTGAAGCATCCCTTTCAGTAACTGCCGCTCTGCTTTAACCTGCTGACAAGTCAGACACTTCATAGTAAAATCAGCAATATCTCTTTTCATTCCATCCCACCAGTAATACTCTCACAGATCTCTGTACATCTTAGTACTGTAAGGATGAACTGAAAACGGGGAACTATGAGCTTCACATAACAAATATCTCTTCAACTGTGAATCAAAAGGCAAACACAATCTCTTCCCAAATCTCAAAACACAATCATTATCAATGTTGAATTCAGGAAATTTACCTTTCTGAACCACCTCTACCATTTTCTGCAACTCACTATCTTTCTTCTGTGCTTGCTTGATTCTATCTGATAGAGATGATATCACTGATACCTGAAACAAAACAGAAGAACTTCCTGAACCAACAACTTCTATGCCAAAGTTCATCAAATACTTAACCAAAGGATCACGTTCCAAACGCAACATTTCTAATGAAGCATTACTTTTTCGACTCAAAGCATCAGCCACTTTATTTTCTTTTCCCGGATGGTAATGAATTGTACAATCATAATCCTTAATTAATTCCATCCATCTCCTCTGTCTCATGTTTAACTCTTTCTGAGTGAATATATACTTTAAACTTTTGTGATCGGTATATATTTCACACTTTACTCCATACAAATGATGCATCCAAATTTTTAAAGCAAAAACAACGGCAGCTAATTCCAAATCATGTGTAGGGTAATTTACCTCATGAGTTTTCAACTGTCGTGAAGCATAAGCAATTACCTAATCATTCTGCATTAGGACGCAACCAAGTCCTTTCAATGAAGGATCACTGTATATAACAAACTCACCATTCCTGGAAGGTAGTGCCAAAACTGGAGCATTCACCAATCTTCTTTTCAATTCCTGAAAACAATCATCACATTCTTTTGTCCAGATAAACTTAACACCCTTCCGAGTTAGCTTAGTCATTGGACTAGATAATCATGAAAATTTTCTAACAAACCTTCGGTAATAGCCTGCCAAACCAAGGAAGCTACGAATCTCGGTTTCATTTGTGGGTCTTGGCCAGTCTTCCACAACTTTTGTTTTTGCAGGATCAACAGTTATTCCATCTATAGAAACAATTTGACCAAGGAACGAAATTTGTTGCAACCAAAACTCACACTTTTTGAATTTCCCATACAATTTCTTTTCTTTTAAGTTTTGCAAAACAACCCTTAAATGACTTTCATGCTCCTCTTTACTTTTAGAAAACACCAAAATATCATCGATGAAAAAAACCACAAACTTATCCAAGAACTCATGGAAAATTCTATTAATAAGGTCCATGAATACAGCAGGTGCATTGGTTAAACCAAAATTCATAACTACAAATTCATAATGGCCATATCTAGTACGGAACGCAGTCTTCGGAACGTCTGCTTCTTTTACTTTCAACTGATGGTACCCCGACCTCAAGTCAATCTTCGAAAAATACTGAGCTCCCTGGAGCTGGTCAAACAAATCATCGATATGAGGCAAAGGATACTTGTTCATAACAGTAATATTATTCAAGGCTCTATAATCAATGCAAAGTCTCATTGATCCATCTTTCTTTTTAACAAACAATAAAGGAGCACCCCATGGTGATGTGCTAGGTCGAATGAAACCTTTATCTAATAACTCCTGTAATTGTTTCTTTAACTCTAAAAGTTCAACTTGAGCCATTCGATAAGGGGGTTTTGAAATTGGCTTAGAATCAGGAACTAAGTCAATAGTAAATTCAACTTCCCGATCATGAATAATACCAAGAAACACATCAGGAAAAACATCAAGATACTCATTTACTACTGGCACATCATTAATCTGAACAGTTCCTTTATTTTCAACAATATGTGCAAGGTAACATTCATTTCCATCTTTTACTAGTTTCTCAACTTCCTGATATGTTATCAAAATCAAGGGTTCATTCTTGTACACAAACTAAAAATCTTTCTGAAAAGAAACCAGTTTAGCTCTACAGTCAATCTTAGCATGATAAACAGAAAGCCAATCCATGCCCAAAATAACATCAAACTCTACTAGAGGTAAAACAATAAGGTTTTCTGGTAGATTCTTTCCACACACAAGGACAAGAAGGTTCTTATAATTCCTTTTTGTCTCAACGTTCCCTCCGGGTGTTTTTACCATAAGTTCAGGATTCATATCTTGATATGGAATTTACAATTTACTAGAAAACTTCTCAGAAATGAAAGAGTGTGTAGACCCTGAATCAAACAACACATTGGAAAAATCTGAACAAACAAACAGTGTACCTGATACCACTTCATTCGATGGCCAAACATCTGCTGAAGTTGTTGCAAAGGATTTCACCACCCCTTTGTGCTTTTATCCTGGCTGCATTCCCCCAGTTTAGTTCTTCGTTGGACACTCGTTTGCATAATGACGCATTTCATTACACTTAAAACATCTTACCGTTGGCTTTTCATTTCCTGCTTGATCATCTTCCTTACAATTACGAGCAATATGACCAGACTTACCACACCGAAAGCACTTACCAAACTTGGATAAACATTCTCCAGGATGCATTTTACCACACTTCTCATAGGATGGATATTTGGTTTTCTTACCTCCTTGCTTCTTTAATGAATTCTTCCCCTTTTCCTGCCAACTAGACCTCTTATTCTGTTGTTTGTCATAGAACACTTGATCATCAGCAAACTCCATTTCCACCTTCTCCGCACATCGAACAAGTTTTTCATAACTTTTGAACTCACGAGAAGCTAAAGCCCTTCGATACTTTGGATTTAACCCTGACTAAAAATGGTTTATTTTACTATCAAGATCTCGTATGAAGTTTGGAGCATACCTTGACAATCGAGTGAACTTTTCTTCATAAGCAGCCACTGAATCATCCTCCTGCCTAAATTCTAGGAACTGTTTTTCCATCCTAAGACAAACCACCTTAGGAAAATATTTCTCAAGAAACATACCTTTGAATTCGTCCCAGTGAAGATCCTCAATCTCATCACTATCCCTGATATTTTTCACCATCGACCACCACTGATCGGCTTCACCTTCAAAACGGTAAACAGCAAGACTAACCTTTTGATGTTATGAACACCCCATGACATCAAAAATCTTCTCCAGTGCTTTAATCCACCCTTCAGCTTGCATAGGGTCAGATGATCCTCTGAATGATGGGGGATGTTGCCTCATGAAATGTTCCACCACTGACATTTTCCTCTGTGGTTGATCTGGCAGATCTCATGCATGGATACCACCACCATTTATAGCCTGAGTCAACTGTGCCATCACTGCAACAAACTGTTCAGTTCTGATTCCGACCATCTCAGGTTGCTGATTTGGAAGGTTGTCTTCCTCCTGATGTCGTCCCAACATAGTTGCTTTGTTTCCTCTGCGGAAAACCATTCTGAACATAGAAATATCTTAGGCGAAGCAACATGGTAATCCGTAAATGCTATATCATTTCAATCATATTATAATTTAACACTTTTCTAACTCCTAAAGTTGTCTAAACCGACCTTTGATACCAACTATAATGCCCCGACCTTAAACCTTACTTAATATTGAATTAAATGAATAATTCATGTTGAGGATCTTTTCAGGTTTAGAGTTTTAGAGAATTAGAACATAACTATTACATCTCAAAAGATTACAAAGTAGTCACTTCTACTAAGTTTAAATAATAATAAAAACTCTTAAAAGAAACATGTCTAGTTCCATGTTTTATATAGCATGACATTCCCTTGATCCCATCCTTGACCTTATTCCACATTAAGTCCTGTGAAAAACATTTCAAAAAAACTTGGGGTGAGCATAAAAAGCTCAGTAAGGGATACACAAAGAATGAAAACTGTTAGTTTTTCAAACATCAAGTAAACCATGTATACTCTATCAAAGTAATACCTTCACCTTCATGAAGTGGTAAAAACTCTTCACTGAATAAAGTATCATTACTTACCTTTTTGTAACCAAAGGATTACCATAAAACCCATATAAATAACACATAACATATATAAAGGTAACATGGGACATAAACATACTTAAGTGGAATAACCATACGGTCGACTTCCACACATATCACTTAATGAAATATCCATACGGCCAATTTCCATACATACTTAATGGAATAGCCATACAGCCGACTTCCATACCCAATGCATTGGAGGTTATAACGTAACCACCTGTCCTGGTATTCACGGCACCACCCGTCATATGGTTTATAACGTAACCACCTGTTAAAATGTCCAAGTACCAATATAAAATCATAAAACATAAAACCAATATAAAGGAAAGATAACATTTCCACATTTCAATCACAATATATCATAAATATATTGACATAATAGAATCCTTTATCAAAACCATTTTCCATATCAAAATACATAAAAGAGTATATGGTATTTATTTTATTTAAAAAACATTACACCTTGTTGAGGAATCCAAAGACCAAATAATACTCGCGGCGGCGGAAAAGGTCGTTGTCACCGCGTACGTTAAAAAAACATTCCTTTTGTAGTTTAGTAAAACACTTCGTAGAAAAAGATTCCTTTTGTATAAAATTAAAAGTCAAAGGTGTTTATACATCGTATAAAAGAATGTTGTGTGTAAAATGAAATATGCCTCAATGAAAGGAGATTGAGACGAAGTCCCTTACTTGGGGTACGACTTGACTCGATCGTTCTTTAACGTCCTGAATAATAAACTTGAGTTAATTTATACTTGATTAAGAACCTTTTTAATGTTAATTATTCCTTTTATATCACTTATTTCCATTTTATAAACATTATGTAACCATTTAAGTTAATAATGTTTGTTTTTTCAATATTTGGTTCTTAAGTCGAAAGAGGACTTCTAACCATTACATGTTGTTCGTGTGGTCAAAGTTTCTTTATATCCAGAATGACATTCCTGATTTGGATATCATATATATCATATATATCAAACATATACATGTATTTATAATATTACACAATCATTTAGAGGTAAGAAATTAAATGCACCGTTCATGGAGACGATATGCCGTACGTACGCATGAACGCTACTTTCATTTGTATTTCGTATTTTATAGAATGGAATCATAATGATATAAGAGTATATTATAATTCCAGTATAATAACATATATAATATCATTAACTTTATCCTTTACACATCCTACATATGGTATTAACGAATCAAATCACTTTCAGGGGGCGGTAGTCCGCACTTCCTAAAATGAAGATATCGTGTTTACCCATAATGGAATCAATAATGGTATGCCATAAATGAAAAATACCAAAGCTTAAGGAAAGAATAAACATATTATATATCATATATAAAAATTGTGACATCATAATGGCCACCTTTGAAGGTGTTAAATGAGTATTGAACAATCATCATTTCGGGAGGAAGAATTTCGCCATCCACGGAAACCGTATGTTCTTTAACCATTTGATGTAGTTTTGTGAGATTATAGCTTGAAAAAATCTTATAAAAACATCCTAGTATATTTACGATACTGGTTTTGTACAAAAAAATTAAATAAAAAGTGTTTAGGGGGTTGAAGAAGAAAAATAAAACAAATGAACAAGAGAGAATGAATTACCTTTAAAAGTTTAACTCCTTTTGATTTGAGCCTAAAGGCTTCCTTTGAAAGGATTATGCCCAAAGAGAATCCTCTAGGATGAGGAGAGGGATGTGGAGAGAGTAAATGGTCAGGGGATGGCCGAGCCAAAGGCTTGAGGAGTGTGTGAAATGAGGTAGAGGTGGGGGCCTTTTATAAGAGGAGAGGAGGGGCACTTTTGGAAAGTAAGGAAATATTACTTTATTTGAAAATGTGTTTCGGTTTTAAAAGGTCCCACATTGATATAATTCGTGGATAGGGTGATAAGGGTTCGAAATCTTCCCATACAATAGGTTTTGGACATGTTTAGGTTTTAGATATTACATTATCTTTCCATTTTATTTAAATCGTTAAATAATGAGGTCATCGCTTCATCATCATGATGTCATAAATAATTTAATTTATTTATAGTCTAAAAATTATAAAAAATATACTATGATGTAGGAAATCTTTTTATATTTCCAATTACTATTTATAATCAAAAATATGATCTTTATAACCCCATGTAAAAATTGTTTTCGTAAAACATATTATGTTTGTGTCATTTTTACTTTTACATTAAATAAAAAGTTATTTATGTCATTTCCCAACCAAAGTGGCTCCATGGGGTCCCCAAGTTGACCCATGGCTTGTCTTGGTCGGCCATGACACATCCAATGAGGGTATGACATGTGTCAAGCTCATCTCATATTATTAAAACATTATTTTTACCTTAAACTACACTAATTACCACTAATCGCGATTAAAAACTTAATAAGTTATTATTCACCAAAAAATTATTTTAATCTCATTGAACCACATTTTACTTCTTAATGACAACCATGTATATCGGATTTTTGAAATTTGAAACACAATGATGGAAAAATTTCATTTTAACAAAAAATCAGTTTCTTTAACTACCACTTAGTGATTTCACTATTCATCAAAAATTGATGTTTTTCAGAAAATTACCAAAAATTCACCCTAAGCTATATTTGATATTACGAATTCAAAAATGAAGTCTATTTTACAAAATTCAAAACATATAAGTCACATTAATTAATTTAATAATTAATTCCCGCTGTCAGAGCAAATAGCGTGTTTTTATGAAACAATAAGTATCAAAAGATTGACACTAGTTTAAGTCCGATTTCAAAGTGAAATTAATTCCAACGACCACTGTTGGATTTAATGGTAAAAATATTTTCTAATTTCACTTTAAAACCAATTAAAAAGATAATCTAATCATATAAATAAATTAGATTAAAAAGAGGTTTTGAATTAAAACACAACATTTTACACTATTCAAAAAAAATGAACTTTATCGGAAAGGTACCAAAAATTTACACAAAGTAAATTTTGATGTCCCGATTCTAAAGATGAGTTATTTTTGGTCCAATAGAATTTATAAGATTGATCAAAACTATATTTAATGACGGTTCTCCGTCAAAAGGTGATAAGTGAACCCTTAATGAAAATTAGTGTATAAAAGCCTAAAATTGAACTCTTTCCATATTTTAAGCCTTTATATTTTATTGGGTAAATGTAAAAACATTTAAAAACATATATAATCATATTTTAGTTATTTCTATCCATTCCCTCCAGTACAATGGCTACTCATTAACTAACATTTAAAATAATATTATTTTATTACTTGTGTGCAACGTAAGTTTTCAAAGAAACTCATCGTTGCGTATCGAGTACTCTATCGAACGTAGAAACCCCTTTTAATTAAAATTAATATTTAATTCATAAATATTAATAAATATGATAATTATTTATTCTTTAATTACCTGGGATGTTACATTATGTCATATAACTATTTTTCACAATATGACATCATGTAGGGTTAAAATGTGTTCTATCAATCTATAGTCTCTATATGAAATTAATTTACTTTATTAAATAACCCAATCAATACACTATGTCTATAAAATTTAGTTAGATAATTACATTACATTATTAGGCCTATGATATCATATTATATAAAGATATAAGGTATAAATCATTCCTTAGGAAATTCATTAGTAATATATCATTCATGATTAATAACACATAACATACATCCAATGAATAAATGGGATCATAATTTTTGAAAACACATATAACTAAGTCATTCATGACATGTATTCATAATAATCATAATCTCCAAGTACCAATTCAAATGTTCACAGAACTGAATGTCTAATAAAACATAAATTATTTAATTCCAACTTGAGGGTATATTATCATAACCTACTCTCTTGGATATTACCAAGAGTCAACTTAATGATATGAAGTCTCACTATGTTATGATACACCAACCCCTGATGATGCGTATCATATATTTCACATTAAATGATTTGATCCATCCATTGAATTTTTATTTATGAATAATGTCATTGCATTTTGAGGATCCCATCATAGTAGGGATCTTATTGGTTTTATCAATGTGAGAAATAATCAAAGTGTATTTTAACATTACAATTACAAAGAAAAAAGTAATCATGAAAAAATATATTTAATTGATATTAATATCATTGAATATTTTTAGTGAATCAAATGTATAATATAGTTAGTTATAGGGAATCAACTCCAAAAAACTCTCACATATACTAGAGACAAATAATAATGGTATTTTTTTATCACATGTTGTACCTACGATTACTATTTATAAATATAGATTCTGGGCCATCCATGTTTTTTTCTGGAGTTGGCCATTCCACATGCCTATGTAGAGAATCTTTTTATCGCAAACTCACTCAATTGATAAAATACTTCACGATGTGATATCATTGAGTATCCACCTTTTTTACTCATGTCAGAGATCTAAAATCATGGCTAATATTATAGTCAATTATTTGAATATAAATTATAATAATCTTATTATAGGTACATTAAATAATTTAGAATATTTCATTGCTAAAATTTCTCTTATGCTTATACAGATTCAAAAATTTACTCATCTACTATAGATTTTGAAAATAATGAATATAATGAGATTGTATTCTATATTTCCTTACCCTATCTATGATCTTTTATCAAAGTTTTCTTAAATTAACACCAATTTTATAAACCCTTAACAACAAGTATTCTTATTTCTCTTTTTAAAAGAAGCTAATATAGTTCTAATTTCTCATGTGATATAATATAGTTATCAACTCAAGTATTTACATTTACATTTTTATGTTTAATTTAAGAATATTTTAATCAAAATATTTAAATAATAAAAATATATATATATATTATATCATATGATATATATTCCTAGAACATGATATTTTGAAATTTAAATCAAAATATCCTCCTTATTCTAGAACATGCCAAATTAGGGAGATTATATGGCATGTAGTGTAGGAAAAAAAAATTAATTTTTTGAACCTATATTTTTCAATAAATTGTCAATATATATACTATGAATATTTTAAAAAAACCCATTAATAAATATCTGCAGATCCTATTCCCTTAAAGGAAGTTTTTTACTTCAATTTATTAATAATGAAATTCATTCTTCAGTATTAAAATTATTTAGTGAAAATAATTAACTATTTTTATATATGATATCATCATATTTTCTGTGAAAAATAATAGGTCCAATAGAAAACATTTTTAGGAAAATGGAACACTTTATCTCAAAATGACTATTATATGATTATTCTGATTTTTCTATCTACAAATCACAATGTATAATTCAAATATATTCCATTCATTCATTGGTTTCACACAAAAATTTCATATATATAAGATCCATTTGGTCCTATATAAGTTAATTGGACTTAATAATCAACTACCCAATATATTGAAATTAAATGTATCTATGGGAATTATAATTCAAATGGGTGATGAATTTTGATTGGTGTAAAATGTCTTTCATATAAATTTGTAGACATTTAATAAAACATTTAATAGAATAACATGATTTATAGGTATAATCTTGTACCAAATAGATATTTATATTTATAATGAGTATAAACAAGTAGTATCAGGATTAGGTTGATTAAAAAAATTAAAGGATCTTTTATTTTGGAACATGGAGTCTATTATAAAATTAATAAAATAATTTCAATTTTGGTATGTTCTCATTCAAAACATTCTTATAATATTCACTATTCGTAATGAATAATATATAACCCACTTTGGTGAGAATAAAAACATGTTTTTTTATTAGGACATCTCAGAACCAGATTCCACATTATAGGTTCCATGAGCCCAGTGGGACACATGGCATCAATAAAACCTCCCAAAATTCCAAATTCTACTGACTAGTAATGAGGTACTAGGGTGTGTTAGCGGTGAGACTATTCCCTCATTAGCAAAATTTTATCATAGTGGTTAAATATAAAAAAGGTAAATAACACAAACAATATAGGTAAATAGAAGGCACATCAGAAATAGGGACAAAATTAACTATTATTAAAATAACTAGTGTCACATTAAACAAATAATGATGTTATGTAATGTATCAAAAAAATTGTAAAGCATGTATACAATATTGAAGGGAAAACATGTTTCAAAAAATTATAAATGAAATCAAAATACAATCTGAAGAATCCAGAGCTCCGTCTCAGACATATCCTATCAATATCCACCCTAAAAAACATGAAATCAAGTGTTCTAAGTTGTACTCTTCCCATTGTGAACACTTTCAACCATGTAATATACTCTGGGTACCAAACAGTTCCCAGAGGGGGTGTGAGATAAATTTCAGTTGGCCACCAAAAATGGTTTATATATCCTCCAACTTGTGTAATTTAGATTTAACAAATTTAAAGCATAGATATATAAACTAATGTAACACAATGTAACCAAAGTACCTACTTCAACCCACGGTGGGTTTCTAGACATATAACCAACTCATTATTTGATTATTACTACTTTATAAATAATCCACAGACAAGAGAAATTGATGGTTCCAAGATGTAATGAAAAAACCTATAATGATATTTAATAATGAAGTTCCAAGTTAATAACCAAGGAAGTTTACACCTCAAGGGTCTCTAACATAGAATTAACTATAGCCATCTAAGAGTAAGAGTGTAGTCTAATGAGCATATTCCTATTCATTCCATAATAATCTGCCTAACGAATCCAAGGTGATCACCCAATGTAAAATTGGGATACGCAATGACTAGGAACTATGGTATTTGACCATTGAACCTACTTTTCGATGATGGATCCAAGGAGTGTATCCATGGAATCCTTTAATACAATGTGAGGGATCCTACAGTTTCATACCGGGCATCCATGAATAGAGAAGGATTTGGATCAGGGTGGGTCTCAACCTAAGAAAGATATATCCTTTAAACAAAATGGTCTTCTGGTGTTCATAAGGAATTCCTCAATAATAATCCATGTAGAGCTCGAGTCAGGACACTCCTATTTAATATTTAATTCCTGTATAATTTCAATTGTTTCATGGCATTTTGTTCATTATTCTATCAATTCCAAGTAGCATGAAACCATTATTAAGTACATTAATTCCATATTCAATAATTAAGTTCCATTCCTTTACCTTTTATTAATGAGGTAATGGGTTCTCTAGAATTGAAACTTCTTATTTATTTACATTTAATCTGGTCAAATCATATACATAGTACACATGGAAATTTTTATTTCACATTTATTTGTCAATTGGAGCACTTACCTTAGTCGGGTCAAGTGGTGATCATATACGGTACTTTACCATATTCAATTGAAAAGGGAAATCGAGCCATTACATATAGGAATGATTAACATTAGAAGGGTCAATCCAAGTCACACCGGAATGATGGCTCAACCTTCTCAAATACTAAAAACCAAATAAGGCATAACATCATACTTGGGATAGATAGACTTATGGGAGTAAGAACCAACAACTAATAACATATATGAAAATATCATTACCAAATGGTTATAATTTCTAAATGCATGAAATATAAGTTCAATAAATGGCATCAGATGAAATTGGTAGGCCCCATGCAATAATTCCAAAATCAATATACATGAGGGATGATTTATAAACCACCCACCATAGTGGCGTACGACCCTCCTCCTATGATATTAGCCTTTGATTCATCATGAAACAGATTATATATCTGAAAAAGTGAAAAACTATCACACCTCGATTACCAGGTCGAGATCAAGATAGAAGAATAATGGGTAAAAATGGATCTTATACATTCCATTATGCATGAAACGTGACAAACGAAAGCTCAATTGGACCCTGGAAGAAGGATAAATTTCAAACCCTACCTTACGACTTCAAAAAGCTCCAAAATGAGGTAAAAATAGGTATATAATATATGAATTTAGATTAGAAGGAAAGAGGAGGTTTACTTAGTTCATTAACAGAAAAATAGTAAAATTACCCCCCAAATTGCATGTCATAATTTTTCTGCGCGGTTTGGAAAATGAAGCTCAAACAATACACGAGTACCTCAGGAAGAATGCCAATCACATGGTTAGGCTGCACAATTAGGGAAACTATACACCAACAATGTGGTAAGAATCTATCAGAAAAGGTACCACGCACACAGTTTCATCTAACCATGCAGCCTTCCTACACATTTTACTACTAACTGTGCACCAAACATAGTTTTCCAAAAAAACACTTTATCAGGCTCCGAACAACTTCCTGAAACCAAAGAAACCTTCACTATCTCATTTGAAATCTTTATTAGGTCAAAAATAAATAATAATATAGTAATTTAAAGGATCCACACTAGAGTGAAAATCCGGGCTCTTATATTCTTCCCCCATTAAAATAAATCATCGCCAAGTTCACTTTCCAATGGTGAAAGAACACTGTCTGAGAATAATTATGGGCACTGGGCATGTATGTTAGACTCCCTCTCCCAAGTCGTATCCTGCATGTGGCCATGCTTCTATAACACATGTACTATAGGGACATACCCACCTCAAAGATCCATTGTGATATAGTCAATGATCCATACTAGATACTCCTCAGAGATAGCATCATCATCTAACCCAAATTCCTTGGGATCAAATCTAAGATATTGGTCATCATGATATTGTCGAACCTGTGAAACATGGAATTTTTCATGCATGGAATTGTACCACTGAGGTAGTATCAATTCATAGGCTACTGGTTTGAATATACTTAGGATCTCAAATGGCCCTACATAATGAGGAGATAACTTATTCATGCTTTTGTAACAATCAATGCCTGAGAATATGGGATTACCAATGGAAAAAATATCCCTGACCTCAAACTCTATAGTTAATTGAAAATGATTGACATATGATTTATACCTAGATTGAGCAATAGTCATACTCTTTCTGATTAACTAAAACTTCCCTGAAGACTCCTAAACAAGATAAGGACCTAGTGGGGCTGCCTCACCTACCTCCATCCCACATAGAGGTGAATGTAATGACCTACCAAATAAGGCCTCAAACAGATCCATCTTAATTGTCACATACAAGCTATTATTATAGGTGAAATCAATTAGAGGGATATCATTCTCCTATAAACTATCGAAGTCGAAGACACATATTTAGATAATATCCTATAGAACCTATATTGTTTGTTCCAATTTTCATTCTTTTTAGGGTGAAAAGTGGGATTAGAAGAATTTATATTCCCATAACCTTCTAAAATCCCTTTTATAAATGTGACATGAACTGAGCATCCCTATCTGAAACAATAGTATGAGGGAACCCATGTAATCGTATGATTTAACGGATATATAGTCTTCCCAGCTCATTAAATAAAAAAGTATCTCAAATAAAAATTAAGTGAGACAATTTATTAATTCTATAAATGAAAATGCATACAACATCTCTACCTCTAGATAACCTAGTAAAACCAACAATAGAGTCCATGGAAATATAATCCTGTTTCCATTTTTTGACTGGAATTAGTTGTAATAGTTGTAAAGGCCTATGGTGTTCTACTTTCACCTAATGATAGGCAGAACACATATTGATAAATCATACAATCTAATTCTTTATCTCAGGCCTCCAATACTGGCATCACATATCTTATTACATCATCAAGATTCCTGGATGAAATTCCTTTTGAGAAGCATGTCACTTAGTCATCGCCTCCTTTATTATATCTATAGGGACCAACACAAGTCCATGAATATGTAAGATTTCGCCTTTATCTATAGACCAATATGGAGGCATTTTATCTCTTTATATAGTCTCCCAGAGAACCAATTCATCAAGATCTGATAGTTTTCTACACATAACCTTCTCATGGATGGAAGATGTAACTATCAGGGATTATAGATAAGAGTGGTCGTGACTATCATGAAACTCTATATGTAGCTCAGATAAGAGGTCAATTAACTTCCATTCATCCTTGACTTCCCATACTGCATATGACTGAGTTCTCTGACTCATGCATCTACAACCACATTTACCTTCTATGGAGTATATGCAAGCTCAAAATCATAGTATTTTATATATTAAAACTATAACTATTGATTGTGGTTCAATTCATTCTATGAAAATATATATTTGAGGATCTTATGGAAAATTTAAACAAAAAATCTCCCACCCAATAGATAATTTATCTAGAAAAGTAAGGCATGGACAACTATTTATACATATAGGTTATTCGTCAAGTAGTTTCTATCATAAGGAATTACCTATCGATATATGTATGAAATGAATTTGGAATCCTACCTCAACATTTTTCTTAGCTTGGTTCTTGATGCATCAAAGAAGACTATTTAACCTACACTTGTCTCTAGAAGAATCAGAATAGGTTATGAGACAAACTTCTCTTTCAGATCATCAAAATATTTCTCACATGATTCTGTCTATATAAACATAACACCCTAGTTAATAATTCTATTAAGTGGTGAAGAAAAACATGGAACGTCTTTTATGAAATTTCTGTAATATCCATCCATCCCTATGAATATTTGTATATCAAACATGTATTTGGGATTCTCTATGGATACTAAAACACTGAACTTTTTACTTTCAACATAAACTCCCAATTCCAATATGATCTGACCCAAGAAGTAACCTTTGTCAATCCTAAAGTGGCACTTAGAAAAATTGGAATAATGTTGATCTCTCTTAGTGTACTCATAATGTTATCAAGGTTTTTTTCATGGCTGCTAAGATTATATTAACACACAAATATGTCTTCCATAATGGCCACGAAAAATTAGTAGAGATAGGGATGGAAAACACTATTCATTAGTTCCATGAAAACAGATGGCACAATCATAAGACTGAACTACCGAACAAGGTACTCATACAGACCGTACCTGATATGAAAAACTGTATGTGGTGTGGCTGATGTCATGAATCGCATATGATGATAACCCAATCTCATTTTGATCATTGAGAAGACCCAAACTCATTGGAGCTGAACAAATATATCATCTATTCGAGTAATTGGATACTGATTCTTGATCGTAAGCTGGTTCAACCATATATTATCTATGCATAGACCTAAGGTACCATCAACCTACTTGAAGAAAAGAACAAGTGATCCCCAAGAAGTTGTATTGGGGAATATAAAACCTTTGTTCCCTAAATATAATTACTTTGACTTGACCTCCTAATGCTCTGTTGGTTCCATCCTATATGGATGAATGGAAATTGATGATTATCCCAGAACAAGCTCAATCCTAAACTCTACCTCTCTATGAGGAGTTAAGATATAAAAATTCTCAGTAAAGTCATCTGTGAAATGATCCACTATTGGAGGGAAATCAATTTGATGTAAACCTTGGTCATCTATAAAGAGGATCTCAATATAGGAAATTACTCCACTTAACCATGATGTTGTGGTCCCTCTCTACTAATATAGACATCCCACCAACCCTTATGTAGATAAATTCATCCCTCTAGTGATGTAAAAGATGCCATATTCTAATATAAGTCCATAAAAGAGTGATATTAATCCAACCAATCCATCTCGAGAATTATATTGAATCCATTCATCTTGAGAAAAAAATAGGATCCATATGAAATGGTAACTTACTAACTCAAATTCATAGTCCCAACACTGGTGTATGGCCTCTTTTTATACCACTAAAGGTGTATCTAGGGTAATTACCCCAAACTAATATTGAATTTGTATTCTGAGATGTTCCAAAAATGATACATAGATTAATGATTTTAAATAACCCATATCAAATAAATTAGATATAACAATTGATTACATATGTATAGTACCTTGTACTATAGGTGGTATCACCACCTGATCCTTGGGTATCGGTTGTAGTGCATGCAACAGACCTGATCTATGACCCTGTGAAACAGATAGACTACTGAAATTATAAATACTCTGCTGGTGATGCTAATAATCAGGGGTCTGGATATCATGACCATGACCTCTTACTCAGCGAGTCCATCCAATGCTACTCCAACATCCCACCTGATGTAGTGAGAAAGTAGCCACTCCTAATGGTAGAGCTAGTGTAGATTTGTTTCCACTCAAATTTGGTGGAAGGGTCCTACAGAACCTCTTATGATGAACCATATTGCTACAAAACGGACAATACATTGGGTCTCTATCACACTGAGGCTTCATATTCCTCATTCATCCACATTGATGAAAAACCATGGAGTTATAAAAACAGATACTCTAGTTCTAACTTCCCTGTTGAGAAACCTCTAGAGAACAGTTCTTTCCACCAGAAGAACTACTAGCATGTCGCAACTATGGTCCTATATTCCCGATACAATTGTTCTTCCTTAGGTTACTCTCAATGATAAGAGTATGATAGAAGATTTTAGGGAAATCTTAGTAGGATAAATACATTCACCTTCATATGGATGGCATACTAAATCCCATTCTCTAAACATCAACCACGCAGTATCTCATCACCTGATAGAAGCAGTGGAAATACCCTCAACTATGTGAAACACAATTAATATTTCTTAATTAAAATAGATCCATTTTCCAAATTCATGTATTTTATAGCTCTATTACCTCTCATTTTTTGAGGAAAGAATTGATCATAGAAGGTAGTCTGGAAATCAACACATAACATTCCCTGATGACAACAATCCTGGGTAATCACATATAACCAACGCTTGGATGAATTCTGAATCATGTATATGGAAATAATGACCCTCAACTCTAGAGGCATACCAAGATGCTCAAATATTGATAATGTGTTCTCTAGCCAATACTCATCAGCCTATGGACCACCATCGCATTGAGAAAGAAAGAGGATGATACTACTGGAACTAATGAGTCAGATGAGCCATCATAGGAGGAACTTGTGGACCACCATCCATAGACTGCCTCAAATGTAGGAAACTATCACAAACATGGTAATATGTGCACATATTAGGTACTATTGGAATTTCCTTAAGTAGAACTCGTAGAGGTAATATTTATGGATTAGGGCCCACCACATTTAGATCATGATCATCACTACCTTTTTGACATACGATACGAGGAGGTAATGGTGGAATTGTTCTAAAAATGTGAATAACACACCTCAAAATGTTTTTTATGTAGATCCATAGATTCTCTTACAGAATCTAAAAAAGGAAAAACTCACTACCTAATATATAATACACCAAATACCTGCTTATTCGACCTGGTAATGGTATGTTCTCAAGTATAAGTTTAATATCCTTTTACTTGTAATTACTAGTTTCACTCCATTTACTTTCATAAACATGATAATATTGGATAAGGATGTGAAACAAATTCATTTTAGAATTTGTGTTTCATTTTATTGTGGATATTTATACCCATTGAATAAATACACATAAATCTCATCGATGAAAATGACACCTAGTTTTTATATCATAATTTTTCGACTCAGTAAATTATTCATCCCATCCCGTGAGGGCCCATAACCCCTCATGAATTTTAAAAAGAACCCACTAAATAATAGCAAAGAGTAATACAAGCATAATCTAACGATCACAATATCACTCAAAAATAACAGACATATCATGAAATGAAATGCAGATAAATTCACCTATATGACATTGAAATATGTGTGACATGTGAATTGTAGTTGCCTATATTGTTTCATGTAACAATTCTCCATTACCTCATATAATCGAACCAACGATGAAATTAAATTCTCAATAAGTTAAAAAATTAACAACTCCACACAACTAGTTAATTACCCAATAGTGAAATAATTTCAACTGTAATAGGGAAAAATAGAACAACAATATTATTTTGGGTAACTTGGGTTTTACCCCAAACCTAGTTTCATAATGCACAAACATGGCTTATGACCAAGTACTAAGAATTCATAATCTTCAATAAATATTCTATAAATAGTAAATAATGAAAAGAACCCACCAATGATACCACTTCATGGCATCCTGAACCTGGATCCAATTTAATAGGTGCCCAGAGCCTGGTGGGAAATAAGGCCTCAAGCGCACCTCCCCAAACACCAGAGGCTATCATCTAGAAGAGAGGTTCTAGGGTGTATCTATGGGGAGAATATTACCTCATTAGAAATTTGTATCATAATAGTTAAATATAAACCAATGTATTTAGTTGATGCATTATAAGTAAATTGAAGGCACATTGGAAAGAGGGACAATAGTAACAATAACTAAAATAACTAGAATCACATTAAACAACGATGATGTTAGGTCATGTATCTAGATAACTGGAATACATGGATATGCAACAGCATGCATAACATTTTAAGAAATGTATAATGGAAATAAAAATACTATTATGACCATCCCGAGATCGGGATCGTTCATCTGTTATCAAGCTCAATCCTATGCAGCAAGAAATCAAGTGTTTTAAGTCATACACTTTCCTTTGTCAACATCTACAACCATGTAATCTACTCGAGCTACCAAACGATTCAAGAGAGGGTGTGAGATAAATCTCTCTAGGCCACCACCAATGGTGTATATAACCTCGAGCCCATGAAATGGAAATGTAATAGTGTTCAAGAATTTATATATAAAGTAAAGCATTCCAATGTAACTAAATATCAAAGTACCTACTTCATTCCCCGACTAGTGTCTGAACATATAACACATTCAATATTTCATTATTCACACTTTATAAATAAGCCACATGAGTGAAATAGTGAAGGTTCTATGTTGTAAAGAGGCAACCTGCAATGATATTTAATAATGAAGTGCCATGCTAATAACTAAGGCAACATAGACCTCAGGGGTTGCCAAATCAGTAGTAACAGTAGCCCAGCTAAGGGAAAGAGTCTAATCAAAGTAGAATATTCGAAGGTATTCCACAATAATATTCATATCAAATCCAAGGTGACTATCCAAAGCAAAACTTGTCTATTCTTTGATAGGTCTAAATGGGATTTATCCATGTCACCTACTTGTCAATCAGGGATCCATAGAGTGTATCCTTGGAATCATTTAATACATTGTGATGAATCCCACAGTGTCATACCGAGAATCCATTAATAGACATTGATAGGGATCTTGGTAGGTCTCAAAATGAGCAAGTTGCATCGATGAATTAGAATGGGGTTCCCGAGTGCTTAATGAATTCCCCGATAATAATCCAAGGAGAGAATGAGTCAAGCCACTCTTGTTTAAAAATGAATTCATGTATAATTTCAGTTGTTTGAAGCCTTGACTTTCATTAGTATTAAAAGTCCTTGTAGAATGAATTCTTTTTAATCCATTTAAGTCATACTCATTCATTAAATTGCATTCCACTACCTTCCATTAATGTGTTAAGGTGTGCTATAGACAGTAAACCTATTATTTTTTATATTTAATTTGGTCAATTCATATACTTAGTATATTTACAAATTACCGTTTCACATTAAATTATCAATTGAAGCACTAAACATAGGAAAGTAAATTTTTTAGCATATATGGAAAATTACATTATGAAATTTAAAATATACATAAAGCCATTTTATATAGAAATTTTTTCCCTTTGGTGGGTGAATCTAAGTCACACCTGAACGGTGGATCAAAAGTATCAAATACTAAAAACCAAATTATGGAATAACATCCTATATGGGGTGAATGGAGTTGTGGGAGTAACCAACAACTATTAATCACATATATGGAAATATAATAACTATATGGTTCTAATTTTTAGAAACATGGCAGATTTAAATAAATGGATCCCGATAAAATCATAGGGCCCCACACAACAATTCCAAAATTCAATGAACTTGAGTGGTGTGCTATTGACCACCCAACATTGGGTTATACAACTCTCCTCCTCCAATATAATCCTCTGATTCAACATAGAATGGAAACGATTTGATAAAAATAGAAAAATTATGAAACCTCCAAAACTTGGTGTAGAGAAATAGAGAAGAATAAAGGCTAAAAAATAATCAATTACTTACCATTTCACATCCAACGTGATGAACAATACATCGATTGGATCCCAGAAGAGGGGGATATTTTAATCCCTACCTTAAGCATTCAAAGAACTCAAAAATGAAATAAAAATAGGTTAGTCCCATATGAATTTGGATTAGGAAGAAGTAGGTGGTTGAATTAGATTATTAAAGGTAAAATAGTAAAATTACCCATAATATAGCATGTGCAGAGATTGTCTGCACGGTTTGGAAAACCATGTGAAAACCATGCATGAGTACTTTGGGAAGAGGGGAACTCACATGGTGAGGATTCACAGGTAGGGAAATCAAGCACCAGCCACGTGGTAAGCCTCTGTCTAAAAATGCACTACCCATAGAGCTTGATCTAATTAGGCAGCCTTCCCCCATGGTTTACTAGAAACCATGTGAGAGATCTAGATTTCCCAAAAATCTATGTCACATACTCCAAATATGGCCATGACAACCATGGAACCTTCAATATCCTATTTTGAATCCATATTTAGTACAAAATGAATAATTACACTAGATTTTAAAGGATCCATACCTAAGTGAAACATTGGGATCTAACATTTACTTCCTATATCTAATGTATCACTGGAACAACTCCTCTCATTGAGTGTTGTGGACTCAACTATTTTTATGACATAAAATGTGTATTTGAATCCATAAACTCTATTATGATAATCCCTCTCACATTATCATAAAACTGTAATTATTTCTCCATATAGAAATTTATATTATGTCTTTAATAATCATTAATATACCTTGTGTACATTTTATAATGAACTATGATGTACTATATGTTTCCTTGACGTCATTTTATAACTGAAACTAGATTTAGCTAAAATTTCATAAGAGTCACATGAGGTTGCGAACTAATGGAGTATCTGCACATTTTAATCTCAATTAGTCCATGTGGTGACCATATGGATGGTTAATTCATTGTTATTAGAAACAAATTCCTTATAATAAATAATGGAATACTTGACCAAAAACAAATAAGTCTCCTCCACAAACCTCCTTTTACTACCACCAATATTTTTTTTATATATAATTGAATGTGAGTTTAGGACTCTTATCACACCACATATAATATAATTGATGAATAAATAGTAAGGTTATCATATAAAAGATGATAAAATGAACTAAAAACAATCATAAATTATACTTATTTATTTACAAATTATTACTAAAATTTATTTAATGAATATTATGAATTTACATCTTGATTTACAATTGGAATTTTCAAATTCCCTTATTAAATAATATTTACAAAAAAATACCTTCATTTTTTAGTAGGTATATTTAAATAAATTAATATATTAGTATACTTAATAATGTAACTTGTTAGAGAAAAAAATATTCTGGATATAAACATGTAAAGTACACTCAATTTATCATTAAAAATATTTATCCTTCCATATGTGGGAATGATCATGATATTTATAGTCACCATTGATTTCCAATTTTTGATATATGTGATTCAATAATTATGAAATAGTTTTTTGAGTAGTAAATACTATAAAAAAATTCATTCCAAATGAAACAGTGTTTCATCATTCCAAAAAATGCAATGAGATGGAATGTAATGGTAATAATAAATGCAGTTTTCACTTGAATCTATTAGAAACTCCTAATATCCTCAAATTCTCAATATTAATATTTGGATCACCATTCTTAATCTCATTGTAGAAAAAATCATACTACTTATTATGTTTTTATACTCACACAAGTAATATATATAGAATACAAATATATTAAAACTTATTCCCAAGATATATTAATATTATATAACATGTAATGACGAATATAAATAAATTTGAAAAAAAATAGTGTGTTTCTTATTTAATCAATTAAAATTTTTCGTCCAATATCCTTTATTTCTTTATGAGAGGAAAAAATCCACTTGCTCATTTCTCTCCCCATGAATCAATTGGGTCTATGAAGGATGATGTAATGTAACATTGGATTTAGTTTATGCATGGTATTTTCAACAAGGTCATTTATTCTATTCTCTATAAAGATTGGTTAACCACACCAATCCTTATCTATCCAGCGAGGTATAGTCAAATGATTCATGATAAATCAATCCATATAGCCCATCATGTAGTCCTTGGTGAATATAAAAACATGGGTGGTAATTATGAAAATATGAGATTAATGAAAAACGTATTGTCTAAATAGAATATAAAATTTTCTAATTGAACAATGTAATATAGAATTTTGATGAATGATCGATATCTAATCATTAAGATTCCAGTTATAGTGGTACATTGTAGAGATAATATTATATTTCCCTAGAGTTTCCATATTCATATCAAGTGATATAAGATGAGATAACTTGTTATGTTTATAACAACCTATGTTTTAAGGAAATTGCTTCCAAATGAATTTAATCTTATCAATATTTTTCATTACAAAAAGTCGCTAATTTTATCATGATTTATACATAACACTGAGTTTGGATTCTATTACACATAATGCATAGTTTTTCTTACGTTACATGAAACGCCAATTTTAAGAAAAACATGACATATTATTAAAATGTTATTATTTAATATTATAGTTATAATAAATTTGTTAGAATGGGGATTATCAATAGGATTAACTAAATTATGATAATACATGGTTTACAAGAACATATATAATTAATTCCTTGCCAAAAAATTAATAAAAAATAAAAACATTTTTATAATAAAGAAAATAATTTTCTATATAACTATTTATATACATATAAATGCATTTTTCAGAAATTAAATAAATGAATTTCTTTTGCTGAATGATTTTACTTAAATGTATAGATTTTATATTCAATAATATTATTGAAATTCATCTTATTTGTTGTCTACACATGATATAAGAGTAAATATAATTGTACTCTTAAGATTGTACATTCCGAAAAACCAATTCAGTCACCTTTGGTGAAATTATTTTAAAATTTATTTCTAACAAGTATAATATTTATCAAAAAAAATTATTTTCTAAATCATCATGTTAAAATTTTATTTTAGTGAAATTTTGGGACTTTTTAGAAAAAATTAATTTTTTTAAGAATATTTAAAAATACTAAATTTTAATCAAAATATTTCTTTTAATTAAATGAATTTATAGATTTAAATTATCTATAAAATTGTTTTTAAATTTAATTTCTCTGAATTATAAAAAAATTAATCAATTATATTTCATCAAAATCAGGTACATTTGTAATTTTGATATATAAACATTGCTAAATTTTGAACATTTTCTCTGAAAAAACCCACTTTTTAATCGCTTATGTGGGATTAATTTTAAATTAAATATTTACACTTATGGGAAGGGAATTTGGGAAAAAATATTCACATTTTTATCATAATAATTTATAAAATTAAAAAATTCATCTTATTTGTTGACAAAACATAATTTTAAACACAGTAAAAATTATTTAGCGTGGTTAAGTTAAACTTTGGTTTACAGAGGGGTAGGGGTTAATCTAAAATGAATAGGGTTAAAAATTACCAAATATTTTTCCAAAAGACATTTTATGGACTTATACCACCCATATATATTCTAGTGCTGATAATGGTACATTACCAGTATAACACCCCAAACATTTTATGGCATGTTTATCTTAAATTATTTTAATTCATTAGATAGTCTTTATTGCATGAAAATTTGATTCTCTGTGAAACAAATATTTTTTAGTTATGGGAGATAGTGATAAACTATTAATTAAAATCAAATTTTACACTTCTATGTTTTGAATTTCAAAAAACGTACATACACAGTCGCGATCAGGGTGATATTTAGAGTCTTAAAGAATCAACTTATTTTTTGGTTAATTGTAACCTAGCCGTATGAATAATAAAATACCCTTATGAATAGTTAGTTACCATTATGAATAGTAACTTATCCTTATGAATTTTAATATTACTTATAGGAATGGAAACCATACCCATGAAAGTGTAAAAAAAATTTAGTCACCTTTAAAATGAAGATAAATATTTTATGTGTTGGTATTTTTCGATTAAATAATGATTTTAATTAAAAATTAAATTTATAATTTGTATATTTTTTTAAAAAAATTTGGTATTCATTTTTGGATTCAACATGTCAAAAAATATTTTGGTTAATTGTTTTGGATTTTTCTAAAATATATGGTTTTTTGGTGAATAGTAAAACACATTAATTACGATAAAAATACATTTTGAGATAAATACAATATTACATGAATCACGACTAATATAAGAAGCCATTATATCGAAAGTATAAGAATTTATTACAATCTTAGGTCATGGAATACTCATTATTTATTTTCTTTTGATAAAACAATAATCTAATGATTAGAGTATTAAGAAAACCTCGTCCACTCCACTATATAAGCCATCCCTCCCCTCCTCTTCCTCCCACTCCACTAAAGCATCGATCCTAGCAGAAGAGTTTCCAAATACACTTTCCTATACCTCCACAAACTTACAAGATGTATTGCTATTACCAAAATGAATAGAAACAAGGGCCTTGAAGAGATTCCCAATGAGGAGTACTCAAGAGGTGAACCTCTCTTCCTTTTTTATTCAACTTCTTTTACATATTCCTTTCTATTGTATCTCTCTCCTTACCTCCTGACTAATAAATTATATGATAATTACATTACCTTAAATAGAATTTAATTTTATTTTTCTAATGTAATATTTCATCACCATCTCTCTTTTTCCCCTCAGCTTACTGTAAAATTGAAAATATCATCCGAGATGTTTTAATTTACCACATTCAAGGATGAAGGGTTTTCAATTTCTATTACAATCATCAATACATGTCATGAAGCCTTTTTAATTGTTATAATAGATAATAATATATATATATATATATCATACCTTATACAATGTTATTAAATCCTTACACACTCATAATACAAAATAATAATACAAAACAAGTTCATTATGCACAATACCTCCAAGTTAATCCAAGCATTTATCCGTAACTTTTAAATAATGAGTCTTCCTCATGGTGTATAATTAAAAATAATTACAAGAACATTTATATCTATGTAATTTTACTAATTATATATAATAACAATTGTGTATGTTTAACCATATTTAAAACATACTTCCATTCATGAATACATGTAAACTAATCATGAAAACCAATAAAGAAAATGCTTCTAAAGAAATAAAATTAAACCTCATAAACCCCTAAAAAATGCCATGAATGAAACTAATAAGGTTGAAATAAATAAATTAAAAGTATTTAATATTATTTAATATTTAAATGATAAATATAAATTTTATTATTCAGGTCATGAAGATCAAATTGAGAATACATTTGGGTATAAGGTAAGGGATTTCTCATCTCACTTTTATTTCTTTGAGATTTTAATTTTTTGCCAATTATTTTTTATATGTCATCTATATTTACAAAAAATATGTATATAATATCATTATTATATTTATATTTATGGTATTTAGTGATTCAATTTATGATTATTAACTCTATTGATTATAATATTGCAAGGGACTTGGTTTCGGTTTCCATTTCATTGTGATTTACTTAGTATTGTGCATCTAATAATTCTTTTGTGGTTTACCTACTGCCCATTTGAGATAATTCTTCATTTAAACGTGTTAATATATTATATATCCATATTTTGGTTTCATGTATATAATTATCATCTAAAGTCATATACCATTTTACAAACGGTGTTTATTTGGGATATCATTTTAACTATCAAAATATCGATGAATCTGTATCCTCTACTCTATACAGATATTGACAATTAATATTGTATAGTTATTAAATCTATTTATAAAGAATAATTTGGAATCTCAGTGATATTAATGGACCTCTATAGCCCCTCTATGCATCAAAATGTCTCATGAGACAAATAAATTGTTGTCAAACCCTTCGTGTTTTTTTCCAAAATAGAATCAGACCGGTATCTACCCACAACATTAATAAGTTTTCATGATATAGTAGTATCATGTTCTAGATACATGATGTATAATTAATAATAATTCTATTAAATCTTTTTTATTTTTATAATACATGGGGTTTTCACTATGAAAAAAAACAATGGATGTAGTTTCATTCTCATTTTATTAATGGAGTACGTTTTTCATTTATTACCCATTCCAAATTGACTATTCCTATTTGATGATGATTAAATTATTTTTGATTGAATACTTAACTATTTATAACCTCTATAGAAAATTTTATCTCATACCTTTGATTTGATTACCTTCAACTTGTTATGTATAGGTGACAGTTTATTAAGCTCTCATGGATGCAGTTTATTAGTTTTTGTTATGTATTTTATTTTGTTAACTATCCCAATGTAAAATTAATTAAATGTATGTATCTAGTTTCTTCATGAATACTAATCTTATCATTCCATTTTGATCTAATTCCTTTAAATCATTAAAGTTTAATAATTAATTAAAGATATCTGGGCTTCTGGGGTCAGGTTGTTATAATTAGTATCAGAGGATGTTTAGCAGCAACCTTGGAAAATAGATTAGGAAGCATATTTTCAAGGATGTAACTCAAATAATGAATTTGATGATAAGAATAGAGTAACATCCAAAAAAATTTCAAGGTATAGACTATATAGATCTTTCTTGAAAATACATCCATGTCTAGATACTAAAGTGGATGTGGTTCGGGCACAAATGTACCTAGCATTAACAACTCTGACAAAGTGTTTTGGGCTTCTCCTAGGGTATCCTGGTACATGAAAATGGGCCATACATCACACCTTGTTTGACACACCTATGGAATATTATTAGGATAATTCAAAATATCATTACAAACTATTATATAGGATTTAAAAGTATATTGAATCAATGTGTAAGATTATGATATTTCTTGGCCAATATTTTCAGATAATGTTATGTGTTTTCTAGTTAGAAGTTATGAATTGTGATCTAATTTAGTGTATTCCATTGTTTAGTTTTGCTGCATAATGGAATAATAGTAATCAATAACTGAATAAAATTTTGGGATTTCCCCACTAAGCATGTCAACATAGTCAATTTTGGAACAAATCAGATCATGATCATATAGGGATAACTTAATCAGGCTTTGTCGAATAACCATGCTACACCTATAATATATCTTTTCATTTGGAAAAAGACCCCATAATTTAGTGTGTCTACTAATCTATTGGTATCTTATTAGTGGATCATGGCCATTGAAATTTTATTTCTTGCATTAAAATTCATTGAAAATTAAAGGGTCACACTGGCAGTATACTTCCTTAAGGGTGATGTTGATCAATGGTGGTCCTTGATCCAGAATACCTTAGAGGAAGAAGAAATAGAAGATATGGAGAGGATAAAGTTTATTGAAATATTATTCAAGAAATATTTTCCTCTTGGAAAATGAACTAAAATGAATATTTAATTCTTTATCCTAAATAAAATGGAATAAGAGAGTGATGGGGAGTATGTGGCTACCTTCACAAGATTATCCCAATATGCTTTTGATTTTGTACATGATTTAGAAGACCAGATTAGTCATTTCTTTGATTTTCATAAGAAATTTCTTCAAATGACACTTGCATTTCAAACATTTTCATCATATAATGGAATTAAATTATGTTACATCATAATTGAATAATAATTTTCTAGATCAAATTCATTCATGGAAAATCTATATAGGAAGAGCTCTTCAAATTACCCTTGAAAAGCTGACAAGCCATTAATGAAGGGAATGAATCAATTTCCATTATGTGAGGTCTATTGGAAGAATCATCTTAGAAAATTATTTAATGGAATGCTAAGTTTAATACATGTGTGGAGAAAAGATTCATCGATCTATTTAATGAAAGTGGAAGAGACATGTCAATGATGTTCAATGCTAAAATTTTAGAGAGATGGGACACTATGAAAATAAGTGTCCTAAGAGCCAAGGAAATATTACATTGAAAAGGCCATGAGATCAAGGTAAATATTATGCGATTACAACTGCGTAGGTTGATATTTTTAATGATGATGTGGTATGAACTTTAATTGTTTCTTAAAACATCACCAATGCTTTATTTGTTTCAGGATCATTCCATTCATTTATAACATCCTAGTTTTCCATGAAAATTAGTAATGTAAAATTTGATTTAATAAAGGAGTTTTCAATAAAAACTCTTAGGGGTTGTGTCATTTCAATAAATATTGTTTGATAAGTCCCATTCCTAACACATAAACGTGATTTATATGATATACTTATCAATATACCAATGATTTCATTTGATAAAATTTTCAGTATGAATTGGATGTCAAATTAGGATGTGAAGATCAATCTCTAGAAGAAGTTACAATTTTTGAGAATGGTGTAGAATCGATTATTATTAAATCATAGACCGCACCATATGATTCTTTTCAAGATCCATCCCCAGTATCTCTACTAAATGAAATTATTGGAGAGGAAGCACACATAATATCTATGGGTGGGGAAATAAATCTTAAAATTGAATATGTACATATTGTGAAGGAATAAATTGATGTATTTCTAGAGGATTTACCTGCAAATCCTCTAGAGTGGGAATATGAGATCTTTATTGATTTAATTCCTGGGTAATGACCTAAATAAAAAAATCCTAATAGAATATGAACTATGGAATTAGAGGAGATAAAGAAACAACTAGAGGAATTGAGTGACAAAGGATTAATTCGACCTACTATTTCTTCATGGGGAGCCACGTTCCATTTTATAATGATGAAATATGGATCCATGAGGAAATTAATTGATTATCGGAAAATAAATTCTTTAACAATAAATAAAAAGTAATATCTTCCACACATTGATCATTTATTTGATCAACTCCTGGGAGCCCAATATTTTCTAAAGATTAACCTTTAATCTAAAAACCATCAACAGTGTGTGAGGAAGGAAGATATTCCAAAGACAACATTTTATACTAGTTTTGGGCTTTATGAGTTCATAGTAATGTTTTTTAGACTGACTAATGCACCCATTATTTTCATGGATCTAATGAATAGAGTTTTCAGGGAATATCTTAATGACTTTGTTTTTGTATTTATCAATGATATCTATAATGAACAAAAAGTTTATTAATTAAAATTATTCTTGATCTAATTTAATGTATTCTTATTTAAAATGGTTACATAATACATTCACTTCCTTGGTTTTATGTTTTTGCATTTATAAATATCGTTATGAATTCTTAGTGTTGCTAATATAGCGGTTGAGTAGTGATCTCATGATTAGAATAAATATAGGTCTTTCGAAAATCCAATTCACTCAAATAAAGGAAGTGATGGACCCATCCTGTAGAATTTCTCCATAAGAATCCCATTTTTCAGAGCTCGAAAAGGAGCTGGAATCACTAGGCTTCTCTCTTGATCAATCCCAAGCCAAGCGTCAACACGTTAAGCTTAAACAGAACCACCTACGGGATAAGTGGAAGTTAATAGAGACTACCAATTGAAAATAGTCTGTAACTATTGAAAATATTACCCTTAGGACTTATGATGATTTTATAAGGGGTTATTTAAAAATATTGAAGCACTGTGATTATGTGTATTATATTTTCTATAAATAATATACACTATTTTATTATTGTTACTTTGTAAATGGTTTTTAAAGCACAAATAGAATTTTTAGTTAATATTAAATTAAGAAAGATATTTTAATAAATTAATGGATTCTTTAAATAAAAAATATTTTAATAAAATTACATTAATAAGTTTATTTTTTATTAAATATAATTTGTAGTATAGTTTTTAAGAATACAATTGTAATTTTTATTTAGGTTTTAAGCTGTTTTGGTCAAAACCCATGAATTTTCAATAAATGTTAGTTATTATTTTAAAAGTAAAATTTCACATATTTATAAATATATTTAAATAAAATGAATATTATTTTTATAATAATGATGTCTAAATTATCCAACGGTGAATTTTTCGTAATTTTCTGTGATAGTCGAATTTTTGGGTAAAAATTAAATACCATTTAAATATATAGTGAATCTTATGACATAATAATGGCCCAATGGTATGGAAATAAACAACTATAAAAGGTGTTTTTGGCCAATATATGATTTATTTTTAATATAATGTGATTTTAGTTTTGATTTATTTATCTTACAAGGCCTTAGTCGACCCTGCAACAATTTTAAAACATTTTAATATTTTAAAATAACGTCCTTGACAGTGTGAATCACCTCCACAGAATAAATCCAAATATTTTAATAATTTCAGCCATTTTCCTTAAAAAATAATTTTTTTACTCCACTTAAGAAAAAACCATTGGAAAAAACAAGGTTGTTGTTTGTGGGATTGATTAGTTTAATTTGTGGTATCCAAAACCTAAATAATAAAGGATTCCCTCTTATTTCCTATATAAATGTACTCAATATCCTATTCCTATTCGCTCAAACCATTTGCAGCATGAAAAACCCCTAACATCCATTCTCTATAATCCTCTCAAGGCACCCTAAGCTCCCTAGAATCATTTCTCATGCCTCTATCAATCCATTGGGATCACACTTCCATGAAAGGTATTTCTTCTTTTCTCATTTTTTCCAAGTTTTCTTTTCAATTAAAAATGTTGGGGGTATGATTTAAAACCTCCCCTATAATATCTTACATATGAATTATTGATGAGATACCCCATTATCTCTATTCAATTCCTCCAATGTACACTTGTTTCCATGCCGAAATTCTATAAGAAATATCTCTCTCCCCTTCTTTACATTCAAGAAATACATTTATATTATTCCTCTAAATTACATTACATATATTAGAATATTAAATTATAGGACCCCTTTTCATTCCATTTTATTTATAAATGATTATATAAAAATTTCTATCTCATTAACCCATTTTATGATTTCTATTTGACGTTGTTATGTTGCATAAGTTACACCAAAATTTCCATGCCAAAATCACCGTGTATGTGATTACCACACCCATTTCACTATCGAGGGTATTTTCCTTTACACAAATGTACATTTTTATTGAGGAATTATATTTATTTTTTCCATATCTCTTATTCATGTAAAAAATTATGATGTTTAATGAATCCATGTTGTATGATCTATGTGGGACATTTATACATGAAATGAAATGATTAAGAAAGGTGTTCCCTGATAGTGCTCCAATTCATTGGGTAAAGAATAGTATCATGATACATCAAGTAAAATGGGGGTTTAATCATGCTAATTCAAGTGAAATTTGTTTTTAATCATTACAATTTCATGTGAAATGACGGATTACTCATGCTCCATGTGCAATGACCATTTGCTCATGCTAATATCATGTTAAATGTTATTGCCACATTTCCATTTTATGATAAAAAATCAATATCATGCCTTTATATTCTTGTTTATTTTGTGCTCTATTGATATGACTATTTCCTAACTTTTACTATATTCTTCATGTTATAACTTTTTTACCCCCTTACTGGGCTTTATATATCACCCTTTTCTTATTCATGTCCTCATGTTATCCCATGCAATGCTATATACGAAGGAATTTTGTTATGTTAAAATATTTTTCAATAAAGATTTTGGGTATTATGTTTTAGGTTGTTATGTTATCTTCCTATTTTCTTAAGACAGTAGACCTATTGATCATCAGAGTTTTCTTATGCACATGTTTATGTAATAAATATATTTTTTTTGTGTAATTAAGAGAAGGGTTGTTATATTTGTTATCATAGGATAAGTTTAGTTATTTTTAGTATTAGGATTAGAAAACCATAGTGAAAGCCTTAGGGAGAAGAGTAAGTATGATAAAAAGATCCCTAAATTTTGGTGAGTATTCAGTAACTGGGTTTTCAAGAAAATATGCTAATGTCTTGATACAATCATGTATAGGGAGATATAGATCAGATGTATCTATGGGAAATACCCGAAAACATCACTTTCAGATAAACTTGAATGGGAACCGGTGCACAATAATGGCTTTTCAATAGTCTTGGTTATGAAAATATATATAGATATGATTTGGTAAATTAATGAGCTTATTATGAACCGTTGTAAAGGGAATAAAAAAATTCCCCTATGAATATATGTTGTGAAAGTGATCATGGATAACATATATTTAAGACTATAAATTCATAAGTTAATGAAATAAATGTAATTTATGAGCAGTCCCATTAATGTCAATGGATTCCTCTTTATGTTTATAATAGTTTGAAAATAATCATCAACAATTCTATATAGGATAATGTAGAACTAGAATCAAAAGGTCAACAGTAGGGTTATTTCCCATAGTTCTACGCATTCTTTTTATATCCTAGAAGTTATATAGAAAAATCCAAACACTACCACAAATCAAGGATGTAATGATGTCAGTAAGAACAGAAAATGGGGAAATCATTGCATTCCATTAATATAACTCCTATCCATTCACAATTTTTGGTTTGAACTTCCTTGCGAACCACATCATAATCCCACTAGTGTAATTTGAGTAAATTCTTTGCATGGATTGTCTTTCCCTATATATAGCCAACAAAAAATTGCTGAGAGAGGGAATTCACTCTCCAACGGTTAATCGACCCCTGATTCTTTACAAGTGTAGGGATGATGATGAATCTCTTTTTGCACCATCATCTCAAGTGTGGATATTATTTCCTTATGTTCATGTGTATCTTTTTCAGTTGATTGAGACTAAGGAAGATTCCTTCCTTGAAGACATACATATTGTGAGGGGATTTGTTTATTTTTTTCCTGATGAATTTCTTAGTCTTCCTCCTAGAAGATATGTTGAATTCTCAATTGATATTATATCTGTTGCATCACCAATATCCCAGACTCTATAAATAATGTATGTTGTGGATATTTATGATCTAAAGAAATAATTATAAGAGAATATGGATAAAGTGTTTATATGCCAATGTGTGTCACTATGGGGTGCACCATTCCACTTCGTCAAGAAGAAAAATGGGTTAATGCACCTTTGCAATGATTATCATGAGCATAAAAAAATCACGATAAAGAACTAGTATCCTTTTCTCGGAATTGATTACTTGTTTGATCAACTATGTGGAGCACAATATGTTTCCAAGGTGGATTTGTGGTCAGGATGTTATCATGTAAGGGTGAAGTAAGAGGATATCCCCAAGACTGCTTTATGTTCATGTTACGGGAACTATGAAATCTTATTAATGTATTTTAGAATCACTAATTCTCCAAAAATCTTCATGGACTTGATGAATACAGTATTTTGATATTACCCCAAGAAAATTGGTATTCTTTATAAACAATATTATAATATAATCCAAAACCATGGAGGATGGTGAGGATCATCTAAAAACTATACTAAAGACCTTTCCAAAGGATAAACTCTATGGAATGTACAGAAAGTGTGAGTTCTGGTTGAAGGAAGCCTCATTACAGGTTCATATCATCAAAAAAATGGGATATATATAGATTCCTACAGGACAACTATAATAGAGAAATGTCTTAGGACAACATCAGTGACAAATATCCATATCATCCTAGGGTTAGATGGATATTATCACCGATTTTTGAGAAATGTTTCACTATTTTCAAACCCTCTTACAAAGATATCTCATAAGGGAGACATGTTTTCTTAGAGTAATGAATGTGAATAGGGCTTCATAGAGTGGGAAAAGAGGCTTATCACTGTTCTCATGCTCAGACTACCCACAAGTAGAGAATATTTCATGGTATTTATTGATGATTCAAAGAAGGGCCTAAGTTATTTGTTAATTAAAAATTAAAAATTCCTTGCCTATGCAATAAAAAACTTTTAAGTTCAAGAGAAAAACTATACAACACATGATCTAGAGTTGGATGCAGTAATCTTGTCTTTGAAAATTTGGTTACATTACCTCTTTGGGGTGAAGTGAGAAATATAAATGGATCAAAAAAGATTCATGTATGTATTCACATAGAAATAGTTGAACTTGCGCCAATGAAGATGGTTAGAGATGATCAAAGACTATGACTGCTCAATCAATTTCCACCTTGTGAAAGCGGACAAGGTGGCATATGCTCTATGTAGAAAAGACCCTTCAATTATATAATTGATGAGAATTTAAAGGCATCCAGTCTTCTTAGATTTTATGAAGATGGAAATGGGAATCATAAATAATAGAACATCATCAATCCATTCAAAATGGATTACTCAACCATATATTTTGGAAAGGATAAGGGTTGCTCAAAAGAGTAATGTGGGAATTTAGAAGAAAGTAGAAACTATCTGAAAATGGAAATCCATAGATTTCATAGTTAATTAATAGGGAATATTGAGATTTGGGTCAAGACTATCTGTTTCGTCAAATACGGAGTTAACGAATGAACTTTGGGATGATTCACATAGTTAGAATTTCTATATTCACCCAGGAAACACAAAGATGTATCGAGTTCTCTAAGAACATTATTGGTGAGATAAGAAGAAGAAGAATATAACATAGTATATTTCAAAGTTCCATGTAAGTCAGTAGGAGAAGTCTGAGAGGTATAAGTCTAAGGGGATGATGAAAGCATTACCCATAACAAACATGGAAATGGGATAACATCACAATGGACTTTGCCATTGGGCTTCTGAAGAAATCCAAAGGAAAAAAATACTATCAGGGTTGTTATGGATCGTCTTATGGAGACTGAACACTTCAATATAATTCAAGATTATTTCCCACTAGATCACCTGAAAAGATATATATCAAAGAAGTGGTAATGAGGCATGGAGTACCAATATCTTTTGTATCTGATCTAAATCCAAGATTCGGCTCTATGTTCTATAAGAGTATTTAAAATGCTCTCAATATAGATATGAACATTATTATGTCTTTTCATCATCAAACTGATGGCCAATCTGATCCAAAAACTTGAGTATATGTTGATGCCATGCTCAAGGGACCTCAAAGAAGGATGAGATCAACATCTAAATCTGGTTGAGTTCTCATAAAATAATAGTTTCAACTCATGAATCCAAACGAATCCTTATGAAGAACTGTATGGGAAGAGTTGCATGACACTATAATGTTGGGATGAAGTTGTGGAGAGAAAACTCTTAGGTACAAAAATGGCCGATGAAATAGTAGAGAATGTTAAGACCATCCATAATTACATTAAAGCTTCTCCGAGTCGACAAAAGAGCTATGTTGATAATTATTGATGATACCTAGAGTTTGTTGTTGGATACATCGTATTCTTCTGAATATCACTGTGGAAATAATTTATTAGATTTGGGAAGAAGTGAAAGCGTAGTCCAAGGTACATCAATCTATTTTATATCCTTCCTCGCATTGGAGCAGTGGCCAATTGACTTGCACTACCACCGAACCTATCTCAAGTACATGATGTGTTCCATGTATCACTCTTGAGGAAGTATGTACTTGACCCATCGCATGTACTAAATCCAAAGGTAGTACCATTGAAGAATGACCACATTAAAGAAGAGAAGCTAGTGGAGATCTTAGATTATAGGAAAAAAGTTCAATAAAATAAGACATTTCCCCTAGTCAAGGTGTTGTAAAGAAACCAATAGTTTGAAGAAGAAATGTGGGAATCGTAGGAAGTGATAAAGCAGTGTTACCCTCTTTTTCTTACTGTGGTAAATGAATATTTTGAGGGGAAAATTTCTTAAGGGGATAAGATTTTAATGACTGAGAAATTTTCTAATGAAAATTCCTTTTGATAAAATTAAATTTCTTATTATGTAAAATGGTTATATAAAATATGAACTTCCTCGGATTTATGTTTTTGGATTTCAAAATACTTTTAGGAATTATTACTCTTTCTAATGAAGTCGTTTAATAGTGATCACATGATTAGAATAATTATAGGGCTTTAACAAATCCAATTTACCTAGTCAATGTAAGTAATGGCCTCATCTAGTATAATTTCTCAATAATAAGCCCATTTTTCAGAGCTCAGAAAAGAGGTGGAATCACGAGGATTCTATCTTGACATAGACCAAGAAAATCTTCAACACATAAAGCTTGAAAATAACCACCTATGAGAGAAGTGGAAATTAATATAGATTACCACCCAAGCTATGTTATTTGAGCCTCCCCAACAATCTGTCACCATTTCACACCATACCCTTAATTCATATGAGGGTTTTATAAGTGGTTATGTAACAATAACATATAACTATGATTATTTGCATTATTTTTTGTATGAATAGTATACATTAATTTTTTTATTGTTACTTTATAAATGGGTTTTAATGCACAAATAGTATTTTTATTTAATATTCAATTAAAGAAAAAAATATTTTGATGAATTACTAGAATTTTGAATTAAATAATATTTAAATAAAATATTATTAAAAAATTTATTTTTTATTAAATTTAAATTATCATGTAATTTTATGAATACAATTGAAATGTTTATTAAGTTTTGAAAGTTATGTTTGTCAAAACCCGTGAATTTCGGATAAATTATAGCTTTTATTTTAAAAGTAAAAATTCACCGAATTAGAAAATTATTTAGATAAATGAATATTATTTTTTAGAATAAGGACATTGAAATTATCCAATGGTGAATTTTTCAAAATTTTCTGGGATAGTCAAATTTTTGGGTAAAAATTAAATACCTTTTAAATATAAAATGTTTTTTATGACATCATAATGAACCAATAATGATGTTATGAAATACAATTAATGGTGTTTTCGGACAATATATGTTATAACTTTAAAATAATTTGATTTTAGGTTTTTATTTATCTATTTTACAAAGCCTTGTTGGGCCCTCTAATACTTTAAAAACATGTTAATATTTTAAAATGATTTATTTGACAGTGTGACTCACCTCCACATAATAAAGCCTAATATTTTAATACGTCTGGCCATTGGATGTATAAAATAATTTTTTTCCCCTCAACTTTTAAAAATACATGGGAAAAAACTGTGGGATGGTTTTTGGTTTTTATTATTTTAATGTGTGGTGTCTAAAACCTAAGTAATAAAGTATTCCGTCTCCTTTTCTATATAAACCCCCTAAATATCCCATTCCAATACAATCAAACCATTTGGATCATGACCGAACCCTACCTTCCTCTCTCTATAATCCTCTAAAAGATCCCCATGCTTCAAATAATCCTCTCTCAAGCCTCTCCGAAGCCTTTGGGATCACACTTCCATGTAAGGGATTTTTTTCCTCTCTCATTTTTGTCTATGATTCATTATGTTGATATACCAACGTATTTTCTATTAAAAAATTTAGGGTTTGATTTCACACCTCCCCTATACTAACCTAATTATTATTTGATGATTATATACCCATATATCTCTCATTATTTCCTCCCAAGTACACCCGTTACCATGCCCAAATTTCATAAGGAATCTCTCTCTCTTCATTTACATTCAAACAATTATTTTATATTATGACTCCAAATTCCATTACATATGTTGGTATATTATGTTCCATTACCCCCTTCCTATGAATTTAATGTACAAATCATAGGAAACCCATTTATATCTCATCAAACCATTTTACAATTTCCATTTGATTTCGTTATGCTGCCCATGTTACACCAAAATTTCCTTCCCAAAATCATAATGTAAGTGAATACCATACACATTTATCTATCAAGGGAATTCAATTTTATGCACATGTACTTATCGATTTATGACTTTAATTTATGTATTCTACATCACTTAATCTTGGAAAAAATTATTATTTTTAATGAATCCCTATTTTATGATCTATGTGGAACATTTATACCTGAAATGAAATTATTAAGAAGGGTGCACCCTGATAGCACTCCAATGCATTGGGTAAAGAATAGTATCATGATAAGTCAAGTAAAATGACGTTTTACTCAATATTATTCAAGTTAAATGAGGGTTTACTCATGTTAATTCAAGTTAAATAATGTTTTACATATTCCCCATGTGCAATGAGCCTTTTCTCATGCTAATATAATGTAAAATGTTTTTCCACATTTCGATGTTATGATAATCCTACTATATCATGCCTTTATGTTAATTTTTATCTTGTTCTCAATTGATATTAATATTTACTAAAATGTAATATATTCTTCCCATTATTCCTTTATTACTTCATTAGTGGTATTCATAGCTCACCCTTCTCTTATGAAAGTCCTTAGGTTATCCCATGCAATGCTATGTATAAAGGAACGATGTCATGTTAAACATGTTTTCAATAAATATGTTGGGTGTTTTCTTCTAACATGTTATGTAACAATATTAATTTCCAAATAAACTAGACCTATTAATCCTTATATTTTTCATAAGTTCTATTTTATGTAATAAATAATGTTTAAGTGTGTAAAAAATAGCATGGTTGTCATAATATCCTAGTATAATCCAAAATCTAGGAAGACCATGAGAATTAGTTAAGGATTATTCTGAAAGCTCTTAGAAGTAATGAATTATATGTGATGCTTAAAAAGTGTGAATTTTGGATTCAGTCAGTTTATTTTCATGGCCATATTATCTCTATGGATGGAATCATAGTTGACCCAGTGAAGACAAAGGCAATCAAATAATTTCCCACGCCAATGAACATAATTGATGTACATAAAATTATTAGCATAGTAGGTTACTGTCGGCATTTTGTTCAGAATTTATCCCGAATGGATAACCCTCTAAAAAATCTCACACATAAAGGTTTTATGTTTTTATGGATGAAAGAATGTACAAAATTCTTTGAAGAATTGAAAAAAAAATCAGTCAATGCTTAAATTTTGACTCTTCCATATTTAAATGATGAATATGTGATATATAGTGATTCATTAAATAATGAACAAGATTGTGTCCTTATGAAAAATAATATTATTATTTCTTGTGAATAAATGAAGTTGAACAATGATGATCAATATTATCCAACTCATGATATTGAGTTAGATGTTATAATCATTTTTCTAAAAATATTGAGACATTATCACTATGGTAAAATATGGGAGATATATACAGATCATAAGAGTTTGAAATACATTTTTAAATATAAAGAACTCAACATGAGTAAAATGAGATGGCATAATTTACTCAAAGATTGTGATTTTTCAATACACTACAACCCAGGATAGGAAAATAAGAAGGCAGATGCATTAAGTAGAAAAGATCATGGACTTCTGACCCAAATGAGGATTGTGATATATCCTATATTCCTGGATATATTAAAGATGGATATGGGAATTGTAATGGTAGGGTAATTATCTTTCCTATTTTAAATGATTTCTAAACTTTCTCTACTAAGGAAGAAAAAAATCCCTCAATTAGATGATGAGAATATACAAAAGAAAATTAAACTTTATAATGATGGATGATTAGTAGAATTTGTGTATATGGATGGTGTTTTAAGATTTTGGAAGAGGTTTTATGTTCCATCAATACCTGAGCAAAAAATGGAACTATTATATGATGCTCACATCTCATATTTTCCTATACACCCTGATATCACTAAGATGTATAGAGATATGATGTAACATTTTTGGTGGGATAACATAAAGCATGAAATTTATGACTCTGTTTCGTGGTGTCTAGATTGTCAAAAAGTGAAGGACAGAAGACAAAATCCTAGAGGGGTCATGAAACCTTTTCCTATTCCTATGTGCAAGTGGAATGATATTACAATGGATTTTATTACTGTACTACCGAGGATAGATATAAATAATGATGTAATATAGGTAATTGTTGACTGTCTCACTAAATTAGAACATTTCCTTTCTATAATAGAGGATGTAACACTTGATCTCATGAAAAGACCTTATATTAATGATGTTTTAAGACTTCATTTGAATCACTATATATTGATCCTGATAGAGATCCCTATTTTTTATCAAAATTATGAAAATGTCTCAAAAATTATTTTTATACTGAGCTTTATATGAGTACTATTTATCACCCCCAAACTGGCAGACAATCAAAAAGGACAATTCAAACATTGAAGGACATGTTTATATCATACTCTCTTGACTTTCACGGTATTTGGGATCAATACTTGCCTTTGGTGAAATTTTCCTTCAATAATAATTTCCATTCTAGCATTTAAATGGATCCATATGGATCATTATATGGTAAGAGGCTTTGAACTCCAACTTTTGTGGATGAGGTTGACCAGAGAAAACTTACCGGACCAAAACTTATTGAAGAGACAATTTCAAATGTAAAAAAATTAAAGCCCAAATTGAAGCAGCCCAATGTAGGAAAAAGAATTATTCTGAAAAATAGAGAAAGTATTTGGAATTTCCAATATGAGATCATGTCTTTCTAAAATTATCTAGATGCAAGGGTGTCTTAAGGTTCTATAAGATCTGGAAACTGAACCCTAGGTAAATTGTACCATTTGAAATTATGAACATATTTGGAGCTATAGCTTTCCATTTAGAAATTCGACCAAGTTTCTCCAAATTTCATAATCTGTTCCATGTGTCCTTGTTAATGAAATTCATGCCAGACCCAATGCACATACTCACCTATGAAGAAATAGAGTTGGAAACTAATTTTTCATATAGTGAAGATCCTATCAAGATTCTTGGCACAATAGAGAAGTTATTTACAAATCATAAAAATAGGTTACTAAAGGTTATTTGGAGAAACCATAAAATAGAGGAAGAAATGTGGGAACTTGAGGATGTTATGAAGAACCACCCACATATTTTTAAAGGGATTTATACATGAAAAATTTTGAGGATGAAATTTTCTAATGTGAGAAGAATATAACACCCCAATCAATTTATGGTATGTTTCTATTAAATAATTTCAATCCATTAGATATCCTATATTGCATGAAGCACTGAGTCTATAAGAATCAGAAGATGGTTATTTAATAGAGATAACCATAAAATAGCCATTAAACCAAAATTTTCCACTTCTGTGTTTTCAATTTCAAAAAAACGGAAATACATAGTTGTGATCAGGGTGGTATCTGAAGTCTGATTAAATCAACATAATTATTGGTGAATAGTAACCTACTCTTAGGAATAGAAACTTATACTTATGATTAGTAACATAACCATATGAATATTAATTTACTTTTATGAAAATTAATATGACTCTAATGATTGGTATCCATACCCATCAAAGTGTAAATAAAATTTAAGCACCTTAAAAATGAAGATGAATATTGTATGTGTTTGTATTTTTGATTAAATAATTATTTTAATTAGAAATTAAATTTACAATATCGATAAAATTATTTTTGAAAACGGAGTCAATTTTTTTATTCTAAACATCAAAAAATGTTTTCTATGAATTGTTTGTATTTTTTTGATATACAAGAATTTTGGGTGCAAAGTAAAATACGAAAATTATGATATAAATACAATATCAGATAAATACACAATTCCTCGTATCATAGCTGATGTAAAAAACCATTATTTCTAATTATCATGAACATTTTACTATTCTATTTCATGTAATCCTCACTATTTCTTGTCTTAAGGTAAATTAATAATCTAATGGTTAAAATATTATTAAAACCCTCCTCCCCTCCACTATATAAACCACCCCTCATCCCCACTTCCTCACAAACCACTAAAGCTTTGATCCTTTCCTATTATCTACCAAATACACTTCTAAAGTCCTAACCCACGTCCAAGACCTTCTGTTCTCACCAAAATAAGAAAAAAAAATGGCTTTAAAGAGATTCTCAATGATGAGTACTTAAGAGGTGAACCTCTCATCCTTTTTCTTTCAACTTATTTTTCATGTTCACTTCTTTTTTGGATCTATCCTCACCTCCCCACATCCAAAAGATATTATAATTACATTAACTTAAATAGACTATAATTTTATTTTTCTAAGGGATTATTTCTTCATCATCTCTCTTTTTCCCCTCCTCATACACTTAATATGAAAATACCTTCTGAGATATTTTAATTTATAACATTCAAGGATGACAGGTTTTCAAATAGTATTGATATCTTCAAGGTTGGTCATGAAAAAAAATTAATGGTTTAAAATTATCATAATATTTTTTTACCTTGTTAAATATTATGGAATCCATACACACTCATATTATAAAATAATAATACACAATAAGTTCATTATTCACAAAACTTCCATGTTAATCCAAGAGTTTAACAATAACTTTTAACTAAATATTCATCCTCATGGTATATAATCCAAAATCATTATATGATTTTTTATATCTATTTGATGTCACTAATAATATATATTAAAAATTATTTATTTGTCACCGCATTTCATATGAACTTCCATTCATGAATACAAGTAAACTGATCTGTGAAAACCAATGAAACAAATGATTCCAAAACCATAAAATTGAACCACTTAAAACCAAAAAAATCCACGAATGAACCTAAAAGGTTAAAATAAATCAATTAAAATTATATAATGTTCTGAAGTATTTAATTAATGAATCTATATTTTATTATTCAGGCCATTAAGGTCAAACTAAGAACACATTTGGGCATAAGGTAAGGTGTTTCTCATCACAATTTTATTTCCATGAGATTTCCATTGTCTGCCACATATTTAATATATGTGGTGTATGTTAACATCCATTTGATATATAATATAATAATTACATTTATATTAATTATATTCAATGACTCACTTGATGATTATCAACTCGATTGTTTAAAATATTGTATGAGACTTTGTTTCAGTTTCCATTTCGTTGTGATTTTCTTAGTATTGTGCATGTAAGAATTTTTATTTGGTGTACCTACTACCCCTTTGAGGTCACTTTCATTTGAAAATGTAAATAAATTATATATCCAAAAAATTTTAATGGATATTATTATTGTATTAAGTCTTATACCCTTTTAAATTCGGTATTTATTTCAGATGTTGTTTTAATTATGGAAATATTTTTGAATATGCATCTTGTACTCTATACAGATAATGAGAATGCATATTGTACTTGTATAAAATCATTATATAAATAATAATTTGGACTTGATTTAATTGGTGGTCCCACTATAACCCCTCGATACATCGACATGTATCATGAGACATATCAGTTGGCGACAAACCCTTCGAGTTTGTTTCCAAAACAGAATCAGACAGGTATCTACACAAAATCTAAAAAAAATTTGACGGTATAGTGGTATCATGTTCCATATACTTGACATCCAATTAATAATCATTATATTTATTCATTTTCACTTATTAATATTCATGAGGATTTCACAGTGACAAAATCTATGGATGTTTTTTCATTCTTAGTTTATTAATGGCATGTGTTTTTCATTTATTCACCATGCTATATTGACTATGAAAATTTTTATATGATTTAATTATTGTTGATTCAAGATTCGGATATTTTTAACCCTTTATAGTAATTTGATATCACCCCTATAATTTTCTAACTTAAATAGGTTATAAATATGAGATCATTTATTATGTTCTTGTGGATGTAGTTTATTAGTTTTTGTTATTTATTATATTTTGTTACTTTACCGAATGTAATATGAGTTACATATATATATCAAGTATCTTCAAGAATACTAAACTTATTGTTCCATTGGGATTTTATTCCTTTTCATACCAATAAAATATGTAATGCAACAGATATGGGCTTCTAGGATCGAGGTGTTATAACAGGTTCCTTGTGAAAAGAAAAAATACATGGTTTGAATTCTATCTACCAAAAAATAACTACTATCCCACCAACATTTATTATAAAATGCCACCAACACCCCTAACTAATTTAGACCATAAAACCCTTTTGGTTAATCCAATACCTACCAATATTATATCCCAAAATCCATCATATGATCCAATAATCCTTATATTAGACAAAAATACATCCTACGAAGATTTTGATGCAATCCTAATAAGGATACCCAAATAAGAGGTAACGTCTAACAAAAATATCTTTAATTTTATTTCTTTGTCACCTATTAAATTATAATAATAAAATGTTTATATAATAACCATAGAATTTTAAATATTCTAACATGTTTTTATTTTAGGTTCATGACGTGAAACCATCACACTTCAATCAAATTCGTTACAAAATCATCACTCATGTTTACATTGGGCTACCGACTCATGAACCAATGCTATTCATTTTTATATTAAAGCATTCAAAATTAGAAATTGTAATGGATTTTTTATTTATATATGATATTTTTTATATTTTTTATATTTTTTCATTATTATATCACAAATAAAATATATTTGTTCATTTTCATGTATTATTTTTTTTGATTACATGTGACTTCTTATTTATAGTCTCATATAATATTTTTATTTTAATCTAAATTATAACATTACTCTTTATTTTGATGATATATGAATCCATAGTTAATGGTTTTTTCTGAACCTTACGAACATAAATTTCTATGATTATTATGTTAAATTAATTATTATATCGGGAAGTATTAATATTCTGTTATTGTTCCCTAAAAATTCTACTAAGTTTCTACAACATTTTTAGAAATTATACAATCTACATATTAGAAAAAGATAAAATATTTAATTAATAAAAAGTTATAAATATATTTGGTTCGCTCAAAAAATGATTTTATAGAAATAAAAAAAATTTGTCATGATTTCATTATTTTAATTCAAAATCAAAAAGGGTGTTTGGATGGTCATTAAATTTCTTGAAGTTCTCCAATGTTGTCTCATAGCTGTAGTTTTTTTAGAATGTTGTTGTATCTATTTTTTGATATTTTTAGAAGCAGTAAAAGTCAGAATTATTAAATTAATGATTAGTTGGAAATATAAAAAGATTTTATAAAAATAATTCTTCATGACCAAAGGATCAATCTACTATAATGAGCATTCAAAAATTCATTGACATTTGATAATTTTTACAGTCCAGTTTTTCTCAAAGTAGGGTTTAAAAACCCTACATTCAGAATAGTGAAATGTATGGTTTGACAACCATATATTCAGAACCATTCAATGTATGGCTCCAAAACTAAACATTTAAAATATTTCAATTTATGGTTTAGAAACTTTACTTTTATAATTGTTCAAATTAGGGTTCGACAACCATAATTTTAGAATAGTTCAATGTATAGTTCAGCAACCCTACTTTCAGAATAGTAAAAATTATGGTTTTACAACACTAATTTTAAACATTGGAAAGTATGGTTAGTAAACCATAATTTTTTAATTAACCATGTGATATTTTTAAATTGAACCCTATAATAGTTTTTCAATGAACACAATGATACTTTTGTAACAACCCCACACTACTTTTTTAATGAAATATATGCTAATTTTATAACGAACTATATGTTACTTTCAGTGAACCTGAATTTCTTATACCCTACATTCAGTGAAACCTGAATTTATATACAATACATTTTGGGAACCCCACATTCGGGTACCATAATTTTGTTTACCTTAATTTTGGTGAACCATACTTCTGTCATACCATACTTTCAAGCACCCTACTTTCATGTAACATAATTTTGTGTACCCATCTTTTGCGTACCCTACTTTTTTGTACCCTACTTTCATGTAAAGTATATTATAGTACCCTACATTCATGTACCCTACTTTTCATACCCTACATTGCTGCTCTTGCTTGGTGCTTTTATGTTGATCTTTGATCTACTGTAAATATATGTATTATATCCATAGCGTCTTCAACTAAATGAATCCACATTATATATAAGGATTATGATCGAAGAGATTTTGATGTTTTAATTTCAATATTTAATGTTGAAAATTAATAAATTATTTCAATGTCTTTTTCCAGTAATTTTAAAGGATACATGATTATTTAAATTAAATTATCTTAATTTACTTTCAGTATGTTATTCTTGATTATAACAACTATTTTTCCTAACATTAAAATGGTTTAATTGTATTTAATTCAGATATTTAAATCTTTAAAAATATTATTATTCTAATGATAATATTGAAAAATTCAATAAAATTATTTTAAAATCTTTTATTTATGATTTATTCTACAAGCATAAAGTGGAAATAGTGTTTCACTTTTGGTGGAGATATTTATAAAATCATTGAGTAAATTTATTTTTAATATCTTAAGGAAGTAGATATCTATTTCTTCTATAAAACTATTCTCTCTATAAATATATCTCACTCTATGGTAGAAAAAAAGAAATATACTTTAACAAATTTGATAGTCTATTTTTAGAAGGGAATGTGCTATGAAATCTGACCCTGCTACTCTTTTGCAATGTCCTACGACACTCAGTTTCATCACCTACATGATCTATAAAAGGCCTAATTTAGTCTTCTTCAACATATAATACCATGAAGAGATGATCCAATCTATTCCCCAATAACTAGTACCGGTGATTTAATTATTTATCATCTCATTCATCATGTTCTAGTTCTATAAAACTATTTAACATCACTCACTTGAACTATCTATTTTTTCTATAATTTCACTCACAAAATCACAATTTTTTATTCATTTCCTTAGTTTATTCCTCAGGTATTCTAATTTCAGTATCTAAGGATTCTATCTAAAGATAGGACTGTTCATATTTGTGACTCATAGTGTCAAAAGTCTGGTTGTAAGGTTTGTTACTCCCCATACAAAAGTCAATGTCAATTTTTATCCCTCCATTAGAAAAGGATTATGTAATTATGTTTTGAACCACCCCCCCTAAAAACCATTTTATGTGAACATGTATCTCTCACCTATTAGAGACGTATATGATTAAATTATCTCCACATTGGACTAAAATACTTTAAAAAACATCATTTTGTTATTTATTTATTTTATCATTTAATTAACCTTAATAGCTGAATATGATGATTAATTAATTTAATCAATTAATATTTTGTAATTTTTTAATCTGGTCTATTTCACCCCCTCTTGACCAAATGCAATTACATCATCTGACCGAACAATTGGTATCAAAGGATAACATTATTAATGAATATTATATATCTATCATACTATTTTCATGATATCATACATTGGTATCATGGTGGTTTCTTTCAGAATAATTAAATCCCTCTAAAGAGTCTATTTTTATATTTATTTTTTCTAAATTCTTTCTAGTCATCAAATTCTATGGTCATAATCTTATAATATAGAAGGAATGAACACAAATGATGCTTGGTTTAATAATAATCCATCTCAATTTTAAGGAAATGATTATGAATACTAGATATCATTAATAGAGGATTACCTGAAACTATAGAGTATTGCGAACTAGTCTATTTTTTCAAAAAAGTATGCACTGCCTGAAGCTGACCCATATACTCTTATTCGAATTGATTCTAATAGAAATTTTTTAAATTAAAAATATTTAAATATTTTATATTATGATATTATCAAATGTATTTTTATTCATGTGTCTACTTTTATGAAAACAAATGAAATTTGGAAGATTTTATAAGTCACTCAACCATGCCTTAACAAGTTGATCTAATCCAAGCATAAAATGTTATATTATGAGTACCAAGACATTGAAATGGGTAATGAAGAATTAATATACAAAATTTTACATAAATTCGCAAGTATTTTCAATGTAATTAGTTCACGTATATAATAACTATAAAACTCATTACTTGTTTAAATATTCATATGTGCCTTATAAGGGAAATGAGATAGAAATATGGTTTCCATTGATGAAATAAAGAACATCATTGAGTACATTATGGATGAATTGATTATATCAATACTCTAATATAAACTAGAAATGGAGAAAATAGCTGTTGAGGAGACAAAAAGGTGTATCTTTTAAATCTATAAATCATATTTATAATGACTCTTCTGATTTTGATTTATAGGATAGTGAAAAAGAATATGTGGATTATATTGTGACTGTAGTCTACAAAATAATGAAAAATAGTGGATTCAAAATATGTTTGAGAGGAACCCCTGAAAAAGAAAAAAATATAAAGGAGATAAGAATGGTAGTATGAATTATAATGCATCAAATATATATTTTTAAGAGTTTATGAAGAAATGACATATCAAAAATGACTTCCCTAAAATAAAGAATAAAGATAAACAAATATAAAAGACAAAAAGATGTTGACCACTAGCTAGAGTTGTATAGAAGATTTCAATTCTAGCGAACTATCTAGAAATTAAAATGACACATCTAAATTATGTTTTATAGAATCATAGGATAAGGTTAATAATTATTTTTTTCAGATTGTATTGATTGTAAATATGATTTTAAAAATCCCAATTGTTTTGAAATAAATAAATAATTTGATTTATTAAGGAAAGATACTTTCAAAGATGCTAATTTATATAATAAGATTAATGAAAACAATCAGAATATTTTTTATGAAAATAATGTAATTATACAAGGAAATGATAAATTATGAAACATTTCTTTTCATTCTCATTCAACAGTTTATGAAAATTTAAAAAGATCTCAATTTGTAAATGAAAATTTTAAAAAGGATTTTTAATTTCATAAACATATTTTATAGAATTTTGTTGAAGGTCATGAAAATATCAAGAGATTAAGTATTTTAGTAAAATTGATAAAAATAAATATTATTTTTGTTATGATAGAGGATTACCTCAAATATTTTAAACCCATTTTTTAAAAGTTAAAAATAGTTTTACTAATACAATTACATGTTTTAAATGATGCATGAGAAGTCACATTGAGAATGTTAGTTCACTAAGATTATAAAAATATTTTGGATTTATAGAAACTAATATTTATAAATAGTTATTATTTATAGTACCACACAATAGTTATTTAAATCCTATATGGGTACCTAAAAAGTTTGATAATAATTTTATTGGACCCAAAGTAGCTTGGGTACCAAATTTGTTTCTGAATTTTTTTTTATAGGAAATTTCTTTAGATGTCTCAAGAAAGACATATGGTAAATGGATAGTAGATACTCTACGAATATGACTAGATACCAATCAATTTTTTCCACTTACAAAACATGTGATGCAGGCACTGTAACTTTTGGAGCAGATTTTAAAGGCAAGGTAAAAGATTTTGGTAGTGTTGTTATTTCAAATTTAACATTTATTTTTAATGATTTATATATTGATGGTTTAAAACAACCATTATTTATATCACAATTATATTATAATGAAATGGAATTTAAATTTCAAAATGATAAATGTTTTTTTAAATGAATCATTATTATTTTGTACTAATATAAGAGAAAATATTTATACTAATATTCTTTTTGAACAAACTGTGAAAAATGTTAAGTGTTTAAATGTTGTATATAATGAAGGGGTCCTTTGGTATCATCCTTTAGTTGAAAATAATTTTACAATTTTACATAAGGTCTCAAAACATGTGAATGTTTTACGAATTTATTCCTTTGAGAAAGAACATATTCTTGTATGTAGAGCTTTCATTAAATGGAAACAACATAACATTTCATTTAGATTTATTAATCAGATCCGTATTAATAGTCCATTACAATTTGTACATTTCGATTTATTATCCCCAATAGTACTTCTAGACCTAGTGGAAAGAAATATACGTTAGTAATTGTTGAATATTGTAGTATATTAACATGGGTAAACTTTATTGCTCATAAATTTTATACTTATTCAATATTCATTGATTTATTTAAATTAGTTCAAAATGAAAAGGTATGTATGATTATTTATATCCATAGTGATAATGGATATGAATTTCATAATTTAATTTTTGAAATGTTCTGATAATATAATGGTTATTTTCATAATCATTATGCTCCTCGAACACCAAAACAAAATGCTATTTTTGAATAGAGAAATATAACTCTCATTAAAATCGAACAAACAATGTTATGTGAATTTAATTTTCCTAGATATTTTTGAATATAGGATGTTTTTTCTTCTTAATATATTTTAAATAGAATTATTTTTATTGATTTATTAATGAAAAATATTTATGAATTATTTACAAGTAAAAAACCAAAATTTGGTTACTTTAGAGTATTTGGTCGTGATGTTTTTTATTTTAAATTCAACGGGTAATTTAGGTAAATTTTTCAGTAAAAGTTTCGAAGGTACTTTTCTTAGTTATTATATTAAATGTAAAGTATATAAGATTAATAATAAAAGAACTATTTTTGTTGAAGAATTTCTTCATGTTATGATTGATGAAAATAATGTTAAAATAAATTCGAATTAAATTGTTATTGATGTTGACTTTATAGATTTAAATATTGGTGAAGAAAAATCTCACGATAAGGTTGAATAAATTTGGGGGGGGGGATTACTGCTAATCATCTTAATCCGATATCCTGTAAGATTCATAAAAAATATTTTATTGAATATTTAATTAGTAATGCTGATTCTGGTGTTAATATTATAACCAATATTTTAATTTTTTATGTGAATTGTTATATTATTTTTAATTTTGTTCTTATTTATTTTAATGATTCTAAAAATGATGAAAAATGAAATATTTATATGCAATATGAATTTAATTAGTTTTTTAAAAAACATTTTTTGGACTTTTTTATAATTTCCTATGGACAAATAAGTGATTGGAACTAAGTAGATATTTCGAAACAAGCTATATAAATCTGGTCAAATTGTTAAAAATAAAGATATACAATTTTCTCAAGGATACTCTAATGAAGATGGTATATACATTAAATATTCATTTTCATCTATTTTCTAGTTAGAGGATATTATAATTTTGATGGATTTTACTTATATTGATGGTTTTAAATTATATCATATGGATGTAAAAAGATCTTTCTTAAACGATTGTATAACTGACGAAGTTTATGTTCCCCAACCCACTGACATTGAGACTAAAATATTCCCTAATTATATTTTCAAATTATCTAAATCCTTTTTTGGAATCAAAAAAACACCATGTGCTCGGTATTACTTTATTTCATTATTTTTTTTTTTAAATGGATTCATGGATTGAAAATTTTACCCTAAAATTTTTTCTAAGAGATCATCTAATTATATTTTAATATGAAAATGTATATTGATGATATAGTTTGGGGATGATCAAGTGAAATAATCTGTAATGATTATTCAATTTAAATGTTTTTTGAGTTTTAAATTTGATTAATTGGAGAATTAATTTTCATCTTAGGACGTCAATGTATTCATAGAAAATATGGAATTATTCTTATTAAATCTAAATATTCTATAGAGTTAGTTAATAAATTTTGTCTCATTTCATATAAATCTATAAAAAGTACAATTATTAATAGTAGTAAGTTAGAAGTTAATTCATTTGGTAAATCTATTGATATTAATTTTTATAGTGTAATCATAGGTATTTTACTATATTTAACTACATATATACCTTATATTATATTCACTGCTTTTTTATGAGCAAGATTTCATTAATATCCTAAATAAACTCATATTAATGAAATAAAATGACAAATTAGATATGTTAAAGTAATTATTTATTCTTGTTTATTTTATCCAAAATATAAATATTTTACTCAACATCATAATATTCCTCTCATTTGAAAGGATGTATAATTGATAGAAGGAGAAAATCTGTTATATTTTATTTTCAATGAAAACGTTAAATTTTCAGGTCATCTCAGAAAGTACAATATATTTCATTATCTACTGTAGAGGCGGAGTATATCTCTGGTTCTAGTAGTTTTGCAAAAAAAATATCGATTAAGGAAACCTTATGGGTTTTTGGTTTTATCATGATAAAATTCATTTTTAATATGATAATTGTTATAAAATTTCAAATTCAAAAAATCACTAACATAATTATATACAGAAAATATTGATATTAAATTTCATTTTATTTGAGATCTTGTGAATAATTGTGATATTACTATGGAATTTATCCCTACTGAAAATTAGCTACAATATATCTTTACAAATCTGTTAGACTCTGTTCAGTTTGAAAAAGAATATTAAATTTGAACTTTGTATGATATAAATTTAATTATTTTCTTCCACCATTTGATTAAGGATAACTTATTTCTTCAGTTTTTTGTTTATTTTAAAAATGGTGATAAATTGGATTTAATTTTTTAGGGTTTTTAATCAAATAGGGGGATAATTCTTGTTCTTATGCATGTTTTTTATTACATATGTCTTATTATTTTTAGTTTCAAATACTATTTTTTCAATATAAACTACATTATAATTTTAACATTCATTTATGATGATATCATAATCCAAAATTAATTATTTATGTGAAAATTTTGTCATTGGATATCTATGATATTAATATAAACATAGTTATTTTTTGAGGAAGCTTGAAAATGCTTCTATAACTCTATAAAGATTCAATGATGTTGCTACTCTAGTTTTATAAACTCTACAGTCTATATATTCAAAAAGAAACTTCATTTAATTTTTTGTAGGTTCTAATGATATTATATTCTCTCAAAACAAGATCTTATAGAAATCCTAAATGTTTATCTTTATTTCAATAGTTTACTTAGAAGTCTAAAAATGTTGTTTATTTGGTCATTCAATTATTTAAAGTTCTACAACGTAGTTTTATGAATGCAGTTTTTATATAATGTTGTTGATTCTATTTTTTCATAATTTCAGTTAAATCCTGAATTATTAGATTTCTGATTTTTTTTAAAGATAATTATATTTTTATAAAATAATTTATCTTGACCAAATATTGAATCTATTGTTAAGAGACATTAAAATATCATTGATTTTTGATAAAGTCTATTGTCTAGTTTTTCTCAATGTATGATTTTATATAACTAATTTTAGAACATTGAAATGTATATTTCTAAAACCATACATTTAGAACGGTTCAAAGTATGTATTGACAACCTGTCTTTTAAATAAATTAAAATTAAATTTGAAAATCCCTACTTCTAGAAGAGTTCAATATAAGGCTCCACAACCCTACTTTTAGAAAATTACAAAGTATGGTTCGACAACCCTACTTTCAGAATTGTTCAAAGTATGGTTTGAAAACCATTCATTAAAGTCAATTAAATGTATTTTTTTGGAAATTTGACTTTTGTAATGAATTATATTATACTTTTGTAATTAACTCAATGATACACTTTTAATAAACCCTATACTAATTTTTTTTAAACCCTACACTAATTTTGTCATGAACACTAGGCTACAATCGGTGATCCTTACATTCAGTGAACCCGATATCCATGTACCCTACTTTCGATGAACCCTAATTTCCTCTACCCATATTTTGGTGAACCCAACTTTCTTTTACCCCCACTTTTGTATACTCTCATTTCATGTACCCAACATTCGGTGTAACCTAATTTTGGTGCACTCTACTTATATTTACCAATTATTCATTACCCTACATTCATATTCCCTACATTCATGTACCCTAATTTTTTTGTACCCAAATTTCATATACCCTATGTTAATTTACCTTACATTCATGTACCCCACTTTTCTACTTCCACTTTGGGATTTTATATTGATCATTGATCTACTGTACATATATATTTTTATATATAAGGATCTTTTTCAGAGTTTTTTCTTCTAGATAAGATCACATTAAATCTAAGGATTATAATTGAGATAATTTTGTTGATTTTGGTGAAATGATTAAAATTAAAAACTAATAAGTTTTTTAATGTATTTTTCCAATATTTTTTTATGATGAAATATTTTTTAAATTAAAATATTTAAATTTAGTTTTAGTATTTTTTTTGTTTTTTGGAACAATTTTGACTAACATAAAAGAGAATTGATTTGATTTAAACAAGTTTTTTAAGAATTATTACACATTATTATATTTTGTATATATTATTGGAATGTTTATTAAAATTATATTATATTATTATTATATTTTATATATTCTATATGATTAAATAGGAAACCGTGTGGAGATTTTTGTTGAGATATTTATGAATTTTATTGCCTATATTTATTTAGATATCTTAATGATGTAAAGAGATTTTTATATTGTATATTTATTCTATATATATAACTCTATTTCTATCTCTAGAAGAAGAAAATACCAATGGGTTAACATATTCGATACTCTATTTTTTAAAGAGAAAGCACTTTAAAAATTGAACTTGGTGTGCATTTGTAACGCCCTGCAATACTCTATTTAATCATTAATAAGATCTCTTAAGGGATGAATTTCTTAATCTTTTACTTCTAATTATATGATGAGACAATTAGATCTATTCCTCATCTAGTGGAACCAATGGTTTAATTATTTATCTTCTAATTCTTCTGGTCCTGAGTTTGTAACACTATTTCCCACCTCTCATATGCACATTCAATTTGTCTATTTATGATTTTACACAAAAAATATTTTTTATTCCTTTTCTTCAGAATGTAACTCCAAGATTCTAATGATAGCATCTAAGGGTTTTACTCCCTATATCTAAAGTCATGACTATTAAAGTTCAGAATCCCAGTGTTTGAAGTCAGGTTTTAAGGGTTGTGACTCTAAAAAATTCAATGTTATTGGTATCCCTCTAATAGAAAAGAATTCTATAATTGGGGTATAATTCTCCCTTGAAAATAATTTTTATTGAACACAAATCTCTAACTAAGTGGAGAGATATAAGAATAGTGTAGACCCACATTGGACCGAACTACTCTGAAAGCATCATTGTTTTTTTTATTTTTTTGCTGCTAATTAACTTGAAAAAATTACATTGAAAATAAATTTAATTAATAAATTAACTTTTTTAGTTTTTCTAATATTTTATATCCACACCCTTTAGACCATATTCCATTACCATATCCAACATAATACCTTCAAGTATTCAATTTTTTGAGAATAAGATAATGTTTCATGTGTGTACGACAGAGTACCCCCTCATGATGTGATGTGATTTATTCATACTTTAAACAAGAGGTATTAAGGATATATTTAATGAACATATGTTAGGTAAAATATATTTAATGACTTTAGATTTTTAATATATCATTTTCCTTTTTTTTCTATAAAACTAACAAGAAAATGGAACTATCATTCATTTCTATGTACGACCTACAATCTCCATGAATGATAAATTTCATTTTCCATTACTAAATTTTATGGATTACAATAAATTAATATATAATTAATATATATGGTATTTATATCATGGTTAAATACAAGAGATTATGTAACCATTATCAATTTATGTGGACCAATAATACAAAATCAAAATATATATGAAAAACAGAGCGATTATTACCCAAAATGAGACATTAAAATGGAATTAGTAATAAACTAGAAATAAAAGGACATAAGTAAGTAAAATGTTTCATTTTATACATATATATGTTTCTGTAATATATGTATAATATTGTTATATTTATCATACATAAGATTTGAATTAGTATCATGGTAGTTAAGACTTACGGTAATGGATAACTAGTCGCTCTTTTATTTCAAGGACTCATATGAAAATTCACCACTTTTTTCATTTATGTTTTGTATATACAACCTATTTTCCATATTATATCATTAGTATAATTATTTTAATGATATTTAATGCTTAATTTGATTTCATTATCTATTTTTTACTTTTGACACAATAGATTACTGAAACACTAAGGTTTTTATGTCTCACCATTTTTACTTCTCTGAGAAACATAATATATTTACCATATATTTATTTTAAGTGATGTATATATATCACATGAATTTATTTTGGTATTATTATCCTTTAAAAAATTTGGATTTAAATATCCATTTTATGATCTCTATTTTATGTGGTTAATGGCACAAGAGTTGACATATCAATAAAGGATTTTGACCCTATTTACATTCTACGAGGTTTATATTAAGTTATGAACCTATATTATGTCACAAGGTTTATACACAAACTATTTGATATCTAATATCATTAATTTATTTATCCTCATGATATTATATGTTCCATTTTATTATACTCCTTCTTAGTAATACAACTCAACGATACAAAAATTGTAATTATTTTTAGGTTACAATATCATTGTTTATCAAGATAGTTATGATTCTATTTCAACTGATAAAATAATTTGACAAAAATATCACAAAAATAAATATATTTATTCTAAAATGGAAATTCATGGAATTTTAAACTAATAGTACCATTTCCCCAATATTTAGTGCATAAAATGACTGAGAAAATATTTTTAAGATAATCCTACTATATTTCTCTCTTTAATCAGGAATCCATTCTATTATGATTTTTTTTATAAAAACAGTATAAAAATGTTTAATTATCCCCTATAATATTTATAAAAAAATTTAAACATGTTTCACTTTTCAAATAATTCTTTAAAGGAGTCATCATGTGGTTTTCAAAACAATTCTTCTTTGGTCTTTACAAATAATTTTTAAAAAATCCTTAAATTTAATATAAATGACATAAAAAATATTTACCACAATCATGACTTGTAAATTATTTCAATATTACCTTAAAAATATACTATTTTATTTTCAAATAGAAAATTTTCAATAATATTAGTGATTTTTTTGTATTTTAAATAAACAACTTTCAATTGGAAAGGATTTTCAGATTATTTTATGTTTTAAGAAGTAGATTTTAATGTGAAAATGATATTTTTATCATGAAATGTTTTAAATGATTTATAGATTATAGTTTTAAATTTTTTTATTATTTATAAATAAAATCATTACCTAGATTTTATAGGTTTTAAAATTTTATTTTCACTGAAAAATTATTTTTCCTCACAATAATGTTCTAATTGATCTTTCTAAATAATATTTCATCTAAGATGAAATCCATTTCTGTTACTTCTTATATAATGGGTTATCTATCTAAGGATAATACTATTATTATTTCTAAAAATGGTTTATGATTATGATGAAAATATGTTTATGAATCATGTTTCACTTCCATAGGTTAAACCCATAGAAAGATTTTACAAAACCTTAAAATTATTCCTTCCGATAAGATATTATTAAAAGAATAAATGATTATAGAACCATTATTTTTATACAGTCTATAGTACAATGAAATGTTTATGAAACCCATTTCTTTTTATGGGTTCTAATATGATGAAGTCTCTATGATCTTATGGAATATAAATGTATGTATTTTGTGACATGTGTGTCCTATATATCCCTCCAATTAATTAGTTAATAGTAAATTATATATGAGATAAGAGGGTACATGGGATGTTAGCCATTTTCCAAAATGGATGGGAATTAAGTGGTTATCCCTAGCTTGAAAAATCGGGTACAAATGTAGTTATCCTATGATCGAAGAAGGTATATGGGTGGTTATCCAAATATTAAGATTATATGAATATCAAGGTTTCTTTCCTACACATAATAATTTATATCATTATTGGAATTACAAAAAAATTTGTCTTATTCTAATATTATGCTATCATGGAGCATGTTCATTAATTACCTTTTGATTCATGTCTTATGAACTGCCGATAATTTTTGCATGACTCAAGATTATAATATTTGATATCAATTGTAGATTTTCCAAATGTTATGCTCATGTTTTTAAACCATTATTATTCTATTAGGTTTACATATTTCATTTGTTTAATCTTATTAAGAATCTAAGCTCACACATTCTTATGATTCCTTCCACTAGGTTATGAATAAATGTTTTAGTATGGTATTAGTGAGAAGTTTACTAAAGGGGGATATCGTTATTGTATATTTTGAAAATATTTTACCAAATAGTATTATTTTGTACCTATTCACTGAATAAACTAAACTATTATGGTCCTCTAGAGTGAGTTGTGTATTGAATATTCTTTAAAATTATTTAATATATATTAATGATAAGTATGGGTCTCTGTAGATAGTATAAGAGGAATGATTTAGCTATCCATTTGGAACTAAGATATGAAATATTTAGTTACACCCCTTGGGATATTTTCAAGGATATGTCTAAGGATAATTCTAAGGATGACTCAAAGTATAGTAAAATATCTTGTAATTTTGGTAAAGTATAGAAAAAGTGGTTACAAAGAAATTACATCCTTATATTGATACTAAAATTGGATGTGGAAGTAATATAGTTGTACCTTGGGGTAATAATTCCTAATAGGGATCCTTGAATTGGACATGATCATCACATGGTTCATGAAAATAGGCCTAGTCGAACACCTAGTTTGACACTCTTAAGGGATATACTTTCGAAATTCAAAAACTCTCTATGAACCATAAAGAAGGAATTAAATAGATAATTACTATTAATGACATGGGATAAATATGAGGTGTAATGGATTAAAAATAACATGTCCTAATTTAGAAATATGATAAATGATGTTCGTGATTATTGGTTTTACATTATGATTATTGTTTCTCACAATATGATTTTTTTTATTTTAGTTAATAAAGGGTACCCGAATGAACTAGGGTAATAATGAATATAGTGGATGATTTGGTGATGAACATTCAAATGGGAAGTTGAATTGTAGTTCCTCAGCCCTAGAATCCTTGAGACGGTGCATTATTGTATTGCATTTGCATGATTACAAGGAATCAACCCCCGAAGGACCATTTAGATTGGTAGCCTATACAAAAATCCAATAATTTATTGGTAAATAGAAATTTAAAACATGATACATAAAAATAAAAAATAAACAGCATTCTTTATGAAAAATTCAATTACATCATCTTCATGACCTGGGGAAAGGAATCATAATAAAGGTGATCCCAACAGCTCAGTAAGGGTATGTAAAGTGGTAGAAATAATGAATCAATATGAATAAATTAACATTGAAAGGAAATCACTAATAACACATTACATTAAAATAAATAGATAAGGACATATCAATATTTTATTGTAGGAAACTAAAACTCATTGAATCTAAATCATCATACAAATAATGAAATGTTTCCTTAGATATGTTAATGCAAAATCTCAGTGATGAATAAAAACTGAAACTATGGTAAAATGTGTCCATAGATATGTCAACAAAAAATCTCATGGATGAATAAAAGATATATCTAAATTAGGTAAATTCTAGATTATTGGATGCCATGTTACCTATGTACATGTTACCTTTGCCTTCAAGGCCTTTCACAAGATGGTTTATAACATATTTGGTAAAAACCCATCTGATAGGCCAAATTATTCATCTCATGAGACTACCGATATATAGATGGGATATCTATAACTAGGAACCACCCATTTCATACCAATACAACACATTTATAATCTTAATGATAAATTTTCCTCATCAAAATTTATCTATACTGAATAGAAGATACATATTCATCAACAATTCAATAGTTAATAAAAAATATCAAATTGAACATCGTATGTAAAACCATATACGGTTTACATAATAGTAATATACATTGTGTAAGAATACTGGTATTCATGTTAACTTACAATGAAAAATAATAACAATAATGTTATTTTTTCACAGATAATGTTAATAATCCCAAAAGTAAGTGTGATATCAATGATAATCATTAAGGATATGTTTTAGGAAAATAATCATTAAACATCCCAAAGTGTCCCATACTACACGAAATGTTTAATTCATAATATCCATTGAGTAATGTTATTTCATTCCATGAATAAAAAATTATTAATGATATAATTTATAAATGGGGATGTAGATTCACTGTACAAAACATGTACATGGTTCTATGGTGTATCTCTTATGAAAAGAAAATTAATACAAGAACACCATAGCTTTACATGATTTTTATTTTCCGGTCTTTATCCTCCTATAAAGTGGTTTACAATATATTACTAACTTATAATATAACTACAAGAATTTTCATAATATCATATATTAACTTCTTATAATATTTTATTACCTGTTTGTTAACACTCTTTCATTAATCTAACTATTTTGTGTGTTAGTTTCTCATTTTTATTGAGTTAATTTTATCATGTTACATATTTTTTTCATTAATTATATCTATGTATAGTATTGAAAAATAATTTAAACCATAACTTTATTATAATATAAAGTCATTATAATTTTATTTAGAATAATATATAATGTTTGGAGATTAGAAATGAAGTGCACGGTTCATGAAGATGATAGGTCATATGTATGCATAAACAAGATTTTCATTTAATTTTTTTATTAAAAGAATGAAAACTAGATTATACACATTTATATTATTATTACCATATCATATATATGTTATATATGTTATATAAGTTTATCAAAATCATCCTTTTTATGTTCTATAAATGGAATTAATGTGTCATATCGCTTTGAGGGGGTGGTAGTCCACACTTCCTCAAAATAAATTATTGTATTTATTCAAGATGGAAAGAATAATGGTCTATTATAAATAAAAATTAAATAATAAAAAAAATTACAAATATAATATATATTTCATTCATAAATGTAGATTCTATAATAATTTCCACCAAGATATGTGGTAAGAGAAAAATGAGCAATCATTATTTCGTCCGGCAGTGGTCTGCTGTACCAAAAAACAATATATTAGATACCCATTAAATGGATGTATTTGTTAGTATAGGTAAAACCAGTTACATAAAAAAATTCAATTATATTGATTATAATAATGTTTTTAAATAAACGTAGAGAAATGATATTTTTTGGGGTAGTGAATATAAATTAAACTAGATACCTTGAGAGACGACATTTCCTGTTAATCAGGTAACTCCTTTTGGATTTCATAAATGGGTTTTATAAAATGGATTTATCAATATAGGGATGCTTCTAAGGGGAGTTTAGGTATTCTAGGAAACTATTTGGTTATGTATTGTTTGATCGTACGTCATTCATGATATGTAATGAATTCATATGAGAGGAGGGTTTTTAGAGTAGAGGGGGAGTGGTAATCCTGTAAATACCAAAGGTATTTGTTAATGAGAGGTATTCCTTACTTAAAATGCCTAAAAAATGAAAAATATTGAATTAAAGGGTTTTAATGGTCTATAAAAACCTCATCAACACAAAAATATGTTCATTTTAAAAAAATTGGTTTTCTAGCTTCTATGATTCTGTAATTTTATGAGTTTCGTTTTTATTAAAGCATCTAGTTTTCTAACCAATATAATTTTACCATTAACACTAAAATAACATGATATATATTTTAAGATATATATGAACTAAATTAATTATACAATATATATTATATAAAATTAAAATCTCATTTATTTTGGAAACTAATTTTAAATTAAACACAAGTGATGAGCTAAAAGACTACTTAAACCCGGACCATGTTAACAACGTCTTTACAATCAATGGGTTAATATGTTCATTATAAATTATCAATTGATACATTAATAGACCATATATAATATATATTAACTCTGAATAATTACTTTTAAGAATATATAATTTTTATTAATTTCTAATCATTTAATAAAATAGTATTTATTGAAATATAAAAATAATGAAAATTCTCACATTATTTAATTAATCTCAATTTTGAAATATCAGTATATTATTTTAATTAACACATATTAGGCATACAAATAGGAAAAATAAAATATTCATCTAGAAAAATAATTAAATGTAATAATTCAGTAAATTCACTGCAATTTTATTATTTTTTATATAATTTATTTTACAAAATTATTAACCAAATAATCTTTAATTTGGTGTTTCTTAAGCATTTTATGTAACTAAACCAACTATAAATATTAATGATAAATTATTATGATAAAATTAACTCATTTATATTTCCAAAATAGTATTTATACATGAAATCATGAATTTTTTACATAACTCAATCTTTTATAAATGTTATAGGGAGGGGATGTTTTTTTTGTCTTTTTTCCTTAATTAACCTTATGTATTAGGAACATTCATTTAATAATATCCCAAAAACCAATAAAATTCAATCCAATAGTTTATATGGTATAATTATTGGAATCCCTTTTCTTTTGGATAATTTTATGTTATTTTGGTATTTAATATTAAGATTTAGTCATTTACTAATCTTAAGTTTTTATTAATCATCGTAATTAATTTTAATAACTTCCACTAATAATTTTTGTCAATAATTAATTTTTTCTTATAAGATAAAAACTATAATACTAATTAAAATCATTTATGTCATATTTTAAAAATTCAAATCACAGAATTGGGAAAATTATAATAAATGATAATCATATAGAAGAGGCGAAATAACAGTTTTTTAAAGTAAAAAATTGTTTAGACATTAGTTATTTTTTATATTCAATTTCAAAGTGAAATTGATTATGATGAACATAATTTTATAAATATATGTATATTTAATCTAATGTAACTCTGAAATATAATTTGAAATATAATTTAAAAATAATCATTATTTAAATAAAAATCCTATTTTTGACTAAATTGGAGTGATTTTTACTATTCATCTACAAATTAATTTTCTCATAAAAAACACATGAATTCAACCTAATATAATTTTGACCTTATAAATTCAAAAATGGGTTTTATTTTTAAAATACAATTTATAAAAGTGTCAAAATTTAGTATTACATTGGTGCTCTATTAAAAGGTGTAAAACTTAGTCACACGTGTAATGAAATATAATTCATTAGTGTGTGTAGAGTATGCTTAAATCTGTTTATAAAACATGGAAAAAAAATTGTTCTGAAAGGAATTTTTTTTAATTTTATGGGGTGTTACATTCTCCCCAACTTAATTAAATTTCTTCCTCACAATTTAAACATGATATATGTAATTAAGGTATTGATATTGGAAAAAACTATTGTTGAAAAAACCACATCGTAAATAGTGTTAAATAAAGATATTATTAATAATAGATCAATTAAATTAAAATGGTAACGTATCCAAGTTATTACTTGGAGAACATATGTGGAAAATTGAAACGTGGATATGGACGAAAAATATAACAATCATATTCTGATGGAGAGTGATAGAGAACATGTTCAGTTGAAAGTTGTATAAAAACCATAATCGACTTCTATGAATAAAGTCCATTGATATCATCAATAATGAGGATAATAGAAAAATATTTTCTTCAAACCCCCATTTCTATAGTTATGTAATTCATTTACACTACACGAATATAAGTAAATATATGTTTCTATACACATACTATTTTCTTTTTATAGTGACTCAAACTATTTATACATCATATAATATAACCAGATTCATCATATAGTGATGTATTATATCAATCTCTAAAAAAAGATCCAAATTAAACTTAAACTATTTCCTAAATGGTTAAATATTCCAAAACATATTGATCTTGCACTTTTTATAGAAGTTTACTTAATTTTTAAAATGAACATATCACTAGAATTTAATAAACATGAAGAAGCTCTAAATATTAATCTTATAAACACATGAAAATTTTCATCATGTATCTTATTAAAATGTTGTAATTAGTCAAATAGACATAATATATTAATTAGAAACAAGCATTATTCCCTATATTTTATCTAAGAAACATGTTATTGGATATATTACTTGAATCCAAAAGCATTGTAAACTCTATCAGTGATGGCATATAAAACTTGTCGAAAATTCATTAATTTGTTCTAAGGTAGTCATCACTAATACAAATAAATCATTTCCTCGTCATTATAATAATATTAGGAACATATTAAGGGTTTTATTTACCTCAATATGGTGTCTTACCAAAAAAAGTCTCTCAACTAAATGACTTTTCTTGGTACCATTAATCATATGATCTCAATTACATAAAAAAATTGTACAGCAATGAAATCCTCATATATTCACTATGTCTTTTAACTAATAAATTGGTTATAAAATATTCAGATTAATAATTATTTAATTGATTCATTAATCATTCATCTTTATATGTGGTAGTAGAATAACTTGATCACTATCCAGTTGCATCATTTGGGGTTTATTACATTGACGCTTGAGACCTTCCATTTCATACTGTTCAATTTTCTTGAACATGAAGCATTGTGTGTTGGAAAACATTTCCATACCATATAAATAAAAAGAATAGTAGACTTTATTTCTGAAATTTTATAAAAATCCAATTCCTTTTAATAATGTAAAAATGATGGTTCTTTTAATAATAATCACATGTGGGAAAATCATTTTTTCCTCCTTCCCATTATCTATATTTTTCTCTTTCATCCTCTTCTTCTCCTTATTCCCTGAAAAGACATATGACTTGGAGAATTTTCACTGATCTCCCTTCAACATGATATTATATCATAATATGATGAGAATTTAGGGATGATTATTTCCCTTTGAAATATTTGATTAATTCCTTGAATTATTTGATCCTTCTTACACAATGTATCACTATCATTGGTGAGGTTCACATTCCTTCTACAATGATCCATTTCTAAAAAATATAGTATAATGGATTAGATCATAACATTTTGATCATTGAATAACTCTAATTATGTTATATCACATAATATAAATCAGTACATCTGAAATCTTAGAATTAAAAACATCAGTTACTTTGGGTGAAAACATTAAATTTAAATCCAGCATAATGGTAGGAAAGGAAAATATAAACTGTCTGAAGAATATCCCACAGGATATTAAAACTATGTGTGTATTAAGGCTCGTTGTCCTATTCCAGGTTACCTTCAGTCTACCCTTGAACACCCTCTCAGATTTGTTAAATCAATGTACATCTGTACCAGAACCATATCTACTTATAATATCTAGACATGGATATATTTTTAGAAATACCCCCAAAATATCTACCCTACCAAAATTCTATGATGTTCTTCTATACTTAACCAAAAATAGTATACTAAGGTTATAATATCTAATATAAGTATTCTAAATCTATTATCCATGGTGGTTATTAAATATCTATTGGTAAAAACCGTAACGCCCTGACCCAAGAACCCCTAAGTCAATGTATTATTTTATTATATTGTGATGATTACAAGGAATTATATCCTAAAAAATGTTCATGTTATCAATATTGGAAAGACAATTTATGTACATGAAACACATAATTAATTGGGAAACATGAATTACAAATATGATACATAAAAATAAAAAATAAACTATGTCCTTGAAGACATATTCGATGACTTTTTCTTCATGACATGGGGAAAGGAAACATAATAAGTTTGATATGAAATTATCGGTAAGGGTATATAAAGAGGAAGCAATAATGAATCATTAGAAATAAATTAACATAGAAAGGTAAATAACTAATAACATATTCCATTTAAATAACAAGATAATGAAATATCAATATAGAATGGAAAGAAACTAAAACCCCTTTCATCTAAATCAATAATCTGAGAATGAAATTTGTCCATAGATATGGCGACATAAAAAATCATGCATGAATAATAACTAAAAATAAGGTAAAATATGTCCATAAATATGTCGACACAAATCATGTGGATGAATAATAACTAAATATAAATAAGTAAAATGCTTAATTATTGGACTCAATGTTTCTTATGTAAATGGTACATTTACCGTCAAGACCATTTCCAAGATGGTTTACAATATATTGGGTAAAATCAAAATAATTGGACAAATGATATGTCTCATGAGTCCATCGATGCATTGATGGGATATCTGTAACCAGTCCACAACTTTGTAATACTTCTCCAAAGCATTTCTTAATTAAATGAACAATGGGCCTTATCAATATGTATCTATATTAAATTTAAGATATTGATTTATCAATAATTCCCAAGTAATCAAATAACTATCAAATTGAACACCTTATATAGAATGATATATAGTTTAGGCCATAATAGTATAAATTCTGTGACTATATGGATATTAAAGTCAATTTTCAATGAAAAATTACTACCTTAATGTGATTTTTTCCAAGATAAAGTTAACAATGACAAAAATAAGTGATATTTCAAAGATAATAATTAAGAATATTTTTTAAGAAATTAATCATTAAACATCCCAAAGTATCCCATACAACATGAAATGTTTAATTCATAATACCCATGATGGAATGTTTTTCATACCATGAATATAATAGTTTCCCAATATAATTTATGAAATGGTAAGTAGATACACTATAAAAAAAGAAGTGTGTGGTGTATATGGTGTATGACTTTTGGAAAGAAAGGTAAGAGAAGATCTATTACCTTAACCTTCATTTTGTTGTGTGGTATGAATCCACATGTATAATGAATAAAAATATGTTAATAACATATAACACAATAATAATCATGTTTTTAATATCATGTATTTACTTCTTCGAATAATTTATTTCCATTTGTTAATAGTTTTTCATTAATCTCAATATTTCGTGTGTCAATTGCCAATTTTAATCTAGTAAGTTTCAACATGTTACATGTGGTTATCAATAATTATATCAGGTTATAATCATATAAAAAATTTAAAATGTCACATAATTATCATATATAATCAGTATATAATCATTTATAAAAATCTATATTTTTTGGAGATTAAAAAAAAGTTCAGCCTTTATGGATATAGTAGGTCGTACATACACATGAATGCCTCATTCATTTATTGGATGTATTAAAATAATTAAATCCAAATTATACACATATATATTATAATTAAAATATAATATCTATGTAATATATGTCACATAGGTTTAATTATACCATCCTTTATATGTTCAAGGTAAGGAATGAATGAGTCGCATCGCTTTGACGAGGCGGTAGTCCACACTTTCTAAAACGAAATGATCGTATTTATGCAAGGTGGAAACAATAATGGAATGTTCAAAACAAATTATGGAATAATAACTACATTATAAATATCATATATACATATATTTTCTATCATAATGGACACCATGATAGGAGGTAAGGTAAAAATGAACAATCATCATTTTCTATGGTAGAAATTTCTCGTACACTGAAATGGTATGTTCGATACCCATTAGATGCAGGTGTTTGTAAGTATAGGTTAAACCATTTACATTAAAATATACTAGTATATTTAGAACAATTTTTGTTATATAAAAATAGAATTAGGATGTTGTAAGTGGTGGATAATGGAAATGAAACTAGAGATCTTGAGAGAAGATGTTACCTTTTAATCGGGTAACTCCTTTTGGTTTTCACCGAAGGGAATCTTGTGAATTCTTTCATACCAATGGGAGGATTATAAAAGTAGTGGAGTGATTTTTTTAGAATATATTGGTATGTATTGGATAAACCTATGTGGTTTGAGAGGTTTAAGGAATTGGGAGGATATGTGGTTTTACATTGGTGTGAGAGTGGAACTCTTGTAAATACCAAAAGGTATTTATTAATGGGAGTTCAACCTTACATAATGTGCCTCAAAAATGTAAAAAAATGTGTAAATTAGAATAATTGTCACAAAAAACCTCATACACACAATTTATGTTCATTTTAAGAATTAGGATCCTTAACGTCGAACATTTCCCAATTTTATCACTTTGGTTTTTATTAAAGCATCTAGTTTTCTATCAAAAGTAATTTAACCATTAAAACTAAAAAATTATATTTATTGGATAGTATATATCCACTAAATTATTAATTTGGTATCTAAATTATAATATTAAAATCCCATTTTCATTGGAAATTAATTTTAAAACAAGCGCATGTGATATGCTAGAATACTTCTTAAACTCATACTGTGTTAGAAACTTCTTTACAATCTACGGGTCAATATGTTAATTATAAAATATCAATTTATCCAATAATAGGCAATATATAATATATATTAACACTTAAAAAAATCAATTTATAGAATATTTTTTTTAATTTCAAATCATTTAATAATATATTTTATATTGTAAAATAACAAAAATGTCATTTCTGACATTATTTATTTAATTTCAATTTTAAAATATCAATCTAATAATTTAAATAAAATATATTAGTTTTATACCTATTTAAAATGAAATATTAATCTATAAAAATAAATAAATACAATAATTCAATCAATTCCCTTCAATTTTAAAATTTATAGTATCATTTACTTTAGTTAATTATTAACTCAATAATCATCATGTTTGTGTTTCATAAGAAGATTACATAACTAGTGAATCTTTAAATTTTAATAATAAATTATTATAATAAAATAATCCAATTTATCATTCAAAAATAATACATAAAACCAAAATTATGATGTTTTCTTACATATCTAAATGTTTCATTAACGATAAAGGTAAGGAAAGTGTCCTTTTTTCTTTTTCCTTACATATTATTTTATATAGGTCGCTTCAATTTAATAATATCCTAATAACCCATATAAAACAATAACTCAGAGTATATGGTAAAATTATTTTTATGGAATACCTTTTGGATAAGTTTTCTTGTCATTTTTATCCTTAATATTAAGATTTAGTCCCTTATAAAGCTTAATTATACCTTAATCACCCTAATTAATATTAATCACTTCCACTAATATTATTTTGGAAAACGTTAGTTTGTATTATTAGACCACAAGTAACATTCTTATTACAATCATGTATGTCTAATTTTCAAAATTCAAATCATTGAAGTGGTAAAATTAAGAAAAACTCAAATCCCATAGACGACGAAAAATAATGGGGATTTAAAAAAAATGCTAAATATTTTTTTATTCAATTACAATGATATATTTATTATGATGAACGTTATTATATGAATAGATTTTAGTTAATCTAATGTGACTCTAAAACAAATTTAAAATATAATTTAACAGAAATAATTGTGTAAATGAAAATGATATTTTTAACTAAATTGTGGTAATTTTTACTATTTGTTAGAAAAATATGTTTCTCCAAGAAATACCCAAAAATCAACCCTAGATAATTTATACATTATAAATTCAAAAAATTATGATTATTTTGAAAAATAAAATATTTTAATTTATCAAAATTTAGTTTTAAAATAGGTTCTCCATTAAAAGGGGACAAAACTTAGTCATGCGTGTAACACAAGCTAATTCAGTGATGTCTCTAGCGCACGTTTAACATTGTGTACAAAGCATGCCAAAAAATATATATTTATTCTAAATGGAAATTATTATAATTTTTTAGGAATTTACAGTAATGGAGTGAATGATATTGTGATTTTGGCTAATCAGTTGTCACAAAACATGATTAACATAATGCCCCTTAATTAACTCTCACACACTCCAAATAATATAAGGATACAGTTTCGTGACAATGTAGGTAGTGGTTAAAATGGATGAAATAAGACACATTTTTCTATAAGTAAATAGTGTGGAATGAAGCACTCAATAAAATGTATTAGTGGGATGAGAAGATTTTATGGCTGGAAAAAATAAAGACACAAGGAAAATAGTTGTGGAAGGAAAAATTTAAATTTTTTTATAAAAATGGATTATAATAATGGACACCCTGAGGTATCATCGACAATTAAATGTTTTAAATACGTAAAATAGGGAAATAATTCAAATAAATGTCCTAGGGGGATGTCTTATAAATATAATCAACAAGGTGGTACGAGTTACGGTTATAATTATAATGCTGTAGAGAAAAAGAGTGATATGTAATATGATAGGGATATTAAGTAATAAGATGATGAATCATAGTTGTTGCCTTAAAGATTATGTAAAATATATATGTATTTTTCATTACAATTATTTCTTTATAGATATACAATATTATGTTGAAATATACTAATGACCTAGAAATGTGATTTAATGGCAAGGAATCATTTTATAGAAAAAACCTGACTAATAGATGATATCCCTTAATATGTATGTAAATTTAGATAATGATGTTTCGATAAAGATATATTAGACAAGAATAAACTAAATTGGATAAAACTTCCTACCATTGACCTGAATAATTATTTTTTGACCATTTTGTTTATATTATCATGGAATAAGTTTACAACAATTATGGATTTAATAAATATATCCAATAATCTATTTTTTGTGCAATGAATGAATAAAAATGTGTTCTTTGAATATAGTTTTATTGTAATTTAGTATATTACCATGCTTTAATATAAAATAGTATGAGGTAAGTCACATGTTTGGAATGTTTCAATTAAGAGATACATCATATTGTTAGGGGGATTAATGATAAGTTCAATTTTCAAATTCAATGACCTTATTTTTCAAGTAATAGATTTTATTCTTTCTATAGGTTCATATGTTTTTCCATTTTTATAATGTTTTATGTATATATTTGGACAAGGATAAAGGGATTAATTTATTACTTCTCAATTTGAATATTTATTTATATTAGAAAACATGTGTTATCCATTTTATTGTGATGATAACTAAAGATAAATATAATTAATTATCTTTCAATTTATGGATATTATGATCTATTATCACTTCAAGAATAAAAAATCAACTTCATTTATTATAGTAATACATGAAGTTTAAATTGATCATGTAACAACCAAAGCATGAGATAGTGCTTTTGAAATGGAATGATATGGAGTAAACCTAAATTCTAATGACAATTCTTTAACATTAGATGATCCTAAAATAATATTATCATCATGTTTAATGATATAAATGATCTTTTTCATAAAACCTTTTTATGGATTAAATGTCGTTAACCTTCTCCAGATCACCCACATTCTTATGAACAATGTTCTCTATAACTCTCCATCGGTATTTGGCTATTAGTTTTGTCTTATATGTCCATGTTTTTACTTCCAACCTATGCCCTAATATTAGGAATTAAAGTCCATGTTATTCTATATTACAATCACCCATACCATTATTTACTAAAATTGAATGTTTTGTTAACCCTTTTTACAATGTGGGTTTATAAGATGGGACTATCAAATTATAAAATTTGGTTTTATGAGAATAATTTTGGGGGAGAAATTCATCTTAAGGGTGTAAAATGTAACACCATTAGATTTTATTATTTTTTTGATATTAATTTATTCCACTAAATATTTTTTATTAGATTATAACACTATATTTATCTTGTGTTTCTAGTAACACTATGTGTTTCTTGTGTTACAACAATACCGAGTTGAGATTTCACCACTTGCAACATCACGTTTTAAAGAAACATGACAATTATTGAAATATTATTATATAATAATATAGTTATCATCTATCCATTGGAATTATTCTTATGAATATGATTAACTATATTATGAATATATATGGTTTACACATCTATATATAATTAATCAACTTTCAACCAATTAATTATAAATAAAAACCTTTGGAAACTAAAGTAAATCATCTTTTGAAAAAAAATTTATGGACATAAATAATTTTTTACCATAATAAAAGAAATGAATCAATTTTTTTGAATGATTATGATGAAATTTATACATTTTATATTCAATAAATTTCTTAACATTAATCTTACATGTTTTCTACACAAGCGATAAGATAAAATAAAATTTTACGCTTAAAACTATTGTTTTCTAAAAATATATTTTATAACCTTTGGGGAAGATATTTTAGCACTTATTTTTAAATATTATATAAATTTTTTTAAAACATAGTTTTTTAGATGGAATGGAAAAACAATTATTTTTTGGTTTTTTTTAGATTCATTTTTTGATGGATAGAGAAAAATAATGTTTTCTATTTTACAAATTCCTTTTAATAAAATTTATTTAAATATTTATATTATTTTTTATCTAAAATTATTTCAATTAAAAAAATCCAATTTAGGATTTTGGAATCAATTAAATATTGAATTTTTATTTGAAAACATAGTAAACCTTTGAAAATATTTTATTTAAAAACATTCCATTTTATCACATCAACAAAATTTTAAATTAAAATTTCCATCCCTTATAAATGGAATTAAAACAAATGGATTCCTAATTTGGAATCATTATTAATTATTTTATATAATAAGTCAAACTGAATTTTTTAAAAAAATGAATTTTAAAAACAATAAAAAATATTTATCATGTTTAAGGTAAAATGGATTTACCATTGTGTAAAACTAAAAATATAATGGTTAAAAAACCAAAAAACATGTCCCAAACCAATTTTATATACATATTTCAACTATTATTATTATTTTGTTGTGAATGGAAATTAATTCGACCATTTAAACATCAAAAATACTTTGGTCAAATTTAATCATTCAAAAAATTAAAATTGTGCCACTCAGCTCACTTATAAATGGCCACCACCACCTCTTAGTTACCTACACTTTAAAACCCATTTGGATCATCCAATATCTATTTTAATAACCATTTAACATCCCTCATCTCATAATGTATGCCTAATTTTAGACAGAAATCATACCTTGGAAGGATTTGGGTGAAATCCTAAGGAAGATACTTGAAGATGAATTAATGTTCATTAACCTGAATTTTTGTTTTATTTATTCCTACACCTAATTATATTTTTTTATATCCTATTGATATTATTATCTAATTTTAATCAATATAAATATATGTTTTTATTTTTAGGTTAATCCTTACAACCATCTCCATTTCCACCAAATTGGATATCAAATTATTGTTTGTGTGTACAGGGGACTTCCACATCACAGAACGAGGTCATTCATTTTCAAATTACGCCCTCTAAAGGAAAAAAAATAATTATTAATTTATTCATTAAATATATATTTTTTATTTTATTATTCTTTTTCAACTACTTTGTCAGACATAATTTCATTCTTTCTATTTTTTTGAAAATATGATATCATCGCCCATGTGTACGGTGGACTAACGCCTCATGCAAAAATGTGATTCGTTCATGATTTTCATGGAAGGTATTAAAGAAGGTTTTAATTAAAATATTTGATATATATGAAATAAATTTTTTATTTAAATTTTATATATCATTTACTTATCTTCCATTCAATCTAAAAGGAAAATGGAAACAATGTTCATTTTTACGTACGACCTACCATCTGTATGAAAAATCTATTTCATTTCTAATCACAAATATTTATTGGTTTTTCTTAATAAATTTATACATAATATAATTTATATTTATATTAGGTATGAAAGTCATGATATTATTAAAACATGATCAAAATAAGATGACGAAAAATAAAAACCAAAATAGATACGAAAAACAAAGTGGTTATTCCATGAAACAAGAATTTGACATTGAATTATTATGAAAAGGGTAATAAAATGAAACATGTACATAATATATAATATAATATATGTTATTTTTCTTATTTAATTTATTTATAATAAAATTATGTATATTATATATGTTTTTTAAATGAGTGTGAAGGAAGTTGCGGCTTCGGGTAAGGGATTTATAGACTCTTATTATTTTTCAAAGACAAATGAAAATTTGAAACTTATTTCTTTTTTCTTGGGGAGATACTTCCCCTTTGAAATTTTATATTCTAAATATGTTTATTTTAATTATATTTAATTTTTAACTTGATTTTAGTCTTTACTTTATATTGCGATTAAAAATATTACAAAATAGGTAAGTGATTTGAATATCACTATTATGTTTTGAGAGATACATGCCATATTATCCACCTATTTAATTTCTATGATTTATATAATTGAAATGAATTTATTTTATTATTAATTTAAAAAATATTATGGTGATATAAATATTCAATTTTGGACTTAACTTTCATGAGGTTTATGGTTAAAGAGTTATTAAATCGGTAGTGTATTTTTTCCCAACTTTTCAAATTTGAGACATATGCTATGTCGTGAACATATATGTATATTCCTAATATTTTATGATCTATTTTATTTAATTCCTTATTTGTAATTACAAGTAAATTATTCCAAAGTGGTAATGAATTTATGATTTAATCACATCGTTTATCTGGATTATCTATAATTATTGTTTTGATAATGAAATAATTTGATCCAAATTTTAAGAATCCCATTAAATTTATTATCCTAGGGTTATTAGTAATATTTTTAAGTTACATTACCATTTCTGACTCTTTATTACTTAAAATAATTGGGAAATTGTTTTTAATAAAATCTTACTTTATTTTTCTCTTTAGACTCGATTTTGTTTTTTTCCTAGCCCAGGTTTTCTAAAAATGTTTTTTTACTATTATCAAAATATTTATAAAATAAACTTTTAATCATTCATGGCTATTCAAAAAAAATAATGGAATATTTATTTTGTTTTTGAAAACACTCCCCATTTTTCTTTTAATAAATATGTGAAAAAAAATATTTGGTTAGCATGCACAAAATGAACGATATTTCCCAATATCATGAACACTCATTGATTTCATGAATACAATATATGTTTTCAAGGTTATTTAAAATAAATATTTTTCCCTTTTTATTTTTAAAATGTTTATACTTTAAATAAATTATATCAAAATGAAAAGTATTTTAAAAATGTTTTATTTTTTAAATAAGTTGTTCTCAAAGTGAACAAAATATTTCTATAAAGACATGTTTTAAATAATTTTTAAATATTCCTCTATAAATATTCAACATTACATTAAAATAATTTTATTTCCAATTTTTTATGATATGAAATGTTATTTTCATATATAAGAAAATTTTCCTTGATGAAATGATCCATGGAATCTTTCAAAATCATTTTCCATATAAGATTACATCCTTTGATGTTACTTATGTTTTACGGGGTTATGATCCAAAGACATAAATATTCTTAATTCTTTTAATGGATTATTTTTTGTGATGAAATGAAGTTAATGAACACTTTTTCTCTTCCACATTTTATTCCATGATAAGATTCTTATGAATCCCACTCATTTTTTTCATGGGTTAAACTATGATGAAATGGTTATAAAACATTTCTCTTTTCTATTGGTAATGATATAATAAAATTTTATTTAAGAACATGTTATTTTAAAGGTTCTATTATGATTAATTTTCTATGATCGGTTGGCTTATAAATTTAATGATTATGTGACAGGTTAGACCTATATCTCTCTTTAATTCATTGGGTAATGATAAATTTTCTATGGGTTTCGAGGGTGCATGGGAGGTTTTCTCTAGACCAAAAGGTGGGTACATGTGTGGTTAGACCAAGGCCAAAAATAGGGTATATGGGTTTGTTATCCCAATCCCATAGTAGGTAGATGCGTTTTAATCCTAAACTTAACATGTTATTATTGATTTGGTGGGTAAACCAGACATAATATTTTTCTTTTCTTATGTGAATTAGACAAATCTATTTCCTCTTCCTATATAATTATCTAATATCTCTTGTTCATTGATTTCCATATGATTCATGTATTATTAAGTACTGATATTTATTCCATAACTCAATGTTATTATATTTTATATGCATTCTAGGATTTTTTAATGTCATGCTCATGTTTTCATATCATTCTTATCCCATTATGTTTACATATGTCCCTTATTTATCCTCATAGATCATCTGAATTCCCTACTAATTACTATTACTTTCCCTAGTTTATGAATAAATTTTTTGAGTAGGTTATGTTTTTGATGATTTCCAAGGATGAAGACCATTATTGGAGATATTGATGATCTTTCACCGAATTATAATATTATGTACCTACCGTCTATGAAAAATAATATCTTATATTCATCATGAATGTTTTATGTAATGATTTTAATATTCATAATTTTTTTTAATATCTATGTATATAAATATGGGGTCACAATAATATTAATCAATTACATTATTCAATATCATCATCTCTGTGGCTATATGTAATAGTGAAATTCAATGGACATAATAATCTTCCAATACCAATCATTTATATTCTTCCTTTTCACATTTTCTAGCATGGTGTGGTGGATGACCATGGATAAGGGACTCCATGTAATATATAAAATATTATGAATTAGTCAAGTGAATAAATGACCATAATATAATTTTTAGTTTTTTTTGTTGGGGACATGTTATTTTTATTCAAATGATCATAGATAATGCCTAGTTGACGATTATCAATTTTATATGGTAATTAAAATTTATTATAAGATACATTATATTTATTAAAAAAATATTTCAGAAGTTGTAAATTAATTTTTCCCCCCACTATTTTACCATTTCCCCAGGACCCTACCCATTGGACTTCGAATGTATATTCATACAGATATTCTATTAGGAAGGACCCATATTTCTATCCTTATAAACCAATAAAGGGCCTGGTCAATTACATGAATGTATTAATATAGGAAATAATTTTAAATATGGGATTTTAAAATCCTGATCCATTGTGTGGACTCTCAAATATTGAAATATAAATTCCAATTTCTTTAATAATTACCTCCATGATACAATAATTATAACAGGGGAAACTTCTCTTGATTTCAATATGGTTAGGTCATCCCAAAACAATCATATTAATACCTTAATAAAAATTGTTTCCTTATGAGGGATAGACCTACTCTTACTTATGTGGTTCCATTCATAATAATGTAGTCAATGGTTTATAATACATAATATTTCCTTGCAGAATAGTATTTATCTATACATAAATACATAAAAATTTTGTCCATTATTTTTCATGTATATATAATTTTTTTTGTGATTAACCATGTATTGATTAAAATTTATTCTAAAACCATTTAATTGAGTTTACCTTGAATTTTTGTTATTTGATATATTTTATATGATCACATTAATGAATAAAAACAAATAAATATAAATCCATGCATCTGAAATATAATAAAGTGACTTGATCATGATATTTTTATGTTTGAATCTATTTTGAAAATGATAAATCAATCATGGATTTAAGGGAAAACTCTTTGGTCTAGTCTTTGATTGAGTAACAACATTCAACAATTATTAAGTGTTATTTTTTTTGCTTTCTCCTTATATCATGTTCTTAATGGACTCTTATCCTAGGAACTCTATTTTTACATATTTTACTCACACGCTGGTTAGGGAAAACCATGGAATTTGAAAAATAAATAAACCAAAGACATGATGGTCCCCCATAATTATGAGAAGGGAAAAATAATAGGATATAATAATTAATTTATTACAAAAAATATTACATTTAAAACAAATAAAATTACTTTTATGTCAATTAAAAGAATCACATATATTGGTCGGCCAAAGATCATGATCATTTTCATACATTAAATGACATCACATTCATAAAATCTAGAATAAAATTATAATCAATCAATTAATTACGATATATTTATATTTATTTAATAAATAATTATAATATTATTAAATTAACTCTTTATATTAAATAACAGTTGTTGGGAAAAAATACCTCAATGTTTCATTGAAGCATTTTTGAGGTAATGGTGTTTGTTTACAAAGTGGGCCTCTGTGTTGTATTTGTTGTAAAAACAAACTATTACGTACAAATTTATTGAGAAAGGGGATTTGATTGTGGCATGTAGAGTTCAAGGTATGTCGTTAACGATCCATGATTCATTCAAGAATCAAGACAAAGGAATGGTCTATCTGGAAGTGGTTCAAAAAGAGAAGATACAAGGTGACGCCATTTTCTAGTGTTTGCCAAATTTTTGGGCCTGAAAATCAACAAAAGGAGAAAAGTGTTTTTGGAAAAGGGACTTGTGTGCCGATATATTGGAGGATTAGAGACTTCCATGCCTTATGTTTTTCAATAATAAAATAGCAAAATATGGAAAAAAGAAAAGGGGTGCCCAAGTTTTATGTTTGGTCGTGCAAGTGACTTGCGCGGCAAAGACTAGGACAGCGAGACCTGCGCGTCGAGGGGAGAATTTTGTGCCATCACGTAGGGTTTCCAAATTCGTATAAATATAAGTCGACCAATCCTCATTCAGCATGACTTCAACACTTAGTGAAAATCAGATCTCCCGTCGCGCAGGTGTGGTGGTCGCGCAAGAGGTGGTGTTGTCGCTCTAGTAGAAGTTGCTTGCCAATTTTTTATTGCGCGTCCAGAGTGGTTTGGGAGAGAATTTAAGGGAGTCTCCCAAGTTTTGAGTTGAATAATGGGGTGTCGCGCAAGTTGTTTGGTGAAATTTTTCTCCAGGTTTTGAAGAATCGCGGCAGTCGGTGGTTGCACGTCAATATTGGTTTGGGCGTAAAAGGGTGTGAGTCGCGCAAGTTTGGAGTTGCATAAGCTAGTCTCACGAAAGTGGTTGAGGTGAACTTGCACGCTAGTTTTAACATGAATGCCGAGACTTTTCCTCCAGTATGGAGAAGGGTTCCAGGTATGGTTGAATCATGCCAGACATTTTAGGGCTGCGCGAAAGCAGGATGATTTCCTGGTACCTTCGGTGTAAAGTGAGATTCATATACGGGTTAAAGCTGAACTTCAAAAGAGAATCTACATACAACATTGGATGCATTTGTCACGACCATTCCTCGGGGCCCATTCCGTGACTACCCCAAGCCAGCCTTACATAGGCCAGGGGCTGGCGACTAGCACCGAAGGAGTAAATCCCGATAACTGGGAAGGCATTGCCTTTATAAAAGCAAACAAACACCATAGAGCACAAGCGGAAGAAAAACACTAAGTACTAAAAAAGAAGTGCTGAAAAGTAAAAAGGCCAGAATAAAAACCCAACTGAAGTACAGCTACAACTGAACAAAGTAAAACAGAAAAAGACAACAACTGGAAGAAAGGAAGCAGCTCATGGGTCGTCGTCCTCGGATCCTACCTAAAGGGTAGGTACAGACAGCGCAGCTCCTGGGACGTCGTCCTCGGATCCTACCTGAAGGGTAGGTACAGACAGTGCAGCTCCTGGGTCATCCACCACAGATCCTACCTGAAGGTTAGGTACAGATAGCCTCCACAACTCTCTCACTCGTCAAACTCCTCCGTGTGTCGTCTCGTTGCGAACTCCACCTCGGGATACAGACTCGTCGTGTGGTCCACCACCGGGTACCCTCTAGTCCTCGAACACTCGGCCTTCGTCAGCGCTGACGTCGTCTGCAACCAACACAATGAGGTGCGGGCATAGCCCGTGCAAGGGTGAGTATAATGATACTCATTAGGGACCCCGAGACCCTCAAGGTCTCACTAAAACCAACATGGATAACCACAAAGAAGATCTCAACAGATAACCTCTACTTAGGTATATGCCCATGCGTATACCAAAGTTATCAAGTAACCCATCTCAATCACGAGGAAAACACCAAGATCATGAAATCAACTGATAACCACTACCCAGTTATATGCCCATACATATACCTAAGTTATCAAGTGACCCATCTCAATCATGAGGTAAACACAAAGGTCAAAAGTCTTAGCTCAAACCAGGATTTTCATTATCGAAACCATAACTGCTGAAGAGCCTCGTCTCTGGAGTGTACAGTGGTCCTGTCACGACTCTGAGTTACTGCTCACTAACCTAAGACTACTGAGGTACTCCTCCTATCGAGTACCACGGGTCATCCACCCAAACACAGTAGTGATTTCCGCCGGGGTATGCCACCCAAACACAGTAGTGCACACCCCCTAGTAGCCTGCAGAGGTACTCTCCGGACGATTACCGCGGGTCTGCACGGTCACACAGGTAGTGCTCCATCCGCCATGGGTCTGCACCTAAAAAAGTAGTCCTCCGTCCACTAGGCTAGTCGACTCACTCCAAGTCGAGTCGGTCAAGCAGTCGTCAGGTCTCAGCCGGCTACACGGTCTCCATACTCCGCACGCTCGTCTCGAGGAGGGTCCGCTCCATGAGCTATAGGTCGATACTCCAATTATCTCAAAGTCCCATGAAGAAGTATCTCAAAGGACCACCTCGTCATAGGGGTCTTAACGCAACAGACGGCGCGTCAATCGGACGCCCGGTCAGTGAGTTATTAGCCTTTTCGTACCAGGGGCCTGGGTGGTTTCCTGAGCGAACCAACCCGGCCGTATCTCAACTGTACCCCGAACTCTCATAGGGTATACTCAATGGGACAGTTTCTCAATGTGATCACCAACGCCGCTGATGGTTCTTCAAATAGACGTCCGGTCTGAAATAAATCATATTTTCCGTTCAAGGGGCCCGGTTGAATTTCGGGTACAATCCAAACCGGCCACTATCCAACAGCAACCAAAACTCGGGCGATGTATGCCAAAAGTTCCGTCTCATCAAGAAGAATTAAACGAGACAGACGACGCTTCAATCAGACGCCCGGTCTGTGAGTTATTTGATTTTTCATTCCAGGGGCCCGGTTGGTTTCGTGAGCGAACCAACCCGACCGCACTCCGACGACATCCAAACCTCGAGCAGAGTAAGCCAAAAGATCCATCTCACAAGAGGACTTCAACAAAGTCGACGACACGTCAATCGGACGTCCAGAACTCAAGATATAAGCGTTTCCGCTCCGAGGGCCCGGTTGGTTTCTTATCCGAACCAACACATCCAAACCCAAAATTCTCCGAAACCATGAATGTAATATACAAAAACAATCGTCTCGATCCAAGAGTCACATCGCCACTGACGGTGCGTTGATCGGAGGTCCGTAGACCAAGATATGTGCAAAAGACCAAAGAGGGTCCGAAAACGGGGGTTTCGGGCCCAGACCGACCCGGCCTGAGACCCCCCGGGTCGGCCCGAACCGGGTCGACCCAACCTGGGTTCGGGTCGGCCCGGCTGGGCGCGGCTTGGCCTGACCTGCTTGGCGCAGCCCGGCCCGGCCTGGGCACGGCCCGGCCCGGCGGCCCGACACGCGGCGCCAGCTGGCTCGGCCGAACGGTCGCGTCGTTCGGTTATGCGGGGGGGGTGCGCTGCCCCCCGCCATTCGGAAACGGAGGCCCCGATTAAGGGGTCGCTCAGCTGGCCAGCCGGGGGTTTTGACCCCCGGCTCTTCCCCTATCCGGCCGGCCCACCCTGGTTAGCCGGTTCTTGCTCCATGGGACCAGCGACGGCCGGTCCCCTCCCTGCTCCGACGCCGGCGGCCCATCTCCGGTCGCCGGTCACCCTGCTTCGCCGCGGCCTGGAACCGGCCGCAGCCTTGGTCGTCCGGTGTGGCGCGATGGCGCCGCGCTCTTCCACCGCGGCCCCACTCCGGCCGCGGTGTCTTCAGATTTCTCCGACGCGGCGCGACGACGGCGTGTCCTTGTTCGTTTCCATGGCGCGGCGCGACAGCGCCGCGCATTCCTTGTCGCACGATCACACGCGGTGCGACGGCACCGCCCCATTCTCGTTTCAAACCACAAAGAAACAAACTTGGATAAAGTAGGAGGGTCAGCCGTGTTTGTGCGGTCCGGCCCCCTCTCGTTAATCGATAGCATTTGGTCGTATTTTCACGAAGAAAAACAAGGTGGTAAACACGAACAAAAAATAATTAAATAACCCCTACTACTTCCCGCAACAAAAATTCCCAACCCGCAAGGTAAACATGCACGGATCAACTAGATAATAAGTTGATTGGTGTTTCCTTGTTTTCTTTAGAATGAATGAAATGAGGGAATAAAACCATTCTCAAATAATTCCCTACCTCGTGCGTGCTTGAACGGAGGTTCGTCGAACGAGGATTCGTCGTGGGAAGAGATGTCGCGGAAGGAGATGTTGCAGAAGGAGACGTCGCGGAAGAAGCATCGCGGTATACGGCGTCGTGTAGTCAGTCTCCGAGGACTCTGCGTTCTTCGACGGAGTTCGATGTGTTCTTCGCGTTCTTCGTGTTCCTCGACGAAGAAGATGAAGAACTTTTAGCTTCCTTTATCTTTTCTCCCCAAACCTCTCAATCAACAAATCCCCAAAATAAATTAAGCCCTCGCTTAATTTATTAACTAGACATGAGTTTGAATTTCAAACCCACACACACATTAAACTCACTTCATTAATAACATAAGTTATTAATACTTACGTTATCAAATTTTAAAAGTGAGTTGAGGGAGGTAAGTAATATGAAGGGGTGGGGTTAGTGTGGGCCCCACCACCCTCATAACCTCCCTTGGGATGTTGGGTAGTTACCCAACTTCCACCCAAAGCCTTAAACAACTTAAAAACAATTGTAGTTAAATTATAAAATAAACTTCCACAATTTTTATCATCCTCTCACGTGAAAACGCAACTCCGGATCCGGTGTTCCTAAGAAATTACCGGCGCTGCGGTTTCATCAGTTCCCTCAGAATTTGATTCCGAGCACCGGTTCAAAAGTTAGAAAAACCCGCACGTCCGTTCACTGAACGTACCCGAGCCAAACTTTAGAAAAAGATTCCGGGTACACCGGGCCTCGGAATCAGGTGCCGTCAGAAACTGCGTTCCTGTAAAATTCCAAAGAAAATTAAGAAAAAAATTTCCTTGAAATTTCCGGGTCTTTACATTACTCCCACCTCAGGGCTTTACGTCCTCGTAAAGCTTTAACACAAACTAGGGTTACAAAAACGGTATTGAGCACGCATCTGAGCCTTCCGCTCCTATGTGCTTACCTGGAGGTTCCCATACTACTAGAGAAAGTGCACCCAAGGAATCGACCTTCCTTGAAGGATCTACTCCTGTCGATCCCCGATCCCCACTGGAACCTCCGTGAAAGTCACCTCATCGCCATCGTCCAGCTCCCCATGGTCGTTGGTATGCGAAGGGTCGAGCACATATCTCCTCAGTTGAGATACGTGGAAGTCGTCATGCACCTGGTGCAACTGAGGTGGATGGGTCAAGCGGTAAACCACCCCGCCTACCCAACTGAGGACCTAAGAAGGCCCGCTGAACCTCGTAGATAACTTGCCGCCTTGGCCACATCTCTGTAAACCTCGTCGAGGTGAGACCTGTATAAGGACTTGATCGTCATCCTCGAACTCTAGAGGTCTCCAATTCCTGTTAGAACTGGAACTCAAAATGACTACTGCCATGAGGGTAAGGTTGACTGACTCAAAATTGATCGGTCGCACCCTCCTGTGCAAGAGTGTATCATGTGCTGCCTGGGGTTTCTTTTTTCGCTGACCAAGGAAAACCCATTCCGACATCGTAGTTAAAACACAACCTTTTTGCCTAATATAGTCAATCCGTGTATGAACTGTGGATCCATTACATACTCAGACCAACGTCGTAAGGCCTCGACGCTCCCACCAAGAGATTCCAACCGAAACTCTCTCCTCGAGGGTCTGACCACACTGTCGGCGTAAGTGTGATTATCGAGTCTTCTCCCACGGTATCTCTAGACGTGAGGGTCAAGTCCATGGCTTACCGAAAACTCTAGGCCTGGAACAAGATTTGTGAAAGCAAGGAATGATTCACATTGACGTTTGTCACTACAGCAGCTAGTAGTGGACACAGACTATCCCTTGAATAATTTTTAGAACCATTGGGTCACACTCCTTGACCGCATGCAGCCGCTCTCTTCCTTCGCCCTCCATCTCCATGAGCCTGGCGGGGATAACTAAGGCGGGTGGTTGTAGCATATTAAGATGTACACCACCTCATGCTGCTCTCATAGCTCTGCCTCCACATCTGTTACTACGCAGACTCATCTCTCCTTTAAGCTTCCTCTTCTTGAAACATTTAACATGCCCGAGTCTCTAAGATTGGTGCCAGTTTCCTATTTCTTACTGCACTGTGCAGTCTTCATCCGTCCCTGGATGATTTGCACCTTCCTTGCCTACGATCTGAAAGAGCTGCTAAAATTTCTCCTTTTCAAAAAAGAGAAAATCGGTCTCATCCCCTGGATGAACCACGCCCATTGCCTAATACATTCAATCTCGACCTTAATGACACATTCATACCATGGATGACATCGTAAGGCCTCGACATAACTACTAAGAGATCCAACTGTCACTCTCACCTCCAAGGGTCGAGTCACACTATCGGCATCAGTGTGAGGCCACTGGGTCTCCTCCAGTAGAAAATTTGAAAGTGAGGGTCAAGTCAATAGTCTTAATCAGGACCACTCAGTATCAACCAAACAAAAGGACAGGAAAGCAAACATCACAATGATAAGTGTCTTTTTACTATTTCAGCTCATAGTACAAAGACACGAATACAATAACAACATGGAACTAGAAGTACAAGGGACGTATCCCCTAGTTCTACTCCTATCCACCTACTCCCGGAGCTCTACTGCCTTGTCCACTACTCGGCTGTTGCTCAAGCACCAGCCGCTACTTCTGTCTCGGTGGCTCCTCCAACACCCGTGGATCAACTGTACGAGGATTCGGACAGTCATGTGCCAGGTAACCCTTTCCGCTGCATTCATAACACTTCCTGCTCCTCGTACGGCTAGCTCTGGCCCTCTTAGACCTCTGCATCATCTTTCAACTGCCCACAGATGACTCGGCTACTGATCGAAAACCCTGCGGCATAGGCAGAAGCTCCTGTACACGCTCGGGGTGTAGAGCTACTGGCACAAACTCTACCCTGAAGAATGTCTCGAAGTCTTCCCATGTGAAGGCCATCCTGTCACAAAACTGGAACAAGTGGCTCCACCACCTGCCTGCTACTACCTGAAGAAGGCTGGCAGCAAAGATCACCATGAATTCTGTCGGCGTCCCCACTAGCCTGAAGACTCTCACCACAGCCTCCAGCCAATCCTCAGCTGCCTGAGGGTCCATCTCTCCCCGGAACCTGGGTGGCCTCTGGCGATGGAACTCATGCAGTGTGCTCAAGTGGCGTGCATCGCCTACTGTTGGGGCTGGTGACATCACTGGCCCAATGTATGTTAGTACCACTGGTGCCTCCGCTGGTGGCTCAACTGTAAGAGGGCCCTGTACCAAAGCCTCATCGCTCGGCAGGCTGTCAGTATGCACATCCCTCTGGGCTCTAGCTGGTTGTCCGAGAAAAGGCATCCTGAAGAAAAAAACGTGACACGGTCAAATGATTATACCTAGTGAGCTGACCTGATTTGAGCTAACATTTAAAAACTTCCGGGAACACACACGCAATCAGTGTTTTCGTGCACAAAGTCGGAAATCAGTTGTCATGGTCCTGGTGTATGGATACGTCGGCCGCCCGCACCAACACTGGACTCCCTAAACTGAATACCACACTCGGTACCCTTATCACTATTTCTTCACAGAAAATAAATATCAGAGTTATAAGTTCTACGGTAGAACCAACTCCTCTGATACCAATTATCACGAACCGTCCTTGGGGCCCGTTTCGTGACTACCCCAATCCTGCCTTCCATAGGCCAGGGGATGGTGACTAACTCCAAAGGGGTAAATCCTGATAACTGGGAAGGCATTGCCTTTATAAAATCAAACAAACACCACATAGCACAAGCGGAAGAAAAACACTAAGTACTAAAAAATAATTGCTGAAAGGTAAAAGGTCCAGAATACAAACCCAACTGAAGTACTGCTACAACTGAACAAAGTACAACAGAAAATGACAACAACTGGAAGAAAGGAAGCAGCTCCTGGGTCATCCTCCTCGAATCCTACCTGAAGGGTAGGTACAGACAGCGCAGCTCCTGGGTCGTCGTCCTTAGATCCTACCTGAAGGGTAGGTACAGACAGTGCAGCTCCTGGGTCGTCCACCACGGATCCTACCTGAAGGGTAGGTACAGATAGCCTCCACAACGCTCTCTCCCATCAACCTCCTCCGTGTGTCGTCTCGTCGCGAAGTCCACCTTCGGATACAGACTCGTTGTGTATTCCACCTCCAGGTACCGTCCAGTCCTCGAACACTCGGCCTCCGTCAGCGCTGTCGTTGTCTGCAACCAACACAACAAGGTGCAGGCATAGCCCGTGCAGGGGTGAGTATAATGATACCCAGTAGGGACCCCGAGACCCTCAAGGTCTCACTAAAACCAACATGGATAACCACAAAGAATATATCAATAGATAACCTCTACTTAGGTATATTCCCATGTGTATACCTAAGTTATCAAGTAACTCATCTCAATCATGAGGAAAACACCAAGATCATGAAATCAACTGATAACCACTACCCAGGTATATGCCCATACATATACCTAATTTATCAAGTGACGCATCTCAATCATGAGGTAAACGCAAAGGTCAAAAGTCTCAGCTCAAACCAGGATTTTCATTATCGAAACTGTTACTACTGAAGAGCCCCATCTCTGGAGTGTACACTGGTCCTGTCACGACTCTGACGTACTGCTCACTAACCTAAGACTGCTAAGGTACTCCCCCTATCGAGTACCACGGGTTAGCCACCCAAACACAGTAGTGCTTCCCTCTGGGGTATGCCACCCAAACACAGTAGTGCACACCCCCTAGTAGCCTGCAGAGGTACTCTCCGGACGAGTACTGCGGGTCTGCACTGTCACACAGGTAGTGATCCATCCGCCATGGGTCTGCACCTCACAAATTAGTGCTCCATCCACTGGGCTAGTCGACTCACTCCAAGTCGAGTCGGTCAAGCAGTCCTCAGGTCTCAGCCAGCTACACAGTCTCCGTACTCCGCATGCTCGTCTCTAGGAGGGTCCGCTCCACGAGTTACAGGTCGATACACCAAGTATCTCAAATTCCCACGAAGAAGTATCTCAAAGGACCGCCTCATCATAGGGGTCTTAATGCAACAGATGGTGCGTCAATCAGACGCCTGGTCTATGAGTTATTATCCTTTTCGTCCTAGGGGCCTGGTTGGTTTCCTGAGTGAACCAACATGTCCGTATCTCAACTGTACCCCGAACTCTCATAGGGTATACTCAAATGTACCGTTTCTCAACGTGATCACCAACGCCGCTGACAGTTCGTCAAACGGACGTCCGGTCTAAAAGATATCAGTTTTCCGTTCTAGGGGCCCGGTTGGATTTAGGGTATAATCCAAACCGGTCACTATCCAACAGCAACCAAAACTCGAGCGAAGTATGCCAAAAGTTCCGTCTCATCAAGAGAAATTCAACGAGATAGACGGCGTGTCAATCGGACGCTCGGTCTGTGAGTTATTGGCTTTTTTGTTCCAAGGGCCCGGTTGGTTTCGTGAGCGAACCAACCCGACCGCACTCCAACGACATCCAAACCTCGAGCGGAGTAAGCCAAAATATCCATCTCACAAGAGGACTTCAATAAAGTCGACGGCACGTCAATCGGACGTCCGGAACTCAAGATATAAGTGTTTCCGCTCCGAGGGCCCGGTTGGTTTCTTATCCGAACCAACACGGCTGAACCCAAAATTCTATGAAACCTTGAGTGTAATATAAAGAAACGATCGTCTCGATCCAAGAGTTGCATCGCCGCTGACGGTGCGTCGATCGGAGTTCCGTAGCCCAGGATATGGGAAAAAGACCAAAGAGGGTCCGAAAACGGGGGTTTCGGGGCCGGACCGACCCGGCCCGAGACCCCCTGGGTCGGCCCAACCTGGGCGCGGCCCGGCCCGGCGGCCCGGCGCGCTAGCGTACAATGCCAGCTGGCTCATCCGAACGGTCGGGCCGTTCAATTATGCGGGGGCGAGCGCTGCCCCCCGACGTTCGGAAACCGCGGCCCCAATTAATGGGCCGCTCAGCTGGCCAGCCGGGGGTTTTGACCCCAGGCTCTTCCCTTATCTGGCCGGCCCGTCCTGGCCGGTCGGTTCTTGCTCCATGGGACCGGCGACGGCCGGTCCCCTCCCTGCTCTGACACCGGCGGCCTGTCTCCGGCCACCAGTCACCCTGCTTCACCACGGCCCGGAACAGGCCGCGGCCATGGTCGTCCGGTGCAGCGCGATGACACCGTGCTCTTCCACCGCGGCCCCTCTCCGGCCGCAGTGTCTTCGGGTTTCTCTGACGCGACGCGATGGCGTCGTGTCCTTGTTCGTTTCCACGGCTCGGCGCAACGGCGTCGCGCATTCCTTGTCACACGATCACACGCGGTGTGACGGCACCGCGCCATTCTCATTTCAAACCACAAAGAAACAAACATGGATAAAGGAGGAGGGTTGGCCGTGTTTCTGAGGTCCGACCCCCTCTCTTTAATCGATAGCATTTGGTCGTATTTTCACGAAGAACGACAAGGTGGTAAACACGAACAAAAAATAATTAAATAACCCTTACAACTTCCTGCAACAAAAATTCCCAACCCTCAAGGTAAACGTGCACAGATCAACTAGACAATAAGTTGATCTGTGTTTCCTTGTTTTCTTTAGAATGAATGAAACGAGGGAATAAAATCATTCTCAAATAATTCCATACCTCGTGCGAGCATGAACGGAGGTTCGTCGAACGAGGATTCGTCGCGGGAAGAGACGTCGCAGAATGAGATGTTGTGGAAGGAGACGTCGTAGAAGAAGTGTCACGGTATACGGTGTCGCGTAGTCGGTCTCCGAGGACTCGGCGTTCTTCGACGGAGTTCGATGCGTTCTTCGCGTTCTTCGTGTTCTTCGATGAAGAAGAGGAAGAACTTCTAGCTTCCTTTAGCATTTCTCCCCAAACCTCTCAAGCAACAAATCCCCAAAATAAATTAATCCCTCGCTTAATTTATTAACTAGACATGAGTTTGAATTTCAAACCCACACACACATTAAACTCACTTCATTAATAACATAAGTTATTAATACTTAAGTTATCAAATTTTAAAAGTGAGTTGAGGGAGTTAAGGAATATGAAGGGGTGGGGTTCATGTGGGCCCCACCACCCTCATAACCTCCCTTGGGAAGTTGGGTAGTTACCCAACTTCCAACCAAAGCCTTAAACCACATAAAGGAAAATAAAAATTGTAGTTAAATTATAAAATAAACTTCCACAATTTTTATCATTCTCTCACGTGAAAACGCAACTCCGGATCAGGTGTTCCTAAGAAATTACCGGTGTTGCGGTTTCATCAGTGCCCTCAAAATTTGATTCCGAGCACCGGTTCAAAGGTTAGAAAAACCCGCTCATCCGTTCACTGAACGTACCTGACCCAAACTTCGGAAAAAGATTCTGGGCACACTAGGCCTCAGAATCAGGCGCCATCAGAAACTGTGTTCTTGTAAAATTCCAAATAAAATTAAGAAAAAAATTTCCATGAAATTTCCGGGTCTTTACAGAATTCATTAGTGATAATGAAGATACCTACATATCTATAAACTATGAGTGGATCCTTTCTAAAGAAGTGAGCAATGGAAGAAGAAGAAGGTGATTCTCTCCACCAGCAGTGAGCCACAGAGAGAGAAATAGGGAGGGACCCTTGGGAAAGTAGTGAGCTGACCCTAAACATTGTCAAGGCAGTGAGCCTGGGAATAGAAGTGATCTATCCCGATCATTGTAAACAGCAATGCACTTTTAGTGGATTTGGTACATCGGCACATCACCGGTGTATGCTCCTTGAATGTAGCGCAGTGAGAGTGAACTATGTAAAAATCGTTTTGTCTTGTGCATGTTTTAGTTTCTGTTTATACTTTGCTGCAGGAAAGAGAGAGAAGAGTGTCTTCCTTAACAGCGAGATAGGATCAATAGGGGAAGTGGTTTTAATATGTCATACCCTGATTCACCCCCCCCCTAAGGTTATCTAACCTAGTGGACCAAAAAAGCGTCTAATAATTTCTATCAAAATAGTATATAAACTATCCATTGTAATTAAAAAAATAAATATTTTAATATTATTTATAATTACATTAGTAGAATGTATGTATTGTGATACAACAAAGCATGTACCTATTCAATATTCATGATGTGCTATTTGGTAATTTATTATGTAACCAAATGTTGTGTAGAAGTCATGGTATTTCATGTAGTTACACATCATTAAAACAAGAGTTTAACATATGAGGAATGTAAAGAATTAAATGATCATGTAACATTTACTATGTATATGAAGCTACATGAAATGATGATCTATATTTTAAGGAAAATTAATTTTTCATTTATTACTAAATAAAACAATATTAAATGTTTCATATAATAACTACACTACTACTTATTTGTTTTTATTTTGAATATTAATTTCCTTAAATGTAATTAATTCTATGTCATTATAGCTTGGATTGGAATGGTCACAAATTAAATGGGTACAAGTTAGTTAGTGTGAACATTTTCTACATGACGTGTAACTCCCTCTTGAAGATTATGTATTACACCACAAGAGAATCTACATTTAAATTTCTTAGAATAATACCATGTAACACGTTTCGTATACCATCCATACACCATGTAATATATTTTGAACAGCATCATTTGGTTTTCATTAATCACCCAATTTCTGATTTTATTTCACCATTCAATCATTTATTAAATGAACTCTAAGAAACTTATGTGTTATACTTCATGTATGGGTGTCACATTACACATAATCAAAAACCCATTTTATACTTGGAATTATTCACATAGTGTAATAAATACACATTTATACACTTTGTAATGGAAACCCATAAAAATTTCCATGATTGGAATAACCATGCGAAACCGCGTATCTAATTGAGATAGATGGAATTTAATTTGGTTACATTCCATATATATATATATCTTTCATCCATGATATCTAACACCTCCAGATGGTATCTCCCTATTTTCATCAAATTTTTTAGGCCTATTAATGGTCATATGGGAGTGAATAAACCCATTGTCAGAACATTATGAATTAGAAGTTATAGTGAAAATTAAAATTAAACAATTGAATTGAGATATCATTCAACAATGAATTAAAATACAATAAATTTAAACATGACTATTCATTTACCACATGACGGTTTTAAATACAAGTAAATCTTATCGATCCCACACCTTATAGTGATTTTTCATTAGAATTTGATGAATAAATACTTAGAACATGATTACGAGAAACATCGCTCAATATTATATCCTATTAATCTATATGAAATAATCCCAAAAAAGGGAGAGATGATCCTTCATGTTAAATATATAATTAATATAATCAATAAGAAAATACCTCTCTGTTGTGTTCTTTATTTTGTCTAGATTTTGATCTTTTGATGACTATTTGAGTTGTAATATCATTCCATTATGATTCCCAAAAGTAGAATTCTTCAATTTGTAATCAACATGTGCTCCGGGATCTTGATATGTTGCCAATAGATCTTCAAGTGGTAACATGGAGGTACCAAATGTCTTACATCATATATGTGCTTCCCTTTACAATCTTGTAGGATATAGTGTTTCAACTATCTTGATCTCTCAACCTTGTTAGGGATGAGGATGTGGAGAAATTTCTCATGATTGAGAGAGATCCATGATTTTTTATTCAAAGAGTAAATAATAATGTGAGAGAATCGTTGGGTACTACAAATGATTATCACCTTTTTATTAATCATATAAGATAACATGAGTGAATAATATATTGAGCTATGATTTTAATATAGATAATTGTTATTAACGAAATATTAATAATTACAATCCATGTTTTCTCTATTCCAATAATAACAAAATAATTTTTACTATATTTTTTGTGCTAATTCATGCATCGTTAAATATAATTTTATTAAATAAAAAAGAAATACTCATTTAATGATATATAACACTTATATCATTCTCATTAGTAGGCCCTTATTAACCTAAAAATCATTGACATTTACCAAACCTATTATAATAAAATACCATTCTTTCAATAATTAAATATTATATTCATAATCAAAAAAATATTTTCTAATAATAATCACATAAATAAATAAATAAGTATTAATTAAATAATATTACTTAATTAATTTTGAATTAATAATGATATAAATAAATATTTTTCATTCATGTAATTAAATATTTCCTTGGGAATAAATATTTATTTATTACTCAACTCATATGTAAGCAATTACACAATAAACATGATCAATATTTCAATAATTAAATACATATAGAATTTAACTCAGATCGCATGATACACCATGATTATGAACCTTTAGGCCTTGTCCAAAATGAAATTAGGTGGAAATTACTAAATTCTAAAATCATCATAAAGATATACATAATGGAACATATAGAAGAGGAAGATAATAAAAAATGAAAAAAAAACACATATAAATACCCAATATTTAATATAATATTATTTTAATTATAACTCATCAATTATATTGTAAACTAATGTATTCAACATATATTCTTGACAGATAATTCATTGACAATCTGAAATGAACCCATGGCTAGGGAATGTAGATGCTATTTCCATTTGATGAAAATGGATGATATTTTGTCTTCCATTAATATAGAATAGACAAATCCTTTATCTACATATTCAATAATAATATATCATTCATGACACACCCCATACACCCTAATTTATATAAACATATGCCATCATCGTCTTGGTCCGTACATCTATGTATCTGATCAATGATTTGAATTAATAATAATTATAAAATATAGGGAGAATTAAGCATTATTGTAGGTATGAATATCCAATAACACACAACAAGTTGAAATCATACATACGGGTCTATACCCATATCCTCATATATTGTATATTAACAAAATTAAACTTTATATTAAAAGTCACATTATATTATGAGTATCATATCCCTGATGGCATGTACTATCTACGCCTTGTTAGATGATTTCATCCAACAAAAAAATATGTATTTAAATAAATTCTTAAATAATTTCAAGGATCTAATCATAGATTATACATTATATTTCATATTAGGGTGAAAATAAACTAAGAACACTTTCACATTAATGTTATATAGGATAAAAATCAGTAGTTGACAACATAACAAATAAATATGTATATAATTGTATATATTCATGTAATATGTAGTAAAAAATAAATGGTTTTAAGGTACCAACTCTAGAAAATATAAAAAATTTATTCCCATGAAAATAATATAATTGTGAAATAATTGTTATCAAATTAAATATACCTACACATCTATAGATATTATAAAATTAATCTAATGCAGTTACTATGTTACACTTAGTCACTCGATAATACTTTATAGTTTTTCATATATTGTATATAGGTGATAAGTGAAAAACCATTTTACAACTACACAAATCTAAAATATCTCTTGATAATCTGACACATCGTCAATGCTTCATATTTATCTTATATACAATACGAAAAACTAATATTCTCTTATATAGAATTATTAAATTCCAATTTACTCTAACAATATTCTTAGAAATTTATATTTATTCAAATATATCTTTTGTGAAAATAATTTTAATCATACACACCATAATAATATTTATATAATTAACTACTACCATTCCATAATATCTTCAAAGCATGTCTCACCCCTTCCAAAACTGTAATATACACGTATATACTCAATAATTTTCATTCCAACATGTCTTCAAGACTCGATAAATATATCCCATTATGAGGATCTTCAATTCATCATAAATCTTAATCCATCATAAACCTACCTTAATGAAATAATAATATACGGTCATTCCTTCCATTAAACTCATCAACCCATCCACTTTATAAAGACATTAAACAATATCATTCATGCTCTAAATACGTCATTATCATTTCATTCCAAAAATTATTTCTTTTTATAATCCTTCATATAAGACCAAATATATATTATTTATAATCATTATGCATTATATATTAATATTTTAGTTCAATAAAGGCACTATACATGTTTAATAAATCCATAAAACAATACATTAGATGAAACATTATAAAATACACATGTTTACTACAATCCCACCTATATCACATTTTTCCCTATTTAATCACTTCATCCTGAATTTTGTTCCCTAGATCTTCTTATACATCTCTAGAAAAATCCTTATAAGGGGATATGATCTCCAACATCATTATAAAATTTATTTCTTTCCCTTCTCATTTCTTATGTCTGACAATTGATACTTGGGAACAAAAAAAATTAAAATAGTCTAAGGGAAGGAAGTTAGCATGTTATCATGAATCATAGGGACCCCTAAACCATTGGTTCTAAAAATATCCCTTGAATTTTTTTAATGTTATTTTTACCAAAAACCTCACTCAGAAACTATTTAATACAAAGGTTTTTCATCCTAACCATCACTTCTATATGTTTTTGTACACATTTTCTCGCTACATCAAGTTTTAATTTTCCCAAGGTATCTATGTATACTATTAGAAATGGACAAGAAAAAATTAAATGATTTAAAAATATATAATAAGTTTTTATTGAAACCATTCACTCAACCCATGTAGAATATTATATATATGGGCACAACACTTCCATATATATCCATGCGAGGGTGGTAAAAAACTTTTAAAAAATTTATGGAATAATTGAACAATTGGTTCCAAAAAAATTCTATTTTAAATACACTAAATATCATTCTTTTTATGGATGGGTGTTCATCATTTTCACCATTCCATTCATATGAATTTGGGAAATAATTATCTTGAACATTAATCTATTCATTATATATGGTATTAATACCTTCAAGAATATTATTATGATTAAATATTTCTCACCTTGAGAGGTATACTATTTCAATTATTTTTTATTTATGTTTAATGTTTCATCTATTATATTATCCCATTGAATAATTTTTAATACTCATCAAAATGATTTTTTAAATATTTTTTTTCATTTTCAAACAACTCTTTGAATATTATGTGTATCAAGATTGTTCTTATGCCAATATGGAATATATATATAAATAAATATTTTATATAATGGATGTGACTTAAATTATTTATCCCTCTAATGAAATTTGTATGACTATATATTTTCATATATTATTATGTTAAAGGATGTTCGTGGTTAGAAAATTTCATTATTCTATAAGGAATAGGTTTTTTTCTAAGGCCCTTATGATATAGAAATGGGTTGTTATCCCTTTATATCATTTTATTGGATGTACGTGGTAACCCTAGTCTACTATGATCAAAAAAATTGTGATTGAACCTATCATATTATTATTATATCTTCAAATTATTTTTATAATAAATTAAAATTTAAAAAATATTATCATTTCATTTCATATTCCTATGTTTAATAATAGTTGTTCATGTTTATTTTTTCAAGATTGTATATTCTGATTCTAATTTATATGTTATGATTTCATTTTCATCATAGAATAACATTAACTTTATGAGTACTAAAATTTCATTGATATATTTAATTATTAATTTCATTTAGTTTTATTTTTAATTGATTCATTATGAATATTTTTTATTTGATTTATATTTTTATTGATGGAAATTTATCTTTGTGGATTTTTGAAGAGAATGTAGTTTGGTATATTTTCTATAAATGTTTAATGAAATGTAGAAAAATATACAACATTGCATGTAAGAAAATAATTGAAAAAATATATCTATTATAGAAGTTAGTTTTCTGAAAATATAAGTGATTTTTTTAAAGGGCTTATGTCTTGTTCCTTGTTATGTATATTGTTATTGGGAGCTTCAGTATTGATATATAAGAAATAGTGGAAAATATGTGACATATTTCACCTTTCTATTAGTAAAAGTGAATAAATTCTATGAAAGTTGAATCATAAGTGTAATCGATTTTGATTAAAATATAAGTGATATAATTTCCAATTGAATATAAGTGAAATACACCCCACATAAGGGTTAATTCTTTTGAATTCCTAGTTCAAAAGAGTATTTTCCTTTGAGAAGTTACAAGAATAATCTATTACACCATGAACTATTCCTTCATGTAATGAGATCTACATATATGGAAACTAAGTGTTACTGTAGGGGAGTTCATACTATGATGGAAACACATATTTAATGATAATGGGAAATATATGATTGTTGGGTCATTTCACACCACTACTTGTGTTTTACCACATTGATGAATTGTTTGTGTCATGGTTATTTTAGGGTCATCATGTGAAGGAGATATTAACACCATAAAGGAAAATGTTTTAGAATAAATGGAAATATTTAGGTTATATAATAAATATATAAGAATATTATTATAGAGTGGTTGATGGGTGATGCACTATGGTCAAGTAAATTAATTTATGTGATTTCACCAAGAGATATTCACTTCACCATGAGATAAGTTTATAGAATACCACTCTAGCTTCACATACCAGTTCCCTAAGACAATGGCCTCAAGACATCAAGCATGTCTCCTATAAATCTAGTGGCCCCCAACTAGAAGTGATGAACTAGGGTGTGCCGATTGGGAGACTATTCCTTCATAGATTAGAGTGAGTACAAAAAAATAATTGATAATAAATATAAAAAAAGTTATGTCAAACAGATAATAGCAGAATAGAAAATAATCATCAAAAATAAATAATAAAATGGTGGAAGTTAAATAAATATTTGATACAAAGCAATGATTATGATATTTCAAGTGTTTAAAAAAATGTTAGTTTATAGGAAACATGGAATTTATACAAATACTACATGAAATATATAAATACAAAAAAACGTCTATCACTAGAATATCTATCATTAGATTTTTTCTCTAACATATTCTCTAACATAGAACTACAATAAAACATCTTAATCAAGATTATTTCTTAAATTAATATATGTAACCATGAATTTTTCTTTGGAAACCAATTGCATACCAAGTATAGTGTGAGATAAAATCTTAGTAGGACACCACTTAAAGTGTATAGATATATCTATTTCATTTAATAAATAAATAAACAATGTTCCAAAAAAATTATTATTAACTATACAAAATAAATAAATACACACTTCAGTTTAGTTTCAAAAATGGAGACCGAAACGTGATCACCTGCTTTAGCCTAATCCAGATGTCTTATCTATGGTACCTATTTAGGTAATATGATATATATGTGTGACATCAGGAGTTCCATAACAAAGTTGGATAGACCCCAAAAGTATGATTTTCCTTGCCAGTTAATCCTTATGATATAAAAAGAATCATTCCCATAATTTGAAAATGAAACATAACAAATGAAATAATAATAAAAATCCATCAAATCCAATGTTGGGTTCCTAATCTCATCTAAGGAAGTATATAATAAACCCTATGGATCTCTAAAAGAGACTCTTATATAACCAAATTCATTGAGTCTGTCAAAGGAAACCAATAAAGGCATCCATTGTATAACTCATAGCATGGTGGAATTTGAGATTGTAACAATTATCTCACATAGTGGACTTGGTATCACCTAAGTTATGGTTTATCTATATTTCAAACAATTTCATCTGTGGTTGCTTCAATAGGGAACCAACTTTCCTCGTGATTATAAATAATTTTCGTGGGGAGACCGTATAAGGAATTACAATTAATCAATCCCAACACGCCATGTAGATCCAATCCGATCATGCAGTGTCCATCCATGATATCCTAAATTCTGGTCCTATATTCTCTCCCATCCCATATCAGGTGGGGTATAGAAACCAAGGTACATCTCATAAGGTATAACATATATAGTCACATTTAATCAATAATAAAATATATATATAATTCTAAACAATCCATACATGTTATAAATATTAAGTCAAATAACTATGGAACATGAAAACAAGAAATAAGGATAAGCATTTAATCCAAGACAAGCAATCAAGGCATGAGGAATGAAGAAAAATCCATTTAGCATGGGTGAAAAGATTATGTATAAGGAACATAAATGGGAATAAATATAAAGATATAACAAAAGTAATAAATCATGAATCCAATATAAGAGCATGAAGCATCATGAATTTATAAAAGGGAATATCTCATTTATAACTATTCATCTTCATTCAATTTATAAATTTAAGGAATTTCATATAGCAACAACACTAACACAAAATGTTGGTCATTGATATATAATGTGAATTTAGCATATAAATGTGGGAAAACCCAATGGGGTGGCCAATGATATGAATAACAACCCTTAGATGATTTTTTCCATATGTTAAGGTCACAACTAACATGGGGAACCCATTAAAAATAATTTTGTAGCCATATTTGTGGTGTTACCGGAAGGGTCGAGCAGACCGAACAATAGAACTCCACTTAAAAAGAAAAAAAAAATCATTAGAAATGACCTTGACTACCAACCTCAATGTATTATGACTCCACCCATACATTTTTTATAATTGAATAAATGTAGAATGAGAGAATTCAAAGTATTCATCCAAAACCCTAAAATTTTGGAAAAACGGTCTCACCTAAATAGAGAAGAAGAGGATATAAGAACCTTAAAATATAATGGAGAGTATTGAAGATCATAATGAGTGCTTTCCAAAGATTTTGATGATAAGAAATTTGGATCAATGGTGGAGTAGAAAACTCAAGAACTATGGTGGGGAAGAACAGAGATCATTTATTATGGGTGAGGGTTGGTTTTCTAGATAAATAATGGAGAAAAGGAAGTTTAATTAAGACACACATTATGGGGAAATTGGGGATTTCACCAAAATAGATAGGGGTGGTTGGAAAAACAATGTTCTAACCTTGCATAAGGTTCTAATTTATAGTGGCACCCTGTATGGATAAATGTACGGTTTTTGTAACAATTCATAGCCCGTGCCAAACCGCTATGTCTTAGGGTTCAGTAATCCCACATGGTCAGTATCGTGTGGTATAGCAGTTGTAGATAAATAGTGTATACCCAGTTCCCCACTATTTAATGCCTCATGGTTGGGGAAACCATTCAGGATGGATGGAACAATTTCAGCTAATCGTATGACCCAATAAGACTTCTCAAAAAACAAGGATTCAAGCTCCAAACATCCTCCAGACACCCATGATACCTCCATTGCTACCTTAGGAATCACTATTAGGGAAGAAATAAATTCAAATTGGAAAATAATGTTCTGTTCCATTGAAAAAATCCAACACATTACAACCAACTCTCCTTAAGACATCTCATCCCTAAGTTTCCCTTCCAAGGGTGGTAAGACATCATCTGCTAAGAGTTCCAGAAACTACACACATACATCAGCCTACCACACCCATTTCCCTTTATCTATGTGCATGTACTATAATAGCACCCATAACAGAATTATATATTTCCCTTAAAGATCCTTATTTCTCTGAATAATTATTCAAATCGGATGTTTCTTGAAGTATTCATCTACATCTATTTCAACATCATTGAAGTCAAACTAAGGAGGTGAGTCTACATGCTAAAGAAAAAAATGTGATACATGGAAGACTACATTCATGTAGTGATACCTAAAAGTTAATAACAACTGATAGGTTATAAGATTATCCCTCTCCACTATCTTAAAATTTATGATATAATAAGGTGATAACATACCCTATCGCTGAATTATTTTGTTACACAATTTGGGATAAATATGTTAGATGATTAGATATCCCACCTTTAATTCCAATAGCATATAGATAGTATCAATATAAAAAAATTTCCCAGATTGAGCTATATTTATTTTCCTTGGAATTGTCTAAAAATTCACTTTTGTCTCTTGAATAATAAGAGGACACGGTAGTGCTACATTCCCTTTCTCTGACCATCACCTAGGTGAATAACATGGTATACCGTAAAGGGCCTCATATAGATCCATCAGAATCATTTCTGGAAAACTATTATTGTATTAAGTAATTCAAAATAATTATATTCTTCTCCCATGAACCTAAAAATGATGTATACATGCTCGAAGCATATCCCCTAACACCTATATCATCTTCCAGGATAACCCATCTGTCTGAGGGTGATATGTTATACTCAAGAGAACCTATGAGCCCATATCCTTTTACAACGCTTTCAGAAACATGATGTAAAACAAGAATAATTGTACAAAATGATATAAATTGAATCAATATGAAGGACCACTATATACCTAATTTAAATCCTTCATAGATCATCCATAGAGATGGTTTCATGGATTGATAATATGTGTAAATCATTGGTCAACATATCAGCGATCACCCATAATGCATCTCTACCTCAAGGGGATCTAAAAAATATTCTTGTGAAATCCATGGAGATTTTGTCCCATTTCCTCTTCGGAATGGATAGAGGAAGTATATTTCCTACATATCATAGTTCCCTACCATCACTTGGTGATATGTGGAACTTCGAATGATAAAACAAGCAATCTGCCTCTTCATAGTTACACCCCAATACTCATGATGAATGTCTCTATACATATTATTGAGACCTAGATGAACATCCCTTATAGAGGCATGATATTCCCCCATCCACTCCTCCCGTATACAAGTAGGAACCCGAACATTCCCATGGAAGAGTAGAGTATCATATACATCAACAACCAAACATGGTGTAGGGTTATCATTAGAGACACATTCCCTCAATACAAGGCCCTAAAATAAGATAACAACCTCATATTAACCCACTCTATAAGGGAGTATGTATTGGAAATAACTGCAAATAGCGATTTCTGATGATATTCTAGAACATCATGATACATATGAGAGAATAAATCTATCAACTTCCACTCATTACTACCTCTTTGGTGACCCGTGTCTGAGTATTCCGGCTAAAGGCATTAGCCACAACAATATCATTTCCTAGTGTATAACAAAGCTTAGAGGAAAATGACTATAAGTATTTGTCCCAAATTCTCTACCTCATATTTAACTCTCATTGTGTGTAAATATTTTTAAGACATTTCTGATTTGGGTAAATGATGAATTACTCGGCCAATATATAGTGCCTATGACATAGTAAAACTCTTCCTATTTAAGATACCTCAAGGTTATGTGTAGGGTAGTTCGGCTGATGAGGTCTTAGCTGGAAATACTCATATGCTGCAACCAAATCACACAACATCATAAATGAAATTATACCAATTCTTAATGAAATACAATAAAAATTATATCGTCTAATCGTAAAAGGTATAACACAGATCAGAGATGAAGTGAGTCTTCGTATTAACTTCATAAAAGGAGCTTCAAAAGATTCAATCCAGTCTAACATCACATCCTTCTTGGTCAAGACCGTAAGTGGTTCTACCATGCATGAGAATTCATGAATGGAATGCCTGTAATAAAACCCATTCCTAACAAACTGTGTATATCAAACACATTCTTGGCCCACTTCTTGGAAGCCATGATGATCACCTTCTTTAGGTCATTAGATACACCCTCCTCGGATATGATATGCCCCATGAAGTGAACCCTACTGATACAAAATAACCATTTACTAATCTTCTCATATTGATAGTCTTCTCTCAGTGTATCTAGTACTATCTCAACATGATTGGAATGGTTATGTTTGGTGAGTGAATACAAAAATATGTCATCTACAAAAAAATAAAAATGAATCAATATATGGGGTAAAATCGGATTCATCAAATCCATAAATATTGCTGGTTCATTTGTCCTACAAAATGACATTACTAGATATTCATTATATCATTACAAACTTCGGAACATTGTACATTTTATGTCTAATGGTATCACATTATCCGAATGATAACCCAGTCTCAAATAAATCTTGGAGAAAATAGTTTCCTCTTATAGATGGTAGAGGAGGTCATCTATACAACCTAGTGGATACAAATTTTCAAAGTAGTATGTGTTAATCAGTGGTAATCCACATTTAATATAAGGGTAAAATATTCCTTCTTGGAATAAAGGATTGGTAAAACGCATTGAGATTTGTTATGTCAGACAAAAACATTAGACACTAGATTTTTATTCTATTTCTTGTTCTCTAACAGCTCTATATGTTCCATCTAAAAGGGGGGAATGAACATAGGTACCACACCTAGTACTAGGTCATGGAGAAATCATCCTTTATTTATGGAGATAATCTATAGAAATTGTAAAAGAATACAACCCCAAAATGATCCATACTAGGAAAAAACTATACAACCATCTCCCTATAATCACTTATTGGAAGTCTCAAAATATGAGTTGTTACTCCACATAGTCATGTATTCTTTAGTCCAATCTATTATCCTGGATATCCCTATTTCCATTATTAATACAGAATCTAACCTAGATTTTTGTGATGGATACATGTCAATTATTGCAATCCACAAGGTACTAATATGGAATTACCTAGTCCATATCAAGAATTACATTAAAGCTGGTCATCTAAATAATGCAGAAACTATATAAGAAATGGTACACACCTATCTCAAGGGGTATCTCTTGGTACTTGTATATTCCCTATGATCTTATCCCTAACGGTGTTTTGATCGAAAAAATATCATAGAAGTACATGATTGAAATGCCTAGACCATCAATAACTGATGTATATATAAAAGAGTGAAATGGTCTATTATCAAACATATATGATACATTAGTAGAGGCTAACAGAATATTACCACTAACCATAGATTCCCCCCAAACCATTCACCACAGGTGAAGGCTGCATTACATTGATGTGGCTAAAACCACAACACTAATATGATGCCTGACTATCTAGGATAGGTCCACTCCACGGATTACGAAGATATGAATCCTGAATAAGTGATACATAACCAGTACCACCTCGTCATGATTGGTCGGTAGAAGAATAACTTCCTACCTGATGTCGAGTCCTGGATTCGGTACCTAATAGAGGTATCAATATGAATCCCCTCTCACTAGATTATGGAGGAAAGGACTTTCAAAAGCACTAAAGGTGACCCATTCTACTTCAAAATCAGCACTCTATGAGGTTTGTCATAAATTGAGTCTTTTAATTTCTTAGCCTTCAGCACTAGTGAAACACTACATTGTTGTTCGTACATGTCACATGGCTACCACTGCCACTAAATGAAACCTTAAAACGACACTTCCTACTACCAGATGAACCATCAAATTATCTTATAAATGAACTATGATTTCATGCAGTAAAATATTCTCTAATATTTCATTTTGTAATAAGGGTTTGGTTCACTGTATCTGTAAAAGTATTCAGCTTGAATATTCTCACCTACGAGAAGATAAAATACAAGAGGCCATACTCAAAATTACCCAGAGTGATTCAAATCATCACTAGATAAATACATATATAATTTCTAGTTCATGGTGATGCAAGAATAATACTCTAACACAGTCATAATTCTATTCTAATGATGTATAAATTTCCTAGTGTAATTCTCTATTAATTTTTGTGGAAAGAAGTATTTGTAGAATGCCTTTTGGAAGCCTAACTATACCATACCCTAGTGATTCTTAGAATATGAAATTGTGTCCCACCAATTCATAAAAGAATGAAAAAACTGGTTTTTACAGAACTTGGCCCTCTTCTTTGGAGGCATCTCATGATGGTCAAAGATTGACAACATATCTTTTATCCTTGAAACAGTAGCTCGAGTTACACTTTACCTTGATAAGGTCGGACGATTATTCATTTTAAAATCCTTATTCAAATTTTCCATAGTATGGGTGGGTTGGGGAGAACCGTAAAAATATTTCATGAAGAAAATAAAAATATCACAGAAATGAGCATGGACACCTAGTGTAAGATCTACATGAGGGGCCTAATGTGGTACTATAGGACGTACTATGGGTGGGCCAAGTCCTACCACCTCTGTAATGTTCTCATCACCACTCTATTAGTGTAAAACATGTAGATCTCATGATTACATATCCCTATAATTTTCTATGGGAAATCATCATATATGATCTATAATATATAGGGAATGCGGTAAAAAAATATATAAATAAAGGGTTCTTATCAAGCATCCCTAGAATATGAGAAACCTCATCGTAATCACGGATCTAGGTCTAGGTGATAGAAACGGTCACATATGGATCAATAGAGGAACTTGAAACACAAAATAATTCTCATTATCAAGGTTGAGTAACTGTCAAGGTCTCATATCACACCTTTAAGATACCTATTTTAACATAAATGGTTTTTTAAATTTTCAATTAATTTATGAATTTATACCGTTTTAATTTTCTAAATTAGATATATCACCATTTCAAATTATATTCTGTCTCATACACCTTATAAATTGAAATTTTATATCCACTTAATCCAAACCATGACAAGTTCCATCCCATGCAACCAATGGTCTGTATCTCAACACTCCATAACTAGAAGCTTATAGTTTCATCATTAAAATCTGAAGGAAGAAACTATTATGTTAAGGTTGAACCTTAAGTGTCATCAATGTATTTCAATTTCCTACAATGAGTTTCAATCCAATCCCATATATCTATAATCAAGTCACTATAGTAAGCACATGTTTTATAAGAAATGAAAATATAATGTATATATGGCATGAGTTAATGAATGTAATTATTAATCTTATGGTTCCCAGTATGATAAAGGATTTGATAATATGTCATATCATAAATCCATGGTAAAACATCCCATAGTAATAAAATAAATTCTAATAATAACATAAGACAAGTGATTCATCCAATAGAAAAACCCATGAAACTACAACAAAATAATGAATAAAAGCACATACCCATCTAAGTAAAATTTGGATTCCACTATATGTGGGTAAGCTACTCTAATGAACATGATAATTTTAAAATTCCCATGTCCTGGTATTATTTCTAACCAAAACATTAAGAAACAATTAATGGAAACTATTATACCCCTTTAGATAATTCCACCCTAGGTGCCACATACCGGTGCCCTGAGATGGTGAGAAAAAGAACTCAAGCATACCTCCCTTAGTGCCATAGGTAGATGAATAGTAGATAGGGGAAACGGATGGTCTATGGAGAGACTATGAACTGAAATATAATAGATATCACATTATAAAAAATTGATAAAAAATATATGAAACAATGATATCAAAAAGAATATCGTGGAGTACATAATAATCATCCAAGATAAATAAACAACTAGAATAAGCTAAATAAATATTAGATACAAAATAATGATGATCAATGTCATGTGTCTAGGAAAAATAAGAGTACACAAGAAATATGTGATTCATGAATATACCACATTTTTTACACAAATAACATCATAATTAATACTACTAAAACTATCATCTCAATCATAGGTTGGGTCCTCAGACCCATGCTCTAAACTGTAACCATAATCAAACATTGAAAGATGGATACATCTCTTTATCAACAAATACAATCATTTAGTCTTCTTGGGTATGAAATCTTGTCCAAGAATTTAATTAGAAACAATATAAGAAGTCCACCACCAATGGTTCCTAGATCAACCATTTTTTTTCAATAAATTAATGAATAGTGTTCCAAAAATGAAGTAAATTTAAGGAACTAAATAAATAAATAGAAAAATTGGTCTAGGTCCCAAAACGTTCACTCAACTAATATTGTATTCTTCAGCCGAAGTCAGATTTCAGATTTATGGTAACTACAAAATATATGGAATATATATGTGGCATCCTGTGTTTCAAAACAATGGTGGACTGAACATAAGCTTTTAATATGGCTTGGTGATCATGTCCCAAGAATCCCAAATAGGAATGATAATATTTTAAATAAAAAACATCACCTATAGAATAAGAAAGAAATATATAAAATCCAAATTTGGAGTCCTAATCCTATCCAAATGGATATATAATAAATTCTAAGGGTTTCTATAGTAGTTTCCAATATAACCAATACCACTTATTCCATCCATGTCAACCCGTACAGGAATCCCTTATATAAACCAAGGCATGGGGAACTCTAATTCCATACCATGTATCCCATATAGAGGACAAGATATAACCTGTGGAATGTAGTGTCAATTTTTCCAATGAGTCCCTCGGTGGTTTCTCCTGTAGGGAACCAGTTTCACTATCGAGTATAAATAATCCACCTAGGTAGCTCGTACAAGGAAATACAAAGTATCACTCTGAGCATGTCAAGTTTATCCAAACTAAACACTGTGAGGCCATCTACTACATCATTAATTTGGGACCCATGTTATCTCCCATCTCACATAAATTGAGGGGTAGAAACCAAGTAGCATCTCATAAGTAACAGTATATAAAATTACATTTAATCAATAAAAATATCAATATCACATACTAAACAAGATATCCATGTTGTTCAATTTATGCCAAAAAACTAAGTCACATTAAAACAAGAAATAATCAAATGCATTTCATCAAAGACAATATATCATGGAATGAGGAATATGGAAAAATTCATTTAGTATATGCGAAAAGCTCAAGTATTAGGAACAGAGAATACCTAAATGTAAAGAAATAAGATAAGGAATAATGAATGAGGTTAATCAATAAACATGAGGCATCATGGACTTATAAAGGGTCCCAACTCATGGATCACCATTAAGTTTCATTTAATTTATAAATTTATGGAATTTAATTTAGTAACACACCCATGCACAATAGTGGTAAATAAATCAAGCATGGGTATTTAGTCCATTGAGGTTGTGACACCTAAAGGTGTGGACCAAGGCAAGGAGAAAAAAACATAAATGGATTTCACCACAAGGTAAGGTCACCACAATAATGAGGAACCCACAAAATTAATATATTAGACAATCCATGGACGTCGACAAAAGCGTACCACACATCATTTAAAAAGTTACAAGATGAGCCGGAATAACCAATAACACCTACCTTTATGTTGTAGCACTCCACTCATCCGTTTTTGTGCATATCAAGCTAGATTATGAGAAATTGGAGAATCATTTAATTACCTTAAAATAGGGGTAAATTGGTCACCACTAAATAGTTTAACAAATGTTGTACTAGCCTAGAACTATAAGGGTGTGGATAGAATATCTTTCCATTGGATTTCAAATGCTTTCAATGGAGGGAAATTTGGATAAAAAGAAGGAGGATATAACCAAAAAAATATATGGGAGGAATTAGGAAGCTCATGTGCAAGGGAGGATTGTTTTTCTACATGGGAAAAATGGATAAATAATAGGTTTAATTATATCACTAATTAAGTGAAAAAAAATAATTTCACACCCATAGGAAGGGGAAAATAGTTTGTTTGCATGGTTTTCCCAACTATGTGCGAACCGTACACAAGGATTTTCTTCAATGGGGTTTTCTTCATGGCTAGGTGCATAGTTTGAATAACCATGTGAATCTGGTTCCAAATTTCTCTATCATGGGGGACTAAAATAAAGCAGGGATGTACACCTAGTGTCACACTTTGGTTGAAAAATAGTGTATCCCCAATAACTAACCTTATGAAGATGAAAGATTAGGGAATCCATGGGGGCTGGGCTGCATGGTTTCGGCTGACCATGGGGCCTAGTGTTCCTTCCCAAAAAACCAGGGATCCTGGCTCTAAACAAGCCCCAGCCCCCAAGTTATCTCTTTTTCTCCCATACGAATCACTATTAGGTACAAAAAATGAAATTTAAAATGAAAACTAATATTTATACCCTAGAGAAAAGTTGGTATATTACAATGTGTGGAACCATTATTGTTGTCTCTATAGTATATATTCACATCTTGGAAGCTATATATTATATTAATCCTTTTTTATTAATATTTTAATGGATTGTGATTTGGGATTATAGTGGGAATGATATCAATCAATATTTATAGATACATTTGAGTAGACATTCTGTATACAAATAAAGGGGTTTGTGTTCCTTTGAAAAAATATTGGAAGTATCTTCAGTTATTTTGCAGGGATAATTTTATTTACTAATATGGTAGGGACATGTTATCATTAATTAAATATGTCATGTCTTATAAAAGGGGATGTTCCTTATTCAAAATCATTTAAATGAGGAAAGAATACTTTTAGTGATGTTAATTTTTTATTTTTTTCCCATGTTTTCTTTTTAATTAAATTTTTTATTCTATATATTAATTGGTGTTATTTATGAATGAAATTTTTGTTTTGATGAAGTAAAAAAATGGTGATTAGATGGTTTTTTTCATTTATAAGGGGTTTTAACCCTTTATAAACACATTATCAGTGATTAGGGGTAACACCCACTAAAGTGTTTTCATACTTTAATAAGAGGTTGTTTTGGAGAAGCGTTGGTAAATAAGAACAATATTTAACGATGATTAATTTGAAGGGGGTTCAAAACATCTTTAAATTCACATGAAATTCAATCGAACTAGATGATTATTGGTGGTTTTAACCGAGTCTAATTAATATTTGAAAATTTAGTTCTAGTTATAAACACCCATAAATGACTTCCATTCCCCAAATTTAGTTGCTTTTATCATAAAATTCCCCCTAAAGTTCCCATTTTTTATTAATTTGTGACACCCACACCTAAACCATGCACACCCACATTGCACCCAAGAAACCCCCCCAAGACCCCCACATGAGACCCCCTGGACACCCACATGAGACACCCTGGAAAACCCACTAGACACCCACATGAGACCCACCCTAAACACCCACATGAGACCCCATGGATACCCACATGAGACCCCAAACCTAATGTACCATTGATTTTTATTAATTTTTGACACCCTCTTTTGAACCATGGACACCCACATTGCACCTCGGTAAATCCCCCATAGACACCCACATGAGACCCCCCAAGACACCCACATCAGACCCCCTGAAAAACTCACTAGAAACCAACATGAGAGACCATGGATACCCACATGGGACCCCTAGGACACCCACATGAGACACTCGCATCCCAAAAAACCCACCCTAGACACCCATATCACATCCCAATCAACCCCCTAGACACCCAAATAAAACCTCCCTAGACACCTACATCACACCCTAGACGCCCACATCAAACTCTGGCCAACCCCACTAGACACCCCATCAAACCCCAGAACAATCCCCCCTATACGGACATCGTATGCGGGGCCCATCATGCAAAGGCACCTCACCAGCGTCACGTGTTCACCCATTTTCCACCCCATACCCGCATTCTAGTGTAAGCATTCTTCTTCGGAGATTCTAAAAGAAGATCACGTTATATATTTTGTAGCATCCACACCACTACAACGAGTGATAACATTTTAATTATATGTAATACATTATATTTATTTAGATACCAATATATTAGATAATATATATATCTATATAAAATATATTTTTCTTCATTATTTATATAATAATATGTTATTATATGAATAATATATTTTTGTATAATAATTATATATGTTATATGTTTGTGTGTAATATATAATTTAAATATTTCTTTAATATATATATATATATATATTGTATGTTTGTATAATATTTATATCATTATATTTACATATATAAATATATATTTCTCTGTATTATTATAAATGCATTTACAGTTGTGTGTGTGTGTGTGTGTGTATTCATGTATTTTTATGCTGATTTTACATGAAATATAATTATATGATATTTATGAGTCTATGTAACTATAATATTAATAATTAGTATAATTATTGTTACACCAATTTTTTAAACAATTAAAATTATATGTGTTTTTTATAAATACTAAACAATTTTATATTTTCTGAATTTTGTTATACATATATTATGTTCAAAACATTTATATTATATTTTATATAAAGGAATATATATATAAACATATATATATATACACACAAAACTAAATACATTCATATAATTGGAAATATATAATACAATTAAATGATATATATATAGTACTTTAATTTATAGTTAATATTGTATTGTGAATTTTATATAAATTTATTATATAATATATATAAATTTATTTATAATTAAATATTTATAAAATAATATATGTAACTAAATTATATAATATATATTCATTTTTTATATTCATTTTTTATCTGGATTATATATGTTTTTATACATAGAACAAAATAAATGTATTTATTCCAAAATATAAAATAAATATGTTTATAATATAATATAAGTAAAATTTCAATCATAATATAAATGTATGTTATTTCGAAAACCATATATAAATTTTATAAATTTGAATAAATATATTTATGATTAAATTTATATTAATTATACCAATATTTATATATGAATACATTTTTTCAATTTGTAAAATTTTTTATTTAATGTATTTATAAAATGTCTTTATATATGTGTGTGTGTTTTTAATGTATATAAATAAGTTTATATAATGTGTTTATTTAATAAATATATACACACTCATTCAAACATAAAAATGTATATTATAAAATTTACATTTATATGATATTTATTTTAAAAAAATAAATAAAAATTTATAGGGGTTTAGCCACCCCCTCTAAAGTAATCAATTAGAGGGGGTTGAAACCTCCTTTAATGTCATCAACTACAGGGGTTCAAAACACACTATAATGTAATGGTCCAAATATATCGCAACCATTACATTTTCATAATCTGGTGTATAGGGTGTCCTTTGGAGGACAATGTGTCTCATTTCATCACATTTCAATATTCTCAATTTTCCATGATTCCCAACGGTATCTCATGTTGGCAGTGTCTGGCCCTAGTGGTAGATCACCCTGGCCGTGGCTAGAAATCAGTGACTCACCATGTCGATATGTCACCCCTGTATTGGATCACTGGTGGGTGTATCACCCTAGTAGTCACCCACTAGAGGTAAGTCGCACTGGCGGTGTATCCCCTTAGAGGAGACATGCGGATGGTGGCTCGCCTAGTAGTGAATCACTATCAATGGTAGACAATTCGTCTGGTGGTCGCTCATCCAGCAGTTCCCCGTCTAGTGGTCACTCATCCCACGGTGCCTCATCCAATGGTTTCTCATCTAACAGTCACTTGTGAGTGGTGCCTTATAGTGTTGTGCCTAATCTAATAGTGTCTTGTGAGCGGTGCCACATCGAGTGGTGCCTCACTAACGGTGGCTCGTGTGTAGTGTTTGATGCTTCTTTCAGTTTTTCTTGTTTTTTACGTCATTATTTGAAATAATATTATTTTAATACCTTATTTAAAAGAATTTGAGGCCAATTCAATGCTCATAAATCTGTTTTATAATTTCCTAAGAGTCACAGGGCATTTATTTGGTCAAACAGTGTGTTCTTGACTAGATCCTCAATTATTGGGAAATAAAAACAGTATCTAAACCCATAGAACTATTTTTGATCAATTTAAAACTGAGATATCTTTCCCATTGTTATTCCATCTATTTCATATTTCTAAGGGACACCCCGGACCCTTCTTCCTGTATGACTCAAGTGAAGTGGTATATAATTTCATTCGTGTTTCCCTAGGGTTTTCTTTGTTGCATGCACGCCCGTTTTTCAGTTCAACAAAGAAATATCAATCGTGTTTTCTTCTAGTTAGGTTTATCCTTTGTGTTTAATAATTCTTCATCGTGAGGGATGGTTATATGGATGTTTTCCATTATGAAGATACTTGAATTCAGATTAAGGAAGATAATTGGACCATTTTTAGAGGAATATACAAGGGTTAGGGAAAATAGACACATGCTCTTAGTTTGTTATTTTCTTGGTTGATACTGTGATTATTATTGGTCAACCACCCAATGAATATCAGGGCCGTTGGGTGTCCTAGTTTGAAAAATGAAAGAATTATATAATTTATGTTTTCCCATTGAGAATCAATTTATGACAATTGTTAACTATGTGTATTTAGTTACAAAATGGATGCCCTCGGATCATTGATTTTATGTGATAACCCATGAATTAAAATGTAGAATTAAATACAGGATGCCTTATTAAATATGAAAATATTTATCTTATGTGGTTTTTATGGTGATGTAGTTATGGGAATAGTTGTGCATAGGGGGATATTTTTTTGGTATGGTAATTTGGGGATGGTATGATGATGTATTAGGGATATAGAACTGGTTGTGCCATATTATGTTACTGAATGTGGTTTTGAGTTGGGGGTTTGTTTGGGGTTGGTATGGTTGTTTAAATAGGATGAATTTGAATAAAAAAAATTGGTGAATGGTATGGTTGTTTCTCTATTGATAACATGCAGAAAGATTCATCCCATTTCATGAGGTCATGGTATGATGTGTTTTAATTGTGAAGTGTGTTAATTATCCATGATTTTTTACTTTGTTTCACAGTTTCCTGGGTAGTGATTGAATGAATAAATAATTGATTAGTAATATTTGGATGACATCGGTTGGTATGGTTCATGGAATAGAAATGGTGAATAAAATATTAATTTGTGGGTTGTGTGGTATAATGTGGGTGATGAAAGACAATGAAATGAATGGTTATTAAACATGGATAAAAATTTGAAGCCTCATTAGTTTAATAGTCTCTTTCCTTCTGATATGAAGGTTTTATATTCTAATAATTTCATCTATATGTACTAGAAAATTGGGGAATTCATGATTTGGTTAGTGTTTGTTTGTAAACAAAATTGTTGGGCTTGTGGGATTTCATCTATACATATGTATACACTATAGATTCTTTCAATTTATATATTTACCACACCCATGTTAAGAGATATCTTTTGAATAGACACATATTCATGCGTGGTTTCTTTCCCAACATCTAGGTGGGAGGATGGATAGTTGGCCACCCACTCATCCCAGACCCCACTTCTATACGATGAAGACCAATGTTTCTCTGAGTAGTATTCGATGAGAGGTGGTCACCCATTATCTATAAAGATGAGTTTTGATGTGATTTTCTAGGTTTCTTTAGGATGAGATATGATGTGTTTTTAGGCCCAGGCATGTGTGGTCAAGATGTGACATGAGGCCATGGTGTGTGTAGACGGGGTTTTTTATAAAGACCAGGTGAGTGTGGGAATGATGTGTTGTGAGGCCCTAGTGTGTGCACGTGGGATGTGATGTTGTATATTTGGAATATGTGGGGGTTCCATGACATTAGTAATTGGTGTATGAAAATTGAAAATTAGTGTGAAAGTGTTACGGGGTACCCTATCCTCAATGATCATTATATTATACTACTTGGATTGTGTTATTTGGTGAGTGTGACTTGGTCATTTTGGGAAGGTTAATATACCTATTTAGGTAATGTTTGGTTCCACTATTTCCTCACAGGGTCATTTGTATACTTCTCTCACATGTGCATGAGAAACCAAGAGTTTCCAAGTGAGTATACTTGAAATCTCACCCAACATATATACAACTTTTTTCAACTGTCCAAGAGGATCTCATGAATCGTTCTGGTCATTACTAGCTCTAACTATTGGACATCTTTTGTGTCTCTTCTTAACATTAAATTTGTGTAGTTACATTGAATACTTTTTTATTTGTATCAGTTCAATTTTACACATGCATGTGTGATGGATTCAATCCTTCTATATTATTTATTCAATGGATTTATTATGGAGGATTAATTCTATCGCCTAATTGTTTCTTATATAAAGGTAATTCCTCCAATATTGTGAGAATTTCACACTAATGGTTCTAGTTTCCAACCTCAGCCATACATTAAGTGGGGCATGGGGTCAATATTTATCTCCCCTCATTGCAGTATTTTTTGAGTGAGGGGTCATGAAAGAGTGGTAACATAGGTCATAGTTGAGAGATTGGATGGATTTTTGTTTTAGGCATATTGAGGAGGTCATGGGATAGTATAAAATAAGTTGTATTTGACCTTGGTGCATGAAATTGTCCAGGGATATAGCTAGGACACTGTATTTTAGGGTCCCCTGTGATAAAAAGTACAAACTCTGAGCTTATTGAAAAACAATGTGAGATGGACCTATGTATAGGGTAGAGACCTTGGAAAGGTAAATGCATCATAATCACTTGTGTTATTATTTGAATTTGGTTGTTCTGTGATGGTTAAAATAAATATTATGGATTAGCATAAATTTTAATAAAATTCCCTACTAATCAGGCTTATGAAATATTTTTTTACCGTTTAGTTATAGCTCTTGGAAGTCATCCGCATTTCGCTCATGAATTAGAGGTTTAGAAGTATAATCTGTTCGATCCCCTTTGGTGTATTCTGGTTGAGGAGAATTATATTTGGGAACGTAAATGGAATGATTTACAATGGAAGACCATAGGGATGTACAAGGGTAGAATATCTTTTGTGGAGATGGAAGGTTGGATAGTTGAGTTGGAGAATTCCTTCAGTTTGATCTTCACCTCGATAGTGTATTGGATCTTATTAGTGGTCAGACCGATGTGGAGAGATGCCCATTAATGGTGGATACTATATCTAGGAGAAAAAAAAGAGGTATATTTTTTGTGTGTTGGATTCCAAAATGAGTTATAGGAATTGTTCATTTCCTCTACCATGAATGTTGAGAAGAAGCAAGAGATACTCTCCCACCAGCATGGGAGTATATTAGTGTAGGAGATTTGGTCATGTTCAAGACCTTCTGTATTTTTCATGGAAATTTCCAAATGGGGATACCTACACAAGGCATATTGTGGAGGCACTCGACCCTTCAATCAAGTTTGTAGTTACTCCTTTAATGATGTTGATAAATATGGAGGGTCAGAAGAGGTAAAAGGCAATTGAGTGGTGCGCTATTGAGGAGGCCTACCATGATAGGGAAGGAAACATAGTTCATTAGAGTATTTTTTGTCAATAGAAGATCATAGGCACCAAGACCTTTGAGGTTTCGACAAGAAGGGAGTCGACTTTGATAGATTCTTTTCTGAACCTCTGGTGTTGGTGGTTTTCAGTCATTTACCAACTGCCTCATTTCAATGTGTTTGATTGTGGGGTTCATGTCCATCACCATAACTAATTCCCAGTATCTTCTTGAGATCAGTTTGGTGGAGTTGAACAGGTTCAATGTCATCCTTATAAGTAGGTTCCGGCAAACCATTTTAGCACTAAGTGTAGCAAGAATTTTCTCCACCGAGAGGAGATAGAGAAGGTAGAGGTCGATCTTAGGACGTTCCTCATGTTCAGGGATCATGATCCCAATTGGGTATATGGAGTTGGTTGTCAGTATAGAGGTATTGGAGTTGGGATTGGTCAGTTTCACACAATAGAGGCGCAATCCAAGTGGGGCCAGAGATCCTCAAAGGTAGGGTCGGTAGGCGTATCACACTTTTGTGTGCGTTGTTTTATTCAGAATATTGAAACTCCTTTTTTGAACCCACTATAGCCTATGATATGTGCTATAAAAAGAGAGAGATACAATTCTTTTGGTGTGAGAATTCCAGTAAGAATCCATACTAGTTTGTTTGATGAGTGTTTGGGGGTGTGGACTAATGATGGGACCACATCAGTCCTGTGGGGATCTCTTCTTTCTATAGATGTCGTCATATGATGTCATTCATATCATCACTATACAAACTATTTCTTCCTTTATATACATCAATATACTTTTTTTGTCATTCCTAATATTTTAAAATATTTTCATAGGTAATAAGGATGGTTAAGAGAATGAAAAAAGTCATAATGAATGTTATGATTATTTATGTCAAATAATTCATGTTTATTTTTTTATGTTTTAAATTTTGGATTAAATGGATACTATTTTAGTAGTATCCAGTTTTTATGAATATGTATGGTTTTGGATTTAATATTTATTGATTCTATATAACTACTAACATGAATGGTTTTCAATTTGAAGGAATGTATGTTCTTGAATAAAATTAAATATTATACAATTTTTAAAGGCTAAGTCATTATAGTTTGTATAATAGGATGGTTTAGATGACATTAAGGGTTAGGATTATGAGAATATAATAAAATAAATTATTTTTAGTTTATAGTTAAATTAATATGGTATAAAATTTAATGGTTACCTTGATTATTTTTCTAAAATATGTCAATTCATAATGATTTTCCATACTGGAAACTAGGTAGATGAAGTAGGAAGGCACTGTGAGGCTGAAATCTTTCTGAATCCATAGCTTGGAATTGTGGGAATTGGATGTGAGCACTTTGTGATTGAAATGGATTAGTTCACTCTAGTTATAATGCTGGTGGTATCCATGCTAGATAGGAAGTAGATATAACATGAAGAAACATGTCTTTTTTATAGAATTTTATGAGGCAACATCCTCCATCATTTAGTGGAACAATATATTCAGTGATAGCTGAAGGATAGATCAATTATCTAGAAATATATTTAATGTCATGGGATATTTGGAATCCAAAAATTGAATAAAATCCATTGATCTTTTTGAACGTGAATCTGATAAATGGTGGTATATGATTAAGAATACTAAAGAAAACGATGATCTTAATACTCTAGAATGTGATGATTTTAAGAGTATTTTCCTAGAATGTTTTTGTCCAAAAATAGTTTGAAATTGAATGTGGAAATAATTCATGGAACTAAGTCAGAATGATGATGATGCTATGGCTTCATATAGATCCAATTTTACGACACTGTCCAGGTACGTACCAAATTTTACTAGGGACTTTCATAGTAAAATTAATAGACTTTACTCTAGTTTGAAACCAATTTTATGAAGAGGATGGATTCAAAAAAGTTTAAAATCTATAATAAAATGGAATTTTATGATGAAACTGTAGAGGTAGAGTTTTTTGAAATTTATGTTCTACTTAATTATAAGAAAAAGAAGCGATCATATTAGAAGGAATTTGGGATCAATTCATCCAAAAAAATTTGACTTATGATTATAAATTTAACTTCTTGGGAAATTTGTGGTAAAAATAATAATATAGAATGTCTTGTATAATATGATAAATCATACTAATGTGGAATGTTTGGACACATGACTCATCATAAGAAGGTAAATAATGAGAAATGTTAAAATAAAATGATAGTAGGATTCTCTAACTCTAATTAGTTGGTCCATTTTGAATATGTGTGTTGAGATCTAGTCACTCATGCAGGTAATACGAAGGATGAGTAAAAAAAGAATGTTTAAAAATACATTATAACTAGTTCAATAGATGAAAATCCATAAAAGGGTGATATTAGGTACATTTTTTAGTTATTATAGATTGATCCATTTTGTTGTTCGATTCAGGGTCTACATATTTCTTCATTTTTGAGAAATTTTCTTCTAAATTTGAAATTCATTCTCTAGAAATAAATCCAAAATCATGTAAAAAAACTTTGGAGGAAATATTAAAGCAAAAATAAATTATAATAATCTAAATATATTTATCTATGGTAAATATTCACTTGAAAACCAAATTGTATTGCCTATTGTAGAGTTTAATTTTATTCTATGTATGGATTGTATTTCTTTTTATTAGGATAAGATAGATTATATGGAAATTGAAGTTAATTTTTAGAAATAGTTTCACATTATGTACATTAATAAACCCATACCATCGGTAACATATCAGTAATCTAAGAAAATTTAAAAATATAGAAGTTAATGTTATCAATCACTAACTCTTTAAAAAAAGGGAACCACTCATATTAATGATATCTAGTGGTAAATGAGTATTATTATGTTTTTACTAATGATTTTACTAGTTTTATTATTAATTGAGAGGCTATGTTTAGTATTGAATTAGTTTCTAATGTTAAGGTAAATTTTAAACCCGCTTATCTAATGGATAAAATAGAACTTTTAGAGTTGAAAAGGAAGTTGCTGGAATTATTTGATAAAGGCTTCATCTAACCCATCACTTCACCATGGGTTGCTCTTATCTTGTTTGTTAAAAATAATGATTGTTCAATGAGAATTTTAATTGATTATAGAGTCTTTAATAACCTCAATATTAAGAATGAGTATCGTTTTATTGATATCAATGTTTTTTCTTCATCTCATAGGGGAAAAGTATTTTTCAAAGGATACCATGAGGTCAGGGGACCATCATTTGAATATAAAGTAAGTATACATTGTGGAGACTATTTTTTGTACTAGATATTGGTATTATAAATTTTTTGTTATTCTTTTTGGGTTAAATAATTCATCTTATTTATTTAGGAACAATAATAATAGAATATTTCATGAGATCTTGGATAAGTTTTTGGCTGTTTTTATAGATGAAATTTTGTTATATTATAAAGGTAAAGATGAAAACGAAAGTCATCTAAGGCTCATTATGAAATCCTTACGAGAAAAAAAATATATAGAAAATTTCTAAAAGTGTGAATTTAGGATGAAAAAAATTAATTTATTTGGCCACCTTATTACTAAAGATGTTATAACTCTTGATTCTTCTAAAAAATGTTGTTGAAGGATGAATGAGACCTTCAAATATATGCGAGATTCATAGTTTTCTTAGTTTGGTAGGTTATTACTAGATGTTTCTTAAAAACATTTCCAAGTTATCTAGCACACTGACTATGTTTACTAAAAAAGGAGTTAAATTTATCTTGAAAAAATAATGTGATGATTTTTTAGGAATTTAAAAGATGATTGGTGAGTTCTCCGGTTCTGACCCTACCAACCAGAGTGGTGAAATTTTAATCTACAATGATGCTTCATTGAATGTAATTGGTTATGTTCTAATGTATAATGAATATTTAATTGTTAAGGATTAATTTTAATTGAATATTCATGAGTAAAAATACCCTGCACAGGATTTGGAATTAGAAAATGATGTTTTTTCATTAAAACATTATGGTATCATTTTTATAGAGTAAAATGTGATCTATATATTGACCATAAATGTTTGAAGTATACATTTACACAGATGATATAGAACATGGGATAGAGAAGATTTCGTGATCTAATCAAGGATTACTATGGCATGATTCATTTCAAACATGGGAATGAAAATAAATTGGTTGATTCTTTTACTATTAAAAATAATGAAACATTAACCATAATACTTTAGAAACATGGCCCCTTGGTTAATGATTTGATAAGTTTTGGATTAGATGTTTTTTTCTCATGAAGTAAATCTATTTTATTTCAGGTGTCAGTACAATAGTCTCTTTTGACAAAATGAAGCAAGAACATAAGGAATACCATGAGTTACATAAAAAGATATAACTATTTAATAAATGTAAGTTTATTGAATTTAATATTGGGGGGGATGGAATGAAAATTTATATTATAGATTTTATCGTGAAAATTTTGACATTTCAATAGGTTAAAATATAGTGGATATTACCCAATGGAATTCTTCATCCTTTTACGGTGCTATAGTGGAAATGGGAAAATATATCCATGTACTTCGTGGTGGGACTACCCAATACATCTCTGGGTAACAATAAAATAATGTTTATTGTTGATCATTTTTCAAAATCTTATCATTTCCTTCAAATATGAGAAAATCATTATTTATATAATCTATCACGACTCTACCATAAAGAAATTATCATGTCACATGGAGTTCCTCATTTTATTATATTATATTGTGATCTGAGGTTCACTTCTAAATTTGGGAAATGACTTCAAAAGTTGTTTGAATGTGAATTAACTTATAGTACATCATTTCATCATCAATTAAATGGGTAGTCAGAATGAATAATTTAGATGTTGGAGTTCGTGATATGATCTTGTTTAAAATATTATCAAGTAATTTGGGAACAACATTGTTCTTCAGTTGATTTTTCTTATAATAATTGTTTTTATTCTATCATACAGATGGAACATTTTGAAGAATTATTTGTAATGAGATATCAAACTCCATAAATTTGGGTTGAATTTGTCGAAAGAAAGTTTATGAGACCCAAATTAGTAGATGGAGTGGCTGAGAATTTTTAACTTATTTAGAGACACCTTAAGACGGCTTAGAATAATAAGAAAATGTATGTAGATAGCACAATGAAATACTTTTCATTCGAGGAAGGTGATCATTTTTTCATAAAATACCTCATTAGAAAAGTGATATTCATTTTTTTATGAAATGTTTCTTAATTTCATGGTTTTTTTGACCTTATAAAATTATGTATAAATTTGGAAATGATGCCTACCATGTATCCTTTCCTACGAGTTTGTTTGAGGTACACAATGTTTTTCATGTTTTAATATTAATAATGTATGTACCAGCTCCATGGTATGTTTTGAGTCCATAAGTAGTTCAAATAGAATAGAACCTTTCTTATGAAGAGAAACCAGTTCATGATCTTGATCACAGAGAAAAATATTTGCGAAACAAGGTAATTTACCAAGTTAAGGTATTGTGGAGAAACCTCGTGTTTAAGAAACAACATGGGAATCTCAAAATTTAATGAGAAAAATTATCCTCATTTATTTATAAGTAAATATAAATTTAAAGGATTTAATTTGAAAATGGAGGATATTGTAATAACCTGCGTATTTATAGAATAATTAGTCTAATAGAATTCATGAATTAAATTTTAATTCTTAAAATATATAATTTTTCATATGATTATTTAATTTAATAAGTAATTTTTAAATTATAGAATAGTAATTTAACAAAAGTAATTAAATTTTTAAATTTAAAATGCATAAATTATCTTGGTATGAATTATTGAGAATTTTTTGAAAAAATATTATTTTTGGTGAATAATAAAAAATACAGTTTCTTTAAATGATTTAATTTTTTATGACATCATGATGACATAATTGGGATATAAAATTTACTAAATTTATTGATTAATTAAATAATGATATAAATAGATGAATATATTATAGAAATAACTTAGAATATGGGAATTAGATTCTATTCAGGAAAATTATAAATTTTTTTATCATAATTGATGTAGCGCATGCGCAATATTGAGAATGATAAATTTGGTTCCTCAAATATTATAATAGAGTGATAAATTTTTTCCCCAAACTCCTTTATTAATTATATTTTATTAATGATATTTCTTTCTTTTAATTTTTTAATTTAATAATTATAGTACATTATTATTATCCAAATTGTTTTGCACTGCTGTACAATGTCAGAAAAGACAAAATACCAAATTTTTGAAGTTTTCTTATAATCTATACGAATGAATATAAATAATGAACTAATATAGTTCTTTATTTTAAACCTAATTAATTCAATTTTATGATATGAATTTATTTTAATTTTAATATAATAAATCATTAACATTAATGCTTATACAAAACTATTTCATAGCTTGTGAAAGCCTATGAAAAATAAATAAAATGTTAATTGAAATTATATAAATTATTAAATGACATAGATAAATTGTAAATATTGTTCTATGATCAATTATAATAATTTATCATGTTTTTATTTGAGTTTAGGAAATTTTGGACCCACAAGAATAACATCATGACCTTTATCGTATTTTATTACAAAGAATGCCAAGGTGTTCAAACTAAAAAAGTTTAGTCTGTCTAATATTTTAATATATATAATATTAGTAGATTTATTTAGAAATAAATAATTTATTGAAATATAATAAAATTATTTTCCACCTGAAATTTTATTTTTTATTTATATAAAATAAATAAATAGCTTAATTCCATGAACAAATATGGTGTAGAAATTATTTAATTAACGAATCAATCAAATTAATGATATTAAAAAAACAAAATAATTTTAATGTGAGGTTTTTATGCTAGTTAATGTTTTTCCAATATGAATACAATATTTTAATGATATTATAATCAATTTAATTCAATTTGGAGTCTTTTTTTATGTATAAAAATTCATAGTTGTAAAAAGTGTTTAATCCCTTTAGTTATCATCCCTTTTGTAAGTCTTAGTCACTATAATATATGTATAATATTTTATATATTTTGAAATTCCTACATTACCCCTAATCTCAGTAGGAAAAGGTGGCTCCATCATTCACAACGTTTCATCACCATGAGCCTTATTTCTTGGATACAATATAGTAAATTAGATCCTCCTAATCCCATTACAGATTCTTGTGATTTTTTTATCACAAAAAGAACACATTAATGGGAATTAAGGATGTATTAAAAGGTGAATTTTCAAGCGGTAATATCAATTCTCCATGTCATTAAATTTATTTATCACTTCTACCTTATCCTTACCTCTTATCAAATGTTTCATGAAAACTAATATATAAATTATATATTTTAATGATGTTATTGTTATATTATATTCATCATAAAACCTCTGATCTTATCCTTTTATTCTTAAATAACAGAATCACCATTCGTGGAGTGTTAATTCACCACCTTTATGGATGATTATTTTTTATTTCCCATTTTCCAAAAATCATGGTAAGCTTAATTTCACTTGTAATTATTTAAAATTACCTAAATATATATATTTTATCCCTTCTAATTTTTTATTTCATTTTCCAAGGAATGCCATAATTAAACTAACTTCTGAAATCTTTAAAAGAACTCACATGAAAAATCGAAAATAAGAAAATATTATTAATAAGTTGAAGGGAAATGTTATTAGAAGATAATACAAGGTATTAAAAAAATTAGTTTTATAATATATTTATAACACTATTTAAACCTTTATACATGAGGCTTGAATTTTTTTAAGGAGGTTAAACTGGAGGTAAAATATTCTTCAACTGAAACATAGCTTTAAATGTTTTAATGATTTATTATTATAAATAAATCTATTTTATTTACATGACATTGAAATGGGTTATTATTAGTGTATCCATATGTTTATTAAACAAATAATTTCTTTTATGTGTTTCTAGAAGGTTTAATTTTCATTTGTTGTGTAAGGGACATTTCTTTTGAAATCCTTTTAAATGTCTCTTTTTCAAAAATTAAAGATGATTTCTTTTTTATATAAGTCATAAAAAGTATCCCCTGCCATCAAGAATATTTATTTTTATAATATTCTTATTATATTTTTTTCGATGATTATTTTCAATATTATGATTTCATTTTTATGTGGGATGTTATTTATATTTTTAAATTATATTTTATGAAAAAATGTCATTTTTTAATGTGTTTTTTCCAAGGATTGAAATGTGTTATTAGGAGTTTTATTCCTGATAGGCACCATGAACAATACTATAATAGGTTGAGACTATTATAGCTCATGATATTTCGGTTTGATCACCATTATATCTCGGGATATGTTTGTTTGAGCCCATTATTGCTTAAGATATGATGGTTGAGCCCCATTATAGGCCTCCAAAGAATTGGGTACTCCATAGTTATAAGTTGACCTAATGGTTTTCTCATTTGTAATGGTGAATGTATGATTGATATGGTAAATTTGTCTCAAAGAATATTAAAAAAGTTTGTATACATTTTAATGAGGTTTTTATGAAAGGGGTTAAATAGTTTTTATGTTTTCACTAAATTAATGATTTCATTCATTATATCCCTCACTGAGTATTTTTTGAAAATCCAAAGGTTCTAAAATATTTTTTATAATTAATAATTATGGGTAAGATAAAAAATAAAGTTACGATGAATTTTATTAATATTTATGTCAAAGAAGTCGTGATTGTTTTATATTTTTGAATAAATGGTTATTGTTTTTGTAGTATCCACTTTTTATGAATGTAGAATGTGATGTATGTTTTATATCCTTATTCTAGACAACTCGAAACCTAAAAATATCTACAATTTGAACTAAAGTGTGTTCAATAATAAAATTTGATATTATATAATTTTTTAAGGAGGGTTCCTTATACGTACTCAAGTGTGATTTAATATTTTTTCCATTTGATGGATGTGTAGATGTATTCTGGTGATTATGTTAACATAATAAAATATAATTATATGATGGATATTGAAATTATTATTTCATCATTTTAAAATAATATCTAAATTAATGAGATCAATAAATAAAATAGAAACAATTTATTGAAGACGTTACCTGTTCTTTGGATGACCTCCTTGGATTAAAACCTTGACACCACTAAGTGTGATTTTATTACAAAATTAAGGCCTCTATAATGTGCTGAAGGATTCTAGGAAGGAATGTTTTAAGAGATTTTATAACCCAAGTTGGTTACTATATGTGAAAAAAAGAGAAGAATATTTTCTCTTTTGTAATAGTTGGATGGGGGAAATCATTAAATTATTTAAAATAGTAAATTAATATAAATTAATTTTCAAATAAAAATGGCTCAAGACTGATTTATTTCAAATAAAATATAATATTGGGGAAAATTCCATTCATCCAATGAAAATTAGATATGTTTTGACTTTTTTTTAATCCTTATATTTTTATTTTTACCCCTTTTAACTTTTACCATATTCTCAGATAATTTACATTTTGAGGGTAAGTATAATTACTATAATATTCAAAATGGCCAATGAATGATTCATTTTTTATATTATAAGATTATTACAACTATTTGTAAGAATATTATTTTTTAGATATTTTATATCATTAAATAAATTATTTTATATTTTAAAATATAATTTATGTCAATTTTGAAACCATTCATTATTTCACTCTTTAAAAATAGTATAACTTCATAATAAATAAAAATTATTATAAAATACCAAAAATTCAACGAAATTAAATATTGATACTCCGATTTAAAATAAGAATTTTATATCGTCAAATAGTATTTATAAAAGGTACACATACTAGATTTAAAATTGGTGAGCCCTCAAATGGTATCAAAACTTCCTTTTTTTAAAAATACTTATTTTTATTGAAAAATTGGATTTATTATTATATAATTTATATAAAACACATAATAATGATGTTAAAAATTATATAAAATATATTATATATATATTTCATTAATATAATAAATCAAGAGTGATTAATTAATTTTTTTGGTTAAAAAAAAACTTTAGCACATTCAAATAGTTTTAAATAATAACATTTCCTTGTATTTTTAAAATGGTTTTACATTCATTTGTAAATAGTTATTCATAAAATAATTAATTATAAATACATGTGTGTCAAAAAAATTTATAATTCATTTAATACTGTTCATTCTCACTATTCCAAAATCTATGTTTTCATGGTAACATAATAATTTTTAATGGTTTATTTAATCTTGATGTGGTGTATCTTGTATTATATCAAACATAATTTGTCCTTTTAAGAACTCAGGATGTTACAGTTGGTAGTGGCCTTCATAGTTTTACTCAAACCCAAATCAGACTTCTATATTGGTGATAAATTATGTTTCATCATTCTGGGATAGTAAAAGGGGAAAGGAAATATGATAGATGAATGAGTATGGATAGAGAACGAATGAGGAAACTGGATGTGGTTTGCGACCTCCTTGATAGTTTTCAGTATCATTATTTTGGGGTTTAATTCTAACACATGACATATATTTTTTACATGAACTATATACTTTTTAGTTTGATATCTTATTTCCAATTTGGAACTTGTGATAATTGTATTGTTTTATTTACGGATTTCATTTCATTTAGTAATAGTTTTATAATTTTCATCTAGTGTATTACTATGATAAAATAGGCATAGTCCCTCTATGATAGATATTAGACCCTCACTACTAGTAGGAAGCCTCTATTATACAGGAAGGAACACATGATGTCATGTGGAAGACTAGATGGGGAAACTGGGGCATGAAACCCTAGTTGGGTCATTACATTTATTGTAAAATAATAATATGAAAAAATTATTTAAATGAATTGAGTTATTTCTTTCCAATATAATGTAAATATTTGTGGTGAGTTTGTGTCTACCTCATAAACATTACATTAAGATCTTGTGGGCCGGGGGGGTGCATGCTTTTTATAATTAATTCATAGAAATTTTTATTAGGAAGTTTTCACCAATAAACTATTTTAGGATATATATTCAGTCACTCATATATTGTTAGGTGCCAAATGGAATGGATCATGTATATTTACATTGAAGTGTTTAGTTTTTAGGTCAAAGAAGATGAATGTGGGAAGAAGTTGCAAATAGTAAAGAATAATAAGGGGGCGATATTTATTGGATAAGGGACCAATGATTTGAATTAAATATAATTTTAACTTTCCCTATATATTACATAAGTGTTTTGATTTTAAGGGAATTTTTTACCACTTTTAGAGTTCTCACTTTATTTTTTATCTCTATGAAATTTTTTTCTTATAAATAATGTCATGTCTTTTTTAGATCAAATTTTTTATGATATTGAATCTCTATGATGAGGGATTTATATGTAAAGATATACCTGATATTTTTTTTATAAATCATGATCTAGGATGGTTATTTTATTGATTTAGATGTAATTCCTCTTTCATTTTTAAAATTTAAATTTTTCATTTTAATATTAATTCATTTATTATTATTATTCATAAAATTATTTATTTTTTACATTTTTTATCTTCCATGAGAGTGTTGAAAATAAATTTTACATATTCTTTCATAGACCCCATTTCACAAGAGATACATTACGGATGTGGAAAACTAGAACATGTAATGATATATAATAAAATATATGAACGAACAATTTCACATTAGGATCACAGAGGGTTTTTTTGGATCCCATTTATAACATCCTAGTAATATATATATATATATATATATTTCCATTTAAATAAATTATTATTTTTATATTTTATAATATAATATCATTTAAACAAATTAAACACATAATGTATTGTTTCATTAATTTAGATCCTTACAAATATACAATAAAAATACCTCTACAAATAGAAACTTTTATAATTGAAGAAAATATAAATCAATTAGAACTAGAGAATATAGATGACATGGATCCCCTAGAATTATAAAATGTTTTAACAGCACTCTAGAAAAGATATAGGACATTAGTAATCCTATTGGTATTTTTTAAATGAAAAATGTAATTACGTGATGGAAGAAAAGTTTAATGTTGAATAATGGAATGTATATGTATTCATGGGAGGTAATATGACCATTGAAATATTAACATCATCGGACTCGCACACCTGTAACCTGTGATAAAACATAATCATTAAATTTTTGTCTTTGATACTAATAATCAATACCTTTTATTAATGTTTTCAAAAATATAAAATAAAACAAAAATTTTAGATCACTTATATTTCAAAGGACCTCTTTAGGTTTAGTTTTTGAGAGAATTATGAAAAACATTACATGGATACCTAGATATATAGGAAAATAATTCACAAAAGTCTACATCATATCCAAATTAGTTCATCACATATAATTTTCATCTTATAAATAACATTATTAATGTATTTATTCACTAAATGGGGAATGATAAATATAATAATGGTGAACTAAGACACTCATTAAGGCTAAAAATACGAAATTATAGTTGATTTTCATCAGTTAGAATAAGATAAAAATATGGGTATGTGGATAGAATCAGCATGCATGAGCCTAATATAAGACAATTCAAACCCATAAAAACCAAGATCATTAAACATGAATCCTTGAATAAAAATTTATCTATGTAAAGAGTAATATGAATTAATAATAATAATCCATGGAATGTCAACAACGATAAAGGGAAATATTTAAAACTAGTAGGCATAATATAAACATGTTGATACTTTTGAACATTATATTCATAACCCATATTATAAATAACTACAGCCTTGTTATATACATCATAGAATCCTCCACAGTTGACTCCCTTGTTATTTCCTTCAAAAATGGAACATTACCAAATGAATTGGAGAATATATCATGATAACTGATTATATAACTTTTTTCAGGGTCACCAAACATATATCTTATATCGGGATCACATGTTTTATAAGTTTTATTGGGCTCCCCATCATATAATCTGTATCGAGATCACCCCCTATATAAGTTATATCTGGATCACCAATCATATAAGCTGTATTAGGATCACCTATCATATATTCAACAACAGGATCATCCATCATATAAGCTGCATCGAGATAATACATTATAATGGTTTATACTAGGACAACCAATCATTATCAAATAATATATTTTCACCATATATGAATATAAGACATATGAGCATGCGTTATCATCTATATAATTTTAACATAATATTTCATTTCTTTATAACATGACTTACCATTTGAAATGAAATGGTTCTGATGATAATATTATTATAAAACAAATAATATCCATATAAAGAAATATGATGGATGACATAATAAGATCGTAATCTAAGTAAACTAGATTAATAATATAAGGATACCAACATGGATGAAAAGACCATTAAAAGGTTATTTAAAAAAATTATGTGAAAAAATAAAATTTTAATTTTGTATTATTTTATAAAATTTAAAGAATTTTTGAAAAATGTTTCCAATTAAAATTTAAATAGAACATTTTAAAGGAATGATCTATGAAATAATGGTCATAAAAAATATGTTCACGCCTTATACATTAAAAATAGACATTCTTTTCAATCATTCTTAAGAGAGGAAAAAGTGACTCATGTAGAAATATTTATGAAATTTCCATAAAACCCTATTCAAAAGAAGTTGAAATATCATGTAAAATATATTTAATAAATAATATATCTTTACCAAATAAAATTCATGAAATTTGATAAATAGCATAGAGTAATAGATTTGTTAAACGACTTTAAAACCATAAAAGTAATGTTTTAAAGAAAAATCTCATTAAGTTATTTTAAAACAAAATATCATATGTATTAAATAACAAAATGAACATAAAATTAAATTATTATAAAAGTATATAGGGTTTTATATTTCATGATTCAATATATCAACCATATAAATTAATATATGTGGTTCAATGAAAAACATCACTCAAGGAAGTATGTTTGATTTGAGAAAACCTAGAAAATAGGGTAACAATTGAATCAAAAATCCATTGAATAAAGTAAACTAAAATGATATTTAAATTCCATGATTTTCATTGGTTATTATTTTAAAATATATTAAATGGAAAATAATTACACCATATGAAATAAATCATAGTGCATGACATGAATTGTGTCTCAAATAATTAAAATTGAGACCATGAATATCATTTAAACATTTGTATCATTTGAAATAACATCTCATGAAATAGGGAAAATAAAAGGAACATTAAATATCATAAAAAAAATTTATTCAAGATATAATATCTTAATTGGAAGAAAATAAAACATTTAAATTGGAGTATATGGATATTCAAGACATGTCTTATAGAAATAATAATGAGATAAATAATCCTTACACAGATCGTATGAAGATAGAATTTTAGGAATTAAGTGATTATAAGTAATAATTTTCAAACCAAAAAATAATTGAAAATACGTTATAAAATATCTATAGTTCAATTCACATGTAATAATTTCAAAATAATTTCAATAAAGAAGATGTATTACCCATTGAATTGAAATTGAGTTAAGATACTCATTGCAACTTGGCAACACTCAAGCGAAATCCACATGGATTAATTAATTTTAATTGAAAAATAAAATATCATGAACTGTTAGAGATTTATTATATAACATGTAAACTGGTTTTATATATACTATATAAAATTAAAATAGAATATAACATTATGAAATGACTCAAAGAAGGTAAATTGAGACAAAATCCTTTACCTTATGTCCAGAATTTCTTTGCATTTCATTTAAATCCAAAATAATAAACTCTGAAAAAATTATTTAATTCTTTAAGAATATTTCTTATCATTTACTAATTTATTGATAATCTATTTGTTACAATTATTTCAATTATATATTTAATTATTTAATTAGTTAATTCCACATCAAGTATTATGAGGATGTTTGGTTTATACCTTCAAAACGGTTGTGGTGTATTGGTCGTGGTCAAAGGGAGAAAATGTTCTATCATCCATAGAATAGTAATCATTAAATAATTATAAATTTTATACAGAGAAATTTTTTTTAAACCATAAATGAATGACGGTTCAGAAAAATGAACTATGATACACTCCTTGATAAGGTAGGCCTTATGTAGGCATGAGTTACATTATAATGTCTAACAAAAATGATATAAATATGGTAAGTATAAATTTATATTTAAAAAATAATTATTATATATTAAATATCAAATTAGATACTTAGATAAATTTATATATTCAATCCATGTGATTCGATGATGAAAAATGAATTGTGATGCTTTCTGGTGGTGGTAATCCCCAGATACACATGAATGATGTTACAAGTTTCATATAGATGGAAAGGTAAAAAATATATTATAGGTTGTCTTTAAATAGTGTATATTATGTAATTAATAAAATATATATACATTAAATACAACATTATAACGGGCCAAAAGATATAGTGATTGAATTTGGATTTCATCAGTTTTTGAGGATGTTGTCTGTTGTTCAAACAAATAATTACTTTATTCCCCATTTGATAGAAGAGTATGTGAATATAGGTTATTAAATTTACTTAAAAACAAAAAAAATTAAAAAATATATTGATGTTTTTTATTAATAATATTTTAATAATATACGATCTATTTAGATTAAAAAATTAAAATAAATCATTTTGTTAAATGTTATAACTCTTTTTTGGACAACCTTGTTTTACTTACAACATATTCCCTCTAAATTTGATATTTTTACCAAAATAACACCTTTATAAAATGGTTTGGGATATTAGTAAGGGTTTCAATCATGTATTGTCCAATATGAGGGTTCCCAAAGTGTTTGAGGAAGAAAGGATATCAGGTTCCCTTTTATATGTTAGGGGAGGGGCACTCTTGGATGCAATTAAAGTATTAAATTAATAAAAATTTGTTTTTGTATTCATGGTTCTAAAAATAATATAATTAGAATTTAAGATTATTATGTGTCGAAATAAACTCAAAATATAAAAAATAGACAAGTTTTGGTGATGTTTTTACCCTTATCACTTTTTTAAAAAATCACTATCCCTTATTTATGATTATTCCAGTATAAAAGTGTTTTTACTGAAGTAGAAAAGAAAAAAGTTCTATAAAAATAAAATTGAATCATAAATTGTAAGAAATCATTTATTGTTTTTATGTGTATTAACCCATTTTGAGTACCAAATTTTTGGATATCATTTTGGGTAGTTTTTCGTTTTTTACAGAAGACTTTTTGAAGGTGTCTAGGAATTTACAAGGTTTTACATGGTCAAACAATGTGTGAAACCTATTTCATGGTTTCAACATGGTTTCCACAGCGTTTAAACAATGTTTACCACATGTTTCATGGTTTTCACAAGGTTTAAACAATGTTTGATCCTTGTGGAACATTTTTCACGTGGATTGTACAAGGTTTAAAAAAATTATGGAATATGTTGCATAGTTTGGTCATGGTATCAAAATGGTTTAATCAATGTGAGAATCTTATATAATGTTTTGTTCATGGTTAGTAATAACCATTAAAGTTTCCCAACAAAATAATGCATTATATAATTAATGTTACGAAAAGTATAATTAATGACCCAAACCCCCTACTTAACCCTAATCTATTCCCACTATATAATAATCTAATTATTAAGCTTTAGGGAGCCCATCAAAGCCATTTTGGCCCCCCAAACTGAATGTCTTGGTATATCGAAGTCCCAATCTAAGAAGAAATATTCTCTTTTGGTGATTTCTTCTCTTTATTTCTTGGATCTACCTTCTTCTCTTGATTTCTTAATCCAAAAGGATTTGAGTTCCAACAATATATATTGGATCTTGATTTATTGATGTGGAATTATATATCTACGATATGTTATCTTTTATTACAAGATATATATTCTTAGATCTCGTGATCTCTATGGATGGTGAAACAAATCATATTTTTTGCAGTTATATTTTGTAATTTCCATCCAGGTGTTTCTATGATTTTCTATTGTTCTTTGATAAATTGTTTCTTGAAAAATTCTTTTATGTGTGTTTCTTTATTTCAAAAACTTGTTCTATGGTTTTCTTCTATCTAATTATTCATAAAATCTTATTTTAAAAATATCAATTTAAATCTAACATGGTACGATTTAAATGTACTTAATCTTGATCTCTCTTAAAGGTTTATTATTTTTTAAATGTCATGTTTGTTTGGTAGTTTTTCAAAGAACTTTTAAAAGGTTGTTTCGGTGGAATTAGGTGCTTGAGAGTAGGTCATCGTTTATTAAATAGTATTGGGGCTTGGTATTGATTTATTAAATGAACTTCATTGATCTTAATTAAATGAATTTTAATATTTGATGTTATCTAAATAGATTAAAATATTAAATTTACTAAATGACCATGAACCCCCTTTTAATGATTTGAATCTTATTTAAACATTGTAGTTATTGGTTTATTTGAAAAAAAACCATTTATTTTCATTTAAAGAGGGTGTAAACAATTGTTTATAATTATATGTTATCCTTTTAAAATTAAAATACTTCCTTTAAATGGTTTAGAGGTGATTTGAAATAAAGGAATGTTTTAAAGGCCTATTTTTCATTTTTATGATGAATTTTGAATCTAATAGGATATTTTTACCCATTTGAATATTGAATATTATAAAAGCTTTGGAATTAAAATTCAATGGATTTTTTTTGAAATTATATTATTGAATTAAATTTGTGGAAATTGATTTGATTAAATTTAGTTCAATTTTGTATTTCATAAAAAAAGGATTAAATTAGTTTTGATAGAACACTTTTGGTTTTATCATGTAAAAACATATTTTTTCATTAAAATCACGTGTTATGTGTCATAAATGGAATATTTCTATATTTGAAATGGAGAATATGATAGATTTTATATTTTTATAGAATGAATTATACATCATAGATTTTTTACTAGAGAACATGAATGCAGTAACTAGTGATTGAGTTATTTGGAAATAACTCTATCATATTACATTGTTAAAAAAATAAGGCAGAATTTCATATCCCATTGGATATAGTGATGATTCCTTTATGAACTAATCTCGATGGGTAATATGTACATATTGTTGTGTCACCATCATAGTGTGTAGATTCCCTTTATCCTTGAACTATCATACCTTATTAGGATGATGAACATGTGTCTCACATGTTTTTATTTGAAATATATTCCATTTTTAGCTTTTTTTCACATTCCATTTCAATTTATATATACTGATCGTGCCCATGATATCCATATAACTAAAATACTGATACATGAAAGAATTTGATCTCACCATTAGGAATCAATGTTTCTTTGATTGATTAAATTATTTTCATTATGAAATTTACCTCGGTTGAAATGATTTTTATTCATCCTTACATATCTGGTTCATACTCTAATATTTTCTTGATTATCTAAATTGTCATGTGAAATGGATTCCAAATAATTTAAAGAAAATGTTCAATTTTTAATGGTTTAAATGGAATTTTTTATATGTTTCATTTAATAAATGTTATTTAAATGTTAAAAACAATATTTTTAAACTAATACTCATAATCTTCCATTTATACTCTTTTTTTAGCATATTTGAATTTCCATATGATTAAATTGCATAGAATATTTTGGTGGACTTTTATTGGTATCTTTAGATCAAAACATTCACGTAACATTTGGTGTTTTAAGACCGTTATTATCTTTTAGATGATGTTTTATTCTCCCCTTCCTCTTTGGGTTTGTTCTAGGCGGACCAAGGGTGGGTGACATGGTACATGGTAGGTGGTCATGGACCACCCATATATGAGTTTTAGTGGTTATATTCTGCATACATTTTTCTTACTGTATCTTGTACTTGATATGTATGTAATGATATATATATATATATATAATGAGTTATCCCCATTTTACATATTAACTATAATCATTTTAGAGAAATTTTTTTCCTGGTTGTTAAATGTAAATTCCCAGGAGCTTTTCACCGGCCTGTGGAGATTGAGAATGATCTTTAAGTTAGTCGAGAATTGGCTCAGTTATCATTTTAGCTAATATCCGAGGATATTCCATTACAAATGGTATCCAATGAGGTAGTCAAATAAATGGAATAATTTAATTATAAATTCTTAGGTTATTTGAGGCGAGTCTTAGTAGATTAAATATTACAAATGTGTCAGGACTCAAGAGGTTGTCCATAAGAAGGTGCTTAATCTTTACGCCTTCATGACGATACTTGAGTTACCAAGGATATTGAGACATGAGTATTTATTTTGATTTATTGGTTATCGAATGATAAAATATCTCAAGATTTATGATGATACTATTTTTGATTTATGGGAATCTCTTATATGTTTTTGATTCAGAATAGAAGGATGACCATAGTGGACCATTGTTTTCATGGTCTAGTGAACTATGAGGAATAGGTGTGGCTAATTTGAAAAAAAAATATGAGATGTTTTGATGTTGGTGTGTGTTTTATGAGACCATATGAATTAGCCTCCTAGAGTTCGAACTCTGTTCTAAACTAGTAACCACATCTATTTTCATTCAAGTGACTCCACTCATGTGAGGTTGATTGTGTGGGTTATGGATGTGGGTTGTTTCGTGATCTTTTTTGGTTGTTTCAAATTTAATACCCTATTAGTAATTTGGAATACGTTTTGAGGAATAAATATTTTTGTAATGGATTTTTTTATGTTATTTGAGACATTTTATCATCTTCCAAATACCAATATTTATGAAATTTTGTTTGGAAAAATAATTATCAAAGGTTATATGATGTGTGAGAAAAATGTTTTTAAGAAGAAAATTTTTTCAATTTGTTTTAATAGATATAGTTTTCTTAATTGGAAAATTTTGGTTAATTATTTTATAATAATGAAACAATTTAAAATTACAAGTAAATGGTTTTTTGAAACAGTGATTTATTTACCACAATATTCATTATTTTCAAATAAAAAAATGTTTTATAAATGGTGAAATATTATGTGTTTTGAAATAAACAAATGTTATGATTAAAATGGGATGTGAATTATTTTTAAAAATTATATATAATTTTTGAGTGTTCTTTGGTTTCTCCATTGATATGATCACATTTTGTGATATTCAGAATGATCTCCAATAAATTCCTTCAAGAAAATCAGAATGTTGGTTAAATAGTCTAGTACTTATGGTAGTTAATCATGCTTTCTATAAGAATAACCCCTTATCGATGACTCTAACCAGAGTCCATATTGAGTGGTATATCTAGATTCATTCAATCCTTTTAACACCATACTTAAATTATTGTACTGTGTTCAAAATTTTTATAAAGGTTTATGAGGTTCTGTTGAGGAATTATAGGATCTTGAAGAAGATGATGTGATATTTGATAGTCTCAACAATCCTGAATCTATGAAGGTAAATTTTATCGCATCCTTATTTGAGGGACCTTTCCAAGAGTAGTGGGATGTTGTAGTTACCTCTATTATGTATTAAATAATGTAACATGAATTATTCAAGTCAGTCATTAATCAATGGCAGTCTCATTAAGAAATGAAGATGAAGAATATTTTTATGTTCTTCAGTTTTGGTCAAGAGGAGCTCTCTACTAAAGAGTATTCAAAGAAATTATCACTTTGGGTATGTTTCATACCATATATTTTTCACGGTGATGTTAATACAACTATATATTTTAGAAAAGTAATTTTCCCCATACGGTTTAATCATCATTACAAGAAAATGGTTTATCTTTTATCAAGAAAATATTGAAAGGGACTTTTGAGGTGATGTGGGGATAGAAAAAAAAATAAGAATGGATAAATGACACACTCCCAATTGGTGAAGTTAAGTATCCTTAGGAAACTAATAGTAAAACTATGGTTTCCTATGTGGATAACTAAGTAATTTTATGAAATTTTGTTCTAAATATTCAAGAGTTTGTAAATGGTGTGTCCATCTGGGTTACCATAAGAAGTAATGTAAGTTGTTCGGCCAGAAAAAGATGTTTAGGTTGGGTATTATCTCCTTACTGAGGGGAAGAAGAGGTATCATTATAATAGGGATCCATCCATAGGCCATATAGTAAATCATTTCACATAGTTGAGGATCTTCAGGTTTTCATCTTCTTTCTCTTGACGTCGTAGTGGAAACTATTTGATATGTCCTTCTTGCAGCTTGTCTATTTTTGGTAAACTTTTATTTTGGGATATTTCTGATGGTATGTTGTGGAACATGGATTGAATAACTTATGGATTTGTGATGTAATATTGGTTTTGCTTTCATGATATCTTGGTTGTTGTTCCTTGATATCATTTTTTACCTGATGGTCAGGGCTCAATTTTGATGTGTTGGATGATCTATAGTATCAGAGTGTAGTTCCCTATTTTTATCTGACCTAGATGTTTGAACACTTCCAATTTTAACTTGTATAAATCATGGGAATATATATAGGTTTCTAAGACAATGTGGATTTTTTGATTGACTAGGAACATAGTGGTGCTGGCAATTGATTTTATATGCTCATCAAGGTATGAGGCTTAGTTTTTAAAATCATATGTCACCATTGAGTACTCACGAATGGAAGAAATACTTTTTTGTTCATTACCTTACTTTTAGACATTTTATGTCACACGTTTCTCCAAAATGGGTGGGTTGATTATCTTATTTGGGTCTTAGGGGACATGATTCTCTTATGTTACACCATTTTAGTGAATATTTAAATGGTGGGGAGTCCTATTCTTGGTCTTAGGTATTTATCTTTTTTGGAGAGGTTTGATGATCTTGGTGTGTGGATCTTGGATTTGTGTGTGATTTGTTATACTTTGGGGGAGTCTCTAATCTATACCATGGACTATTCACCACAAAAGACAAGTGAGGGGGTTTTTTGTGTCACCATATTCATATTTAGATCATGATGCATTCTGTGGACCTATTATCCTATGGTGTAGAGGTTGTAACATCTCGTTACTTGTTTATTTGTTTTTCGACTCATTTATTTTATTACCCGATGTATGGATATATTTGTGGGTTTTTTTCAATATTTTACTAATTCCTTTTTGAATTTTTCTAGGACATTTCATTATTTTTCCTGGTTGGTGCCCAGTTAAACAAAATTTGAAACATGTTTCATGGTTTAAGCTTGGTTTGTGCAAAGTTTAAACAATATGTGAAACATTATGTTTAGTTGTTTCAAGGATTGAAATTGTCTAAATGAAATTTGGAAAACTAGTGCACAGTTTTTTCATAGTTTGGGTATCTATTATTCAATGTATGAAACCCTTCTCTCAGTTTTCATATGGTTTAAACAAAGTGTGTAACCTATTACATGATTTCTTCATGGTTATTACTAACCATGTGACTTTTCCTTGAAAATTTTTCACACGATAACTATTTTTACATAAATTATAATTAAGGATCCAAAACCGTCATGAACCACCCATAACTGTTCCCAATTGATCATAATCTAATCCTTTAGATTTTGGGATCCTTTTGATAGCATTTTTTTTCCAAACCACATCTCTAGGTAGATGAAAGTTCCAATAAATAAAGACATATTATATTTAGGTGATTTATTCCCTTATTTTATTTGATCTCCAATATACTTTTAATGTCTTCTTTCTAAATGTTTTGATAGCCTTGAATTTTTGTTTTATTTATTGATTTATCTGTAATTTTATATATAGGATCTCTACTATCATCTGTAAATATATATTTTCCTTGATTTGGTGACTTCCACTGAAGAAGACACATATCAGATTTGTTTCTTTTGGATTAAATAATTTCTAACTAGTTGTTTCTATATTGTTCATTAATTTTTTAAACATTTTTTCTTGAAAAATTCATGAATGTGTGTTTATTTATTTCTAACATATGTTATATTATTTTTATCCTTGTAATTCCTCATAAATATTTCTTTGACCAATTTCTCTTTAATGTGATCATGGTATGATTTAAATAGTTTTCAACTTGTTCTCTCCCAATATTTTATGAATTTTTAGTAAATTCCATGTTGGTTTGGAATTATTTTCAATGAAACATTAAAAGGGTTTTGGGATGAAATTTTGGGCTTGGGCATAGGTTTTTATTTATTAAAATGGATTTGCAACGAGTTTTTATTTATTAAATGAAATTACCTACTTTTAATTAAATTAATTGAACTATTTGATGTTTTGTAAATAGTTTAAAATTTTTTATGTTTCTAAAACACAATGTACCCCCTCTGAATGATCCTCCAATATTTTGAGATTGGTTTTCTTGGGATATTTGAAATAAATGATTTATCTTCATGAAAAGAGGGTGTAAACCCATGTTTTAAAATGTATTTAATCCTTTTAAAATTATAATACCGGATTAAAATGATTTAGGAATTCTTTGAAATAAATGACTCTTTTAAAATTCATGTTTTCATTTTTATGATGAATTGAAAAAGGTAGTGTGTATTATTACAATTCTGAATATTAAATTGTATAAATGGTCCGGAATTAAAATTGGATGGATTTTGAAATGGGATTGATTTTTTTTGAAATTAAATTGTGGAATTGAATTTTTGGAAATTGATTTGATAAAATTAATTTCACCAATGTATTTGATAAAAGTGGATTATATTAGATTTGTTCTAAATAATTATGTTTTATCATTTATTAAGAAATGTATTAATTAAAAACCTATGATATGGGTTTCAAATGGAATTTTGGAATATTAGAAATAGATAATGGAATGAATTACATTTTCATTAAATGAATTCCCATCATTGATTTTTTAGTAGAAAACATGTAGGCCTTAGGATGTCAGTGAGTTCATTTGACAAAACTGTACAATTCTACAATGTTGTAAAACATTAATGCATCATGTCACATTCATTAAGTTATTGTAATGACTCCTATTTGACCTGAGCTCTAAGGTATGTATGTACATTTTTTCATGTCACCATGAGAGTGTATTAATACCCTTTATCTTGGGTCTATCATACCATCTTAGGCATATGACCATGTGGCTTACTTTTTTTTATATTTATTCCTTTTATGTTGATAATTGTTTCATATTCCTTATCAATTTATATATACTTCATGTGCACATGACATCCACATACATGAAATATAGACACATGACAGTATTAGTTGTCACCATTTGAAACCAGATATACCTTCCTTGATGACTTTATTATTATTATTAATCATGAATATATTGTATTGATCCTTATTCATCAATATATATTAGCTTCATATTCTCATCATTTATTTATTATCTAACTTTACCTTTTGGAATGGTTTTCAAATCATTTCAAGAATATTTTTATTTTTTTATGGGTGAAATGGTGTGTTTTATAAGTTTAGCATAAAAAAAATTTTAAATGTTTTAGACCCAATTTTTAAATTATTCCTCATACTCTCACATTTTTAATCACCTTTTATCATATTTGATTTCTATTTGGATGTTATTGCATCGAATCTTTGTTAGAATCGTACAAGGTTCTTTATCTCACAACATGCTGGAACCTTATAGTGTTTGTTTCCCTTTATTATCTTATAGAATATATTAAAACTCTTTCCTTACATTGTGGGTTGATTCTTGGGTTTCCAAGGGTGGGAGACTTAGGATAAGGTGTGTGGTCATGGACCACCAGGAGGTGGGTTGTATTGGTTATTTTCTGCATTCCATTTTATTAGTGTTTTCTTTTAGTTTATATAAATGTACTGATTTAGATATATATATATATATAAATAATGTTGTTTCCACATTTTACTCTATTACTGTAATAATTTGGTGGAAAAATTGTTCCCAATGGTTATTTGTATTTGTTGAGGTTCCTATCATTTGCCTATGGAGATCAAGAATTCTCTTCGAGTTAGCTGAAAATCTGCTCCGGTATCGGTTTAAATGGTATCCTTGGTAGGTTCATTGCATAAACGGAACACCGTTGATATTTGAAGCCATCTAAATTTCAATTTTATTATGACAATATATTGATAAATTTTAATTCACTTAATAAAATATTAATTATTATAAATTATCATTAATTCCATCATAGAAACTATTTATTTAAATTCAATTAAATGACATCAAAATAGTAATGTAAATGAAATATAAAACTTTTAATAATCCATAATATATTATATTTATCTAAAAAATTCAGGGAAAATATATCTTGATTGAAAAATATTACTTTTTGTATTTAAAAAAATTATTTTTCTACTTCTCGGATAAACACAATTTAATGTTTGAGTTATCTTTTCGATTAAAAATAATCTATCATTAAAATAAAAATTTAAAATAAGTCATAAGTTGTTTTTATCAAATTAAAAAAATGTTAAAAATATTAAAAGAATGAGACTGACATATTTGAAATTATCCATTACATAAAGAATTACCAAGGTAAAGATCCATGAAAATTCAAAAAAGTTAAAATTTTCTATTTTTGGATGATTATGGAAAAAATAGACTAATATATTAAAATTAGGATTTATTATAGTTAATTTTAATGTTTATCAAATTACTTGTAATCCTAATTTACCCATATTGCATTTATCATGTTAAAAAATATTTACTATGGATGTTGATCATATTGAAAAAATATATGTTCATATTTTTAAATAATATTCTTTATTCTTATTCAATATAATAAAAAAAATTAAAAATTCAATTCATTTGAGTATTTTAAATTAATTAAAAATTAAACACAAAATGAAGTTAATGTTAATGGATTTTTATGTCAAATTGCTTTTAAATTTAAAAATTATTTTTAACCAATTCATCTATAATGTTGAAAATAAAAAAATGTATTCAATTATTGTCAATAAAGATAAATATATTATATTTTAAAACTAATTCAAAAAATTATTTTACATAGTACTTTTTTGAATATGAAATATATTATTTAATAAAAATCTGTATTTTCCCTATTCATAGAAAAATAAATCTTTTTAGAAAATTCTAAAAAATTAATCATAATGGAATTCTAACATGTTGAATTGAATAATTATATACATATTATAAAAGTAATATTTCTAAAAATATCTACAAATAATTTATAATATTTATTCATAAACTGAACTAAAAGAACTTTAATGAAAACATATTTTTGAAGAATAAAATTAGTTTAACGAAAAATTGAGTCTTTATTTTTAAATAGATAATAAATAATTTTCTTTAACTATGATATTTTTATATATATTCCATAATTTTGTTATTACTATTCATTCTATAAAATTTATCAGCTAAGTTATATATATAATATTTAAATAATAAAATATCATTGTCCATTTAAGCTCTATATTTAATGTTGTATACAATGTTGGAAGTAAAATTCTTTTTAAATCTTATTGTATTACATTCTCCCCATTTAATGAAATTTCCTCTCAAATTTTTCTTGATCTTGTTAATAAAGTGTTTTACTTTGGATTGTAATTTTATTGAAATCTCACAACATATAAAGTCTTAACAAAACTTCCCCTTGTAACGATGGAAAACTAAATATGAAGATCATTTTGAATAACACATAGGTGGGTTTCAGTGTAGGATAACAATTGTGTGAAGTGAAAATAAAAACCAAAAGGAAATATTAATGTTCAAATATTGAAATATATTGACATAGATCATTGATCATAATAAAGTGAATGATCATGATAATGTTAATGAGAACAGAACTCTAAATCATTGAGGTGTGAATAATACCATCAATTCACTATAGAAAAAGGTAATATAATAACACTACTGTTCATGATCATTTTTCTATAGTTTATGAATTAATTTACTTACTAAGAAAATAACAAATGTAAATATTCCTACTTGAGAATTATAACTTCATACTTTAATAACTTCTTAACACAATCTCATATTTTATTCTAGACGATGAGTATTCATGATAAATTTTTTATTCCTAAAACACTAAAATAAAATTCTAAGAGATCACATAATCCAAAAAAGGATAACATGATATTCCTACTATATTTAGATATTAACCAAAAATGAAATAGTAGAACTAGTAATGTTAATACCAAAAATAAATACTAATTCATATGATAAAGTAATAGATTAATCTCTAAAATTTGTAAGAAACACCAAAGGTTCAACGTATATCATTCTATAAATAAATAACACTATATCCAAATTAACATCAATAACCTCAAAATTAATAACGGTTTTAACCTCAGTTTTTATCAAAAACCATTCTAATTTCATACAAAAAATGAGATACCATTCTTATATAATAATCCTTCATGTTGAACATAAGCTTATACATATACCCCAACATAATATAATATTTCTAAAATTTCATTAGTAAACTCGAAATTGTATCACATAAAACCCCAAAAGTGGCATTTTATACATTGAAATTATGATTAACCATAAACTTATAAAATACTGATGGTATCCATAACTCTTCTGTTAACCTCATAAGAATGAATAAAAATATCCAATGCTATATAATATCACCTCTAATATGAAATATAACAACCCTGAACCCAGACTCCTTGATTTAGTGCAAGAAAATATTATTTATATTATTAGTTTTCCTACTGATAGTTGTGACCCACTTTTATCATTAAGAACATATAACAGTAGAATCATAATTTTGATTAATTATAGATACATTTCACTATCTTTTATTATTCTAGATAAATAGAAAAATTCTTACATGGAAATATACATACATCAACTTCTAATCTATAACAATGTATAATATATCTTACAATGTTCTTTATATCTAGTAACTATTTTAGGAAAAATTTAATTGAATTATTTAATCACTGTCCAAGTAAAATAAGAAATAATAATTAGAGAGAAAATTCTAAGTAAGTGTAAATATCAGAATTATCAATAGAATTTAGTCATTGAGAAAAAGATGAGAATAAGGGTACGATGACATAATCAAACTGCAAGACCATATAAAATGAATTTTTATGCCCATAAAAACACGGATAATTAAATATGTTATAGGGAAGAAATATTTAAAAATAGAAAGTGTCATATTAATCAATAATAATGATCTATGTGAAGTCAATATCAATCAAATGAAATAATAAAAAACCTATATTAGGTATAATGAAACCAACTTGGAAACTTTAATCATTTTTATCATAACTGGTGTGACAGATAAGTGGATTATAATTAAATCCATAAAATAAACCTACTAGTTAACTCTATTAAAAACATTATTGGAAATGGATATTACCTAGTGAATTTGAGGGGTATATTAGGCTCACTTGTCATACAATATGTATCAAACTCACAGATTGTATAAGATGATCAGGATCAACCATCTTATAAGAAGTATAGGACCAACCCAGTATATAAGATGTATATATATTTTCCATCATATAAGTAGTATCACACTCACCCATAATCATGATATATATAGGTCTCACCCATCATTTTCAAAAACATATCTTGGTAACGTACTTTAATATAAAAAATATTAGATTGTATTTTCATCATCAAACATTTAATAAAAAATTTTATTCATTCATAACATTAATTATCTAGCGAAATGAAATTATTATTTTTATAATGAAATTTAAAATATCATTTTACTCCATCTAGAGAAAAAATATGGATGATATCAAAAGATTGTAATCATTGATATGTATTGGATTCAATTTTGGTTATATAAATATATAAAAATATTGTTGGAATAACATTTCAATCATTTCTTTAAAAATATGAAAATATGTTTTTTTGAAATAATTTCAAGTAATTTGTTGAATATTGGAAATAAAATATTCTTATAAAATAAAAATTTAAATATATAATGGAATATTTAAAATAAATAATAGTCATCATGGGTGGAAAATTGTTTCATTCCGTATTTGTTATAAATAGAATTTATTTTCAAAAGTTTGTAAATAGAGTCACACGTGAGTCATGGATAAAATATTAAGAAATTTCCTTCAAAAAATATTTATAATAAGGTTTATGATCATGTAAAATATATTAATGAAATCATTTATTTTTATAAAAGAAAAATCTTGAAATATGAAATTAATATGCAGGAAGAGTTTTCTCAAATGTGTTTAAAACCATCAAAATAATGTTTTTAATTAAATCCTCATTATGAACATTAAAAACCAAGAACCATTTGGAAGATAGAATATAAGAAAGTAACTTAACTACAAAGAGAGTAAAAATAGTCATTATATAATATTTAATGTGTTGATTTGTACATTGTATAAATGAATAAAGGTGCATTAGTCAAAAAATGTCTCAAAGAAGGATGTTTAAGACAAGAAACCATTACATATTAGTTAATGATGGAATAAAATATAAATTTAATAATTTAAATTGAAATTATTATATAAAACCCATAATTTTCATGATATAACATTTCATATAAAAATTAATATTGAAATAAGTACACCATAAGACATTGATTATTGTTCATATCATTAATCTCAACTCAAAAAATGAAATTTAAACAATGAAAACCCTTGAAACATTTAAAAAAATTAAGAAATATATAATGAAATAGATAAAATAAAAAATATTTTAAATATCATGATAATATATTTATTTATAATATAATATCTCACTTTGTAGGATATACACCTTATAAAAGGTAGATGGTTCATATTCAAGAAATGTCAAAATAAACCATAATGGGATGAGTAATCCTTAATAATGTTGTATCATTGATGTTTGAATTATTTCCATAAAGTGATTGTGTGTAGTAATTTAAAAACCAAAATAAATTTGAATTAAAACATAAATAAATAATATTTTTCTGACATATAATCATCTGATATAAATGTTAATGAAGGAATATTATAACCTAATCAATAGAAATTGAGTTATGAAACCCCTTACCACATAGTAACAGTCATTTAAAATCCCCTTGAATTAAATAATTTTAATTGAAACCTAAACTATCATGAAGTATGACTGATTTATGGTATGACATAAAATAGGATATTATATACATCATATAAATGAAATTAAACATATAACATTAAAACCTATCTCAATGGATGAAAATTGAGATGAAATCCATTACCATTAGTCCGAAACTTTCAGGTACTTCCTTTATAACCTATAATAAAACAATCATATAATATATCTCTCGATTAAAAATATTTATATGGTTATATTAATTTTTCATAAATCATTTTTTTCATTTATTTTACTTATATATTTTCTTACATAATCGGTTAAGTCTATGCCGTGTATTTTGGGGATGTCTGGTTCATAATTTCAAGTTGCAATTAGTGTAATGGAAACGGTAAAATTATGTAATATATACATTATCTATAAATAAATTATAACAATATAAAATAAATTTTTTTAGATAAAATATAAATTTAAAACTAACCATTAAAATTATGAATATGTAATTTCATGCCTATGCATAAGTACTAATTTTATTTTTCAATGATCATGAACGATACAAAGTAAGAATGATTTTATATTTTCATAACTAATTTTATATAATATATATCATATGATATATTGAAATACAATTATATATATCATTTATATTATCTATATATGAATAATGAATCACCTCGCTTCTTGGAGGTGGTAGTCCATGCGCACACACGAACACTAATATCATTTTCAATGGATAAAAGGGTAAGAAAATTGATTATATATTATCTCTGTAGATTTATACTTATGAATTTTATATCATAAATATAATCTAAATAAGTCTTTATAACCATCCATAAGAGGTTATGATGTTCATAAAGTGGTAGTATGTCATACACATGAATTATAGTGTCATTTCCAATTTAATAGAAGAGAATAATGATATAGTTTATTCCATTAACATAAAAACATATCAAGATAATTAATTTATTCACTTTTTTAATTATGGTTGAATAATATTTTAATGTAATATAAGATAAAATAAAACAAAAATGTGTGTTTAAATGTTATACCTCACATTTAGATAACCCCCTTTTCATTAAACCAAAATCCCACTAATGTTGGTATTATTAGAAATATTGGACCAAAATAATGTCATTAGATATTTTAGTACGAGATTTAAATAGTAATAGTCATAAATAATGTTCTCAAAATATGCGGTGAAGGGATGAGATGAGGTTCCCTTTTATATGTATGGGTAGGTCTAGTCATGGAATTACTTAAAGTAATAAATTAATATAAATTATCATTCATTTTAATGTTGAAAGATATTTGTATAAATAAAATATAGGAAGTTTATTTGTTTAAATCACCTAATAAAAATAAATATTTTCATGTTTAGGTGATTTTTTTACCCTTATCTATTTTTTAACCCAACATTAAAACTTTTTTACGATTTATGCAATATCACTGTTTTTTACTGATAAAGCCAAGAATGATATTTTTTATGGAAAATTGTTACATAAATGGAACATATTTTATATTTTAATCCATATGACATTAAAATTTATGAATATAACATATTTATGAATTATACATAATTTAATAAAATATTGTTTATAATAAAATATCATTACTATAAATTTTCAGAATAATTCATTTACATTGACATCAAGGACAAGAATATTGAAAAGTAATTAGAATATAGAAAAATAAAAAACCATAATATGATATGTTGATATATAAAATTAATGGGTACATATAATCAAACCAATAAATTAATTTTATAGTTTTTAAAATCATTATTTTATTTTTATAAGGCATACACAGATAATATGTCGGTGTTTGTAACTCCAAGAGTTTTTATAAAAATAATAATTAATTAAACATATTGATATGTTTCATTAAAATAATATATATATATATTACATAAATTCAATATTTTTATCATTCATTTCACACAATGCCATGGAAATCTTGTGTTATACGCAACACCGACTAGGCATGCATCAAATGCAACACTGAGTTTATATAGAAGATCAATGAATTATTATAATTATTTAAAAAATATAATTATAATGTAAACATTATAAGTAGTAATAATTATTTTAATAACTACTTTATAAAAGTTATTTTTAATTGTATCATATAAAAAATCATATTTTTAATGAAAAATATAATTTTTAGTAAAGTATTTATTTTTTTAAAAATGCACTTTTCAAAAATGAACTGCTTTGTATGTCAGTATATAAAAAGTAATAAAATAAATTTTACACACTAATACATGTTTTATTTCTTAATATAAATTTAGTTTTTGAAATCAGAATGCATAAATTATCTTAGGGGGACGTTTTGGTATTTTTTTGAGAAACATCATAATTGGGGGAATAGTGAAAAATATAGAATTTTAGTTCAAAAGAGATTTTTCTTCGAATTTCTTAATATAAATAAATTATGTTTTGTGTTTTATTAAAGTTATAATATAGAATTTATAAATCCATAAATACAATTTATTTCATTGGGATAATTTTTATGTGGATTTAGATAAAAAAATATTATTGAATGTTTGATCTTTCCCAATTTAAAATCATGCTTTCTTAGCACATCTCTGAGATTAAGATTCAACATAATTTTTTTTCATATGTAAATGTAATTTATAAAATTTACATAAATTTTTTAATTCTCTATAATATATATTATACTAGTGTCATCTTAAATTTTGACCAAAAATATTTGTGAATGTGATTAAAATTAATTATAATGATTAAGGTAAAATTATTCTTAACAAGGGTCTAAAACATAAAATTATGTTCCAAATTGACCCATTAAATTTCCCAAAACCAACTTTATAGGCATATTTCTCTGATAAAAACATAATTATTTTTTAGGTTTTTTTTTGAATTTTGTAGGTAAAGGCATGGGTACACCTAACTTGTTTTCAAACATTAGAAGTGTGCCTTTTCTCTTCCCAATAAATGGCCACCACATATTATCATTATTAAAACCTCCCAAGACACTTGGGATAGGAATATATATTCCCAATTAACTTCATAAAATTCCTAACATCAGATTTTAAGCCCCCTATTTGGAAAAAATTTATCCAAGGAATCCCTTTTTGTGTAAAGAAATATAAGCTACTGAAAGAAGAGGTAGTATCCTTCCACGGGCTGCTTTTATTTATTTTATTTTTTCCACCAAAACAATTATTATTATTCCAAACTCCTAAAATAACACCAATAAACTAAATTTAATTATATGTTTTTATTCTAATGGTTCTACCTACACATATACACACATTCATCTAATGGGTAACAAATACCCCATTCTTGGGTACGAGAAACTATCGGCTCACAAAATGATGTTGTTTGTTTTACCTTTACCACCTTTTATGGTTGGTAATTATGATTTAATAACTATTTTTATATTATATATATGATATTAATGAAATATTGATACTTAATTATTTATTATATAAATCCTACCTTCAAGATTTCCATTTTGTGTAAAAACGATAATTTTATTTGGGGAAGTGTGGACTATCTCTTCCTCAAAGAGATGTAATTCCTTCAAAAAGTACAAGAAAGATATTAAGGATGGATATGGTGAGATTATATGATATATAATAAATTATTATACTACTTTAATGGTATTATATATATATCCCTTACTTTATTTCTTTAAATATTACAATGAAAAATAGAAACAACGTTCACGCGTACGTAGGACCTATTGTCTCCATAAATGGTGAATTTTATTTCATATTTATATAATATATATATAATTATAATTTAATATATAATAAATAAAATTTATATTTAAATGTTGTTTTATGTTTTTGAAATCATTTTATAAGTATGTTGACACAAAATATAACAAATTAAGAAAAATGTGAAACACAAAGCGGATATTACCTGAAGCGAAACATTAACATGGTATTGTTAATAAGTGGGTAATATGAATTCATAATTAAATAGTATTTGGTATTATAAATAATAATATGTTTCTTTTAAATATTTATAATAAAATTATAATTTTTATAATGGACTTTTGTAATATGAGTACAAAGAAATTCGTTACATAATGTATGTGAATTTCATCCCACTTTTTATATTCATGAGATTAATGCCTTATTCTCCACTCATTTCATTCATATAGTGTGTATAACATAAAAATATTTTATATGATATTAATATAATTTAATTTATGGTTATTTACATATTAATTTTTTAATCCTTCATTCATGGGGTTTCCATTTCAATAGTTACTAAATTAGTAAAGTAATTTTTTCTCAATTTGCAATCATGGATAAACCTGTCAAGTTTTACACCTACATTTTTCATGAGTTGTATGTAATTAGTTTGAAATATTACGATCAATATCTCAATAACTCCCAGGATTTTAATTAAACATTTTTTAGTCATGTTATAACCATGTAATGATACCAATTTCTGTCTCTTTGGTGTATAAGATGACAAATAATTTTTTTTAAGAAAGTCCAACTTTACCAATATCTTCAGTAAAAAAATGTGTGCTTTTCAAAAACAAGTATTCTAAAAAGATTTTCAAAATGTTTTAAATAAATATTTATATGTTATCAAATTATTTTCAAAATTATTTTTTTTATCAAAACTTGTTTATGATTTCTCTATATGTTGTCAAATTATTTTCGAAACAAAATGTTTTCAAAATGTTTTTTATCTTTCATTTAATGTTTTCAATGCATTTTCAATGAAATGGTATTCAAAAGGTTTTCTAGAATTTAATATATGTTATAAAAAAATTTCAAAGAAAATATTTTCCAAAATTTTGTTCATGATTATTTTATAATTTTAAATGAAAAAATGTTTTCAAAATATTTTCAAGCTACTTTTATAAGTTTTCAATATAAAAGGTTTTCAAATTATTTCCACGCTTATTTTATATGTTCTCAAGGAAAAATGTTTTCAAAATGGTTTCATTATTTAGTTAAAAACACTCTATTTATTTTATATGAAAATGGGTTTTAAATGGTTTTATCTATTATAGAGTATTTTTATAATGTGAAAGGATATTTTCACCAAAAAAAATTTAAAATATATTTCAAAACGATTTTCCATCTAAGAAGAAATTCATTGATGTTACTTATAACCTTATGAGATATGATCCCAAGGTTTCATTCCTATTATTTATTGAGTGGTTTATGTATTTATAAAATTAATCTTATGACTCATATTTCTCTTTCATGAGTTATATGTTTATGAAATATCTTTCCATTTCATAGGATAGATGTTAATGAAATCTATTCCTATATCATAGGTTATATGTTTATGAAAAGCATTTCTATTTCAGAAGTTATATTTTAATAAAATCTATTTCCCTTTTATAGGTAATATGTTTTTAAAATCCATTTTCCAATCACGGGTTATATTCTTACGATGTCATCTTCTTTTCAGTGGTTATTCTTTGATGAAATGATTTTGAAAACAATATCTTTTACATGGGTTATAATATAATTATTTTTTTATGAAACCCATTTAAATTATTGGGATGTCACATCCTATCCCCCAGGGCCTATTCGGTGACTACCTAAAGACCATCTCTCGAAGCCATGGTCTCGCGACTTGCACTAAAAGCGTCAACCTAAAAGTGAGAAAAATTGTCCTAAATACATGTATGCACACACATTCCCAACCATGTCCCAAGTCATAAAAGGAAAACAACATACCACTGAAACAAGATTAGTTCAAGTATAACTGAAAGTATGTGGGCCATAACACAAACCCAACAAGAACTGAAAACAGCAAGTACAAAAAGGTAACTTTGATGGACATCTGCAGAAAATCCCACCTGACCAAGAGAGTAGTTAAGATACTGAAATTTGAAGTTTTATGTCATGTTCGACCAGTCCTATTAGTCCCCGCCTGGTCATATGACACCAAGTCTACCATTTTGGTGACTTTTTGTACCGTCTCCCTGATCACCCATGTCATAAGGTCAGTCATCTTCATTAGAAAAAAAATGTGTGGGTGAAGCAGGTGTATGGGTGAGTAACATAGTACTCAGTAGGGACCCCCAAAAAAAGAAAGAACTCACATCAATTCCCCAATGTAAATCCTGAAGCACAATATATCTCACACCAGGGATATTCTAGGGTTGTAACAATATAATCATTAGTCACATTGTCAAAAACCTCAACTACTGGATAACTCCTCCTCGATCGAGTACAATTGGATTTCCAAGTCACACAGAGGTTCTTCCCACTATCCTTAGGCTTTTTAATTACTCTTTATCATCATGTATTGTGGTCCTACAAAGTCTCACAAAGTTTCTAACCACTAATCATGGCCTATTAAGGTACTCCTACTCATCACGTTCTGTGGTCCAGAAAAGTCACATAGAGCGGCTTCCCACTGTGGGTCTGCAAAGTCACATAGTGATGCTTCCCAATGGGCAAAAAGTCAGCAGTCGTCGGGATTCAGGCAGTCAGAGGGTTCTTTATGTAGTACGCATTGTAGAACCACTCCTCAAGCCATTAATCGCATGTCAACTTCCACAAAAGCTTCCATAAAGTGTGTGAAAAGATCCTCCTCATCAATAGGGTTACAACACCACACACATATTGTTAATCGGATACACGGTTTTCAAGATTAAGTTGTTTTAGTAACCAAGGGACTTATTATGATGGGAACTGGTCAGACCTGGTAGGACCGAACTGGGGTCCCATATACCGTGGTTCAATAATATGGACTTGACCTAACATGGTGTGGGTCGAGGTTTGTCTGGTCCGGCCTGGCCAATGAGCCAGACCCAATATGCCTCGTTGGACCCAACCCAGTTGGCATAGATTCCTGCCCGTCGGGTCGCTCGGTGACCTGGTCTAGTCTGGCCTTTCCTGATGGGGGGTGCGGCCCAATGGGTGTGTGTGACCTGTTGGTCCGAAGACTGACTGCATTAGAGGTCGGTGAGGTGTGCTTGGGATGTGGCAGACTGTTGTGTCCCTCCCAATCCAAGAATGACCCACAAAGAGTGGGCCTCTCTTTCACGCACCTGTGGCCGATGACGACCAGCCGCCCTCCTTATCACTAATGGACCCAGCCCATAGGTTGACCCCAGTAAATGCAGTGCCTTAATGGCGCCGTAGGTCTCCTGCACTTGGCTCTGTCGGCTGCAAACTTCGCCACACTGGTGCACTGCTAGGGTGCACCGCACCACCCGGACGTTGACACTACCGGTGAAATTATCCTAATTTCTTCACTCGATTAGAGTGTGACGTTGTTTCTACCCCGTGTTGTCACTGCTGGCACAAATTCACTAGTAGAAACATTGGCGGGCCATTGGTCATGCTCTGGTGGTCCGTCCCTTGCCCGCTTGCGCCAACTATCTCCGAGCAAGGATGCCTTTACTGTGAAGCCTTCATACCGGCCCTATCATCGCTTTAGACAAAACTTTCACCCTGGGCACACAAAGGGAGGGGTCTGGGCCTTTTTTCATGTTGGACCTCTGCCTCCGCATTAGATGTCTTAAATATGTGGGATGTTTGGGGAGTCTCCATCCAATCATTACATGGAAGGATTTTGAACCCTGAATATAAAAACTCACGAATGAAACACCCTTCTGCATAAAAAGCATGATTCACTGTCCAACCTATTCACGGGATGACCTATGTTTCTCATTTCTAGAAATGGATGGGAAATAACAAAAAATCAATATCCAATACCTCTATGAAGTCTATTGTCTCATGTTCGTCCTCGAGGGGTTAATATATCGGTGTCGCTTCTCAGCTCCGATAATCAAAATGAGTGACGAAGAAGATGAAGTTCTGTAGGTATTATTTGTTCTTCTCTATGGTGGATGTCTATCAAAGGTTCTCCAGGGGATCCTCCAAATATTAATCCATATTTCACAGTGCATCAAATTATAAATTATATCACATCGCATCATTCCCATAATGATGCGGAGAGGCTTCGTTACATTGAAACAACATCACTATTACTCATCGTTAAATAGTTTTCATACTGTGAGTTCAATGAGCCATTAATGACCCTAATTGATGCGCATAATCGATTACCAATATCTTCTATATAGTTTCTCCATCCACCACTCCAAAGAGAGAAATAAAGTAAAATAATTCATGTAAATTTTTTTATTATTTTTATCAGAATGTCTTAAAAAATAGATTTTCTGTTCGGCCCTTACCTGATGAAGTTAAGCCATTTCTAGGTGAATCCCAGCATTGTGAATTTAACAGTTCCCTTGTATTTTTGATTTTATTGATATTTCAATATATATAAAAACCCACTCGCACGTATACTGAACATACCTTAAAAATGTTCAAAATTCCGTTTCAGGCACTCTGGACTGTGGAATCACGTGGCGCCAAATTTTGTGGTCACAAAAAAATTATATATAAATAAAAAAATTACATAGATATTTCGAGATGTTACATTATCCTCAACTTATATATTTATATCCTTGAAATCCCACAAAACAAGTAAGCAATATGATGGGGGTACTGAGCATTAATCTGAGCCTCCCAAACACATGTGCGCTTCTGGAAATTATAGTGCTTCCATCAGACGTGCACTAGAGGAATCGATCACCCTTGTAGGACCCGCTCCTATCAATCCTCTATCTCCACTAGAAACTCCACAAATTTCACTCCATCGTCGATGTCTAACTCACCCCAATTGATGACGTGCGATGGATCATGCACCTACGTCCTCAACTGTGACACATGGAAAACATCATGCAACAGGTGTATCTGTGGGCGAAGAGCTAGGAGGTATGACACCCCACCAACTCTATTTAGGATCTAAAAAGGTCCAATGAACCCCAGATAAAGCTTGCTACCCTAGCCTAATCTACTTAATCCTAGTCAGGGTGAGAACCGAAGGAACACATGATCTCCCTCCTCGAACTCCAAGGGTATTTGTCTCCTATCAGCAGAAGAATTCTTCTTCTTTTTTTCAGTTCTCATCCACTCCTGGATGATTTCCACATTTTTGTGGTAGCATGTACCAGCTCTAGTCCCGTGAGTGTCGACTCCCTTGGGTCTTTCCAACATATGGGTGATATGCAAGGTCTCTCATAAAAGGTCTCAAATGGTGCCATGATAATGGTGGATTGACAGTTGTTGTTGTATGAAAACACCACTAGTGGCAGGTGGTTCACCAACTATGAAAAACGTTTAGGAGGTAGGAACGAAGCATTTTCTCTATTCTCTATTTAGTCTTCTCCGTTTGACCATCCGTCTTTGATTGAAAAGCTGTGATCAAGCATAGATGCATCCAGAATGCTTCCTATAATCCCTTCCACAACTGAGATATAAAGCGGGTGTTGCAATATGATATGATCATAGAAGGTGCCCCGTGAAGCCGCACTATCTCCTGGACATATGGGCATCCCAAACTCTCTATCTATACCCTCTCACAGATGGTTAGGAAGTGAGATGGCATGATGAGTCGGTCATTGATAACCCAAATTAAGTCTTTACCTATAGACCTACGTGTTAAACCCATCGTGAAGTTCACCGAGATAACATCCCATTTACACAATGGTACCTCAAGTGGTTGAGTTATGCCTCCTAGAACCTAGTTCTCAGGCTTCACCTACTGAGAAATGAGGCATTGTGAAATGAACTAGGCCACTGGTTTCATCATCCCATGACACAGGTACTGAAGCTGGAGGTCCTAGTACATCTTTTAAACATCGGGATGTACTGCTAAGGGAGATTTATGAAACACCCTCCACAAATCCTCCCATAATGCCACTGGTACTATGGTCCACCCTCTAAAAGAATGATGTACTCCCCACCAATAGAAAATCCATTAGGATCCCATCCTGAGCATATCTGAGCATGTCTAGAATCACATGCAACATCCCCCAGTTGTTCGTCCCTCACTCGCTAAATGGGTGAGGGAGTAACAACCATCGACTGTAGGTAAACAACTTCACCATCATCTATGAGGGATATCTACATTGTAGATAAATTTCTGTTTCCTCACTCCCCAGCTGCAACCTGGTCCTCCAGCTGAGCTTGTCTACCACCACATTCCCCTTTCTAGGAGTGTATATTATGTCAAAATCATAGTCATATAAGAATTCTATCTATCATAGATGTCTCAAGTTCAGGTCCTTCTAAAAGAAGATATACCTGAGACTCTTGTGGTCTGACTAAACTGTGAGCCTTTCACCCATAAAGTAGTGCCACCACATCTTCAAGACAAAGACCACTGCTGCTAACTCCAAGTCATGGCTCGTGTAGTTCTGCTCATTTTGCCTCAACTATCGTGAGTTATAGGCGATCACTGCTTTTTCCTACATCAGGACATAATTGAGCCTGATCCCTGATGTGTTGTATTAAACTACATACCCAACTCCCTCCTCTGGTAGTCTTAATATGGGGGTCCATGTCAGTCTCCTACACTCCTGAAAACTCTACTAGAATTTCTATGACCACAGGAAGTGTTGTACCATTTTTGTCAAAGACGACAAGGGTGTTTCTACTATAGAGAAGTTGATCACAAACATCTGATAGTAACTAACAATCCCAAAGAATCTCCTCACCTAAGTCATGCACTTCGGTAGATCCCAAGCAAGGACTACCTCCATCTTCAATGGATCTACTGCAACTCCCGCCTCTAAGATGACCTGTCCTAGAAATTTGACCTCTTGTATCAAGAACTAACACTTAGAGAGATTACCATAAATCCGGTGATCTTGTAGTGCATCCCGGACTATTCTTAAGAGTATAGCGTGCTTCTCCTCTGTCGCTGAATAGACAAAGATGAAATTGATGAAGACAATGATGATCCGTTCATGGTAATGATGGATGATCCTATTCATGAGGCCCATGAAAACTGCTGGGGCGTTTTTCACACCGAAAGGCATCACCAAGAACTCATACCGGCGATGAAAACACCTGATGGTAATTTTTAGTACATCCTTGTCCCATACCTAAAGCTGGTGATAGATTTATCTAAGGTATATCATGGAGAACCACACTGCTCCCTTCAGCTTGTCTAAGAGGTCATCAATTTATGGCGGTGGGTACTTGTTCTTCACAGTCGCCTGGTCAAGGTGCTGGAAGACCAAACAGAACCTCATACTCCCATCAAACTTCTTGTAAAAAGCAATTATGGTGCCCATGGTGAAACATTGGGTCTTACGAACCCCTTATCCAGCCAGTCCTCCAGTTGTACCCTCATCTCTCAAATCCCTATCGGTGACATTCGATATACCAGAGTGGATATCAGTGAATTCCTTGGGTACATGTTGATAAATATGTCTACCTAGCAATGAGGATGTATACATGGAACCCCATCAGGAAAAACATCCCCATACTCATCCACAACTGCACAAAAAACTGGACTCCTCTCCCCCATTGCACTAAGGGTAAGGCTATCCAACTGGTGAGTAATCGGATGCACCCTCCTTCGAGAGAATCCTTCTTGTGATGAAAGGGTTTCCTTTTCTCTGGTGAAGGAAAACCTGGTCCCATATATGTGGAAACACCACACCATACCTACAAAATAGTTTATCTAAGAATTAACTATGGATAACTAGTCCATATCTATGATGACATAGTAAGAAATCAATGCTTCTAATAAGAGATCACAGTCGAAGCTCTCACCTCCTAGAGTAAGCTAAAACTGTCAGCTTCAATGTGTAATTGTCAAATCCCCTCCTATAGGAGTCACTACCTATAATGATCGAGCCAATAGCTCCACCAGAAACTCTGAGCTCCGTACAAGAGTCATGCAAAGGAAAGAGGGACTAGAACCTGTGTTTATAAGTATTGTAGCTATGGTAGAGAAGACACATATCATACTTTAGATCATCTATGGAGTGTTGTGGTTTTAAGCCTCTGTTTCCTGAAGCTGAGGTCTCCCATGTCTACCTTCTCCCTAAGGTTGGGGAGAACCACATGGGGTGGTGGCAGTAACACCTCAGACCGTCCCCCACTGCCTGCTGCTCGGCCTGATCCCCTGCCACATCTGCCATCCTATAGACCATCTCACTCTAACCGCTATCGTTGCCTCACTAGATCCTTGACCATCTACTGGTCATCTGTACAGCGGGTCAGACAGTCATGTGTCATATGTCCCTTCCCGCCACACGAGTTGCAAAGCATGGCCCCCGTCTGAATCCCTTTGGCCTGGGAGCCTCGCACTGCCGACCCTGAGTCCTAGGATCGGTCTTTGAAATACCTTTCTGGCATGGGCTCTCACATCTGTTTTTTTCTTCCTACTAAATACATTGCTTCCTAGGGTATGCCGGTAGCTCTAGCTGTAGGAGCCTTCTCTGCCAAGAAGCTATCCAATAGAAGGGCTCGCTCTAGCACCCTGTCCTGGGTAGGGAAGTTGAGAGACACCACTGAAGCCATGATCACCCACCTAAGTCCCTGCTCAAGGGCTAGAGCCCTGAAGAATGGGTCTCACATCATATCTTTAAGGTAACTATAATTCATCATGATCTTTTTCAAGTACTAATACACCTTCATGATGTCCAAATATAAGTGAAACAACTCCGGGATGCGCATAAAGTGCAAGGTCACGGGGAAAAATCATCCCCAATAATCCATTCAAAGTCAACCCAAGTGAGGGTCACCTCATCATGAATCTGGATGGTCAAACTCCCCCATCTCCCTATTGAGCTTTGAAAAAGGCTCCTTGCCAAGATAGCCATCTGGTAAGGTGGTGTTCTCACTAAACAGAAGAACCATGTCACATCCTCTAGCTAGTCCTCACTAACCTGAGGATCCATATCTCCCTTGAACCTTGGAGGTCAAAGTCTCTGAAACTCATGTAAGGCACTGAGCCTATGAACATCCACTTCTAGAACCACTGACAGTATATGCTGATTATCGGGTGGTGGTTGCACTGGTGCACCACCCAGTGGGGCCATCTCAAGCTCTGGCCCCTGAACAGATGCCTTATCTCTAGGAATTCTATCCTCACAACCTCATATCGGGATCCTGGATGGTCATCCACATGGAGGAATACTGAGTTAGATCAAGATATACCATAGTAAGAAGATTATACCTAGTGAGAAGACTCCTATTCAGATAATGGAGACACTTATGAAACTAGTGTTTTCATGTATTAAGCTGGAAACAGAATTCATGGTTCGAGTGTATGGATATGTCGGCTGTTGCACCAATATTGGAATCCCTGAATATAAAGATATGACTTGAATCACCTAAGATTATTTCCCAAAAAAACACAGACTCCTAGTCTTTAAGTAGGAACAAACCACCCTTTGATATCACTTTGTCACGACCCGTCCCCCATTTCCTGTGTCGTGATTTCCCCAAGCCTGCCTCATGAAGCCCAGGGGATACAGACCAGTGCTAAAGGCATCAACATGCATGATGGGGGAATTATCCTGGATACCTATACAAACACACACACCCAACCAAGTCCCAATTCACCAAAGGGAAACAACATACCACTGAAACAAGCTGACTGAAGGTAAAAATGAATGTATGTGGGTCATAATTTAAAGCCAACTAAAACAGAAAGAAAAAATTACAAAAAAGGATACTCTGATGGCCATCTGCAGAAAACCCCTCTTGATCAGGAGAGTAGTGAAGCTACTGGAAGCTGAAGTAGTACGTCAAGTCTGCTTGGTCCTGCTGGTCCCTACCTCGTCAAAGGCCACCACTTCCACTGTCGTAGTGTCCGTTAGTCCACTCTACCTGAGCAACCCTATCATAACGCCGGTCATCTCCACCAGACATAACATCTATGGGTGAAGCCCATTCAGGGGTGAGTAACAAAATACTCAGTAGGGACCCTAAAACATAAAGGAAATAACACACTTCAATTTACCAATCTAAAGCATGAAACAAAAATAGATCACATTATTTATATTCTATGGTAGTAACAGTAGCATCGTCAGTCACATCGTCGAACACCTCGACTAGTAGAGAACTCATCCTCCATCGTGTACAGTGGTCTTTCCATGTCACACAGAGGTAGATCCCACTAACCTTAGTTTTCTTAGGGTTCCACCCCATCGCGTACTCTGGGCCTGCAAAGTCACACAGAGGTGCTTTCCACGAATTATGTCCTACTTAAGTACTCCTACTCATCGTGTACCATGGGCTTGCAATGTCACACAGAGGTTCTTTCCACCATGGGCCTGAAATTTCACATAGTGGTTCTTCCCACTAGGTGAAATGTCAACATTCGTGAGGGATCAACCAGTCGAAGGGTTCTATACATAGTGCGCTTTCAATAACCGCTCCTCAATATCCTCATTTATCTCAACATCAAATAAATTATCCATAGTTCATGCCAAAACATCTACCTTGTTGAGAGGGTCTCAATGCTATAAACGAATCATCAATTGGATGCATGATTTGCATGATATATGAGTAGTAGTAACATGGGGTCAGGTTGCGGCAGGATCCATTTTGACCAAGTCAGACCGAGCCGACCAATCCGGCCCACGGGTCTCATATACCCTAGTTCATTAAGACGAACTTGACCCTACCTGGAATGGGTTAATGTCATTCTTTTCCGACATGTCCAGTGGGGCAGGCCCAATAGGCCTCGCTGGATCTGGCACAGTTGGCAGAGGGTCCCGCCCACCGGGTCGCCCGGTGACCCAGTCTAGTCTGGCCCGGCCTAAAGGGGCACGATTCCGGTCCACTGGCGTTGGTCCGACCTCCAGTAAGGGTCTAGCCCCCTGTTCAGAAGGATTGGGATGGCCTGATGGGGGCATGGCCCTCTTGTGGGAATGACCAATCAGGGGGCGCAACCTGGTGGTCCAATGACAGACCGCATTAGCAGTTGGTGGGGTGCGACTTAGATGGGGCAGACTACTGCGTCCATTCGTATCTGAGCACGGCCAGCAATGATCAGGTCGCTCATTCAAGTGTTCATGGTTGGTGACGACTTTCCACCTCCCTGTAACTAGGGGACCTAGTCTATAGGTTGACCCCGGTCAACACTGTGCCATGCTAGTGTCACGGGTCTCCATCGCTACAACCCAGTCGGCTGCGGCTTTAGCCACACCGACATACTACTCCACCTTGCCACTAAAACAGCCTGCGGCCTTCTCCTCTGTCTGGAACATGGTTCGTGCATATAACTGCCTCCATCTCCATGTGATATTGCTACCGAAACTAGTGCGCTAGTAGACTCTTCATCAGGCCACTAGTCACACTCTGGTGGTCCGTCCCTTACACCTCTTGTGTGAATTTTATTTAGGTGAGGATTCCTTTACAGTGAATCCTTAAAAATAGAATTATCATTGATTTAGACAAAACATTCACCATGAGTGCACAAACAGAGGGGCCCAGGAAATTATTCATGTCGAACCTCACCCTCTATGTTTGAAGGATCAAAAATGGGAGATGATTGTGGATTGTCTATTCCATCATTTCATTCCATGATTTTGAAACCCGAATATAAAACCACGAGAATGACACACCATTCCTCATGAACACACGAATCACGGGTCATAATTTTCATGGTTGACATGTGTGTTTCATTTCCAGAAATGGACAGGAAAGAAAAAACATCAAAAAACCCTACCTCTTTGAAGTTTGTCTTCACACATTTTTCCTCAAGGGTTTATGACGTCAAAATCAATTCTCATCTTCGATCTTCAAAAGGCATGATAGAGAAGATGAAGTTCATCCAACATTATTCATTATTTGCTGGGGTGGAAGTCCTTTAGATGTTATCATGAGAATCCTCCAAATTTTAATCCATATTTCCCAGCACATCAAATTATAAATAGAACCACATATCATTGCTTCCATAAAGATGTGGAGTCGCGTCGTTACATTGAAATAAGGTCATTGTTACTCGTGTTTAATGTGTCGTTACAATACCAGTTTAACAAGCCTTTAATGAGAATCATTGATGTGAATCATCACCATCCTATTGTTTCCCCATTGTGTCTCCATCCACCGCACCAAAGGGAGAAAGAAAATTAAATAATTCATTAAAATTATTTTATTATTTTTCTCAAAATGTCCGAAAAAATAATTTTTCCGCTCTCCCCTTACCAAACAGAGTTAAGTCATTTCTAGGTGAATCTCAGCATTCTGAATTCAACAGTGCCATTCAATTTTCAATCTGAGCGACTATTAAAAAGATACAAAAACCCACTCACATGTTTACTAAAAGTATCTTAAAAATGTTCAAAATTATTTTCCAGGATCTCCGAACATCAGAATAATTTGTCGTCAAATTTCACGGTCATGAATAATTCCATATAAATAAAAACAATTACATGGAAATTACGATATGTTACATGGGATATGATATAAATATTTATGATCTTGTGGAACATGTATGTATTATTTCATTATGAGATTACTTGGACCTATATCTCCCTATAATGTTTTGGGTAATGATTAATATCTCACAAGATAGACTAAGATGGTCTTGGTAGTTAGCCTTAACTACTATGATGGAAATGGGAGTGAACCATTATTACCAAGATGGTATGATGAGTGAACTCATACTACTAATATGGTCATGGGAGTGAACCATGTCTACAAATATGGTATGAGGATTGAAAACATACTGCAAATATCTCCTTGGTAGTGATTCCTTGACTAAAATGAAATCATTTTACATGATTTGTGTTTTCCACAATTCCATTTATCATTCACATGTTATGATTTAATGAGTCATTTTCTATACATTATAATGATTATTTCAATATGAATGACTAATATTTATTCCATGATTCATGATTATAATCCTTAATATACAATGTATGATATTCTAACGTTATGATAACATTCTCCAACCCTTATTCTCATATTTATACTTACATATCTTTCTTATTTACCCTTATATAGAATATGAGCTCACCCCTTTTTATGCTTCATTCTCAAATTTATGAAGATATAATCTGGGAATAATATTTATAGGAGGGTTCATAGTCTTGGAGAACCTAGTGGGAGATAATGTAGATCACTCATGTACCAACATTTATGTTTCCATGTTTCCAAAGGAACTAAACTGACATGGTCTTTGGGCATCTATTTTGGTAATGTATTAAATATTATGAAAAGGTGATCTAATTTTAATTTATGAAAATATTTTGGAATTAAATTTGGTATGAGAGAAAATGTTTAGATAATATTTGGAAACTTGGATGAGGAAACCTTAGTGATAACCCTAAGTACATGTCCAACGATATGTCTAAGGATAAGGAAATGTATAGAAAGATTTAATATAATTTTTTGTAAACAATAGAGTGAGTTTTAGACTAGAAATAAATCCTTATACCTATAATAAAATTGGATGTGGTTATGGAAAATTATTTCCCAAGGATAAAAACTCTAATATGGTGTGTTAGGACTGAATCAGTGTGACTTGGTACATGATAATTGGCCTTGCTACACCACTGGTTTGCCACTCCCAGAGCAAATGCTTTTAAAATTAAAAGACTCTTCACAAACAATCATAAAGGATTTTAAAAAAAATATGGCTAGGAATAACCTAGTATAAACCTATTAATTCAAATATTAAAGATGTAGGTGCCCTTATTTGGACATATTATATGTAATTTTAGTGGGATGTGTGTTTTTCTATTATGATAGGTCTTTATCAACCTATTATTTCTATTTTTACGAAATAAAGGGAACTAGAAGTAAATTTTATATCATTGAATGTCTAATATGTTGAATGTGTGTGCATGATTAAAATTAATTCACTAATTAAAAATATCCTAAAGATAATCAGGATGTTCCAGGATTATTTCTTATATAATTCCGAAAATAAGGATATCATAAATGGAATATGAAATTCGTTGAATTTTTTCATTTATTTTTCATATAAAATGAATGAATAATGATTAGACTATGCTTGAGGAACCTCAACACATTATTAATACATAATATTATTCCCAATTGATATTAAGGAATAGGTTGATGATTCTAGAGAAATGGTTTATGAATAAAGTGGGATGAATGAAGTATTTTTGTTTTGAAAATAAAGGATTATGTTATAGGAATAACAAAATAAATAAATATTTTTTGTATGACTTTTAATTAGGTATTTTATAGGATATCTTGAATGATACTAGTGAGGTAGAAATGTAATTTCATTCAAAGGTGATATTTTTATTAAGGGTGTATAACCCTTAATTTATTCTTGAGGTTGATATAATTATGTAAGGGTAAAGATATATCATATTAGAATAAGTAAATTCGATGTTATTTATTATGATTTTTTTAAAAAGTAGTCTATTTTATCATGGATGAAGTTGGAAACTTTTTAATATTTATTTAAAATATCCTATAAAATTTTTAATAAGGAAGCATGAATGGGTTACTAAATTATTTGTGTTAATTATTTTTACTCACAAGTTTCAAGAGAATATATGATGAGGATATTCACATGTTTGGAATGGAAAGGGTGATAGTTACCTCGTGATATATGGAAGATCAATGTTTAGCTAATTTCAAGAACTTTATAAATATTTTTTGTTTTCATCGTTAAAAATGGTTATATAGTTAACCATTTATGGAATGATTAATGTAAAAAATGGATGAAATATTTATGTATTGAGGTTGTATTGAAAACCATAGCTAAATGAATATTTAATGACTAATATAATTTCAAGAATGTCCATCAAATTAATTTTTAAAATTATATAAACATGTTTTGGAAAAAGAAAATCTATATGATGGTTGAAAACCTATCAAATCTACCAAGGCCTTGGTTTTTGAACCGCTGACTGAAGGGAGATAACGGTTTCATGCTTACCATAGGCCTATGTGATGTCCTATTTAATTTTTAATTATTTTATTAGTTAAATAATTTAATGAATAAATATTAATAATGAACTACAAGTTTAATGTTTTATGTTTAGAGAGAACTATATTAACCATATTTATTTCAAAGAATATTTAGAGACAAATTATTATTATTTTCATTATTTTTTGGGCATTATGATCTGTTAAAAGTTTATATTAGTGCTTCAGGAATCCAATTTAATTTATGGATATCCAATTCTTCATGTAATGGATGAATTTTGAATTGATTGAAGAGGAACTAAAAAATGAAAAAATATATATAAATATATCATGATAATTTGTTTATCTATATTCTTTGTTAATAAATGAATTACCCATACATCAAAAAATAAGAAGAAAAATATTTTCCAAATACCAAAATTTTTTATGAGTCAATTTCCTTTTTAAATTATCACAGTTTTACTATGTTGAGGACATCATATTTTAAATGATAATTCAATTTTATTTTTTATGACCTCAATAACTCCCTAAAAATATTTACGCTTTTACTTCAAGCCCATGTTTTCAATTCCCACCTATGTTCTCCTTCATGGAATCCCATCATTGAGTCACTATGGGTAACTGTTATGGTTCTAACATTCCCTTTTTAAAGGAAGTTTTATAGTTCATTTTTAAGATGTGAGATTCTATTAATGGAATTTAAATGTATTAAAACATTGATAAACTAGAGAAATATTTAGAGAAATATTCATTTTATCTAGGTTTGAATGTAACACCCCGAGTTCTTATGAAATATTTTTTCAAAATTAATTAAATATTTTTCATATTGTTCATTTCCTGAAAAATAGTATATATCATATATTATATAAAGTCAATAATTTTTTCTATAATTTCATACAACTCCATGTTAATGTTACGCTATACGGAACACTGACTCTTCTTGAATTACATGCAATACTAATTATATACAAATCATCATATTATAATTATAAATACTTACATAAGATAACTATAACTTAGTTATTAGAAGTAGTAATATGAATAAATAATTTTAAAATATTATTTAAAATGGTTTCATATAAATATATCATATCGATAATGAAATATATAATTTTTTCTAATGTATTTCTCTATTTTAAAATACTATTTTCTCAAATAAACTAATTTTCATGTCCTTAAGTGAACAATAATAAAATTATATTTAGACACTCATAGAAGCTTATTTTGATAAAATATACTTCATTTTTAATTAATCATGATGAAATTATTTTAGGGTGAATTTTTGGGACTATTATGAGAAACTTCATTTCTCTATGAATAGTGAAAAATAAAGAATTTTAATTCAAAAATACTTTTTTGTCTAATTTATTTGTATAGATAAATTATATTTTATCTTTGTTTTAAATTAATATAAATAAATAATAAATATATTAATCCAATTTATATCATTTTAATAATTTTTATGTTGTATTTTGATTAAAAAATCCTAATAAAATTTTGAACACTCTCACATTAAAAACCTGCTTTCTCACCCCATCAACATGATTATCATAAAACATAATTTCTTCACTTTTTTCAATTGAAATTTTAAAAAAATATTAATATTTATTAATTATAATATTTATTTTCTAACAATATTGAATTATTTTTTTACCAAATAATTAATGCATGTTTTTCAAATTAATTAAAATAGTTTAGTTAAAATTCACATTAAGAAGGGACTAAACCTTAAACTTAAGTGTTTAAATGACCTAAACAAATTTCAAAAACCCATTTTCTGGATAAATATCCCTCATAAAACTCCATTATTATTATTATTTTATGTCTTTGGTTAGGTAAAATATTGGTTACACCTAACTTTTTTTTTTAAAAATTCCAAATGTTTTCTTTCCCTCTCCAATAAAATGTCACCGCCACTCCCAATTCATCAAACCACTAAAACTAAATAGTTTCTATCATTATCATCAAAATTAACTTAATTACATCCTTACCTTACAATTTTAATTCACCCTTCATGTTTAAACCCAACCAAGGAATCTCTTTTGTGTAATGAAAATGGAGTTACCCAAAGATGAGGTAATAACATTCCTCATGATCATTTATTTTATTTTCTTTCTACATTAAAAAAATTATTCATATTAAATAAACATATAATAAATCCATTATACAATATATAAGACCTTCATGGTGTTACGGGCTGCGAGAGTTGGCTCTCACTCTTTCTTCAATGGATTTTAGGGTTTTGGTTCGGCCATGGAGATTCGGTTCTTTCTCGGTTTCAATCGACTTTCTCATCCCGAGGGAGTGGCTTCGGCAGCTCCATCCTTGACGTCTGCTTGCGATCCTCAGCGATTGGATGAGGCATGAAAACCTACTGTTTTGGTGAAATCGATCTCTTCGGTCGGTGTTCATGCGGCTTTGAAGCCTCGCGCTGGATCTGCGGAAGCTTCCTAGCCATCTCATCCGATCTCGAAGACTGATGCGAGCCGAGGTGATTTGCGGTCTTCATCAAGTCGAGAGGTAGTTGATGTGGTTGTAGCCGCTGTTGATGCTTTTCCGATTCTGCCCCATGAAGAGTTGCTTCATGATTTGGTTTCATCCTGTGGTGATGTTATTCTTGGCTTTAATTCCTCTTATGATGCGATTAAAAAATCAAATGCAGGGTTAAAATTGGATGGAGCATGTTCATTTGTGCGGTTGAAGGACTCAGGTCCTAGTAAAATTCTTCGCAAGGGTTCATCATCTCACGTTGAAGCAAATTCTGCAGCTCTTGATGAGCGAATTTAAATTGGTAAAAAATCATTGATTGCACGAATTGTCCTTCCTAAAGGTGCGCAACCATGGAAGTTTTATGATTTGATCTGTAGAACCTCGCTTTTGTGGGGTTTCTCTAATTGGAAATGTTTTTCGCTTGGTCGAGGATTTTTCCGCTGCCTTTTTCCGTCTGATGATCTGATGCTTCGAGCATGGAGCATGGGAACCTTGTTTCTCAAACCTGGATGGCTTCATTTACATGAGTGTTACTTGGATTTTAATGTCTCATGTGCAAGAAATTCTTTTTCTCTGTTATGGATTCGTCTTTATGGACTCAATTGGGTCCTCTAGCACCCAAAAATTCTGTATGATATTGGCATGGTAATTGGGACTCCTATTCAGCTTAATAAAGAGACCAAGGATGTTCGGTTTGGTCATTATTCTAGGATTCTAGTGGAGGTTGATCTCAGTACCACTATGATTGACAAGGTAACCCTTTCCACTCCTTCTGAAAACATTCACATTGATGTTTAGTATGAAAAAAAACTATTTTCTACAATGAATGTATACCGTTGGACACTCATTGGAGTTATGTCAGAAGAATGTTTCTTATGGGGAATGTGGGGTGAGAGGACATTCAGCAGCTCTCTTTCGTAGGAAGTCAAAGGGGAAGGATTCGATGTTTCCATAATCTACTTCTCATGATGGTTATTCACTTAGCGAGCTTGTTCCAAACAATACTGGTAAAGGGTTGTCAATTGATGTTTTTCTGATGAAGGCCCATCAGGGCCCCTCTACGACTCCGTCTACTTTAGTAAAAGAGGTTACTTCATTTGTGGACCCTGATACCCTCCAGGTTGATGTCTCCAAGAAGAATGATGTGCAAAAACATTTTGATTGTCAGCAAGAAATCCAGAAGCTTTTCCATGTTTCTAAATTACCTGAAAAATGGTGGAACGTTTCTGAGGTTGAACAGCGGAATATGGGTACCCCGATTAGGGTCTCAGACAGTGGCGGTCACACCACTTACAGGGATACTGTTTTAAGTGTCAATAAAAAGGGTTCTTCCAGTGACGGTTTCACCTCTATTCCCATAAAGCGGAGACCATGCAAGGATTATTCTAATGTCCCTAGAAACGTGTCTACCAGATCGTCATCTAAGGTGTCAAGGAAGGTGGATAAAAATATTTTTCAAATCTTAAATCGGGATAAGTCTCAATCAGAGTGGGAGACATCTGGTGACTCTGGTTATGGAAATTATTTGTCGTATTATGATCTCTAGACCTGTTTTTGGTGGATGTGGGAATTTCTGTTTGTTTGATCCCATCTGCCGCTCTTATGTACTTTTTTCCTTCTTTTTAATAAATGGTCAGAATCTTTGCTTCTGGATGGACTTGTCTGGTATATAATGATAATTTTTCATTAAAAGGGTTGTAACATCACTTACATGAACTTCAATAGAATGTCTAATGAACTTACCGTTATTGTATACGGTGAACTATTGTCTCACAAAATGATGTTGTTCGTTTTACCTTTACCAACTCTCATGGTTGGGAATTATGATGGAAATTCTATTTTTATATTATATATATGATAGGTATGATTTATTTATACTTGTTTAGTTATTATATAAATCTAACCATCAGGCTTTCCTTTTTCTGTAAATACAATAATTATGGTTGGGGAAGTATAGACAACTACCTCCTCAAAGAGATGTGATTCATTAACACACTATATGAAACACAAGGATTCATTTAGTGAAATTATTGGTATATATAAAATAATAATCTAATATATTGATATTATATATATATATATATATTTAATTCATTTTATTTCTTTCAATATTACAATGAAAAATAGAAACAACATTTATATGAACGTATGTCCTACCATCTCCATTAATTGTGTATTCCATTTAATATTTATATATACTATATATTATTATATATAAATATATAATGAATATAAATTATATTTATATCACATATTACATTCTTGGAATCTTGTTATAAGTATGAGGACCAAATATAAAACAAATTAAGACACATGTGAAAACCATAACAAATATTTCCCAAAGAGAATCCTTAACATAGAATCATTAATAAGCAGGTAATATAAAGTAATAATCAATACATATATGTTATTATAAATAATAATAATTTTATTTAAAATATTTTTAAAAAAATTATATTTAATATATATTAGGTTCGATTGAGTATGAAGAGAGTCAATTCATGAAGAAAAGGAATTGCATCTCTCTTTTTATCATGGTGAGATTCATTCCTTATTCACCACTAATTTCTTTTAAATAGTATTTATAATTCATATGTATGTATTATATGGTTACTATACATAATTTTATGTGTATTTACATATCCTTTGGATTATCTTCATTTTATTGGGTTTCAATTTGAAAACATACAAAATTGATAAAAAGATTTTGTCTCAATTTTTATACATTGAAGAACATTCCAGGTTATGAATCAATATTTTCCAATGAGGTGTATATAATGACTTTTAGATGTTATAAAATGAATATAATTGTTTTAATTATTTCATTATATCCCCATAATGTAATTATTTCCATTGTTTTATCATTCTAAGTTACTAAATCTGAAACACTTTATTGCTAAAATATCACCATTTACCAATATTATTTATGATTTTCCTCTCATTGATGAAATATTATGATCCATCTCTCAAAAACCCTCATGATTTTTCTTAAAATATTTATTTTCAACAAATATCCATGTATTTTTAGATTTTTTCTATATTTGTTACATATGAATATAAATAACATTTTTTAATAATGTTTTGAATTTACCTATCTCTTCAGTCTGAAATTTTTTATATTTCCCAAACATATTTTCTAAAAAAAATTCTATATTTTCCTAGAATTATTTATCTATTTTCAATTTATTTTCAAAATAACTTGTTTTTAAAATGTTTTCAAACTTTCATTATAATTTTTCAATTTATTTTCAATAGAAATGTGTTTCAAACAATTTTCGAGATTTCATTATAATTTTTCAAAGTATTCTCAATGAAATGGTTTTCAAAATGATTTTAAGATTTATTTATATGCTTCCAAATTGTATTCGAAGAATAAGTTGATAAAAAATTCATGCTTATTTAATAATTGTTAAATGAAAAAAAATCAAAATGTTTATTAGAATCTTTTATATGTCTTCACGTAAAAAGGGATTCAAAATGTTTTCAAACATATTTTTATAAGTTTTGAAGGAATTTTTTTTTCAAAATATTTATATTTTCTTTATAAGTTATCATAGTATTTTCTATAAAAAAAATTCAAAATTATTTATGTTTTACAGATAATTCTTAAAACAAGAATGATTATTTTCCTCAAGAATTGTTTTTAAATGATATTTGAAAATTATTTTCTATCTAAGATGACAATCATTGATGTTACTCATGACCTTATGAGAAATGATCCAAATGTTAAATTAATATTCTTTATTCAGTGGTTTATTTTTTAATTGAATGATTCTTATGACACCTGTTTCTCTTTCTGGAGTTTTATGTTTCTAAAATTTGTTTCTATTTCATAGGTTATATGTTAATGGAATCCATTTATCTCAAACTAGATATATTATTATTGAATTTATTTCTCTTTCAAGGCTTATATGTTTATGAAATATTTCTCTCTTTCATAGTTCATACATGTGTGAAATCTATTTATCTTTCATGGGTTATATTTTAATGAAACCCACTTATTTTCATGAGTTATGATTTGATGAAACAATTATTAAGCATATCAGTTTTCAACTAGTAATGATTGAATAACTTGTTTATTATAATTATTTAAATTAATGGGTTATGATATAATTTTTTATTATCCTATGGAACATGTATTTATGATTTCAGTACGAGATAGGGGAATCTATATCTCTCTCAGATGAATTGTCTTGAGATTGGCTATGATGGTCTTCGGAGTAAACCTTTACTACTAAGATATCCATCAGATTAAACCATATATAACAAGATTGTATGGGGAGTTAACTAATACTACTAATATTTACATGGGTGTAGCACCCTCAATTTTTTGTGAAATATATTTTCTCAAATTAATTTAATCACTTTTTTGATATTTTTCATTGCACATGATAATAATTAATTTTTGTGTAATATGAAAGGAACAAGATATTCATTACTTGAATGATGAAACATGTTATAATCACATTATACAATACCCTAATATATGTTTTCACAACATGCATCAATGACTTGACTTATGCTACATGAAACACTCACATTACATGCATTACACACAACACTGAGTTCTATAAAGAATCATTTTAATATTATTATTATTTTAAAATGATAGTTATGACCAATATATTAAATTTATTGAAATTTATATTAATAAATACTTTTCAAATATTATTTATAACAGTTATAATGAAAAATATAATTCTTGGAAAAGTATTTCGATGTTTAAAAATACTATTTTCCCAAAAGAACTGTTTTTTATGTCCTTCTATGAAAAATAATAAAATTATTTATCGAAAATTTTAGAAGTTTAATTTTATAAGATAAATTTTGTTTTTAATATCATAATTTCTCATCTGGTCTATGATATTATAATTAAAAAACATTACACTTCTGTGAATAGAATTTTGAAAAAGGGATATACATGGTTTTAAACAGTATGATATCTATATTATAATAATATCAAGTTAATTTTAGGACAAATATATTTGTGAAAATGATTTAGAATAATTATAACGATTAAGTAAAAATTAAGATTAACAAGTTAATAATAATTAACCATAAGGGTAAATATTACCTATAATTATTTTCAAACCCCATTTTATAACCTTATTTCAGACATAAACCACCAATTAATGTGTTTTTTGGATTTTTACTAAATTTTTAATGTAAAAACGTCGATACAACTTACTTGTTTTAAAAAAATGGCAAGTGTGTCACCTCCATTCCCTATAAAATTCCACAAACTCTCCCAATTTTTCACACCTCTCAAACCACATAGGTTCAGCCAAGATATATGAAATACACTTTCTAAAAACCCACCCTTCTTATTTTAGGCCTTCTTTTTTGGTTAAAATGTAACCGAGGAATTCCTTTGGTGAAAACTGAATGGAGTTACTCATATAAAAGGTAATATCCTTCCTCAATCTTCTTTCCATTATTTTATTCTCCACCAATACAATTAATATCATTACACGATCATACAATAAAAATCTTAAATATTCTGATATTTATTTACTCTATAGTTTTTACCTGAAATTACACAAAAATTCATATAATGGGTAACTAACTTTTCATTCTTGTGTACCGTGAACTACAACCTCATGTAACGATGTTGTTTGTTTTACTTGTACCACCTCTCATGGCTGGGAATTATGATGGAAACACTTTTTATTATGATATATATTATACATATTATTTATTTAACCACGTTTATTTATTATATAAATCCTACCATAATGATATACATTTTTTATAAATCTTATAAAATCGTTTGGGGAAGTATGGACTATTTCCCAATCAAAGTGACGCGATTCATTCACACACTGCATGGAATATATTCACGATGGGTTTAGTGAAAATATATGATAAATATGGAATAATAATGGTTAAATAATGATATTATATATATATACATGTATCTCAGCAATTTCTCTCTTTAAATATTACAATTAAAAATGGAATCATCACACATGCGTACGTACGACCTATCGTGTCCATGAACAGTGTATTCCATTTTCATATTTCTATTTTATATAAATTATTATAAATAAATTTATATTGATTATAGATGATTTATAAATAGATATATCATGTTTTACATTAATTAATTCATTATATAAGAATTATGACGAACAAAATAACAAATTAAGACACATAAAAAAACAAAGAGAAGATTACCCGAAGAGAAATATTAACTTGGTATTTTTATTAAGAGGTTAATATAAAGTCATAATCAAAAAATATTTTCTATTAAATATAAAAATATTTTTCTGAAAGTTATGTATAATATTATTATAATTATAATACATGATCCATTTAATAGTGCAAAGAGATTCAACACATAAGGTAAAGGGATATCTCATGTCACTTTTTGATGTTCGTGAGATACATGTCATTTTTACACTCATTAATTTTTTTTGGTGAATATACTACCCATTAAATTATTATATGTAAATTATACATATATTTATGGTTATATACATATCCATTTTATTATTTATCTTTCATGGGGATTATGTTTCAATTGATACCAAATCAGTAAAGTAATTTGGTCTCAACATTCTATCACTGAGAAACATGCCATGTTATGCACCTATATTTCTCTATGAGGTGTATATACATCCATTGGCATGTTATAACAACAATATCAATCCTTTTATGATATTTTATGCTTCATATAATTTCATTATTACTATTTTTTATGATTCAATGTATCCAAATTGATGATGTTTTACAACCCGTTTAAAGATATTTCTTATGATTATGCTCTCATTGATGAAATATTATGATCCATCAATCCGGAACACTGAAGAGTTTCTCTAACCTTTGATTATTCATGTTATATAAAACTAATGGTATAATTTTTCTACACTTTTTTAGATTATATGATCAATAATGTATTTTTTTAAAGTATGAGTTTACCGCACTCTTCTATCAGAAATCGGTGATCCTTCAAAACCATGATTTCTAAACGTTTTTCCCAAAATATTATAAAATTATACTATAATCATTAAAAGATATTTTCAACCATTTTTATCATTTAAAACTAAAAAAATCACCGTGTAATATTCATTTCATGTTATATTTTAGGATCACCTCTATGTTTTTTATGGTGCAAGTGGAATGTTCGGCATGTATGGATTTGCCCGTAGTTGTGACCATCATTCCATTGAAGATTCATTTAGATGATTAATAAGAAAATTTTACAAAATGAAAATGTTATCCTAATATTATTGAAATTAATATATTTTAAAGTGGTTTTCAATTAAAAAGGTTTTCAAAAAAATTTTGTTTAAAAATTATTTTATATGGTTCTAAAAAACTCCTTTTTATGTTTTCAAAAGGTTGTTTTAAAATAATCCTATTAAAATAATTTCATAGATTATTCTATAAGGTTTAAATTTTTTTAATGAAAAATGTTTTTAAAATTTTTTTAATATTATTTATCATTTTTTCATGGAAAATGTTTTTTAAACTGATTTCATACATTCTTTATAGGTTTTCAAAGTATTTTATATGAAAATGGTTTTCAAATGGATTTAAATTTCAAAGATCTTATTCCAAAGAAGAAAGTATAGTTTCATAATGAAATTTTTTTAAATGATATTTAAAAATTAATTTACATATATGGTAAAATCCATTGATATTAATCATGTTTTTCATAGAAATTAACCATTTTTTTCATTAAAATTAATTCTTTATTGGTTTCTGTTTTGATTGAATGATTCTTATAACACTAGTTTCTCTTCCTAAAGTTATACACTTTTTAATCATAATTCTTTCCATAGATTATTACTTCATGAAATAATTAGTAAACATATCTATTTTCAATAGGTTATGATGAGATAACATTTTAATGATACCCATTACATTTCACGGGTTATGATGTGATGTTTTAAAAAAATATTTTTTTCATGGTTCATGATATGATGAATATTTTGTTATCTTGTGACTCATGTATATATATTTTTTATGTGATGGGTGAGACCTATATATCCCTGTAATTAATTGGGTAAAGATATATTTTTTATTATATCAAGAGGGTACATAGAAGGGAATCACCAGACAGAAACAAGGTTTCATATTGATCCCGAAACAATAGAGTAAACAAGAGGCATCCCAAGCCTGAAATAATAGGTTAAATGAGAGGATATCACATTTTTGAAATAAGAGGGTACATGAGAGGTAATCCCAATCATGAAATAAAAGGGTATATAGGACTTCATCCCAATACTGAAACAACTAGGTACATGGGAGGGTATTCCATGCCTAATGCAGGAACACAAGTTATTAGCCCAATCTGAACATGTTATGGAGGCCTTGGTTGGTAGCCTTGACATAAGATTTCTTGGTTTTTTATTCCATAATTATATTCTGTATTCCTATTTTCTTATTTCATTTATTATGTTCTTTACTTCCATATGATTCATAAATTATTAACTACTACTGTTTATGGAATGATTTATGATTATGAACTCTAACTTATAGGGTATCCCATCTAATGTTATGATCACATTATCATACACTTATGATCGTGATATGTTTACATATCTACTTTTATTACCATTAATTAATATATGGTGTCACTCTGCTATATGTTTAATTACTATGGATACATAGAAATATTTAGTTTATGATATATCTAAGTAGGTTGGTAGTTTTCAGAAACATGTGGGAGACAATTTAGCTCACTCAAGTACTAGTTTTTATGTTTCCATGTTTCTAAAGGAACTAAACTAATACAATCATTATTAGTATGTTTATGTATTGTTTTAAGTATTCTGAAAAAGTGATGTAATTTCCATGTAGGTTATGACATGGTTTTTATGGTTGGTATCACAGTGAAGTTTTAGTCTACCTTTGGAAATGAGGAAGATAAAAATTTATTGAGATCCATATCAATATTTTTAGGAATATATCTTGAGATGTCTCTAAGGATAAGATTTCTGATGAGGAAAATTATATGAAAATTTCTGATAATCATGCTAAAGTAAAGACAGAATGGTTTCCTAGAAATACAACTATATCTTTATATTATAAGTGATTTCAAATCAAAAAAATAACATACTTACGAATCAAAACATTGAAAAGTTTTGTTGGAGTTGACTCAGAATAACCATGTACACAACTATAAAACTTTTTATACATCATGTTTTGAAGTCCTAGTGAATGTTCATTTGGAATTCAAAAACTTATCATGAACCATAATTACTGATTAAAAAATTTCTATTAAGAACCTTTGATAAACCTAAGGAGTCATATGTTAATGATGTTATCATAATTTAGACATCTAATAATTGGTTTTTTCATGATTATGTGGTTCTCACTATGTCAAATATTTCATACTCTATGTTATATAGTTTATATCAACAGAGGGAACTTGAAAGAATAGGGGTAAGGATGAATGTGATATAATTTTTTGATGATATGTAAAATGATATTATCACAGGAGTGAAGGAAATTGTAATAATTAATAATCAGTTTTTAAATAACATGATTAAAAATGTGTACCAGAACAAACTATCAGACTCTCTAATGAAGAAAATGAGAGAGATAACTAGTATTTCAGTTAACTAAGGCCATCAAGGAAAAGAAATTATGTTTCTCACATGTCAATAATTTGGGCAAAAACACCCATGTCAATGTCTCATACGAATAATAAGATATTTTGATTGTGGACAAGAGGTTCACAAGTGAAGTAACTGAAAAGGTTAAATGAAAAGTTCAACTAATGAAATGTTTGGAAATGTTTTCCTCTTTATGGAATTATGAATTGATAACTTCACTAAAATAAAAAACTATGGGAATTATAAAAATAAATTCCATATACATATGTCTCGTGAAGGAAACCAAAAAGGTGTTACAAGTAAAAATTTGGCGACAAATGATGAAGATACCATGAATGAAAAATGATAGGGATGTGATGTTTAGATAGTATTGATGATAAGCATGATTAAACTGAGTTTGATAAATGTTAATACATGACTAGAATTTTATATTCTAAGAAATAGGTATCATGAAAACAGTTGATAAAACCATAATAATGATTTAATAAAAATGTTCTATGATTGAAGTGTGTATGTTAAAGAATAAAAATATTATATTATATGAATCAAGAAATATATAAGTATTTTCAGTAAAATACTTTAATTTAGGATTTGAAAGGATATTTTGAATTGTATTAGTGATTTTGAAATGTGATTTTGGAGAAAGTTAATATTTTTACTAAGGGAATATAATATTTAATTATTTCAAAATGTTTAGATAATGATGGCTGGATAATTTTATGTTGGATATGAATAACTAAATTGGATAGTATTGATTACTTAAAAACTGATAAAGAATTTGTTGAAAAAGTGTTTTATATTATCATGGATGAATTTTATAACTTCTTGTATTTAAATAATGTATCAACAAATATTTGTAATAAGAAAAATTTCAAGGTTTACAAAAAGATTTATTTCAATTTATATTATTAACATGTTTCAAGAGAATATATGATGAGGGTATTCACATTATTGGAATGTGGCAATGATGTAATGCATTATAATATATGGGGGACCAATATTAATCTGATATTGTGACTTTAATTATAATGAATTCTATTTTTATCTTTCGAAAGGATTATAATTAGCACCATTCTTGGAAAGTTTAAGTTAAAATTCGGATGATGTTTTTTAGATTATAGTATTATCTCCCCGCATGATGATTTAAGAATATTGGACAAAATTGTCTAATATCCTAATGTTAATGGTAAATAAAGAGAGATGTGATGATATATTATTGATCTCATGATCTCTTACTGCAATAGGAATGAAACATTTTCCTTTCTTTTTAGAGAAAGTGGTGAGGTGGAAATTAGTCAATATAGGACCACAGTGTGGGATTTTGCTAATTAAATGGAATAAAAACACATAATTATAACTTATCATGAAAATTATTCTACTCTAGTGAAATAATATTCATGCCAAAATCATTTTCCTAGTAACTAATTTCTGATGAATCAAATAGTCACATAGATCCTCATAGAATTATGGATTAGGGATAGTTAACTTTATATAGACCAAGTTCTCTATCACTCTCCTCCAACACATGATAGTTAAAATTCTTTTCCATTTACATGATTTCATGTCCCACCTATGTTATCCTATGTGGAAACCTCATTATGTGTTACTTTGGGTAACCATTATGTTTCAGACTTTTTTTAATGTATGTTTTAGTATGAGTTTTTATGATGTGAGTTTCTATGTAGGGGACATTCAAGTTTTACACCATTGATAACCCATATGAATTTCAAGGAATAAATTAATATTATGTGGGGTATAATGCAACACCCCTACTATTTGTGAAATATAAATATTAATAAAATTTAATCCCTAATTGATATTTTTCATTTCATGCAACACTAAATATTCATTGTGTTAAATAAAAGAACCGTGTTATTATTTAATTTCAAACTACACCATGTTAATACTTTTTTATATTATGCCCCAAGATATGTTTTCACATCACCGACGTGGCTTTCATTACATGAAACACTGACATGGCGTGTGCTAAACACCACACTGAGATTATACAAAACATAGTTTTGTTGTTATAATTAATCAAAAAATTTAATTCTAACCAAAACATTAAAATTAGTAATATTAGTAGTAATAACTATGTCTCAAATATTATTTATAATTGTGATAATGAAAAATATATCTTTTGGTAATGTCTTTAAAAGTCTAAAAATAACATTTATTTAAAAAACTCTTTTATGAAAAATATAAAATTAAATTTATAAATTGAGAAATTTAATTTTTGTAAGGTAAATATATATTTTTAATTAATAATGTCAAGATTATCTTAGGGTTTATTTTTGGTATTTTTCTAAGAATCTTTTTTTTCGGATGAATAATGATAAGTACTAAATTTTACTTCCTAATTCTCTTTTCATATAATTTATTTATATAGGTAAATTATATTATAAGTTGGTTTTAAAGTCATATTAGATCTATTATACATCAATAAATCCAATTTAGATCATTTTAATCTTTTTATATTGAATATATATATAAAAGAATAATGAACTTTTGGACACTCTCACTATAAAACTCTGGTTTCTCACAACGCCTACGAAATTATAATTAAATGTAATTTTCAATCTTCTCTGAATTGAATTTAGAAAAATGTAAATAATTTTTTTAATAAGTATGATATTTATTGTATAATAATATCAACATAAATTTTGACAAAAATGATTCACGAAAGTAATCATGATTATTTACAATGATTAAGATAAAATTAAGCAAAAATATGGAATAAACAATAAACTTAAGGGAAAATGATATATAAAATTTTTAAACAACTATTGGATGGACATAATTTGGAAATAAACCATCCATTTTTTTATGACTTATTATAGGTAAAATTTTTGGTACACATAACTTTGTTTCAAAAATTCCAACTATGTCCCCTTCCCTCCCTATAGATTTCACAAAAATCACCCCTTCTACACACCTCTGAAAACACCTATTTTATTCCAATTAATTCCCATTAATATTACAAAAATCCCTCCATTTCCCCTTGAAGCCAATATTTTTTAATAATGTTAACCAAGAAATCCCTTTGGTGCAATCCAAAATGAGTTACCCAAAGAAGAGTTAGCATCATTCTTCAAGCTCTGTTCCTTCATTTTATTTATACAAAACCTAAATTAACACTATTACATTATTATCTAATAATAAAAGTATACTTAATATACTGATATTTTGTTATTTTGATGGTTATACCTTCACATATATACAAATCCTTCAAATGGGTAATATACTTACTGTTCTGTGTGAAATGTGAACTACCACCTCATGAAATGATATTGTTCATTTTAACTTTACCAAATTTCATGGTTTGGAATTATGATGCAATATATTTTTTTATATGATATATAAAATATTTCTGATTTATTTATACTTCTCTATTTATTATATAAATTTTATATTCATGCATTCCATTTTTTTTAAATATGATAATTTTTTCTGAGAAAGTGTGATCTACTGCCCACTTAAAATAATGGGATTCATTCACACATTACATTGAATGTATTAAATATGGTTTTACTTAAAATATATGATACATATGACATTATAATTATAATTAAATGATATTATATATATAAATATACTCTATTTACTTTATTTAATTCAATATTACAAAGAAAAATGAAAATATAGTTCATGCATAAGTACAACCAACCATCTCCATGAACGGTGTATTCCATTTTCATATTTTGATATTCAATGTGTTATAATAAATAAATATATACTTGTTATATATAATATTTATATAATTTACTACTTTTGTTGGAATAATGGTATAAGTATGAGAAAAAATTGTAAAATAATTAAGACACATTGGAAAAAAATATGATATTACCTGAGGTAAAAAAAAGATCATGGAATTGTCAATAGGATGGTAATATAAATTCATAAGAAAATCATATATGTTTTTAAATATAATAATATGGTTCTTGAAGATATTTGTAATAAAAATATATTTATTATATCGGATGTTTGTATGCGCTTGAATAGATTCATGACATATAGTAAGGGGATTTTTCATCTCACTTTTTAATACCCATGAGATGCATACCATGTTCACAACTCATTAATTTTGTGTGGTGTATATACTTCCCATTAATGTATTTTATGAAAAATATAATTAAATTTTTTTTATTTATTTATAAATTTTATTATTTCTCTTTCATGGGGTTTATATTTCAAGCGTTACTAGATCAGTAAATGAATTTTTTCTTAATTTTACATCATTGAGACACATGCCTTGTTATGCACCTATATTTTTCTTTTAGGTGTATATAATTACTTTGACATGTTATAACATTATTCGAATATGTTTAATTTATTTTAATCATTATTTAATGATATTATTTCTATTGTAGTATGATTAAAATTAACCAAATTGACAATAATTTATAGCTACATTCTCTCTGTTTCTCATGATTGAATATGATTATGCCCCTTGTGATTAAATCATATGATCCATCTATCCAGAAATCTAAAAAAATTCCATACCCTATTTTTATTCATTTTATATCCATATAATGGTACAATTTTTCACCCTTTGTTACATAATATGATCAATAATGAATTTTTAATAAATTTGGACATTACCTCTCTCTTCGGTCATAAATATGTCTTCCATCAAAACAATTCTCTAAAAGATTTTTCAAAACTGTTATAATATTATATTATGATGATTAAAATGAATTTTCAACAAGTTTTACCTTAAAAATGTTTTTAAATAGTATTATTATTATCGCTTTCTGATCAATTCACTTTTTTAAAACTTTTTACATCCCAAAATAAATGTTCCACAAGTACAGATTTACTCACCTTCATGAACTCCATTCCCTTGAAGCTTCCCTTGAAAGACTACGTATTTTATTTTTTAATAAATATATAATTTTTTTCTTAATGATATGGAAATACTTTTATTTTATAGTTGTTTTCAATTTAAAAAAGTTTCAAAAACTAACATGTTTAAAAAGTATTCTAAATGAATTTGAAGATATTCATTATAACTTTTTTAAAGGTTGTTTTAAATGATTAGGATTTTAATGATTTAAATTCTTATTTTAAAATTATAAAATTAATTTTCAAAGGATTTTTTAAAAAATGTGTTCATTTTTTGTTATAGTTTTTCAAGGAATAATGGTTTCATGATTTCATTAAATTTTTTCAACGTATATCTTATTAAAAAAATTCAAAAAGTTTTACATTTTAAATAACCCTTATCAAAGTAGATATAATTTTTTACTCAACCATCATTTTTAAAATATATTTAAAAATTATTTTCCATCTATCATTTCATCTATTGATGTTACTCAGTACCTTAATGAAAATGATCAAAAGGAGTCATTCATATTCTTTCTCGAATGTATTATGTTTAGATTGAATAAATATTATGAAACATGTTTTTGTTGTATGTGTAATATGTTTTGAATCATTTTACCTTTCATGAGTTATTATTTAATGAAATTATTAGGAAACCTATCAATTTGCTAGAGGTTTTCATCTTTTTAAATCATAATGATACCCCTTTCAATTTAGGTTGTATTATTTGTTTTTTATGAAACTCATCATTTTTCATGGGTAATGATATTTGTTTATATTTTTTATCTTGTGGAACATGTATGCATTATTTTATTATTTAACAGGTTGGACCTATATCTCCCTCAAATGAATTGGGTAAAAATAATTATTTTATGGGATCAATAAGGTACATGTGAGGGAATCCCATACCTGAAACAACAAGTCATCTTAAGTCAAAAACAGAAGGGTAAATGGGACGGCATCCCAAACCTTAAAAAAGAGGGTAATCATTGTGAAATCCCAAGCCAAAAATAAGAGGGTGCATGTAAGGGCATCTGATGCCTGAAATAAGAGGGTGAATGGGATAGAATCATAATCCCAAAATAATAGGTTACAAGGGAGTAAATATCAATATTTAAGAAGGTATATAGGTTATTATCTCAAACCTCACTTTTATGAAGGTCTTGATAGGTAGCATTGACATAGGATTTTCAATGTATATTTATATTAAAAAATTATATGATTTATTCATATGTTATTATTTCTTGGATTATATTATTTTTTTTGTTATGATTAAAGACTTATAAACAACTTATGTTTATTCCAAGATCCATTTTTATGAACATTAATATCCTGGGTATGATCATATAATGTTATGATCTCATTTCCATACCCTTATGATCATTTTTATGCTTAAATATCTTCCTTGTTTACCCTTACGGACCATATGAGTTCACCCCTCTTTATGTTTCCTTTAATAGGATATACCGATTTATTTACTTAATGATATGTATAAAGAGGTTTCTATTCTTGGATATCCTAATAAGTGAAAATATAGCTCACTCATATATCAGTGTTTATGATTATATGTTTCCAATGACATGAAAATAATATGATCTTTGGACAACTATATGTGTATTGTTTTATGTATTCCAAAAAACTAAGGTAATGTCCATGTATGATATGACTTGGATGTTATATTTGGTATTAGACTGATGTTTTATTCAATCTTTGAAAACTGGTATGAGACTATATAGTGAGATCCATTGGAATATTTATAATGATATATCTCAGGATGTCTCTAAGGATGTTATTGAGGTTGAGGAAAAGAATATGAAAATTTTCATGAAATTTTATTATAGTATAGAGGTACTGGCTTCCTAAAATACATCCCTATATGGATACTACAAGTGGATATATCTCTCGGACATATGTACCTGTGAGAAATAACTCTGAAAAGGTCTATCAGGCATGACTTAATATAAACTAGTAAATTAAAACAGGCCTTGTTGTACACTTGGTTTGAAAATCATGGGGGTATGCTTTGGGAATTCAGAGGCTCATCATGAATAATCATTAAGTATTTAAACATAGGTTGGAGATGAACAGCCATGTATAAAACGAAATTTTCATAGTTTAAATATATTTTCATAATTTTGACATCTTAAGAATGTTTTTCCAAGATTATGTGGTTTCTTAATATGATTATTATTTATTACACTATGTTTCCAAGATTATGTAAATGAAGGAAACCAGAAAGAACTAGGTTGAAGATGAATGTCACAGACTAATTTATGATGTGAAATCAAATGGGATGATCACTTGAGTAAAGGACATTATAATCATTCCTAATATGTTTTCAAAGAACATAATTAAAAATCTTTACCATAGACAACTATCAAACTCACCAAAGAGGATTTGTATAGAGATCCCTAAGATTTTCATTAATTAAGACCACAAAACAATTAAAATTTATTTTCCAACATGTTAAGAATGTGGTAAGAAACACCGATGTCAGTGTCTCATATGAACAAGAATATGTTTTGACTCTTGAAAATAAGGTCACAATTTATGTAAATACAAAGGGAGAATAAAATGTTCAGCTAACAAAAAGTATGGAAATGATGGACTCCATAATGTATTATCAATTTATGACTACTTTAAATTTTGAAATTATGGAAATTATGATATTGATGTCCAATATGGAAGACTCATAAAGATAATCTGAAAGGTTGTAATTGGAATGGGTTTTCAGGTTATGATGAAGAGTCCATGAATGACATATGAATGGTATGTACTATTCTGATAATTTAGTTGATAAGAATGATTAAATTGAGTTGGATAAATGATATGACATGATTCAAATTTCATATTCTTGAAAATAGGTATTAAATAATACGATGATAAAACCTGAGTAACTGTTTAAGAATAATCTTGGATTATTTAAGTGTATATGTTATGGAATTAAATGATTAAACTATTTGAATCATTAAATATATAAGTATTTTTAGTAAAAGTTTTTATTTTTTATTTTAAAGAATATTATGAATGGTGTGGGTGAGGTTAAAAAGTGATTTTATGGAAAGGTGATATTTCGATTAAGTGTAGATAATGAATAATTTATTCTTAATGTTGAGATTATGATATTTGGATAAATATATGTTGGATATAAATAAGAAAATTATATGGTAATGATTACCATATAAATGATTGTGGAACTTTTAAAAAAAAATTATAATATCATGGATGAAATTTACTGTTTCTTAGATATATGGAATATATCAATAAATGTTTAGAATAATGACTCATTAATGTTTTCAAAAATGAATTATTGTAATTTTGGATATTGCCATAACTAAAAAATAATACATTATGTGGGTAAAATTATATTTGGAATGTGACAATGAGTAGTTACTTTACAATATATGGGGGATAAAGGTTAAGCTGGTTTAGTGACCTTCTTAATAATTATTTAGATATTCATCTTTCATAAGATTAATAAGGTTAACCATTTAAGGAATTTTTAAGTTAAACATTGAATGGAATTTGTTAGATTAATGTATTATCTCACCATTTGGGGATTTTTTCATATTGTAGAACCTTCTCTAACAACCTTGTGTTTATTTTATCTAAAGAGAGATGTGATGACTTATCATAGATCTTATGATCTGTTAGTTCTTGAGGAATGAAAAATCACCTTACTTTTTGGAGAAATAGTTGAAGTGTAAATTGGTCAAGAAACAACCAAATGGTGATATTTTACATTTGAAAGGTTAAAAAATCTATTATTTATAATTTCTCATGAAAATTATTTAACTATAGGGAAATAATCTTGAATCTGAAAAGGTTATCCTATTACATTCCTTACTAATGAATCAAATAGTCCCTTAGATCATTACAGATTTTTGGTTTTGTGTTTTTTTATTTTTTCTTGACCATGCTTTATATAACTCCCATATTTAACATGGTATTTAAATTTCTTTTCCATATCCATGTTTCCACATCCCACTTATGTTCTCCCATGTGCAAACCTAGTTAAGTGTTACTTTGGGTGATCGTTATCTTTACAATTTTTTAAAGGATGTTTTAGTATTAATTTTTAGGATAAATGTTTTTATGAATTATAATTTCAACTATTAAAACATTGAAAACCAAAAGAAATTATGAGGGTAAAATTCATTTTAAGGGGGTTAGAATGTTACACCATGTTTTTTTGTGAAATATTTTTTTTAAATAATTTTATTATTATTTTGATATTTTTTATTTCACACAGCACTAGATAAAGATTGTGTTATATGAAAAAACAAAGTTATTATCTCCTTATACAGTACACCATGTTATGATTTCAATATATGATAACCGATGAAATTTTTTAGTACATATAACACTGAAATCGCTTGCACTATACACAACATCAACATGGAATAGGTTACATGCAACACTGAGTTTCAATGAAACATCATTTATTGATATAATTATTTAAAAAATATAATTATATGAAAGATATTAAATTTAGTAGTATTAATATAAATTACTACATCTGAAATATTTTTAATAGTGGTGATAATGAAATATATAATTTTTGGTAAAGAATTTAAATGTTTAAGTACTATTTTCTCAAAAGAACTAATTTCTATGTCATAATATGAATAATAAAAAAATTAATGTCATTAGCATTTAGAATCATAATTTTATAAAATAAATATCATTTTATAATTAATAATTTTGAAATTACCATAGGTTGGATGTTCTATATTTTTTTGTAACACCGTTTTTTCATGAATAGTGAAAAATAATGAATTTTAATTCAAATTTTTTTTTAATCTTAATTATTTCTAAAGATAAATTACATTTTAAGTGTTTTTTAAAGTATATTTAAATAAATTATAAATATATTAATCCAATTTAGGCAACTAAAATCTTTTAATAATTAATTTAGATGTAAAATTTTAATAATCTTTTGAAAATTATCACTTAAAAGCTATTTTTCCGCCACGTATACGAGATTAGTATTAAACGTATTTTTTACACTTAATTGATTTGAATATATAATAATGGTCATAAAATGATGAAACTGTTATGATATTTATGTTATAATAATATAAGATTAATTTATGAAAAATAAATATTAGATAATGTGATTATGATTAATTACAATGATTAAGATAAAATTAATCTTAATAAGAGAATAAACCTAAAAATTAAAGAACCAAATGAACAATGAACTTGTACAAAACCCATTTTATGGAAATATTTAATCAATAAACCTAATATTGTTGATCTTTTTGGATTTGAATAAAAATATTTGCGTAAAAAATTGGGGTCACCTAACTTGTTTTCAAAAAATGACAAGTGTGTCCCCTCCCTTCCATATAAAAGGCCACTACATATCCAGATTCTTCACACCTCTCAATCTACATAGGTTCATCCAATCACTTCCCACTAAAATTTTCAACACCACCCCTCCTTTCTCGTTTAATACTCACATTGGTAAAAATTCCAACCAACTATGCCCATTGGTGGAAAGAAAAAGGATTTACTCAATGAAGAGGTAACATCTTTCCTCACACTCCATTCCATTAATTTCATTATCTGCCACCTCAATTATTATTTTTCCTTGAAAATATAATAATAAGTTTCTTAAATATACATATATGTGGTTATTATAATGTTTATAAATAAACATATACGCACTATTATCTAATGTGTAATGAACTTACCGTTCTTGTGTACGAATAACTACTGTCTCGCGAAACGATATTGTTTGTTTAACCTATACCACCTCTCAGGTGGGGGAATTATTATTGTAAATATATTTTTATATGATATATATTATATTTTTAATTCTTTATAATAATTTATTTATTATATAAATCCTACCTTCATGCTCCCCACTTTCTGTAAATATGATAATTTCATTTGGGGAAGTCTAGACAACTTTCCCCTCAAAGTGATATGGTGCATTCACACACTACAGTAAATATATTAAGTATGTGTAAAGAAAACATGTATTATAAATATGAAATAAATATTATTATTTAAATATTATATAGATATCATTTATATATTTCATTAAATATTACAAAAAACCGAACCATTCATGCATATGTATGGCCTACCGTCTCAAAGAATAGTGAGTTCCATTTTCATATATATTTATTCTATATATTATTTTAAATACATATATACTTATAATATATGATGTTTATATCATGTTTTAAATTCTAGAAATAATTATATTAGTATTATGATAAAAAATTTGTCAAATTAGGACATGGGCAAAAAAAGACATGAATATTACCTGAATAGAAAAATTAATTTGGTATTGTAAATAAACGGGTAATATAAATTCAATATAAAACCGTATATGGTATTATATATAATAATGTTGTTTTGTAAATAATTTTTAATAAGAATATTTTTATTATATAGGAGGATTTTATGAGTGTGAATTGTTTCAAGACACATGTTTTTGGGATTTATCATCTCACATTTAAATGTATGTGTGATACAATCAATGTTCACCACTCAGTACTTTTATTCGGTGTATATACTACCCATGAATTTAATCTATGAAACATATTTTTAAATATGTGGGTATTGAAATATCCTTCTTATTATTTAACTTTAATGGGATTTATTTCTCAAAATTTTCTAAATTAGTAAGGTAACTTTGCCTCAATTTTCCTTCTTTGACAAACAGGCCATGTTATACACATATATTTTTCTATGAGGATTTTATACTAAAAATGAAATATTATATCATAAATATATCTATTTTATGTAAATCTTATTCATTATTTATTTTATTCTTTTAATTTTTTTATTATTCAAAGTTTCTATGCTCCTAACATTTTATAGCTATAGTCTAACTATTTATCAAAATATATTATCATTATGGTACAATTAAAGAAATATTATGATACATATATCCATAAATATATATAGATTTGTTACCCTATATTTATTTTTGCTACATCAAACTATTTGTAAATTTTTTTAAACTCTTTGGTACATAAGATTATCGATAGTTTGTTTGTAAGAAATTATGACTTTACCTCTCTATTCAGTTATAAATATGTGTTCATCCAAAACCAAGTTTTCTCAAAGAGTTTCCAAAAATATTTTATAATTGTACTCTGATCTTTAATAAATATTTCTACTAATTTTTACCTTTTAATTTTTTTTATAAATCAATATTAATTCCATTATCTAGTAGAGGCACATTTGTATGAATTTTACAATGAAAAAGGAATGTTTAGCATGTATGGATTTCCCACTGTCGCGACATGAATTTTATCTAAGCTTACTTTACCAGAATAAAATCTCTTTTTAAAAGAAATATTTTATAAATATTTTTTATATTTTAGTGTTTTACGGTGGTTCTAAAAAAATATATTTAAATAGAATATTAAATTATTTTCAAAACCACCATTATAAATTTCCAACATGTTATTTTCAGAGAAATTTATTTCACTACATTCAAATATAAATTTTTATGTCTTTATAGAATTTAAAAAAAGGTTTTGAAAATGAGTTAAATCTTATCTTATATGATTTCATGAAAACATATTTTCAAAATGGATTCAATATTTATTTCTTTGTTTTGAATATATTTTTAATGAAAACAGATTTAAAATGTTTTCATGTTTTAAAGATCCATTTTCAATGAATACATCATAATTTCCCCAATAAACATTTTAAAAAGAAATTTCAATATTATTTTCAATATTTGATGACATCTATTAATTTCAATCATACCTTCTAGAAAATTATCTTATAGTTCTATTATTATTATATCAAAAATGGTATATGTTTTGAAGGAAGGTTTCTTGTGACACCTGTTTCTCTTCAATGATATATATGAATTCGAAACTCACTTCTTTTCTGGTTTTATGCATTTATGAAATGATTTAAAACAATTTCTATTTTACCTAGGTTATGATGAGATTTAATTTTAATGATACCCATTTCATTTCATGGTTTGGGGCTTGATGTTTATAAAACGTATCTTTTTCCTGGGTCAAAACCTGTGGCACATGTATTAATGATATTATTATGTGACGGGTGTCACCTATATATCCCTCCAATGCATTGGGTAATGATAAATGTTTTATAATATCAAGAGGGTACACATGAGGGAATCTGAATCCTACAATAATATGGAATATTATGACCAAAACAAGAGGGTAAATGGGAGGGAATACCAAGCCTGAAATATTTTGGAAAACAGGAAGGTATTTGATTCCTAAAACAATAGGGTACATATGAGGGGATCCCATGACCAAAATAAGAGGATTCAGGGGAGGGAATCCCAATATCAAAACAAGAGGGTGAATTGGAGTGAATCCCATGAATGAAGTAGGTAAATGTGTTATAATACCATGAAAAACATGTTATAATGGTCTTGGTATGTAGCCTTGATTTTAGATTTTCAATATTTATGATTTTTCTACAATTCAATGACTTATTCCAATATTATGATTTCATAGATTATGTTATTTAATTCCTAATGATTTATGTAATATTAATTGGTAATGTTCTTTCCATGATTCATGTTTTCGAACATTGATATTCATGGTATGATCATCTAATGTTATGATTATGTTCTCATACTTTAATCTCCTGATTATTCTTATATTTTTCCCTTTTTTACCCGTACTGAGAATCTTAGATCACCACTCTTTGTGTTTACTTCCCAAGGTTATGGATAAATATTTATTTTAATGATATTTCATTGTATAATAGTTTTATTTTAGAACATAGTGGTAGATAATATATCTCACTCCTATACCAGTTTTTATGTTTTAACGTTTCCAAAGGTACTAAAATAATATAATATTTGGGAATCTATGTAAGTATTCAGAAAAAGTGATTTAATGTCCATGTATGTTAATATTTCTTTTTTATAATGGGAGTTATCCATGACTACCATGATGGTATGGGGATTGAATCCACACTACTTATATGGCCTTACATGTGTTTCCTTGACTATTGTGGATAACATTTTATATGATTCTATATTTTACAAAATTCTATGTTTTATTCATTTGTTATGATTTCAGGTCTTATGTTCTTTACATCCTTATAATTCATTTCTTATGAACATCTGAAATTTTTTCCATGATTCAGGGTTATGATCTTTTATATTAAGGGTATGATCTTCAATTGTTATGATCACGTTCTCATCCCATTTCTCTCAAGTTTATGCATATATATCTCCCTTATTTACCCTTACTTAGCTTCTAATGTTTCCAATTTTTATGTCACCTTACCCAGTTTATGAAGATATATTCTAGGTATGATATTTCTAAGTGGGGTTTTATATGTGGAGAACTTAGTTGGAGATAATGTATATCACTCATCTACTAGTGTTTGTGTTTCCATGTTTCCAAAGGTGCAAAACTAAAAAAATATTTGGGTGTATTTTTTTATAATGTATTATGTATTCCAAAAAAGTGATGTAATGATAATGAATTAAAATAATGGGTGTCTATATTGTTTAATAATCATTTATTATAATTTAATCATCAATAAAAATTATAAAAACAGTTAGTGATAAAAATAGTCTATATTTCAAAATATTATTTATAACCTAACATATTTTGTTTTCATCTATTCCATATAATGATAAACATATTAAATTCATGTGACTAAGTTTTTTATGTTTTCATTTACATAAAATATTATATTGGTCAAAATTAATGATAAATTGAGAAAAAGATCAAATTTTTTTTGTTTCAATGATTATTGGTGAAATATACTCATCTATTGAAATTAATTGACGTTTTAATCAATTTTAAGACTTATCAAATTATTTTTAAACTTAATAAAGTAATTTTACCATTTCTATAGTACGAAAAATGTATTATATTTACTATTCATACATGACAAAAATTTGAGTGAAATAGATTATAAAATATCAATTATTATGATAAAAAATTTGGAATCAATTTTGTAGAATTAAATTCATTTATGTGGTAGAAAATATTTTAAAATTAAACCTAAAAAAACACAATGAAAAGATATATTCCATAAAAATGACTTTATAGTGTAAAAATAATTTAATACCAAATATATATATAATATTGATTAAAATAAAAAGAATTGGTTTGTTATTAATAAATATTACCAAATTTAAATTAAAAAATTATCAAATATCATATACGACTTTCTGAGTACTTGAAAAGAAAGTAAAGTTTTTAATAAAAAGAATGATTCTTCACTATACATTGAAAAATAAGTATTTCAATAATTTATAAAAACTAACATTGAGATAATTAGGGAATTTTTATTATAAAAATTATATAATTTTTCAAAAATAAATTTTTTTAAATTTATATAAATTAATTATAAAATCCATTCATAATAAGTAACAATTTTTTTTGAAGAAAACAAATTTTTTGATGATTAAAAGGACTTTACTAAAAAATTGGATCTTATTTTTTAAAATTAATAAATATATTTTTATTTAGTAGGACATTTAAATATATTTCCCAATGTAATTCATCTTACTCATAACCACCAATTTAATGAAATGTTTATAATTAATATATTTTAATAATAAAATTTCATTGCTCATTTAGTGTTAGTGTTTAATGTTCTTAACATTACCATACATAGGGTTATTTAAAAATATTATAGTGTTAAAGGAAAAATAATATTTCCATTGGAATTGTAAATGATCATTTAGAATAATAACTTAGCCATTAGAAATAATAACACGATCGTTCTGAATAATAACCTAATCATTGGAATTCAAAAAGGGCCTTAAAATATTAAAAATTTATATAAATAATATTTATCATCTATAATTTATTAAAATATAAATTATTTAATTTTTAAAAAATGAATATCATCATCGTACACTCAATGATATTGTAATAATGTTTTAAAAAACCATTTTAAGGAATTTCATAAAAGTCATTTTTTTGTCAATAATTATAATTACCAACAATAGAAAATAATTTTGATAAATTTAATTTTGTTTTCTAATTATCACAATAAAATTTTATAATTTCTATATTTTGGTAATTTTTTGAAAAACATCAATAAATAGGTGATTTGTAAAAATATTTTTTTTTTTGATAATCTGTATCTTTTAAAATGCATCATTGTTGTTGTAATTATGAAATTTCCAATTCTATATTATTTTTATCAACCAAAATATGTTTATTATGATAAATAATTCATTAATTATAAATTCCAATCCTAATAAGTATTTTTCAATGTCTAATGTCTATGGAAATCCATTGAAAATATAATTTTTCATTTTTAATTTTCCTTTTAAAAAATTTATTTTTTAAATATCTAAAGGTGTTGAAAGACAAAAATATATTTATTTAATTATATTAAAGTAAAAATAATAAATTGTTCATTGTTACATGTTTAACCATGAAAATTATATTGTATTTAGTATATTATCCTAAAACCTGCTCCCCTTGAGTATAAATATCCCTCTCCCTCTCCTTTTAAAATCACTACCCTACCCATACCGAATCAAAATATCATTCCAAATACCACCAATTAATCTCATTAGATTCATTAAAGATGTTATACAGTAATTTTACTTATAGATATCAATACATTAAGGGTCTTTGAGAATTAAAAACTACCTAGACAATCTAAGGCCCTATTGTATTTTTATTTCATTTTTTTCTAATTCCCTACACTCAAATTCTATTCTAACCCAGAAAATCACTAAAAAAATAGGAAATATGTTATAAAGATATTTATAGTTTTAATATCCTATATTAATGTTATAAATAATATAATGATATATTATATATCTCTCAACACTTGTTTTGATAATGTTTCCTCAATGGTAGGTTAATTGCCCATGAGGATGTCTCCAAATATCTATATAACACCACCATTAAATATGGTAATAATAAATTATTCATAACATATAAATGTATACGTGTAAGTATTTATAATATTTTTTAGTTAATTATATTAGTATATAAATTGATTTGTTTTTTAAATTAAATAATTGATATTTTATGTGAAATTATTACAGAAAAAATAATTTCATAACCTTTCTCATCTTAAAAATATAATAGAACATTAAAATAAATTGACTATAATTTATCAAGAGTGAAAAAAGGAAAATAATTTACTAAGAGTATCCTACATCAATAAATTTATTCCCAATATACAGGAGGATGAAAAGTGAAGAAAAAAGTTTAGATCTATGGAAAGATAAATTATTGAACCAACAGTTTTCTTTTAGGTTGTCGCATCTTTCTCTTTATTTTTAGTATTAATTATTTTGTAATGTGTTGAAAATTTTATTTAAAAGATCTTTTAATTTTTTCTCTAAACGTATATACATGTTTCTTCCATGTTAAAATGATTTCTTAGACAGCTAAAAATTAATTATTTTTCAAAATAATCTCATTTAATAATCTTGAGAAGTTTAGTCTCCACATAATAATGATGATATTTTATACCAAAATATAATCTCCATAATTAATTTTGAAAAATAAATGTTTATTAATTGAAATGTGATTTTTGAAATATTTATGAAACCAATTTCATTCTATGGGATTATATATTAACTAAAATTATTATATATTCTCTTTCTAAGTGACATGTATGATTATAATGACTTTCTAATGTGTTACGTGGGTCTAAAATTACATGTCCCTCTTATCCACTAGCTAATGTGATTTATCTAATGGGAATCTGTTTATTATGGATGAACATGATTCTATATTTGTTGAAATTATATTGTTTAATTTATGAACATATTTTATGCATGAAAATGATGCATTTATTCTTCAAAAGTATGTTTTTTATTTGAACACTATATTATAATATCTCTCGATTTTCATATACCACATTTACGTAAATTTGAAAATAATTCCCTCATGATTATGTTTATAATCTTATTCTTATGTTTTGATGATGATTTTTATGCTCACCCATGTATTATTGGTTCTTGTTTCTTATTAATTCTATGTTATTACTCACCTTATGGGGTTTATATATTATTACCTTCATCAATTTATATCCTTAAGTGATCACCTGTTCTAAGTGGAACAACATATATTTTAGGATAAATGATGATGAGCGTTTTAAATAATCTATATGTTTTATTAACTTTATGTGATGTGTGGAATTTGTTTTCACAAGATTTTATACAATTAGAATCTTAAATGAATTAATATTAAATTTATTATTTTAAATATGATGTAATATAAATGTATAAAACTTTTGAATTTATATAGTTTGTATCAGTGAAATGCTCATATATTTTGATAATTAAGACAAAAAAAATAGTTAAAACCCTAAGGATGTGTCTAAGAAAAGTAAATAATCTTATTTTTTTAAATTATGTTGTTTTAGGTATATAAGAAATTAAATCCCTACTTTTATTGTAAAAGTGGATACAGATATGGTGAAGATTTAGTTAGGGGTAATAACCTAAAAAGGGTCGTTTGGGTATTAACACAACTATCACCCTAAGAATTAGTATTGGGCTTTAATACACACTTGGTATGAACTTCTATGTGACATTCTTTCCCATTTTCACATTATCTTTTTAAAAAATTGATAGACATATTAATAGAGTATTTATTTTTCCATAATTCAATAATAGATCAATTTATATGATCATAGATATATAAATAGAGAATAAATATTTCATAAACCATAGTATCCCATCTAATATGACATTAAAATTTATTTTCACGTTGAAATAAATTATATATTAAATATTTATTGGATTATGTTTTGTTAAAATCATTTTTATTTTAAAAATACTGTGAATCATAAAAATCCCAATCCTTAACCCAAGTGTGGGAAAATACAATGATTTCACAAATACAATTCCTAATATAATGGGAGGTAGTGTTAAAAACATCCTTGATTTACATAACCAAATCTCACAATAAATGAATAAGAACATGAAATATGTGAAATTACCCCATTTCCATTGAATAAGAATCTATCTATCCTATTATTTATTTATAAATGGGCATCGATGGTTCATTGATATTCTGATCCACTTGTCATCGAATTGTGGTTTAAATTAGCGGAAATGATAATTTCTATTATATAATGTTATAAGAATAATAATGTTACTTTTTCTATTTATTATTTATATGTATAATTTCATCAATGGTGTAAATTTTTATAGAATATTATGTGAAATGAACAAATGGTTTAAAATATGTGCGATAAATTTATGAATATATTTCCTTAAAATTATTTACCATTTAATCCTCAGAAAAAATATTTGGTGAATATTTATAGATTAATGAAAATGATATTTATTCTATCATGGATTAGAAAGGAATTTTCAAAAATCCTTCTAAGTACTCATAATATTTTGTTGAGAAATGATTGACAAATAGATATATTCAAATGTGATTTAAAAAAACAACCCACAATAGACCATTCTATAAAAGACTTTAGGGGTTAAAAATAAGTAGTTCAAGGTGTTATGATTACAGAGAATGAGTTTAGCAAATGGTCCCATGGATATGGAGATAATATGATAATAATGGAATTTAATTCTTGGGGTTCAAACCATAATGGAGTAAATAATAACCAACTACCCACATGTATGTAATGTTGAATGAATAATCATTTGGATTTCTTAAAAGGAATGAAAAAATTATCGAAGTGTTGAAGATAAAACTCCCAATCTCATGAATATCAAAGATACGTGAATAATATCACCATATTTAGGGATAAAAGTGAAGAAAAATCTAAATTTACTAACTATAGTTTATTTCAAGATGTGTAATGATCAATTACACTATACATGACATTGCACCAAAATAGGAGTCTTTGAGTGTAATCAACATTTACAACCACCATTGATGAGGGAGAAAGGAATATCTTATTCCACCACCACTACTGAGGTGGAACCTGAAAATGGAGTCATACATGGTACAAAACCTATTCATTCAAAAAATGGTTGGGGTTTTATTTTATCCTCGGTCTATTTATTCCACTATATCCTCTAAGTTTTTTTTTTGCTGAATCACATCATTGATACATTTTTGTATAAATATGCATAAAAACCCAATTTGTCTGACTATTATAACCTAATTATTAAAATATCCTCCTATTAATATATGTGTTATGATTATTTAGTGAAATTTTTTAATCCCTCCCATGGTGGAATTTTATTCTACAATAGGAATGAAATCACTCTTATTATATATATATCTTATATCAAATATCATGAAAAGGAAATCATTTTCTATATTCAATAATATCACTTGAGACTATAAATATGCAAGTAATATCATGAATCTAATTTTGAAAATCCCACCATGTTGTGTTGTTTATTCCAATTGTAGAAGCATATATTTAAAAAATGGTTGTGTCGAAGTATATTGTTAATTTTTTAGAAAATTATTATTATGAGGGAATATAATGATTTATTTCTCAACAAGTTTCATGTAATTCCCCCAAATTGTTATGTAGTATTATCAATATATCTAGATCCACATATATCTCTAAATAACCATATATGATGACCCTTTTAGAACTGCGGTAGTTACAGATGTTGTAGATAAATAATTTAGGAAAATGTTTCCTATGCATCGGTTCATCACATTGGGTTGTGCTGATATGTTTTTTGAAAATGATGAAATATAAATACTGTTGTGCATCAATTAATGTGATCTCAAAAATATCCCAATAAAGATCATGTATCACGTACTATGTATTAATGAATATTTTGATCAACTTTGAGGATATCAATACTAATGAAAGGTATATTTATTCTCTATATAAAATTGACTAAATGTGAATATTGACATATTTATAAGATAGCCTTCAATATAAAGTATGTACTCTATGATTTCATAGAAATTCATTTTGGAAATACTAATTACCCTAAAATCATCATGGAATTTATAAAAAGTGACTTTAGATACAACCTTTAAAAAATTGTGGAAGTCCTTATCGATGTCATTTCTATTTACTCTAAAATAGAGAAGGAAATTAATTTCTATATAAGGATCTCTGTGGAGATAGTAAAAAAGATATTATATATTAAAATTTAAAAATATGTTTCTTTTTATACGCCAAATCACATTCTTGGTGAATTCGATCTAAATTGATAGAATATCTATACGTCCCTTGATGAGAAAGGAAAATAAGGATCGAAAAAACCCTCATGTGTCATGAAAATCCATAATTTTCTTTTATTAACTAAGTATTATAGATAGTTTTTCATAATTTTTCGTTGTTCTTTATCCCATTAATGAAATTAACATGGAATGGGGTAAATTATGTCTAAATGAAAGGATGTGATTAAAGCAATAATTTTCTCTAAATGTGGATAATAATTATAGATGTACGAACAAAACAGTTAAGAGGATAAGGGTATTTGATATACAATTATTCTGTAAGGTAGAGCTTGGGTTGTGTAATAATTTATAATGATAAAGTTATAAACTATTCCAAAAAAATATTTGATGATACATGAGTATATATTCTCAATTCATTACTTGGATTTTTCTATTTTAATATTTTCATTGATGATTTTGTGGAATTACCTTCATTGAGAGAGGTGTGAAATATATTGAATCACAATATTATAATGTATGTATTCAAAAAAATCATTACGCATTATTGAGGATAGTTAAATTGAATCAATATATATTATTTCACTATTAAATACCATCATATAAAGAAGAATACAGTTACTGATTCTCTTAGTATAAAATTACATTATACAATATAAAATATTGGGATTAATAAAGAACCAACATTTATTGATATACCAAACATGGATTTATAAATAATAATGGTAGTAAATAAATCCTAAATTAATAAAATGATTTCCTAAGAATAAATAACATGGAATATAATGGATATTGAAAGGGATTATTTAGATTTTAAAAATAAGGTAATAACATTAATGGATGGTAATTTTCATGAATTAAAATTTTAAAAAGATTGTACAAATTGGTTTCAAACTATAATTGTTTTCCAAAATAAGCTATGGTAATGAATGTGCTATTGGATAATGCACATAATACATATTTATCCATCCAAATTGAAGGTACCATGAGGTATCGTGATCTTCCAGAGGATTTTGTGGTGGTAGAACATTAATAAAGGGAATATTGAGTACAACACCATGTTCTTTGTATGACAGTAGGTAGATGAAGAGAAAAAATATCATGGAGATGATGAAATAATTTTGGATACTAATATTGAAATTAGAGAACATCACCTTTCACATTATCACTTGTATCTTGAAGATACCCAAAAGGAAGAAATGTTTTATGGGTTGTGGTAGATCAACTCACAAAGACTACTCCCTTCCTAAAAAATAGGTAATATTTATCACATGAATTTTTTTCTAGATATATTTATTGTAATTTTTGAGGATGTATCGGGAACCACATTCTATCATATCAGATCCATATCCAAGTTAAGCCTTGAAATTCATGAAAATACTAATAAATTAAATATATACTAAATTAAACTTTAGAATGTACTATCACCACCAAAATGATATTTTAATCTTAAAGGACAATTTGAACACTCAAAGAGGCACTAATATCTTGTTCTATGGAATATATAGAATTATAAGATAATTATCTCCCATTATGTTATACAAAACAATCATCAACTTGAGTATTCTATATACCCAAATGTGGAATTATATGGGAATACGTATAGAAATCCTAAATATTTAGATGAAGTGGGTGAATTTTTTTTTCATAGACTTGATCATTAACATGCATTGACATATACAACTCAAGCTATTTATGACCACATTAGTTCTACTCATAGCTATCAAAAGTACTTGGATAGAAATAATTGAAGGTACTTGGAGATTCATGTTTGAGGAATATTCTTCCTTATAATCTCAATATTGAAGAGAGCCATGTGGTTTGGACTAAAGGGAATGCTCAGCCATAGGTTCATTGGCACCTCTAATTTCATGATCACATATGAAAAATGGCCTATTGGATAGAACATCCACCAATCATGGATTAAGAAGATGATGTCTTTCATGTATATCTCTAAATAAATTATAGAACTAATCTATAAAATGTAATAAATAATGAGTTATAAAACCATATAATGACATCAATTAAGAGGAGTATCCAAAGAATATATTAGATCGTAAAGAAAATGCTCTACAGAACAAGATAACTCACCTAGTTAATGTGATATAGGGGAATCAAGGGTACAAAGTAGCATTATGGGAGACTTATGAGACAGTGAAATAGAAATAAACTCATATATTATCAATAGAGGATATTAGTTTAAATTTATTGGTATAGATTTATATATAGGAAAAAAGTTACATCCCAAATTTATATATATATTGAATTTTCATATGAATAAATTTCATTTTTTAAATTAAATAATAAAATAATGTCTAAAAAATGGAACATAAAGCATTATTTCCTAAATTCGGATATATAAATATATATAACAAATTAATATATCCACAAAAAAATTAAAATACTTAAAATAGAAAATTTTAGATCACATTGATCTCCTAGAATTATTGCACTCGTGAATAGCACTGTAAAAAATGATATAGAAATTTTTTCAAGTAATTGATATTTTGGAAATTAAAAATTAATAAAATTGAGATGAATGATAGATAATATTGAATTAATTAATTGAAAGGTATTTATAGGTGATTGTATAATGATTAGAATAGTAACATAACCATTGGAATAGTAACAGGGTAGCTACAAATAGTAACAAAACAGTTATGATTTATAACCTAACTATTATAATATTAACTTAAGATAAAAATAGTGAAATGATATGTAAATAATAGTTATCTGGCATAATATATTAAAATATGATATTTTAATTCTATAAATTAAATGCCATGATTAAAAACTAGCTGAAAATGTGAAAATATTTTTAATGAATTACATTATAATGCATTTTAAAAACAAATACTCATTATGTAAGTAATTAAGAGTATATATATTATAAAATTATTTTTATAAAATTAATTTCATTTTTAGAAACAATATTTTTAAATTTTCTATGATATATTTTTGTTAATATTTTTAAGAACATCAATTCTTAGTTGAATGCTAATTTTTTTTCATAACTGATATGTTTTAAATTTAATCATTCATGATGTAATACTTGAAAATAAAATTCTTTAATTTGAGGCTTAATTAATAAAAAATTAAATAAATTAAATATTGTATTATATTCCCAAACCAAAAAAATAATTTTCTATTGTTAATAGTCTAATGTATTCATTTTTTTACTTTTTCACATAACATTTTAAAAAACAAATGGATTCATTTTATTAAGGGGTTTAAGTTCATATAAACATATAATTTTAATGAAATATAATTCATAATAAAATCAATTTTACTATTAAATTGTTCACCTAGTAATCTATATTTTACTTAGTGGTTTTACATAAAACCCTCCCCTTAAATATTAATACGCCATATTCCTCCGCTAGAAAAAACATACCCTATAAACATACCAAAGTCACATAACTTCTCAATATTCACACATTAAGCACTATATAGTACTTATGGAAAATATAGTGTAGTTATTCTAAATGATTATAATATGGTTAATTTCATATGGATAGAACAACTAAGATAAATTTTCAATGTGATTTATTCTTTTTATTTAATTATTTTTATCACAATTTAGTGTCAAAATATAAATTTGTAATCCAAATAATATTAAAAAACATTATATTATGTTAATATTCTCATGGAAATTTAAATATACCATAATGTTTTTTATTTACAATATAATTATATATTATATACATTTCATATCATTTTTTGGCAATGTCTCGTCAACACCCATTTAACCGATCACAAGGATATTTCCAACTGCTTACTTAACAATAATGTTTTATATGGTTATAAAAAATTATTTTTAATATTTAAATGAATAAATGATTTTATTTTTATGCTTTCAGAGCTAATTTTATAAATTCCAATATTTAAATAACTAAAATTTCAAATTCAAAACTATAAATGTTAATTTCAAGAAAAATATAATGTCAAAATGCAATGACTTTAACTAATAAAATGATAAAATGAGGTCCCATGTTATAATTAATATAGAGTGAACATGATGAACAAAATAATCTTATATTTTTTTATTTTAACAACTGAATAATTATTATACAGGAGGTGGAGAAATGATGAAATTTATTAGGATCTATAGTAAAGGGAATTCTTGATACTAATTCTACCCTTTTGGGTTATCTCATATTTCTTTTTATTTTCATTAGGTATTATTCCCTAATGTATTAAAAACCCAATATTCATACCCTATTCATTCAATGGATATACGTGTTTATATATTTTTGATATTATTTCTATGACAATTATAGACTTTTTCTAGAATGTTATTTTTATTAAACATCTATCCAACACCCCTTAAGATGCTCCTTATCCACTGAAAACCCGAACTTTTATACCAAAATATGATATCAGATATTCTACTTAGAATATAAAATCCAATTCTTTGAATTATTCATTTATCATCATTGTTAAACTCGCTTCATTCTTTCCATGTGTTTATCTCATGAATATGATTGATATATGTTATCCTTCCACATAGGTTTCATTATTCTAGTCAATTTTTTTATCTAAAATGTGGGCCAATAATTATATATCCATATATTAAATTGGGTAATGAATTTTTTCTCAAGATATTATGTATATAATTCATGTACATGAGTGAATAATCATTAAGAATAATTACTTTATAATATATTCACATATATTATTAGTGAAAATGGTGCTAATTTTCTTCACAACATTGTCTGGTATTTTACCACCATGTTATGATTTCTTAGTATAATGCATATGACCAATTCCCTGACATTTTCAAATGATTCTCTCTATATTATGATTATAATAATTTTATTATGTGATTTTTTATTCTATATATTCTCACCCATGTATTATTGGTTTATTCTATTTCAAACAAACAAGTTATTCCTCTTCTTAATAGAATTTTATAGAAAAATTTATTTCTTGTATATCCTTAATTAATAACATGTCATAAGTGGAACATGAGATATATTAAAAAGAAAAAATAATATTTAGATATTTTATTATTTTTATTATGTAAACTTTATGTATGAACCTTAATTTTCAATAATAAAAAACCCATTCTATTTTAGAATGTATTTCCACTACATTGTTTCTCATAAATACGATGTAATGGTCATCTTAGAAAACATTCGGTCACTGTAAGTATATACCATTGAGACCTATATTTATAATTGATAATTCTTTAGTGGATATAGATGACATGAATTAACATAATATCGAATCAAAAATACACTTTTATTTATCCTTTCGACCTTACACATCATATTTTTATGTTATTTATTTTCTAAAAAGTATGAGTGAATAGGTTTTTTATGATTTTTAAGCGAATCATGTAAATATAAATGTGTTGATGTTAGGTGTTATTATTGGCAGTAGTTAAAAGAATTATGATGTTCCTATAATTTATCATTATTTTTTACCACTTTTTAGGAAAAAGATAGAAATTTTGAAAAAAACATGAAAAAAATTATTTGGAGAATGAAATAAATGCCTAAAAAAGATTGAATACTTCATTATTCAAATTCTCTTGATTTATAATCTTTTATAATTTATAAGGAGAGTGTTTGGAGATATCCTTTTTTGTACAAAGAATTTTTTTATATCATTATATTGTTTTCCATCTATTATACATTAGATTTTGAACACCCATTTGAGTCTTTTGACTTTTCAGATCTATTTCCTATAAACCATCAACCTCAAAGCAATTTGACCCATTAATGAAATCTTTTATAATTAATGTTTATTTTTTCCTTATGAGTTTGGAATTTATATGATTTGAAAGAAAATATTTAATATAAAATTATGATTTATTGAGGATAACTCTTGTCAAATATACCTTTTTATTGGTATAAATATTTACTATATGGTAATAATTAGTGGAATATATACTACTAATAAGATAAAATATGTAAATGTGTATTACAAAATGTATCTTAACTTCATGTGGAAAACTAAACATTATTGTTTATTGGTTTAATTAATGAATGTGGAGTGTAAAATATATTTCTAGTGTGATTTTTGAAAATTTATTATATGATCATAATTAATAGATTTCATTAACTATGTTTTTAAACATTCGTAGTGTGGGTTTTTATTATGATAACATTGATATCTGATTCTTGAGTATGAATAAGTGTTTATGTTTCAGTACAAGTTAGATAGAAAAATTTCACATATATTTTCATTAATTTTTGAATTGATCTTAATTATTAAATGAATATTTTGGCTTATTTTTATAGGCTTTATGTTTTTATATAATGAAATTGATTTTTGGTAAATTTTGGAAGATTCATGTATTTAGATTAAATTCAATAATTTATGAATGTAATTTAAAAAAGTAAAAAACATTACATAAGGTATGCTCCATGCATAACATAGTATCCACCATATATAAATGTTTATTAGAGAGTAGTTATATTTTTTAAAATTACCATAAAAGTTATTCTAGTGATGAATAAGGTTTTTCAAATCATCATAGTTGCTAAATAATAAAATGAGAAACATATGGGTGGTTTACTATACTTTTACTAGGGAGAGGTAAAACAATTCCATGGAAGTTCATGTATAAGAGCACCCTGGCTTAATTCACTAATACATGAGGTACTTTACATTTCCAAATTGTTGAAAACCCTCATAATTGTTGTCTCCTTAAATAAATTCTCAATACATAGGGGCCCTTTCCTTTGTGAAATATGCTTAATAATATATCTAATCCACAATCATGTCTTTATGAAATAATGAATACATGTATAGGAATATTGAAATCATTATGGAGGTGTTTGTGATTTGATATATAAGAATATTTTGAAGTATACCAAAAATTATGAGTCATAGGTTATCATCACACAATGTCATATGTTTTTTTTGTAGTGATGATTTTTTGTCACATGGTTGTTTGAGTGTCAGTATGTGAAGGATTAGTTCATGCTATAAGGTGAGTTTTTCAAGAGTGGATAAAAATTTACACAATACTATGATATATATGTCATATAGAGGTTTTTTGTGTGGTTCATCAGTGTATTATAAGGTTAATGAAATGTCAACTACTGGAACTCTTGAGGAAATAATTGGTGCACCATGATTTTTGTTCCACGCGATGATTTGTGTATCTATAATTTAGAAACAGGTTCATAATTTCCTATAATTTAGGGATTATTGAATATATATTTTTAGTAATGTAAAGGTTCAATTTCTCTTGGTTTTTGGAACACTCCATGATTTTATGATGTAGTTATCTATAAATAAATTTTACATCTTTCATAGCCTACTTTATATTAAACATCAAGTTTATACAGAAACATACCTATCATAAATTATAGGGTATTAAAAATGTTCACCAAATTATTAAATATATATATCATAATTAATTTTTAGCTTATTATTTATAAATAAGCACTCGAATTTGAGAAGTTAGTTTATTTTTTAAATTAATTTTCACTCAAAAAGTTCTTTTTTTTATTTCAATTAGTGAATTTTATATTGAATTTATATAAATATTATAAATTTTATATGACTTCATGGATTATAAGTTTACAATAATCATATAATAATTATCTTACTATGAATATTAGGGACTTTTCTAAAAATATTGAATATTAGAAAATAGTGAAAATACCGATTTTATAATGAAAACAATATTCTTATTCTGGAATATATGAAGATAGATTTTAATTATGAATGTATTAAATTTAAACTTTGTTCTATTATTTTATTATTAATCTAATAATTTCAGTTTTAATTAATTTTATGTTTATTTTTTCATATATACAATTTATTATTTAAAAATGATTTTTTATATAAAAATGATTCATTACATGTTTTTTTAATTATAAATTAATTTGTTCCACATATAGAAATTTAATTAAAAAATGGATTCCATTTTTTGAATAATTTTTTAGAAATTTGGTAAACATATAGATTTTATTTTTTTCAAAATAAATATTAACCATAGTGAATTTATGTTACCTCAATAAATGATAAATGGGGCAATTTCAGTAAAACCTATTTTGATAGGGCTTCATCTTTAATCAAATAGATTCTTTACATCATTGGAATATATATTTCATCCATAATCATATCTATAACTAAAATATGTCCTTTTTTCAATTAAATTTTTATATTAACATTTAACATGTTAAAGTAAATGAGAAAGTAATAAATGTCACTCTCTTTCTTTTTATATCAATAACAGTTTGGGACATGTATAAAAATAAAATTTTATTAGTTATAAGAATTTATATTAAATAATTGTAAATTTTTTTCTCATGTAAATTTATTTATAATTTTTATTGATTAAATAATTACCTTAAATTATTATGCAACATTGAACCAGATCATGTGTAGGTAGAAGAAAAATCATTTAAATCATTTAAAAAACTAAAAGAATTTTTTTGAGTGATTTATAGTATTATATTAATCTTATCTATAAATATAACATATTAAGTATGTGTTAAAGGTTTATATTCTAATTTTTTGATATCATGATTTTTTTCAAAACCAAATTAATTGAAAAGTACCAAATAATGACATTAATTATATTTTATAGCAAATAACATTTTATTAAATGATTTAAAATTTATAAAAAATCAAAAATTTAACCATGTAAATGTAAAATAATTGAAAATTTCATCCATGTTTCATTAATGGATCAATTTTCTATTTTTGGTAAATTAATAAACCTTACAGAGTATAAAATATTAGTTTCACTTCAAATGTCATACAGGTTAAAAGGGGGTTAAAACAAAGAGATAAGGGTAAAAAATTACCAATATCTATTAAATTAATGTTGGATGATATAATTTAATATCATAATCATATTATATTCTAATTATATCAATTTGAGTCTATATTTCCATAAATATTAATTAATATTAATATATTAGTTTTTTTGAAATTCCATGTCTTCCCCCCTCTCACTTAAAAAAGGGACGCACATCCCTTGATTATTCATTCTGATTGATCCTTATAAATTTGAAAATCACTACAAAAATATCAATCTATCTTCCTTAACCATATCATATAGCTTATATTCTTCGTAAATGGTCATCCTCTTAAAGATCAAGGTGTATGCTCAATAATGTTTCTCAATGAAGATGTATAACTCTTAACTGAGAGATTTATATTTTATACCTCAACTAAATCAGGGATAATTGTTTAAAAAATTTCTTTTATTAAAAATTAAAATTTATTTTTATGAATTTGGATCACCCATTATCCACATTCTTCATATCTTTTTTATAATGATATCACTATTTGTGTATACGAGTGGACTACCACCTCTATAGATCAATTTGGTATATCTTTTACTTCTAATTTACATAGATGTTCTAAGGATTATTTGATGAATATATAGAATATATATATTATAATGATGATTGTAAAAACATAAAGAATTATTTACCTTTCTTTCAATCCCAAATTGTAAAATTGAAAACAACGCTCATGCATATGTGCGTCCTTCCCTTTAAATGAATGATGCGATTCCTAATTCTATGTATAGATTTTTTGGATTAATCTAAATAATATATAATTTATATATATGAATTTTATATCATTATTAATATTATTTACATGATTTAAAATTGATCATGTTATATGTGTAGTTATCCATACATTTCATATAAAAACATAATATCTTATTTGAGGAATATCCATTCAATAACATTATTATCCACACGAGAATATTGTAGGTATAGTATCATTGGAAATATTGAAAAATAATTAATTTTTAATAATATATATACATATTATCTAAAATAGTTCTCTTAAACTAGAACCATTCTTATACATACCATACATGAAACCTTTCTTGATATCCTGGGGAAATATAACATAATAAATGGGTGATCTTAGATACTCAGTTAAGGAAAAAATAGAAATATAAGTGGTCACATAAGTATAACATGAGTATATGGTTGTGTGAAAATTAGAATAAAATATAAAAACAATACTGAATTTATCATAGATTATAATCATTTATCATGATGAAAATTATAGAAGTTCATATAAAATGAATCCAAATGAAATAAAAAACATGAGCCATGGTAAAATAATAATAGAAAAATAAATATGTTTTTGGAACACAAATAATAATAGAAATTAGTTTTCATAGTAGTAAATCTATGGACCTGACCCCGAAAGACTGGATCTGGTACTTCATACCATTACATTGGTATAAGATAAAAGTAAACTCATCCTGATGTATCGATCATTTTAGAAGTATTTATAATCGGCATAAATATAATTGTCTTACATTAAATTTTGAATTAATATATTAAAAAATAGTTATTAATAAATATATTTATTCCATATTGTGTATCCATGGATACTATTCATAGTAAACCTTGTAGAATTTTAAGGAAATGAAACAAGATAAGGGTGAGCTCAAATTCTTAGAAAGGGTTAAATATAGTAGAAGAAATAATGAATCAATAAGAATAATAAACATGGAATGGTAAAAACTAAGGAAAATTCACATAAATCACTAGATAAGTCACAATAAATATGGAAAGATAAATAACTGAAAACAAAAGTTATTTAATCAATGGCCTAAAAATTAAATACATCTGTAGATTTATTAATATTGAAAATCTCATGGATAATAATAACTTAATTTTTAAAGTATATATTTCTTAATTAATTGATTTCATGTTTCCCAAAAAAATGATAAATTTATCATCCTAACATTTCACTGGATTTTTTAGAACATACTACTATCAAGACTATTTGAAAAATAATTTAGAACATATTGATTACAAACGTGAATTTTTTTATAAAAACAATTCACCTCATGAGACAACTGATACATCGAGGGGCTTCCTTAAACAATACCTGACCAATGTAAAAAATATTCAAAACATTCCTAAAATATGGGATACTATAATTAATTCATAAACAACATTCCTTATCATCACATATCTATAATGAGTAAAGGATACAATTTTATCGATATCTCCCCAATTAGTCACATGACGTTAAATTTAAACACCGTATATAAAAATGGAATATAGTTTACAAAATAATTAAATCCATTATATAGAATATAGATATATTATATAAATTTAATATATAATGAATAATTATTACAATAAAGTGATTGTTTTAAGATAATGTTCTAAATCAAAAAAGTAAGTGACATTGCATAATAATTTTTACCACATGGTACTTATCAAGATAAATCACCTAGGATTAGATAATTAAAATTAAAACATAAAATAATATTTTTCAAAAATTATCAATGATATAAAATTTAAAATGGTATTTTTATACACTACATAATAGTAAATTATTTTATAATAACAAATAATTCTAAATTAAATTTAAATTGATACAACATCCCTTACCTCATGCAATCCTTTAGTTGAACATGATTTATCTAGTTTTATAATGATTATAATAATGTTATTAACCTTCTAAAGAAGAATATTGATATTTATTATATCATATAAGATCATTTATTAACATCTTATCACCTTTTTGATAATGATGTTTCACTTTTCTCATTATTATGAATGTAAATTGCACAGTATTTTTAGTATCTTTTGACATTTTATATTTTGTTCAATTTTCATCTATTAAGTTTTTATAATATATATAATGTAAAATATTGATTTTAATATCTAATATATTTATTATATATTTCTTTATTTTAATCCATACAATTTCGTGTTAGGAAATAAACTACCCTATTCATAGAGATGGTAGGTCGTACGTACGTATGAATGATGTTTCAATTTTATTATAATATTTAATGAAAGAAAAGTATATGAAATATATGTATTCACATTAATTTTATCATTTTTATGTCATATATATATAATATTTGTATTAAAACCATCCATAGTTCATTGTATATAAAGCATGACAAAATCGCATCACTTCACGATTGTAAATTGCCCAGCATTTTTAAGATATTTTGAATTTTTGTTTTTTGTTCCATCGATATTTATTTTGTATTTATCATATCCAGAATGTAAAATATGATGTAAATCTCATATATATTTATTATTTATTTATTTATTTTAATCCATAAAACTTGGTGTCAGGAAATGTACTAAACTATTCATGGAGACGGTAGGTCATACATACGTATGAATAATGTTTGGATTTCATTATCATGTTTAATGAAAGAAAAGTATATGAAATATAAAAATTCTCATTAATGTATCATTTTAATGTCATATATATATATATATATAATATTTTTATTAAAACCATCCTTAATTTCTTATATGTAAATCATGAAAGAATCGTATTCCCTTACGAGGCGCTAGTCTGCCGTATGCACTAGCAAAGTTATTGTATTTCCTAAAAATTTATAGAACAAAAATATTTTTAATATAATAAATAAATAATAAAAATAATAAATCCTAAATATCATATATATCCTATATGAAATATAAATCCATCATTATAATAATCATTTAAAGGTTATAATAAAAAAATAATAACATCAATTAACAATGTGAAAGTCCTCTTTTCTTAACCCATTTGGTGGATGTGTGTGATGTTTGAGGTCATACCATTAAAAAAATTATAGAATTTAAAATAATGATGTTATTATATAATAATGATATAATAATAATTCAAGTAGATGGATAAGGAAATAAAATAAAAACACTTTAGAGGAACATTACATCTTCATCAGGTATCCTCATTTGGGTTTTACTAATGCCTTCTGATGTTGCATTGATGCCCACGATAAGGATTTTATGATATGGGTAGGGAATATAGAGAGTTATTTTTAATACCAGGGTTGATCCAAAGTTGGTTTAAGGTTTGAAGTTGAGGAGATAGTGTGAGACCTTTTATAAGTGAGAGAGAGGAAAAACTTGACATTTCTAAAAAAAGATAGGTGTACGCACGTTTTTACCTACAAAATGCTTCAATAATTCACAAAATTATATTCGTGATGGTTAAATTTACAAATATGACACTTAAAAATGATTTTTTTACTTGTTTTTGTTCATTCTTACATCTTATATTTTGTGTCTAATCAATAAATTATGTTGGTGGAAGGATTTTTTAATTTAAATTTTGTATTTTTCACTATTGATCAAAATATGAAACATCTCAAAAAATTTCAAAACATTAACTGTAACCGGATTATAAAATTATACCATCAAAGATGTATTTCATATTTCAAATTAAATTTATTATAATTTCAAAATAAATTTGAAAATTTCTTCCATTAAAAGGTGGAAAAACTATTTTTAGGAAAATACATCAATTAGTAAATAAAATTGGATTTGTTCTTATCTTATGCCTATAAAATAAATTGGATGAATGTGAAAAAATAATTGAATATATGATATATTAATTTTATTAAAATCATTTGTAAATTTTATTTAATTCATATTTTTAATATAAAATTCATTTGAAGAATAAGAATTGTTTTTTATAAAAACATTTCCTTTATAATCAAATGGTTTTTTATATTCATTTATAACGATTTGGTAACTAATGAATCTGACCCAATATTTTTATGAGTTATTTTATCCTATTTACCACAAAAAAATTAACATCTATGATTTAATTCCAAATTTAAAAAACTTTATCAAAAGAAATTGGTAAAACTCTAACTTCCCTATAGCTTAATCCATCAAAGAAAGTCATTGCTGTGTATAATTCAAGGTAACTCAATATTGTGTGCACTGAAATATCTATAATAGATTTGATTTTTTACAAATTTATTATATATTTTAAATTAATAGGTTTCTTTATTCCTTTATATTCATGGTGTTTCATGTCATAAATACTATAAAATATGATGATAAAATTTTAAAATTTTAGATTGTGACATTCTCCTCAAATTACAAGAATTGTGTACTCAAAATATAACCATGATATTTGTAATTAAGTGTCTGAAATTTAGAAATAAAATTGTTGAAAACCCGACATCCTAAATGTGTTAATAAAATACCCTCTTATTAGGAGAATTATTTATTTACAAATTTCATCTGGATCAATCAAAAAATAGGGTTCCGGATAGGAGAACATAAGGGGGAAATGAAGACGTGGACCTGGAAGAGAAAAAAATTATTCAAAAACTATGGGAGATAAATAAGGAACATGTTTATGGGAAATTTAATGTCCAAAAATCCCTAAACTATAGGTTTGAAAGTGGTCATTGATATAATAGAAAATGATAATAATTAGAATAAAATTTCTTTAAAGACTATTTTCCCGAAATTTGTATAATTATTTCAATCAATAATAATATAAAGAAAAACACTTACATGATACATTTTTTTCATAAACATAAATTTATCATCTGTTTGTTCCTTGAAATATTTATACTTTATCTCATATCAAAATTTGTATTATATGGTAAATTAATACATTAATATCTAAATCAATGTCCTAAAATCAACATAAAGAATTTCATAAATGGATATCATTATATAACTTCGAAAATATTGAGACCCCAAAAATTATGTAGTCAATAAATTTTAAAATGAACATATCATTAATCTATGTAATATGAAATATCTATAAATCATCAAATACCAAACATGTGAGGACCTTCATAATTTAATTTGTTGAAACATGGTAATAACCATATTAACTATAAAACCTTATTTTATACATGAATTATTCCATATTATGAAGCACATAAACCTCAACCTAGTTTATGAGGTACCCTTAAGTGCATCTAGGTGACCCAGGTTGAAAACCAGGTGGAGGTATATTTCAAGGGACTTGTTGCAGTAGTATAGTAGTCACTGTAGTAAAACTGTAGCAGACACATACACTATGCGGGTACTATAGCAGAACCGTACACTGTACTGGAAATGTAGTAAAACTATACATTGTGCAGGTACTATAGCAGAATTGTACAATATGTGGGTAATGTAGGATGCGCTTTAGCAGTTACTGTAACATGTAGTGTTCGGTATTGTAGAAGCTGGAACTATTCTCCTTGGGCCATCTGTTTGGTCTTATAGTCCTTATAGCCTTCGGGCCACCCAGGCCTTCAGGTCAGTAGGGCTTTCGGGCCACCTCAAGGCATTTGGGCCATATGCAGTTCCCCTGATAGAATCTCCAAAAAGGAGCAGCCCTGAAGGAGGATTCATATCATGTGAACTCTCTAGAGAAGAGCATATATATTTTGATGAATGATAGGGTATGTATACTCTATTTGGCCCAGTCTGTGCTTGCACGAGATGATTTTTCAAACGGTCGTGCAAAGGTGAAGAGCTACCATCGCAATGTAGATGTTGAGAGGGATAGTTCCATGTAGTTATTGTCAGATTGAATTCTCTAAGACCTTTGGGTCATGTAATGTCTCATAAGCCTATGGTCCATGAAATCACTAAGCTTATAGGCCTCGTAAGGGTTCCCCCTCATCCCTTGAAAGGGGGTTATCAAAAATCAATAAAAATGAAGTCCTTCGGGCAATTCGGGTAATTATTCTATATTATTTATGTAAAAAATATTATTGGGTATATTAATGAAACCCAAAAATATTGTAAACTCAATTAATGATGTCATAAACCACTTTTTTAACAAATCAGTAATCAGTTCAACGGTGGTCAGCGCTATCCAATTTACTATATCCATATCAATCATCACCTTGTCCAAACATAATTGTCTTAACATTAGAAAACATTTAAGGTTTATATTCCCATCATTCACATGTTTTAAAATATTTTCAACTCTCTAAAGAAGTCATTTTGACTGGTTATCAATAATTTTAAAAATATACTAAAAAATCCTTAATGAATTAGTACTGCAGTACCAGACATATATATTTTATAATTCTTATTATTAGAATATCTTTACTAAAATAATTTTTCAATATATTTCATGAATCCAAATACACAAAAACTCTTATCATTAAATATTGGTTGAATCAACATAATAATATTGACTTTCATCAATTAGATTATTTTGATTTATGTTCTCTTGAGTATTGGGAAATTAATTTTCACATATCCATGTCTTCTTATAGTGGAAGAATTGGACATTTGAAATTTTTTCTTAACCATGGAATAATGAACAGGGTTTAATTTGTCACTATACTTATAGAAAACTACCATTACCTCCAACATAGTACCAGGGTTATTCTTTAAACAATTATCACATGCAGGAAAATTATTCATTATATTATTCGCCTTATCCATTTTTGGATATGTTATCCTTTTTCACAAGTTCTCTTTGAGGATATAAAACATATATAATTCATTATTTTTCTTGATAGCACCTAAAACTACGTCATAATATGATGAAAAACCTTATGAGACCAGTAACATTTGATTAAATGGTTTAGTCCCTTGAAATAAATTATCAATCATGAAATTTTTGTTGCGTTTTCAATCCATAACATACCTAGAATACCTTGTAGTGGTGGATTCATATTCTGAGACACGTTATTCTTTGTTTTCCTTTTAGCTTTGGAACTTTCTCTTCATTGTAGTATGGTTCCCACAATGGAAGTATATATTGAATAATGTATCATTAAAATAATTATATTATGATAGTTATATTTCCTCTTTCTCAATATTTTTCTCGATGAAAATCCACCATTGATTGACATCAATTTTGAAAAAATACAGTTCTACTGTAACCTTTTCCATTCCACAATATTCTAATTCCATAATTATTTTCTACAAAGACTACATACATTTCTCATCTACCACCGCATTAGAAGTCCCACTAAATGATGGGGGATTCATTACTATAATATGATCAATCATGTAACACCACAACATATTATGGTATGTGTCTATTTAAATATAACTTCTTCAACATCATAGGTCTTACACAACACTATGCTAAAACGACAATGGTATTCAATTAAATTTCAATAATCTGAAATGATCATTATAACTGAGCCATTAATTGGAAGGAATGAATAATTATAATGCAATTGATATATAATTTATTCAATCAAATATTTTTACATACATCCAATATATTTTTAGAAGAATATGATAAGAATAAATCCATCACATAAATGGATATATTTTTTAAAATGTGGTGCTTACCGCATTTTAATGGATAACTTGTTTTAAATAAAAACAATGAAATTTTTATAAATTAATTTTCACAAAAAAAAACATTATTTCTTAAAGTGTCATTACAAGATTTACATTGGATATTTTTTTTTATTTTTCTCAACAGTTTTATTTTTGATGAATAGTAATTAATGTGACTGTTGGAATAATAATGTGACTGTAGGTAATTAAAATGTGTCCATTAGAATATAAACACACCTATGACTTTATAAATAAATTTTAGTTATATTATAAATTGTAAAATGACATAATAAAATCATATTTCAAGAAAATAAATTTTTTAGAAATTATTAAATATGTGTTGATATTTTTATAAAACATGAAGGTTTATTTTAAATTTCATAATTAACATAATGATTTAGAAATATATATATTTTCATAATTTAGAATCTTAAATTAATATTTTTTTTCTAGTGATTATATGATACTTTTATGAGAACTTAATTAATTTTTCAACGTGTTATAAATGTCATTTATATTTTTAAAATAGATATTTTTCAAATAAATGATGAAATTATTTTAAAATTAAAATCTTCAAAATTATAAAAATATTATTAAAACATGGTGTTAATTTTTTAATTATAAAAATAGAAAAATCGTTCGGGTGTGTTTTTTGTATTTTTCTAAAATAGTTGAATTTTTGGTAAATAGTAAAATATGGTAATTTACGGTATTTAACAAAATATATGAATTATGGGGTCATAGGTTATGTATGTATTATATAAGAAAATAATATCAAAAAATAGTTCATTAATTATATATATATTGTGATTATTCTCAATTAATTTATCATCTTGATCCAAGATAATAAACAAATGAATAAAATATTCAAAAAAAGCACCCATCTCCCCCACCAAAAAAACTACCCCTCACCACCTCTTCTATTCACAAAAAACAAGATTTGAGCCTCAACTAATTTCTAAATAATACTCTTCTAAAACTCCTAACCCATGTCTAGGAGACTTTGGTCTCAACAAACGACTAAATCCAATCCCCTTAAGATGGTTCTAAAGTTGGATACATCGATAGCTAAATAACTTTTTTATTTTATTTTATTTTATTTTAAATTTGTTTTCTTTTAACATCATTCCCCTAAATACCTTGTCCAAAGCGACATGTTAAATCCAATTTATTTTATATACGAAAAATTTATTATGAAAATGCAAAAACTCATCACCAACTCTTTTGTCATGTTCCTTTCTTTTTAATGAATAAAATATCATCTATGAGGTGCCAATTTACGGCCTTCGAGGATGAAGTGTTTTCGTTTTTCAATTCCACATTCAAGGATGTTCATAAAACCAATTTTATGGGTAAATATGATTATTATATATATATTAAATATTATCTAATATTCCAGAACCATTATATATTCGTAATAATAATTAATAAAACAATACCAGTTTTTGAAGATTGATAAACCGCCAAAATAAACTAAACGATTATCACTATTGTCTTATTAAATGACTTATCCTCACCCTATATAACCATAAAACATATATAAAAATTATACCTACATTTTGATGATTAATAAAATATGTTTTACACTCTATATAATTATTCTCATTTTATATGAACCACTATACTCCTATACAAGTAAACCAATCATGAAAACCATGGAAAAGAACTTTCCCAAATGACAAAATTAAATCTTATAACTGATCAGAACACCATAAATGAAATTAATAAAATTCTAACGAATCAAATACATGTATAAAAGCTTAAAATTTAATTAATTAATGGATTTTATTTTATTATTTATGACATTATGTACAAATATTTTATACTTTCCGACATAAGGTAAGGGTTTCTTCTGGAACCTCTATTTCCCTTTATCTTATGATTTCCCCCTCTTTACACAAATGTAATTCTAAATTTTATATATAATAATTATAAATTATGTGTATATGATCCAACATCATGTATCGAGATTAATTCATCTTTATTTAATGTATAAATACATGTTTTATAATGTTCCCTTCTCAGTTTATCCTAATACGCAAGCCCAATTAAAGGGACCTTCTCAATTTCTTTCCCATTTTCACATGTCATCCATAATATATTTTAGAAAACCATTATTTTTCTAAAATCACTATTTTTTTGAAAAAAAAACTATATTTTTTTATTTTTTTATACAAACAACTATTATAGATAGAAGTGACTTTTCAAAAAGAACTCTTCTTGGCAAAGTAAAAGGGTATTTCTCTCAAGAATTTCGTTATGTTTTTATATATTATTTTAATTCATTTAAACACCTATATTGAATCTTATGATATATTGAGATTGATATCATATTATTATCTATTATATTTTACTAAATGTTTTATGATTTTTTTTACTGTGGATGTGCTATCTTGATACCACTTACCTTACTACTAATAATTGTTTGTGATTATGTTTTTAGATTGGGGAAAATTATTTACATTTCATTTTAATATTTTGTTTATGATTATCTCCATTCATATGAAGAATGACTTGAACATATTAAGTATCATCTTGTTCCATCTATATCCCCTCGATGTATATAAAGGTCTCATGTGAAAAAAATTTAAATGGATTTTAGTCGAGGCCATTACAATTTCTTTACAATATTATTGGTCAACTCCTTGACGGTATGTTTATGATGTCAAGAATTATGAATTCCCTCATTTGGATTTTAGTAATTTATAATCCATGTGATTATAAGACTAGTAAAATATACATGTTTAAGATTCATTATCCTATGATTATTTATTTGGAATTAGTTAATCATCTTTCATTCCTACCATATTTTGCTCAAGATTATGATTTAATGGAATTTTTTTTAAAGTTAGTTTCGAATAATTATTTTTTAGGTTTAGATATAATAGCTTTCATTGTATTTCTTAACCTTATTATTGATGTGATCTCACCATTTTTTTAATTAGTTTTTTCACAAGGATATGGAGGGGTATATTATAAATTACATGCAAGGATAATATAGTAGGAATAGATACTTAAATACACTTTCTATGTAATTGTTTTCTTTTCACCTTGTATTGTAAAACTTATGTTTGTATCTAGTCTTTGATAACAACTAAAATATTCTATCCTTAATTATGAGATTCATCATTTATTATACAATTTTAACAAATTAAGAAACCATCTCTGGGAAACTAGGGTTAGGGTATTTATAGTTGGGATGAAAGAAAATTTTTTAGAAACATAGGAAAATAGATTTAGAAGACATAGATTATGGAACATAACCCTAAGATAGACATTAAGGATAAGAAAATAAGAACATCCTATAATATTTGAAAGATAGAGATTATGTGGGTCCTTCTCGGAGTACATTACAATCTTGATACTACATGTGGATGTGGTTCTAGAACTGATATACCCAGGGGTAACAAATTAGGCATTGTGTCTCGTGCCTGACTCAGGAGAACCTGGTAGATGACAACGGGGCATAAATTACACCTTGTCTGACAGTCTTGGGGTATATTCTTAGGATAATTATAATTTTATTTACAAAAAATTAATATATATTTGAATATATAAACTTGTTTTATCTTATGGGGTTTTAGATAAAAAAAATATGGTGGCATGATATTCAATACATTATTATACATTTTTCTCACTACTACTCTTGTTACTCACACTATGCATTCTTGTCTTAGTCAATGGAATGAACTAGAGGGAGTCATGTAAATATTTAAAATTAATAAATATGTAGTGCTAAAAATTGAAAAAATGGGATATTGATAGCAGTGAAAGATATAATGTTCATGTATAATAAGATTTTTTGAAATATGATTAAAACCACATACCTTAAATAACTTTTAAACTCACCAAAGAAGATAAGAAGGGATTTTTCTGAGATCCCCATTGGTAGATATCTTGGTGGAAATAAGGATAAATTTCCATTATGTGAGAAAAGTATAAGGGGAATCCCATGAAATTTCTCAAAAGAATAGAGAAACAATTTATGTGTGGTAAAAAAGGACAACAAGTAAAGAATTTCAATGGAAAAATGAATAGTACAACAGATAGAAATAAAACACATCCTAATAATACATTATTAACTCATTTCCTAAAATGTGGGGAACATAAACATTTATTGAGTCAATGTACTATTATATTGGATAAACTATAGACCACGGATGAACCTATGAGAAAATAAATGGATGAAGTGTCTATGTATTGGGGTTGTTTTGAAAATAATACTAAAAATTCTATTTAGATTATGAAATTATTACAAGGATATCAATCATATTTATGTTTGAATTTATATTAATAGGGTTTTATAAAAGGACAACCTATGGTCCAAGTGACAACCCATTGCATTCGGAAAATCCACAATGTTTGAACCCACAACTAATTGGTGACAATGGTGATGTATCTAACACTAGCTTATGTGATGTCTTATTTGGAATGAATTATTTTATTTAAACTATATAATGGTTAAATGATATTTTTATTTTAGGTTTGTTTTTTTATCAAGAAGATAAAAAAGGGATTGGAGAATAATTTCGTGATTAAGTGATTAATGTTATTTCAGAATACATTAACTATTTTTCGAATCCTATAAGATTAAGTTAAACATAATCTTATGAGGAATATAGGATTAATTTTCTAATGGAATAAAATATTATTTTATTATATACATATCTAGAATCAGGTTATTTATTGAGATATTATCATATCATAGAGATTAGGTGATTTAGAAAATATGATTTTTGGTATGAGACATTAAGAATAGTTGATTCTATTTAGAAGACAATGTGATTAGATACTTATTCTTTTTGGATTTCGATTATAGTATAGAGTATTTTTTAAAGGAAATTTATTTTGTAAATGAATTATATTGAACATTTTGTATTACTATTGAATTTCTGGGACTTAAGTTGTATTCATCATATAAAGATTTTTTTCAGAATTATATTATCTTAACCAAACAATTTTCTTTGACAATGTGTCCAGACAAGAGTAATATATTATTATACTTTTGGGTATTCTATGATCCGTAGAAGTTTATTCAAATTATTTAGGTGTGAATAATTAATCTTGTCCATTAATTTCTACTTATAATGGATTGGGTGAAAATTTATTGAAAAAAAACCAAAGGATTCGATTATGATTTTGACATGAAAAGTAATCAAGTATGTTTATATAAATATTAATAAATTCCACAACTATAGAAATATGTTTTTTAATATAAATGTTATCTATTTAATTTTCGTTTTGATAAATCAATGGTCTTGTATCTAATCCAAAATTTATGATGTTATGATGGTTAGCTTTCTAATGAGCAGCTTATCCATCACTCTCCATCAGAAGTGCATGGTTAGTTTATTCTTCCTGGTACATTTTTTCACCTCACACTAATTTTATAATTTTCAAATTATTATTTTTTTATTGACCTTCACGTTTACCTTTCTCTCTTATTATGTGAAATTGTAACCCTATTACCAATTTGGGTTTCCAAAAATGAAATTTTGAAGTACCAACCTTCGACTTTTGACGTAAAATTTCGAATTGAGAGTAAAAAATTTGTTTTAGGAGGGTAGAATTAAATGCCCCATGATTTTATAGTATTTATATTTTTAAATTTAATTTCTTCAAAATCACAGGTTTCACACAACACAAATCTTTAACAAAAAATGATTTACAATTAAATATTATTATTCTAAAATTAATATTATAACATAGGCATTAAATGGATGGGAATTAATAATATTAATTAAATTTATATATTATATATTCAATCTAATATTTTTTTATTCATCCAAAATATTTTTAGAATCATAATAAAAGCATAAATTAAATTTCCCAAATAAAAGGCATATATTTTCCTAAATGAGATCTATAAAACATTTTAGTGGAGAACATGTTTTAAATATACATTTTAAAAATTGAGGAAACTTAACTAGAAAAAATAAATTTTATTTTTCAAATATTATTTTCAATGTTTACTTTGGGTATGTTTTTGGTATTTTTCTGATAATTTTCATATTTGATGAAAAGTAATGTGACTGTAAGGATAATAATGTGATCGTTAAGAATTTCAATGTGGTCATTGGAACAATATCCCCAGCTATGAAAGTTTAAAAAAAACTAGACATCATATAAATTGTAATATGATATATATATATATATATATCATAGTATAAGTATATTCTTTTGAAATTATTAATTAAGTGTTTATATTTTTATAAAATTTAAATGTTTATTTTTAATTTTATATTTAATATAATGATTTAAAATAAAAAAAATCTTCCTAAAATAGAATCACAATTTAATATAAGTTTTCATATAATTATAAGATATATTTTTCAGAAATTAATTAATTTTTAAAAGTGTTATAAAAATCTATTATAATTTTGAAATCTATATTTTTCAAATAAAAGATGATATTATTAAAAAATATTATTTCTCATTTTTTTAAATATTATTTTCATAAAATGGAGTTATTTTTTTAATTATGCACATCAGAAAATGTTTAAGGTGAATTTTTTAGATTTTTCTAAAATAGTTGAATTTTTGTGAATAGTGAAATACTATAATTTACTGTATTTAACAAAATACCTGAATTATGGAATAATAGGTGATGTATGGATGATGAAATCCCATAATCTCAAACTATCCTTCAATATTTTAACATATTTTTTCATAATGATCAAAATATTCATATTCTTAATCAAAAATTATAATCAAATAAATAAAATATTTAAAAACACCTCTCCCCTCCACTATAAATACCACCCCTTTACCACCTCATCTCCTCAAAAATCCCAAACTTTAAGAATTTTCTTATTTCTAAAAAATACTCTACCAAAACCATATCATACATCCAATAGACTTTGGTCGCAAAAAAAGAAAAAATTCAATCCCCTTAAGATGGTTCACAAGGAGGATACTTCAAGAGGTAAAAATCCTCTTTATTTTCTTTTATTTTTTTTAATTTCATTTCTTTTCATATCATTTCCTCACGTTCCCTAACCAAAGTGAAATTATAACATAGCGATATTTTATAAACTTTAATTCTATTATGTAAATGGAAAATACACTATTAAGTCTCTTCACATTCTATTTTTATTTTAATGATGAAAACATCATTTGTAAGGTGCTGATATACAGCCTTTGTGGATGAGGTATATTTTTTCCAATTATGCCTTAAAGGATAGTCATAAAACCATTTTTATGGTCAATCCAGATTATTATTTATTTATTAAATCTAATATAATGAACTTCAACTTGTATATATACATAATACTAATTAATGGAACCAAAGAAGTTCATGATGATCGAAGAACCACCAAAATAAACTAAACGATTACAACTATTATCTTATTTAATGATTCATCCTCACACAATATTACAAAAATAATTATATACATGAATTATAATGTTTGATATTTAATAAAATAAAATTTTATTTTATATATTTATTCACATTTTATATGAACCTCTATACTCTTATACAAGTAAGCCTATCATGAAAACCAATGAAAAGAACACCCCTGAATGACCAAATTAAAAAATATAACTAATAAAAAGTCTATAAATAAACATAATAAAATTATTCTAAGAAATATATGTAGTAATGTTTCAGAATTTGTTAATTAATTGAATAAATTTTATTATCTAGAACATTATGGACATGTTCAGTACACATTCAAACATAAGGTTAGGGTTTCTTCATGAACCTCCATTTTCATTTGGGTTATACATTCTCATTATTTACACAAATTTAATTCTTCTTTAAATTTATATACTTCTTATAAATTTTGTTTATATGCTCCAAAATCATGTATCCAGATCATTTCATCTTTATTTTATGTGGAAATATATGTTTTACAAACATCCCTTCCTAAATAATTTTGATACTCAAGCTCGATTAAATGGAACTTCTAAATTTCATACCCATATTTATGTAACATCCATAATCTATTTTAATACACAATTATTTTTATAAAATCACTAATTTTTTCAGGAAAAACAATATTTTTATCATTTCAATTTTTATACCAATAATTATGATAAATAATTTCTTTCCAAAATATCTATTTTATGAAAAGTAAAAGGGTATCTCTCTCAATAATTTATCGATGATTTTATTAGAGTATTTTAATTTATTTCCACATCGATATTGAACTTTTTGATTCATATATATTTATATCTTATGATTATAATATACTACATTTTATTAAATGGTTTATGATCAGTTTGATTGTTGACTTGATATCTTGATATCATTCATCATATTACTCAAAGTGGTTAGTGATTGTGTTTATATATTAAGGAATGTTTATCTATGTTTCATAGTTATATGTGGTTTATATTTAACCCCATTCATATATAGAATTAATTGGACTAAGTAAGTGATGGATGGGTCCCTCTATAGACACATGATGCATTAGTAGGTTTCATGAGACAAAATAAAAATGGATTTTGGATGAGGCCTTAACCATTTGTTTTTAGCTATCTTGGACAAGTCCTCGATGGTATATTTATGATTTCCAACATTATTAATTTCCCCATTATAATATAATTAATTGATTATATATGTGATTATAACACTAGAATAATATCTATGTTATGTTTTATTCTCAAATTATTATTTATATTCCATTACTTAGTCATCTTTTATTCATTATTTATTATATTCCGGATTATGTTTTAATGGAATATTTTTTTAATTATTCATCATACCTTATTGTTTCTACTTATATATGATATATTACACTATATTGTTTACCGTTGGTGAGCATATGAGATCACCCATTTCCTATGTTTTTATTTATTCCCAGGATGTGAAGAGGTATATTATGAATGATGTGAATGTATAATATTGAAGTTATGGATGTTTCCAATAGAGTTGATATTCTATTTTTTTCCTTTTAATTTGTAATGTGAAAATTATTTTTGTATCTAGTTTTACAAAAATAATAAAAAATTCAGTCCTTCTGGATTATACTTCCTTTTTTATGATACCAATTTAATAAAGTAATACATGTGCTCTTGGGAACTGGGGTCGAGGCCTTTAATGTTGGTATCAAAATACATTTAGTAGAAACCTTGTAAACTCTATTTAGAAAATATATATTATTTATCATAAACCTAAGATATATTTTAAGGAAACTCATAGAAGAACTCCCTTGATTTTTGGTTGGGAAGAGATTATGTGGGTATTCCTAGAAATAAATCCATATCTAGATAGTACAAGTTGATGTGGTTCTATAACAAACATACATAAGGCTAAATACTATAAAAAGGATTCACAATCCGCAATCATGGAAACCTATTACAATACAAAAAGCGTTACTACACACAAGGCTTGACACTCTAAAGTGATATGCTGAGGATAATTCATTTTTTTAAAACCATTATGAAGGATTTGAATATATAACCTAGGTTAAACTGAAGGTTTTTTAGATTAAAAATAAGTTATCGTGATATTCTATAAATTATTATAGGTTTTTATCACATTAATTATTTCTAATAACACTATGATATAAATATTTAATCAGTATATGAAACTCAAGGGAGTCATATTATCATTGAACGTGATAGAAAAGCCGGTGGAAATGAGAAACCAAATGGAAAATTGATAGGATTGAAAGATATATGTTCATGACTAATAATTTTTTCTCAAAATGATATTAACAACGTATATCATAAATAACTATCAAAAACAGAAAAGAATATATGAAAAAAAAAATTCTAAGATCTGTATTGGTGGAGATCTTGGAGGAAACAAGGATCAATTTTCACCATGAAAGAAACGTAGATGGAGAATCCCATGAAAGTGTCTCAAAGGAATAGAGAAATTCATTATGTGTGGTAAATAAGGACATAAAGAAAAGAATTTATGAGGAAAAATGAGGAGTATGATATAAGAAAATAGAAATAATCATACAAATCCATTTGTATTTCACTGCCTTAAATGTGGGGAACCTGGGATTTGCCCAATTCAATGTACTCTTTTATAGGATAAACTATAGACCGAGTAAGAACCTACATGGACATGAGTGGATTAGGTATATATGTATTGTGGTATTATATAAAACCTTAGTTAAAAGAATATTTAGTTTTTCACCCTATTTCATGGATTTCCATCATATTTATTTTGGATGTTATACTAGTATAGTTTTATAAGAGGACAACCCATTGGCAGGGTGAAAACCTGTGGTGTCTAGAAAATCCATAGTGTTTGAACCCACAACCGAATGAAGACAAGGGTGAAACTCCTTAAACTAACCTATAACAAGTCTGGGTTATAAGTATTTTTTAGTTGATCTATCTTATGGGTAAAGTATATTTTTATTTTAGGTACCGATATTTTATCAAAAAGATAACCATTGGATTGGAAAATGATTTGGTGATTAAGTTATTGATGTTATTTCATAAGATGTTTGATATTTTGTGAATCCTATAAGATAAAGGTAAACAATATGTTATGAGGAATGAATGTAGAAATTTATCTTAGATTAAAATATGATTTCATCATATATATGTATATGTGTTGATTAAAGTTATTTATTGAATTGATTATCATATCTTTGAGATTAAGTGTTCCATGAAATTATATTTTCGGTATGATATAATAACAATGTTTGATTTTATTTGTAATAATATGAGATCAAATCCATCTAATTTTTGGGTTCCAATCAGAATATTGAATATTATTCTGAAGAATGGTTATTTTATGAATGAACTATGTTGAACTTTTTTTATGTCTAATTAATTTTGGTGGCTAAATTTTTTTCATCAAATAAAGGTTTATTCTTCTATGTGGAATTATATATTTCATCCTAAATATTTTAGTTTTTTTAATGTATAAAAATATATGAATAGATAATTATATATTTCAGTATTGTGTGATCTCTAGAATTTGATTTGAATTCTTCATGTGTGAAAATTCATCTTGAACATTTATTTCTAGGTGTAAGGTATTATTTAAAAATAGATCAAAAAAATGATGAGATTATGGTAATGTCATGGAAATTAATCAAGTTAGTTTATCTAAATATTTAAAAACTATCTCAACTATAGGTAAAATATTTTGGAACCAAAATGTTATCTTTTTTCATTTTCTTTCCAACAAATCAATGGTCTTTAAACTAACCACACATTCACGACATTGTGATGGTTAACTTTCTAATGGATATATTCTCTATTACTCTATATCAATACATGATGGATATATTATTAATCCATGTATTAATTCCATCCTTGCATTAATGTTATCCTATTTGAATTCCTTGTTCTATGGTGACCTTCAAATTTAACATTCCATCTTATTAAGAGAAAATTTAAACTGTATTACCAATGTGGGTTTCCCACAATAAAATTTTGATGTATCAACCTCATATTTTTTAAGAACAATGTTAAAAAGTGAGGACACAATTTATTTCTATAGGGGAGAATAAAACACCCCATTATTTTATGGTATGTCTCATTTTATGTTAAATTTCATCAACATCATAGGTTTCACACTACATCATTCAAAAAAAACAGTTATATATAATTAAATATCATTATTCTAAATCAACTATTATATCCTTGGAATTGAATTGGCCTAATGAATGGAGTTAATGAAATTCATATAATATATATTAGAAAAAAAGAATTCACATTAATCCAAAATATTTTTAGAATCATAAGATACGAATAAATAAAATTTCACACATTAAACACTATATAGTTCTAAATGCGATTTTTAACACATTTTAATGGCAAAGATTTTTTAAATATAAATTTTGACACATTTATAAATAATATTTTACAAAATAAACATTATTTTGAAAATATTAATATCAAATTTTACACTGTTTAAATTTTGGTATTTTTTCTAAGAAGTTCCATTATTGATAAATAGTAATGTGACTGTTGGAATAACAAAACGACATTTAGGAATTTTAATGTGTATTTTAAAAAAAATAACCTTTTAGTGTATAAATAAAAAAAATCATCTTACCAATTGTAATATGATATAATTATATCATTTTATATGTTAATAAATTTTTTATAATTTAATAATTATTTATTGGTATTTTTATTAAACATAAAAGTTTATTTTCAATTTTATAATAAATATAATAATTTAAAAAAAACGATTCTAATAAAATAGAATAATAAATCAATATTTTGTTTTATTAGTATTATAATATAATCAACAAGAGCTTAACTAATTTCTCAAATTTTTATAAATATATGTTATAATTTTAAAATCTGTATTTTAAAAATAATTGATCATTTTTGTTAAAAATCTAAGTACTCATATTTATAAAATTATTTTCATAAAATTTAGTTCATTTTTTAAGTATACATGTATAAAAAATATTAGGGTGAATTTTTAGGAATTTTATACAATATTTGAATTTTTTGTGTATATTGATATACGATAATTTATGGTATTTGAAAACATACATGATTGTTGGGGTCATATGTGATTCATGGATGGTTTAAGCCCATAATATATAGATAAAAATCATTATTTTAATATATTTTGTAATAATTGTCAAACAATTCAAAGTATTAATCCAAAATACTAAACAACTGAATAAAATTAATAAAAAATGCCCCTCTCGCCCACTATAAATACCACCCCCACTACCTCTTCTCATCACACATTAAAAGCATTGATCCTTATCCAATTTATTACATTTAATATTTAGAAACACATACTCCATATATAGTATACATATTTATCAAGAAAATACCAAAAAAAATCCCCTTAAAGAGGTTCTCACATAAGAGACTCCAAGAGGTAAAAATCCTCTTCCTTTTTATTTTATTTTCATTTTAATTTTTGTTCTTATACTTACCTAAACTAACTTTCCCAATGTGATATTATAACTCTAGTATCATTAATAATCTATAATTTTATTTTCTCAATGTTAAATCTACCATTTATAATCTTCTCTTTTTCAATATATTTTAATGATGAAAACATCGTCTCTCAGGTGCGAATTTACAACCTTCAAGGAAAATGTGTTTTCATTTTTCAATTTCTCTTTCAAGGCAAGTCATAAAACCCTTTTATGTTTAAAAAATATTATATTATATATATTACACCTTATATAATGTTCTGATACTATTATATATGAAAAAAAAGTTAATGAAGCAAATCTAGTTTGTGATTATTGAAGAACCACAAAATAATCTAAACTATTATCATTATTGTCTTATTAAATGATTCATCCTCAACCCATATAAAAAAAAAATAAGAATTTTATCTAATATATTGTTGTTAATAACATATAATTTCAGTTCTAGATAATTATTTTTATTTTATATGAACCTCAAAACTATTATACAAGTAATACAATCCTGAAAAACAATGAAAATACACCCCAAAATGAAAAACTTCAATCTTATAACTAATAAAAAGACCACAAATTAACATAATAAAATTATTAAAAATCATATAAATATACTAAATGATATTAATTAATTTATTTATATATTTAATTTCATTATAAAAAACATCTGGTACAAGTGAAAAACACTTTCAGACATTAAGTAATGGTTTCCACCCAAACCATCATTTTCATTCGGGGTATGCTTTCTCCCTCTTATCACCAAAGCAATTATTCTGTATTTTTATAGAATTCATAAAAATAATATGCATATGTTACAAAATAATTTATATAGATCATTTTATCTTTCATTTATTTATAAATACATGTTTTACAATGTTCCCCTCTATTTTATTCAACATACACAAGACCAATTAAAAAGAACTACTCAATTTTCTACCCATTTTATTTTACAATCCTTAATATATTTTAAGACAGCATTATTTTTCTAAAATCAAAAAAAAATTCATAAAAAAAATTATTTTTTCATTTCTAGTTTTATAAATAAATTGTTAAAAATAAAAAGTATTTTTAATAATTAACTCTTCTTCGCAATGTAAAATCGAACTTCACTTAATTAATACTCGATAATTTAATTGGACTATTTTAATCTATTTAAACACCATTTTTGAATATTTTTATTTATTTATATTTATATATTATGATAAACATATACCAAATTTTATTAAATGATTTATGATTAGTGGGACTATAGATGTGCTATCTTGATAGCATTCCACATACTGCTCAGATTGGTTAGGGAATATGTTTACTGATTTGGAAAGTTTTATTCATTTAATATATATACATATAATATTTATTTAAAAAAACATTCATATGAGGAATTCATTGGAATTAGTAATTTATGGTTGGGCCCCACTATATCCTCTATATGTATCTATAGGTCTCATAAGAAAAAACAAAAAAAAATATTTTTCCTGAGGCCTTAACCATTTATTTTTATATGTCTTGGATGAGGCCTTGATGATATTTTTATGATATTTGGAATTATGCATTACTAAATTATGATATTTGTAATTAATAATACATTTGATTATTCAACTATTATAATATCCATGTTTATTTTTCATCATCATTTGAATATTTATATGTAATAATTTAATTAGATTGTATTCATTCCATACTTTTCTCAAGATTATGTTTTAAGGAAATGAATTCTTAGTTATTCGCCATGTATTATTTTTTATGTGTATTAATGATAGATTTCATCATATTTCTTAATCATATTGATAATCTCATGTGAAACCTTTATTATGTTTTCTTTTTCCCCAAATGTGATGAGGTATATTATGAATGGCATGTGGGGATAATCTATGAGTTATGGATGTTTCCAATGGAGTGGATATGTATTTTCCTATTCAAGTTGTAATTTAAATCGGATGTTTTTATCTAGTTTCCAAATCGTCTAAAAAAATCAGTACATTGGGATTTTAATACCTTTTTTATTATACCAACACAATAATGTAAGGCTCTAACTCCAGGAAACTCAGGTCGGGGCCTTCATGCAATATAGAATAATCTTGTTATAGAATAGGTTTCTCAATTCGGGAAAGGATATTTTTCCTAAATTGTTAATGCTTCCATAATATTTACATAAATTTATCTGTCTCAAAACTAGCTATATTTCCTTCCTCGGCTGTGAAACCTCTATATTGTCCTTGAGTATTGATACCCTTATTCCATTTTGGTTCCATTCTTAAGTAATGGAATACACAATATTATATCATGAAATTATATAATGTAATGTTTAAGCTCAAATATAGTTAAATGCTTATAATTAAATAAAATATACATCCATAACAAACCTCACATTCATAAAAAAATTATTTGGTAATTAATTACATTAAAATATTTTTTAATGGTATGTAATGAAATTGTGAATTAACCAAAGAAAATCCCCAGAGGGTTTCAAACTAGGTGAGTAGTATGGCATATTATCTTGTACCAGGTATTGCTAAATTCAATTTCAACATTCCCTTTTCAGAGTTGTTACCCCTAGACACATATTTTCTAGAACAGCATCCCCTTTTAGTATCCACATAGGTTTGTATTTCTTGTAATCCCCATAGAATATCCACCGTAACAAAACATTTGGATGTTCTTCAATTTATATCCACAAATTCTATCATATGGTTATGTCCCCAAATCAATGTTTTCTTAAATAAAAATAACAATATTTCTATTAAAATTACATTGATACCAACTTTAGTCACCCGGTCTGAGAAGCTTAGATATTCTTTGTAGTAACATTACATTGTCATAAGATATAATGAAACACATCCCAAAGGATTGATCAATTTAATATTATTGGTAACCTGGCTAAATACATGAGTCTTACGTTATATTTGGAATACATAAATAGAAATATTTTTTTAAAAAAAATATTTATCTTCCATCTATAATATCTCTCCATATTATTCATAGTATACATCATGGAATCTTGGGGAAAAGATACAAAATAAGGGGGATCTCAAATTCTTAGTGAGGGTAAAATACAACAAAATAAATATTGAATTATAATCATAATACAAAGGGAAAGATGAATAACTAAGCACACATTCCATTTTAATAACTAAATAAGGAATAATCAATATTGAAAGGTATGAAACAAATAAAACATTCCATTTAATAAATGAATTGAAAATGAAAGCATCTTTAAATTTTTTCACAGTCAAAATATCAAGGATAATGATAATATAATTATGAATATAGGAAAGGATTAATTATTTGATGTCATATTTACTAGGAACATGATTTATTTACAATCAATATCATTCCCATGAAATTTTACAATATACAACTTTCATTACCTTACACATTATAGATTAAAACATATGGGTTACAAACATGTAGGGTTTGTATAACTAATTTTGTATCACGAGAATACTGATGGATCGATGGGATTACATTAAATGGTCCAAATAATAGTTCATACAAATCAAAACTATTCATCAAATATCTAATATTTGATAAAATAGAGGAATAATGTTCCTTATCATCAAGCATCTGTATTTATTAATGGATACATATAATTCAATAATTCCACAGTTAATCAAATAAAATTTAATATAAACACCATAAATTAGAATGATATAAATTTGATGAAAAAATAATATCCATTACAAAATATTGACAATATTTAATAAAAACTTAATGTCTTACTAAAAATGATGACAATAATTTGATTATTCTAATGGAATGCTAATAATCACAAAAGAATGTGAGATTTTATCAAAACTTTTACAACATGGGAATTTTGAAGTCAAATCCTATTTAATGAGATAATTAAAAATGAGACATAAAATACCATTATGAATAAAAAATTGATGATATTACATTTCAAAGGGGCAGTATATACAACATATAACTGTTAATTGGTTCAAAATAAAATTTAATTCTGAATGAAATGTAAATTGAGATCAAATCCATTACCTCATGCTTTTCATTAGATGAACATGATTGATCCTCCTGTATAATGTTTAAAATAATGATATTAAATTATTAAAGTTATATATTTAAATTAATGATATCATATATTGTCCTTTCATAACATGTCGTCATTGTTTGTTAATAAATTGTCATTATTTTCATCGTTTCAGGCATAAATTGCCCGATTTTTTTTGTATGTTCTGACTTGATATTTTTCATTATTATTACATAGATCATGATTTAATAATAAAAATAATATAACCCCTGATTTAATATAATATATATCTATTATATATTTATTTATTATAATCCATAAATTTTCATGATATGAAATTAAATACAACATTAATAGAGATGATGTGATGTACGTACGCATGAATGTTGTTTCTATTTTCATATCATATTGAATGAAATAAAATTAAATGATATATATATATATTATCATTATAGTAAAATATTAATGATATATTAATGATATATTTTTATTAAATCCATCATTAATATATTCCATTTAATTTTTGAATGAATCCCAATGCTTCACAAGATAGTAGTCCATCGTACACATGAGCGATGTTATCATATTCCCACAAAATAGAAAGGAAAAGGGTATGTAAAATATAATCGTTATATAAAAATTATAAAATCATAAATAAAATATATGTGTTATATAAACATTAAATCAGTCATTATTCCAATCCTTAATGGGTGAAAATTTAAAAATGAATGACATCGGTTCTCAAGGAAGTAGATTTTCATACACATGAACAATGATTTTATATCCCATTTGATGGAATTGTGTAAAGTAGTAGATAATAACATTCCCATAAGAAAATATTATTATATATAATATTATTTAGTTATTATATAATACTAGTATAAAAATAATTGAAATAGGTGGAGCATGTAATAAAATAAAATGCTCTAACAAGAACATTACCTATTCTTCGAGTATACCCTTTAGGATTCCACTAAACCCATAATATATTGTTTCTTGTACAAGGATAAGTCTTATAGGATTAGTGGAGTGATCTTTGGGATTGATGTGGAAAGGTACTGGGTGAAATAATGTTGTTTGACAGTGTGAAGTGGAGAGGAGTGGGAGAGGCCATTTATTAGTGGGCAGGAGGGAAAATGTGGAATTTTTTAAATTAGTTAGGAATACACACATTGAGACCTATAAAAGGGTTCAATAATCAAAACATTAATCCCATGAAGGTTTATAGTTGAAACATTCTCTCTAGTTGGATTTTTAAATTTTTTGGGTCTTTCTTATAGCTTATATTATATATCTAGAAACTAAAGATACTCTTTTTTGTCATAATCAGTGTAACTAATTTTAACTATTTTTAATATTCATTATGGTAAAAAATAATGATTGAAAAATTAGAGATTAAAAATTATGATAGTTCAAAATATAGAATCCTTTTTTAAAAATTCATCTTATATAAGTGAATGAATACAATTTATAATTAATTGTGTGGTCCTAATGAGAAATAAGATTATTAAAAGTAAAAATTATCAACATTTTTGAAATGTTTTAATATAATAATTCAGTGTGAAATTGAATAAAATGTATTAAATTAGATCAATTAATATAAATTCTTTCTATTTTAACATTTAAACTAAATTAAAATATAATTTAACACTGAAAATTTTTTATATGAAAAGGCAACTTTCAATTTTAATTTGGTTCTTTTAACTATCAATAATAATAAAAAACAACTTAGAAAAATTCCAAAAATATACTATTATGCAATTTTTAAATTACTTTTTTTTTTAAAAATAGTTTTTTCAAATTAATTTTTTAAAAAAATTAATAATTTAGTTCTAAATTATGTGTTCCATTAAAAGGATAAAAACTATATTTTTTTAAAATTAAATTTTTTATGGAGAAAATTGGATTTACTCTTATCTTATTCATATGAGTTATTTATTAAAATTTATTTTCATTAGAAAATATTTTTTAAGTCTCTTTGGTACATAAAGAAAGTAAAAATAAATAAAAACTTGTAATATTCTGTTAGAAATAGAGGATGATAAATTTATTGATTTTATTGGTTATTAGATGATAATATTAAATTTCAAAAATTTATTCATAAACAACCTCGATAAATAATGATATTGTTAGATAAAAATCATATATCTAGTTTAACATTCATCAAAATATAATTATCATTAAGTAAAAAAAATTTAAATTTATCATAATTATATAATATACATATATATATATTCTTAAAATATCATATAATTTTCCCTTATAGCATTTTAGTAACAATTTATTAAAAATTCATTATTAAAATCTTTATTTTTATTGTTAAATGTTTTTTTCATTAGATTTATTGTTCGGTAGTTCCATTAAATTATTTTAATGATGGGAGCATCATATATAGAATTTTAATAATGATATAAATATCATATATATTAATTATATTTATTTATTTATTCATTTAGTCATCCATAATGGATATAGATAAAAATAAATTACAACCTTAATGGAGAGACAATGATATATGTACGCATGAAATATGGTTTCATAATTTGACAGATGGAATAAAGAAACATAAATAATAATTGACATTTATTGGATCATTATAATATAATATATATAATATATATTTCTTAAATATATCTTTATACCATCCAAGTAATACAGAAATCCAAAAAAATCACTCTGCTTCCTCGAAGTGGTAGTCTATAAAAATACAGGAGTGACGTTGTTGTTTTCATAAAAATTAGAATGTAAAGTTATTGATATGATATTATAAGTCCAAAATAATAATAATTTATAAAAATTAAATTTATAAACATTAAATCCATCTCAATACCCATCCATAAAATATGGTGATGGAAGATGAATTGTATCATTATGTGGAGGTGGTACTCCACGAGTTTTCATGAATGATATTGTCACATCCCATTTGATATAAAATAGGGTTCATAATAGTAGTTTAAAGATGATAATAACATTTCAATATAGTTGGGTTATAGAAGAAATTTTTTATGATGAATGAAATATATTCACACGAGATGTAAGAATAAATTAATTGAATGTTTTTGGTAGGATGATTACCTATTCTTAGATAGGACTCCTTGACGAAATTTCTAAAGGATCCTATGAATGGTATTTTATGAATTATAAAACCATAAATTTTATGATAGGGAATTTCCAAAATGAATTTTTCATGTTTTATTGAGCTATATTTCTCAAGAAGGTGTAATGAAAAGAGATATGGGTGGGGTTTTATAAGTGTTGGAAAATACAATTTGGGAATTTTTAAAAATAATAGAATATAATTACATCATTATCCAGAAAAATATTATAACTGAAAATATATTTTCATGACCCCCTCCCTCCAAGGATACCCCTCCTGGGCTAGAAATGATGAATGTGAGATAATGACTCCCAAGACCCATCTTTAGTAGGCCCTAGGTTGGTGACTTCCACTAAGGGTGTACAAATCTCATAATATGGGAGGCATTCCCCATTATAAGGGAACAATATCAAAAGATAAGGTGATTAATCCACAAAAAAAATCCTTGAAATACTATATTAAAAAATTCCAAACCATCCCAATATTCTTTTATAAGTCAAGATTGATACATATAAAATTAAACAAATGAAGAACCAAAATAATAAAATCTAAGGAGGCGACATGGAAACAACTCCAAAGGTCAGAATTAGGAATGTTAATCATAATCCCAAAAGTCCTCCTAGAAACCTGAAAACTATTTTTATATACGTATGGTGAGCATAAGAGTATACATTTTTTGAAAACCAAATCCTCTCAAACACATGTGAATGAGGAATACAAATGCTCCCATGAGAAAACATCATAACCAAACAACACCTATGATGGTATGAGAACAACCACAACCACACAAAATCACGATAAACCAAATAACACAATTCATGAAATATAATATAAATAAGATAAATTATTGGGTACTCCCCAACACTTTCCCACTGACTAGACGCTATCACATCGTAATGTTAAACGTCCTAACACTCTCACCTCGTCTGAATATACCATTACACATCCCACCCACACACACATGTTCCTCACATCCCACACACACACTTGGGCCTCCAAAAAACCACATCCCTACCACATAAACCTAGGCCTTATAACACATCCTTTCTATACACACCTGGGCCTCACAAGACACCCAATATCGTCCAAAAGAAACATAGAAAGGCACAAAAAAATCTCGTCCCGAAGACACCTAGGGCGGAAAAACATATTGAATCCTCAAGAGACATGTTGAAAAAAAACCAATTCGCCTATAAACACATGGTTTAAAACATCCTTCTTAAAGATACATGGGTCGCCAATTCCTAGATGTGGGTGTAGGTATGTGTGGGTGGTGAGCCATCCATCAACACACATATATGTATGAGAAAGGTACCCTCCCCCATGATGGTGTGAGTGTATAGAAAATAGTTCCCCATAAGGTAGGGGTGTGTATACAAATAAAGATAATGTATAGTGTATATAAATATATAGTTAAAGAACATATGAACATCATAGGGGTTTTTAATAATAACTAACAATCTCACAAAAACCACACAATCTCTACCACCTCTTAATGAATAAAACTGAAAAAAAAAACCCCAAACCAAAATTCTTTCTAAATATTAGTTCCATATTACAATGTATTTTTTTCAATAATTTTAACTTTATCATCCACGTTGATTTTTGAAATCAAAATTCATTAGAAAACTCATTTCATATAGAAATACATCTTATTTCATATACATTTCCCATTTGTTTATATATAAAAAATAACCAATTAGTCAACACATCCCATCATCAATTTCATCATTTAACATGCCCCTTTTTGTGACACCCTGACCCTAGAATCCTAGAGAAAGTTCAATATTTCAATACATTAGAATGTTTATAATGAATCAAATCCCAAAGGACTAATCAGTTTAGTAGTCTTGGAAAATATATTACATACATGAACATTGCATGACAATTCAAAAAATAAAATAAGACATTAATAATCTTTGGGAACACCATTATTATCCTATCATATCCCTCCATATAAATCATTATACAATTCTTAACATCCCTGGAAAATAAAACATAAGAAATGGGTGACCTCAGGTTCTTATTAAGGTTAAAAAATAAAGGAGAAGCTTTCATAAATAAGCATAAAATATTAAGGAAATATATAGAATTGTAAAACGGTCCTTCTAAACATTACCTTTAGTATAATATTGAAAGATTAAATCAAATAATTTAATTTAAACATTCACATAGATATTCAACTTGTTGAATAATAACATATAATACCAACAAATAATCTCATTATGAGGGAATGCATAATATTAGACATCATAATTATATCGTCAAGGCCTTTTGACAAGACCATACATAATCATACCATCAAGGGCTTATTCCATGACATTGGTTTCTCTCTTGATACATATTGATGAATCTAGGGGATTTAGCAGGACCAACCCATCACTTACTAAGTTCAATGCATTCCTCATATGAAAAGGGTGAAACATAAACATTCTTCTTAAACTTATCATATAAAATGTTAATAAATTAACCATAAATCATGAATGATATAAAAATAGAACATCTAATATCAAACATATCATAAATCCATTAATAGACTAACTAAGATTGTATCATAATAAATATAATGCAATCACACATAAAATCCAATAATGGATGTTGACATAAAAGAAAATAATCTAATAAATTAATTAAATCTATTTGAAAGAAATATCCATTTTTTACTTTCAAACAATTTAAAATCTACAAAGTTATAAAATAATAAATTTCTTTTGAAAATAAACTTGTAATAATGTATAGAAATCTTCAAAAATGATAAGGCGTCATAATAGTGATAAATAACCACTCTCAATGTATATGTTAAAAAAATTCATTCATTAATTTGTCAAAAAGTTCATAAATTACCTTGTTTGGAGAATGATAAAAATATTCCATTCAAAATATATCATATAAAAATTCAAACTCGGGTAAAAATTTCTTTAAAAAATGTCGATAATATTTTGAAATATATTTTATGAAAAATAGACTTGGATGGTAAGAATATCCCAGTAGATACTTACATATAAAAAATCTCAGATAATAAAAAGTTTGTTAAATTAACTATTATGTACAAAAACCTAAAAACATTTCATTTTAAAAACCATATAATTAACTTAAAAATATACATATAATGTTCTTTATAATCCTTTATAAACATATAAATAAATTTTTATGATAATATGAATAATATTGAAATAGATAAAGGATTAAATATTAAAACATTCAAAGTGTCCCACACCTCATTGAACATTTAAATAAAAAGCTAAATATCGTTAATTTAATCTTTAAATAAAATGAAGATAAAATTATCCATGATATAAAATATAATATGGGTATTAAATATACAACACACAAGACAACGGTTTTGAAAACGGGTTATATCTCATTAAAATTTAAAATGAGATGAAATTCCCTTACATTTTGTCCAATACTCTCTCTACATGTCCGGAACTACTGTAAAATGTTTTTAAATGTATTATTAACCACTAAAAAATCATAATAATATTTTTGATATCATATATGATTCATTTATGACTTTATATTACCTTTTTATTAATAATTTTCATGTTAAACCAACATTTCGAGTTATAATAGTTTTCATTATCTTCCATGTTTTGAATTTATATTATTCAGAATATTTCCTAGAATTTACAAAATAGATTGATACATAAAATAGAATATTCTATTCAAGAAGATGGTTGATCGTACGTACACATGAACGTTGTTTCCATTTTTTTATCTCCTTGAATGGAAGTAAGTAAAGGATATATATATATATATATATATATATTATAGTATCATTAATATGTCATATATTTCATACTTATTCCCAATATATATTTTTCTAATCATTCTTGAATGGTTAATCTGGTGGTTGAATCTCATTGCATCGTAGAGACGATAAGTCGTACGTACGCACGAGCGATGGTATCATATTATTAATGGCTAAAGGGTATATAATTGGATGGAATAAGAAATTTAAAGAAAATATATTATATTATATTTATTATTTACATACTTTATATTCATCATTATACCCATATTTATAAAGGGTAAATGAATTACAGTTTACAACACATCGTGGAGACGGTAAGTCATACGTACACACGCATGGAGATATTGTTTTTTATAGGATGGGTAAAAGTATGAATATGGTTTTTCCATAATAATAATAACATCTTCGCTTATATTAAATAATTTAATAATTAATTTATTATCAAAACAAAATAATAACAGGAAGTATAAGAATAAAAGAAATTGAATTTAATTGGTAAAAAAATTACCACTTCTTCGAGGGTCTCCTTTTGATTTGGACAAGAAGACACATTTGTTTAGATTTATGACAAATGTATAGATGATATGATAATTTTATGGATGTTTTGGGAGTAAATTAGAATGGTTTGGCTGAGAAAAATGGATTTGGAGGAGTGAATTAAAGAGAAGGAGAAGTTCTCTTTAATTAGAGTGGTTAGGGGCACTTTTAAATTAAAAAAATATTAATTTATTATAAATTTACCTTCCTTTTCAAATAGATATAAAGTAGTTTATTTCAAGTATATGATTATTATGGGGATAAATCCTCTCAACCAATATATTTATACATGTTTAGGTCATAAAATTAACCTTATCTTTTAGAATTAACCCTTAGTTAATCATTTAACTCTTATCATGTCTTCTTGAATTTTTATAGTGTAGTGTTAATAGGGTTACAATAAAATTATAGAAGATACCCAATTGAATCTTTTTTGAGATATTTGAAATTATCTGAGTTATTTTTTCGAACTGTAAATTTATATTACTTTAATATCATTTAATAAAATAGTATTTATTTTAAAATATCATTTATGACAATTTTAATGCTATTAAATATTTTCATTTTAAAAGATATAAAACCAACTTGATAACATAAAAAAATAATTCTAATATGTAAAAAAAAATTTAATTTTCTATAAAATTATTGGATTTCATTAATTAAGTGAAATTTTATTTATTTTAACATTATTAATATCTTTTATTTGATTCTCCTTTTAATAAATCTATTAATTTATCATCATTGTGTCATAATTAAAATGGATTTTTTTAGTGTATAAAAATTATAAATAAATTATCACAATATAGATAAATTTCTTATATTTCTAATAAACACTTATAGTGGAATTTATCTTCTGTAAAACCCTATATAAAAATTATATAGTTATTAAAATTTTAATATGACACATTTAACGATTATTTAAATAAAATATAATAAATGGATTAATCTAATACAAGTGGTTTAATAAGATCATATTTTAGACCTAAGGTTGATTTATGTCGAAAAATTCTTATCCAATGAAATTTGGACAACTGTTAGGGTAATGTTGTATTATTATAATATTATTTTAGCCATTAATTACCATTTTCATCTTTAACTGTGGTAAATAAAATTCAAAGGATACTTATGGAGACTCGGCCTTTTATTACATTAATATTACATCATTTTGAAGATAAACAACATAATAGTATTACACATAGAGGATCCAAAGGTTTAGTGTCTTGGAAAAACTAGGACCACACATAAAAAATACAACATCTAGCATAAACATTTATTTAATTTATTCTTCTCTAGCTTCTTATTGGCACTTGTCCTCTCTATAGTACATGTACCCACCTGAGGATATACATCAAAAGGGGGGAGCTATAATCCCAGTAATATGATTGATAAGAACAATATATCATGGGGTGATCATAATCATAACATAGGAAAAAGATTAGGAACATGAGAGGAGCATAAATAAAAGACTTGAAATGAGGCAATGCATAAAAATGAAACATCATGTCTTAGTGGTCAACTCCCAAACATAATTTTGAAAAAAGATAGAATCTTGTTCACACATCATTTCACATTTAATAATGATATTCATCACTTTACCCAATGAATTGGAGCGCTATATGATTTCGGGCGCACCCATCACATTTAATCATTCATATTACGCTATATAATTCCGGGCGCACCCGTCACATCATAACATTATCATTTATCATGCATGCCACAATGAACATATAACATAAATGAACATAACTGACCCATGAAAAGGAATGGTTTTCCTCTCATAAGAACACATTCATAAACTTTGGGTTCCCAAAAGAAAGAGGAAACAACATACTTGATACAAGAACCATCAACCTTGAATGAGAGGTAAAAGGTGAGTTCTTAAAAGAAGAATTCCTTTGGAAAACATTTTGATTGACATAAACTTTAGTATAAAACATTTATATCCCAAAAAAGTTAAGATAATTATGTAAAAATTACCTTTAAGAAGTATCCATATCAAAAATGGTTTGAAAGAGGGAGAACCTGAAGGATGAAATTTGGGTTCGAGAATTTCCCCTTACCTTGTACCGGAATGCTTCCCTCTCTTTAATGTCCTGTAAAATGACATTATATTCATTAATTAGAAATCAAGAACCATGTTTACATTAATAGGGTTCATTCTAGTTTCATTAGTTCATATTATGTTCCTTTGGATGACTTATAGAGTTTAAAAAAACATTGTTCGGGGATGTTTGTTTTTATGGTTTTTCTTGGGTGGTTCACTTGTATTCTTAAATTAAAGTTTCGGTAGAACATGAGTAAACATCCAGAAATGATATTACATGTCATTAATGATATTAAAGGAGTTTGAATGATCTTATAATGAATTATATTAGATCCATGTGGATAAATCATTAGATAAGAATTAAATGATTGTTATTTGGGTCAATTTGGGCGGTTTTTTGATCACAACGAACTTGTTTTAACTTATCACTTAGTAATATGGCCATAGGTTATTTCCAGAACATTAAATAGAAAATAATACATATAAAATATTATGGTTAAACAATAAAAATGGTTTTATGACCTTATTTGAAGGTAGAAATGGAAGAAGAAGGCACGCCATTCTTGAAGGTGATAAATTAACACCTCACAAACAACGTTCTCTTTAATAAAATAAAAGGAAGAGGGAATGGGGTTTGGAAGATATAATATCCCATTAGAATCATAAAATTACATTATATGTATAATAATAGAGTTAAAATACAATTTTAATGAATATTGGTGGGGAGATATCAAGAAATGAACTTGAACTTGAAAGGAAGTTAAAGGGGAAGAGGGAGGGAAATTACCTCTAGAATCCTCCTCTTGAGAACCTACTTAAGGGCCTAAGATTGGTCTTTTGATGAGACCAGTAGCTCTTTGATGTGGGGTAGGGGGCTAGGGAAGGTGTTTGGGTAGAGTTTAGAGAAGTCTTGGAACTTGAGAGGTGTGAGGAAATGTGATTGTGAAGGGTGGCTTTTATAGTGGAGGGGAGAGGGGTTTCCTTAATATAAAATTCATTAGTTTATTAATTTCCACTAAGACAAGGAATAGTGAGTCTTTAATGACCAATAATACTAATTTTATCATGTGATCCTGAACCAAGTGGTATTACATCAGCATAGCATCATCGATGACTCAATTAATCCATTATTTAGCATTTATTGTAAATTGTCAGATTCTACTATTCATCAAAATTTCAAGTATCTCAAAAAAATCCCAAAAATTTACCCCAACCATTTTTAGATGTGTAAAATCAAGATATGAATTAAATTTTTCAAAAAAAAATCTAAATATTATTAATTTAATATTTAATTAAAATCATATTTTACTTAAAAACAGTTTTTAAGATTAAAACTTATTTTATAGTGCTTTCAAAAATTACATTGGGTCTTATAATATTATCTAAAAACTATAATACATTGATTCAATAATTTATGAATACATTTTAGGGAAATAAATATTCTTCTAAATTAATTAATTAATTATAATTATTTATTTATGACTTACAAAATACCAAAACGTTTACTAAGGTCAAATTGTCACTTTCTAAGATGTCTACATTTTATTTAATTATTCATAGCTAATGTTACTCTTATGCTAGATGATTTAACATTCATAAGGGCCATATTACTATTCATAAGGGTGTGTTACTATTCATAAGGGTTGGTCACTATTCACCAAAAAATTATTTTTGTTTCATTAGACTCCAAAAATCATTTTGAACACAGCCATGTATGTCAGATTTTCAAAATTCCAAACACAGAAGTGAAAAACTTATGTTTAAAGGTCACTTATCACTTAGTAGTTCATTATTTTGTGATTTGATGTTATTTTATGACATAAATATAAGAAGGGAACTTCCATTGAAAAACTTTGGGTCATTACATTCTTCCCACATTAATAAATTTCACCCCCAAAATTTCACTTTACACAAGTAGGTGAGGGTGTTTCTCCTTCATTGCCTCTTTTGGTTCCCAAGTTGCTTCTTCAAACTTATGGTTCCTCCACCACACTTTGACAAGATGGGTTGTCTTGTTGCGTAGAACCTTATCTCTTTGATCTAGAATCTTTACTGGTTGCTCCTCGTAGGATAGATCATCTTCCAGCTGCACAACCTCTGAGTTTAGTACATGTGAGGGGTCTGGTATGTACTTCCTTAGTAGTGATACATGAAACACATCATGAAATTGATCCATATTCGGTGGAAGTGCAAGAGGATAGGCCATGGGTCATATGCGGTCAAGGATCTCAAAGGGGCCAATATACCTTGGTCTTAGCTTCCCATTCTTCTCGAATCACATGACTCTCTTCCATGGAGATATTCGAAGGAAGACTTTATCTCCAACGTTGAACTCCAAGTCCCTTCAACGGTTGTCAGCATAGCTCTTTTGCCAAATTTGAGTAGCTTTGATGTGTTTCTGGATGACTTGAACCTTCTCTGTCATCTCCTGAACAAGATCGGGCCCAAGTATCTTTCTTTCTCCAACTTCAACCCAACAGGTTGGAGTTCTACATCGCTTCCCATAAAGAGCTTCATACAGAGCCATCTGAATACTCGAGTGGAAACTATTGTTGTATGAGAACTCAACTAATGGGAGATGTTGATCCCAACCACCTTTGAATTCAAGATAGTAGGATCTTAGCATATCTTCAAGAGTCTTAATAGTCCTTTCAGACTGGCAATCAGTTTGGGGGTGATAGGTCGTGTTGAAATTTAATTCAGTACTCAAAGCATGTTGAAGGCTCCTCCAGAACTTATATGTGAACCTTGGGTCACAGTGAGAGACAATTGAGAGTAGAACCTCGTGAAATCTCACCACTTCATTCACATATATCTTTTCAAGTTGATCAAGAGAGAGATCTTCCTGAAGATCGATAAAATGGGATGTCTTGGTGAGTCGGTCAACCATAACCCATATCGCATTATTTCCCTTTGACGCCTTTGGGAGACCCATGACAAAGTCCATAGTAACGTTTTCCCATTTCAACATGGGTATAGGAAATGGATGCATCATACCCTTGGACTTTTGTCACTCAGCTTTAACTTACTGACATACCAAGCACCTTGATATATATTCCTCAATCTTCTTCTTCATGTTATCCCACCAGAAGTGTTCTCAGAGATCACGGTACATCCTGGTACTCCCAGGATGGATAGGGAAAGTTCAGCTATGTGCATTGTCCAATAGCTCCTTCTTTATCCTGGGTGATGAAGGAACACAAAGTCACGTTCCAAACCAAATCACACCATCATCGTCGATATGGAACTCTTGCATATTCCCTTCCTTTACTGCATTCACCCTCTTTTTTATATCTACATCATCCCTTTGTGCTTCATTAATCTTCCTATGGATGGATGGTTGCGCAATCATTTGGGCATGGTAGGATGTATACCCTACCCTTATGATTTCCAAATCCATTCTTTGCATATCCAAGAAGATAGGGTCTCTCTCAATCTGCAACATGGATAGAGTAGCGGGTTCTTTTCTGCTTAGAGCATCAGCTACCTTGTTCACCTTTCTAGTATGACAGTGAATAGAGAAATCGTAATCATTGATTATCTCTAACCATCTACTTTGATGCATATTGAGCTCATTTTATTTGAATATATACATTAGGCTCTTATGGTCGGTGTATATGTCACACTTCTCCCCATAAAGGTAGTTTCGCTAAATTTTCAAGGCAAAAATAACGGCTGCCAGCTCTAGATCATGCGTCGGGTAGTTCTGCTCATGGATCTTCAACTGTCGTGAGGCATAGGCTATCACATTTTCATTTTGCATGAGTACACAACCCAATCATTTCTTTTAAGCTTACCTGTATATCACAAAAATTTCTCCACTTTTCGATAGTGAGAGTACAGGTGCAGTGATCGGCCTTCTCTTTAGCTCCTTGAAGCTTCCCTCACATTCTTCAGTCCAGACATACTTTACCCCTTTCCTTGTTAACTTAGTTAGTGGACTTGACAATCGTGAGAAGTTTCTCACAAAACGTTGGTACTACCTAGGTAATCCAAGAAAACTACGGATTTATGTGACACTAGAGGGCCTGGTCCATTCCTCAGTCACCTTTTTCTTTGAAGGATCGACAAAAATTCATTCACTTGTGATCACATGTCCCAAGAACGTGACTTGATTCAGCAAAAAGTCACACTTGCTGAACTTGGAATACAACTTCCCCTTTTTTAATGTTGCCAAAACAAGTCTTAGATGTTCTTCATGTTGCTCCATGATTTTGGAGTAGATGAGAATATCATCGATAAAAACTACCAAAAATTTGTCAAGGTAATATCTAAAGACTCTATTCATCAAATCCATGAAGATTTCAGGGTCATTAGTAAGTCCAAAGGGCATCACCAAAAACTCATAGTGCCCTTACCTTGTTCGGAAGGCAGTCTTCTGAATATCTTCATTCCTCACCTTTACCCGATGATATCGAGAACGAAGATACACCTTTGAGAAGTATTGATCCCCTCTTAACTGGTCGAACAAGTCATCAATCCTTGGGAGAGGATACTTGTTCTTTATGGTGATGTTGTTGAGTTCCCGATAATCAATACACAGCCGCATTGTTCCGTCCTTCTTCTTCACAAAGAGCACAGGCGCACCCCAAGGAGATGAACTAGGGTGTTTGAACTCTTTGTACAGATGCTCTTTCACCTTCTTCTTTAACTCCTCCAGTTCAATAGGAGCCATCCTATATGGGCACTTCGATATAGGAGTAGCTCTGGGTATGAGTTCAATTGAGAACTCTACCTTATGATCCGGGGGAATTCCGGGTAACTATTCAGGAAATACATCACTTTATTCCATCATGATGGGTATTTCCTTAAGGTTGGAAATTTCCTTTGACTCAACCATTTGGGTGAGGTATGCTTCTTCATAGGGAATCAACACCCACACCATTTAAGGATTTTTCAAAGGAGATTCATGATATTCCTTTCATTTGTAGTGGAGCATGGGATGGTTTGGAATATGAAAAGATATTTCTTTTTCCCAACAGTTGATATGCGCTCTATATAATGAGAGCCAGTCCATTCTCAATATAGCGTCAAATTCCGCCAAGGGAAGTATTACAAGATTTTCTAGAAGAATATTCTAACAAACGCCAACAGTAGAAGAGTTAAACACATGGGTTTCAATGATTGCACCACTTGGTGTTTTTATAGGTATATCTACATCATGGTTTTAGGGCATAGATTCTATAGTTCTAGAAAACTTTCAAGATATAAAGGAATGAATAGAACTAGAATCAAATAAGACTTTTTCCATTCTTGAGTGAATAGGAAGTGAACCTTGTATGACTTCATTATCATGCTCCACCTCCGCAGTAGTGATGGCATAAGCCTTCCCTTATTCCTTTGGATTTGGTGGCTGCTGACGCTGATTACCCTCGAGAACTCGGGATTAGTGCACTAGTTTGAATAGTTCCCTAGCTATTTACAGTTGTAGCATTGGACCATGAGTTTTTATCTCCTTTAATTTGTTAAATTCTCCTTCCTTTTCATGTTTTTTCAACACTCTTGAGCATGGTGTCCTTATTTCCCACACTTGAAGCATTTCTTCATCTATTTGAGGCAGTTACCATTATGCAACTTCCCGCATTTTTGGCATGTGGGTCGTTGATTTTTTTCCCACCTTTATCATTAGATCCAGCATCTTGAAACTCCATCCCCCTCTTCTTATCACCATATCCATGGGACCATTCTCCAAACTCTATCTCCACTTTGAGAGCACACTGGACAACTTCTTCATAACTCCCAAAGTCTCGAATTGTAAGAGCCTTTCGAAGGTGTGGTTTTAATCCACTAAAGAATCTATAAATTTTTATATCATTGTTGACAAAAAAACCCGATGCATAACTTGAGAGCCTTGTGAAATTCACTTTATAGGTTGTGACAGATTCTCCTTATTTTTTCTTGAGCTCAATGAATTTTCTCTCCATCTTCATGCGAAGAGTTAATGGGAAATAATTATTAGGAAACATTATCTTAAAGTCTTCCCATTCTATATCTTCATGTTCCTCCCTTGCCGTGGTGTTCATAATCAAATCCCACCATTGATCAACTTCTCCATCTTGATGAGAAACGGCTAGAGTCACATTCTCCATCTCCAAATAGTGAATCACAGAAAATATATTCACCATGGAGTTGACCCACTATTCCACAACTAGTGGATCGGAAGATCCACAAAACGTCAGTGGTCGTTGCCACATAAAACATTCGATATCCAGTTTCTCCCTCTTTGGTGAAGGAGGAAATTCCCCATTATTATGGTTATTATTCATAACATGAGATAATTGGGTAAGCATACCCATGATGTTTTGAACTCCACCTCCCAAATCATTGGGGATGTCATTCGGGCAATCGTTGCATTGGCCCTCGCATGAGTTGTGGGCCTAATTTCTCCCGGTTCCTACTATTTTCTAAAATAGATAAAGTTAGAACAAAACATAAGTAAACAATTCATGAATAAATTATTCATGTAAACAATTTATACCAAAAACATAACATATGGGATCCCTATATAAATATTCTTGTGTGCATATTTCTACTTAGTCTCATGCTGTAGGTTTTCCCTAGGATTCACTAATCCTAATTCCCAAATTAACAAAACCTCCCTCTGATACCAACTATGTCGACCTGGCCTTTTATTACATTAATATTACTTCATTTTAAAGAAAAACAACATAATAGTATTACACATAGATGATCCAATGGTTTATTGTATTGTTTAAACCAGGACCACACATAACAAATACAACATCTAGCATAAACATTTATTTAATTTTTCTTATCTAGATTCGTATTGGCACTTTTCCTATCCATAGTACATGTAGCCACCTGAGGAAATACATCAAAAGGGGTGGGATAGAATCCCAGTATGAGGATAGATAAGAACAATATATCATGGGGTGAGCATAATCATAACATAGAAAAACATAATGAACATTAGATTAGCATAATTAAAAGACTTGAAATGTGGAAATGCATAAAAATGAAACATAATGTCTTAGTGGTTAACAACCAAACATACTTGTGAACCAAGCTAGAATCTTGTTCAAAAATAATTTCACATTTACTTATGAGATTCATTACGTTACTCAATGCATTAGAGCACTATATAATTCCGGGCACACCCATCACATTTAAACATTCATATTGCGCAATATAATTCCAAGCACACCCGTCACATCATACCATTATAATTTATCATGCATGAAACAATGAAAATATAACATAAATGAACATAACTAACCCATTAAAAGTAATGGGTTTCATATCATAAGAAAACATTCATAAAATTTTGGTTCCCAAAAGAAAGAGGAAACAACATACTTGATATAAGAACCATTAACCTTGAATGACAGGTAAAAGGTGAGTTCTTAAAAGAATAGTTCTTTTGGAAATCATTTCGATTGACATAAACTTTCGTTGAAAAAATTTATATCCCAGAAAATGTACGATAATTATGAAAAAATTACCATTAAAGAGTAACCATATCAAAAATGGTGTGAAAGAGGGAGAACCCGAAGGATGAAAGTTGGGTTTGAGAATTTCCCCTTACCTTGTACCCGAATTCTTCCCTCTTTTTAATGTCTTGTATAATGACATTATATTCATTAATTAGAAATAAAGAACCATGAGTACATTAATAGGGTTAATTATGGTTTCATTATGTCATATTATGTTCATTTGGATGACTTATAATGTTTAAAACAAACATTGTTCGGGGATGTTCGTTTTTATGGTTTTTCTTTGGTGGTTCACTTGTGTTCTTAAATTGAAGTTTGGGTAGAACATGAGTAAACATATAGAAATGATATTACGTGTCATTAATAATATTACAGGAGTTTTAATGATCTTATAATGAATTATATTAGACCCATGTGGATGAATCATTAGAAAATAATTAAATGATGGTTATTTGGGTCAATTTGGGCTGTTTTTGGATCACAACGAACTTGTTTTAACTTATCACTTAGTAATATGTCCATAGGTTATTTCCAGAACATTAAATAGAAAATAATACATATAAAATATTTTGGTTCAACCATAAAAATGGTTTCATGACCAGATCTGAAGGTATAAATGGAAGAAGAAAGCATGTCGTTCTTGAAGGTGATAAATTAACACCTCACGAACAGTGTTCTCTTAAAAAAATAAAAGGAAGAGGGAAAGGGGTTTGGATGATATAATATCCCATTAGAATCATAAAATTAAATTATATGTATAATACTAGAGTTAAAATACAATTTTGATGGAGATAGGTGTGGAGGGATCAAGAAATGGACTTGAACTTGAAAGGAAGTTAAAGGAGGCGAGGGAGGGAAATTACCTCTAGAATCCTCCTCTTGAGAACCTCCTTAAAGGCCTAAGAATGGTCTTTTGATGAGACCATCAGATCTTTGACATGGGGGAGGGGATAGGTAAGGTGTTTGGTATGAGTTTATAGAAGTCTTGTAGCTTGAGAGGTGTAAGGAACTGAGGGTGTGAAGGGTGGCTTTTATAGTGGAGGGGAGAGGGGTTTCCTAAATATAAAATTCATTAGTTTATTAATTTCCCTAAGACAAAGAATAGTGAGTCTTGAATGACCATGAATATTAACTTTATAATGTGATGCTGAACCAAGTGGGCTTACATCATCTGAGCATCATTGATGACTCAATTAATCCATGATTTAGCACTTATTGTAAATTATCGGATTCAACTATTCATCAAAATTTCAAGTATCTCAGAAAAATCCAAAAAATTGACCCCGACCATTTTTTGATGTGTAGAATCCAAAAATGAAGTCCATTTTTTAAAAATAACTTTCTAAATATTATTAATTTAATATTTAATTAAAATCATAATTTACTTAAAAAACAGCTTTTAAGATTAAAATTGATTTTATAGTGCTTTCGAAAATTACGTAGGGTCTTATAAAATCATCTAAAAACTATAAGACATTGATTCAATAATTTATGAATACATTTTACAGAAATAAATATTCTTTTAAATTAATTAATTAATTATAATTAATTATTTATGACTTACAAAATACCAAAACGTTTGCTAAGGTTTAATTTTTTCTTTCTAAGATTTCTAAATTTTGTTTAATTATTCATATGTAATGTTACTCTTATGTTAAATGATTTACTATTCATAAGGGTAATATTACTATTCATAAGGGTTTGTTACTATTTATAAGGGTAGGACACTATTCACTAAAAAATATTTTTGTTTCATTAGACTCCAAAAATCTTTTGGAACACAGCCGTGTATGTCAGATTTTCAAAATTCCAAACATAGAAGTGAAAAACATATGTTTAAAGGTCACTTATCACTTAGTAGTTCATTATTTTGTGATTTCATGTTATTTTATGACATAAATATAAGAAATGAATTTCCATTGAAAAACTTTGGGTCGTTACAATACTATTCACCAAAATTTATTTTGATCATATTAGACCACATTATTCATAATAATTACAACCATGTATTTCCTTTTTTTCAAATTCAATTCATAGAAATGGTACAATTATGTTTAATGCTAATCTGTAAATATGGATAGAAGGTGGGTAAAAAGACGTTAAAAAAGATCAATGAATTTATATGTCTAATTCTATTATAAAAATTATTTCAATGATGAACATTAGGTTAATACATGAATTATTGCTCTATTTTGGATTTAAATTTAATTAAAATTATAATAATTATTTAAAGGAAAAAAGTATATTTTTTAACAATAATGAAGTCTTTTTTATTATTAATAAAAAATTAAATGTTTTTAGAGAAATATTGGAAATTCTCCCTAAGAAAATGTTGATATTCTGTATTCCAATATGATGTCTATTTTAAGAAATTAAATTTTTAATAGTGTTTAGAATTAATTTTATTATTTTTCACAAAAAGAGATATAAAGTAGTTACATTTAAAAAAATAGTATTTTTAAACATATAACTATTTTGCCGAAACTTATACATTTCATTATAAATATGTTTTATTTATATGAAAACAATATAAATAACATTACAAAATTATTTATTAATATTTATATTACTATATTTAAATCATAATTAATAAATATATCATTTAAATATTTATAACATTAAAGTGTTGTTTGACAAAAAATCCATCTTGCGTGTTACACAATCTAAGTCAGTGTTGTGTGCAACGCATGATATTAGAGATAACATACCATTAAATATTGGGGTGTTACATTCTACTTTCCTTCAATAAATTATATCCTCTCAATTAAAATTCAAAAACAAAATATATGGGATGGACTTTTCAAAATATCTTTTTTGAAATATCACATCGGAAAATGAATTAATCATACCACCATTTTAAAATAAATAAATGGAAGTACCAAGGTCACCAGAGATAACACATACTATAGATCCATGTAGTAAAACATGGAAATGAAATAAAATTTGACCATAAATTTCTTATAGAGAGTGAAAGAGAACATTATTATGAGAAAGTAAACATCTAGAATGATATAAAGATGTGATGAGCATAGGGTCTATTTGATTCATCACAAAAGAAAGTACAAGGAAAATATTTTTGGTTTTGTGACCATTTCTATGGAGGTAATGAATTAATTCACTTCATAAAATATGAACAAAAGGAATAGTATATACTTTACAAGTAGAGTACCACACATTATCTAATTCCTACCAAAATATCATCAATCTCTCTAAAAGATAATAAAATTAAAAACATATTCTATTTATTTTAATCAAATAGGGTTCCGGAAATGATTTTATAATTTATCTTTAATAACATTTAATTAAAAAATTAATGTTATAAAAATTAGTAAAATTAGTATTAAATTGGTAGGTTACAAAGCCTTTTCACACTTCGGTTGTGGTTTTGATTCCCACAGCCTTGTCCGGCATGGAAGGTTATCACATTACCTGCGGGTTTTCATTTCCATAATACTATATTATTATAACATTCCATAAATAATTGTATTATTTTTTTAACTTCAAAAATCATTATCCAATGTATAACTTAATCCATTCTTACCATTATAATTTTCCAAAATACTTCTTCCCAAACTCACTATTAAGAAAATTTTAAGAAATATCACATAACATAATTCAGATCTTTTGGTGACATAATAATCTTTTGAATACCTTCATCATGTATTCTAAAAACCCATAGTAATACCCTAAATTACAATAATATCTTATTTGAATATGTCTATACTTACTTATTTCATTTGTAAAACATAGGAAACTAGATATACTCCTTAAATCCAAAAATGTTGTAATCTCTAACAATGATGGAATAAATAGACCTTTATCCATTTCCAAGGTACTTGATAATATCCAATATATATTATTTAAATTTATCATCTCTTAATTCCAACATCATTATCTCAATGACATAAACATATTAAGGGTTATCTTTTAACAAACCATATATTTTCCAAAATGTTTAACTTGGATTGTGTCACATTACTTGGTACCACACAATATCAAATCCATAATGAAATAGTACTATTATACAATCCTAAATTTATTTTCCTAATTAATATGACTAGTACATCATTGATACAATAGTCAAATGATATAATTCTTAAATAACAACATAATAATAGTAATCATTCCTCTTCATCTGCCTTAGTATCATAAATGTACAATTATCCAACATCATCATCTAGGGTATACTCTGACTATCGAGACATTGATTCATATAGTTTTCTGTCTCCTTGCTTATGAATCATTGTACACTAAAAACCTTTTTCTTACTCTTTAAATCATGAACATGGTTCCCTTTTTATACACACTTATAACATACTCACATTCCCTTCAAGAACTTACCAGGTGGATTCATTCCACAGTTATCACGTGTGGGAAAATAGTTTTTTACCTTCTTCCCATTATCCATCTTTTTCTCTACCATCCTCTTCTTCTCTTATGTCCATTTAAATTCATTAGACTCAGAGAATTATTTACCTATTTTATTAACACATGATACTATTTCATGACATGATGAGAATGCATGGAAGACTTTTTCCCTTCTAAATGTTGTCTTAAGGTGATGAATAATATGATCCTTCGTAATCTTAGGATCATGTATATTGTTGGAGTTCACATTCATTTTACTGGGAGCCATTTCTAAATGATGACAGACACTTGGTTAGATCATATAGTAATTTATAATCTAATAACATGAAAAATTATAAGCATTAATTGAAGATTTACAAGTATATAATCTCATAAACATAAAAAAAATCTCTTGGTACATATTTTCTCAGAAACGTTTCATAACATTTTGTAAATAATGTGTGAATTATCCTAATAATATCCCCCAGGAGTGTCAAACCAAGTGTGCAGTAAGGCCAGTTTCCCTGTACCAGGTTACCCCGAGTTAATCCCGGAACACCATGTTAGAGTTATTACTCATACGTACATCTGTTCCAAAACTACGTCCACATGAAGTATCTAGAAAAGAATGTATTTTCTTAGAATACCCACATAGTCTCTACATTACTAAAATATTATTATGTTCCTCTATAATTGTCCTCAATGTCTATCTTAGGGTTATAATACCTAATACACATTTTTTTATTCTATTTTCAAGGGTTTTTTTAAACAGCCTTTGATAACAATTATAACACCCTAAAAGTAGAATCCCAAAGCTGGATCATTACTTTAATACATTGGAATGGTTTCAAGATATCAAATCTAAAATAAAAATCAGTTTATTAGACTTGGAAGATATATTACATACATGAAAATTACTTTAAAATTCAAAAAATAAAATACAAAATTGTTAATCCTTTGTGAAACCTATTATTCTCTATGATTAAACATGCATATTATTCATAATAAAATTCTCAGCATCTTGGTAAAATAAAACATAAGAAAGGGGTGAGCTCAGATGCTCAATAAGGTTAAAAAATATATCATAAGCATTCATAAATAATCATAAACTATTAAGACAAGGTATGCAATTATAAAACCATCCTTTTAAACATTACATTCAATATAAAATGGAAAGAATAAAATAAATAATTTCATTTAAACATTCACATGGCTATTATACTAGTCTAATAATAACATGTAATATAAAAAACTAATCTCATAATTAGGGATTGTATAATGCTAGAAATCATAATCATACCGTCAAGGCCTCATGCCAATACCATGCACAATCATACCATCATAACCATGCAATAATACACCATTTTGACACATGATACCTACCGATGAATCGATTGGATACACCAGGCCCCACCCATCACTTACTAAGTCCAATTCATTCCTCATATAAAAAGGGTGTAACATAACATAACCAATCATATTAAAAAAGCATAAAAAATGTTAATATTGTAACCATAGACCATGAATGGTATAAAAATATAACATACAAAGTCAAAAATATCATAAAATATTCAATATAATATGGGTGATTGTATCATAACAAAACAACCACAATAAAGAATAAAATTTAATTAAGGGTATTGACATAGATGAAAATAATATAATAAATTTATTAACACACTTTGAAGGAAATATCACTTTTTACTTTTAAATAATTTAAAAGACATGAAATTATAAAAGAAAACATTTCTTTTGAAAATAACCTAGTAATCATGTAAGGGAAGCTTCAAAGTGTTAATTCATCATATTGGTGGAAAATAACCGCCCACACTATATATGTTAAAAAATAATTCCTTAATTTTTCTAAAAGGACATAAAGTAACTCATTTGGAGAAAAATGTAAATATTACTTTCAAAAAGTTTTATATGAAAAGATAAACATGGGTAAAATTTTATTTAACCCAACGTTGATAATATTTTGAAATACATTTCTCAAAACATGGTATGGGATGATAAGAATGTCCGAGTATATAATTATGTAAAAAAAATCTCAGATAATAAATATATTGATAAATTAAACCATACATAAAAAACCATAAAATGATTTATTTTTTAAATGATTTGAATGATCTTAAAAATATAAATAAAATTTTCTTCATAATCCTTTATATATATATATATATATATATTAGTAAATTAATATTATAATATAACAAATATTGAAAAGGAGAAAGGATTAATTTTTTTAACATTCTAACCGTATGATACCACTTTGAACAATTAAATTATAAGATCAATATCATCAAATTAATATTTAAATACCTTAATGATAAAATTATTGATGATATAAAATATAATAGGGTTAGTACGTACAACACACACAAGATAAAGGTGTTTAAAATGGCTTATATATCAGTAAAATTAAAAGTGAGATGAAATTCCCTTACCATAGGTCAAATACTCATCGTACGTGTCTGAAACACTTCTATAATGGTTTTAAAAAATTATTATCTTCTACCAGAATCATAATGATATTTATGATTTCATATATGATTCATTTATGACTTTATATTACCCATTTATAAAAATTTGTATGTTAAAGTAACATTTCGGGTAATTATTCCTGAATGAAAAAATTATTTTTATATAATAAATATTCTTAATATAAATATATACTATATATAAATATAAAAAATAGAGCACACCATTCATGGAAACAACTGTTTATACGTACACATGAACATCGTTTCCATTTTTTATCGCATTGAATGGAAGCAAGTAAATTATATATAAATATAAAATTTCAGTATCATTATTATTTCATATATTTTTTACTTATTCATAATATATATTTTTATAATCCTTCTTGAATGGTTAATGTGGGATATGAATCTCATCGCGTCGTGGAGACGATAAGCCGTATGTAGGCACGAGCGATGGTATCTTTATCTTAATGGTAAAATGGTATGAAATTGGATGGAATATAAATTTTATAGAAAAATTATCATGTTATATATTTTATTTAAATCCATTATATTCATTATAATATCCATTGAAATATTTTTTACAATAAAAATAGTTCACACCATGGCATGGAGACGGTAAGCCATACGTACACGCGCATGGTGATATTTTTTTTATAGGATGGGTAAAATAATGAATATGGTTTCCCCCTAAAAATAACAACATATCAAAAAATATTAGATTCTGTAGTTATTTATTTGTTATAAAACCAAAATATGAATACGAAGTAGAAGAAGAAAATTAATTGATTTGAATTGGTAAAACAATTACCTCTTCTTCGAGTGTCTCCCTTTGATTTGCACAAAAGAATTACTTAAGATGGATTTAGGCCGAAACTATGGAATCTAGGATTAAGCTAGGGTTGTTGGGAGAGTAAATGTGTAGAGTTTTTTTAGCCAAAGGCTTTGGAGGTGTTGATTAATGAGAAGGATAAGTTCTTTTTTATAAGAGAGGTGAGGGTCACTTTTGAAGATCTTAAAATTTTAATTTTATTTAAATTTATTTTTGGTTTAAAATAGCTCCATTGTAATTTATTTAGAGGGTAATATTATTTTGGGTCTAAATACTCTCTACAAATATATTTTTGACATGTTTAGGTCATAAACATAACATTATTTTTTAGAAATAACCCTTAGTAAAATAATTTAACTCTTACCATCTCTTCTTGTATTTTCACATTATGGGTTTAATATAGTTACCTTAAAATTCCCAAAGAACACAAATTAGATAATTTCTGAAATATCTAACATTATAAAAGTTATTTTGTTGAACATTTTATTTTTATGACTTTTTGTTTCATTTACTAAAATAGTATTTATTTTAAAATGTCACTTATGTCAATTTTAATACTATTCAATATTTTCATTTTTAAAAATATAAAAACAACATGATAACTTTAAAAAAATTATTGATATATGTTACTAAAATTTCTAAGTTATATATAAAATTATTTTATTTCAGGATTTAGGTAAAAGTATATTTATCTTAATATTATTAATTTATTTTATTGGATTCTTCTTTAATAAATCTATTACTGCATCATCATTGTGTCACAATGAAAATTATTTATTTATTGTCAAAAAAATTATAATGATGTAAATAAATTTATTATATTAAAAAATAATATTTATAGTAGAATTTATCTTATGTATAACTGTATATTGGAAATTAAAAATTATTATAATTTGAATATGACACTTTTAACTCTTCTTTAAATAAAATATAATTAATTTATTAATATAATAAATGTGGCTAACAAAATATTATATTATTTACCTATGGCTGATTTGGGTATAAAAATACTTATACATGGTAATTATAAAAAAAATTGGGTAATTTTATATTATTATAATATTATTTTTACCTACAATTACCCTTTTGAGTTTAACAATTGTAAATAAAATTCAAAATTAAAAATTAAAAAAATATTATTTTGATCCTATTTGACCAAAATTACCATTCTAATTGAAATAATGTATGTATATTTTTCAAAATTCAGTTCACATAAGTAGTAAAATTATGTTTAATGCTAATATGGAAATGGGGTTAGAAGGCGGGTAAAAATACATTAAAAAGGTTAAATGAATATTTATATCTAATTATATTATAGAAATTATTCATATTACCTAAATTGGGTTAATATATGTATTATTTATCTTTTTTTACTTTCAAATCAATTTAATGTTAAATTATTATTTAAAAAAAGTCTATTTTTTAACAATAGTACAGTATTTTCACTATTCATCAAAAATATAAACTTTTCAGAAAAATATATAAAACACATCCTAAGTGAATTATGATATTCCAAATTAAAAAATGAAGTATATTTTACCAAATTAAATTTCTAATAGTGAAAAAAATTAATTTTATTATTGTTCACAAAAGGACATATATTGTAGTTGGTTTAAAAAAATAGTATTTTTCAACATATAACAATTGTACCGAAAAATTTACATTTCATTATAAATATGCTTTATTTATATGAAAAAATTATAAATATATTTTATTTGTGTGAAAACATTATAAATTAATCTTAAAATTATTTATTACTATTTATTTTACTATATTTAGAGGATAAGTTATAAATATATCATTTAAACAGTTACAACACTAAAGAGTCATTTCATAAAAACTCAATCTTGTGTGTTACACAATTTAGGTTGGTGTTTCATGAAATGAAATGTATTGAAGAAAATATAACGTGAAATATTAGGGTGTTATAATTTTAAATTATTAATATACATTTTTATTTCCATTTATATATGTGTAGGTATAATATGACTAACCCCATATCATAATCACAACACCACACAAGTATAACACATTCCATAGGTCACATTATACTATTAATATAAATTTATCTCCTTAAAATATTTCAAAAATAACAAATAATCCCCTATTAAGAACACATTGGTTCAATTAATTCCAGCCTGTTGTCATTCATTCATTACTTGTTCACATTGCATTTTCTATTTAAAATAACCAATTTATTCATATTTCTTACAAGAATGAATATTCTACATTATTTCCTTACTTCCCAAGAAACTAGAATTTATTCACACCATAAAATAATGAAAAAAAATTATTATCCCCACAAAAAACCCAATAATGTCTTACTAATAATCCTACTTAATCACCAATTCACGGCCACATCCCATTTTTGTAGCATTGTTGCATATTCACATAGTAAACATTATTAAACTGCCACTTTATAACCATACCACACCCATCATCACAATATCATTGTGCTATAATACCATAAAAACAAAAACAAATCCACTTTACAACCAAACCTCATTCACATCCCCCACACACATCATGAATCATTCATATTATATCCATTATGTCACCAGAGCCAACCCACAATACACAAGAAATGTCCACAAATACATTACATCATGGCCCCATTTGAGGCATTGTATAAAAGGTAGCATCATTCTCCATTATGTTAGAGGAATGATGGGGATGCAGATGTTCTTGGTCTAGATGTGGTGTAGGGAATGATGAATAAGGTTTATCTTAATAGAGAAAGTATGAAAGCATAGTTGGAAAGGAAAAATTATTATTTTGATCGCAAAAGGAGTTCCTTGATGTTCATGGTTGGGGACCATGGGTTCTTGAATGTCTCCCATCATCTTGGGGAAGAGTGGTTTGGCAGTTGGAGTAAACCTTATCCTAGGTTTTATGGTCCCTTTTAGGTGTTAGGGATAGTTGGTGAGGTGGAATACCCATTGGAATTTCCACAACAGTTAGAGAGGATCCACAATGTCTTCCACGTCTCTCAGCTTCGTCGGGATCTTCAGAATTACTCTAATGTTATTGACTGGGGAGAGTTGGATATTGATGATGGAAAGACCTTTATGTCATGTCCAGTGTAGATCCAATATCATCGATTGAAAGTGTTGGATAGATGAACCATTCCTTTGGTTATTGTGTTGTGGAAGAACGATGGCCAGGAGGATAGTACTTGGGAGTGAGAAACACAGAGTCATGCTTTATACTCGGGGTTCTTTTTTCTTTTTTCTTATTCTATTTTTTTTTTTGAAATTTAATGCTTGAACCTTGTTTTCTATGTCATGGGGTTTTCCCATAGGATGAGATGTGTATGGTGAAATGTGTGATACAATCATAACATGTGAAAATTGTAAGAACAGATTCCTAATTGAGATTTATTAATTATGATGAGATTAAACACGTGCGGGCTATTCAGTGATGCCTAGAGTGGATATAATCTTTACATGGAAGACACAATTCCATAATATAGATTTTTGGATAGTGTAGTTATTGTTCTTGTGTGTTGTTCCTTGTTGTGGTTGTGTAGAAACTATTGGAGGAGGTGTTAATAGATGTGGAGGTTTCCACTGAATCTTTTAAAGAACACAAGGTAGTTTATAATTAGAAGTCGTTGTTTATTATTGTCAATGGTGTTTCTAGTGTAGTGATCTTCTTGAGAGGTATCTCGTAGGGTGGTTTTTTGGACCCCTATTTCTTATAGGCTTGTATTTGAATTAAAAAAAAGATAATGGTTTGATATGTATCTAATGAAATGGTCACAACAACTCCAGTAAATTCCTTCTTAAGAATTTGGTGTTCAAGGTGTTCTAGGTGATCAAGGTGGATCATTCTAACACTTCTTAGAATTTACCAGTTTTCCAAGTCTTACAACACTTCCTTTCAAATGTTGTATCATTCTGGTAGTGTTTCATCCTAGCAGTAGGGAATCCTATTCTAAATTTCTATTTTTCCAATGGAATTTGGTTCTGGTGGTGTCTCATTAAGGAGGAATGTTATCATTTTCCAAATTTCTTATCTTACAATGGTGTTTAGTTAGAGAAGTTTCTTATTGTATAATCATGTGGTACTAGTGTAATGTTGTTCTAAAATCATGTAATTCTGGTGGTGTGACATTCTTACGGTGTGTCATCATTTTTCAAATTTTTAGTTTTCTAACAGAGTATTATTATAGAGGCATCTCATTCTTGTGGTCTGTTGTTCTAGAAGTGTATTGTTTTTACGGAATTTCATTATTTCGGAATATAATCCTTTTGAAATTATCTAGTTTTCAAATGGTATCTGGTTCTATAGGTGTCTAATCATGGGGGGCCTTTCATCCTAATAGTTTCTCTTCCTGGAAGTGTGTTATCTTAACAGTGTGCAATCTTGGAGGTGTTTCATCCTTGCATTGTCTCATTCTAGTTGTGTGACATCTAGGCAGTGCCTTATCCTGGTGATGTTTCATCCTGTTAGTGTGTTTTCATGTTTGTGTCTAATCCAATTACAGTCAAATTTCCAACATATTTCCATTTTTCTAGAATTTTCCTATTTTTCTATTTTTTCCCTTTTTACATTTGTTTGGATAATAAATGAGCTTAATGACATGATTAATTGGTTTTAAATCCATTCCAAAGGTTATTAATAATATCGAAAATTTCCTAAGATTTAAGAGGATTTTAATTAATCAAATTTTTTGGTTTAATGTGATCTTCATTAAGGGAAATTATATGCCATTTCAATTCTTCTAAGTTCTAGATATAATCCTTCAAGGTGAAGACCTTCCATTAGACGATTCCTTCTACTTTATCTTGATCTGAGAGGTTAAGAATCATTCTTCCCATAAGATTCATGTATACTTGTTGGTAAGTATTATTTGTGTTTCACAAGAGGTATTCCTTATGAATGCACCCCCAGTTTTGGTCCAGCTTGCTGGTAAAAAGTCAATGACAAAAAAATTTCTTTCTAGTATGTTTTTCCATCATTTCTCATTTAGTGTGTTATGTCGGATGGGTTTATTATTTTCACCTCTTGTGAACGTGGTTTCATCTAAATTAATAATGATAATTTAATTGGTTTAAAAACAATATAAAGGGGTTGTAGAATGTGACATATGATCCCATAATTTTACTGAAATTTTGATCAATGTTGTAAATCGTGTGGGATAAATACCAACTAAAAATCATGGTCATTGGGGGTTCTTAATTTTTCACAAATTTAAGGGTTGTGAAATACATTCATTTTATGTGGCTATTAAGTTCACGTGTTATATAATTGGTTAACCAAGTACGGTCAGTTAAAATAAATGAATTCCCCACGATTTTATGGGTTTTGTAAAAACACCCTAAACTAAGGGAAATTTAATAAGGGATTCCCTACTAAATCTGAAAGTATTATATTCAATGTTATGTGGTATAATGTGTTTGTGGAAATGATTTTTTTATGTGGGTTGGCTCCAAATATATAATGGATAGAATATGAATGTTTTTTGATGTGTATGGGGGAAGAGGATGAGATGTGGTTATAAAGTGCAGTTGTGATTGTTTAAATGTAATTTACTACAATGGGGATGTGATGATGTGTGTATTATAGTTGTATAGTGCGGCTATAATGATGGTTAGGGTGTGGATTTGCAGTAAAACTTCAAAAAATGGGATTTTATTGTGAATTGGGGAAGATGTGGGATTATTGGTAAGAGACTAATGGTTTTTTTGGTGCTACATTCTATGTGTTGGTTACTCTATTGCATGAATTAAATATAGTTTTTTTGAAATAATAGAACTAAAGTGGAATATCCATTCATGGTAATAATCTGGAAAAATGGTTTACTATAATTTGAATGAGGAATGTGAATAATTAACAAATGAATGATAATATGATGGAATTTAATGAACCAATGAGTAGTTAATATGGGATTATTCATTATTTGTGCAATTTGTGAAGCAGAAAAATGTAGAGTAAATGAATAATGTGACTTATGGATTTGGTTCTTCTTGTATGGTGTCATGCTTATGCTATGTGGTTGGTCATATTATATCTACCCATGTAATAATGGAAATAATACAATATTTTAATAATTTTAAATGGTAATGTTACATGGATAATTGATTATTGGATATGTTGAATAATTTTTTAATGTTTACATATAAACCAAAGGGTTGGGAATATGAATGTGGATGAGAGCTGGATACTTGTTTTGGTTGGTATGTGTAATTCTCCTAGAGTTTATTTATATTTGTCCATGGTTGTGTTTCTTTTTATGTGATGTTCTCGATATTTTCTTAGATAGTAATGCATTAGATGAAATAAATAATTCATTAATAATGTTTGGTACTGGTTTGGGGTGGATTGGTTACCAGTGTGAATATATTAATTGTGAATGAATAATTGTAATGGTTTAGAAAAATTGGTTGGGAATTGGAAATAAGTTGTGTATTATTTTTTGGTAATTACATTTAGAGGTTGCAGTAAGGTTGGAAGAGTTTAGAGTTGGTTGGTTGTTTGGGAACCCATATGATGGGCATGGTTTTTTGGTATCGTATATGTATATATGTGTATTTTCCTTGTGATTTCTATACACACCCCACCTATTTGAGCACTACATACCAAACACATCCGTCGTCAATGGGGAGGGTGTCATTCCAAAGAATTCTAGTGTGAGGATGAGTGGTTGGAACCCTCTCTTGACTACTCCTTCCAGGTGGTTTTAGCCCAAGATTCTTTAGGTATGTTGTGGTTTGTGGGGCCCATGTGAGTTTTGTTTTCCTAGGTGTCTTCGGGATGAGATTTGTTGGGCTTTCCCAAGTGTCTTTGGTATGAGATAAGTTGTGTTTTCCCATGTGTATTGGTTATGTGATCTGGTATGTGTACCAGGTGTCTGTGGGTGGGATGTAATGTGGTATGTGGATCAAGTTTCTATAGGCAATATGTGGTTTTGAGTCCTAGGTGTGTGTGGGAAACATGTGATATTGTATGTGGCACAGGTGTCTGTGGGTAGGATGTGGTTGTGAGGCCCTGGTGTGTGCAGGTGGATTGTGATGTGGTGTGTTTGGAAGAAGTGGGAGTGCCATGATACTCTCTGTTAACGTGTGACAATATCTTATCAGTGGGAATGTGGATTGTATTACATAACATGAATTTCATTATTTGGTGAGCAAACCTTGGTGATGTTGGGTGGTTAGTATACCTTCTTAGCTACATTTTGGTCCTGCTATTATCTCAAAGGGGCATTAGTATTATTCTTTCACATGGGAATGAGAGACATTGGATTTCCTACTGTGTATACATGTCTGATCAACCTTTGTATATAAATCTATTTCTAGGTTTCTAGGAGGACTGTGTGGACTGTGTTAGACTTTATTATATAATATCTTGATAGTTGTTCTGTCAATGACTACCTACACTTTGGTTAATTACTTTTGAAACATATTCTTTGTATCAGTTTATTTTAAACATGCTTGGTGGATGAATTTGGATTTCTTATATATATATCTTGGAGTTTTTTTGGGATGAAATGTCTTATCTCCCCATCGTGTTTCTTTATCATGGGAAATTACTATAATTTTGTGATACTGATATACACTTGGTGATGGTTGCCACATCGGGACCTACTGAAGGTGGAACTCGAAGGTCATTATCTCAGTTTCCAAATTTCTAGCATAGGAGGGGAATCTTTAGAGGGATAAGTTCATGAAAAAATGGTATCAGAGCCACGTTACAATATAGGATAGTTTTTGGATTAGGGGATAGTGAGGATTGTATGGTTTGGTATGTAAACACTGTGAGATGATCTTAGTGTCCGACATAGGCCAAGGAAGAATTTCTTTCACAAGGGATTATTGGGCCCCCCATGAATCAATTTAAGGACTATGATCATGCCGAAAGACCAAGTGAGGCTACATCATTTGCAGCGTAGAGACCCTAGAAAAGGTATATGCATCATAATGACTTGTGTTCTTTTCTGATTTGTGTGTTTTGGGAAATTTTAAATGGATGATGAAAGGAGTTGAAATAAATCTTATATAAAATTTAATATTACTTAGGCCTAGTAATTCCTTGTTCTCCATTCAACTATGGAACATGATCTTATTCCTTGTGTGGATCGAGAAGTTGAGGCTCAATAGGCTGATCTGGTTGATTGGAAGTGGGTTGATCCAGTAGATGAGGCTGAGTAGTGGTAGATAACGTTACGTGCTATCTAGCCAAATTACTTGAGAATGTGTAATAGAAGTGTTTCAGATGTGGAGATGATGAGATATCTCAAGGATCTTGAGATCACTATTAGTTGATTTTGGATATGATAGATTATTGGGTTTCATTAGCAGTTAGTCAGATATGGGGTGTTTCATGTCAGTGGTGGATGATTTATTTGAGGGAGGGGAAGGAGTCCTATGTGTTATGGGTTGACCTTTAAAAGTAATTCTATGTGATGTTCCCTTAATAATCCAGGAATCATGTGAATATATAGGAGAAACTCTACCTCCATCATGGGAGTATGTTAGTGTGGGAACGTGGGATCAAGTTCAAGGATCTTCTTTATTTCACCCAGAATCCCTTTATGGAGGACGAGTCTTGTGCTAGATGGCTTGAGGATTCCCTCCACCATTCTATCCATTATTTTGTAACTCCTTTTATATTTCCAGTGTATATGGAGGTCCAGAAGAAGGTGTAGGTGATTGAGAGTAATCACTCACAAGTAGGTCTACTGTGAGAAGATATCTAGTAGACTTATTTGACAGGTAAGGTCATCAGTGGTAGATCTCATCCATCAGGACCTTTGAGGTTTTGATTGGAAAGAATGAATCGTCAACAATTTCCTTTCTTTCCTTAAAGTGAAACTATTATCTGTGCTTTAATCATGGTATTGTGTCCAATGTGTTTATATTATGGGATTTGTGACCATATTCAAAACTAGTGTCCATCAGGTTTTCTAGCTATGTTTGGTGGAGGTGCATAGGTCCAGTGCTAGACTATGTAGTAGATTTCAGGTAGGCTATTTCAGTAGCAGGGACAATAAGCTGATGCTCTGCTGGGAGGAGATATAACAGGAAGAGTATGACCTTAGTGTGTTACCTTGGGACCTCAACCTAGCTTTGGTCCTGAAGGCTATATTCAACAAAGGGGAATAGGAGTAGGGCATGGAAAGTTTCACGCAACAGAGGTACAATTTGTGTTAGGACTAGAGATCATTAGATCTATGATCATCTTGTTTTGTACCTTTTCTTGTGATTTTTTTGATTCATGAACATCAAACTAGTTTTTTGGGCACAGTATAGACCATTCTCTAAGACTAGACATATAGAGCCTTCTCGTGTCCCAAATTTTGTGTATGAAGTTAGAGGTCATGCAAACATGATTGTTGTGTGTGAAGGATGTAGGCTGATCATTTGACCACAACAGTCCCATGGGGATATTTTATTACTACAGGTAAATCCATATGATTTCATTCCTGAAATTAACTAATTTTCTTCCATGCATGATGTTATCTACTACTTTCGAAGAGGATTTGGGTTTTTAAACATGGATGGTCAGAATGAGGCCATCGTTGGAAAGAAATATTATTAGGTGGGCAGTCGGCATGTGGATCATTTTTATTACTTTTTTGGATAAGTTGTTGGTGGAATTAGTGGAAACTAATATAGTATAAGTCCCCAGGTTTTTTGGGGAGTTCTTGTATTTTTCTCAAAGAGGTTGTGGATTTACCCCCTCAATGCGATATTAAGATCCAAATAGAATTTCATCCCAGTGATTCTCTAATTCTAATGGATCTTTATCGTATCAAACCTTCTGAGTTGTAGGTGTTTAGGATTCATATTGATGATATAATTAAGAAGGGATTCATCTTTACCAGTGTCTCATTGTGCAGTGCTCTAGTTTTGTTCTCAATGAAGGTGGGTTGTAGTTTGAGGATTCTCCTAGACTACCAGATATTTAATCAGGTGATGGTATGTAACCCTCTACTGAGTATAGAAAATATTCTAGATAAACTTAGAGGGTAAATTTAGTTTTTAAAGATCAATATATGGACTGGATATCACAAATTGAAGGTGAAGGAGGGTGATATCCTGATGAATTCTTTCAAATGCAGGTATGGGAACTTCAAATTTGTATTCAAGACATTCCAAGTTAAGAACACACCAACCATGTTCATGGGGATTATTAACATCATCATTCTTGATTTCTATTGTTGGTTCATCTTCATATCCATTGATAAAACCCAGATCTTATCGAAGTCAGAGGGGGAGCATGCCTATCATCTCATAACTTTCTTGTAGGTTCTACGATAACACTGAATCTATGGGAAGTTGTCTAAGTGTATTCCTTGAACATGAGATTTTTGTATCCTTGGTAATCAGGTCCCCCACCAGTGTGTGACAATTGAAACACCAAAGGTTGAAGAATATGTATCATTGGAAGCACCCATGATTGTGGAAAAGGTTTGTAGTTCTCTGGGTCTCAAAGGATATTATCAAAGGTTTTTACCTGATTTCTCTCAAGCGGTAGCTCCATTGACAGCTCCGACTAGAGACGACCATGATTTTGTGTGGATTTAGGAGTTCCAGATAGAGTTTAGTTTTCTAAATGGGGGATTTAGTTAGTGCTCCAGTGCCCTAGTTTCCAAAGGAAGGGGTGATGTTTAAGGTTTTTTGTTATTACTACCATTTGGGAATGAGATTATTCTTGATGCAAAGGAAAATAGTTTTCTCTTATGGTTCTGGGTAGTTATGGCCCCACGAGCATAACTATGACACCCATTATCCGGAGTTATAAGTTTTCATCTTTATGCGGATGTAATGGAAGCATTACCTCATTGGGGAGTTTTTTCTGGTCTTCAGGAATGATAATAGTTTGGAGTATATCATTTTGGAATGTGATCTGAATTCCTTGAAGTGAACGAGGATGATGTTTCTTTAGAAATAATATTTTTAGATATTCTATACATTATGAAAGGGGAATTTTTTGGTTGATTCTCTGAGTAGAAATTCATAGAAGGTGGTTTTTCGAGAATCTGTAAACACTTGGAATGATATGTTGGACTTTGAAGCCTTATACATAAATGTAGGAATGGACAGTGGTAGAGAATTTTTGTTCGTTAGGACAGTTCAGTGATCTCTAATGTATCTAGTGGAAGAGTTTTAGTGGGTTGACACTGAGGAAGAGGGGTTGTGTGATTGTGTTATCCATGGTGATGCTCCAAAGGGATGTTCAGAGGATGGTCAGAATTAGATGATGTTCCATGGGAGGTTGTTAGTTCTGATATAAATGTATGAGAGTGTTCTTTGTGAGTTTCATATCTAAAATTTAGTGATAAACCATAGACTCTGTAAAATGCATTGTGGATTGAAGATGAATTTGTTGTGGCCTAGAATGAAACGATAAATAGTTAACTTTGTGGGAAGATATTTTGTCTACCAATAGGTAAAGGCTGACAACCATGTTCCCATTGGTCTTTGACTTCCCTTGGATTCCACCAAGAGGATGTGGGGTGACATCTCAATGTATTTCATCATAGCGTTATCAAGGGAATATGGGGGCCACGATGTTATCTGAAATGTACTAGATCAGATGACGAAATTAGCTCTCTTCTTTGAGATCATGGAGTTGAGCAAGGTGGATGCCATAGACCAGTGGTATGGTGATGATGTAGTGCGTTTTCACTAAGTTCCTTGGTCCATTTTCGATGACCTAGATGTTTCATTTACCTCATGAGTTTGGAGGGGATTACAACATGTTTTTGAATCCTAGTTATGCCTCATCACCACATTCCTTTCTTATAAAGATTGGAAGATAGATCAGACTCTCTAGACATTGGATAATATGTTATGGGCATGCATCTTAGACATTGGATGATCTTAGCGAGAACACCTACCCTTGGTAGAGTTCTCTTATAATAATAACTATCACTCTTCAATTAGAATGGATCTATTTGAGTCATTTTATGGGGGACCATGTCATTCTCCATTGTGCTAGATTGATGTTGGGGAGACGTTTTTTCTTGGTCTGAACATGGTGAAAAGGACAATAGAGAAGTTTCATCTTATTTGTGTGAGGATGATAGAGACACAATATCATCACAAGTCGTAAGTCGATAATGTAACATTAATAATTATAGTTTTTTTATGTTATGGAAAAATTGAGTCATTTTAATTTTCTTTCTTTAAAGAGTAAATTTTTAGCATGGAATGGGAATCTATATGAAACCATTAAGATTATTTATTGATAAAAAAAGATAGATTCTCATTTCAACCAAATTATTTCAATATTTATAGATACTTTTACTAAAAATTTCTATATACAAAATGAAAAATACTATACTATAACATATTCTACTAAAACATTACACCATGTTCTCTTATATAAAAGGTAATCATACCCACGAGTAGAAAATAATTACATCATATACCATAATTCATATCAAATTTAAATTTCATAATATTTAGGTCAGATAAATAATGAAAAAAATATTCAACCATATCACTCACTTATTCGGCAGTTAAATAAGCCTTTTAATTTGGCTCACTTTTACTAGGATCGACTTATTTTAGAATAAATCCATGTTTATATTCACCATAGAAAACATCACCAACCTTATATGTATTTATTATAGAGAAGGACACCCCATATCATGAGAAAATTAAAAATATGAATTACATATCAATGAGCCTTATGGATTAAAAATTTGTAAGCAATATCTATATCAATTTAAATATATTAATAATTTATAGAGTTTCCTTTGTTTCATATAAAATTATAATAAATTATAAAATTATCTTAAAATGAACTTTCATAATATCATACTTTACTTTTATCTTTTAATGATAATCATTTGAATAATTGGTTTCTCAATGAATAAAATAAGAACACATGATAGAGATCAGAATCATTTATATTATTATATTCTAGGGATAATACATTTTCATTAAAGAGTGTAAATTATCTAAAATTTCTTCAAAACTATATAATATTCAAAAATCCCATCAAAAATATTGTTAATACATAGAATTTTATTTATTATTGTAAATAAATCATCCACAAAATCTTCTTCCATTATATTAATCACATAAAAATTAATATAAAAATCTATAAGATTTTTTCTTTTACTAATTGTTTACACTTATATATATATATATATATATATATATATATTTAACATAGTTACCATTTTTTGAACATATAAATCTACATATTCAATTTTCATTATTTACATGTTTTCATCATTTAATAATATAAATTTTGATACTACTAAATTCCATAATGGCCAATGGAATCCGCTCCCGATGCTCCCGAGGCCTCCCCCAGTGGTGGATCGAGATGAAAACCTAGATCGTCGATGGCGGTTGTTGTGTCCCCTCCTCCCACAGCGGGGGGAGGGGTTTCTTCGTCCTATGGTTTCGAAAATAGAGGTATGTTTGAATCTGGTTTTTTCTTTCCTGAGATATAGGTAGCGCTGATGGTTCTAGGATGCATTTCTGGTCAGGCCATCGTTCCAGTCTCAGTTCGAGAGTTTTCTGAATCTACTTCGATGATTTCCATAGCCTTAATCGCAAGTTTTGTGCGGCGTCGCCCTTTGATTGAGGATTTTGGGAAAATGGTGAATGAAGATTGGGGTTTAAATAATCTGGTGTCGGTCGGGATTTTTGGGCCTCGGCAGATCCTCATCATCTTCTCTAATAAGGATAACTTGGGGAGAGCATGGTCTAGACCAAGGAAAGCCTCCTCGTTCCATCTTATTCGGTGGTCTTTTGAACATCATATGAACCAGGATTCCCCAAATCTTTCCATCTGGATGCAGTTGTCAGGAATTCCTCTCCCGTTCCAGAACCCTGGGCTTCTTAAGTCGATAGGCAACTCCATCGGGCGCTTCATTTTCTCTGATTAGAGGACAGCCTCCATGGGTAACCCTGCATCTGCACGAATCTTTGTGGAGATGGATCTCTCAAAGAAGCCACCTGGTACTATCTGGATCGTGGTGGAGGGTGAGTACAGGTATGCACAAAAGATTTACTATGATTCTTGGATGCCATTCTTCTCCTTTTGTCATAAGAAGGGGCACGAGAGGGATGATTGTCGAAAGAGTGGCACAGCTGCACAAAGAGTGGATGCCTGCACAGCGTTGGCTGATCCTATTCCAGGTGCACACCTAGAAGATGAATCTCATCCGAATGTCACTACTATCATGGAGCAGGGAGTATCATCAGGGGGGTTGATGAATGGAACCTCTCTTATTGCTGGATCTGGGCAGATTTCAGTGGATGGTGCTAGGGGAACCCAACTGGGCAAAACTGGAGTGGCCATGTCTCAGCCTAGGGAATCAATTTTGAATGAGTCTAACACACATATGAAGGTGATAGAAGATTCAGATCTACATAAGATGGCAGGATCTGTGAATTCTTAATCCAAGGTTCAGCATGATATGGAGAGATCAAACACTAACTTTGAGTACATTGGCAGGGGGTTTTCTTTGATGCAGGAAAATTCCAAACCTGTGGAACTGGTGTCTGAACAGAGGAACACACATGATTTCATGGTGCAAGTAAATCCTAATGAATTTTTTAACTATTCCATAAACAAATTTGCAGTGCTGGTTGATGTTGAAGCAAATGAGGCAAAGGAGATTGATATGGCAGAGGAAGTTGGAGATAAAGAGGGCAATGTTAGCCTGGGCGGATTGAGTGAGGAATGTAAAAACCCCTGTGATGATGACACAATCATGATACCTCAAATGGAGGGTGGGAAGGATGGAAATTTCAGTCCTCCTTTGGCCCATAAAAATAAGTGGGGGGATATATTTGAATATGAAGAAGAGCCCCACAGTAATAAAACATCCTATAGGGATACTGTTAAGAATGGAATTCATGAGACCCTAAGAAAGGAAGTGGAGGAAAAAACTCAGGGCAGGAGGAAGCCAAGGAGAGACTATACGGACCTACCCAAATAAATTGTGACAAGGTCTGCACACAAGAATGTAGGGTCACAAGAAACTGTCATTGTAAATGGGTACAGTGGAAAACGAAGAGGAGGGTCCCCGAAGAGGGACAAAGGGCCCAGTGGGAAGCGGCCAATCAAGGAGAAATTGTCTGAAGAAATGCTTCGGAAGAAAAACATGTATCTTGAGATGATGCGCAAATACGAGTCTTTTGAATGGGAGTCAGCTGACCCTGATGATGAGTTATCTGATGATGGGGAGAGGGGTGCTTATGGATTTGATGTAATGTAACGTCTTTTTTTCTACTGTTTTTACTTGCACTTTTTCTTCAATAAATTTGCGGCATCAGGCTTTCGCCTGGTTCAGACTTTCCTGGGAATAATATAAATTTTAATGTGATATTATCATATTTAAATGTGGGATTAATTAAATTATTTGATTTTGGATATTTATTTATAATAAATCCATGGCTGAAGTGTCTTGGAGATTCTATACACTCTTTAAAACACTATAATAATTCTACCATATTTGAGAAATACATACTAATGGTACGTGATAGTCATTTTAACATACTATAAAATACATACCTATAATACATGAAAATATTCTTAGTCATATGATTTAAAGTGTTATTAATTCACTATATAAATATTCCACACATATTACATATTGTTTAATTTATCACAAACCTTGCAATTTTTTCTTTTATTATAGTTTTGAGTGATCTAAAGATTTTTTATCCACAACTATGCGTTTTGTAGATGATATTAGGGTATCAATTGGGCCATCTATGTTGCACCCCTCTAGAATTAAAATTGTGACTTAACATCCATCAATAGTTTATATGTGTGCCACTAATATCAAAATATATTACAATTGGAAAATAATAATAATTTATATATTTGTAATAATTGTATAATTTTTATATAAAAAAATATATTGAAAAAATAAAGAGTTAAAAAATTGATAGTTAATATGTTTGTAATATTATGGATTGAATAATGGTTTCCCCACTTGATACTATTATGTCACTGACTAAAGATTTAGTATTCCTTTATAGGAAAAATATTGTTTTTATTATAATGTGGGGATCAGTCCTCCCCCATTATGTATATTTATTGATTTTATATTATATTTTCATATAAAATGTGTTATTTGATAGACAATTAACAGTATAATTCAATTTATGTTCTCATATGTGATTAATTTTAACACTAGTAGTTAATATATTTATAATAAAATGAATTTTATATTTATAGTTTTTATAGTTTTTAATCTATATTGATGTTCCAAATTTGGTTTCATGTCCATTTATATTAAAAAATTAAATAATATTTGAATATATTTTATATGAGGGATTAAAAATTAATAGCATGACACATCTCTATCAGCGCTACATATGTATTAAAATATCTATGGGGGTTTTACTATGTAATAATGTAATTAATTTTTTGATCATTATTTTTATGAATCAAAATATAAAAATTCTTAAATGTAAAAAAATTAATAAAAATATTTTAATAAAATTTATAGTTTTATTGATATATAATTTTTTTTGAACATTCTCTATGAAGTGCTTATAATCATGGGAGGAAAGTAATTCCTTACAATACTAGATGAAATAAATTTTCTATAAAATTTTATGGAATGGATCAAACAATTTAATTTCATAAAATATTTTTATATATCAATTATATTAATTTTTTAAGGTGATATTTATGTATATATTCCATATTAGGCAAGGATGTTAGAATAATTTTTCTAAAAATAGACATGTGGTTTTATGTCCACATTAAATAAAGCATCTATTTTCCAAATAAACTCACAAAATCCTTGAGGAAAATATTTTAAATTAACTATTACAACTCTCTAATCACTTTAAATAACACTATTATTCATTTTTAGTTAAAAATGAAATAATATAGAGATCAAATTGGTATATTGACATCTGTTTTTCTTTAGTTGGTATCAATTACATGAGTTTAGGGGAAAATATCTATAGTCAAGAGAGTTGGATGGGTTATGGTTCATCTCCATCCTAATCCATTGGAATGTCACAAAAAAAAATTGATGATCTTAGACACTTGGGATTTTAATGTTTTTAGTGATCCTGAGTCACATAAATTAATTCATGCACTAATGAATTGTATTCATGATAATGAGAAAAATATTAAAACAAAAAATAATTGGTTCTTAGATTTTATCCATTCATTAAAATTTGTGATTAAAATTATTATATATAGTTATTTAAAATAAGTATATAAAATATGAATTTCAGTTATACTAAATTTTATAAAATTTACATAAATTTTTTTGGTTTCATTGTTAAATTTTGGTTAAAATATTTATAATTATTACTACAAAAAAATACAAATTACACCGGAGATTTGTTTTAATGTAAGAAATAATAATAAATGAACACAATCATATATCATGAAATTGTATCATGGGATGAAAAAATTATTTAACATCTCGATAGAGATTTTCCCTTGAAACAAAAATACTAAAACATCCTATATTAATTATAACTTTTATTACATTTATCTTTACTCTTTATAAATTTTAATATGTTTCATTTATAGTACTTAATATGTTTTTAAAATAAATATGATGGTGGGTCATGTTTTTAATAATTATTTAAGAATATAAAATTAATAACCTAATCATTTGATTCAATGACTCGTAAAAAATTTGTGAAATTTCTTTCAATATTTTTTTATAAAATCATACATAATGGTTAGTTTGATGTTAAATGTATTTTCTCATTAAGTTATTTTGTATTTTTCACATTCTAATAAGGATGTTTTATCATTTATTACTAATTTATAATTCATAGAAGGGATATACCTATATTATTGTTTTTCAACAAGTATAAATAATAAATTTAAAATAAAATCTAATTTGGTTGTATTCAATTTATAATGGAGATAAATTAATTTTGAAGGTAATGGGTTGGTAATAATTCGTTTATAAATTTATCGAACAACATCATACGCTGTTATATTAAATTTTTTTGTGTCTCACTTTTTTTAAATAGAAAGAAAAATTATATTTATAACAATATTTTTTATTAATGTGTTGTCTATTAATCTAAATTTAAACACCATATATGGGAACTGGGTAGGATATTGATGACCAAGGAGCCCCGTGTAAGGATTCTGAATAAGACGTATTATAGTGGCTCCTTTAATGTGTTTGTTATCATTTTATTACATGTAATACTAATTATAACAATAAATTCGCAATATTTAAAAGATTTAAAATTAATTTCATTTATATTTGTTTGATATAATTTGTTGGACAAAAATATGAAAAACATATTTCCTTTGTATTTTTTATTGTGTGAAATGGGATAGAATGAGGTTAGATGATGAAAAATTAATTCCTATAATTCTATAATTAACACCAGTTTTAAAAAACTTGATGTTTCGTAATGATATATTTATTAGTATAATTTAAAAAAATTATGTTATTTTAACCAATACTAATTTTGTTATCGTTTTACTAACTATAAAAAGCATTTTAGTAGGGGTTAAAGAATCTACTAACAAGAAAAAAGAGAAATATTCAAAAAATAACAATAGTTTTATGGTATATATTTATTTATATGGAAATATTTAGAGACACCTTTAAAAAAATCAATATTTTTAAGGAAATAGGTTTGACGACCACCACTATATATCTAAAAAGACCCACTAAATATATTTTAAAATTTAGTAGGGAATTCATTTAATATATCCTTAAATTTTGAAAATGTTACAATAATAAACTCAAAATTATTATAACTAGTTTCTTCATGATAATATAGTAAATTAATCAAGAAATGATTTTATCCACCTTAATATTATCATTAAAATAACAATTATCAGTGTTTTGTATAAATTATTTTAATATCATCTAATGTTTTTTAAAACTACAGCTAAACCTTAACTTGAATCATTATTAATACATTTTTATTTAATATCACCAAAAGGGAAACATTTTATTCCTTAAAACAATCATCATGGATATATATAATCTAATAAATTATATATTGATATGTTATAAAACATTCTTATCTGAACACCCACATCACATAGTGTTTGTTAAGCCATGCCATAGTTTCCATCTAGTGAGACCTAGAGTAAAATACCCACTAAAATCTGATGACACTCCTCTTATCTACATTTACCATCTGTTTAAGACTACCATAACTCTAATATTTTCTTCCACAGTGCTCATAGCGATTTTATAAAAATAATCAACAAAACTAGGATTACCAAAACACTAGTCACCATATGCACTATTTTTTTGTCTAAATCACACCGCACAAGATACCTATAATAATCTATCATGTTATGGAAAAATATTTTACAGTAAATGAAATATATCATTATTTTATGGTCACATCCAATATCCCATTTTTATTTACACATTTTAAATCACGCAGACACACAATGGGTTCTTAAATAGGATATTTTAAACCATCTTCCCCATTCTTAGAAAATCAAAAATAACAAGAGGAATTCATTGGAAATATCACTATAAGAAAAATGATATATGAAATCAATTATCTCATCATCTAGAAACTATTTTAATCACCACTAAATAATCCATGATACTTTTCAAATAACATTGTGAATTTCATTGTCAAAAATCATTTAGTGTTAGTTTTTAATGCATTTATGAAATGATTAATGATTATTTTTTCACGATATCTTAATCTACTATTAAATGATTAACATGTATATTTTACTTAAATAATTTTTTTAATAATTATTTATAAAATAAATTTACCTATAAAATTTAAGGGTTTTTAAAGTATTATTATTAAAAAAATTATTTACCATATATTATTATTTTACAATATGTTTTTATTTTTTATAATACATTATGCATCAGCTTCCTAGATGGTCATATATCATTTTCAATTATCCCACATATTCTATCATAAATCATGAATTTCTAACCACTCCATTGAATGTATATACATTAATATATATTTCAATACATTTTATTCATCCCAATTTTCTTAATATTATTTTTACATTACACAACAACTTCCAAGGGGAAAAACAATTCTTACACATATCTCTTCCATTATCCTTTAACCGTTGAACTAAAGTAAACACCAATAAATTAATTTACTTTTAATAATATGTAAATAATTATTATTCAACATATTTTACAAATAAGTTATGTTATAAAAATAACTAATGAAAAAAATTTCAAATTCATAATTTATTAATAAATATTATGAGGATATTTCCATGGAGGAATCCATATAACAAGTAAAAGTTTAATTTTAAAATCAAATGTATGTGGTGGAATGAGATATATATTTGAATACATTAACTATTCATAAAAATTACACGGTATAATACAAAGTGACTCAATTGAGTGGAAACAAACACCTTTATAAGAATCAAGTTCACCTATAGGCTTTTCTCCATATAAGTGTGTGTGATGAAAAAAATGATGCAGTATGTATCCAAAATGAATTATATCAATTATGGGGGGAATTTACATTATAGGTTAAATTTCTTATTATTTTTATTTGAGAACAAGGGAAGAGTCTAACTCGTGACAAACATTCCAACATTCTTGATTTATAAATATTTTAGTAACCCTATTGAGAAAAACAATATCCTCCTTTATTACATATGTGATACAACATTAGTCTTAATAAATACCAATCATATCCCATTGGTCATTCCTAATGATTCACCCACACTATTATCACCTATATTCTACTTTGATGCTCTATAATTGTTAATCTCTATTAATCCATGTATTGGTGTATTCCAAGAAATATTGATAAAACCAATGAATTTCTAATAGATTTTATTGACTCCTAATATATTAAAAACAATATAGTCCATGATTCAGTTTTTAACATGCCTAGGTTGAATGTTTTCTCCCTCCCCATTTATTTTCATTAGATTCTTCATTCATATTCAATTGAACTATTTTTATTTTCATAGATGATTATATTTATATAGTAACATATGTGTATCCATGAATTAGAATTGAGTGTTGTAGTACCCCCTGTTTCTGGTATGTAACCCTTACTTGATGCTTTTCTTGGTTTTAAAAGTAAAGGGTGACGTATGGGAGAGTCGAGAGATCCTAGATTGAAGTTTGAGGAAAAGGGGATGGCGCACGGGAGGCGCACGGTTTGTCTAAACCGTGCGACTAAACCATGCGTAGAAAACTTTGGTGGCAGTGGATTCTGCACGGTTGGCGCACTGTTTGTATAACCTTGCTGCCAAACCATGTGAGAAGGGTGCCTGAGGCAGTAGCTAATGCACAACGCACGGTTTTTCAAACCATGCGGACTAACCGTTTGGGCCCTTAAATTAGATCCTTAAATTGTGGATCTAACGTATTTTTGCATCTAAATGCCTCGTTTAACCTCCTAAGCGGCCCTAACTCGGGATTTTGGTTCTCTTAAGGTCAATGAGGGTTCTCCCATTGTTTCGGAGGCGATCCAAAGGCTTCTCTTGGCGAATCAAAGCAGGATTCTTGAGGTATGTGATCGTTCTTGATCGGTTTCTTAGATCTACTTAAATCTACTTCTCATCTTCTCTTGGTTTCTTATATCTACACCCGTTATGGGTATATCTAAGTGTTTGGATGCCAATTATGACGATATTTTCTCTTGGTTGTGTTAGGAGAAGAGATCTAAGGACCATTCTTGGATAATCGTCCCGGTTTTCTTGTGCGTTCTTCGACCGTCGTGGTTTTCGTCTAAACCTTTGAGGTAGGTGGCTTCACTCTTGACTCCTCTTGTTAGAATTGATTGTTCTAGTTTCAAATTGGGTTATTTGGATGGAATTTATTGTGAAAATCCTGGAATAAATCTTCTTAAGTGATGATTTATGGTTTTGATGGAATTGTGAAATCCTGGTGAATTTTTGTGTAAAGTGACTTGGATTTTTTGAAATTTAAAATGCTGATTTTAAATTATAGATTTGTTGGAATGGTAAATGGTTTGATGAAAGATGGGTTTCAATAAAAAGGGGTGTTTTATTGAAATGGTTTGTATTGGGTGAACACACTTGGTTTGCATGGAAATGGTTTTCAATAAATGGTGTTTTATTGAAATGATTGTTTTGGCATGATTTTTGTGAATGTGTGGTGTGTGTTCCTATTTCATATATGAGGATTGGTTAAAATAGGACCTTGTGATCAGTTCCAAACTTTTAATGGCACATGGGACTTTTAAGTATGAGGCTTGGTTGAAATATGACCATGTGCTCAGTGCCAAAGGTGTAATGGAACATGAGAAACAATTACCTTGTGACGACTAGGTATATTGACGAGAAACCGCTCATGAGTATGGAATGGTCATAACAAAGCATGCATGGTTGATTTCATGGGTTCATGAAATGGTTGGGTATACCAAAATTGGATGTTTGTGAAATGGTTTGGAAACTTTTTTGGTTATTTTTCTGGAAAAATAACGTGTTGGAAAAGCTGTTTTGAATTGCACTTTGATGATTTTGAGCATGGATGGTTTTGGAAAACTTGTTTATATTTAGTTATAAACTACTTTGGTGAAAATGTTTTATATAAAATATTTTTATATAAATGTGGATAACTCTTCTATACTAGTGTCATGAGTAGGTAAGTCATTGGGGAAAACCTACTGAGTTTTATACTCACCCCTGCTTTGGCACTTTGGTGCTTTTGCAGATGTTGTTTTCCGGGACATAGGTAAAGGTAAAGCATCTTATTTCTAATGGTTCGTGGTGATTCTTGGAAGATGTGGTGGTTCTTGGAGCATGGAGGTCGGTGTGGAACCGTGGAGTGTGTCTTGGTTTGTTTTGGGTCTTTCTTTAGGCTTCTGTTTGGTACTCTAATATTGTGTTGGTTATGTATTTCTTTTGGAACAGTATAGTTGTCTTTTGGTAATGAATGAGTTGGTTGTTTCTTTATCATGCATCATATAGTGGTTTTTATAAATGGTTGGTTTATGGGCTTATTTCTCAAAGGGTAAATTGTCCCCCACTTGCATTGAAACCCATCGGAATTTATTTCCAGTCCTTGGAACATGGGGGATGTCTCTTAAGGCCTAGTAATGACTTTTTGAACACTCAAGCCAATGGGAATTTGCGGGTCATTACAAATGGTATCAGCTTGTTCAGTCCTTGCCTAACAAGTGGTCATCGATGTTCTTGGTCTTGCAGTTGAAATTCATTCTCTTCAATTCCTTGGGTTGGAATCTTAGATAGGATTAGGATTACTAGAACTTGAAATATATAGCATAAAAGGACGTAGCTAACCTGTTTATGTTTAACTTTAAGTTACCAGGGTGTTGGGTACAAAAGTGTTTTGGATACACTTCTATAATGTTGGAAATCTCATTGTCAAGGGTTTAGCCAATGAGAAGAGCATGACATGAATTTTAGAGGAATGACTTCCCACTAGGATTTCATATCTCATTGTGAGGAATAAGTAAGGATTTTGTGCATGGTTCCAATTTTTGAAAAAATGCAGAAATTTTTTGAAAGTGAAAACTTTTGAAAACTGGGTATTTGGTGTATTTTGAAAATGGGTTGATTTTCAAAAATCATGTTGAGTGTTTTCAAAAAAATGGTTGAACATGGAAAAATGTTGTTTTGAGCACAATGTTGTGATATTTGATGTGATTGAATTTTAAATTCTAAGAAAACGGTTTCTAGAGAGTGAGATTGATAGAGTTTGTTGTTGGTTTAGAAAATTTCACCTAGTAGGCATCATTGAAACCAACCCGAAGAAGCTACGGAGAATGTGGTTGCACCTGAACTACGTGTGAACCGAGAGCTGCTTTATAGTATTTTCCAAGCCTTTCAAGCTATGGATACGGTGAACCGGAGGAATGAGCCACGACATGTGGATCATACCATCCAGTTCATGAAGCAGAATACACCAAACTTTCAAGGTGATGTTGAACCCGAGAAGGAGGAGGTGTGGATAAGCAGGATGAATCGTATATTTGATTTCATCAGCACACCAGTAGATCTGAAAGTAAAGCTAGTGATGTATACGCTCGAGGATCTTGCAGGTCAGTGGTGGAATTTAGCAGTGCAGTCTAAATTAGATGAAGGCCTTACATGAGAGGATTTTGAAGAATTGTTTAATAAACAATTCTATCCTCACACGTTCAAGATCCATAAAATGAGGTACTTCTTCAGCTTGAAACAAGAGAGCCTCTCTGTCACAGAGTATGTAGATAAGTTCATGAATTTATTCAATTTTCACCAGAGGTTGCGGCAAGTGCTTCATTGAAGGCACGCATCTTCGAATCGGGGCTAAGGTAGAAGATTCGATCGAAGATTGTAGTGCTCTGTATTACGAATTATACAGAGATGGTGAACAGAGCAACGATTGATGAACGTGATATCTTAGGATCGATAGGAGGAGGCATGATGATACCCACAGGAACAGGTGGGAACTCTAATTCTGGGAACAAGTGGAAGAGGGACACCTACTTCCATGGTGGGAGTGCGAATCAGAACCAGATAGAGGGATCAATCAACCTTCCTCCACAACCCCAGAGCAAAGTAGGATGCTTTCAATGTAGTTTTACTGATCACATGAAATGAGTATGTACAGCACTACCAAGATCATGCCACAATTGCATCAAGATGGGGCATCTTCAGCGCTATTGTCGCAGTGCTCCACGGTTGGGTGTTCGGGACACTTCCTAGGCATCGCAAGCGTTGTATTATTTGACAAGACAAGGACAGCATAATTAGTCTCATCATCACAAAAGATCTAGCCATGGTGATTCTCAAAATACCAAGACTCCTCAACCAGGGAAATCTCAGCAAGGAAACAAGGAGAACAGTGCAGCAAAAAATAAATTGTATGGAGTTTAGCAGATGATTTTTGATGATCACGAAAGACCATCAACAGTAACAGGAATGATTATTTGTAATTCTACCTTTGTGCAAGTGTTTTTTGATACTGGTGCATCACATTCTTTTCTTGCTTCTCGTATTGCTGATTTTCTGAACTTAAAACTAGAAATGGTGCCTTCTGTCTTGAAGCTGCAAACTCCTCTTGGTGAAAGAGAATGTCAAGCCTTCGTGTGTAGAGCATGTGCTATAACTGTTGATGGAGATGAGTTGAAATGGAACTTCTCCATGTTGGACATGGATATCTATAATTTAATCTTGTGTAGGGATTGGTTGACAAGGTTTAAGGATCACATCGACTATTATAGGAGAATAGTTAGTTTCACGACTGAGGACGGCATTGACCATCTCTTCAGAGGAGAGAGGATGACAAAGAAGAGCGCAAAGAGATTGTTGGCACCAATGGTGGGAATGATCTATTACCAATTATCAGTTTTGACTTTGGTATTAATGTAATAAATTGAGTAAAATATTTTTCCAGTGGTCATGGATCAATTTCCAGATGTCTTTCCCAAGAACTTCTCAAGGTTACCACCTCTAAGAGAAGTGGAGTTTACGATTGATCTCCTTTTGGGGACCAGTCCTATTTCCCTTCAATTTTATAGGATGGCACCAACAGAGTTACGGGAATTGAAAGTGTAGTTAGAGGAGCTATAAAGCAAGTGTTTCATTCGGCCAAGCGTGTCTCCATGGGCAGCACCAGTTTTGTTCGTGAAAAGGGCATATGGAACTCTTCAGCTGTGTTTTGATTATCGTAAGCTTAACCAAGTTACAATAAATAATAGATATCCACTTCCATGCATTTATGATCTATTCAATAAATTTAGGGAAACTCAGTGGTTCTCTAAGATTGACTTGTGATCAAGATATCACCAATTGTGAGTTCGGAAAGAGGATATTTCAAAGACAACTTTCAGAAGCATATATGGCCACTATGAATATGTAGTCATGCCTTTTGGACTAACGAATGCACCAGCGGTCTTCATGGATTTAATTAATTAGATATTTCAGAAATAACTGGATTCTTTTGTTATGGTTTTTGTGGATGACAAATTGGTGTATTCAATAACAAGGGTTGAGCATGAGAAACACTTGGCGATAGTGTTAGAAATCTTGAGAGACCATCAGTTGTATGCCAAATTATAAAAGTGTGATTTTTTGGATATAGGAAGTACACTTCCTTGGCCATGCCATTTCTGAGAAAGGCATTTCTTTTGATCCTGAAAAGATAGAAGCCTCTATCTCTTGGTAACCACCGAAGAGCGTGTTTGAGATACGCAGATTTCTTGGTCTAGTTGGTTACTATCAATGCTTTGTGCATGATTTTTCACGACTAGCTTCACCAATGACAGCTCTGACCAAGAATAATGCTCTCTTCCAATGGATGGGAGAATGTCAAAAATATTTTAAAGAGTTGAAAGTTCCCATTACATCAGCACCTATCTTGATCTCTCCATAATCAGGACAGGGCTATGTGGTGTATTGTGATGCATCGGTAACAGGGTTGGGTTGTGCTCTCATGAAAGGAGACCATGTTGTTGCTTATAGTTCAAGGAATTTGAGGGTGCATGAGAAAAATTACCCAACACATGATTTAGATTTGGCTTCAGTCATCCATGCTTTGAAAACATGGAGATATTATCTCTTTGGTGATAAATTTACTATGTTTACGGATCACAAAATCATGAAACACATTTTCTCACAACGAGATTTGAATCTGAGGTAGAGGATATGGAAGGAGTATCTCCAGATGTTTGACTTTGACTTGATGTATACACCGGGTAAGGGAAATTCCATGGCTGATGCGTTAAGTAGAAAGTTGTATACTCAGTTGGCGAAAGAAGCTTCAGATAAATGGCAGTTGATGTCGGTCTTAGCTGACATGCATGTGGAATGTGAAAATTGAGGTGATTTTGCGGTTTTATTTTCACTAAAGCTGGTTCCGGATCTGGTAAAAGTGGTCAAAGAGGCATAAACATCTGATGTGGAATGTATGGTATTGAGTTCAAAACTCAATGGTGGGGAGACCATTTATGGCTAGAAACTAGAACTGGGTTCAGTTTTGTGTTTCAGATATCGAATGGTTGTACCTATAGTTTTTCAGGAACAACTTTTTAATGCTTACCACCATTTAAGATGGGTTGTACATCTGGGTACACAGAAGATGTATAAGGCGCTAAAGGTGCAGTTTTGGTGGAGCGGTGTGAAAAGAAAGGTGGCCAAGTTCATCTCGCGATGCTTAACTTGTCAGCAGGTTAAAGCAGATCTTCAAAGACCAGCTGGTATGTTACAATCTTTACCTATCCTAGTGTGGAAATGGGATCAGATAGCAATGGATTTTGTAACAGGTCTTCCAAGAATGGTCCGGAAACACGATTCCATTTTGGTGATAGTGGATCATCTGACCAAGTCGTCATATTTCATCCTGATTCATGAAACTCATACGGTGGAAGATCTTTCAAAAATATATATCTGAGAAGTGGTAAAGAGGCATGGGGTACCAATGTCTATAGTCTCAGATATAGATCCGAGGTTCACATCTCGTTTCTGGAAATCGTTACAGGAATCCCTTGGAACTCAGTTTATGATGAGCACAGCGTATCATCCCCAGACGAATGGGAAATCCGAGCGGACGATACAAACATTGGAAGATATGTTGTGGGCTTGTGTAATGGATTTTGGTAGCTCATGGGAGGAGCATATAGCCCAAGTGGATTTCTCATACAATAATAGTTATCATCCCTCGATACACATGGCTCCTTTTGAAGCATTGTATGGGTGTCCTTGTCGTTCTCCACATTCCTGTGTGTAAACAGGTGAGACTTCACTAGTTGGGTCGAGCCTTGTCCAAGAAACTACAGAGAAGATTCAGTTGATTAGAAAGAGGATGGAGACGGCTTAGAGTCGTCAAAAATCTTATGTAGATCACCATTGAAGACCATTTTCATTTTTAGTAGGTGATCATGTCTTTTTGACAATCTCTACAAGGCTTGGAAATCTCATTTTGGGAATCAGGGCAAGTTATCTCCAAGATACATTAGCCCTTTTGATATACTAGTATGGGTTGGAGAGGTGTAATATCGGTTGGCATTACCACCACAGTTTCGTTCGGTCCATAATGTGTTCCATGTATCTCAGTTGAAGAAGTATCAGCCTGATCCTGACCATGTGATCAAATTGGATCATGTTGACCTAGATTCGGATGCTTCGTTGGTACATATCCCAGTGCAGATTGTGGATAGGCAGGATAAAGTATTTCATGGAAAAAGCATCGGTCTAGTGCGGGTTTCGTGGCAACATGGTCAGATTCAAGAAGAGACTTGGGAACGCGATAAAGAAATAAAAGAGCAGTGGGCAGAACTCTTTCAAACAAGAAGTGGTTTTCTACTTTTTGGGGACGGAAAGGCCAATGGTGGGGAGAATGTAGTACCCCCGGTTTCTGGTGTGTAACCCTTACTTGATGCTTTTCTTTTTTTTAAATGTTAAGGGAGATGTATGGGAGATTTGGGAGATCCTAGATTGAAGTTTGAGGCAAAGGGGAAGGTGCACGAGAGGCACACAGTTTGTCTAAACTGTGCATAGAAAACTTTGGTGGCAGTGGAATCCGTATGGTCGGCGCACAGTTTGTCTAACCGTGCGGCCAAACCGTGTGATAAGGGTAGTTGAGGCAGTATCTAGCGCATGGTTATCACACGGTTTGTCAAACCATGCGGACTAACCATGTAGGCACTTAAATTAGATCCTTAAATTGTGGATCTCATGCCTTTTTGCCTCTAAATGCCCCATTTAATCTCTTAAGCGTCCCTAACTCAGGATTTTTGTTCTTATAATGTCAAAGAGGGTTCTCCCATTGTTCCGGAGGTGATCCAAAGGCTTCTCTTGGAGAATTGAAGATGGATTCTTGAGGTATGTGATCATTCTTGATCGGTTTCTTCGATCTACATAGATCTATTTCTCCTCTTCTCTCGGTTTCTTAGATCTACACCCTTTGTGGGTAGATCTATGTTTTTGGATGCCAAATATGATGATATTTGGTCTTGTTTGTGTTAGGAGAAAAGATCTAAAGAGGATTCTTCGAGAATCGACCCGGTTTTCTTGTGCGTTCTTCGACCGTCATGGTTTTCGTCTAAACCTTTGAGGTAGGTGGCTTCACTCTTGACTCCTTTAGTTATAATTGATTGGCTTAGTTTCAAATTGGGTTATTTGGATGGAACTGATTTTAAAAATCATGGAATAAATCTTCTTTAGTGATGATTTATGGTTTTGATGGAATTGTGAAATCTTAGTGAATTGTTGTGTACAGTGACTTGGCTTTTTGAAATTTTAAATGTCAATTTTAAATTATGGATTTGCTGGAATGGGAAATAGTTTGATGAAATATGGGTTTTCAATAAAAAAGGGTGTTTTATTGAAATGGTTTGAATTGGGTGAACCCACTTGGCTTGGATGGAAATGGTTTTCAATAAATGGTGTTTTATTGAAAGGATGGTTTTGGAATGATTTTTGTGAATGTGTGGTGTGTGTTCATGTTGTATATAAAAGGATTGGTTGAAATAGGACCTTGTGCTCAGTTCCAAATGTTTAATGGCACATGAGAATTTTAAGTACGAGGCTTGGTTGAAATATGACCTTGTGCTCGGTGCCAAAGTTGTAGTGTCACATGAGAAACAATTACCTTGTGACAACATGGTAGATCGATGAGAAACCGCTCATGAGTATGGAATTGTTGTAACGAAGCATGCATGGTTGATTTCATTGGTTCGTGAAATGGTTTGGTATGCCAAAACGTGATGTTTTTTAAATTGTTTGGAAATTTTTTTGGTTATTTTTCTAGAAAAATAATGTGTTGGAAAAGCTAGTTTGAATTTCACTTTGATGCTTTTGAGCGTGGATGGTTTTGGAAAACTTGTTTATATTTAGTTATAAACTGCTTTGGTGAAAATGTTTTATATAAACTGTTTTTATATAAATTTAGCTAACTCTTCTATCCTAGTGGAATAAGTAGGGAAGTCATTGGGTTAAACCTACTAAGTTTTATACTCACCCCTTCTTTGGCACGTTGGTGCTTTTTCAGATGTTGTTTTCTAGGACACAGGTAAAGGTAAAGCATCTTATTGCTAGTGGTTTATGGTGAAGATTGGGAGATGTGGTGGTTCTTGGAGCATAGAGCTCAGTGTGGAACTATGGAGTGTGTCTTGGTTTGTTTTGGGTCTTTTTCTAGTCTTCTACTTGGTACTCTAATATTGTGTTGGTTATGTATTTGTTTTGGAACAGTGTAGTTCTCTTTAGGTAATGAATGAGTTGGTTGTTTCTTTATCATTCATCATATAGTGGTTGTTAGAAATGGTTGGTTTATGGCCTTATTTCTCAAAGGGTAAATTGTCCCCCACTTTCATTGAAACCCACCGGAATTTATTGCCAGCCTTTGGTGCCTTGGGGATGTCGCTTAAGGCCTAGTAATGACTCGTTTAACTCTCAATCCAATGGGAATTTGCGGGTCATTACAGTATTAAATGATATATTCTTCAATTTTCTAGATATAGAAGTAGAGTTCAGAAGCTAGAGATGATCTACCAAACTATTTTTCTTCATTTTCAAAATCGTAAATAGATCATACATGATCTTCCATATTTTTAAATTGAATTATTTTTCAACAAGAAATGATATTTATATTATGCGACAAACCAAAAAAATAAAAAATATCATGATTACATACCAAAGAACATCATTGATTCATACATTTGGTTCGTCTGATGAGTAAGCCTTTATATAATGTAATTTCTAGATTCCCAGTTCCATTGTATATAATGATTTGTAATCAATTCCAAATATGTATTGTCTCTTCTAATGTTAAAGAGACAATATATCATTTAATAATGAGTTCCATTTATCATAAGTTCTCATATGAGACTATCCCCAATTTTCAAGGAGTACACTTTGATGAACTATTTGATAAAATTAATCCAATATTCAATTTGATTCACCATAGAATATGTAATGGAGGTGATATAGAAAAAAAATAGTACATCAGAATTCAACCTTATTTCTAGGGGGAATTACATCCAATTATCATGCAAAAGGTAAAAATATAGACCATTTTTATACACCATTTTATTTTAATAATGATTATATAATAATCATTATTCAATAAAGAAAAAATTGAATAACCAGTAAAATTATATAATCCACTTATATGCATTTCGGTAATTCTACCATTAATAACGAGGAACATACTATATTTTCTTTAATCATCCATTATAAAAACTGAAATTTTAGTGACCTGTTAATATATTCAACAAACTATATACCCAAGACTATATATTTTATAGGTTTATAATACCACTTCAATGATAGTGTCACAATATTCTTCTCGTAATTAAATTCACTAATGGTAATATTTCTGACCTTGGTGTTATTTGTCTTAATTTTATTAGATGGAAACTTATTAACTATAAAGTCAGATAATTGTGTAGAGACCCTCACAAAACTATCTAAGAAAATAATTATATCCATTAAGAGGGATTTATATATATTTTTTGAAAGAATATATTTTCTTGTGACAAAAAATATCATTTAAATGAGTAATATTAGGAGTTCAAAAAAACATAGTTAGTGTTATTATACAAATGAAGGAGAACCTCATATGCTTTTATGATTAATGAGGGAAAATATTTTGTTGTATTTTAAATGTTATTTACATCATATATTAAATAAATTTCCTAGATAATTCATTTTTTCAGGGATAACCAAATATATTTCAAATATTCTATTAACCATTTTGATATTTATTCTATCACCCTTATATAACATGTAATATCATTTAAAAAATAAGTGGTATGGGCCTGAATGTACCCTCATATCCTGTAAACACCTGATATTTTCTTCATTAACCATTTTGTGATGTATTTAAATAGGTATCCATCAATAATAAATAAAATAATGGTAGATAGAGGACCCCATATCAGAACACACTTATTTCATGAGATGAATCTCTCAGGTGATCCATTCTGAATAATTAAAATCAAATTTTGGGAGAAATTTCCTTCTCCAAGTTTTTGAATCTATCACATAAACCAAATATTAATTATATATTAAATATGAATTATAATATCTTAGTTTTAAATTAATTCCTAACATCCATATTTAAATAAATTATATGAACCCTTCTCATTTTTTAGTGGATATTGAAACACTCTAATGTAATAATGAGGTAATCATGTATTATCTTACACTAATGAAGCCAAATTGATTCTGAGAGATAATATTGTTAGTCATGAATGATTTTTTTTAGTCATCACCTTATTTTTTTTCATAGAGTTTTTTATAATGATAAAATGCTTTAATGTTGTAGAACTACTTGGCATTTTCACCCTTAGGAACAAGGATAATGGATAAAAATGATTCCTCTTGGAAGAAGTCCCTTTCTAAAGAATTTTGTGAAAATTATATATAAATCCAAGTGAATGATGTTATATAATTCATAAAAAAATGGATCGGTGAATCCATTCAGATCAGAAGAACTATCTTCTATAATATTAAAAAAGTGCATCTTTTATTTCAAGAGTAGTCAAAGGTTTGACAAGGAAAGTATTTTTATGTTCATCAATAAAATTTGTGATAGTATCATAAACTAGCACATTTAAACTTTTATAGTTATTATTATTATTAAAAATTATCAAATTACATTGTTATTTACTTATTATATATATATAAATATATTAAATATTGAATAGTAATAAAAATTTAAAATTAATTCATACTAAACAATAAATATATAATATGTATTCATTAGTAATTAAAATTTAATTTAATATTTTAAAATAATTCAATTAATATTATAAATAAATTGATAATTTATAAATTATATTTGATAATTAATAATAAATATCAAAAAATTAATAGCTAATAGTAAATAATAAATGACTTATAATTAACAATTACCAACTATCAATTAATAATAAATAATTAATTACTAAAAAATAATAATTAATAATAAATAACTACTGAATAATAAATATTTAATAATTATAAATAATTAATAATTAATAATTAATTTTATTTATAGTTAACCATTATTAAGTAATAATATTTTTAAATGATAAGGGAAAATTATTATAAATAATAAATATTTATTATTTATTATTTATTACAAATTAAATTAATATTTGAAACAATTAATAATGATTATTAATTTTAATGTTTTTAAAAAATGCAGACAAAATTAAACAAAAAAATTAAATAAAATTCCATATTTTTTATAGTTTTTATAACTTCTATAAAACCACCACTAAATGGTTGAGGTTCTTAATAAACATCGCTGAATTAGCCATTATTTTATTAAAACACCTCTAAATAAAAAAAAACATATCTTTTAGTGGATGTTTTGGAAACCACACCTAAAATTCATTATATTAAGTTATATTATTGTAACCAACATGATATATCCAATTCTACACCATCACATAAAAATTTTAATCATTATAAACATCAAATGTTGTTACACCAAGCCTCTTAAAGGTCTTCTGAAACTATATGCATTGAATCATTGTTGATATATTGAGTCTTGTAGGTGACATCACACTAACGATTTCGACCAAATCAACTCAAATATCAATATATGTATTTTTCAAACAGTTTAAATGATTTTAAATTATGATTAACCAAAGGTTTCATTGGTTAATTTATCATAAAATTAATTTTTTCATCATATGATGAATTTCTTTGATATAATCATTATTTACCCTGATAATGTTGTTAGTAGTCAATGGAAGGAACTAATATGAGACAAATTGATAACAAATGTGATGGCCAATGTTGTAGTTTTCTTAATTATTAATTACATGTAATATTAACTCGTGTGTAAAATCAAAAAGAAAATATTACCCAACTATCATGTTTTATTAATTATAACATTATCATAGGTCGAATTCCCAAATTCACCAAAAATAGACTAACTCGCTCTGGAAACATTTATGTGATAATTTCCCCTATCATTTTTATGGATCTTTAAATCCATTAATTTTGGAAAATATATTAATACCCTATAAAAGTGATGTTTTTGGTTATTCAATCATTAAAAAATCATCATGGTCAACCTCCATTGGAATATAAGGCTAATTATTTGTGTATCTTTATTTACACTCTAATGTTTAGATGTTGATTTATAATTGAAAACATTTGATCGTGGGATTATTTCATCCTAATCATATAATTTATATTTGTAAGAAGATATTTTATATTAAAATAGTTATTATTCCTTTGGTATAAGTATTGTGTTTAGATTCCCCCAATTAAATATAACATTTCCATGATGAGAATGAAAAAAGATTATTCATAATGGTCCATGGTTGTAAAATGAAATAATAACAAAAAAGGTGGGGTTTTACCTTACCCAATTGACTAAATTAGAATATTTCAAAAACATGTTTGAGACTAACAAAAGACCCAAAATATTTTTATTATGGGAGACATTTTAAATTTCACGGTCTTCACCCAGATTTTGGGGTATAATTATTAATAGAACATTTATCTAGAGTTTTTTTATTTTATGGTTACCCAAACCTTTTTGCACTAACGATATAATACTAAAATCAAGAGGATGGAAATTTCTTGAGTGGATAATAATGAAACACCCTAGATATTAGTATATATTTTCTTTCTCATATAATGAAATTGTATCATATTTCATTTATATTAAAGAAAAAAAGTTTTTAATAAATCATACGATGAAAAATAAAAATAATATCTATTTTCACCTAAATTATAACATGAATAATGAAGGAAGAAATTAAAATATGATATTAAAAAAATTATAATGGATAAATTAGCATTATAAAATAAAAAATAAAAATTTATAAATTCCCCTCTATCTAGTCTCCTATGAGAATAATTTCATCAAATATATTTGCTGAATGATTAAAAAAGATTATAAATATAATAATAATTTTTAATACTTGAATAATATGAATGATTTTTTAGTAGCCAGAAAAGCCATATATATATGAATTGAAATTGGAAATTTTACCATTATATGATCATTTTATATATGATGATTGGATATATTGGAATTGGGTATGAATATAAATGATTTTTATAACTGATATTTATTGAATTTTTAAATTTTATTAATAGATTACAAATAATATATTTGATATATATATTATTCAATAATATTTTCAATGTCATAACATAATTATGTCAATTACATATAAGTGGCTTGGAATTAATTTAATTTATATTTTCAAATTAGAAAAAAGTCAATGGTTTTATAAAATTTCATTAAGTATAATTATAAAATCCATAAAAAAAAGTTTTAAACATTATTATTTCAATAAAATCCATACAATTAGATATATAAGTTTCAACAAAATCTAATATAATGACTGAGTTTTATATAATTATTTTATTCCACATAATATCCCTTGAAACTACAGGGTTCTATACCTATGTTTGTGTCTCCCTTCCTTTGCACATTTATTATACATTTCCATATGAATATCCATATTCATCTTGGGTGGATCAACTCCAATATCTTTATTTTTTAATTGTTTTTGAAATTTCGATTGATCTATTATTTGTGAGGTTTTTCCCATATATTTATGAAAAAAATTTCACTCAATAACTTCCATTGATGTTGGACCATTCAAGGGAGGATCCATATATAGTAATATGCGAGGTTATTTTTATAGAATTCTATTTTATTAATGAAAATGATTTGTGATAACTTTTTGGTTGTATAAAATTCATTAGGTTTTAGGGTATCTTGGTTCTTCTTTAATTTTTGGTTATAGATAATATGTTTACTAGGTGTGATAGTGTTTTATTTAATCTCTTGGGGTAGGGATGGGGGGGTTCATAATTATTTCATAGTATATTTTAATTTCCCCTGTTGACGGACATTTTTTTATTTCATTTGTATCATTATCTAAATGTTCCTTTTGTTTTTTTGTCAATCTTTATTTTGGGTAAATTTTTATCCCTTTGTTATGAATTTTAAAGGGACTATTACTTGCTTATTTGTTTTTCTTTTTTTATAAGATTATATATTATTTTGTTCATTAGTGATAGATCCTTAGTGGATTGATTCGGTTTTCTTAGCACATATAGTGATTGAACTATTAAATAAGGATGCGGTAGTGTTGGTGTAACTAATTTTATGGTTTTTATATGGTCTTTAATCCTATTTTGTTGAATTTAGATCCATTTAAATTTTTCGAGTGATTTGTTGGGGTTATTTATGGATAAATCTATATGTATATAGTGTCTTCCAAATTATTCAGTGTTGGTGATGAGGATAGATGGTATCTAGATCAGGGAAATAAAAGTTTATCGTTTTTTGATCAAAAAAAATTAATAGTAAAATTCTACATGGTTCCGAGAAAGTGTTGTGTTTTTTAATGTTCAAGTTATGACATGATGTCCAATGATTGGTATAAAGTTTCGAGTTGACTTTTGATTCTTAAATTTTGAATATTATTATCTATTTATATAATATTTTAGATAATTTTTCTATGTTATTAGTAATTTCATGTGTTAACACTACACCATTTAATTTATATTGGGTAAAAAATAATAATTATAAAAATTCTATATGATTGAATTCCTTTAGATAGTGAACCAAAAAAATAGACATAGATTATATATATAATCAGTGAAATATAATTGTTACATATTACAAAGGAACATGTTATCCATATCTTTTATATATAATTATATAAAATGAATGAAACATTTTAAATAATATAATGAAAATTGAACCAATATGAAGTGAAAAATTTTATAAATCAGGAAACACATGATATATATGATAATTTGGAATTTAGGGTCATAGTAAAGTGAGAATGATGGTATACATTTTATGTTATTATTATATAATGATTGTGTCATTTTATGTGTTTTTGTGTTTTTATTCATTGTGAAAGGTGAAATATATTTGATTCATTATAGGATCCCTAAATAAATACACCCTGAAAAAGGACCGTAAAGATGTAGTCATTATGAAACATTTTTGTAAAAAATATATTTTTTGTAATTAATGCATATATTTAGATTCAATAGTATTATATATATATATATATTGGAAATAAAATGTTTTCAATGAATATATAAATAATTTTCATTCATATAATTATTAATGTTTGATCATAAATAAATACCAAGTCACTTGTTAAAATGAATAACTTTTTTTCTAAATTTATTCTTTGTCAATGCAATATGAGTTTTTATTTATGATTTATATTTATCATACTTGGAGGTTGTATTTAATAATATTAATTCCAAATTTGGAATCATTGCGACAACATTAGATAATAATGAAAAATATAAAATTTTTAGTAGAAAATATAATTACCATGGTAAGTAAATAAATTATTTAAACTAACATAGAATGGTGTTTACATGAACATGTATTAATTTTGAATATATAAATATTAATTTGAATTTTATTTAAGATTATTGAGAGGGATGTATATAAATTATACCATTTGACTCAATATTTTATCACCTAATATACTTAACTCACATAACTCCAATGTGATTCCTTGATTTTATCTCATTTACCTCATATTAATAAAGATATTTCTATAAATTTCCTAAATAAAAATCCACCTATGTAACCCAATATTTATATCCAAATACACCATATAACTTTTAGTGAACTATGTCCACATTGGATAATCTTATAATGATATTTCATCTTGAATGGGTATTTAATAAATGAAAATTTGAACCAATTTGAACTATTTTCTATGGTTGAGGTGTTATTTTCTGTTTTATGATTTGGATTTCAATTTGGTTGTTTTAAGATATGATGCTAGGTTTTTTAATCCTTTTTTAGGGTTGATGGAAATATCCTTGGTTTGGGAAGTCTTAGAGGTTTTGTGAATTTTTATTTACAAATAGAAACTACTTAAGGTATATATAGTGGAGAATTAGGTACCTAAGGATCTTTGAATAACATTAAGTGGACTAAGGGGTACCCCAAGTTCCTAATATCCCCATACCATGTACTTAGTATCCTATCCATTTTTAAAAACAAACATCAAGGATTTGGTGTTTTCTTCTTCAACCCATTTAATTCCTTTTGGATACCCTTTGAACCTCATATGGATATCCTTGGACTTATTCTTTCCATTCCTTTTCCACTAGCTATTCCCTCTATTCCCTTCTTCCTTATTCTCAACATCTTTTTTTATTTTTCATTATGAAATTTTTTTTCTAAGATGAATGATAATAGTGCATGGTGTAATTGATCAAATATCATAATGATTCATTTTTTATTATTTATGTATGGATGTTGAAGATCATTTATAAATAATTGATAATTGTTTTTAGGAAATTAAATTGATGTATATTTTATAATAAAGATTTCATTTTGTAATGTCTAAAAAGAGACTTTTTGTATATTCATAATTAGTAATTTAATATAAAATATTTTTTATTTAAATATATAAGTATATAACATTGGTTAAACTTGGATTTTATATATATATATATATTATAAGTATAGTGTAATTTGGTTAATTTGGTCATGTAATATTTTTGGTGATTCTTAGGTGATTCACGATGTCTATTTAGATTTAGAAAGCTCGGTGATGGATAAATTTGGTGTTTTCAACCATCTAATTGATTCTTAGTATTTCCCTATGACATTCCTTCCTTATCATTCCCAAAATTGTTAATAAGTGTTATGATTTATTTTTGAAATTTAAATTGTTATACTTGAGAAGGTATTTTATGAATAAAAATATTAATTCATCCATTGAGTTCATACGGTAATATGTAGATAAATTCATCATTCCTAATTATTTTTAGGAAATTTTTATATAGATTTGAATTTGATTGATCCCTTGAAATAATGTTTTTATGCATTGTTAAATTTTACCTTTATCTGTGAGTCTGGTGCCCAATTTTTTATTTATGTAATATAATATTGTTTTCTCAATGAATTATATAAATTTTTGAAATTTTTTTTCATGGAAACAATAAAAAGATATGATGTGTCATTGTTATAAGACATCCTTGTGTACCATTAGAATAAATGGACAGTGTTCTCAAACTATACATTGTGTGATTTATTAAATATTGAAAAAGGGATTACTCTTAAGGAATACATATTTTTTACAACGGATGTCGCATATTGAAACACAAACCTGAATGAATTATAAGAAAATTAAACATAATAACCCTTCGGATAAGATCACAATTCATTGGAGAGAGTTATGTTAAATATTTTTAATGTATTATGTTTACAGGAAATGTGTAATGGTTTCTAAATAAAAAAATATTCGATATATAATAATCCAAATGGATTCTTTTAAAGTTAAAATGTTCATGTATTTTGATATCAAAAATTTCTTAAAATGGTTCCTATGAGAATAACTTATTGGAAAAATTACATACTTCATTGAACTATTTTTAAAGTGTAATTTTAAATAATAGGACATTATTATTTTAAATTATTTTTAATAACATTAAAAATATCATGTTTCAATAAATCTTCCATACTTATTTAATTTTTATGTTTCATGAATTTCTAACATGTCTCGTTGGTGAAATGACTAACATGTTGGATTTCTATAAAAATTGAATCTTTTAAAAAAATTAATGGAATTTTATATCTCAATAAAATATTTTAAATAATGTTAGTTCCTAAGTCAACTGAGTTTTATGATGTAGTTATCTCAAAACATGTACCCTTGATTATGGGAAATTAATTAATTAAATAATTCCAAACCCAACAACAACTATGTTGTTTTTAGTGACTAATTTGTATTGTTTATAAAATTTCCATCTTAAATATAAAAAATAATTTCTTTCTCTTTGGTTGGAGTATTATTTTTATTGATTGAGTATTTACCCTATTCTTACTTGAGAATAATTTGGATTGAGTCCAACTCTCTTGAATTACCCCATAATTTAAATTATAAATATTCTATTTTAAAATGTTTTGTGTTTATAAATCATGAAAATATTTTATATGTTGGGATGATATTATTGTTTTGTAAATTAATCCCAGGTATTAATACATATATAGGGAGAACACCCACTTTATTTTTATATAAAATATCTTCCACTTATTTATAAAAAAATTTCCTTTAATATTGATAATGTGTTCATCTATAATATGAATCGTGTTTGTTGCATTGGAATGTAATACAGTTTCTATAGTATTCTTGAAAATTTTCACCAAAAAATGGCATTTATGCTAAAATTGATGAGAGATACACCATGAATACTATATACATGTTATGTAAAATGAATCAATGAATTTTATGATATGTTGAATCAATAATTCACCGTTCTATTTCCACTAGATGGGTATTTCAGCCTAACTGATATGAGAAGAATTTTCATGAGAAATATTCCTTAGGAGGGGCTGAAATATTTCCATAGAAAACTCATCTATTTTTTCTTTCATTGGACCCATATAGGTTTTTAGGCGTAGACCCTCTTGGTTTCAGTGGTCACAAATAATATAAATTCATGTTAATGAATTATGACTCTGTTGATCTAACACTCTAAATATTTTATTGACTGACAAAACTATTTTTTTGTATATATATGAATATGTATTGGAATATTCTGGAATACACTTGTTAAATCACTATGTAATTTGATATATTTTTGGTGGTCCTTCACTATATATTTATGCTCACACAATGTGTGTAAATAGCAGCATATATATTGTTTCATTTAATATATTTAATATAAATACATATATCCGAATAAAAATGGAGAATTTTGTTTTTTATTGTCATAGAATCCATAATGTGAGTTATATTCCTTGATAATTTTGAATCTTAAGGTGTTATAATTCAAGGAAACATCAAAGATATTACCAATACATTATTTATTTTTCATTATCATAGTCTATATTTGGAATTATCATTTATATACTCTAGAGAATGATGTTGTATTTGATGAAAATATATTTTTATTTATATTTAATGATGAAGTAATCTTCAGGTTAAATATATGTACCTGTGATTTATAAATATTATCTATAATAAATTATAGAATACAAATGTTTATTTTTATTCAATGAATTTAGATGAGGCCTGAAGGTTTCATATAGTTTTGATTCATTTTATTACCTCTAAAAAGGTTATGATGGCCTATTAGATGATGATAGTAATTGATTGAGATGTCCATAATTTTTTATGATAGTCAAAATTTATTTGATGTCAATCAAGATACACTATGCTAGAGACAATAAACTATAATAGGAAATTATCGTACAATGAGTCACGCATAAGAAAATTGATCTAAAAAGTAGATGTTCGATGAAATAACAAGGTAAAATATCATATTTTTTCTACTTTTATACGAATATTTAGATACACATTTAATATTTTAGTAGTTTATATAATAATTTTAATCAATATTTCATAATTCATCAATGTGATGAAATATTGTTGTAAATTTGAAAAAATTTATATAATATACTCATTAACTATCTAATAAGACAATAATATACATTATATTATGAATGTAAGATACATGAGGTCCTCATAGAATACTTTTTTTTATAAAAAAAACTTTTAATATAATATTGATACGTTGATTTCATAAGATTATTTAGAAATTATAATCATTTTAACTATGAATCAATACTTGTGTGGAATAAAACAAATTGATATATGTACAGAATCAACGGATACCTAAATAAAATGAAGCATGTGGTATGTTCTTCTTTAATAAAGTTAGTAGATGAAACACATGATGATGATTCATAGTGAGATAAATGGAATACCAATTGTAGTAGAGTGATGAGGTGATGAGTTGAGTTCCACACAATAGTTTTTGATTCCATGTCATTATCATTACATTGAAATATCATGAAATTCATTGTTTTTATATTTGGGAAGAATAATAATTTTCCTTAAGACCATAATATTTCAAATATACCACAAAACAATGAAATTATTCATTATCCAAACATTCAATATTTTTTGAATTAACCTTTGTCTTGAAGAATGTGTTTTTGAATAGTTCAATCCCAGACAAAGTAAATTAAATTATTTTTTCCATAATTTAATTATGAAAAAATATTTATGTATTATTCAGAGAAGATAAATAATGTAAAATAATATATTATGGGTTTCTGAGAATATGAGGATAGATCATGTTATATTGAAATAAGAAAATAATAGTTGAGAACAATGATGAAAGATTTTTGTAAACAGATGGGGTAAAACAATATCTAGAGCCCATGTGGATGCTCATTGGATTATCGTGGATCAATATATAGAAGGATCTATACATGATTTATTAAAGAGATATTTTATATATTTGTTTCCAATAGATTGTATGAGTTCATATTCATAACCTTAATTGATTTCATTTTTATTATAAGAATAAAATTGCACTTGTGGGATGATAAACACATTTCACAAGGGATTTATTCACCCACAAGGAGGATAAGAACATTTAAAAAACTATATTTCACTCAATTTTATACATTTTCCAGTATCATGGTAGAGGTAATGACAAATATTGACATAACAATGGATTTTAAATTGGTTTACACACTAAATCACCTCCACTTATTGAGTATCCCCATTTGTGTGACTCAATATTTGGTATCATAACCAAGTATTAATATATTATCTCTTAGGGGTCTGATATAGATCAACATAATTATCATAACTATATTAGCATAAAAATTCCATATGAAAATAGGGTTCACTCTTGGAAGGTGTGATTGGTAACTTACATTATTTCTAGATGGTGTGATGTTCTTGATTCCATTAAATTTGGAATCATGTAACTAGATAAAAACATAGTTTTTTTCTAGAGTGGATGAGTAAATATTGAAAATAAAAAGAAGTATTGAAATGAATTATTATATTATCTTTCTGAAAAGTTTCTATCCATAATCATGTGATATATATATATTTTAATACTATCTAGATGAATTTTCATTGTTTTATGAATCAATAAAATGGTGAAATAAGAAAAGATGCAACTTATTCAATGATAGATAAAAAATTTCATAATGTAGGATGATGAAACTATTAAAAAATTATTTACCATCTTAAATCTCAGTATACGGACTATTATATTCATCAAATATTTTCTTGAAGAATAAAATATTTTGAAATTGTAAAAGTAACATCTCGTTACCATTCTAACATGTATGCCTTAATCCTTTTCTAAGTTTTTCATTTTCCTTTCAGGGGCAGGGTGGAGTTTGGATTGGTAGGATATCTATAATGGTTAAGTAAGAGATTTTTTGTATACTGACCTTCAAATATATTTTTCATGCAGACTTATAGAGGCTTACACATTGGGTAACGAGCTTACATGTCGTGTAATGGTCTTGAAAATATGTTGTGACTGATTTCACGCTATTACAGGTACACGTCGTGAGTTGTACCTACATGTTGGGTGAGAATTAATTATCATGTTTTAACCAAATGTGATGGTTGATATTACAAAATGGTATGCATTACAAAAGTTAAAAACCATATGTATTAAACATCGTGTAATGGTATTACAAATCATGTAATACCCTGACTTCATTTTTAAAATAGGCAGTGTGGAAAGTTAATTATTTTTGGCTCCCCTATAATTCTTTCCCCCTTGATCAAATGCCTTCCCATGCGATCTCTTATATTTAAAACCCTTAAATATCCATTCCTTTGGTGTTCGATCATCGTTTTTATTGTGGTGTGATTCCTGAGTAAGTATTTTGTCTCATTAATCAGGTTTCTATCTTTCTCAACTCTTGGGTTTTTAATGGATATTCATGAATTGATGGATCTATTCCATGCGGGCTTGGATATTACATGAAGGATAAGATTCATGGACTTCTCCACCTATGTTCTCATTTATTGTAGTCATTACTAGTGGTGAGTTTTGGATAAAGGTAGATGGTTCTATATCGACTAGAAAATTTTATTAAACGTAAATTGATTAATTTAGTTCAATTGCTGATTTATATTAAATTTCTAAAAAATTATTTATATTTAATTAATAAAAAACATGTTTCTAGTTAATTGGGATATTCTAAATTGTTTTGGAATGGAAATTTGGAAAACCCCAGATTCCATTAAATTGATGTTTATTTATGGAAATTTGATGATTTAAATTGTTGATTTTAAATTGTGGTTTTCATACAAATGATTTCAATTAAATTTTTGAATTTAATTTTGGAAAATGAATTGTGAAAATAATTTAATTTGTTTTGAATTAACTTAAACTTGTGAAAATGGAAAAAATGATTTGATAGAAAACCAGAGGTTTTATCTCATTAAATGTTCTTGTTTTGTATTAAAACCCAATTTGGTTTTAAATGAAAAATTGGGTTTTTGAAATGGAAGAATGTGATTTAATTATATTTTAAGAAATATTAATATGAATTTAATATAATTTTAATTGAACATGAAATCCTTAGGTGGTCGGTAAATTATTTCGATACACTCTATCGTATTACATCATTCTAAAATATACCTGTGGCTGGTCACATCCTCAATGGGAGGGTGATGAGTTGCATTTTTCTAGTGTAAGGGGGATGTGAGTATACTCTTGTTTATATGATATCTTAGAGAGTGTTGAATCCAATATCTGGTTAATAATATCATACCTATTTTTTGTATGCCCATGTTTTTTTTATATATGAGATATAAATGTTTTACAATGATGTAAAAATTCATTACATTCCTTTGTTGGATTTACAAACAATATTTTTTGTAACTAATTTATTTAATCCATTATTTTAGAAGTGTTCCATCTCTTGTAAAGTAAATCATGTTCACTAAAAAAATTCATCATTTTTAATCAGTATTGCATGTTTTTTTAAATATTATTTTAAAATGAGAAACATGTTTAGTTTTGAAATTGAAATCCTTTAATTGGATAATATATATTTTCAATATGTTATGAATCTTTGGTGGTATCCTACTTTTCCTAATATCACAGCCTTATTTTTCATTCGATTTTTTGTAGACTTTCACCTTCTAGTTTTGAGAAAAGTGCATGGATATCTTGTAGGTGGATCCAGCTATTAATATTTGGACATAGTGTGTTGTGTCCTTATAGAACATGAGGATTTTTTACTATTTTGAGTACATGGTTTTTTTTCCCATTTTTTACTTTGGTTTTAGTACTTCAGGATTTTATTCCTTATTTTATTCTAGTACTTTACTCCAAGAGGAGTTTCTCTTATATACACAGTGACATTGTTTTCTTAATTTCTCTATTTTTGGTTGAAAAATCATTCCCAATTAAAATTTTTGTGATTAAATGTACTAGTCACCAACCTATGGGGATTTAGAATGCCCTTTGGGCTATGTCAAGTTTGGATTAGTTATTGGGTTACTATAGTACATGGGCTGGTTTATGACAAAGTGGTATCAAAGAAGTTTGTTGATCATTTTTCTTGAAGTCGGTATTCATTTTTTAAATCTTGTTGAGACTTAGGAGGTAGTTGTGATTGAGTGTCTGTATATATCTTGCTATAAAGAACCTTATATTACCTAGTGTGATTATAGAAGGACATCTTATGCATTTGTTATATTCCATTCCTTATTCTGATTTAGATACAGTGGAATCGAAATCATATAGTTCCATCTGTGGGGAATAAATTCACGTCATGAACAGTTCGAGTGTTAATATAATATATTCCTTTTATCTACTAATTATGTGTAGCATCATGCATCCATGATGATGTGAAAATTGGATCTAAGAAGAGGATATTTTTAAACCTCAATAAGAAAATCATATTGTGTATCCTAGTCTGGTTGAGGTGATCATGTGTATTGTCTATGCTCTAGGATATGCACCTCCTCTAGTTCACATTCACGTTCTAGCTATGGATCCTCATGGGGATGTTCTTCGAAACTGTTATCAAGAGTTCCTTCACTAGAAGAAACTCTTATTCAAAGGCTCCACATAACCTCAACATGTTGATGAATGGTTGATAATGATAGAACATCTTCTCGAGTTCTTAGAAACACCATATGTGATCAAGATATATTTTTTCACCTTCATAATGGAATGGCCAAACAGGATATGGTGGGACACAATGGTGAGGATAGGGAAATATGAGTTTTTATAGTGGAAGGTCTTCAAAGATATTTTCATCAATCAGTTCTATATAGTCTGAATCTTGTTGGGCAAGGCTATGTAGTTTTTAAATCATTAGAAATCCAAAAAAACATGTACCGAGTTCTCAAATGACATTGCTAAGCTGGTGTATTTTCTACTTGAGGATTTATCTATAGAGACGATGAAGGATTTATGATTCAATTTGGGACTTTAATCAGATATCTATTATTAGTTTTTCTTATTGAATCTTCCCATGTATATTGATGTGTTGGATAGTGTGATGTAAGTTGAGGGGGACCTGGCTAGAAAGTTAAGGTTGACAGGGGTTCCTTTTTCTCCCATTGGATGTGTTGTTTCCTTCAATGGAAAATGTAAGTGTGATTATTCTAGTGTCATTTCTCAATGATAGAGTCATTCAAGACCTCATACAGCACTATGATAAAGTTTATTGACTTTCTATCAATGTGTCAGGTTAGGAATTTCTAATTTTGTTTGCACTAAGAAACCCATGAATTGTGGATCCTATAGAAATTCATAGAACTTACATAGATTGTTCCCTCATTTTTATACTCCATGTATTGAAACATGATCATAAACTCTTCTTAAAACTATAGGTAAACCAAATGCTTCGAGTATAAAAGGGTTCCATCCACAGGCATCCAGAATGAAGATTCTTCACGTAGTAGAAGAGTCTCTATAGGAAGCAGACATAGGTCCTATGACCATGATAGGTACCATTACTATGAATCATAATTAGTGACTTCTCTATTTGATACTAGTGCATCTCATTCATTTATTTCAAACCAAATTGTTAATCTAAAAAATCCTTCTGAAGTTTTTTGTTCATGTGCAATGTATATTACTACACCCCTTGGTACGAAGAGAGAAAAGGTTCTCTGTATCCATATTTGAGTCTCCTATCTATTAGATGCCTAAATAGCTTCGTGTTTTCTTTTTCTTGATATGAAATATCTTAACGTTGTATTCAGGTTGGATTGGCTAATTTTTTATAAAGTCTGAATTGATTATTATCTTTGAGAGGTCTACTTTAAAACACCCAGTTGTACATCTCTTGTATATCAATGAGATTAGGACCCGAGGTTGATCAGAGTTGGTACTTCTTATCCAGAGTTGGGGAAAGTGATATCATTGTTTTATTTTGACCTGGAGTGGGAATCTTGGATTTGTGATCTCCCTCTAGTAATCATCGAGTTTCCAGCTATGTTTCCATTAGATATATCTGGTTTTCCACCAGTAACGAAGTTGAGTTCTCCGCTGACTTAATGTCTGGTACTCAACCAGTTTCAACTCCCTTCTACTGTATGAAAATGTCTTAACTGAAAAATATAAAGTCTCAATTGGATGATCTTCTCGATAAAGGCTTTATACACCCCATTAAGTCGCCATGGGGGTGCCAGTTCAATTCACCAATAAGGCTGATGGTTCCCTTCACCTATGTGTTGACTACCAAAATCTCAATAGACTTACAATAATTAACAATTATTGTTTTCCATTGATTGATGATATATTTGATTAGTTTAAAGGTGAATATTGGGTCTCAAAGGTCGAACATCTGTATCATTACCATCAGTTGAGGATAAAAGAATCTGGCATTCCAAAATGATCTTTCGGTGTAGGTACGACCATTATGAGTAGCTTATTATGCCATTTGGTCTGAAAATTGATCCTATATTTTTCATGCATTTGATCAACAAAATCTTCCATGAGTATATGGATAATTTTTTAGTGTTATTTGGAGATGACATCCTTGTTTACTCTAAATCATATTATGAACATGTGCATCATCTGAGAGTAGTTCTGAGCTTACTGAGCTAACACTAACTCTATTCTAAGCTCACGAAATGTGACTTTTGGATTTGAGAAGGTAAATTATTGGGATACATGGTGTCTGAATAGGGTATATTAATTGATCTTGAAAATGTTAAGGCTTTTATTACTTGGGAGTGACCACAGAATGTCTTCAAAATATAAGGTTTCTTGGGTTTGATCATATATTACCATAGGATTGTGAATGACTTCTCAAAATTGGTTTCTCTAGTGATTACTCAAACTCAGAAGGGATTATAGTTTGTTTTTTATGGTAATTGTCATATGTCTATTGTTGATATGAATATTCTATTGAATATTGTGCTGATGTTAACTCCTTCAAAGGCTATAAAGGGATATGTGGTCTTTTGTGATTCATCAGGTTTAGGTGGGGTTGTGTTCCTATACAGGATAAAAATTTAGTTTTGTATGGATCTCGTCAACTTAATTCATATGAGAATAATTACCATACCAATAACCTTGAAGAATAAACTTTAATTTACATAATTAAGAGTTAGAGACATTACCTTTATATAGAAAGGTTTACCATGTTTTTGGACCACAAAATCCTTAGTTATATGTTCTCTCAAAAACATTTGAATCGTCTCTGGGGGCATTAGGTTGAGTGCCAGAAGTCGTTCAACATTGACATCACCTATAACTTGGGAAAATAGAATGTCATTCTAGATGTGTTATGTAGGAAAATTTCAACCTAGTATGTGATAGAATGTTTGGAATAGTGGAATTTTATAGCTTTGTTTGATAGTTTCAAATTGGGGTACAAGAGAATGGGGTATAAGTTTCTTTAACTAGTTCTCACATGTGATCAGCTCTTCTCGAGATGATTCTTCAAGATAAACATATTTATAATGAATTACATAGAATTAGGGACTCTCTTTATGGTGGGAAAATAGTTACCTAGTGGTCATTCTCAAAATAGTGTGTTCTATTCTATTAGAATTGCTTCATTGTTCCTTTAGTGGAAAGGAAGTATATGATAGTGTATTATCATAATTCTCAATGGGAAGTTCACCTAGGAACCAGAAAAAGTTTCTATGATAGACAGGGGTAGTCCTAGTTACCATGGATTATACAAGACATTGCTGATATTGTCTCTTATTTATATACATTCCAATAGGTTATAGTCGATCACCAGAAACAATTAATTTGGATTTGACCACATCTAGTACCAACATGTAAGTGGTATGAGATAACAATGGATTTTTTTTGTTGGGATTCCTTGTACATAAATAAATAATAATTTGATATGGTTTGTAATCGATAGGTTGACCATGTTGGATCACTTTATTCCCATTCGTGATAAAACCAAAGTTGAGGAGTTTTGAAATCTCTATGTGAAAGAGATTGTTCATTCACATAGAGTTCCATCTTCTATATTCTCAGATAGGGTTTCTTGACATACTTATCGTTTTTCTAGAGTCCATGAAGAGGTAGTGGGATCTCAGGTTCATTTACGAATGGACAAACATCCACGGTCGGATGGCCAGACAGGGAGAGCTATATAAATTATTGAGGATCTTCTTAGTGATTATGTTCTCAACTTTGGTGGGTCTTTATATGATCACTTGAGGCTAGTTGAGCTCTCTTGTGACAAAAATTAACAGTCTGTTATCAGGATGGATCCTTTTAAGGGATTTGTGATCGACCTATTAAATATCTCTTATTCTAGTTGAAGGTTTGTGAATGTTCCTTGGTTAGACCAAGCTTGGTGCATGAGATGATAGATAAGTTTCAGCTAATTCATTAGATAATGTGGATACCACAGAGAAAATATTAGTTTTATGTTGATCTATGTCATAGACCTTTGGAGTTTTCGGTTGGTTATTCAGTGTTCTTGATATTTTCATACTGGTTTAGTCATCGACGGTTTTGGTATGCAAGGGAAGCTTACTCCTCATTTTGTGTGAACTTTTCATGTTGTTGATCAGGTGGGAAAAGTTTCTTACCATTTATTACTACCACTTCAAGTGACGTCAATACATAACGTGTTACATGTTTCACAACTAAGAAATTATAAATCTAATCCATCTCATGTTTTTAGTTGGAGTGTTCTTGAGATTGATACTAATTTAACTTCGACTGAGTGGCCAATCCTGATAGTTGATTCTAAGACCAAAGAACTTCATGGGAATATGATACCATTAGTTATTGTGCTATAGGGTCTTGGTTATGATAGTAATGATATATTGGAATATGTGCCACAAATGAGATACTAGTGGGCACATATCTTTGGCTTGGAATCATCTTCATAGGCTTTTTAGGGGAACAATATTTTTATGGTGGGGAGGTTGCAACATCCTATTACCATTATAAAAGGTATTCCTTAAACCTTATCTTATTTTTCCCATGTATTTTATGGGGTAGGGTAGAGTATGGATTGTCCAGACAACTATAATGGTGAATCTTGTGATGTGTTTGATTCTTACATTCAAAATGAGTTTTCAAGCATAATTCCAAGGGGTTGAACACAGTGTAACAGTCTTACATGACCTGTAATGGTCCTACAAATAGGTCCTGAACGGATTCACACTATGATGAGTACATGTCATGAGTTGTCACTACACATCGTGATGGAATTAATGATATTTTTTTAACCCGATGATTTAGTTTTAAATGAAAAATGGTACAACATTAGATGGTTAATAAATATAAGTATTATGTGTCATGTATTGGTATTACACGCCGTGTAATACCCCGACTGCATTTTAAAAATAATTAGTGCAGCGAGTTAATTATTATTGGATCCCCTCCAGTTCCCTCTCCCTTGACCAAAGACACACCAAGGCGATCTCAAATTTTTCGAACCCTTTATTATCTATTTTCTTGTTATTCAATCATCATTTCACTTGAACTGTGATTCAAGGTAAGTGGTTTCTCTTGTTCATAAAGTTTATCTCTTTCTACACTCTAGGGTTTTCAATGGATCATCTTTGATTAGATGGATCTAATCCCTATGTTGTTGGATCTTACTTCAAGGATGAGTTTTTATGTCTTCTCTACCTTCCTTCTCAATGAAAAGTTTTGTTTCGAGTATCGAGTTTCGGGAAGCTGTTTGTGGTTTCATCCATATTAGAAAAATTGATTGTTACTAAATTTCATGATTTATTTCAATTATTGATTTAAATTAAATTTCAGAAACATTCTTTTAATTGAATTTATAAAAGACCCGATTCTAGAGATCAATAGATTTGAAATGGTTTTGGGACAAAAATTTTAAAAAACCCCTAGTTCCACTGAATTTTGGTTTGTTTATGGAAATTGGATTATTTAAATTGTTAAATTTCAATTTTGGTTTTGATGGAAATGATTTTAATTAAATTGTTTAATTTAATTGTGTAAAATTAATTGTTAAAAGGATCGAATAGGTTATGAATTGATTTAATACTTGTGAAAATTCCTTAAAATGATTTGGAAGAAACCTAGTGATTTTATCTCATGAAAAGGGTATGTTTTTTTATTAAAAACTTTTTTAGTATTAAATAGAATAATTGGAATTATGAAATAGATGAATGGGATTAAATTTTTTTTAAGAATCCTTGAAATAAATTTCCCATCATATAAGAGAATATACAAACCATAGCTGATTTTAGAGTTATTTGGATAAACTATTTGTTATTACAACATTATAAAATGTACCTATTGCGGGTCACATCTCTGATGGGAGGGTGATGAGTCAGCTCTGGCTAATGTTAGGGGGATGCGAATATACTCATTTTATTGTGATCACTTATAGATTGGTGAATCTTATATATGGGTAATAATATCATACATATTTGGAATATGACCATGTTGCTCGCTTGTTTATATATGTATGAGGTATAAATGTTTTCTAATGTTGTAAAAATTATTTACATACCTTTTATAGAATTATATAAACCATTTTATGTAACGTTTTTATTGAATTTGTTACTTTATAAATATTACCTCTCTTGTAATGTAAATAATGTGCTTCAAAATTATTTTCCATTATTTTGTAACTATTAGGTAGGTTTTTTTAAAATATTCATTCAAATTTCCAAACCTATTTATTTTTAAAATTTAAAACATTTATTTGGATAATCTATATTTTCAATATTTCATGGAATATTTGGTGGTATTCTATGGGGCTTTAGCTTACACCATACTTTTTCCTTAGGGTTTTTGTAGACATTATCCTTCCAGGTTTATGAAAAGAGAAGGGATCTCTTGGAGGTCAATCCAAATATTGAGATTTAGACATGGTGAGTTGTGTCCTTAGGGATCATGGGGTTGTTTTCCCCATTTTTATTACTTGGGCTATTTACCCCCACTGGGTACATTAGTAGTAGTACTTTTGGCTTCTTATTACTTGTTTTATTCTTGTACTTTACTCCTATAGGGGTTTATTTTATATGAATAGTGACATTATTTTCTTAAGTACGCTGTGAATTTTGGAAAAATCATCCCCACTTACACATTGTAAGATGTGAGGTCCTAATCACCGACCCATGGGGATCAGGAAACCTGTTGGATATGTCAAGTCATGCTCGGTTATCGGGGTACCATGTTTCATAGTCTGATTTGTGAAATTTAATGTGAATAAATTTACAAAAATTTGATTCAAATATATCACCTCAAGAATACATAGACCATACTTAATTCCCTATTGATAAACTCTATAGTACTCTTTTTAATTACGAAAGGATAAAAAGACCTACTTTTAAATGAAAATTAATGTAGTCAAACAAAATTTATTTTCCTTCCTTCAAATATTTAAGTGTTTAGAAATATATTATCATTCAAATGAAGGATAAAACAAAAATTATTTTATATAAATTACTTCAATAATGAAAATAAATTTTACTATAGGTGGATGTAGTGTGTATATATTTAAACTACCATTTAAATACGTTATTTTTTAAAAGGTTGACCATTTTTTCTAACTATACTAGGAAATTTAGAAGAGAAAATTATCATGAGGATGCTTTATAGAAGACTACCACTAAAGATCCATATTAGGTTAAAACAAATTGAATGTTGATGTTTTCACCATATTCCTTTAGAAGGAATATTTAATATATTGAATAAGGTGTGTGAAACTATGAAAAATGTGGTGATGAGGAATTTCATAACTATGTTACTCAAAGAGGGATCATATTACAAGATGAAGATGACATAAATTCATTAGAATTCAAATAAAATTATGAGTATACCCATGATAATGGAATAATTACTATGAAATATATCATGATAATTTTGATCATGATTCATTTAATGAAACCACATGGATGAGATGAGGAAACACACAAATAAAGTGAGGATCTAGCATGATATGTAATCTTTAGAATGGAAAAATAATACCTTTTCATAGAACATCATATAATGAATATTTACATTGAAAGGAATTAAATATATGTTGAATATATGACCTCTACTATCACCTTAGGGGTTAAATAAATTGATAATCATATAAGGTAGGATGATGAAAGATGGAACAATGATGGTAAATAAAATAAAAAAAGAATAATTCAATTATTGAATATCAATAATGTTATATTAATACAAAAACAATTGGATACTAGATATAAATAGGAAAATAAAATTTATATTTTAGTGTGCATGAATACTACCTACACTAAAAATGATATATTCTAATCTAGAAAATTTGAAATCTCTAAAGAAGGATCAAATATTGTCAAATATGAATAGAAATAAACATAATAAAGGAGCCTTAATTTTTTGAAAATATTCAATAATCAACCCCACAAAATTACATTGAGTGATCCACTAAATTTAATAGACAGAATTTGAGTTTGGAATAAACACATTCGGTAGCACAATTTCATTCTTGAGTAGATGTTTCCAAGGATTCATCTTGTGATATTGATTTTTTAGTCATAGGGAATATCATTTCTTCTAAAATATAACACTCTATAGACTATTTATATATAATTAATCACGTGGGTGACCAAAATTACAACTAAAAACTCAACCAAGTCATCGCAAATTAGAAAAAATATTGAAATAATTTAAAATTTTGAATGCTTGAAAGAAGTCTATAGATGATTTGAAAAAAAGGGAACACATCAGATTAATGTGTTTTATTTATCCCATTTTTGTTAAATATATGACATAATTTCTATAAGCACTAATATAGAAGAATATTTTTCCAAAACACAAATGTAATTAATGATTCATTTATCGCATGTAAATATAAAATTCCTTAGATCATGGATAATCAATGTTTATCGCAGTAAATAATTGTTCTAAAGAATATTTAAAACATTGAATAACATAAAAGATTGGATGAAACATTTTTTAATGATATTTAACTTATTATTAATGGAATTGGGATAATTAACATTATTAAAAATCAAGTCAATCCAGATATTCTATTTTTATGCACTCAATCACTGCTTTTTGAGTGTATTAATTTTGACCGAATATATAAATGAGGTATTATTCATGAAAATAGATGTAAAATAAAAATAATAAATGTTTAGACTTTGATTACAAGGGTTATATGAACCCCCATATGTTTTTTTCAAATTGGAGAATTATGTGCATGATGCTACATAAAAAAAGGAAAAAATAGTTGTGTTATTGAATTATTGCTCACATTGGTTAATAGAATATGAAGAAACTTCTCCAAGATGTAGGTTTGAGTAATAAAGTCTTTCTAACAGAACACACAAAAAATAATAAAATATATAGAATGGTAAAAATGGTGAACATGATAAATAAGGTATTATAAATTCAATGTTTTAAGCATTTTGAACCATGTCACTCTAATTTATGTGATTCAGTGACTCGGACATTAAACAATTGAGAAATTTATTTCATCGCATTCATAAATAATTTCAAAATGATGAAATCGTTAATAATGATTTCAGAAAGGTAAATATCATTTCATATATTTAGTAGATTTTGAATAGTTATAGTGAAACAAATATGCCTATACATAAAGTGGTTGAAATTTGAAAATGAAAATGATTAAAAATTATGGATTTCATAGTATATCTTAACAAATAAAGAATAAGAAATTAATTTATTCCTCTATATAGACCTGAAATAATGTTGTGGAATGAAAGAATAACATAAGTATATTTTTTCTGGCTGGAACTATAATAGATGTTTGTGACACATCAAGGTAATAATAGTTATAAGCCATCATAACTACTGGAATAACTAATCACGAATATCATATAAGAAAAAACTAATAGATAAATATCAATAATATGTTTTTTAAATGAAAACCAAAATTTAAAAATTTTAAGGCATTTAAAAGTATATTATTGATTAGGAAAACAGAAATAGGTGGAGAAATATGTGATGATAATGGTAAGGAAGAGTCATTCCTTGATATAAAACAAATTGAATATATTATTGGGGTTAAATTATGAATTATGAATGAATTATTGATAGTGATGATTACATAGTTTATTAAATGAAGAAGAAAACAGGAATAAAATCTTTTTGATTTATAAGGTTGACAATTCAAGTATATAACTTCTTGATTAATATACCTTGAGAACATAGGTTTAGATAGTGGATGTCAATTTTTTATATTCTATTAATTTTGGTAGTAATGTAAAGTATAAAATAAATCATCCAAGGTTTATAAAACCTATGGATTATAAAGACATTATTGGGGACTAGAATAAATGTGTGAAGAAAAGAATTATTATCATGAAAAGTTTCTATACCTTTCATTTGATAAAATTAGAACTCATGATAGCTGAAACGATTTAAAACATAAGGAAGGGTTTTCAACCCATAAATAAGAATGTACCAAATTGAAACCAAATGAATTTTTTGATATATTATTGATGATAATTGTGATATATAAACATAATGCTATGTATTTTATATAAGTAATAGTCATAATTTGAAATGGTTAACTTTGATAAAAAAATTAATGTATGGACCTGAGACCATAAAAATTTCCACTCAATAGAATCATCAAAATGATTCATGATATTCCAAATGGATATTAAATTAACTTTTATGAATCGTGAGAATGATGTGTAACCTTTATCAAATACCATATAGGATATATATACCTTATTTAGATAGTATCAGATTACTCATGTCGAAGAAATATTAATACATAATAAATTGGGTTGTATGATCTTGGTATTTCATGTTTGATGATCATCTTTATAGAATGGATTTTCAAGAATGATAGGTATATAAAACATTTTACACAGTGAAAAACGAAACCTAATTATTTTTTATTATGTATATTGATGATATATTTTTCATAAAAACTAAAAAATCATGGGTTTGGATGTATAAAGATAAATGAATGAAATATTTTAGATATCATTTCATATAGAGATAAGGTTTTCCTGCAATTAAAAATTTACCCTGTATCATATTGTATTTTTATAAAAGATAAATATACAAAATAACTCTAGATATATATTTATATGAAAGAACCGAAATGGGTTTCTATAAAAATTCATGTGTTTAAAAAGATAAAAATGGTGAATATTGGATTAATATTAATGGGATGAAGTTTAGAAGAATTATTGGGGGTCCCATGTACTTAACATCCATTGACTATATATTTTCTATGTTTTCTGACTTGGTGAAATGTTGGAATCCAACACTCAGGAATCAAATCTATTATAAACAAATAGGATGTTGATAGACTTCTCTAATAAGTTCAATTATTAGTTTATGTTTACGGATACATATGGGATATATCTAATAGTATTTACTAATACAGATAGGACATGAGCTACTGAAGATATAAAATCCATATCTACTGGAATAATTTATTTTACAATATGTTTTGTTTTATGAAATTCAATAATTAAAACCAATTTTATTATATTATATTTATAATATGAGTATGTGGAAGGAAAACAGGAAGTGACACATATATTATTGATAAAGACACAAATGTGGGACTTAAAAGATGCATCTAGTTGTCCTTTTTTCATGAGTTGTGACAATAAAAATTTTGATTAAATTGTTCAGTAATCCAGTATAGTACTCAATAGAAAATACAATTGATAATAATTAGTATTTACTAATGGGTATAAGTGGATGATATTAATTTATCATGTATAACATAATTTACTATAGAACATAATGAATAAAAGTTTCTGGGCTTTCATAGATATCTTAGATCACCAATATATGTTTAGTTTCCTCCGTCCAATAATGATCGTATATATATTCATCTATGTTTAGTTTAATTCTTAATCTCACTTCATGTGAAAAATTGGTACTCACAAGATAAAACAAAATTTATTATATTTCATGAAAATATGATTTATTAGGATTGAAAAATCCCATGCATATATGAAAATTATTCTTATTATTTTCTGTGTTTCTCAATATTCAATACATAAAGGTGAGGTATTAAAAAATTATTTTTGTTTGATATGATTATCTTGGGATCTCATTTCTTACACTAGGACAAAAATGTGTCTATGAATTAATAATATCCATTTTGAATGAAATTGTACATGTATGGCCTCCCACATGTTTTTCTCTCTTATTTTTTTCTTCTTGCACATATGTATATTAATGGTTTATTCATAACAAAATAATAGTTTTTTGGAAGATCTAATTATTCAAATAGGTTAATATATTAATTTTTCATGTTATTTTTCTTTGTGTAAGATATTTATCTTCATATAATTTCTCAATAACTTCAAGTAAGACAAGATGTGAAGATTACATCTAATGTGTGTCGGATATTATTCTTCATACAAATGGAAGCATAAGATCACCTATCCTATTTGAATCAAACATAGGATTTTGATAGGCCTTCTTCATTGAATATAAAGATAGAATCACAATATATATTATTTAAAAAACAAGGATTTAAGGTATTATATTTTTCTAGAAAGTAATAACTCTTTCTGTTGGAATAAATTTATCTTATCCCTAGTCCTGCATTATTAAAATAATGTTTTCATAAACTAAGAACTATGAGTATTATTCTACATTCTATATGATATTAGGATACTACAATATATCTGAGACAATATTTTAATAAAAACCAATTATTTCATCATTTCAAAAATATCCTAATACTAGAAAACAAGCCATTTTTTCTTTATGAGATACATTTTCATGTGAAATTAATGACAAATATAAAAATACTCTTCATCTCAATTTACCCATAATTATTGGATGATCGTCACACAATAACATCATTATTCCATGGTATTATTATCATAATAATATATTAATGTGAAATAAAACATAATTTCCTGTAATAATCCTTATTTGAGGTGTTTTGGATCACTAAAAATGGATGACATAATTTGTGGAAGATGGTCTTATGGAGGAGATGTCACAGCCAAAAAATACAACATGTTTAAGAGTTTCACTTTCATTAGGATAACTACGAGGAATTACATAAAACAATATAGTGGTCATAAATAAAAGATTACTATATAATTCAACCATTATATATATATATAACTTTTTAAATAGATTAATTATGTTCCATGCATTCATGCCCCACATCGGTTTATTCGATTAGAATGTTTCCACCTAAAAAATATCTTAACCCTGACACTTGATCCTACATTAAGGTGGATCAAAAAAAATTCACAAATTAAAATGGGGAAGTAATTAACACTTTCCCCCATGTGCACCACTATGTACCCTTGCAGGTGTTTTGTAACTACTAAACTCATGCAACTCTATGTGCCCACATGCCTCCCCATGACCCCATGCAGGATTTCTTAGAAAACTCTAATTCATGGTTGAGAATTCTACCATAACAACATGGTTTATTTTCCTTGGGTTTCCTGTATGTTTGTCAAATTTTATAGTAATATTGTATAAAAATATTTAGTAAAATAAACAATAAATAATAATTTTCATTCATAAAATAAATCATAAATAATAATAATATTTTAAATGGACTTCATTAATTCCTCATGAAATAATTAAATATTATATTTCATTCACTTATTATTACTTATTGAAAATAATGTTTCATACATTTCATGATAGACACGTGACATTGAAATTAATGTTAGCTTCACCAATCACCATATTTAATATGGTAAAAATCAATTCTCCATGATTCTCTACTTCAACACATCTATTAAATTCTAAATTATATTGACCCTTATTGATAAAATACATTCCAATTACATTTTTTGAAACACATCATGCCTATACCAACAATTTCTAAAAAATATTCCTATTATATATAGATTGGGAAAACATATCTAGTTCTTAATCTTGTAGGTCCATCTACAACCATTAAATCACAAGACTAAATGACATGATGACCTGGAAAATTAATCTCTTAAAAAATTTCATGATTCCTTACAACTTCCATTTTTATCAGATATGTTTTAGTAATTTTTTTAGTGACTACTTTTACCACTCTGAATTTTATTTTTCAAGAAAGTAACTAAGACTACTGAGTCAGAACTCACTATTGGAAAAAATATTCTCATATAATAATCATAATGTTTTCAATTTCAATCAATTAATTTAATAGATTATAACAACTTTATATTCTATCATTCAAACACATATTACCTTTACCTCAACAGCATTAACACAAAATCATGATTAAAATATAATAAACCACAAGTTAGTGAGAGATGCTATATATTGGATCAATTTATATATCTTTTTTTGAAAAAATCATATATGACATGTTGTTCAGGTATATTTTTCTCTTCACATTGAAACTTATTTTTCAAATAAGGTTCTGAATCCAATGAGTGATAATATCTAAACCCCCTATAAACATTCATATCTTTACACCATCTCTTGAGATAAATTTTCCGATCATGGAACCACATGTTAGTAATTATTTTTTCATTATGTTTCTTCTATATATCCTAAAATCATTATGATAATATCCTAATTTTTTCTAAATAAAAATAAATATGTAGTATATTAATTATTATTATTTTCACCTAAATATATCTTTTACATTTTTAAATCCCTTTATCCCTTATTGTAGTGGATATATACCAATACAGAATGGAATCCAGCTAATTTTTTATCCCTAATTGTTTCTTGATTACACAAAAACATTGAATATAAGAATTAACAAAATTATAAATTTAGATCTTTATGTTGATCATTTTTTATCATTAAAATAAAAAATAATTATTATTAATTATCTTTTGAAATATATTCTAGTCTTTAGTAACCACTAGATGATTCAAATATGGGCGTTGATACCATGTTCAACACTGATAGAAACACAGGACAACAATACTCTATATCATCTTCCATCACAAATAAAATATTCTTAATATGAATTCATATCATTTGAATAAACATACAATTTGTATTGTATCTATCCCTTAAATATGAACAACATTAAATAAATATTTTAAATATTTAATACATGGTGAGGTGGGTACTTAAAACATCCTAGAGATAAATATTTTTTTTGGTCATGATGAAAAAACCACATTATTCCTAATTTCTTACAAGCCATTTTAGTTGTTATATTTTTTATATAAATTATGAATAAGTACTTATATATTTCTTTTATCCATTTAATTATTTGCATCATCAAGTGGTACATCATATTTTTGAGACTAATCCAGCTATAATAATTTTATTCTTTTTATGAAAACAATAATTCATCTTAATTCATGATATCTCCACCATTAGAGGGATCTACCAAAATCATATCTATTTTCTATTGGTGGGATTTATGATTCTAATAAGGTATTATTCTTGAATAACTTCTTAAATGGATAGTAGAACCACATTGAAATTAGTTTTCCTTGGTGAACCTTTCTAGTTATTTTCCTCCATATTCCTCACAACTAGAGAACCTTATATATTCAACTTTTAAATTTTTTTTATTTTCCTCATTTTGTGAAACTATGAGTGAACCATCATATTTTATTATGGTACTAATCATTTAGATCCTTTTTTCATCCAAATTAGTGATTTTATTCACTATCTTAATAAACACTCTTCTTGGGTAACATATATTTTGATTTATCATGGGAATAGATGAAATTAGTATGAGTAGTTTTTAATTATTCAAATAATAAGTTCATAAAATATATAAAATATGGAAAAAATTTACCTTATCTAGAAGAATTAATACTATATATGCTATTTTTTGTTATATATTCCCAGAAAATTTATTCCCATATCTTTAGGCTCTTGGGATTTTAGACACACACTCATTGTGTGTCCTAATATTCAAATAATGTAGATGACTATTTCAATTTCTTAAGTATAGTAAAATTAAATACTGTTAATACATACATAATACAACTTCAATGATATTATGGGTTGAACCACATAGAAGGTGAAGTTATGAAGATACAAATAGTAAAAACCTAAAAAACAAAATATAGGAATAACAGAGTGTAATGTGAAATTATGATGTGAATATAGACTGATTAAAGGTAGTGTGGGGGAAGTGATGATGTAAAAGTAGAGAGTGAGACTAAAAAATTGATCTCTTAGGGGACTTGGATCAGAATTAATTGATAAAAATGTCCATACCCTTGTATGAAATTGAAAAAATATTCATAGAAAAAATGTGTAGAGTAGTGAAATTACTCTCTATTGTTAAGTAAATCACCCACACGAGATATCAATCTTGATAAATTTTAATTATTTCATAACCCAATATGATGAAGCATCAACATCGAGATGAGTAGAAAAAACCATTTATGATCAATTATTTGGTTATGGTTTACAAGTAAAAAATAATCTACATTTCTCATATATAAACATTGGGTAAAGTGAAAATATTATCATAAGGTAGAGAAAAGTATACCCTATGTGGAACACATAAACCATATTTGATCAATATGAATTTTATAACATGAAAAAGGATATGTATTTCAAGATTTTAATCAATACCCATTAAATAATTAGCTAATCATTATAGAATAAAACACAATATATTTAATTAAAATAAACTTAAAAAATTGGTATAATATGTTGAGAAAGAATATCCGCTAGTGTGAGCAGATTCATAGGATTATTTTATCTCCATGTGAATTGCCTCTAGTGTGATCTCTAGAATATAATCCATCTTCCTTCTCTATAATGTACTTTTGGGTCGATCAATGATTCATGGTTTCCATGGTGATGGTGGATTATTTGTGAATGATGCTTTGGTTTATAATATTATCCTCCTAAGGGTCCTCTCACAAAATATTAATCAATAATATTATATAAATAAAACATTCAATATAATCAATTCTTATAAAAACAATAATATTCCAAAAACATATTACAACATTTAAAGTGGCATTCCAATCATTTTGGATCATCATTATCATGTAATTGGTGTAAATGTTTCTTCACAATTTGCACTCATGGAATGTGATCTTATCTATAATACATCAACAATCTATATAATGTTTCATTGAATAGTATTTAGACTATTTTGAAACCCAGATTGATCTCCTATAACATTACCAGAAACTATAGTGTTTAATAGTATCTCCTAAAATATTAATTTATTTCGTTATGAAATTTAATTTCACACATTTCTTTTAATTCATTTTAAGAAGAAACAATTAATAAATATTCCACATTGGTAAATTTTCCAGTGCCTAGCTCCCGATCGTTCTAACCATGACCATCACATAGTGTAAAAATTCAAAAATATTTCATAAAAAATCAATTCACATGAAAATGATTTTGATATACAATAGTATTTCTATTTATTTATTAGTTTTTTATTCATTCTCACTGAAGAATTTTCCAAGAGGCTTTATAATATCAATCATGTTATATAGTTCTCCAAACAATTCATATTGGTATATCCATCCTCATGAAACAAACACATTATTACATCTTCAATAATATGAGACCTTGAAAAAAACTTCATTTCATGGATAGATTATGGTTCAACTTATAATATCTACACTTAGATGGATCTTATCATTGGATTAAGTCTAAATATTCCTATAATACCCATGGCTAGACTTTATTAATGTGACACTCTAATTTTTAGTTCAATATTTCTTATTAAATCTATTTTCATCCATTCATTTTCAGATACGTTTAAAAACATGGTCAATCCTCCATATTAGTATTGACCAATCTCTACACATGGAAAACACCCAATCACTTGCTTCCCCAAATTCATTTAATTCTCCTTCAGAATGTCCTGCTAACTTTACCTGGTGAAAAATTCTTCTAAAAAGTGAACTTTATTGGAGAAATATTTTTATCATATATTTTTCACAACTCCATAATCACTCAACCACCACTAACTAGGAACATTATTTCCCCTCCTCAAAAAAATTAGCATCCCAAAAATGATTCCCATAAATAATGAATTCAATACTTTCATTCATAGTCGATCTTGATGGTGCATGACCATATAAAGCTTATTTTTCATCCTCTAAAATAAATATATTCTTGCAAAGGTAGCGTCTGACTAAAAAATATTTACAGGTTATCTAGTTTAGTTTATAGTGAGATCGGAATGGTCATCATCTTCTCCAACATGCTCATGGTAAATTTATTAGTTTGTAAAATATATTCTTAAAATTTTTACAGTGAATTTTAAGGTCCATTAATATTTGAAGGGATATACCAGTATAGTTGTAAAATTAATTCATAGTATGATAGAATAAGTAGGATCACATGAACATAGTAGTATCTTCTCAAGGTAGTAGTATTCATGATTGTTGAAATTGATCATGTTATAAAGGTTTTTCCATTGTTGAACAACATTTATTTCAATTTTGTTGACTTGGGAACTAATATTCATAGTGACAAATATAATTTTTTCCATCTCATGGTTGAATATTAAAGGTTGTAGAAGTCATAAATTCAATTGTTCACACGGTATCACCAGGATGATTATAGTAATCACATTACAAAAGATAAATTCAAGGTAAAACACTTAAAAATAGATATTTACAATCAAAACAAAATTTTTATTTCAAATAAATCAAACAACACATATGAAATGAATTTAGTTTGACAAAAAATTCATAGAAAATTAATTTTTCTTAAAAAACTGTAATTCCAAAATATATGTTTGATAAAAATAATTGAATATTTAGACAAACTAATTTTAACATTCTCAAGAGTTTGAAATAATTTTAAAAACTAATTTTGAAATGAGACATAAGAAATCATCAAATGAGATATCATCCTTTAAAATATTTTGAATGATTAAAACAAAGATCATTAAACCAATTATATACCATAAATATGAGAAATTAGAAAACAATAAATCATAGAAGACTAAAAACATAAAAGTTACAATTGTTCCAATAATAGGGACACTGAATATAAGAAAAAATTGGGCTATTTTATAATAAAAATTTCATATTTTTATAAAAAATAACAGCATATTTATTATTTATTCATTATAAAAAAATTATCTAAAATTCACTAATTAAATAAAAATTTCACATTTAGTATAAAATAGATTTAATAAATTAGTTTGGAAGAAATATTAAAATGCATATAACGTAAAATTACCCCATTAGTAATTAATTTCATTCATATTAAATTCAATTCATTATGTCTATCTATTTATTAATACTTCTAAAAAAAATGTTGCATTCATACCAAAATTCTGAAAAAGTAGCAAAAATAAATAAAATCAATGAATAATATATTGTTATGAATTTATGTGCCTCTTACATGATTGTTAATCAATCCCTGTCATTAATAAATATTTAGGTCCCAATTTCAAGAGTGATTGCATTTGATAAACATGGCATTAAAATAATAATAAAAGGAACCTTCAATTATAACTCTCTCCAAGGTTCTAAAAATTAAAAAATATCATTTTTCAAATCATTTATAGAAATAAATTAATTATATAATAAGTAAATTTACCCATTATTTATTTGGGCTCAAAATCCCACTCACCTTAATGAATTAAATTTTATAATTAGGATCTTTTTTATTTTTTTGAATCCATGAATATTCCAAGAACTTACCAACTATAAGAGTTTAGTTTTTAGAGACTAATATATTTGAGACCCACTATAGGATCAGAAATACTAATATTAGTAATGTTTTGTAGAAATTATATTATTATAATACTAATAGGAACCATGATTTTTTTTCAAAAAGTATCAATCACATAGGTTCAAGTTCAATGATTCTATTTCATGAAGTTATAATTCTAATTCCAAAAAAGACTCCCCTACCGCACCCCCTTTCACAGTTTGAAAATGTAATTTCTATTAAATTTAATGGATGATAGTAACTAAAAATCATAAAATTATAAAAAAAATTAAGAAACAGATAACTCCCCAAAACTATCATAAAATATTCCCTAAATAAAGATACATTAAAATTTTATTTTTCAACATAGTGACACATCGAATACAAAATATATTTTTTTATATGAAGCACATACATTGATCTATAATGGGATGAAATTTTAATAAAATCATTTATTTGGTTTCTAGGATTAAAATATTGAGTCATCACTCAGAAAAATTACAGACCCACTCTCCAATGAATTAATCTAAACATGAGAGATATTTCGAGCAATTTGGATAAAAATAGATTTTATGATTCAACATTCATATATTTACTTGATGGTTTTTACTTATATTCAAAAACATATTTCCACAATAAAAAATTGTTTACATAGATTCCAATTTTCATAATTGTTCTCTATAGAATCTATATAGAACATTATAATTGTTCAGAAATTTAAAAAATAATCATGATCATACATTAAAATCACCACATGAATTTCAAAATTTTATGAAAAATAAAATGAAATTAGATTTTATTATAAAATAAAAATATTTTAATTAGTGGAAACTTATAATATTTTCTATGGGTTCCACATTCATGTAATTAATTTCAAAACACTTTGTAGAATAAATTTTCTCATAAATTAAATTGACATTTTTTTCAATGAATTAAAATTTGAAAAAATAAAAACAATGACTCCCCAGAATGTAGAATATATTAATACTAGAATAATCCCGATTATATCATTTATTTTTCATTTAATAAAGGTCTCTAGACACTATAATTGAGTTTATATGATGAAACACAAATATACATTTCAAATTTTTAGATTTATATCATATCAATTGGAAACCAATGTATGTGTTGAGGAGGGTTGAAACAGTATAGTCAATAATGTATATCCTACCAGCATTGAATATAATCTAAAACTTATTATGGTCAATCATGGGTAGGTGTTTTTGGAAATAATTTGGAATGAAATTGATTTATATGTGTTGATTTAAATTTGAAATTAAAATAAAAATCTTAAAACCATTAGTTTCCTCTAATATAATATAATATATTTTAATAAATGAAATATTATTACCAATAAATTTTATGAAAAAAATGATCATTTAGTTAGAATTTCTATTAATTATTTTGAGTGTATTTATGTTAGTGGAGATGTTATCCATTTCTATATGAAATTAACGTACACCATCTTTGAGAAATATGGACCAAAAAATATATTATTCTAGGAGTATGATTTCTTTTTGTTATTATAACTATCCCTAAATTATGATTAATTGGACCATATATTGAGGAAATATATCTATATTATTCAACAAGATTATGAAAATTAGGCAAGTTATCTCCAAAACTTATGAGATTCAATATCACGAAAACATGTTTTATAATTTCAAAAACCTTCCAACAATATTCAAAATCACCAATTTACTCGAGAAAATTAAAGGATTTCAACATAAATGAATAAAATTAATATGTCATGATATGAATTTTAGTCTCCAAAACAAAATAAATTGATGTGAATTTTTCAAGAAAAGGTTGATGATTTTTAAGAACATAGTCAAATATAGGAGGAAATATATTTCCAAGAAAACGTATTTTTTAAGAAATTGAAAATAATTAAATTTAATATGTTTTAATGTAAAATTCTTCCTTGTAATGATGAATTATAATCTATCAATATAAAATTATACAAATTCATATCTATATTCATATACCTTATGAAAAATAATTTTTTGTTTTAAAAATATAATTATCTCAACGAAAAAAAATATCAACATTAACAAATGACTAAGGGGTTGGAATAGCTATATGAGTAATAATATAAATAGGTTGTGTAATTATAATATTTGTAACCACAAGATGAAAAGAACCATGCTCTTAAATGGCCACAGTTTTGATGTATTGTTTCTATATACAAGAATTTAGATCCTACTAAACATGATGTTTGAGTTTCTCAAAAACATGAATCTCTTCCACATAATCCACAATATTTAGGGTGTGATTTAATTTTGGCACATCAATTAAAACATCCATAGTAGATAGGAATGATATACGTAGGTTGTTTGGACATTTTCATCACAATGGACAATAATAATATGAAAATATATAAATATTTTTGGATTTAATACACTAACAAATATTCTATGAACCCTTTTATATGGATGATTGAGTTACATATAAACTAGTTGAAGAGACATAAAAGTTGGTTCCAAATCTTTAAGTCATATATTTTTTAGCAATAATTATGGTATCAAAGTAATAATACCACCTAAATAATAAAGGTAGTTAAGTACTCCCTTTACTCCTATTTTTTATCAAATATATAAAATGATAGTATCCTTCAAATTTAGAGGCAACATCATAGAAATAAATACATCACACTCCTACATAAGATTGATGGTATCAAATTTCTTCATATGATTTTTGTTATCTAGAACAAATTTTTTAGAATTTATCAAATGGTGTATCCTTATCCATATAATTAAATAATGAAATATTAATGATAAAATTTATAATAATTTTTATGAATTACTACTATGAAGGCTAAGAATTGTTTTTGGAAAATTTTAGGAAAGGATATTATTGGGAAAAACACTTTAAAACTGATTGACTAATCATCTTCTTATCGAACTATAATACCTTATTAAATTATTCAATCAATTCCCACTTTGTTTTCCTTGTTACTTTGTATTTTTAATTTATTAGATCATTGGTTAGTTTGGTTATACCTTTCTATATTATTGTAATATTCTTCATTTTCTAGATCGTGAATTATAGTATCAGTGAAATCAAAGTTCTCCTCTTCTGTTGTTGTAATCTAATTGGTTATTTGTTTTTAGGATACTTATACTGGTGGTATAATTAAATAATCTAAGGGGTTGAAACATTTTGAACTTGGAAGCTCACCTATATCTATATGAAATAAATTCATTTTCAATTATCCCAGTTAATTATGTAAAATTTCCCTAGTATTATATTGGGATTCTATATATGTGGTCAGCTGTAAGATCTCAATTTTTTCTAGGTATGTATCTCTATGAGTTTTTAATTAATATTCATTCCATTTAATTATTAATTGTATTTAATCCATGAGTTAGTTGATTCATTTTGGATGTCTGTGTGTTTGAATATACGCAATCCTAGGTTTCCAAGAAACTTGTGAAAACTAGATTTGATCCCCATAAAGACTATTTTTTGGGGAAATGTCTTAAAGTTCAAGGATGTATATTTTTTTAATGAATATAGTCTATATATAAATATTAAAAAAATTCCATGATTAATTGTAATTTGAGATGATTTAAATTGTATTTTGTTTATTTTTATAAGGAAAATTTAAAGAAAACCCATCATAAGAACATTTACAGGCCTTGTATATGGATTACACATCATGTAATGTTGGGAAGAATTTAATATTCAACTGAGTTGATTATTTTTTCATCATATACCAATAAAAATAAATAAACCTCTTGTAACTACATTATACCCCATGTAATTTCCCATCCTACAGTTTTAATTTTTGTTATTTGGTTGACAATATTTTCAACTTGCCTGCATCTTCCTCCTATCAAACATAAGTAGCCATTAAAATGATTTTGGATTACCTATCATGATTCCAAAAAACCTAATGATTCATCTCATTCCCGGTAAGTGATTTTGGATATGCTTTACCATCTCTCACTTTATTCTATTTTCATTTCTCTATAATATTATGACCTTGTGTTTTGTTAGTTTTGATCTTTATTGGGTTTTGATATATGATATTTATTACAATCATACACACCATCTTCCACATGGGTGTTTTCTATGGGAAGAATGTTTTAATCCATAGTTAAAGGTACGAGGTCCAATCCTTAACTGGATGGTTTGATAAATGAAATTTATGTCGAATATTTAAAATTTATCCAATATAATATGTGACGACTGAATTAAAATGAAAAAATTTATTTATTACTATGAGTTCCTTTGGATACATTTGGAAATGACCTATCTTGTGGATACAGTTCACTTTAGTGAACAATTTATTATAAATTAATTTATTAATTCTTTAATGTGTGTTTAGCATTAGATGGGTTTTGGGTGTCGTTCTTAATATAGAATAACCATAATATGACCTGGTTTATGATATAAGTGGCATGATTTTGGTTATGAAAAAATAATAAATGAAAATATTAGTTGAAAGAAGAATGTTAATTTCATTAATTAACAATAGATGTTGTGATATTTTGATATAATTGTTTTTATGGAATGTTTTTTTCTTTTATACATTTAAATGCTTATATGGGGTGTTCTACTTATTTGACTATTATAATAAATATTTAGGGTGTTGTCCTGATTGGCATTCTGAAATGCTATTATACTAGGATTGTACCTAATAAATATTGTAATGCGTGTGTAGCGGGAAATGTCTGGTAACACTAACTATAAATATAATATTATGAACTTGGCCTAGATAATTTCTGAAATGAATAAATACTGAAATCAACCCCGATGAAATGATGAAATTATTATATAGAAAATTTTGACCCAGATTTGGTTGATTGGTACCTTAGTTGTATGGTTATGTTGTACCTTGATTAGATTATTATGGTTGGTAGGTTTTTTGATATATTCTCAGAGAAATTATATCCTAGCACCATGGAATGATATGTTTTACCATGGTTATGGTGGTAGATGACATCAATTCAAGACATGCTTAGAGATGTTTGGGCAGGGTGTTGAAGTAGGTTCTTGTGGTAATAATTTAATTTTATAATTAATTAGAACATTGTTTATTGGATTATTACTGCACTTATTATTATAATGGTTATGTTTACAAATGGTAGTGTCAACCGAATGATTTATAGTCACACTCTATTTTTTCCATTTAGAACTTGAAAAGACTACACGGATGCAGTTTTGTATAAGGTAAAGGGCCTTTGTGTGGATTAAATTTTCTAGATAGGTTAGATTTTGGAGATGGGACTGACATGGGGCTTTGGACCAGGGATTTTTTATTATTTATTTTAGTCTAGTAGTATTTTTTATTACTTCTATCAATATATTAATTTAAATTATGATACATTATTACATTATGCCATTATTATTTAATTGATAATCTATTTGTATTTATTGTTGGTTTTCCAGTGTATTGTATTGTTTACATTATTTCTGTTACATTGATGTTTATAGTGATATTGGTTATTTTATGATATGTTGTAAACATTGAATCTAGAGGTTATTTCCTCCCACATTACTTATCAATTTCCCACAACTATTCAACATAATCTATTATATGGGGTGGTTTTCTTGACATATCATAACTATCCATTTCTGGATATATAATAGAATGCCTAATCGGGGGATACTATAAAGTGGTATAAGAAAAGATTACATTTGTGATTATTTACAATTTGGTAAATTTTTAAATAAGACATTGATGTTTCATGAAATGGTAATGATCTTGTACGTTGGAGTAGCTGACCCATGTGAGATAGAAAATCTATGATCATAGGGGTGGATTGATGTCATACTATTTTCTTCTTACTATTAATGATATTTCACCTCGAGTGATTCACATATTGTGTGGTGTTATCATCTTATAATGTTATTTGATTCTATAGGTATTACTTATGAACTACTGTGGTATAACATGTGTATATATGCATTATACTAGGCACATTGGGCTATATATTTCCATGAATTATTCATGATATATAAATATTTATTTCATGTAATATATACATTCATTTTTAAAATTAGATATCAAATATTTTTTGTATTTTTAAAATGAAATGAAATAAATAAACTATTATGTCATTCTAAAACACTTGTAATCCACTTTTAGAGAGACAATAATGAGTGATTCCCTTGTTTTGTTACATCTTGTGGTTGAACATGTTATAGCCAGTTTTCTAAATTGTGTTTTGGTTTTGTAGAGAAAATGAATCCTATTATTCTTAAAGTTGAGAATCTATAGATTGGAAATCAACATCCTACTAACATAGTTTACCAATATATTCATATAGTTATTGAGGATCATATGGATGTTCAACTTCACAACAGCTTATTAAGGGTCATGAGACCCATAGAGATGGAGACTATTCACAATTATCATTTGATGTATGAGTTAATTAGTGATATACAACTACATTAACTAAATACTTTATCTGGTATGGGGGGCCTCAAGTAGTTGAGTTATGGATCGAGTTATTCAATAAGGTTAGTATGAATCTTGAGAGACTCGATGATATGAGGCTGAAGAATTCTGCATATATGATTCATTGAATAACAAATCATTGGTGGGACATTCTGGAGTAAGGTGGGTAGCAAGAGGTATTATCTTGGAATAACATAAATATGATGTTCATGATCAACTTCTATCTTGAGAATTATAGGGATGATAAATCACTTGAATTTATAAACCAAAATTATTAGGAAATTTAAGTGGTAGACTACACTAAATGTGTCACTGACCCACAGTTCTTTTTACTATCCTTGGAAGATAAGGAGATCATTTGGGAAAGAAATTTTCATGATGGTTTGTGAAATTAGATCAGGTCACAGGTGAACGATTTTTTCAAAGTATTTTTATTGATGTGATGAATAATACAGTCATCATGTAAGTGATTCTAAGAGACGCCTCAACCAGTGGCCAGGCTATGTCTGCAAGGAAAACTATGAACTATACTTCTTGTGGAATAAAATTTTTCTATGAAATTATTCCCCAAGGATTAACCCGTCAGTGAAGTTAGGGTATTGGGAGGATATCTTAGTATATTATTTTATTATAGTGCAATTAGTGTGGAATGACTGGACAAAAGGCCTAATTTTCAATACCACAGATTTTACTATCATTAATGTTATAGATTGGGCCACCTACATAAGTTTTTTAGGGGAATGTTTCAGTAGAGTAGTGGTATGGGTATATGAGAGGGACTAGATTTTGGGAAAGACTTAACTACTCCTCAGTAGATAGGTAGGTGGAGTTCCATAGGAAATTCTGGTTAAGGCAGGGGATGTGGAACCCCATGTAGGAATAGAATTACATAGAAGATGTTATAGATTAGGGTAGAAGGATAGATCATAGGTTAGAGGTGACTTGCAGCTGTAAATTAGCAATACTAATCTATATATTATTCATGTAGGACCATCTACTCTAATAGGTACAATTTTTATATTATGTACCCTTTCATAAGTTTTGTTTAATACAGGTGCATCACAATAATTTTTTCTGATCTTATTTTAAATGGTTTGGTATTGGATGTGGAAATCTTTTATGGTATTTTATGGTAACCATACCATTTGGATTGTGTTTATAAAATATAAAATGTTTCAAGGCATTTTCTATATATATTGGTGGTTAAAATTTATTTTGGGAATTGTTTATGTTAGAAATGTCATGATTTGATTTCATTCTATGTACATATTGGTTAGTTCTATATGAGGATCATATAAACTATTTACATAGGACAATTACCTTTCTATCTCAAGAATAATGAATCTATTCTCACTTGAGAGAGTGGGATATTCGGGATTGTCGTGTGGGACAAATTCACTATAGATTGGATTGTATCATGTCATATATTGGATTTCATACACTAGATTATGGAGAAATGTAGCATGATTATTTTATTCTAGTGGTTGACCATTTTTAGGATGTCTTTTTGGATGAGTTCTATGGCTTACCTTCCAATTGAGATAAATATTTTATAATCAACTTGGTGCTAGTAGAAAACCTAGTTTCAATATCACCTTAAATAATGACACTAGAATAGATGCAGGACTTGAAATTTATTTTGGATGTTCTATAAACAGAAGTATTCATACAACCTAGTACATCTCCTTATGGATCTCTAGTTCCTTTTACCAAGAGTACTGATGATACTTTGTAGTTGTGTGTGGATTATCATAGATTGAACTAGATGATGACTAAGAATCAGTAACCCCTTCTATACATTATTGATAATTTTGATTAGTTTGAAGGTAATAACATATTATAGAAAATAGATTTTTTTTTATGATACCATCAGTTAAGGGAGATAAAATTATACATACCTCTGACTACTTTTATAAACATATATATCTTTTATCAGTTTATCGTGGTGTAGTTTTAGTTAACCATTTCACTGATAGTATTCATAGACTTTATGAATAGTGTCTCTCATTCTTTTTGGACCTATTTATGGTGGTTTTTTTCAATGATTTCTTTGTATACTAACCATTGGTATAAAATCTTTCCAAACATATTGTTGTTGTATTGAGTATATTGATAGAGAATCGACATTAAAATAATATTACTAAATGTAGATTTTGGTTTGATAATATGTAATTCATGTGACATGTAATCTTAGAGTAATGAGTCTCTATAGAACTAGAGAAATTTTTATCTATGGTATTTTGAGAGAATCCAAAGAATTTATTTGAAATTCATAGCTTTCAGGGGACAACATATTACTATTGGAACATTATCAAGGACTTATCCCTTTTGGGAGAACTAATATCTGGGATGAAAAAGTGAATGGTGAAATTATTTTTGTATGATTTATGGGGAAGATATTTTTAGTATATGAAAATCTGGATGACATCAATACCTATAATCACTTTCATTTTTCTAGGTAGAAAAGACAGTTTGTACTGTGATGCTGCAGTTGTTGGACTCAGAGCAGTTCTGATGTAGGAGGATTGTGTGGTTACTTATGTCTCTAGATAGTTGAGACTACCTGAGAAGAATTAACCTCTAAAAAAAATTTATTTTCCCATAGTTGTACATTCTTGGGGATGTTGGATGCATTATCTCATGGGAGAGTGGTTTGTGGTATAAATAGACCACAATATCCTCAGTTACATCTTTTCTCAATGGGAATTGAGCCTTTAGTAGAGGAGGTGGGTTGAGTATCTATGACCTTTCATTATTGAGTTGTATTATACACCATGAAAAAGAAATATTATTTCCAATCAATTGATATATAAGACAAAGACAAAGTCATTGTGGGATTCTAATGATGAGTATACGATAATGGATCTCTTTACAGGAATTGATCTAGGTGTGTAGGAGTATTAAGTTTGACTAGATATGACTTTGAAATTTGGTATACACATTATTTTGGACTAGATCAATACTGATAAGTTATCTTATTCATCGGCATTATCTCTAAGAGACATCTTATATGGTGGGGAGAAACAATCGAGATTGACTCTTGGCTGTGGAAATTCCCTTCTTTCTATTAAAGTCTATGGGTTTAAATTTTCATGTGTGGGGATACAATGAGGGGGTTTAATTCTTATCGATGTATTGTATATCTTGGTTTGAAAAGGATGCATCATTATCCCCATAGATAGTACTGGTGGTCTTGAATGAAGGACGAGGTATAAGGACATGTGGGATGATGTATCACTTGTCATTATGTGAAATTAGAGCTCGTAGGAGAGTTTGGATTTTTTAGACATTTATCCTTCCTAAGTGGAAGTGGGTTGATGTCACAATGGATTTTTTGATAGTATTACAATAGATGACTTGTCTAAATTATTTCATATGGGTGACTGACAATCAAATCACTATGGAATCTTACATCATAAATAATTAGGAGACCATCACAGTTGATGATTTTGATTGTCTTTACATGCATAGGGTAGTTTGGCCAGATAGTTTTTGAGGAGTATCAATTTAGATATAGATACTTATTTCATGTCTAATATCTAGTATGGTATTTAGAATGATTCAGTATGAAATTTTATTTTTAATATGGTCTATCATAATTAAACTGATGGCCAATAAGAGTTGACTATTCAGGTTTGGGAGGATATGGTACGTGACTGGGTTTTGGATTTTGGTGGATTGTGGGAGTAGCATATAGAACTCATGGAGTTTTAATATAATAAAATATTCTAGTGAAATACCTAAATTTCACACTTTTAGGATTTTTATGAAAGTAAATTTAACTCACATCATTTTTTGTTTGAGTTAGATGTTTTTGTTCTTGTTTGACCTAGTCTTATGTGGGGAAAATTTGAGTAGGTACCGTTGATTAGGTAATAGTTGGTGACTGCAAAGAGAATGCAGAAAAAATATACTAAGCATCAGATAATACCTCTATATTAGGAGGTTAGTCATTTTTTTTCCTTTGGGTGTCACCTAGGTTGGAGATATGTCATATTTGAAAATTGGGAAATCTATCACCCAGGATTATCGTTCTTTTTGAGGTAGTGGATAGGGTCAGTCCAGTGGTATATCTTTTATCCCTTCCACAGTGCTTCAATGTAAATAATGATGTGTTAGACATTTCATAGATTAAATAATATTACCCATACCATTATCAGATGATTTAAATAGTATTAATTGTTCATAGTGTTAATGAATCCTTTTAAGATCATTCATTATGGATTGTGGACAATAGAGAGATGTATCTCTGGGTTAGGGTGATTCCATTCATTTAGGTGTAGTGGAAACATGTGTGAGATTGTTTGGAGACATGGAAGAGGGATTTGGATATGTTATCATAGTGTCTATAAATTTTCACAGATACCCCACATAGATTATTCAAGAAGCTCATGTATGAGTTGTTATATGGTGTGGAGGTTGTAAGATCCTATATTTTTTCAGTTATTTATCTCACTAAATTTTTCATTAATATTCTTTTGATTGAGTTTTTACACTATCTTAAACATTAGTTGTGGTGTTTCTTCAAGGATTTATTTCTATTTGAATAGAAACATGCTTGGTTTGTTAGAAAACTTGAAAAAAAAACCCATACGGGATCCTCACAAAGAACCTTTATTAGGGAAAATAAATTAATGTTAAGGGGTGTATGGTTTTTTGAATAAATGGAGTAAGGTTATAAATGGGATATCTGTAACCATGGGTTCATGATATGATGAGAAAATTTAAAAGTGGAATGTGTTTTTTTATAATGAAATGGGATGAAACCATCTGAATAACATTTACACACTGTGTACCTCAATGACTTATGAAGAAATGTTCGAGAGAATTTAATATTCAGGTGAGAAAATGAGTTTCTCAACTTATCCATCTAAAATAAATTACAAGACAAGTAACTATATTACACACCATGTAATTTCATATCTAATTATTTTAATACTTACAAGAGGTCTATTTTATTTTCAAATCACATACATCTTCCTCCTCTCAAACCTAGGGAACCATCCAGGTAGTTTTTAAGTGCCTCTATTGATTCCTGACATCCAATATTTCCTTCAATAATTGGTATGTGGTTTTTTGTTAGGTTTTCCCTTTCCTCTTAATTATGGTATCATTGTAGTGTAATCTATTAAATGTTTTTGTTATTATAATTTATCCATATAGCATTATTATAATTTTTTTATAATTGATATGAATTTGAAAAGTTTCAAATTTCACTGTAATATCATGCATTGAATTAATTTAAATGATGAATTTTATTTAATCTTTATAGTTCCGTTGGATTCAATTGGATAGTGACCAACCTCGTGGCTACCATTTGGGGGAGAGAACCCTTTATTATAACTAAATTGATTAATTTCTTAATTTACTCTAAACATGACATGGGATTTTGGTGTTTCCTTAATATAGAATCACCTTGGTATGACTTTATTTTTGAAAAAATAGCACTTTAAAGTTTATGATCAAATGAAAAATTAAATGTGTAATTAAATGATAAATGGTAATTATAATAATTAAACATTGATGATGTTATATTTTTTACAACCTTGTTTGTATGAAAAGTGTTGTGTTTTTATACGCATAAATTCATATATAGGGTGTATGACCCATTTGAATGTTGGAATGATTATATAGGAAATTAGAGAAGATGATGAAATTATTATATACCATGCTTGGGCCTAATAATTGATGAAATGATTATGTAACAGGCTATACCAGGTGACACATTCTAAAATGGTTATATACTGAGATGGGACCTGATAAATGTTGAAATGATTAGATACCATGTTAGAGACAGAATAAAAGTGGAAATACTTATATTTCGTTTTTGAAAACTATTTATGATATATATACATTGGTCTTAATTTAATGTTTTAAATTGGTTATAAGGTTTTATATTTAATGTTTGTGAGACATGATCGATGAAATTTTATCATGGTTCTAATTCAAGATATGTTTTACCATTATTATGGTTTTGGTTGGCATGGTTATGATATATTCTCTGAGGTATTCTGGCATGGTTCCAAATCAGGTTGATAAGGTATTAATTTTTCTATTTAATTAATTAATACACCTATTTTTTCATTATTTCATGCACTTATTATCAGACTCATTAGGTTTAGACATGATTAATTCCACCAGCTAATTTATAGTTAAACCCTATTCAGGATTCCTTTTGGCACCCGATTAGATTTCATTGATGAAGGTTTGGAAAAGGTAAAAGGACCTTACTATTGACTATCTTTTCTAGATGTGTTGGAGTTTGTAGATGGGACTGACATGGGGTTCGAGACAAGTAAATTCTGATTATTTATTTTAGTCTAACAGTATTTTATTTTTATTACTTTTAATATTACAATTTTTTATATCTAAGAAAATCATTACATAATTACATATTATTTATTTTATTATCATGTTGTATTTATTATTTATTTTCAATGTATCATTTTATTTCAATTATTTCCACTATAATAATGTTTATAGTCGTATTGTGTATTTTAGAATGTGTGGTAAACTTTGAATTTAGGGGTTATAGTTTCCCCACTATACTTATCACACCGCTGATTCTAGTATGAAGTCTCCATCATACAGGTTATCATACTTGTTGTCTTATAACCAACCCTTTCTGGCCACATGGGAGAGTTCCAGAGTAGGGGATGTTACATCAGCTAGAAAATATGTTTTTATAATCATATTTTTCTATGGTCTTCCAATTTTTGGATTTAGATTCCATGAATTATTTAGGTATATAGGTGAAGTATGGGTTTTTTAAAACCCCTAGGACTTTCTAAGACATGTTTGGTTGATTGTTTTATCTAGCATTATATTTATTTAAAAAAATAAAATTTTATATATTTACTACCCATAAAACCCAAAATTATATTCCACTTATTTTTTTGGGTAAGAATATAAAATTTTGGAAATTTTTATTGAGTTTTATCACACATCCTCAAATGTGTTCATTACACACTATGTATGTTTCTAGTCTAAACTATTGTATCATGATGTTTGGTTTCAGCCATATAAATCATTTGAGAGAATAATGTTTACCATATTTATCAAGTATTTATTTTAGATCATGTGGTATCTTATCTAAAAAATCACCTCCATAAAATTGATCGAGATGATTTTGTGGGTATAGTGTGAGCCTATTATTCAAGATTACCATGACAAGATTGGGAGATAATTGGTGGTTAAGAAATTACCTAGTAAAAACAATGAACCTATCCCATGCCTTGTTAAAGATATATCAATCATCCAAGGAAATTCATAAAATTCTATGTTTGAACTATATAGTTATGTTCCTCTGATTAAATTTTGAAATGAATAAATTCAATAGTTAGTCACAAATAAAAAATAGTTCCTCTTAATTATTTTTGAACCAACTCCTACAATTTTCCTTGAGAAAAAATGGGAAACTCCTTACCCTCATCACCACATCACCCATCCCATGGAGTTTAACTTTTTGGTGAAAACTATAATAATTTATAATTTACTCAAGTGAGTCACCATTATGCTGAGAGATATTAGATGAAGAAAAGAAATAAGAGACTATATAAGTTCATAGTTCATAGATCATGGAGTGAGACTTATGCATGAAGGATATCTTGACCCTAAATTAAATATAAACTCTATAGATCTATGTATCTCAGTGTCCATATTTTGAATTTTTGGTATACATTTATCTTGACATTTATTTTCCAATTATTCAATAACTTGTAATCTATTTTCAAAAAAAAATATAACATATTATTTGAAAATAATTTATATGTTTATTTTATATTTTATATTTTATATTTTTATGTTTTTAATTTTTTTTTCTTGGTTGAACATTCCTTCCCCAAAAATTATTCCACAATTTTATGGGCCAACGCCATAATGACCTGATCCTTATTCAACCCAAAAATTCATTTTTAAATAAAAATTAATTTTATTTCATTCCCAAATATATTATTAGGTTTTATGTTTTAGATAATTAGGTAGTAAAAATTATATAATAAAACATATATTATATGTAGTACAATTTCACCTAATGACCATTTTTTCAACAATAGAAAACATTTACAAATAAACAAGTTTTATTTTCAAAAATAATTCATGATTTTCAAGATCACATCATTATGGTTGGTACGCATACATAAACATTAAAAAAAATAGATAATGGTATGAGAATAGAAATAAAATTAAGGGTTATAAAAAATAAGGAAAAAATCACTTTAGTTCATTTATAAAACTTGAGATAATATAATATAGGAATACATTAACATAATAACTTTGAGAAAAAATAAATGTTTACTTAAATAGGAAATAAACTTCAATACACATTTTTTATAAAAAAATATAATAAATTATAAATAAAATTTAATAGTAATAAGTGTTTCTTAGAAAACATGTAATCCCATAAATTGTTTATCATAAAACATAACATTTTACCCTTAAAGTGAACAATCATTACTATAATAAATATATATAACTTTGTGGAATTAAATGATTTCCTGGAATACTCACTATCATGATTAGAAATTTAATTTATTTTCCCTGTGACATCATTATCATTGAATACTTATAATATCAATTACAAGAACAATTACATTAGTAATAATATATATGTTCGACCTGTAATATTATTCTCTAGAAAAGATAATTATTTTTCAATGCATTGGTAGACATATCGGGTTCACCCATCAGCATAGCTAGATAAGGCTTACCCAAGATTCATAAAAAAATTCTATGGACCAAATAATGCATGAAATACAATAAATATTTGAATTTCATTATCAAACTCGTATATATAAATATATATTATTTTGAGATCATTATAAAATCATTTTTTGAAATTTGTATTTCCCATTAGTTTAAAACCCAATTTTCAAAAATAAAATATCTAGAAAATTTAAATGGGGTTTTACTTTGAAGAATAAATTAAATATTGTACTGAAATAGAAATATAGAAAAATGTTTATAGTGGTGGGAAAATTCATCGGTGTTGTCTATGTTAAAATAAAACATTATGTTTTCCCATTAATAATTTAATACAAAACATTATGTATGAAATACATAAAAATTACATCTTAATATCTTTTAAAGGAAGGAAAAATGAGACAAAAAAATTCATTTATAGTTCATTTATGTTCATATTAATAAATACATAGAATAATTTAATGAATATAATCATTGATTAAAAACAATTACATAATAATTCATTAAAATAATTCTAATGGGGTTTTAATGTAATGTGCTTCTTTCCTTGAGTATGAATTATCACATACCTTATGCATAATTTGGAATAATAAAGATATTTTAATTTCTTAATTAATTATGAACCTTTTAATTTTTCATTCTAGTTTCATTATATCTTTTATATCATTTAAGTAACTCTTTTATTTAGCATTATATTTATTTATGTTCATAGTACAAATTTTGAGGATGTTGTATTCATAATCCTAAGACATCATTGGACAAATGAATATGATAAACGAAATTATTATTAAATTATATATATAATAATAACTAATAAATAATTATCATATATATATATAGTATTTATAAATTTAAACCCAACAATGAATGATGGATATGAAAAATAAATTACATTATAATCGTGGAGACAATATGTCTTACATATTCAAGGATAATAATTCCACATTACTATGAACATGAGGCAAAAAATTAATGTTTTATATTATAATTTAATAATTTTTAATATATTTAAAATATAATATTCTATATTTATATACACATATATATACCATCCATGTGATGCGGTGATGAATAATGAATCGTTCCTCTTTATGGTGGTGGTATCCTACACATATAAATGAATGAAAATCATTTTATATTTGATGGTATATTAAGAAAATAAAAGATATATAATATTTAAATAATTATAATTATATCATTAATATATCACATATAAATTAAATATATCATTATTATATACTATGATAGGAAGTGACAAAAAATGAATATAACCATTTTACAAGGAGGTAGTCTTCCATACACATGAACGGTGGTTTCATTTTCCTTTTGAAGGAATAGGATTTGTATATATGTTATGAAATAAACATAAAACATATTAGTATAGGGAAGATATTACAATTTTTATTTCATCACGTTAGAATATGATTTGAAGGAGGTAAAATATGTAATAACATAAAAACACTCAACTAAGAAGTATACTTCTTCTTCGTCTTCAGAGAACATCCTTTTCCTTGCAGCTTATGCACTATGAGATTGGTTTTATTAAAAAATAATACCCCCATGATGTGGGGAAAGATATTTGGTAGGTATTCGGTAAAATATTGGTTGAACATAGAGTCTCATGAATCTTGAAGAGGAGAGGAGAGTGAAAATCATTTTATAAGTGAGGGAGGGGACACACATGGAATTTCTAAAAATATTAAAATATATTAATGTATTAATCAAGAAAAATGGTTCTAAAATTTACCATTTATAAATTTAAAATGTGATAGGGTCAAAATAAGTCTAAAAAATCAAATTTATACAAGATTTTATGTAATTTTAACCCATATCACTTTAGTTTTACCCATGATAAACCAGATTTTAACATAATTGTGGTAACATATATTTCCTACTTTTACTATTCATTATGAAAAAAATAAGTAGAAATAAATATATAATATTAGTTGTGATTATTAGTAATATAGAATATATTTTATCAAATTAAATTCACCTAAGTGTGATAATATAATTTAAATATTAACCTATAAAATTATATGGAAAAAATATGTCATAAAAATTCATTTTTAAGACTACAAATGTTTTTATACAAAAATTATGTATAAAATTGATTCAAAATACCATAGTTTTTTTATAAATAATATAAATTAAATTTAAATATCAAATATTTTAATAAATTTAACATTTCAATTCATTTAACCTATAAGTTAGTTTTCTATAAATATTTTCTGTTGACTATTCACTTGAAAAAGCTATCTTTTTTTAATATTCTAAAATGTTCACACTATGATAATATTGAAAAACTGAATTGAAAAATTATATCATTTTTAAAAAATTAATATTATATAATTTGGAAATTATTTTTTGAAATAATAAAATATAATATGTATAAATGAATTCAGTATGATTAATACTATTTCATTATTTGTTGGATAATTTAATAATATTCTTATATTGAATATAAATTTATGAAAAAATTATTGAGTTTTAATAAGGCGTGAATGTCATTTATTATAACATTACCTAGGTATTTAAATTATTTAACCCATTTTGAAATTTTATTTTAAAAAAATTATTCATTATATAAACATGTGGGGATATTTTTGACATATAGTTTTTTCAAATTCCCATATTGCTTCTTTAATCTGATGGTTAATCCACAAAACCATGTTTTGATAAATCAAATTATTTTATGAAACATACTATACACATTCAATAATTATAACGGGTTTATCCCCATTGGAATGTTTTTATTCAAACTAAACTACATTTTGGCTCCACATATGATATATAAATAGAACTATAAAGACCCAGAACCCACTCTCCATGATCTTGTTCTAATAAAAAAAATAAATTTATAGATTTGATATATATAAATATGACTAATTTTTTCCATAAAAAAAGAAAATATCCAATGGAAATATGGTATCACTTACATACCTCTAGACCATTTAGGATTATTGTATGAAATAATTATGATAAACTATTAACATATTTCATTATTAAAAAACTGGTTTGTAAAATTCTACATCATCTCCCATTATATCAATATTTTCACAATCTATATTATGTATTCAAAATATTCCATAATATTATTAAAATTTGAATCCTCTCTAGAATCAAATCAAGTATCATTATTCTTAATAAATTGTGGAAAAGAAACATAATAAGGGTGATCTTAAATTCCATGTAAGGGTAAACATATGAATTAAAAATTGAATGTTAATAATAATCACTCAATGAATATAATGGTACAATAATATTATCATAGCACTTGAGTAAACTAGATGATAACTCATACACATCAATATATAGATAATCAATCATGAATTATTTCATAATGATCTAATATGTTACAAGAGTGATAATAATTTATAATAATAATCCTTGAGGTGGTCATATTGATTGAATTAATCATTTATAACTACATAAAATCATGAAAAAAATATGATGGTATCTTGGAATATATTCAAATCACTCCTACATATAAATTAATTTTCACTATTACACATGGAATAACCCTTATAGTTATACTTTAAATAAACCTCATGGTTATGTGTGGAGTAACCATCATAGCTACACCTAAAATAAAATTCACATAAAACTTCCAAGATAATCATACCTAATGTATTAGTGGGATATAATAGATCCACATGTCCATGGTTTCTAAAAGAATAACAAATCATCATAAAAAATTTCCACGAATCGTAACACAAATAATGTACATTGAGATTTCATTTCCATAAAAACTCATAGAAACTACCATTATTAATTTCACAATAGATTTTACCCATCAAAAATAATTCAGATCCCTAAAAATATCCTTGAAAAAAAAAAGATAAAAACATATAAATAATGATGATTATATAAATAAAAACCCCCTATGGTTTACATGTGACATAAAGGGGTGTTGAAATAGATGATTTGAAATACCATTAAATATCAGTAAAACATTTAGCTAATTTAACCATTTAATTTTGAAAAAATATTATAAAAATTAAAACATAACACATATAAAAGAAACCATTTCTTATGAAAATAACATTGTACACTTTTAATGTATGCTTTAATTAATGGAGGTATTCCAATAGTGAGAGAATATGTTTATTTTGTAAGCATTTAAACTAAAATTCCATTAAATAATTTTGTAAAATGATTTTATAAGTGACCTATATTGATAACAATTAAATTTACATTTAAATTAGTTTAAAAATATGATCAATGATCACTTAAAATATATTTAGGAATTCATCTATTTGTATAAAATATTTTTAAAAAAAATTACTAGAAAACTTATATTTGGAGGACCAACGATCTTGATATAAAAAAAGTAACATGATTTGTATCACTTAAAAACAAAATTAATAATATTTATTCAATAAATATGGTAGGAAATGAAAATTAAAAAATTTAACCACACTAATAACCATATTTGAAGAAAATATATATGTTTTATGAAAAAAAATCTCATATAAATTCATCCCAAAGGAACCCTGAATATAAATAATTCTGAAAAGGAATGAGATTGTAACATAATTATTTTGACATTTTTATAAACATTCAATCATAATCCCCCTAAAAAATAACTTCATTGGATAAATTGAAAATTACTATAGAAACAGATTCATGATATAGAATTTCCAATGTGGTAGTATAAAAACCTCATAAAAGAAGATAGGTTAATATCATAAACCTATGTCCCATGGAAAGAATAATTTGAGATGAATAATCCTTATAAAGAGAATATTATGAAATGGAGAACTAATAAATGAATAGATTATGTGTAATAATATAAATACACAAAAATGTGGAATTAAATAATAAATAATTTTAGATATGAATTCAAAAATAATCAAGGAATAACAAATAATTTAATGAATAGTTATAATCTAATGAAAGGAAATTGAGGTTAAAAAACCCCTTTACCACATGGAAACATTTATGTGAAATAAATTTGGATAAAAAAATTAAAATTGAAATCTAAACTATCATGAATTTTTAAGGATTCATGATATAAATTTTAAAAGGTATAGTATGTAGACCTCATCATGAAATTAGGTGAATTACCTAAAGATGACTTAATTAATGAAATTGATATAAACTCTCTTACATCATGTCTTCACTTAGTATGTATTCCCTTTAACACATGAATATTAAAAATTTATCAATGATTTTATTTCTTAATAACAAATTTATAGTCAATATATTATACTTAAACTATTTGTTTCTTTTATCATAATGTTATATTTAATTATATAATCAGTTAATTCGACAACTTTTGTTTTGGTGATATTGGTTAATAAGTGCCAAATAGATTTTGTGTGTTAACTGTGGTCCAAATCAATAATTGTACCATAATTTATAGAATAATAATAATTACAAAATAATATTTTTTAAAAAAAAATTATAATTTTCAAATCAATCATTATATATGGTAATGTATAATTATATATGTTATAATCATATAGATGGTAGTTCATACATACTCATGAATAACGTTTCAATTTTTCAATGATCATTATAGAAAAAATTAAGAAATATTTTATATTTCCATAATAATCATATTATATTAAATATAAAATTATTTCATTTTCTATACATATATATATCATTCATGTGATGTGTATATGAAAAATGAATCATATCGCTTCACTGTGGTGGTTTTCCATGAATACACACTAACAATATAATCATTTTTTAGATAATAGAAAGGTAAGAAATTAAATTATATATTATCTTTTTGGAATTATAAATATGTCATGAATATGATGTATTTAAATTAAAAAATTTATTATAACAATCCTCAAGAGGTGGTGAGGGAAAAAATTACATCGGTCTATGAGGTGATAGTCCACCATACACTTGATCATCCCCTTCTCTTCACATTTGATGGAAGTAGAGATCGATATAGTTTATCAAATTATGATATGAAAATATTAGAATATTTAAGAACCTTTTGATATTATTATTTCATGGTTCATGATGATTTGAAGTATTTTTAATAATAAATAATTAATAAATATTTGGTTAAAAGTTATACCTCTTCTTTAGAAAACCACATCTTTCTCTCATCTTATGAACTATAAGGTTAGTATTTTGACCAAAATACGACATCTATAATTTTAGGATATATTTATTGAAGGTAATTTAATAGGAACTCACTAAAAAATGTTTTTTATGTTTATAGTATTGACTAGAACATGGTCCTTTTTATAAGAGAGGGTCGGGTCACTCATTGAGTTTCAAAAAAATATTAAATTAATATAAACATTTTTTATGTTTAAATGGGTCAAAATTGATAATATTTTAATATAAGATGATAATCGGTCCAAATAATTTGATAAAATAATATTTTTTCAAGTCTAAATCACATTTTTAACATTATATATTTTTAACACTTTGTTAACAATTTTTACAATTAAAATGATATAAATGTTTTTTAATATAAAGGAAAAAATAAAATTACTATAAATGGATAAAATTCCCATAAATGAAATAAAATTAAAATTTAGAACCATATACTAATAACTTAGTCGAAGATATTATTTTTTGTAACTTTATATCCTTGATAAAAATATTATTTTTCCTAAAATATCAAAAATTCCAATTTAGGAAATAGTAATTTACTTTAAATTTTATCACATCAAGAAAAAAATAATAAAATAGTAACACTATATAAATCCATAAAATGTTATTATTATCTATAAATTCTTTGGGTGACATTATTTTTTAAAATTATTCACTTTTAAAAAATATAATATCAGTTATTTTATCCTATTAATTGAAAAACTACCATGTCAACATTGGGTGAGAAATTAAGGAAATTATTTTTTAATTTAAATTTTAAACTTTAAATTATAATTCTATGATGATGATAAATGATTAATATTTCAAATTAATATTTATTAATGAACATATTTTTTCATATTAAGATGTAAAAAATATTATCGTTATGAAAAACAAGATTGTGACATTTTAGACATTTAATTACCTAAAATATTATAATGGTCATGATCTATTACTAGAGAAAATAAAGGTGATATAAATAAATTATTATTTTGGATGAATTTTACTCATCTAATAAAATTAAGGCATGTATGAGGGTATGTTTGTAATCAGTAGAATTGTTTTACCCTTAATTGATGAATTTAACCTTTATCATGGTAACACAAATTACTTAGGTCACTATTAATAATGTCCAAAAAGGGGACTTATTTAATAAATATTATCCTCATAATTTAAAATATTGAATCAATTTTTGTAGATAAAACTCATAAATTTTTCATAATTTAATTAAATATTAAAACTCAAACCATAATGAGTGTATTTTTAAGAGAAAATTCATTTCTTTATAAAAATGTATTTATACAAAATTAAAGAATGAAATTCATTCCATATACAATAATAATATTATATTTAACAAATAGGAACAAATAAAAAATTAAATTATATCTAAAATATATTGTGAAATAATAATTACTTTATATGAAAATAAAATTTCCAATAAAAATAAGTTGTTTTCACTATTATCTTAGAAATAAATAATTTTAGAAAAATAGAAAAATTTAAAATAAATATAATTTGAAATTTTGATTTTATAAAATATAGTTTTTTTTAAATAAAATTTCTAAATTTTTCTGAAAGAAATAATATATATTTTTTCACAGATCAAAATAAAATTAATTTTTGAACTAATCCAGTTTGGAATCATAAAGAGTCATTTCCAATAATTATGTGATTATTTATGAATACATAAAAAAATTGATTTTTATTCTTTAGAAAATTTGTGTATATATAAATTTAAATCCTCTTAATACCCAAATATTAATTTCTAGGTTATCACTATTATTTAAATAATAATATTTCATGGTTATTTTATATCTGGTGTTGCGTATTTTGTACACTATTGAACATAATGTTCCTATAATTATATATTAATATATTATAAGCAGTACATCATTAAAAAATGAAACATAAAATACTTCTTATTCTAGGGATATACTCATAGGAAATACCACATGTAAGAAACCAATCCAATCATCCCCATAATTTTATATGGACCAATGAACCATGGAATTAAGTTTCCCTTTTACCAAAACACATGAAAATTATACATGTAGATACATTTAGAAAACATGATCACCGATATTTAATGAAAACTATTTCCTCAAACTATGATCAAATATTTTATTCTTTATATTATCCTTCCAAATATTTTGATAAAACATCTTCACCTATCAACAATTTTTTATAGATATTATGGACTAAAAATATACTTTTTCCTACATCTAACCAAAAATTATTAATATAACTATGGTTTATATATAATTCCTTAAATAGTGAATTCATTATTATCAATTAAAAAAATATATTATATTAAAATTAAACTATTGAAATATTTTGAACCAAACAACCTTGTTAAACCATTGAACAATATAAAATTATGTTTTCCAATGTATAAATAATTTTTTGTAACTATCCACAAGATTGAGGATGAATAGAATTTACATAAATTTAATTCTTTACCCAACATATTCGGAATAATTTCTAAAAATTTAAGGACAATAGGGGATCGTGGTTAGATATAATATATAGAAGAACTCTATGTTTGTGAAAACTGGGTCTCGGTGACTCCACATCCACCCCGTCTTAACATGGCGGTCGAGTCCTGGCCCACTAGGTACCACCAGTTGCCTCGCGAACACGTGGGGCCTACCCCAGGGTCCACCTACGTGCCTGAACAGATCATCTGACTAATGATAGTCCCCACAGGCCAACACATGTCCTTTCCAGTGTGCTTTGTCCTCACTCACACACACCCTGGGTAACATCCCAGAAGGTCACCCATCCTGACCACTACTCTTGGCCAAGAATTCTTAACTATGGAGTTCTAATCAGGTAGGCTCCTGAAAAATAAGATGAACCTTGATGACATGAGTCATATCGTTCAGTCATTTACCCATTTATCATTTGGGTATGTTACAATCACCCCCCCCCCTTCCAGTGTGATTTGTCCTCACTCACACACACCCTAGGTAACTTCCTAGAAGGTCACCCATCATGAACACTACTCCAGTCCAAGCATGCTTAACTATTTAGTTTTAACTAATGATAGTCCCCATAGGCCAACACATGTCCTTTTTAGTGTGCTTTGTCATCACTCACACACACCCTGGGTAACTTCCCATAAATTCACCCATCTTGACCACTACTCCAGGACAAGCTTGCTTAACTTTGGAGTTATAATCCGGTAGGGTCTTGAAAAGGAAGTTGCACCTTGTTGACATGAGTCATATCATTTAGTCATTTAACCTTTTATCATTTGGGGATGATACAATCACCCCCCCCCCCTCCCCCTTTTAGTGTGTTTTTTCCTCAATCACACACACCCTAGGTAACTTCCTAGAAGGTCACCCATCCTGACCACTACTCTAGGCCAAGCATGCTTAACTATGAATTTCTAATCAGGTAGGCTCATGAAAAGAAAGGTTCACCTTGTCGACATGAGTCATATCATTTATTCATTTAACCCTTTATCATTTGGTGATGTTACAATCACCCCCCCCCCTAGAGCACAACATCCTCGTTGTGGGACCTACATCTCATCCCAGGTATTGCAGCGCACTCAAGGCTGGGTACCACCTCTGATACCAAATGTGACAACTGGGTCCTGGTGACTGAATAGTCGTCCCGCCTTGACATGGTCGTCTAGTCCTGGCCCACCAGGTACCACCAGTTGCCCCGAAAATACGTGGGGCTTACCCTAGGGTCTACCCACGTGCCTGAACGGATCATCTGACTAATGATATCCCCAACATGCAAACACATTTCAATTCCATTGTACCTTTTCCTCACTCACACACACCCTGGGTAACTTCCCATAAGGTCATCCATCCTGACCACTACTCTATGTGAAGCATGCTTAACTATAGAGTTCTAACAAATGATAGTCCCCACAGGCCAACACATATCCTTTCCAGTGTGCTTTATCCTCACTCACACACACCCTGGGTAACTTACCAGAAGGTCACCCATCCTGACCACTACTCCAGGCCAAGCATCTTTAACTATGGAGTTCTAATCAGGTAGGCTCTTGAAAAGGAAGGTGCACCTTTTTGACATGAGTCATATCATTTAGTCATTTAACCCTTTATCATTTGGGGATGTTACAATACCCCCCCCCCCCCCCTCCAGTGTGCTTTGTCCTCAATCAAACACACCATGGGTAACTTCCGAGAAGGCTACCCATCCTAACAACTACTTGAGACCAAGCATGCTTAACTATGGAGTGATAATCAGGTAGGATCCCCGAAAAGAAAGGTGAACCATGTTGACATGAGTCATATCATTTATTCATTTATCCCTTTATCATTAAGGGATGTTACAATCACCCCCCCCCCCCACCCCCTAGAGCACAACATCCTCATTTTGGGCCCTATATCTCAACCTAGGCAGTGCAGCGCACTCAAGGCTGGGTACCACATTTGATACTAAATGTGACAACTAGGTCCCGGTGACTGCACAGCCACCCCGCCATAACATGGTCGTCGGGTCCTGGCCCACCAGGTACCACCATTTACCACGAAAACACATGGGGCCCACCCTAGGGTCCACCCACATGCCTGAACGGATCATCTTACTAATGATAGTCCCCACAGGCCAACACATGTCATTTCCAGTGTGCTTTGTCCTCACTCACACACACCATGGGTAACTTCCCAGAAGGCCACCCATCCTGACCTCTACTCTAGGCCAAGTATGCTTAACTATGGAGTTTAACTAATGATAGTCCCCAAAGGCCAATGCATGTCCTTTCCAGTGTGCTTTGTCCTCACTCAAACACACCCTGGGTAACTTCCCAGAAGGTCACACATCCTGACCACTACTCCAGGCCAAGCATGCTTAACTATGGAGTTCTAATCAGGTAGGCTCTCGAAAAGGAAGTTTCACCTTGTTGACATGAGTCATATCATTTAGTCATTTAAACCTTTATCATTTGAGGATGTTACAATCACCCCCCCCCCCCCCCTTCTAGTGTGCTTTTTCCTCACTCACACACACCCCGGGTAACTTCCTAGATGGTCACCCATTCTGACTATTAATCTAGGCCAAGCATGCATAACTATGAATTTTTAATCAGGTAGGCTCCCGAAAAGGAAGGTGCACCTTTGAGACATGAGTCATATCATTTATTCATTTAACCCTTTATCAGTTGGGGATGTTACAATCACCCCCCACCCCCCTCTTTAGTGAACAACGTCCTCATTGTGGGCCCTACATCTCAACCCAGGCAGTGCAGCGCACTCAAGGCTGGGTACCACCTATGATACCAAATGTGACAACTGGGTCCCGGTGACTGCACAGCCACCCTGCCTTAACATGGTCATCGGGTCTTGGCCAACCAGGTACCACCAGTTTCCCCGAAAACACGTGGGTCCACCCTAGGGTTCACCCACATGCCTGAACGGATCATCTGATTACTGATAGTCCCCACAAGCTAACACATGTCATTTCCAGTGTGCTTTGTCCTCACTCACACACACCTGGGGTAACTTCCCAGAAGGTCACCCATCCTGACCACTACTCTAGGACAAGCATGCTTAACTATGGAGTTCTAATCAGGTAGGCTCCCTAAAAAGAAGGTGCACCTTGTTGACATGAGTCATCTCATTTATTCATTTAACCCTTTATCATTTGGGATGTTACAATCCCCCCCCCCCTTAGTGCTCAATGTCCTCGTTGTGGGACCTACATCTCAACCCAGGCAGTGCAGCGCACTCAAGGTTGGGTACCACCTCTTATACCAAATGTGAGAACTGGGTCCCGATGACTGCACAGCCACACTACCTTAACATGGTTGTCGGGTCCTGGCCCACCAGGTACCACAAGTTTCCCCGCAAACACGTGGGGACCACCCTAGGTTTCACCCACATGCCTGAACGGATCATCTGATTTATGATAGTCCCCATAGGCCAACACATGTCATTTCCAGTGTGTTTTGTCCTTACTCACACACACCCAGGGTAACTTCCCAGAAGGTCACCCATCCTGACCACTACTCCAGGCCAAGCATACTTAACTATGGAGTTCTAATCAGGTAGGCTCCTGAAAAAGAAGGTGCACCTTATTGACATGAGTCATATCATTTAGTCATTTAAAACTTTATAATTTTGGGATGTTACAATGTTACCTGATTATTTCTCTGACATATAGTTTGAATTTTTATCTTAAGAGATAATATCCCAAATAGGAAGCTAATTTTATGGTTTAGATAATCGATCTACAATAATTATTATTGAATTATGACTAGAATATTTCATTGGAAACTAATAAAAAATACAATCTATAAATATATTATTCTATTTTTGTTATGAAACTAAAAAAGGATCAAGCATCCCTTCAGTAATTTTCATTAAACATTATCTTATTGAAAACTAAATGATTTCATTGTATAATCATAAATTTATATATTCATTACATCCCACTAGAATTTGTCATGATGGTTTATATATATATTAGTGTTTCTATGATGAATGAAAAATTGTGACCTATAAGATTTTATAAATAATTATATCTTAAACTGTTAATATAGTCAACACAAAATCTCTTTCCAAATTTGATAACTCTTTGGTGATAAAAATTTATATCTAGAAACATTCCCCACATGAATAATTCTAACTTTTCCTCTAAAAATGGATACTCCTTATAACTTTTCTAAATTGTTTCTCTCAAATATGTGTACACTGAAACATGAAACAAAATTGAGGATGTTCCTACACCCATAATATCTAGACCAGTATTCCTCAAATCATTTACCAATGGATAAAATTATAAATGTATACTATTTAATGTTGCATTAACTTATTATCATAATGAATTACCTAATCTATTAGAGTTTTTTGTATAGAAATTAATCCTTCAGATATAATCTATAAATATTTCCAAATAGCTTCTCTATCTCATGTTATTCTCTATTTGAGTGATTTATACTTTAACATATAAATATCATTAAAATTTTGACAAATTAATCCACATAATTTATATATCTATATTTTTAATGAAAAAATATTAATATATATTTTAATTTCATTTGTATGATAATTTTTCTCATGATGATTCAATTAATGCAAAAAATTATTAATTATTAGATCATTCTATCTTTATACAAAACCCAGTCTATTTAAAGAAGATTTTTTGTAGAAAATGATTTTATTTCCTAATGGAATGGACAAACCTTGAGCATTCAATAATCCATTTTTTAAATACTATGAAACATTCATCAAATTATTTAATACTAATGAATTTAACTCCATTTTTCCTAAACATCGTTAGTCGGATAGATAAATTAGCATTTTCTTTGAAAATATTCTAGTAGAAATCCACTAAACCAAAAAAATGAATATTTGGGAAATTTCATGGTATTTTCTGGTATTCAACAACTTTATTATTAGATAGACCAAAACTTATTCTATAAATATTTAAAATATGTATATGAAAGAAATTATATCATAATAAAAATTCACATTTTTAAAATATTAAAAATAAATTATTTCGATTAAAGATTTTAAAAACAACCCTAAAATATTATCATGATCATCCTATTTTTTATAATATGTTACATTTTCATTAATTAAAACAAAAAAAAATTCTCTAAGAAACCTTAGAAAATTCCTTTTATATTGTCCATAAATATAGATGGTGAATTTATTAACACGTATTGAATAACTATAAAATCATATAGATTATAGCTAAAATAGAATAAAATTATAGTAATGTCATATTGTTTTACCTTTAGTTGATAGTACTTAAACCTGGGATCATAATTTGAAAAATAATGAGCTCCATAGAGGTAATAGCTCGTCATTTGTCATTCCAACACATGTCAAAGTAGTGAAAAGGATTTAGGTACATATTTCAACTTTTTATCTTGATCAATTATAACATTTATTTCTATATTTAGAAAATTATATTCATAATGAACCATTAAATTAAAATTAAGACATTTTTTACTCGAAAAATAATAATTATCATTAATGGTATCATTTTCATTCCATTCAAGAATAAGATGTCTAAACATACCACATCAAAATTATTTTCTAAATTTTATAATACATTTTTAATAGTTATTTTTACAATCCTTATTATATTATTTAAACATAAATTTCATAACATTGATTTTCCTCATATTTTGATTCACATTTTCAATCAAACTAGACCACTTTTCCAAAAAAATTCATAGGACACATGATTATTTTAAAATTAAATTCCTATATTCTTGAAAAATTGAAAATGTTTCTCACAACATTTAAATTCACAAGAATCAAATTCAATTTTATATATTTTCTTCAATTAAATATAAAATTGATTAATTTCTCTATCAAGATTATGAATATAATTTGGTGTGTTCCATGCCAAATGAGTGAAATTATTTTTCATATGTAACCAGTCAATATTTATCCTTATTTCTCAATTATATGAATTGCTTTTTCATCACATTTTTAAAAAAAATAGGATAACATTTATCATTGAAAATATTATTTAATTCATCCCATTAGAAAAAATTAGTGTCTTCCTTTTCATTCATATTATAACTATTAATGAATAATGACTATCATAACCATAAAAAATTTAACATGACATAATTATAAAGGGTTAAAAGGATAAATGGTACAAATCAAGTCATCAAGGTGAACCATTATATATGGGATCCTAACAAATTATTACTCCTCATTTAAGAATTAATGTAATTGAATAGTGATTATGATAGGTGGTTTCTCGGATTGTTTCCAAACATGAGTGGGTGAGGAAAAAACATACTAAAGGAAGATGTATTGAAAAATGAGTTTTTTCATTGGTCTGATGATCCATTTGAGCATGTGGGTGAACCTCAAGTAGTGGACAATGTGTCTATTGGGTAACTAGTAGTACCGAGAAGGCATTGACCTAATGTCCATGTTAATCTCTATTGTCGTTTCTCTAAGCAGAGACCTATTGTTACATCGGTATCAGAGGAGTAACCCATACACAATTTTTATGTAAGTGAATTGGTTAAATAATAGAGTCCACAATGAGGATGTAGTTATTTAAGGGGGGTTGGGTGAATATAAAAAAATGTAATTTAAAAGTGATAAAATAATAAATGATAGGACTCATGTCAACATGGTGCACCTATATTTTGAGGATCCTGCCAGGTTAGAACTCCATAATTATGCATGATTGGCTTGGAGTAGTGACTAGGATGGGTGACCACTTGGTAATTTTCACAGAGTGTGTGTGAGTGAGGAAAAAGAAAAATAAAATAAACATTTTTTTCAGTAAGTAAAGTAATTATTAAAATTATTCTTTTGGTAATGATGGTAAGCCCCAAGTAGGGGTCCACCTATCTATGGGAAAATTGGTGGTTTATGATGGGATAAGACATGAGGTCCATGTTGATGTGGTGTTTATATTCTATTAGTGGGGACCATTTATTATCATAAGGTAAATTACATAGTTTACCTTCTGATTATGTGAACAACCCCTGAGATTGAATATATTATCTAAGGATTTAACCCATCCATCTTTTATTACTGGGTGAGATGATCCATTAACTGATGGAGGGTGTTGTTTCAAAAAAATCTCAAAAATAGATATATTCCATTATTTTGAATGTCCTTTATCTCTTACAAGGATATGAAAAACATTTATATCATATATCAATTGACCTATCAGTATAAAAAATATTTTTATTCAAAACATTAACAATTCTAGGTTATTTTTTGACTGAGGAATATATTTTACTCTTGGTGTCTTCATACATTAGTTTTCCTATTTTGTCAAAGAAAAAACTTTCTGAATATAAATTTTTTATATAATGAAACTTACCCCAATACCATAAATTCATTGGTTACATAACTACATTGGCATAAGATACAATATATCACTTCCATAATGAATTAATGTTTTGTTAGTCATGGTAAATAAGATATATACCGGGGTCTTGAATTATACTTTAAAATATAAGATACAATAAATTAAATTAAAATAATATGCATCCTTGAACTCAATTAAATATTATTTAGTCATGTCTTGGGAAAAGTAAAAAACAATAGTGGTGATATAAAATAAAAAATAAATATTACATATAAATGAATTAATCATGAATCTATAATTCATAATCAGTAAAGAAACATAAATAACTAACAATTAATTCCATTTAATAAAACATCCACATAAAGAGTAATATAGAAGGAATAAATGATGATCAAATAATTATATCTAAATTATTATATCATATTTAGTATAATACATTTATACTATCAATATTATAATCTCGTGGATAATAATAAATTAATTCTAAATAAATTAAAAAATTAATATTATTTTTATGGATCTCAAACATCATGATATCTATAAAAATAAGACCTTCTATGAAGAAATTTTAAAATTACAGTTAAAAACCCATTTAATACTAACAACTGAGTTGTCTCTAGAGAGATTTCTACTGATATTGGGTCTATTTAATTACAAGATACAACCATAATTTCTTGTCAAAACAATTCCTCACAGAATCTAAAAATAGATTTAATTCTTGAATTGTATTCCATATCAAAATATATCTGTATTATGTAAATAATATGAATTTATCAACATTTCCTTAGTCAATAAAAAAATTTCATTGTAAAACACAAAATATAGATCTAATATAGAATTTATTAGGAAATTTATGTCTATTATAATAAGAATATGTATATTAAAGGTAAATGTAATGTTTATTGATCATAAGAGAGTGAATTTTTCACGATGGATCTAATAAATACAAAATAAATCAATAAATTGAATATCAATACATTAATAAATCAAACTATTTATAAACCATCATGATGATGAATATAGATTGTAAAATTACATAATATCTGCAATGTATTATATGTAAAATGAAGGTTATTTTTTAGTGATGAATAAAATACCATAAGAAGACCAATAAAATCTTTGATGAGGAAAATACCCTTGTACATTGAAAAACAATTTGATAAACTAAATATTTATATAATGTTAGGATATTTTGTTTAAATAACCATTTCAACATATAAATGAATCATTAAAAAATAAGTGTTCATAATGTAATGAAATTATATACAAGGTGAGTCTGTTAAAAAAAAATATTCCTTTCTAATTTTTTGTAATAATTAAAATATTACTATGTTTAGAAATGAAAACGAATATTATTTTTAAACAATTTTTTAATATGTTAAACATGTTTAAACATAAAATCAATAAATAATTTGATAACATAAAAAATAATATTTAAAAAAAATTAATTAAAATATGAATATATGATAAAAATAATTTCTGATAATAAAGGGGAATATTTATAGATAATATTTAAAAAAAATAAACCATTTTGAGAAACAAAAATAAAAAAAAATGGTAGTATTAATATAATTTTTCAAGAATAACTAAAGGATAATAAAATTAAATGTGTTTTAATATTCAATAATAAAAAAATCCTCCCAAAAAAATCATAAATAAAAAAATCTATATTAAAATAATAATGATACATAAACCCTTACCTATTTGGTGACATTTTAATCATAACCCCTTTAATTAAATAACATCAAATACAATGAATAATATAGAATCAAGATCTAAAAAATCAAAGGAAAAAATAAATAATACTAAAAAAATTAGGTTCATAATACTAAATTTGATTCAATAGAGTGTGAATTGAGATGACATCTATCACAAACTTCTTACCATTTAAATGAGTATTAATCAATTAATTTTTTATGTGTATGAAATTTTAAATCCAAATAACTTTAGTGGAAATTCAACATAATATAAGAATAAATTAATCTTGTAATAATATACTATTAAATATAATAATGAATTAATATAACCCAATAAAATAAATATATTAAGGAAATTCCTTACCACTTGGTAATAATGAATAAAAATCCCCTTTGATGAAATAATTCAAACTGAATATTAAAATCCCATGAATTATAAGGAATTTATTATATTATAGGTAAAATTGGTATTATATAGAGTAAATTAATGTAAATAGGTTCATAATAAAAATTATCTCTCAATAAAGATGAAATATAGATGAAATCCCCTTACAATGATAATTCAATAATGTTATAATTTATATAACTCAATAAAATAAAATTGTGTTATGAAATTACTTACCACATTGTAGCTTTGAAGGAAAATCCCCTTAGATGAAATAATGAAACTTTAAAATTAAAATACCATGATTTATAATGTGTTTATGATATGAAATATATATGGGAAAGTATATACACCACATAAAAGAAAATTGGTGAATAAAAACTAAAATATACCTATATAGGTGAAATTAAGATGAAATACCCTTTAAAATATTATATTATTAAATTTATTGTTAATAAATTATGTATTTATGTATAAAAAATTTAAATCCTCAAAAATAAATATTTAAATAAAATAAAAAATAGTAAATGTACATTTAACACTGAATTTTTTCATAATATATCCAATGAAGTAGTAGTATAACTAAATGAATGGAAATTGAATTAATAAACCCTATACAAAACATTTCCCTTTGGATTAATGTGATTTAAACTCTTTTATAATGGTTTTAAACAAGTTATTAATTTATACTAGAAACATATTCATATTTAAAATATAATTTATAATTTAATTATAAAATCTTCAGACTTATTTATTAATAATATTTAATTATTAACCTACTTTTGAATGTTAAAATCTCTATTTTCTCACACTTGTTTTATCATGTATGTTTCCATTATTACTCATATGATATAGACCCATCACCTCATAAATTATATTAATATTACCTATATCTCATTTGTTAATAATATTCCTTTTAGAACAATTATTTAATGTTAGACCTGCAAAATGAATCACATAACTTCATTGATATAGTATGACATACATACGCATGAGTGAGGACATCATTCCCTTATTGAGTGAAATTATAAGAACTCGATGATATTTTTTTTACATAGTTAATATCATTTTATTTTTATCCCACATATTCATTATTTCCACAACTATTACTATACATGTGATTTAGAGTTGAAAAAAAGCTTTATGGATTGAGAGGTGGTAGCCCACCGTACAGAAAAACAATGAATTTTATTCTAATATGATGGAGAAGGATTTGGATAAATATTACACCTTCAAAATAATAATATATTATAATATGCGAGATAATTTTTTATTATATTGGAATTATTAAGACATTATTAAACATGGTAAAAGACGAAATAAAATGTAAATAGCTTAATGAATATAACAACCACTGATTAGAAGAACACCCTTAAGATCTATTATTAGGGTACCTAGGTAGGGTAATTTGGTTAAAACCAAACCTAAATAATTTGGATATAGAAGTTGGGATCATATTTTATTAGGATTTGGTAATGAAAATTAGATTTAGAGGTGTTTGTATATGTGGGGATGGGTGACCTTTTATAGTTGAGTAGTAACCTTTTTTTAAATACCCAAAACTATTAAATAATATGAAATAACTCTCACCGCACTTCCCTAAAAAACTGATTACTAATAGATTGGAAGATGGGTAAGGTAGATCCAAGAATCTTCTATAAACAATTTAATATGTTTTAAACATGTTATTACCTTATTATCTATGTTAACTTACTTATACCATTTTAGTTTTCACCATGGTAACTAGTTTGTTTACTAAGGTAATTAATCTATTATACCCAAAATCAAATAATCAAAACTTAATAATTTTTAATTACATATTATTAATATTAAATAAAATTATTCAAATTAATATTATATGTATGTCTAAAATTAATTTTAACCTAAGCACATGTAAGTTTCAAAATTTCATTTTAACTATAATCCGGGAAATTAATGTTTACGCTTTATTAGACTTAATTTGGACAAAAAATTAAGTCTAAATTTATAATTTATAATAATTATTATGATTCAAAATATGGAATCCAGTTTATCATTTTAAATTCAAAGAATTTGAAGAATTTAATTTTAAGACTAACCTTCAAAACGTGTGATAAATAGTCTTTCAACAAATGTGTTTTTAAAGCATAAGATAATATTATAATAACTATATAATGGGTGATGATATTTATATTGATTTAAATTCATATAATCAGATATACAATTTAGAACATTTATTTAAATATTTTTTTATTAGTTTCTATCTTAATTAATTAAAATGGAGGGATATTATTCACTTTAAAAATGTTTTTTGAAAACAACACATTTATAAGCCTAACAAAATTAAACCAAATCCATATGAACATGATTGAAAAATAAATTTTATATTATTTATACTTGGATAATACTTATAATAATTTTCCGTCATATTCAAAGAATATTGAGACTTTTGAATTACTTAATTTATTTAAAATAAATTATAGTTCTACAAAAATATGAATTTTTACTAAACACTAAAAATATATCATTTCATAAAAAAGTATGAATTTTATCAGTAATATAATTTTAACATGATGAATAGAAAATTAAGCTCATTTTTTAGAATATAATTCCCTAATTTGGTTGACATTAATTATATTATTTAAAAATATATAAATTATTTTTGGTGAAAATATATTTTTTATATATCTAAGGACTATTAAAAATTAGTCGATTATTCAAAATTAATTTATCATTAAAATTATATTGAGCCTAAATTTAATACATATTTCATAATTTATTAAATCCAATTCATACCCACTAATTTAATATCTAGTTTATAATTGTAGTATTTAAATGATTTATTTCACGGGTCTTTTAGGATAAATGTTTCTTTTCTTATATTTTATCAAACATAGTCTAAATTTATAGATATCTAGGTGTTACATTCTCTACAAAATCAATAAATGGTTTTATTAAAATTATAAATTTCCATCAAAAAATTAAGGGTTTGAAATTTTATATCCCACATAATAAAATATTTAATAAAACATCCTCTTAAAATTTGGTGAATGGAAATATTATGTTTATCACAAAACTAGGTTTATAAATAGAATAAAATTATTATGATGTTAAAATATTTATATGGTGGGGAAAACTAACACATATTTGATAATGGAGTGTGTTGGAGAACATAATCTTGAGAAATTGAACCATCATAAAAATTTAAAAATTTGATGGTCTTAATAACCATTGATTTATCATAAATTAACGTAATATGATAACTTTATTTTAAAATAGTTCGAGAATTAATTTATTATACAATCTATGTGAATAAGGATATATACATATAGGAAAAGTATAATTTCATCTTATATTTAATTTTCACTATAATATCATCTATTTTATAAAATTATTGGTAATAAAAAAATCCCATGTATCTATAAAAGTAACGTTTAATGCATCATAGGTTATATTAGAGAATGTAAATGAATTCGATATGTTTATAAATATTGTCCCAAAACCATAATTTCTTAAAATGAGTATCTATGTTTTTTAACATTTGATTTACCTTATATATATTCTCCAATGAAACATTATTTTTATCCCATACCATTCTATAATATCATAGATTTATAATGGTTAAATTTTAAAATATATCATAAAAATCAAAGAAAATTTTTAAAATAAAACATTCATATCACCTGAGATTATCAAATAAGGTGTGAAAAAGGACCATTTTCATGCACTGGGTGATAATCGAGTAAAATTTCAAAACAATATTTCCATAGATATTACTCTTAGCTAAAACTATTCCATATCCACATAGACTTGTAGTATCGTGACATGGATGTAATTCTAGGAATTCGGTATGGTATTTACCTTACATAAAATTAAGGATGTTATTATATACACAGATTTTTCATCAAATTCATTTACAAGGTTATGATCCTTAAAATATGATTTCTTAAATATCATTCCCACGGTTTCTACTAAACATTTATTGATTCAAACATCATTTCCTTAAACATAGAACCCCAAAGTTAGTGGTTACGTTAATAAAATGAATTAAGATATAATAAATTTCATTCTGAAGGATCAAATAATTTATTAGTGTTATTAAACACATCACATACTTGAGTCTTACATAACATTTCAAAATAAATGTTACGAAAAAAGTGAATGGAAATATTCTACAACCTTGAACTCATTTAATTATTCCTTCATCATTTAATGGGGATTAGAAACAAATTATTAGTGATCCCAAATACTCAGTAAGGGTTTCATATAACAAAATATAACATGAATCAACAAGGAATAATAAATATAGAAAATAAATAACTTATAAAAATGTCATTTAATCAATAACATGAGAATGATGAGTAAAATGGAATGAATAGAAGTTGTTCAAATAATAAAAAATAAATAATCACAAGGCCATGATGATAATCCATTGATAATATTAATGTTGTAATATCAATGAAAATAATAAAGAAATTATCAATTAAGGAAATGATTAATATTGTAATTTATGATCACACACATCCAGATATATATATCGTACAAACATTACACCGATTTTTTTTAAAACTATGGGTAAAACACAATTTAACGAAAGATTTATGATTATTCTCAAGATTCATGTAGATTAATCAAGGGGATATATAATTTCAGGCCCCACCCAACAATTTATTTACAAATAATTCTTCATATATCGAATGATGAATTAAATTCAGGAAATATTTGACTTCTGAAAAAATATCCATATTGGGTACATAATATGGATTTATAAATAGTTTACTTGTTAATAAAAAAATTAGAGTGAAACACTATGTGTTGAACTAATATGTTTTTTTAATATGAATATCCATGATACAATGAATATAGATATTAAAGTTAAATGTAATATTCAATTACCTTGAGAAGGTGAATGTTTCTTGAGAAATATAATGAATTAAAATTAATCAAAAATGAAAATTTTAATAAATTACCTAATAAAACTATCCATAAACATTGCAGATAAATAATATGGATGATATTATAAAAAAATATTATCATTCATGTATTTGTAAAATAATGGTAAATTCCCATGATTTAAAAACTACATTAAAAACTAAAAAACCATATTAATAGAAATTTATTTTGAATGTATCCTTGAAAAATTATTAGGGAAACTTAAATTAAATCATAAATATTGATGATAGTAAATTTAGTATACACTGAGTACATTTATTCAAATATTAATTTCATATTTTTGGTAAAAAATGAAAAGGTACCTTGTTTAGAAAATGAATAAAAAAATTCCTTTTAAATAATTTTTTAAAAATTCTATAATGGGTAAAATGATTTAAATAAATCATTTTATAATATTAAACATAATATATAAAACAAATTAGGGAAATAATGGGTATAGAATTCAATAATTTTTATCAAAATGATAAATAATGTTTTATTTTTTTAAAAATATTTTCCCAGACATTTGAAGTGCCAAAGTGCATAACAGTAATATTAATTGATACATTAATGAATAACTGAATGAAAATAAATTTAAAATAAAATTATTTAAAAAATTAGTAAATAATATCCTTTAATGTAAATTAATTTATTAACAATTTAAATTAAAATTAGATTTAAGAATAAACCCTTACTGGTTTGGTAAAATTTTCATCATAACCCAAATGAAAGAAATAAGTTTAAATGAAACATTAAATACCATGAAAAATAACATATTCATGATATATCATTTCAAATCATTAATAGTTACACATCACAAAAATAAGTAGGTGAAAATACCAAATATTTCTCAATTGAGTGTAAATTATAAAAAATACATTATAAAGATCAAACTATTGAAGTGAAGTTTAGTAAATGATAGATTCAATATATTAAGTATAAATATACATAAAAATTGAAATAAAAAAATATGATAATCAAATTAAATTTTACATAGAATCTTAGAATATCAATGACTATGAAGAAGTAATATTAACCAATGTAAATAAATTTTCTTCTTAAATTCCTCACAACATGGAATATTACAAGAAAAATCCCTATGAAAGAAATAAATAAAATAGAAAATTAAAAGAAAATTAATTATTAGGGATTCATGATATGACATTTAAAATGGGTAGTATATACCCCACACATAATTAAACAGTTTTATAATAACAAATATTTCATAATAGTGGTAACATCATGATGAAATTATATTATAAAACTCATATCATTGAAGTGATAAATAATAACTGAAGTTATTATGAATAAATAATTTAAATACACAAAATAAAATTTAAAATATGGCATAAATTATTAAATAGTTATTTCATAGATAATATTGAAAAATAAATCATTGATGTAGAAGTACAACCGAATGAATTGAAATTTAGTTAATAAACATCTTACATCACATTTCTCTTTAGTTAAACATGATTTAACCTCCCTTATATTAGTTTAAAAGGTGTTATTTATTTATTAAAGAACATTATTCATATTTATAATATTATATATGAGCCTATTATGACGTTATATGAACCATTCATTAATAAAATTTCATTATTAACCTTATTTTGTGTGTTAACATCTTTGTTTTCTCAATAATGTTTTTTAATGGATTTTCTGGTTAATATGAATAATATGTAGATACATAATCTAAATAATTATTTAAATTTATAAATATATCATTTATTCATTACATACCTTTTTGGAACAATTCTTGATTTTAGTATATGGAAAATGAATCGCATCATTTCATAGAAATGGTATGTCATTCATATGCCCAAAACAATGTCATTAAATTAATCAGAAAAAGGTTAAGGAAGTGGAAGATATATTAATTTTATATAATTAATTTTATGTCATATGTATCACATATATCCATTATTTCCATCATTTTGAATATACATGAGATTTGGTGATGAAAACAAATTGCATCGGTTCGCGTGGCAGTAGTCCACCATACACATGAGTGATGATTTTATTTCCCATTTTATGGATATGTATATAGATAATTTTTATTACATAATAATAATAAAATATCAATAAATTTGTGATATTAGTTTTATTAAATCGATATTTTTAATATATAATTAACTTTGGAAAACTCATAAGTAAAATATAAAAAGTTTAGTGAAAACAATTATCTTCACTTAGAAGAACCTCTATTTTATTTCTTATTAAGGATTCTAGTGATGTTTTTTTGAGAATAATAAAACCTATAGAATGTTTATAATGATTTTTTGAAGACATATTTTCAAGTATTAGTTTATCCAAATGTCTTGATATGTTTTAATAAGTCTATGGAAGGGTTCCATTTAAAAATTTAGGTGGAGTGGAATTTTGGTAAATACCCAGAACTCTTTAATAATGGGAAGTCAATATCACCCCATTTTACTAAAAAAATTGAAAAATAATATATTTTATGGAGTTTAATGTCGATCCAAATGTATACAAAAACATAATAAACATATATTAAAAACTTTATTCCGTTATTCCATTACTTTACTTAATTTTACTCTTTTAGTTTTCACAATGATAACTAGTTTCCTATTCATGGAAATTAAATCTTTAGAAATAAAATAAAATGATCTTTATTATAATATTTTTTCATATTTAACATAAATATTAAATCCAATTAATAAAAAAAATCAATTTTTGTAGAAAATTAATTTTAACACAACAAAATGTAACGTGGAAAACCACATTTTAACCTTACACGTAGTAATAAATTTTTACTCACATTACTCTTCATTTTGAAAAGAAATTATTTATAATATATTACTTAATATTAAATATTATGATTTAAAATATGGAATAAATATTATCAATTTCAATTCATATATGTGAAAGATTAAAATTTAAAAATGAAACCACAAAACGTGTCAAAATAGTTTTTTATAGAAATTGCTTCTCATGAAAACAATGGTCTTAAATATATTATAACTACTTATCATCATTATCTAGATTTAAATTAATGTATTTCAATATATAATCTATAAATTTTATTTACATAATTCATTATTAGATTTTATTTTAATTAATTAAAATTAAGCAATATTTTTTGAGTAAGAATATTTTTCATAATGAATTCATTTTGATGCCTAAAAATTTATTATACCAAAATCAGTAAAAAAATGTTTAGATATAATTAATTATAATATTTATATATAAATAAAAATTAGGTTAATTTTATTTCATATTAGAATAATAATGGTTCTTTTAAATTACATCATTTATTGAAAAAAAAAGGATAGTTTTATAGCAAGCTATATTTTTTTACTATCCACTAAAAAATCACACTTTTTGAAAAACTAACAAATTTTCATATAAAGATATTTATGAAATTTTCTTTTCCAAAATTAAGATCTTTTTTACAATTCATTTTCTATAGTTGAAAAAAATTAATAATATTTTAAAATATATATATATATATATAATTTAATGAAAAAAATATTTTTTAATATATGTATTGACTTTACTAATTATTGAGTACTTATATACTAAGTACATATCATTAAATTTATATTGAGTATTAATTTCATATATATTTCATAAAGAAGTTAATATTATTCAAACCCTCCAATTTAATTTATATTTTATAATATTCATATTTAAATTATATATATCAAGGGTCTTTTAGGTTTTATGTTGTTTGTTGTACACACTATTGAACATAGTCGTCATTTTATGATATTGGGTGTTATGTTTTAGATTAATAAAACTAGTAAAATTGAAATGGAATATAATTATAACCATAAATTATAATCTATTAAAGATACTTACTTATTGTATTTATACAAATAAACTTTTCCAAACTCTACTCTGATTCCAATTATAACAACCCAATCCTTATTTAACCCATAATTTCATTTTTTTTATAGAAATAAATTTCATATATTTCCAAGGATAATTTCATCTTTATCATTTTATATAATTACATCATAAATATTATGTAATAAATTCAAACATTTAATTATGTACATATCTTCTTAGTATCTATTTTTCCTACAATACAAGATTTTAAAATTGAAACATGTTTTCTTGTAATATTAAACCATTATTATTTTCAAGAAGTTGTCATCATTGTTCTATATAATCATTAATCCATGTGATTTTTATAAAATTTAAAGATGAGTAAAAGATGAATAGTAAGGTAAATATAATAATAATAAAGAAACCCATTAGATCATTTTAAACAATGAGATCATATAAGTGATTTTTTCTTTAAAATAATAACTTTGATCTCAAAAAAGTGTTTACTAAAACATGAAATAAACTTTTATACCCATTTTTTATCATCAGACACATTAAAATAAATCAGAAAGTAAATATCATAATCATGATCATTTCCTAAAAAAAAAGATAACTCCTGGATAATATTTTCAAAAACATTTATTTCAACACAAAAAGTTAATAATCCATCCATTAAACAAATATATTACCTTATGTAATCATGAAATTTTGATGAAAATTATTTTTAAAGAATAAAACAATTATATAGGTGGTTTGGAAAATAATCTTCATAAAACCCTTACATGATCCATTTTAGTAGCCCTTATATGTGGAGTAATGTACACTATCGACTTCTAACAAATTTCTTTAGGGAATCTAATCATTAAACGATACATTTAATAGATATACTAGGGTCACCCATCATCTGATCTATATAGAAATCACCAATAATCATATAAATTTAAAAATAAAAATATCATTCATGAAACACATAAAAAATTTCACTTTAATAATCAAAAAAATAAAAATAAAAATTTTAATAACTAATAAAAACATTTTATGATATTGATATGTCATATTCCCTTAAAACCCAATTTTTATAACTAATATTCCCAAATAATGGAAGGAGGGTTTTTATTTTCAGAAAAAATTGGAATCTTATAAATTAATCCAAACATAAAATAATGGTAATGGTGGAAATAAAATCCATTAATTCCTTATATGTTGAAATAAAATGTTCTATTTTATCTTTGAAATGAATGTCATAACATTCCATATAAAATACATAAAAATATCCCATTTTAAAACCTTTGATAGAAAGTAAACATTTGGATAAAATATCCATTAAAATTAATATATGAACATATAAATAGATGAATACAATAATTGAAATAATATATGAATAACTGAAATATATATTTTCATGCAAATGAGTAAATTATTTAAAACATGGATTTTAAGGTAAAACATCCCTTACCTCAAGTCTTAATTATCCCATACATTTTTTGTATTTCTATAAAATTTTGATAATTTTTTTATGATTGAAACTTGTTCAATTTCATTCAATTTTCATTGCCCCATCTATAGAACTTATGACCATATTGTATTTATAAACTCCATCAGTTATGTTTATGTTATATGTTTTGATGACATCTGGTTCGTAATCCCAAAATAGATTCTGTAGGATAAATGTGGTAAAATTGTATAGATGAGTTACATTATATTTTTTAAAATAACGTGAAGGGGAAATGTATGAATTCATTAATATTTTCATAATAATGATTTAATTATAAATATAATAATGTATCTTTAATAAAATATATTTATACCTTCCACGTGATATAGTGATGAAAAACTAATCACATCGCTTTATAGAGGCCTTAACCCAAATGCACGTAAGAACGACGTTTTCATTTTTCAATTGATGTAATAGTGAGAAAATAGATTATATATTATATTTAAATGATTATAAATATTTCATGAAAATATTATATATATATTAAATACATCATAATAAACTTACTTGAGAAGTGATGGTGGTAAATTAATTACATTTGTTTATGAGGTGGTAGTCCTCAATGCACACAAATGATTGTTTCATCTCCAATTTGTGGGAAGAGGATACAAATATATGTCAATCCATTAAAATAAAAAAAATAAAAGTATAAAAAATATACTAATTTTTTATTTAATTATGGTTAAAGAATATTTTAAGTATATATAAGAAGATATAAATTGAAAATGATTAGTTATAAATTATAACTCTTCTTTATAAAACTTCTATTTTTTTACACCTTTATCCCTATAAGGATAGAATTAACCCAGAAATAAGAACAATATAAGATATTAAGGATTTTTAGGAAGGTATTTTCCATATCATGAGATAACAAAGAGGCTCTTTAAGTGTGAATAATTGAGGAAAAGTGATGTCTTTTTATAAGTGTTATAGGAGTCAAACTTAGAAATTTTAAAATAATTATAACATATTATATCTTTACTCAAGAAAAATTTACTAAAAATTACCATTTTGAAATATGATATATAAGGGGGTAGAAATATGGAACGAAAATATTATTACATTTTTTATTCCATTTTTACACTAAATACTCTTGTTTAACCCCTATGTGAACTTTTTTAAACATAAAATTGATAACATATTTTTTATATTTTTTATATTCATACTACAAATAGTAGGTTGAAATTATTACCTAAAATTTTTTTGATAGTTCAAGATATGGAATCTATTTTTCTAAATTCTACACATGGAATTTAATGAAGTTAATTTAACAATGATCCCTCAAAACAGAAAAAATTTGTTTTTTAGGAAAATAATATTTTAGTAATAAAAATGTTATTAGAAATTATAGAATAAATTTATTCCAATGAAATTAATTGGATTATTAATAATATAAATGAAATAATTTTAATTTAAAATAGTTTTTTAATGGTTCTTTGTAAATACATGAAAATAAAATACATTTTCCCATAAAAATTAATATTTTTAATAATCATTTGAAAAAAAAAATTCCATGAAAATTAATCATAAATTAATCCTAATGATATTTTTTCATTCATATGTCAAAAATTATAACTTTTCATCAAATTAAACATATATTATTTATATATTAAGCCCTTAAATAAAACCATATAATAAATAAAAATTAATTTAGTATAAAGAAAACTATTAGCAAATTTTTTCAAAATTTTAGAATATTCTTATAGTGAATATAAATCAATAATATATAATTAAATAATATAAAAAAGAAAAAAAATTGTTTTCTAACATTACCTAGGTTGCTATAGGCATGTATTCATTAGATTTCCCTGCTTGAGATTAATTATTTATAAAATCTACTCATAAATAGAATTATAGTATGAAGGGTGAATATAAAAGAATGGTTTCATTTTGTGGGAAAAAGATGGAAAAAACACATATTCCAGTGATGGATTTAAAGTGAAATAGTGAAATGAAAATGAGGAGAAAAGAATAGTGGTTACAGGAAAATAAAAAATGGGTACTAATAAATAAATTGAATTTGGGAAACCAGATTACATATAATTCATAGAAATGTTCCCTAATCCTATATCAAAATAATAACATAGGGTTTTAAGCTATGTAAAAGGGATACCAATAATAAAATTTTATTATTTAAAATTACATCACCATGAGCTCTCCCAAGGGGACTAATATTCCTAACAAATCTCAAGATAATGATGATTCTTTATAATTATGGGTACACTACAACATTTCATATGATATTTCTTTAGTTATAGTAGCTATTATAAATATAACCTTACTCCTCACCTCTGAGTACGTGAAATCAAGTGAATTAATTACAAATAGGAATATAATGTGAGAACCCAAGAAAAAGTAAAACAACCTTATATGACTAAAATAGATGCAAGAATAGAAAAGAAAATATTTCAACCCATGTAGTCTAATCATCATAATTTACTTAGTTGCGCATGACATAAGTAATGAAAATATATTTAAATAAAAATATCTGACTATAAAAAATTGAAAAGAAGATAATATAAGAAGAATATTATCTATTAGATATTCCACTTCCACAAGATATGATCTCCACTGATAACCTATTCCATGTGTGATCCCATGAATGGTTTCTCTGTCCTTTTATCTAGATCCCCTATCTCTGGTGTCATGGATTTATGTTAATTAATTTATCATTTGAACATTGATGTTGTATTATTAGAAAATGGTCCATAGTGTTTCCCCTTATACTATTTATGTCCCTCCCTAATAATATTCTTTAAGAATATTCAATTAATAATTATTTACATTAGTCCCTATTATGATATAACCATTACAACCCAAAAATATCATCAGGTCTTCCACATTACACACCTTTCAATGTTTATCATCTTCATCATGTGACTTTTTTGACTATCCCTTAACAAATTTATCACCTATAATGTGGACATGTCTCATATGCTTCAACAATCTCGAAAATATTTATTTTATTTTGTCACTATACTATCTCTTATATTGTATTTATCTCCTCTAACATTATCATACACTCTACAGCCTTCCATCTTCTCCAAAACTCTTAATTTCATTAATTAAAAATATTTTGGCCACTTAATTATTTTAATTCATTTCTAAAAATACCACTTGTTCAAATATTCCATATATTTATCTCTTCCACATGACCAACATTAACTATTGAATAACCTGATCATTACACAACATCATAATTCTTATATCAACCTTAAAATATTAATTATTAGGAAAATGAATTTTGGAATCCTAATGAGTTTCCTATTATTCATGAGTTGGATATTCCTTTACTAAAATTAATTTTTCAATAGAATTCATGGTATGAACCATGATACATATTACATAAACCAATTCCATTCAATCCTCTCATCCTATAGAAAAAAATATTTAACCATATTTATCTAGATGAGTCTTTGTCTACTATTTTCTTTATTCAAACATAACTCATGTACATATATAATTTCTATAATTTGTTGGAGATCAACCATGGAATTGGTTAACATCATCCAATTTGACATAAGGTTGTAATTATTTAATTGTGAACTTGATGTTTTATACCAATAATTTTTATCTCATCTCTCTCTGTTGATTTTTTTTCTGCTTCATTGGAATATTTGTAATGATTCATCTTGAAATTTCATCAACATATCAATTTGAACCACCCCCTAAAAATGGATTCCTCTGAACTCATAGACTTCACATTATTACTAACAAGATTACTATGACTGGTGATAACTTCTCTAAAAATATTTATCTTTCTTGAATAAATTTATTTATCATATATTGTGTATCTCTCCAGATTCACTCAGCCACAACCATTTGGGAAGTAGAGGAACCCAAAACAAACAAATAAAACATGAAAAGTGAGACTTTGTGAATTCAATTATTTGAAACTATCATCCCATTTCAATATATATTGTGAATTCCTACACTACACTATTTCATTAGCCTCTAAATTAAACTGGTTCATACATTGGAAGTGTTATTTCCAAAAAAAATATAGGTTGTTTCATTCTAGTATGGGAGATGTCAGGAAGAATCATCATCTTAGTGAAAAATCTCAAGGTCAATTTATCAGTGTGGAAAAAATTTGTTACAATTTTATATTCGGATGATAGAAGGTTCACTTGTGGTTAAATGGAAATGCATGTGTGGTATCATGGTGGCTTCACAATTTTATGGAATAAGCATAGTGTCATAACAACTTTAGTAGATTATCATGGTGGAAATATTTATGGTCATGGAAATAGATCATGGTAGAATGAATGGTTTATAGTATAAAAAATTTTATTTCACATTATAACACATGTGAGGTGATTTACATGGTCATAATATTTTTTTTCTTCTCATTATAGATTAATAATTTTCTCAAATTTAATGGTAGCATGATCTTCACCCGCTCACACTAGTATGGTTATAGAAAGGGCATCCTTGCATGGTAATTCACAATAATACCACCTATAAAACACAAAATTACAATAAAAAAAACATTTTTAAATAAAAAAAATTCAAATGTATATATGAAATTAATTTTCTATAGTAAAAATATATAACTAAAAATTTCTTATCATCTCAAAAAAATTCCATAATATATGTATTACAAAAAAATATAATTTTTAGAATAATTTGTTTTTGAAATTTTATGTTAACAATATTTTTTGAAAAGAATATTTTTAAATGATAAATCACAAAAATATTCTAAAATTGGATATGTAAAATTCATAAAAACAAATATAGCATTTATCTAATTAAATAACACAAACAGTTGAAATTATCAATAAAAATCATTAAAGAATAATAAAATAAAAATTTTAAATATGATGTTTGTGACACATATACACTTAATGTGAGGAACAATTAAGCTATTTGTCACAGTTAATCATTCATTTTTAATTATAATATTGAATGAATTATAATTTATTTAATATTAATAAATATTGGCCAATTCTCCAATCAAAGAGAACTTTTACATCTTCAAAACATTTAATTCCACAAATCAGATTTGGAAAATATATGAAATACATTCCACATAAGTATCATGTTAGTACTATATTCCCTCATGATTTTTCTCTACGATATTATTCGAGATATTATATTTTCATATTGATTCATTAATCTATATTCATTTTTGATGAAGTAGTTGATGATTCCATTGTGTGACTCCCCTTCTTGACTTTTCCTCTAGGTAAGTGAACTTTTATTCTAGACCATTAATCTTTTCATTTTTCTATATCATTTGAGAAGTTATCTCCTCTGACCAATTTTTAGTGTCTTCTCATTATTTTTAAATCTCTTCATGATGTGTTTTTAGTAGAATAATAAATTTTTAAATTATATCATTGGGGATATGATTTCTTATTTATTATGAGATTCATTAAATTATATAGTTTGACCAATTATCTATTAAAATATTCTATTTATTTCAATATTCAAACCCACTTCAAGTCTTATATTCCTCCTATATTTCATGGACATATCTGCAACGACTACTTGGTTCGCTTCATGTATAATATACCATTTATCCACCCTTTCTGACCAGTCGTGAATATGATATTTGTTACTACATGAATACTTTCTAAATTGATCAGTGGATTTCATTTCCACATCTTAAAAGGAATGAAAATTATATCCAAAATTCATAATTATGTTTAATTTTTAGATTGGAATGAATTTTCAACAAAATGGATTGAATTATAGTTTACTTTATAATAATTTATTTCCCTTTTTTGGGAATATATTCTCATATGATTCATAATCCAATTTTTCTTCATAATTCATTTTGACATATTTTTGTATTTTCCTATTTTTGAGGATGATATCTATTTCTACTTCACTTATAATATTATTTAATATACAATTTTGAATGTCTTTCAAGTATCAAGTGTATTATTTTAATGATTTTTGTTTTATAAACATCATATGATTGTGATCCACTAAAAATATCCTCTTTTTCTCCATCACCAATTCTTTCACTATGATTCATCAAAGCAACATCTTAATGAATTTATTCAAATACCTTATTTAATTAAGCCATTAGGAAAATGTGCATATATTTATAATATCTAACCTTATTTGATCCAAATAAAATTAATTTCCCAAACATTTATCAACATAAAAAATTAAAAATTACTTAGAGATTGAAATATTTAATAAAACATGAGTCTGATACAATAAGTTGGGAATGGATTTAAAAAAGGAACCTTGAGAGGTTGAATTAGATTATATGTCATGAAACAAACCACTAAGGCCCACTAAGTCGGCTAATGGGTGAACTGTCTTAACCTTGAGCCCACTTCTAATTGGCTAGGCGATGCAACTATTACTGAGTATGCATAATACTCACATGGGAGTCCTAAGAAAAAGGTATCTTCATACACACACACATGTCAAAGCCCATATAATGCTGAAATATAAAATCAAATTTTTTCCAAATGCATTCATACAACTATTCAAATAAAAAAAAAGTTATACAATACTACTGGAAAGAATAAATGGACTATTATATGCCTACCTAAAACTATGAATAGGTCTAGCCTTCTATGAAGAAGAGATAATAGTCAAATGTGACTCTCGGTATAACCCATCGTCTTTCTTACCCAATATAAGCTATTTCATCTCATGTTGCTCCATGAATCATGTTAAATTGACGATCAACATTCTATGACATGACATGTGCAGGTGAATCCCATATTGGGGTGTGTATAATAATACCCTATAGGACACCCTAACATCACTATAAATAAAGAATGAAGATAATAGTTAACTTATCATAGGGGTATGCCTATCAGAATATGGTTAATAAAAATAAAAAAAATTCATAAAAACCAGCTAATTATCAAGGTAACATCATAACCACATTATCAACCTAAGATTATTCTTGAGAATTCATAAGCACTCTTGCATGGGAGAACTCATTCTATGAGTCTGATAGCACTGATGAAATCCATCTCATATCTCCTACTTGTTAGGTATTGTCATAAAAAATACACATTGATTGTCCAAATATATCTATAGACATATTCATACCAAACATAGGGCCACAGGTTATACCATCAACCAAATATTAATAATCCTTCTAATTAAGGGATCGATTGATGATTAAATTTGGTCACACCAATTTCTTGAACCCCACATAGAGATGAAGATGATATTGGATCCCACATAGGGAATGGGGGAAACCAAGAACTATATTCAAGGTGAATCACTTATATAGTTTCATAATCCATTTTCCAATATATAAATGAAAACTATATCCTCATAGGGATGGATTGAGGTAATTAACCATATGGAAACTGATCCCCACTAATTAAAATAATGGCCTTATAACTCTCAAGGAAAAGTACAAGACATTTATTTTAAGTACACATCATGCCTTTCCATTATTATGCCTTCCTATGTGCTCCATATTGACCCTATGTATCCATGTTTTCTCCCATATACATGACCATGTTTGTGTACCACTTTTCAGGTCATTGTTCTGGGTTGTGTCTTCTTATTGGGACATGCCATTTTACTCTACAAGTACATGTGTACATGGTCATATAAGTGTTTTTGTATCCTCCGTGATACACACCAATCACCCTAGGTAGGTCCACTGGGTGTGTAACATGTATCATTGGTAATGTTATGTATAATTTCACTCAGAACCCTAGCACCAGTATGAGGTTTCCACATATGGTGTGTTTTATTCATTTATACACCACGTAGTGTGGTAATTTATAAAAATTTTGGATCACCATGAGGATTCTACATCCTCCCCCATTTAGTTCACTATTCTAAACCCAACCTTTCTTAGGGTCATGGATCTGATATGGTCGAGTCTTTATTTTTTTGAAAGATCAGATTCCATCTTCTAAGTCGATCATGAAACACCACCATTTCCTGTGTTGTCGATGTGTAGAAAATTTTACAAATTGAAAAATATAATCTGTTATATATTCATAAAAGATAATATTTCATCTTGATATATAATAAATATCATAACCATATTCACGACATAAATATTCTATGCAAAAAAATGAGCATGGAATGATTAATTAGCAGTTATTTATTTAAAAATCTGGTCAAACAAAACATTGGAAATGAATGCATGATGAATAGGGAAAGAACTAAACAAACCACAATTTAGGAACAAATCATGGTAGTGTTCATTTTGTTATTGATATATTTTCATTATAAAAAATAATTTATGATCAAAATAATAATCAACAATGAAAAATAAATAAATTTCTATAGTAAACAGAATCCTAAAAAACCGTCGAGTCAAAAATTAGTTTGATGTTTGATTCACTCAAATTTATATTGGAATCATCCAACATGTATGAATCCATATAAAAATTTAATACCAATATATTAGATCAATATTTGGTGATTGGTAGTTCTGATTAATTTTCACTGACTAGATACAAAGGTTTTGTTAGCACATTGATTTCCAAAGAATGATTTATCGATGATTTTCCATGGAAGATCATCCACCAGTTCCTCTCCCATATTTCTGAATTATACATATTACCATGAATTTGTTATTTGTATTATTTAAATAGCATATGGTTTTTTCATTTCCTAAATAAAAACAAATTTACTTTTTTTCTTTTAGAATTTTTTTTCTTGAAATGGGGTTTTAGTAAATTCCCAACTCTAATAAATATTATGTCATCCCTAAAAAATATTTCATTTTATACATAACAATAGTCTCGTATTTTCGATCATAGGCATAGTTTATGAGTAATTAAACATTATTCAAGAAACCTACATGAACATGATATTAACGTACATAATATTATTTAAATATATATTCTATTATCAACATGCCTTGGAATCTGACATTTTCTCTACACCTAGATCCAAAAATACAACTAAATATATTTTAATTATTTACTTGTAGAATATCAGACATTAAATTCTTCAAAACATAGTATTTTCAGAATTAAAATAAAAAACCTACTAGAAAATGTGTTGGTACTAAGCTCACATCTGGGCCTCCCACTCTCACATTCTCTCCTAAACATTCCCATGCTTCCAACAGACAAAAAAAATCAATCACTCGCCAATGGAGGATCTTCTCCAACTAATCATTGATCTCTATGGTGAAATCAATTAATATGTATATTATAAATTTTCGACATTCCCTATTCAATAGCTTATATTGGGTTATGCACAAACTTCCTCATTTGTGACATGAAAAAATTGTTATATCCACTCTATGACTAATGTGGTTGATGAAAGAGGTATCACACCTTAAAAACTCTATAGACAAACTATAAAGGGCTAATGAATCTTATAGATATCTTGTAACCCCTTCCAAATAACTTCAATCTACATTGAGGTGAGACTTATAAGAACACAAGGTCTCCATATTATGCCTCCAAGGGCCTATATTTTCGGTCTTTATAAGACTTATGATGGATCTGTGTTGTCTTCATCTGCTCTAGGATAACCTATATCTTCTCTATCATAGCTTTCAAAAAATCTAGGAATATAATCATATAATTACATATATTAGTAAAATATAGTTGGGTCATGAAGTTTCCCCAATAAAAATATACATATAAATCCATAAAAATGGTGTAATAGTATCTATTATTTTATAGAAACTCCAACAAGGGTAGATGATCCTCTCTATAATTTTTAAGTAAAGAGATCGTTATGTTATAAATATATCGTCAATGGGACTCCATAAATCTAGAATATATATTATACTTAAATGAATAAAAATATTTTTACAAAACTTAAATCTCATATAACATTGAAGTGGCTAGACTTGGAGAGTCAGTCTACAATAACCTAGATGAAATCATGTCCTTTAGATGAATTTGGTGACTCTGTCACATTTTCCATAGATATCCCATCCCAATTTCACTCTTAATCTTCAAGGGTATGAAATAAAATCAATTTAACATAGTGCCCAACCTTCACATACTAGAAACTAAGGCATCAAGATACAAAACCTTATACTAAATTCTTTTTTCATAGACATATAAACTAACACTAGAGGTTATTGTATATCTTTTATCAGACCTAAATTTATTTCCAAAGATGATACATGAAACTAACTCTTCAAATATTGTTTTTATTTCAATGGTACCATAGTATTTCCTTTAAAAAGGATAACATGATTCCTAATTGGAAAACATTTATTAGGATAATGTTTAGTGGTTATATGATTTCGTAAGGTCTCATAGTCATTATCACTAACTTGGGATTATATAACACTCTGTAGAATTAGTGGTGCAAAAACCATCGACTATAGTTATGATACACTATCCCGGTCCACTGTCGAAAACTTCAATGACTCCAACTAACCTAAAGTCTGAGTCAACAACTAAGAAAAAATGTCTCAATGAGAGATTTTTCCACTTGGTTCTTATTCCCAATAGTGTAAAATATTTTAAATTCATACTCCCAGAGGAACTCTAGACATCATCTCTATCTAAATTTATGATACATCCATGGTAAGATATACATGAGACCATTTATTACAGAGTATAATATCATCCACTAATACATATAGTAATTTATCCAAGCCTTTATTGGGAACACTACCATTGCTAAATAAAAATCAAGAATTACATAATTCGTCTCGTGTGGTCTCAACTGATTTGAACTATAGGTAATCACTAATAGACTCCACATCATAACACAAATATGTATTTTCCATGAACCATTATAGAACACTAAATATTTGACACCCTCCTCTCGAAATATAATTATGGGGGATCTCTATAAGCTCTACCTCAACACTTGAAAACCACATTCTATCATTTCAATCTATGAAAAATATTTCCCATTACAGGTCAAAGCTATTGAGGGAGATGATATACTAGATAAATAGGGTATTAATATATTATAGTAGCCTCTTATCCAAAGGAATATTCAAACATCAATTATTCTATTGGGTGGAACCCAAGAAAACACCAGCAGTACCTTCACTGGTTCAACTATAAATCCTTCCTCTGAGACAATTTTTTCCTAGAAATTAGGCCTCCAAAATCTAGAACTAATAGTTATAGAGATTCATATAAATATTTTGATCTCATATATGTCTAGAAAAATACAAAAATGTCTCATGTACTCCACATTTGACATAGAGTACACTAGGATTTCATTGATGAATAGTTCTATGAATAGGTCTATAAAATGATAAAATATATACTTCTTGTGAATCATAAAAACTTTTGGGTATTTTTTAAACTGAAGGGAATAACAATGAACTAATAGTGAATAGAGCTACATCTGAATATTGTCTTCAGTATATCAGCATCCCTTTCTCACCAAGGTTGATAGCCCGGTCTGAGGTCAATCATTGAAAAACATCATGCCCCTCTCATTTATTCCAAGGGGTCATAAAATCTGGGTAGATGATAATTATTCTTCATGGTCACCGATTTCAGGGACTAATAACCAAAAGAAAACTGCATCCTCTAATCCAACTTATTAGAAGACAACAATGGGACTACCTAGAGGGAAACTCTAAGTGTATTGAGTCTCTTCATTGGAAATTCCTCCAACTTCACCCTCTTCTCACGAAGTTCTACATGAACTATCCCATATTACTGCTTAGATATTGGGTCTCTCTTTAGGTGTTATTCATTAATGAAGTTAATATATCAGTGGGGAGGTAATTCTAGCATGTCCTTTTCATATACATCCTTGTACTCATAATTTATAGAAGGAAATTGATTCACCATAACATCCAATTCAATAATATTAGTTATATAAAAATAGTGAGTAATTGTTTTCTCCCTTCAGTGTATGAGTCCATTATTATCCTCCAAGTTGTCCTTATCTCCAATGAATGAAAACCTACTACCATCTACATGGAAACACCGCATCAGCAACCTAATATATTAGGTATGTTCATGAAATATATATATCTAATACACTACTAAGATCATTACATATGAATTCATCACTAATACAATGATATCTCAAAATATGTTCTCACATGAAAGTAACATCACAACATCAGAGGGACGAGAAAAGGGATCAACCAACTTTTTGATCAATCCAAATAGTTATGTCGAAGTTATTGAGTGGATCATGAATATTTATATCAAAACTAATGATATAGTACAAAATATAGAGTTCATGCCTCTAATATTTATTAGATCCTCTATATCATAGACATATAGGGATTGAAGATGACCTCTCACATGTCCACTAGCTCCCTATGCCAAGAGGGGGAACCAAGGGGTGATGGTTTCATCATGTCAAACCATATGACACCCCAAAATACTCTCCCTGGTCCTATTGAAAATTCTTTAAACCTATAGACCATCCTTATCCTATAAATTCCTCTACCTATGTGGCTTATTCAATGTCTCCATCTTAACCAAAAAGTAGATTGGATAATCTAATGTGATATGTCCCCTAACATCAAAAGACTTGAAACACCTATTAGTAGGTTGACTAGATCTATCATAATAGCCTTGGATTGAAAATACTTAATCCAAATATTGACTTGGGAAATATATCTCATGTCTATATCCCTTCATCTATTATCAATTAACAGCTTCCAAAGTATCAACTACCATGTCACCCCTATTGTAACCCAAAACTACGGTTTTCTCATCCAAAATTATGCATGTAAAAACAATTAATCTTGAACAATGGAATATTTATGAATGAATAGATGTGTCACAATGGATCATATTTCTTGGAATATATGTGCCTTAAATTACTATTAAAAATAGAACATATGTTTGAGCATACCCATCAAGTATCGTGGGATGTTGGTAAACCATGAAGAATAATTATCCATTGTCATACTACAATGTTTCACCTATAGATTCTTCTATATGTAAACTACAAGTATCGTACCTGTAGAATATTTTGATCTAATGATAAGATAAAACTATTCCCATGAGAGGGTCACATCATCGTATGATAGAACCAAAAGGATCCACCAATGCCCTGGGAAACCATCATGAAGGCTCACCAACAGAACTACCATATGAACCACATCTCTATTAATTAGATGAATGAGTCATGTAACTTCCATGAGGAAACCCTTAGATTCCTAAGGGCCTATATCACCTCATAACTAGAGGGGTCACTAATGTTGATATTTATGAAGTGAACTCAACATGTGAACCTCATCCATAGGTAATTCTAGTACCATCTTCATCTAGTCTGGAGGAGGTATGGATGGAAAAAATCCAAGAGGCATAGCCATATGAAAAAGTCCCCATAATAATGACTCGTTATAATGGGTACATCCCTCACAATACTTTTTCTAAATCTTTTCTAGAAATCATAATAGAGGCATATTGAAATAAAAATGATATATCGGAGTCAATAAGTATATCTGGGGAGAATACTTAAGAAGGACATTTAAACCCAACCCATTATTATATTATGAATACACAAATGTTTTTACCTTAAACCAATTTCAATATGTAGTAAGTAAAAAATGAAGGAAATCGGAGTTCTAGTGTATGGATATATTGACCACCAGACAAATCATGTAGTCCCTGACCTGAAATACGAACAAGAAACACTTAAAATTGTGTTCATAAAACTAAAAATAAATCTCCCAAGTAGAAAAAATTCCAAAATAAAGTCATAATAAGGAAATAATCTGATACCACTCTCTCACAAAACAGATCTATTGGGTCCCACCTGGCCAGTGGAAGGCTGAGACATAACAACCTGAATTCCACCACTAATAGGACAACGGATAGAGACTACCATCTAATAGGCATAAATATCACATTAGAGGCCTTAGACTAAGGTACATGTATGAAAACACACATATAAGAGACCAAAAAATAATGAAATGTAAATAAAATAAATACCAATTACATGCATACATATAAATCCAACAATTTGATCATGGAAATATCATAGTAAATTATAATGGTCAAAATACAAGCCCACCAAAAACATTTAAAAATACCAACCTGTGAGAAATTGGGGGAAACATTCAAATGTGATTGTCGGTATAAACCACGGTCTATCTATGAAAATATAAGATATTTCTTCTCCATTTCCACCAGAACACTGTAGACTGATCAGTCATCAGCATAAGACACAACATGTGATTGTGATTCCCATGCATGGGTGAATAATAATACACATCCAGACACCCGAGCATCACTAAAAATAATCCATCAATATTATAGTCACCTAAACAACAAGGTACTTCAATATAAATATGATAAATGTTGAAAAAATCCATATATACTGATATTAGCCAATAATTTTCAACATAAGTTCACAACTATTTTTCCATCCTATGATTTTACTAAAGATTTCATAATAAAACTCTCCAAGGAGAACTCATGTTGTGATGCTGATAGCACTGATGGAATCCATACATGATGTCATGACTAATGGGTATCTCTATAAACAAGTAAATTTTCGATTAATGAAGATATTTATACAAAAATGGAGATCAAACCCATGCTAATGGTAAAAATCAATAACCTAGTCAAGATTATCCCCCTATATAGGGGATCGATGCCGGCTTAATGTTCTTCAAACCGATTCCAAGAACCCTACCTAGGGAAAAGGTTATAGATGATCCCAAAAAAGGACATGGGGGTAAAATTATAACTCTATCAAATATAAATCTATTAAAGAGGATCTTAATAATTTTTCCAATACATAATGATGAACAATACCCTCAAGGTGATAGATATAGGTAACATGCCCTATGAAAATTGATTCAAGCTGATGAGAAAAAAATAACTTGGAAAAATTAATGATAAGAAAACAATGGTTACTATAATTACATGAAATTTAATCCTAGTTTATGTTTTTCTCATGTTCTCCAGTCCATACCTATGTTCCCTGAGTCATGCACGTTTAATTAGACATGTCTGTGTGTCATTCTCCATGTTCTTCTACATAACATTGTTTGAGTATCGGGGAATGCTTGTATACATTATTAATTAACATGTTATTGTTCATGTACATGTTTATGAAACCTCCATGATAAACACTAACCCTCCATGGTAGGGACACATAGTTTTTGATATTTAATTTCATGTAGATCTGTAGCGCCGCTTCCAGGGCCCCATATATGACGTGTGTTCTTTTACATGTAATGTAGTGTGGAAATTTCTAGAATACCTATATCGTCATGTGGGTTCATCCTCTACCACTTCTATCCCCAATTATACCCACTAGTATCCATGGTTTTTTTAATCTCCCCTAACTGAGTCTCACTATCATCGATTATCCAATTATGGAAACCTGAGTCAATCATGAAAAAAAATTGTCTCCTTTGAAACCAAATAGAGAAAATTGAAACCCTCAATCCAGTTTTTTTTCATCATCATTTCAGTTAAATCTTGATCAATTATAAATACTAAACCTAGTTATGTGTTATCAATTAATTATTCTGAATAACAAGTAAAAAACAATTGATTTCCTGGAAATTTATTGAACCACTTATCAAACGAAATTCCAAAATATGAATTCATAAATAATTGGGGGTGAAGTGAAAATACTAAAAAAATAATGACCATAACTCGGCCACGATAGGGTCGGAATCGATCATTTTTACATTAGAATAATTATTGAATATGCTAAATAATGGTCAAAAATGTAAAATCCCAAAATTCACAAAAATAATATCATACCCAAAAAAATGATCAACCCATGAATGAATTTGTTTGTTAATTAATTTTTGTACATCATGGAATTATAAAATGGTGATAGATCCACATAAATAATATCAAACATAAATATTATATCAGTCATTTATGATGAATATTCCAAGTCCATTATCATTTATGAAATAAATTAGATCCATTAGTTCACTAGTTTCTAAATAACGGTCTTTCGATGATCATATACAGATGATCCTCCATTGGTTCTTCTCTAAAAAATAGTATTATCTATCCAACTATGAAATTTTATTATAACCTTGTTAAAATAGGGGAGTATTAGGACACAATCTCAATATAAATTAATAAAAAATAATTTTCTTATTTTTTTATATTATCCTTTGATGAATTATTATGAAATGTCTCATGCTGATAATTATTATTTCATGACTAGGGAAAATCATAACATTTGGACTCCAAGGTGGTCACATATTTTTTATCTGAGACTCTATATAAGAGATATACCAATTTTTTAGTAAAATGCATCCTGTAAGATATTAAAATACCTCATAAGTCTAAAATATTAATTCTAAGCCCATTGGTCTTTAGAATATCACACCATCATAGTTCCTACCTCAAAAAATATAACAAGATCTTTTTCAATGATCTGGATGGAAAAAACTAAGAAATTATAGAATAAAGAAATAAAAATTATTGTTTTCACTAGTAAACTTATACTTATGGATCTTTTTCATAAGTTATCTAGAACATATTAAACCTATTGATATTTTATTACTCTTATATTAAATAATTAATAAAATGAAGAATATAATACATGTACCAACATTGATTATAATTGGTTCACGAAATAGTTCTAATCCAAGAAGAATACATATTGTATTGTGTTAGTTTACCATAAATTAACCATATGTGCATTATATGTTATAATTAGTTCCAAAAATGTGAACTAAAAATAAATTGGTACACCATTTTTAAATTTATTTTTAAATATCATTAAAAAATTGAGTTCATATATTATAGAAATTTATTTTCTTATGAAAATTTTAAGGACGCGTTTTTCTTTCTTTATTGAATATGAGATGCTACATGATTGATTATTCCTGAATTTAACATCCTTTTTTATTCACTTCATTTAGATCTCATACATTGAATATGGATGAGATAAAATCCTTAATGTGATGGTTCAGTATATTTCATTCATTATATAATAGATTAATATTTCTCTTCTTCTAGATGAGGATAATCACAAACTATAATTATCGTATTTCTGTCTATTTATTCCAATTAATTGTAGAATTAGATTAATTATTTTTCAATTAATCCTCTTAATGAAATGAGATAAATATTATTATGAAATTCCAATTCTATAACTTATTCACTCTCTAAAAATTATATATGTAAATATTCTATTCTCTTTATAGAAATTTTTCAATTAGTTTGACAAGAATTACTAATATTCAGGACTTATCCATCAATGTAGTGAGTTAAAACATTTTATTTTAGGATCTATGATCTTTCAATGTTCCCTATATGTCTATATATAGGTCAAAAAATTATAATAAATTCGAAAATCTTCCCATGATATTGATCCTTGAAATCCACCACTGAATAAAAATGATACAATTTTTGACTCTAGGTTTCAGTCATCAATAACATGGTTATTTACAAAGATCCAATTTTTGTGATCCATAATAGTTACATGATAAAAATTATATGATATAATTTCATCAAATAATTATTAATAAATTTATATTAAAACATGAACATGGATAGACCAAAATCGAGCATGATATGGAGTTCTTATTTCTCTAGCATATAACACATCAAAAATCCATTCTTTCCAATGAGGATTTCTCTACACTAACATTACCATTTATCTATAACATTTATAAATCCTAATGTTAAACACATCATACTCAATAAAATGGTTAGTTTTATGTCCCTGTTATAAAAACTCTTACATGAGATGCATTAATTATATATGATTTAATCCACAATATACACAACACTTAAAAAGGGTATCCCTTTGATTCAAACAAAAACTTCTATTGAAAAATCTCATGTACTGTCGAATGATTTAAAAAACACTATTGTTTTTTAAAATCAAAATTCATGATTCCATTATCCAAGGAATGGTTACCCTATAATATCACACTTCAACATATGTATTACCTCCATAATAATCACTATATATTGACATGGATTATTTCATCAATTTATGTCCATTAGGATATCAAATATGTTTAGACTATCTCATTTTAAATGTATTTCCATAATTTTAAATCTCCCATTAGTTTTATTCTTCAACTATTCTATATTTTATAAAACATGATTTCATTTTCTACATTCAATTATCTCCTCTGGTTTATCTGTACACTGCAAAAACATATATAGTTTCACATCTCACTATGGCTCTATTTATATCCTAGTTTTGACCTACAGTGGTTTATATTCCCAATTATAGTTTTTTAGTCCTCTTGAGGTTGATATCAATCATTACATTTGATAGCAAGCTACCTTAGTGATGTTGTACTTATGCTATAAAATTTATTTTATTAATTAATCTGTATATATTTTATCAATTTTCTCTATCATATTTCCTCACAATGGAAGGTGAAATAAAACTACAATTTGGTTTTCTTCTACTATGTATAAAACAAGAATATTTAAATTACACCTATCTTTTTGAAAATTCATTCATATCCCTTGAACCTAAATCACTTAATTTTAAAAAATTCATTTATATGTAATGATATCAATGTTTCAATTTATAATCAACATACATATATTTGAACCACATCACCCAATCATCCATGTACATAAAAACACACCATGTATTCAATTTTGGTAGAACATAATAGTTTCATCAATTGGTAAAAAATCCCACAAAAAAACAATTTGGTACATTAGGTTATTAATGGTTTTGAAAATTTCAATCTATTAATGTGTGACTCATGTGATTCAAGACTACAAAATAAAATATTGGTTTTTTTAGAAAATGGAAAATTTTTGTAGTTTATAATATTCCATAATTTATTCCACATTTTTTATGATTTAATATCATGTATTAATTATCATAGTTATTTTTTATTATTGATAACATTTTCAATGGGGTTAAATACCATTAAATATTTTATTATTTTACAAATTTATGGGAATTATTTGTTCAAAAATTGATTAATAAAGACAAGTGAAAAATAAAATTATGGTAATAATGTTACTGATATGTGAAAAAATTGAGAAAATTTTGATTTTATTTATATACAATGAGAGGGATGAAGCTGTGGTTATTTTAGTTGATTCTATCTTTGAGAGTTATCTTTTCTATTTTTTCACTGAACACTATGATGGGATGTTATTACATAAATATTTCAAATAGATTCAGATTAAATTACAAAATTTCACACCATTTATTTTATATAAATCATCTATCAACAATTGGATATAAATATATTAACACGAATCATTCTATTGGGGTGTCTCATGTCTCAATTTCAGGCTGATTGTGCCATGATATCATAATTCATAGTGTGAATATCATCACCATGGAATGTAGAAATTAAAACAATCTATGTATATCACCTTTAGAAAAAACCAAATATCAAATGACCAACACCATGATCAACATAAAAAAATCTCTTTAGCTTCAGAATAACAACACTCAAAGCATCATTATCTATGACATGGTGCTTCTCATGAAATCCTCTAAAACTATTCATAAAAAATTCATCAATGGTAACCAAAATTATCATTGAGATACTCACTATTTATCACATGTAATTTGGAGTCCCATAAGTGTATCCTCCCATTTGAGGTCTTTGTCATTTCAAAAAAAAAATTATCTACCATGACTTTCACTATGGTTTCACCATCATCTTCACATTTTAGTATTTCGAATAGCCTAGGTAATTCAAGAATTTTTCATTGGAAATCCCCCATGATGTCTAAAATTACTTAAAATATTTTCCTTACTTCCTATTGGAATTGTAAAATACCACTATTATGTAAATAATGACATGATCTCCACTAATCTCCTCTTTTCAATGATCCCCTCAAATAAAAACCATATATTGAGAACATTGTTAAAATAATAACCATCCAAACCAAACACAAATACTAAAAAAAATATTGTATATAGGTTTGGTTCATAAATTTCTATTTTTTCTAATCAGTTCTCTTAAATATGGATACTATAATGATCTATTATATATTACAAATTTTTATAGAAGGATTCTTCCATTATGATAATTCCACCTCTATGTTGAGAAAAAAAATTATCTCTATTTTTTACCACCACAGATCGGTTCATTTTCCATTTAAATTTATAAAAAATACAAAAAAAATATTATTTATTATATTAACATATATTTAATTCCTAAAAAATCTATACATATCACATTCCATTACATTTTTTATATCACAGATAACCTCAAACATTGTGTGTCCAAGAACATTATGACATTGTAATTGTCATGTGGAAAAAAATTCTTATGACTCTTCCACAACAACTCTTACATATAATATTCTTTATACTTATAAATTATGGAACACCAAACATGATTCACACAACTTATATATTCTCATAAAACTCATTTCAATAATAATTTCTATTTCTTTGCATCTATTTTACTTCTAATAATAAATCAAATATTTTTGATATAAAATTTTAAACCATCCCATATTAATACTCAATTACATTTTAGTAATCAACCTTGATTCATTTTTTTTTGGAAAAATAATAATGAATACAAGATTCCTTCATTATAAAAATGGTGTTACCTAATCTTCTGAAAAGTTTATTATTCAACAAGATCCCCCCGCCATGAGTGTATGGTAGGTTCATCATTTCATGAAGCTGTACAACCCCCATTTGACATAAAATCCAAATCAAAAATATTTTTATGATGATATTACATTTATTAAAATTATACACATATCTTCTTGATATGAAATATGACCAACAAAAAATATGTTTTTAGATAAACACTTATTTAGAGATACCCCTTGATAGGATAAAACTTATTAAGATATGGGAAAGGAATGATCAACAATATAATTTTCTCCCCCTTTATTGATAAAGTTCTCAAACCAATAAAAAAGGGTATATTATTACCCTTTAGATTTATAAATCAGGGATCCATTCAATTTCTATATTAGTCTCCAAATACTTATTGTTTAAATATAGTACTCTCTAAACATAACTTCATACTTTAAAATAATTCTCTAATAAATTATCAACTATGGATTCAATTTAAAATAATTTTGTAAAGTGTTATCCTAAAATAATAATGGTCCATCTATAAAAAAATATATTCTAATATATTCATAAATTTGTTTTAAAAACAATATATAAAGCACATAAAATCAATTTTGTCCATTACATTAATGTATTTAATTAATATAAAAATGATCAAAATTATCATCTTTAAATAATAAACACATTATATGATCCCAAAAACACATTCAAATAACCATTAGTTAATAAATATGATGTCACGACCCGTCCTCGGGGCCCGTGCCGTGACTACCCCAAGCCCGCCTTCCATAGGCCAGGGGTAGGCGACTAGCACCAAAGGCGTAAAATCCCGATAACTGGGAAGGCATTGCCTTTATAAAGAAAACAAGCACCACAGAGTACAAGCGGAAGTAAAACACTAAGTACAAAAAGAAGAGCTGAAAAGTAAAAAGGGGCCGGAAATACAAGCCCAACTGTAAAGTACAACTCGAAAGGGAAAACAGCGACTGAAAAGTAAAGCTGCTATGCTGAGATGTCCACTGGAAATCCCTCCTGAAGGGTGGGTACAGATAGCTCCTCTGCTCTCCGGGTCCCGCCATCCGCTCCGAGTATGTCCCGCCCAGTGGTCCACCTCCGGGTACCGTCAAGTCCTCGAACCTTCGGCTTCTGTCAGCACTGTCCGTCGTCTGCAACCAACACAACGAGGTGCGGGCATAGCCCGTGCAGGGGTGAGTATAACGATACTCAGTAGGGACCCCGAGACCCTCAAGGTCTCACTAAAACCAACAAGGATAACCACAAGAAGATCACAACAGATAAACTCTACTTAGGTATATGCCCATACATATACCTAAGTTGTCAAGTAACCCATCTCGATCATGAGGAAACACAAGGATTGTGAAATCGACGGATAACCACTACCCGGGTATATGCCCATACATATACCAAAGTTAGCAAGTGACCCATCTCAATCATGAAGTAAACACAAGGTCAAAAGTCTCAGCTCAAACCAGGATTTTCATTATCGAAACCGTAACTACTGAAGAGCTCCGTCTCTAGAGTGTACAGTGGTCCTGTCACGACTCCGAGGCTGCCGCTCACTAACCTAGGACTGCTGAGGTACTCCTCCTGTCGAGTACTGCGGGTTTGCGGCCAACTACCTGGCGCTCCGTCCGCTGAGGGTCTGTCGCCAAATACCGGGCGCTCGCCCAAATAGCCTACTGAGGTACTCCTCCTGTCGAGTACCGCGGGTTTGCTGCCATCTACCTGGCGCTCCGTCCGCCGTGGGTCTGCAGCCAAATACCGGCGCTCCGTCCACTGGGCTAGTCGACTCACTCCAAGTCGAGTCGGTCAAGCAGTCGTCAGGTCTCAGCCGGCTACACGGTCTCCGTACTCTGCACGCTCGTCTCCGGGAGGGTCCGCTCCACGAGCTACTGGCCGATACTCCAAGTATCACAAAGTCCCACGAAGAAGTGCCTCAAAGGTCCGTCTCGTCACAGGGGTCTCAACGCAACAGACGGCGCGTCGATCGGACGCCCGGTCTGTGAGTTAATAGTCTTTTCGTCCCAGGGGCCCGGTTGGTTTCGAGTGCGAACCAATCCCGGCCGTATCTCAACTGTACCCCGAACTCCCATAGGGTAAACTCAAAGGGACAGTTACTCAATGTAACCACCAACGCCGCTGACGGCTCGTCAAGCGGACGTCCTGTCTGAAAGATATCAGCTTTCCCGTTCCAGGGGCCCGGTTGGATTTCGGGAACAATCCAACCCGGCCATACTCCTATTGCATCCAAAACTCGGGCGGAGTATATCAAAAGTTCCGTCTCATCAAGAGGAAGTCAACGAAACAGACGGCGCGCCAATCGGACGCCCGGTCTGTGAGTTATTGGCATTTTCGTCTCCGGGGCCCGGTTGGTTTTTAAGGAAAAACCGACCCGACCGTACTCCACCTGCGTCCAAACCTCGGGCGGAGTATGCCAAAAGATCCGATTCACTAAGAGGAACACAACGCGACTGACGGCGCGTCTATCGGACGTTCGTGGCTCAAGATATGAGCGTTTCCGCTCCGAAGGCCCGGTTGGTTTCGTGAACGAACCAACCCGGCCGAACTCAAAGTAACCCGAAACCTTGAGTGCGATATATCGAAACGACCGTCTCGATCCAAGGATCGCGTTGCCGCAGACGGTTCGTCATTCGGAGGTCTGAGGCTCATGTTATGAGCCAAAAACCAAATCAGGTCTGAAACGGGGGGGTCCGGGTCCGGGCCGACCCGGCCCGACCCCCCCCCCCCCCCGGGTGACGCGGTGGCCGGCGGGCGGCGGCGGTGCGGCGGCCGGTGGCGGCGCGCGGCGGCGCGCGGTGGCGGCGCGGCGGAGGCGGCGGCGGCGGGCCGCGGGGGCGGCGGCGGCGGGCCGCGCTGGCGGCGGCGGCGGGCCGCGCTGGCGGCGGCGGCGGGCCGCGCTGGCGGCGGCGGCGGGCCGCGGTGGCGGCGGCGGCGGGCCGCGCTGGCGGCGGCGGCGGGCCGCGCTGGCGGCGGCGGGCGCCGCACGGGGTGCCGCACGCGGGGGGCTTGATTGCCCCCGCTGTCTTCTGGCGGCGCGGCTTAGCCGCGCCGATTTTTTGAGCAAACCGCCCCCTCACATGAGGGGGCCTCCTTGAGCGGAACCGAGGGGGCAGCCGGCCCCCTCCCTTTAAAATAAAACCGCCCCCCTCTTTAAGAGGGGGGTTTTGCCAGTTGGCCGGGGAATTAATTCCCCGGTTCCGGCCGGCCAGCCGGCCGGCCGATTTTCTCCAACGGGACCGGAAATTTCCGGTCCCCTTCGGCTTCCGACGCCGGCGGCCCGGCCGCCGGTCTTTCCTTCCGCCGCGGCCCGGAACCGGCCGCGGTCTTCTCGTCCCGCCGCGGCCCGGAACCGGCCGCGGTCTTCTCGTCCCGCCGCGGCCCGGAACCGGCCGCGGTCTTCTCGTCCCGCCGCGGCCCGGAACCGGCCGCGGCGTTCGTCGTCCGGCGCGGTGCGACGGCACCGCGCCCCTTTCGCCACACGTTAATTTCTTTCAACGCGGCGCGACGGCGTCGCGTTCTTGATGTTCCTTCCATGGTGTGCGCGCGACGGCGTTGCGTAAAATAAACGCACGTTCAACCACGTGGTGCGACGACACCACGCCTCTTGCTTCCACCCGCAAGAACAAACAAGATCGTTGGAGGGGGTTCGGCCGTGTTCGTGCGGTCCGGCCCCCCTCACGTTAAATTAATAACGCATCTTAAAATAATCAACATCCCACGTTAGTTATACGAACCACGAGAAGAATGAGATAATTAAATATTAAATCAACCACCCCTACCTTGGGTACAAGATCGAGGATTCGACTATGTCCGCGGAAGACGGCGTCGCGGAAGTCGGGCGTCGCGGTCGTCGTTCGTCAAATCCGTTGACGAAGAGGCGCGTCCGAAGAAGCACGTCGTTGGCGAATCCTTGTACGCCGACGAAGGTTTTTCCGAGGAAGGTGCGGTGTTCTCTCTCGTTGACACCGAAGACGAAGACGAGCGGAGCGGCGTTCTTCGTCGGAAAAAGAGCGTTCCTCATCAAGTCTTGAGGAAAGTCAAAATATAAAGAAAGCAACGAACTCAAGAACCCTTACCTCGATAGTCGCACGTTGACGGAGTCGTGGAAAATCGGTGTCGATTCCTTTGACGTCGGAGGAAGAGTCGTTGTCGATGGCGTTCGTCGCGGAAAACCGTCGCGGAAAAGATGATGCGGAAAAAGAACGTCACGTCGTGGATGGATCGTGTTCTTCGGCGGAGAAGTTCTTCGTTGAAGAACGACGTTCTTTGCGTTCTTCGTTCTTCGAAGGTTCTTCGTCAAGGTTGAAGAAGAAGAAGAAAATCTCCCAAAAGCTCTCAAGCGCATAATAACCAGAGGTTAAGCGTTGGTCTTATTTTATTAATACGCCAACGAATTTGAAAAAAAAGATTAAGAAACGATCCATCAATTCGTTGAATTAATTCAACGAAAGAAACGACCCATTTAATTCACGAAAGAAACAGCCCATTTAATTCACGAAATAAACCGCCCAATTAAATGGTCTGTTAAGAATTTAGAAAACGCGTCGGTTGACTTTCATTAAGACGGGTTTTCACGGATGCGTTTCTTAACGGAAAGAAACGGCGGGGCTCGTGCGGGCCCCACCTCACAAATATCCTACCAAGGGGTAGGATATTTCTGGATAGCATCCTATCCAGTTCAACTCAGTTCAAGCCGCCTTTAAGTGGCTTCAAGTGGCTTCCAAGTGGCTTAAGCGAAATAAAATAAAGTTGTCGCAAAATTATTTTATTTCTTAACTTTAAGCCCGAAAATTAAAAACCACACCCGAGCAAACGCAACTCCGGAAGAGGCGTTTCTAAGCGAATACCGGCGCTGCGATTTCATCGGTGCCCTCAGAATTCGATTCCGGGCACCGGTTCAAAAGTTAGAAAAACCCGTTCGTCTGTTCACTGAACGTACCCGAGCCAAAACTTCGGAAAATGATTCCGGGCACACCGGGCCTCGGAATCAGGTGCCGTCAGAAACTGCGTTCTTGTAAAATTCCAAAGAAAATTAAGAAAAAAATTTCCTTGAAATTTACGGGTCTTTACATTACTCCCACCACAGGGCTTTACGTCCCCGTAAAGCTTCACCACAAACTTAGGGAAACAAAGCGGTACTGAGCACGCATCTGAGCCTTCCGCTCCCATGTGCTCACCTGGAGGTTCCCGCGCTGCCAAAGAAAGTGCACAAGAGGAATCGACCATCCTCCTAGGATCCGTTCCTGTCGATCCTCGATCCCCACAGGAACCTCCGTATAAGACACTCATCGCCACCGTCTAGCTCCTCATGGTCGATGATATGCGAAGGGGGTCGAGCACGTATCTCCTCAGCTGGGATACGTGGAAGACGTCGTGCACCCGGTGCAACTGAGGTGGCAGAGCCAGGCGATAAGCCACCTCGCCAACCCTGCTGAGGACCTGGAAAGGCCCGATGAAGCGGGGAGACAACTTGCCGCCTCGGCCAAATCTCAGAATACCACGTCGAGGTGTGACCCGCAAGAAGACGTGGTCACTATCCTCGAACTCTAGTGGCCTCCGCCTCCTGTCAGCGTATGACTTCTGCCGGCTCTGTGTTGTCCTCATCCGCTCCTGGATGATATGGACCTCCTCTGACGTGGCCCGGACCATTTCTGGTCCCACAAGAGCTGCAAGATTTTTTCTTTGCCGATAAGAGAAACCTGGTCTCATCCCCAGGATGAACCACATTCTTTGCCTAAAACAGTCGATCCTAACATGGATGATTCTAATCCATACCAAGGATGACGTCGTAAGGCCTCGACGCTACTACTATGAGATCCAACCGTTACTCTCGCCTCCAAGGGTTGAGTCACACTGTCGGCATCAGTGTGTGGTAACTGGTCTCCTCCAGTAGATGTCTCACAAGTGAGGGTCAAGTCAACAGTCAACTGGAACCTCTTAGTAACATCACAAAAGAGGACAGGAATGAAAACATCACAAAGGATGCGTCTTTTATTATTGCAGCTCATAATACAAGACGCTACACAAAAACAACATCAACATGGAACTAGAAGTACAAAAGACGTATCCACTAGTTCCGCTCCTGTCCACCTGCTTTACTGCTCAAGCATTTGTCGCTGCCTCAACCTCGGTGGCTCCCCCCCCAAGCCTGTTGATCGAGGAGTCGGACAGTCACGTGCCAGGTGACCCTTTCCGCGGCATGAGTAACACAACCTGCTCCTTGCACGGCTAGTTCTGTTCCCACTCCGGGTGCCCTGCACCACTGGTCCTAAAACCCGAGATCGCCCATCTGCTGGTTTGGTCCTCCTGGACCTCTGCATCATCTGTCTACTGCCCACAGATGACTCGGCTTCTGATCGAAAAACACGCGGCAAAGGCAGAATCTCCTGTACACGCTCGGGGTGTAGAGATACTGGCACAAACTCCACCCTGAAGAAGGTCTCGAAGTCTTCCCATGCGAAGTTCATCTCATCGCAAAACTGAAACAAGTGGCTCCACCACCTACCTGCTGCTGCGTGTAGTAGGCTCGCAGCGAGGATCACCATGAGGTCTGCTGGTGTCCTCACTAGCCTAAACACTCGTACCACTGCCTCCAGCCAGTCCTCTGCAGCCTGGGGATCCGTCTCCCCGCGAAACCTGGGCGGTCGCTGGCGCTGAAACTCATGCAGTGCGCTGAGGCGACGTGCATCGTCAGCGGCTGCTGCTGGAAGCATCGGGGGCTCGGCGGGTAGAGCTACCGCCGGTGCCACTGCTGACAAAGGGCCCTGCACCGAGGCCTCGTCGCTCGGTGGGCTGTTGTCACGTTTGATTCTCGGAACCCTAGCTGGCTGCCGTCGTGGGGCCATCCTGAAAGAAACAACGTAACACGATCAAACGATTATACCTGGTGAGCTGACCTGGTTTGAGCTGTTTTAAGGGGAAAAACCTTTGAAAACACACACGCAATCAGTGTTTTCGTGCACAAAGTCGGAAATCAGTTGTCAGGGTCCTGGTGTATGGATACGTCGGCCGCCCGCACCAACACTGGACTCCCTGAACTGAAAACCACACTCGGTACTCTCAACACTATTGCTTCACAGAAAGAAACATCAGAGTTATAAGTTCTGTGGTAGAACCGAACTCCTCTGATACCAATTTGTCACGACCCGTCCTCGGGGCCCGTGCCGTGACTACCCCAAGCCCGCCTTCCATAGGCCAGGGGTTGGCGACTAGCACCAAAGGCGTAAAATCCCGATAACTGGGAAGGCATTGCCTTTATAAAGAAAACAAGCACCACAGAGTACAAGCGGAAGTAAAACACTAAGTACAAAAAGAAGAGCTGAAAAGTAAAAAGGGGCCGAAAATACAAGCCCAACTGTAAAGTACAACTCGAAAGGGAAAACAGCGACTGAAAAGTAAAGCTGCTACGCTGAGATGTCCACTGGAAATCCCACCTGAAGGGTGGGTACAGATAGCTCCTCTGCTCTCCGGGTCCCGCCATCCGCTCCGAGTATGTCCCGCCCAGTGGTCCACCTCCGGGTACCGTCAAGTCCTCGAACCTTCGGCTTCTGTCAGCACTGTCCGTCGTCTGCAACCAACACAACGAGGTGCGGGCATAGCCCGTGCAGGGGTGAGTATAACGATACTCAGTAGGGACCCCGAGACCCTCAAGGTCTCACTAAAACCAACAAGGATAACCACAAGAAGATCACAACAGATAAACTCTACTTAGGTATATGCCCATACATATACCTAAGTTGTCAAGTAACCCATCTCGATCATGAGGAAACACAAGGATTGTGAAATCGACGGATAACCACTACCCGGGTATATGCCCATACATATACCAAAGTTAGCAAGTGACCCATCTCAATCATGAAGTAAACACAAGGTCAAAAGTCTCAACTCAAACCAGGATTTTCATTATCGAAACCGTAACTGCTGAAGAGCTCCGTCTCTAGAGTGTACAGTGGTCCTGTCACGACTCCGAGGCTGCCGCTCACTAACCTAGGACTGCTGAGGTACTCCTCCTGTCGAGTACTGCGGGTTTGCGGCCAACTACCTGGCGCTCCGTCCGCTGAGGGTCTGTCGCCAAATACCGGGCGCTCGCCCAAATAGCCTACTGAGGTACTCCTCCTGTCGAGTACCGCGGGTTTGCTGCCATCTACCTGGCGCTCCGTCCGCCGTGGGTCTGCAGCCAAATACCGGCGCTCCGTCCACTGGGCTAGTCGACTCACTCCAAGTCGAGTCGGTCAAGCAGTCGTCAGGTCTCAGCCGGCTACACGGTCTCCGTACTCTGCACGCTCGTCTCCGAGAGGGTCCGCTCCACGAGCTACTGGCCGATACTCCAAGTATCACAAAGTCCCACGAAGAAGTGCCTCAAAGGTCCGTCTCGTCACAGGGGTCTCAACGCAACAGACGGCGCGTCGATCGGACGCCCGGTCTGTGAGTTAATAGTCTTTTCGTCCCAGGGGCCCGGTTGGTTTCGAGTGCGAACCAATCCCGGCCGTATCTCAACTGTACCCCGAACTCCCATAGGGTAAACTCAAAGGGACCGTTACTCAACGTAACCACCAACGCCGCTGACGGCTCGTCAAGCGGACGTCCTGTCTGAAAGATATCAGCTTTCCCGTTCCAGGGGCCCGGTTGGATTTCGGGAACAATCCAACCCGGCCATACTCCGATTGCATCCAAAACTCGGGCGGAGTATATCAAAAGTTCTGTCTCATCAAGAGGAAGTCAACGAAACAGACGGCGCGCCAATCGGACGCCCGGTCTGTGAGTTATTGGCATTTTCGTCTCCGGGGCCCGGTTGGTTTTTAAGGAAAAACCGACCCGACCGTACTCCACCTGCGTCCAAACCTCGGGCGGAGTATGCCAAAAGATCCGATTCACTAAGAGGAACACAACGCGACTGACGGCGCGTCTATCGGACGTTCGTGGCTCAAGATATGAGCGTTTCCGCTCCGAAGGCCCGGTTGGTTTCGTGAACGAACCAACCCGGCCGAACTCAAAGTAACCCGAAACCTTGAGTGCGATATATCGAAACGACCGTCTCGATCCAAGGATCGCGTTGCCGCAGACGGTTCGTCATTCGGAGGTCCGAGGCTCAAGTTATGAGCCAAAAACCAAATCAGGTCCGAAACGGGGGGGTCCGGGTCCGGGCCGACCCGGCCCGACCCCCCCCCCCCCCCCCCCCCGGGTGACGCGGTGGCCGGCGGCGGCGGCCGGCGGCGGCGGGCGGCGGCGGTGCGGCGGCCGGTGGCGGCGCGCGGCGGCGCGCGGTGGCGGCGCGGCGGAGGCGGCGGGCCGCGCTGGCGGCGGCGGGCGCCGCACGGGGTGCCGCACGCGGGGGGCTTGATTGCCCCCGCTGTCTTCTGGCGGCGCGGCTTAGCCGCGCCGATTTTTTGAGCAAACCGCCCCCTCACATGAGGGGGCCTCCTTGAGCGGAACCGAGGGGGCAGCCGGCCCCCTCCCTTTAAAATAAAACCGCCCCCCTCTTTAAGAGGGGGGTTTTGCCAGTTGGCCGGGGAATTAATTCCCCGGTTCCGGCCGGCCAGCCGGCCGGCCGATTTTCTCCAACGGGACCAGAAATTTCCGGTCCCCTTCGGCTTCCGACGCCGGCGGCCCGGCCGCCGGTCTTTCCTTCCGCCGCGGCCCGGAACCGGCCGCGGTCTTCTCGTCCCGCCGCGGCCCGGAACCGGCCGCGGTCTTCTCGTCCCGCCGCGGCCCGGAACCGGCCGCGGCGTTCGTCGTCCGGCGCGGTGCGACGGCACCGCGCCCCTTTCGCCACACGTTAATTTCTTTCAACGCGGCGCGACGGCGTCGCGTTCTTGATGTTCCTTCCATGGTGTGCGCGCGACGGCGTTGCGTAAAATAAACGCACGTTCAACCACGTGGTGCGACGACACCACGCCTCTTGCTTCCACCCGCAAGAACAAACAAGATCGTTGGAGGGGGTTCGGCCGTGTTCGTGCGGTCCGGCCCCCCTCACGTTAAATTAATAACGCATCTTAAAATAATCAACATCCCACGTTAGTTATACGAACCACGAGAAGAATGAGATAATTAAATATTAAATCAACCACCCCTACCTTGGGTACAAGATCGAGGATTCGACTATGTCCGCGGAAGACGGCGTCGCGGAAGTCGGGCGTCGCGGTCGTCGTTCGTCAAATCCGTTGACGAAGAGGCGCGTCCGAAGAAGCACGTCGTTGGCGAATCCTTGTACGCCGACGAAGGTTTTTCCGAGGAAGGTGCGGTGTTCTCTCTCGTTGACACCGAAGACGAAGACGAGCGGAGCGGCGTTCTTCGTCAGAAAAAGAGCGTTCCTCATCAAGTCTTGAGGAAAGTCAAAATATAAAGAAAGCAACGAACTCAAGAACCCTTACCTCGATAGTCGCACGATGACGGAGTCGTGGAAAATCGGTGTCGATTCCTTTGACGTCGGAGGAAGAGTCGTTGTCGATGGCGTTCGTCGCGGAAAACCGTCACGGAAAAGATGATGCGGAAAAAGAACGTCACATCGTGGATGGATCGTGTTCTTCGGCGGAGAAGTTCTTCGTTGAAGAACGACGTTCTTCGCGTTCTTCGTTCTTCGAAGGTTCTTCGTCAAGGTTCAAGAAGAAGAAGAAAATCTCCCAAAAGCTCTCAAGCGCATAATAACCAGAGGTTAAGCGTTGGTCTTATTTTATTAATACGCCAACGAATTTGAAAAAAAAGATTAAGAAACGATCCATCAATTCGTTGAATTAATTCAACGAAAGAAACGACCCATTTAATTCACGAAAGAAACAGCCCATTTAATTCACGAAATAAACCGCCCAATTAAATGGTCTGTTAAGAATTTAGAAAACGCGTCGGTTGACTTTCATTAAGACGGGTTTTCACGGATGCGTTTCTTAACGGAAAGAAACGGCGGGGCTCGTGCGGGCCCCACCTCACAAATATCCTACCAAGGGGTAGGATATTTCTGGATAGCATCCTATCCAGTTCAACTCAGTTCAAGCCGCCTTTAAGTGGCTTCAAGTGGCTTCCAAGTGGCTTAAGCGAAATAAAATAAAGTTGTCGCAAAATTATTTTATTTCTTAACTTTAAGCCCGAAAATTAAAAACCACACCCGAGCAAACGCAACTCCGGAAGAGGCGTTTCTAAGCGAATACCGGCGCTGCGATTTCATCGGTGCCCTCAGAATTCGATTCCGGGCACCGGTTCAAAAGTTAGAAAAACCCGTTCGTCTGTTCACTGAACGTACCCGAGCCAAAACTTCGGAAAATGATTCCGGGCACACCGGGCCTCGGAATCAGGTGCCGTCAGAAACTGCGTTCTTGTAAAATTCCAAAGAAAATTAAGAAAAAAATTTCCTTGAAATTTACGGGTCTTTACATATGAATTACAAGATTTATAACTCATACTATATTTGATTTTAAAGAACATATCAAGAAAAAAATATTTCTATCAATTCGATAAATAGATCTAAATAGTTTCAATAGATTTATTCCATTATTCTACAGCTATCTTTTAGTGATTTATGGTGATAACGCATCATTTATAATCATATCCAAACCAACCTCTAAACATTTATCTTTGTAACTAAATATAATGTTGATATCTAGCATGAGATTCATACATCTATAGCATCCATTGATATTTGGTATAGCATTATCTAATAATACATCTTAAGCCAATTATTATATCAAAACATGTAAATAATTAAAATTATTTTTTCTTAGTATTACATCATGGAATATTCTACAATATCAAAGGTATTTTACCAATGAAAATTTTGTGATATTGATAGTAATAGATCCATCAGACCTTGATTTCCAATTTGGAAAAACTTCGTACTACCCCGAGGTATATTTTTGTAATCACACACATGATGTTCCATTTCAAAAATATTCCACATATACATCCCTAATAAATAAATTAGAACTTCATGGAATTCCTCAACATCACATTGAATATCTTTATAAAACATCCTAATGGATCATGTCAGCGCTAACACGTAATATACATTGACAATAATTAACAACGTTAATGTACATTCATTTAGGGGAAATTCAGATATCCATTATTTGAGGATGATGTGTGGACTTAGTGGAAGCCAATTTACACCTCACTTTTCTTTGTTCCTTGATAGTACTTATTCTAGAGATTAAATTTCAACATACATTAGCCTAGGTAATTTCTTTTGTGTTCTCTTTTAGTAGAGTGGGGTTTTCTATAATTTTTAGACTCATCCAAATTTTTTGTGTTTCCTCTTTTGATACCATGATATTTTATACTTTATAATGCTTCCCCTCTATAGAATATTCATTATAACTATTTTTATATCCTTACATATACATTATATTTTCTGAACATATAGGAATTTTATGTGTCTCTCTTCCTTGATATGAATGAGAGATACACTATTAATTATAATTATTGATATTTCTTTCTTTACATTAGATCATATTTATCCTAGGTAGAGTAGATTAATTATTTTTATCATTATTTTTTTACATTCATTTCATGTTAGATTACATCAATAAACTAATTTTTGTGTCTGTTTCACCCTACTATATGTTCAATCATTTCTTTCCTCAAATTTCAAAAATCTATTTTGTATTATAATGTATTATTTTGCTGAAATGTTTCTTCCTATTTGATATAAGAAAATTGTATTTATTTATAACACTTTTAGATGTAATATTAGTAAAAACTTTATCCATGTTACCATTGTTATAATAAATAATGAATATCCCTCTAAGAAAAAAATTTATACTCATTCTTAGGTGGAGATATTTTTTCACATATATCTTTTCATATATGATATCATTAGATTCTCAAATATTACACATCATGTATCTTGGTCCTCCATGATTGAATAATTTTATAGTTACCTTCATTTGGGAGGCTTCACTTCTAATTTATGAAAAAAAAATTATTTCAAACAAATAAAAAAATTCAATAGTAATGACATTCAATTTTTTTCATCCATTAGAGTGGATTTTATATTTTTATTTCAGGGTTTAAAAATATTATAAAGGGACACGATCATATCATACTTATCCATATATTTGGTTGTAATCTATCCGAACCATGATCTATATTCCATTCCAAATTTTATCATATCACAAAGTTCTGATTTGATTTTCAATATGATATCGTATACTTATATTTCTCTTTACATTGGATTTTTTATCTCATATATAGGTTCACTTGGAAAATATCACTATCCTTATGTTTTTCACCCATTTTCAATGTGTCCCCCATTAGTACACTTCTACTTTAATCAGAATTTTGTTCTTATCAAACATGTTTTAAATCTCTGTAGTGAATTATTCCATCCGAGCCCTCATATTATGAACTTAATTTGATATAATGTTATTCCCCTAAAACATAAAAAATGAACTTATTAATTTTTTAGGATATATGTTATAGTTCTTCATCCTATTAAATATTCATTCCCCTTACATCATTAGTTACTTTAAGAAGTCTCATGTTTAGTTTTATTAATTTATATACTGTTATTACCAATACATTCCCATAAATAAATTTAAACTTATTATACACTCTCAAAATTCATATTTCTTCTACAATACATGGTTACATCTTTACCGATAAGAGGAAATAAACTAAGGTTGTGTTCCTTATAAAATTACCACCATTAGTGGATTCAATTTTAGTTTTGAAATCTACATGTTCAGATAATAAAAAAACATTAGTGGGAGATTTAATAAAATCAAAATAATATTAATTTAAACCATTTCTTAGATAAATACAAGATTATTTAATATGAATCAAACATGTCTCCATAAACTATTTCAGTAAATAAAATACCCATGGAATTATGCGTGTTCCTCAAATTCATACACTATTTCATATGAAAGGAAAAATCAAGCTATATGTGATCACAAAAAGGTGGGGGTGTTAATAAGTGATCTTATATTATTATGTATTATTACTAAGGAAATCATATTCTTGTAATTATTTAGATAAATGACCTTTATTGGTAGAGATAAAAACTATAATAATCGAAGGAGCACTTGTATTTATGAGTTTCACTAATTAGTATGAGTAACTAGTCCTTATCATAGTATGGAAATAATCAATGGGAACAAAAATTACTAAAAAAATATTTTGAATATTTCTACCAAAATAATTAAATATCCATACACATTTACAGCATTATAAGAAATCAAGATTTCATGTTCTCCTTACATTGATAAAATATATTACAATTTTTTTGTAACAACAATATGAAACTTCCCCAGAAAGAATTAATAATATGTCACTATATTTCATGAATTTCTCAAGAAGCTATATTTTATTTTTTATCGGTATTATTCTTCACATCATGCATAGTAGTTGGAATGAACCTTCTTCAGTTACATGGTAGTTCGTATGATGGGTTCGTTTGATATTTTCCTACATTTTGTTATCTTGTATACTCCATTTTTTATCACTTTTAGACTGAAACAACCTATAATGCTCTATTCATACAATAATACTTCCCTAATATCAATTTAGTACAACATTATATGAAAATGTTTTTAGTGTTTTTTTGCGGTTTCACTTCCTACTCATCATCCAATTCCTCTTTACCTTGTTCATTTAGTTGCATCTACACATAGTTTGTTCAATACAATTTTGTTTTTGAAAACTCAATTTGGTATTCATCACGTAGATGTTTTTCAGAAATTCTACTTGACCAGCCTTATAATTATTCAATTATATTCCTCAATTTCAAAAAATCATCAAAAATTCCTTGAATTTCAACCCCCTTAAATACAAAAGGTTTCTACTCTTTTTGAAAAATTTATAGACTCTCATTAAAAATACCCAATCAATGTTTTCATCATACCACGTAAAACATTCCTACCTTTCCTAGTGTTCAATTAACCTAAAATATTGTAACTCCCTTAATCAATGAGTGTTAAAACTCTTATTCAATACTTCATTAAGACCTGGCCAGTATCATGATCTTCATTCATGATTTTTGGAATCTTGAATATTTAACATCCCTAACTAGGTGTGACACACCATTAACTCATATTGGTTAACTATGTGGAATCAGGAACACCTCCAAATAAGCCAGAGGTCACCAACAATTTGAGAGGGTCTAATATCAATCATGGGGAGACTATATCATCTTTATCAAAGTACCTCAATAGTTAAAATAGAAAAAATAGTCAAAGGATAAAACAAATAAACAGACTAACTGATATCACAAGATGAATAAAATAATAAAATAGAATATTCAGTACAAAACATTAGATATTCCCTACAATGTACATGTCAAGTGTCAACATACAAAACCCAAAATAAAAAAACACTAAAAACTAACAATCAGGTCTCAAATTTCACTCAGTTCCCTCAATCATGCTCCATCCTGATTAAGACATCTAACATAGGTCCTTTTCCCATAACCTATCCAACAACCATAAGATCTAATCGAGTAATGATCAGGATTCCTGAGTAGGGTGTGCTTCTAACTCAGTAGGACATCACTAATGGCTTCTATTACAATATGTAGTCAGAACAATATATGAAATTTTATGAGGAATAAATAAAAGAAATATGGTAAACATATTATATTTATCCAATTAATGTTTATTTTACCACATAACCCATGGGTTCCGGAGGAGACCCGGAATATCATGACCTGCTTCGGCTTGTCCTAGAGTCAGAACTATCCCCAAGAGATATCAAATATATAAATTCCATTTATTCATCCTTTCAATTTATATCTAAATTACATTTTTACATTTTATCATCTCAATTCATATCTAAATTCCATTGTTACCATTTATTATCTCAATTCATATCTGAATGTCCTTGTTACCATTTATCATCTCAATTTATATCTGAATTACATTATTACCATTCATCATCTCAATTCAGATATGAATTATATTGTTAAAATTCAACATCTCAATTCATCAATTTAAATGTATTTTTCACTATGGGATTTGGATGCAACAAACCACGTCCCACACTTGATTATCACATATATGATGACATCACAATTCCACATGTAACAAAATATTACACTATACCAATACAATCCATTAGTTAATTCACTAAATAATTAATCCAATTTAACAATTGTATATTCACATCATTCCATTAATTAATTAAAAAATTAATTAATCACCTAAATTCCATTTATTAATTAAAAATTAATTAATCAAACCAATTCCAATAAATAATTCAAAAATTAATTAATAAATTCAATTGTGTTAATTAATTCAATAATTAATTAATCACATAAATTCCATTAATTAATTAAAAAATAATTAATACAATTCTATTCCATTAATTAATTAATAACATAAACAATTGAATAATACCGACAACCATCATTAATTAATTCACTAATTATTTAATCAAATATCACAATCCCAATTTATCTGTAATGAATATAACAATTAAATATTCCAATTAAATAAATTTAATATCTCCAATTTCACAATCGCTTAATTAATTATTTTACCAAATTAATAAATTAGATTTTGGAAACTCAATTTACAAACAATCAATATAAATTCTACAATTACATAAAGGTAATTAAAATCAAGGCTTTTCAATTTGAATAATAGATGACCTACCTCAATAACTGTGATAAACACTCTCCAACAGATATCCTCAATTTAAGTGGAAACCCCAAATCACATTGAAGATCGTGATTTTAAATAAAAACCAAGATCCAAGATCAAATGAAATAATAATTTTTGAAACTAGATCTAGATATAAATTCTATAAGGGAAAATATATTTTCAATGAAAGGCAGAAGAACAAAATAGAGATGGGAACTCAATTAAGAAATGATTCACATACTGGGAGAGACACAGATCTTCAAACTAGGTTTTGAATCACAAAGAATGGAGGTCTGGATCCCAAATAATTTGTTTGCAAGATTTATAAAATGATATTAATAGGTAATTTATGAATTTGGGTAGAATTTAGGTTAAAATTGGGGTTTAGGGAAATTTATATCAAATTCCTTGGATGGTTAAAAACCCACAAATAGGTTCCTATGAAGAGGCCCATAGTTTTCTAATCTACCCTCTATAACTATGTGACTCTTCTAGGGGTGTGGGTTCAATGTGTCTCCCAAGAGGGAACACAGTGTGAAAAACTGTGCGCCAAACGTGAAATCCTCCTATGTATGGTGTTTTACTCTTTTTTGGGAAAGGGTAAATGGTTTGGGAAAACCATGATCCAACTATGAAATACAATTCAACTAACCAAAATTCTTTAAATTTAACCCAGAAACTCCCCATGGAAAAAACCAAACAATGAAAACTAAAATTAAGAAAATAGAGTACATGAAAAATGCCAAATATATCTCCATAAAATTTCAGGATCTCACCATCACCCCACCATATAATAGCTCATACTAATGTTTTACTCCCATGTCTCTCTAAGATTCTAAGTAAAAATGATCAGGCCACTAAGCCTGTATATCTGCTTCTTTCTCCAATGTTTCCTCCTACACAAAACCATGTTTCCATAATACAAGAAATAATGACATAATTTTTCCCCACAACGCATTCTTACTATGATCTAACACATGCAGCAAATGATGCTCAAAGTATGAATTTATCATAAATGTAATGTCGTCCACATTGATCAGATGATAAGGGTCGGGTTAAAACAGTTGATGTTGTGACACATGAAAAACATCATGCATATCATCATACTTCTGTGAAATAGGCAATTGGTACGCCACTGGCCTGATTCATTACGCAACCTCAAATGGTCCAACAAATTTTTTTCCATCTTTATTAGTCTCTATATCATTTGGTGACCCAATATAGATGACACCTGAATGAACACAAAATCACTCTCTATGAACTATAGTGGTAATTGATGTCTATCAACATACAATGTATGTATACTCTAAGACATAACCATATGAATCTTATTCAATTGTACCTTCACCGATGTCTCCTTCATGAGATTTGATCCTAACAGATCTGACTTTCCTACCTCCATCAATCATAGTGGTGATCTTCATGGAATAACATATTGTACCTCATAAGGTGATATATAAATTGTGTCATGATTAATATAGTAATAGTAAAACTCCACCAATGCTAGTTTCTTTTCCCAAGACCCACTGGTTTCTAGGAAACACGCTTAATGAATATCCTCAATCACCTATATCAAACTCTCCAACTTCCCATATCTTTATGGGTGAAAATCTATACTCAATAAAACTTGTATACTAAATGCCTTATGAAATCCCTTCCCTAAGAGTTATGTAAAATGTGAGTCATTGTTTGAAAAAAATTTATCTGGAACATCATAAAGATGGACTATTTCCCAAACATAAAAATTTCTAGTTCTACCATTTATAATGCCTTCAATGTATATATGAAATTTTCTATATTTCGCAAAAATCCAACAATAGGCCAAATATCATCATTATTCATAGTATTCCTTGAGATACCCACCATAAAGTCCATTGTAATGTCATCCCACTTCCATTCTAAAATAGGAAATGACTATATTAAACCCTCAATTTATTGAGGTAATTATTTCACTTTTTTAAAGTTATAGAATCATATAACAAACCCTGTAGTATAATTTTTCATTCCCACCCATCAAAACAATCATTCAAGGTCACAATACACTTTTTTCACACCTAGATGTACTACCCACATTGAGGTATGAAATTCACGCATCATCTCATCATGAATAATCATATAAAAAAACCATATTCCTGACAAAGATGATCTCACCATCACCTATGATCTAATCATAATGTGACTCTCCACCTTCATGGATTTACCTCATGGACAAATATTCTATATCGTCATACTTCCTATCTCTGATCTGACTCAAACGTTTAGACTCCAATAAAACAAATATGAGATTGATCTTCTCCTGAATCTCCAAAACCACAACATTCACATAATCTAGTAAATCCATTATCTTCCACTAAGCACTAGACTCCACAACTACTTGAGTTAGAGTTTTCCTGCTTAAGGCATTAGCCACAATGTTTCCCTATTTAGGATTATATGGTAGCTCAAAATAAAATGACTTCCTATACTCAACCCATATCTGATGCTGGATATTCAAATTTAACTATGAATAGATATACTTTAATATCTTTAGATTAGTATATATAATAATATTTTCCCCCATTAGATAATTCTACCTACACTTCAAAGAATAAACCAATGCAGCTAATTGAAGGTTGTGTATAGGGTAGTTCTGTTCATGTTGCCTCAACTTCTAAGTCCCATAAGCTATAACTAAATATCTGTTCCTTAGCACTGCTTCAAGTTCGATCGCAGAAGAATACCAAAACACCATATACTCCTCACCATTCTTTGGTAGGATCAAGATTGGTGCCTATGTAAATTTCTTATTCAAGTACAGGAAAACATTCTTGAATACTTCCATCAATTCAAACATTATCCCCTTCTTAGTCAAGCCTAAAATTGGTTTTTCCAAATTGAAAATCCTGGATGAAAATCTAGAGATATCCATATACCCCAAAAATATATAGATATCAAAATTGTTCTTCGTCTACTTCCAATATACAATTACCTACAGCTTCTCTAGGTCCATCGACACACCACCCTCGGAGATTATTTTACCCATGAAGTTTACCTGATCAATAAAAATTTGAAACATATATAGCATGGAATATAGATGAGGTTATATTCATGTACACTCAAACATGTCATGATGCTAGGAATTATCATCATGAGTCTTGAAGTATACCAAGATTTCACAGACAAAACCCACAACAAACTGATACATGTATAGATGGAAGATTTGGTTCATCAAGGCCATAAATATTTTTTTGCATTGATCAACCAAAATAGAATTTCAAAGAACTCATAGAGGAAATAAAAACTTCTAAAAGAAGCCAGGGTTATATTATATAGTCAAAATATCAAGTGTTGATTCACTGATATAAATTGAATTTTGGGGAAAAAACAAACCCCCATAATCTGGTTAAAATCATTTTCCATACATGGAAGAGGATATTAGTTCTTCATATTCATCAAGTTCATCTTTTAGAAATTAACACACAGGCATAGACTCCCAACAACCTTTACTGCAAAAAAACCCAGAGAACCCAAGGATTCATATTCGGATGGACAAAACCCATATACATCAACTCTTTTAGTTGTGTCTTGAGCTCATGAGGCTTTGTCAGTGTCATTAAAAACTTTTGAAAATAAAATAGCTTATCCCCTGACAAGAGATCACATTTAAATTCTACATCTCTGTCAAGTGGTAGCCACTACTACAAAATCAGCATTTGACAGAGATTTCATTTATCAGTGCTAGAAAAAAGCAGTAATAAAGGTACCCTTAACCTACACTAAAACAACAGCTGATAAAGTGTACCTTTTATCAGTGCTCGTTTTTCTAGAACTGATAAATGGAACCCTTTATCAGTTCATTTTTTAAGAACTAATAAAAGGAAGCCTTTATCGTCATATTTTTTTGTGCTATGAAAGGGGGTCTTTTATTAGGGCTTTATGTATAAAAATAGTAAAGGGAACCCTTTGTGAGGACATTATTTTTAGAACCCATAAATGATTCATTTATCAGTTATTTTTTAACTTTGATTAATGTATGAATAAGATGAATTCATTAAATAATTAAAAATTAAAAATATTTTTATTAAAATAAAATTAAAAATTTTATTAATTAAATGATTATTGAAAAAAATGAGTAAATTGATTATACTATATCTAAATTATAAATAATATATGTCAAATATATAAAAATATGTAAATTAAAAATTAAACAAATAAGAATTAAAAATATGTCAAATGAGATAAATATTAAATATTTTATTAATAAAATATTTATTGATAAATTTAATAAATAGTATATAATATATATATAGATATATAAGAATGTTTAAAAATATGAATTGTATAATAAAAAATATTATTTATTCCTTTCATTAAATAGTTATATATTTAGTGAATAATGGTTAATAAATAAAAATTATTATGAAGTAAAAATAATAACTAATTTCATTGACTAGAATAAATAATTGAATTTTGTTTGATTTTTCAACTTACCATACATAAAACGTATTATATTGATTAAACCTGTAAACAATTAATTCATTTTTATGTATATAAGAACACAAAAAAATATATTTTTGGTAATTTATTCAATTTATAATATTTATTTAACATATTTTTATTTAATATGTTTTAATATATTCAATATTTTTTATATTTATTTATATATATATATCCATTTTTGAATAAATTATATTAATAAAACCTATCCAAATTTTTAACATTGTATCCATTTTTAATTAATAAATATTAATAATGGTTAACCTGCATGAACTTAAGAATAAATATTCAATAATAATTTTATTAACACATTTGTAAAAAATTATTTATAAATAAATTTATTTATAAATTAATATTAAGTATTTTTATATATTTAAATTTAAAAGTAAATAAATAATATATTTTTAGGATGTATTTATATAATGATAAATTAATAATTATAAAACTATAATAAATTTATTTAAATAATGAATATATTTAATATATTTATATATATATATATATATATTTATATAAATATAAATAATGATATAAATATTGTTTTAAAAAATGTATTTATATAATATATATATATATATTCAAATAATTGTAAATTTATTATTTTTTAAAAAATATTATTATAATTATTATGATTATATATAATAATAAAAGTTTTTCAAAAAATATTGTTTATTTAAGTATTATAAGTATTTATCAAGAATTATTTAGCACTCATAAAAATATAGATTTATCAACAATAAGAAATAGCTGATCAAGATTTGTTTTATTAGTGATTGTTAACATGGCGTTGATAAAAGGTATATTTATGAGTGATTTTTTGGAAATATTGATAAATGTGTAGCGATCTATTTTGAAAACCATAACCATCACAAACCAGTTCATGATATCTGAAGCCCTCCACTGAAGAAACCTACAACCTATACTCCTTGATGTCAAATACGAGCTCAAATCCTGGATAGAATCAACACTCTAACTATTCCAAGGCTCAAATCCAAGGCTATAGCGATTCAATGGTCGAACGAAACCAAGTATTGAATGAAATCCAGGTTTTCTGATATCTCTCATTTCCCTTGGTTATCCACTGAACCTTATCAACCAACATTTGTGTATCCCAACAAGTCTAGTTTCACATTAATATAATAAAACATCCCAAAATTCATTGTTTATTTATTGAGGTCAGATCTTTTTGAATAAATGTATGTTGTTTAAATTAAAATAAAGTAGAACTTATTTAAACATGCAATCGATATCTATTTTTGGTTTGATCTATATGTTGTTTTCTTCTTCTTTTTTATATTTTCTAAACATCTATAAAAATAAAAATGCATATAAGTAGACTCAATAATGGCTGGCCTAGCATGTTTTATGTTGAATGAATGAATAAAATATAATCCATTCTTTATTAGTAAGATATAAATTTTAGTCTTTCTAAATTTTATTGCTTTTCCTTCCTCATTATTTTAAGTGATTCATGACATTCATTCCTCTTACTAGAATGTCGCACACTAATACTAGTGACAGTGACTGAGTTTTTCAAGTGAGTATTTATATTTATATAAATAATAATAAATTTTCTAAAATTAAGTGAGGGAGATTATCCATTTTATTTTTATTTCCATATATTAATAGTAAAGAAGTTTATTTTTACTCTAATGGTTTATTTCAAAAATAATATCTTTTTTATAATTATAATCTTTGAAATAGACACATTTTTTATTTATTTTAACATGATTTATTTTTTAGAATTGAATTTATTTTCATATGTGGATTTTTTTTCTAAGAATTTTCTTATAAAATTTATATTTCATTCAAAATTATAATAATTATCATTGATTATATATTTATTCATATTAAATTATTACAAATGATTATTTTTTCATTATATAAAGAATTATATTTTTCAAAAACAATTAAAATATCATATAGATATATATATATATATATATATATATTATGTTGATATATGTATATGAAATTAGTTTCAATTTATTAAATTTTTTAAGTCGTGTTTTATATTCATTCAAGTATTTATATATTTAAAATATAATATAAAACTATAGTAATATATTCCTTATTATTGGTATGTGGATTTTATATTATCAAAATATATGTTAATATTTCAAACAAGAAGAGTTATTATTTTATGCCTCTATAATAAATAAAATATATTATCATTTGAGGATTATTATTGATATTATGTTTTAAATATTTAAAAATATCATGTCTTGGGTGTAAATTACATATAAAATCATGAATGTCATTTTTAATAAAAGATATGGAAATCATCTTAACTCATGATATAGCATGCATGAAATAGTTTTATTATTCATTTATATGTATGTGTTTTGAATAAATCATCCCTCATGCCATCATCTTATTATTCTTACACTATTTTTATTATTCATGTTTTTGGTGGTATAATAGTCTCCTAGTACCTATATTCCATGACATCTATATCTTTGAAATTATTAACTTTGGAAAAAATCATCCATATAGAGGTTGATATAGCCATTGGTTTGGAATATTCAATTGAAAGTCACATGGGAAACAATTTTTAAAATTTAGATTGAGAAATTAATGTGATATGATTTTATTGTTCATCCTATAAACTAGTTAATGACATACTAAAAACTTAAAAAACATATTCTTATAGTTTTATACTTTAGGGAAATGATTTATATGTCATTTAAGACATTTATGAATCAAGAACACCTCAAATTAATGTATGGTGTGAACTCTTTGAATCAATGTATACGTTATCAGTTTAAAACCAACATTTTAGTTTAAAAAATGACACTCACTAAAAATAGATAAAAATTTATCATATTTCCATATTATTTTAATAAATTTATTTATAAGTAATTTTATATGTGTAGTAATAATTATCACATAAAATCAATATATGATGTGATTAGTATGAATCAAAGTGCTTGTTTCCAGTTTAAAATGACATTTTAGTTAAAAAACGTGTGGTATAATAAAAAATGGGAAAACTCATGTATATTTAATTGAAACATTTGTAAAATGATCCAAAATTCATTTGAGACATGTAGGAATCATCCAAACCTCAATATAATGCATGGTGTAACTGGTATAACTCCAACTACATCTTTTTATTTAAAATTTACATAAATTTTTGTAAAGATGACAATTGTCTTACTCAAAACTGAAAATAATAATTCATATTGTTTTTATAATATAGGGAAACAATCCATATATCATTATTGATGTGTAGGAATCATCTTCACCTAAAACTGGTACACGATGTTCCCAGTGTTACTTAATATATCTATTATCATTTTAAAATTGAAAATTTTGTTCAAAAAATGACAGTCATTGAAAACCAAGGAAGCACACATATGTTTTATTGATAACTTATGAAATCAATTAATAATTCATTTTTGAAATGTGGGAATTTTTATCACATCAATCTGATACACTATTTAATCAATATGAGTCAAAGTGCATGTTTCCAATTTAAAATTACATTTTAGTAAAAAAATAAGGGACATACTCAAAAACAAGAAAACACATTTGGATTGTTTTAATACACTATGAAAACAATAAATAACCTATTTGATACATTTAGTAATGGTACACTCCTCAATCCGATGCACGGTATAAATGATATGACTCTATGTGTATCATTTAATTTAAATATGACATCAATTTTAGTGAAAAAGACAACTGACATACTCAAAACTAAGAAAACACATTAACATTATTTTGATACTTTAAAAAAATGATTCATAGGACATCTTTGAGATGTAGGAATCATCCACACCTAAATCATATACATTACTTGTCTGGTATGACTCAATGTGTATGTTATCATTTTAAAATCAACATTTTAGTTCAAAAAGTGTCACTCACTAAAAAATGAGCACACACGGTCATATTGTCTTTAAAATTTAGGAAAATTATTCATAAGTATTTTTTTACATCTAGTACTTTTAATCTGGTAAATCCTACACACTATGTGACTGATTTGAGTCAAAGTGTGTCTTTATAATATAAAATGTAATTTTAGTAAAAAAGAAAAGTGACGTAGTCAAAACAATGAAAATACATTCTGATTATTTTGAAACATTAGGTAAATGATCCATAATTCACTACAGACATGAAAGAATCATACGAACTTCAATATAATACACGGTGTGACTAGTATGACTCCATGTGCATCATTTCAATATATACATATCATTTTAGTTTAAAACGTGTAGCACATCTCCAAATCCAAGGAAACAAGCAGACATTGTTTTCGTATCATTATATATTATATTACAAAATTAATTAACTTATGATTTTTATCTTATATGTATTTAGAGAATTTTTATAGCGACAACATTTCAAGATGAAAAAAAAAAGTTTTACATGCAATAATCAACCACATATCAATATGATAGACATAGTTCCTTGTATGACTAAAAGATTCATTTAAAAGTAAAAAATTTTATTAATTTATTTATTTATATTATTACTAAAAAATGTTTTTTTTCTTATACATGTTTTTTATTGGATATGGGTTAGAATAAAAATACATTGAATACTTTTGTTTTTTAATATATTTAATAATATGTATTTATGTAATTTTATAAACAAATGTTTGACATGTCTTTATTAGAGTTTTTTCTAATATTTCTATTCTAAATTTTATATCATTTAAATTATATATTTGTACTTGATTTTTTTTTATTTTATTGTTTATTTGGTACTTTGGTGTGTTGTTACAACACACTGTAGTATTCCCATTTATCAATTATTCATAAACTCATGATAATATATTTTGTCTTGAAATCTCACTGTAGTATTTGGCACTTCTCTATCACTAATAAAGTCCATTTTTAGCCCCTATAAAGGACTTTTTTATAGTAGTGATCATTGATAAATCTCTAGGAAACATATCTTAAAACCTATCTATTGTTGGGTGGAAATAAATCCTAAATTACACCCTCCTCATCACGTAACAGACTAGAAACTTGGGTTGTGAGGTCCCCCATTTTTTTGGGAACTGGCCCTGCACACCTCTCCAAAATATCCCTCTCTCATCAGTGAAAATAGTTTTAACCCTTATGAGACATAAAAGTCACTCACCTATGGTAACAATATATGTGGTATCAGTATGCGACTAACCATTACATACCCAAAATTTGGTCAAACACAAAAAATTCATGAGTATAAATATCCCTTAGAAAATGACACTCTCTAACCTCAAGAGAACACCCTTTTCAAAAATAGATTTCCCTCGACTATACTCCCAATTGTGTATCTAACGTTAACACCCTGATCATGAAATATACCAATAGGATCAGACCAACCAAAATTTGTGTAGAAATAATGGAATGAGAGGAACTATTATCAAATAAGGAACTGGTTAGTATGGAATCTATAATAATAATACCTCTTACTATTGATGATATAGCCTTACTATCCACAAGAGTAGATTGAATGGAAGGTAATTGGCCTTCCTCTTTTCTCTATGATACTACCTGAGTTCCTTGAGCTACACAACTCTACCAATATGGGTTTTCATTCACAAAAGAACCTTTACCACTTCCCCTACCATCATGTCCAATAGAACTCCAGCTACTAGACTGATATGGTGCAGAAGATCCCCTTCATACACTCTAGTTCAATATATATTTTCCATCATTACATATCTATCATCAGTTCCAACAAATCTTATATAGATGTACCATCCCTTTTCATGGACATCACTCAACTAGTGTTCTTGGATAATTCCAAAGATAGTGTCCTAACCAACCACACTGGTGTAAAATAAATCTTGTATGATCCTAAATAATTCATCCTTTACCCCCGACCACTTTTCCTACTATACCCGTTATAGCATTCTTATAGCGATGATTCCTACTCTTGGATGATGTTCCTTTGGATCATACAAAAACAAAAATATATCCATTATTGGAAGCCACTTTTTCTTTACCTGAATAAATGGGAGCCTAATACACAACCATAGAAAATTTATTAACCAAAATAGGTAAACATGGAACTTAATATCGCATTTATTACCATTTGGAAATTCCATTCCGTAGTTGTCTCATCCCTTTCCAGTTCTATTGAATCTCTCTTAATGTCTGTAAAGAAACCACCATATTCCATCATAGACATACTTCCCCAAGTAATCCTTATAAACACATCTACTATATCTTATGTCAAAATATCTGGAAAAAAGATCCTCAAGAATTTTTCTTAAAAGTCATTCCAAGGCATCCTATTTGACTTCCAGGTCTGGGACTGAACATCCCACCAACAGTTTACTGATCCTCACAACATGTATGTGTACAACATTACCCTATTCTTAGAATGATTATCTTAATGTTCATGTATAGTTTGGATGGACTCAATCCATAACTCTACTTCCTTAGGTCCACCATCTCATGTTACCAATAGAGGATGCTTTAACTGAAACTCTTATGTAAGATCAGACATTCTATTCACAACCAGTCCAGGTTTTATTTCCATTATTTTTAAAATGAGAAACATTCTCCTAGAACTACTCTCTACCTTCCTCAAATTTCACTACTGGTGCCTCATGTTCCACCACTGGAGGATAAGATTCATCCATATCCTCATGTAATACTCTCAATAAACATCGGTATGAAGGAATTTATATACAAATACAAACACACATCTGAAGGTAAATAAAACAACTCTAACACATTTCAAAAGAGTTTTTTCATTGTAATCCATAATAAATCATTCCCCAAACCACTCAACATGATCAAAACCAAGGTGCTATCACTACCTTTAACCATCTTATGTCTAGGTCAAGGATAAAAAAGTGTAAAATCATTATAAAATTCATGTATCACTATAGAAAACCACTTATTAATATTATATATCATTTTTAAATTTCAATTTCATGTTTGGAATATTTTTACTATTCAATTACACAAGCAAGGATAAATAGTTCAATTTCAGCAACATTCCAAAAACATGTTTTTCCTTGTGTGCCAAAAATGATGCATGCCACAAAAATAATTCTGAGTGTCTAAACTGATGTGTTAATACACAATTATCATTCCATAATGGTTCATGATTAAAATATATAAAAAACCAAGAAAAAATATTCACCTCATACAAAAAGTTCCTCACATGAGGTTAAATGACATCCAATTATTACCACACAGATCAATAACAAATATCCCACACAAGGTACTTAGATTTTACCCCCGTACTTGGGGTAGATACTCTCGTGAGCGAGCTCCTGACAAATGTATAGGTCATCCAATTCCCCTATCTACCTTTCCCGAATATTAAGAAAAAATAAAAACAAATGAAACTCTTTTGATAATACTTTGTAACATCCTAACCTAGGTTCCACACATTGGTACCCAGTGTTATTTCACTATGTGCCCTCAGACCCAACTCCTCATATGCCAGAGTCTGCTGAATAGCAATGAGGTTCTAATATCAATCATGGGGAGACTATTCCATCTCTATCAATATAGAACAATTGTGGAAATAAATAAATAGTTTTAAAATGATATAACCAATAACCAGACTTACAAATTTCACATGAAGACTAAAACATTATAATACAATATCCCAAACTAAACATTAGATATTTCATTCCAAGTACATGTCAATTTTCAACATATAAAAACCCAAAATAATTAAACACTTATAACTCCCATGATGGTTTTGAATCTCATACAGTTCCCTCAACCATACTCTATACTGACACATCCATCAAACATAGGTCATTTTCTACTAACCAGTCCTATAACCATGAAATCTATTCCGATTCTGATCTTGTAGCTCGTGTAGTGTGCGAGTGCAACTCATTTTTCCACCACTGACAATGTATAAAACAATATTCATTTAAAACTATGTATAAATTTATATAAATAAAAAATAAAAGAAATAATGTAAATAGTTTAAATTTATTAAATTACTCTTTATCTAACCACATAACACCCGGATTCTTAAGTACAACTAAATTCAAAATGACTGATTTATCTTGTGCCAAAGTTTAAACTATACCCAAGGGATATCATATATCTGAAATCCATTTTTACGATTCATTATTTCAAATCATATCTAAATTCCATTATCACCATTCATCAATTAAATTCATATCATAATGAAATTGTTACCAGTCATCATCATAATTCATATTTGAATTAAATTGTTACCATTCATCATATAAATTCATATCTGAATTCTATTCTTATCATCCACCATCTAAATTCATATCTGAATTCCATTGTTACCATTCATCATCACAATTCATAAATTCAACAATATCTATCACTATGGGATTTTGATGCAGCATCCAATGTCCTATACATGATTATCAAATATATCACAATATCACAATTTCACATGTACCGAAATATCACAATGTACCAAACATCCCATTAATTAATTGACCAATTAATTAATAATATCTAAAAATTGCATATTCGCATCATTCCATTAATTTTTTTATTAATTATTTAATCACAAAAATTCCATTAATTAATTCAACAATTAATTAATCAAAAAAATTCTCCTAATTAATTCAAAATGTAATTAATATCTTCAATTCCATCAATTAATTCAAAAATTAATTAATCAAATCAGTTCCATTAATTAATTAAATAATTATTTAATCCAATCCAATTACATTTATTAGTTTTAAAATTAATTAATCACATTAGTAATTGTATAATCCCATCAATATCCATTAATTAATCGAATATTACAAACCATGGAAAAGATGGGGAGCTTCTGCATGGCTGAGCCAATGACTTATGTGATGATGGCATTTATGCCAGCCACTCCCTTATCAATGGGGTAGGGTCCTTATTTGATTTTTCCTTGTTCTCGACCACCATGTTTCTCCCCTTTCTCGAATCAGAATTTCATTCCTCCATTTTATCTGATTTCTCTCAGTTCGAAGGTTCCAGAATTGGTCGATGGATGGCTGAAGCTTCCAATATCATCTGTGGAATTCACTAAAGCCTCTATAATTCATGTTATGACTCTAATTGAAAAATCCATGCTTGGTATTACATATGTGGACTTATTCAATCAATTCATCTACAGATCCTAGTGTTTGTAGGAGTGGGTGACCTTCGTTCTCGAATATTCGAAGAAAATAATGATCATATTCACCTTATAGGACAATTTTATCTGGGCTTGGTCAAGTGAATTGCACATTTTTTATGGATATTGTTTTCTTCTCATAAAGTAGTCCCAAAATTTTCATATGCATTGTGATTCTCCCTCTCTTACGATCTGGGTAAGGTTTCCACATATTTTGATTCCTTTTCAAATTCCATCCATTCTTCAAAATCTATAGATCCTAGTGGTCTATATATTTTATCAAAAATTTAGATGAAGGATGTTTGTCATCCCATTTCACCTAGACTATGTATTGAGGTAGATATATTGAAGTCGTTGGTTGATGCATTTTGGGTGGTCATAGGTGAGGAGTTTAGATATAAACAATAGGTTGTTTTTTATTTTTGGATCTATTTTTTCTCCATATGAAAATAGCTAGGACATAATAATGAGGTTTCCAGACATTGGATGCCTGCAATGATGGTTTCTATTAATTTTATTTCATTTGAGTTGTTTCCTGCTGAGATGCAGGATATGGGAAGTGTCTTGATGGCTGCTTACAACTCATCTATGGGTATGGATTTAACCGGTTATGATAATTTTGATCAGGATTCTCAAACTAACCATATTAGGAAGAACTATCCTCTTTCTCTGACTCTTGATATAAAAGTCCAAGATATGTTTATCATATTGAAATGTGATCTCAATAGAGTGACACTTATTGATCGTACAAAGTTTTTGGGATGTCCCTCTAAATATAGGACTTAAACCTATAAAGATGATATTAAATTTAGAATAAATGAGGAACATCTGACTTTTATTGTAGAGTTTTGTATTGAGATAAGGAAGAATGAAGGTGCAAGGTAACCTTCACACAATAAAGATACTATGGGTTGGGTGAAGGTAGCATGTGGGGTGATACCAGAAATAATCCAATCAAATGTTAGAGTTTGGAACCATTTTGAGTGCCTTGAAGTTGAAGATCTCAGACAGGGGGAAAATATCTTGGGATCCTACTATTGAGGTGAATGAGATTTGTGCTGACCATACTAATGGGGAGTTTTAATCACAAGATGGTGGCCTTAATAATAATGTAGATGACCTTATTCAGGAGTCTCTACCAGATGATTGGAGTGTCACCCGTAAACGGATGAAGGATTACTCTAATTTTCCTCCTCCAATAGAGATAATTTTAGAAAAAAAAATATGAAAGACATGAATAAGGACAACCAATTTATGTCAGATGATGTGATTGACCAATCCATGTAGTTAGTCATGAGATCGAAAGAAGAAGTTATTGAACATGTTCTCCATCTCAATTATACTGAATAAAGAGATGCTAAAATATTATGGATACAATTTAGGGTCACTCTCAATGAGGAGAAATATACATGTATTGACAAGAAGGACCTGATCTTTGTTGGAGTTTAAATATTGGGAAGATCAGCTGTGAGGAGTACATCTAGTGTTGGGACAAGCTGTCCTTTCAGGTTGAATATATTCTTATGGATGAACCAGTCACTTGGGTAAATGACATCTCTTAGAAATTATTTAGGGAGATAAATTCTTGTAAGATTAAATTATACGTTAATGAATTTGTTATCTCTTTTTGGGGTTAAACTCAGGGTTTCTCACTTTTTCCTTTAATGATTTAGGAAAATAAAAATTTAATTTTCAATAAATATAACAGTACCAATATCATCATAAATAACTGAATAATTAATTTTTCGAATTCAATCAATTTTATTTACCCAATTACACAATCCCTTAATTAATTAATTCTTCAAATTAATTAATTTATTTTAATAAGATCAATTTCCAAAAAAAAATTGACTGAAATTATAAAATCACATTAATATAATTAAAATCAAGACTTTGAGATTTGAATAATAGACCACAAACCATAATAAAGGTGATGAATTCTCTCCAATGGATATCTTAAATTAGAGCGGAAACCCCTAATCACATCGAAGATCGGGAAATTAATTCAAATCCTAAATCTAATATCAAAAAAAAATATCAATTAAACCAATATCTATATATTAATACAATATGGGAAAGAAACCTATCAATGAAAGGGAAAAATCGATAATTATTTGGGAAACCAATCGGGATACAATTTACCTACCCAAAGAGGTGCATATCGTCAATCCAGGTATCAAATCAAGATTAATGGAGGTCGGGATCCCTTTAAATTTATCTAAGAGCCTCAAAAATGATAGGAATAGGTAATATCTGATTTGGGGATAGTTCTATGTTTAAATTGAGGTTCTATGAATTATAATTTAAATTTTTGTCTTAATTATAAACCCATGCACGTTTTCTTGGGTAGGGGTCCACGGTTTTCCAAAATTTTCCCCTTAAGAGTGCTCCTCTTCATGGGGGTAAACCGTTTCTTCTAAGAGGGTGAAAATTTTGAAAAATCATTCGCCAACCATGAAATCCTATTTTTTCTATGTTTTCAAGATTTTTGGGGCTAGGGAAAATGGTTTGAGAAAACTGTATGCCAATTGTGCACTGCCCTTATTACATAATTTTTTTTCAAAATGCATCCCAAACACACCCAAGGTAAAACCCAAACAAATATTATTCAGATAAAGACAAAATTGAACCTAAAATCAGCCCATGAAAACTATATAAATGGATGAGGTCTTACAGAATGACCAGATCAATATCATCAAATTTGATATCGTCTTGAATGATTTTTAATATCCTTTTATCCTCTTACCAGGTAGGATTTATAGAAATACAATGGTCTACTAAAAACACTATTTTTTCTCATAATATTTTAGGAATAACACGAAAGTCTTTCAGAATTGTCTTTCCTTAACCAATGTGTTCTAAGATGATTTTTATTTTGTCTCTTTTTAATGAACCATCAGAGACTTAAATCTAATGAAAATAATAGGAATCCATATAATAATCTATCCAAAAAATTATCATGGAAACATTATCATTTTGAATATAAAATATAAATAAATTTCTAATGAATTAATAATTAAAATTTTATTTTGTCACATTAGAGAAATTTTTCTGATAATCTTGAAACACCTTCACTTTATATCATCACACAAGTACATCTGATTGAAAATATATAGAGGAACTACTTCTTATTTTTTACAACCTCACAAATGGTTCATACATTGAACATAGAATGATAACATTATGAGAGATCATCTAGTAGTTCATATCTCATGACATTTCCCAGTAGTTTCTCTTTATACTGAGATATCCTTCATCTAATCACCAATCTTCACCAAAGATTGACTGATAACACATCATACCACTAAAACATCAAATCTTATTCTTATCTATATACACTATAATCATCAATACGCTATGAAATATTCATAGATAACATAAATAATAAACATTCTATGATTTTTTTACACACAAACAATATTATTCCCCTTTCAACATACTTCTATATTATAAAAACATTCAGAGTACATCATTTTAATAGCATTAAGAACAAAAAATCATCACCTGGTTAATTTCCCTAAACAATATATGTGATTAATCATGTTATCATCAAAATAAAATCATTCAATTCCAAATCAATAACCAATCACATCTAACTGATAAACCTCATATAACTACCTTGGTCTGAATAATACGAGCTAATAATCTCTGTGTGATTGAATTTTTTAGAAATATTACCAATGGATAGTGATCTGTGCAATAAAAACATATTCCAAAATTGTATTACGCCTTTTTCAAGGCAAACCACCTTCTTCTTAACATATTCTAGCATCATTGAAACACCACTAAAATTCTTGGTGATTACTTTCTACCCCATTGAATAATGTTATCAATTAAAAATTATAAATCCATAAAATTTTGAAACTACTAAAATAGAATATTTTTTCAACAATTATTATCATATGTGAGAGAAAATAGTGTAGAAAATATATATCATTGGGAAATAATACCATGTTATCTGAAAGTAGTGATTTAAGTTAATTTTCTTACACATATTGGGAATCATTTCTATATAATTTTAACTTTTATTATAAAAAAACATCATCTGGTATGTAAATATTTTCCTCCCCCCACCTCAAAAAATATTAAAATAGATCACAGATTCTAAAATAACATCTTTCCCCTTTAAAAAAACCCCTAGATACATTCTTAACATTGATAGGTAAAACATATAAAAATGGATATATTTATGTTACAATAATTTTCTACCCATTTGACCACACTATCAAAATACAAGATGAGATAGGGGATGAAATCAAATTCCATTTTCTTTAAGAGAGGGGTTTTAACACCAATTATCAAATACAACAAAGTAATTTTTTTCTTATAAAATGGTTATGAAAAGATATCAACAACATACATTTTTATAGTAACAAAATCCAATATTAGTTTATTTTCATCCACATGATCTTTAAATTACTTATATTTTGTATCAAAGTTTCTAGATATATAATGCTATAAAGTATTTTTAATGATGATTTTAGAACATTGACTATTAAAACTCAAGATATAGGGAAACAATATGTTATAAATCAAGTTATACAACTATGTCTTAATCCACATAAGTTATGTTGAATATTTATTGGAAAAAATATACCCAAATTATAAAATATTAAGATACATTGAAATAGGTTTCATTATTTTATAGCGAACACATATTTATCCCAATAAGAATAATACATTTCATAATTACTTTATGTCATCAATACTTGCTTCCCAATCAAAATATAAGATAGAAAATAGATCAATTATTCCTATTCTATCATATTTCAACAAAAAATCAATTATTACATTGATATATCATAGTATTGATATTCCAGTAATGAGATTTGATTACATATGTTCACATTGATACCGACTAAAATTTATAACATATACTATATCTATAATTGGGGACAATATTCAGTAAAAAACCAACAAACATCCTAAACTCGTTATGATCAAACTTATTACCATATCTATATTTGGAAAAAATAGTTCCCACTATTATAGGTGGGTAAACTGGAATTTATGTTTCTTTTAAAAAATTATTCTAAAGATCCTTAACATTCTAATCCTGAAATAAAAAAATATTAATTTATTTAGAGATTTTTTTGGAAAAACATAACTTCATTTATCACTATAAATAAATTTAAAAAATAAATATTCATCGTCACCTATAAATATGATATCCTCAATATAAATAATCACATTGAAGGATACAAATTTATTTAATTTTCTATAGAGGTTACAATCTACTATTCATTTATTTATGTTAGTTTTCCTTTAGAATGTATATAACATAGAATATCAAACTCTCGATGACATCGTTAACCCATAGAAATCCTTATTCAAAAATCACATATAACTTTTATCCTTTCCAAGAAGGAATCCATATATTTCTTCAATATAAACTTCTTCATCAAGCACTCCATTGAGGAATGATTACTTTACGTGACTCTAAATAATTTTACATAATTATTTTCTATGATAGAAATAAATATTTTTATTTATTTTAATATTTCAAATGGATAAAAGGCCCCATCATATATGTTCCCTTCTCTCTTTGAATTCCTTTATAGAATAATCATTCCTTGTTTCATGTCACTTAACCATTATCATTCAACTTATTATAGAATATCCGCTTTATAACAATAACATTTTTATTTTTCGGTTATAGTATAACTTCCCATGTATAATTCATCTCAATCTGATCCATCTCTTCATTCATAGATTCACTCCTTTCTTGATACTACAAACCATAATCAACATATTTTAGTTCAACATGTTTATATAAATATGTATGTGAAACTAAGCATGATATTATTATGGTTTGAAACTATTGTTGTTGATATTTTATGATATTTTAAACTCTTTATAGCTTCCTAAATATAGTATATAGAATACTAGAATATTCATACCTAAATATCTCATATTTTTAGATAAATATTCAATACCATTCAAAAACACACACTTGATTATTGTAATGGTTTAGTGTATTTGGAGACTAGATAAACAGTATAATTATTTAGTGAAATATATTCAAAATCTCCCACAAAGATCTTCCCCATAAATCACTATTTATAAACATACCCAACATAAAACCATTCTTTATAAACTAGGGAATGGTAAAAAAACAAAGTCTCTACTTAGATTATCAATATTGTTAAACATAGTAGATATCATTCTATGTTCACATGAAAGAAAATTATTATCATAAGAAAATTAAATCATGAACATAACTTATAAAGTTCATAACAAATCTTTCATAGATCATAAACATGTTTCATTGAACAAATTACCTCCATCCAATAAAAATGATTCATAAGAGTTTGAAATCATCATAATTTGTGAACCATAATCACATGTAACAAAAGTGTGGAAAAAAATACATATAAAATAGATTTCATTTTTCATGATTAACTACCATGAGAATAAAACATATTGGATTATTTATCATCACCTATTTTGAATTTTTTTACTAAGACCAGTAGCATGTTTCTACTTGTATATCAACCCTGTCATCCTAGTTCACATTTTGGATCAAGTTTAATAGCTTATTTACCAATATGGATTAATCTCATCTACATGTTTCTCATTTTTACCCCATGAGATATAAATATTTACCCAATGCATCAGAGGGAGATATAGAACCCTCCTATCATGGTTATAATGAAACATCCATCCTTTCTTATAACAAACCCACAATTATTAGTTATTATGTAACCATCATCACATAATGAAAATCATACACATGTGTGAACCAAAATCTTGTAACATTAAACACATCATAACCCATGAAAATAAATGTGTTTATTAAACATTTCATCACGTATTAACCTAATAAAAATAAATAGGTCCCATAATACATTCACCATTTCATCATACAATAACATGTGGAAAATAATTGGTTTTAGGAAAATTTTATCATCATAAATATAAATCATTTAGAAGAATATTATTAATAGATTCAATTGATTATATCCCTAGTAATGCAGAAGTCCAACAAAAGGATGTCATATTAGATGGAAAATGATTTTTAGATATCAAATAGAATATTTCAAGTGTAAAATATCCTTTACACTTTTAAAAATACTTTTCTAAAAATAAAAAATATAAAAATATTTTCTTTGGGAATATATTTCTATAAATAAAAATGAATATTTAAATATCCATTAAAATTTATTTAGGAAAATATCACTTCCACTTCTATAAAAAAATTTATAAAATAAAACATTATAATAATATTTTTATTTGAAAATTAAATATGAAACATATAAATTAATCTTTAAATCATTTAATGGTCATGATTGTAAAAAAATCCATTTTTTCCATAAATGTTTAAAAATAATGATTCTTTTCATATATTTAGAAAAAATAAAATTGATCATTTTTATGGAAAATTTTATTATTACTTTTAAGAAATTAAAAAATGTGTAAAAATGTCATTAAAAATATATTTAAAATATTAAAAACATTGTTTAAATAATTTTTTGAAAACATGGACATTGAAGAAAATTCATTTTAATTCGAAGAGAGAGATAATATTTTTTCCCATAAAAAATATCTTTGATCTCTTAATTTTATAAAGAGGGGGAAAAATAGAAAATAGTTATTCTAAATAAATTACCGTACTAAAAGTGTGTTAATGATTTTCTTAAGAGAAATATCAAAGGATATCTTTATCATAATCATGATCATAAATAATCCCAATAGAAAAGGAAATTGAAATATAAAATCATTAACAATTTGAAAACATTATAATCAAAATATCCATGATAGAATAACACTTATAAAACATTATATATCATGAAAATAATCAAATTCAATACATAATAGGACATAGGGTCATAATATTCACCTTATTAAATAAATAGGTGCATAAAATAACATATGTTTCAAAGAAAGAAATTTGACATAAAAATGCATTATGACAATAGTAAATTTTGAACCCCATACCAGTGAAAGAAAGATACAAAAATTGATATGTAATTAAAAATAATAATAATTAAAAGCCTTAAAAATGATATTATTTTGCCTTACATAGACTACATCAAAGAAACTCATCATGATTATGGGATGTGTGTCACAAAAAATAAAACTAAGATGGATATTATAATGGCCCGGACCTCTCTGTTCCATTCCATTTCTAAAATATGGTGTTTGTGGTGTTCTAGGAGTACATGGTGAATTATTACCAACACCTTTCCAAATTTCTAGTTCTGTGAATAGTGTTTTCAGTTTTGTGAATATTGTTGTCTGTGAGACAGATGTGAGTAGTTATTTCGGAAAGGTATGTGTCTTTGAAACACCTATTAGTGATTCATCTTCATATATCAATCTTAGTGGGTCATCTTTATCTGTCGGTGTTGGTGAGTCATCTTCGTCTGTTTTTGAATCATCTACATCTGTCAGTGTCGGTGAGTCATCTTCATCTGTCAGTGTCTTTGAGTCATCTTTATCTGGAAGTGTCGGTGAGTCATTTTCAACTATTAGTGAGTTATCTTCATCTTTTTTTATTGGTGAGTCATATTCATCTGTCAGTGTTGGTGATTCACCCTCATTTTTTGGTGAGTCGTCTTCATCTGTCGATGTTGGTGATTCATCTTCATCTATCGATCTGTCATCTTTATCTGTTAGTGTCGGTGAGTCATCTTTATATGCCGGTGATTCTTTTACATATGTCAGTGTCAATGATTCATCTTTATCTACCAGTGAGTCATATTCATCTATAAATTTCAGTGATTCTTCTTCATATGTTGGTGATTCATCTTCAATTGTTGATTATTTATCTTTTTGTAGGTGTTATAGTGTTTCCAGATCAACCAGTGAATAGTGTTTCCAGCTTCCTACAGTTTCTCCCACATGACATTTTCTTTGACGTAAAATAGATTCAATTCCTTTTTTAAGTTATTTAAGTCTGATTCAAATCCAATACCTCCTATCATAAATAATCTAATGGTATAGGTTTCTTTACTCGATCAGACCATGTATTCTTGAAGAGATCTATATTTAATGGAAAATTGAAACCGTGTCTAAATCACTACTCTGTTTTTATTTTCAGAAGGTCTATATAATGTCTCGGATTTTTTCATGTTTTATTTTAATATTATGTGGAAATTATTTCAAGACCACGCTTTGAGACGGCATGCAGTTTCAAGGCCCAGTGATCCCGGAACAAATGTTTGAATTTAATTAAATAATTAAATTACGTGTGTGTGTGGTTTTCCTAAAAAAATGGAATAAATCCTGAATGGATGCTGAGATCAGATATCTGAGGGCACCGTTGCATTTAGAACAGTGATTTTACCTTAGGCGAGGCATAACATCGGCCGGCGCAGGTCAGTGGTGAAATCTAGTTTTTGGATGTAACTGTAATAAAATATTTTATTAAATTTTTACTGTAGAAAAACCTTTTAACTTTTTAAATAGATATTTCGTAAGGGATCAAGGTTACAAATCTCATAACCCTGAATTTCCCCTGGAGTCTTTGTAAAATATCTGGAGATAACCTCCCAATGCGGCGACAACGACGCAGCAACCGAATCTTCACCAACGAACGTCGTAGATCCAGGTAGGATGTTTGATTTTTGTTTCTTTTACCTGCTCTTGATTCCTACGACGAACACGGACTAATCCACAAATAGATTATCCCGTGGATAGATTGTATTTGCAGGATGGGATTTTTTGGGGATTTTGGGGATTTGATTCTTGAAGTTAGTTTGGTTTCGTTCAACCTTCTAACGGTGACGAACCAAGATCGACACAAACATCGATTGAGGTTCGTCCCTCTCGATTTTTTGTGCCTTTCTTCCCCGATTTCTCACGTTCTTCGTGTGTGTTCTACAATTTATTCATGGTAATATGAACGATGGGTCGTTGTGCATTCATTGCATGACACAACGATCTCAAAGTGAAGATCTATCATCGGAACAACCCCAAGGAGGTGTGACAGTGGTGGCGATGGATGGATCAAAGTGGATCGGAAGATATCATTCTTCGAACTATTTCTGCAAGGATAACTGAAATTGGATTTTGGAGCCGATCAAAGGTCTTAAACCCATGGATTCGGCATCATGACGACGGGCAACCCATACTCTTTAGTTTCGTGGAAAACGTACAAGAGAAACATGGTCTGTAGATCCAGTCGAGGCGCGAGGAGGAAGATGATGCTTCTAGAAATTTCCCAACTACACGGCGTTTTGTATTGCTACACAGCGTGTGTTAGTCGACGGGCCACTTGGCATGTACTCTGGAAGTACATGGACACAGGTTGGTTACACAGCCAAGGACACGGCGTATATACCCTTCCCCAGCAAGACCCGACCAGACACACAGGATACCCCCGTGTACTGGTACATGGCAGGAGACACGAACAAACACTGTGTATGGGCATAAAGCCAGGGTACACAGGTGTTCCCCAATTGACAATACATGGTGTGTGCTTCGACTTACATTCCGTTTATATGCTTTCCTACACGACTTTGATTCCAGACACGGGCCGTTTACACAGGCAGTACCCGGAGTCAGGGAATAAGGCGTGTGATCCTTCTGCATGTCATTTAGTTGAGTTTTACACAGCTTGGACGGGTGACATGGGTCGTTCACACGGGCAGTACCTGGAGTCAAGGAACACGGAGTGTAACCATACTACATGCCGTGTAACCTGTTTTACATGGATTGATCCAGTGGTCTTCTGTGACTTGGACTAGTTTCCTTAGGGTCTATCCCCCTGGTCTTTCCCCTAAAGGTTTCCTGGTATCATTTCTTATGTACAATAGTATGATCCCTTCAGCAGGAATTCCTAAATAGAGTTGTTTGAATCGCCTTTGTGAGAATTAGATCCAGATCCTCTATTAATTCCTTGAACCCCATGTAGAGTTCTTGGTATCGATGTGACCTACTTTACCCAGGCACCAATCCTCTGCTTAGCGGATTAGTTTAGACTGAGTTGTTGAAATCACCCCATAGATGTCAGTTGTGATCCTCATCTGAGCATCATGTCCTCAAGTACTTGTGGAGTGTGTTCTCCCAGAATGAGTACTTCGTATCTCTCTCTTCAGACCTAGGAGTGTGTTCTCTTTGTTACGTGATTAGTGGAATATTCAAGCTGGATCTTAGTGGTGGTTCCGTGATGGTCGATCGTGTATGAGTATATTTGGATATTCTTGTTATATATTCTGTAGACATATACTATGTAGAGCTGACTCTATATTTCTTTTGTGGTATTTCCCTTGTTGTATTCTTTTATGGTTTCGGGGTATCCTACTGGTTATTGTTATACTCACCCCTACACGGGCTTTGCCCGCAGGTGTCGTGTCTTGTGCAGACGAGCGAGCCTTTGACAGGATTCTAGGCGGAGAAGGATCGGATGGTGCTCAGTGAGATAAGATAGGACGAGGTGTGTTCCTACGGCTACAGATTTTAGTCCCAGTACCTTTCTTTACAGTTTGTACTTTGTTATAGACTCTCTATTGGTGGTCTTGTACTTTTGGCCCTAGGTTTTACATTACCTGTAATTTACTTTCTTGTCATACTCCGTTGGTTGGGATTTTAGTGTATGCATGCATTTCCCTTTTTATTAGTTTTTACTTTTCAACTTTTTGGGCTTGGAGATGTGTGTGTGTGTGTGTAAAGGTTTATAGTTAATGCCTCCCATGTTATTGGAATGCCTACTCGGTGCTAGTCACCAGCCCCTGGCATATTGGAGGCAGGCTTGGGGAGTTGCAGCACGAGCCCCATTGGGATGGGTCGTGACAGAGTGGTATCAGAGGTGGTCGGTTATACCTTAGGACCGAGAGTATATGAGTTGGTTTGGGGCAACAGTGTTAAGTATTTCGAGTTCAGATTTCAGGCCAGCGACCCCAGTTTTGGTGAAAGTAGCCGACGTATCCATACACCAGGACTCTGATAACTTGCTTTTCAACTCAGAACACGAGAACACTAGTTGCAGGGGAAAGTAATAGTACATGCATCATATAGTAATGGGTTGTGGTTTCCATGTATTTTTGGAGTCAGCTCTCCAGATATACTCACTAACTGAGATACATCTTTTTTATTTACAGGATGCCTCCGCGACGCGCACCCGCTAGGATCCAGCATCTCGATCACAAGGATGACCCCCTCAGTGATGAAGTTTCGATACATGGACTACATCCCTCAGCTTTAACTTCGGGTGGTGTGCCAGTTGTTCCACCACCTGTGGAGTAGTGTTTAGTTCCTGTTTTACCAGTGGAGGAGGAGCGCAGGCTGAACGCACTCCACGAGTTTCAGAGACAGAGACCCCTCAGGTTTCAAGGTGAGCCTGGCCCTCAGACAGCAGGGGACTGGCTTGAGGCAGTGACCAAAGTCTTCTGTTTGGTCAGGACACCAGCAAACCAGATGGTGATCCTGGTAGTGAGCCTTCTGCAAGTCTCGGTAGGACGATAGTGGAATTTGGTTATCCAGACCCACTATGAGGTGACTCTTGTGTGGTCAGAGTTTGAGCGTATCTTCATAGAGGAGTTTTCACCGGTTACCCTGAGAGCAGTACGTATACAGGAGCTTTTTCTTCTCTAGCAGGGAACCATGATGGTGGCTGACTATTCATCAAGGTTTACCAACCTCTCATGGTACTCGATGGATATGGTCAGGGATCAGTACTTCAGAGCTCGGAATTTTGAGTGGTGCTTGCGCAGAGACATCTGAGCTAGCATCATCCCTATGAGAATTCCTACTTATGCCAGGGTGCTCGAGCGGGCTTTGGTGGTTGAGAGCTTCTTGGTAGAATAGAGACAGCCAGCAGTTGTCAGTAGTGAGAAAGCTGGAGCAGATACCTCGGCAGTAGGGAGCCGACGTCAGGGACCCAGGCGTGGGAGATGTTTTCATAGGAGATCCCAGGACAAAGGATCTGCCATACAGGGTTCACAGGGCGCATCCATCCAGCCTTGAGAGAGGTGATGCTACTCTTGTGATGGCAGGGGACATCTTGCTCAAGATTGTCCGACCTGCTATACTACTGACATGGGAGCAGTGGATGGACCACCTAGGCAGAGGCAACCTATGGAGCAGACATATCTGTGGGGTGGAATACATGGTAGAGGAGTTGGGAGAGCAGCTGGAGGTGGTCAGCAGTTTGACATTTTACCACCACTAACCCCAGGAGGTCCACCCCAGGCTCAGGGAGCTGGTGGACAGAGGCAGGGATAGCTACAGGTAGTGGAGTCTTATGACCCAGGTACTCCCGGAATGATTAGAGGTACAATCTATGTCTTTTCTACTTCGGCTACTGTACAGATAGACATAGGTGCTAGTCATTCTTTTCTGGCTGCTTATCTTGTTCGAGACCATGAGTGTCATGACCCCCTCCCCACAAAGTGTATCCATCTTGGGCCGACAATGTGATAAGGGAGATAATGACCCCCGAGTCCCACCTTCAGTAGGCCCCAGGTTGGCGACTAGCACTGAGGGTATAGTAACACACAAATGGAAGGCATTACCCTCTAAGAGAACACATGTGGAAGAGAGAGACAAGATAGATACCAACCAAATCCAACTGAAGTATAAAAGAAACCCAAGTAAATATATGAAATGCCATGCAAAATTGCTACAAAAAAAAGGGTAAAACTACAAGTACCCAAAAGAAAGTGAAAACAGCAGCGACCACAAGCCCGAACAGCTCCTGCAACCACAAGCTAGTAGTAACCAGCCTGACCTCCAACCTTCTCCAAGTGACTTGAAAAATAGTTTATATATACGTAGGGTGAGTATAATAGTATACTCAGTAGGATCCTCTCTGAAGCCTCTCGTGAAAAAGTAAAGATAGCATGCTAAAGCACAGTGAACAACAGTGAAACTGACTCGTCACCTAACAGGTATACTATGTTCCCAACCTCATCATGGCTACTCTCACCAAGTAACTCATACAAGAATATATCATATAATAAAGAATATCAAGGGTACCCCGCTACTACTTCCCCACTGGTTTGCCGCTTTTCCCCAACAACATACGTCATGTGCATCTCTCTCCAATGGCTTACCAGTATAAACTTGGGCTAAGCTCCACAATTTGCACCATGTGGACCACAAAGGCTTGCCTGCAGACATCTGGGCTAAGCACCACACCATCCTCACAACCAAAAGTAACCAGGTATGTTCCGGGAGCCACCATATCCCGCATAACATATATCAAACGTTGGGTATTGTACCTCAAGCCATTACTGCCCATACACTGCATAAGGTTCCTCAAGCCATCACAGCCTATACACGTTACACCTATAGTAGTCCATAGGATAATACATCTAGAATATATGTGTGTAAATAACCACAATCCATTACATCCCTCTACAGACATATATGGGTAAAACTAACTATTATTCCAACGGCACTAGTGTCTACCAAGAGAAGAGAGCAGGGTCAAAGGGGGTAGTCAGCCATTCATCCTCCCACTGGAATGTTGGGGAAAACACCCCCCCCCCAGGGCTCAGAATCCCCGAGGTTTCAGTTTCCCTTGCTGACAGGTTGGATTATCATATGGAAACACAAAAGGTACAAAATATATATAACTCAAAACCACACTATGGGCATAACCTAGTCTTAGCCTCAACTGCAGCTAACGTCTCTCGAACTCCAGGCTGTTATTTCTAAGACTAGGCATCCTATAAGCACACAACCAGTTAAGGAACTTCATTACGTTACTTAATTCCCTTTTTCATCAATTCCACTTTATGTTAATTAATTCCTTTCACATTAATTAACCATGAACAAAAACCACATTTAAACTTTCTTGGCATCACATTCAAAATTTACTGTTCCTATAAAGTTACAGCATCACCATTAATACCAGTATCTCCATCCCTGTGGATTATCACCATTTAATCAAACTTTCATTTTAGAATTACTTTACCATATTTACAGGCATTCTAGAAAATCATCCTACGCTACTAAACACAAGGGGGCTTAACATGGTGAGTAGATATGCTACCCGATATTTTCCGCCTATAGCAAGAGCGTAGGCCCATTCTCCCTCAAGAGAATAAACACAGAAAGCATTTGGCATACCCCGCGCGTCTTCACCCCTTTCGGAAGAAGGGTAAGCAAAACCATCCACCTTGAGCAGTGGGGAAAAGTAAAGCAGATAAATAACCAAGGATCAACAACATCTAACAATCACAACCATCCCATTCCATTATCCTCAGTGTCCTCCCTGACAGCCACATGCATAAACCGATGCATCTCGCCACTCTAGGTGTCATCCATTACCACAACCACAAGGCCTCCCTTTCTCCACATATCACAAGACCCCTCCAGGGTCACATCAAAACACCAGATATCACAGCACCCCTTCCAGGGTCACAGCACAGCACAAGCAGTAGGAAAACAATCGTTACAACAAATGGGCTCTTGGCCCTTTAACAAGGCATCCGGCCTTCAAACAACAAACACCAACAATCACATCAAATGGGATTTTAGCCCTAATTCCCAACAATAGGGTAAATCCAAACACTTTAGGGAATCCAATCAATCAAGTTCATAAATCCATCTTGAATTAACATATTCAATTTGTTGGTTCCAACATAATGAACCAAAACAGTAAGCTAACACAAGGATTAAACATGCTTACTATGCCAACTTAATCAAACTCAAATTGCCAAAAGAACCAGATTCTTTTTCATGCCTCTTTATTTTTAGCCAATTAATTATCAATTAATTCCATCTTTATGTTCTTTATCAAATTCATCAAGAACAGCATGTTAACAAGCAAGGCATAGATATCACACTATCTAGCAAACATGAGATAACAAAATGCATTCAAACCAATTTTTTAATCCGGTTCAAGTATTCAATTAGGTAAATTTCATTTTGATCCAAAGGGATAAATCATGCTAACTCTACGATTGCACATAAACAATTATAGAAGCCATAAATCCCCTACCTCAAGGGTTTTCGAGGAAAATCACAACGGTCAATGAACTCCCAAGAAACCGGGTTGATTCTCCACAAATCCTCCTTATATCTCCTATCCTAACACAACCAAGTCCAAATTTCATCACAAACGACATCCACACACCTAGATCTACCCATAACGGGCATAGATATAAGAAGACGTGAGAAGAGGAGGAGCAGATCTAGGTAGATCTAAGAAACCAAACAAAAGGATCACATACCTTGAGAAACTAGCTTCGATTCTCAAAGAGAAGCCTCTGGATCGCCTCCAAAATTATTGAGAGAGGTTCTTCCACCTCCAAGGAAGGGTAATCCCGTGTTATGGCCGATTAGGGTCTTAAACGAGGTGATTAAAAGAAAAATGAGTTAGATACACAATTTTAGGATCTAACTTTAAGTGCCTGCACGGTTATTCCACACGGTTTAACAAACCGTGCGCTAACCATGCGTTAGCTTCTGCCTCGACAAACCCTACTCGCACAGTTAGTCTGCACGGTTAGGCAAACCGTGCACTAACCGTGCGTTAGCCACTGCCCTCAAGACCATCCTTGAACGGTTTGGCTGCATGGTTTAGGCAAACCGTGTGCCAACTATGCGAAAGATATTACCCTTTAACTTTCCTCAAAAGTCCACCCAAACGCACCCCCAAGTCAAATTGACTTCCTGGAACACCTCTAGTACCACATTTTCACAAAGGAATGGACCGGAGAGGTCCAAGACATTACATCAAATACCTCTCAAAAACATTCTCGTCCTCGAGAATCCAAAACCCACCTAAAGAGAAAATGAAACAGGGTCTGAACAACCACCCACTGAGATACCTCTCAAAAGAGATCAAGCAACCAAAGCAACAAAGGATGTAATCTCATAAACATGAAAGTTCCACAACCACATAAGTTACAATGATGCATGAAAAGAGTTAAACATCAAACTCTGGGTACTGGGCACGTATCTGTGTCTCACGTTCCCAAGTACTCTCTTCCAAGCCGTCGTGTCGCCACAAGACATGAACTAAAGGGATGGATCGCCCGCGCAACACCTTCTCCTTGCGGTCTTGGATCTCCAAAGTTCGTTCCTCAAAGGTCGCATCATCATCAACATAGATCTCTCCCCAATCGATAATGTGAGAGTCTTCATAAAGATAACGACGTAGCTGTGATACATGGAAAATATCTTGTATCTGACCCATCTGAGGGGGAAGCGCTACTCGATACACCACAGCTCCAACACGATCTAACACCTTGAAAGGCCCAACAAATTGGGGAGAAATCTTACTCCCATGACCAAACCTTCCCTACCCACGATGGGGAGTCACCTTCAGAAACACATGATCCCCAACATTAAACTCTAAGGGTCTCCTTCTTTGATCAGCATATGATTTATGACGATCTTGCACTGTCTTCATCCTCTCACGGATCACCTGAACCATCTCTATTTTATTCTACACTAGTTCTGATCTGAGAATTGCTGACTCTCCGACCCCAGTCTAGAACAACGGAGAATGGCATGGCCGGCCATACAAGGCTTCAAACGGCCCCATACCGATGGTGGAGTGAAAAATATTGTTGTAAACGAACTCCACTAAGTTTAAGTTCCTCATCCATGAACCTCCAAAATCAACAACACAAGAGCATAACATGTCTTCAAGAGTCTGGATGGTTCGCTCTGTCTGGCCATCCGTTTGAGAGTGAAAAGTAGTGCTAAGGCATAGTTGAGAACCAAAAGCATGTTGGAGAACCCTCCAAACCCTGGAGGTAAAATGAGGATCTCGATCAGAAATTATTGTCCTTGGGACTCCATGAAGTCTCACCACCTCTTCCAGGTACTTCCTCGACAAAACTTCCACTGAGCTCAACTCCTTGATTGCTATGAAGTGGGCTGATTTTGTTAAACGATCCACTACCACCCATATAGCGTCATGTCCTCCAGGAGCTCGAGGTAAACATGTAACAAATTCCATTTAGATGTCCTCCAACTTCCACTAAGGAATCTCTAATGGCTAGAGAAGACCACCAGGAACACAGTGTTCGGCCTTCACCTTCTTGCTGACTAAACATCGAGACACGAACTCCGAAACCGCACGCTTCAGCCCAGGCCACCAAAACTGACTCCTCAAGGATCGGTACATCTTTGTCACACTAGGATGCACCGCTAAAGGAGAACCATGAAACTCTCTGAGGAACGTCACGCGCATCACCAAGGGAACAAAAAGCATTCCATGATACAACACTCTGTGTTGTTCATCTTCAGACCAACCATCAGGGGCCTCACCACAAACAACTCAGTCTCTCCAAACCTCCACCTCTAGATCCCCCAACTGGGAATCTTCCACCTCTGCATCAGGGATGATTGTACCGTCATCTGGAAAAGAAAACATCTACCCCCAACTTCTCCCATGTCAGGATGCAAAGCTGACAGTTCCTCCATTACTCTCCAGAAATCACTGGATTCACGCACAGCATCACTACGTGACTTTCGGCTCAGTGCATCAGCTACAACATTCCCTTTTACAGGGGTATATGATATATCAAAGTCATATTCCTGCAAGAACTCCATCCACCAATACTGTCGCAAGATCAAGTCACACTGGGAGAAAACATACCTCAAAATCTTATAGTCGGTGAAGACCACAAAGCGTTCACCAATGAGGTAATGTCTCCACAACTTCAGAGAAAACACCATGGCTGCCAACTCAAGATCATGGGTGGCATAGTTACGTTCATGGGGACGCAACTGCTGAGACCCATAAGAAACAATTGACCTTTGCTGCATCAGGACACGTCCTAACCCCATATGTGAATCATCACAGAAAACATCAAACTAAACTCCCTCAGCCGGAATACAAAGGACTAGAGCACTTACTAACTTCCCTTTCAGATACTTGAAAGATTCCTGACACTGATCAGTCCATATGAAATCCTGATCTTTCCTAGTCAAAGTTGTCATAGGAGTTGCAACTCGGGAAAAATTGGTTATGAACCTCCTGTAGTAGCCTGCGAGACCAAGGAAACTTCGCACCTCTGACACTGTCTTGGGGGCTTCCCAAGACACAACAGCTTCTATCTTCGATGGATCCACAGCTACTCCTTGTTGGGACACAACAAGCCCCATGAAACGGACTTCTCGAGCCCAAAAATCACACTTTGACAACTTTATGAATAGCTGATGTCAACGAAGAACTCCCAAAACGGCTCGTAGATGCTCTGAATGATCCTCTTCAGATGTGGAGTACACAAGGATGTCATCAATGAAAACGACAATGAACTTGTCCTAGAACTCACGGAACACAGCATTCATCAATCCCATGAACACAGCTGGAGCATTCTTCACACCAAACAGCATTATAATGAACTCATAATGCCCATGATGACAACGGAAAGTAGTCTTCAGGATATCCTCATCCTTCACATGCATCTGATGATATCCTGACCGCAAGTCTATCTTTGAGAACCAACTTGTACCTTTTAGTTGATCGAATAATTCATTGATCCCCAGAAGAGGATAGTGGTTCTTTATTGTCACTTTGTTTAAGAGACGATAATCGACACACAACCACAAACTGCCATCATCCTTCTTCATGAATAGAACTGATGCACCCCATGGTGACACACTAGGTCGAACAAAAATGAACTGCAACAGACCATCAAGCTGTATACATAGATCTCATAACTCATAAGGGGCCATCCTATGTGAATACATAGATATAATAGACGCTCCTGGATGTAGCTCGATCCCAAACTCAATCTTTGGACGAGGGGGTAAGGCTACAACCTCTTCTGGAAAAACATTAGGGTACTCCTCTACGACCCTATAAAACACCAACTGCCGATCCTCTGAAGAACTCAGCATCATCTCAGCCGCCATAGTTGATAAGGATGGAATGCGCCTATGACCCATTCGAGGATCTCTCTCACCAACAAACACCACCTGCTCTCCATCTGCACCGATGAAGATGACCTTCTTCCTGAAGAAATCCATGATAGCATGCACTGAATACAACCAATCCATGTCGAAGATGACATCGTATGGTAGTATCTGTAAACATAGGAAATCTCCCCAAGAGTGGTGTTGCACGAACACTAGCTCACAGTCTCTACATAATTCAAACAAGCTAGATCGACCTCCAACTGGCGTAGTCAACACCAAGGGCACTGGATGCCTCTCTACCTCAAGTCCCAAAGCATGGACAAGGGTAGCTGATATGAAGGAGTATGTCACTCCTAAATCAAACAATACATACACCAAGGTATAAAACAAGCAAAGGTTACCTCGAACGACATCTGGCTCATCTGGAGCTGGAAACGCTAGAGCATGAAGCTGACCACGACCTCCCCCACGGCCTCTCTGACCCTGATGACGACCACCACCACGGTCGCGCTCTGCTCTCTGAGGATGGGGAGCGTCATGGGGATTTCCTCTCCCCGCCCCATCTCCCCTCTGCTGATAGAAAGCTAGTGCAACTGGCTGCTGTTGCCTCAGCTGGAACTGCCTCAACGGAGGAACCTGGAGCGGAGCACCCAGTGCATGATAACTGCTCTGAAAGGTCGGGCACTCTTGCTACTAATGACCACGACCACCATAAGAAAAACAAGCGCCTAATCTCTTGGCATAGGCCTGAGAGTTGCTCCCTCCAGAGAAACGAGATGTGAAGGGCTAGGACCTACCCCCGGCTGAATGGAAACTCTTCTGCCCAGAAAATCGAGAACCCTGGACCATAACTCTACTCCGTGAGGAATCATGTTTATTCCCCTCTCGTGACGATCTGGTCCTGGCCAAAGTCCTCTCAACAACCTCTTCTCTCACCAGAACCTCCAGATATGACTTCAACATAAATGGGGCGACTTGGCGCTTGATCTCTAGACACAAAGCCTCCTCGAAATGCCTCGCCCTAGCCTCCTCATCTAGTAACAGGTCTGAAGCATGTCGTAGAAGGTTACTGAAATAGATTCCAAACTCTCAAACACTGGAGCTCCCCTACCTAAGGGTAAGAATCTCCTGGCGACTAGACTCCTTCACAGTCGAAGAAAGGAACTCGGCTCTAAAATTTCCTCGAAACTCCCCCCATGAGATTGTTGACTCCTCACAATCCCTAAGGAACAACAACCACCACTGCCTTACTACTCCACGCAGCATCGTCACAACCAAGGACACCTAGTGCTCCTTCTGAACACGGATCAAACTAAAGCCTATCTCGACCTCCTCCAACCATTCTTCTATGAATGCATCTAAAACGGAGCCCTCATACTTCTGTAGACTCTGGTGCGGAAACTCTCAGAGTTTCTTCCTCCAAGCATCGTCGTCGTCATCCTCTACCCTGCGGTGACCTGCTGGAACAGCCTGCTGAACGTCTTCTACGCAAACCTGACAAGGACGTCGACCTGGATCCATACCTGCAAAATAAAAAACAATTAAATATCATAATCCTGGAATATGGAAGACTAAACATTAATTAATTAATTGTTTTCTTTAATTTGTTTTAGGTTAACCTATCCCAAGGTCTACCTATTCAAACACAGGCACAAAGAAGAATGATTCTTGATCCTTTCCTAGTTCTCTACCCTGCAACTAGTATCACCCTGTTTAGTAGCCATTGTAAACTTAAAGGTCCGTGAAATAGATCATAGGGGGCCCTAAACTCCAATGTCTCTACTGGTATCCAGTGTTTACCCCACTTGCTAAACATGAATGACATCGTTGCCCTACCAACCCATGCAACTTCACCTGTGCCTAACTCCAAACTCTATCCTATCCATCAACCTTCCTCTGATACCACTCTATCACGACCCCCTCCCCACAAAGTGTACCCCTCCTAGGCCGGCAATGTGAGAAGATAGATAATGACCCCCGAGTCCCGCCTCCAGTAGGCCCCAGGTTGGTGACTAGCACCGAGGGTATAGTAACACACAAATGGGAGGCATTTCCCTCTAAGAGAACACATGTGGAAGAGAGAGATAAAATAGACACCAACCAACTCCAACTGAAGTATAAAAGAAACCCAAGTACATATATGAAATGCCAGGAAAAAGTGATACAACAAAAAAAAGGGAAAACTACAAGTACCCAAAAGAAAGTGAAAACAGCAGCGACCACAAGCCCGAACAGCTCCTGCAACCACAAGCTAGTAGTAACCAGCCTGACCTCCAACCTGCTTCAAGTGACCTGAAAAATAGTATATATATATGTAGGGTGAGTATAACAGTATACTCAGTAGGATATTCCCCAAAGCCTCTCGTGCAAAAGTAAAGAGAGCATGATAAAGCACAATGAACAACAATGAAACTGACTCGTCACCTAACAGGTATACTATGTTCCCAACCTCACCATGGATACTCTCACCAAGTAACGCATACAAGAATATATCATATAATAAAGAATATCAAGGGTACCATGCTACTAATTCCCCACTAGTTTGCTGATTTTCCCTAATGACATATGTCATGTGCATCTCTCTCCAAAGTCGTACCCGTATAAACTTGGGCTAAGCTCCACAATCTGCACCACGTGCACCACAAAGGCTTTCCCGCAGACACATGGGCTAAGCACCACACCATCCTCACAACCAAAAGTAACCAGGTAGGTTACGGGAGCCACCACATCCCGCATAACGTGTATCATACGTCAGGTATTGTACCTCATACCATTACAGGCCATACACCATGTAAGGTTCCTCAGGCCATCACAGCCTATACACGTTACACCTATAGTAGTCCATAAGATACTACATCCAGAATATATGTGTGGAAATAACTGCAAGCCATTACAGCCCTCTACACACATATATGGGGAAAACTAACCACTGTGCCAATGGCACTAGTGTCTACCAAGAGAAGAGAGCGGGGTCAAAGGGGGTAGTCATCCATTCATCCTCCCATCATAATGTTGGGTAAAACACCCCCCAGGGCTCAGAATCCCCGGGGTGTCAGTTTCCCTTACTGACAGGGTAGAGTAGCGTATATAAACACAAAAAGTACAGAATATATATAACTCACAACCACACTATGGGCATAACCTAGTCTTAGCCTCAACTGTAGCTAACGTCTCTCGGACTCTGGGCTGCTATTTCTAAGACTAGGTATCCTATGAGCACACAACCAGTTAGGGAACTTCATTAGGTTACTTCATTCACTTTTTCATCAATTCCACTTTACGTTAATTAATTCCTTTCACATTAATTAACTATGAACAAAACCCACATTTAAACTTTCTTGGCATCACATTCAAAATTTACTATTCCTTTAAAGTTACAACATCACCATTAATACCAGCATCTCCATCCCCGTGGATTATCACCATCTAATCAAGATTTCATTTTATAATTACTTTCCGATATTCCCAGGAATTCTAGAAAAGAATCATATGCTACTAAACACAAGGGGGCTCAACACGGTGAGTAGATATACTACCCGTCGAGTCTTTGCTTCCTATAGCAAGAGCGTAGGCCCATTCTCCCTCGAGAGGCTAAACACGGAAAGCGCGTGGCATACCTCGTGCATCTTCACCCCTTTCGGAAGAAGGGTAAGCAAAACCAACTTCCTTGAGCAGTGGGGAAAAGTAAATCAGATAAACAAACAAGGATCAACAACATCCAACAATCACAACCATCCCATTCCATCATCCCCAGTGTCCTCCTTGACACCCACATGCATAAACCGATGCATCTCACCACTCTAGGAATCATCCGTTGCCACAACCACAAGGCCTCCCTGCCTCCACTTATCACAAGACCCCTCCAAGGTCACATCATAATAGTAGATATCACATCACCCCTTCCAGGGTCACAGCACAGCACAAGCAGTAGGAAAAAAATCATTACAACAAATGGGATCTTGGCCCTTTAACAAGGCATCCGGCCTTCAAACAACAAACACCAACAATCAAATCAAATGGTCTTTTATCCCTAATTCCCAACAAGAGGGTAACTTAAAACCCTTCAGGAATCCAATCAATCAAGTTCATAAATCCATCTTGAATTAACATATTCAATTCGTTGGTTCCAACATAATGAACCAAAACAGTAAGCTATCACAAGGATTAAACATGCTTACTTTGCCAACTTAATCAATCTCAAATTACCACAAGAACCATATTATTTTTCATGCCTCTTTATTTTTATCCAATTAATTATCAATTAATTCCGTCTTTATGTTCTTTATAAAATTCATCAAGAACAACATGCTAACAAGAAAGGCATAGATATCACACTATCTAGCAAACATGAGACAACAACATGCGTTCAAACCAATTCTTTTAATCCGGTTCAAGTATTCAATTAGGTAAATTTCATTGTGATCCAAAGGGCTAAATCATGCTAACTCTACGATTGCACATGAACAATTAAAGAAGCCACAAATCCCCTACCTCAATGGTTTTCGAGGAAAACCACAACGGTCGATGAGCACCCAAGAAACCGGGTCGATTCTCCACGAATCCTCCTTAGATCTCCTCTCCTAACACAACCAAGGCCAAAGCTCATCAAAAATGACATCCACACACCTAGATCTACCCATAATGGGCATAGATCTAAGAAGGCGAGAGAAGGGGAGGAGCAAATCTAGGTAGATCTAAGAAACCAAACAAAAGGATCACATACTTTGAGAAATTGGCTTTGATTCGCAAAGAGAAGCCTCCGGATCACCTCCAAAACGCTTGGGAGAGGTTCTTCCACCTACAAGGAAGGGTAATCTCAAGTTATGGCCGATTAGGGGATTAAACGAGGTGATTAAAGGCAAAACGAGTTAGATCCACAATTTTAGGATCTAACTTTCTGTGCCCGCATGGTTAGTCTGCATGGTTTAACAAACCGTGCGCTAACCGTGCATTAGCTTCTGCCTCAACAACCCCTCCTTTCACGGTTAGTCTGCATGGTTAGGCAAACTGTGCGCTAACCGTGCGTTAGCCACTCCCCTCACGACCAGCCTTGCACGTTTTGGCCGCACAGTTTAGGAAAACCGTGCGCCAAATGTGCGAAATATATTACCCTTTAACTTTCCTCAAAAGTCCACCCAAACGCACCCCCAAGTCACCTTGACTTCCTGGAACACCTCTAGTACTGTATTTTTACAAAGGAATGGACCGGAGAGCTCCAGGAAATTACAATGAGATTCCAGTTGAGTCGTTGACTCGACCCTTACGCTTAGAAACACCAACTAGAGAAGATTCAGAGATCACAAACCTTTGCAGACAGAGTGACCTAACCCTTGGAGGTGAGAGTTTTGGTTGGAACCACTTGGTTGTAGCGTCGAGGCCTTACAATGTCATTCTTGGTATGGATTGGCTATCCACAGTTCATGCCCAGATTGATTGTTTTAGGTGAAGGGTGCGGTGTGTCCGCAGTCATGGAATGAGGTTCTCCTTCGTCGGTGAAAAGGAGACCCAGGCAGCACAGGATGGACTCATGTGTAGGAAGGAATAGCTGATTTCACATCAGATGGCTAGCCTAGCCCTTGGCACAGCAGATGATATGAGTTTCTAGTTTTTAGTAGTAGTGGATGAATATGAGGATGCCTTTCTGGAGGATTTCCCCAGACTACCTCCCCATCGGGATATAGATTTCGGAATTGAGTTACAACTCGGGACGACACTGATATCAACATCAGCGTATCAGATGGCTACTATAGAGCTTTGTGAGCTAAGAGTGCAGCTAGAAGACTGGCAGAGGAAAGGCTTCATGAGACCCAGTGTTTCACCCTAGGCAGCCCCAATTTTGTTTGCCAAGAAGGAAGAAGGGATCTTGAGGCTATGTGTGGATTACCGGCTCTTGAATCAGGTGACCGTGAAGAACCGGTATCCACTACCGAGGATTGATGACCTCTTCGACCATTTAAGAGGGGAATGATGGTTCTTGAAGGTTGATTTATGATCAGGCTATCACCATTTACGAGTACGGGATGAGGATATACCAAAGACGGCTTTCAGATGTCGTTACGGTCACTATGAGTACTTGGTGATGCCCTTCGGTGTGACGAACGCCCCGACAGTGTTTGTGGGACTTATGAACTGGATCTTTCATCCATATCTAGACCGTTTTGTAGTGGTCTTCATTGATGATATCCTGGTGTACTCTATGTCTGAGTAGGATCACGCGAGGCACCTAAGGATGGTTTTGGAAACACTCCGAGAGCACAAGTTGTACGGGAAACACTCGATGTGTCAATTCTGGATATAGGAGGTCCACTTTCAGGGACACGTTATCTCAGCAGATGGTGTAGCAGTGGACCCAGCCAAGGTAGAGGCAGTGTTAGCATGGGATCCACCCCGGAGCGTGATGAAGGTACGGAGTTTCCTTGGGTTGGAAGGATACTATCGGAGATTCATTCCTGATTTCTCTAGGATTTCAGCACCCATGATAGCTTTGACCTGAAAGGGGCAGCCTTTCATGGGGACCGAGAGATGCCAGCAAGCTTTTTTGCAGTTGAGACAGAGTCTGACGAGCGCCCCGATCTTGAGATTACTGGAGGAGGGAGTTGAGTACGTAGTGTTCTGCGACGCATCAGGAAATGGTCTTGGTTGTGTCCTGATGTAGAGGCAAGCAGTGATTGCATATGGCTCACGTTAGTTGAGGCCACACGAGCAGAACTACGCGACCCATGATCTTGAGTTGGCAGCATGAGTCTTCGTGTTGAATATGTCGCAGCACTACCTGATGGGTGAGTGGTTTATCGTCTACTCTGATCACAATAGTATCAGATATATATTTTCTCAGAAGGATCTAAATTTGATTCATAGACGATGCGTTGAGTTCCTCCAGGATTACGAATTTTAGATCGTTTATACTCCTAGGAAGGGGAACGTTGTGGCAGATGCTCTTAGCAGGAGATCCAATTCACAGTTGCTGGATGAGGTGACGAGGCCGTTGGACTCTTTATAATTTTCCTTCATGGATAGAGATGAGGGAGCTTACCTTTAGTCGATGGTTGTTACTCCTACACTCTTACAACTAGTCAGGGAAGCGCAGCTCGAGGATTCTAGCTACGAGACTTTATGTGCTCAGATATCCGCTGGCGATGCTGCTGATGGATATTCAAAAGGTGGGGAGCACGTTGTTCTTTTAAGAGGGAGAACAATAGTACCAGTGACGTTGCAGGAGGAGGTTCTAATGTAGTTATATACATCTCCTTTGGCGATGCATCCAGGAATGGAAAAGATGTACCAGGACCTCCGACGTCAATTCTGGTGGCTAGGAATGGAGAAGAGTGTGGCAGAGTTTCTTTCTCAGTGCCTTACTTGTAAGCAAGTAAAGGCTGAGCACCAGGTTCAATCATGTTTGACTCAGCCCCTTGAGGTTCTAGAGTAGAAGTGGAATGGGATATCCATGGACTTCATGATGGGTTAACCACGTACATCCAGGGGACACGATGCCATTTGGGTGATCATTGAACGACTCACCAAGTCGGCCCACTTCATAGCCATATAGAAGCAGAGCTCAGTAGAGAGCTTGGGAAACCTCTATGTGCAGGAGAGATTTTGGATTCATGGAGTGCCATCCATGATTGTCACAGATCGTGATGCTCGTTTCGTATCCCATTTGTGGAAGGGATTGTGGGAAGCTTTTGGGACTCAGTTGCGCTTGAGCAGAGCATTCCATGCTCAGACTGATGGTCAGACGGAGCGAACCATCCAAGTTCTGGAGGATTTCCTACGAGCTTGCATACATGACTTCGATCGTAACTGGGAGGATCACGTACCACTGGTGTAATTTTCTTATAACAATATTTATACTATTGGTATGGCACCATTTGAGGCTTTGTAAAAATGGCCTTGCAGGTCACCACTTTGCTGGACTGACCCAGGAGAGTCAGCCCTCATGGGCCCAGAGATGGTGAGAGCTACTACAGAAAAGGTGCAGGTCATCTAGGAGTAGATGAAGACTACATAGAGTCGGCAGAAATCTTATTCCGACTAGATACGGAGGCCCTTAGAGTTTGACGAGGGAGACCATGTGTTCCTTCAGGTCTCACCTAGAAGGGGATTGCAGAGATTTGGCTGAGGTGGCAAGCTATCTTTGAGGTTCATCGGCCCTTTTCATATTCTTAGTAGAGTTGTTGAGGTGGAGTACCACTTGGCTCTACCTCCTTAGATGGACCGGGTATACAATGTCTTCCATGTTTCGTAGATGCAGAGTTACGTACATGACCCATCGCACGTTATCGACTGGGGTGAGCTAGACATCGATGATGGAGAGACCATTGCTAAGTACCCAGTGGAGATCAAGGATCGGTAGAAGAATATCATTGGTGGGTGATCTATTCCCTTGGTGCATGTCTGGTGCTAGCATGGGAATCTCTAGGAGAGCACGTGGGAGCGGGAGGCTCAAATTCATGTTCAGTACCCACATCTTTTTGAGTAGCCCTTGTTTTGGATTTTCGGGGATGTAAAAGCCCTAAGGTGGTTGTGGTGTAATGTATTGGATTTTTCCATGTGTTATTTTAATATTATGTGGGAATTATTTCGAGACCAGGCTTTGAGACGTCATGCATTTTCGAGGCCCGGTGAGCCTGGAACAAATGTTTAAATTTAATTAAATAATTAAATTACGCGTGCGTGTGGTTTTCCTGAAAAAGTGGAATAAGTCCTGAACGGGTTCTCAGATCAGAAATATGAGGGTACTGTTGTGTTTAGAATGGCGATTTTACCTTAGGCGAGGCCTAACATCGGCCGGCGCAGGTCGGTGGTGAAATATAGTTTTTGGACGTAACTGTAATAAAATATTAGCTAAAAATATTTTATTAAATTTTTGTTGTAGCAAAACCTTTTAACTTTTTAAATAGAGATTTCATAGGGGATCAGGTTTACAAATCTCATAACCCTGAATTTCCCCTGGAGGCTCTAGAAAAGATCTAGAGAGAAACTCCCAACCCGACGACGACAACGCGGCGACCGAATCTTCGCCAACGAATGTCACGGATCCAGGTAGGATGTTTGATTTTGGTTTCTTTTCCCCGTTCTTGATTCCTACGATGAACACAGACTAATCCACGAACAGATTAGCCTGCGGATTGATGGTATTTGTGGGATGGGATTTTGTGGGGATTTTGGGGATTTGATTCTTGAAGTTAGTTTGGTTTCATTCAACCTTCTAACGGTGACTAACCAAGATCGACACGAACATCGATCGAGGTTCATCCCTCTCGATTTGTTGTGCCTTTCTTCCCCAATTTCTCACATTCTTCATTTTGAGTTCTACACATTCTTCATGGGAATATGAACGATGGATTGTTGCACATATGTTGCATGACACAATGATCCCAAAGTGAAGATATAGCATCGGAACAACCCCACATAGGTGCGACGGTGGTGGAGACGGACGGATCGAAGCGGATCGGAAGATATCATTCTTCGAATGATTTCTGCACGGATGACCGGAATTGGATTTTAGAGCTGATCAGAGGTCTAAAACCCACGTATTTGGAATCATGACGATTGGGTGACCCATAATCTTGAGTTTCGCAGCAAACGGACAAGAGAAACGCGATATGAAGATCTGGCCGAGGCGCGAGGAGGAAGACGATGCTTCTCGAAATTTCCTGACTACACGACGTTTAGTACGGATACATGGCGTGTGTTCATCAGTGGGCCACCTAGCATGTACTCCAGAAGTACACAGACATGGGTTGGGTACACGTCCAAGGACACAGCATGTATACCCTTCCCCAGCCAAACCCGTCCAAATACGCGGGATACCCCTGTGTACTGGTACACGGGTAAGCGACACAGACGGACATCGTGTACGGGCATACAGCCAGGGTACACGGGTGTTTCCCAGTTGACAGGACATGGCGTGTTCTTCGACTTACAATCCGTGTATATGCTTTCCTAAATGACTTCGATTCCATACATGGGCCATTTACACGGGCAGTACCCGGAGTCAGGTAACACGGCGTGTGATCCTTCTACACGTCGTGTAGTTGATTTTTACACAGCTTGGATGGGTGACACGGGCCGGTCACACGGGCAGTACCCGGAGTAAAGGAACACGGAATGTAACCATACTACACACCGTGTAACCTATTTTAGATGGCTTGAGCTAGTGGTATTCTGTGACTTGGACTAGTTTCCTTAGGTTTCTTACCCTTGGTCTTTCCCCTGAAGGTTTCCTGGTATCATTTCCTATGTACAGGAGTATGATCCCTTCAGCAGGACTTCTTGAATAGAGTTGTTGGAATCCCCTCTGTGAGGCTTAGAGTCGGATCATCTATTCATTCCTGGAACCCTAAGTAGAGTTCTTGGTATCGACATGACCTACTTTACTCGGGTGCCGATTCTTTGCATAGCAGATTAGTTCAGACTGAGTTGTTGGAATCACCACATAGATGTTGGTTGTGATCCTCATCTGAGCATCATGTACTCAAGTACTTGTGGAGTGTGTTCTCCCAGAATGAGTACTTTGTATCTCTCTCTTTAGGCCTAGGAGTGTTTTCTCCTTGTTACGTGCTTAGTGGAATATTTGAGCTGGATCTTAGTGGTGGTTTCGCGATGGTCGATCGTGTATGAGTATATCTAGATATTCTTGTTATATGTTCTATAGACATATACTATGTAGAGATGACTGTATATTTCCTTTGTGGTATTTTCCTTGTTGTATTCCTTTGTGGTTTCGGGGTGTCCTACTGGGTATTGTTAAACTCACCCTTGCACGGGATTTGCCCGCACATGTCGTGTCTTATGCAGAAGAGCGATCCTTTGACAGGATTCTAGGCGGACCAGGACCGGATGGTGCTCATTGAGACCAGACAGGCCGAGGTGTGTTCCTACGGCTACGGATTGTAGTCCCAGTACCTTTCTTTATAGGTTGAACTTTGTTACAGAATCTCTCTTTGTGGTCTTGTACTTTTGGCCCAGGGTTTTACATTCCTGTACTTTACTTTCCTGTCGTACTTTGTTGGTTGGGATTTTAGTGTATGCATGCATTTCAATTTTCAGTAGTTTTTACTTTTCATTTTTGTGGGCTTGGAGATGTATGTGTGTGTGTACAAGTTTATAGGTAATTCCTCCCATTTTAGTGAAATTCCTACTTGGCACTAGTCACCAGCCCCTGGCCTATTGGAGGCGGGCTTGGGGAGTTGCGGCACGAGCCCCACTGGGACGGGTCGTGATAGTCGAGATACATTCCACCTTGTTCTTCCATCTTTATTTTTTATAGTATGAGGATCCTAGAATCATTAATTCTCAAGGTGACATGTGATTGTGATGTGGACCTAGGATTGGGTTTTCCCTGGAGTTCGTCCTACTACATGTGCACCCCCCCCCCCCTATCTTGGTACAACCAAGAAGTGTTGATCTATCTTCTATATGAGGTATGTTATAACTCTTTTCTTTTGGGTTCCTTGATATGTTTCCTCCTATTATCATTTACATCTTATGTCATGTGATATTAATATTTCTAATGGACATTCCTTGGTTTTTAGTTAATTCGTTAATGTCACAGCATCCTCAGATGGATGCATATGTTGCGGGAGAAGTGATCGTGATCCATTGTGTCGGCCCGATCTCATGCAATGAATGTTGGGAGGATTTTGAGGTAGGGGATTCATGGAATATATATTATTTTTATGTTTATTCATGTATTTTGTATGATTTATCAACTATACCATAATGAAATTAAAATGATAAATATTGAACTGGAGTAGAGAATTGGAATCGATCATATGCTATTGCTTTATACTATGGTAATGATTTACTTCTTGATATACTAGATAGTGTGATGCATAAGATTTTTTTATCATGAAATTCTTGATGGGAATTTGAAAATATAGTATAGAAAATATTAATTTTAAATTCATTTGTCCAAAGATAAGGAGGCATGTTAATGAATTTGTTTTTTGTGTTTGTGCCATGTGATAAATCAAACGGTTGCAGTTATTCATGTTTAATTGAACCAGTTAACTAAATATGGAATAAAGGACTGGTTGTGTGTTAAATATAATTCCTTTAAGATTTCTGAGTTACCTTATTTATTGTAAATTCCAAGTACCTTATTCTTAGAGATGTGAGTGTGAAAGAGCGCTGTCGTGGGCGCCCTCAAATGATTAGTATGATTTTGGGGTACTTAGGTGCAGCAGAGTGGCTGACCAAGGTCGTCTCTCAAAGGAGGAAGTGAATTAAAACAATTTTTAGAGGTATTATAGAAGTAAAATAAAAGAGAATAAAAACACTACTTGAAATTATGGGGGTGGTTTTTTATAGTTTATGAATCTAGAAGAAGTTTTCTGGAAGAAGATTGTATTTTTTTTTTGTTTTTAGTTTTGAAATGAAGTTTGATTAAAATGACACAACAAAAAGATGTTTGTTTAGACAATATTTGAAAGACGTAATAGATATAACTCTACCTCTTCAATCATTTATTAATCATTATCATTTAAATTAATATTCACTTAATTATGATCCCTTAATTTGTTAAATCCTGAACCCTGCGAGAATTAACTTTACCACGAAGATTGAAGTGAATTTAACCTTAGGCTAACTTCGGAACATACAATCGCAACACCCTGCTTTGAATGATGTTCTAAAATTAGATTATGGTCAGTGGTAAATTAAGGCACATAACCACTCTAGAAATGAGGATTAATTGAGTTTAGGGATTATATTTGAACTCTACAAATTGATCCCGTGTGGTTTTGAATTACCGGTTAAGGTTGCGCTCTCACAATTCACACAATTCCTGACCTCGCGTGTTTTGTGTTAACTATTAAATTGCTTTCTTAGTTTCATTTAAATTGAAAACTAAATTAATATATCATAATATGTGAATTACAGTAGCTCATTGATTCAAAATAAATGAATGAAGAAGGATAGAGGTCGATCGATTACTAAAAAGAACTACTCTTCCACGGGTGGTGTAGTCATCGTGGAGACGTTTTGCATAAGCAACGGATTGAGAGGGTAGAACCCAATCTTGTCTCCACTCTTGATTCCAACCCAATTAAGAAGATTAAGATAAGAAGAATAGGGATGAACACAGAAGATTATTTGAAGAAAAATTCAAGAAACAAACATGAAAGAAAAGAATACAAAGAAGAGGTGAGAGAGGAGAGCCTTTTTGGAAGAGAGGTTTTCACAAAGGATTACTTCTTCCAAGAGTTGTGAGGGACTCCCAAGAGACACCCTTTCGGTCACACCTTCCCAAAGCCTCGACCAGCCCTCTAAAAGAGTTAAAACCCCCTTTAAATAGAGTTTGTGAGGGCTAGGGATACATAACTTTTTAAGTGTGAAATGAAAAACTCGGCCAAATATTTTATTCCAACTTGAACCGCCCATTTGACCTCCAAAACTCGTGAATTGACCGTCCTTCCAGAAGGATGATTTGTTCCAAATCATGTTCCCGAGATTTACTAAATATTGGGGCTCAATACAAGCCCGTATGTAGAAGATATGGCCCAAATACAGAACCCATGTCCATTCTGCCGAGTCCAGCCCACCATTGGATTAATGGCTCATTTACTCCATCCAAATGCACTCTTTAGCTCTAGTGTCCTGAATGAAAGTTGTATAAAATAAAGTTTGTAACACGTTTACAAAATTGAAAATTCAAATAATAAATATAAAAATATTTATCTTCGAAATACTACAGTGCACTATTAAGGGTAAAACTAGAATTTTCACCAAATTTTCAAATGAATGATCAAATCCCAAATATTTTATAAATAAACATATTTAACACAATGTGAGGAAATTATTTCCTTTATTATCAATAAAATATTCAATAAAATAGTGTTTTATCAACTCCCCCACACTTACCCTTTTGCACACCTGGGCAAAACCTCATATCAAGTAAACATCAATATCAAATCAAAACCAATTTTAAAACACATATCCTTAAGATCAATCAATTTCACACCAAGAATCAAAAGATATCATGCCTCATAAAAAACCTTATTTCAAGTTCTCCATTTATATCATTCAATATATATCCACTTCATTTATCCACCCATGCACAAAACACTTACCTCGCTTAAATTTTCTCTCATCACTCAAATATCAATTTTTTTGCTATGTCTTTCTCATCCAAACTCATACAAGGGTCACCATAGGATTGATAGATTCCTACATCGCTACCCGATGTGAGTCAAGGACATGTGTTTATCATGAGGACTTTTCAGGGTTGTTCTGTGGCTTTCGGTTGGTAGGATTAAGATGTGAAAAACTCTGAGGCTGAATGAGGAGGGCTTGACTCTTTTGAAGCAAAATTGCATTAATATAATTTTCACTTAAATATGGTCTTTTCTTCAATCCCCATAGTATCAATTCAGCTCCATCATCATGAAAAGTCATGAAAGGTTTACACCATTCATCATTTCAGCATAAAAAATGTCAATCTTCTCAAACATGATTTTCTTGAAAGCTCCAGATGGGCACAGCTTTCCACCTCAATTAGAAGCTCCAGAAAAGGCACAGCTTCACTTGTCATGAAAGCTCCAAAAAAGGCACAGCTTTCAATATAATGACTTTCTTTATAATCAAACACATCTCTTCAGAATTTAATTTTCCACCCAAATTATCACATAATGTGGTGGCACAACACAAGACAGCTTCCCCCACACTTAAGCTCAACTAGATTATGCAATTTCACTTCAAGAGTTGGTTGGATAGGGAAAATTGGCTTGTAATTTGGCTTAACCTAACAGGTTGTGCATGGCTTATAAGGTCTACAAGGATTAAATATTCAAGGTAGGCCATTATAAAAAAGGATTCTTTGAAATAGGGGCTTTAATACCAAACAAATGCCTCAATCATTTAAACATATATACCTCAAACCCTCAAGTTTTGACAGGAATAGATCAAATTCTGGTTAAATCAAGCATGGTTTGGTTCTCTCAAGAAGTGGGGTGAATGTAAAGAATATGAAAATAATGGTTCAGAAGCCTCACAGGAAAGTGATTTCAAATATAAAGACAGTGAGATTGGCATGGGATTCAAAATTCAGCGTACTTTTCATGAAATTACTAAATATTTGAATTTGAAACAAAGTCATTTCAGCATTCATTTAAGCTTAGTTTCAAGGGGTAAATTGTTTCACTTATTGATATGGATTTAAAAATGGTGATGAGAATCATTTTAGCTCAAAATATTTCAAAAAACATAGAAAATTGTAAAATAAACACACAAAATTTGAAAAACACACAATTTTTTTTTGAAAAACATGCAATTTTTTTTTTTGTTTTTTTTTAATAGGAAAACAATTTAATTTAATTAACTAAAAGGTTCCCTCCCCCACACTTAAAATATTGCATTTTCCTCAGTGTAAACCCGTGAGATGATATATGCACATGAAATGCAGAATTTTTAAATATGACAAATAATATAAAAGTGAAAGGGTTAGGAACAGCCTGATGTGATCAAGTGATGATGGGGTCATGCAGTGTGATAAAATCCACTGCATCAGTAGGATGTCCCTCAATGTATGTCTTCAAACGTTGCCCATTGACTGTAAAGCTCCTTCCAGTGTCCTCTTGTGTGATCTCCACTGCACCATAAGGAAATACATTAGACACAATATAAGGACCTAACCATCTGGAACGCAACTTACCAGGCATCAACTTCAGTCGTGAACTATAGAGAAGAACTTTCTCTCCAACATGAAACTCCCTTTGTTGGATCATTTTTTCATGAGCTGCTTTTGATCTTTCCTTGTAGAGCCTTGAGTTCTCATATGATGACAGTCGAATCTCCTCAAGATCTTGAATTTGCAACTTCCTTTGAATTCCAGCTTGGGCCAAATCCATGTTACATTTCTTTATAGCCCAATATGCTCGATGCTCGACTTCCACGGGGAGATGACACGCTTTCCCAAAAACAATCTGAAATGGGGACATACCAATGGGGGTCTTGTATGCTGTCCTATAAGCCCACAATGCATCATCCAAGCGCTTGCTCCAATCCTTCCTATTTGGATGCACGGTTTTCTCCAAGATTTGTTTCAACTCACGATTTGAAACCTCATCCTGGAAATTTTTTTGGGGGTGGTATGGTGTTGATGTTTTGTGTGTCACCCCATACTTTCGAAGGAGGGAAGAAAAATTCCTATTGCAAAAGTGTGTCCCTTGGTCACTGATGATGGCCTTTGGTACTCCAAACCTGCAAAAATCTGTGCTTTGACAAAGTCCACAACAACATGAGAATCGTCAGTCCTAGTGGCCTTGGCCTCCACCCATTTACTCACATAATCAACAGCAACCAAAATATACAAAAATCCAAATGAACTAGGAAAAGGACCAAAAAAATCAATGCCCCATACATCAAAAATCTCACATAATATTATGGGTTGTTGGGGCATCTCATGTCTCTTAGAAATGTTCCCAGTGTGTTGGCAACAAGAGCATGACTTACAAAACACATGGGCATCATGGAATAATCTAGGCCAATATAATCCAGAGTCCAAAACCTTCCTAGCTATCCGTTGGGGTCCAATGTGTCCACCACAAGCAAGTTTATGACAGAAATGAAAAATAGACTCAAACTCATGATCGGGAACACACCTCCTAATGACTTGGTCACTACACATGCTCCATAAGTATGGATCATCCCAAACATAAAATCTTGACTCACTCTTTAATTTTTGGACTTGATGTTTCTTTAAATTTTCCGGGATTTCAGAAGCAACAAGGTAGTTAACTAAATCAGCATACCAAGGATGCGTACCTGAGATGGTATAGAGATGCTCATCAGGGAAAGTGTCCCGAAGTGGTACCTGATCCAAGGTGTCATATTCTAGTGTGTGAGTAAGTCTACTCATGTGGTCTGTCACCAAATTCTCTGACCCCTTCTTGTCCTTTATCTCAATATCAAATTCCTGAAGAAGGAGCATCGAACGGATAAGCCGTGGATTTGCATCAGGCTTCTTTAGGAGGTACCTCAAAGATGCATGGTCAGAAAAAACAACTAATTTAGAGCCCAATAAATATGAATGGAATTTATCTAAATCAAATATGATAGCAAGAAACTCCTTTTCTGTGGTTGTGTAATTTGATTGGGCTGAATCCAATGTCCTTGATGCATAGGTGATCACATGTGAACGCCCCTCCACCCTCTGAGATAAGACAGCTCCAACCGCGAAGTTGGAGGCATCACACATAAGCTCAAAAGGAATCTCCCACTGTGGGGGTTGTATGATAGGTGGAGTGGTCAGACGTTGTTTTAGCTCATCAAATGAATTCCTGCAAGAAACATCAAACACAAAATCAGAATCCTTTTGAAGTAATCTTGACATAGGAAGAGCAATCTTACTAAAATCTTTGATGAAGCGCCGATAAAATCCTGCATGCCCTAGGAAATATCTAACATCACGCACACATGAAGGATATGGTAAGGATGAAATAATGTCTATCTTAGATCTATCAACCTCTATCCCATGTTTGGACACTACATGCCCTAAGACAATGCCATGCTCTACCATGAAATGACACTTTTCAAAGTTCAGGACCAGATTCTTCTCAATACAACGATTCAACACCTTTCCCAAACTCTTTAGACATTCATCAAATGAGGATCCATACACTGTAAAATCATCCATAAATACCTCCATGCAGGTCTCAATAAAATCAGAAAAAATACTCACCATGCATCTCTGGAAGGTACCTGGGGCATTGCAAAGTCCAAATGGCATCCTTCGGTAGGCAAAGGTACCAAATGGGCAGGTGAATGTCGTCTTCTCCTGGTCCTCCAGAGCTATAGGAATCTGAAAATATCCAGAAAATCCATCCAAGAAACAATAGTGTGTCTTCCCAGCTAGTCTCTCAAGCATCTGATCAATAAATGGGAGGGGGAAATGGTCCTTGCGAGTGGACTGATTTAGTTTCCTATAATCAATACACATGCGCCAACTGTTTTGTACTCTCACAGGAACTAACTCATCATTTTCATTTTTTATAATAGTGAAACCAGTTTTATTTGGTACAACCTGAACAGGGCTAACCCATTGTGATTCAGAAATAGGGTAAATGATACCCGCCTCAAGTAATTTTTCAACGTCTTTCTTAACAACTTCTAGGAGGGTGGGATTAAGTCTCCTTTGTGGCTGTCTCACCGGTTTAGCCCCATCCTCCAAGAGAATCCTATGCATGCAAATGGAGGGGATAATACCTGATATGTCTGCCAATGTCCAACCAATTTCCCTAATGTTATCTCTCAAAAGATTCAAAAGTTTTTCTTCATGTTCAAAAGAGAGATTGTTAGCAATTATGACAGGTAATCTATCACCACTGAGAAAGTATGCATATTTGAGATTTGGGGGCAATGGCTTGAGTTACAATGTAGGTGGGTGATGTATGGATGGATAAATTGATGCAACAGACATATCTGCACAATGAACATCAGTATCAGAATAAAAAACATCACAATCAGAGAATAAAGAACCAAATCCATCAGCATACTCAATAGCCATGTCATAATCAGAGTTTACATGATCAAAATCAGAATATGATTCCATTTCAAAATCAAATCTTAGAGAGTCTTGTTCCTTAAAAATGGGTGTAGAAGTATTCTTAGACATAAAAATAGAACCAATACTCATAATCTCCCTAAGCATAGGACAATCGAATTCCATGATGTTTTTACTTGGTGGTTCAAAATGGGAGATAACAAAAGCAGAATGGTCCTCTGAGGGGTACTTCATGGAATCCATAACATTAAATATCACCACTTCATCTCCAAACTCCATGGAAAGTGTACCCTCATTGACATTTATGATAGTTTTTGTAGTTTTGAGGAAGGGTCTACCTAAGATAATGGGGGAATGAGAACTTACCTGATCATCCTCTATGTTAAGCACATAGAAGTCGGCTGGAAAGATCATGTCTCTTACCCGAACAAGTACATCCTCAAGAACTCCCGCTGGATATGCCGTAGCTCTATTCGCCAATTGCACCACTACTCTTGTTGGCTTCAACTCACCGACCTGCAAGGAAGAGAATACAGAGTGAGGCATCACATTTATTGAAGCTCCTAAATCACAAAGAGCATCAGAGAAGTGAAACTCCCCTATGGTACATGGGATGGTGAATGTCCCGGGATCCTTTCACTTTGTTGGAATTGCTAGAGTTGGTGTAATGAGTCCCGATACATTCCTTCCAAGGTTGATCCTCTCATTTCCCTTGAGCCCTCTTCGATTGGTACAAAGTTCTTTTAAGAATTTCGCATACCTTGGAATTTGCTTAATGGCTTCAAGTAGAGGAATGTTGATATCCACACGCTTGAATGTGTCCAAAACCTCCTTTTGCATTGCTTCTTCAGCCATATTCTTGTTTTGAACAACCCTGTTTGGAAAAGGAAGGGGTTTAGGAGGAACATCATCAATATTTTTCTTACCTTCATCTTTCTCCTTGGATTTCTCATCAGTTGGTTTGGAATGCGGCTTCTCTGGAGTTGAGGTGAATCCCGGTGGAATTGTAGGTGCAGATGTATCGTTCATTTGCTTCCCACTTCTCAATGTGATGGCACTAACATTCCCCTTTGGATTTGGAGTGGGTTGGGAAGGTAGATTTCCAGAATTCTTACTCACAAGTTCATGGAGGGCGGTGGCAATCTGGCTCATTTGAGTCTTCAACTCCCTCAGCTCCGAACTTTGACTCTTCAGCTCATTCTGTTGATTAAGAACAATTTGCTTGAAAAGATCATCAGTATTATAATCTACCTTAGGTGGATGATTCCCTTGTTGCTGACTTGTTGATGTTTGAGCTTCAAATCTCCTTTGGGGTTGTTGGAAACCCTGCTGGTAAGGCGGAGGTTGCTGGAAGTTTTGTTGAAAAGGGGGCCTTTGTTGTTGTCCAGAGCCATACCTTATATCTGAATGATCTTTCCACCCTTGGTTTTATACTGTATCAAACTTCTTTTGGGGATATGGTTGTTGTTGTTGCTGCTGAAATGGTCTCCCAGGGAACACTGCTGCACAATCTTCTGTTTCTTGGAGTTGTGGGCAACAGTCAGTTGGGTGGCTTGTCTCAGTGCAAATACCACAAGGCCTTGAAGGAGGGGGTAAATATGTCTTTTGTGCCAAAGCAATTTGCCTCACCACAGTGGTCAATTCTTCCAACTTAGTATCAATAAAATGACTTTCAAGAGAAGAAGGACTTACCTGATGTACTCCCCTGACATGTGGTGTACCTCTATCACCAAATTGTTGGGAGTTTTGGGCCATCTTGTCGATCAACGCACATGCAGCTACTGGTGTCTTGTCCATCAATGCTCCTCCAGCCGCAGCATCCACCATGCTTCTCTACATAGGTTTGATTCCTTCATAGAAGTACTGGATGAGTAATTTCTCACTGATTTGGTGACGTGGGCAGCTTGCACACAACTTCTTGAATCGCTCCCAGTACTTATACATTGACTCCCCTTGGGCTTTCTTGAACCCCGATATCTCCTTTCGAATGGATGTTGTCCTTGATGCTGGAAAAAATCTTTGCAAGAAAAGACGTTTCAAATCATTCCAACATGTTACATCTTCAGGTTGCAAGTAATACATCCAATCTTTTGCAGCTCCATCAAGTGAGAATGGGAATGCTCTTAATTTAATTTGATCTTCAGAAACATTCCTTGGTTTTAAAGTTGAGAAAACCACATTAAATTCCTTAAGGTGTTTGTTGGGATCCTCACCAGATAAGCCATGAAACTTTGGAAGAAGGTGAATTAATCCAGATTTCAATTCAAAGTCCGATTCGAGATTTGGGTATGCAATACAATTTGGTTGATATTTAATATCAGGTGCAGCCAATTCTCGAATGGTTCTATTAAGTTCATTTCCATTGTTTCCATACATTGGTTCCTCTTTTATGTTTGAATTTGAATTGCATCCAATTTCAATGTTTCCAGAAGAGAGGAATTCACCAACTGGTTGAATATTGAAACTTCCTGTAGATTGAGAATGTCTGATTCATGCCCTAAGGCTACATTCAATCTCAGGGTCAAGATCTAATAGATCTTCGGGATTAGTTCGTGTCATAGATTAAATAAAAATTAAAAGAAATAAAGTGGACCATAGTAAAATAAAAATGAGAAGTTTGAGTTTATGGTCCAAAAAGAAGTAGAAGAAAATAAAAGAAGAGGAAGAAAAATCAGATTGGGTACAGAAGGAAGAAAGAAGAGAGGAAGAGAATAAAATGTAAAATAAAATAAATACCTCTAATTGGTTGAAATAATTACTTTCCTCCCCGACAACGGCGCCAATTTGAAAGAGCGCTGTCGTGGGCGCCCTCAAATGATTAGTATGATTTTGGGGTACTTAGGTGCAGCAGAGTGGCTGACCAAGGTCGTCTCTCAAAGGAGGAAGTGAATTAAAACAATTTTTAGAGGTATTCTAGAAGTAAAATAAAAGAGAATAAAAACACTACTTGAAAGGATGGGGGTGGTTGCTTATAGTTTATGAATCTAGAAGAAGTTTTCTGGAAGAAGATTGTATTTTTTTTTTGTTTTTAGTTTTGAAATGAAGTTTGATTAAAATGACACAACAAAAAGATGTTTGTTTAGACAATATTTGAAAGACGTAATCGATCTAACTCTACCTCTTCAATCATTTATTAATCATTATAATTTAAATTAATATTCACTTAATTATGATCCCTTAATTTGTTAAATCTTGAACCCTACGAGAATTAACTTTACCACGAAGATTGAAGTGAATTTAACCTTAGGCTAACTTCGGAACATGCAATCGCAACACCCTGCTTTGATTGATGTTCTAAAATTAGCTTATGGTCAGTGGTAAATTAAGGCACATAACCACTTTGGAAATGAGGATTAATTGAGTTTATGGATTATATTTTAACTCTACAAATTGATCCCGTGTGGTTTTGAATTACCGGTTAAGGTTGCGCTCTCACAGTTCACACAATTCCCGACCTCGCGTGTTTTGTGTTAACTATTAAATTGCTTTCTTAGTTTAATTTAAATTGAAAACTCAATTAATAGATCATAATATGTGAATTACAGTATCTCATTGATTCAAAATAAATGAATGAATAAGGATAGAGGTCGATCGATTACTAAAAAGAACTACTCTTCCATGGGTGGTGTAGTCATCGTGGAGACGTTTTGCATAAGCAATGGATTGAGAGGGTAGAACCCAATCTTGTCTCCACTATTGATTCCAACCCAATTAATAAGATTAAGAGAAGAATAATAGGGATGAACACAGAAGATTATTTGAATAAAAATTCAAGAAACAAACATGAAAGAAAAGAAATACAAAGAAGAGGTGAGAGAGGAGAGCCTTTTTGGAAGAGAGGTTTTCACAAAGGCTTACTTATTCCAAGAGTTTTGAGGGGCTCCCAAGAGACACCCTTTATGAAACACCTTCCCAAAGCCTCTACCATCCCTCTAAAAGAGTTAAAACCCCCTTTAAATAGAGTTTGTGAGGGCTAGGGATACATAACTTTTTAAGTGTGAAAATAAAAACTCGGCCAAATATTTTATTCCAACTTGCACCGCCCATTTGACCTCCAAACCGCGTGAATTGACCGGCCTTATAGAAGGATTATTTGTGAAAAATCATGTCCCAGATCTTTCCTCAAAATTCGGGCTCAATCCAAGCCCATATGTAGAAGATATGGCCCAAATACAGAACCCATGTCCATTCTGACGAGTCCAGCCCACCATTGGATTAATGGCTCATTTACTCCATCCAAATTCACTCTTTAGCTCTATTGTCCTGAATTAAAGATGTATAAAATGAAGTTAGGAACACTTTTACAAAATTTCAAATTCAAATAATAAACATAAAAATATTTATTTTCGAAATACTACAGTGCACTATTAAGGGTAAAACTAGAATTTTCACCAAATTTTCAAATGAATGATCAAATCCCAAATATTTTATAAATAAACATATTTAACAAAATGTGAGGAAATTATTTCATTTATTATCAATAAAATATTAAATAAAATAGTGTTTTATCAGAGTTCTCATTTTGTGTGAAGTCGAAATGCCTTGTTTAGGGCCAAGAGCCCAATTGCTATGTTATTTGTTTCCAGCTGCTTGTGTTGTGGTGTGATCCAAGTATGTATAATCATGGAGTGATGTTGTTTTATGTGGGGAAAAAGAGTACCAGTGGTTTTGGTGGTATCATTTTACCCCTAGAGCGGTGAGATTCATCGGTTTATGCATGTGGATTTCGAGGAATAGATAGAAGATGATAAAACGAGTTGGATGTGAATGTTTGGTGCTTCTTGAATATGTTCATTTCTATATTCTTTACATTCCATGATACATGAGGTAGATGTTATTTATTACCCTCATTCCAAAATAGGTGAATACGTGTGGGGTATTCCTCATGCTTTCGGTGTTTAGCTTCTCGAGGGTGGATGGGCCTACTCTCCAGCTATAGGTGGAAAATAATCGATGTGTAATTAATTTAATCATCATGTTGATCCCCTTGTATTTGATAGAATAGAATGTTTTCCTAAAATTTATTGGGATATTGGAAATTAATAATGATTTTAATAAATTATTTAATACATGATGTTAACCCATGGGGTTAGAGCTTTCTAAGATGAAATGATGAGGTTAAAATTTAAAGGAATTGTGGACATGGTTTGGTTATCCCTGGAGGGCATGGAATTTGGTTTGATTCTAATGAAATTTAATATTGAAATGATAATGTTTAATTAATTGTTAAATAATTAATTAACATAAAGTAAAACTCATAAAAAAGAATAAATTAATCTAATGTATTTATTTAAAGGGTTGTCTTCTTATAAGATACCTAGTCTTAGTTGTGGCAGTTGGGAGTTTGAGATATGTTAGTTGCAATTGATTCTTAAACTGGAATATTTCCATCATTTGGTTGTGAGATGTAGTATATTCTATAATTTTGGTGTTTTTATATGATACTACACCATTTTGGTTAGAAACTGACACATTGAGGGTTCTAAGCTTAGGGGGTGTTTTCCCTAGCATCTCAATGGGAGGATGGATGGATGACTACCCCCTTTGGCCCCACACTCATCTCTTGGAAGTTATTGTGCTATTTGGAATGACAGTTAGCTTTCCCCATATATTTTTTTAGAGTTATGTTATGGATTATGGTTATTCACCCATGTATATACTGGATATAGTTTCTTATGGACTACCATATGTGTAACGTGTATAGGATGTGATGGATTGAGGATCCTTACTTGGTGTATGGAATGTTATGTCTTGAGATATAATATCATATTTATGGTACATGTTATTTGAGTTTTTGTGGCTCCTAGAAACTACCTGGTTACCTTGGGTATGTGGAATTGGTGGTTTTGTTACATGAGGAGCATGTTGTGTTGCTTCACTTAGGTGTTTGCGGGTAAGACTTTTTTAAGAGTGATTTTTAGGACATGCGACGTTGGGGGAAAATGTAAAACTAGTGGGGAAGTGGTAGTAGGAAACCCATGATATTCATTATTATATTATATAATCTTTTATATGATACTTGGTGGGAGAATCCATGGTGAGGATGGGAACATAGTGTACCTATTTAGGTGACGTGTTAGTTTCATTCTTTGTTCGTTGTGCTTTAGCATTCTTTATTTACTTTTTTTAGGAGAGGCTGTGAGGAGGATCCTTCTGAGTTTTATATTACACGCACCATATATATATAAACTATTATTCATGTCACTTAGAGTAGGTTGGAGATCAGGATGGTTACTACTAGCTTGGGGTTGCAGGAGCTATTTGGGCTTCGTGGTCTCTGTTGTTTTACTTTATTTTGGTAATTGTAGTTTTCCCTTTTAGTTGTTGTAGTTCTTACATGACATTACATATGTGTACATGGGATTTTTTTCATATTTTCTCTGATCAGGATTTGGTTGGTGTCTATCTTATCTATCTCTTTTTCTTGTGTTCTCTATGAGGGTAATGTCTCCCATTTGTCTGTTTATTATACCCTCAAGGAAATTCTCCAACTCGGGGCCTACAAGAGGTCGGACTCAGGTGTCACTATCTTTCTCCTATCATTCTTTTCCTAGGAGGGGTATACTTTATGGTGAGGGGGTAATGATAGAGAGGTATAAGAGGTCAAGTTGAGGGATAATATGGAGTTTGGAGTTTGGAATAGGAGAGGTTGCATGGGTTTGTAGGGAAAAAGTGTCATATATGTTTATAAAGTGATATAAACACTATATAATGGCTGATACCTAGGTATTTAGGGACACCTATCAACTGATTCATGGACCATTAAATTTACAGTTGCTACTAAACGATTTTTTGTTGGTTGCAGGTCAGTGACCTAGGAAAGGACCATGCATCATCTTCATTGTGCCTGTGTTTGAATTAGTAGACCTTGGGATAGGTTAACCTAAAATTAATAAAATAAAAATAATAATTAATGAGTATTAAAGACTTATATATTTCAGTTTTAATATCCCTAACTATTTTTTCTTTTGTAGGTATGGCTTCAGGTCAATGTCATCATTAGTTTGTTATAGAATAGGTTCAATAGGTTGTGTCTGTCGATCAGCATAGTGTAGAGGTTGATGGAGACACTTGGAGGAGAACAATCCATGAGTTTCAATCCTAGAGTCTATAGAAGTATGAGGTCTCTATTTCATATGCAATCACAAAAGACTATTTGGAATAGGTTGAGATAGATTTCAGCTTGATCTGTTCTTAGAAAGAAAACTGGGTGTCATTGGTTGTGATGATGTTGTGTGGAGCAGTGAGGTAGTGGTGGTTCTTGATCCTTGGGGATCACCAGGAGTTGGTATTCTTGTGGGATGAGTTCTGAGACAAGTTTATAATCGAGTTTCTTTTATCGACCATGAAGGTGGATAGTCTCAAATAACTTCTTACCCATAGATAGGGGAGCTCTAGTGTGTGATAGTTTCGATTCCACATCAGCATCCTTCTGCGATATTCTTCAGACCTGTTTCCATATGAGGAGTCCAGGGTGAGGCTTGTAGAGGAGTCTTTGAATCCATAGATCCATGATCAAGTCACCCCATTTATGATAATAACATATCTTGAGGTGCTTGAAAGGGAAGATGTCATAGAGAAGACGTTATCAAAAACAATATCATTATGAGAGGGTATATATCAAGATTCTTCACGAAGCAGATCTGTCATCCAGGGTTCCCAGTTTTCTAGACATAAGAGTTTCCATTTGGAAATGGGGTGGTCCTAGTCCTCAATAACTCATTTCTCTAGGGACATCGCCTCTTAGAACTATGTCAAGGGATCAATGCCTTGTTTTTATAATGAAGTCATTAGCAGGGAGTGTGCCTAACCTTTCTGAGAATTCAGTGTGCGCCAGGTGTTCCGCTTCAGGTTCCTCCGTTGAGGCAATTCTAGTTGAGGCATCAACTACATGAAGTATCATTTTTGGATTATTAGAGGGAGGATGGGGAAGGTAGATTATACCCTCGATATGCTCCTCATACTCATAGAGAAGAGTGTGTCTATGGTGGTGGTCGTCAGTAGGGTCAGAGATGGCATAGGTCAAGTCAGGGTTAGAATAATTGTTTAGCATTACCAGTGTTAGGAGATCCAGACATCGTTCGAGGTACCGTTTTATTGTTATCTACATGGGTTTATGCCTTATTTTTTTAGGAACATATCACTCCTTTATATCACCTAACCCTTTAAATTATTTAGGGCATGTGGTAGAGAGGCTTCCAGTGGCCTTGGTGTTGACTACGCCAGTTGTATATCGAGATGACTTGTTTAAAGTATGTAGAGACTGTGAGCTAGTGATGGGGTAGCATCGCTCTTGGGGATATTTCCTATGTTTATATATAAAATTATATAATTTCATCCTCATCATGTATAGGTTTTATTTAGTGAATTCTATCATAGATTTCATAAAGAGGCTGGTGGTGTTCTTCGATGCTGAGGAAGAGCCAGTAATATTTGTTGGTGATCGAGACCCTCAAATGGGTCAGAGGAGAGTTTTTTCCTTGAAATTGTTAATGGTTGTGTTGATGGTGAGTTAATTGGAGGTTCGGTAGTTTTAATTTCCCAGGTTTCTTGAAGTGTTCCCTGATGTCTTTCAGAAGGAGTTTGTAGCATTACCCCCTCGATGAGAGATGAAGTTCGAAATCGAGCTGCAGCCCATAGCATCTCTTATATCGATGTATTTTTATAGGTTGCAACCTTATGAGTTGTGAGAGATACATTTACATATTTATGTTCTATTGTAGTGTGGTTTTGTTTGGCCAAATATGTCACCGTTGGGTGCACCAGTTTTGTTTATGAAAAAGGATAATGGAAGTTTGCAGTTGTGTTTTGATTATCATTGCTTGAAAAAAGTAACACTAAAGAATCTATATCCTCTTGCATGAATTGAGGATTTATTCAATTAACTTAAGGGTGAAATATAGTTCTTGAAGATCAATTTCAAGTCAGGATATCATCATATGCATGTGAAAGATAAGGATATACCAAATACTGCATTTCGTTGTCGTCATGGGCATTATGAGGTCATTGTGATGCAGATCAGTGTGACGAATAATCCATCTATGTTCATAGGGATGATGAATGTTGTGCTCTATGAGTTCCTGGATAAGTAAATGATGGTATTCATTGATGACATCTGTGTGCACTCCATGTCTGAGGAGGGGCATATAGATAATCTACATGCTATTTTGGGAGTTCTTTGTCAACTATAGCTGTTTGGGAAGTTTTCAAAGTGTGAGTTTTGGGTTTGAAATGTTTGTTTCTTAGGTAATGTTGTATCCCAAAAGGTATTATTTGTGGATAAATATAATATAGTAGCATTTTTGTCTTGGTAATCACCCAATAATATGGTGGAGGTGTGAAGTTTCATTGGTCTTGCAGGTTATTACAGGTGGTTCGTAGCCAATTTCCATCGGGTTGCGACTCCTCTGACAACGTTGACTAGAAAGGATCAAATTATAGTATGGACTGATCAGTTTCATGAATATTTTGAGTATCTAAATAATATGTTTTTCCATTCTTTAATTATTTTTCTTCTATTAGATGGAGTTCAGTTAGAGGTTTTCGATACGGCTTCACGTCTGGGGTTACGATGTGTTCTGATGTAGTAGAGATTGGTCATTTCTTATGGGTATCGGAAGTTACATCCCTGTAAGTGTAACTATTCCACCCATGACCTTGAGTTTTCAGCATTTGTGTTTTCCCAAAATTATTGGATATATTACCTATTCAAAGAGTGATTTGTGGTCTTCACCGATCACTAAATATGGAGGTATGGTTTTTTCCTAGTGTGACATTAACTTCCAACAGCATCGTTAGATGAATTTCATACTAGATTACGACTTTAAAATATCATATACACCTAGAAATGGGAATCTTATAGCTGATGAAGTGATCAAGAAGTCACGTAGTAATGCAGTGTGTGAATTAGGTGATTCTGGGAGAGTAATAGAATAACATTCATCAGTACATATGGATATGGGAGAAGTTAGGGGAAGAAGTTATCTTTTTAAGATGATGGTGTAGTCATATCTGGAATAGTAGGTAGAAGAGTCTCAGTTGGGAGATCTTGAGGTGGATGTATGTAGAGACCGATTTTTTTGTGGCGAGGACCTTCATGGTCAGTCTGAGGATTAACAACACTGTGTGTTATTTCAGGGAAGGGTTTTCTATCCTTTGGTGATGCCTGAGATAGTTCTCTAAGAGTTCCATATTTCTCCCTTAGTGGTATATCCTTGCATATCAAATATGTACTGATCTTTGAGGATTCAGTTTTGGTGGCATGGGTTGAAGCATGCAGTTATAAATTTTGTGTCTCGATGTTTGGATTCCCAGAAGGGGAATGTTAATCATAGTGTTCCCAGTGGTTTTCTCCAACTGTTCGATGTTCCTTAATGGAAGTTGGATGAAATATCAATGGAATTTATTACCAGTTTACCTCGAGATCAAAGTGTCTATGATGATATGAGTTTTAGTGGTTAATTTGATGATATCATCCAACTTCATTGCAATGAAGGAGTCAATATCAGTGAAAGTTTTTTCACGGAAGTATCTGGAGGAGATGGTGACACTTCATAGGATACCTGGGACAATAATTTCTGATTGAGATCCTCATTTTACCTCTAGGGTTGGAGAGGTCTCTAGTATGCTTTTCTTTATCAGTTATGCCTCAGAACTTCTTTAAATCCACAAACAAATAGTCAGATAGAATGGACCATTCAGACTCTTGAAAACACATTGTTCTCTTATGTCCTAGATTTTGGAGGTTCGTCGATGAGGAACTCACCCTTGGTATAGTTCTTATACAACCATATTTTTCACTCGAAAATTCGTATGGCACTATTTAAAACCTTGTATGTCCAACCTTTACATTCACTATTATGCTAGACTGGGGTCAGATCGTTAGCAATTCTCAGGTCGGAACTGGTATAGAGTATGATATAGATGGTTCAAGTGATTCATGATAGGATGAAGGTGGTGCAAGATCGACAGAAATAATATGTTGATCATAGGATGAGACCTTTTATGTTCGATTTTGGGGAATATGTGTTTCTTAATGTGACTCACCATCATGGGAAGTGAATGTGTGGTCAATGGAGTAATATTTCTCCCTAGTTTTTTGGGAATTTCAAGGTGTGGGATCATGTTGGAGCTATTGTGTATCAGATTGCACTTCCCCCATAGATGATCCTGATACATGATGTTTTTCAAGTTTCATAGATCATCCGTTATCTTCATGATGACTATCACGTCATCAATTGGGGTGAAATTGACATTAATGATGATGAAACATTCGACAAGCAACCTATTGAGATCCAGGACCGTATTGAGAAGGTCTTGTGTGGATATGTTATCCCCTTGGTTCGTGTCTTGTGGAGGCACGGTGACATAGAGGAGAGTAATTGGGAACATGAGTCACATATATGTTCTTAGTACCCTAAATTTTTTATTTTTAGCTATTTTATTGTAATGATGTTCGTCTTGTGATTGTATAACTTTTCTATTTTTGAGGTGGATTTCTCTTATAGCTTCTTGTGGATTTCCCTTTTTTTGAGTGGTATCTCCCCCATGAGAGTATATAGGAGCTGTTTGCAGTTTTATTGTGGTTTCACATTGCTCCTTTGAAGAAGTGGATAAGCTCCATTAGTGTTTAGATCCTTGAAAAGTATCTCCAAGGATGGTGTTTTGGAACCTTTTTCAGTTTCCTCTCTAGGTTGGTTTTGGATTCTTGAGGATGAAAATGTTTTGAGTGGTATCTTATTTAATGTCCCATGCCTCTCTGTTCAATTACATTCCTAAAATCAAGTGTTTGAGGTGTTCTGGTCGGTAAAGGTGACTTATTCCCAGCACATTTAAAAATTTATAGTTCTATGAATATTGGTTTGTGTTTTTTGTATAGTGTTTTCCGTGATACAGATGTGAGCAGTGTTGTCAATTAGCCATCTGTCGGTGAGCCATCATCATTTTTCAGTTTCGATGAGTCATCTTGATTTATCTTTGTCAGTGATTCGTCTTCATCTATCGGTGAGTCATATTCATCTATCGGTGTTGGGTATTTATCTTCATCTGTTAGTATCAGTGAGTCTTCTTCATTTATTGGTGTCGTTGAGTCATCTTCATTGGTCGGTGAGTCATCTTCATCTGTCAGGTTCGGTCATCTATCTTCATTTTTTGGTGTTGATCAGTAATCTTCATATATCAGTGATTCATCTTTATCTATTGGTGTTGGTGATTCATCTTCATCTGTCAGTGATTCATCTTCATCATCCGGTTTTGGTGAGTCATCATCATTTGTCATTGAGTACTCTTCATCTGTTGGTGTCTGTGATTCATCTTCATCTTTTGGTGTGTCATCTTCATCTGTTGGTGTCTGTGATTCATCTTCATCTTTTGGTGATTCATCTTCATCTATCGATGTTGGGGTATTATCTTCATCGGTCTATGAGTCATCTTCATCTGTAGGTGAGTCATCTATTGGTAGGTTCTGTAGTGTTTCTAGATCAACCGGTGAAAAATGTTTCCAGCTTCCTATAGTTTCGATCATTTGACATTTTATTTGATGTAAAACACATTAAAATCCTTTTTTAATATATTTAAGGTTGATTTGAAGCTTATAACTTAGATATTAATTTTCATAAGGGTACAAGTGCCTTTAATCATTCTAACCATGTAGTCTTGATAAGATCCACCTTTAATGGAAAATCAAAATGGTATTTAAACCACTACTCCGTTTAGATTTTTATAAGGTTGAGATTGATTCTGCCTTTTTCTTAAATCTTTTTTTTTTGTTTGAGGGTCCTAGAACCTTTACATCCAAAGGATATGTTTGTACCTTGGATCTGGTTTTCCCTAGAGTTCTTCCAGCTACATGTGTGCCCCCTATCTTGGTGCAACCAGAAAGTGTTGATCTACCTTCCATATAATGTATGTTATACCTCCGTTATTCTAGGTTCCTTGATTTTTTTTCTCCTTTTATCCTTTAGATGTTACGGCATGTGATATTCATGTTTCTAATGGACCTTCCTTGTCTATTTGTTTATGCGATTGTGTCATGGACTCCTCGAATGGATGCAGTTATTGCGGGAGAAATGATCATGAATCTTTGTGTTGGCATGTTCTCATTCAAAGAATTCCAGAATGATTTTGAGGTAGGGGATTCAAGGATTCTATATTATTTGTATGTGCAGTAATACAGTTAGTATGATTTAACCAATAGAGGATAATGAAATTGACATAATAAATATTGAACAGAAGTAAAGAATTAGAATCAATCATATATTATTTTTTTATAATGTGATAATAGTTTTTCTATTGATTTTATAGATTTTGTGATATGTATTATGTTCTTATTTAGAATTTAATTCTTGATGGAAATTGGTAAATAACATAAGGGCATGTTTAATTGTAGTGTCAATTTTCCCAAGATAAGGAGATATGTTAAGGAATTGGGTTGTTGTTGTTGTTCTTGGTGATAAATCAAATGGATTAAGTTATGAATGTTTAATTTAATCGGTTAAATAAATATGAAATAATGGACCAGTTGTGTGATAAAGGTAATTCCTTTAAGGTTTCTATGTTAAACTCTTTCTTGTAAAAACCAGGATCCTTATTCTTATAGATGTGAGTGCTTTTTTTGTGTGAAGGTTAAATGCCTTTTTTAGGTCCAAGAGCCTATATTCTATGTTGTTTATTTCCTACTGCTTGTGTTTTAGTGTGATCCTGGGATGGATGATCCTAGAGAGCTATTGTGGTACGTGGGGGTAGGGATGCCTAGTGGGTTTGGTGGCAGCTGTTGACATCTAGAGTAAAGATATGCATCGGTCTATCCATGTGGGTGTGAAGGAGGACACTATAGTTGATAAAAAAGCTTTGATGTGAATGTTGTATTCATATATCTGTTGTTTGTCATATTCTTTCCTTTACCCGCTTCTTGAGGCATATGTTCTTTCTTACCCTCCTTCCAAAAGAGGAGAATATGCACGGGGTATTCAACGTGCATTTCATGTTTAACTTTTTAATGGTGGATTATCCTATGCTCCAACTATATGTGGAAAATATTCGATGGGAAGTTCATATACTCACCGTGTTAAGACCCTTGTGTTTTGTAGCTTAGAATATTTTTCTAGAATGCCTAGGGATATGGGCATGTGATAATTATGTTAATAAATTATTGAATAAATGATGTTAACCCATAGGGTTAGAGCTTGCTGGGATGTGATGATGAGGTTACAATTTAAAGGAACTATGGACTTGGTTTGGTTATGCCTAGAGGGCATGGATATTGGTTTGATGATAATGAAATGTATTTTTTAAATTATAATGGTTAATTAATTTTTAAATAATTAAATAACATAACATGAAACTGATAAAAAGGGATAATGTAATCTAATGTATCTCTTTAAATGGTAGTATCCTTATAGGATGCATGGTCTTTCCAGTGGTATTCAGGAGTCTGAGAGACGTTAGTTCTAGTTGATTTTAATATTAGTTCATTCCCATGGTGTGGTTTTGAGTTATAGTATATTCTATACTTTTTGTGTTTCTATAGGCTAATCCACCCTATTAGTTAGGGAAACTGACACCTTCTGGATTTTGAGCCCAGGGGGTGTTTTACACAACATCCTGATGGAAGGAAAAATGGATGACAACCCCCTTTTTCTCTAATCACTTCTCTTTATAGTTATTATAATGGTAGTCACAGAGGTTACATTTGCTTATATATGTGTGTATAGGGCTGTAATGGATAATGGTTATTCACAAACATATATTCTGGATATAGTTTCCTTTGGAATACTATAGGAGTAACCTGTATAGGTTATGATGGATTGAGGAACCTTATTCGGTGTATGTGCTCTGATGGCTTGAGATATGATACGTGATATATAATACAAGTTATGAAAGCTATGGTGGATCCCAAAAACTACCTGGTTACCTTGGTTGCATGGATTTGGTGGTTGTTCTCCACGAGGTGCATGTTGTGGTGCTTCGCCCAGGTGTCTGTGGGAAATCCTCTTTGGAAAGAGATGCTTAGAACGTTTGATGTTTGGGAAAGTGGAAAACCATTGGGGAAGTGGTAATATGTTACCCTTGATATTCATTATTATATTATATACTCTTGTATAGGATAATTGGTGAGAGTAGCCATAGTGAGGCTGGGAATATAGTATACATGTTTAGGTGATGAGTTAGGTTCACTTGTTGTTCACTGTGCTTTAGCATGCATTATTTAATTTTGTATGAGAGTTTATGTGGGGGATCCAACTGAGTATACTATTATAATCACCCTACATATATATTAACTATTTTTAGGTCACTTGGAGAAGGTTGAAGATCATCCTAGTTACTAATATCTTGGGTTTGTAGGTGTTGTTCCGGCTTTATAGTCACTGTTGTTTTACATTATTTTGGTATTTTAGTTTTTCCATTCATTTTTAGTGGTTCTTACATGACATTACATATTTGTACTTGATATTTCTTTTATATTGTAGTTTGAGAAAGAGTTTGTTGGTATTTTTCTTATATCTCTCTTTCGCATGTGTTATATTAAAGGGTAAGGCCTCTCATTTTTGTGTTTACAATACCTTTTATTCTATTCGTCAACATGAGGCCTACTGGAGGCAGGACTTAGGTGTCACTATCTCTCTCCTCTCATTGCTATCCTATGAGTGTTACCCTTTATGGAGAGGGGGTTGTGACAGATATCCATTACATTAAGCCTCGACATCCTTCAAACACATTCAAACATGAAATATGATAAATATAGGTTTTTATAAATCCATTACATGATCATAATTTTATATATGATATAATAATTTAGTAATATATGTTCAATTTTTACTTGTTTATTAACAATTCCATGTAAAAATCATGTTTTGGGTAATAAATGCTTAATTTTTAATGTTTATTTTGTTTTAGTATTCACTATAATTTCACATTAATCATGGTTCAATTATTTAAAAATGATATAAATATCATATATATTCATTAATTATGTATTTATATTCATCCATAAAAGTATGGACATAATATTAATTACACCGTTCATATAGACGGTAATGTGTACAATAGTCATGAATGTTGTTTCCATTTTCTCAGTGGATGAAATGAAATTAAGGTAAGTGATAATTAACCTTTCTATAAAATTTATTATTCTAAATATATCCTTATTACAATATAATAAAAATTTAAATAAAAACACATTACATCAGTTTGAGAGGTAGAATTCCAGCATACACATAAGCGACGTTGTTGTTTTTCGATGAGTAGGGTGGTAAAAATTAGATTTGATATTATATTTACATAAGAAATTTTAATTAACATATTTCACATATATTTAGAAACATTATATTTATTAACTTATAACTAAAGTGTTATAGAGAAAAAATCACATCGCTTCATGAGGTGGTACTCCACTATACACATGAGTGACATAATCGTATCCCTCATGGGGTAGAATAAAATTATTATTATCATATAATAATTCTATAAGGGTAATTATGTTATATATATCATATATATATTTTGAATCCAATTTTATAACATGTTGTGAGAGTTGATAATGAAAAATTAATTACATTGGTTTGTGAGAATGTAGTATATCATACACACAATGTACCATTTCATTTCCCATTTGATGGAAGTGGAAAAAGATATAGGTCATTTCGTTAAAATAATAAAATATAAATATATTAAATATAAAATTAATATTATATTATAATGGTTGAATAATATTTTAATGGTTTTGAGGAATAATGTAAATGAAGAAACAAACATAAGCATTATATCTCTTCTTCGCGGAACCCCTTCTGGTTTACACCTAAATACTTTTTTGTAGAGATTCATAATCAAAATAAGGCCTCTAAGAAGTAGTAAGGGAAGTATTGAATTGATTGGTAAGGTCCTATAAAACCCAAAGGGTTTTGGATTTTTGAAGATTAGGGGAGAGGGTATGGCCTTTTATAAATGGGGGAGAGGAAAAACATGAAATTTCTAAAAAGAATAAAGTGTAACCATGTTTTTCACTTGGTACAAAGAAACATCATGTTACATTATATATATGTAATTTTTTATAAAAATATAGAAAAAAATTGGGTTTGGATAAGATTATAGTTCATTTTACCCTTTATCTAATTTAGTTTAACCCCCAGGAAAACACATTTTTACCATAAATGCTATAATAAATTTTTACAAATTTTACTATTAATAATGGTAAAATTTTAATTCTAACACATTAGATAATATTAATTTTTATTATTGAAAATAATGAATCATTTTCTTCATTTTAAATTCACATAATAAGAATAATTTAAATTAAAATAATACTTGAAAACTCAATGAAAAATATTTTCCCAAATAGAGAATTCTAATTCTTTTCAATTTTTCATAAAAAAAATTAATGATAAATTTATTCTAATGAAAAATATTTGGATAAATAAATATTTAATTTTACTAATTTTACTTTTAATACCATATTAAAAAATTGGTGATTTTTTAAATTCTTTAATTAAAATAAAAATTCTTAATAAATCTCAATATTTTTCACTATTCGGCAAAAAAATTAATCTCTCTAAAATTATCAAAAATTTATCATAGGATATTTATGAAATTAAAATTTTAAAAATTATGTTAATTGATTAAAATAAATTTTTTAATCATTTATTTTTTTAATAATATGTGCACAAAATGCATTAAAAATATTCATTTTAAGCGTAACATTGGATTTATTCTTATCCCCTTCTAGGAAAATACATAAAATGAATATTAAAACATTTTATTGAATATAAAATATTTTAATTTCTTTAAAATCATAGAAAAAAATTAATTATTTAATTTCTTGAATTAAAATGAATTTTTTCATATAATAATTATTTTCTAAAAATGAATTCATTTATTTTCAAATGATTTTTACTTTCATTTCTAATCAATTTGTAAACAATGAATTAATCTTATATTTTTTTAAATCTTGTATTTATAAAATTTAGTTAATTTATTAATACCATCCATTCCAATGTATAGGAAATAACTATAATATAAAATAATTATATTTTAGTAGTATTTCTCTTTTAATTAGAACAAGGTGTTTCATGTGATGCGAGATAATCTTGTTATTGCAAGTAACATAATATAAATAAGTCATTGTATGTAACTCATGCTACTGAATAAATTAATTTTATTTGGAAAAAAATCCTAAAATCTCAAGGTGTTACATTATATCCCCTTAAATTAATTTTTACCTCACAATTTAAACTTTTCCTCGTTAATCAAGGGTATAATTCTTTAAACATCCTTTTTAGAAAACAAACTTTACAAAAATGGGTAATAAAACATAATTTTTAAAAGGTAGGATGGTAAATATGAATTTGATCATAAATTTCTCCAAATTAGGTTTCTAAACCAGAGATCATTTTCAATAAGTGATGATATATCCATGGAATAAAAAAATTTCATAGATCATTGATCCTAATAAAGAGTGATCGTGGGAAATCTAATGAACAGATGACCATAAACCCAAGATGTGAGAAATATGCCAATGATTCATCACAAATTAAAGTAATATGACTAAATTTTTGTCTCAAAATCAATTTGCAAATGTTAAAGGAATATTTTACTATCATGATATAGAACATTAGAAAATATACTTACATAATAAGTATAATATCATAATTTTGGTTTTCTTTTATCAACTTCATCTTCATATCTTACTTCATGAATTGAATTATAATTTCTCATGAACAAAGTAGTAAAAATTATAACATATCATATTACCCAAAAACAAATGATAATTCCTTCCACCTACCTATAGTTATCATTCAAACAAACCATGTTAGAATATATTTTAAAATAATGATAAATCATTATATGATGAAATAACACATTAATCTGTAAAAAATAATCTTGAGTTTAACATAAACCATTTGATGAATGGATAACATTATGGGCCATCAAAAATTAAAAAATTATATGAATAATGGAACTAAATTTCTAAAATAAACATTACAATAATCTCCCAAAATATTATAAATTATATCTTAATTTTCATGTAATAAATATGTGAATACCTTGGTCATATATTCTCTTGAAACATGGTAATTTTATGATTTAACATCAAAGATGGATGAAAAATTATTTATTCAAAAAAATGAATCTATCATTATTCCTTGAATAAAATTATATATTTCAGAATATATTTCATAAATCGGATAAATTTTAATCATCCATCCTATATAAATCACTTAATTATCAAATCACTTATCTGTTCAATCTTATCCACGATATCGAATTTAATTTATCCATATCAATCAAATCTTTTAAAAAAAAGAAGCATCGTTATATAAGGTACATATTAAGGGTTATATTTCCCTTAATCATTTGATTTAGATAAGGCACCTCATTTACATTAAATAACTTTTCTAGGTCATTGTTACCATTGAAATTATTACGGAAAATATTTAATATGAAGCTTCTCTAAAACAATCCTAATATATTTCACGATTTGTATTCTAACACATAAACACTTCATTCATTATACTAAATTCTCGTACCATTAACTACGCTTATTTTTCTTATTCTTTATTGCCTCGTTCATTTAATATATCATTCAGAGTCTTGTAATCATCTATAAAAAACCCATTACTGGTTCAAATTTGTGGATATTATTCTTGAACATACCCCGTATGAAATTTATTTTTAAAATTCCAATTATCTATACATTTGAAACATTCAATTTTTGATGATGTATTAGGAGAACCATTTATATCATCATTTTAATTATACATGATTTTCATTTTTTCATAGAAATTACTAACCTTGTTCTCATATTCTCAACATTGAAAACAACATATAATTCTTTTGATGCATTCACTTGAGTGATTCTTCCTACATCATCATTATATAAGAGACTAAATATTTTTTCATCTATGTTATCCACCACCAAATCTCTTAGAAAACTATATCCTTATCTTCTCTAGTGAATATGAGGGTTGGTTACAGTAAATGTAGTTAATCATATACCATGATAACTAATTAGGAATCATCACAATAGCCTTTAATAAAATTATTATCCCATTTCATTTATTATCAACATATTTTATATCACATTCAATGTTATCTTCATTCTATATGGTTTTACGCATTAGATAAAATAAAAAAAGTGTGAGAAAAAATAATCATAGTGCGGAAATTCCTAGTCATCAAAAATCATGTACAAGAAGTCTAAATAAGTACAAAGTATTTTAAGTCTATGACACGATAATATTAAACAATGTTATCCATGATTCTCATCTATTAAAATAATTAATGATTGTTCATAATTAAAATGTAAAGTAACTAAATTATATCCCTAGGGAGTGTGAAAACTGGTGGAAGGTGAGTCTCTTTTTCATGTACTTGTAAATGATCGATTCATTCCTGATATACCTTTTTTGAACTAATTACACCTATTTACCTATGTACTATATCCAATTCTACCTATATTTTCTATAAGGATATTTATTTATAGGTAAACTAGACTCATTTCTATAACACTACCTAATACGTTTTACTATACTTAGTATTTTTCTACGGGATATAACTAATGTTTTGACATAATAGTTTCCAAAGGTTTAAACAAACCTATCCACTAAAACCAACTATAGTGACCTAGGATTTCATAAATAAATATCACATAATTATATATTAATATTAATTATATCTCAAGAAACAATGTCTAAGGACTATAATGGTTTAGTGTCTTTTGAGACTAGGTACAAAATATTTTTATTTACTGAAATATCATTAATATCTCTAAAAAAATAATTTCCCCATTTTTTACACTTTATAAGAACAACATACTAAAAAAAATTCATAATAAATGTTTCAAATGAAATATAAGAAGGGTGATTCATATTATTACTAAGGGTAAACATGGGAGATATAATTATATTATCATATAAAATCATATAATATGAATAAGGATGTAATATCATGAACTTAACATAAAATGTTCTTACTCAACCTTTAATAGATCAAAATCAATTTTCATGACACAAAGAATTGTCATTCCAAAAAAACATGATTTATAACACCTTTAAATAATCACAATTCATGAACTATAATCTCATGTCATAAATGTTTGGAAACATAAAAAATATAAAAACCATTTAGTTTTTTAATTTTAACTACAATTACCAAAAATATATAGTGGATTGGGAATCATCACATTGTTACCATTGTGGATGATGTCCATAAGCCTATTTCACTTTGTGGAACAATTTGATAGTTTGTTTTCCAATTATAGATCAAGCTTGTAGACTATTTCTAATTGGGGTCCATGCTTTTTGGAATGTTTTCCATTGATATATCATGAGACATAAATCTTTAACCATTTCATTGGATAGTGATATAGATCCCACCAATATGGGTAATAAAGTAACCATTATCCTTGGGGAAAATGTAATCACCGTCCTCAATTATAACATTACATTTTTCAAATAATAAAAATCATAACCATTTGATTCTGATAATAATAAAACATTCATCATATTAAAACCCAATAATGTAATGGATTAGATATAAATTTCATCATAGAATAATCCCTGGAATATAATTAGTATTTATAATTCATTCGTCATTTCATCATAACATAACCTATAGAATTGTGACATATTTCATAATCATATTTCCATTATATTCATTGAATATTTTAAGGATGAATAATAATTTTTTCATTGGATCATATCCATAGTAATTAATAATTATCATAAAGGGTATCATGTTCAATGTGTTTTTTTTAATCACTTGGAAACTTTCCTGAGGAAAATAGCTGTTCCACATTGAATTTTTTTTAAAAATTAAAGCATTTTCAAAATAATTCTATTTTAAAATAACCTTGGAAACTTTTAAAGGAATATTTAAAGATCATTTATGACATTTCTTGAGGAAAATATCATTTACATTTAAAAAAAATTAAAAATAGTACATTATGAAAATATTTTTCATTAAAAATTACTATAGTAACATATAATGTACGATTTAAATAATTGATTGGTCATGATGGTGTAAATTTGTGTTCATTCCATAAACACTTGAAAACATAAATTCATTTCATATTTTCAATAAAATTCAGAATATTCATGTTCATAAAAATATAAGAATATTCCTTTAAAAAATGAAAACATGTGTAATAATACATTTAAAAAATAACTATATAATATTAAAAACATTATTTATAAAAAATTTAGAAAACCCTGACATTGATAAAAAATACTTTTTGATTGAATAGATAGATAATGATTATTATTCACTTAAAAATATCATTGTTCTATTGAGAGATAATAGTTGATAAAATTAATGGAACAAATTAATAATCAATTTACAACTAGAGATTGAAAAAATCATGTTTTTTTAGATAATGTTCATTAGATATCATCATTTTATGCTTAATTCAAGCCATCCTAATAAAAAATTGGGTTGTAACTTAGAATCATTACCTATTTGTTAATATTTGAATCATAATCCCTATGAGAGAATACCGTCGAAAAAAAAAATCATGTCATGAAAATAAATATTATCATGATATAACATGTCGAAGTGGAAGTATATATACCTCATTTAATAGAGTGGTGCATAACATAACTTATATACCAAATAATGAGATTTAATACATAAATAATTTACCATATTGGATAATTCTGAACTTTCCACCCCATGATAGAGAGATCATACAATGTATATGTAAATATCATTAATTTTATGCATAATTATAAAAAAAATTGTTTATAAAGAACTTAATCGAAGTACGTGGTGAAAATGACATATGTCTCACAAAAAATGCAGGTGAGGTGGAAATATCTTTCCATCAATATTGAATTCCTTTTTTTATTTTTAAAAATTAGTTATAAAAAATATCATTTTATTATATATATATATATTAAAAAGAATTTACATATCATTCCCAATATTATTTACTTACGACTGTTTATTTCCTATTCATTAACAATTCTTTGATAAAATCAAATTTTGGTTAATAATAGGTTCTTTACATAACTATTTTCGTTTTGTATTAGTGATACTTTTACATTGATCATGGTTCCATAATTTATATAATTTTAATAAATATATAAATACCATTTATATTAATTATATAGGTATTTAGAGTCATCCATAAATTTTGTTATAGAAAATGGATTACACCACTCATGACGACATTAAGTCATACATACGTATAAACATTGTTTCCATTTTCTGAAGGGATGAAACAAGAAAAAGGTAAATAAAAAATAGATATTAAAAGATAATTATTATTTAATATATTTTATATATTTTCATTTAATCCATCATTATTACCATCCATTTTAAATGGAAATTAAAAACACCTCACATCAGTTCATGAGGTGGTAGTCCATCGTAGACACGAACAACAATATTGTTTTCTAATGGGTAGTATGGTAAAAATTTAGATGTTATATAATATGTATCGAAGAATAATTATTTCATAAATATATCACACATCAATTAAAATTATCCTAACTTCCATCCATGTAATTTTTCAGTGAAAAACAATCCACATAGCTTGGCAAGGCAGTAGTCCACCATACACATGAGGGGTGTTATTGTATCCCTCACAGAATGGAAAGTAAAAAAGGTACTTGAGATATTGTAATAAAAGATGTTTAATTAGGTTTTTAAATATGATATAAACATTTTCAATTTATATTTATGAAGATTTTTAAGTGGTGATAATGGAAAATGAATTATGTTGGTTCATAAGGTAATAGTCTACCAGACACATAATCAACGGTTCCACTTCCCATTTGATGGAAGAGGATATAGATACAGATCATGAAATTAAAATAATAACATGTTAATTTATTTAATTTTATTGTTCTATTATATAATACTTGTTGATAAAGTACTTATGTGATTATAGGAATAAATAAAATTAAGATGCAATGTTAAGGGTTATACCACATCTTCAAAGGACCACTTTCAGATTACAACTAAAGCCTTATTAGAAGATCTTAATAAAAAAATGATAATAGGATGTAAGGAGGTAATTAAGAAATGTATTGGGATTTTCTGAACAAAAAATATTTTTAACTTTGAAGAAGAGAGAAGTGGATGCGGCCTTTTATAAGTGGGGGAGAGGGCACCATTGGATGTTTTGAAAAGAATAATGTGTTCTTGCATTTTTCACTTGATAAATGGATCCAAAATTGTTTATTCTAAGGATATGGGTTTATAAATATGGACTATTAATGGGATTTGAAAATTTTTATCAGTCATTTTACCTTTTATATTTTTAGTTTAACCCCCAAGTAAACTTTTTTTTACCATAAATGTAGTAATTAATTTTATTTATTTTAATATTCATAATGGTCAAAAATTAAGTTGAACTGATTATAAAATATTAATTACAAAATTTTAAAATATTTAATCCATTTTTAAAAATTAAATTCATAGAAGTGTCAAAATTTTAAATAAATCTATCATAATATATTTTGGTTGTTTTTAAATTCAATAAAAGAAATAGAAATTTCTAAAAACTTGTATTTAGAACTATTCAAAGGAAAATTTAGCAGTTCAGAAAATTATAAAAAAAATTGAGTAAGATAATTTTGACATGCTTATTTCAAGAATTTATATAATTTATAACATATATTTTATAAAATTGTGAAACTGTAATTTTAAAAATTAGTGTGAAAAATGGGAAAAACTAATTTTTAAAAAAATATAGTTATTAATCATAATAATACATTAATTCATATACCATGCATGGAAAATAGATAATATGAATGTTAAAAAAATTATTGAATATATAATATATTCATTTTTTTTAAATCATTCACCCATAGTGATTTTTTTAAATTTATTGAGATGAAATGTGTTTATAAACATAAAAAGATTTTTTTAGAAAATGATTTCTCTTATTTTTAAAGGGTTTTTATTTTCATTTCTAATTAATTGATGACCAATGAAGTTATTTTAAATATTTTTGTAAACCATATAATTTCATAGCCTAGTTAATTTAATTCATACCTTTCCTTATAATGTGTAGGAAATTTTTATCATACTAAATAATAATATTTTAATAGTATGTCACATTACATTAAAACTCAGTGTTTCTTGTAACACTAGGTAAACCATGTAATGAATCACCAATTCTCATTGTCTTGAGAGTACAAAGAGTCATCACTAGGACTTATGAGATATCCCCAAGATGCCAAAGGTTTGAAATAAATGTCGTAGGGTTTCAAATACAAGTGGAGGACGATTTACCCTTTAAGAAATAAACCAATAAACCTACAAACCATAACCAACATTCACTATATGATTCATGAACAAATGAAAGACAACTCAATAACTTCATGTATCTCAAAACCATATCAATGTAAGCAAAAATGGAAGAATAACCAAGTATCAAAGTACACAGCAGACAAACTACACAATACTCTCTCAAGACTCTGTTCTCCACAAGCTCCAAGCTCCAAAATATCCAAATAGCCCAAACATCATGAGTTAGTGCTAAAAACGTGTGAAAATTTACCTTTTCTCTTTTCCCAAAAGATAGATTCTACAAAAGAACCAAAGTTCCAAAGTAGGGGTGAGTATAAAACTCATTAGGTTTTCCCTAATGACTTCCCTACTCACGCCAATAGGATATAAAGAGTTAGCAACTATTATAAAAAACTGTTTATATAAAACAATTTCTAAAAAAAATTATAACTAAATATAAAAAAGTTTCCAAAACCATTCATTACCAATGCATACAAGTTCAATTGAAACCAATTTTCCCAGTAAGATATTTTTCTCGAAAAATAACTAAACAATCTATACAACTATTCCGTTATATCTCTTTATCTCCAAACCTAACCATTCCTCAAACCCATACAACCAACCATGCATGCTATGTTATGATAGTTCCATACTCATGATCAGTTTCTTGTCGATCTACCAAGTCATCCCAAGGTAATTATTCCTCATCTTCCATTAACCCTTTTGCACCAAGCACAAGGTCATATTTCAACCAATCCCCATGTATGAAATTCCCATGTGCCATTAAACCTTTGGCACTGAGAACAAGGTAATATTTCAACAATCCCCATATATGAAACATGAACACACACCACATATTCCCAACAATCATGCCAAAACAACCCTCTCAATAAAAACACCTTTTTATTAAAAACCATTTCCCTCAAAACCATTTCAATGCCAAAACATTTCAATTCAAAACAATTTCAATAAAACCCTATTTTTATTGAAAACCACTTCTATTAAAAATATCTTTTCCATCAACCATTTAGAAATTATAGAAAATCCATAATTTAAAATCATCATTTTAAATTCATGAAACTAAACCCCCTTTTGTACAACTAATCACCAAGATCATGAAATTTCATAAACACCATAAATTATCAAAAATGAAGATTTTTACATGAATTACATAATCAATAAACCAATTTGAATCTATGTCAATCAATGTTATCAAGAGGAGTTGAGAGAGAAGTAACTTACCTTGAAGGTTTTGATGAAACTTTCACAATAGACAAAGAACGCACAAGGAAGCGGGTCGATTCTCCAAGAACGGCCTTAGTTATCTTATCCTAGAAAGATCACCACTCAACATTGAATTATTTGGAATCTAGGAATGTAGATCTACACACTATAGGTTCATATCTTAGAAATAATGGAGATCAAAGAAGTAGATCTAAGTAAATCTATGAAAACATGAAAAATCTGGAATGAATGTTGGCATACCTCCAAAATCGGAATCAAAATCACCAAGGGAAGGATCTAAGATTTATCCAACTTGTGTGGGGAGAGTTATCCAGCCATCTAGGGAGAGTAATATATAAATAGGGGAGTTTTGAATCCAAAACGAAATATTTAGAGAAAAAATGAATAATCTCTTAGAAAATAGGATCTAGATTTGACCTCTACGCAAGGTTTGACCACACGGTTTGGGCCAACCATGTATGGATCGTGCGACCTTCCTTTGGGTACCAACACTCCTTATAAAACACCCAAACTCTCCCATACTTCACCTTTAACCTTTTTTGGAAACACTTTTTTTATGGAAACATCCCAATTTATGGAAATACCCCACTTGATGGAAACAATCAATTTTATGGAAACACCCCACTTTATGGAAACAACCCACTTTATGGAAACACCTCACATTATAGAAACAACCCTATTTATGGAAACAACAAACATTATTGAAACACAAAACTAAATGGAAACTCTTTATATTATGGAAACTCTTTATTTTATGGAAACTCCATATTTTATGGAAACTCTCTATTTTATGGAAACTCTCTATTTTATGGAAACACTCTATTTTATAGAAACTCTCTATTTTATGGAAACTATCTATTTTATACACAAAAATTAAAAAATATGTGAGGAAAAGGGTTATGTACCTTAAACTAGGGGTACTACATTATCCCCACCATTGGTCTTACCATCCACAGAAATTAGAAAACCCTTTCTATCTAGAATGAGTTCCGGACACTACTCTTTCATTTCCTTCTCACGTTTCCAAGTCTCTTCATGAATCTGACCATGTTTCCATAAAACCTACACTAGGATGATTCTTTTCCCACATATGACTTTATCTTGTTTACCTATGATCTGAAATGGGGTATGTATCAGTGACACATCTAGTTCTAGCTCTACGTGACCCCATTTTATCACATCATCAGGATCAAGTTGATACTTTTCCAAATGGGATACATGGAACACATTATGCACCGAACTAAACCGTGGTGGTAATACCAACCAATATTCCACATCTCCAACCCATTATAGTATCTCAAAAGGGCCAATTTATCTAGGATATAACTTTCCCTGCTTCCTGAAGCGACGATGTACAAACCATGGAGATATCCTTAAGAAGAAATTATCACCCACAAAAAATTACAACGGTCTTCGACGGTGATTTGTATAAGATTTATGATGACTCTAAGCCTTCTCCATCATATTTTTAATAAAGTGGATCTTCTCGATTGTTTCATGGACAAGGATTGGCCCGACAAGTGAATTTTATCCACTTTCCACCCAATATAGTAGAGAACGCCAAGGAAGATCATACAATGCTTCAAACGGAGCCATGTGTATCAAGGATTGATTTATTTTGTGGTATGAGAACTCCACTAAGGGTATATGAACCTCCCATAATCCATAAAAATCCATTAAACAAGCCCACAATATGTCTTCCAACGTTTGTATCACCCACTCGAATTTCCCATCCGTCTGAGGATGATATGTCGTGCTCATAGTCAACTGAGTCCCAAGGGCTTGCTGTAAGGATTTCCATAAACGAGTCATAAACCTCAGATCTATATCTGAGATGATTGACCGTAGTACACCATGCATATTTAATACTTCTCGGACATAGATTTTTTAATGATCCTCCACCATATGAGTTTCACAAATAGGGATGAAATGAGTTGAATTGGTTAGATGATCCACCATCACCCAAACGGCATTGTGTTTATCGACCGTTCTTGGAAGACCTGTAATATAATCCATTTCTATATGATCCCATTTACACACTGGGATGGGAAAAGATTGTAACATACCAGCTGGTCTTTGATGCTCTTCTTTAACCTACTGACAAGTTAAGCACCACGAGATGACCTCAGCCACATTCCTTTTCAGGACGCTCCACTGAAACTACACCTTCAACGCCTTAAACATCTTATGTGTACCTGGATGTACAGCCCATCTGGAATAATTATAATAATGAAGGATTTGTTTTTGAAAATCCATAGGTACCACCATCTGATCTCTGAAACACAAAACTAAATCCCCATAAAGTATTCAACCCTCAATGATCTCCCAACCACTTAGTTTTGAACATAAAACCAGACATTCTGCATCAGATGTGTGTGTCTCATTGATCATTTTTACTAATTTAGTAACAAGCATAGCTGAAAATAAAACCGCAACATCACCTCGGCCTTCACATTCCACATGCATGTCAGCTAATACCAACATCAACTACCATTCATCTGAAGCTTCTTTCTCCAACTGAGCATATGAATTTATACTCAATGCATCCACCACCAAATTTCCTTTCCCTGGTTTTTACATCAAGTAAAATTCAAACATTTGGAGATACTCCATCCATATCCTTTGTCTCGGATTCAAATATCGTTGTGATAAAATGTTTTTCAAGATTTTTTGATCCGTAAACATAGTAAATTTCTCACCAAAGAGATAATGTCTCCATGTTTTCAAATCATGGATGAATGCAGCTAACTCCAAATCAAGTGTAGGGTAATTCTTCTCATGAACCCTCAACTGCCTTGAACCATAAGCAACCACATGATCTCTTTTCATGAGAACACAGCCCAACCCTGATCCTGAAGCATCACAATATACCACATACCCCTTTCATGATTCTGGAATAATCAACTTAGGTGTCGATGTAAGCCGAACTTTTAGTTCCTGGAAATACTTCATACATTCCTTAGTCCATTTTAATGGAGCATTATTCTTTGTTATAGTTGTCATTGGTGAAGATATTTGTGATAAATCACACAAAAAATGTCAGTAGTAACTAGATACACGAAGAAATATTCATATATCGAAAACATTATTCGGTGGTTTCAAAGAGATAATCGCTTCTATCTTTTCAGGATAAACATAAATGCCTTTCTCAGAAATTAAATGGACAAGAAAACGTACTTCTTGTATCCAAAAATCACACTTTGGTAATTTGAAATACAAACGATGATCTCTCATGATTTGTAACATTGTTTCCAAGTGTACCTCATGATCAGCTCTTGTCTTTGAATATACCAAAATCTCGTCCATAAACACCAAAACCAAAGAATCCAGATATTGTGGAAATATCTTATTCATCAATGCCATGAAGACCTCGGGTGCATTCGTTAGACCGAAAGGCATGACTATATATTCATAGTGGACATATCTACTTTTGAAAGTTGTCTTTGGAATATCCTCTTTTCGAACACTCAATTGGTGATATCCTGATCGCATGTCAATCTTCGAGAACCACTGATCTCCCATTAATTGGTCAAGCATATAATTAATGCGTGGAAGTTGATATCTGTTCTTTATAGTAACTTGGTTAATCATATGATAATTAGCACACTGCCGAAGAGTTCCATTTGCCTTCTTCATGAATAAAACCGGTGTTGTCCATGGAGACGCACTTGGTCGAATGAAACCCTTACTTTCCAAATCCTCTAACTGCACTTTAAATTCTTATAACTTTGTTGGTGCCATCCTATAAGACTGAAGGGAAATAGGACTCGCCCCGAAAGGAGATCAATCGTAAGCTCCACTTCCCTTAGAGGAGGTAACCCTAAGAAGTTCTTGAGAATGAATCTGGAAATAGATCCAAAACGGTTGGAAAACTATTTTCCTCTAGGTCTTCCATTGATTCCAAAGTCAATTCTACCAATAGGTAAGATATCGTTCCCACCATTGTTGCCAACAATCTCTCTTCACCCTTATTTACAATCCTCTCTCCTATAAAGAGATGCTTGATTCCATCCTCAATCATGAAACCAACTATTCTCTTATAACAGTCGATTTGATATTTGAATGTTTTCATCAAATCCATACCTAGGATTACATTACATACATCCTTATCTAACATCTAGGAGTCCCATTTTAGCTTATCTCCATCAACAGTCATAGCACATGCTCTACACACAAAGTCTTTACATTCTCTTTCACTGAGAATAGTTTGCAGTCTTATTATAGAGGGCAGCATTTCAGGTTTTAAACCTTGAATATAGGTTCCCCACTTCCCCTTCATCTTAGTTCCAATGTTCTCATCTCCTCTAGTGAAGACAATCGTACCTTCTCCACTTGGATTTTCAGCATTGCAAATATTATAAACAGGGTATCTGGTTTCAGTCCCAACTCAACAGTTTGAATAGCCTGAGTGATTCATTGGACCAATGGGTGGTTCAACTATGGTTCAGGTGCAACCAAAATCTCAACAACCTATTCTTACTAGTTCTTATGACACCTATCGGGTTCCATTTTCTAAACCAAGAACAAACTCTATAAGTATCACTCTCTAGAAACTGATGGCTTAGCATTTCAAATTCTAGCACATCAACTATCACAACATTGTTTTCCAAAACAACCATTTTCCCATGTTTAATCATTTTTGAAAACACTTCACATGCTTTTGAAAATTAAACCATTTTCAAAATAAGACAATCATTCACTTTTTAAAAATCTTTTATTTGAAAACCAATTCCAAACTTTTTCAAAAATTAACGCTCTTTTTTTTCACAACGTGAATCATTCCTCAAAATGATGTATGCACTTCTAGTGGGATGCCATTCCTCTACAATGCATGCCATGCTCATCTCATTGGATAAACCCATGACAATGAGATTTAAAAATTGTAGAAGAGTCTCCAAAAACTTATTTAACTATCTCCCTGGTAACTTGAAGTTCAGCAAAAAAGGGTAAGTTATGTTCTTTTATGCTATACATATCAAGGTCCAACAATCCTACTCCTTTCTACGATTCCAACCAAAGGAATAGACAATAAGGGATTTTATCAACAAAACAAGGAACATTGATGACTTCTTGTTAGGAAAGGACCAAATTAGCTGATACCATTTGTAATGACCCGCCAATTATCATTGGCTTATTAGTACAACGAGTCTTCACTAGGCCTTAACCGACATCCCCAATACCCCAATGGCTGGCAATAAATGTAGAAGGGTTTCAAACACATGTGGGGTACGATTTACCCTTTAATAATAAAAAAATGAACTTACATAACATAACCAACATTCACTATATGATGCATGAACAAAGGAAAGACCACTCAACAACTTCATGTATCTCAAAACCACATTAAAGTAAGAAACAATGAAAGCCTAACCAAGTATCAAAGTACACAATGGAAAAACTACACAAGACTCTCTCAAGACTCTATGCTCCAAAAGCTCCATGTTCCAAAATCTTTGAATAGTCCAAACATCATGAGGTAGTGCTAAACGCATGTGAAACATTACCTTTTCCCTTGTCCCAGAAGATAGCATCTGAAAAAGCACCAAACTTCCAAAGCATGGGTGAGTATAACACTCATTAGGTTTTCCCAAATGAGTTCCCTACTCACACCACTAGGATAGAACAATCATAAACAATTATATAAAACCGTTTATATAAAATAATTTCTCAAAAATAGTTTATAACTAAATATAAACAAATTTCCAAAACCATCCATTACCAGTGCATACAGTGCAATTGAAACCAATTTTCCCGGCAAGATATTTTTTCAGAAAAATAACTAAACAATCTTTACAACCATTACATAATATCCCTTGATCGACAAACCAAACCATTCCTCAAACCAATACAACCAACCATGAATGCTATTTTATGACAGTTCCATACTCATGAGCAGTTTCTCATCAATCTACCAAGTCGTTAGAAGGTAATTTTTTCCCATGTTCCATTAACCCTTTGGCACCGAGCACAAGGTCATATTTCAACCAAGCCCCGTGTATGAAATTACCATGTGCCATTAAAACTTTGGCAATGATCATATTCTCATATTTCAACCAAGCCCCATATATAAAAATTGAACACACACCACATATTCCCAACAATCATGCCAAAACAACCCTTTTAATAAAAACACCTTTTTATTGAAAACCATTCTTGTCCAAACCATTTCAATGACAAACAATTTCAATTCCAAATAATTTCATTAAAATTACATTTTTTAAAAACCATTTATATTGAATATATCTTTTCCATGAACCGTTTAGAAATTCTAGGGAATCCATAATTTAAAATCACCATTTTAAATTCCTAAAACTAAACCCCCTTTTGTACAACTATTCACCAAGATCATGCAATTTCACAAAAACCATAAATCATCACAAATAAAGATTTTTCCATGAATTTCATAATCAATAAACCAATTTTAATCTAATAAAATCAATTCGATCAAGTGGATTTGATAGAGAAGCCACCTACCTTGAAGGTTTTGACAAATCTTTGACAGCAGACGAATAACGCACAAGGAAGCGGGTCAATTCTCCAAGAATTACCTTAGTTATCTTATCCTACCAAGATCACGACTCAAAATTGAATAATTTGGCATCCATAAAAATAGATATACCCACTATAGGTTCAGATCTTAGAAATAATGGATATCAGAGAAGTAGATCTAAGCAGATCTAAGAAAACATGACAAATTTGGAAAGAATGTTGACATACCTCAAAAATCAGACTCAAAATCACCAAGGGAAGGCTCTGGGATGTCTCCAACTCATGTGGGGAGGGTTATCCATCCTTCTAGTGAGAGTAATATCAAAATATGGGCTTTTAAAGAAAAAACAAAATATATAGAGAGAAAACAAGCAAGCTCTTAGAAAATAGGTTCTAGATTTGACCTCTGCGCAAGGTTTGACCACACGGTTTGGGCCAACCGTGTATGAATCGTGTGACCTTCCTTTCGGTACCAAAAATCCTTATAGAACCCCTAAACTCTCCCATCCTTCACCTTTATCCTTTTTATGGAAATAAATTTTTTATGGAAACATCCCCCTTTATGGAAACACCCCACTTTATGGAAACAATCCATTTTATAGAAACACCCCACTTTATGGAAACACCCCAATTTATGAAAACACCTCACATTATGGAAACAACCAACTTTATGGAAAAAACCAACATTATAGAAACACCCAACTTAATAGAAACTCTCTATATTATGGAAACACTCTATTTTATGGAAACTCCATATTTTATGGACACTCTCTATTTTATGGAAACTATTTATTTTATGGAAACTCTCTATTTTATGTAAATTCTCTATTTTATGGAAACTCTCTATTTTAGACACAAAAATTAGAAAATATGGGGGGAAAGGGGTTATGTACTCGAAAACTAGGGAACTAAAAACATGATGTTATGTGTAACTCAAGATAATATCAATGTTTTGTGTAAAAGAATCTATTGAAAAAAATATATTTATTTTATTATTAAAATTCTCATGGGTGTTATATAGGATGGCGCCAACATACCTATTCCTTATTACTTGAGATACCTATGATCAAATCATGAACTCATGTAGCATCATAATTATTACTATTATTAAGAACATTTTCCTATTATTTTTCTCAAACCTATTCATATTACATTTCTCTCATATATTAAAGTATCTTGAAAATAATCTTATAAGAATTTTTTAAAACATTATTATCAGCAGATTCAATAATTTTACATTTTTCATTATTAAAGCACATGTATCCTCTATAATTAGGATGGTAGAAATAAATGATTCCACCACCTCCCCTATCATCAAACACCCCTTGATTTCCACCAATGATTATAATAAGGAAAAAGAATGGAAAAAACCATTTGGTATTTTACACATGTGGTTACTATATAATGCCTCTCAAAGGAGGCATATCAGAGTTATTCCTATAGAAAAATACATTAAAAATATGAACTACTTTCCCAATAGACTTCCTATAATTTTTTTTGGAAATATCATGTTCGATCAATATTGTTCGATCTAACTCAACCAAAAAAAAATTATTGTTCCAAAAACAATATTTCGTTATAGTGTATAATATAAACTGATCTCATTATGAATTCCATGCTTTACAAGATAATTAATAAACATATAATTTTAGGTTCACTACTATTATCACATTGGATCTTATTAAAATAATAACCACATTCATTTTCTACATTAAACCTAAAACACTTAAATATTTTGGGAGACCATGATTTATTTTACAGAAACATAATATATGCATTGAGTGTAAATTCATCAATAAAATAAAAAAAAATTCTGATTACTGTCCCATTAACCCACAAATTTCAGAATATATTATCCCTATTGTATGAGTTTAATGGGTCTTTATTTTATTATGTGAAGAGTTTATAATATTCCATTTCTAGAATTTTGGAAAACCCAAATCCCATAGTTTTTCATTTTAGGGAAATCATAAATCATTTCCCTATTTTATGATTTTCTATATTCTTCTAACACATATTTCCCAACCATTTATGCCATAGCTTATTTAATTCCATCGTGTTCAAATAGCATGAAATCTGTGCATACAAAACATTAGAAAAGTTTCCCTTTGTTAATTATCCTCTAGTATAAGTTTTCTTATATTTATGTCATTTAAAAAATAAACATGACTTTTAAAATATGTTTTTTACCTTTATCATAATTTTTTAAAACACTCAAAAACTTGTGTTTAAACCCATCAAAAAACAAGGCTATTTTGAATTTTTTCTTTTCCTCCCCAGTGTTTGTAGATCAAATTCATTTTATTCCATGGGAAATATCATTTTCAAAATTAATTTTTCATTAAATTTACTCTACCATATTTTCCATATAATTTAAATCCCCATTTATGTGTGTAGAACAGCAACTATAAAATTGAAGTTTTCATTATTTTTTTGTAGAATTGTGAGAAATTTCATAACCAAGGATTTTAAAATTCCTTTTTATTCTTTCTCTTGAATATTTTTAGATTTTTTAGATAATTTTTTTGTCGATAACATGATTATACAACCATTTTCATGAATAATTGGATTTTCACATGTTTCAAAATTTGATTCCAAAAGTTTGAATCCATCTCCAATCATAAAACTTGGTTTCTAAACCTATCTTATTTGATTGGGTTGACTCCCCCTAAAACACTTCCCATAGAAACTCCTAAATATATCATATTTTTTATGATTTGAGAATGAAAATAACACTTTAATTCAAGTTCCTCCAAAATACTCGCAGTAACCATAGAAATCATATTTCCTTTTTTTAAATAACATACTTACCATATTTTTGTATATGATTTCAATAAAAATTGTTAACATTGACATTAGTTATTCCTTTTACAATAATTTTTTGGTAACATCCTTAGTTTTTTTCATAAGGTTATATTTATTCTCATCCTTAAAAAATTATCCAATAGTTGTATAGTTTGGTTCAAACATTGAAAAGATAGAATCATCATGTTTTTAAACTCTTTTTTTGGATACATACATTTAAAAATTTATTTAATTTCTCTTTATTAAATATTCGTCTTCCATATTATCCAATGAAGATAATTTTTGTTGATTTTTCTAAGGTTCACACATCTTAAAATATTCACTAACTTTTATAAATGATTTTTTGAAATTTGTAATTATTTTCTCCCTTTTAATATGTTTTTGTTGATAAATCTATAATTATTCCTCCTTTATATTAATATTTTCTTAATGATTTATGTTAAATTTGTTATTTCCATCATGAAACTTCTCTATATAAATAATTTATTTTATCAATACATATTTTTCTACAAGAAAATGGTAATGTTTATTCACCGAATTATATTATTTCTTCAACTTGTTCTTCTCCTTCAGAAGTCATAAATTTTTTTTAAGAAACTCTTATAAATATATTCTGATTGTAAAATATATCTTCATATCTTATTCTTTTTTTTATTCTTCAGAGATGCATCTTTTATCACTGGTGATCTTCTAATAATTCATTTTTTTAATATTATTTTTACCATGTCATTAATTGTGTTTCTAACTTATTATTCACTATAATCATCTTCCTCATACTAGTAAAAGAGATTCAATTTTTTGAATATACATAAAGTATTACCCTTTACATTAGAATAATAACTAGATTAATTATCATTATTCATAAGGGTTAATCATGAATTTATATTTTCTTCATCAATATATTCATTTTAATTTGACCTTTTATAATTTTATGAAATCCTTCCAATAGATTTGTATCCAAAGAACATCATAGGTAACATTCCATTATACATTCAACTTCATTTTTTCACTTTTTTTGAAAATAATGACATAAATTCATCATTTTTTATAATTTTTTAATAATTCTCATATTTAGTTCTAATCACTGGATTATTAATCAACTAAAGATTTATATTATTTTATTTCCATGATGGAATTGAAATATATTTTTAATCATCCTTTTACTTATTTATAATGGAATTTTCTCTTTTCATTTCATATGTGAGGATATTGGTATATAGATCATCCTAAGAAATCACTTTATATCTCTGTCATCTAATGATTAAATTTGGAATCAAATTTATTTGGATGAATTCATAAAATAGTTTCTATAATAGTTGAATTTTACAACCATTCACCAATACATCTTATAGTTCTTACAATATCAATCACATTTTTAAATTAGTCACCAAAACATTCATTATCATCCATCATAAGATAATTGTACATCACTATCCATATTTCTAAATTATCATTCATTACATTCATATTTACAATTTATATATTCTTTAAATTATCCTAGATTCCATTATATTTTCAAATTACATTAACTCTATGTAATTCACTTTTAAGGAATAAAGAACTCATGAAAATTTTATCTTACCCATAATTATAAATATTCATCATATCAGTAGTTGTTAAAATACCCAAAACTATGTGGGAATCCATCTATAAAAACCATAAGAAAATCATAGCCAATGGACATAATTAATGGAATGTTCAAGCATTACGTATATGATATTTCTTACCCTCAAAAAATGGAATCTCGTTACTATTTATAAAATTATGAACAACCATACAAACCTAATTTTTTTTAAACATCATCAAATAATAAACAATGGAATATTTTTCTCATATTCTATGTAAAGGGGCCAGTTCGGATCTCTGTGATCACATAGAGGGATATGGTTGAATTATTCGACCAATGTATTTATGTTTTTTCAATTAATTAACAACAATCATATATTTTTATATGGATAATAATTTTTCTATAAAATAATGGAATATGAAAAAAATTAATAACAAAGGTATATAAGAGGTTCAATACCTAGTGAAAGTTTTATTCCTTGTCAATTTTTTTGAAATAACTCATAAACACATTGACCATAATAAAGAATAGATTTTTATTTGGTTAAAAAAGTTAGGGAATAAATGTACACATTTATTTTTCTATAGTAAATACAAAATTACTATTTTCATCATATGGATAAAATATGTAACAATATTTTTGTAACAACTATGATATTGTTCATTAAAAGTATTTATTAGGATGTAACTATGATGTAGGATATTTTCTCCACACATGAGTTTCTTGATAGTACTATATCTTCTTCCTTTATTTATTTATCAATATTTATAAAGAACATTCTTAAGTATAATGATTGTTTGTCCAGTGGGTTCATCTAGTAAATTCTATCTAGTTTCTATCAATTATACTTAGTTTGGTGCCCTATTATAGACGAAAACCACTTTTTATGCTCTATACATATGATCTTCGTGGAAATTATCCATTTGATACCAACTTATACTAAACATAATAAAATATATTTTGATCAATTCCTTTCCCTATTAATCATCCTAAACCTTTATACACTATTCATTTATACACTTTTATAGTACATCCATCCGAATATAAATGATGATAAAATAATTCTTACAATTCATCAGGTAGATTATTCTTTGTAATGATTATCCAAGGAACTTTTCAATTATAAAATACTTCACCTAGCTTTTATAAAGTCAAAAAAATTAATATGTTTCAAATTCATTTATATTGGAGTAATTTATAAAATTATTAGGGAAACTTGTCAAATCTAATTCAAAATTCCATCTCAATGTTTCCAACATCCCACTCTGAACCTTGAAACCCTTGGCTATATTCAATTTTCTTAAAATATAATATCTCTCCTTAAGAATCAATGGTAAAATTGTTCTTCAATAATTATGTAAGACTTTATGAGTATAATAATATTACTCTGTGGTTTTTTCAACAATGAACAACCAGATCAACATCATAACATTTGATATCATTATGAAATATTCATCAATCCCTTTAAACTATTCATCTATTAAACTTCCTAAAACTTATTTGGTTTTCTACAAACAATTAACTATGTTTAATATCATTTTTTAGACAACATGAAAGTATTTATCAAGTCCCTTTCTCTAACTAAAGGAACTATTATGTATTTTAGTTTTCCTCCATCTGATTAAAATTATGAAACTTGTGTCCTATAAAACTAATTAGAAACCTTAGAAACCTTTTTCTGATGATCACGAATAGAAACCTTATTTCGATGAATTCCACTCAAAATTATATGTATAATTACCTAATATAGAAAAATATATCAGATGACATTAGATACATCCATCATTTCATTCTAAAACACCTTTACTTTTCATCCCCATATAAATCCATCTGATAGAAATTGTACATAGGTTTGCATACCTCCTTATCAAAATATCACATATGGTTCATCCATTCAACTCAAACCTATAGGATTTTGGGAGATCATTTGATTCTCTTTATATTATTAAATTCTTAAATAGATACCCTTTGTAGATTTATAACATTCCTCAAATCACAATCCATCATAAAGGATATAACGACAACACATCATACCATCAATAATCCAACAATTATTAGTCTTTACAGACTCTATAATCATCTGACCACTGATACTTTTCCATGGTAACATCAATGATATTTATAAAAGGAAATATTTAGACATAAAAAACTATATTTTTTTCATACACATATATCATGATAACATTCAAATTTCTTGATGATATGAACATTAATAATAAAAATCAATATCCAAGTTTATTTTAATGAACACACAATATGATGAAACCTATAAGAATTTGTAGAAAAATATTAAACACAAAATCTATCACCAATAAAATATGACCAATAACCGTTATCCAATAGCTTCATTCTAGAATAATGAATTTGACTATATCTATATGATTACATTTTTTATAAATATTACAAATGTAAAGTGATATATGTTAGACAAAAAAAGTTATTATTTGGATCACACCATATTCATGCCAAACCAACTCCCTCTTAATATCTTTCATCTTCATTGAAACACCTCTAATATTCTTGGTCCCAATACTATTTCATTGGTGGAATATATGTGTATAATGAAACAAAACTCCAAAAACTAATTGAAACCCTTCATATTAAAACAAATACATCAATATTAAAATATGTAGTAATATAAATTAGTAGTCCCCACATGAGTATTTACTGTGAGATTCACTAATATGGGGATGGGGAATAAGGGTATGAATCATTTTAAACTAAATCAATTTTTCCTCAAACTCCTTCCACACAATATGATCTTGATTTCATTGTTAATAAGGTCACAAATGGGTTCTTTCTTTAATAATGATCTGATAGTTATTCCAATTATATATTACCTTACCAGACTGTTCAATGATTTTGTAACCCACAGTCACTAATTATGTCTTTTAGAATATAAAAAATTAATGCTTGAATTAGACATGAATATTACTCGGTACTCCCATAATATTCTAATAAAAAGGATGTGTAGTATGTAATGTGCCAATTCACAAGAATACACTAAAAAGATGTGTTTCGTTGTGGGTTAATACTAGTTACACCAAGGTAATGGGGTCAAACTGCTCAAAAGATTTTAATATGTATCACTACATGAGATTAGACACTATGTTCCATAATCTCCTTTTATCACTGCTCTATATTGGATAAAACTTTTTGATTGTAACATATCAACATGGCTTACCATCGAACTGGTTGTAGGACTGGTGTCTCACATCACCTTAAGTACATCTCCCAATATGACAGAGGCTACTGACTAGTAGTGACGTTCTTAGGAGGTGATTGTGGGGATATTATACCCTATTATTAGATACGCACAGTAGTATTATCAGAGTATAAGTATAAGACAATATAAAATAACAACATAAGAAGAATATAAATAGTTGAAAAAACAATAGAAGGCATATAATATCACTTTTATAAAAGAGGAAAATGCCAGTTAATACAATGCATGCATGTCATGTTATTGATACATAAATTAAATCAATAAACATTCTAAATGATTTACAGTATAGTAAAAAAATAAAGAAAATAAAATAAAATCCATGGGTGATAACCTAGACCATCCCGAGCACCATATCAGTTCTTTTCTCTTATGTCGATGTAAAATCATACAGTAATAAGCAATGTCCAAGGCCCTATGAAAAAAATAGGTATACTTGGGTACCCGGTGCAATAGTGGACCGAGTACGGTGTGAGATATAAATATTAGTAGGTTGGTGCCACCAATGTCTAAACCAATCTAGATATTGCAATATTAATTAATCATTCTGTAGGTATAGGGAAATGATAACAAAACTTAAGGAATAAAGAAACACTCATCCAGATTCTTAAGGGGAACCTGACAGCTCTACCAGCTTTATCTCATTGCTGGAAAATGAGTCAGATCATGACCTATAAATATATATATAATGATATATATATATATAAACATAGTATAGATTTACATATCATCCTTCTATATGAACCAGGTGTGTACCAATGCCAAAAGGTCATATACCTGGGATGCTACTTTCAGATAGATCGGGATGTAATGCACACACACCCATCCTCAAGGGTAGCGCACACGGTCTATCCCCTGGCTCAACTACATGATCTCTTATGGTCTCATGGAAATCAATATGGAATATACCATAGTCATCATACCCAAGGCTCTCATAGACCTTTGGAAACCAATATTGGATAAATCAAGACATAACGCATTGACAACCATCACCAAGGGTGGCTCACACTGTCTATCCCCTGGCTCAACTCCATGAGCACTCACAGTCTCATTGAAATCAACATGGAATCTCACACAGTCTTCTTAACTAAGGGTTCTCATATTCCCTTGTCACCCCTATCCATATAATGTGTAACCATTCACAAAATATAGTGCATGAGGCATTAACCGCTCATGCATCTCATTAGATGATTTAAATTACATATATGCACAAATATTCACATTTATACTTAAGAAAAATCATATTATGTATTTTGATCAAAAATTTAACAAAGGCTTGACATTCGAGTCAAATACACTAGGTTAGGGAATCTAATGCATGTTATTTATTAACCCACGGAAGGTTTTAATCAGATTCATTAAACTGTCATTTACATTTATTATTTAATGAATATGGAAATATAACTTATGAATTTCAATATCCTTGTTCAAATCTATTTCAAGGAGTCATTTCACCTAAACCATTTAATACAAGTCAACCAATTCATTATATCCCAACCATTTACAAAATTCATTCCATTAGGTATGGGTAATTCTACTCAATATCAATTCAATAAATTTTCCTAAACATGGAAAATTGATTAAATTTAAGTTTCAAAGAAAGGACCAATAATTATTACCCTTTAATAAATCTATAATCTTGCATAATCCATTTTAAAAAAAAAATTCCTTTGCTACATCCTTTATCCCATTAAGACATAATGACTAATTATCATGTCCTCAAGAGTAAGGAGTGGAGTCAAGGAAATAAGGTATGTGGCTACTAGGGAAAATCAAACACAAGGGATCCACTAAACCTAACATGTCATTTATCAATTACAATCAATGTATAAAGGAAGAAGCAAGGAAATAAAGTATAAAATCATAAAAGTCCATCTCTACATATATCTCTTGAAGGAAGCATACCTATTTTGTAGGGTTTTTATTGAAAAAACATTGACTTAGTTATTAAATATTCAATGATCACCTTTATGAATTTCATTTACCATATAAATGAAATCATTTAAACCAGGAAACCATAATACATTAATTAAATCTAAGAAATATTCTCAATTAATTAATGCATTAATAAACTTAAAGGGTAGGGGAAAGGGACCCTACCTAAAAGTGGAACCAAGTCACCCAATTCGACTCTTGGAACATTATAATTAAATGTTAATTCTCCCACACTGAGCATATTCACCAACACACACATGCAAGGAAACCTTTTCGTTATGCACACACTTGCATGGCCATGAGCATGTGCAAGGGGATCCTTACACATATGATTATATTAATATACCCATCTACACTCACCTAAACATGAATATATATACATATATATATATACATGGGTAAAAATTTACCCATAAATATGTAATAATTTAAATGGATGATTATACCCATAATGGGGGAAACCGCATATATATATATTTATTTACCTATGAATAATCATGAGAGTCTCCCTTGACATGGAAACTCAAAAACACAAGGCAGTGACCAATACACTACAAGATGATCATTATGAACCTTGAACACATAAAGGACCAAATTTAACAGGTGAAATAACATGAAACAATATAAAAATATCACCTCAAATAATGGAGAACAACCAAAACAAGATTAATTGTATCACCTACAACAATGATTGTCAGAATACGCACCAAAGGGACCCGAGATACCATTCGCATCAACCTAAAACAAGAGAAAAATAAGAAATCAGATTACCCAAAGACCTAGGGTTGGTATAGACCTTATCAGGAGATGGATATGATAACACAAATATGGAAATAGATATGAGAATGGAGGAAATAATCTTACTTTTAGGATCATCTAATGATTCAGAAGAAATCTTGGAAAATTGTATTGCAGATAAGGGGTCGGCCGAGGGGGGTTCCACGCATCGAAGTGTATAACCCATTGGGGGTGTTAGGTTAATAAGAGATATAAGTAGAGGGATTTTTTTATTTTGAGGTTTTAATTTTATATTTTAATTTAATTAATTTTTTAAATAGACCCAAACCACAGTTTAACACACGTAGTTTTCAAAACATTGCTAAAACTGTGTGGGACCCCCCATCTAAGAGACTCACCTCACACTGGCTAGGCACATGGTATGGGAAACTATGTGAAGCCCTTGTGAAATTCCTCTAACCCCCTTAATTAGGGCCACACTATTACCTACAGTGGGGTGAAAAGTTTTAGACAAACTATGCGCCCTCTGCAGTTTTTTAAAAAAACTATGTATTCTAGGTCCAGAACTCCAGAAACCCTTTGAGCCACCCGAAAAAGTTAATGACTCTTCACCCAAGTCGAAAAAAAATTGAAGTTCCCCAACTCTCATAATTCTATTCCGAGGCTCAGTTTAAAAAATGATTGTTTCTGAAATTGAAAAAGTTCAAAAACCATAGCTTTTTAGTCTGTTCCAAAATTCGGATCATTACATTTATTTAGTCTCCAATTATCTACAACATTGTTATTATTGGTTATGATCCAGATATAAATATGTGTCATTAATCTTGGAATAAAATTTCATTACTGGATTATTGAGAACAACACCAAGTAAAATATCATTATCTTTTCCCAAGTCAATATAGGAATTCATTATTTTTATTTACAAATATCAAAGATGTTCTTATTTATCCTTGTATATCTATGATATTTTTTATAACCTCATTTGTATTATTTTTCAATTAAAAATTGTAATTAATTCTTCACCTTATTATACTTATATCAAAAATTGATAATTAAAACTTCTTCTTATTCCTCTCTCAAATAGATATTGCATTCAGAATTGTTTCTAGAACCACTTTTGGAAATCCCTCTTCTTATTATATTTTTTTATACAATTTACCAGGGAATCATATATATACATGATTGTTGGACTAGTGTAGATATCATATTTATATTTTCTATTCAGATTGATTATTTGACATTTTTCTTTTTTAGAGACATATATATTCCCTTTAAGAACCCAACATAATAATGGGTAGTTTCTATGATATTCATTTACATAGTTTCATATAAACTCCTCAAATTCTATAAAATTTTATCTTGTTCCATAATTTTAAAAAAAATATAGAAATTTATATTTTAGAAAAAAACCTTTCCTTTGAGGCATTCTGTGTCTCTACAATAAAATAATTACAAAATGAATTGTTCTATCGTAGTGTAAACATGACCATGTCAACAAGGAATAAAAAATCATTGACATAGATCTCTTTCAAACAGAAATACTGTTTGAAGTCCTCATTCCATGCTAAATTTATAGGTTTTTCCATTATCTTAAAATCTTGATAATCAATGATTTCTCCCCCATGAGAAGTTTTTTCTCTAGGAATTGGATTCTACAATTATTATTGAATTCCTATATGGTAAACAAAACACAAAAAAAAAGACATCTATTTTTTCTCATAGGTACTTTAGAATCATGAAATAGTAAATTGTATGATGTTTTTCTCATCATTTTATAATTTCACATCCACCGTAACTTCCACTATAGGGTTTTGATCATTATTATCCCAATTTATCTACTATTTATGTCCATTTTATTTATTCATTCTTCATAAATGAGTCCAATATGACAACCCAAATTCTCATAAAGATCCTATATGTTTCTAATCAGGGATCAAGAGACCTACTAATACATGAATACTACTAAAATGTCAATTCCATTCTAATTATATGGATCTATGATCATGTAATAAATTCAAACACTAATGAAAAATGGGATTATTTACATCCAAGTTCTAGATTTAATTCCATTGAATGATCTAAAATTATGCCATATTAACCTAAAAAATAATTTTAGATTCATTTCAGGTATCATTGTATCAAAAAAATAGGGTTCAATTTATACATGGTACAATCATTCATATAGTTCATTCTAAGATTTGATTTGATAGATAGAGGAACCCAAATTGACACATAAGGAAAAATATATCCTTATGTTAAGTTTAAGTCATGTTTTTAACTTCTCTTAGGATCTTAATAAATTTATGAATTTTTTAATAGTTAAATGTTTTAAATATTCATTACTAAGTGATAACTAAAAACTATTCAATTAACTTTAATTGTTAACTATTTTATAATTAAAAATTAATAAAGGATAAATAACATTTAATTAGTTTTTTATAATTAAAAAAAATAGTATATTAGTATTTAATTGCAAATAACCCATGGTTATTTTTTTAAAATAAGAACCTACAAAATCTTTAAAAATCTATATTTTGTCTTGGTCTACCAAAATTTATCTCAATTTCACGATAGTTTTTCAAAACCACTACTAATTTTCCATTGTTGTTCTAGCCCATATTTTCCTTATTTAGGGTTCAAGTGGCCAGTTTTAGTTCAACATAGAATGTTTAATCCTTAGAGAATATATAATAAACCTAAAGTCACATGAACATCCTAAGAGGATATTGGTTATAATGTGTCCAACACTGAGTTTAATTTGTGTGGGGTTACTATAATACAAAAGGCCATTGTAAATTCAATTTATATGGATGAGTTTATCTTAGGATATTGTCACTTATTGGTTGGATTAATTTTCTTTAAATTATTCCAATTTCCAAAATTTGAGAGTTATTTATTTAATTAGATCAAAATTTACTTAGTAATTTCTAGTTATATATATAGAAAAATATAATTCCAAACACCCATACATTAGGAGGATAATTTATATGACCACACCGAGGTAAAGGACCATATTATTACTTGATATTTTTGGGCTATGAAATTCAGTATAGATGGGGATAATTAAAAATAGTTGACTGAAATTATCAACTAAAAATGATTAAATATTGACAAAATTAGAAAAAAAACAAAAAAAAATCCCCTTTGATCTTTAGCGAGTCAACCCATGTGAGTATTTGTCATCCGTTAAAGTAGTTCTCTCAATGGAATATTAAATTAGACTTATAAGAGATAAATTCATGTATTGAAGATAATGAAATAACCTACAATCCAATATTGTATTAAAAATTTTATTTATTATTATATGAATGTATACACTACATTATAAAAGGGTTTAAAATGGTTAATAAGAATAGATAAATAAGAATAAGAATAAATTTTATTAATAAATTATCATGAAGAAGATAAACATTCAATATTAAAATGGGTATACAAATACAATGAGAAAACATAACATTATAATTTAAATAAAAAACAAAATTATATTATTTCCATATCCTCCACTACATTCGATAGGAATATATAGATCATTGGGATGAAAAATTATTAATCAATGTAGTTTCACTTGATTGGGGTAGAAATATGTGTATGGAATGTTTGTTGAATGTGTAGTCTGTTTTCTTTAACCAATGATTGGATTCATATTTCATCTATCTAACAAATGAACAAAAATGATTCAATAAGGACATATATGGTTGGGGGAAAATAATATAAGTCCTATGATGTCTTCTTATTACTTGAAGTTTTAAATCAAAATATTATTTTTTAAGTGAATGTTATCACCACCATAATGGGATGAGATTCTAAGACAAAAATATGGCCCATAAATTCATCATCAACATGGGACACTAATATCTCCTCTAAAACCTCTTAATTGGAATTTTTAATTATTAAAGAAATATTTAATATTGATTTAATGTTTGTAAATATCACATTTAATATTTATTAGTCATCTATCATAGTCACATAAGTAAATTTAGAGGATGTTATCTAATTTTATTTTCCAAAATTTTTTTAGATTCAAGGCCCAAGATGATTATATTATCCAATAAATCACCAATAGATCTGTAAGTATACAATTTTTCCATGGTTCTAGGAAACATAATAAATTATGAACCTAATTTTTTTTAGTTAATGATGAATGTACCTAGTAATATGTAATTTTATGAATATTTTTTGAACAAGATGTTAAAATATGATTGAATTGTAAAATGACCTAATAATGGTGTTTATAAAAAACTAATAAAATTAATTTTATATTATAAATAATTTAAATTACTTTCTTTAATTTTTTAATCACACCCCAGATCTTTAGTTTTATTAGTATGATGAAATAGGTGAAAATTTTAATTCTCTTTTACAAACACATTTTAACATCCATTGGTCACTATTAATTCCTCCAATGATACAATCAAGAAACCAATAAAATCATTTAACGCATTCTATGCTCACAAAAATATCTAAATCCCAAGTATAATCTATTTCTCAAATTCACCCCCACATTTCATCTAATTTAAATTAAACATAATTATGTGTAGTGCATAAAAAATATAATAAGGATTATTTTTTATTCAAGGGGAAAAATAATGAAGTTCTAGGTGATAGTGTTGTTCTAATAATAAGATGAATATTTAAATTTTATTTTATTTTTTATTTTTTTAATTTTCTAATTTAATGGAAATTGTGATAAATTATGTTAACCATGGTAGAAATACTTTTACAATGAATCCCTAGCACAAATACCTTTAGGAATCATGTTTATCCCACATGATCAGGCACTATATCAAGTAAAATCAATTAGTAAAAAATTATTACAACATGGAATAGAGAAATAATTAATAGAACTATCCTATATAACTTTGGATAATTGATCCAAATGTTTTTTTAACCACACATTTTTTCAATATATTTCTATAAGTTTATGTTTTATTAATGTTTTACTGTTAGTAATTTTTTTTTTTCATAATAATGTTAAACATTTAATGATAAAAAACCTTTTTTATTTATTTGGGGCACATAGAACACAACTAATACATCACAGTCCAATGTATATTCAAATTTATATTTTGATTAAATGGATTGGAATATATACATTAAAAATCCACATCAAGAAACCACACATTCAAAAAAATTCACTCATGAACATAAAAATGAATTAAAATTAGAATCAGAAGACTAAAAATTATGAAATATTCGATTATTTTAATTAAAAATTATGTAATAACAAGAATTGTAAAACAAAATTTTCATTGATGCAAATAATAGGTTTTATTTTTTGACATATTATTACCCTTTTAACTCCTAACATGTAAGGAAACTTTACTTAGTGTTGAGAATGAAAACATACAAGGGGGATGAAGTAGAAGCAATGAGTCCCAAAATAAAATTTTATATAAAATATTTGGAATAAATTTCTATTAGGTTTAAATATGTGGCTTATTCTACAAATAACTGATTGATGGATCTACATGTCACTATAACAATGAAATATTTTCATAAATGTATATTTTATCTTTTTCGATGAATATTAACTACATTCTAAAAACACACGCCTAAGGTACATAATGATTTATTACATTGGAAACATGGAAAATATTATACTAATTTCTTGAAATTTCTTCAACATATCCCATAAAGATCATTCCATTTAGTTATCCTACTTAAAAACATATTTTATACACATGGAAAGGATACATAAGAAAAAATTGTCACCTCTTATGCTTAGTAAGTTTAAACATTCAAGATAAAATTTTATTATCCTATTAAATCATAAGATAATGAATATGGGTATGTGATCATGATCATAAAATAAAAATCTCATACCCCACCTATCATGGATAAAAAACACTAGTTATGGCATAAAAAATATAATTGAACCTTAGAAATGAAACTTCATCATAACTCATTATCTAACTATATTTTAAAGTAACAAATGTGTGTTAAATCGTCATAAATATATAAAAAAAATTCATATGTCAGGGAAAACTATCAAGACTCACAGATCAGGCCATATCTATAGCAACCCTACATTTTTATACATTACTTTTATATCAATTTAATGATAAAAAATAAAACAAATTACACCATCAGGATCCAATGGTATAGTTTATTTTGAAAATTAGGGCCATATATAACTTTTACAATATAAAACATAAAAATTTATTTAATTTCTTCTTCTCTAGCTTCTTATTAGACCCTATGTTCTCCATAGTACACATAATCACCTGCGGATATACATAAAAAGGGGGTGAGATAAAATCCCAGTAATATGATAAGAACATGATACAATATAACATGGGGTAAGAATAATAATTATCAAAATAACATAGAAATATGGTCATAATCATGATAGGGAGCATTAAGAGAATACTTGGAATGTTGCAATGCATAAAAATGAAACATCATGTCTTAGTGGTAATATAGTTATGAACAAAGCTAGCATAATGTTCACACATATTTCAGTTTAACTAATGAGATTCATCAAATTACCCAATTAATTGGATTGCTGTATTATTTTCGGTTCACCCATCACATCATAACATCAACATTGCGCTATATAATTCCGGGCACACCCGTCACATCATAACATTTATATTATAATCCATGCCACAGAGAACATATATCAATCTTTAAAATAATACAACCCATAGAATGGTTTGTTTTTTAGTTAATAAATAATACATTCATAATCATTGGGTTTCCAAATGAAGGAGTGAATATCATACATGATATAAGGGAAATCAACCTTGAGTGAGAAGTAAAAGGTGTATTGTTGAAAGAAGTGTTATTTTGGAAAACATTTTTCTAGAAATAATCTCTAGTGGAAGACATGTATATCCTAGAAAAGGTAATATAGTGATGAATAAATTATTTTTAAGGAATAACCATACAAAAAATGGATTAAAGGATTGAAACCCCAAAGAAAGAAAGTTGGGTTTGATAATTCCCCTTACCTTATGTCCGAACGTTGTCTTCGCTTTAATATCCTATATAATCACATTAGATTCATTAATTAAAATTTAAAGAAAATTTTATACAACATATTTATTTATTATGGTTTTATTATGTACTTTTATGGTTCTTTGGATGAGTTATATGGTTTAAATTCATTTTTTGAGAATTTTATTTTTCATAGTTTTCATGAACGGTACACTTGTTCACATGAATGGAAGTTCGTGTAGAACATGGATAAAAATACAAAATTTCTATTACATGATAATAATTATCTTATAGAATTTTAAATGATATTATATTGAATTTGGTTATATACTTTGAGGATGAATTATTAGTAAAAATCTAATGATGATCGTTTTAGGTTAATATGGGCAGTTTTTTGATCACCACATACATGTTTTATTTTCTCATTTAATATTATGTATAAAACTTGATTAAAAAATAAAAGGGGTTAAAAAATAAATATTAAAATCTTTTTTCAACCAATTAATGGTTATATTAATATCCTTTAAGGATTCAAAGGAAAATGGATGTGCTTCGCCCACGATGTAGGTAAATAACACATCATGAGAGACAATTTCATTTTTATAAGAAAAGAAAGAGAGGGAAGATTGTATTGAATAATATTCCATTAACATGATATCATACTAGTATATAAATCATAATGGATTTATAATGATAATTGAAAAATATAATTCTATTTTAAGATAAGAAAAGAAATCAAATTTGAAAGTAATATTAAAAAAAATATAGAGAAATTACCTCTTGATTTCTACTCTTTAGATAATCTTCAAGGAACGTAGGATTGGTCTTTGGATGATACCAATATCACTTGGACGTGGGGGAGGGGATAAGGAAGAATTTTGGGTAGAATTTGGACTAGTCTTGAAGCTTGATAAATGTGAGTAAATGAGGTTGTGAGGGGTTGTATTTATAGGGGAGGGGAGGGGTGTTCTCTTAATATTTAATTGATTAGTTTATTATTTTCCCTCAAGACAAGAAATAGTAATGATGTCAAAACTAAATACAGTAAATATGTGATGTGAGTTTGATCAAATTCCTATTTAAATCATCCATGACTCAATCATGATGCAAAAAATCATTTATTTAGCATTTTTTTAAATTATCAAATTTCACTACTCACAAATATTAAAGTATTTCATAAAAATCCAAAAAAATAATACAAAACATTTTTCAAAATTTATAATTCAAAAATTAACTCCATTTTATGAAAATTATTTTCTAAATATGAGTAATATAATTTTTAATCATAATTTACTTTAAAAAAATAAAATTTAAAACATCTTTTCTAAAACTTTGAAAAATTAATTAAGTTCTCATAAAATAGTCATATAATTATAAGACATCAAATTCATTATTCATGAATACATTTTATGAAGAAAAAAATTGTTTTAAATTATTAAATAAATCATTAAATATTATTTACTTAAAAAATTACCAACACTATAATATAATTATATCATATTATCACTTAGAGGATGGATAAATTTTATTTATACTATCATTGGTAGGGTTACTATTCACATGGTTGCTTTACTTTTCATAATGTTCATACTACTATTCATAAGGGTAAAATTACTATTAATAAGGGTATGTTACTATACACCAAATAATAATTTTTTCCTTTCAAACTCCAAACATCTTACTGATCGCAACCGTGAATATTATATTTTGGAAATTAAAACCCAGAATTAGCAAAATTATGATTAAAGGTTGCATAGAATTTAGTAGCATTATGTGGATTTTTTTTCTAATGTGATTTTTGTTGGTCAGAGTGGATACTCAAGAGGGGGGTGAATTGAGTTCCAATCAAAATTCTGTTAAAATTATTTCTCTTAAAATCCTCCAATTTAAAAACAAAGTTAAACTGTAGTGAATCTATATATAGTGTAAATGTTCAATCAGTTTCTCAAAGGTTGATTAGGTCTCAGTTGACTTAATCTGAAGATTAAATTAACTTTTGAAACTAACTTACTGGTTTACAATAAGTATAAACACTTGCTAATTTAACTATCAAAGTAGATTTAAAACAGTTTTTTATTTCAAAGTAATAGCAGCGGAATATGAAATAAATATATAGTATACTTATAGAATTAAATTAATATGCACGGAAAAAATAACCAAGAGGTTTAGTCTCAATCTGAGACATAGTCCTCTTAACAATTTATATAAATTTATCCACACCCTGGATTGGGGGTAAACAATAGTATACTACTGTCCAGGTCCAAATACATCTACCATAGTTCTTCGTGTGAAAAGAAAACAACAGCACATAGGTTGTTTAGGTCTTACTCGACCTCTACCACTATCCAAAGTGGGAAAAAGGGGGTTATAAATTTTGAGTGAGGATTTTAGAATCCTCCAACTTAGTACAAGAGTCAGTATGTGTGTAGAATAAACAGGGTACACACATTACTCGAAATGTAAATAAAAAGAATCACTAAGATGAATATGATTGAGTTTAGAAATTCTTTAGTGATTAGAAGTGCAACTCTGGACTCATTTGGTTTATCAAAAAATCTTCTGAGTCCTTCTCTGGTTTCTTGTTCAAAAAACAGATTATCATTTTCTTCCTTGGTTCTCAGTCCAGTTTAGCAGCCTGAGTCTATGAAATTCTTGTTGTAGTTCTTCACTCAAGATGCTGCTTGTGTTCTCATCTAGAATAAGTTTCTTTGTGTATGTCCAGGATTCTTGGAGTATGGATGTTGACTAGTGAAAAATTCTCCACATTTTAATGTTGTTCATCTCTTGGCTCTTTCACCCTTCATGTGTCTTCTTAGTGCCTTGATTCTCTTCCTTTCAAAAAGTGTTGTGTTGCATGATACTTTTTATATGTCCCTTTATATCTTTCATCTTATGTAGAAAAGAATAATTACTTTTTTCATGGGTACTAGGTACGGTTCCCTGACATGAAAACAGAGATCATTAAATAACAATAACTGCATTAAAAACATCAAATGTAGCCGTTAGATTAATAAACAAATAGTATTGAGAGTATAGAGTATAGAGTTTGACTGGTTGGTCAATCATTAGTAGCACGTGTTCGTAAAAGTGCATGGTGTTGTAGGATCTTCAATCGGTAGCTCTATATAACAGTTTCTCTCCATCGGGAACTCTTGCTCCATCGGTAGCTTTTGAGCTATCGGTAGCTCGATGTATCTATCTGTGTGAATTGGCTCTATCGGTAGACTTCTGTCTATTGGTAACTCTTGTCTGTCGGTAGCTCTGGTGTGTTTGTTAGTTGGTAGCTCGGTAGACTGGTTCTATTGGTAGACTTCCTCATGTCAGTAGCTCTGTTTTGTGATTCTCAGTACTCGTATCAGTAGGCTTACTCTATCGGTAACTACTGGTAGACATGCACATCAGTAGCTCGTCTGTTCTGTTAGTAGACTGTCTTCTTTCCAGTAACTCTGTTTATATTAGTGACCTTAGATTATCGGTGACTCTGTCTATTTCTAGACTAAGTCTATCAGTAGATTGAGAATCGGTAACTCTTTATCAGTAGATATGTGCATATCAGTAGCTTACACTTGTTTATTTTTATGAAAAACACATCCGATTGGGTTAGAATTATTTCAAAACTTATATAACCATGGATAAACAATGATTAACATATCTCAGGGATTATTTTAATATTTTTATCATCTTGATCACAGATTGAAAGAATTAAAATATTTAAAAACATTAGATTGATATTATCAAAGTATATGAAAGCATGATTGGGATTATCAAAACAGGTGAGGTCAACAATCTCCCCCTTTTTTATAATCACAACTTATAAAATTATAGTTTTAAAATAATGAGCAGTTGTATCAGAGGATATATCATTAAATACAATTATCTCAGAGAAAAATTATGTTATAGAACATAAAGGATCAGAGGTGGAAGAAAATGTGATAGTATCAGAGATAAAATTAAATGTAATGATATCAAAAGTAAAGTTTAGTGGCATCAGAGAGTTAGAGAAAATGGTAAAAGAGGATGAAATGTAATAGTATCAGAGGAGTAAAGCATGATAGATTTTCCTTAGATAAAATTTCTCCCCCTTTCATTAATATCTCTCCCCCTGGGTGAATATTTCTTCCTCTTTGATACTTAAAGAGTATTTATCTCCCTTTGTAAAAGATTGGTAAAATATTTCTCCCCATTTGTGATAATCAAAAAGTGGGAAACAATAAGAAAGAAAATAGCACAATGAGAAGGGAAGGAAATCCAATTGTATTATATATTTTAAAAAGGTACAGAGACATAAAACAAAGTACAATTAATTACTATCAAATAGTCTAGCTAGTTTTCAATCCACATCCTCAATATGAGATTTTCCTTTGGGACCAGAAGAGGATTCAGTTGAAGTGGAAGCAGGTGAGAGCTTAGGAATTCCGGAAATGATTAAAGGAGGTTGACCCATAGAAACTGATCATGGTCTATACTGAGGAGCCCTTTGTGTGATCATAGGTGTGAGGCTTTGAATTTCTTGGGCATGAGTCATCTGAACTGGAGAAGCAGTAGAGGCAGAGGCAGGCAAAGCAGGGGGGACAATTACTGGCCTAGCATCAACATGCAGAAAAGGCAGCAACAGATTTCTGAAATTCATAATTATTCCTCATCCTCTCTCCATAGTGGATATTAAGTCATCTTTATTATCCATAAACTTGTCCAATGATGGAGTCAATTTCCTTATCTTGCTAACTTATTATCTGAAAGCTTGATTGACAGGAGGCAGCTTCATATTTTCCAACAGAAGTTTGAAGTGATTGTTGAGTTGATTTTTGGTGAAAATATTAGGTAAATAGGAGTCCACCTTATGTTTCACTTCTTTCTGAGAGGCAGATGCTTCTCTCATATAGTCTTGGACTATCTTCATTATCTCTATAGCTGAATATTTGGTAGAAATCACAACTTTGATCAGCTCGGATGATTCCACATAACCACTGGTTGAAGCTTGAATAAGCTCCTCCTTCATCACAGCTCTAAACTGATTCAAATCCATGGAAGGTTTGGATGCAAGAGAACCAACAGAGAAAGATATAGTCTCTTTGAAGCTTTTGGTCAATCCACTAATAAGATTTTGAACTTGGGAATCCTAGGTTTTAATATGATCTTTTATAGAATTTTTAAAACCTTCAAACACTGAAACCATCTGGCTTACCACACTCTTGACATAGGCTAAGTCCTTGTCTGCTTGGGATTTTGAGCTCATAAAAGATTCCAAAAAGATAACCAATTTCTTTAAATCTTCAAGATCTGCTTAAATTCTAGAAACTTGAGCCTGGAATTCTTTAACTTCTTCAACTATTTCTCCCATAAAGGTTGAAAAATTACAACCTAGAGAGAGTTCAAATAATCTTTCCAACATACTCATCTCTTCAGAAAAAATGTGCATCATCTCAGCAACAGAGGCATTAAAAGATTCTTTCATCTCATCCTTCACGGATTCTAGATTAGTCTTTGTGATCATATTGGCAGGTACAACTGCAGTGGGTACTCTTTCAGATGCTAAACTGACCACTGAGTCAGTCATAATTTATTGAACTGAAGATACCAGAGAAAATTCCATCTTCTTTACTTCTTCCACAAAACTGTTCTTAATCTTTTTCTTTAAAGTATCCAGGTCATGCATTCTGACCACATCTTCAAGAAATAACTCAGAATCGACATCATAAGTAATCTTAGGTCTATTAAGAGATGCTTCATTATCTGAATCAGGATAGTCTAAACCACATACTATAAATCCTGGGTCTTCTGCCCAATCTTCAATTCCAACAGCCACTTTAACACTTCCAACATTGGTTTGATGCTCCCCCTCAACTGGTGCATCCTCAATTAGGATAACAGCAGTCTAAGCAACATTCTCAGCAGGTCTTTCATCCTGAGGAGAATCTTCCACTATCAATTATTCTTCTGCAACAGCTGGAGGGTTTTCCAAAATAGGCACGGTAATGTCAACTTCATTTTCATCATTAGCAGGCATTAAGGATTGTACAATCACTGGACTAAGACTCAAATCAGCTGATAGAGATGATTCACTCTCATGAACATCTTCCTCATTCTGTACAGCAGCCTCTTCAACAGCCTCTAAAGCAGCTTCTTCCTTATCTAATTTCTGTTGATCACGTTTTTCAGGATTTGGGCTAGGAGGTAAGTTAGGGTATCCTCCTTCATCAATAGAGGACTCTCCCTCTTCTGAATCATCATTGTATTCTGGATCCTCTTCATCAGGTCCCAGACCTGGATCCCTCACATCCTTTGGTCTTGAAGGATAATCCACAGGATTAAATTTGTCATATACCTTCTGGTCATCATTGACCCATTCTCCTCTCCAAGGGTTCCAATTGATCCTCATGTATTTACACACTGTGGAGGTGATACAAAAGTTATTCTTCACTACTACTGTCTCATCTTGATACTCAACTACCCCTTTTACTTTAATCATCATAGAGATCAATTTATCAAAGAATAGGGCATTTGTCTTTGATTTCAGCCTTGTCATGTCTTCCATTTGGATCATCAAAAATCTGCACAAATTTACCTTTACACAATGTCTTAAGAGGTGCAGGAGATAGATATCCTGATATCTCAAATTGGAAAAGTCTTCTCTCCTCGGTATCAAGACATGTTGAACGAATTTGAACAGCAATCTGTTCTATCCAACCATTTCTGCAGCAACTACTTGTCTTTGACTTCCATCACCAGTTAGCTCTTCCAAAGCCATCTCATAATCGAAAATATCACTGGTAGGTGGAATGGCTCTCGATACATAACCAGATACACCTTCATGTGGGACTTTTAAGCACTCATCCCACTCAACAGATTAAAACGACATCGCCTTTCCATTCAAAAAAGAGGTTACTCGATTTTCATTCTCCAATTTCTCAAAGGTTACAAAATCATAAAACCATTTCACTAACTTTGGAAAATAGGGACCATTGTTGGTCAAAAAACTCTCTACCCATTTTTTATCTTCAAGAACTTCGAGTGCTAAGGATTTTCTAGGAAGCATCCATTCTACACACATCTCCTTTTCAATAACAATAACTCGATTTTGCAGATGAGGATTCACTAGTCGTCTCCCCGACCTAGTTCTAGCAACACTACCACTACCACTTGATTCTTTCTCGGTCCTCTACTTCTTTGTTTTCGGCTCAACAGAGTCATCTCTGACGGTAGGAAGTTTGGTTGTTTCCATCGCTGGTTCAAAGGATTTAGGGTTCTCTAAGGATTTAGGAGCTAAGGTTCGAGGGTTAAGGTTTGAGGCTCGGTGGATTTAGAAGTAGCTCTGAATTTAGTTTTATCATTTAGGAATCATAAAATAAATAAACAAAATAAAGTAAAAACGATTCAGATTCTGGCGGCAGACAGAAGTTTTAAAATAATGCACACATCAGTGAGAATTTCTATCGGTGATAATTCCTATCAGTGAGAAGTTTACATCGGTGAGAACTTCACATCGGTGAGAACTTCACATCGGTGAGAACTTCACATCAGTGAGAATTTTACATCGGTGAGAACTTCACATCGGTGAGAATTTTACATCGGTGAGAACTTCACATCGGTGAGAATTTTACATAGGTGAGAATTTTGCATCGGTGAGGTTAGCTACCGATCAAGGTTAAACATACCTAACTCATGTCTAATGTAACTTAACCTTTCTGAACTCAAAGTTTTAGTGAAAATATCAGCTAATTTATGTTTAGTACCTATAAACTCAATAATTATATCACCCTTTTGGTAATGATCTCTCAAGAAATGGTGCCTTACATAAATGTGTTTGGTCCTAGAGTGAGACACAGGGTTCTTCGAGATATTTATTGCACTAGTGTTGTCACGGTTGATTGAAACGTTCCTAAAGTCATATCCATAGTCCAAAAGAGTGTGTTTCATCCACAAAATTTGTGCACAGCAACTACCAGCAGCTATGTACTCTGCTTCGGCAGTGGATAATGCTACAGAATTTTACTTTTTACTACACCAAAATACTAAGGATTTTCCTAATAGGTGACATGTTCCCGAAGTGATTTTTCTATCCATCTTGCAACCAGCAAAATCAGCATCTGAATAACTCATTAAATCAAAGTTTTTTCCTTTTGGGTAAAACAAACCTAAGTTTACAGTATGTTTAAGATACTTAAAAATTAGTTTAACAGCAAGTAAATGAGATTCTTTTTGATTAGCTTGAAATATTGCACACATACACACACTAAACATAATATCTGGTCGACTAGCAGTAAGGTAAATTAAGCTTCCAATCATACCTCTATAATTGGTTTGATCCACTGGTTTCCCAGTTTCATCTTCATCCAATTTACAAGTTGTACTCATAGGAGTTTCACTTTCCTTAATACTATCCAAACCAAAACATTTTAAGTGATCCTTTGTATATTTACTTTGATTCAGAATAATACCATTTTCATTTTGAAACACTTGAAATCCAAGAAAATATTTAAGTTCTCCCATTAAACTCATTTCAAACTCATTTTGCATACTTTTTGAAAAATTAGTACATAAAGAGTGTTTGGAAGATCCAAAAATAATATCATCAACATAGATTTTTACTATTAAAACATCTTTATAAATTATTTTAATAAAAATAGTTGGATCAGCAATCCCTTTAGTAAAACTTTTTTAAATAAGAAAATTACTAATTTTATCATACCATGCTCTTGGAGCTTGTTTTAGACCATATAGAGATTTAGAAATTTTAAAAACTTTATTTGTAAAATGAGGATTAGTAAATCCAGGTGGTTGTTCAAAAAAAACATCTTCAACAATAAAACCATTTAGAAAAGCACTTTTGACATCCATTTGATATAACTTGAAATTCAGATGAGCAGCATAGGAAAGTAAGATCCTAAAGGCTTCTAATCTGGCTACAGGTGAAAAGGTTTCCTCATAGTCTATACCTTCATATTGACTATATCCTTGTGAAACTAATCTAGATTTGTTTCTAACTATGTTTCTAGACTCATCAACATTGTTTCTAAAAACCCATTTAGTGCCTATTGTTAAATTTTCCTTAGTTCTATCAACTAATTCTCAGACATTGTTTCTTTCAAATTGATTTAACTCATCTTTCATAGCCATTACCCAAAATTCATCATTCATAGCATCATTGACATTTTTAGGTTCTATCTGTGAAATAAAGGCTTGATGTTCAACCTGGTTTCTTAGAGAAGCTCTAGTTTGTGTCCCTCTATCAGGATTACTAAAAACAGCATCCAAAGGATGATTCTTTAGAATCCTTGTTGATCTAGTAAAGGTAGGACTAGAAATTTCAGGTTCATCTCCAAGTTCAGGTTCAACAGAAGCAAATTCTGGAATATGTCCAGAACTGGATGTTTTTATAGCAGGTTCTTTAGATTTGTCATTATGGTCCAAAACACTCAAATATTCTTCAAGATTTTCAAGAGAGGTTTTAGGATCATGTGGATCAGTTTCATCAAACTTGATGTGAACAGATTCTTCCACACATATGGTTCTCTTATTAAATACTCTATAGGATTTTCTAGTTAAACAATAACCAAGAAAAATTCCTTCATCACTCTTAGAATCAAACTTGTCCAGATTATCATTTGTATTAAGAATAAAAACTTTGCAGCCAAAGACTCTAAAGTAACTAACTTTTGGTTTTATATTATTCCACAACTCATATGGGGTCTTCTTAATAACTAGTCTAATTAGGACTCTATTAATAATATAACAATCTTTATTCATAGCTTCAGTCCAAAAGTAAATAGGCAGGTCATATTCATTAATCATGGTTCTTGCTATTTCTTGAAGGGTTCTATTCCTTCTTTCTACTACACCATTTTGTTGAGGTGTCCTAGGAGCAGAAAAGTTGGGACTATAGCCATTGTGTGAGCAGTAAGATTCAAACTCTTGATTTTCAAACTCACGGCCATGATCACTACTCAGGGTTTTAATATTAAGTCCACTAAGATTTTCTACAGGTTTGGAGTATTTAACAAAGTAAGAACAAGCTTCACTTTTGTGAGCTAAGAAGTATACCCAAGTATATCTAGAAAATTCATCTACTAGAACATAGACATAGTGCTTCCCATTTAAACTAGAAACTCTTGAAGGTCCAAACAAGTCCATTTGAACCAACTTGAGAGGTTGAGAAGTTGAAACTTCTTTCTTTTATTTAAAAGGAACTTTATGTTGCTTTCCCTTTTGACAGGGATTACAAACTTTTTAATTTGGTAATTCAAGCTTAGGTAGGTCTCTAACTAAGTTATTATTAGTTAATTTTCTAAGTGAATAAGTGTTGCAGTTTCCTAATCTTATGTGCCAAATCTAAGATTCTTTATAAAAAGCATTTAAACAAGTAACATGTTTTTTAGCTAAAGCATTTAAATCAATAGCATAAAAATTTTCATTTCTTAAAGAAGAAAATACTAAAATATTTTGAGAATTAAAAACATTACAGGAATCATTTTCAAATTTCACATTAAATCCATCATCAAATAATTGAGAAATACTTAACAGGTTATACTTAAGTCCATCAACAAATAACACTTGAGAAATTAAAACTGAATCAGTGTTACCAATTTGGCCTAGGCCGATGATTTTTCCTTTAGAATTAGCACCAAAGGTGACGTGGCCTCCATCAACCTTTATTAATCTCTTGAAGCATGAATAATATTTAGACATGTTTCTTGAACATCCATTGTCCAAGTACCATACCTTCTTGTGAGAACTCTTTAAGCATGTTTCCTACAAAACAGATTTATATAGAAAATGATTTTGGTACCCAGATCTTCTTAGGTTCAGATAGGTTAGCAATCAAAGATTTAGTTACCGATATTTGTCTTATGGGTCTCATATAATTTATAGAATCAATATATTTTGAAAGATGAACTTTAGTTGATCTATAACCATATGAATAACTAGTTGAAGCATAGGGCTTTCTAGAACTTGAACTAGCAGTATTCTGTCCAGATTTAGGAATAAATCTATTCTTAATAAGTTGTCTCTATCCAGGTTTGTAGCCTATTTCAGTAGTGTATTTTGGTGCAACTTTCTTACCTAACATTTGAGTTAGAGTATATTTTTCATTTTTGAACTTTTCTAAGTCCTTTCTAAGTTTCTCATTTGACATTTTTAGTTCTATATTTTCCTTTAACAGTTGAGCATTCTTTTCTTTTTCTATATCAAAGGCAGATTTAACATTGGCATTAAGATCATGATGTTTCTTTAGTGACTTATATTTATCTTTAAGTTCATTAAATGTTTCTTCCATCATATTGTAATATTCAAATAATTCCTCACTTTTCATGTTTTCAGAATCAGAATCAGAGTCTGCATCATCTCCAGAATAATAAGACTTTAAAACAGGAGTATCTAAGGTTACCTCAGATGTGTTGGTCATGAAACACATGTTGGCATGATTCTTCTTAGAATCAGAAACTTCAGATTCACTTGTGCTGTCCTCTGAAGCACTCCAAGTTTCTTTCATAGATTTCTTTTACTTATTGTCCTTATAATCATATTTCTTTTTGACTTTTAATTTTGGACAATAAGCCTTGATGTGTCCTTTCCTTTTGCACTCATAGCAGACTACTTCATCATTCTTGTCATCTTTCTTCCAATCCTTCTTCCACTGTCCCTTATTGTCATACATTCCTTTGTAGTTATATTTTATGAAGAATTTCTTCTTCCTATAAAACTTCTTGAATCTCCTGGCTATTTGATCCATTTCAGCATCACTATCAGAGTGTGGACTTTCACTGGTTGAACTTTCAGTAGGTACTTGCATTGTCTCCTTGTCTTTGTTCTTAGAGGAATTAGACTTGAAATCTACGGATTTTCTCTTTGGTTCATCATCTTCCTCTTTATTTACCTTGAGTTCTTCCACATACATCATTAATTTTCCAATAAGCTCTTTTACAGGCAGTGCTCCAATGTCACGTGACTCTCTGATTGAAACAGAAGTGCATCTCCATCATTCTGGTAGACATCTCAGTATCCTCATAATTTGTTCCTTAGCTGGAACAGCTTTTCCAAGTGAACTCATTGTATTGACTATCTCATTAAAACTAAGATACATATCAGAAATAGGTTCATCAGTATTCATTTTAAAATTTTCATATTTAATAGTGTAAGTATCCAATCGCATTTCTTTGACATTAGTTGTTCCTTCATGAGAAACACCCAAAGTATCCCAAATTTCAGAAGCAATTTTGCAAGCAGATATTCTATTAAACTCTTCATCTCTTAAATCACAGTACAGGGCATTCATGGATTTATGGTTATTATTATAAGCAGTCTTTGTAGGTTCATCCCAAGTTGTTCTTTATGTTTCTGGAATTTTATATTGAGATTATATAGCAGTACAAATATCAAAACCCATACTTTCCAAATGTATTTCCATCTTAAGTTTCCATTGGGCATAGTTTGTGCCATTAAAGAAAGGTGTCTGGTTAGTAACAGCACCCTCTAGTCTGTTATCCATAGGTAGATTTTAGAAAATAGTTTTAAAGAGGTAAAATTTAGAACTAACAGAAATTTAAGATCTTTAAAGATGCAACTAAAATCACAGTTGAAAAACAGAGTATTTCAAAAATTCTTTAACAAAAACAATCCTCTGATGCCAAATGTTGGTCAGAGTGGATACTCAAGAGGGGGGTGAATTGAGTTCCAATCAAATTTCTGTTAAAATTATTTCTCTTAAAATCCCCCAATTTAAAAACAAATTTAAACTGTAGTGAATCTATACAGAGTTTAAATGTTCAATCAATTTCTCAAAGATTGATTAGGTCTTAGTTGACTTAATATGAAGATTAAATTAACTTTTGAAACTAACTTACTGGTTTAAAATAAGTATAAACACTTGCTAATTTAACTATCAAAGTATCTTTAAAACAGTTTTGTATTTCAAAGTAATAGCAGCAGAATATGAAATAAATATATAGTATACATATATACTTAAATTAATATGCACGGAAAAAATAACCAAGAGGTTCAGTATCAAGCCGAGACTTAATCCTCTCAATAATTTATATAAATTAATCCACACCCTGGATCAGGGGTAAACAAAAGTATACTACTATCCAGGTCCAAAGACCTCTACCTCAGTTCTTCGTGGGAAAAGAAAAAAACAGAACATAGTCTATTCAGGTCTTACTCGACCTCTACCACTATCCACAGTGGGAAAAAATGGGTTATAAAGTTTGAGTGAGGATTTAAGAATCATCTAGCTTAGTACAGGAGTCAGTATGTGTGTAGAATAAACAGGGTACACACACTGCTCGAAATGTAAATAAAAAGAATCACTAAGATGAATATGATTGATTTTAGAAATGCTTTATTGATTAGCAGTGCAGCTATGGACTCGTTTAGTTTATCAGAAAATCTTCTGAGTCCTTCTCTAGTTTCTTGTTCAGAAAATAGAGTGTCATTTTATTCCTTGGTTCTCAGTCCAGTTTAGCATCCTGAGTGCATGAAGTTCTTGTTGTAGTTCTTCACTCAAGATACAGCTTGTGTTCTCCTCTAGAATAAGTTTCTTCGTGTATTTCCAGGATTCTTGGAGCATGGATGTTGACTAGTGAAAAATGCTCCACATTTGAATGTTGTTCATCTCTTGGCTCTTTCACCCTTCATGTGTCTTCTTAGTGCCTTGATTCTATTCCTTTAAAAAAGTGTTGTGTTGCACGATCCTTTTTATCTGTCCCTTTATAGATTTTAGCTTATGTAGAAAAGAATAATTACTTTTTTCATGGGTACTATGTACGGTTCCCTAACATGGAAACATAGATCATTAAATAACATTAAATGCATTAAAAACATCAAATGTAGCTGTTATCTTAATAAACAAATATTATTGAGAGTATAGAGTATAGAGTTTAACTGTTTGGTCAATCATTAGTAGCTCGTTTTGGTAAAAGTGCACGGTGTTGTAGGATCTTCAATTGGTAGCTCTATATAACAGTTTCTCTCCATCGGTATCTCTTGCTCCATCAGTAGCTCTTGAGATATCAGTAGCTTGATGTATCTGTCAGTGTGAATTGGATCTATCAGTAGACTTCTGTCTATCAGTAACTCTTGTCTGTCGATAGATCTGGTGTGTTTGTTAGTCAGTAGCTCAGTAGACTGGTTATATAGGTAGACTTCCTCATGTCGGTAGCTCTGGTTTGTGATTGTCAGTACTCATATCAGTAGGCTTACTCTATCGGTAACTACTGGTAGACATGCACATCAGTAGCTCATCTGTTCTATCAGTAGACTATCTTCTTACTGGTAACTCTGTTTATATCAGTGACCTTAGCTTATCGGTGACTCTGTCTATCGATAGACTAAGTCTATCAGTAGACTGAGTACCGGTAGCTCTTTATCAGTATCTATGTACATATCAGTAGCTTACACTTGTCTGTTTTTATGCAAAACACATCCGATTGGGTTAGAATTATTTCAGAACTTATATAACGATGGATAAACAAATATTAACATATCTCAGGGATTATTTTAATATTATTATCATCTTGATCATATATTGAAAGAATTAAAATATTGAAAAACATTAGATTGAGATTATCAAAGTATATGAAATCATGATTGGGATTATCAAAACAGGTGAGGTGAACAATTTTTTTTCATTATACTATATGATATAACTATAATAAGTGATAAATTTTATTGATAATTTTTTGGGTCATTAAATTCTTCCCCCTTTTGAAATTTCACCCTTGAAATTTCATTTTTTTAAAACAGGTTAGGGTACATCTCTATCATTGCATCCTATGATTCCCAAGTTTCTTCTTCATGATTGTGGTTCCTCCAAAATAATTTGACAAGGTGGATTGTCTTGTTGAGTAGAACTATATATCTTTGATCCAGAATCATTACTAGTTACTCTTTATAAGATATTTCATCTTCGAGATGTACCCCCTTTGAATTTAGTACATATGATGGATCTGGTATGTTCTTCCTCAAGAGTGAAATGTAAAACACATCATAAACCTCATCCATATTTTGTGGAATTGAAAGCCTATAGGCCATTGATCTTATATGGTCAAGGATCTCAAAGGGATAATTTACCATGGGCTAAACATACCTTTCTTTCCAAACCACATGACTCTATTTCATGGTGATATTTGAAGGAAGAATTCTTCTCCAATGTTGAACTCCATGTCCCTTCAACGGTTTTCATCGTAGCTCTTTTTATAACTCTGAGCAGCATTGAAATGTTTTTGTATGGCTTGAACCATCTCAGTCAGCTCTTGTAAAATATTAGGTCCAGGTATCATTCTTTCTCAACTTCATCCCAACATGTTAGAGTTCTACAACACTTTCCATACAAAGCTTCACATGGATCCATCTGAATACTCAATTGGAAGCTATTTTTGTATGATAACTCAACCAATGGGAGATTTTGATCTCACCAACCATTGAATTATAAAGAAAATGATCTTGACATTTCTTCAAGCATCTGAATATTCCTTTCATATTGGCCATCAGTTTGGGGGCGATAGGCCATGCTGAAATTCAATCTAGTACTCAAGGAATGTAGAAGACTCCTCTAGAATTTAGATGTGAACATTGGATCAGGATCAGAAAAAATAAAGAGTGGAACCCCATGTAGTCTAACCACTTCCTTCACATATATATTTGCATTTTTTAAATAGATAGATCTTCCAAAATTGATATAAAGTGTGCAGTCATGGTGAGTCGGTCCACCACAACTCATATCGCATATTTCCTTTGCAAGTCATTGGGAGACTTGTGACAAATTCCATAGTGACATTATCACATTTCCACATGGGAATATTCAATGGTTTCATCATCCCTTTGGACTTATATCATTGTGATTTAACTTTCTGACATATTAAACACCTTTAGATATATTCCGAAATCTTTTTCTTCATGTTTCCCCACTAGAATTGTTCTCAAGTATCACGGTACATCATGGTGCTAGTGGGATGGATAGATAATATTGAGCTATGTGCATTATATAATAGCTCCTTATTTATCCTAGGTGATGAAGGTGCACAAAGCCACATTCCAAATCGAATTATACTATCATAATCAATATGGAACTCTTGAAGCTTCCCTTCATTTTCTACATTAACCATATTTTATAATTCTAGATCATCCCCTTGTTCCTCCTTAACCTTATTTTGGATATGTGGTTGGGAAATCATTTGGGTAAGGTATGATTAATTCCCAATCATTATTATTTCCAAATCCATCCTTTTCATATCTGTGAAGATAGGGTATTTCTCAATCCGCATCATGTATAGAGTAGATGGTTATTTTCTGTTAAGAGCATAAACTATTTTATTCGCCTTTCCAAGATGATAGTTAATATAGAAATAATGGTATTTGATTAGATCTAACCATATCCTTTGATGTATGTTGAGTTCCTTTTGTCTGAATATATACTTGAGGCTCTTGTGATTGGTATATATGTCATACTTCTAACCATCGAGGTAGTTCTGTCATATTTTCAAAGAAAAAAACACCACTTCTAGATCTAGATCATGCATCGGGTTGTTCTGCTCATTGATCTTTGACATTCATGATGCATAGGCTATCACATTATCATTTTTCCTGAGTATAAAATCCAATACATTCTTTGAAGAATCAATGTATATCACAGAACATACTCCACTTTTCAGTAAGGTGAGTACCAGTGCAGTGATTAGCCTTCTCTTTATCTCCTTGAATCTTTCATCACATTCTTTAGTCCATGCATACTTTACCCTTTTACTTTTTAACATAGTTAGCAGGATTGAAAATCATGAGAAATTTCTCAAAAATTTCTGGTAGTACCCAACTAATCCAAGAAAACTATGGATTTCATTGACACTAGAGGTTCTAGGCTAATCCTCAATCACCACTATCATTGAAGGGTCCACGGAAATTCCCTCACTTGTGATGACATGTCCCAAGATTGTTACTTGCTTCATCCAAAAGTCAAAATTTCTGAACAAGGCGTACAACTTATCATTTCTCAATCTCTCTAGAACAAGTCTTAGATGTTCTTCATGTTCCGCCTTTCCCTTGGAGTAGATGAGAATATCACTGATAAACACTACCAAAAATTTGTCGAGGTAATGTCAAAAGACACTATTCATCATATCCATGAAGATTGTAGAGGGAATTATTAAGTCCAAAGGGAATCACCAAAAACTCATAGTTCCCATTCCATGTATAGAATGAAGTATTCCCGATATGTTTCTTCTTCATCTTTAGCTGATGATATCAAGAACAAAGATCCACCTTTTATAAGTAATGAGCTCCTCATATCTAATTGAACCATTCTTCATTACTTGGGATAGGATACATTTTCATTATGGTGATCCTGTTGAGTTCCTGATAATTGATACATAGCTGTATTTATTTATCCTTATATTATAAAAAGAGTATTAGTTCTCCCAAAGGTGATTCACTAGGGTGTATGAACCCTTTGTACAAATTATCTTGTAGTTACATATTTAACTCCTCTAATTCGATAGGAGAAATCCTATAGGGACACATTAAGATAGGGGTAGCTTTGGGTATGAGTTATATTGAGAACTCTACCTCAATATCTGGGGGAAGTTTGGGTAACTATTTAGGAAATAAAACATGGTATTCCCTCACGATGGTTATTTCCCCTAGATTGATAACTTCATTTGACTCAACCATTTGAGTGAGGTATGTTTATTTATAGGGAATCAACGCCCACATCATTGAAGAATTTTTCAAACGAGGATAATCATATTCATTTCATTTTTAGAGGAGCGTGGGATGGTTCGGAATATGAAAAGATGTTTCATTTTTTTGAATAGTTTATATGTGCTCAATATAAATAGATCCAATCCATCCTTAGTATAGCATAGAATTCCACCAAGGTTTGTATCGTGAGATTCACTAGAAGAATCTTCCCACATATTCTAATTGGTGAATATTCCAACACTTGGGTTGTAATGATTGTACCACTTGGATTGTTTATAGATATCTCTACTTCAAGGTTTCAAGGCTTCGATTCAAAAGTTCTATCAATCTTCAGAGATAAAAAGGAATGCGTAGAAATATAATCAAATAATACTTTTTCCATTCTTGAGTGAATAGGATGTATAAATTGTATGAATACGTTTTCTTACAACACATCCACAGTAGTTATGGAATAATACTTCCCTTGTTCCTTTGGATTTGGTGGCTACTAAAGCTAATTACCATCAAGGACTCAAGGTTTAGTGCAATGGCTTGCATTGTTCCCTAGCTCCCAACATTTGTAACATTGAACCATGGGTTGTGCTCTCATTTCCTATACCACATTATCTTGGATTCTCATGTCTTTTAAAAAATCTTGATCTTGGTGGCCCTCTCACCCACACATAAAGCATTTCCCCATCCATTTGAGGCAATTCCCATGATTCTTCTTTCGACATTTTTGGCATGTGGGTGGTTGATTTTTCTTTCCTCCATTCTCATTAGATCCTATTGCAAGAAACATCATCTTTAATTTATTGTCACTATATCCATTGGACCATTCTACATACTCCATATCCACTTTAAGACAACATCAAATGACTTCTTGATATCTCCCAATGTCTTTAATCTCAAGATTCATTTGAAGTTTTGGTTTAATCCACTAAAAAATCTATAAATTTTTCTATCATTATAGACAACAAAACCTAAATCATACTGTGCAACCCTTGAGAAATTATCTTCATTTCCCATGACAGATTCTCTATCCTTATGCATTAGCTCAATGAATTCTATCTTTATCTTTGTACAATTATTTTTTCAGAAATACTTATTAAGATACATTATATTAAAGTCTTACCACTCCATCTCATCAATTTTCTTTCTCATTTTTGTGTTCTTAATCAAATTCCAAAATTGTCCAGCCTCTCCATCAAGAAGATAAAAGGACATAGTCACCTTCTCCATCACAGAGTAGTGAATCACAAAAAATACCTTCTCCATTGAGTTGAACTTCTATTCTGCAACAATTGAATCAGAAGATCCACTAAACATCGGTGGTCGTTGCTGTATAAAACACTCGACAACCATTTGATCCCTCTTAGATGAAGGAGGACTTTCCACATTATTCAGGTAATTATTCATAAACTGATACAGCTGGGTGATAATCTCTATAAAGTTTTTAAATCCACCTCACAATGGATTGGGGATGTCATTTGGAAAATTGTTCCATTTTTCCTCTCATGGGTTATTCTATTGGTTTCTCTTGATTTCCACCATTTTATATAATGGAAAAGTTTAGAAGAAATCATAAGTCAATGAGTCATGAATAAATAATTTATTCCATTGTGAAATTTACACTAAAAGAATATCTTATGGTATCATTATGTTTATAAATTCTTCCTTTGTAGTTATATATAATTAGTCTAATACATGATTTTTCATTGAGGTTCTCTAATCCTAATTCCCAAATTAACTAAACTTTTCCTATGTTACCAACTATAGCGACCATTATTTTCTTATATTAATTATACATAATTTTAATGATAAAAATAAATAAATACTTTATACCATGAGGATTTAATGGTTTAGTGTCTTTGGAAAATTTGGACAATACATAACTTTTACAACATAAACATTTATTTAGTTTATTCTTCTCTAACTTCTTATTGTCCCTTAAGTTCTCCTTAGTATACGCAATCACCTGAGGATATACATCAAAAAGGGGTGAAATAAAATCCCCATAAAAGGATAATAACATGAGACAATATAACATGGGGTAAGAATAATCATTATCAACATATCATAGGAATAGGATCTTAATCATGAGCAGAATCATTAAGAAAAAATGTGGAATGTGGAAATGCATAAAAATAAAACATCATGTCTTAGTGGTCACATATTGTAAAAAAATATAGCATCATGTTCATACATATTTCACCTAAACACATGAGATTAATTACATTACCCAATGAATTAGAGTTATATATAATTTAGGCTGCACCCATCATATTATAACAACAACATTGCACTATATAATTCTGGGTGCACCTGTCACATCATAACATTTACATTATCATCCATGAAAAATAGAACATATACAGATCTTGTACATAAAACAGCCCAGGGAAAGGAATGGGTTTGAAATCATAAATCATACATTCATAAAAAATGGGTTACCAAATTAATGTGGGAATCACATACTTGATACAAGATACCTCAACCTTGAGTGAGATGTAAAAGGTGTTTTTTGAAAGAAGATTTCTTTTGGAAAACATTAAGTTTGACATAAACTCTAGTGAAAAACTTATATATCCTAGAAAATGTAAGATAATAATGATTAATAATTTTTATGGAATAACCATACTAAAAATTGAGTGACAAAGGGAAACCCTGATGAAATAAAGTTTTGTTCAATAATTCCCCTCACCTTGTGTCTGGATTCTTTCTTCACTTTAATGACTTTTATAATCACATTAGATTCATTAGTTAACATTTATAGGAACTTTAATACATGTAATTTATTCATTATGGTTTTATTAAGTTATTTATTGTACTTTTTATGAGTTATAGAGTTTAAATTCATTGTTCATGAGTGTTATTTTTCTTAGTTTTCATTAACAGTTCACTTCTACACATGAATAAATGTTTGTGTTGAACATAGATAAGAATCAATAATTTCTAAATGATATTAATGATATTATAAGAGTTTAAATTATCTTATAATGAATATGTTTAAATTCCATTAGGATGAATCATTAGTTAAAATATAATGATGATCGTTTAAGTTTAATTTTGGCGGTTTGTGCATCACCACGAACATGTTTTGTTCTATAATTTATTATTATGAATAAAAGTTGTTTCTAGAATAGAAAAGAGGATTAAAAATACATATTAAAGTATGTTTTCAACCATGTAATGGTTTTATTGATATACTTGAAGTAATTTAAGTAAAATTGAAGTCTTTCTCCCACAATGTTGGTAAATTAACACATCACATGCTATAATTTCGTTTTTATATAAAAATAAAGAGAGGGAGTAGTAAAAGGAATAATATTACATTAACATGATATCCAACTAGTATATCAATAATAGTTGACTTATCATGAAATTTTTATAACATAATTTTAGGATAATAGAAGAAAAAAATTAAATTTAAATGGAATTTGAATGAAAAGAGAGAGAAAAATTACCTCTTTAATTCTCTTCTTGAAATCCTTCTCAAGGCACATAGGATTTATATTTGGATAAGGCCAACAGCTCTTGGATGTGGGGGGGATAATAAAGTGGTTTGTCAAGAATATGGACATGTATTGAATATTGAGAGGTGTGAGTAAATGAGGTTGTGATCGGTGGTATTTATAGTGGAGGGAGGGGTATTTTCTAAATATTTAATTCATTTGTTTTTTAATTTCACTCAATCCATGAAATAGTGATTATTCCATGACTAGATGTAGTAAATTGGGAATGTTATTTTGACCCAATATCCATCTACATCATCCATGACTCTATCATGATGCAAAAATTCATTTATTTAGCATATTTGTAAATTATCAAATTTTAATATTCATTAAAATTAATGTATTTCAGAAAAATCTTTAAAAACCCTATACATTTTTCAATGTGTAGAATTAAAAATTGAACTGAATTTTATGAAAATAATTTTCTGAATTTGAGTAAATTAATTTTTAATCATAATTTACTTTAAAAATAAGAATTTTAAAATGAAAACAGTTTTCTAACACCTTGAAAAATAAATCAAGGTCTCATAAAATTATCATATAATCATAAGATATAAAAATACACAATTATGAATACATTTTATAGAAATAAATTCTATTTTAAATTATTAAATTAATCATTAAATAATCATTACTTATAAAAATACTAACACTATAATGTAAATATATCATGTTGTCACTTACAGGATGGATAAACTTTATTTATACTATCATTGGCAAGGTTCATATTAACTTGGTCGATGTACTTTTCATAATGGTCATATTACTATTCATAAGGGTAACATTAATATTCATAAGGGTATGTTATTATTCACTAAAAATTATGTTTGTCCTATCAGACTCCTAAATATCTTACTTATTGGAACTGTGTATGTCATATTTTCAAAACTCAAATAACAGAAGTTGAAGAATTTTGTTTAAAGGTCACATATAATTAAGTATCATGTTGTGGAATTTTGTTTCCTAATATTATTTTATGTGATTATAATATATTATATTACTAAAAGAATGGGTGAATTTAATTGTTAAATGTCTTGGTCATTACAGTATCACCTATTTCCCTTAATGAATCAATAACATTGACTTGTTTCACATCCCATATCAAGCACATCAACTATTTTCCCTTAACTACCCCATGAGACATAATTTATTACCCAAGGAATTAGAGGTAGATATATTTCCAACCTATAACTTAATGAAAAATATGAATACATGTTCCATAGTACCATAAATCATTCATCAAATCCTAACCCCTACAAAAAGATGATTTACATAATTACATCCTCATAACACAACTCAAGGAAAAGAAATAAGTTCCATAAATATCATTCCACAAATAACATAAAGAATTATGAGAAAAATATGACTTGTATCCTTGGGTCACATACATATTAAATCATGATTACCATCTATAGAATTCATCATTTATGGAAAAAAATTATTTTTTATATATCACTTGCAACAATTATTGAAGAAAATATCATTTCCCTTATAAAATCATTTGTAGAAGCTGCATATTTAGAAAGGAAATAATTTTATTTTAAATGATCTTTGTTTTATTGCACTTTAATATTAAATTAATTAATGATTAATGATATCCAAAAATTCATTCATGTCACTTATGTAAACAATTGTTCTATATATTTCTCTCGGTAATTTCATAGAAGCCTTGTTTTGAAAATGATAAAAATATACTTTTCAATCCATTTTGTAAAAAATAAAACATGGGTATAAACAAAATTAAATATTCACTATTTAATAGTAAAAAAATTTCTAAAAAAATCTTTTGAAAAAATGTACATTGAATATAAGTATTCCCTAAGGATATTTAAAACAAAAAATACCTAATGATGATGAGATTGTGAAACAAATATTTACATCTTTATAATCAATAAAATCATGTTAATAATGAAATAAAGAAAAATATATGGATGTTAAAATACCATAATGTTCCTAATAATACACATAAAACATAGTTATTTATCATATATACATGACATAGAATAAATTATTATTGTATAATTCACAAATCCACAAAAATAAAAGTGAGACAAAAATCAATTTCATCAAGTATCCTCTTTCCATCTTCATGATAGAACCTCATACATAATAAATATGGATTTATTATAAATTTATTAAATAACCATATATCATCAATTCCTATTATTAAATTTATAATATCTTGTCACCCGTTTATTAAAAATTTAAATCAATCTTCTATGTGATATCTGCTTCGTTTTCCAAGCATATTTCAGTTCGGTAGTCCTAGTACTTATTCATACATCATGTTAATATCATTTAAATAATCATTTTAATGTTTAATATTTCCTTTATATTCATAAATTTTATCATTATTACCACCCATGGTAATCATAGATGGAAACAAAGTATATCACTTCGTGGAGAGGGTAAGAAATACGTACGCACAAGCAACATTATCATTTCCTAAAATATTAGGGAGTACAAAGATATATATGATATTAACATTTGAGAAGTGTAATTATATCATATATATCATATATAAACATTAAAAAATCATAATTTCAACTCATAAAATAAGGTTTTGGTAAATGTATTGTATCGATACGTGGTGACGGAAAGTTGTACGTATGCATGAGCGATACTTTAACTTCTTGTCTGATGGAAAGGAGGATGTATAATGGTGTATTTATAGTCACAATAATATTTTATAACATTTAGGAGGATAAATTTAGTATTTTATTACATATATCATATATTTATATGATTTATATAAGAGTAGAAAAAGGGAGTGATCGGTTAGAGCGATTACCCCTTCTTCAAAATGGATCTTTTTGTTCTCCTATGAAGGACTCTAGAGTTGGTCCATTAAGAAGATAATCCCCTATAGAATTTGGAAAGGTATTTTTGTAATATTTTTTTTCATATTTTTGTTGAGCTATAAGAATCATGGTGGTGAAATGAGATGGGGGGGAATTTTTTCTTTTATAATGAAGGTGAGCGGAACTTTTGGAATCTCTCAAAATATTAAATTATAATTAATTAAATCTAAATAAAAATACCTCAACATGGTAGTTTATTAAAAGATAATGTGGTATAGGGTTTTAATAAAATAAATGAAATTATTTTTGACATGTTATTTTAGAATTGTAAACCTTATCATTTTTATTAACCCTTAATTAACCAATTTTAATTTTAATTATGGTAAAAATTGATTCAATATTAAAATGTAAATATTTTCACTTATAAGGTTCCAATTGAATCATAAATTGTTAGTTTAGTATATATTAGATAATAATTTATCCCATCTTTCATTATTTAGTTTTTTCATTATTTTCATCTATTTTAATAAAATTTTATTTTCATAAAATATCATTAGTGTCACTTTTTACACTAATCAATAAATTGACCTTAAGAAAATAAATCCAAAATATAATATTAAAAAATTAATTCAATAAACTCCTAAAATGTCATATTTTCCTATAAAATTGTTGGATAACAATATTTAATTCAAATTATATTTCTTTCAATATTTTTAATATCGCTTAATTGAGTTTTTCATTAACTAAATCGTTACTACATCATCATTGTGTAATTATATATGATATTTAAAAATTAATTATAAACTAAAGATAAATTTACATGAGGTTGATAATTCTTTTATATTTTCTAATAATATAAATATTTGAGAATATCATCAATTTAACACCTTATTATAGTTATTATACTTATTAAAAGTAAGAGTGTGACATTTGTCACTCTCTTTGATTTTAATAATATATAACATGTTTTAATGAAACATTGAACATTAAATTATTAAATTTATATCCTTATACTATTGAGGTCAACTTAAAATCACTCAATGATAATAGGGAAAATGTTTGGGTAGTTTTCAAATATTTATAATTTTATTTTTACCCTTAATTAAATGATTTACCCTTAACCATGATATTAATAATTAATAAAGTTACTATTCATAATTTGCAATAATAAAAGGGAATAATTTAATAAATTTTTACCTTTTTATTCCAAATAATATATTCATTTTTCAAAATTATACCCAATATTATTTCTAAAATTAATTTAAAATTAATCTCATTGACTCAATTAGAAAGCATGTTTTTTAAGTTCAAACATTCAAATGGTTGCAATATTTTTATATCCAAATTGAATATGAAATTTATAACAATATCTTAAATAGATTTAATGATATAAAATTAATCTATTTATACTTTAAAATCAATAAAAAATATAATTTAACATTGTGAATTATTTTTATGAAAATGTCATTTTCAATTAAAATTCAGTAGTTTTTTACTATTAATCAGATCATGAAACTTATAAAAAAATAAAAAAATTCAAAAAAAAATAAATTTTGATATATTTAATTAAAAGAATAAGTTTATTTTGAAAAATATAAATTATAAAATTGTTTAAAAACTGTTTTAAAATAATTGTTCCACCAAAAGGAGACAAAATTTCTTTTTATAAAAATACACTTTTTAAGCATAAAAATGGATTTAGTTTTATATAATGTTTAGAACACACATATGACAAATTTTAAAATTTATTTTGAATATTACATATATTTTTAATTAATATAATTGATTAATATTTAATTTTTTATTTTATTATTATAAAACCCACATGTGCGAAATTATATATTTTTTCAGAAAAAGATTTAATTTTCATTTCAAAAGGGTTTTACAAGTGTAAACCCAAATTTAATATTTAATTTCATACTATTTATAAATAATATTATAATGACTAGGATATAATTTTCTAGTTTAAATAATTACAATAATAAAATTAGGTTTTGTGGAAACTCATTATTGCATGCAACACAAGAAAATTAGGTGTCATGAGTTGTGTAAGATTAGAATGGTGTGGCATAAAACACAAGACATCAAAGAAATTTAATTTACTAGAAACAATTTTATAAAAACTCAGGGTGTCAAATTATACCCCACATAAAAATAACTTCTGCCTCAAAATTTATTAGGATCATCAATTCTTTAATACTTGAAAGATCCTTTCACAGAAACCCACATCATAATATTTTTTACTAAAACTCTATTTCAAAAGGGAATTTTTGAAACATAATAGATACCCAAAGTAACTCATAATTAGGATTCCACATATGATAAAATATTTGTAAAGTGAAAAAATACACATTGAAGAGAAATCTAACTATTAAATTTTGATGGATAATTATAGAGAACATGGTCTGGAGAAATTTAACAATCACAAATATGTAATTTGCAATGACATAATACACCATTTGATTCTTCATAAAAAAAGGTACCGGTGTAACTTTTTATTGTTTCAAGTTCTTTTATCAAGAGTTGGATAATTTTCATGAGAATAAATACTTACTTTATTTCATTATGTTTTATAAGAAAAATATCATAGTTTCATTGAACCTTGATTAATTTCCACATCATCTCCTATTCTAAGAAATTAAGGTGAATTTTTCAATCCTATAGTATTAGTAGATCATGTGATCCATAAATAGAATGATCATTCAATCCATTTATCTTTATATAACATCACAACAGAAAGGTTATCATAAGTTATTCAATATGAATAAATCCTAATATGGAATGATAATCACTAAAATTTCATTCATATTTTAACCTTATCAATTTTATAAATGGTTACCTCTATGATAGTTATGAAAGATTAAAGTCCATAAAAAAAATAAATATGTTAACTAACATTCAAAAATAATCTTATCAATGATACCCCAAACAAATTAATGTAGCTCTAAATTCCCACACACCAAATATATAAATACCACTATCATGCATTCTCTTGAAATATGGTAATAACTGGAATTAACCTAAAACCATATACAAAACATACATTATTTTAAAATTTAACTATTTACTCATACCATAAATCCAAAAACTCTATAAACTAAATCAATGATATCATGATCCACCTTATCATCTTATCATCCCCATGTTCATCAATTAAATCCCACTTATTTTATCCCGAAAAAACATTTATATATTTCTTTATCTCAGCATCACTCACATATTAAGTTCAATCCTTATTTTAATCATGTGTTCTCAAAATTTATCACCTTATCACCTCAATAAGTTTTCATGGTTACTAGTACCATTCAGAATATTCCCTTAAATCGTTCTTGAAAAACTACAATAGACTAATTAATATCTATTTTATTACTTCATAACACCACAAAATTACCCCTATAAAATTATTACTGAATTCCATTAAACAAAAACTGAATAATTACACCACTTTATTATTATACTCTGCATCACCAGTAATGATCACATGTGATTTACCTTTATATTTGGATTTAAGAAGTTACTAACATCGGTCATCATTTATAACCATTAATGACTAAATGGCCAGAAGTCCAATATTTTTATTGATTTGGGATAATCCTTCTTTTAAGGATAGAGGGGGGAACCAAGACTTCGTGGACATAAAGATATTAAAAAAATTTGAAAAACAAGAGGGTTGCAACCCAGAATAGGACTATGTAGAACTACCTATTCCCAACATCAACATCATTAAGTAGCACCTCCATAAGAGAATAGTTGGTCAGCAAGCTGTCCCATGAAAAAATGTACGGTCCCAGTACCGATAGCTTGTTAACCATTATATTTGGTCACTAGTTAGCATAATGCCCATTTTATTTACACATAAATTGCTAAAGTGTGGGTGGTTAATTAGTTAGCATACTCTTTTCCTCCATTTAATTAACCGGCCTATTCATCACCTTTCAAAATTCATGATCTTTATGTCCAATAATTCAAGATTAAAAAAACCTCCTAGTTCCATTCGAACACATCCCTTGTTGTTTCTTAACACATTTTGGAATTTAGATGGTTAGAATTTCATTCCACCATATGATTTATTTGTGATTATAAGATACCAAATCATTATTTTATTATCAAATCTAAAATAAATGTGGGTTTCTACAATTTCCATTTCCACCTTAAGCACACATCAATAAATTTATTTATTGCTACCAAAGTATCTAATGTCTGATTACCTTTAGAGACTTGGTTTTAGTATAAACTTTGTATATAATACTAATAGAGTACCTAGAATGTATTGTAAAATTTTAATCATAGGTTTTGATAGATTAAAAAATCATTTTTCATTTACACCATGAATTCCTTATCAATTTTCATTTGAAAAATACGAGGAATGTTTTTATCAAAAAAAATATGTTCTTGAACTCATCCTATTCTACGGAGTTAATTTCATCCTATTTCCTCATATACATGATAAGATTCCACTGTTTATCTACTTCACCTTATATATGATAGGAAACTAAAATAAATTTTTAATGTTCTGAAAATTAGAGAATATAAAATATATTTTCAGTGGTACTGATACACTACATAGATAATAGTGGATTAGAAGACCCACTAAAAAATGGTGGAAATTTTCTCATGAAGGACTCAATAGAATTTTATTCCCTCTATTTCTCATTTGATATTCTAGCATGATTTATAGATTGAGAATTCTGTGTATGTATAGAAAAAAGATTTTTCATTCCTTATCTACTAAAATTTGGTGTCTCATGGGGAAAATCATTTCATTTCCCATCACATTCATAATTAATGTGGTTCTTTTGGGTTTTATCCAATAAATAATACCCAAATGAACATTGTCAGTAACAAAAATCATAGTGGTAAAACCAAAAAATTAGGTAAATTACTTCTAATATTTAAATCCATGACAGCTTAGGTTTAATATTAGGTTATTCCTAATTATTATAAAATCTATAGTGTTTTAATCTATAAATAAACTTATACATAGATCCGTCCTGAGAAATATACTTATAAATATCTCTATGTATCTTAATAAAATTTTCTAATTCATGTTTCTAGTGTTTTACTTAACATTTCCTATGACCCCAACTATAATGGAGTATAATTTTCTTACATAGATATTAAATATAAAATAAATGAATATTCATTAAATAATATAACAAAAACATTACAGAACCGTATAGGTTTAGTGACTTTGGAAAATGGGAAACATAAACAACTGGTTCATAGAACATGTTCATTAACTCATTCCAAATCCTACATAACTAGAACACCTTTTGACATATCTAACACACTACAATTATTTCTATATATGGTTGAAAAGGAAAAAAAGGTGAGCTAATATTTTAAGTAAGGGTAAATAAGGTATATATTAGTCATATCATAGTCAAAAGGCATAGGAACATAAAAAATATTTAAAATTATATCTTGTATATCAAAAATCATGATATAATGTCATGGGATAAATCATAGATGTTCATAAGGAATCAATGAACATATTTCATGAGACCAAAATAGAATAAATGAAATTGTGTCATGCACATCATAATATAAAAACATTTCTATATTACTCAATGATCACTACCAAGATCATTATTATGATCAAAGTCCCTTTTTAAACTAGGTTCCCTCCCCATTCTATCCATATATTAATGAGCTGATATTACTCATGTTCCAGTCCTGTACTACCACACCGAGTTCATTTCCCATTCCCGTCTTTTCTATGACGTGAGATAAAAATATTTACCCAATTCATTAGAGGGGTATTTTAGTTCCTCCTATAATATAATGAAAACTATACATATGTGTTCTATAAGATCAAAAATTATTCATCACATCAGAGCCTGTGTAAATAAATTAGTTCCATAAACACTATATCATAACATTACTCTTGGAAAACAAATAGATTACATAAGTATCGTGTAATAATAAACATAAACAATTAAAATAAATAATAATAATAGTATACATTGGTCATATCCCTAGTAAATCAAAAGTAAAATCAATATAAGTAAAAACAGATGGAAACAAAAATATTTTTGAAATATCACTAGAAATAATTCTTGATTAAAATAGTATTTCCCTTATAAAATAATATATTTAAGAGTCACAAAACTATAAAGTAATAGTTTTTTTTCAAATAACATTGTATTATTGTATGTGAATCATAAATTCATTATGGTTTCATGATAGCTAAAGATTCCATTCATGAAGTATAAATTAAAAAATAATTTCTTTCATATGTTTTTGTTTGTAAAGTCACAAAATCATTCTTTAGAAAATGAAAAAATTATTCTTTTCAACCCATAGTTTAAAAAGTAAAAAATTGGTAAAAATTAAATTAAATTTTCATAGGAGAATAGTAAAAAAATTAAATTTTTTTAGAGATCATGGAAATATAAGATAACTATTCCCAAATATAGATTTAAAACGAAACAATCTTGAAATACGATGATATTGTGAAAGAAACACATACAACTTAATAATTAGTAGAATCATATTCCCAATAAAATATAAATTAAATTATATATATATGAAAATACCATATTAATCATAATAATACTCATAAAATACATTCATGGTCAGTATATCTACCATGTAAAGTAAATCAGTATTTCATAAAGGATGTGTCAGACATAAATAAAAGTGAGAAAAAAATCCCTTACATAATGTTTTGCATTTCCATGTTTGAATTAGAACTTACTTTATAATAAATATAGATTTATTATACATGTAATATATAAATATATATCAATTATAACTTTTAATATTTGTTTATAACATCATTTCACCTGTCTATTAATTATTAAGACCATTATTCTAGGTGGGATCTACTTCGTTTTCCAAGAATGTTTCGGTTCGAAAGTCCCAGTACTAATTCTTTTATCATTGTATGATAATTTAATTAATCATTATTATGTTATATATATCATATATAATCAAAGAATTCATTATTATTACTATACTTTTGAAATATAAATGAATAAATAATCACATCACATCATGGATATGGAAAATTATACATACGCATGAATGTCGTTATCATTTCCCAAAAGATTGGGCAGAAAAAATGTAGATATGATATTAAAATTAAATATGTTTAATTATTTCATAAATATAATATATAAACACTAAACCAATCTTAACTCTCACTCATAAAATTTGGTGATGTAAAATGAATTGTATTGCTATGTGGAGACGGTACGACATATGTACAAACGAGTAATACTTTAACTTGTTATTTGATTGGAAAGGAGGTGTATAATTGTGTATTAAAATACATAATCACATTTAACATTTTTGTGATGATAATTTTATTATTTTATGATATAAATCATATATTTTTAGATAATATAAGAGAGTATAAAATGAGAGTGATCAGTTAGAGAGATTACCTCTTCTTAAAAAAGTATCTTTTAGATATCCTGTAAAGGATTCTAGTGTTGGTACATTGGGAAGACCAGAACCTATATAATGGGGATAGGGAAGTGGAGAAGATAATTTTTCATAGGTTTCTCTAGCTAGAAGTTTCAATTGGGGAAAATTATAGGGCTGAGGATGTGTCTTTTTATAATGAAGGTAAGGGGAACATTTGGAATCTCTCAAAAGAATAAATTATAATAAATTAAATATCAATACAAAAACATCAAAATGGAATGATATTAGAAGCTAATGTTGGATGTCCAATTAATACCATCAAAAAATATATTTTAAAAAATATTTTTTGTAAATTTAAACCATATCACTTTGATTAACCCTTAAATAACCAATTTTAATTTTAACTATAGTAACAATAGTTTTAATATTAAAAGTAATTTTTTATATATAAGGTTTAAATTGAATCATAAAAGGTAAATTAATGAGATTTTAGATTATAAATTGTACCCTTTTTCATTACTTATTATTTTTATGTTTTTAACTAATTTAATAACACATTATTTTCATAAAATATCATTATTATCAATTTTGACAATATTCATTACATTGACTTTATGAAAATAAATATAAAAACATAACCTTAAAAAAATTATTTTCACAAAACCATAACATGTAATATTTATCAATAAAAGTTGTGGATAATACTAATTAATTGATATTATATTTCATTTAATATTTTTAAAATCCCATTATTCAATTTTTCATTAATTGAATAATTACTACATCATCATAGTTTAATTATTTATGATAATTATTTATTCACTAAAAAATAAAAATAAATTTTAATGATGTAGATAAAACTTTTATGTTTCATAATAATATAAATATTGGAGAATATCATATATTTAACCGCTTGTGAAAAATATTTTACATTTTAAAAGTAAGAGTGTGACATTTTTTCAGTATATTTTATTTTAATAATATCTATGTAATTTAACCTAAAAGATTCAATTAAATTATTCAATTTATATATTTATATTTTAAGATTATAAATAAATTTATCCAATAAAATTTAGGCATGTGTTAGCATAGTTTTATAATATTATTTATACCCTTAATTACATGATTTGCCCTTAACCATGGTATTAAAAATTAATAGATATAGAATTCATATTGTTCAAAAATTATAGTTACCAATTTTTATAAAATTTGACCTCATAATTCCAAATATTTAATCAATTTTTAAAAATTAAAAACATATTTTTTTTAAAATTAATTTTAAATTTATCCCATTGATGAAATGAGAAAATATGTTTTTTAATGTCAAAATGTGTCAAAGATTAAAATTTTTTTATATCAAAATTCAATGTGAAATTTAATAAAATAAACTCAATTAGATTAAATAATGAAATTTTAATGAAATTTTATTTTAAAATCTATCAAAATTTAATTTAATAGAAAAAAACTATTTATTTGAAGAAGTTATTTCCAATTAAAATTTTGTATTATTCACATTTCATCACAACATGAAACTAATGAGAAAATACCAAAAATTCAAAGAAAAGTAAATTTTTATATATCTATTTAACATAAGAATTTTAATTTTTTCAAATATAATTTATTAAGATATTTAAAACATTATTTAAATTAATTGTTCCATCAAAAGGTGTCAAAATTACATTTTAGAAAAATACAGCTTTAAGCACTAAACTGGAGTTATTTTTAGGTCATGTCTAGAAAAATTAAATGATAAATGTTTACCATTATATTGAATATTGTATATATATATAATTATTATTATATAGTACTATTTATTTGATTATTTTATTGGTATAAAAAAAACTTTTTCACATTTTAATAGTTTTTCATAAAAAGATTTCCATTTAAATTCAAAATGGTTATACATGTATAAAACATAATTTTTGGAATTTAGATAATCTATTTTATACCTTCCATTCTAACTGCTAGGTTATAATGGTCATGTTTTAATAATTAAAATAAACTATGTTGTTTTGTGGGAACAAAGTGATTCATGTTACACAATCTATCCCGGGGTTGCATGTTGTGCATGCTTAACATGGTTTAGAATAAAAAAAAGACCCCAATAGAATTTAATATATTATAGGGAAGTTCATAAAGGCTCGAGTGGTTACAATCACTTGCAGACTCTATAGATTAAAAGATTAAATTCATTTGATTATAAAATTTAGATGATAAATACTTTATTTTATAGAGACTTTGAATCTAAAAAAACATTTTAGAACACCATGAAAATCCCACGGGTTTACATTAACTAAAAAAATAATATAAAAATAAAATCTAGGAAAAATATGGGTTTCCACCCACAAATAGATTATTTTAATTTCATTTTCTCAAGATACACCACCCATATTACCCTATATAACCAATAAATATATTTCATATTTTCATTTTTATCAAATCTATTATATTAGGATAAATTCTACGATAGAGTTTAATAGAGGTTTCAAAATATAATTATAGAAATATTTTATATCTCCCATGAATTGGGTTAATCACAGGATTACATGAATGGGTTTATCATTTTACTTTTATATCCATTATTAAGGCATCAAGTAGAATTATATCTTGGATTTATTTTAGAAAATATTAAAATTAATCATTTTTTTAAAATAACTCCCCAAATATTTTAAAAGAAAACTATATTTGATAGTGTGTACAAAACACAACGTCAATCTTAATCGAAACATGAAATTTTTCTATTTAAATTTTATAGTTCAAATTGTGTAATTAAATTGGGGGTATGAATAATAATAAAACCATAAATAAATATATTTAAATATATGAATTTAATACTTGATAAAAAATATGTTGATTAATTATTAAGAACATAGCCACCAGTTTTTTCGTAAAGTAATTTTTTACCTCAGTAGTACATTTTCATAAACAATTTGCTTTGTAAACATTTTCGGTGAATACTATATTTATTTTATAATAATTTAAAAAAAATATTTGATAAAAATTATATAATTTTGGGATTCATAAATCCAAAATTATCTTGGTATTAGTTTTTTCAAAATTTTATGAAATGTTTTGTTTTTTCAATTAATAGTGAAAATAATTTATTTTATTGAAAAGTGTCCATTCATTTATAGTACATACGAAGTAAAGTTATATATTTTATTTTTAGTAATATTAAATTAATTAATTTTGATTAAAAATAATATAATAAATTCTATTATAATTGACATTGTATATGAATCTGGTAATAAAACATTTTTATACTAAAAATACATTCTTATGGAAAATAGATTCTTATTGCATTTGATAGGTTTTAATTTAGTTATAAATTTTATATTTTTATTAATTGAATTTGATAAAATTATTTACGCATTTTGAATAAAAAAAATTAAAATTTTATTATATGGTAAACTTAAATTTTAGTCAAAATTAATAACTACCATATAAAATTTATGTTTCCATTATAACTGTGAAATAAGTTAATTACGGTTAAAAGTACTGTGATATGGATTCCAATTGAATAAAAATCATGACTTATATTTATTATATGACTATATTTTATCCATAATCAGCATAAATTATATATTATTTCATTTTTTTCATTTATCTTTCATTTTGACCAGCATAATATTTTTATTTAAAGATAATGTCTAAAATGTTCCAATCTGACTTTTAATATTTTTAATAGATTGTGAAATGAATATAAACTACTTGTTTTTTGTTAAAATTGGTATTTTAAATATAAATTAATACATTTATCATTATAACTAATTTTTAACTTTTAGTGAAGAAATAATTATTTTGAATTCTTACACAATGCTATTACAGTGCTTGTGCAAATTGTAGAAAAATAATTTAAATGATTTTAAAAACTCTAAAATTTATATTTTTTGGGTGATTTACTATGTCCCATGATATATATATATATTATTTCATTATATTAAGTATTTTTTTAATGTTTTATTATTTAATTACATTACTATCATTAAGTCATTAATGTCTAAGTAAATAAATAGTTCAAAAAATTACATTAATGATAATTTATAATAAAAAATATTTTATTAAATGGTATTTAATTTAGGAAAATATAATTAACATCCATGTGAATTGTGTATAGTTTAAAATATCATCCATAGGCTATTAATGTGTTAGTTTTACTTTTATAGTTACTTTTAAGGGTCCTTGACTATGAAAAAACTCTGATATCGAACTAATTGTTAAAAATCATTAACAAGGATTAAAGAAAACACATAAATGTAAAAACAATACCTAAACAAGTCCTGATTTTATTGGATAATAGTATATATTCTATTAATCATATTATCTTCTAATTATATAAATTTATTTTCACATGAACATGAAAATTAACCTCTATTTATTTATTACTTTATGTATTCCATGAGTGGCCCACCCATCACTTATAAAAGGGAACCTCCACTCTTCTCTTTATGAAAGTTTTTGAGAAAATTGGTTCATCTAGTCCCTTACTAAATACTATATTTACATTAATCAAAAAAATTGATGTTTTTTTGGGAACAATACCAACCATATATGGATTAAGTTGTAAAGAAAAGGAAGTTGTTCAAAGAGATGGTATAGATTTTAAGTGAATGTTTTACTTTTATTTCTTCCTATAACTTGATAAAATCCTATTCAACCATGAAAAAATAATAAAATAATTAAAATAAATGTATTTATATTTCATTTTTTTCAATCAAAGAACTCATATCTATCTCCTCATTCATTAAAATGGAACAGAAACCATCATTTGTGTGTACGGTTGACTATATAATCATGAACTTGTTTATTTATTTTTATATCACAACCATGTATTGTTGTAATTATTGATTATTAATATATATATATATATATATTATAATGACATAATTATCATTCTTTGATCATTATACATCATCTATTTTATTACATTTTCTTCCATTGAAAAATGATAATGTCGTTCATGCATACATGTGGATTACCCTCGACTTGAAGCAGTGTGTTATTTAAACACCACATAAAATGGATGATATATATAATGTATTTAAAAATATAATATTATATTTATGGTATTATAATAATTATATAAATATATAATTATTCACACATTGTTTCTCTCATGTTTTATGAAAAATGTAAACATTACTCATCCATATATATAGCATATCATCTATATGATTGTAACATATTTAATTTTTGATAACCATATTTCATGATTAGTTTTAAATATAAAAATGATAAATATTTCATTCTTATTATTATAGATATTATGGAGAAATTAATATATTTGACTGTGTGTTACACACTGATGGCTTTTTGAAATTAGGCACTGAATATCAATAATAATATCATACATGGAATTAGACAATTGATTAATAAAATATTTAAATATAATAATTGACACAAATAATTTGATGATAATTTAATAAACCTGAAAATTTTCTTAATCAAGTAAATAATTTATATATGTTAATTATTCATGAGTTAATGGACATTTATGGAATATTTGTACTTGAGGTGTGGGATTTAAACTCAATTTCTACTCATTGAGTCTTATTTTAATGGTATGCATATTATTTATTTTATAATGATTATATTCTATCCTTCTATATCATTCATAATTAGTAATCCATTGAATTTACTTTTTCTAATCAAATTAATTCATTAAAATGGTTTTGATAATAATTTTTCCATGTGGTAAAGGATTTATTAACTCAATATTAATTCATTGTGCTATATTTCTACTTCATTTACATTTTTACATAATTATTATACCTGAAATGATCTATAAATTATTTTATTCTATATTTCTAACTTTTTTTATTTGGGATTACAAGTGTTCACATAATCACATCCGCGATAATCTATCAATTTAATAGATACGATATTTTCAAGGGTTTCTATTGAATTAGTCTCATTTACTTGTCACATGTTTCTCATTGTTCACCATGATTTCCATATATGGAGTACCAAAATCATCATGAATTAATTTTCAAATATTTATTCATTAAATTAATGTTATTCCCAAATACATATCATATTATTTCTTATAATTTTTTTTATTTTAATAGCTACGAAATAGAAAATGGGTTCAGTTTACAATCACATTTCTTATCGGGATTTTCAAGGATTATGTGGTGGAAATAATTTTATATTATTTCATAAAAACAAATATATTTTCTTCTCTTAGTGTTTATGAGAATGGAATAAATGTTTTGTTTATCTTTAATCCTTTATATATCAATGATATATAATAAAATATATTATGTAAGTGATGGTAATCATGTACCATCATTTAGAATAAGAATATTTCTCTTCCATATCATTGTATACTAAAATATTTTTAAAAAAGTGAATTCACAAACACAAATGATTTATTAATTTGGTTCCACAAGATATTTTCTGTTCTTTTAAATTGGTTTAAATAAAAATTTCTTATCAATTTCCACATGAATAACATTTGAATATCTTTAAAACAATATTGAGAGTAGTGTTTTATTTGGAATTCTTATATTAAGAATAGATTTTCCCAATGTCATGTTGATTATTATATTTAAAGATTCCATTATAAGTTCCCAATAATATTTTCAAAAAAAAATATTAATATATTATGATTTTTTATTTTTTATTATTTCAAAAAGAAGAGTTTGTTATTATTATTTGGACGAAGAGTTTTAATTATTATTTTAATGGGATATTCATCTATTTCAACATCTATATATGATTCATCTACTTCATTGATATTATGATCTAATTATTCCATTTATACTATTTATATTATTTGTGTAAATGGATTATAATGATTGTTATAAATATATTTTCATGAAACCCATTTCATTTCCAATATGATAATCAATATATAAATTAATGATGGTTATTTTAATGGGTGTTATATTGAAAAGTGTAAGTTAATAAATTTTAATTAGTGAAAAATACCCAAAAATTATTGATGATGATAGGTGAGCTTGATATTTTCATGATAATGATTGAGAATTATATTTCTCATGATAATGGATAATATCAATACAACATATATGATACGTAATCCCAATATAACTTATATGATGGGTTATCTTAATAAAAAATTTACAACACATGTGACTGATACAACTTATATGATTTTTTAGCCTGATATACCTCTCATATGCATTGGGTAACTTTCATTTTATTTATAGAATATAAGTAGGGGTTAACTAGGGATATTTCTCTTATGTATTTAGATGGGATATAGTTATTTTTTATGGGTTATAAATATAATGTTACAAGATACTAATATGTTTTATTTTCTCTTTCTATGGGTTTTTAATGATTCCTTTGATAAAACTTTACATCACATGGGTCATGATTATTGATTCCAATGAATATTTCCTTTTCAAATATTAATTCCTTACTATATGATTATTGACTTAGGTATTGATTTCAATGAATTCGATTATATTAAGATCATCCACATTCATTATTTCATCGAATCCCTATACCCATATTATGATCATTATTGACATTTAGTTGTTAATCCTTACATTTTCCCATAAAGATAATTTGAGACAACCATTATTATTTTTATATTCAACCAATTTGTAATTAAATATATTCAATATAATATAACTAATAAGGTTAATATATTTTATGAACATAGCATGAGTTTATGTAGATTTTATTGAGTTGGTTTTTTATATATCCAAGTATCATTTTAAGATTTTTTCCTAAAATTTCCTTTGGTATGTAAGCGATCCAACATTTTAAATTGATGTTATATGTTTTAAAAGGTTAAAATTGGGTAACATTTATCTGTATCAAAGATAAAATGTAAATCTTTTTTATCACTGGATCTGAGGGTGCATGTTTGGGTATATTATATTCATTATTAGAGGAATGTTTTATATAAATTTGGATTTAAAGAATTTTTCATGTGAGGTTATATAATTAATTATGGATACCATCATGGGTATATATGTTTAAAAATTGATCACATGATCAAAGTGATAGAAAACCCCAATTGAGGTTTAATGTGATGGAATTATAAGGTGAAAAATTATATTTTGGTTGTTTTTTTATTGGGTTGTATTATATATAACCCTTAGGTTTAATGCAAAATATTATTTTGAAAAATTCTATGATAAGTTTTTTAGATGTAAGATATTCATTATGGGACAAAAATTGATTTTAAAAAATAATTTAATGTTAATTTTAATTATTATAGTATGTATATAGTGTTATATATTTATGGAATGATTTATGTTGAACCATTGGAGTTATTTTCTAATATTATAGATTTTTGTATTATTTTTTCATATAAAGTTTTATTCATTTTCGATATTATCTTATCTTGTTCCCATATTTTTCAATTTTTAATAATTTATAAAGATAAGAGGAAAATAATGTTATCCATTTAGAGACTATGTGATTCATAATAAGTTCATTTATATTATTCAAACTTGAAAATTTCATCTTGAATACACATGGATTGAATCATATGATGAGATTGTGGTGGAAATTAATTAAATGATGAAATTTTACTTTTAAAGTAAGTATATTTCAATATGTTCATTGTATAGATGGTATAAGAATTCATAAAAATTAATAAAAGAATATTAAAATAAAAAATATATCATACTAACTTCATTTATAATGAATCTATTTTATTTTTCACAACCCATTGATTTAAATTTTTTTGTTTGATAAATTTTTTATGATCTTTCACTTTTGTGGGTCAATGATCTTTTTCAATATCCATTATTATTCAGAAATTATGTTTTCCTCCATTTCTATATTTTCACTTCCTGTTAATGTTGTTATATTTTGAAATAAAATTGTATGTTATTCCAAATGTGTTTCATATTTGGATTCAACTATATTCCAGGGGATGTTTTATCAACAATTTTAATGATGTGGGATTTAAAAACATTATTATCACATTAAAAATTCATGATTAATGAGATGAATATGATGTTGTGGTGATGTAATTTATTAAATGTGGGGTGATAAATTTATATCTTGATATTTTAAAATAACACTTTTTATAGTGTATATAATACGAAACATTGAGATTAAATGATCCATAAAATATGAATATTTAAATGTAATAATTTTAACGAAGATATTAAATTTGGGGGTATGAATGGGATTTAATGTGTTAGGAAATAAATATAAAATTTTCTTAATTAATATGCATTTATTGATTTATTATTACAAAATAGAGACACAATTTTTTAGTAAATTCATTCAGTTCATTAAAAGTACATTTTATTATAAACTTGATTATATTTGATTTTATGATATAATATAAGACATAATTTTTATAATTTTTAGAATTTTTTTATCAAAATTATATCCCTATTTAATAATAAATGCAAAAAATATTTAAGGGTCAATTTTATAGATTTTATGTAAGTGTGTTTTTTAACGAATAGTGAAATATAATGATTGTTATTGAAAACTGTCTTCTATTTTCAAGTATATAAAAAGTTCACTATATGTGGGATTAGTTTTAAAAAATTTATTTTTCCTCTTGATTAAATATAAATCAATAAATTTTATTTAAATAAATATTATAATTTAATTAGGTATAAAAACATTTTAATACATAATGGACCTTTTTCAAGGAAATTCGTTTTGAAAATGTTGTGCTAGATAAATTTTAAAATAATTTCTAACACATGTATAAAATTAATTTGATAAAATTTATTCCATATTATCAATAAACATAATTAATATTAGGTAATATGATCAATATAATCTTTAGTGAATTTGGATAGATACCATAATAAATTTTTGTCACTATAATAGTGGTAAAATGGGCTAATTAATATTAAAACTAATAGAATAAGAAATAAAATCCATTAAAAATCATTCCTTAATTTAATTGGATGATTCTACATAGTTCATAATCATAAAAAATTTTAAAATTTCCCTTTATAGCTATTTAGCATTGATTTTGGACAATATAATATCTTAAGTAAAAGACTAAGTAAAAATTGGCAGTTTCTTTTATTTAATATTATTAACATTTCATAAATAGGATAATAAAAATATTATCAATTATAAATGATTATTTTAAATAAAAAATATTTTTATCATTTTAATTTTTTTTTAAAATTTACTGATGAAATATTTACCCTGAATGATTACATAATCCTGACACAGTTCATTTGAAAGAAGTATAAAATTTATGTAATTGATTTTAAAAACACTAAAAGTAAACTTTTTTTGATGATTATAGTCTAACAAAAAAAATTATGTTAATATAATTTAATAGGTAATTTTTTAAATGTTTATATTCAAATTAAATTTTTATCTTGATGTCATTTAGGTTAATGTAAATGATCATTTCCAAAAATGGCCTTAATGATATTTTATAATAAAATATATTTTATCAAATGATTTAAAATTAATAAAAATATTTTCTTCAGGCAATTGAATGATATATGGTTTGAAATTAGAAAAATATTAAATTTATGGGTCACTTTCCCTTTTATAGTATCTCTCTTGGATACTTTAGTATAAAAACCTTAATTCTATATTAATCATCAAAAGGGTTAAGAGGGGGGGTTAAAAAATATAGAATGCTGAAAAATAAACTAATATTGTTAAAATTTGATTTTAGGATATTATTTAGACTCATCTTCATAGTATATATTAATTATATTAATTTTGTGCCACATGAACAATAAAAATAATTTATATTCATTTCGTAATTTGACTAATTCAAAGAGTGCATCTCCCCTAAATAATAAGAGTGATCCTTATATCCTATCTTATAGACAAAATTTGAGAAAATTGGTTCAAAAATGAAAACAAAAATACCATGTTGAAATTATTTTCCATGTTCTATAGGTCTTAATTTCTGTATAATATCAAAAATTGAGGGATTAATGTTTAATGACTAAGAGGTTTTTTGAAGAAGAGGTACATATTTTAATCGAGTGTTTTAGTATTATTTGTAATTATTCCTCCCTAAAATATTATTCAAACTTTATTAAATAATAAAATAATTGTATTCCATATATTTCGATTTTATTATGTTATTGGAATATCTTGTATGTATCTCCTCATCCATAAAATAGGAAATAAAAACATCATTCATGTGTATGTAAGACTACAGCTCAAGAACTAATGTATTTTATTTTCCACCACCATCACATATATGTGGTTATAATTATTTATATTTTATACATATATATATGATATTAATTCCATATTTATCATTCTTGAATGATATTATATCACATATTTTCTTATTTTTCCATCCATTGAAAATGATATTGTATGTCATTCATACATGTGGATTACCACGTCCATGAAGCGGTGTGATAAATTTCTTAAAAATATATAACATGAATGATATATTTAATGTATTTAAATATAATATATGATATTGAATATATAATCATATTTTTTAATAGATAAAATTAGACTTACCACATTTCTCTCATGTTCATTGAATAATGAAAATGTCACTCACATGTGCGTACAACCAAAATTCTCCATGATTATTTCATAGATAATTTTCCATATTCATATGATATTGTTGGTTCTAAAAGTTTAATTATTATATAAAAATGGTAATTATTTCTTTATTATTATTATATAGTTCATTTAACAATTACCCTATTTGACCATGTTCATTATACAAAGGCAATTTTCAAATTATGAACCGAACATCCTCAAAAAAATTAATGTATAATTAATTTTTAATTAACTTACTAGGTAACCAAAATTGATGAAAAAATAGTTTAATTATTAATTTAGAAACATAAAAAAATTTGAAAACTAAATTATTTATATGAGTGTATTATACAGTTGTCAAAGGGTAAAAATTGAATGTATGGACACTGAATAATGGATTTCTCCTCTATTCCCATTTGTGGTGTCATATTTTAATGTAATGCATATAATTTATTGAATCATTTATACATAATTTTATTTTATGTAAAATATCAAAATAAATCATCCAGATAGATTTCAAATGAATGTTAAAAATTGGTAGGTGGTTTATTTTCTCAATTTATATTCATTAGGTTATAATTCTACCTATTTGATGTTGTTATACCATAATTATGCATGAATTGATATCTAATTTTTTATTATTTATTTCTTATTTATTCTCGTGGAATTAAATATTTTCACATATTTAATTTATTCACTAATTATGAAATCAAAATTTATCATATTTGTATGGTTTTTATTTACTTCAATCTCATTTTCATGACCCACGTTTCATACGATACACTATTATTTCCATTGATGGAATATTTAATTTATCATTAATGAATTTTAAAATATTAAATAATTAAATTCATGAGGTTTATAGATCTATATCAAAATTTCCCATTGAATTACTTTTCATTTAAAAATTTACCGAAGGAGGTGGGGTTTTATGTTATAGTATCATTTTTTTGGAATTATTTATGTTCATGGTTACGTTAGGGTAAATCATCAGATCTTATTTTATTGAACCACATGTATTTCACTATCCTATGATTATTTATTTTTTGTACATGTTTTGATTATAATTTCCTTATTATTTATTAATGAAGAACAAAGAAAGTTATTTTTAAGTGATATCAATTCTATCCATTCTTTTAGATCAAGAATTAATCTCTTCCATATTAATGATTTATAAAATGTTTTAGAAAAAAATATTTTATAATCATAAATTATATATTAATAATATTTTACCTAACCATTGACATTATTTTAATTGGTTTTTAAATAAAATATGTTAACATTTTATGCATGGGTCCATTTAGACTCTATTTAAAAATGAATGTAAAGATTGTTGTATTTTAATCATTTATGTCAGTAATGGAATTTTTCACTATGATTAATGTTATTTATATGAAAAATTTATTTAAAGGTTTCCAAGGATATTTTCAAAGATATGTTTTTGCCAAAAAAATCAACTTTTAAATTGAATAATCACCTCCTTGATTAGTTATAAATCACTAAGTGGGTGGTGGGTCAATGATTCTATATCTTTTATATTTTATCGGTGAAACAACCATATTAAATAGTTAATGAGAATAATGAACTTTTTTTAGCACAAAAACAAAAAGGAGACAATAAATGTATAGGTTCCACCTCTCAAAATGAGAGAATAGTCCTTGGGATGATCCATGTTCTACTGAGATCATAAATCTATATAGTTTCAATAAATAGTTATGAATACCAAGGTTTAACCTTTAAATAGTATTATATTAAGTCTCCAAACTATAATAGTCCTTCATCAATTTAATGATACAAATGTAGATGTCAAAAAGACAAAATTACTTCCACCATAATCTTCAATTGATTATCCAGTTCCACTCTTATTCTTCATTAAACTGAGAAACAAATGCATGATCTCTTCACCTTACAAAAATATCCACAATAGATTCTAATTAAAATTTCCTTTTTCATTCACACTTCTAATAAATTTTATTATTATAATAATATTATTTCATAGTAGCAAAAAAATTTACCTTGACTGAATTTGAATTTCAAATTATAATTTAAACCATTGACTTCATCCATTGGATCCTTGTTAAAAAAGATATATATTATCCAATACAAATTTTTAGTTGGTTTAAAATGAAAAATTCCCCAAATTTTCTAGATGAATCCATGTCAGTTTTATTCATTGAATCTTCCCTATATCCTCTTCTATGAAATAGTCGTATAAAATATAGTATATGAAGTTTTATTTTTGATGTTTTTACATAAATTCCATATATAGATGTGGAATTGTGAAGCAGGTACGATTTCTAGAACACAAAATATCTAGAACCACTGAATTCCAACCAAATCCACTTCATGTAATGCTTTGATCACTATAGTTTAGTCCTTCAAGAATCTACTTGATTATGATGTGGTCATGGGAAATGTGTTGTGGAGGTCATAAATTTTCCAAATCCTTTTAAAATCATCTAAATACACTATAACTTATATAACTCTAACTAATACATATTCCTTCAATAATTCTCTTGACTGTAGTGCCATTAAGGTGTTGTAGGCAATAGGTCTGAATATTTCCAATTCCATAAAAAATAGATCAAGTCTCTTTAGTGTGATATTCTTTATAATGACATGGAAACATCATATGGATACTCCACTATTGAATAGACACAATATATGTTCTATGAATATCCATGTCTCAACATGTTCTATGGTATAGTCTCATTCACTAAAACTTTAGGATCCTTATTTTTCTCATAAAAAATATTCTGGAATCATAAGATCCTTTCATGATATATTGGAACTAAGATCATGTCATGTGCTATAATATAACATAAACATTTAATATGATTTATGCATTGAAAAAAAATAGACAACAACCTCAATCACCTCTTCGTTACAAAATCATAACCCTATCAAAAAACACTACAATAGACTCATCACTAGATAGGCTCAAACATTACCTGATTTTTATTTTTTTTATCCACCATGGAAGATAAATCTATATGATACTGTAAAATATATAAATGGATCAACAATAAAAAAAATAAGCTGACTTGAGAGAAATAAGTTTATAAAAAAAATAAAATTGAATGAATAATACCATGATGACCATAAAATAGTGATCTATTTTTTGAATCTCTCTTAACTTGAAATTGGTCATCACATCAACAATTTGCTAAAATATGAAATATTCCTGCAGAAACATGGAATAAATTGTTAAAAATTTTCAAACATATTTTACTCATTGATTATCATTTTAATAATTCACCATATATATATATATATATATTCCAAAAAACATAATGAACATGTATCAATATAATATCACCTGACATTATATACTCCTCCTTTGAAAAAATAAGATAAACATAATGGAATGATTTATGTTATCAATAATTCTACCCATTTGATGATAACACCCAAATATAGGATGTGATATGGAAAAAACTCAACATACCTTATCTTTTTAAAGAATAAAGTTGAACACCTTATTTGAAAATTATATATTGAAATTATTATTTTTCCATTGTCTTCATAATCACATCCACAAATTTATCTTTCATAAAAATAAATTTTAACATTAATTCATTATTCTCCAAAAGATATTTTATGAATGGAAATTTTATATTAATGTTCTTGTAACATTAATAGTTTACTAAATTTTTTCAAATGTTAATTTCACGTTTATTATCACATCCCAAATGTAATGTAAACTTCAATATATCCTTCAAATATTCTAATAGAGTATTCATACACATCATTTATGTTGATAAAAGAGTATTAAAAAATATTCATTATAAATAGTTCTCAAAATAACTTAATTTTTCATTCATGAGTACCAAAAGAGACATCTTTTTGGAATGAAATATACACTAGATATAAACCTCATATCATCGTCAAATATAACCAAATATGCATATGAATAACTAAAAAACTCGTGATTCACTTTGATATCTTATTTTAAGACAAATTATTTTGTGACTTTTATATATCTATGTATTTTATATGATTCCATAAAACTAAACTATATTGGATTACATTGATATCTGGAACAAAGTGTAACAACATATAAAATATCCATTATTGAAGTTGTATGGTAAAGTAAACAAGCAATTTGCATCCAGATTTCTCTAGGTTCAAAATAATCTCCCTCTTAAAAGTTATTTTTAAAATAGTGTTTGAATATTATATGAAAAAAATCATCATTTCATTAAAATACATCTCTTTATGTAGAATGATATAATCCTTTTACTGATAAATTTATAATACTAGAACATATTTCTTCTCACCTTTCATATACATCTCTAATAGATTATTCATTTATTTATAAAAAATTCACTAACACAAACATCATTTCTATAAAAAATAATATCATCTACTTAAGAAATAATAATGATAAATATAACATTTTCATCTTTGATATAGAGATTACAATCTAATTTCACTTTTTTGAATATCAACTTCATTAGAATGGTGTCAATATTACAATACAAATATATTTGGGATTGATTTATCCCATATACATACAAATATAATCATTATACCCAATTCTTATATTCATTATGAAATTAAACATGAGATTTTACAAAATATAATTCCTCTTCTAATTCATCATTGAGAAAGGATGACTCAACATCCGTTTGAATGATCATGTAGTGCCTTTGGGATAGAATTGAAAAAATAATAATTATAGATTAGAGTTATAAAAAAAATAAAAAGGTTTCATTGAATTATACTAAATAATTCAATTAATTTCTTTTACACACTAATATTTATATATCACTCATTTGTATACATTTTTAATTCATCTTGTTTTAGAACACTGACTTTTTTCCAAATTGTTTTTCTATGGGATTGTGTTCCAACTCCAAAGGGTCATATTTTCAATCTACTCTATATCTTCCTTCATTTAATTAACTCAATCTTGATTTTTTTTATTACTATACATATTTAGATTCAACAAGAGGGAATAACTACATATGTATGATCTCCCTCAAATTTCAATTAGTTTTTATCTATATTCCATGATTTCTAATGATATTTTAGACATGAAACTCTATTATCAAAATGGTATGATGTGAAAATAATTTTTTTCAACAATTGAATTTTTAGAATCAAAATAATAATTTTTAACCTCTTCATTATTCTCATTATTTTATAATTATTTACATTGATGTTTACCAAAAATAGATTAATCATCAAAAAATATGAAAAAAAATGAGGGATCACTTTATCTATGTGTTCCATGACTTCCATATCAACAACTTTAATAATTATCACTAAATTATTTTGTAACAATGTTTCCCTATTACTTTAGGTGGATAAAAAAGTATATTACCATGAAAACCTATTTTAAAATAGTTCAACGAAGGTAAAATAGGTAATCCAACTAAACTGAGCCATCACAGTGAGGAATAAGAAATATAAATGGAAAAGTCTTTTATTTAACCAAAACAAGACATGGAACTGGTGTATATCATCTAAGAAAATCATACAATCAGATAAATAAGAAACAAGCCATACAAGATAAACTAGAAAAATATGAATTATATAGGACCAATTAGTCTACATGTGACCAACCACCACCTCCAAACTATCCTTCACCGAAACCAGTGACAATAATAGAATCCATCATCCAACAAGCTACCCTTCCCTTTACATAAATCCTATAATAAAAAATCTATAACAACACAAAATAGAAAGTAGTGTGTGAACATAAATCCTAGTTGGATATAAACACAAATTCTATACAAGGTCTAATATAAATAATTCAATAGTACTAGATTTTAAAATGAATACTTTTTTAAAGATAATTTTCTTAAATCCAAACCTATTTTTAAATCAATTTCCTTTTGTTTTTAAAAAATCCTTTTCATATACATAACGAAATATATGTATATGAAATGTTTAAGTGATAAAAAATGAAAGAATTTCTGTAATCTATAGGTTAAGTATATAAAAACATATCCATGAAATAATAATCTTGTTAATCCATGTGTAATGACCATATATAAAAACCTTTCATAAAAAACCTTAATAAAAAAATCAATAAATAAATAACCACAAAATAAAAAGAACCCCATGTTTTTCCCTAGCCTGTGAAACTATGTACAGTACATAATAGATCCTCAACCAGGAATACATTGGTACCAAACAATATTGAGTCTTTCCACAATCTATTTATACTCCAAATGTAACCTCTAGTGGTTCCACAAACACTAATGTTTTCCATGCTTAAATCCAAATGAACCCAAGGTTCCCAATGTTCCAAGGTTATCAAAATATAATTCAAAAAAATGTTTAGAATTTATAAAACATATATAATTCCAATAAAATTTTCTTTTTTTAATCCCATTTCCTAATCACGATCTCCACTTAATCATTAAATCAAACACATTTTGTTAAAAATCTTTTTTTAATGAAATCCCATTTACATACATTTTCTTTACATGAAATCTTTTGAAACCAAAAATCACTTAAATTCGATGAAAAATAAAAGTGAAAATTATAATAAGTTCAAAAAATAGAAAATTAACCAATTTTATAGAAACACTTAACTTGAGAATAATGTAACCCAATCCACCTTCAATAATAGGGACTGGAAACCCACATATTCTCCTTAAAAGAGAAGGGATGAAAAGAAACTTCCAAGGATTGATAAAAACCCAATTAAACACAAATTTGAACCAAATATTTAGCCAATTTTACTTCTATGATAATAGGAAAGGTGGAAACTGAATGAAATCTTACCAGGAAGGGAACATTGCTTCTATATTGATGATCAATCATCGAAAAAATGGCCTAGATGTAGTGGATATCTCCAAAATCACCGAAAATTGATTAGGGCTTTGAGATGGAAGAATTTAGACCAAATGAAATGAAAACCATCCCATAAATACCCCAATATTATAAACATTATTAATTAAATGGTTTTTAATACCCTTTCACAACATGTTATCCACAAAACCAAAAAATGATGAAAATCAGGTCACCCTAGGATAAAAATATCGATTTTATCATTACATTGTGTGAACTCATTTCACAATTTAAAATATTAACTCCTAGAACCAGACATGAAAAATATACTCAATGGCCATTTCATGATGTGTAATCCCATCACATGGTGTGTAATAACCTAGCATACTGAAAACAACAAAAATACTTAAAAAATATCAAAAACCCCTTTGGAATTATTTTAACTTATGGAGAATAATATGTGTCCTTTGATAAAATTATACCCCAACTCCACTGATTCAATAAAAAATACATCCTCAATCATTAGTTCATTTCCTCCTATAAAATCTATCTATTATTTGGAATCTCACTATCCACCCAAATGTAATGGGATTCCAAAAAAAGTAAGGCAATGCATAACTAATGTAAGATGACAAGGTTATAAAATCTTCTAATCATAAATGGTTCATTCCACCATAATGTATTTAAGATCCTAGATCCAAAAAGTGTAAATTCAAATTATAACTCATTAATGATTCATGATCCCATGTATCTTGTTTGTCCCATCCTCACTTCCACATTACCTAAATAATAGTAATCATTTTACTTTGTAATAAATTCTCGTGGATATACAAAACCTGAATTGGCCACTCAATTAATGTGAAGTTAGGATCGAGAACAATAGAATCATATCCAATCAAATGGAAAGTATTTGGTTGATACCTCCTCAATATGGAAATATTAATCATACAATAGATTTAACTGAAGAAATATGGTAAGTCCAACCAATTTATCACCTTCACAAGTCTTCCAATGATCTGAAAGGGGCCCAAGAACCTTGGTTCCAACATACCTTTCTTATAAAATTTATCATTTATGAGGTGAGGTGAAATTATACGAAATACCTAATCACAAAACTCAAACTCATATGACCAATGATGATGGTTTGAATATGTTTTTGATAAATATAGGATATGATAAATCTATTCCAGATCAACTGAATCATCTCTATCATCTAATGAATAACACTCTGTCCAACCAAGGACATCTCTTCCAACTATTCCCCAGAAAAGGGAGATCCAGATGGCCTCTAATAAAAGGAATCAAATGGATCTATTTCAGACAATGACTGGTAAATATTTCTATAGGATAATACTACTAGAGGAAAATTTGTTTCATGTGATCCTCTAAAACTCATCACTGAACCCCAAATCATATCCTATAGATCATGGATATCCCACTCTATTTATCCATCCATTTATAGATGATAATGAAATATCAATTTAATTTAGAAACCCATATCCTCCTAAAATACTTTCCATAACCCAGATGTAAACCATGGTTTCCTATCAGAAACAATAGAAAAGTGATCCCCATCAACCCTCACAATCTCCTAGAAATACAAATCCCCAAGATATTCCACATTTATCATTTTCTATGATAATAAACATATGAGATGATTTTGTAATTCGATCAATAGTCACAAAAATTGAAACATTCCCACTAGAAATCCATGGAAAACCAATGATGAAGTCCATGAAAATGTCAATTCATTTCAATACTAAAATGGGTAATGGATACAAAAAACCACAAGGTCTCTATTTTTTATCCTTAATTCCTATATAATCGAGACACCATGATACAAAACATTCAATCAAAGGATTCATCCATGGCCACCAATAATGGCATCTCATGTCATGAAATAACATTGTAGTGCCACGTTGAGTAAACCAACATCACCGGCTCCCACTGACCAATAAATCCTACCTCTAGAAAATCATAACAACCAACATTATATAGAAGAATAAAACCCAATGGGATACCAGACCACTCACCTAAGATCTCCATACAATTAATTATTCCACTAATGTTTTGAAACATAGTTTTTTTAACCTACTCAATCTAAAATCTTGAATCAAAATATTAGAAAACATTCATATAATACAAGAATATATAACCACAAACCTCTTTAACTCTAAATCTCATCTTAGAAAACAATATCTTCAAAGACCAATCCTCAACTAATTTATTAAATGATTATGTCGGTAATTTATATCTCAACACATCAATAATCACATTTCCATTCTTGTATGTGTACACAATATCAAGACAAAAATTATAAAGACATTACACCTAACATATCTGTTGAAAGTTTAGATCCCTTTTAGTATAAATATATTTCATGATCTTATGATCAGAATGCTTAGTAAACCACTCCATAATGAGATCATTTCACAACATTTTTTAGTGCATGAATAACCATTGAAAATTCAGGACCATGGGATGGGTAGTTCACATCATGAGGGTGTAACTGGAAGAATCCATAGGCCACCTGTAACATCCCAAGTAAGTAATGAATAATAGATATTTTTATCTATGTCTATTAATGATTAAGATAGTGTTATAGAGGCTTAAAATGAAAATAAATACAATCTTATGCATGGAATACACTAATATTCTTAAAAGATTGTTTTACTACCTTGTGATGGCAAACCATTTTTGAATCTATATTTTGACAATTTTATAAACTATGTTTGTCAAAATAAACTTATTCTTTATGATTGGGACATCAAAATTTACCTTGTGTGAAATTTTGGTATTTTTCTGACAATGTTCATTTTTTTAAATGAATAGTGAAAAATACTGCATTTTACATCAAAACTACTTTTTAATCTAATTTATTTATATGATTAGATTATGTTTTGAATTGGTTTTGAAGTGAAATTAGAATATATTTTTACCATTTTATCCAATGGTGGTCATTGGAATCAATTTCGATTTGAAATTAGACTTAAACTGGTGTCAATCTTTTGATACTTATTGTTTTGTAAAAACACGCTATTTGCTCTGGCAGCGGGAATTAATTATTAAATTAATTAATGTGACTTATATGATTTGAATTTTGTAAAATAGACTTCATTTTTGAATTCGGAATGTCAAATATAGCTTAGGGTGAATTTTTGGTAATTTTCTGAAAAACTTCAATTTTTGATGAATAGTGAAACCACTAAGTGGTAATCAAGCAAACTGATTTTTCAGTTAAATGAAAGTTTACCACTAATGTGTATTGAATTTTGAAAATCCGACATGCATGGTTTTCATTAAGAAGTAAAATGTGGTTCAATGAGATTAAAATAATTTTTTGGTGAATAGTAACTTATTAAGTTCTTAATCGCGATTAGTGGTAATTAGGGTAGTTTAATGTATAAATAATGCTTTAATAATATAAAATGACCTAGACACATGTCCCAACCTCATTGGTTGTGTCATGGCCGACCAAGACAAGTCATGGCCTAACTTGGGGACCCCATGTATCCACTTTTGTTGGGAAATAACATAAATTACTTTTTATTAAATGTTAAAGTGAAAATGACACAAACATAATATGTTTTGCGAAAACAATTTTTAAGTGGGGTTATACAAGTCCAAATTTTGATTATAAATATTCAATGGAAAGCTAAAAAGATTTCCTACATCATAGTAATTTTTTTATAATTTTTAGACATTAAATAAATTAAATTATTTACGACATAATAATGATGCAGTGATGACATCATTATTTAACGATTAAAATAAAATGGAAAGATAATGTAAAATCTAAAACCTACACATGGCCAAAACCAAGTGGATGAGTGGATTTCGAATCCTTATCACCTTATCCACGAATTCTATCAATGTGGGACCTTTTAAAACCGAAACACATTTTCAAACAAAGTTATATTTCTTTACTTTCCAAAAGTGCCCCTCCTCTCCTCTTATAAAAGGCCCCCACCTCTACCTCATTTCACACACTCTTCAAGCCTTTGGCTCGGCCAACCCCTGCCCATTTGCTCTCTCCACATCCCTCTCCTCATCCTAGAGGATTCCCTTTGGGCAGAATACTTTTAAAGGAAGCCTTTAGGCTCAACTCAAAGGGAGTTACACTTTTTAAGGTAATTCATTCTCTCATGTTCATTTGTTTTATTTTGCTTCTCCAACCCCCTAAACTCTTTTTATATAATTCTTTTGTAACAACACCAGTATCATCAATATACTAGGATGTTGTTATAAGATTTATTTGATCTACACTCTCACAAAACTACATCAAATGGTTAAAGAACATACGGTTTCTGTGGATGGCGAAATTCTGCCTCCCGAAACAATGATTGTTCAATACTCATTTAACACCTTCAAAGGTGGCCATTATGATGTCACTATTTTTATATATGATATGTAATATGTTTATGTTTTACTTATGCTTCTGTATTTTTCATTTGTGTCTTACCTTTATGGCTTCCATTATGGGTATACGCGATATCTTCATTTAAGGAAGTGCGGACTACCGCCCCCTCAAAGTGATGTGATTCGTTAATGCCATATGTGGGATGTGTAAAGGATGGATTTAAAGTTATTATATATGATGTTATACTGGAATTATAATATACCTATATATATCATTATCATTTATTTCCATTAAAGTATGAGATAGAAATGAAAGTAGCGTTCATGCGTACGTATGGACTACCGTCTCCATGAACGGTGCATTTCATTTCTTATCCCCAAATGTAATGTACTATTAAAAGTACATGTATATAATGGATATATATAATTAATGATATATCTAAATGATGAATATAATTCTGGAATTAAAATATACATAAGTCTCATTTAGTTTTAATTCCGTTAATATGACAAAGAAATGAAAGTAGCGTTCATGCGTACGTACGGCTTACCGTCTCCATGAACGGTGCATTTCATTTCTTACCTCTAAATGATTATGTAATATTTTAAATACATGTATGTACTGGATATATATGAAATATATGATATCTACATCATGAATACCATTCTGGATATAATGAAACATTGACCAAATTAACAACATGTAAGTGTAAGAAGTCTATTTTTGACTTAAGAACCAAATACCGACAAAATGAACATTATTAACTTAAATGATTTCATGATGTTCATAACATGGTATAAAAGAAATAATGAACTTGGAAAAGATTCATAATCAAGTAGAGATTAACTAAAGTTTATTATTCAGGAGATTAAAGAACGGTCGGGTCAAGTCAGATACGAGGTATGGGATTTCGTCTCAATCTCCTTTCGTTGAGGCATATTTTGTTTTATACACAACCTTCTTTTATACGGTGTATAAACCCCTTTGACTTTTACGTTTATTCAAAAGGAATCTTTTTATACGAAGCGTTTACCAAACGACAAAAGGGAATGTTTTTGTCGTACGTATGCGGCGACAACGACTTCTCCGCCGTCGTAACCGTTATTTGAGTTTCGGCTTCTTCTACAAGCCATTCCTTCTTTTTAAAAGAAAAATAAATACCATGTTTTACTTTTCTTTTATTTTGGTATTGAAAATGGTTTTCATAATGTTTTTATTATATCAATGTGTTGTATTGATATCTCGTGATTGAAATGTGGAAATGTTATGTTTCCTTTATGCATGTTTTATGTGATATGATTATGTTATGGTTCTTGGGCATTATTATGAAGACGGGTGGTTCCGTGATAAACTAAGGGCGGGTGAGCCCGTTATAGCTCTCCAATGCATTGGGTAACGCGAAGGAGTGAAACGTTAAGGTTTCTCCGAAGAGATTTTAGGGAATATACTGTGATGGGTATTCCAAACGTAACCAAGAGGGTTACCCCCTACGTAAGAATGTTATGAATGCCTCAAGTTACCTTTAAGTATTATGATTTATATGATTTATTCATGTTTTTATGAGGTATGTTAAAGTGCCTATGTTTTATGGGTAAAGTATGATTTCATTCTTATGTATATATGAACTCATGTTTCCTTTCCATGTTTTTATAACCCATACTGAGTTTTTACGCTCATCCCAAGTTTTTGAAATGTTTTTCACAGGTCAAGGGAAAGGTACATGATAAGATGATAGAGTCAAGGATGTGTCAAGAAATAATCCATGTTTTATTTTAAATGTGTTTCCATTGATGGGAATGAAGAATACTATCTTTATGTAACCACTTTGTTTATATGTGGAATGTAATGCAAGTTTTATGATCTAATTCTCTAAAACTCTAAACCCGAAAAGATCCTCAACGTGTAATCTTGTAATAACTCAAGATTAAGTAAGGTTTAAGGCTGGGGCCTTATAGTTGGTATCAGAGGGAGGTTTAGATAACTTTAGGAGTTAGAATTCTATTAAATGATTATCCAAAAATATTTTTTTTTTCTTTTTCGAAATGATATAGCATTTAAAGATTACCATGTTGCTTCATCTAAGACATGTTTGTTCAGAATGGTTTTCCGCAGAGGAAACAGGGAAGCAGTGCTAGGAAGGCATACATAAGGAAATAACCTTCCGAATCAGCATCCAGAAATGGTCGGAATTGGAACTGAACAGTTTGTTGCAGTAATGGCGCAGTTGACTCAGGCGATAAATGGTGGTGGTATCCATGCACGAGATCAGCCAGATCAGCCGCAGAGGAACATGTCAGTGGTGGAACATTTCATGAGGCAACATCCACCATCATTCAGAGGATCATCTGACCCTGTGCAAGCTGAAGGGTGGATTAAAGCACTGGAGAAGATTTTTGATGTCATGGGGTGTTCAGACAATCAAAAGGTTAGTCTTGCTATTTACCGTTTGGAGGGTGAAGCAGATCAGTGGTGGTCTATGGTTAAAAATATCAGGGAAGCCGATGAGATTGATGCTCTTGACTGGGATGATTTCAAAGGTATGTTTCTTGAGAAGTATTTTCCTAAGGCTGTTCGACTTAGGATGGAAAAGCAATTCTTGGAATTGAGGCAAGAGGAAGACTCAGTGGCTGCCTATGAAGAAAGGTTCACTCGATTGGCAAGGTATGCTCCCAATTTTATCCGGGACCTTGATAGTAAAATCAATCATTTTTACTCAGGATTAAATCCAAAGTATCGAAGGGCATTAGCTTCTCGTGATTTTAAAAGTTATGAAAAGCTTGTTCGATGTGCTGAGAAGGTGGAAATGGAGTTTTCTGATGACCAAGTTTTCTATAACAACCAGCAGAAGAAGAGACCGAGGTGACAGGAGAAAGGTAAGAATTCTTCAAAAAAGTCTGATGGTAAGAGAACTAAGTTTCCAGTTTGTGATAAATGTGGCAAAAGGCATGCTGGGGAATGTCTTCTGAATTCTGGGAAGTGCTACCGATGTGGTAAGATGGGACATAAGGCTCGTGATTGCACTGAAAAGGATCAAGGTGAAGGTAAGAATAAATTTGATTTACAGTTAGTGAAATGTTATAAGTGCAATGAGATGGGTCACTATGCAAACGAGTGTCCGACAAGGAGCTTGAGTGATGGGAAGCAGTTAGACTACAAGCAGAAAGGGGTGGTGAAATCCTTTGCAACTACTTCAGCGGATGTCGGGCCATCAAATGAAGTCGTATCAGGTACTTTGTTTGTTTTTTCAGACTATGCCAGTGTGTTGTTTGATTCGGGGTCTACACATTCTTTCATCTCTGAGACCTTTTCTAGTAAAATGGGAATACCATCTCAAGAAATGACTCCTGAACTTTTGGTAAAAACACCTGGGGGAAGTGTCGAGGCAAAAAGAATTTATAAGAATCTTCCTATCCTTATCTGTGGAAAGAACCTACTTGCAAACCTTATTGTTCTACCTCTAGTAGAGTTTGATGTTATCCTGGGTATGGATTGGCTCTCTATTTACCATGCTAAGATTGACTGTAGAGCTAAAGAAGTTTCTTTTCAGAAAGACTTTCAGTTTGTTTACAAAAATGAACCCTTACTTTTGATAACATATGAAGAGGCCGAGAAACTTGTAAAAGATGGAAATGAATGTTACCTTGCACACGTCGTTGAAAATAAAGGAACTGTTCAGATTAATGATGTGCCAGTGGTAAATGAGTATCCTGATGTTTTTCCTGATGAGTTGCCTGGAATAATACCAGATCGGGAAGTTGAGTTTACTGTTGACTTAGTTCCTGATGCTAAGCCAATTTCAAAACCCCCTTATCGAATGGCACAAATTGAACTTTTAGAGTTGAAGGAGCAATTGCAAGATTTATTAGAGAAAGGTTTCATTAGACCTAGCACATCACCATGGGGTGCTCCTGTTTTATTTGTTAAAAAGAAAGATGGTTCTATGAGACTTTGCATTGATTATAGAGCCTTGAATAATATCACTGTTAAGAACAAATATCCTTTGCCTCATATCGATGATTTGTTTGATCAGCTCCAGGGAGCTCAGTTTTTTTCAAAGATTGACTTGAGATCGGGGTACCATCAGCTGAAGGTAAAGGAGGCAGATATTCCGAAGACCGCTTTCCGTACGAGATATGGCCATTATGAATTTGTAGTAATGCCTTTTGGGCTAACCAATGCACCTGCTGTATTCATGGACTTAATGAATAGAATTTTCCATGAGTTCTTGGATAAGTTTGTGGTTGTTTTCATTGATGATATTTTGGTGTTTTCTAAAAGTAAAGAGGAGCATGAAAAACATTTAAGGGTTATCTTGCAAACCTTAAAAGAAAAGAAATTGTATGGGAAATTCAGCAAGTGTGAGTTTTGGTTGCAACAAATTGCTTTCCTTGGTCACATTGTTTCTAAAGATGGAATAACTGTTGATCCTGCAAAAACAAAAGTTGTGGAAGAATGGCCAAGACCCACAAATGTAACCGAGATTCGTAGCTTCCTTGGTTTGGCGGGCTATTACCGAAGGTTTGTTAGAAATTTTTCACGGTTATCTAGTCCAATGACTAAGCTAACTCGGAAGGGTGTTAAGTTTATCTGGACAAAAGAATGTGATGATTGTTTTCAGGAATTGAAAAGAAGATTGGTGAATGCTCCAGTTTTGGCACTACCTTCCAGGAATGGTGACTTTGTTATATACAGCGATGCTTCATTGAAAGGACTTGGTTGCGTCCTAATGCAGAATGATCAGGTAATTGCTTATGCTTCACGACAGTTGAAAACTCATGAGGTAAATTACCCTACACATGATTTGGAATTAGCTGCTGTTGTTTTTGCTTTAAAAATTTGGAGGCATCATTTGTATGGAGTAAAGTGTGAAATTTATACCGATCACAAAAGTTTAAAGTATATATTCACTCAGAAAGAGTTAAACATGAGACAAAGGAGATGGCTGGAATTAATCAAGGATTATGATTGTACAATTCATTACCATCCGGGAAAAGCAAATAAAGTGGCTGATGCTTTGAGTCGAAAAAGTAATGCTTCATTAACAATGTTGCGTTTGGAACGTGATCATTTGGTTAACGATTTGATGAAATTTGGCATAGAAGTTGTTGGTGCAGGAAGTCCTTCTGTTTTGGTTCAGGTATCAGTGAGATCTTCTCTATCAGATAGAATCAAGCAAGCACAGAAGCAAGACAGTGAGTTGCAGAAAAGGGTAGAGCTGGTTCAGAAAGGTAAGTTGCCTGAATTCAACATTGATAATGATTGCGTTTTGAGATTTGGGAAGAGATTGTGTGTGCCTTCTGATTCACAGTTGAAGAGAGATTTGTTATGTGAAGCTCATAGTTCTCCGTTTTCAGTTCATCCGGGCAGTACTAAGATGTATAGGGATCTACGGGAGTATTACTGGTGGGATGGAATGAAAAGAGATATTGCTGATTTTACTGTGAAGTGTTTGACTTGTCAGTAGGTTAAAGCTGAGCGGCAGTTACCGAAAGGGATGCTTCAGCCTTTACCAGTGCCAGAGTGGAAATGGGAGAATATATCCATGGACTTTGTTGTTGGATTACCGAAGACATCTCGAGGTAATAATGCAATCTGGGTTATTGTTGATCGCTTGACCAAATCTGCTCATTTCCTTGCTATACGAGATACTTTCTCTCTTGATCAACTTTCCCGTTTGTATCTTAAAGAGATAGTCAGGTTACATGGAGTTCCCCTCTCCATTGTATCAGATCGTGATCCCAGATTTACCTCTAACTTTTGGAAAGGCCTTCAGAAGTCGTTGGGTACTGAATTAAATTTTAGTACAGCTTTTCATCCTCAATCAGATGGGCAGTCAGAACGAACAATTCAGACATTGGAGGATATGCTACGAGCTTGTTCTATGGATTATCAGGGGAGTTGGGACCAGCATCTTTCTTTGGTTGAGTTTTCATATAATAACAGTTTTCATTCCAGTATACAGATGGCACCATTTCAGGCATTATATGGGAAGCGGTGTCGAACTCCAGCTTTCTGGGATGAAGTGGGTGAAAGAAAGTTGATGGGACCAGAATTGGTAGAAGAGATGGTAGAAAAAGTTCAGCTGATTCAGAAACACATGAGAACAGCTCAGAGCAGGCAGAAGAGTTATGCGGATAACCGGAGGAAGGATCTATCTTTCGAGGTAGGTGATCATGTTTTTCTCAAGGTTTCTCCTTGGAAAAGTGTGATGAGATTTGGTAAGAAAGGAAAGTTGAGTCCAAGGTTCATTGGACCATACGAAGTTCTAGAGAGAGTTGGATCAGTTGCATACCGAGTGGCTTTACCTCCGAGTTTATCTCAGGTACACAATGTTTTTCACGTTTCGATGTTGAGAAAGTATATGCCAGATCCATCTCATGTTTTGAGTCCAGAGGTAGTTCAGCTGGAAGAGAACCTATCTTATGAGGAACAACCGGTCCAGATTCTTGACCACAGGGAGCAAGTGTTACGGAATAAGGTGATTAAGCAGGTAAAGGTTTTGTGGAAAAACCACATGATTGAAGAGGCAACATGGGAATCTGAAAATGCAATGAGGGATAAGTACCCCCATTTATTCGATAAGTAAATAAATTGCGGGGACGCAATTTTCTAAAGGGGGGAAGGATGTAACATCCCAAGTAAGTAATGAATAATAGATATTTTTATCTATGTCTATTAATGATTAAGATAGTGTTATAGAGGCTTAAAATGAAAATAAATACAATCTTATGCATGGAATACACTAATATTCTTAAAAGATTGTTTTACTACCTTGTGATGGCAAACCATTTTTGAATCTATATTTTGACAATTTTATAAACTATGTTTGTCAAAATAAACTTATTCTTTATGATTGGGACATCAAAATTTACCTTGTGTGAAATTTTGGTATTTTTCTGACAATGTTCATTTTTTTAAATGAATAGTGAAAAATACTGCATTTTACATCAAAACTACTTTTTAATCTAATTTATTTATATGATTAGATTATGTTTTGAATTGGTTTTGAAGTGAAATTAGAATATATTTTTACCATTTTATCCAATGGTGGTCATTGGAATCAATTTCGATTTGAAATTAGACTTAAACTGGTGTCAATCTTTTGATACTTATTGTTTTGTAAAAACACGCTATTTGCTCTGGCAGCGGGAATTAATTATTAAATTAATTAATGTGACTTATATGATTTGAATTTTGTAAAATAGACTTCATTTTTGAATTCGGAATGTCAAATATAGCTTAGGGTGAATTTTTGGTAATTTTCTGAAAAACTTCAATTTTTGATGAATAGTGAAACCACTAAGTGGTAATCAAGCAAACTGATTTTTCAGTTAAATGAAAGTTTACCACTAATGTGTATTGAATTTTGAAAATCCGACATACATGGTTGTCATTAAGAAGTAAAATGTGGTTCAATGAGATTAAAATAATTTTTTGGTGAATAGTAACTTATTAAGTTCTTAATCGCGATTAGTGGTAATTAGGGTAGTTTAATGTATAAATAATGCTTTAATAATATAAAATGACCTAGACACATGTCCCAACCTCATTGGTTGTGTCATGGCCGACCAAGACAAGTCATGGCCTAACTTGGGGACCCCATGTATCCACTTTTGTTGGGAAATAACATAAATTACTTTTTATTAAATGTTAAAGTGAAAATGACACAAACATAATATGTTTTGAGAAAACAATTTTTAAGTGGGGTTATACAAGTCCAAATTTTGATTATAAATATTCAATGGAAAGCTAAAAAGATTTACTACATCATAGTAATTTTTTTATAATTTTTAGACATTAAATAAATTAAATTATTTACGACATAATAATGATGCAGTGATGACATCATTATTTAACGATTAAAATAAAATGGAAAGATAATGTAAAATCTAAAACCTACACATGGCCAAAACCAAGTGGATGAGTGGATTTCGAATCCTTATCACCTTATCCACGAATTCTATCAATGTGGGACCTTTTAAAACCGAAACACATTTTCAAACAAAGTTATATTTCTTTACTTTCCAAAAGTGCCCCTCCTCTCCTCTTATAAAAGGCCCCCACCTCTACCTCATTTCACACACTCTTCAAGCCTTTGGCTCGGCCAACCCCTGCCCATTTGCTCTCTCCACATCCCTCTCCTCATCCTAGAGGATTCCCTTTGGGCAGAATCATTTTAAAGGAAGCCTTTAGGCTCAACTCAAAGGGAGTTACACTTTTTAAGGTAATTCATTCTCTCATGTTCATTTGTTTTATTTTGCTTCTCCAACCCCCTAAACTCTTTTTATATAATTCTTTTGTAACAACACCAGTATCATCAATATACTAGGATGTTGTTATAAGATTTATTTGATCTACACTCTCACAAAACTACATCAAATGGTTAAAGAACATACGGTTTCTGTGGATGGCGAAATTCTGCCTCCCGAAACAATGATTGTTCAATACTCATTTAACACCTTCAAAGGTGTCCATTATGATGTCACTATTTTTATATATGATATGTAATATGTTTGTGTTTTACTTATGCTTCTGTATTTTTCATTTGTGTCTTACCTTTATGGCTTCCATTATGGGTATACGCGATATCTTCATTTAAGGAAGTGCGGACTACCGCCCCCTCAAAGTGATGTGATTCGTTAATGCCATATGTGGGATGTGTAAAGGATGGATTTAAAGTTATTATATATGATGTTATACTGGAATTATAATATACCTATATATATCATTATCATTTATTTCCATTAAAGTATGAGATAGAAATGAAAGTAGCGTTCATGCGTACGTATGGACTACCGTCTCCATGAACGGTGCATTTCATTTCTTATCCCCAAATGTAATGTACTATTAAAAGTACATGTATATAATGGATATATATAATTAATGATATATCTAAATGATGAATATAATTCTGGAATTAAAATATACATAAGTCTCATTTAGTTTTAATTCCGTTAATATGACAAAGAAATGAAAGTAGCGTTCATGCGTACGTACGGCTTACCGTCTCCATGAACGGTGCATTTCATTTCTTACCTCTAAATGATTATGTAATATTTTAAATACATGTATGTACTGGATATATATGAAATATATGATATCTACATCATGAATACCATTCTGGATATAATGAAACATTGACCAAATTAACAACATGTAAGTGTAAGAAGTCTATTTTTGACTTAAGAACCAAATACCGACAAAATGAACATTATTAACTTAAATGATTTCATGATGTTCATAACATGGTATAAAAGAAATAATGAACTTGGAAAAGATTCATAATAAAGTAGAGATTAACTAAAGTTTATTATTCAGGAGATTAAAGAACGGTCGGGTCAAGTCAGATACGAGGTATGGGATTTCGTCTCAATCTCCTTTCGTTGAGGCATATTTTGTTTTATACACAACCTTCTTTTATACGGTGTATAAACCCCTTTGACTTTTACGTTTATTCAAAAGGAATCTTTTTATACGAAGCGTTTACCAAACGACAAAAGGGAATGTTTTTGTCGTACGTATGCGGCGACAACGACTTCTCCGCCGTCGTAACCGTTATTTGAGTTTCGGCTTCTTCTACAAGCCATTCCTTCTTTTTAAAAGAAAAATAAATACCATGTTTTACTTTTCTTTTATTTTGGTATTGAAAATGGTTTTCATAATGTTTTTATTATATCAATGTGTTGTATTGATATCTCGTGATTGAAATGTGGAAATGTTATGTTTCCTTTATGCATGTTTTATGTGATATGATTATGTTATGGTTCTTGGGCATTATTATGAAGACGGGTGGTTCCGTGATAAACTAAGGGCGGGTGAGCCCGTTATAGCTCTCCAATGCATTGGGTAACGCGAAGGAGTGAAACGTTAAGGTTTCTCCGAAGAGATTTTAGGGAATATACTGTGATGGGTATTCCAAACGTAACCAAGAGGGTTACCCCCTACGTAAGAATGTTATGAATGCCTCAAGTTACCTTTAAGTATTATGATTTATATGATTTATTCATGTTTTTATGAGGTATGTTAAAGTGCCTATGTTTTATGGGTAAAGTATGATTTCATTCTTATGTATATATGAACTCATGTTTCCTTTCCATGTTTTTATAACCCATACTGAGTTTTTACGCTCATCCCAAGTTTTTGAAATGTTTTTCACAGGTCAAGGGAAAGGTACATGATAAGATGATAGAGTCAAGGATGTGTCAAGAAATAATCCATGTTTTATTTTAAATGTGTTTCCATTGATGGGAATGAAGAATACTATCTTTATGTAACCACTTTGTTTATATGTGGAATGTAATGCAAGTTTTATGATCTAATTCTCTAAAACTCTAAACCCGAAAAGATCCTCAACGTGTAATCTTGTAATAACTCAAGATTAAGTAAGGTTTAAGGCTGGGGCCTTATACCACCACCTATTTCTCTAGTATCAATACACAACCCAATACTAAACAAAAATCATCAATGAACACTTCATAACACTAACCTTGTTCTAGAATTATCAAAACTATTACTAAATTATTCCTCACCTTCTACTACTCAAAATATTTCTAACAATTTTTGTTCTTTTAAAACATTACACCCTTGTTGTTTAAATTTATCATCAAATGTGATAGCTTATAGAAATATTAAAATATTTATCATAACTAGAAAATACAAGAAGTTATAGATTTCAAGAACATTTTTATGATGATCCTAGGACATAACTGTATATAACTTTTTAGGATCTGCTAAGATACCCCTCTTAGACATCAAACTCCCGAAAAATTTTACATCCCAGATCCAAAACCCACATTTGGAAATCTTTCTATATAAGTGATGTTCCTTGAATGTTTGATTAATTATATCTAAATTTTATATATACCCCTCTTAATTAGAGTACACCAATATATGATTAGAAAATTTAATAATATATCAGTCAAAGAACTAATGAATTATTTGTTTCATTAAATTTATAAATACCTGAAGAGCATTTTTCAGACCGAGTGGAATAACCTAAAACTCAAAATCCCTATAGATACTTTTAAACACCGTCCTAGGTATATAATCATCTCAAAATATAAACTAGAGGTACCATATCTAAAGTCTGATCTTTGAAAAACATCATTCCCGGCTATGTTGGTGAAAATGGTCATCAATCCTTCAAAAAGAATATATTTTTTAACAATCACTTTATTCAAATTTATATAATGTTCAAAAATCTTGAGACTCACTTCATCCATCATAGAAAAGTTGAATCGGGTAGTCGATGGTGGCATAATAGGATTAATAAATCCTTTCACCACTAATTCCACAATCTTGAAAAAAATCTCCACCAACTTAGTTGGTTCCATTTGATAAGATATCAAAGAAATGGGAATCATTTTATAGAGTATTCCTATAGTAAACCCAATGACTCTGAGTGATGGTAAACCGTAAAATATATCTAGAAAGTACTCTAGGTACACACATACAACTGGATGAAGTCTATCACCCAAATAAGGTTTTACTTCACCAAGAAACATCTCTAATTAAGGGCGTGATATTACAAAAAAATAATAAACAAATGGCCATGCCCATACCGACATATAGTTACATTCACCCCAAAAGGCATGAGTGACCCCATAAAAAGATAAGAAATCATCTCAATTATGATAACATTTTATCTAGGACTTTACACTTTTCACCCAAGACATGATGACTATCATGTCAAAAATTTCATGGTCATTTAATAAGAAGTCCCACTCCTCCTCAATGTCAGCAAACATTACCTAAAACAAATTCCACTTAAAACCCTATTTGGAACTACTTCCCAAAGGTGTAGAAATATTCAACTAGAACTATATAAGATCCAAATGCAATATGGACTCATAAAAAATCATTAATAAAATTAATGAATGACTAACACCAATATCAAACATATATATAACCATATAAGAAAAAAATAAAATCAACATTATTAACTGTAGATGGCCCTACTTTATATTCCATTAGAATATACTCTTCTTTATGAAAATATGACTGATCATAGTCACATGAATATCCCCCTTCCCTATATAATTAGATCCACCTCCCATGGAAGCATTGGTAAAAACCTACAACCCCTTGGTGAGAGTGGATCATTACATATATCTCTAGGATATCCTTTCACAAAGAAAACACTAAATATTAATATATAATTCATATATATTAGAAGTATTATGCTCCTAAAAATAGTTAGTCATTCAATGACATATCATAAACACTGGTAGAAGTAAAACTGTTTTTTGTCTGGAAAAATCCCCAAAACTGTTCCAAAAGAAGAATAACCACCATTGTGGTTCTTTTTCTTGCAAGAAGACACAAGTTAGATAACAACTTCACCAATGGAGTATCCACCCAAACCATTCTTCATAGTTATATCTACCTAAAATAATGATACATTATCAAGTACCTACATAATGATAAGAGATAACATGATAATAAACATTGACCAAATTTTAAACCTCATTCACAACTCCAACCTCTAAGACTTTAAGTACCCAATAGTGATAAGATTTGATGCAATATGAACCAACTCAAAAAAGTGGGTGGAATACTCTATAACGTGACACTCCTCCTACTAGAAGGTTACGAACACCTAGGTGTTAACCCCATGTAATATATCAAGATAGGATTATTGATTTATGATTTTATTTAAGGATATACAATTAAATTAATTATTCATCTAATCTTTCATAGATGATTCCAACAATCTCTTTCCAATTCATGGAATCATGTATATAGAAATACCCAACATAGAATCCCCAGGGTTCATAAAAAATATGACAATCATCTTAATCTAATAAATCCACTACTCTAATTCATGGTGTATAATGTCTCCACAGAATATGGATGGATGTTCTTTAATGAAATTAAAGAAACTATCCACCACACATCTCTGGTTCCTAACACCCAGAAGACTTATAGTCTAAATTGTATGGATAATAGCTTCTACCAAAGAAAGATCATACATAGGATTCTCCTTCATATTCAATATCACTTATTCCTATATCATATTTGTAAGGTATCTAGTAGGAGGCATTGTATAACAATAAACTAACAAAAATAAATTAGTCCTGAGAATAATCTAAAAATATAGGAAAACTTCAAGTATTTATATAAAATATTTAAAAAGATAAGAATTTAATGAAATCATATACTCAACAGATAAAAAGATAGTACTATAAAATGAAATAGATCCATTTATATGAAATTAACATACAATTAATTAAAATTTCACCACACATCAAGGTATAAACCTTAGTAAAAAAATTCCGACCACCCATAGTAATGTAAGTTCTAACACGAAAGTGATCTATCTAGGAACCCTGACACACTTACTACCCAAATTGCAATAGTACTTAATCATTTATAAATAAGTAATAGAACTATGTTGAGGTAGTTATAATAATAATAATCATACTGAGTTTCCATTCAACACCAATTTACAAAATAACAACCTTGGTCAAGTAGAAAAAACACCTGATCTGACCCGTCATGATGAGACATAACAAAGATAAAGGAAAAACGTCTTCTTTATAACCAAAAGAATACAACAACTAGAGTAAAATGAGGAGTAAAATTATACAACCAAAATAATAAAAACAAAATAATATTGGAGAAAATATAAAATTTTGAATGGGAGAAGACCCAAAAATTCTCTATGTGACCATTTTTCATCCCCAAAACAACCCATACTAAATGCAACAAAAACCAGAAGAGACAATATGCTATAATATCCCTTTACCTTTACCTAAATACTTCAAAACAACATCTACAACCACATAATAAAAAAGGTAGTGTGTGAGAAAAAATCTAAGTAGGATACCAATAGAGAGTCAATAAAATGTATAATACAAAAAATGTAACAATTCTATCTTTTAAAACAAAAACACTTTTATAATGAATTTCTATAAATCCTAACCCATTTATAAATAAATCTCCATCGAATTTCATAATTTTTTTTCATATTATAAAATATGTAAATATTAATAGTATATGTTATAAAAAATAAAGAATATCCAAACTTTATAAGGTAATAAAGTAGAAACATATCCTTGAAATTATCAACATTCAAATTCACATATTACAACATCACATAATAACTAGTGATAAAAAACCAATGATTAAAAAATTGTGTGATAAATAACCATAAATGAAAAACACATTTTATTGGTCCCTAGAATCTGGGACTAAATACTATACATAATAGATCCTAATGTATAAATATGTTTGTACCATCCAATATCAAGCCCTACCATAATCCATCGATATACCAATAGTAACCCCCAGTGGATCCACACTCACTAAAGTTATCCATTACTATTTATCGATGCACCCAATGTTCCAAATGTTTCATGTCTTTAAAAATCCATTTTAAACCTATTATCATCATATTTAATAAATTCTAGAATCTTATCCAATATGATATAGTGTTTAAAAACTCATTTCCATATTGATATCAACAAAATTAGAATTATTGATCATATGAATTAGAATACTAAATAATAATATGTTCTCATAAATGTAAGTGTTGTTTAATCATTTGATATAATCATTTCAATATAACTTTCGTTAAGTTAGGTACTCTTTTAATTATTATATTAATCCCAAAATGAATTATCCCAAAATTATAACGAAATTTATGAAAATATTAAAAATATAAATTCATTCTAAATTGTGTACTCATTTGTTTAAAAACACTTTATATCAATAAAACACATCTATTATTACAGATCATAACTCAATAAACTAATATTTTTAATTTAAGTTACCCATTTTCATTACCTATTAGGATTTCTATACTAAATGTTTCCAAATCTTTCATAATGGTCCATGAAATTGTTTTGGATTAACTAAATAATACAACCTTATAGTGTAAAAATAGGTTTGTAATTACAGCATGTGTTTACACATAAGTTGATAAATGAGTTAATAACAAATATATACCCAATATTTCTTTTAATCATTATTACATCTGTGATAGAGATTCACCCTAATTATTTTATCCCTATAGGTATGTTATTTCATGGAAAAACACACATTATATTCTTAAACCAAATTTTAGGATATTATCATATTCAAAGACTAGTATTTTATAATTATTTTTAGGTGTTTCACAGTAGTTTTATAACATAATTTCATAAATAACTAAACAATAAATTGATACTAGATATAGTGAACCAAGATAAATAAAAATATTTACTTTTTTATTTTATATGAATAATCATTCAATCACAAAGATAGTTTCAAAAATTGAAGTATACAAGGTTTTGTGTTTTGGATGATTGCCTACAGTGAAAAAAATATTGTAAAAACTCATCAAAATATCATAATAACATTCCAAATATAGAACCTAATCTAATAATATCACATATATTTCCCATATATATAATTTTAAAACAAGGAAAATTAAATAGGTGATCTTATATTCTCAGTAAGGGAAACATAATAGACAATTGATGATGATCATAACTAAGAAAAATATGTGTATAAATGTATGAGATAATAATCATAATTGATGATCATGACATTAGGAAAATATAATGATATTAATAATGAATCATAATACATCATAAATCATAAACATAAGTATGTTTCAAAAATAATAATATAGTAAAAATATGAGAATTTGAATTAGGAAATAGTTTATCAATAATATAATTTGTTTCCCTTTGTGGATCTTGCTTCGCACATTTGTTTCCCTTGGTGGATCATGACTCAATAACCTATATACCTTTTGAGATGGGGAATCCAAAATCACTTTCCATTATCACATTAGATAAAGCATTAAGAAATTAATTGAAGGGATATATAGGGCCTAACAATCACTTAATGAAATAACCTACATATGTGCACCATAAGATATCAATCATTAAACATATTAATAAATACCATAGAAGTAAATGGGTTTTATTCCAAATATCCTAAATAAACCATGGAATAGAATGTGGGTTTTGAATCACTTATAAATATTATATAAAATAGAACAGAATCCTGTAAACAACAAATACCATAAATTCAATCACCACATAAATAGTATTTCATATGAAAATTTTGTGGTTATTTACAAAAAACATACATCAAATAAATCTATTAGGGGAAATGAGTAAATATTAGAAAAATAATAAAAATTGTTTTTGTAAATATTGTTATATCTTTGTAAAAAACTAATGAAGTTACGTTCACATTGAATTGCAATTTTCAGAATGTTCACATTTGAGAAATTGAAAATAATGAATTTTAAAAGTCAATATTTGAAAATAAATAACTATAATAAATCATCGAAAGTACACACGTTTTTCAAATAGGTGGTGGGTAAACACATTTTATAATGTAACATTTTAAAATTTTTCTTTAATATTTAATCCTAGAAAATGATATAATGTTTCAAAATGTAATGTGAATGATTTGAAATAAAAAAAATTAAAAAAAATTATTGATCCCTGAATTGAAATAATTGTTATCAATAGAAATTAGTTCATAAATATAAAATACCTGTTTTAAAAGAATAAAAAAATATATTGATATAATTTTTTTGAAAACCCACATCCTAATTTGTGTTAAAAAACATTCCATTTAATTTTTAAAAATCCAAATAATATGTTCACCTGAATAAAAAAATATTTTTATTTTATAACAATAACGGAAAACATTGTTCCAATTAATATATGTGTTAGTGGTGGAAAACAATATTTAAAGGAGTATGGATTATTTTTCATAAAATCATTTAATATTTATGAGAAATAAATTATTCATGAAAATATTATTTAGTTAAGAATAATCATTTTACCCATATTGAAAATGTGAAGTATCTTATGATATATTTAAATGAATAATTTATCAAATTAATAATAATTATTCTTAAAGAATAATATTTTAACTTCAGAAAACAATGTTTTCATTGACCAAATACCTTAAAGATGTCATAATTCAGAAATCAATAAATAATTTTACGGTTGATTATATGGTAGTACTGTAAATCCATATAAAAAATAAAATATACCAAAAACTTAAATAAATGAGAATAATATTCCAAACATATAATAAATATTTTTTATAAGAATAATTATAACTCAACTAATGAGAATTAAATTACCAAAACCCTTAACCAAATGATAATATAAGAATTAATAGAATATTAGAGGAATAATGTGAAGGGTAAATTAAAATATCTTGAAATGAAATATATTTATTTGAAAAAAATTAAATGGGGAATTGAATACCCTATTAAAATTAAATGACTATGCTAAATATCAAACATATCTCAAAAAAATGAAATTTAGACAAAGAGAGACTAATTTGGCTTCCATTGAAATGAATTCCATTAAATTAAAGAACATGATATGTTTCTAAAAATAGAATAAATCACATGAATATGGTAAAATAAAACTTTGAGGATTTAATCACACCACCTTAGTGATATCATGGAAAAAAATATGAAATATGTCTCAGGGAATTAAATTTGAGGTAATGAATCCCAAACCATAATTCTAGAATTTTAAAAAAATTGGGATTCAAGTATAAAACATCTACCATATTTATTATATATTTGATATAATTATTAACATATAATAACTTTCATAAAAAAAATTCTAATTATTCTATTCTGGAATATTAGTTCATTGTAATCTATTTTCAATATTAGGTGTTAGTAATCATGATCGTTCTGAACTAGTTTCCAAATTGAGGTGTTTTTCATCATTATTCTACAAAATTTAATCATTAAAACATTATTAAAGGTAAATTAATAGATTATTTTTTAATATTTATATAGTTGAACTGAATTTCAATGTGGTCTTTGGTTACTATACTTAAAATTAAATTTTTTATGAGAATTTTTCATTTTTTTTAACAAACAAAGATTGGTATCTTAATCAATGAGTTTAGTATATATGATACCATTCTAAAACTAAGTTGAAATCCTTATTTACTTATTTTTATAATATATTATCATTATATAATTAATCATATTAATCTATGATATTATTTTATATAATTATTCAAGTAGGTTTTTAGACATACTGGAATAAGAACAAAAAATAATTAATGGATGACTATGATTATGAAAGTGGTTTTGTCTGGAATAATATTATTATTTAAAAATCCATTATATTATTTGGATTTTGTTAATATTTTCGATCATATGTTTACATATTTTAATAAATATGAATGAAATTATATGAAAGAAAGATGGTTTACTTCATGGAGGTGGTAGTTGACAAATGCAAAAATGACTTTTCATTATAATTAATGGAAAAATGGAATGATGGATTATAGTTATTCACATATCATAATAACAAAAAATATTCAGTTAATACTGATTTATTAATATCATAATGTAAATATTATATTTTTAAATGTTATATATAAAATTAAATAAGTTAGGAAGAACTATTACTCATGTTGATGATGTGATATTTCCTTTGGAGGACTACCTAGGAATGGAGCTCTTAAGAAAGTCCCTTGTGTATAGAGGATCAGAGAAAAGATAAAAGAATATAGGGGGTTGAAAAATTATATGATTTTCAAGAGTAAATAGAATTCATTGAATTTTCTTGAATTCTTAGTGATAAACATCTTTTACAAGTAGTGAGAATGAAACATCTATAAATAATTCACCTTAATATCGAGAGACATCATGTTTCACATTTCAAGAAGACACCAAAATGGATAATAATTGATTTTGGGATTATATAAAGATGATAATTCCTTTAAAATTCATTTTTAAACCAGTTTTATGAACTTTTTAAAGTTTACTACTCTTAGAATTTTCTATTTCATTGTTTTTGGTTTTCCCGTGGTAACTAATTTTTAACTTTGTAATTTACTTTTAGTACCTAAAAATAAAATTTACCTTATCAAATAATTTTGAAATAGTGATTCCAAATCTTTAATCAATGTTATCAAATGAAATATATTTAAATAATAAACAATTATTTTAAAATTATCACATGTAATGTATTACACCCTGTTTGAAGGAAAAAAGTATTTTTAAGCATAAATATTCTATGTATGAAAATATTATCCACATATTTTATTTCCATTATGTAAATTGTTTTATTATTAAACAAATAAAATTAATTTGGCTTTCAAATAAATTTTTTTTTAATATTCTTTAATTAGATAAAGAGATAAATTTTGTTTTTATTGGAAAATATGTCATATGATGTTAAACATATATTTTTCAAATTCATAGTAGTATCTAAAAATGTATACATATAATAGTTATTAAATAATTTATCATGTAATATATTATAATTTTTTTAATTTACACTTACATATTCATATTTTCATTAATACTATGTCTTTATTAGAAACACAATTTCTCACAATTCACCTAATAATAAATTATTTCAGTAATATCTCAAAAATTAATCATATTCTAATTTTGTTATCCTAAATTAAAAAAAATAACTTAATTTTAAAAAAATTAAAAATTATAAAATTATAAAATTTATATTTTAAACTAATATATAAAATATAATAGAGAAATGATTTTATTAAAAATTTAATTTTTTAAAAATTAACTATTTAGTGATATTCAATATCAATTTCTAATTTAATGAATGTAAATATATTATTCCCTAATTTGAAAAATCATATATTACCACAATATTAATTTAAATGTTTATGATTTAAATGATTATCACTTTAAAAATTAATTCAAGAAAGAAAATTAAATCCAATTATTTATTTATCCTCTAAATGTTAGAAATTTTAATTGGTTACTATATTAATTTTGTTTATGATTTCGAAATAATTTTTTTTATAATATTTCATTAGTCATTTTAGTTTTTTTGTGTAAAACCATATTCTAACAAAATTTTTATTTAAGAAAAATACATAGTGAAATATCAGGCCATCACATGTTTGATAATATTATTTCAAAAAATATATTGAATATGATAAATAATAAACTAAATACCCCAATTAAAAACTCATCACTTAAGGTAATAAATTACTAATGTAGATAACATGATTAACTGTTAAAAATAATTGTAATTAAACTGCTCATAAACAATTTATTTAAAAGAGGCACATAACATGCTTGAATAATAATAAAACTAATAAAACATAAATATAATTTGGAATATAGAAAAATTAGTCCATGAAAAATGTATTTAATCATGTAAAATTCATAATCATTCAGTGACATAGTTTTATAAATACTCAGGAAGGACCTTATACTGTCCAAATCAACGATTTTCTTAGATAATATCAACTCACCATTCTGTAATGAAAATAAAAATTGCCACTCCCTAAGCATGGGTTGTGACACACAATTAGGGGACACCGGTCCATCTCACATAGACATGTATAGAAACCATACTTCCATATCTTAGTAATGTGAGTTGAATCCCTATGATATTAGAAATAAAGGGTGAGAAGGGTGTATAACATATCTAATACACACTGTTAATTAAAACATATATAGAGAACCAAGAAAATAGAAAACCTCAACCTTCCATAATAAACCCTCAAAAAAATAAATCCTCTATGTTAAATCACATATGCATTAATAGTAATCAAATTAAATCAAGTATCAAACTTCAAAAAGAAACCATGGGATTCAAATTAATGATGAACCTATTTTCATTACTACTATTTATAAGAATTTCCAATTATGACTTAGGTTTCTAAAATAGTATTATTGTCACAAACCATCCCTACGTACCGTAGTAACACTATATCTGAGCTGATCCCGACATATCTCGAAAGGTTTTCATGATCCACATGGTTTGGTGATTATCACCAATAATCTAATAATATATATTTAGGAATTAATATTCTATATTTATAGAAGAAAAAAATATATACATATCAGTATGTTTAAAACTCCTCAAGGATAATGTAAAAGAAACCAAACAAGAATATCACAACATAAATAATATATCATCAATGTACTAAAAAGTTAAAATATCAAACTAAAACATCCTGAAAGAATCATTACCCCCAAAACAATGGTTAAAGAATATCCATATTAATTAAGAGGTTATTTACTATTACTCAAACCTATAAAAAGAAAATATAGAAAATCTTGAAGTAAAAGTTAGGGAGTGAACTAAAATCACATTATGAACCCACCAAGTTTCCACCAATCAGATAAAAAAATAATAAACCAAATATTTTTTTCAATATTAAATAAAAATACCTTTAATTAAAATTTAAAAATATAAAGCAAAGTATTATTTTATTTCAAATGGTGGAATAATTTTATATAAAAAAGGTAATATAACTCACTAGGAATGAGTAAATCAATTTCAAAATCAATGTAACATATATATCAATGTAATAACAATAAGAAACATGTTCATCTTCCTGGCAGTATGATTGTGTCTTATTATAGGATCCTCATTCTCTCATATAAATTATCATGTAATATTTGTACACATGTCTCTCATGATGAAGACGAAGAGGACTCATCAATGTTCCATTGGGAATATGATCTTTTGAACATTATTTTATTAGATTTGTAATCATTATTCTATTGATATATAATTACCATCCTATCATTCTTCTCCCAAAATAACCCACTAACTATTTTATCTCACATATTCTTATTCAATTAATAAATAATATGAAAATCTATTCAAATCATTTTAAAATACAATTTTCTTCATTCATAGTTTAAATGTGTATCTTTTATTCCAAAAACAAAAAACCTAGGTTTTTAATAAATAGCATAATTTTTCAAAATAAAACCAATAATATGTTCTTATTAACTCTATTTAATCTATTTTTCTCAAAAATAAACTTTAAAAAGTCTAAAAATTTCAAATCACACCCCAAATTCAAAATTCATTCTATTTGGGGGGGGGGGGGCTTCCAAAATTCCATAATAAATAAATTAAAACCCCATATCACACGGAGTTGGGATTTATTATTTCAATTAAAATAAATATAAATAAATTTATGAATTTTAATGGTTAAATCAATTGGCCAAACATAGATAATAAAACCTTCATTTAATTATAATAATAATGAAGCACAACCCCAGAAAATGGATATTCCAACAAAGAAAAGTGCCAATAGTTATCAAGGAATAAAAACTATATTCAAGAAAAAAACATAGTTTAGAATAATCAACAATAATATGATCTAAAAATTGTATATAAGAAATTAAGAGATGGTGGGAGATATGGAATGTGAGAGGATCACTTACTGAGTTGAGATCTAATGTGTTTCATCAAGCTTTAATCCACACATAATGGGGTTTGGATGAGAAAAAAAGGTCCCTTGAGAGGTCCCATGACCTAGGATTTATATTTATAGGTATTTGGGGTTGAGAGGATTTAAAACAAGGGGTTAAGACATTAAAAATTAACTTTATGAAATGAAAATCATTGTCTACATGGTTAGTTGTTCAAGGACATAAGGCTTTCCAAACCATGCTCTTTAATAATGTTTCACATCACTAGGGTTCATGGTTTTTAATGCAGGGGTTCATAGTTTGGGAAATCCTATTCTAACATTGCATTCCCCACTATCCATGTGGAACATGGTATTCACTGGTGGGGTGCACGGTTTGAGAAATCCATCCGCCAACCATGAACAACTCAGGATTTTACCAAATTCATAAATTTTTACCTGTAATAAATCTGACCAACCCTAACGAAAGACATATAAAAAAAGAGGATTGAGTAGTGACTATAAATCAATAATAAGATCTTACATCCTCCACACCATAGAAACTTTTTTGACCCCCAATGATTGTAAAGATGTTTCCATATCAAAAATATGGTCCAACTAAAATATCATCAGTTCCTCCCTCTCCTATATATCATGTCTATCAAAATAATGATTCCATAGAACTCATAATAAAGGTATAATTATCCAAAAAATGTAACGTTATCTCATAATCAACTATCCTAACTAGATACTGAATCATAGAAAAATTAGGATTAATAATGGGATCACTCCATCTCAACACATGAGATGGATTAGAAAGATACTTCTATAGAAGATAAAAATATAACATGTTATGTATCTATTTAAATTTTGGTATGAGTACTAAATAGTATTCCACTTCACCCACCTTCTCAAAACCTCAAAAGGCCACACAAATGGGGAGATAACAACCCTTTTTTCTAGTCTACTGATATCCTTAATGAGGTGAAACCTTTAATAACACATAATCACCAAGTGAAAACTAAAATAGTCTATGATGATGATCATTATATGATTTCTATTGTATATGTTCCATTAAAAAAATATGGTGAATAAAATGAAACCTTCCTTACACTTTTTGGGCTAATCTCAATTCAACTAATGAACTTTCATTGATCTCTAACCAACACAGCTGATATTTATAAATCAATCCAAATAAGGACTCAAATAGATACATTATAATCTTATACTGGAAACTATTGTTACATGTTTACACAAGAAGTACTGAAAGGTCATTATAATTTCCAAAAAAAATATAATTTAAGATCAAATAATATCCTCAAGAATCTATATAATCATCTCTATCTTGAAATCCATCTACAGATGATATGACATACATAGACAAACCTAATAACCTAGTTACTCCGAGAGGCCTCTCCAAATGTGATAAATTAAATTGGGATCTCACTCATAGACAATAAAATGTGGAAAAACATGAAACCAACAAATATCTCATATATATATTTTCTATATCATCAAATTTGGTTTTATCTCGAATTGGAATAAAGTAAGCGTATTTTTTCAGCCTATCAATAACAACTATCTCACATTCTACTATCATTGGGTACATGGAAAGAAACCCACAATGTGTATAGAAATAAAATCCCACTTATATGTATATGTTATAAGTGGCTGAAGAAATCCCAAAGGACTCTAGTGCTCGACCTTAACAATTTTATAATAGTGGGATATAAATTATATGATGCCTCACCCAATACCCAGCCACCAGAATTACCACTATATATCATAGATAAAATTGGGGTTACTAGGTTCAATTCCCACTAGGAATTATAGAAATCTCCCATCACATATTTACTAAAGTATAAGAGAACAATAAACCTACCCCAAAAACATAGAACACCCTCCATGAAGAATGAACATTAAAAAAATCTCCATTCTATAAAGAGAGTCTACAATGGAAAGTAATTCATTGTTAAGTATTTATTCCTAAAGAATCGTCTAAAGAATATAGGAGGTCAATAGAACACTATCCCAGAGAATCTCGGTTCCATTTTCAAAAACTCATATAGGCATCTATTTTAAAAGTTTCATCAAGTGACACTCTTCCAATTATTATTTCACAGCCTAGTTAGGAGTATAATTATCAAGGAATAATCATTGAGATTCAATTTCTCTAGGTTATAGGTGATGTCAAAATTAAATTAATGAAGGTACACCACCAAATTCCTCTGAATGAGATTCAAATATTTTTGAGGGAATATATAAATCAATCTCTTATGGTAAGAATACATGATATTCCTTTCTATGAAAAAATAAATCCACTAAATCTTAATTTCCTGCATCATAGATTTCTTTTCATGGTCATGGTTCGGATAAATCTTATCATGTGGACTTTCCTATAGAGAGACATAAGTAATGACATAATCACCTTGCAAAATAACGTAACCCTAACATGAACCAGATGTGTCAAAGAAGTCCACATAGCCCTACCCCGACCTTTGTAAGATTCAACATCTATTTAGCTGTACAATGTATTTAAATCTAGTTAAAAAAATATTAAATTTATCATTGCCACAAAAATTTATCTGATCCTCTTGAGAGCTATCAATGAAGAATCCAATGTGGAGAAGTCCATTACACACTAATGATAATATCTAGATAAACCAATGAATATTCAAATTATTTCATGAGTCTGTAAATAAAATTGAGATAGCTTAGAATATCATTGGTCATTTCTCAACAATTCCAAAACTTCTCTCAGATGATGTACATGATCCTCCTCGAATATAGTGTAAACATGGATATCATCCTCAAATACCACCATGAATGTATCAATAGACTCGTGAAAAATTATTTTCATTAAATATAGAAATACTATAGGATCGTTCTAGAGAAAAAATTGTATGACAATGTACTTTTAATGGTCGTAATTGCTCTGAAAGTAATGGTTATGAATGTATTATTATTTTATTCTGAAATTATAATAACCATATAAAAGTTAAACCTTTGAAAATAAAGTATAACCCATCAATTAGTCAAAAAATTATAAATAAATGGAAAAATATACCTCTTCTTCACCATAACATAGTTGAGTTTCCATTAATCCACACCATAGATGAATTTTTATATCATATTTCCTAGAAAAGAGAATAGGTGTTTCCCTATGGGACACACTTTGGTGTGTAGATCATTTATATAAAAGGTCATCCAATTTCATCTTCAACTATTTCATTTCAACTACTGTCATTTGCAATGAATGTATCAAAATTTTTTGAATACCATAAACTAACTCAACAAAATACTTTACCTCCATATCGATGGAAAACTAATGATTTAAAAATAAAAAACATTGGGAAACATGATGAAATATGAGGGAGATAATAAATAAAATATTCCCACTCTAGACAAAAATATAACGCTGATATTACTTTTCCCAACTATGGATAAGAATACCCCACTCTACTCAATCTTGGGTCCCACACTCCCTGAAAAATATGGCTCACCCCATCGGACATGGTAAAGGTGATTCGTCAAAGATATAATTCCATAAAATATTTATAGAAACATTTAGAATATTAAAAATTGAAGTCTAAATAAAATAATGAGATGCACTTGTATCAAATAGGGCAGTCACTAAAGATTAATCAATAGTGATGGTACCTCTCATAGTCACTGGACCCATGTCTGATTCCTCTAGATAATCTTTTAATTTGTGTATATGATTATTTCCGGATACATATCTCTTAAACCACTAAAATAATGAAGCATGTGATTGCACCACATTACTTATTGGTGATGATGATTCAGTCCTACAATATGGGAAAGAAAATATATAGCAGAGCTTCTACATGTTTCCTGGGATACTATAGGAGTTCCAAATCTTGGGTGCCTAAGTGATAACTCATTATGAATGAGTGGACTTTCTACATTGGAAGCATTTAAAAGGGCCTATTATAATGGATTTAGTAGGTCTAGAAGAAAATTTCTATCATGATATACACTAAGACGTATCATTCATTATCTTCCCTTTATGGGAACTCATAGAAAACCCACTAGGATTAAAAGGGATTCTAATCAACCATGACCTACTAGCTTGATCAAGATAGACAGTCAATTCACTATACATCCTATTAGTATAAGTAGTGGAATTTATTAAGAAAACCTAATAATTAATATAAGGTTAATGTACTCTCTCAAACAAGAAAGTCCTCATATTTTCATTCAATAAAATATTAGGTGAAAAATGCACAAGCTCAACGAATTGGATTATATATTATATCATGGTCTTATCATCCAGTTCAATATTGAAACAATCTAGAGCCTCAGCCAGAACCATAGATTATAGGCAACACTAGTATGTGATAATGACCTTCTAGTCCATAAAATCTAAAGTTGTTAATTTTTTTCATCACCATTGTGTCCCATTGTCTCATTCTTGGTCCTTTCATCATTAAGGTGACATATTATACCTTGATCACAACAGGAGACTCCATGAACTAGAAAAAAACCTCAATCACCCTCAACCAATCATTATCCTCTTGAGGATTATTAGATCCTTGGAAAGTAGGTTGATTCTATAAATAGAACTCATGGTCATGACTCAATGAATCATCCCTTCGAGTTTCCATAAATGGAGCCTAAACGAGAATGGGTGAATGTTCCTATCCTAGATCATGGAAATTACACAAAATAATCTCAATGAGTTTTGGGTTAATAGAAGGATATTATCACTATGGTTTATTAGTAGATTCATCCTATATTTTATTCTCACATCTTATTAGAGGAACTATGTTTCACAAGATCATTAAACAATATTGAATGAATCATAAGAGTACTCAGATTAAAAAATATAAAATAACAATAAGAAAATTAACCCCATTAGATAATATATCAAGATTAGGATCTTAACCTATCCAAATAAAAAGTAGGGAAAAGACTAGAAATTATCCTCATGACTCCTTTCCTATATCAAGCATGGATACTAAGGGATTATTATGATGATATATAATCAAGAACTCAGTTGAAAGTACTCTTATATCTGGAAAAGATCTCAGATTTAATTATGAAATCATGGAAAGATATATAAAATGAACCTCTGATACCACTTTCCCATGAACTGACTTAGAGTACCCCTAGTTCCCTAATAACCAAGCTAATCACAATATAGCCCAAAAGTATTTTCTGATCCCTAAGGTTTGTAAAGTAGAATATTTCCCTAAAAACATAAAAATAGGAAAGAATTTTTCACAATAATATTAGAATATAATATATACATATCAGTATCCTCAATACTACTCAAGTTTAAAGTACTATGAACAAAACTGGTATATCAAAACTTAGAAAGTACCCAATAAAAGTACCAAAAAATGAAAATATCAAACTAAAACATCCCAAAGGTTTCAACAGTACAATCATAAATAGTGATGAACAACCACCTCCTCCAAAAGGATCATTTACATACTCAAAAATTCATGAAGAAAATATACCAACATATGAAGAAAAATGTATTGTTTAACCTAAAATCCCAATGAAGTCTGACCATGTGTACTATAATAAGATTCCAAACAAATAAACCAAATCATACTTTCAATTCTAAATAATTTAGGAATGGAATTAAAATTGCATACCAACAAGAAAACATGGTTTTGATTCCAAATTATGGAAACATTACAAACAATAGATTATGTAAAAAAAATTATAAGACACATTATATAAATCACTAGGAATTAGTAAAGTAGTTTCACAGTCAATTGAATATATATATATATATATATATCAAAGTAATAAAAATAATAACCATTATCATCTTATATGTAGTATGATAGTTTTTTGTTATAGGAACCTCACACTCATATATCAGTGATCATGGAATATGTTTAGAGTTGTCCCTCAGGTTCAATCCTAATAATAATCATCAACATTTAATCAAAAATATGTTCTTTTTAACTATATTTTTTATAGTAGTAATCTTCATTCCATTTCTAGGGAATTATTGTGCTAGTGTGCATGTCTTAAATAACCCAAAAACTACCCAGGTTCTAATTTTCCTATTCAATCAACCAATAATAGTGAAATTATTTAAAATTAGGATAAAATATAATTTCCCTATTTAAAGTTTAAATATTAAAATTTCACCAAAAAAACAAAAACCTAGGTTTTTAATAAATTTATGCTTTATCATGATAAAACCAATCACATGTTATTACTGAATCGAATTAACCATTTTTTCATAAATCTATTCATAAATGAATTTACAAAATTCCACCAATTTTAAATCACAACCAAAATTCCAATTCCTTTGGACTTAGGGGGGATTTCCCAAAATTCCACAATAAATCAATTTCAATTGCAGTATGTACTAAATTGGGATTTCATATTACAATTGAAATTAAATTAAATTTATTCATGAAATTTTAGGATATTTCAGTAGGAGAAACATAGACATGACCACCTACATTTAATTATGGTAATAACGAAACACAATTCCCTTAACATGATTTTCCAATGAAAAATGATGGCAATAGATGTCAAGGATTAAAACATAGATTCAAATCCAAAACAATGAATTTTAGATCAATAAATAATATTATGATCTAAAAACCACCATGGAGTAATTATTGAAAGTGTGGGAGAGAAGTAATGGGAGACTACCACTTATAGGGGAGGGATCAAACGATTGTTACAAATCATTGATCACCTAGGAAGGGGTTTAGAGAATAAAAGAGGGTCCTTGTGGGATCCAAAGACATATTATTTTGAGAAGTGATGAGTGGGGGTTGTGGGGATGTTTTAATGAGGGTTAATGAATTTTAAAAATAATTTTTAAAAATTAAATTCATTGTCTAGATGGATAGATTGGTAGGGTTACATGTATTTCAAATTTTTGTTCCCTAACATTGTTCCTTTCAATTTGGGCATGATTTCTAGTAGGTGGGTTAATAGGTTGGGAAACTCATTTAAAATTATGAATTCCCCACTATATAGGGGTTCAAGGTTTTCACTCGTGGTGTGCATGGTTTAGGGTGATCATGCACCAACTGTGCACTACCCATAATTTTCCAAAACTTTCAAATTTTCACCTAAAATAACCGAGTATTAGTTCAAAATAATGAAATATAAAAAATGAGGGTCTAGGTTTACTATAAAATAAGTAAAATGATTTTATAATTACCATTTGGAAAACCCCATTTTAAATCCATATAGAAATAAGTATTATTTATAAAAAATATTTCAGTTTCCAAATAGGCCATTATATCACACATTGTATGTTACATACAAGATTCCCTTTTGAAAACCATTTTGAAATATTTTAGAATTTTAAATACCCTTTCAAAACAAGTGGAACACCCATATTAAAACTATTAATTAAAAATAACCAATAAGTAATTGGGAAACATCTCATAAATCAATTTAAATAACATTATAAATATATATAATCATTAATAAATATTATAACCAGTTAAAAACACAAATTAATGTTCATGGAAAAGACATCCAAAAAACCCCTTTACCACCCATGTAAATCACTTATAAAATTTAAATAATTCTTATAATATAGTTTTTATAGTGATAAATACCCTTATTAATGATACTAATTACAAAAAATCTATGATATTTTTTAATGGAATTTATTAAAAACCTATGTATCCTAATGATTACATAAGAAAAGTAAAGGTCATGGAAAAACCTACATGGTGAAGAAAATTTGAAGAAAAATCTTCAAAAACATATATATAATGGTATAGAAGGATTATATAATCCTTATAAATGAAAATCAATAAGACATAGAATCCCCAACCACATAGGGTTTTATAAACACATATCCTCAATAATGGTATAATAAAGATACATAGAATAAAAAAGTAAGAAAAAATCAAAAGAAATCAAAAAATGAAAATATTAAAAAAAATTAATGATGAAAGCACATAAAATAATGGAGTATAGTGAAAGGGTGATTCCTAGGGATATCTAGGCTAGTTATTGTAAGAACTGGTGAAATAGGAGGTGTTGTAGAGTTTAATTGGATGATGTAAAGATGAATTTTTAAAAAAAATTGAAATTTTCATAGAGTACATTGTTATTATTGAAACACATGCTTAAAATAAATGGATATTACATCATTCTAGATAAATAATCATTACATTACACTATCACATTCCCAAAGACTGTAATAGTTTAGTGTGTTTGTAAAAAATGAAACACAATCTTGTAGTCTAGTAGAAGATCATAAACATTTACCAAAATGAAAATACCTTTATTAATCCAACATAAATACATTCTTCATGACCCATGGAATGGATATATAAGTAAAATTGAGCTTTAATGCCCTATATGGGTAAATAAAGGTGATACGTAAGCATTACATGAACATAAGGATATGATAACATTATAATAACATTTAAAAACCATGTTGTACATAAAAAATCATAATCATGAATCCAAGAATAAAGATTAGATGTTCATAATACTTTAATGATAATATAATTGTGAACATGGACCATGAGATCATTACATCGATATAAGATATAAATGTGTGGCATACACACATGCATACATAATCATTCCCTATATGTCAAGGAACATTAAAAAATATCAAGGCCTTTTATGGGGGATACACAAACAAGGGAGGGAAAACCACCATCTCCAATCAAAGCCCTTTCCATATAATTTAATGTTTGTAATCCCCGAACCATCATAATGTAATAAATCTTTTATTGTACTTAGTTAACTCCTCTTTCTATATATGTTTATATCTTGAGATGTATAAATCATTATCCAATGCATTGGAAGGTTATATATAGGTCCCACCTATAATATAATAAAATAATACACATGCTTTCCACAAGATCATATACATTCATTATATAGTAACCCATGAATTTAAATTTTTATAAAAAAAATTATTATATCATAACCTTTGAAAAAATAACATGTTTTATAATAATTTCATCATAGAATATATAGTAAAAATAATATCTTTTCATAATAATTTTATTATGGTATATCCCATGGAAGAGAAACTGGATTCATAAAATCATTTTCATCTTGAACATAAACCATTTAAATAATAAATAACATTTTTATTCCTCAGATCATATCCCTAATAAATAATAAAATATATAAATGTATTTCATCATAGATAGATAAGGATTTTAATGATCACTTAGAACATTTCATTATGAAAAGAGACTAAAATTAATAATTAAATTTATAAAACATTTTCAAAATAATTTTTAGTTAAAATAACATTGGTAACTTATTATTAGATCCTCTAAAATTTAATTATAAAATTTATTGAGGAAAATATACTTTTTTCTTTGAAATTTTATTTTTTTAAATGTAATTCATTTTAAAACCCATTATTTTTTAAAATAGTAATTAAAAATTATAAATTTTTCTTTGAAAATAATTTAAATTAATTTGTAAACCAAATAACCATTTAAATATGTTTCTTTGAAAACAATTTTTAATACATATAAATTAACCTTTCTAAATCCTTTTTAAAACATTTTTTAAAGAAATAAAAAAAATCTTTGAAATCAATATATAATACAAATAATAAAAAGTTATCAAAAAAATCATTTCTTTTGAAAATATTCATTTAAAATAATATGGGTTGCATTAATGTTTTTAGTGTTAATGATGGTGTATAATTCAACACATGAAATATATATATATAAATAAATATTCATTTCATATTATCAGAAAAAGTCAGAGGAGACTTGACTGTAAAATGATAAGAAGATTACATTTAATGAAAAATTAAAAAAAATTAAAACATGGGTAAAAAATTATTATCAAAATTATAATATAATATTAAGGCACATTTTAAACCATTTTTTATAAATAAGGGGTTTTAATGAAAAAATATTTTTAACCTGAAAAAAATAATATTGGATTTTCATAAAAATTTTATCTAAATTATCATAAGTTTCAATGAGTGGAATAATTGTAAAATTAATTTAATATGTCATTAATATCCACAAGAGAAGAAAATTCCAGGGAATTATTTAGTTATATATAATAATATTTTATCATTGGCAGAATAATCATTAATAATCTTGAAAAATGATGAGATTGTAACATAAAATTATTACCACTTTGGTAACCTTGAATTGAAATCACAATGAAAAAATATCATAAATTATAATATGAAATATAAGGATTATAGATAAAATTTTTATTTAATATATAAAATGGTATCTATATATACCTAATTAATGAAAATAGGTTCATATCATAACATGCATCTCAAAGTGGGAAAATGAAAAAACAAGATCCATTATTGATTTTGTAGCATTGCCATAAAAAAAACATGAAATAAATATAATAAAATGAATATATAAATAGAAATAAAATTTCAGAGTATTATTAGGAAAAACATTCATGGTAACTATATACACAACATAGAAGAAAGAGGTGGTGAATATTGCATGTCTTTCATAGAAGTAAAATTTTTTGACAGAAATCCCTTACCTTAAGTCTTAAATTTCTTCAAACATGTTCAAACATGTTCAAACCTAATTTATAATCAATATAAGTATATTATAAATCTATGAAAGAACCATATTAATATATATCCTACCATACATTATTTCTTTATGATTCTATGTTACTTGTTTATTAACAATTTCATTTCAATGTTATGTTTCGGGTAATAACCAGTTTTTCATACATGTTTTAACATGATATTCTTAGTCCTTTTATTAGATAAGTATTTAATAATATAATGAATTATAATGATGAAATAAAAATTATATTTTCATTATATAATTATTTTGATTAATCTATAAAATCAAGAGATAGGAAATGAAATACACTATTCATGAAAACGGTAGGTTGTACGTACGCATGAACGATGTTACCATTTTCTTCTCGTATTGAAGGAATGAAATTTAAATGAAATATATATATTATCATAAAAATAACCTTTATATGTCATATATATCGCATTATTATATCAAAAAAATCCTTAATATATTCTTTCTAATGTGTGAATGAATCACATAGATTCATGAGGCGGTAGTCCGCTGTACACGCGAATGACATCATAACATTCCCAAAAAACTGAAAGAATAAATTAATGTGTGATATAAAAATTATAAACATCATAATAAAATTATAAACATCATAAATATCATATATAATTAGTATTTCCATAATTATACACAAACATGTTAGGTTGTAAAGGATAAAATGAACAATATTAGTTCGTGATGCGTTAATCCACCGTATACACGAATGGTGATTTCATAACCCATTTTATGGATGTTTTTGTGAGTTTTAGGACATAAATATAACATTAAAAAATATATTCATATTTAATATATTAACATTATTATATAATAATGATATATGAATTATTTAAGGATGTGGAGTAATATATAAAATAGAATACTCATTTGAATATCGGTACCTATTCTTCGAGTATCCACCTTAGGTTTTAACCAAAGTCATCACAAAAAATATTTATTCAACAAATAATGTTTCCAACATTATTTTAGTAAATATTAAAAGATTCTATATTTATTTTGTTCAATATAAATGGCTTTAGAGCTTCAAGTGTGTGGGGGTACTGAGTGCCTTTTATAGCTGGGGAGGGGTGTCATTGTTTAAAAACTAAAAAGTGTTCACAATTAGGAGAAACATTATACCATATGTTGCTAAAAACTGATAATTAATGTTTTTTATGTATTATATAGTCAAGCCACAAAACACACACAAATTTAAATACACGTTTTCAACATATGGATCTTTAAATCATAAGTTTCCCTATTTTATCATTTTTTATTTTTAATATGGTTACTAGATTTATAAACTATGTAATTTATCCTTTAATATTCAACTAAGGTGATAGTTTTTAGTTAACATGGGCTCATTAATTCTAAAATTGATATTTAATTTATAAATTATTAATTCTTTTTGTGTTTTAAATTAATTTTAACACAATCACATGTAATGCACAAAAATAATGCTTAAACATTAATCTCTCTAACAAAGTTTTTAAAATATAATAGTCAATATATTAATTATAATAGAATAATTGGACCATGAATGGAAAATAAATGATATTTAAAAAACATTAAAAATTTGTATTTATAGAATATTGGATTTTTTAGTTTTTAAATCAATTAATAAAATATCATTTATTATAAAATGACATTAATGTCAATTTTAAAATTATTCATTAAATTTAAATTAATAAAAATATCAGGGGAAAATGAAAAATGAATTGATTTTGTTAAAAAATATGTAACATGATTTGTGCTTCGAAAAAAATAATTTAACAGAATAATTCATTCAATTTACTTCACTTTTAATGTTTTTATTATCATTTTATTTGTTTAATTATTTTCTAAATAAATCCTATGTTGGTGTTTCTTAATAATTTAATGAAATTATATCATATCTAAAAATTTAAACTAAATTATCATGATAAAAAAGACATTTATATTTAAAATTAATATTTATAAATGATCTTATGTATTGTTTCCCTATTCCAAAGGTTATTAAATGGAACAAAGGTACATTTTTTTATACACTTAATTTTTTATATGGTTCACTATGATGGAAACGTGTCACCTGACTCATAACATTATAGAATAATAATTTAAGTTCAGAAATATGTTTATCCAATGGGTTTTGGATATATTGGTAGGTAAATTTACACCTTATATAAAATGTTTCACCACTAATTAAACACATTTTTACCTTAATCACTTTAATTAATTGTAATTTATTTTACTAATAAGTCACTTGAAAATTTATGTTGGTATAATTAGAATTTATAAATTATTATTATTAAAAATATTTATTCTATTTGAATAAATTAATTTCACATAATTGGATGAATTTAATTTATAATTAATCCCACAAATATGATTACAAAACATGTTTTTAATTTTATAATCTCCATAACTTTACAATATTTATATATCAAAATTAAACATTAAAATAAGTCGAATAAAAAATTATTTATTCTTATCTATTTCCAATAAAACAATTATATGAATGTTAAATTGGTTGTTTAATATAATATATATACCGTTATCTAAAATCATTTATGAAAGAATGTTTTTAAATTTATAGGGATAAAACATGTTTTTTCATTAAAAAAATAGTTTTCCGAAATTGAATTTACTTATTTCAAAATATTAATTACATTATCTTATAATTAAAGTGTTACCAAATAGTTCATTTCATAAATATTAATATAATTTATTTTTATAATTTATTTAAAACTTTTCACACCCTTCATTATAATGTAGGTAATAAAAATAATAATATTATAATAATACATCATATCTAGTAGACTCAATATTATACGTAACACGTGATATGATTACTGTTATGTATAATTAATGAAAAACAATGTGTAGAATACAATTCATGAAATCAATGAATTTTATTTTATCTAAAAAAATAAATTCATAAAAACTCATGGTGTTACATTCTACCCTATTAAAATGAATTTCTCCCTCAAAATTCATATGCACCATCAATGGATTAATACTATAAATTTCTATTTATAGAAATTCACATCATAAAAATTAATAATAAATATTATTTTATAAATAAAATTTTAGAAGCGTAACGATTACCTAGTGTATATGGACTCAGCCTTAAACATTACATAATCTAGTTATTTCAACTAGAATTCACTTTATTTCATTCCCAAGGATCTTTTAAGTTTATAATTTTATATTATTAAGACATAATTTAAACATTAAAACCCATAAGAATAAAAAGTGGTTAATATTTAAATTTTATCCATTCCTTCCATAATATAATAGATTTTAATATAACATGATATCTTTTCCTGAAAAATTTTCATAATATTTATCTGGGCTTCTTCTTTTCACTTACCCATTCTAAAACCCTTTGAAAAACATTTTAAAACATTGTATGAGCACAAAAATATTATTAATGGATAAAAAATTAAAATAACCATTATTCCATGAATTATTATAATGTTATGAAATCGTTTTCACAAATACATAATCATCACCAGTAATGTATCATATACTAACTTTGTGAAAAGAATAGATTTCCATAAAACATAGAAAATATAAATAAATCCATAAATATAATTTTTTGAATTAAATACTAAATATTTTGACCCTAAAAAATACCATATTATTTGTAAGCCTCACTGATACCTTAAAATATTATCCTCATGACTACTTTATAATTTAACCCTCACAGTTACCTTATGTTGTAACCATTGTAGTTACACTTGAAGTAACCATATGATAAACCACTAACATAAACATACCCAATGAATTGGAGGGAGATATAGGTCTCACCCTTAATCATAAATAATTCCTAAGATCCAAAACATGATCATAAAACATGAATACATTCATCATACAAACATTCCATTAGAATTTTGTAAAAAGTGACATTAAGGAGGATTTTAAAAGGAACGTTCCTTACCTTAGGAATGTATTACTTCAAATATATTCAAAAATTCTTTATAATGGTTAAAATAGTGTTATTAATAAATTATATAAGTATATTAATATCTGTAATACCTTATATTACATTTTTCTAACTACATTCTACCAATTTAATGATTATATTTTTTTTATTTTCATTATTTATGGAGAGTTTATTTCATGCCTTCTATGGTTGGTTGATTATGGATTTTTTTTCAAATGGATAAAAAAATATAGAAGTGGAATGAAATGGTATTCATAAGTTTACAAAAATTTTAATTATACCATATATCATTTTTTCTAATATGAGGATGATTCATTAGATAAACTAGTAATGAAAATGTTTTAATTTATTTTGGTTGTTTTTATGACCATTATGAACTTATAAAATTTTATTTAATATACCATTTATATATTTGTTCCAAAAAATTATATAAATTTTAATACATATAATAAAATCTAATTTAACTGTAATAATGATTTTATGACTATCCTAGAAGGAGGTAATGGAAAATGAAAGTGCATCATCCATGATGATGGTAAATCAACACATCAAAGACGATGTTCTCATTTTTAGAATGAAAAGGAATGGAGAAGGAGTTTGATTATGATTTTTCCATAAAAATGATAAAATTATAGTATATATAAGATACTGGAGTTGTAATTCCACATTTATATGGGGATATGAAGATAAAATAAGAAAAAAAATAAATTAAACACAAAATAAAAAAGGATTTTACCTCTTGAATTATTCTCCTTGAGATCCTCCTTAAAGCCCTTGGTTATGTTCTCGTGGTGATACCATCAGGTCTCAGACATTGGTAAGAGGCTTGTAATGGTAATTAGGTATAAATTAAACATGATAAAATGATTGGAGGTGTGAGGGGAATAGGTGGTGAGGGGTGGTATTTATAGTGGAGGAGAGGGGTGTTTTTTGATTATTTTATTCATTAGATTATTTTTTTAGTTCAAGACAATGACTATTTTGATAATTATAATTAAATATATTAAAATAATGAATTAGGATTCGATATAATTATTATTACATCAAATATTACTCAAAAAATATTGTATTCACCATATAACGTTTATATACCGTATATTACCATATTTTTCAATTCACAAACAATTCAACCATTTTAGAAAACTCCAAAAAAATAAACCCTAACCATTTTAATATTAGTATAATTCATAAAGGAAGTCCTTTTTTGAAAATAATTTTCTATATATGATAAATTTAATTGTTAATTAAATTCATCATTTACTTGAAAAATACCAATTTTAATAATATAACTGATTTTATAACACTTTGAAAATTTAATTAATATCTCGTAAATTTATATTTTAATTATAAGAAAATAAATTTTAATTTATGAATCTATTTTATAAAGATATAATTTATTTTAAATAAATATATTAATTATAAAATTGTAAATAAAAATTTACGAGTCACAGAAAATAAAAAAACACTTAAATTATCATTTTCAAAACCTTGATTTACTTACTCTAAGATATAAATAAATCATGATTTCACTTATAAGATGCATAAATTTTATTTATACTGTCATAGGTGGGGATACTATTCTATTTTTATAGATTCTTTAATGTCAATAAATATCACTTATTTCATTATAAAGTTATAATGAATATAAATTTTTAATTCAATAATGAAAAAATATATATTATAAGTACTTGGGTCATTAAATAGAGTATCTAATGACTAGGATTCCACAAAGGAGAACATATGTGGGAAGTAAATTTTTGGAAATAGAAGAAAGGGGTTGATAATTATAGAGATTTATAGATATCACTTATGATAATAATTTGGCTGATGCAAATAATGTTAAAAACCACAAACCATAAAACAAAGAGGTATGAAAAAGTTCAATAATATCATAAAAGATGATGATAATGTAATAAAATATTATTCAATGATCCTTTTCTTAATTTTTTACAAATTTCATGACATGATATACTTCCATGATTTTGGGAAAAATAAAACCCTTTTATTATTCTTTGATCAATTTACACTTCATTTCATACTTCAAGAAATGAATGTGAATATATTTTAACTAAAGATCTAACACGTTATAGGATCCATAGAAATAATGATAATCCATTATATCTATTTGTCATTATCATAAAACAAAAATTGATATCACAGGTTGTCAAATATTTATAAATCATCTAACGGAAAAATCATATGTTAATATCTAAAAATGCATTAAATTTTTAGCGTAATCCATTTGATAATTGATTATCCTTTTGAACCTTATGAAATATTAAAATATGAATCTTTTGAAAAAAAATCACTAAATTTCTACAAATCTTATTAAAATTGATCCCCCATGTATCATAATGAATATCTTGATTCTAAAAACCCAAATATGGGAATTATTTAATCATTTAATCTATTAAGACATGGTAATAAAATGAATTGTCATACAATTATATTGAAAATATGCATAAGTCATCATTCATTTAACAGATTGTTTTATTAATTTCTTAAATGAAAAAATACTATAAACACTATCACATATAAAATTAACCTCTTATTCAAAAAAATCAGTTTCATGGTAATCAATAATATCTAAATTTATTACTTATATCCCAAAACTTGTTTCCCAGCATCATTATCTCAACATAATGAACATATAAATGGATATATTTCCTTTATCAGTATATATCATTTAAATTAAATCACTTTTCTTGTCCATCAACATCATTTGAAATATTCATTTGTATCCTTAATAAATAATTTACACTAAAAAATAATTATATATTTCTTAATTCAGATAATAAAATCATTGAATTCTAATAACTAAATACTTCAATTATCCCACTCTATTGTCAAACCATGAACTATAATTTTTCATCATATTCATTAAATCTTATTTACTTTCACATTACATCTATGGTCTATTAAACATGTGAAATACATCCATAACTCATACCTCATTTATGATACTATTCACATAATTTTCCTTTTGGAAAAGGATTTTCATAATGCCCATAATTTCAAAATTTAAAGCATTCAACAGTGGATGATTACATAGGGAGGCCATTTTTCTTATATATAGTGTTAACTAAACTTTTCATTTTCCCATTTTAGTTAATTGATTTGGGAAGTTCTTTTCCACAGTCGAAACATGATCACTTTACTCTAATACATTTACTTAGGTATTTCATTCCACATTCTCTATAAATAGAAAACTAAGTCATTGTTCCTCCATGGTCTCTTACCCAACCTCTCAAAGAATAGTTTTCTTCTACTTTTTGGTATATTTGATACTTATTCATGGTAAGCATTATTAACCATGTTCCATGAAAATTGATTAGGCATAATCATAACATCCATTACTATAGTCATAATCCCAATTATCCAATCATCCTCAAATTTTCCATCACCCTCAATGTTAAAACCATTCTATTTTCTTCCCTCTATTGACTAAAACTAGAAATCATAATTTCGTAAGCATTAATCCACGTGTATGACCAAACAATCAAAGTAACTAATACTATGCTTAAATCCTTATTCCATATTCTTTAATTTTTAAATCCTTAGGATTAATATAGGTTATTCATAGTGATATTCTATCTAAATCCCTCATGAAGGTTCATAATGAGTTTATGAATTTTTAATGAATAACCTATGGGAGTTTCAAACTAGGTATGCATCATGGAACGTTTCCATCCACTAGTTCCCGATCAAGTCTAGCCCAATAAGGTGTATTTGGGGTTGTTTCCTATAGGTAAATTTTTGCCATATCCACATCCTCTTGTATTATAAAAACATGGATGTATTTCTAGAAAACCACTTGTATCACACTAACCCCAAAATCCTGGATCTCATGCCTTAATTTATTACATTGGAATGATTAAAAGGAATCATATACCAAAGGAACAACAATTTTATCATTTTTGGAAAACTAGATTGCATACATGAAACCCATTTGAAATTAGGGATAGTAAATAATTAATAATAAAATGTAAAGACCTGGAGATTTTGTGGAAAATTTTTCTAAAATACATGGGAATTTTACGATTCCGTGAAAATTTACGGTGCATGATTCCAAGGCCCGTTGGGCCCGGAATCAATTTCTAAAGTTTTTTTTGGGTACGTTCAGTAAATGTACGAGTAGGTTTTTATAAATTTTGAACCAGTGCTCGGAACTAAAATCCAAGGGCACCATTGAACTTGTAGTGCTGGTATTCACTTAAGATGTCTTTCACTTCGACAGTAGTGAGTCGAGAATAGAAGTTAGTTTTTGGGTTTTCTTTAAAAGAAATAATAAAGTGAGCGACAATTTATTTTATTGAGCTTCCATGTGAGTTTTGGTGGTTAAAATATCATCATGGGAGTTGGGGGTGGGGATACCACACCTTAACCTCCCATGAGAGGTTATGGTAGTGGGGCCCACCCGAACTCAACCTCTGATGTGAGGATAAATGAGGTGGGGACCACCCTGACTCTTAACCCCTTAAACTCCCCATTAATGTGGAGAAAACTCTTAAGCTTAACATTAATTTAGGGTAGCCTCTTCACCTCCCCTAGCATTTAATTTTTTCAATCCTCTACAATTAAGGGGGAGCCTACCTAGTTAATTACTCCATTTTGAATTGGTGCCAACTCCCAAATCAATACATGCCAACACACATGAATTAATGAGGAGGGGCCTTTTAATTTAATTTCCCCTTTTGAATTTATGCCAACGAAATAATAGATTAAATAATCTATTATTTGGTACAACGAATTCACTTGGTTGATTGAAGGGAAATCTCTCAATGAGGAACCTCATCCTACAATGAAGAACTCTCGCCAACGAAGAACAAAGAACACCAATGAAAATCCTTCTTCGACTTCTTCCTTGGACACCTACCGACATGGAACCACTTCTACAACCATCGTGCGAATTCAGGAGTGGAAGAGTGTGGCGGACGTGATGAACAACAACTCTATCTTCTTCCCACGATTTCACCATCGATGATGAACGACGAATCAAAGGTCAGGGGATTAAATTATTTTAAGTGACTTGTCCTTCCCTCCTTTTTGGATAATGAATGTTGTTGAGCTTCGTTATTATGAACAATTTGATATCACCATAAACGCAGAGGATACAGGCCTACCTAACATGGTCTGACATCCACCGTCGATTTTTTCTTCTTGTGGAGTTCTTCGACATGGTGACGTAACAACAACGAGGTGATGAAGTCAGCGACGACAAAGGCCGTGTTACCCGCAGCCTCTGCGAACTGCGCCACCCCCGCGCTGCACTGGTGCTCCCGACCGAACACCGCCAGCCCACGCCGGCCCGATCCATGTCGAACCGGCCTGCCCGGCCTCTACTCGGCCACCGGCCTGCCTGCCCGTGGCCTCCCGCATGGCCTTCTCGCGCCTCGTGCAGCTTCCCCACGGCCAACCTGCACCCTGCGTGGCCTACCTGGCACCCAGCTGGCCTACCCGCGCCCCGCGCGCCCTTCCCGCAGTTTTCCCAGTGCCCTATCGACCTGCCCGCACCCCACTTGGCCTCCCACGCACCCTGTCTGTCGGCCAGTGGCCTCCCGCGTGCCCTGCCGACCTGCCAGCGGCCTGCCCTCGCCCCTCCGGCCTACCCACCACCATCTACGCCCTACCCAGCCTTCCAGCGGCCTCTCGTGCACCGTGCCCAGCTGCCGTCGGCCTCCCAGCCTCTCAAGTTGGCCCACGACGTCCCTCGCGGTATTGCTGGTCGAACTGGCTCGGCCTTTTGGACCGAGCCACCCTCCCCCCCCCCCCCCTCATGCGGTGCTGGACAAATTGCCCCCGTAGTCAGCTGGGACGTGCGCAGCGGACCGGGCCAAACCTAGCCGGATGACCCACCAAATAGGTCAGGTCAGATCCAGCAGGTCTGACCAGGTCGACCCACACCGGGTTGTCCCAGACAGGGTTGGGCCGAGTCGGTCCGACCGAGTTGGACCGGACTCAGGCCCACTACTGACCATTTACATCCTTTGGACATATTTTTGGCACCGGACGTATATTTGATGAACCTTCAGTGATACTGGTAATCTTAGAGCATGACGGTCCCTTGAGTATACCCCATTGGAGTTCGGGGTGAAGTTGAGATACGGTCAGGTTGGATCGTACACGAATCCAATCGGGGCCCCAGGACTAAAAATCTAATAACTCTCAGACCGGGCGTTCTATTGACGCGCCATCGGTTGTGTTGAGACCTCTATGACGTGGTGGACCATTGAGATACTTCTACATGGGACTTCGTGACAATTGGAGTATCAACCTGCAGATCACAGAGCGAATCCTCCCAGAGACGAGTCTGCATATTGTGGAGACCTAGTTACTGGCTAAGACCTGACGACTACTGACCGATTTGACTCAGAGTGATTCGACTAGCTTAGTGGGGAGATCCTTGGTGTCGCAGCAGACCCACGGTGGGGAGCGCCTCTATGTGACCACGGCATACCCATGGTACTCGACACATTGAGTACCTCAGCAGGCTACGAGGGGGAGCTCCTCTGTGTGACACGGCAGACCCATGGTGGGGAGCACCGCTGTGGTGCGTGACAGACCCACAGTACTCGACAGGAGAAGTACCTCAGTAGTCCAAAGATAGTGGGAAGAGCCTGTGTGTGACGTGGCAGGCCCACTGTACTCGATTGAGGAGGAGTACTTCAGCAGCCGAGGTTTTGACAGTGTGACTAGGGATGTTACTTGATACTACCCCTAAAATAAAATCCTGGTTTGAATTGAGTTGATCACTTTTGTGTTTACCTCATGATTGAGATGGATTACTTGGTAACTTAGGTATATGTTTGGGCATATACCTACAGGAGGTTATCTGTTGATTTCATACTTTGGGGTTTATCCTTGTCGGATTTTGTGAGACCTTGAGGGTCTCGAGGTCCCTACTAAGTATTGTTATACTCACCCTTGCACGGGTTATGCCTACACCTCATTGTATTGGTTGCAGGTGACGGATAGCGCTGACTGGGGATTAGAGTAGCAGGACTGGACGGTACCCAGAGGTGGACCTTACGACGAGTTGGTACACGGAAAAGACTGATGGACGTAGAGTGCTGAGGAGGTTATCTATACCTACCCTTCAGGTAGGAATTCCTAGAGGATGACTTAGTAGCTGCTTTAACTTTTCTTCAGTTGTAATTTTTTTTATTTTTACTTGTACTTTCCCATTGGGCTTGTATTTCCGGCCCCTTTTACTTTTCAGAAATCCTTTGTATACAGTTTTTCTTAGTGTTTTTCTTCCATCTCGTACACTTTTGTGTGTGTTTACACTTTATAAAGGCAATGTCTTCCCAGTTTTAGGGATTTACACCTTTGGTGATAGTCGCCAGCCCCTGTTCTATGGATGTCGGGCTTGGGGTAGTCACGGCACGGGCCCTGGGGGACGGGTCATGACAAATTGGTATCAGAGGAGTCAGTTCTACCACAGAACTTAGGACTCTGATCATTATTTTTTGTGAAGAAATAGTGTTAAGGGTACCGAGTGTGGTTTTAGTTCAGGGTGTCTAGTGTTGGTTTGGTGGCCGACGTATCCATACACCCGGACCCTGACTTCTGGTTTCCGACTCAGTACATGAAAACACTGATTACGTGTGTGTTTTCAAAAAATTTCTTTAAGTCAACTCAACCAGGTCAACTCACCAGGATTAATTTTTTTGACCATGTCACATTTGTTTCTTTTAGGATTCCTTCCCACGGATGACCAGCTTGAGCCCCAAGAGATGTACGCACAGATTGCCCACCGATTGATGAGGCCTCAGTTCAGGGACCTCTTCCGGTGGAGGCACCAGCAGTACCACTACCACCGATGCCACCGGCCCCAGTAGTAGATGATGTAAGTTTCTTGAGTGCATTGCAAAAGTTCCAGCGCCAGAGGCCACCCTGGTTCAGGGGAGAGAGGGACCCAAAGGCGGCTGAGGATTGGATGGAGGCTGTGGTGAGAGTCTTCAGACTGGTAGGGACACCAACAGACCTTATGGTGATCCTTTTCGCGAGTCTCCTTCTAGAAGCAGCAGGCATATGGTGAAGCCTGATGCTCCAGATGCATGACGAGATGACGTTACTATGGACAGACTTCGGGAGCCTGTTTTGGGCGGAGTTTTTCCCAGCCACCCTTCTTACAGTGCAGATACAGGAGCTACTGCATCTACAATAGGGTATCATGACGGTAGGTCAGTAATCAGTGAGGTTCACTGACCTCTCATGCTACTCTACAGATATGGTGTAGGACCCATTCTTTAGGGCACGGACCTTCGAGTAGGGGCTCAAGTGAGAGATCAGGGCTTCGATGATCTCACTTAGAATCCCGACGCAGGCGGGGGTGCTAGAGAGAGCCCTCCTGGTGGAGAGTTTCCTTGCTGAGTAGTCTCCGACAGCAATACCCACCACTAGTAGACATGCAGTGGAGTCTTCTGCAGCAGGCAGTAGACAGATGACGCAGAGGTCCAAGAGGACCAGACCCACGGGTGGATGACAGCATGACTCAGGATCGGTTGTACGGGGCACCCAGGGTAGAGACACACATGCTAGAAGTAGGTAGTGATACTCCTGTGGCGGGCATGGTCAAATGGCTCGTGATTGTCCAACCCGTCTTTCAGATGATCACTAGACAGTTGAGGGACCTCCCAGGTAGAGGCAGAGGTTCGATCAAGGTAGTCCATAGGGAGGAGGCAGACGTGGAAGAGGAGTTGGCCGTGTATCTGGCGGTGGATGACATTTCGAGGTGTCACTACCACCACCACCAGGAGGTCCACCCTGACTACAGGGAGTAGGTGGAAAAGAGATATATCAGCTCTAGGCAGCTGAGGCTTACGATCATGGCACTCCGGAGATGATTCAAGGTACAATCTGTGTCTACTCCACCATAGCTTCAGTTCTTATAGACACAGGTTCCAGTCTCTCTTTCATTTACACTGCCCTAGTTCATTGCTTGGAGATTCCGACGGAGCCGTTGGCTCGATCCTTACGGCTAGAGAATCCTACAGGAGCAGACTTGATGATTACGCATTGGTGTCGGCAGTGTGAGCTTACTTTAGGAGGTGAGAGATTCGGCTGAGATCTCCTTGTAGCGGTGTCGAGGTCTTACGACATCATATTTGGTATGGACTAGTTATCTACAGTCCATGCTCAGATTGACTGTATTAGGAGCAAAGTGTGGTGTGTCTGCACATATGGGACCAGGTTTACCTTCATCGATGAGAAGGGAGCCTTTGAAGCGCAGGGCGGAATTACTCGGAGGAGGGTGCAGCCGATCACTCATTAGTTGGCCTGCCTTACCCTCAGAGCAGTAGATGTGGAGAGTCCGACTTATCCTATAGTGGTGGATCAGTATGAGGGTGTTTTCCTTGACAATGTTCCAGGACTACCCCATCGCAGAGAGGTGGACTTCTACATTCACATGTACCCCGGGACGGCACTAATAACTACACCAGCATATTAGATGGCTCCCGATGAGCTTCGTGAGCTGTGGGTACAGCTGGAGGACTTGTAGGGGAAGGGATTCATCTAGCCCAGTGTTTTTCCCTGGGCATCCTCGATTCTGTTCACCAAGAAGGTGGATGGGAGCTTGAGGATTTTTGTCAACTACAGTCTCCTGAACCAGGTTACCATGAAGAACAAGTACCCACTCTCGAGAATTGACGACCTCTTTGATCAGTTGAAAGTAGCATAGTGGTTCTCGAAGATAGACCTCAGATCAGGCTATCATCAGCTCAGAGTTCGAGACTAGGATGAGCAGAAGACGGCCTTCAGGTGTCGGTACGGCCACTACGAGTTCTTGGTTATGCCCTTTGGTGTAACCAATGCTCCAACAGTGTTCATGGGTCTCATGAACAGGATCTTCCATCCATACCTCGATCGCTTTGTCATAGTCTTCATCGACGACATACTCATCTACTCGACTACTGCGAAGGAGCATGCTTACCAATTGCGGGTAGTACTAGACACACTCCGAGAGCACTAGATTTATGGTAAGGTCTCGAAGTGCCAGTTCTAGAACAGAGTGGTTCAATTTTTGGGACATGTCATCTCAGAGGCTAGAGTTGCAGTGGATCCAGTGAAAATTGAGGAGGTACTTTCTTGGGATCCACCCAGGAGTGTGAAGGAGGTATGTAGTTTCCTGGTTTTGGGTGGTTACTACTGGAGGTTAGTCCCAAACTTCTCCAGAGTTGCAGCACCACTACCAGTCTTGATGAAGAATGGGAAACCCTTCGTGTGGTCAAAGATATGCTAGCAGAGCTTTCCAGAGCTGTGGTAGAGGCTGACTAATGCCCCCATCTTGAGGCTTCCAGAGGAAGGCATAGGGTACGTATTTTACTACGATGCATTAGGGACCGGACTCGAGTGTGTCTTGATGCAGGAGTGAGCAGTGATCGTGTATGGTTCTCAGTAGTTGAGACAGCATGAGTAGAACTATTCTACCCTTGACTTGGAGTTAGAAGTAGTGGTCTTCACCTTGAAGATGGGGCGACACTATCTGATGGTCAAACGTTTTACCATGTACTCTAATCACAAGAGTCTCAAGTATATCTACTCTTAGAAGGACTTGAATCTGATATAGAGATGTTGGCTTGATTTCCTCCAGGACTATGACTTTGAGATAGTCTATACTCTTGGGAAGGGGAAAGTTGTTGCAGATGCACTCAGTAGGAGATATGGAATACAACTGCTAGGTGAGGCAACATAGAAGCTTGTTGAATTATAGATATCCTTTGTGGATAGAGATAGAGTATCCTTTCTATGGTCTCTTACAGTCACTCCCCCACTTCTTCAGTGAGTTAGGGAGGCACAACATGGAGACACTGACTGCAAGACATGACGTGCTCAGATATCCACAGGGCAAGCACCTGATGGATTTTCTAAAGGTGGGGAGAACGTCATCCTCTTCAGAGGATGTACCTTGGTACCAGTGGCACTTCAGGAGGAAGTATTGAGGGAGTTCCACACATCCCCTTAAGTTGTACATCCAGAAGTGGCTAAGATGTATCAGGACCATAGACGACATCATTGGTGGCCAGGTATGAAGAAGGAGGTAGCTGAGTTTGTCTCTTGATGCCTCACTTGTCATCAAGTGAAGGCAGAGCACCAGGTACTAGAAGGCTTGGTTAATCCTTTAGATGTCCAAGAGTGGAAGTGGGATGGGATATCCGTGGACTTCATTATGGGTCTTCCACGTACATCCAGGGGATATGACTCGATTTCGGTGATCGTCAACCGACTAACGAAGTCAGCACACTTCATATCGATCAGAGAGCAGGGTTCAGCAGAGAGCCTGGGATACCTCTACATACAGAAGATTGTGCGGATAAATGGAGTACCTTCTTCTATTGTCTCTGATCATGACGCATGGTTTACTTCCCGGATATGGAAGGGGTTGCAAGAGGCTTTTGGGACACAGCTTTTCTTGAGAACTACCTTCCATCCTCAGAAAGATGGTCAAACCGAGTAGACCATTAAGACCCTCGAGGACATGCTACGTGTTTGTGTCCTAGACTTCAGTCACAACTGGGAGGATCACTTACCTTTGGTGGAGTTTTCATACAACAACAGCTATCACTCCACCATCGGAATGGCACCTTTTGAGGCCTTGTATGGGTGAACTTGCAGATCACCCTTGTGCTGGATTGACCCTGGGGAGTCAGCACTAGTGGAACCATATATGGAACAGGCTACCACTAAGAAGGTTTAAATCATCCAGGAGCAGATGAAGACTACACAGAGTAGGAAAAAGTCATATGCAGATAGGAGACGGAGGCCTCTGTTGTTCGAGGATGGCGACCACATCTTCCTACGGGTCTCACCTCGATGAGGTCTACGAAGATTTGGCCAAGGCGGAAATTTATCTCTAAGGTTTATCAGACCATTACAGGTCCTCAGCAGAGTAGGCGAGGTGGCTTACCGACTGGCTATTCCACCTCAGTTGCACCGGGTACACGACGTCTTCCACGTATATCAGCTAAGGAGATACGGGCACAACCCTTCTCACATCATCGACCATGGAGAGATGGACGTAGATTATGGGGCTACTTTCACAGAGGTTCCAATGGAGATTGAGGATCAATATGAGCGGGTCCTATGTGGATGGTCGATACCTCTAGTGCGCGTACGCTGGTAGCACGTGAACCTCCAAGAGAGCACACACTACTGGAAAAAAGACCTATACCCACGGTTCAAAACCGTGGGTATAGCCCCCAAAACCGTGGGTATAGCCTATACCCACGGTTTTGGGAACCGTGGGCTGGAATGGCGTCGGTATAGGGGTCTCAGCCTATACCCACGGTTTTGGAGAACCGTGGGTATAGAGGGGTCAAAGTGTGCCACACCGCTGTTACAGCGTGGCACACAACAAATCCCACGGTTTTTCAAACCGTGGGGTAATTGAATTCAAAAAAACCACACCGGAAGGGAATCGAACCCTGAACCGCGCAGCAGCTGAATCCCGCGCCGCACCAAGTGACCAACTGACCTAATGCCGCTATTGATATATACTCATAATTTTATATTAATATGTTAATATAATAGTTATAATCGAAAAGAAAAGTCCAGCGGGTTTCGAACCCGCGCCTCCCGTTCGCTGCCCAGTCACAGCGACCAACTGAGCTAACAAACCAATTGTTATATAATTATACGTTTTTATTCTTATATTAATATATCTTCTATAATCAAAAAATAAAACACGCGGGTTTTCAAACCCGCGACCTATACTGAGGCATGCGAAGTACTGACCAACTATCCTAAATATATTATGCGACTTAAAATTTCGTATCTATATATATATATTATTTAAGATCGTCTTTTCACCCAAAAAAAATTTTCGTCCCGCAGAATTTTTTGTTCCCGCCATAACGCGGGAACTCTATACCCACGGTTTTGAAAAACCGTGGGTATAGGTCTTTGAAAAATATACCACCTATACCCACGGTTTTCAAAAACTGTAGGTATAGGTCCGCTAAACAACACCTATACCCACGGTTTTGCCAAAACCGTGGGTATAGGTCTTCAAAAACAACCTATACCCACGGTTTTTCCATGAACTGTGGGTATAGGGGACCTATACCCACGGTTCTCCAAAACCGTGGGTATAGGTCTCAATACTATCCCTATACCCACGGTTTCCCAAACCGTGGGTATAGGGGGGGCCTATACCCACGGTTATACACAAAACCGTGGGTATAGACCCATTTTCCAGTAGTGACATGGGAGCGGGAGGCTTAGATGCGTGCTCAGTACCCCCACTTGTTCCCATAGTTTGAGTTGTAGCATATGGGGATGTAAATCCCTGAGGTGGGGAGAGTGTAATGACTCGGAAATTCTGTGGAAATTTTTTTCTTAAATACATGGGAATTTTACGAGTCTATGAAAATTTACGGCGCATGATTCCGAGGCTCGGTGTGCCCGGAATCAATTTATGAAGTTCTTTTTAGGTATGTTCAGAAGATGAACAAGAGGGTTTTTATAAATTTTGAACCGGTGCTCGGAACTAATATCTAAGGGCACCGTTGAACTTGCAGTGCTGGTATTTTATTAAGAAGAATTTCACTTCGACGACAGTGAGTTGAGGATAGAAGTTAGTTTTTGAGTTTTCATTTAAAAAATAATAAATTAAAGTGAGCTACACTTTATTTTATTGAGCCGCCATGTGAGTGTTGGTGGTTAAAATCTCCTCATGGGAGTTGGAGGTGGGTCCACCACACCTTAACCTCTCATGAGAGGTTATGGTAGTTGGGGCCACCCGAACTCAACCTCCCATGTGAGGATAAATGAGGTGGGGACCACCAGGGCTATTAACCCCTTAAACTTCCCATTAAATTGGAGAAAACTCTTAAGCTTCACAATAATTTAGGTGAGCCTCTTCACCACCCCTGGAATTTAATTTTTCCAATCCTCCAAAATTAAGGGGAAGCCTACCTAGTTAATTACACCATTTTCAATTGGTGAAAACTCCCCAATTAATACGTTCCAACACACATGAATTAATGAAGAGGATCCTTTTAATTTAATTTCCCCTTTTGAATTTATGCCAACAAAAAAATAGATTAAGTAATCTATTATTTGGAACAACGAATTCACTTGGGTGATTGAAGGGAAAGCTCTCAATGAGGAACCTCATCCTCCAACGAAGAACACTCACTAACGAAGAACGAAGAACGTCGGCAACGATCATTCTTCGACTTCTTCCCCGGACACCTACCTACGTGGAACCACTTCCACAACCGTCGTGCAAATTCAGGAGTGGAAGAGTGCAGCAGACGCAATGAACGACAACTCCATATTCTTCTCGCAACTTGACCATCGATGACGAATGACGAATCAAAGGTAGGGGATTAAATTATTTTGAGTGCCTTTTTCTTCCCTCATTTTTGGACAATGAAGGATGTTGAGCTTCATTCTTATGAACCATTTTCTATCACTATAAACGTGGAGGATACGGGCAAACCTAACATGGCCAGACATCCTCCGTCGATTTTTCCTTCTTATGGCGTTCTTCGGCATGGCGACGTAACAATGATGAGGCGACGTAGGTGGCGACGACAAAGGTTGCACTACCCGCGGCCTCCGCGAACCGCGCCACCCCCGCGGCGCACCAGTGCTCCCAGCCGAACATCATTGGCCCGCGCCAGCACGAACCACGCCGAACCTGCCGGCCCGACCGCCACCCAGCTACCGTCTCGCCTCCCCGCGGCCTTCCGCGTGGCCTGCCCAGCACCCCCCACGGCCTGCCCGCGCCCCACGTGGCCTCCCGCACGGCCTGCCCGCGGCCTCCTCGTGCCCCTCGCGGCCTGTCCGTCACCCAACCGGCCAACCCGCGCCCCGCGCACCCTGCCTGCGGCCTGCCCGACGCCCTTTCGGCCTGACTGCGCCCCGTGCGGCCTGCTTCAACCTCCTGTGTGCCCTGTCGGCCTGCCCGCGCCCCGCCAGCCTACTCACGGCCTGCTACGCCCTGCCCGCAGCCTCCCGCGCGCCCTACTCGGCTGTTGCCGGCCTCCCGAGCCGGCCCACGACGTCCCTCGTGGCGTCGCAGGCCGAACCAGCTTGGCCTTCCGGACCGAGCCGCCCGAGCTGCGCCCCGCGTGGTGCTGGCCGAACCGCCCCCACAGTCCGCTGGGTCGGGCCAAACCTAGCGGGTTGACCCACCCAATGGGTCGGGTCAGACCCAGTGGGTCTAGCCGGGTCGACCAAGACCGGGTCGGCCCAAACAAGGTTGGGCCGAGTCGGTCCGACCGGGTCGGACCGGACCCAGGCCCACTACTAACCCTTTACATCCTTTGGCCATATCTTTGGCACCAGACATCCGTTTGACGAACCGTCAGTGACGCTGGTAATCTTGGAGTATGAAAGTCCCTTGACTATACCCCATTGGAGTTCGGGGTGAAGTTGAGATATGGTCAGGTTGGATCGTACACGAATCCAACCGGGCCCCCGGGACTAAAACTCTAATAACTCTTAGACCGAGCATCCGATTGACGCGTCGTCGGTTGCGTTGAGACCTCTATGACGTGGATGAACTTTAAGAGACTTCTACGTGGGACTTCGTGATAGTTGGAGTGTCGAACTGCAGATTGTGGAGCGGATCCTCCTAGAGACGAGTGTGCGTAGTGCGGAGACCTAGTTGCTAGCTAAGACCTGACGACTGCTGACCGATTCGACTCGGAGTGATTCTACTAGCACAGTGGGGAGTGCCTTGGTGTCACGGCAGACCCACGGTGGGGAGCACCTTTGTGTGAGCACGGTATACCCACGGTACTCGACACGTGGAGTACCTCAACAGGCTACGAGGGGGAGCGCCTCTGTGTGGCGCGGCAGACCCACGGTGGGAAGCGCCTCTGTGTGACGCGGCAGACCCACGGTACTCAACATGAGGAGTACCTCAGCAGTCCAAGGATAGTGGGAAGCGCCTCTGTGTGACGCGGTAGGCCCACTGTTCTCGATAGATGAGGAGTACTCCAACAGCTGAGGTTTTGACAGTCTGACTAGGGATGTTACTTGATACTACTACTAGAATAAAATCCTGCTTTGAGTTGAGTCTGTAACTTTTGTGTTTACCTCATGATTGAGATGGATTACTTGGTAACTTAGGTATATGTATGGGCATATACCTAAGTGAGGTTATCTGTTGATTTCATACTTTGTGGTTTATCCTTGTTAGATTTTGTGAGACCTTGAGGGTCTCGGGGTCCCTATTGAGTATCGTTATACTCACCCCTTCATGGACTATGCCTGCACTTCATTGTGTTGGTTGTAGACGATGGACAGTGCTGATTGAGGATCAGAGTAGCAGGATTGGACGGTACCCGGAGGTGGACCTTATGACGAGTCGGTACACGGAGGAGACTGACGGATGTAGAGTGCTGAGGAGACTATATGTACCTACCCTTTAGGTAGGAATTCCTGGAGGACGACCCAGTAGCTGCTTTACCTTTTCTTCAGTTGTACTTGTTTTTCAGTTGTACTTGTACTTTCCCGTTGGTCTTGTATTTCTGGCCCCTTTTACTTTTCAGTACTCCTTTGTATACAATTTTTCTTAGTGTTTTTCTTCCAGCTCATACTATATTGTGTGTGTTTACACTTTATAAAGGCAATGACTTCCCATTTTTAGGGATTTACGTCTTTGGTGCTAGTCTCCATCCCTTGGCCTATGGAAGGCGGGCTTGGGGTAGTCACAGCACGGGCCCCGGGGGATGGGTCGTGACATAAAAGTAAAATATCAGCAACCATAAAGCTCATTCCATGAATTCATCATCATAACCTAGGAAAGAGAAACAAATTAAGGTATAGCTCAAATTATAAATAAAGGTTATTTATAGTGAAATTTATAATGAATCAATGATCCTAATAAATATTGAAAGGTAAATACCTGAAGTAAAATTCATTGTAATCAATAAATTGAGAATGAAATGTATGCATTGATTTTTTCATAGTGAAAATCCTCTAGATAATAATAAATGAAATGAAGAAAATGCTTAATTATCATATGTTATGTTTCCCATGAACATGAATAATTTACCAACAAGAATTTTCAAATGAAGTTTTAAAAAATAATGGGTACAAAACAATTTTGTTTCGCCAACTATAACCCTACTGTAAAGGCCTTTCACATGACATATTAAAATATAATGGTTACAAACATGATGTGGTTTCCAATAGATTGTATCCCATGAGACAACCAAGACATTAATGATGTTTCCTTAACGAGTCCCAAAACTATGTTGTAACAATACAAAAAAATTCTCATAGATCAAATAATCGATTTACCTCGTGAAATATGTGACTTATCAAATATCTGTATTGAGTAAAATATAAGGATTTAACAACATTTCCTTAATTAATCAAATAAAATTCAAATAATACAATGTATATAAAAATGCTATTTGGTTTTTGAAATTACAATATCCATTACATATTAATATGTATATTTATTTTAAATTTAATGTCAAAATGAAAAATGATAAAAATAAAGGTATTTTTTAAGAGAAAGTTTAAAATCAGAAAATATTTCATAATAAATTTATCACTTTGTTTTTCTAAAAATAAAATTTCCTTTCATGAAATAATTATAATTGAAACAAAAAACTCTATATATAATAAATTATTCATGATATTACATGTTAATGGGGAATTATATAACCCATATTAATGTTAATTGTATCATAATAACAAATAAATCATAATAGAATGTATATTGAGAAAAAATCTCTTATATTGAGTATGAATTGTCATTTGTGTTTGTATATTCATGATTAATAAAATTATAACTTTTTTTAGGAAATTTTTCATTTTATTATTACTTTAATTTCGCATATTAACAGGTTATATACGATTACTTGATCAATTTTGTTTAAGTCATATGTTTTGAGCATATTCAGTTTATATGACAAAAACAACATTGATAGGTGGAGTATGATCAAAGGGGTCATTATTTAAAAATATATAGAATAATTATCATGACATAATTATAATATTTATACATAAATTTCAATTTTAAAACCAATATTGAAATATGGTTTTAAAAAATGAAGTAACTATACCATCATGGAGATAGTATGTCATATGCACGCATGAGTAACGTTGCCATTTTTCAATGATTTTTATAGAGAGAAGGTGAGTAACATTAATATTTAAATAATTGTCCTGATATCATAAATAACATATTATTTAATCATATATATTCTTTTATATATAATTCTTATAATGAAAAAACCAATGGTATCTCTTCGAGGAGGCGGTAGTCCACAAATCCTCAAACGATGTTATCACTTTTCGAATGTGTGAAGGTATAATAAACAATGTAACATGTTATATTAATATAATTTTAATTATTTCATGAATATCATAATTATTTCATGGATATAATTTATATTTATTATATATTTACTATATATTTATTTACTGTAATCCATATTATTTAGTGATAGGAAATGTAATACACCGTTCAGGGAGACTGTATATCGTATATATGCATGAACATTGTTTCAATTTTTATGTCATATTAAAAGAATAAATAGTAAAAAACATATAATTATATTATAATTCATGTTTCATATTTAATTCATACTCATCACATATTTTTACTAAATCCGTCCTTAATACATTCCATGTGATGTGCGAACAAATCACATCCCATTGAGGAGGCGGTAGTGCACACGTCCGCAAACATTGTCATCATATTCTTACAAAATGGAAAGAATAAAGGTATGTATTATATGAACATTATATAAGCATAAATACATTATAAATATATTATTTACTATATAAAAAACAATAAATCCATCATTATTCTAAACCATTAATGGTGGTAATGGAATAATGAACAACATTTGTTCGTGAGGCGGTAATCCTCCGTACACACGAACAATGATTGTGTATCCCATATGATGGAATTGTGTATTGGTGTAGGCTATAAAATTAAGATGAAAACATATCAGTATATATAAAATACAAATATTACAATATAAAAAATATATATAAATAATTTATGTGGTGGAGAAAGAAATAAAACTAAATTGATCATTGAAGAACGTTACAACTTCTTCAGTTACTCCTTTTGGTTTACACCAAAAAACATCCTTGGATAGAATTCAGCCTAATGTGAGGACTCTTGGATGTGGGGAGGTATTTTTAGAGTCTATTTTGGTAGGTATTGGGAAGAGAAAAATGGCTTGATAGGTGTGAATATGTGAGGGGTGAGTTTTCTTTTATAGTGGAGGAGGAGTAGCATTCTTGTAAATACTAAAAGGTAAACACTATTTGGAGATATCCTTTACATCATGTGAATCCAAAAATATAAAAATTCGATAAAATGGATTATATGTTATATCAATTTACACACAACGGGTATTGGAAAAGTTTCTAGGTCATTTTTTCACTTAGGATTAATGTTTAATCACTAAGTAGACTCGTTTTAAACTTAATTGCTGTAATTAAAATTAATTTTTTTCATTCATATTTTTACTAAAAAAATATGTTTATATTAATAAAAATTATAATTAATTAATATTACAAATATGGAATCCATTTTTCTAAATTAAAATCACATAATTGGAAGAAAATAATTTAAAATGTATCTCACAAACGGGATGGTAAAGATTATTTTAAAAGTAAAATGTCTAAAAGATTGAAATGTTTTTATATCTAAATTTAATATAAAATATAACCGAATAACCCAAATTTTATTAATATTTGTAAAATTTATCTAATGAATCATTAAAAACAATTATAATTATAATTAATCCTTGTAAATTATTTAAATTAATATTCAATTTTCATTTAAAATTTAGTATTTTTCAACATTTATAAGAAAAATGAAACTTCTCATAAAAATACCAAAAAAATCACCTCAAGGTAATTTTGAGATTAAAATTCAATTAAATAATTTTATTTAGTGAAAAAGAAACTTATAAATCTATAAAAATTTAGTTTTCTAACTAGTGCTCCATTAAAAGGTGGATAACAATATTTAGAAAAATATAACTATTTATATATAAAATTGGTTTTGTTCTTTTTTTATGTTTATCAAACCTATTGTATGAATGTCAAAACTTTTGATTTAATATGTAATAGATATAAATATTTCATTAATATCATTTAATAATAGTAAGTAATTTAATTTCATTGAATAATTTTTCATTGGTGCATAATAATCATTTTCATAAAGACATTTCATTTATATTCAATTGGTTTTCACATTCACTTCTAACTAATTGGTCACCAAATAATTATATAAACATTTTTTTTAAAATATTTCCCAATTTTATTTAATCCTTTCAATAAATTCCATTAAAAAATTATTTAATAACTATCATATTAAATAATAATATTAGTTGTATATTGTAGTTTTTTTAAAACATGGTCTTGCGTGTAATGAACGCTATCGAAGGAACACAATATTCTGTGTACCAAAGTCTAAATTAATACAGAGTATACAATAATATAATATCAGTGTTTATATACCATAATATTAAATTGATTTTGTGTATAAATAAATCTAGCAACAAATTAAATTTTTTTCTTTATGGAAAATATTTTAAAGTCTTGGGGTGTTACATTCTCCCCATCCTAAAAAAATTTCATTCTCGCAACTCAAACATGATCTGGGTAGTCAAGGGTTTTATATTTGAAAGTACTATTTTTGAAAAATAGACATCGTTAAAAGATTAAAAAAACATCCTCTTGATAATATAGAAATGTAATTACAATGGTCATGTAACTAGGTTCCCAAGTAGGAGAACTTATGTGAGAATTGGAAACATGAACAGAAAAGAAAAACTAAACTATCAGGTTCTGAAGGTGAGTGGTAGAGAACATTCATCATAATAAATTGGGTCATTCAAGTAAGGTTAACAACCACAAGGTGATAAACTAGATAGGTGTAAAAAAAGGTCATTGATATCATAAAAATGTTGATAATAGGAAAAAAATTTGTTTCAAGTTCTGTTTTCCTAGAGTTGAGTAAATCATTCAGACTCTAATATTGTTAGTAAATACATTTACTTTATACATTTATATTTCACAAGAAAATTTTCATAACATTGTTTTTCTATAAACAATTTTTAATTCACAGGTGGATCATGTGGTGAAATAATACATTAATAACAAGAACCTTATCCGAAGTTAAAAATAAACTACTTCATAAATGGTTAACCTGATGACCTTTCCTCCTCGAATTCCTCTTATATTTTATTTAAAAAGATCAAAACCACATGGACAATTATGGGGGATGAAAGTGGTGGAGTCCCAAGTCATCGCCACAAACCGAACCCTTACAAGAGGGGGGAAGGGAATGAAAAATGTGAAATAGAACGATAGCGGCCTCATCTATTGCACAACTAGGCAACACATCTGCCACTTGGTTTCCTTCCCTGAAGGAATGCCTTACATCCAACCCTTCACCAATCCACTCTTTGCAATCTCTAAGGATGTACGCAATGTCCTAGGGTGGGACCTTGTCAATGACAAGGAGGCTCCTAAGGACCGCAGAATCTGTCTCCACATAGTTAAGCATGAGATTGTAGAGATCACACAAGGAAATACCACAGTGTAGAGCTCTTTCTTCAGTGCCAACCGCATTTCTAGGCCCAAGGAAGACGTTGAAACAAATCTCGACCAAGCCGCTGATGTCACGAACCAGACTGCCTCCCTGCATGATGCTCTGAGCACAAGAACCATCAATGTTCTGCTTTAGACCCTTCCTAGGGGCCTTCCACTGGACCCAGGATCCCGAACAAGAAGGACAGACCCCAGATGAACCCATCCCCGATACAGGCATCAACCTACACAACAGGCCTGAGAGCCCCCGCCCTCCCCTGAACGTCTGAAATTCAGACACAAGCACCTTCACACCAAGGGGCAAAACAGATCTGCCATTCCTCTTGCAGTTCAGTGTCTCCCAGAGAACCCAGTAGAAAGTGTAGACCACAACAGCACAATCCGTCTCATTCCCATTTGTTGTAGCCAGTTCGTGAAAGCAGGAGCCCAGAAAATCATCCACAGAATCTCCATGCAGAGCCACGCATAGAAGTTTCACTGCAATAGACCAGAGAAATTTCGCCCACTCACCCCCAAAAAAAGGTGCCATGAAGACTCTCGCCCCGGGTTCTCACCACAATAGCACCGGGAACACAGGTTGATCCCCCGCCTTTGGATACTTTCATCAGTTGGTAGGGCACAATGCCTCATTCTACAGACCCAGATATTAAGTTTCGTTGGAATGACGTTCACCCACAGCTTTCCAGCAAAATCATCGGAACCCACTGACTCTTTTATGCCCTCATGATAGACATTTCTGCGAAAACCTCCTGAAACTGAGCTAACAAAAGCACACATGTCCAGCTCCACCCCTTGATGGATGTTGTGAAAAATGAGATTTTGCTGGGATTTGGGGATGACCTCAATGAAACGCCCATCCCCGCTAGCATCCCTGGAAGAGATTTCGGGAATCGAGCACCCCGAGTGGAAGAGAGGCTCCTCCCCAGCCCAATGATCCTTCCAGAACCGTATATCACAGTTGCTAACAACCCACCCAACTTTTCCATTCAAAACATCGAGGCACTCCACCAGGACTCTATCCATCCTTGATAGCCCCATGATGGTACCCCAACTCCTCTAATCATCACTGTAGGAGGAGAAATGAGAGAGACCGAACCCCCAAGGTGTATCTCCAAAGGAGCCCTTGGGGTGTATTTATAACAAATAATAAAGACCACACCGGACCTTAAGTCCGATGTGGGATGCAGACTCCAACACTCCCCCTCAAGCTAGGTGAACCTAGCTTGGACACATAATGAAAAGAAAACAATAAAACAGACGCTAACACTCCCCCTCAAGCTGGACATACCCAGCTTGATGACAAAACATGCTGCTCCCCCTCACGATCGAAGCTCCCCTGCAGGATGATGGATGGAAGATGTTGCGGGCGCAGCAGATGAACACTCAGACCGGCTGGTTGACGGAACGCCAGGAATGTCGCACTAGTGGGGCCGGTTGATGAAACGGCGGGAAATCCAAACTAGCACCGGAAAAACCGCACTTGCGGGGCCGGCGACGGGAGGCGGGGGTTCCGCAGAAGTGTTGCGGGATTTGGCGGCGCCAACGGGGCCCGAATCCTAGGTGGTCGAGCTGCTGCGCCAGCGAATGGGCATGCCGACGGATAGAGATGCGGCTGCCTGGAGTTGCCGGGAGATGCCGGCGTGGCGGGGATGCCGCAGGAGGAGGCCGGCGAGGGTGCAGGAGGCCGGGAGGCGGCGCTGGAAGCCGGAGGAGGCCACCTGCGTGGAGCGGCCGGCACGGGTGGAGGCCGGTTGCGGGAGGCCGGGAAGCCGCGGAAGCAAATGAGCAGCAGATTGGGGAGGCGACATTGCAGCGGGATTGCAGCGGAGAGGCGCGGGGACGGACCTGGCCGGAACAGGCCGGATCTGCCCGGATCTGCCCGGAACAGTCCGGATATCGCCGGATCTGCCCGGAACTGGCCGAAAATCGCCGGATCTGGCCGGAGTAGCCTGGATCAGGCCGGAGCCGGCCGAAGCTGTCCGGACCTGGCCGGAAATCACCGGATCCGGCTGGATTCGGCCGGAGCTGTTCGGATCTGGCCGCCGGAGAGCAGCAGGCGAGGTCGCCGGGAGGGGAGTGGGACGGGAGAGGCCGCCGGAGAGGGGTCGCCGGACTGGAGGGAGATCCGCCGGGAGCCGCGCGCGCGCGGGAGCAGCGGGAGGCGCTGGAGCAGCGAGAGGCGCCGGGAGCAGCGGGAGGCGCGGGAGGCCGTCGGGGCGAGGGCGCTGTGGCGCGAAGGAAGGGCCGCCGTGACGGAGCCGCGCCAGGGAGAAGCGTCGCCGGATAGAGCCGGAGCAGAAGGCTGCTGCGCGGGAGGCTGCCGCGTCGGTAGGGAGAGCTGCCGGGGAGCCGCGCAGGGCAGAGGCTGGACACGAGGCGGAGGGCCGCCGGGGAGCCGCGGGAGCAGGAGAGCTGCCGGAAGGGAGGACCGTCAGGAGCGGCGTGGGGCAGAGGCGGAGGGGCAGCGGCGGTAACCCTACGGGGCTTTGAGGCCACCGCCCCCCCGGACGGGGAAACCCTAAAGGAAGGGGGAAAAAATAGGGAGGGAGGGATTGGGTTTCAAAAAACCTCATCTGATACCATGTAGGAGGAGAAATGAGAGAGACCGAACCCCCAAGGTGTATCTCCAAAGGAGCCCTTGGGGTGTATTTATAACAAATAATAAAGACCACACCGGACCTCAAGTCCGATGTGGGATGCAGACTCCAATGTGGGATGCAGACTCCAACAATCACCATATCTCCCTCGAATTAAGGTGGCCCAGAGGGACCTTCCATCAATTATTTCCAAGTCATTCCAGGCATGGAGAGCCTACAACCAGTCCTTAAAACATCGAAAGCCGACACCCCCTTTCTCTACGAGTTTATCAAGCCTAGCCCAGGATGCCTAGTGGCATTTACTGGTGTGGGGGCCATCCCACACAAAGCTAGCCAAAACTCTTTCCATGAGAACTCTCCCTTTGGGGGTTTGACCACGGCCAAGACATGCATTGGTATAGAGGTAAGAACATAATTAACAAGGGTGATCTTGCCTCTGAAAGAAAGGAACTTGTTTTTTCAGTTCTCAATGCGCGTTGTGATTCTATTGATGACACCTTAAAGCCAAAGCCTGCGAACCCTACCGTCAAATATGGGAACTACCATATACACAAAAGGAAACTCCTTCACAGGCATTCCAAGCTTCTCCCTTATCTGCCCCTTCTCCTGCTTCAGAACTACCAGGGCTGGAACACACTACATTTCTCCTAATTCACCCACAACCCACTCCACCTGCCATAAACCTCCAGGACCTTATTAAAAGAAGACAACGATCTCATGCTCCCATTCATAAAAAACAAGGCATCATCCGCAAACATTAAATGAGAAATCATAGGGGACATTGTCTTTGCTCTGAAAGGAGCGATGGTCCTGTCCTCCGCCCATCGATTAATGGTTTGCGAGAGAGCCTCTTGGGCCATAATAAAGATGCTGGGAGACAAGGGGTCCCCTGTAAGCAGTCCCCTCATAGTTTTAAGGAATCCAAACAACCTCCCCGAAAAGGACACAGATAGATACGACGAACCATAGCACTGGAAGAAGAGGTCGCACACCCATTCCGAGAAGCCCAACCTCCTCATGACTCTGATCACGAAGCTCCATTCTAGCCTATCATAGGATTTTTCCATATCCACCTTTACCATGGTATTTTACCCCACCACCTTCCTTTTATGATCTCCCACAAGCTCATTAGCAATTCCAACTGCTTCTTGAAGGTTCCTGCCTTTGACGAAACCATGTTGCACTTCTGAGATGATCTTGGGGGGAAGTATACTAATCCTCCTGTTGAGAACACAAGAAAGTATCTTGTAGCTGAAATTACATGAGAAAAAGGGTAATGATGGTCGGATCCTTCACATTAGGGATTAGGACAAATTTCGAAACCCACACTGCTCTTGGCAGACAACCAACCCTAAAGAAATCCTGCACATCCTCCACCATCTGTCCCCCCACAACTTTCTATGCAGCTACGAAGAAATCCACTGGGAGTTTGCCCATCCCCGGAGCACTATCAGGGTTTAATCTAGCCATCGCCTCCTTGTTTTTTGATGGGCTAGGAGTGAAACCCAGGGAGGCACAATCAACGTTCTCCAGGAGCGTTAAGATATCTTCCCAGAAGGACACATCCTCTAACACCCCAGCCCACTCCCCCCTTCCCCCGGAATCAACCCTGGCCAACCAGCGGGTCCCTAAAGTGACTTTCGGCTAGCGTCCCAGCTTCCTCAACGTCAGATGTAAGGGATCCGTCCTCCCTATTGATGTTGATCGTGGCGGAACTCTCCCTCTCCCAGACATAGGCATGAAAGAACCTGGAGTTGTGGTGCCCTTCTTTAAGCCACAAGGTTCTAGATTTCTCCCTGCTCACTCTTTCCACCTCGAGGAGCCTCTCATCCAGCACCTCCTTCTTATAAACTAGGGAAGCAAAATCCGCTTCATCCCAATCCTCCAGAAGACGTTCCTCAGGATCATGAACTTCCCCTATGAGGCCACCCAGATTGTCCACCCTCTTTCACTTGGAAGCCCACTCGGATAGAGCACTCCTCACCCAAGACACACTCTCAGCAATGCCAACCCACCCCACACCCCGAGTAGCCTGATCTCACAACTTTGACACGACCTCCAAGAAATCCTTCCACCTGCACCAAGAGTTCGAAAACGAGAACACTGGAGATCTGGAATCACCTCCCTTAAGGCTGACCAGGAGCAGAGCATGGTCCAACACTGATCTAGAGAGATTCTTAACACCCGAGGGGGGAATAGGTCTACAGACTGAAGATTCAAAAGACATCGGCCCAACCTGCACCAAATTCTCTGGTTTCCCCTTCGATTATTTCACCAGCCGAACTTGGGCCTAGAAAACCCAAGGTCCATTAGGCAATTAGAGGACATGACACCGCAGAAATCCTGAACCGAAGAAAGAGTCACCACTATGCCAACCTTCTTCTCTGAGGCCTCCACAACGATATTGAAATCACAAGCTAGAAGCCAGGATAGGTCCCCTGCTTGGAATCAAGACAGATCCTCCCAGAGATTCTTCCGTCCTGCTGGATCACAGCTTTCATAAATATAGGAGAAGAAGATTTTCATGCCCCCAAATGAGACCTTGGCCATCAAGAACTGGTCTGAAGCGTCCACCAGATCCACCAACCAATCCTTCCTCCAGAAAATCTATCTATGAGAGTTGAGAGAACCTCCATGCAGGAACGAGTGGAAGCCAAGCTTCCTTGAAAAGACATTTATCCTCCCCTCTTTCTGTTTCGGTTCCAGATTTACCAGCATATTATCACTGTTCCGATGAGCCTCATTACACATAAAATCACATTTTACATGAGAACCCGAACCCCTAGAGTTCCATATGATGATCAACATGGCACCTATTTGAGAGGAGCCGTAGCGATGGGCTTTTTAGGAAAGGTAGAAACTGCACTAAGAGCCATGGACGCTCTGTGTTTAGCCCGAGTAAGCAGGGGCCCATCTGAAATTGGTGACTGCAAGGCCGTCCCCATCCTTGCCATCGGTCTATCCTATCGGATGAGGAGAGAGGCGATCTGGCGAGTATATGATAAAACAATTCAAAACCCCAACGGTCGGCTCCTGTGCCCTACCTAACTGGGCAGACGATTCAGATCCTGAAAAAAGCATCTACTGGGGGGGCCTGTACACACCCTGGACCCTCCCGGTCCTTACCCTTCACCCCGACGCCGTCCCCGCCCCCCGGAGACTCCTTCCCCGGCGCAGGACTGCAAACCCCGCTGCCACACTGACGTCTACAAGACCCGAAGACAATACATTTCCAATAGTAAGCAAGAAAAAACATTGGAGGTTCTGGAAGAAAATTTGCTTCCACCAAGAGAGGCTCTCCCCAGCCCTCACTAGGATCTTCCACGACAACTCCTTCTGCAGGTCTACTTCCTCACAGATTCTAGGAGCACCCACCTACCGAAGGGGCTTTGTCTCCTCATCCACACAGAGGAACGACCCCATAGAATTACCAATTGATTGAAGGATCGCAGGGTTTTGTAACATGAGAGGAAGCCCCATAAGGTCGTCCCACCCCACTACAACGCCAGAGTCCTTGCCAGCATGCACCTCCCCAGGCCCTCTAACATACTGAAACACCAACCACCGTAGCGACGCTCCTCCCTTTACCAGGTGGGGACGAAGTCCCCCTTAGAGAACAAGTGAACACTAAAGGAGGACCTATTCAGCTCCGATATCACAGCAGGCCTACCGATCCCCCAATAGAAGACACATTCCCTAAAAAGCCCCACTGGGGGCTTATCCCCGCCAAACATGGCAACCAGGGTCCATTCGTGGAGGCTTTTCGCTTCCTCCGGGGAAGACGACAGCAGATCCACCGAAGGATATCCCTCCACCCTTCTGTGGAAACTGGGAGCCAACTTCACCGAGGAAAACTCTGGGAACAGACCTGGGCACGCCGGAAACTCTACACAGGAACCCGCCGGCAACGCCTGGCCAAACAGAACTTTTTTTTGGGAACCAGACTTCCAAAGATCCTCCCCGCCCGAGGACGCCCCAAGAATAGGAAACGGCCCCCTAGTAGCATACCCTGCACCGACGCCAACCTCTTTGATGACATAGCTAGAGCATTGCAACACCAAAATTCATACAGGTAAGAGAGATGAAAATGATGATGACACCCTTCCGAAATATTATGATCTAAAAATTTAGAAATAATTTCAGTGAATTTCTAAAATGATCTTATCATTATTTCACCAAATAACATTAATCAGTTCATAATCATCACATATGAACATGTGAATACATTATTCATGCATTCTCTTGATTAATGGTAATTCCTTTAATAATTATTAAACCTTGTTGGAAACATACATTCTTCCTTATACTTTAAATATAACATAGATTATTGGATATATCCTTTAAATCCAAAAAAATTGTAAACTAAATCAATGATAGGATAAAAAATGTTTTAAATAATTCATTAATTCGTTCAATGGTGGTCATTAATATCCAATTTAATTTATCCATATCAATCATATTTTATCTGAGTATCACTATCTCTATATCTGAAACATATAATAGGTTAGCATTCCCTCGTACATATGTTTTCCAACAAGTTTAACCTACTACTAAATCAATTTTCTTAGTACCATTCAACAAATGGTTTAAAATCCTTTATGAAATAGTATTATAGTACAATTCTTATACATTATGTAATTCTTATAACTAGTACATCATTGATAAAATACCCAAATAAAATAACTATTGAATCTAAATAAAATCATATTAATCATTCAACTATATCTTTTTTAATATAATAAGCTTTGACATGATCCATTACCTTATTTAAAGGTATATTCCCCTGATGTTGGGTGAAATTTATTTGCATAGTTCCACATTTCACTAATTTTTATACTATAAATAATTGTTTTTTCATTCTCCCCTTTTCCTTTTTTTTGGTGTCCCCTTTTTCCTCATTTATAACAAACTCTCAATCCATTCAAGAAAGTACCATGGTGTTTTTTCCAAAATTATAACATGTGGGAAAATGCTACTACCTCTTCTTCCCTTTATCTATATTTTTACCATATGTCCTCTTCTTTTCATGCTTCCCTCCAAAGCCATAATACAAAGAGAATATTTTTCTGACTCGTTATAACATGATACAATATCGTCATATGATAACAATGTTTGGGAGATTAATTCCCCTCATTATACTGGTTTAAGATAAAAAAAGATAAGATTATTCTTACCCTTTTGATCATGTGCATTGGCTAGGTTCCCAGTCCATCGACTTGGTGCTATTTCCAAATTATGATATAAACAAGATTATGTCACATTATTATAAAAAATAATATATAATATCGTTATTATAGAAATTCATAACATATATTCAACCATTTATTTGTATCTAATCTCATAATCATAAAAATTCTTTCTTTGGGATGTTCATCTACACTTTTACTCAAAATCTATCGTAGGGTTATGTTCAGTAATTAATGTCTTTCAAAATATAGTGTACAAGGTAACTTCTAAAATTCCTTTAATACCAATTGTATTGCTCTGACCTAAGAAGCACAGAGACAGTGTCTTACATTATTACATTATAAAGATTACAAGGAATCAAATACTGAAGAACCGAAATGATGAGAATTTTTTGGCAAACCATATTTCAGGTTTGAAAACCATTTTATATTGTGAATAAAAAATAATGGATACCAAAATTAAGGGCTCATAATCCTTAAAACTCATTCCAAGAATTCATCATCATATCATAGGGAAAGGAAGAAAAATAATGGTGAGATAAATTGCTTAGTAAGGGTTATATACACTTAATGTAATAATGAGTCAATTAGAATAATCAGTATGGAAAGGAAAATACTAAACACACATTCCATTTAATCAATAATCTGATAATGAAATGTATTCATATATTTTAAAATATTTAAAATCATTTGGATAATAATAACTGAAATTATGTAAATTATTAATTATTAGATTTCATTTCCTAGGTACATGAAACCTTTTCTATAAATTCCATTAAAAAGATGGTTTAAAACTTACTAGGTACAAATATTTATTTATCCAACCATAACTCTACCATCAATGTCTTCCCCAAGATAATTTAAAATGAATTGGTTGAAAATGAAAAGGGATTGTCCAACTAATTTTGTCTCATTAGAGTACCGATGCATTGAGGGGATTTAATTAACAAATAAATAAAACATTTAATATTAGTCCAAATAATTCCTCATATAAATAATAATAAATTTAATTCATGAAATGTTTTCCTTATCAAATATTTGTATTTGGTAAAAGAAACAGATTTATCAAAATTTCCCCAATTAATCATTTAACATTCAAAGAAAACACCATAAGTAAAAATAGTATACAACTTAAGAAATAATAATATCTATTACAAAAGAATATGTATATTTAAGATAAATTTTAATCTTAATAAAAAATAACTACAATAATGTGATTTATTCAAATGAATGTTATCAAGCACAAAATATTTCACAATAACATTATCACATCGAAAATTTAAAATATAATACCATTGGTTAAAATAATCAAAATATTAACTTTAATATCATGAATAATAAATTATAAATGATATTTCATGGAAAAGGTGGTGTATATATAACACATAAATTTGAGCTGGTGGATAATAATGAGTAAGTATCAATGGAATGTAAATTGACATGAAATCACTTACCTTGAGTCTTACTTGTCACACATGTCTCTATATTTTTTAATAATAAAGTTTTTTGAATTATTTACTTATTTGATAACATTTTTCATTTTTATTATTAATTTTATTTGACCTGTTAACATCTTTTATACAATTACTTTATCAAATAATTTTATGTCATATGTTTTTACCACATTCAGTTTATGTGTCAAAAATGACATTGGTAGGTAGAATGTGGTCAAATGGGTCATTATTAAAATATATAAAGAATGATAATAATTATATAATAATTATATTTTTAAATAAATTTTACTTTTAAACCCAATAATGAAATATGGTTATAAAAATTAACTAACGTTACAATCATGGAGACGGTAGGTTGTACATACGCATGAGTAGTGTTTCCATTTTTCGATGATTATAAAAATAATGTTAGTAACATATATTTTTCTAGAATTTTAATTATATCATAAATACAATATAATTTAATCATATACACTTTTATGTATAATTATTTTGATCCAAAAGTAATCGCATTACTTCGAGGAGGTGGTAGTCTACACATCCACGAACAACGTTATAAATTTTCAATGTGTGAATGTGTAACAAAGAAAATGATATATTATATTACTAGCATGGTAATTATTTCATGAATTTAATAATTATGTCATTCATATCATATATATTCAGTATATATGTATTTATATTAAACCATTATATTTGGTGATAGGAAATGCAATACATCGTTTATGGAGACAGTAAGTTGTATGTACGCATAAACGCTATTTCAATTTTCATATCATATTAAAAGAAATAAAATTAAATGATATACAAGTATAACATAAATCCAATATCATATTTATTAAATATACATCAGATATTTTTATTTAAACCATCCTTAATACAGTTCATGTATAGTTTGAATAAATCACAAAGCTTTAAGGAGGCAGTAGTCCACACGTTCAAAAATGATGTAATCATATTCCCATAAAATTGAAATAGTTAAGGTAAATGAAAAAATTATTGAGAAGGGATGATATGATCGAAAATAATTCTATCTAATTGTGTTTTGACAACATTACAGGTCATTTTAAAAATTATGTTAAATGTTTAATCACTATGTGAACTCATTTTCATCTTAATCGTTGTAATTAATTTTTATTACAACCATAAATATTTTTCGTAAAAAAATATGTTTAAATTAATAGGAATTCTTAATTTTGAGGATTTAGAATTTGGAATAAATTTTTCCAAATTCAAATAAAATAATTGGATGAAATTAATTTAAAATTAATCCCACAGATGAGATTAGAAAGTGGGTTTTTAATTTGAAAACTACTAAATGTTTTAAAAGTTTTTATATCCAAATTTAACATAAAATAGATCACAATGGTGTACACTATATAAATATATGTAAATTTGTTTTCCAATATTTTTTAAACTAATTAAAAATAAAAAAAATCCTTATAAATTATTTAAATGAAAAGTCAATTTTCATTTAAAATTCAGTATTTCTCACTATTTATCAAAAAGTGAGACATCTCTAAAAAATACCAAAAAATAACCATAAGATAATTTTGTAATTATGATATAAAATATAAAATTTAGAATGGCTAAAATTTTAGTTTTAAAATAAGTGTACTATTAAAAGGTGTAAAACTATCTTTAGAAAAATACTACTTTTTAGGTGAAAAATTGGGTTTGTTAATGTCTTATGACTGTCAAACCTATTCAATGAATGTCAAAAACATTATTGAATATATAATGTGTATATATATTTAATTAATATCATTCTATAATAATAATTAATTTAATTTATTATGTTAAAATGCATATTGTGGAAAATAATATTTTTTATAAAAACATTCCCATTATATATAATTGGTTTTCACACTCACTTCTAGTTAATTGTTCACAAAATAATTATATAAAAATATGTATAAATTATTTTTCTAATTTAGTTAATCTATTTCACACATTTCAGTGTTATACCTAGTTGAGAACTATCATATTAAATGAAAATATTAATGGTATATTGTAGTTTGATAATACTCGGTCTTGCGTGTAATGAAAGCTATCAAAGGAACTTGATATTGTGTGTTACAAAACCCAACATATTTTTTTCTTGTATCAAAATCTAATATTTTTTTGTAGTGTAATATTAAATTTCTCTTAAATATAAAAAAATATAGCAATAAAATTATATTTATTCTAAAAGGAAAATATTTTAAACTCTTTTGGTGTTATACAACTCGCTCTATCCTTTACAAAGATTCATAGAATTTTTTCTATACATTAACTCAGACTTAGATTTATCATTACAGACATCCCTATATATATCCTTTAAAATATCCCTAGGGATATCACTATGGTATTCTTATCCTAGTTTCCAATGGATGAAAAAATTGTTTCACAGATACCAAATATAGTGACATAGACTTAACATTCATTGATAATACCTCTTTTTATATGTATATATATTACATTACCCAAATAATTTCCTGAGTAACCCAATTTTTTATTTATTTTAGAAAAATGTAACATGATCTTACAACCTTAGGAAAGATATTCAATGTTTCCCACAAAGATATTCCCTTTTAGTACTCCTACTTAAATTGATTCTCTATGAACTCGGTATGGGGAACATAAGAAAGGGTGTGATTAGATGCTCATTAAGGGTAAATAAAGGAGATACATTATCATAACATGAATATAAGTGTATGATAAAATGATAATAACATTTCAAAACCATACCCTACATATCAATGATCATAATCATAATTCATGGAATAAGGATTGCAAGTTCATAAGACATAAATGATAAGATAATCAAATAACATGAGCAATGAGAGAATAAAATCGACATAAGACATGGATTTGAGGACTAAAAATATTAATATCCAATCATTTCATATAAATCAAGGATAATTACAAAAATTTATTAGGGAACCTAATCGTGGATACACCTACTGGGTAGGACACACCACCATCCCTATTCGCATCTCTTTCCTTATAGTGTAATAATTTAACTCCCCAGTCCATAAAAATGGACAAAGTCCCTTACTGTACTAGCTTCAGTCCCCATTCCAACCATGTCTATCTCATGAGATATTTAAATATTTACCCAATGCATTTGAGGGAGATATAGGTCCCACCTATCAAATAAGGATATCATGCATATGTGCTCTGAAAGATCATAAACATTTATTATAACATAACCCATTAACAGAAATGGTTATCATAAAAAATTTCATCAAATCATGACCTATCAAAAATATATGGTCTTCATAATCATTTAATCATATCATAACCTGTAAAATGAAGAAATTTTAGAATGAGTTTAATCATGGTAAAAACCATGGATGAGAAATGGGTTTCATAAAAAACATAATAATCATAAACCATCTAAATAAATAATAATAATGTAGTCCTTGAATTTTATTCCCTCTAAATAACTAACTAAGTGAAAGGATATCATATTAAATGGAGAAATATTTTCAAATATCACTTCGCGAATTGCTTAGGTAAAATAGTCATTCGTTGAAAATAAATTTTAGAAAACAATTTAAAAATAGTTTTCTTTTTAAATAACATTGGAAACATATAATGAAATATTTTAAAATCCATTCAAAACATTTCACAAGAAAAATATATTTTCTTCATCAAAAAACAATTTTTAAAATGAAAGAATGTTTGAAAACACTTTTATTAAAATGACCATTAAAAATTATAAATTATTATTTAAAAACTATTTAAAATAATTTATAAACATAAAAAACCATTGAAATTATTTTCATTGAAAATTAACTTTAAAACTTATAATAGCATTCAAAATCATTTAAAAATATTTTTTAATGACATAAAACATTTTCAAAATTAAATTCTTTAAAAACAATAAAAATAAAATTTTATCCAAAACATTTAATAACACATTTTATTTTGAATATATTCAATAAAATGTATAAATTCTGATTTAATGAATGGAGTGTTCGTGATGATAGATAATTACATACATGACATATATGATAAAACAATTATTCTTTTCATATTTTTGGTAGAATTCAACAGAGGCTTGATAAGAAAAATACATCAAGAAATATTTTAGAACCATTTTGTAAAAAAGAAAAAATGGGGGGAAATGTTTGTTAAAAATCATAGGAGAATAGTGTATCATTTTTTAAAACATTTTTAGAAAACATAAATTTTAATAAAATAATTTACAATCGAAGAAAGAAATAAAATCATATTTTAATAAAAACATAATCTTGAAAATCATAAGTACCAATTAAAGGAAAAATGGTAACATTTTTAATGTATTTTATTGGATGAAACTAAACCAGTGCTCCAATACATTGGGTTACGAGGATTTAAGCATGCCTCCACATATACCAGAGGCCACTGGCTAGCAACGAGAGCCTTGGGTGTGATAGCGGGGGGAATTTCCCTTATATCAGAGTCAGAAACAGTGAAAAGAAACTAAGAATCCTATAAAACAAAATGTAAACATATTTTATAAGCAGTAAATAACATAATTAGAACATGTTGTAACAATAAATGAAAAACTGCTAAAAATTTCCGAGCAACCATGTCATAAAATAAAACATTGGTCACCCACTGTTTAAACCATAAAAATATAAAAGTACAAAAGAAACTAAAATAAAGTGCAAGGATATAATATTGACTCTGATCCAAACCATGTACTTGGTCTCTAGAAACTTTCGAACTACAGCAGCCCAATCATAAGAACCCCAACAACCTTCTCCACTCAAACATGAAACTGCGGACCTCATCCCTATCCACCATAAAACTCATGATCAACCTAAATAACATACATAAGGTCTTCATGAACAAAGAGGTGCATGGGAAGGGGTGAGAAATTATCTCTATAGAAAACCACAACAATAAACCTATAAATGTGCGACTATACATGTATAGAAAAGAAATATTCTTAGGCATGTTGTTACATGACTAAAAAGAGAGTAAAACCAAACATGAAACCACTACCAAACATCAGTTCTATAATCCCATCCAACTGGGCAAGTTCCAACATGGATTTCCATATCTATATGTGTATACATGCATAGTCCCATACTAATACATATATACATAAATATGAATATTCTTTTGTAATTGAATGAAATCACATAAAAACCAATAACAATTGATTCTTGGGTTTGTAATCCTGATCACCTGGACATCCTGTGCAAGTTAAATAAGCTGATGTCTTGATATTAAATCCATTTATCATTATGTAAATATCAGGTTTTCTAATCCTACTCTACATGTACATGTTTCTTCCAGCACTGTAAAAGTATCTAGGAAAGATACTTCACCTTATAGGGAATACTCATCCTACACTAGGGTTAACCCATACTCGCCTCCAATAACTAACTAGGATACCATATGCCAATGGAAAATACAGTAAATAAGGATACCATAGACTGATGGTAAATCATTGAAAGGTCACTGCAACTGACTATAGCCTATGCTAAGTAATCACGAGTCAATCCCCAAGTGCCATATCCATGGTATAATGACCAAGGCATCTAGATAGGCCTACACCATGTAATCACAAATATGACATTCATCACGGTCATAACGTATAATCAAGTGTTATACCCCAAAGGTCTATATTGAAGGTATTGAAGACCATGTCATCCCCATCGAGTCCTAGGAGCATCTTGATGGATACTCAATAAAAGAACTGGTTTTAGTCATGGGAGAATGTCTATCAATCATGTCTTATATGAGTCCAAGAAAGAAGGATCCAAGATGTAGTAATGCACAAGGAATCCCATGAAATAAGGATACAAAAAAGAATAATCTATCAAATGCATGCACTACAGCATCAAGATCCATAGATCAATATCCAAGGAATCTATAGAATCAATCATCCTATGAGTCCGTCCAAGTAATTCCTACAACTGTAAATCCTAGTCTCACTCAAGGAGTATAAGTCTTCATCCCTATGATTCTATATAACGCAATGGGAATCCAAGAATCACTCATGTAATATAATTCATTAGACATCAATGTCCATCCAAATAAATACTACAATTTTAATCCACATATCACTCATGTCGTACAAGTCATCATGCAAGGCTCAAAATTCAAATACTAGGAAACTCCTCTACAAGTCCCAAAAAAATAAATAAAAAATTAATGGATCAAAAAAATAACCACATGTAGTACCTATGGGTACTCTGGTAAACATAATAAATAACAATTCTCATATGCTGGGTCCTAGGTAATCATGTTTGGGATTATAAAAACAATGAAATACACCTCGTGTTAGGATCAACAACCACCAACCAGGAAGTACCCCTGGTGAACAACATTGCATGAACAATAAACATGTGAAAGATAAAAAAATAGTTAGGGTTTATAAATTCCTAAACCCAACACTACTGATAAAACCCCTTGGACATACATTTTTGATATGGGTTCTATGGTGATACACACTACCATATCTACCCAAACTAGATGTACAGCTCAGGGTCGGTCAAACAATGGGCACCCTCTAGGTCCCTCAAGTCAAATATAGAAGACAAATCCTACTTGGGATCCTCTAGGTCAAAACACATGTGAAGGAATCCTACTATGTGTCCCTATATATAAATTTTAAAAGAGGAATACTACACGGGATCATCAAACTATAAGAAACAGAGGAATCAAACAAGGGATCCTCAAAAAGATTAGAAAGATTGAGGAATCCTACATGGGATCCTCAGAGTGATACATAGTTACAAGGATCCTATTGGGGACTCCCTAGATTAGCTTATAAGTAGAGGCATACCTCATGGGATCCTTGGTAAATAGATATAAGATAGAAGTGTCCTACACAGGATCCTCTAGGTTGAAACATAAACAGAGGGATCCTATAAGGGATCCTCAAAAGTGTTCTGAAAACTACTTAGGCCATAAGGGAACATCATGAAATAGAGAAATTCTCAAAGGGAAGCCACAAAGGAACCATTAACAAGATATGGATCTTGGATCATCTCAGATATAGACCTTAACAATGTTGTTCTGAACACCCAACTGACCATTCTCTCTTTGAGTTTCTCTCAGGAGATGATTGAATTCAAAAGTCAAAGGAAGAACCTCTCCCTTTATATTGATGCCACAAAACACCCATTATAAGTCCTCAAAATATTTAAATAGTTTCACCATCATAATCTATGAGTAAATATACTCATAATAGACTACTCTTAAGTCCATAAACTAACACTAGGGAATAAAAAGGAAGACCTTAAAAGGGTGCAAAATGAGGAGTACACAATGTGTTTATACCATACACGGTGCTGATCCTAGATCTCCTACATGGTCACGTCAATGCCCCAAATACATGGAATTCAAGGATAGAACATTTTTTATAACATACATAGGGTACCTAACCATGTCCATTATCTTTCATGGATGAATACTTGTCCATTCCTTGTACTTGTACACGAGTGATCACCACACGGGGTCTAGTCGTGTACTCTACATGGCCGTGTACCCCTACATATGTTACCCTAGATGGATACTTGGCTACATGACCATGAATTAGTACATGGAATGTACAACCTTGTACATGTCATGTACTTCAAAAAATACATATTCCCTAAATGCGAAGAACTCACAAAGTGTCCCCTAGAACTACCCATTGTGTTGTCGGGTTTTCCTGAATGGAAAACCCTTGGATCACCTTGAATCCCACATTTCACCCCAAACACAATAGATCTAGCCTCTATGGGACATTATAAATCCTAAAAGGAGTCTAAAATGGAAATAATGAATCAAAGTGGATTTGTGATAAATTATACAAACAACCTACCTTTGGGATGAAACCACCAATGCTTCGTCCGATTTCATGGTCCATAGTTGCCATAATTTAGTCCAATGAGTCAAGAGAATTACAGGGAACCCATCATTACATATTTCACTCTATCCATACCCCTATCTCATTTATTCCTCATTTGAGTAGTGTACGAGGAGGAGTCAAAAGTGTACATGAGAATGAAGGTATTAAAATAAATAAAGAAAAAGAAAAGAAAGAAAAAAAGAAAAAAAAAGGAAAAGAAAAAGGAAATAGTTTCTGGCCTAGTCTTAGTGCCAAACTTGAGTTTATGCCTTTTTAAATAAAAAATATTTATTTATGGAATAAATAGAGGAGTCATATCTTAATACCACAATCTATTCAAAATTTATCTCCAAAAAAACCTACATGAATAATTTAATTTTTAATTTATTAAATATTAATTATTTATTATACTGCTAAAATTTTATTGGTTCAAATTTCATACAATCCCCTATCATAGGGTAAACACCCTATTCTTGGACCAAATTATTGATCTAGAAAATTTCTCCAAGATGATACTCTGGAGTAAAAAGACAATTTTACCCCTTTACATGCTTCTTGAAGAAAAAATTCAAAATTTTTCTCGAAATATCATTCTGGAAAAAATACGGGTCTGTACAAACTCCCCACTATAAACCTTGTCTTCCATGCGAATACTGGTATGTAGACTAGTATACATGCTCTTAATAAAATAATATACACAACCATGCTATCTGGAGTATCCAAGGACTAGCCTCATAGCATCAACAACTTCTTTTTACATGGGAGACATTTAACTATGATGGATTTGGAACACCCCAGAATAGGAATACTCTTATCATCATCTTAAAAAAACTTTTTATCCTAAGGTGTCATGTAATATGCTTATTTTCATGTAAAATGAGTTTCACCGCCCTCAAATGACTAGTGGTGTACTCCACACCATATGTATTACCTTACACCGTTCCTCGAGCGCAACCTCTACAGGTTCCTCTTCCACAAACCGAGAAGAAGATTTAGAATGAAAAAGGATACGAGCATTGAGCTGATACTCTCTTGTTATAAAAAAGATGAATCAAGATATAGATTGATTTTATCTAATATAATTACACTAATATACTAAAAAATGGCATGTACATTACCCTCCGAACCACACTCACTATCTTATCAAAACATGATAACGATTCTACCTTGGGTCAACCATCTTATTGTGCCCCATTTATTTTTGATGTTACCTCTATAATGGAGGATAATTCATCATTCAAAACACAACTCCATGAAAACCTAGCCCCATGGAAAATTTTGAAAAACATATGTTATCATGTTGCACCCTTCCACTCACCTATTAGGAATCAACTAATACCATGCACAACTAGTGTGTACCTTTACTATATGACTTGTACTCTAGCGATTCATCCAATAAATTTCTAAGTAGATTGTGGAAAATGACACTCCATTCTCATTATTCCAGGATATTCCAAGATACTTCTATTAAAAATCATGCACCTCACATATGCCATGAATTATTCCAGGACTGCTCTTCACATATCATCATTTCAGTCATGAGTGTCTTATCGCACTCTGACTACATTAGAAATTGTGGAAACACCATTCAATTAGGCCAGACAACCGAACCATCCTTCCTATTGAATCCAATCTCAATAAACACAATCACACCAACTTCTTATCAAATGATGAAGTCATCACATGCCTATAAATAAAAACTCAAGAAACTATCTTCCCTTGATCCAAAAATGAGTGTAAAAAAAATCACCTCCCAAAAAGGCATATGAAAACATGGGCCAACAAATCATGTAGGCTACCCTCAAAAAAATATATGTCGTTCAACATGGTTCTGAGTCAAACTAAGTTCTTATATTTATCCAACCTAGCCCAAAAGATCAAGACTCAGAACTAGGTCATAATGTCCAACCACTTATACCAATAGATCAAACATATCGAAAGAAGTAAAAGACTAGAATAACCAACAAGGGACAAAACTAAAAACATGGAATAAAAGTCCATAATCCTCACCGAGCATCCTTAGAAATAATTTGTCCCTAGAGATCATAATACTAACGTAAATGTGAAATTGAACTAACACTCACTAGAATCTGCATACGGTAATACCCCTAGAGGTCTAGTTCATAAGAAAGTCTTGATATCCATTGAAATTGTACTCCTAAATCTAACTAGATAAACATGACTTGAGAAATAAAACCCTAAAATGGGTACAACGGAATGAAATCACATTCCATATCAACCTTCCAGTGTCACCAAACCTCTCATTCATGAGGACTGGGTCATCATCCTCACAAAAAATGACTCAACATAGATCAACATAACCATTCATTAGAAATAATTATATATGAGTATGTATTCTTAAGTGGCCCAAGTATTCAATAAATATTGAACACTATAAGCCATGGATGATGTGAATTCAATAATCTAAATATGAGGCATGATATGCCTCTTTCCATTTCTAGTAAAGAGGTAAAAACCATCTATGAACTCTTGTCAATGTCCAAGATCAAAAGATCCACATTAAATCATAACATCCACACAAAATGTTTATCTCTGAAGGATGAAATCATATTCAAATGTAACATTGTAGATTAGAATAGAAATTCCATACCCTGGAAACCAAGACTTCTTACTAAAACAAGTGTTCTCGAAGCACCAGTCTGATATCCCTAAATGGTTCTGATGCATTATTATATTCATGTATACCATATCCAAAATATTAAAGACAAGGAAAAGAACACCAATGATACAAAATTTTAATTTCAAGACCTAGATTCCAATGAAATGGTGCTCTGATTTGGTGGGTTGTGAGGCCTCAAGAACACCTCCCTGTATTCTAAATGTTTTCGACTAGTAGCACGGTCCTATGGTGTGTTAGTGGGGAAAATATTCCCCCATATCAGAGTATGTAACAGTGAAAAAGAGTTATGTTTCATGCACAATATAAAGTAAACAAAGTGAATAATTTGTAAATAATTGAATTAGAACATGCTATAATAATAAATGGAAAACTAATATAATATCCTGAATATTTATTTCATACAATAAAACACTCATCACCCATTGGTCAGACTAAACAGTTATAGAAGAATAAAAGAAACATAAATAATGTACAACACTCTCCAACTCAATATAAGACAAACCATTTACCAGGTCTCTAAACACTATTGAACTAAACCATCCTGACCAGAATAACCCACACGAGCAGCTATGCTTGAACATGTAACTCTGGGCCTTAACCCCATCCGCCGTGAAACTCGTGATCAACCTGAAAAGAAGACATATGGAATTCATGTACATCAAGGTTCACGTGAATGGGTGAGAATTAATATCAGTTTTCCACCCTAGTAAGAAACCTATAAATGTGTTACTATAATTGTAAGTAAAATAAAAATGCTAAACTTAGCTAAAAACCAACTAAAATGAATGTCAAACCAAACATGAAACCTCATTCAAACCTCATGTTCATAATCTACACCAACTGGACAAGTGAAAAAATGGATGTCCATATCAATATGCATATACATGTATAGTACCATACCTATAAATATATAGATAAATATTTCTTTTCATTAGAAAGTGAATGAAATCACATAAAAACCAACAATAGTTGATCCCTAGATCCGTAATTCCATTCACCCAGAAATCATGTGGAAGGAAAATGATCTGAAAATCATTACACTAATGTTGTGTATCATTAAGTCTATCTTTGGCTTTGTAATCCTATCTAACATGAACATGCTTCATCGAATGATGAAAAAGTCTCTTAGCAAGCTATGTCACTAATGGGGGAATACTCGTCCTACACTAGGGTTCATCCCTAATCTCCTCCAACCACTAGAAAGGATACCATATGACAAAGGTAAATCCAATAAATAAAGATATCATATAATAATGGAAAATAAATATAAGGTCACTGCAACTAACTAAGCCTTTTTAGAGTAATCATTTGTTAGACCCCAAAGGATGGATCCAAGGTATAATGACCAAGGCTTCCACATCGTCCTATGCAATGTAATCAGATTTTAAACATTCATCACAACTACACTGGATAATCAATTTTAAGACCACGAAGGGCTGGATAAAATTTATAGATTACCAAGCATTCCCATCTAGTCCCAGTAGCATCTCAATGGAAATTTGATAAAGGCACTAGTTAGAGTCATAGGATCATGTCTTCGGAATATATCATACGTGAGTCCAAGAAATACAGATCCAAGGGGTAGCAAGGAATAAGGCATCCCAAATATTAAAGAACCATGGAGTATACTCAATACAAGGATTCTACTACCAATACATGTTCCAAGGAGAAACATCCAAGGAATCTGTAGAATCAACCAGCCTGTGAGTCCATTCAAGTCATTCCTACAATAGGGAATCCAAGTACCATTCAAGGTGTTCAAGTCATCATCCCTATGAGTATTCCCAATGAAATCCTACAACATGATTCCAAGTATCGCTAGGGAATATAATTCATTAGTCCTCTGAGTCTACATAAAGAATTCCTACTCTTTGAAACCTAGTATCACTCAAGGGGTACAAGTCATCTTGTAAGGCTCAAAATTCGGATACCAGGAAACAACTCTGGACATCCCATCAAAAAAAATAAAAATACATACTCAATAGCCTAACCCCATGTAGTACCTATAGGTATTACAGTAAACATAAAAAATACCAAGTCTTAGAATCTGAATCCCTAGTAAACACATCTGGGCATCACAAAAAAAAATTAAAGATACCTCACATCTAGCTCAAAAGACACCAACTAAGAAGAACCTATGGTAAACATTGCTACATCCACAATAAACATGTGAATGATAAAAAATAGTGTGGGTTGAAAAATTCATACACTCAACACTAAATCCACATCCCTGTGGAATTAAAAGTTAGATACTTATTCTATGGTGACACCTGCTACCATCTCTACCCAAACATGATTTATATATTAGGTCCAGTTAACCAATGGGAACCCACTGGGTCCCTCAATTCAAACACTAAATAGGCATCCTACATAGGATCCTCTTGGCCGAAACACTATTGAACGAATCAAACTAGGGATACTTATATGTAAAAGTTAAAGGAGGAATACTATATGGGGTCCTCAAACTGTAATCAATGGAGGAATTCTACAAGGGATCCTCAAAAATAGTAGTAAGACTAAGGCATCCTACAAGGGAACCTCAGAACAATACATAGTTATAGGTATCCTACAAGGGAAAACCTATATTAGTGCATAAGAAAAGTAATCCCTCATAGGATCCATGGTTACCAAATTTAATATAGGTGAATCCTATATAGCATCCTCAATGTCTAAACATAAACAGAGGGATCTTACAGGGACCATAAAAAATGTTCTCATGACCTCTTTGGCTGGAAAGGAACATCTCGCAAGGGAGATGTCCTCAAAGGAAATCAATGAAGGAACAAGTCATAAGAGATATATCATAGCTCATATTAGATGAGGATATCAACTAGGTTGGTCCAATCACCCAACCAATCTCTCTCCCTTCGAGTATCTCTCAGGATATGATTAAATTCAAAATATGGAGGAAGTACCTATCTATTTAGATAGAATCCACAAAAAACCCATTTAGAGTCCTCAAAACAATCCATGAGTTTCACAAACATGATATAGGAATAAAATTAGTCATAATGGGATAATATTACATCCAAAACTAACACCAGGACATAAAATAGGAAGCCACCCTCAGAGGGTACCAAAATAGTAGTATACAGTGTGCATATACCATACACAACATGTACCCTCGATCTCCCACATGGGTGTGTTTTGCTGTCGGCCTGGGCATGTAAACTCCCCCGGTACATGATGTTCAAGGAGGTAAAATGACGTGTACCCTACATGGGGTACCTTCCCATTTCCCTTATCTATCCTGACCAGATACATGGCCAGGTCGTGTACTCATACACAACATGCTCGCCACACCAGGTCTGGTCATGTACTATACACAACCATGTACCCTTAAATGGGTTACCATGTCCAGATACTCACCTACATGGATGAGAATCAGTACATATAATGTAATCCCATGCACACAGAGTGTAAATCCAAAACTTTATCATCCCTAAACGATAAGAACAAACTGTGTGTCCCCTTGGACTACACACACTGTTATCATGTTTTCATGAACAGAAAACCCCATGGTTTCCCTGAAACACTTATTTCACCACAAAAAATAGATCCTAACTATAGGGTCCATTAGAAATAAAAAAAAGTGGTCTAAAAACTTAAGAAAAATAATAAAATGTTTATTTTTGATAAATCGTAATAATGGACAACCATTGGGCTGAAACATCCAACGCATTGTCCAATTTTCATGTTCCACAACTATCACACATTGATCCAATGCATCAAGAGATTAATTGAGGTACCCCTATTTCCTGCCCCCCCTCTCTCTATGCCTCCCTCATTTATCACTCAGTTGAGTAGTGTAAGAGGAGGATCTGTAGGCGTATGTGAGATAGAAGGAAAAAAATACAGAAAAATAAAAAATAAAAATAATGAAAAATAAAAGACGAAGAAAAATAAAATGAAAAAGGGGGTTCAGGCCAGCCCTGGTGACCAACTTAAGTTTTTATTTTTCTTAGAAGAGACTCCACATTATGGACTTAATAGCGAAGACAAAATATCAATCGGATTCTTCTTTCAAAACTAATCACCAAAAGAACTTATGAAACTAATTTAATATTTGATTTATTAATTATTAATTATTAATTATCCTTCTAAAATTAGATTGGATATCATTTATACCAATATATTTTCCTAAGTTAAACACCCTATTACAAAACCAATATAGTGGAAAAAAAATATTTGATAACATCTACTTGGGGGAAAGACCATTTTACACCTTAATAAGCATCTAAAAGAAAAAAAATTTGATTTCTACTCAAAACATCAATCAGAAAAAAATATAGGTCATTGCACAATTACTTGATGATGTAATAAATAACTATTGGAGAAGAAACTTTATTAGAATTACTGTGATAAATATCATAATATTTTATCATTGGCATCATAATCACAAATAATCTTTATAAACGATGAGATTTTAACATAAAATTATTACGACTTTGGTAGCCTTGAATCGTAATAACCATGAAGGACTAACATAAAATGAAACTTCAAATATCAAAAGGATAGATAATATAATGATTTTAAAAGTTATAGGGGATCTATATATACCTCATTAATAAATATAACTTCATATCATAACACACTTCTCAAATAATGAAAATTAAGAAAAAAATCACTTACCGATTCGGTAAATTTTGAACCAAAGACACCATAAAAAAGAAATAATAAAATGGATCTTTATATATAAATAAAATTTAGGAGAATAGTCATATAATAAATTATTTTTAAGTATATATTCCACATATAGGAGTAAGGTCTTAAATATAACATGTGTCTCACAAAAGTAAAATGTAAGACAAAAATGTCCTACTATAAGTCTTTAATTCCTTGATACACATTCAAACCTTATGTTTAATAAATATAAGTTTATTAAAAATATATAACAGAATAATATTCATATATATATTATTAAATCTTATTTTTTATGATTTTATATTACATATTTATTAATAAATACCTGTTAATGCTAGGTTTCAGTTAATAACCGCTTTGGTTTTCATATATGTTTTCACTTGATTTTCTTGATCATTATACTTAGATACATATTTAATCATCCAGAAAATGATAAAAATGATTTAAATAATATAAATATTAATTATATAATTATTTATTTTAATCCATAGTAGTTATTTATATGAAATTTAATACACCTTCCAAGGAGATGGTAGGTAATACATATGCAAGAACGTTGTTTATAATTTCTTGGAATATTCAAATAATAAAAATCAGATGATATATATATATATATATATTTATTATTAATGTATTATGTTTAATTAATATATATATAATATTTATATTTAACCCATATTTAATAAATTATATTTAAATCATGAACGGATCACATCACTTCGTAACGTGGTAGTCTACCGTAATAACGAATGATGTTATCATACTCCCACCAAATGAAAAGAATGAAGGTATATGAGAAATAACAAGTATAGAATTATAATAACAAAATAAATATCAAAAATATCATATATCAATAGTACTTTACTAATTATTTTCAACCATTATTGGTTGTAGTGAAAAAATGGTATACATCGGTTTGCGAGGTGATAGTCTACCGTATACGTGAATGATAATTTCACAACCTTTTTTATGGAAGTTTTGTGTTTTTAGGGAATACCATTAACATAAAAATATATACGTATATTTATTAATTTCAGGTTATTATATAATCATGATATAAAAAAATTATTTTCTGGAGGATGATATAAAATAAAACACTTGTTTAAAGATCATTACCTCTTTTTGGGGTAGCCTCCATAGATTTTCACTAACAACTTAAAAGGATAGATTTATACCAAAAACATTTTCTAGGATGAGGAGAAATTATTTGGGAAGTTATTTGGGAAGGACATGGTGTAGCTAAATGACATGAGCGGTGTGAGGAAGAGGGGTGTGAGTTCTTTTTTAATGTTGAGGGGGAGTGTTATTCCTATAAATACGTAAATGTATTCACTATTGGGAGGTCAAGAGTAACTAGAGTTACCATATAAAAAATAATTAATGTTTTGGAGGGATAATATGTTTGTTACTCACCACAAACACACATTTATATAGATGTACTAAGTATTTGGTTCTTTAACTCATATGACTCTTTATTTTACTATTTTATAATTATAGTAACTATTTTTCAAACCTAAGTAATTTATCCTTTAAGAATAAATTAAAAATATCCTTATTACATAATTTTTAATCACTAATTCCTCATATTAAATCTAATTTCAATTTATAAATCATTTTTTTGATATTTACCTTAATACAAGCGCATGTAATGTGAAAAAAAACTTCTTAAACCTTAACTACTCGATTTTTTTTTAAAATTTAATGGTTAATATAGTCATTATAATAAAAAAAATTATTTGAGTAATATAAAATAGTTGATACTTATTAATATTTACAAATAACAAGATAGATGATAGGATTTCTAGTAATTTTCAAGAAATTAATAAAAAAACTTATTATAAAATTTTACTATTCATTTAATTTAAATTAATTAATATTGTAAAAATAATTGAAATATAATCTATTATGATCAGAATAGTGTAACATGATATATTAATTTCCAAAAATAATGTAACAAAATTATTCATTCAGTTTACTTCACATTTAATTTTTTTAGTATCATTTTATTTATTTAATTATTAACTAAATGATTCATGAGTTGGCGTTTCATAAGCATTTAATGAAAGTATATCTACTCTAAAAATATAAAATAAATTACTATGATAAAAAAATCACTTATATTAAAAAATAATATTTATAACTAAACCTAATTATTTTTTCTCTATTCTAATGCTTTGTAGAAATTAAAAATAAGAAAGGTTTATTTCTTTGACTTTTTCTTTACATAACATAACATATGGGTCACTTTCATACAAAAGATTCCTAAAAATAATAACATTAGAGAATAAGGTGTTAAGGGTCTAAATATTTCTAGATAATGGGTGTTGGAAAATATATATGACATTTAATACATTATATTAAATGTTTAACCACAAAGTAAAAATGTATTTACCTTAATCATGGTAAATAATTTTACTTTTATTAAAAATAAATTTTAGAAAAAAATATGTTTTAATTTTGAAAAATAATAAATTATTATGATTAAAAATATTTAATACATTTATAAAAATTTAATTTCCATAATTGGAATAATTTAATTTTGAATTAATCCCACACACGTAATGATAAATAGGTTTTTAAAGTGAAAATGTTCATAAGTTTACAATGTTTTTTGTATCAAAATTCAATATTAAAATGAGCCCGATGACCTACATTGGATAAATAGACCTATCATTGAATTATTATGAATTTAAAACCAATTCAATATATATTTTACCATAACAAATTATTTCTATGTAAAATTTGATTTCAATTAAAATTCCTAATTTTTCATTATTCATCACCAAATGAAACTTCTCAGAAAAATACCAACAATTTTACATAAGATAATTTTGATATTCCACTTCAAAAAAATGAATATAATTTATTTATATTAAATTTATTAAAGTTTGAAAATTTATATTTATAGTAATTTCTCTATTTAATGGAGGTAAAACTGCCTTTTTGAAAAATACATATTTTTGTGCATTGAATTGGATTTATTCTTATATATTGTCTATAAAAAACATATGATGAATGTTTAATAGTTTATTGAATATATAGTATATAACTTTCACTAAAATCATTCATCAAAATTTATTTTTCTAATTTTTTGAGATAGAAAAAGTTTGTGTATTGAAAATAAAAATTCTAAAAATGAATTTATTTCAATTCAAATAGTTTTTACATTAACATCTAATTAATTGGTTACTAAATAATTAATTTCATAATCATGAATAAAAAAATTTATAATTTAGTTAATCCTTTTCATACCCACCATTTCAATGTATAGGTAATAACCCTAATAATATTTTAATAATATTTCACATTTTTTCAAACATAGTGCTGGGTATAACACAAGATAAGATCGGTGTTCCATATAAATAGAGATAACATGGTATAGAATTCATTGCATGCCATCAATTAATTTTATATAATTTTAAAAAAATCATAAGAACAATGGGTGTTATAGTTAATTCATGGTTTATAAATCCATGGACCAATCATGCACCCCTCACTAGAAAAACCTAGGAACACATAGGAAACTATATATGATTTAGCCACAAATATAGGAAACCCATTCCTCTATAATGAAATCACATAAAAAATAATGTTTGATTTCCATGGGTAGGGTTCATGGTTAGCTCTAATTTTGTGCCAACTATATTCCCAACACTATAAGTTAAGAATTTTAAATATTCAAGTTATTTATACCCACAACTCCATTTTAAGATTAATGAAAACAAATAAATATAATGATTGGGAAAATTAATATCAGAATGTAACTATAAACAAATTTTTTTTGTCAAGTTTAAATATCGGTGGATTTATTTTTATATTTAGGAAGAATATTTACAATTTTATAAATAGAGAATATTTTTTTGTATAACACATATAAATAATTGTTTTTAGGATTTTGAAAACCAGGTCATATAAATTTAAAATTAATTATTCTCAAATGACATTTATTACACGCATTTAGGGAATAGTCTATATGGTCACATAAGCTAGAATATTTTGAAAATATTATTTTCTTTATGTTGGAACCATCAGATAAATGGGAATGTTTAATATGTAATGATTAATGATTAAAAAATGAAATGTATATGAATAAAATCTATAAAACCCAAGAACACCATTACATTGAAAATTATATCCAATGAAATAGTAAATAAATAATATCTACAATACACCATATAATACTTCTACCAATGAATTTGGTTTCAATCTATTGAAGATCACCAATAAACTATAAAAATGATATTCCCTCCAATATATATCTTGAGGCTTCACCAAATCACTAAAATGATTTGGGAAGTATTATTTTAGATTCTGGATAAGATATTTTATCAAGAGAAAAAAATAAAGAAGGAAAAGTGCTTTTAGAGATAGATAATATTGAGCATTGGTTTCTTGATGAGACTTAAAACCCACCACCCATAAAAATAGTCATTTATATAGGTTATAAGGACACTTCTCATACCTATAGATTTAATCACATGTTTTACTAACATATGTGTAATGTGTTTTGTGAAATCTCATGTAAACCATAAACTAATAACATTCTCATATGTCACATATTTTAAAAATTATAATTAATTATAGATACAAATTTATAATATTCACTACCTTTGACGAATCATTACAATTATAAATTAATGATATCTTATGATTTATGGGACTAAAAATTCACATTTTTTATAATTCAACTATACAAAGTATCCAAAATGATATTAATTTTTTTTACATTATTCCTTAAGTAGAATAAATGTTCCCTTTTTTCTATAAATGTATTTCATACTCTATGGAATACCATACTATAAAATATGATATGAAATGTCTTTAAGTAATATTTCATTCAATCACCGACTTTCTCTAAATCTAGAATGACATTTATTCCATTTCACCTAATAATTTATCATTAAAGATAGACTATGAAACCATATCCAAAAAACACATTAGATATCATCCAAATTAATTTTGGAATGTTATAAATATCTTTTAACAAATATAAAATCATGCACAATTCTTTGCAGAACCCCATCTAGAACCCATTTTTGATAAAACTCTAAAACTATTCTATTGAAGACATTTGAAAAGAACAAAATTCCTATTTGGTAAAAAATTATGTGTGACCGCATTATTATTTATAGAAATAAACATAAATATGAATAAATGGATATATAAATGTAATAAAAGTGAATCCTTTAGTTATGCATCAATTCTACTAAACAAACAAATGTATCTAGAACTACTTCCATAAAACACATATATCTCTATACCTATTTCCATAAGCCATATCACATGCTAGTGTATATTTTCATATGTTTCCTTTTCCCTCGACATCAAGTTTTCATCTGAAAGGATATATAAAAATATAATATATACTCCTCAAACATTATCAACTCTCTGAGTATAATCCAGGAATGTGGACTAATACATCACATTTCATTCATCTTATATAATAGAGCATAATATGTCCTTTGTAAAAGTAGTGAAGAACATTGTACGTACCTTTAATGCATTTACAAACATTTCTTTATATAGTTTCATTTAATGGACCATATATAATAACAATCATATGATATGATTAATATTTTATTTTATGAGATAAAATTGATGAAGATATCAACAACATACCCAATAGACCCTTGATTAGAAAATCCTTATGATTTAATTAATAAATTTATCTAATAATTAAAGTTCTCACGATAGTTATATATCCAAAATCAGGTTGTGGGGACTCCAAATATAAACTATACACTAATAGTATACTAAATACATTGTGTATGACACTCTATGTGGTAAAATTCATAGATTATAATGGTAAAAAACCCATTTTGTTCTTCATGAGGATATTTTTCTATCTAGATATAAGAATGACACTCACACAATACATAAAATTTCATTATAAGCTATAATAAAAGATGATGAGAATTATTATGGATTAATCAATCTCACTCTTTGAGAGGAAAACTATAATCACACTATAGTAAATGTGAATCAATATATACATATACATTTAGACAACATTAATTAATGATAATTTGGATATTGTATTTTTTATTACATGATACATTTATAATTTAAAACTCTATTAGAATATTTTCACTAGATTTTCCAAAAGAACAAATATTGCCTATCATATATGATAGATTTACATATCGACCAAATATTTATAACACCTTTTTTGTTTTCTTATATCTCATTACATATCAATGTAATTCCATCCACTTCCATTTGTGACTCCCTAAAAAGACCTTATAATTAAACCATATAGTGTGTGATATATATGAAGAAAACTAGATTCAATAACCAAGAGACATAGATATCAAATTCAAAATGTTCAACTCCTGAATAACAATTATAATTATAAACTAAACAACATCCAATGTTATGGTGTTATTAAATTAATTTTTTTATATATAAACTATTAAAATTTCTTTTCCATCAATATTAAAACCCATTCCATGAAACATTTTACATGAAATATTTTGATAACTACTGTTTTTTAAAGACTTCGAAGCCTCATTTATTATTAAATCAAATCAAAGTCCTCTTTAACTGGGTAGAGGGAGACCCATTACATATCCCGAAGGCCGAGTGGGCATTTACCCCATTACATGGCCCATAAACCCATTTTTGTGGCCCAAGGACCATTCATTGAATAGTACTACAATGGTAATCTTTTGATAGCTATTGTAACATTTAATTTTACCTATTTTAATATATTATAATATCCATTAGTATATTATGTGATTTTCACTTTTTTGGGAATGTAAATATACCAAATTGTATTTGTTTCATTTCTAGGATATCCTAAATCATTTTGGATATTATATAAAATTCAACAATAACATTAATTGGTAAAAAAAATTATATGCCAGATTTGATATCGCCTATGTCCAGGACATTCTACCACTAAACACATATAAATAATATTACATTATAAATACAAATATATTAAGAATAAATTATTTTTTCATTAGAAAAAAATATTATCTTCTTGTGCTATTTATACATAAAAAATAAAAAATTATTTCCTTTTCATATATTGTATCCTATGTGTTTTTAAAGTTTTTTAGAAAACAAGTCTTTATCAGTATACCACTTTTAGTTTTGGAAACATATTCCATCATATTAATTTATAAAAAATTTATTCTAGATAATTTTTTTTATATGTGTATCATTTATGTCATAATTTATTAATATTCATAAACTATGTGTATTAAATCATTATCATCATCACTAATCAGATATATTTTACATGACCCCCTATAGGGAATGAAAAATAGGAAACCAGTATATGTATATATTTTAAATTAATCCAATCCTGAACTAATTTCTATAAATATATCATTACTAATTTTACCCCATTTTGCATTATGTTAATGAAAACATTGTTCTCAAATAATCTACTATTTATTTCCTTTTGAAATCAAATACGTTTTTTACAATTGAGAAAAATATAGTTGATATTATATACCCTTATAAACATTATATTTGATTATAATAAAATCATTACTTTAGGTGGAAACTCCATTAAATATTTTATAAACATTAATGTATTATAGAAAAATAATATTCCAATGGATATATATTTCTCAATGAATGGAATTATTTTCATTCCTTTTAATTGTTTCATATAGAACTGTAGACTCTATGAAACCTCTTTTCTTATCTTTATATGCTAAACCTTTACCCTTATCATTACTCACCATAATTATGAAACTTGATCTAGGATAACCCATTTCGTATTCAAATATCATAAACATATTAAAGAGATTATGAAAATAAACATTCAACTCAATCATGTTATTATCAACATTAAATTTTCAGATAATTTACATGTGTGGTTTTGGAATAATGTTTTTGGATAGAAAACATAAAATAGGTGAACCTTTCCACTCCATGTCATTGGGGAACCCAATCATATTGATTTCATGAGTTGAGACTGAATTTCCTTCATCAGTTTTTCACCAAAAGAGTTATTTTTACACATCATACCTCTTATTGCTTGATTTTTTCATAATAGACCATTTTCAAGCATTTAAAAAATGTTTTATAAATATATGCTATCATTAATATTTTGAAATTAATATTCTATGGTATCAAAAATTAGTGTATAAAATTATACTAAATCATTTACATATTTATCATAGGAATCCATTTCCATTTTTTCAAGGACATAAATAATCAGGTTCATAATAAGGGTTTTCTCAAACACATAGAATTTTCCTTCAATCTTTTATTTTATTCCTATGTTCCAGTACAAGTAAAAAAATTACAATAATTTGGTTTTTCAATATCCAATATTTATCTCAAGGTATTTATCAATGATAAATATTCTATCATCAAAAAAAGAATCTTTTATATTATGAGAATATTTTTTTATATTCATTTAGTAAGGAATTATATTAAAGGTAATCATACAAAAAATGATAACCTTAGGATTCATCTCCATTATCTGATCCTATACCCATATTTCATCAATATTTACACCATTTTGAGGATATAAATAATCCATGTCTTTATATAGTAGAAAAATATAGTCAATAAAATAATATAGTATTCATGGATAGTTGTGTCGATAACTCTTTATCCATATCAATCATATATATAATTAAAATCTATTATTTTACACTAGTATCATAACCACTAATGCTTACCAACTATTTGTAACCTAAAAAAGATTCCATCAACAAAGTACCTAGCCATTAGGCTCACCTTGTATCCATATTACATTTTATAAAATAATACTTTTAAACCTAATGTTAGAGTCACCTATGCTGAATTAATGATCTACATGTGTGACATTGGATGTAATATAACTTCTACAGATGATTTTTTAATCTATCTACATTTTATTATTCATAATATATGTATATATATATATATTAAATTCATAACTATTTAATCCTATAAATGTTTTTTATCTCATGTTTTATTCCATTATATGTGCATGATTTTAATTTTTTTGTTATAGAATACCTATTTCATCAATGAAGTAAATATGTTCACACCATATTATTGTAAAACAATTAACACAACCCATAATTTGTATTACTCATTGAAAAATAGAATTGAAACATAATTACACATATCCATTTTCATCGTATCCATAATGTATACAAAATTTTCATGTTAATATTTAAGATTATACAAAACTTATAATATACACATGAGGAAACTAATATTCAGAGATAAACAACCCCCTCAATTCTATAATAACTTATAAGCCTCCAATCATGTGGGATGTATGACCTAATGTCTCCATACCAAGGGATAATTTACTCAAGAGGGTTGAACATAACTATAATACCAAATATTCGTAATTTATATTCAACATATAAATTCAATCTCATAGCATTAATTACAAACTAATTTCATATTAGATGAAAACAAAATCATTTTTTGAAACCTATTAAGGAATTCCAATTTATAGGATGAAATTTATCATTGAAATTAATGTATACATATTATTAAATTTTTCTAAAAAATTTATTAATTTGAATATTGAGAATGAGTAAGTAAACACATATTTTATTTTCTTATTGATCATGAGATGTTAATTTATGGTTGATTCATAAATTAACAACTATAAAAAATATATAATTTATTATAGAAATTCTATAATTAAATAAATAAATAATATTATATACTTATTAAAAATATAAACTCATTCATATTATCCATTTTAAATTTATTTAAATATAAGATATTTCATGTAATATTTATAGTTTATATTTTAATTTTTATTATGTAGACATTACACTAAACCTAAATATTGTATGATAATATCATATAAAAATTGATCAAATAATTTTTAAACACACATTTTATAGGGTTTGAATAATTTCTAACCAAGTACCTTTTAATTTGAATGTTTTGGATTAAACATAATAAAAAATTCAGTTTTTTTATTATAATCAATTTATATTGATACTTATTATTATAATTTATAAACACAATATAATTTAAAATTTAGTTTATATATAAACATATTATATCTAAATTATAAACAATTCTATATAATTTAAAAGGTATATTTATATTAATATTTAATATTATGTACTATTTATTGATAAATGTTTCAGACACATATAATTTTATAATTATATAAAATGTATTCATATTTAAATGATAAATGAATTTTTAATTTAATATATAGATTATAAGATATTTTAATATAATTATTAAACTATTTATAAATTATAGAATTTAATTCATAGTAAAATTTAAAGAAAAGAATTGTATTGTCACAAATCACATTTAATGATATATGGAAAATAATAGCACATGATTGATAGCCTGTGGTACATAATCAATTTATGATTTATCAGTCACACATTATGAATTATAATCCCATCACCAAATATAATTAGCACATATAATGTTTTCCTTGTTTTTTTGGAAATGTTAAAACATAAGTATTAATTAAAAACCATTCATATCAATATAAAAAAACCTCATATATAAATCATATTATATAATTCACATATATATCATAAAGGAGATACAATGCCCTTATTTTAAAAATGCGACACATAACTGTCTTCGAATATAGTATCATGATATTTTATTCTATGAAAAATTAAAAATAAAAGTATTTGTATTAGGACATTGGGAATAATATCATATATTAATAGTCATAATTCAATTGGGTAGACGATATTTTTCAATCATTTTTTACAATAGGGGAGGCAATTTGAAAATTCCATTATTTCTCAAATGATTTCATGATGATAAAATTTTTTGGGGCATATAATACATGTAAAAGTATTTAAGGAATTTTTATACATAATTCAAACTAGTTGAAGGGAAAATAAACTCTTAATTCCAAGAACAAAATCCCTTTGAAAACAAAATCATATGAAACATGAAATGAAGAATGTGTACCTTAATCCATAAAATGATGTGATTAATGGTATTGATTTGTTCTTGATGGAAATAAAAAAGTAACAACCAAAATGATAATACATTATAGGTGTATACATGAGTTTCACAAAATCACATAAATTATTTTGGAATGTCTTTTGAAACATCAATATATGATATTATCTCAAGAGAAAATACAAATAAGGAATAGAGCTTCAAGAGGTTGTTAATACCATCCATATAATTCTTGAGGATATTGTACCCCTTGAGACCATGAGAATGACTATTTTATATAGACTACAAGGGAAATCACTAGGAATAAAAATGTACACAAAAATTTCTTAAATGTATGAGTAATGACTTCACTCTTATCTTATAAAACCATTATCTAATAACTCTCCAATAAATTTCATGTAATCAAAAAATAATTAATAACAGTCAAACATGTATGAGATTAACATTCCTTGATGATCCATAATCATGAAAAATTATTCATACCCTACGATTCATGGTACTATGACTCATATATACATGTAACGGAACATTCTATGGTATCCAAATAAAATATTCACATATTATAAAATACAATATATCCAAATAGGGATTGAATTTATCTTTTTAATATGTATGTATTACTATTTGGAATTCCATATCATAAAAGATGATATATCATGGATTTAAAATATATTTCTTCATTGTGTAATTATTTTTTACAAAGAAAAATGACCAAAGATAATTTTATTATAGATGGTGATAGATTCATATAGATTATAGAACTAGTTCACATCAATTTGTGAGGAATTTTTTTATAAAAGCTAGGGGTGGATACTCATAATTTATTATTATTTTTATCAAATTTAATAGATATTGGTATATATAAATGATGAGGCATAATTTTAATTCCTCTATGAAATTTAACTAAAACAATAATGAATTAAAGAATCATTTTGGTAAGAATAAATATATCCTCATCTAGATAGGGGTGGGGAACATCTTTACTATGAATTCATTAGTTTTCTATAATATTTTTGGATAATATGAAAAGTAATTCCTCTATATACACCAAAATTTAATGGTTCTAGTGAAATGTGGAATAACACCTTTTTGTAAATGGTTAGATCAATGAATGTAATGGAACTATTTACTTTTTATTTTGAGATATTCTTTTCAATAAAGTTTATAAACACTAAAAAAAATTCCATCCAAAGTGGAATGTATAATACCATATTAAATATAGTATGGGAAGAAATAAATTTTATCATACATATGTTTGTATGGATAAAAATTGTTTGTTAAGGATATTTTATGAAATAAACATACATCATGTGACAAAAAGTGAACATCTAAAAGTTATCACAATGAGATAAAAAGTTTTTTTATATAATCCATTTAATAGAAATGAAATGATAGAAAGGAATTCAATTTTTCTAAAAAAATAATATATCTAAATGTGTTAGTTGGAGAATTATATACATTGATGATGTATATGATCAAGATATTCATGTTTTGGATGATGAAAAAATCCCTTAAGACCAAGTTGAAGGTGGTTTTAAATAGACACATGTGATACATAGGTGTTATAGAATTTATAGAGAACAAAAGATATATAATTTTCATTTTATCGATGTGGGTTTTATATTATTAGTTAAACATTTTAAACCTCATTCTAAAAAAGAGGAAATAAACCAATCAAATGTTTTCAAGTTGATTAATGATATAAATTCTGAAATGGATTATATTTAACAAAATCATGTTTCCATTTTGGTTGATCCTTTAGTGGATGTAAAACCTATTGGGTATAAATGTTTGTGCAAGAAGAATACGAACATGGATGATAAAATTATTACCCATAAGGACGGATTGTAACATAATGGTTTCATTTAACTTCATGGAACAAAATATTTTAAATCATTTTCACTAGTCACTATATTGAAATACATTATAGTATTACCTTCCAAAGAAGCATATCATGACTGTTAAATTTGGAAAATAGATTTCACTACAAACTCCCTTATTTTAAATATTATATTACATGTCTATGTAAAAAAACCTAGATTTTCTGTGAAACCAAAGGTTGTTGGTATAATTTCAATGTAACAAATATCCATTTATGGGTTGATGTGGGCATAAATATCATGTAATACTCTATTTTTTGATTTGAAAAGAGTTTTTGGTATTATTAATAATATATGTGACACTTGTGACTATATGAGTTTTGGTGGAAGATATATGTTTTTTCTTGTAATATATATTTATTATATATTTGTTATGGGAATTAATATATTAATCATTTATTTTGTTATGACATGTTTGAATAAATGTATCACTATCAAAGAATTAGTTCAATCAACCTATACTCCAATAATAAAGATACATCATGATAGGTATAATAAGATTAATTTAATATTACATGGTACATGTATTGATTATGAATTAAAAATAATATATAAGTAACAATCCATGTAAGGGATATTTCATGTGTCACATTATTGACATATCTCCAATAAAATGTTTCTTTTCAAAAAATATGATTGATAAAGTAGTAGAATAACTTATGTTTCAATGGATTGATCTATATGCACAGAATGTTATATATTAGGCTTAATTTTTTTATTCATTGAGAAAAATAATTTCATGTAAAAAATATTAAAAATTAACAAAGGCTAAAAATGGATATGATAATCAGTTTTAGGGAGAAAAGGTACTAGATTTTGGGGATACAGAAGCATCAGTGTCTAAATAGATCAAAATGATCTGAAATATCACCATGATATTTGTTTTAATTAACACTATTTAGATAAATATTAACAAATTTAATTAGTAAATTGTTTTATAAAAACACATTTTAGGGGATATAATTAAAAAATTATTGCTATATTTTATGTAGGGAATATCATAGGATAAATATGAATAGAATTTCCATCATGTAATTATAATTATTTAAAATTAATTATATATTACAAAAGATGTAATTTTTCTAGACAAATTTTTTTGAAACAACATAAAAATTCTATAGAATTATTTTAATCCCTATAGAGAATTTCTTCTTCCTCCCTCTTTTAAGAACATAGAGAGTGAAATTGATAATATTGATGTGATTAATGGTTAATGGTGTGGTGCACTTTCATCTTATTCAGTAACACCTAATATATCAAGATCACCATTTAATCATTCATGGATCCTGTGTAGATACATTTTTATGAACCTCCTTACAAATTCCCTACTGAAATAAATTATTCTAGAAGGGATACGATGTAAATTTGATCATGAATCTTAACATAGATGAGTAAATTAATTATTTAAATTAATAAAAAATTAAACGTTTTTCCCATCTTTGATATTATATGGTATCATTGTCAAGTTAATTAGATTTATCCATTGATGTTGATTTAAAATCAATATTAGGCACCAACAGAATACCTCCACTCAGAACTAAATCCTTTATACATGACATAATGTTAGTCAGGAATACCAAAATAGAAAGTTAAATTTAAATACTAATGTGTAAACTTCATTAAACATTTTTTAGTGAAAAAAAACAGAACACCTCAATGAATAGATAATTTTTTTTGTTAGTACACAAGTAAATATCAAAACCTATTAACCACTAAAAACCAATACCAACAACTCCAAATCTTCCTGTAGTCATGCTATCATTCTAATGTTGGAATAAAAAAATATACATAACATTACAATTTCCCTTATAATAGTGAGTAAAGTGACCCAAAATGACAACCCACGTGTAGAGAATCAAAAATTAATCCTATAATTTGTATAATTGTTAATATTTTTAATATATATTATATATTTTTATCTACAAAAAAACTACCACAAAGAGAAAATGTAGTCTATAATGGATGTAAGTGAAAAAAATATTCTCAAAGTCTCATATTTTAATGTATATGAGTCTGAATCAATAAAAATTTTATATCCGACTTATTATAATGGAAGGTAATCATAGTAATTCATTATTAATATAACACAATAATTACTACATAAATAAAAATGTTTTAGAGGATATATGTACTAAAATAGGGGTATAACAATAACTAAAACCCTAAAAATGAGGAATAATGAATAATCATTATATGAATGAATGAACTTACTAATAACGAGTTTACCTAACTATATGAAAAATATATGTTGCATCACTTTATATGAATTATCATTTAATTACATAGGAAAAAAACCCAAAACCTATAGGACCCGTTTCGTTACTAATTAGATTCATAACCAACTTATTTCAATAAAATTATCTAATATATAACGTATATATTTTTCACATATGAAATCCTTATAGAAATATAATACATAATACTCATCTTCAAAACATAGTGCATTAAAACACCGAAAAGGGTGACCTCATACTCATAGTATGTGTAAAAATAGAAGATATAAAACAAAAATCATATGTGAGAATAAGGTGTTCTTATCAGTGTTACAAAATAATAAATTTTAATGGCCATAAAATAATAGAATCATACCCAATAATTCATAGCTTACAAATCATTAGTAATTCCATAAGTCTTTTGGAATAACATAAGTCATAAATCATAGGAGTGTAGGAGAAATGTCTTTAATCATTATCCAAGAGAATATAATATAGTATTGATTTATACCATGGATATGTGGTAAATGAAAGTGGATGTTTAAAAATATTAGAAAATATTTACATTTTTAATGTATCCTAACTATAACAATCATGATATTTTGTATAGATTACCATTGTGGACCAGGCTCACTCCATATTAACTTTTTTCTTTAATGGACTATGTTTACCTCATAATCACTTTTTGGTCATGTCAGGATATATAAAGTTTTACCCAATGCATTAGAGTGGCATATATTTATATTAAAAACCATAATATAATTAAAAAAACATTTATGTGCTACATGACTGAGAAAAAAATCAGCATTATATCATAAATTAATTAACCCATAGGAAATAAACTTTTTCCCAGAGGATTTCCCAAAAAACATCACAATAAAAAATGCATTGAAATCAAGAAGAAATTGTACTCAGAATATATCACTGGTGTATAATGATAAATAATAAATTATTTTGATGTAGATAAATAATTTTTTATAAGTTAATTATAATATTAATTTTAAAAATAAGAATAAATACCCTTTACATTAATAATAACATTTATTTTAAAATAAAATAGTTTTTAAAATAACAGGAAGAGAAATGAATTTAAAAAACCATTATATCATGAAATGAAATCATCACAAATTATATTTAATAATGTCACAGGAAAGTTATACCATGTAGAGATTCTAAAAAATGAGATTCAATTCACATGTTTTTAATGAAATTAAATGTAAATATAAAACAAATTGTCTATAAAATGAAATTTTTTTCCCATTTATCCATATGTAAATAAATTAAATTAAAATATTAAATTAAATTAATAAGTAATATAAATTTAGATAAATACATATATAAAACCAAATAAAATGTTTAAACGTAGAGGATACTGATTCCCCATTGAAAATTCGAGATAATAATTGCTCCATTTATAGGAATCCTTTTGGTTGAAATATGAAACAAAATGTTAAGTTAAATGGTAATAAGAGATGTTATAAATAGAATATAAATATCATAGAATAAAATGGATCAGTTTTTTAGGGAAATAAAAAACAATTTCTCTTAATTTAAATTTAATATTAACAACCTTGATTTCAATCTATAATTGGAAAATAATCCCTTACCTTGAACTTCTGCTTAATCAAACACTGTCTAACTTCATAGATAATGAATTTATGTTTATTATAAATATTTATGAGTACCTTATTAGTGTTTATTTAACATAATAAAAAATTTATAATTCAATATTATCCACATATTAATTTTTAATTTTTAATATTAATATCAAGGTGTTAATTGTTCCATTTCCTAACCTGAATAATTTTGGATGTTCCTACCTTTTCTCCATGATCATGCGGTTATGATATCTACAATTATAATGAATATTTTTATTTTTTATATAGTATTAGATTCCCAAGTTTATTTTATAAAACATATGTTGATAGTTTATATGGAAAACATAAAAATATTACTTTTTGTGTATTTAAATTCAATAAAAATATTTGTTTTTATTAATGAAATTACGTAAATATATTACCATACATAAATTATTAAAACACCTTAAATTCATCATTATTAATTATTATTGAATTTAATTATTTTCTCTTAATTAGTCTATATGTTAACAGTATAAAATCATTTTAATAGTTGGTAAAAACTATCCAAAAAGGAACATGATATTTCAAATGATTGAGTAAGAACATGTTATTTTATTATAAATATATAATTTTTTCAGAAGATTAACTATTTTTAAATACTTCATTAATTTGATTATTTTAATTCAATAATTTGTTAATTAATATGATATATATGATTCATTAACGATATTATAACACTTATGTTGAATACATGAATTTCTTATAAAAGTGCCTCTTATAAATGGGAGATTTGGGACCCCTTATTGTGATCATTTGTTCAAAAACTATTAATAGGATTGTTACAGATATAATATGAGAATATATTTAGAAAAAATCAATGTAGATGTTTTTTTGAGGTGCATAGAGTATGGTTTTTTATAGATGTTATTGAGTGGTATTTTATCAAATAACCATTACATATTGTATATGGTTTTCATTTTTAAGAAGGAAATATGAAATAAGTAAAAATTTTAAAGATAAAATTTGTGGGGTGGTAGATAATTCCCTAATACATCCATTTAATTATATGGTTTTGGAATTTATTTTAAATAAATATTTAAACCCTTTCAGCTTATTTTAGCTATTATCCTAGTGACTGAATTTTACATTGGTGACATATATTTGGACTGAAAATAGAAGTATTCATTTTTTTTAAATTTGGAAATGTTGGATCCAAATAAAAATTCATTTTATTTTACTAAATTTATAAATATGATAAAAATTAATTTTAAAACATAATGTTTTTAATTCTTAAAAACATTTTTTATACAAATAAAATTTTAATCCCAAAATAGACCTATTTATCTTTATAGACTAAATAATTAATGATTTATGAATGGTAATTTATTATACTATATATACATATAAAAAATATAAATCATTAAAAATATTCATCAATAGTGATAATTTATATTATTATATAAAAAATCTAAATTAATTGTAAACAATACGATAAATATTATACATTTTTAAATTGAATTAATTTAATAACAACCCATTATTTTTCTTCTAATAAATTAATTTTACCAACCCAACATAATTATAATATTTCTTTGAACACATAAAATTGTTATCTAATAATATATAATGAATAAAAATACATATTTTTTGTCAAAAACATTATTATATGTTATTTTTTCTAAATTTTTTATAATATTGGAAATATTTTTAATTTTTTTCCAATAATTACAAAACATCAATATAATTATTGAATATAATGATATCTAATGACCATTTCTCAAAATTAAATTAATATATATATATATATATCACATATATATATTCCCAATAGCATAATTACTAATGACTATTTATATAAATGTCATATTACATTCATATATATATATATATATATATATATCTTTACACGCTTCACTGAAAATTATTCATCCTATTTGTTCCCTTCTTTCTCAAGATGTTTATTAAATTTTTAAAAGTTTTACTTCTTTTCATTGTATTATTTGTATGTATAATAGTAAATACAAAACACATGGATAACGATTTCAATTGCATTTAATTTTCTTATCCTTATGGTTTTGATTTTATTTTAATATTCTAATGAATGTTTCAAATTACATTATCATAATGTAATAATGTTTATCATTAATTTTAATATTTCATTTCAATAAAATATGACTTATTATCTTATTTCAATGTTGTTTTCTTTATAATATATCAAACAAAATCAATTTATTTATTGGGAAATACATACTAATCTCATGAGGTGTTCTTTTCTAGCCAACTTAAAAGAACTTCACCATTGAAATTTCCTCCCTTCGGTAAGAAAATCAGTATACTTATACTGAGTTAAATTATCAAGTTCCCAAGTTGATTCATCAAAGTTATGATTACCCCCAAATAACATTAACAATGTTAGTGGCCTTATATCATAGTACATTTTTCATATCATCCATTATTTTTGTTGGGTTTTCCCTATAAGAGAGATAACTCCCTTACTGTATAACATATGAGTTTAATACATATAATTAATTATGTATATAAATTCCTTAAATATAATGACCTAGTATTAATGTACATGGGAATTACATTTATTTTATGTTATACTTAATACACTGTAGAAATATACACCCAAAGAATTTATTAGTTTAGTGTGTTTGGAAACATGGAACACAATCTACTAACTTAGTGAAAGATCTTAAACATCTCCCATAATGATCTTCCCATTTTGTTTTAATTCCTAAAACCATTATTTATATCTTTGGGAAAATAAAATAATAAAAGGATGAGTTAAAATTCTCAGTAAGGGTAAACATTGAGAACATAAAAAAACTATAAACATAAGAATGTAAAAACATGAACATAAAGTTTAAATATCAAAATCTTGAGCCATGAAATAAATCTTGGTAGTACGTAAGGAATAAATCATAAAGGAACATTAACCATAATAAAATAGAATTGGAATAAAACATGAAATTGTGAAAATAGATAAGAACATAAAATGATTTTTATAATAGCCAAGAAATTTCTTCATAGACCATCATAGTGTACAAAGTCCATTACTAAACTGGGTTTACTTGTCGTTCCAGCCATGTATTACTAAACTGAATTTACTTTTCGTTCCAACCCTGTATTACTGAACTGGATTTACATTCCATTCTAGTCATGTCTATCTCATGAGATATAAATCGTTACCCAATTAATTTTAAGGAGATATAGTCCCCACCCATCTCATAATTAAATCATTCAAACATGTTCCACAAAAACATAAATCATTCATCATAGCATAAATCATGAAATAAAATGGGTTTCTTAAACATCATTCCATAATAATATAATCCATATAAAATATCATTACATAATTAACAAAATAAAATCATAGTAATAATATAGATATAAACCTAATCATATTTAAATTTCCTCATATTATAAGGAAAATAATTTTGATAAAACACTTGAACTTAATTCTTGAGGAAAATATTCTTTCTTCTTCAAAAATGTTTTATTTTCTCAAAATATCATGCAATTTTAAAGGAAAATAATATAGTTGAAAATAAACTTGAAACCATGTATAGTAAGCTTCATGGAAATAATATGTTATAAAGAAATAAAAATTTGTTCATGATGTATAAGTTAAAAAAACATTCCTCTTATACTCTTGCCGGAAAAGTCAAAAAATACCTCGTATGGAAAACAAAATAAAGATTCCTTCCATACAGTGTAATAAAGAATTCACCAATGGGTAAAATTTACTATAATAAATAGTATAATAATATATTTAATATTATATATTTATGAAACAAGGATGTGAATGATAAATACAACCCAACAAATACTTACAAATAAATAATCTCGAATAATAATGAGATTGCATAATTATTCCTTACCTTAGGCCCAATTTATTCCGTATGTTTCTGAAACTCATGTATAGTGGGATTAAATATATTATTAACTTGTAACAGAATCATAATAATATCTATGATATCATATATGATTCCTTTATGACTTTATATTTCTCATTTATTTATCAATTCCATTTCAAATAAACATTTTGGGTAATAGTCGTTTTATTTATCGAATGTGTTTTGAGTAGTTATTCTTGATCTTATTACATAGATTGTGATTTTATTACTTACATAATTTAAAAAATGATTTATATATCATAAATATTTAGTATATAAATATATATAACACATTGATTGATGATATGGAATACATCATTAATGGAGATGGTTGGTTATCCATATGCATGGACGCTCTATCTGTTTCCTTATTGAATTGAATGGAAGTAAGTAAATGATATATATATATATTCATAAATGTAGTTTCATTATTATGTCATATATTTCATAATTTTTTATTATATATAATTTATAATCATTATTTAATGTTTAACATGGAGAATGAATCTCATCGTGTCCTGGAGACGGTAGACTGTACGTACGCACGAGCGACGATATCATTCACTTAATGGTTAAATAGTATAAAATTGGATGGTATATTAATTATAAAAAACAATTATCATGTTATATACATTATTTAATTCAATTATACTCATCATTATACCCATCCAAATTAATTATTGTTGAATAACAAATTACACTATGGTGTGGAGACAAGAAGTCGTACGTACGTACATATGGTGATATTGTAATTCGTAGGATGGATAAATGGAGGTATAAGGTTGTCCCATAATTATAATAAAATATTTGAATGTATAATATAATGTATTTATTCCTTTATTATGGAAAAAACATAATAAGGTATAGTATTAAAATAAACAAATTTTGAAAGATGTGATAAAACAATTCCTCTTTTTCGAGTATCTTCTTTTGATTTCCACAAAAGGTCTCCCTAGAATAGATTTCTTCCCAAAGTGTGGCCTCTTGTATGAATTGAGGGATTTTGGGAGGATATTTTGAAAGGTTTTGGATCAGACAGAGGGATTTTTAGGTGTGAATAAAGGAGAAGTAGAATTTCTATTTTATAGGAGAGTTGATGGGCACTTCAGGAAAGTCTTTAAATATTAATTTATTATAAATTTATTTTCGAATTATAATTTCCCAAAACTCATTTATTGAAAAAATAAGATTATTATGGGTATAAATAATCTCAACCAATATGTTTTAGAAAATTTTAGGTCATAAAATTAACCTTATCTTTTAGCCTTAACACTTAGTTAAAAACAATAACTCTTACCAGGTTTTCTTGTATTTTCATAATATATTGTAACTATAGTTACTATAAAATTCCAATTGAACCTAGATTGGATAATTAATTACATTTCAACCATGTTTAGTCATTTTTCTGAATCATATATTTTTAGTACTATTATATCATTTAATAAAATAGTATTTGTTTTAAAAACTCATTTATGTCAATTTTGACACTATTTAGTAATTGATTTTTGTTAAAGTCATAAAAACATGATTCCTTCGGAAAAAAGGCATTAACGCATCCCTCACACGTCAATGTCATCAAAAAACTTCTTGTATGGCATAAAAAATATTCAAATCAAATTTATTTTAATATTTATAATATCATATATTTTAATATTTCATTAATAAGGTAATCACTGCATTATCATTATGTCATAAATAAATTTATTTAATTAATGTATAAAAATTATAAATAAAATACCATGTTTTTTGAAATATTTTTAAATTTATAATTATTAATTATAATCTAATATATCATTTATATAAACCAAAATAAAATTGTTTTTGCAAAAATATACATGTTTATGTTATATTTCCCTTTACTTTAAATTAATAATTATAACATGTCATTTTAACACCCAAGTGGTTCTCAAATGCCAAAATTTTTACCTAAGGATATTTTTTGGTCACCCATGACTCATAAAATAGGATTATGATACATGTTAGTATAGTTTTGTGTTATTAAAATATTATTTTTTACCCTTATTTACCTAAATTACCTTTTAACTATAGTAAATATAAATAATTACAAAAATTACTATTCATAATTTCCAAAAATAAAAGGTACCTATTTAAAAAATATAGACCTTATGATTCCAAATATGGAATTCATTTTTCAAAATTCAAAACAAATAATTACAATAAATTAATTTAAAATTAATTCTCTTTGTCAAAACCAGAAAGCGGTTTCTTTGAGAAGTAAAAACTATCAAAATATTTACATGTATTTATTTGTAATTTAAATTTGAAATTACTTTAAATGACCAAAATTGTATTAAATGATTAAAAAATAATCCAATTAAAATTTAAAATCAATTAAAAATATAATCTAACTATATATATAAATTAGATGAAAAATAAATTTTGAATTAAAATGCAGTAATTTTAAGTATTCAATAAAATATTAATTTTATCTAGAAAAATTCAAAACATTCAACCAAATTGAATTTTGATATCCTGATTCCAATTAAGAAGATTATTTTGTGAAATATAATATATAAAATTGTTAAAACATGGTGTAACATCCTAGATAAATAAAGAATATGACATTTTCATATTTATTAATATTTGTGAATTAAATATTAATTTTACTTTAAAGGGGTTGCTATGTTCGATAGCGTACATGATACGCAACAACAAGTTTCTTTGAAATCTCACGTTGCACACTAATAATATAATATTATTATTTTAAATGGTAGTTAACTCCTAGATATTGTATTGACAGGAATGAAAAAAAATAAGTACAATATGATTATACATGTTTTTTAAATGTATTTACATTTATCCAATAAAAGTTAGAGGCTTAAAATGTGAATGAATCTAATTTTAAGCATAATTTAGATGAAAAGGCCGATTTACCACCTTTTAATGAAGAACCCTATTTAAATCTAATTTTGGTCACTTTAATACATTCTTTTTGACCAAATAAAATTCTTCTTTATAATGGGGACATCAAAATTTACTTTGTGTAATTTTTTGGATTTTTTCTGATAAAGTTCATTTTCTAATGAATAGTGAAAAATATTGTATTTTAATTCAAAACTGTGTTTTAATCTAATTTATTTATATAGTTATATTATCTTTTTAATTGGTTTTAAAGTGTAATTTGAATATATATTTACCATTTAATCCAATTTTGGTCATTGGAATTAATTTTACTTTGAAATTGGAGATAAACAAGTGTCAATCTTATGATAATTATTGTTTCTTAAAAACACGCAATTTGTTTTAACAACGAGAATTAATTTTAAATTAATTAATTCCAATTCTATGTTTTGAATTTATAAAAATAGACATAATTCTTGAATTCGAAATATCAAATAAATCTTAGGCTGAATTGTTGGTGTTTTTCTGAAAAACTTCAATTTTTGATGAATAGTGAAATCACTTAGTAGTTTTTCATTTAAATGAAATTTTACCGCTTTTGTGAAGTGAATTTCAAAAATCCGACATACATGGTTGTTATCAATAAGTAAAATTTGGTTCAATAAGATGAAAATAATTTTTGGTGAATAGTAACTTTTGACTTTTATTTACCACGGTTAAAGGTAAATAGGGTAATTCAAGGTAAAAAGAATATTGTAATAATTCAAAATTACCTTAACACAAGTCCTAACCTTATTGGATGAGTAATGTACGACTATGGAAATCTTTGGGTCTATTTTGGGACCCCATGGATCCACTTATGAAAGATAATGACACTTTAGATTAATTAATTTAATGTAAAGGCAAAAATGACATAAACAAAAATATTTTAGTAAATTAATTTTTATATGGTGTTATATAAATTATATTTTCGACTATAAATATTCATTGGAAAGATAAAAATATTTCCTACATCATGGTATTTTTTTATAATTTTTATACATCACATAAATTAAATTAATTATGACACAATAATGATGTAGTATTTACCTCATTAATAAAATATTTAAGTAAATAAGATTATAAATATTAAAATAACATACAAATAATGTCCAATTCAAATTGGATGATATTATTTCAACTATGAGTTAACTTATCTTCTACTTTAATGATTTTGTGACCTTTATAAACCAAATATCATTATATAATAAAATAATATTATCACACTTTCTTAAAGAGCCCCTCATCTCCCTTATAAAAGGAGACCACTTATAACCAATTAATCACACCTCTCAAGCCTTTTTGATCATCCAACCTCTAACAAATAAAGCTCCATACATCCCTATACTCCTCCTAGAAGCCTTTCCTTAGGCAGAAGGCACTTCAAGAAGTCCTTTGGTTCAAACCAAAGGGAGTTACCCAAATTAAAGGTAACAGTTTCTCTTAAATTGTTTTCTTTTATTTTACTTATCCAACCCCTAAACTCTTTTTATTCCTTTATTTTGTAACAACACCAGTATCCTCAATATACTAGGATATTTTTATGAGAAGGATTATAACTAAACTTACACACACCTCCATCTAATGGGTGAATAACATAATGTTTATGTGGATGGAAAACTAATGCCTCACGAAACGATGATTGTTCAAAAATCTCAAACCGCCTTTCATGGTAGCCATTATGATGGAATTGTATTTATATATTATATATATTATGTTTATGTTTTATTTATTCTACTGTATTTTTCCATTTATAGAAATACTTTATGGTTTCCATAGTGGGTAAATACGATAATCTCATTGGAGGAAGTGTGGACTACCGCCCCCTCAAAGTGATATGACTCATTAATGCCATATGTGGGATGTATAAAGGATGGAGTTAATAATATTTTATATTATATTATACTAGAATTATAATATAACTATGTATCATTATGTTTTTAATTCCATTAAAATAATAAATAGAAATGGAAGTAGCATTCATGTGTACGTACGACTTACCGTCTCCATGAACGGTGCATTTCATTTCTAACCTCTAAATTTTATGTACTATTATAAATACATGTATATAATGGATATATATGATATATATTATATCTAAATCAAAAATATCATTTTGATGATAATTGATATCTTACCACATGGACAACTTGTAATTATAAGATTTTCATTTTTTTTACTCAAGTACTAAATATCGACAAAACGACTGTTATTAACTTAAATGATTACATAATGTTTATAACATGGTAATAAGTAATATAAAAATAATAATAAACTTTAAAAAGGTTATTAATCAAGTAGAAATTAACATTAGTTTATTATTCAGGAGATTAAATAATGAACGGGTCAAGTCGAACACAAGGTAAGGGATTTTCTTATCTCACTTTTAATTCTGTGAGATTTCCATTGTTCGCCACTTATTCATTTAATGTTGTGTATTGTGTACTTCCATTTGATATATATTATCATGATTCTCATTATATTCATGTTAATCTGTGATTCATTTGGTGGATATTAACTTTTGGTCATACGAATCTGTTGATTAAAACGTGGTAAAGGGTTTAATCTCACTTTTTATTCCTGTGAGATTCATGATATATTTTCCACTATTTCCTTTTGTGTGGTGTATTTACTTCCCATGATGGTACTATTTGTTTAATATAATTTCATTTATTAGTATTTACATCTTCATTTTATGATCCTTCTTTCATGTGGTGTATGTTTTGTAAGTTACCAAATCGGTAAGGGAACCTTTCACCCTCCTCTTTTTAAAAGACTTATTTTTTATTATGTCTTTTAATTTACATCTTATTATGTTGGGATATGTTCTTATATATCCTTATTGATGTAGAATTTATTTCCAAGTGATTAGATACCCTTTTTATCTCATTAACTCATTTTCTGAATTTTAAAGTAACGCTGTTAGGCTGTCGAATTTTTACAAGGGAACTTCTTAACCCAATTTCAATTATTTGGGTTCAACTTGTACTTATTGAATATATAATCCTATGAATATGTGTGAATGTAATCTGATTGTTTTACACTTAATATTCACTTATATTGGGTGTATTTATATTTTTCACACATAATTATGAGATTGATTTATCCTTAATTTAAGGATACCATCTTTATAAGGGATTTCATCTCAATTTACATTTCCACTGAGACTTCATTGTTGTTATGAACCAATTCACTCTTATATAGTGAATATAATGTCCTTTGACATATTATATCATGAATCCATTTATTCTCATTATATTATAAAGTTCTGATTAAATTTTATTCCTCAATTATTTGTATTCAAGCGTCCCTATTTTTATTAAAAAAACTCTTTATCTAAAATATAATTTTAAATGTTTTAAAGATTTATTCTTCTAAATATTTCTCATTAATTTACATGTTTTTAAAATGGAGTTTAGTATTTATTTATATAGAAATTAATGTATTCAAATAACAATTCATTTAAAATCCTCAAATTGGTATGGGACACTTTGATTCAGAAATCTCTTTTTAAATGGTTTTGAAAATGATTTGATAAAGAATTGTTTATTTCAATATCTTGATTTGATATATTGGAATGTGGAAATGTTATCATTCCTTTATACTTGTTTTATGTGTTATGATTATGTTAAGGTTATTGGGCATTGTTAACGTATACAGGTGGTTCCGTGATAATCCTAGGGTGGGTGAGCCCGAGATAGCTCTCCAATGCATTGGGTAACGTGATAGAGGTAAACGTGATGTTTCTCCTAAGGGATTTAGGGAATATACTATGATGGGTATTCCAAGTGTAAATCCCTATGTAGCTGTGATAGCTACAATGTAAGTTTGATATGGATTCCATAAGTAACCTTTTTGATTTATGATTTGTGTGTGTTATTCATAAATCTTATGATTTCGTAAGGTATGTTATGATTGAAAAATATAGTTTCGTTGATTTGTATTTATTGATGGGATAATGTTTTACTTCCTTATTTTATAACCCTTATTTAACTTTTTATGCTCATCCCAAGTTTTTGAATTTTTTTCCACAGGACTTAAAGATGAATAGGGTCAAGGATGGGATCAATGAAAAGTCATGCTGTCTAAAATATGGAACTAGACATGTTTATTTTTAAGAGTTTTTATTTTATGAAAAAATGGATACTGAGTAGTAATGTCTACTTGTAATATTCAAGTTGTCATGTAATAGTTATGGCCTAATTCTCTAAAACTCTAAACCTAAAAAGATCCTAAATGGGAATTTTTAATTTAATTCAATATTATGTAATGCTATAAGGTCGGGTCCTTATACATAGATTTAAAATGTGTGAACCATCAAAAGGTGACAAAACTATATTTTATTAAAAATACTTCATTTATCTGAAAATTTTAAATTTTTCTTATATAATGTCTATAAAATAAATAAGATGAATTTTGAAGATATATAAAATTGAAAATTTGATTAATAATATTCATAATATCAAGATTATATCCCATTAAATGATAATATTTTTATATTATATCATTGTTTATTGAAACTCGTTGTTGTGTACAATGAAAGCTATCAAGAAAGGTCACTCTGATGTGTAATGAAAGCCAAGTCAGTGTGGCATGTTGTGAAATCATAAATTGGTGTTGCATATAAAATAATCCAAAAATAGTTATTTTATACATTTAACAAAGTCTATAATATGTGTTTCGTGTATCGTACGCCAACTTGGTGTTGGGTTTAACATAAAATAAGTCAGTTTAGTATGAAAGGAATGATTAACTTAGTGAATTGCAAGATAAAAATGAAAATTTTAATTTATTCAAAAAAATGCTCCATAATAACTCAGGGTGTTATAATAAAATTATACACAAAATACATCATCCACTTAGGATAGGATATATGGATATTCATGGTAATGATATACCATTACCACATGATCAAGGATTTGAAAGGGGATAATATATCTTGGTCTCTCTATTCCATTATTCCAAAACTCCAATAACATTTTAATATATTGATATTCAAATGAATTCCCTATATATAAATACTAACTCAAAATATCACTGATGAATATTTTTTAGCTCTTATATCTACCTTTTGTAGTTTTAATGTTCTTATGAATGGTTTGAATATTCTATAACATTTATTGATCCAAATATAGTTCTAATATATTATTCTCTCTATCTTCATCCCAATATGATTTAGTTCTAAACTATTTCCCACAAAAAAAATATATGGTTCCAATATAATGATAGAATATAAGTTATTTTATATGATAAATATACTATGGAAGGTATTGATTCTAACCTCCTTTGAAATACATTTATAGGTTATAATCATATATTCAAGTATTTTAATGGTCATTTTACATTGAAAATTTGTATGAGGGTGATTCAAGATTAGGAATATATGTGGATCAATAAATAATTGATAAGATTCATCCCTTTTAGAGGAACATTAAATATATACAACACTGATAGAATGCTAAAAAATATACATACGGTAGTTTTGGAGTTGGAAATCAATGGGATAATATCCAATTATTGTTAAACATTTCTCTAGAACATTTATCTAGACCATGGATAATGTTAAGATACAATTGATAAAAAAATGCACATGCATAAGTACCTATTCTATTATGTATATCATGTAATTTTGATCATGAAATATCTTATTGTAATGAACTTTACCAACTTTATAAGGATATCATCAACAACTAAAATGTTTTTATAGCCTTTACAAGTGTTATAATGACTTATAAAGAATTAAATAGTGATATTATCCCATTAACATATAGGTATAGGTAATTCTTCCAACATACCATTAAATATCTATCATTATTACTTAGCTTTCTATAAAACTAATCATCGATATATTTATTTTGTAACCTCTCTATTAATGTTGTCCTTCTATAAATGATTAATGTGATCACTATAAATCATCATTCATCCCAAATGAATAGATAATGACCATCTATGTGGATTAAGAAATATATCATTAATTAATTTTGGAATTGATGATATTCATATTAATTTATCAAATTGTGCAATTGCTTCACCATCAATATTGAACATCTGATTACTCCTTACATTAGTATATATCTTTATATACTCGTTATGTGACTCTTTGATATATTCAAGGATTAATTATTGAGAGTTTATTTGGGTAAAATGGGATTCATCCACTTCTTTAATGATTCAAAAGTCCATCCTATGAAAATAATTTTTTTGAGTTTATTTCAATTCAAATCATGGATAAGATAGAGTGAACCTTCCTACTAAGAGATTTAATGACCTTATTTTCCTAGGAAATTTTTTATTGTATTCAACATTATTAATCCATGAATAAATTCAACAATAACCTTTTTTTCAAGTTGAATTCTATATGGATAATATATGATTTTTATTATTATGATCATTATATATATATATTAATATTTTTATAGTAGAGTTAATTACACTATATCTTTAATGAAAATATCATGACTTCTAAATCCAAATAATTCATCATGTAAATATTCTAATGATTTATTTATTAATGATATACATATTCAAATTATATTTCATGTATAAATATAACACATACCAATCCCTTATTTTATGAATCATTTCATATCATAAATCATCCTATACTGATGTTTACTGTGAGTACATGTTCACTGACCAACCATCAATTTGTGTCCTTTATATTTTTCCACATTCTTCAATCAAAAATAACATGATTCCATTGTGAGTTAACATTAATAAATTATTTAAAAAACATTGGAAATTTATTCTAAGTAATAATTAATACATATACATTCCATGAAAATTAAAAATATTAGTTATAATTGATTCTATATAGAATTCATCAAATATCTCTATATTTAAAGGAATAATATATATACCATAACATGGGATTATATAAACCATGATTTATACATTTAATATACATATTAATAATTTATAAATAAGAAATATATTTTTATTTATATCAATTTCATTCCAAAAATCCTAAAATCATCCTCATATACCACATTTCTCATGGAATATTTCACACCTTAGCCTTGTAATTATTATTTATTTTTTATTTATCAGTCCTCAAACCTTCTGATGAGTTTCAGTTTGAGTTACCAATGGAATTTTAATGTTTTGGAGTTTTATTTCTATTTTTTACTCTATGAACTATTATTGAAAACTATTTAGGAGAAACTAGGTGGATAACTTTCCAAGGATAATTTTAATTCAATTGAATCTTTCATGGTCCATCTTGTACAAAAAACGCATGTTTTTCACCAAACCATGTGGTTACCAAGAGTTTTTGATTATCCCTCTTAGGGTGTCTAAGACCAAGAAAATTACATTTATATTTGTTGAAGTAACCATATAGCTAGTGTGTAGTGGTGTCTATAGGAATGATAGTTCTATGTTGCATGGTTGGCACACAATTCACTAAATTAGGAAACTAAATTATATCAAGGGTGTTTATCATTCAATAAGAGGAATAAAATTTAGAATAAGTATTCCAAGACATGTGGTCACACCATGAATGTGTTCCTTTTCCTTCTAGTATGGTGCACATGGTTGGAACATGGTTTTCTAAATCATGCTTCCAAACAGTGTGACTTACCTAGTTTCCCAAAAATGTGATATTACAATTCTATAATCCTAATAACTAACCCTAATTTTAACCATAATCTCTCATATTCATCTAGGTAATTCAATGGGGCTCCAAAACCACTCTCCCTTGGCTCCCCATGGATTGAAGCTCTCCTTCAATCATGGTTAATATTGTTTGTATATTTAACACTTTTTTTATCTCTTCATCTGCATATCTTACTTCTTGATAGTTGCATGGATTTGTTTAACTCTTATAAAAAAATCTAGTGGAAATAGAATTATGTTTTATTGCATGTTATTTTGGTTTTGGGTGTGTTTTATGGTTCTTGGGTTCTCTTTGCCTCACACTTCAAGTTTCATCGTATTCTCACACCACCAAAGAATTTATTTCCATCCATATTCTTTTTAAAACATGTCATGAAATTCTTGGGATTTTAAAAAATTAATGTTTTATATATTTATTCATTCTTATGATTTTTTTGAATAAATTATTATGGATTTCTATGTTGGTTTCTTTCATAGAAAAAGGATACTCAGAGTATTTATAAATATATAAATATATATTTTTAATGTATATAGATATAATGTGTTTGATAAAATTATAAGTGTAGATTTTAGTTTTATTGGTGTGTTTTTTATTGTTGATTAGACTTGTTTTATTTTATTGTAAAATTTTTTGGCATGTGGAATCATGTTATTAAATTGGTTTTTTCATCCATCTATGGATTTTTTGGTTATGTTATAACTCTTGTTCTTTCAATTGATGCTAATTTTTTATCTTTAATTGATCATTAGATATTTCCCTAGATAACAATATATATTATGGTGTGATTTTTTTTATATACATATGTGAATAAAGTGTTCCTATAGATTTGTTAATGAATATAAATTAAAATTCTATAGAAAGTCCTTCCCCTAAAATATCGTTTTCTCAAATGGGTTAATTTTTTATAAATGTTTTATATACGTGGTTTTATGTTGATTTTTTTTATATATTTCTCTAAATATTTTCCATAAATATTACATGGATCAAAAATAAATTCAAACTATGTTTAGATGTCATGATTTCTAACCCATTATCAAAAGGACCATTTGTCAGCTTGTGTATCTACATTAATGATTATTTTTCTTTTGGGAATATTATGGAGGAAAGGTGAATTCCTAAATATTATTGGATTTTAAACATTAGGGAATGATTGGTACTCTATTATGTTCATTGGAAAATTGTTTTAAACTCTCTGTATTCTCATGCATGGTTGTCACTCATGAATCTTTTTAGATTAGAGGATCCCCTATGGAAGTCCTCTAGTTAATGTGGATCATTTCATGGATGGTGTTGGAGGGATGTTATTGTTGTTTTAATCTGTTTGTTGTTATTAATTTCAAGTGTGTGATGGAAACCTCTCTACCCCCTTTAATATTTTCATTGAATCGTAGACATAGTCTAGTGGGAAATGATATGGATACTGTTTAGACCTATTTAGATAGACTATATTATCCATAATAGACAAATGGTCATGGTGGGATGTTCTACTAGGGGATGATAGATAGAAGTCATGTTCGTGATAGGTTGTGATACACATCATACACCTAAATATGGCTTATACTAAGTATTTCTAGGATCACAAATAAATATATTTTCAACATTCCCATGACTACGTACCTTGTATGATGCATAATTTCCTTGGATAAAATTGGTAACCTTATTTTTTTAAATATTTTTATTTATATTGGTGATTATTTCTATTTATTTTTTATTTTTTTCTAATGTACCCTGTTATTATGTTTATATTTAACCATTATTTTTTATTCTCTTCCATGAGTTATATATTTATTTTTGGTGCTTTTAAAGTATATTTTAGACTTTGAAATTGTTTTAAAATTAACTAATAAATGTTTTTTTATAAATAATTGTTTTTAAAATCCATGTTTTTTAATGATTTTAAGAAAACATAATTTTATACCTATATTTTCAAACTTTTATTTTTGGAATATTTTTGGAATTTAAATGTATAGGTTATGTGGAATTTAACTACTGAGATTTTATATTATCACACCCAACCTATGCCACTTTAAATCTATAGGCATGAATTGCTTTATAAGGTCGGGTTATCATTTAGATTCCATAATGGAGAAGGTCAGTGTTTTAGGATTTTTGTGGCTAAGAGGTGAAATTGAGATCACATTTGGTTCTGGTTTAGTAGTAGTGTTATTTATAGTATCTTATACTGAAATATAGATCTGTCTATTTATTTATTTTTATGTGATTTATTTATTCTCTTCTTTTGATGTGTTCTATGTTATATGTTATGTTATTAAAACTGGTAAAAATTGTCCCTAATTATTTTTCATTTAAAACCTAGAGGATTTTCCTAATACCATGGAGATCAGGGATTACTTTTGCGTGATGCCACAGACTGGTTCAATTTTCTAGTTCTAGGATGTCTTAGTATAGTTTATTGAAAAAAATATAAGAGGAGACCATTATAATTTTGTATGCCAATTGGAATAGATATAGTATTTTAGGACTCGAGAGGATGGTACATGAAGTGATTCATAAACTCTTGATCATTTTGATCCAGGAGCTACCGGGGATAGTCCGGTTTTGTGTCTTTAATTTAGATTTTGGGTTTATGCTATTAGTTTTTTTATAATTAGTTTATGGGTTTAGGGGATTAAAAAGAAGTGATCTAGTGTAACATAGTGAGAATACATGGCATGGAGAAACATGTAAAGATCGAGTGAAATGTTCAATATACTACTAGTCATTTTTGAATTCCTAGAATGTGGAATACTAAACCATGTTCCCAAGACTAGAATAAACATGATTACTCTAATTAGGAGTATTTTATGTGTGTTATATATTGGTATGGTTTTTTTTTGTTTGAGTATGTTTTGTAATTTTTTTTTGTAATTTGAAAAGTAATAAAAATTTAGTCTTAAGTAATGAGTTTTTTGGTTTCTAATGTGATAGTGGATGAACTATAATTCTTATAGTCAACGGGAGTATGAAATAAAGAAATTGGATTTGGTAATGGTTATGTAATTTTAAAATTATTTTTATAGATTTCTTGATTTTTATGTAAAATGGTTTTGAATTTGATAGGGAAATTGTTGTTTTAAAAGATGGATTTTTATTATATTTTGTGTTTTTTTTGGTCAATGATATTTTGATGGTGTGTATTTGGTTTTGTGTTTTTATGTTATTTATATTATTCCATGTAAAAAATTACTGATGTTTTCTTTGGAATCTCTTCTAGTAGAAGACTCTACCCAAACACAGAATGGGGTGTTATAGACAAGTTCTTCTCAACTATTTCTTATTTTTATTAATTATCAAGGTCTTCTATATGTTATGATGTGGTTAAAGAAAATTGATAGTATTTTTAGGTCCATGAAAACTCCATATTCACCGAGTGTAAAATTTTTCTTGGATCTATTTATGGGACTCAGTTTGGATTTGTAGAAGATGATCATTCCATCCTTATTGCATGCTGGGATGACCTGGGAGATCTTTAAGACCTAATTAGATAAATTTCATATAGATTATTAGGTGATTAAAATTAAAGGGTAATAGGTTATGGATTTTCAAAAATTTCATGAAATGGTGAAGGGGTATGTTGAAAACATCAAGGAGAGAGTTCTTTTTTTTAATAAATAGTATTGAGTGATCTTTTGAAAGGTCAGTACATTTTGTGGGGTCTTCACCCAAATATTATGGGATGAGTTCTTTCATATGGACATTTATTAGTTAAGAATATGGTGGATGGTGAATTACTAGTCAATTTGGTTAATATGGGGAAAACACATAGTTGTTGGAATCCCATCATCTCTTAAGGATTATAAGGGCTCCCTATCTAGTGAGGAGTAGATGTCAGAAGAACCCTTTTCCGAGGAGTAATCTTCATTAGTTTCCTCTTCAATTCATAAATACCACTAACTCATGTGAATCTAGTGTGGTCATTTTTGGAATTTTATGTCATATTTATACAAAAATGTGATTTATTTTTATAGGCATGGTCAATAAGGAAATATTGAAAAAAAATTTGGGGTGGGACCTTGGTTGAAGAAAAATATTTCTAGGCCTGATTCTGGATCCTATTATCTTTTCCTATCAATGAATTTGAGGTAACCCTTATATGATTTTTCCATTAAATCTATTTTTACTCTAATTTTTTGGTTTAAATTTTATCCTTTATTTTTATTCTTTTCATTTATCTATGTATTACTTTTAGTGTCTCGATATCTTGTATTGGTTTGGAGTTGAATGTGTTTTGTAGAAATTATCAATAGTCATTTAACTTCAAGTTCTATTTGAGTTTTGGTATATGGGTCATCCTTTGGGGGGAGGGGGTGGACCTATTGAGTTACCTAATATGTTTATCAAATATTTTTATTGATTTTTAAATAGTGGGGAGACACATTATTGATCTCCTCTATGGACACTCTAGAGTAAGATGGGTGTGACTTGTGGAGTTAATGAGTTAGACCATAGATGATGGTTCTATTTTATTTCAAGTTTTTATTGGATGTTTTATTTCATAATATCTTATACTAGGTTGAGATTTATGTAACATCCTAGGTAAATAAAGAATAATACATATTTCATATTTATTAATATTTTTGAATTAAATATTAATTTTACTTTAAAGGGGTTGCTATGTTCGATAGCGTACCCGATACACAACAGCGGGTTTCTTTAAAATCTTATGTTGCACACTAATAATAAAATATTATTATTTTAAATGGAAGTTAAATCCTAGACATTGTATTGGCGGGAATGAACAAAACCAACTAAAATCTGATTATACATGTTTCTTAGATGTATTTACTTTTATCCAATAAAATTTAGAGGCTTAAAATGTGAATGAATCTAATTTTTAGCACAATTTAAATTAAAAGGTTGATTTACCACCTTTTAATGGAGAACCCTCTTTAAATTTAGTTTTGTTCATTTTTATATTTTATATTAGACCAAATAAAACTCTTCTTTTTATTTGGGACATTAAATTTTACTTTGGGTATTTTTTTGGTATTTGTCGGATAAAGTTCATTTTTTAATGAATAGTAGAAAATATTGTATTTTAATTCAAAAGTGCCTTTTAATCTAATTTATTTATATGGTTAGATTATATTTTAATTGGTTATAATGTGTAATTATAATATATTTTTACCATTTAATCCAATTTTGGTCATTGGAATTAATTTCACTTTGAAATTGGACACAAACAAGTGTCGATATTTTGATAGTTATTGTTTCTTAAAAATACGTTATTTGTTTTAACAACAGGAATTAATTTTAAAATAAATTAATTAAACTTTTATGTTTTGAATTTGGAAAAATAAACATCATTTTTTAATTTGGAATATCAAATAAATATTAGGATACATTTTTGGTATTTTTATGAAAAACATCAATTTTTTGATGAATAGTGAAACCACTTAGTAGTAGTTAAAAACTGACTTTTTGATTTAAATGAAATTTTACCGCTTCTGTGAATTGAATTTTGAAAATCTGACATACATGGTTGTTATAAATAAGTAAAATGTGGTTCAATAATATGAAAATAATTTTTGGTGAATAGTAACTTTTGACTTTTATTTACTGCGGTTAAAGGTAAATAGGGTAATTCAAGGTAAAAAGAATATTATAATAATTCAAAATTACCTTAACACTTGTCCACACCTTATTGGTTGAGTCATTTTCGACCATGAGTCATTTTATCTTTGACTCTAATGATTTTTGGACCTTTTGAAACAGAATATCATTATATAATAAAATAATATTTTCACACTTTCTTAAAGAGCCCCTCCTCCCCCTTATAAAAGGAGATCACTTCTAACCAATTCCTCACACTTCTCAAGCCATTTGTATTGTCCAAAATCTACCCAATTTATCTCCATACATCCCTCTTCTTCCCCTAGAAGCCTTACCTTAGGCAGAAGGCACTTCAAGAAGTCCTTTGGTTCAAACCAAAAAGAGTTACCCAAATTAAAGGTAACTGTTTCTCTTAATTTGTTTTATTTTATTTTACTACTCCAGCCCCTAAACTCTTTTTATTACTTTCTTTTGTAAAAACACAAGTATCCTCAATATAATTGGATGTTTTTATGAGAAGGATTCTAACTACACTTACACACACCTCCATCTAATGGGTGAAGAACATAATGTTTCTGTGGATGGAAAACTAACGCCTCACGAGACGATGATTGTTCAATTACCTCTTACCACCTCTCATGGTGGAAATTATGATGGCACTGTATTTATATATGATATATATATTATTTTTATGATTTCCTTATGCTTCTGTACTTTCCATTTATATCACACCTTTTGGTTTCCATAGTGGGTAAATACGATAATCTCATTTGAGGAAGTGCGGACTACCGCCCCCTCAAAGTGATATGACTAGTTAATTCTATATGTGGGACATATAAAGGATGGAGTTAATGATATTATATATGATATTATATATGAAATTATACTGGAATTATAATATACCTATGTATCATTATGTTTTAATTCCATTAAAATAAGAAATAGAAATGAAAGTAGCGTTCATGCGTACGTACAGCTTACCCTCTCCATGAACGGTGCATTTCATTTATTACCTCTAAATGTTATGTACTATTATAAATACATGTATATACTGAATATATATGATATATATGATATCTAAATCATGAATATAATTCTGTATATAATGAACCTTTGACCACATGAACCACATGTAATTATAAGAAGTCCATTTTTGACTCAAGTACCAAATATCGACAAAACGAAAATTATTAACTTAAATGATTACATAATGTTTATAACATGGTAATAAGTGATATAAAAGGAATAATAAACTTGAAAAATGTTCTTAATAAATTATAAATTAGCTTTAGTTTATTATTTAGGAGATTAAAGAACGATCGAGTCAAGTCAGACACGAGGTAAGAGATTTCTTATCTCACTTTTAATTCCGTGAGATTTCCTTTGTTTTCCATTTATTCATTGCATGTGGTGTATTGTGTACTTCCATTTGATATATATTATCATTATTATCATTATATTCATGGTATTCTGTGATTCATTTGGTGGTTATTAACTCTTGGTCATATGAATCAGTTGATTACAACGTGGTAAAGGGTTTTATCTCACTTTTTATTCCCGTGAGATTCATGCTATATTTGCCACTATTTCCTTTTGTGTGGTGTATGTACTGACCATGATTTTACTCTTTGTGTAATATAATTTCATTTATGAGTATTTACATCTTCATTGTATGATCCTTCTTTCATGTGGTGTAAGTTTTGTAAGTTACCAAATTGGTAAGGGAACCTTTCACCCTCCTCTTTTTAAAAGACTTCTTTTTGTTATGTCTTTTAATTTACATCTTATTATGTTGGGATATGTTATTATATATCCTTATTGACATAAATGTTTTTTCGAAGTGATGAGATACCATTTTTATCTCATCAACAAATTTTCTAAATTTTAAAGTGATGCCATTAGACTGTCGAATTTTTACAAGGGAACTTCTTAACCCAATTTCAATTATTGGGGTTCAACTTGTACTTATTGAAAATGTCATCCTATGAATATGTGTGAATGAGATATTACTATTTTAAACTTAATATCCACTTATATTGGGTGTATTTATAATTTTCACACATAATTATCTGATGTATTTATCCTTAATTTAAGGATACCGTCTTTGTAAGGGACTTTGTCTCAATTTACATTCTTTTGAGACTTATTTATTGTTATGCACAAATTCACTTTTATATGGTGTATATACTGTCCTTTGATGTATTATATCATGAATACCTTTATTCTCATGATATTATAAAGTTATGATTATATGTTACTCCTCAATTATTTGTATTCAAGAGTCTCTCATTTTGTTAGAAACTCTTTAACTAAAATATTGTTTTAAATGTTTTAAAGATTTATTATTATAAATCTTTCTCTTTAATGTACATGTTTTGAAAATGGTTTTTAAGGATTTATTTATATGGACATTAATGTTTTAAAATGATAATTCTTTTAAAAGCTTAAAAGTGGTATGGGGAACTTTGATTCAAAAATCTATTTTTTAAATGGTTTTTGAAAATGGATTGATTATTTAAATATCTTGAAATAATTTCTTATGATTTCAAATGAAATGTTGTTATTGAAATGTTTATATTTGCAATATCTTATGTGTAATGATGGTAATTGGACATTTGAAAGGTGGTTACGTGATAAACCATATGACCCACGGTTTCTGTGAAAACCAGGACGGGTGGTTACGTTATAACCTCCAATGAATTGGGTATAGAAGTCAACCGTATGGATATTCCATTTAGTGATATTTGTGGAATTTGACCGTATGGTTATTCCATTTAAGTATGTTTATGTCCCAAGTTACCTTTATAAGTTATTTGTTCTTTATATGGGTTTTATGGTAATATTTTGGTTACAAAAGGGTAAGTAATGATCTTTTATTCAGCGAAGAGTATTTACTACTTCATAAAGGTGAAAAGTATTACTTATGATAATGTATTCATGGTTTACCTATTGTTTTGAAAAACTAATAGTTTTTCTTCTTCGTTTATCCCTTACTGAGCTTTTTATGCTCATCCCAAGTTTTTGAAATGTTTTTCACAGGATATAATGTAGAATAGGGTCAAGGATGGGATCAAGGAAAAGTCGTGTTGTCTTAAACATGGAACTAGACATGACTCTTTTTTTCAAGTGTTTTTATTTTGTGAAAAAAATGGAAATTGTGTAGAAGTTTCTACTTTGTAATATTTTGAGATGTAATAGTTATGTCCTAATTCTCTAAAACTCAAAACCTGAAAAGATCCTCAATGTGAATTATTCATTTAATTAAATATTATGTAAGGTTTAAGGTCGGGTCCTTACAATTTACATTTTTGTTCCCATCTTGATCTTCAAAACATTAAGTGGTATAATTTTGTGTGATGTGTAGAACTATCACATCATGACCTCAGTTTTCTTTATTATTTTATTTATTTCTTGATCCCTAATCTTATTGATGAGTTTTGAGTTTTTTTCCCATTGAATTTTTAAGGGTTTGAATTTTACAATATTTTTTATATTTGTTCCAGGTTATTGTTAGAAGTTGTATAGAATCCATGTGACATTCTAACCAAATGATGGGTTTTTGTTCAATTCATTCATTCGTGATTCATATTTAATGTACAGTACATGGTTTTGTTCAAACCATATTGGTCTAAAGAGAAACCCTTTTTCCTAGTTGGGCTGCCTATGACATGGCATGTAACATATGTACTCTTGTAGGGAGCCATGTGAAAATTATGTGGGGGATTATGTATTTTTGAAAAACCCGTTTTCCATGGTAGGTGAATGTTTTAATAAATATTACATCAGGATTTTTTTATGGGTTGGTTGTCTTTGCATAGGTTAAATAATATAAGGATACAAACCATGTGTCCACACCATATGTGGGTGACTTGTACTTCTAGTAGGGTGTGCGTAGTTTTCATAACTCTACAGCATAACTGTGTGACATTACTTATCTTCCTAAAATGTGAAATTATTATTATACTCTACTAAAACTAATCAACATTTCAACCCATGCACTTCCCCATTCATCTATTTTATGTGATGTAGCTCTAAACCCCCCCCCCCACTCCCTTTTCTCCTCTATATTGGATTAAAGTTTATATTTCATTCTTGGGTTTGGTTTTGTATTTTTATCCCTTTTCTTTTAGTTATTCTCCTCCACACTTATTTACTATTTTCTCCCAGGCTTGGATATCTCTTTTAAATACTGTAGAGGTTGGGGTATGCTTTTTTCTTATTCATTATTTCGGATTATAGTTTTTGGTTTGGTATGTGTGTTCTCTTTTCCTTGTTATTTATGTATCATCACACTCTCACTCTATTTGCATAGGTGTTTCCATCAATTTCAATCCAAGAACAGTCAATGCGATTATTTGGATTTCATAAAATAATTTCTAATTATGTTCTTCATTAATTACATTAGATATAATGTTTTGTTATGGATTTAAATGTTGGTGGTATTGATGAAAAATGATCTTTCATAGGAATTTTATATTTATGATTATTTTATTAAAAATTATATATAAAATTGGTGTTTTATAAAATTCTAAGTGGCCTTTCAAGTGGTTTGTGGTGTTGTAAATTTCTTTTTATTTTTATTATTTATATTAAATTTCTTGGTAGGTGGAATTTTTTTAATGGGGGTTTTCATAATTTTATTGATTTAGTGATTATATAATTACTCTTTTTCTTTTGTTTGATTCTTGTTGTATTCTTTCAGTTGATACTTAGACATCTCCATGATAATCCATATATGTACTGGTATCATCTGTTAATATTTATATGTACATGGGTAGTACTTGTTGATGTGTGCATAAATATAAATGGAAGTTTTATAGAATATAATTTTTTAAAACCATTTGTTATGAAATTTATTCATTGGATTATAAATGGTTTCTAAAAGGGTATCCATATTTTCATTTCAAAATTTTTCTTTGAATCTTTTTAAAATATTTTACAGGGTTCATAAATGTATTGAAATTTTGTATAATGGTTTTTTCGAGAAACACATACTCAAAATTCCTTTTTGGAACATTGAGTATGTACTTGGATGATTACCATAACTTTTATACTACATTGGATGAAAGGTTTATTTCCATAAAAATGATTTAACTTCAACCACTAAGGTCTGATTAGTATATTCTTATGTTCATTGGTAATTTTTTTATCATATCTTGATTATCATGCATGTTTGGAACATATGAAATGTTGTGTGGATAATGGGATCCCAAATGGATGTCCCCCAGTTGAAGAGGGTATTTTCATTGATGGTGTCGGGGGATGATAATTTCATGAAGGTTGACATATTTGGGTTATGGTTAATGTAAAGCATGTGATCTGCCTTATATTATACTTTTTAATTATAATGTGATTCAGGATGTCATATTGTGGGCCATGATTTGGTTAGTGTTTAGTTCTGATTAGACAGGAGTGATTCTCCATGGTAGAGGAATGTTCATAGTGTGTTGTGAAATTGGTGGGACAAGTTAAGAGCATCCAGGTTGGTGAAATACTATGGACTATATCATAAATCAATATATGGATCCAATACAATTATGCATAGGGTGTCATCTTTTGATGTTTAGTATATGACCATGGATATATAACTTTAATGTTATATTGTTACTTTCGCACACTTCAGTTACCTATTTGGTTTATGTTTTCCTATTTATATACATTCTTATTTTTATTATTTTTTTATTATTATTCTAATCTACCTTAATATTATTTATGATTTTACCCTTCATGGTAATTCTTTTACCTTGGTCTTGGATTTATTCATGGTTTTTGTTTTCAAAAATACATTTTTAAATAGGAATTTTTCTTTAAAAAAATTTATAAACATTTATCTTTCTAAATAATGATTTGGAAAATATATTTTTGTTTAATAAAATTATAGGAACCTAATTTTTTACAATTATATTCAAACTAATAGATTTGGTTTATTTAAGTAAAGGATATGTATGGATTTTATGGTGTTTACTTACTACACTATAATATTCTCACACCCTAATTGTGACACCAAACAACTATATACGTGAGATTCTATGCAGGTTTATGTTGCTATTCAGATTTTCTCATGGAGCATGTTGTTTTTGAGGTTTGTGGTGAATAAAAGGTCACACAGAGTTCACGTCTTGTTAAAGTGTGGTTGCATTTTTATTCTTTGTATATAGTTCTAGGATCTTGAGATATTTTTTTTCAATTAATTATCAATGAATAATTTATCTTCTTAGTTTTTATATTCTCTATTTTATTTTATGTTGTGATAACTGAGTGAAATCATACCCAATGATTTATCTTGAGATTCCATGAGATTTTTCATCATCCCATGTGTATTTGGGGTTCCATTCTACTCTTTATATTGGTTGGTTTGGGTATTATATTCGATGAAGAACCATATGGGTTTGTTAAATAATACATATCTTATATATACTATCACAACTTGACCAGGAAAATATCTAAAGACTATATTAATCAGATCACTGAATATAGAAGTATAATTATAAAGTATAAATGGAATCAATATTAATTCATAATTTCTATATCATATAAGATATGAATTATTAAATATATCCCCAATATAACCCTTAATTTATGGTAACTATATCTAAATTTAATCAATGAGAAGTTTTTATCTCCTCACGGTTGATCAAACTAGTCATCAGTAAGGGGAATTGGGTACATATTCATGATCCTAATTTTTTATGTTCATGATATTCATTGATGAGATGTATTGATTCATATTTCTTCAATATAAATAGGATACATTCCCACCATAGTGATGAAATCACACATATAAAACCATTATCATGAATCTATAGTTGATTCTTCATCATTTAAAGTAATTCATTCAGTGAAATTTTATAATGAATATATAATATAAGAATAAAATTTTTTACGAGTTCAAAAGAAAAATCAACCTCATTATCCTGTTGAAGAATGTGGAAATACACATGAGATATGAAAAAATATTCCCAAAAACATACATACTATAAATATCAGTATTTTCCTCAATAATTCGAGCTATATTTAACTCATCTGGAGGTAACAAGACCCACACAACATAGGTATCTTCTGTAGGGAGTTCATAGATACTCTATCATTGATAAACAATCATACATTTCTTTGGAATATGAGAACTATTTATAGAGATCCAATCTATGAAAAAAATGAAATAAAATTTAACTATAGTGAGAATAATATAATTTTTACAAATTATATGCCAAAAAACATTAATTAATGTATACTTTTAGACTTATGATGTAATAATTACAACATTTGGAGTTTCAATTGATGATTATATATCAAGAATATGGGTTGGTGATTTTATGATCTTAAAAATAATTATAGATATGAAGGATTGGTTCAAACATTAATCAAATAATATATATGCATTTACTTTTTGAAATACAAGTTTACCATTAAATACATTTTTTTGTGACCCACTTAAATAGTTTTGATTTCATAGGATTTCCTTTTTTACCTTTTCTAATTAGTTTTCTAACATTTATTTTCATTATTAAATATTAAATTACATCACTAGTTTGTGTAATGTCCATAAACCATACTATTGATTCATTGGATTTTTTATGGTTCAATAGGTTGATCTATCTTTCCATACATCTCATTGGTTGGCCACAACATACCTATTAAATATCCATGTTCCTAATAGAATTTTCATACACCATAGATGAAATAACATATCTCACAATTAAATATCCTTCAAGATTCATGCCACTTTTTCATCTTTTTGGAAGATTAATTATATTTCCTTTAGGATTTCTATCATTTATGTTTCCTCAAAACAAAATTTCTATATTCTTATCTCAAAAACCACAAAAATAGTGGGATTATCCAATTTCAATTTCCTTTATAAGATCGTATCGATCAATTTATTCATAGATAAAAAATAAATGATTAACAACAGATTTCATAGGCACATATTTGAATCTCAAAAGAAATGATTGATTTTTATTTCAAGGTAATTGATAAGAGCATAAGCATAACTTTTACATCTTGTGATGTTTACAACATATGTATAAATTTATTCATTCTCCCATTATTTCAAATCCATGAAGTATCTCTTAATTTTTAATTTTAATTATTCATAGAACTTATTTATTTAAAAATAACTTCCTAATATCCTATGATACCATTGTGTTAATTAATCCCCCTTTCCATATTTTCTTGGATTGGAGTTAATCACTTATCAGACTCTCCTTTTACAAAATAAATAGATAAAATAACCATTTTATGATAAAATAACTAGATAATGGAAAATATAGTTTTAATTTGGCTGATCCAACCTATAATTTGTTGATCTAATGTCATAATAAAGGAGGATGGATGTTTTCACATGAAGGACCCAATGGATATTTGATCCATCCTTTTGAAATTTTAGTGTTTGAAAATATTCATGTTATTATTCATAGGTTCGGAGGTTTGGGTGAGAATAACCAAGATATTTTTTATACAGTTCCTATTCCATTTTGTTTCTCATCATCATATCCATTTCATTCTCTATCACAATATTTGTTAACTAAATTTTTATTATTTCAACAAATTTTCCAAACCAAAAAGCTTTATGTAATTACAATAGAATAATTTGACTATGAAATAATATGGGAAGGAGAATAAATACAAAAAATTTATAAATTTTTAAATCATCATTTAAACCAATGAAGTTTAATTTCACCCAACATTATTTTTTTAAAATATGTTGTTTTAGGATCTATCCTCTTATTATTCATAACATAATACCACTAAATAAATAAAATCCACAATAATACCAAATTATACAACCCAACTATATAATTCATACATGTAACACCACATTAAATGTATTCACCTTAAATATGATAATAAAACACACCTGGGAAACAATTGGTTTAGTATATTTAGTGATTAGATATATAAAAAACTTGTTCCAAAAAACATTACTAAATATATTCCACTTATAAATTCATAAAATATGATTCCTATATAAAAATTTCAAACTTAATCCTTCTATTAAAAATTAATTTAATGGAGAAATAGTAAAGGGTGAGTTAAAATTATTTTTAAGGGTAAACATAGGTGATATTAATCAAATACCATAAGTGAGTATAGATGAGAATATGAGTATGATAACATAATAAAAGTGCACATACATAGCATATGAGAATCATAAAAAAACAAATCATTGATCTTAAACATTGATTCAATGAATATGGATTTTAGAATATCATATGACATTAATTAGGGGTGTATTGGTAATTGAGTCGATAATCATGATCCATAATAACATAATATTGGACTGTTTCATAACATAGAGATATTCCCTAATAATGTGTAATAATTATAATAATAATTAAATCATTTTTTATGGATGAAAACTAATACAATAATCACATTGTCAATAAATAACCATATTTTATTGGGTTCACTCCTCATTACCATTATAAATTATTTGGCAGGATTCACCCACCAGTCCCATTTATGTAATATCTTGAGATATTGAACTTTACAAAAAGAATAGGATGGTTTTATAATGTTCGGATCATCCATAAAATAATGAATCCATATATATTTATCCTCAATGAACATAAAAAATCAATACTTATATCATAGCATAATTAACCCATTAGAATTAAATGAGTTTTCATTATGATTTTGAAAAAAAACATTATCGTAATTGATCTGCGGAAATACCGTTGATGGTACCATAAAAGTATATCCCTAGAGAATATAAATTAAATTTCATAACCATGTGAACATAGATGGTTTATATAATAAATAAAAATGAAAGATGTTGATAAAAAGTTTGAATGTGTGGAAAATATTGAAAAATCAATTACTTTAACACTTTTATAATAAAATTCAAATTGAATAGAAATTGACACCTACTTGAAAATAGGGAAAGGATATTAAATTCATTGATTTTAAAAAAATACCAATAAAAAATGACAATATAAAATAGTATAACTATTTATAATAAAATTATATAACAAAATAAAGAATATGATCCTTAGGGAGAATCATTATACACTAAGATTTTAATATAAGGTTGGGTACACTAACGCAAAACATTTTCATTGAATTTAGATTCAAAGGGATGTTAAATGGTTGGTATAAATGTAAAACTAGGAAAATAAAAATAGTATAATAAAATAAATTTTTTTAGAGTGAAGGAACTAATAGTTACACTTATAATAAATTCAATATAAATAATACCATTTTTAATTTAACATTGAAAAAAATAGTTACATTAGAACTCTTTATAGTCAAACATGTACTTAATAAATTAAAAAATAATTTATTTTTATTAATAATATTTATAGAAGAAAATTTCAAAGGTACATTACATAATAGCATTAAATTATATTTCTACAATATCCCAAAATGATGTGTTAAAATTTAATATTAATATTCTTGTGTTAATAGTTCCATTTTCCATGCATTATTTAGTTTTCCTTGATCATCATTTACATCACGTAAAATGATCATCAAGATATTTTTTATTTTTTAAAATGTTTTTAGAGTCCCAAATTCCTTTCATTGAACTTATGAGGATAGAATCCATGGAATTTATAAAAATATACTTTTTTATGAATTTTATTCAATGAAAAGAATGGATTTTATTATTGGACACAGATAAATACATTAAATTAAATAATTATAAAACTATTTTATTTTCATGATTATTATATATTATTCACAATTTTATGTTTTTTGATTAATTATTCAAAAAATATAACATCTTCCTTGTATGTATAAAGATTTTCCAAAATAAGAACACATTATAATGGTTGAATGAGTTTGGACTTGTTATTTTATTAAAAAAGTATCCATTTTTAAATGGTTAATGTTATAAAAAAATTATTGAAGTTATATGTATGATTTATAACGAGGTGCATGAATGAAATGTTGATGAATGATTTAGTTAAATAAAATTCATTTGTTGAGGACTTGAATATCCTCTTAAAGAGACTATTGAAAATGAGAGATTTTGGACTCATTGTTGTAATTAGTTGTTCCAAACTATGGGATATAATTATGAGGGGTATAAATTGTGTGGTTATTGAAGATAAATTATATAGAATTGTATGGGATTTGGTGGGTGGGGGAAGTGATATTTTAATTGGTAGATGGAGTAGAATTTTCAAAAATATAAATTACTAAAAAAATAATGTTGACATATAAAAATGGAATTCAAATGATAGAGAAAAAATAATGTAACATTTTTTAGATAATATTAAAAATTCCATCATTAATCAAATTAATGATAAGGTTTTGTGATATATATGTATTTTCCCCTTATTGAATCACTTTTAATTTATCATTTACTATGATGACAAATTTTTACCATTATAACTTATATTTTTTTCTAGAAAATAAAATAAAGATCATTAAATAATTTTTAATTTGTGAATATAAATTTTAAATCAATTATATTATATTAAATTTCTTAAAACAATTGAAATTAATTTTATTAATAAATTCATTACACATAAAAATTGTTCTTAGAAAGATATGTTTTTATTCCAAATAATGATTTATTATTGTTCCTATAAAATAAAATATTTACATTTATATGATAAATAATTTTATTATCTATATAAAAAGATAATTAAAATTACTATTCAACTGTGATAAATTTAATAATTACTAAAAATTTCCAAAAATATGAAAAACCTTTATTAAAATTTTTCTCATTTATCATTAAATTAATTTAATCACATACCAATATATATCTTCAAACCAATCAATTTTATTAATATTTTATTATGAAAATATTTATTTGAATGCATTAAATAATTTTTAAATAATTTATAATAAATTAAATATTAGTTTTTATAATAAAATATTATTATATTTTTTCATTCCTAGATTATTCCTTATACGTGAGTTATTATTAGTTTTTTATCAAGAATTTCAAAACTTTAATGTACCATTGTAAAATAAGTATATCTAATGACTATATATAAAGTGGATATATATATATATATACAATGACTATATGATTATCAATAATATGTAAAATTGTCATATTATATTCATATATATAGTTCTAAATAATTCAATAAATATCGATAATCTTTTTTTTACTTATTTATAAAATAGAATATTGTATTTCAAATAATTTAATGTATTTCCCTTATAGTAATAAGAGGTATAATATTACTTACCTACAATAAGGATATGTAATTCATGTTATTTGTCTTTTTATTTAGTTGTGGTTTTATTCCTCTTATTATTTTTGTAAGGACATTTCTTATTTTATTATCATAATGTATTATAGTTTTTCATGCATTGTAATATTTCATCTTAATAAAATATATCTTTGTAAGTATTAGTTCATTGTTGTGTTTATAAAAAGATATAAAAAATAACACATTTATTTAAAGATAAATACATTTTTATGTCATAGGATGTTACACATAAACAATACTAGTATAGAGGACACACACTATATTAAAGAATATGTAACGGTCAAGGGAGTGCATGTGTCCACTAATTGGGGAAATGAGCATACTCCTCGTACATGGAACTAGTTCACTATCATTTTAAATTTTTATTATAGCAGTTCATAGGTCATTATCCTTTATGTTACTCTTTCCATACTGATGATATTTTTATTAAGGGGAGTCTATAAACTATAATGAGGCGATATTTTTAGATATGGTAATAAATAATAACATAATATTTGATAACATGTCTTTTATGGAACAAAAAAGTTAAAAGGATGTGACAAATTTGAATAAATTTAATGATTAAAATAATATGTTAATAAATTAAAAATAATTCCCTTAATATGATAAATAGTTCATATGGGTTCATATAGATAAACAGTATTTTCAATAAAAATGTTTTTTTTTAAATTTTCATTTTTATGATCGAAGATAAATTTTATATTTTTATAATTTTAATAAGATAAAATAAGCCACAGTTTATAGTTTATCATATGAAAATGTTTATTATATTTATTTTATATCATTCTATAGAAATTATTATTTTGAGTCAAAAATGAAAGATTTAAAAAATATATAATTTCCATGATTTTAATGCAATATAAGAATAACCTCGAATATTTGAAAAAAAAGAAAAATAAAATATGAAATTAATTATTACTGGACTTGGTAACATTGGAATTGGAATCATGAAAGGGGGATGAGGGAAGTGCAAAGGATCTTAAGGCTTCCTCTTATGAGAAGGTTGTGATTACAGGACTTAGTAACATTGGAAGAGAGGGTTCTTAGGTGAATATTGAAATTTGAATGCACAAGTCAAATCTGAGGAGTGAGTTACCATCCATTAAGATGGGTAATTGTTGTTTTTTGTTTGGAGAATGAAAGGCATGATTAGGCAGAATACCGGGAAGAGAAATCCAACTTGAAGCATGGCTTACCCAAGGATGATTCTTTTAATGAGTCATCTTGTCCATTTTAAGAAGATAGTGCACTATATTTTCATAATATAAACTTATACAGTCTAAGGAGGAGGAAGGGTTGGAAATTTATTAAGAAAGGATGAAAGGATTACTCCAATTTACCAAATTAAATGGAGACATGATCTACCAAAAAATCAAAATTCAATGTGAAGGATGTTGATATCAATACTACTAGAAATTCTATTCGAGCAGAGGATGTGGATTGCTGGGTGGATTCTCTTAGGGGAGACCTGTATGAGATAGTTGTGGAATCTCCTATGGAGATTCCCCTACCTTATATAGAAGTAATGAAAGATTAATTTCTTCTAATAAATTCCTCATAAGAATATTTTTTTAAGATCATGGAAAGGACCAGGTGTGTGGATTGAAATAGAGAAAAGAGTGATTGGATTAACAAGAAAACCCATATTCTAGTAAAAGGATTCAACAAAGAGAATATCACCCAAGTGGAGTACACGAAAACGTGGGAAAAACTAGAGATTCACATTTAAGACCAAATAATGGATGATTTAGAAACACTTGTAACCTCTATTTCTTGGAAACTTCTTTTATATAATAATTCCAATAGACTCAAGTTATATTATAACAACTATGTTTTTTCCTTTAGTGCATATTCTGTGTGATCTTAGGGTTTTTCAAGTTTTATAAAAAAAACTATTTTTGATAATAAAAAATTTTGTTTCATTCAGTCAGTTAAGGATTAAAATTATCCATTTCAAATATTCTTTATAAATACAAAATTTAAGATAATTTTTTTAGAAATGACGTAATATGTTACATTAATATTAGAAAATTTCTTATTCTTATCATTATATAATATAATTTAAAGGTGAAGTTCAATTTTGTATTGATTGGGATGGATTATAAATTTTAATGAATACATAATAAATTAATTCATGGATTTAAAATTAGTATCAATGATAATTTTACAATATATTTAAAATAAAGAGCATAATAATTTTTAAAAAAATTATTTTCTATTTTAATTGTTTTTATTTTAAAATTAAAATTTCATACCATTATAATTTTTTTATTAAATTGTTTTTAAAATAGTAATATGAATATTCAGATAAGTAAAAATGGTTAATAGTAATTATTCTCTTTATAATTAATTACTAAAGTAAAAAAATTAACTATCGTGGTAAAGTTAAAAGTGGTAAATTGAGTTTATCCTAGTTTAAAATTCCCAAAAAAAAATTAAAAAACCTTCTATAAATTGTATGGATGAAAGTTAGAACAACGAAGAAAATAATAACATACAATGTTTTCCATTTTAGACATTTAAGCATGAATATTTTCATATAATTATTTAAAAAAAATTACCGTATTTCCAAAAGTTCCCTTACTCTAACTTCTGAGAAAATATAACTTCCACCCTCCACATATACCATTATCCATTGAATTAATACATGAAAAACTAAAATTAAACTCTACCTATAACAATTTTACCAGTAATATAGGCCTTGGGTACACTAAGTGAGCATAATCCATTCAATACCAAGGTGTAATCGAAGGAAAGATCAAGTCTACAAAGTATGTATTATCTCCTTCATTAGATTTTATTCTCAATATTACTCTTACAAATATCTTATCACCACAGAAATATAATGACATAAGTAAAAAAGAGTATACTAATATATTTTGATATTGTTGATATATCCCATATTTATTAATTTTTATCTACATATAAAGATGAAGGAACGTCAGTTGTGCGTGTTATCGTATTATTGCCTCAATAAATATCAAGTTTTCATTTTTTCCAAATGGATTTTCATTATTTATCGAAACATATTAATATATAAATACACATGATAAATACATCAATTTAATATAACTATAATTATGTTATACTGATATTATGTCACGCAAAACACATAAATGACCATTCTCACCCATTAGGATAAAGTGTGGTCATGTTATAGATAGTTTAACCACCAATATGAATTATGATTTCAAATATGATCATGGATTACTATTGAAAAATTATTAGTGATATTATTATATTTTATTAAGAAAATGAAATATTTTTAATATTTTGAAAATGTTCTATTATGTATATGATTTATTATTAATAAATCATATTCAACCTCCAAATTTACCAAAATAAATTGTTATGAATTTTATTTTCCCATCATATAACCAAAACACCTATATAAAAAATAACAACACTTTATATAAGTATAATTTATATATTAATGAATAATATATGTTATATAATTAATTAAATTGGAATCAAATGATGAGAAAATATATAAACATTAATAAACAAACTTAAAACAACTAATGTTATTTACACCCGAAGGTCAAAATACAATATAATTAATTAATGTACTGATGGAAAAAAATTAACATATGGTTTATAAATGGAAAAAATTTATTATTAAGGATAATAAATATGATGTGATTTTTTTATACCGGATCTTAGATTGCATTAAACTAAGTTTGGAAAGATGTTATAGTTTTTTACACAAATTTTCATTATTTGAGACATGTTACTATTTATGAACAAAATTCTATATAAATGGTGAATATACTAACTATTAGATATATATTAAAATGAATTATATTTATTAATGGTATTTTATCTTCATCTTCTTATTCTGTCTCTCTCTTTCATATGGTTTTATTAGAATGTTTCTTATGTCGTAAGGGTTTCTTTGTCAGAAATATGAATATGATGAGACACGTTTAAGATGTACAAAATGATTTCTTTTAAATTCTGTAAATAAATACCTATATATTTTTTATATAACTATCATATAATATATCATAATATTATATGGTTTATTTATTTTTATACCTCTCTTGTTGATTTTATTCAAAATATATAATGACTATAAGGGGGTTTCATGACTCAAAACGTTTGCTTAGGTTCTAATACCAAATATTTGACTATTATTAATAATGATTGATCCATTATAACCTATGATGAAGTTAAATTATTTTTAAAATTTTTTATATTTTTTAATCAAGTTTCACTCCAAACACTTCTTCCTTAATAACTCTATTATTTCATAAAAATGCATTTTTTTTATGAATAATTACCATTATAATTAATGGATTTTCAACCATAATATTCTTATTTCATTTACAAAATGTTCTCATTTAACTAATGGAATGATAATTATTTTCATCCAATATCGTTTATTCCACAAAATACATTTTAAATAAAATTTATCATTATCATTTTAAATATATTGGTTTTAAATATATTTTTTTAAATATTTTAAATAATAATTTTTAAACTTTTCAAAATAAAAAATTTTATATTCAACTCCTGTATTTTTATTATGAAATTTACTTCATAAAATTATTATTTATTTTGAACACTTTACAATATGGTTCTCAAAATTTATATCATTTCCCTCTGCACATGAGCCTCAACCCAATTGGTGAGGTATCCTTAAGTGCATCCATGAGACTCAGGTTCAACACCAAGTGGATGCATAATTCCAGGGGAATTGTAGCAGCAACTGTAGCAGTTACTGTAGGAGGTACTATTTGGTACTATTGTAGACAGAACTATTCAACTTGGGCCACCAGTTTGGTATTGGAGTCCTTGATGCCTTTGGGCTACCTAGGACGTCTGGTCAGTAGGTATTTCAAGATAACTTTAAGGCCTTAGGGCCACCTTAAGGCCTTCAAGACACAAACAGTAGCCCCTGACAGACTCTAGAAAAAGGGGCAGCCCAAGAGGAGGATTGAGAGTAGGTGAACTCACCATAGTGTAACCAAAGGATTTGGAAGAATTAGAGGGTATGGTTATCCCATCAGGATCATCTTGTGATTGCATGAGAATCTTATCCAAACGATCATGCGAAGGAGGAGAGCTACCATCACGATACAGATGCTGGGGAGGGGCAGTTCCTTGTAGTTATAGTTTGGTTGAATTCTCTAATACCTTTAAGTCATGTAATGTATCTTAGGCCTATGTGACATGTAATAACTAAGACTATGGGCCTTTTAAGGGTTCTCCCTCATCCCTTTAAAGGGGGGTTATCAAAAAATCAATAAAAATGAAGGCCTTCTAGCCATTCAGGGGCTTATCGTTTCCCTTTGATTATTTTCAAAAAAACTTTTAATTCATATTTTATAAAATTAATAAAATGTTATACTAAAAAAAATAAATTATATTTTCTATCTATGGTTTATATTATAAGAAGTAATGTTTTGATCATCCAATTTTTTTATTATAATATAATTCCTTTTGTAAAATTATATTTTTCATATCCTATGATATATTTTTAATTATGTTATGTGATATTATTTTAAAATTATTATAAAACCCATTATTTTCCATGGGTGCATTAATATATATTTTTGACTGATTGTAAAAGACAAAAATATGTATGGATGATAATAGGTGGTGAAATATATAATCCTTTAATTAATTGGTTTAATTTTATATCCAATGATATTTTTAGGTACCAACATAATTAGTTTGTTGACACAAGTGTGGGCATGATAGATTTTCTCACATTTTTACATGTGGACATAATGAATTTATTCACATATTTATTATTATAATAAGTTTTTTCCTAGAGATTTTATAAGTAATATGGTTGTTCCACATTTCTATATGGATCATCATGCTATTCTAAATTTTTACGATTCATTTAATTTCAATGAAATTCATTTTTTTTCATTATTATTACTTATTTCTAAATAATTCCACACTTTTATGCCATGAATACATGTTATACAATTATTGAGATGTGTAGTTATCCATTTAATATGTTTGAATTTTACTTAATGTTATTTTTATGATATTATGTTCCTATAACATGTTTGGTTTTTATCATATAAGTTCTTTTGATCGTTTATTTTAATATTTATTCCTTCCTCATTCTTACCTTCATGTTATGATATGTTTTACCCTTATTGATCATATGGGATCACCATATTCATCTATTTCCAATACATATGTTATGGAGATGATTTTATTATGTAAGATATCAAGATATTTTTTTATAGAGAAGAGAGATTATGGATCAATGTTTACAAGCATCCTAAAATAATATGTCGATGTATATAATCTACAAGACACTATACCTTTCAGTCTAAGGGTTTTGAAACTAATTATGATATATATTATTTAAATCCTTAGATTAATTTTTTATTTATGTTATGTTTAACTATTAGGACCCCACCTTAAACATTTCATAATCTTGAGTTCTAGTGAATAATTTACTTTTATTCAAATTAAGGAAATTTTCAAGTTTATAGTTTGATATAATTAGGCCAACATTTATAAAAACATACCAAATTCATAAAAAGTTGATAATACTAAAATATTATCCATTTTTTCAAAATAAATAAAATTTAAAATAAAACATTATCTTCTTCGTGAAAAATAGGTATAACATTCATCTTCATGTTCTCCATTATATTACCCTTCTTTATACCCTATGAAAAAATATTTTGAATCTTGGTATGAGCACAAAAAAAACTGATTAAGGAACATAAATATTATTAATGAAACCATTAGTTCATGAATAATTATAAACCCATGATTTTTTTTCCCAAAAAGTTATATTTTCACTCATAAAACATAATATTTTTAGTTATGTCATGAAATCGTAAGTTTACTGTAAAACTCCATAGAAAGAATAAATCATAAAATTAAATTGTGGAATAAATTCCATACCACTCTTACATTTACTATATCTCTTAGGGATACATATTTAGTGACATTAATGTTTTCATTTAGGATATGCATCACAGTATATTCCCTTAATATCTTAAGAGAAACCCAACAGGTTAAATATATCTCATTAACTAATTAATTGAAGAGATATAACCAACCCACATATCCTTACTTTATCATGGAGCCACCTATAATAATAAAAAATTTCTAGGAATTATAACAAAATTATAACACATAAATCTTTCATAAAATAAAAATAACTTTTCCACTTTGAAACAACTTTTACTTTTTACTAAGCCACACACTGATAAATAAAAACACATTACTTGAAGATAAAATTTTATCCTTATGAAAAAAAAATCTATCATTAAATAATGGAATTAAAATTATTTATTATATGTCAAAAAATGTTCTTTTTGGATTTTTAAAAAAATAGTTGAATGAGTAACTTTCAAAATGGTTTTTAAAAGAAAATATTTTAACTTGAGTCTAACATGCCTTGTACAGTCGTTATATTATAGAATAATAAACCTAGGATAATTATTTATATTCATGATATCTATTTACATGTTTATTATTCCTTTTATATAAATTATTATCATGTTACAATAATAAATTATTTAAGTTCATGTCAGACGTTTTGGCGATATTCGACACTTGAGTCCAAAATGTCTTTGGTATGATGTCAATAGTAAAAGTTTTAATTAATCCATAATCTCTAGAATAATATTCATTACATTATTATCTTTTTTAAAAATCAATTATTATTTTAAATCAAACCATTATTCATGCTTATTAATAATTAACTATGTTATAATCATGGAGATGATAGGTCGTACGAACGAATGTGTAACCTTTTAATCATAAAGTGGTCATTATTGAAAGAAGGTAAGTATAATTATATCTTACTAGAAATATAATAATATAATTAATATAATATTAATAATTAAAATATACCAATATATATCATCCATTTGTTGTGGTGGTCAAAAACGAATCACATCACTTCGTGGAGGTATTAGTTAACATTTACGTATGAATGAAGCTTTAAGTTTTTCATGTATGGAAAGGTAATAATGTAAATGATATATTATCATTTCATAATGGTAAATATTTCCTTAATATCATAGATAAACTTTATTTCTATAATTATAGTTATTATTGAGAGACAGTGATGGAAAAAAAATTCATCAGTTCGTGAGGCTATAGTCTGCTATACACACAATCAATGAATTATTTTCACATTTGAGGGAAAAGGGGATGGATTTATATGATTATATTAAAATAATAACAAATAATTTTATTTCGGATCTTATAATTTTTTCAACATGTTTGAATAATTTTCATGGATTTGGAAGACTAAATAAAATAAGAAATACATATTAAAACAATACCCCATGTTCTAATGATCTCCTTTTCTTAACACCTTAAGACCACTAAGGGTGGTGTTATAACTAAACTAAGAGTTGTATAATGTGCATATGGATTATATTAAGGGATTTAGGAATATCTTGGATGATCCAAATATTTTTTTAATTGTAAATAAAATAAATGAAGTGGTTCCCTTTTATAAGGGAGGAGAAGGGCACTCTTGAAATTAATAATAATATTAAATTAATATTAATTAATTTTATATTCCAAATGGATGAATTGTTATTTATTTAAAATATAGGATGATGATGGGTTGAAATAAAATCATCCAATGAAAATTATAATTTTTTTCATTATTCTTTTATTCCATATCTTTTTGCTTTAACCCTTATTTAACCCCCATTAACTCTTATCGTGACAACATATACTTTATTCATTAATGGTTAATATAATTACCAAAAAATTACAAATTACTAATAAATGATGCCTATATTAAATTTTAAGACTTATACCAATCAATTATCTATATTTTATATTTTTAAAAAATTTATATCCTTTATTAAAATATTTTATATATTAATATATCATTAATATCAATTTTGACATTATTCAATACATGTATTTTAAAAAATAGAATAAAAACATGATATATTCCATAAAAATATTTTAACACATACATAAAATTTCATATAAATATTTAATTTTTTTATGAAATTAATTATCTCAAGTTATATTTATTTTAATATTTTTAGTATCAATTATTTCATATTTCCTTTAATTAAACAATTATCGCTTCATCATTGTGAAAGCCTTGAAGGTACTTTTTTATCTCCTAAAAATATAATAAAACTATCATGATGAATAGAATCATATTATATTTCCAAATACTATTTATATTAAAAAAACCTATTATATAACACTATATTAAAAATATTTTTCTTGTTGAAAAAAATGGAAAAATTTACTTCTACTTGAAAAAGATACTATAAATGTCTTAAATTAATCCCAGTGGCACCAAGATATCATATTACCCTCGAAATAATTATTATGGATAAAAATCACTCCTCTGATAAAATTTGGACTAGTTTTTGGGTAATTCTAGAATATTTTAATATTATTTTTACCCATAATTACCTTATTTACCCTTAAGTGTTGTTATAAAAATGATCAAAGAAACTATTCAAATTTTTGATACATAAAGGGAACATTTAATAAATATTAACCTTATTATTCTAAATATGGAATCATTTTTTAAAAATTAAAAATAAATCATTGGGTAAAATTAATTTCAAATTAACCATGTTGATGAAATGAGAAAATAGGTTTCTAAAGTGAAAACGTTTAAAATATTGAAGATTTTTTATATAAAAAATCGAATTTAAAATTATTAAAATGAAAAAAATTATTAAATAACATAAAATTCATCAAATTATAATTCAATACTAATAAAAATATAATTTAATTCTATAAATTATTTAGACGAAAAGTTGTTATCAATTAAAATACAATATTTTTTCATTATTCATCAAAACATAAAACTTATCAGTAAAATAAAAAAATTAAAACACAGTAAATATTGATATTTTTAATTAAAATAATAATTTTTTTTTTCAAATAGAATTTATAAATGTTTCAAAAACTCTATTTTAATCTAGTGTACCTTCAAAAGGCGGAAAAACTGCCTTTTCAGACCAATACATATTTTATGCGTACAATTGGATTTGTTTTTGTATCATATCTAGAAAACACATAGGTTAAATGTTAAAAATTATATTTACTATATTAAATATTAATATAATTAATATAATCCAAAAATAGTTATTTGTTTATTTATTGGAATTAATTATACTTGTTCACCTTTAAATCATTTTAAAAAAACAGTTCCTTTTAAAAGGTATTTATATTTATTAATAATTAATTAATCAAAAAATTAATTATATGTTCCTATTTGAGTAATATTTTTTTTATTTCAGTTAATCATTTTCATACCCACCATTTTAATGGCTTGATTATAATTTTAACATTTAAATATCAATATTTAATTGTTTGTTTAAGCATGATGTAGTGTATTGTGTATAATATCTAATATCCCGAATGGACCGAAGGCCTTATTTTTTATTTTATTATAGATAATCCCCCTTTTAAGGGTTAAAGGGGAACCCATACATGACACGTAGGCCCAAGACCCAAGGCCCGACATGACCTGAAATACATGACTCGAAGGCCCAAAGGCATATCATTCCCAATACATGACCCATAGGCCCATCCCACTAGAACTACCCCTCCCTAGATTTTTCATCATTGGTTGCCTTTAGCTCCCCACCTGCATTTCTGATCGGCTAGAATTGCCCCATACAAAGGTGCACGGTGGCTGGTCCCGATGGAGGTTGATATACCCTCTCATTCTTCCAATCCGATTAGCTCTGCTTCTGGTGACTGCTACTGGTGCCCTGATCCTCATCTGGGGCCTGCTCTGTGTGAACTGCGCTACTTCATGGTCTTCAACGGCCCGAAGGCCCTATGTCCCAAAGACCTTTGATGGCCTGAAGGCCCTGAGACCCGTAGGCCCAAACTGGTGGCCTGAAAGCCCAAATCAGGTGAATAGTCTGGCTGCTATAGTACCAAACAGTACCTTCTACAATGCCTACTACAGTGCCTGCTACAATACTGCTACAGTACCCCCAGAATTTGACTTCCACCCAGTTTTGAACTTGGGTCTCTTGGATGCCAACCAGGAGCCCTTACCACTCGGGTACGGGATCGTTGGCTAATATCTAATAGAGTATTTTCATTTTGTTGAAAAAAATTATGGTTGGTGTATCCTAAAAATTATAATAAATTTATTTCTAACAATTTGAACATGGACTTGGTAAATTGTGTTTTACTATTCAAAATATCATTATTGAAATCTCTCATTGGAACATGGGCCAATAAAACATCGAAATTAAAAAAAGTGATGTACAAAGTTCACCCGAGATAACGAATATTAGGGATCCATGTATGAAAAAATGGACATAAAAGAGAAAAATAACTACAATTTTTAGATGGAGAGTAATATATAGCATAGTCATGATAATATTAATTATCATAAAACCAAAAAACTGTTATGTGTTAAAAGGTCATTGATTTCTAAGTAAGAAAATTAAATGGATAACCTTTTTGTTTAAAGAACCTTTTCATATATTTGATTAATTATTTCATATCTATATTAATAAAATAAAAATATATATATTGATGATAAGTACAGTTTCATACATTAATCAATTTACACCAAAAATTCATCTTTTCCTCTAAATAATTAGTATTCAAGAAGAATTTTTCATTCATGAAGTTTTTATAATCTACTTCTACAGATCAAAAAATCCACACAAGATTAACTATATATTGATCCAATCTTGAAAAATTATCAAAAACCAAAAAATTTAGTATAATATAAGATAATTACAATAAAAGGATAATTATTTAAATGATGAAAAGCTAAATTAATCTCCAAAAATCAATATTAATACCCAAATTTCATCATAGAACATTAAGGAAATAACTATCCTTAAAATTCCTCAAAAATATTCTAGACTAATATTGAAACCCAAAATTCAAAATAATTTTATCACATGGTATTTCAAGATGAATTTTAACATTTATCTCTAAATATTATCAATTAATCAAGAAGTCTCAAACCAAACAATAATTTCCCTAGTAATATTCAAGATACACTATCCATTTTAAAAAATAGCCTAAATCACAATAAATCCACCATAAAACAATATATTATTCCAAAATATAATTCAAAATTAATTACACAAAAAATATCCTATAGTATTATAAAGTTTCCCAAAATAGTAAACATCTTCGAAAATTAAATTAATCACTTAAAATACCAAATCATTTTCAAATCCAAAGGTCATGTATTAGATAAAACATACGTTCTCAAAATCAAATTATTATTAATAAATAAAACTAATTAACTAAAATATAAATTAATACTAACCAGGACTTCACATAGGTCATTGGAAGATGATACACCTATATTACTCCTTGGTTTTGGGTTTAATTTGCACGACCTTACCAGACGTGATGAGTTTTCATGAATCCTATGGGTTTCCCTTTCTTGAAAACTATATAATTCTTATAAAATTCCTAGAAATGTGAAAAAAATACTAAAAATAAAAAATATCATTTTTAATGAAAATTGGTTATCTGATACCATTCATTTTGTATCCCAAATTGTAATAACCCACAATTACTTCAAAATAAAAGATCATTAAAACACTAAAGTTTATCCACGTCATTATAATTATTTATAAAAAATGAAAAAATGAATTATTCCTCAAATAAAATTTTTACATGAAAAACATAAGGGTCACATATAACACAAAATAAAAAAAAAGTATTCCAAAGTACACCCATAATCGAAAGAGTATTAATACTTTTAATCATTTCACCATCCCTAAATATACTATAAATCTTGAATCCCTTATATTTATACATATTAATATTTCAACATTGTATATAATACCTTAACAAAAAATTTCTATCTTATTAATTAATACATCTTTCTTATAAGAAAAAACATGAATAATGTAAAATGATTTACTAATTTTAAAACATGGACCATGAAATAATCTATACCTTTCATTTGATTTTCATTTTTTTATCTCTAACTGTAATGGAATTAAGTATTCTTAAACGATTATATGTATGTTCTTGATGATCCCATTTTGGATCCTTCTTCTTAATACATTTATTTTCAAAATTACTATACTCCTTATATTTGAAACATTCAATTGATAACTCCGGAAGAACTTATTTACCTTTCTTGGAGTCAACTAAACATTTCCTTTTACTTGATAGATTATTTCTTGATGACCTCATTTACCATATTTAAAACACTATCCCATCCCTTTAAGGAGTTTTCCTTGGTGTTTCTTTCCATATCCAAGAAACATATGTTATTGAATATATTTAGCTTTATGATAATTTTTTCATGAACTTCCACAGGGATTCATGTCCCTCATATATGATTCATTATAAAATACACAATGTTTTAATTGGTCAATCATTACTCATGGTGGTTGTCTTATAATAACCATAAGAGTTCTCACAGTAGCTCCCATTTCATTCAGTTTCTTATTTATAAGACCACCAAATTTTCCTTCAAATCATTTTTACATAGGTTTCAGAAAGATCTTGTAATTTACTAAAATCATAAAGGTTAATATGACCAATAAAATTACAATATACCATCTTTTAAGGATTATAATGGCTAAAATATCCTTGTTCACGTTTTTTCAAAATCATTAAATTTATCTAAAATAACTATGAATCTTCCTATCATTATAACCATTGGGGTTATATGTGACTTATAACTTATGATTAAATAAAATACAACCCAATAATGTTTTCTAACCCATTCTTTAATACCATATATAAGGATCTAACCTTAAACATTACATAGTCTTGTGTTTTATTTGACAATTTACTTTCTTTCACATTAATGATATTTTTAGGATTGGTGTATTAGATAATTAGATCATCATTAATACAAAACATTCCACATTCATATAAAGTGGATACTACAAATATAGTATTAATTTTTTAAAAATATAAATAATTTAAAATAAAACATAACTTCTTTTTCCAGAAAAATCATCCTCAATTTCAACTTGATTACCTTATTTCTCATAACCATCCTTACACCCTATGAAAAAATTGTAAAACATGGGATTAGAATAAAATATCTGTTTGGGATATAAAAATAAATAAATTTACCATTATTCCATGAATACTTATAATCCCAAGAAAATATTTTCACAAAGTTATACTTTTCAACCATAAATCAAAAGGTTTTTAGCTTACCAGTTAAAATCGTAATATTATTGTAAAACACCCTAGAAAAAATAAAACATAAATATAAATTTTACAATAAAATACATGTCACACATACATAGGTTATATATATCATTACTATATAAGGAGTAAGTTTCATTGTTACATTTTCAAGACCCACTATAGTATATTCCCCAAATCTATTAAGAGAGACCCTACTTGTTAACTTTTTCTGATTACCCAATGAATTAGAGATCTATAACAGGCTCACCTTATAAGGCCCTGACCTTAAACCTTACTTAATATTGAATTAAATGAATAATTCACATTGAGGATCTTTTCAGGTTTATAGTTTTAGAGAAATAGGTCATAACTATTACATCTCAAAATATTACATAGTAGACACTTCTACCAATTTTCCATAAAATAAAAAAAATACTTAAGAAGAAACATGTCTATTTCCATGTTTTAGATAGCATGTCTTTCCTTGATCACATCTTTGACCCTATTCAACTTTAAGTCCTGTGGAAAACATTTCAAAAACTTGGGATGAGCATAAAAATCCCAGTAAAGGATACACAAAGAAGGGAAACTGTTAGTTTTTTAAAACAACAAGTAAACCATGAATACTTTACCAAAGTAATACTTTTCACCTTTATGAAGCAGTAAAAAATCTTCACTGAATAAAAGACCATTACTTACCCTTTTGTAACCAAAATATTACCATAAAACCCATATAAAGAACACATAACATATAAAGGTAACTTGGGACATAAACATACTTAAATGGAATAACCACATGGTCGACTTCCACACATACTTAATTGAATAGTCATACGGGCAACTTCCATACCCAATGCATTGGAGGTTATAATGTAACCACCCGTAAAATGTCCAAGTACCATCATTAAACATAAAATATTGAAAATATAAACATTTCGATAACAACATTTAATTTTCAATCAAAATAAGTAATTCCAAGATATTGAATTAATCAATCCATTTTTAAAAACCATTTAAAAGAGATTTTTGAATCAAAGTATCCCATACCACTTTGAAGATTTTAATTGAATTATAATTTTAAACATTAATGTCCATAAAAATAAATACTGAAAACAATTTTGAAAACATGGACATTAAAGATAAATATTTAGAATAACGAGTCTTTAAAACATTTAAAACGATATTTTTGTTAAAGAGGTTTTAACAAAATGAGAGACTCTTGAATAAAAATAATTGTGGAATAACATTTAATCTGAAATTTATAATATCATGAGAATAAATGTATTCATGATATAATATGTCAAAGGACAGTATACACACCATATAAGAGTGAATTGGTGCATAACAACAATGAAGTCTCAATGGAAATGTAAATTGAGATGAAATCCATTATAAAGATGGTATCCTTAAATTAAGGATAAATCTACCACATAATTATGTGTGATAAATATAAATACACCAAATATAAGTAGATATTAAGTGTGAAACAATAAGAGGTCATTCACACATATTCATAGGATGAAATGTTCAATAAGTACATTTTGAACCCAAAGAAATCGAAATTGGGTTAATACGTTCCCTTGTAAAAATTCGACAGCCTAACGGCGTCACTTCAACATTCAGAAAAATTAGTCGATGAGAGAGTGAATGGTATCTCATAACTTGGACATAAACTTTACATCAATATGGATATATAAGAACATATCCCAACATAATAATATGTAAATTAAAAGACATAACAAAAGAATTCTTTTAAAAATAGGAGGGTGAAAGGTTCCCTTAACGACTTGGTAACTTTCGAAACGTACACCCCATGAAAGAAGAACTATAAAACTTTAATGTAAATACTCATAAACGAAAGTATATTACTCAAATATTATAATAATGGGAAGTAAATACACCACTCAAAGGAAATGGTGGAAAATGTAGCATAAATCTCACGGGAATAAAAGTGAGATGAAAAATCCCTTACGAAAACTCGGCAGCCTAACGGCGCCACTTAAAACATCCAAAAATGGATTTATGAGATCAAATAGGGTCTCTCGTAATATGAACATAAAAATTACAGAATTAGGAATATAAAATAACATCCCCAAACATAAGAAAAATGATCTTAAAAGAAATGAAATAAAAGGGAGTACTTAAAAAGAAAGAGAGAGGTAGGATCCCTTGCCTCAAGTCTGACTTGTCTTGTTCGTTTCTTTATATTCCTTAAAATCGGGTAGCTCTTCTTGATTTGAGCTCAAAGGCTTCCTTGGAAAGGATTCTTCCCAAAAATGAGGCTTCAATGATTAATAGAGGGATGTGGAGAGATTAAATGGTCACGGGTTGGCCGAGCCAAAGGCTTGAGAGGTGTGTGTAAGGTGGTAGAGGTGGGGGCCTTTTATAAGAGGAGTGGAGGGACACTCTTGGAAAGTAATAAAACTTTACTTTATTATAAAATAATTTTAGGATTTAAAAGGTCCCAAAAGGATATATGTCTAGGATAAGGTGATAAGGTTTTAAAATCCACCCATACAATAGGTTTGTGACAAGTGTAAGACTTAGATTTCACCATATCTTCTCATTTTATTTAAATCGTTCATTTATGAGGTAATCACTGCATCATCACGGTGTCATAAATAAATTAATTTATTTAATATCTAAAAATTATAAAAAAAATATCATGATGTATTAAATCTTTTTATCTTTCTAATTAATATTTATAGTCAAAAATATGACTTGTATAACCCTATCTAAAAATTGTTTTAGTAAAACAACACATGTTTGTGACATTTTAATTTTAACTTTAAATAAAAAGTTATTTATGTAATTTTCCTACCAAAGTAGCTCCATGGGGTCCCCAAGTTGACCCATGGATTGTCTTGGTTGGCCATGACTCATCCAATTAGGGTAGTACATGTTTCTAGTTCATTTCATATTATTAAAACATTATTTTTACCTTAAACTACACTAATTACCTCTAATCGCGATTAAAAACTTAAAAGTAACTATTCACCAAAAAATTATTTTAATCCCATTGAACCACATTTTACTTCTTAATAAAAACCATGTATGTCGGATTTTTGAAATTCAAAACACAAATGTGGTAAAATTTCATTTAAACGAAAAATCAGTTTTTTTAAGTACCACTTAGTGGTTTCACTATTCATCAAAAATTGATGTTTTTCAGAAAAATACCAAAAATTCACCCTAAGATATATTTGATATTATGAATTCAAAAATGATGTCTATTTTAGAAAATTAAAAAAAATTTAGTTACATTAATTAATTTAATAATTAATTCCCGCTGTCAGAGCAAATAGCGTGTTTTTATGAAACAATAAGTATCAAAAGATTGGCACTAGTTTAAGTTCAATTTCAAGATGAAATTAATTCCAATGACCACTATTAGATTAAATGGTAAAAATATATTCTAATTTCAATTTAAAACCAATTCAAAAGATAATATAATCATATAAATAAATTAGATTAAAAAGAGTTTTTGAATTAAAATACAACATTTTCACTATTCATTAAACAAATGAACTTTATCGGAAAAATACCAAAAATTTACACAAAGTAAATTTTGATGTCCCGATTCTAAAGAAGAATTTTATTTTGTCAAATATAACACATAAAATTGTCAAAAAGTGGATTTAAAAGAGGTTCCCCATCAAAAGGTGGTTAATCGACCTTTTAAAGAATATTAGAATGTTTACGCTTAAAATTGGATTCATTCGCATTTTTAATCCTCTAACATTTATTGTAAAAAGTAAAAATATTTGAAAAAAATATATAATCATTTTGTAGTAAGTTCTGTTCATTCCCCTCATTACAACGGCTAGGTGTTAACTACCATTTAAAATAAAATTATTTTATTATTAGAGTGCAACGTAAGATTTCAAAGGAACTTGTTGTTGCGTATTGGGTAATCTAGTTAACCCATACTAGGATTCCATGTAGGAAAACATGGATATGGAGGAAAAAAAAGGGTCATGTTCTGAGGTAGAGTGATAGTAAACATGTCTGGGAGAAAGTTAACCATAAGAAAATCACAAACTTGTGATGGGTTAAACGGTATTCGATTCACCAGTAGGAAATGTTAACAGACAACATTTTTTTTAAGTTATTCTTCATTGAGGAATTTATTTTTGAGCTTAACTAAATCATAATTAAACATACTTACTTGTCATGTAGACTTTCAACTTTTACTAGATTCCTTAATCAAACTCATATTTTCTCCAAAAGACGAGTATTTAGGAATACTTGTTTGCATTAAGAGTACTATAATCAACTTCTTGAGAATCACCTAATCCAAAAAAGAGAACTATATATTTCCCATGTCTTTAGAAAAAATTCAAAACCAAAATTGTTAGTATGAGATCAGATAATCCACAAAAGTATAATCCTTTATAAAAAGAAAATCTATTCTTAATCTCCAAAATTTGTCCAACAAAACCCAAATTTCAACAAAGACCACAAGTAAACCAAAATAATATTGAAACCAAAATATTTGAAGGATTTAATCACATAGTCTTCATTCTAAATCGTATCATTTATCTCCAAACAACATCAGTTGCTCTTAAAGTCTCGTATTGAAACGTAATTAACCTAATCACATATCCTCCATGATAGGTTAATAATTTCCATAGATAACCCAAAATCAACTTACTCTTAATTCATAAAATCATCTAACTAAATTGATTTAGTCAAACTAACCAGGGACTTCACGCAGTATAGTGGTAGGCGATAAATACCAGTCGCACTTTGGTTGTGGGTTCGATTCCCGCAGCTTTGTCCGATGTGACGGGTTGTCACATGGTCTGCGTGTTGTCCTTTTTCCAAACTATATATTTCTCAAATAATTCCCCAAAAAGAGATAAAATAATCAAAAATAACCATAACCTAATTTAACCTCAATTTTATCTCATGCCTTTCACATTCCATCATAACATATAGTGACCCATAATTACCTCAAAAGTAAGGATCATATGAACCCGAATGGTTCTTTAAAAATATGTCCACAAAAGAACAGATAACTATTCCTTGAATAAAATTTTCATATATCAAACATCAGGGTTACACATACTATAAAAAGTCTTCTAATGTAACACAATGTTCAAAATAGACTTAATACTCTTAAGAATTTCACCATAACTCTTGAATCCCTTATATGTTGACTTCTTACTCATTCAACATTCTTCATGATCCATTAACCATTCCTTCCCAACTTATTCTGAAATACTTCTTTCCTAAAAAAGAAATCATGAATCATATCCTAAGATTCCAAAATAGGAAAACAAATTTTAAGAAATAATCCATACCTTTGATTGGTCATTGTCAGTTTCTTCATCCTCAATCGGAATGGCATTAGGTATTGGTAAACGAATATTTGTACGATTTTGGTGATCCCATTCCCGAAACTTCTTCATAGGAAATGTGTTTGCATAATGACCATCCAAACCACATTTAAAACATTCAATTGATCCCTCAGAAATAACTTCTTTCCCTTTGCTCGAGTAAACCGGATGTTTCCTTTTTCCATGGCAGGTTCTTGCTTTATGACCTTCATTTCCACATCTATAGCATATTTCTGTCCCTTTGAAACATTTTCCTAGGTGTTTCTTTCCACATCTTTGACACATAGGTTTTTTAACACACTTACCTTTATGATTATTACCTGTAGTTCCGTTGGTATTTGTTTCTCACATATATGATGCCTTAAAGAAATCACCAAGGTTTAGGTGGTCAATCATGACTCCAGGTAGTTGGTTGAGGATAAACACAAGAGTTCTCATTGCAGCTCCCATAACATTCAGTTTCTTGCTCAGAAAACTGTCATAGTTTCCTTCACATCCACTTTTACTTTGGTGCCTTCTAGATCCAACCATTTACTAAAACCAAAAAGGTTAGTGTGAGTATATCAATAAAACCATCATGTACTAATGAGGAAGATAAACACTAAGATATACTTACTCATTCACTTTATCTAAAACTAGGACTCTTTCTGAAATCCTAACCATTATGGTAATGTCACTTATGCTTAGAGAATACCCTAACCTCTAAAGTTATCTAAACCAACCTTTGATACCAACTATAAGGCCTCGGCCTTAAACCTTACTTAATATTGAATTAAATGAATAATTCACATTGAGGATCTTTTCAGGTTTAGAGTTTTAGAGAAATAGGTCATAACTATTACATCTCAAAATATTACATAGTAGACACTTATACTAAGTTTCCATAAAATAAAAAAACAATTAAAAAGAAACATGTCTAGTAATATGTTTTAAATAGCATGTCTTTCCTTGATCCCATCTTTGACCCTATTCAACTTTAAGTCCTGTGGAAAAAATTTCAAAAACTTGGGATGAGCATAAAAATCCCAGTAAAGGATACACAAAGAAGGGAAACTGTTAGTTTTTCAAAACAACAAGTAAACCATGAATACTTTACCAAAGTAATACTTTTCACCTTTATGAAGTAGTATAAACTCTTCACTGAATAAAAGACCATTACTTACCCTTTTTTAACCAAAATATTACCATAAAACCCATATAAAGAACACATAACATATAAAGGTAAATTGGACATAAACAAAATTAAATGGAATAACCATATGGTCGACTTCCACACATACTTAATAGAATAGCCATACAGCCGACTTCCATACCCAATGCATTGGAGGTTATAACGTAACCACCCATAAAATGTCCAAGTACTATCATTACACATAAAATGTTGAAAATATAAACATTTCAATAACAACATTTCATTTTCAATCATAATAATTAATTCCAAGATATTGAATTAATCAATCCATTTTCAAAAACCATTTAAAAGAGATTTCTGAATCAAAGTGTCCCATACCAATTTGAATATTTTAATTGAATTATAATTTTAAACATTAATGTCCATATAAATAAATACTGAAAACCATTTTGAAAACATGAACATTAAAGATAAAGATTTAGAATAATGAATCTTTAAAACATTTAAAACGATATTTTTGTTAAAGAGGTTTTAACAAAATGAGAGACTCTTGAATAAAAATAATTGTGGAATAACATTTACTCCGAACTTTATAATATCATGAGAATAAAGGGATTCATGATATAATAAGTCAAAAGACAGTATACACACTATATAAGAGTGAATTGGTGCATAACAATAATGAAGTCTCAATGGAAATGTAAATCGAGATGAAATACATTATAAAGATGGTATCCTTAAATTAAGGATACATCTACCACATAATTATGTGTGATAAATATAAATACACCAAATATAAGTGGATATTAAGTATGAAACAATCAGAGGTCATTCACACATATTCATAGGATTACATGTTCAATAAGTACATGTTGAACACAAAGAAATATAAATTGGGTTAATACGTTCCCCTGTAAAAATTCGACAGCCTAACGGCGTCACTTGAAAATTCAGAAAAATTAGTCGATCAGAGAGTGAATGGTATCTCATAACTTGGACATAAACATTACATCAATATGGATATAGAATAACATATCCCAACATAATAAGATGTAAATTAAAAGACATAAAAAAAGAAGTCTTTTAAAAAGAGGAGGGTGAAAGGTTCCCTTATCGACTTGGGTAACTTTCGAAACGTACACCCCATGAAAGAAGAACTATAAAACTTTAATGTAAATACTCATAAATGAAAGTATATTACTCAAAGATTAGAATAATGGGAAGTAAATACACCACTCAAAGTAAATGGTGGCAAATGTATCATAAATCTCACAGTAATAAAAGTGAGATGAAAAATTCCTTACGAAAACTCAGCAGCCTAACGGCGCCACTTAAAACATCCAAAAATGGATTTATGAGATCAAATAGGGTCTCTCGTAATATGAACATAAAAATTACAGAATGAGGAATATAAAATAACATCCCCAAACATAAGAAATATGAGCTTAAAATAAATGACATAAAAGGGAGAACTTAAAAAAGAAAGTGAGAGGTAGGATCCCTTACCTCAAGTCTGACTTGTCTTGTTCGTTTCTTTATATTCCTTAAAATCGGGTAGCTCTTCTTGATTTGAGCTCAAAGGCTTCCTTGGAAAGGATTCTACCCAAAGGTGAGGCTTTAATGATTAAAAGAGGGATGTGCAGAGATGAAATGGGCAGGGGTTGGCCGAGCTAAAGGCTTGAGAGGTGTGTGTAATGTGGTAGAGGTGGGGGCCTTTTATAAGAGGAGTGGAGGGGCACTCTTGGAAAGTTATAAAATATTACTTTATTATAAAATGATTGTCGGATTTAAAAGGTCCCAAAAGGATATATTTCGAGGATAAGGTGATAAGGTTTTGAAATCCACCCATCCAATAGGTTTGTGACAGGTGTAAGACTTAGATTTCACCCTATCTTCTCATTTTATTTAAATCGTTCATTTATGAGGTAATCACTGCATCATCACGGTGTCATAAATAAATTAATTTATTTAATATATAAAAATTATAAAAAAAATATCATGATGTAGGAAATCTTTTTAAATTTCTAAGGAATATTTATAGTAAAAATTATGACTTGTATAACCCTATCTAAAAATTGTTTTAGTAAAACAACACATGTTTGTGACATTTTAATTTTAACTTTAAATAAAAAGTTATTTATGTCATTTTCCTACCAAAGTGGCTCCATGGGGTCCAAAAGTTAACCCATGGATTTTCTTGGTCGGCCATGACTCATCCAATGAGGGTAGGACATGTTTCTAGGACATTTCATATTATTAAAATATTATTTTTACCTTAAACTACACTAATTACCTCTAATCGCGATTAAAAACTTAAAAGTTACTATTCACCAAAAAATTATTTTAATCCCATTGAACCACATTTTACTTCTTAATGACAACCATGTATGTCAGATTTTTGAAATTCAAAACACAAAGGTGGTAAAATTTCATTTAAACGAAAAATCAGTTTTTTAAGTACCACTTAGTGGTTTCACTATTCATCAAAAATTGAAGTTTTTCAGAAAAAATACCAAAAATTCACCCTAAGATATATTTGATATTCTGAATTCAAAAATGATGTCTATTTTAAAAAATTCAAAATGTATAAGTTGCATTAATTAATTTAATAATTAATTCCTGTTGTCAGAGAAAATAGCGTGTTTTTATGAAACAATAAGTATCAAAAGATTAACACTAGTTTAAGTCCAATTTAAAGATGAAATTAATTCCAACGACCACTATTGGATTAAATGGTAAAAATATATTCTAATTTAACTTTAAAACCAATTCAAAAGATAATCTAATCATATAAATAAATTATATTAAAAAGATGTTTTGAATTAAAATACAACATTGTCACTATTCATTAAAAAAATGAACTTTATCGGAAAAATACCAAAAATTTACACAAAGTCAATTTTGATGTCCCGATTCTAAAGAAGAATTTTATTTTGTCAAATATAACACGTAAAATTTTCAAAAAGTGGATTTAAAAGAGGTTCACCATCAAAAGGCGGTTAATCGACCTTTTAAAGAATATTAGAATGTTTACGCTTAAAATTGGATTCATTCGCATTTTTTATCCTCTAACATTTATTGTAAAAAGTAAAAATATTTGAAAAACATATATAATCATTTTGTAGTTAGTTCTGTTCATTCCCCTCATTAAAACGGCTAGGTGTTAACTACCATTTAAAATAAAATTATTTTATTATTAGAGTGCAGCGTAAGATTTAAAAGGAACTCGTTGTTGCGTATTGGGTAAGCCATCGAGCATAGCGTTCCCTTTAAATTAATATTAACATTTTATTCACAAATATGGATAAATGTGAAAATGTCATATTCTTTATTTACCTGGGGTGTTACACACCTGACATCATTTTATCAAAGAACCAACCATAATCATAAATAATTACCAAAAACTATCCCATAAGAATAACATTTAAATCATTCATAAAATAAAAATAAATTTTCCAATTTGAAATAACTTTTCATTTATACAATGTCACACACACATGAATGAAAAAAAAAATATTTGAAAATAATTTCATTAACATGAAAATGAGAGATCAAAACATTAAAGAGATATGAAATTGATAATTCCATATATTTCATATATGATAAAAACATTCTTTTTTATTTTATAAAAAACATTGAATGAGTAACTTTAAATAGATTTTTAAAATTAAATCCATTTTCATGAGTCTGAATCATCATGTACAACCATTATGTTCTATAATAATAAACATAGATTAATTATCTAATTTATTTATAAAATTTATAATTTTTATCATTCCTTTTATATCACCTATTAGTATTTTATAAAAATTGATTAATTATTTAAGTTCATGTGGGATGTTTTGATGATATTCGACACTTGAGTCCAAAATTACATTGGTATGATGTCAATGTTGAAATTTTTTATTAGTCCATTATCTCAAGAATAATAATAATTACATTATTATCATTTTAATATATAAATTAAACTTTTAAATAAATGCATTACATATGGTTATGAAAAATGTACTATGCAGTAATCATGAATATGATAGGGCGTATATAAGAATGAGTAACTCAATTTTCAATTATCATTATAGAACAAAGGTATGTTTACATTTATATTTATAAAATGATAATAATATCATTAATATAAGAATAATAACTAAAATATAATTATATATATCATTAATGTGATTTGGTGATGAAAAAGAATCACATCGCTTCGTGTAGTTGACATTTCACGCATATTCTCGAATGACAATATCATTTTTATATGTATTGAAATGTTTGGAAATATATGATATATTATCTTGTAATAATAATAAATATTTTATTAATATAACATATAATCTTTGAATCCATAATTATAACAAGTCTTGAGAGATAGTGATGGAAAACTAAATTCATTGGTTCGCGAGGCGGTAGTCTGCCATACACATGATTAATGAATTGTTTCCACATTTTATGTAAAATAAAATTGATTTAGATTATTATATTAACATAATAACATATAAGTATATTTATGATACATTATTTATTATTTAATAATTTTTTATAAGATTTTATGGATGTGAAAGAATAAATCAAATATAAATACTTAATAATATATCTTGTTTGGATGATCTCCTTTTCTTAACAACTTAAGACCACTAAGGGTGGTGTTTTGCCTAAAGTTAGAGATATATCATGGGATATGAAAAATAGGAAAGTATTTAAGAAAATAATATAAAAATAAATATTTTTCAAAGTGTAAATAATAGAAAAGAATATATTCTCTTTTAAAAGAGAAGAGAGGGGCACTCTTGGTATTATTGAAAATATTAAATAAATATAAATTAAATTTTTATTAAAAATGTATGTATTATGAGTTATTTCTATGTTAGGAGGATTATTCATTATAATACATTCATCCAATGAAAATTAGAAACCTTTATATAATTATTTTAATCATTATCTTCTTGTTTTAACGCTTATTTAACCCCTTTAACTCTTACAGTAATATCATGTAATTTATAAATATAGAGTTAATATAATTACCATAAAATTAAAAAAGGAAAAAAATGATACATTGATTAAATTTTAAGTCTTATCCCAATAATTTAAAAAAAAAATTATTTGTATTTATTTTATATCATTTAATATTTTTTTTATATTTTAATAATATATTAATGTCAATCTTGAAACTATTTAATATATGAAATTTTAGAAATATCATAAAAAATATGACATATATGAACCAACCTTTTTAACACATACCAAACATGTCTGAGTCGTCCAATAAAATTGTGGATGTCATTAATTATTTCAAATTAATTTTATTTTAATATTTTAATTATAATTTTTTGAATATTTAATTTAACTAAACAATTAATTATTCAATATTTTGTAAGCATTTAATGTTTTTTTTCTCTTTTAAAAATAAAAAATAAATTTACATGATGAATATAAATATTTTATCTTGAAAAATATTATTTATAGTACAAAAAATGCCTTATATAACCTCATATTAAAAATATTTCTCTTATTAAAAAAAAATATGAAAAAATTAACTTTTCATTGAATAATATACCATATATGGCATAAAGTCATCCAATTTTTACCAATATATCATTAATTAGGCCTAATGACTTGTTTATTAATAATACGTACTAAAATAATATTGGGATAAGTGTTAGGGTAATTTTATAATATTTAAAATATTATTTTCACCTTTAATTACCATATTTACCCTTAACCATAGTAATAAAAATTACCAAAGTTAATATTCCTATTTTGTCCAAAAAAGACACATATTTACTAAATTGTAAACATCTCATTCCAAATTTGTAATCCACTTCTCCAAATTCAAAACATGTAATTGTTTAAAATTTATTTAAGATTAATCCCTTTGACTTAATTAGTGAAATAGGTTTTAATGTGAAAACGTTCAAAAGAATGGCATGTTTTTGTATCCAAATTCAATGTGGAATTCATTAAAATTAAGTAAATTTGATTAAATGACATAAAAAATGATAATTAAAAAACAAAGGATAATTTTTTTAATATTTTGGATCAAAGAATAAGTTCATTTTGTCTAATATAATTTATAAAAGTGTCAAAAAATGATTTAAAATATGTGTCACATCAAAAGGCAGGAAAAATTTGATTTTAAGAAAAATACATCTTTTATGAAGAAAATTGGATTTTTTTCTTATATCATGTTTATATAAAACAAAGGATAGATGTTAAAAATTATATTTATTATATTATATATAAATTTAATTAATATTATCAAATAATAGTTTTTTTATTCATTAATAGAAAACACACTTGTTTTCATTTAAATTGTTTTTCAGAAGAAAAAAAATCTTTTTTAAAAAAATGTTTTATTTTTTAAATGTAATTGATAAATGAATAAATTATATATACAGTTAAATAAATATTTTCATAATTCAGTTAATCCTTTTTACACCCACCATTTTAATGTCTAGGTTATAACTGTAACATTTAAATAGTAATATTTAATAGTTCGTTCGTGCTTGATGTGGGGTATTTTTTATGTTATCTAACATAGGATTTCATTTTTTTTGAAACATTAGATGTTACATTGACATGTTTTTTTATAATAAAATGTCACATATGGTGGACCCACATATTATCGATGATAGTGTTGACCTAGGGAGTACCCAACCCGATTAAAAATATAGAGGACAGACACCCCATTATAATTTAAATGATTGTGAGAGTACCTAGCTCTATATATCTATGATAATCCCAAGCCATGTACATTTAAACAACCCATATTTATTTTTTTCATATATGGATAAATATCTATACAGTGTTCCACTTTAGTGTATAAAAAATAATACAAAACTATCTAAAATCACACACCGATCCATTAATAATGAAATAATTTAGAAATACAAACATGAATATTTATATATATGAATCTTAACCATAAGATAATAATTCAAAAAAAACAATGATTCAATACCACATAGAAAAATTCGAAAATTATCACATCATAGGCCATCCATCCAATAAGTAGTTTAGTTGAAAATTACAAGTGGAATTCCATGTGATCATAGTCATTAAGTTTTCTCTAAATGTCATATAGGATAATAAAATAAATGAAACAATGATTTTTTTCAATTCAAAATTTTTCCATCCCATCATGTTATATAGAAGGCCTTCATATAACCCCCGCTTTGTGTAAACCACTCATCCCATCAAACTAACCACTTAATCAATGAATGAGGGTGGATATGTGTAAAATTACATCTGATGTTACATGTAGTAAAAAAAGACACTCTAATCAAAACATATATATGCAAGTAATTTTGAAAGATTATTTTCATACATCATAATTTACTAGGGGATTCCATATAGAAGATCTTTATAATGTCTTATTACTATATAATACCATAAAGAACACCAATGAATATTTTTTTCAACAATTTTCACCAATACAAATGAATTTACAAAGTTGAACTAGTAATAATGGTTTCCATAATATACTCCTTCTGTGTTATTTTCATAAAAAAACATCATCATAGCACTCATGTGTTATTCCATGTCTATAATCATTTTTTATGATTTTTAAAATCTTTTGAGTTTTAAATTTTAAAATAGAGGGTGTCATTGCATTATACACATTAATAATTATTTCATAATTCCCTAAAAATTATTCCAAGGTTAGGTAATTATCAATTTTTATTTCTATAATCTTCAATTTACCAAAATACTTTGGAAAAAAACCTTTTCCCTAAGAAATACATTATTGTGATTAATATTAATATTTATTAGAAACAACTATTCATTTATCTCAAGTATATATTTGATAAAGCCTGTTAATTTTAATAAGTTTTGGAATCAATATGGTCATGTGTTGGAATTAATATCCATATAATATATAATAATTAAATATCCCATATCTTTTATAAAATATAGGTTTTAAAATAATGATCTCTATGATGCTGGAAGATTTATAATTTGACACCATGGGAAAAATATTTTGATAAAATAAGGCATAAAAAATATTAATGTTATTGATATATTATTATTATTTTTGTTGTTATTATTATTATTATATAAACTTATATTTTTTTCATTTAGTATAGTAGAATGTTAAATCTCTATGAGTCCCTTGTGTTATCTACCTCCACACATTTTTATCATAAGAAACCCCAAATGGATTTTTCTTGTCCACTTAATGTAAATACATAGAATTATCTAATAAATATAACTCTAACAAAATTTTTGGTCTAACTTGAATTGAGGGTTATATTATTTATGGTTTTAATTATACTATCCCTATATATTTTGATTTGTGTATTATATTTTATATAATATATCAGTCATATTTGATTTAGATTTTTTATAAGGATGTTTTTATTTCATTGAAAAATGTGTTAGTATGTTGCATTCCCATTAAAATGACTATGGATTCTATGTGTAGAACATTAAATTAATTTTCTAGAATTTTTTTATATATAATAATAATTAATTTTTTGATTATGTTAGTGGAGGAATAATGAATAATTATCTTAGTCATGTGGATTTATCTTCTATTTCAATTTCTGTATCTATGGTATAACTAAATTGTTTTTGGTTGTTTTGTTTGTAATTTCTTATTTTATGTTAATAAATTTTATCTAAAATTATATCCATGAACGTTTTTGATTATTTTTATTATTCAATATTATTTACATTTTCTATTATGGATTTATATTTAATGATTTAATTAATGTTTTCTCTAAATAAAATGACTCCCATTTTATGAAATTATAAAATTTAAATTGGTCCGTAGTACCTAACCTAATAGATACTAGATTGGGGTATTATGCCCAATCAGGTTGTTTGATTTGAATGAGGTCTAGTGAGTATGTTTCATACTACATGAAATTTTTATTTCATAATGTTCATAATTTATTATTTTCAAATAATATTTTCTAAAAAACAAAACATAATATCATAACTCTATATAAAAAAGTTAAAAAAATCTCTATTTTTGAAATTCAAATATATATTACTTCAAATTTCTCACAATAAAATTGATGTTGTATCTATAAGTCATTGAAATCTAATATATATGCCAAATTGTCACACATATCTAATATAAACATAATTTTTCAATTAAAATCTACACCACTCAGCATTATAGATTGAATCAGTATGACAGATCATTCACTTATGCATACCCTTTACCAATTTTAACACATTTATAAAATATTTAATGATGTCCAAAATGGATTTATTCTGAGATTATTATATCTATTGGAAATCTGAATGAAATTTAATGTGTATTAAATATAAATTAAGATGCATTTTATTGAAAAAAATTAGAATCTTCCCTTTTTTGGAAAATAAAATTGGATGATTTAGTTTCTATATGGTGAGTATCGTATATATTTAATTATCAGTGGTCTAGTTTGTATAATGATAGTACAATATTTTTAAGATAATGAGTATGTTATGTACATAATATTATATAGGATTTTGACTCTGATTTTTTTATTGAACAAGTTTTTTAGGTATGCCTTTTCAAATAAGGTATAATCGTTTAGAATGGGTTTAATTTATTGGAAGAAGTTATCTTTTTTTATATAAAAACTATACATGTGTGTGGGAAATTTATGTTTAATATACATTATTAGAAAATACACATAGATGATGGTTTATTAAGGATGAGTTTTAAGATGAAATACAGAGTGTACAAAGCATTGAAATAATCTATCTTGAGTATTTAGATTCTATAATATACCATGAAAATTAGCTAAAATAAATTTTAAACTATTCTAATAATTTCATGATATTTTGATGATGGTGTAACGGGACCAGAATTAATTTAGAATGATTAATTATTCTTTGAATTGTTTTTAAATTTAATTGAATAAATTAATATTTTTGAGTTTGAGACAAAAAAATGGAAAATTCCAGAAGGATATAGAAGAGTTGTCCTATATAGTTGTGGTTTAAAATTTGACAATGTCCTGATATTGGAACAGTTGAATGTGAATCTCAGATGAGTAAATCAAGATATCATATAAGTAAAACTTGACATTAGTATTTTCAATACTGACACTATAAGTGTAAACTGTAATTTTGATGAGTAACTGTAATATTATTAAGAGTATATGTTTATAAAATAAGTGAAATTGAAAATTTTAAAATAGAAAACAAAACATTCACAAGAGTAACTTTGACTTTAGAATGTTATAAATTTAGTTCACAAGAGTAAAATCAAATTTTGTAAGAGTATTCTTTTACTCATTTTTATTAGTCTATGTCATCAAAAGATTAAATAGATACTTCATATAATTAATATTTCACTTTATAAGAGTCATATATTTTTTAAAATATTGATAATTCTAAAGGATAAAAATTAGAGTTTCCATAATTCAATTTCTAAATACAAAAATTATATTTTATGATTCTTATGATATTCAATAATGAAAAAAACATTTTAATATAATTATTAGGAATGATTAAAGCTTTAATTTAAGATGATCAAATGAGAATAATATGAGGATATTAATATATAATTATATTTCAATTTTAAAATTAGAATATTTGAAAATCAATAATTTTCATCAATATAAAGAATTTGCGGTGATAATATGATTGATTCATGATGTATCATTAATTTATTTTAATATCATTAAATAATTTTCCTATTCATGTTGTTTTATTTGGAAACTAATCTTTATTTTGGGAAAATTATGTTCATTCTGATATTGAAGTATAGTAATTTAAATTTCCAAGAATATAGGAAATTACATGTTAATTAAATATTGAAACAATGTATTTTTTTACATAAATGGTGGAAATATAAGAATTATTTGTTATTTAAGATGATGAATAATATGATGGTTAATAGGTTACTATATATATTTTATATTATTGTGAGATGATATATTAAAGGCTATTGTAGATAGATTATTATAAATATCTGAATCAAGTTATAGAAATCAATGATAAATTGGTTTGATGGAAAAAATGGAAAGTCTAAATGTAAATTAAAATGAATTTTTTTAGTACACATATAAAAATATGTTACAATAGTGATCTGAAGATCATGGGGTTTAAAGTGTCATGAATGCGATTTATCATCCATACACACAACACCTAAAATATTATATTTTAAGGATATTGAAAATTGTAAAAAAATGTAAAGTAGTGTTTCACATATATAAAACAATGACCATATATTTATATAGATGGTTATACTATAATAAAATGTCCTTTTTTGACCCTACCTATTACCGCACCATGCTAACCACATAATACATGGTTATTTGTTGATATTCCAAAGTTGGAATGGAGTTCTATGGTGTCAAAACAAATCAATATGAATGATTTCATAGTCAAAAACAAAATAGCCACAAAATTGATTCCAACTATAAATATGGAATGAACCCCTCAATATATCATAAATATGTGAAATAGATAAATATGATTCAAATTAAATAAAATATGTAAATAGAATATATTATATGAACAATAAAATGATAATCCAAATAAATAAACTAACAATTTGCATATCAAAAATATAGAGTGCATGACATCATAAATAAAAAAATAAATTCAAATATAAATCATATCTTTAATGGGAAATGAAAAAAAAACTCATAATATACAACTCAGTTTATCCTCAAAAAATGCTCCATAAGAAACTCCACATGTGAACCATTCTCACCTCAATATACCAAGACACAATATAAAACCTTCATTATAGAGTTCTTTTTTGAGAGATGGTTCCATTCCCTATATAGGTATCATAGATCCAAAGTTTTTAAGTCCTAAATGACATATACAGGGTGTGAGAAAATGTTTAGTAAGATATGATTATAAATATAAAAAATATATTTCTCATCATAGACTGCTAGATATAGCTTAAAAATAGTAGTTTAAAACATTTTATGTTTGAAGATATTAATTAAATACATTGGTTTTTATAGAACATACTATGTACAATAATTATCATGAACATGTCAATAATAAATCTTAATTGAGGGGAACATGATATAATAAACCTAATAAAACTATATTAGTATGTTTCATGATAAATAATATCCAAGCCACAATGAAGTTCCACACATGCATGTTGGGGATCTAACCTTGTTTTATATCATATAAGGATGGATTTCGATATAATATCTAACATATGTGAGACTAATAGTATTTAGACTCCCATAATCTCACTAGGTTCTAAATTCTCGTCCCTTTAATTATAATGATAAATATTACACAATCCATATCCAGTACACAATCTGTGCTAGATAAACACCCACCCAAGATACCAACACACACCCATGGTCTCCCAAGTGAATCTCGTAGTCATCTTAACCTAATATTCATAGAAATAAAATGATTAAGTCATTGGTTTGATTATAATTTCCAAAATCATAGACACCCAAATCACACCATATCTCCATTTATACACACCTTTAAAAATCCATTTTAATTTAATCAATATCTTTTAATTTTTTATCAAAAACTATAAAATAAAATAGTCTATTTTTTTGAAACTATGTAAAATTGCTATTTTTCATAGAACAAGTAATGAAACACATAAAAAATAGTAAAATAACCATTATATCATAATTGAAGGATAGTGAATTAAACAAATTTAATTAATAACTAAGCACTACTGATTCCACAATTTAAAAAAATGGTAGTGACACCCATATAAAAATCTGATATAAAATTATTTCCTTTATTTAAATTCATATGAATGGAATAAAATGGATCCAAAAATTCCTAAAAACCCATGAAATTGGATAAAACATCTAACCTAAACATTTGTATTGACCACTATGGGAAAAATGAAAAAATACACTCATGAAAATTGAATTATATAATGATAAAGGATGGGGTAATACAAGAGATACCTTTACTGTCATTATAGATTTCACTTAAATCGATGTGGAATAATTATGGAATCAGGAGTGTAATGAATAGAACCTTCCATCTCATTAAATTATGGGAAATATGGTGGTTGAGATGTCCAATTAATTCCCAGTGGTGTTGGGAGAATTAAGGGAAGGATTTTGATGTGTTTTGGTGGAAAATGGTGGTTTCTAGGGGTTAAATAAATTTTTGAAGGTAGGTCATTCTAGCAGTAGGTCATTTATGATGGTGTGTAATTCTGGTGTTAGATCATTCTAGTGTTAGTTCATTTATGATGATGAATCATTCTGATGGTGCTTTATTCTATTGGTAGTTCATTCTATTATTTATTCATTTATGAAGTATGGTTATTATAACAGTTGGTCATTCTGGCGGTACTTTTTTCTGTAAGTAGGTCATTTATGATGGATTCTCATTCTGATGGAGGGTCATTCTGATAATATGTCATTCTAGATTTCATTAATTTATGTTAAAAATTAATTTTGAAGGTGGTTCATTCTAGATATATTTCATTCTGTTGGTAGGTAATTATGGAGGTATATCATTTTTTATGATGGGTAATTCTGGTTGTAGGTCATTTCTAATGGAAGTTCATTCTAGTGGCATGTCATTCTAAAAAAAGGAATTTCTGGTGGTTGTTCATTCTTACGGTATGTATTTTTTTGTAATGAATCATTCTAATAATTGTTCATTATAGTGGTAGGTCATTATGGAATTAGGTCATTTCTAACAGTGGTTGATTCGATGATGGGTCATTCTAGGGGTAGGTAATTCTAGCAGTATGTCATTCTTGTTGTAGTTTATTTCTAACAGAGGGTCATTCTAGCGGTATGATATTCTATAAAGAGTTCATTTTTTATGGTGAGTCATTTTTTGTGGTAGGTTAGTGAATAATGTTTCTATTTTCCAAAATTTACCTATTTTTTATTTTGACATCTTTTATGATGAAAATGGTGTTGATTGCCTTAATTAATTGGTTTTAAATCCATTTAAAATCGTATTAATCATATAATCAATTTATAAAAAGTCTAAAGACCTTTTAAATGTTTAAAATGTATGGTTTTAACAAGATCAATCTTTAATGACCAAACTAAACCATATCAAGTCCTATGGTTCTTGGATCTAATATTTCAAAAGCAAAGAACATTCCTTCATTCTATAAGTATTTTCTTCTCTTGATACGGGTGATTAAAAATCATTCATTCATTGTATTCATGGAACCTTATTCTTGTTATTGGTTCTTGTACCCTCAAAAAGGATTCCTCCTATATGCGCATCCCCTATTTTGGTGTAGCATTTTTTGGAAAATATTCTTTTTCCATGTAGAAATTCCATCATTTCTTCTTTCTGTGTATCATGTGTGTTGGATTTAAATAATTTATCTTGGGAAAATAGTTTCATGTGGATTATGAAAGATAATTAACCATTTTAAATGAAATTAAATGGGGAGGGGAAGGATTCAGAGGCTTTTACTTCTTTTGATTTTTATATTGAGATTATGTATTTATGTTTTATCGCTGAATAACATTCCTTTCAGTAACCCTTGTTTTTGTAGTATACTTATATATTATGATCCCCATGTTGTGTGAATTTTTGTGAAAGAACTATAAATAAATGTAAAAACACTTATAATTGGCTAATTATTTTCTTACATGAGGATATATATATATATTCTATGATAAACCCCTTAAATAAAGAAGTGGCATTGATTGAAATCCCTTATTTATACTCTGGAATTTGTTGAGGTATGTATTATTATTTTTTACAGTTATGATTGTGTGTTTTGTCTTGGATGTGGGGATGTGAGTCATGGGAGGTGGATTTTATTATGATCATTATGGGGGTATTGGTTGTGGTTATGCAATGGAGCTGTAATGGTAATAGTGGTTGTGGTTATGAAGTGGGAATGCGATAGTAGCAGTGGTTCTGGATATGCAACAGACTGAAATGATGGTTGGATAAGATAGTTTTTTGAATAATAATGGAATTCATTACATTATAATTATATGAAATAGTATGGTTAAATTTTTTAAATACATAAATTAAATGGGGATATTAAAGTGGAATTTATTGATAATGGGAAATATGGAAATTGGAAAACTATGGATTGAAAGTGGAAAGTGATTTGTGGATTCTCATTTTCTTGTATGGGTTTACATATTTATATTTTTAATCAAAAGTGGAGTATCTTGTTTGATGTTTTATATATTGGTTTTGAACCCATTGGATGGTAATGTGTTCTATTTCTATATATGTTTCTAAATTTTAAATTCTTGTGATTTTTATATGAACCCCACCATCATTGTGAACAATGTGTTGAAATTGAAATAGTTATGTGTGGGGTGGTTTTTCCAATATCTCAGTGGGAGGATGCATGGCTGGACACCCTATATTCTTTGTTCCTACTTCTAGGTGTGGGTTATATTTCAAGGGTTGTGATGGCTATAAGTAAAATGTTTCACTATTAACAAGTTATGTGATGTGTATGTGATGTCCCATGTGTGTTCGAGGGATATATGGTGAGATGGTATAGTGGGGGTCATATGTGGTATGAGTAGAGAAAAAGGATGATTTCATTCATTTTCATGATTCCCCACTACACTGGTTATTATATATGATGTGATGTTTTTTCCTGTGTGTATGCAGGTATGAAGTGATGTGATGTGATTTTATTTAGAAGATTTTGGAGCACCTAGGCTTATTTCATTAGGGTGTGAGAACATAAAATTTGTGGGAATGATGTGAGGGGTTCCCTTAATTTATATGATTCATGTTGTATTGTTATATATAGATATGGTATTTTTTGAGATATACATGGTGATTTTTTTGTTTTGGTTAATATACATGTGTAGGTTCTCTTTGGTTCTGTTATTTATCTCACTAGTTAATGAGTATGTTCTTTTCATATCTTCATGAGTGAATATGTTTTTCCCAATGGGTATATCTGTATTTTTACACTATGTATATAAAACTTCTTTCATGTTTCTAGTAGGACTTCATGTACAATTATGGATATTACTAGCTTGGGCCTATGGATAATAGTTTTGTTGCTATTTTAGATTTGAATTTAGGTATTTATTTTGTAGAATTTTATATGAATCTTTTTAATTTACACTTATATTGTGTGATGGTTTGTATTTATTTTTTATTTTTTTTCATGGTGTTTATTGTGGATGATTCATCTTATCTCTCATTCCTATATTATTATAGAGGGTAATGCCTCCCACATATGATATTTTTATTCCATCATTGTTAGTCATGCACCTGGGGCCTACTAGAGGTAGGACTTTGGGGTCATTATTTCTCTCTTTTTATTGTGTTACCTTTGTAGGGAGGGGGTCATGGAATGTATAGGAGAACAAATTATGATGGAACTCTCTATAATATGATAAGGGGAGAAAATGGTTGTAGAGGGGTTATACCCTAATATTGGAAGAGTCAAAATTTTAATTTATCTAGGTGTATAGTGCCTTAAGAAACATACATAATCCTAGGAATTCATTGAAAGGATACTCCAAGACTTATCCTAGGAATAAAACCATGGAGAACCTCTATTGGGAACCATGGGAATGTTTTTGGGTTTTTGGGATGACATGACCCTATGTTATAGCCCTAAATGTTACTATGTGGAGGATATGAATATGGAAGAGTCTAGGATTTTGGACCCTAGTCCTATATGGTGTAGTTCCCAATACCATGACATAAATCACCACTATAAAATTCATCGTGATAAAGATTTTACGTCCATGGCATGGTGACCTAGGTAGAATGCCAGTTTTCACCCAAAATCACCCAAACCCATCCTAAATCACCAAATCTAACACATTAAAAACTGTTTAAAAAATAAAAAAATTAAATACATACTAGTGACCCAATGAGTAACAAAAATCTACCCAAAATAAAAATATCTATCTCAAAAATTCCCTTATGTATTATCATATAAAATTTTGTGAGGACACTGTTATCTCACCAACGAATCATGCTATAACGAATTCTTGTTATCACTATTAAGAAACCATAACTTATGAACTAATTAAATTTACCTATCCCACTGAGGGTTGTTCTAATACCGATGAAACAAATTTGCTTCTCAAAAAAATTGGTTTTGGGTTCTAAACCTAAATCCTTCTAGTTTATAACATAATATGGGTCCATATTATATATTTTCATTTGGGATATTTGGAATAAAGCATGAATATATTCCAACTCATGGTAAGTAAAACTAGTATTCTACTTTCATGATATTCTCCACAACATCAAATAGTCACACATTCCATGTCATTTTCTTACCATGGTTACAATATCAATATTTTCCAAGTTAAGGATTTTCCCTGATAAACACATTTTAAACAAACAGAATCCCCAATTGGGGTTGAGGATAGTTAACATTTAATTTATAGTGACCATGATCCATATCCTTCCTTTTCTAAATAAACTACACCTTCTCTGTCATTTAGTAATAATTATTAGTCCTAGAAATAGAACAATGATATAATTCTATCTAAGAAAATATGAAACTTCAAAACATATTCATCCAAATCCATGAAGGGTGTTATAATTAATAAATCCAAATAACTATTTTTATATTATAAATAAAATAATAGTAGGGGTTTTGTGAATGAGAAATAAAAATATTCCACGTATTCATAGATAATATCCTCTATGATTTGGATGAACTGCATTTTTTAACAATATTTCATGGATGATACATCATATTCATCACTATTTGAGAACCCATTAATTTATAATACACCTTATAGAACAAAATATTAATGTTTAAGAACCTTTCAAAAGTTATGGTTAAATTTACACCATGAAGCATTTTATTATCTTTTACAAATTGCATCCAATATCCTCTAGATTGGTTAACTCCTTGATAGGATTAAAATGGATCTACACTTTTTTTATTCAATAATCACCTATATGGTGTTATTACCACATGGATTATAGGGAATCCACAACATGAATCCTATATAAATTTCATCCCATTTATATTCATTATTATTTAATAGTCTCGTAGGCCTAAGGTCCTCTACTTTTATTATATGTATAGTACAACATCACATTACATAATCAACCACCTTCTAATTTATATTGATCCTCAAATATCACTGATTAAGTCATAGTATATCTTGGTATCAGTGAGGATAAATTCACATTTGGAGAGGTGACCATGATATATCATTTCCTTCCACAGGGAAACAAGAATAACAACCCTATTTTGGAAATAAATGAAACCATCAAAAGAGAAGGCCCAATCACCCAAGTTATCCCTAACATTACTTGTTCCACTTATATTCTAATTATCAAGAATATTTTCTACTAAAATGGTACCCAATAATGAAATGAATATTTTTAATGCACACTTGACCAAAAAATATGTTCCTAATCCTCCTCAACACACTACCCATCTTGAAAAACAGACTCATCAAATTTTATTTTCCCTCTGATTCTCTCATAACATGATATGATATATTTCAACTAAATGCTTGAACTATCAGATTTCTGTAACCTTGGGTATAGTCTAAGAAAAAAAATCTTAGTGGTACTCCACCAAACTTATCTATTATTGGTTCATATCATTCTAGATCAAGATATACTTTTTATTTTATGATTATAATATACCATAACCCCTTTATTAAAGGCTTTGTGGAACATATAACTTAATGTATATATCATTCAAGTGAATTATAGGATAGAGTTAGTGCGATTAATATGCCAAAACATGATCATGTTTCATCAACACACTCTATAACCCAATATGCGAGGGAACACAATACACAATTTAGTCTTTACCATGATTGTGAATAATCATGTAACACCCATTTTTTATTTAATTGTCCCTTTTTATGTATTTTGAGATTATATAATTATTAAGTGATATTTTATGTGTTTTGGGAGGCTATTTTAGTTTTTTAGAATTGTTTATGGAAGTTCATGGTTTGAGAATTATTAGTATAAACCGTTCACCATCTCTAGGAAACAATGCATTTGGGGATGTGAGTTAGTAGGTCGATTCATAGTTGTTTCATCGTTTGGTCAAATCATATGAATTCCCATAGGAAACTAATCATGTTAGAGTATAAGGGAAAGAACATATAGTGGATTTTTTTTCAGACCATGCGAGCCTACATTATGTGGCTGTGAACAGAGGATAATAGCACTGCATGGTTGTCACATAATTAGGAAAGCCGTGTGGAATAACCATAGAGTTATCTATCTATTAGGTAGTACAATATGAATGGTTGGTATATATAAGAATCCATGATTTTAAATGGGGAATATCATGTTCAATTGACTGTATGAAATGAAACACCACGATTTTGAGATAATATAACACCCTGATGTATTATGATATATTTCTTCTGAAATTAACTCAATATCTTTGATGGCTTGCAGAACACACAACCTAGAATCTTTATGAAACGTAATATAGAACACTATTATAAACTAGCTGTTAAGTCGACATGTATGAATAGTAAAAAGAAAATTTAAAAAATTATTAGGGTTACACATGTATAAAATAAATTCAATGGTTATGTATTGATTATAAATAAAATAATAATAATTTGAAATAAAATGAAATGTTTTCTTATAATTAAATTTTTTTAAAAAACCAATTTATTCATGATTTACACGTAGAATTTATAAATAATTATTAAAAAAATTAAATTTATTTATAAGAACCATAATTTTTTAAATAATAATGTCAAAATTATCTCTTGGTGATTTTGCGGGATTTTTATGAAAATAATAACATTTCTTAAGTAGTGAAAATACTGATATTTATTGAAAACATCCTTTTTAAAAAATTATTTAAAAAGTTAAATTTTATTTTAAATTATTTTTAAGTATCTATAGTAAAATTATATTATAGTTTTAATAATTTATGTTGATGTAATCAATTTATTTTTGAATTTAGATATAAAAACATTCTTTACTTTTGAATGTTTTTCATATAAAAACCCACTTTTTAAGCTTTTGGATTAATGATTTTTAATTAAATTCTTCAATTTTTTTTATTTAATTTTTTAAAAAGTATTAAATATTAGTGTTGGTCGGAGTGGATACTCAAGAGGGGGGGTGAATTGAGTTCCAATTAAAATTTCTGTTAAAAACATTTCTCTTAAAATCCCCCTATTTAAAAATAAAGTTAAACTGTAGTGAATTTATACAGAGTGTAAATGTTAAATTAGTTTCTCAAAGATTGGTTAGGTCTCAGTTACTTTAATCTGAAGATTAAATTGGCTTTTGAAACTAACTTACTGGTTTACAATAAGTATAAACACTTGCTAATTTTACTATCAAATTAACTTTAAAACAAATTATATTTCAAAGTAGTTAGCAGCATAATATGAAATATATATAGTATACTTATGACTTAAGCTAAAATGCACAGCACATATAACCAAGAGGTTCAGTCTCAAGACGAGAATTAGTCCTCTCAAACAATTTATATAAATTGATCCACACCCTGGATCGGGGTAAACAACAGTGAACACACTATCCAGGTACAAAGACCTCAACCACAGTTCTATGTGGGAAAACAAACAACAAATCACAGCTGTCCAGGTCTTACTCGACCTCTACCACTATCCACAGTGGGATATAAGGGAGTTATAAAGTTTGAACGAGGATTTGAGAATCCTCCAGCTTAGCTCAAGAGACAGTGTGTGTGTAAAATAAATAGGGTACACACACTGCTCGAAATGTAAAGAAAGAATCACTAAAGAAAGTATGAATGAGTTTAAAAAATCTTTAGTGATTGACAGTGCAGCTTTGGACTCGTTTGATTTGTCAGAAAAACTTCTGAGTCCTCCTCTGGTTTTTGTCTGAAAAATAGAGTGTCATTTTCTTCCTTAGTTCTAGGTTCAGCTTGTCAGCCTAAGTTCATGAAGTGTTTATTGTAGTTCTTCACTCAGAATACAACTTGTTTTCTCATCTATAATGAGAAGCTTCTTGTATGTCTAGTGTTCTTGGAGTATGGATATAGTCTTGTGTGAATGAACCACATTTGAATACTGTTGAGCATTTTTCTTTTTCTCCCTTCGTGTGCCTTCTTAGTTCCTTGATTCTCTCTGTATCATTCGATCTCTATGTTCACTTCTTTCATCTCATATCCAACTAGGTATTTTTCTTCCCTTTTATAGATTTCAGCTTCAGCAAAAAGGAATGATTACTTTTTTCATGGGTACTAGGTATGATTCCCTAACATGAAAACAGATATCATTAAATAACATTAACTGCATTAAAAACATCAAATGTAACCATTATATTAATAAATAAATAGTATTGAGAATATAGAGTTTGACTGGTTGGTTAATCATTAGTAGCCTTCTGTTGGAAGATGTGTACGGTGGATTTTGTGTAGCAGTGCCCTTCCATCGGTAGATCTTTGAATTTGTATCGGTAGCTCTTTGCACTTGTATCGGTAGCTCTTGATATCGGTAGCTCTTGATATCGGTAGCTCTTACTCTGTATATCGGTAGCTCTGTACATATCGGTAGCTCCTTCTATTGCTAGACTTACTCTATCGGTATCTCGGTAGACTTGTTCTATCGGTAGCTATCTGCATTTGTGACCTTGTTCTATCGGTAGCTCTTTGTCTATCGGTAGCTCTATGTATAGATGACTCTATATCAGTAGCTTGCTTAGTTCCAGTGATTATGTGTATCGGTAGACTTACTCTATCGATAACTCTATATTGGTGACCTTGTTCTATGCTTACTGGTGGACTTGTACATATCGGCAGCTCTGCGTATCGATGAATTTAGCTTATCGGTGACTCTGTCTATCGGTAGACTAAGTCTATCCGTAGACTAAGTACCGGTAGCTCTGTATCAGTATCTATATGTATATCAGTGACTAATACTTTTCTGTTTTATGCAAAACATATCCGATTGGGTTAGAAATACTTCAGAACTCATACAAACATGGATGAACATTTATTAACATATTTCAAGGATTATTTTACTATTATAATCATCTTGATAATATAATATCATAGATTGAGTGAATTTGAATATAGATAAACATTAATTGGGATTATCAAAGTATGTAAAAGCATAATTGGGATTATCAAAATAGGTGAGGTCAACAATCTCCCCCTTTTTTATAATCACAAATTATGATACTATAGGTTTAAAATAATGAGTAGTTGTATCCAAGGATGTATCATTAAATGAAATTATCTCAGAGAAAATAGTATGTTATAGAACATAATGTATCAGAGGTAAAATTAAATGCAATAATATCAGAGGGTCAAAGCATAGTAGCTCTTAGATAATATTACTCCCCCTGTGAGAATATTTCTCCCTCTTTGATTCTTAGATAATATTTCTCCCCCTTTGTGATAATCAAAAAGTGGGAAACAATAAAGAGAAGAGGAACAAAAAGAGAAATAAATGAAATCCAATTGTATTATATGTTGGAAAAAGGGTACATAGAAATAAAAAAATACAAGGGATTCCTATCAAACATCTTAGCCATCTATTTAATCCACATCCTCAATGTGAGATTTTCCCTTTGGTTCAGAAGAGGATTCAGACTGGGTGGATGCTGGTGAAGACTTAGGAATTCCAGAAATGATCATAGGAGGCTGATCCACAGAAACTATGATTGGCATGTATTGAGGAGTTATTTGAGTGATCATAGGTGTAAGGCCTCAAATGGCTTGGGATGGAGTCATCTGAACAAGAGAAGCAGTAGAGGCAGAGGCAGGTAAAGCAGGAGGTACAATCACTGGCCTAGCATCGACATGCAGGAAAGGCAACAAAAAATTTCTGAAATCAATAATTATTCCTCCTCCTCTCTCCATAGTAGATATTAATTCATCCTTGTTCTCCATGAATTTGTCCAAGGATGGAGTTAAATCCCTTAGTTTGCTGACTTGCTCTCTGAAGGCTTGATTGACAGGAGGTAACTTTAGGTTTTCCAACAGAAGTTTGAAGTGATTGTTGAGTTGATGCTTGGTGTAAATCTTTTGGAAATAGGATTCCACCTTGTATTTCACTTCTTTATGAGAGGTAGAAGCTTCTATCATATAGTCTTGAACTATTTTCATTATTTCTCTAGCTGAATCTCTAGTAGAAAGCACAACTTTTCTCAGGTAGGATGAGTCCACAGAGCCACTGGTTGATGCTGAACCAAGCTCCTCCTTCATCATAGCTCGAATCTGATTCAAATCCACTGAGGGTTTAGAAGAAACAAAACCAACAGATAAGGTTACTGTTTCCTTGAAGTTTTTGGTCAACCCACTAATAAGATTTTGAACTTGGGAATCCTGGGTTTTAACATGATCTTTCATGGATGTTTTAAAACCTTCAAACACTGAAACCATATGGCTTACAACACTTTTGACATAGGTTAATTACTTGTCTGCTTGGGATTTTGAACTCATGTAAGAGTATAAAGAGATAACCAATTTCTTTAGAGCTTCAACATCAGCTTCTAGTCTAGAAACTTGGTTCTGGAAGTCTGAAACTTCTTCCAATATTTCTTCCACAAAGGTTGAAAAATTACAACCTAGAGAGGGTTCAAAAGATTTTTCCAAATTTCTCATCTCTTCAACAAAGTAGTGATTCAAATCGGCAACAGAAGCACTAAAGGACTCTTTAAACTCATCCTTTAAGGATTCAAGGTTAGCCCTGGTGATCATATCAGCAAGAGCAATCACAACAGGTGCTCTTTCAGTTTCTATGCTTGCCACTGAGTCAGTCATAATCGATTGGATTCATGACACCAGTGAAACTTCCATCTTCTTTGTCTCTTCCACAAAACCGTCCTTAAGATTTTTCTTCAAAGTATACAGGTCATGAATTATGAACGCATCTTCAGGTAACAACTCAGTATAAAAATCATAAATGATTTTTGGTCTATTTAGATATGCCTCATTATCAGAATGAGGATAGTCTAATCAACAAACCACAAAACCTGGGTCTTCTTCCCAGTCCTCAATATCAACAACCACTGTCTCACTTCCAAACTTGGTTTGATGATCCCCCTCAATGGGTGTAGTTTCTTATACAGCAAGGGCATTCTTAGCGGGTCTTTCTTTCTCAGAATAATCTTATACTATCAATTCTTTCTCTACAACAGCCGGAGGGTCCTCTGAATTAGGTACAACTTCTTCCATTTCTCCTACTACATCCTCAGTAGGAACAAATGAGCTTCCAATTAATGGAATCAGGCTTAAACAGATAGAATCAGAGGCTTCAGATTCATTCTCCTTTTCTTATTTATGCTCAGGGGCTGGTTAGTCTTCCTCATCAGTACGAGTCTCTCCTTCTACTAAGGCTTCCTTTTCTGAAGATACAATTTCAGCAGTAGGACTTGGAGGTAAGTTCGGATCTCTTACATCATTCATAGAAGTTTCTTCTTCTTCAGTCTCATCAATGTACTTAGGTTCTTCTTCATTAGGTCTTAGACCTGGATCCCTCACATCCATGGGTCTTGAAGGATGATTCACATGATTGAATTTATCATATACCTTCGGGTAATCATTAACCCACTCTCCTCTCCATGGGTTCCAATTTATCTTCATGTATTTGTAAACAATGCTTGTGATACAAAAGTTATTCCTTACTACCACTGTCTCATCTTGAGGCTCAGCTACCCCTTTCACTTTGATCATCACATAAATCAACTTGGCAAAGAATAGGGCATTAGTCTTTGATTTTGTCCTTGTCATGTCTTCCATTTGAATCATCAGCAATCTGAACAAATTTACTTTTACACAATGTCTCAAGAGATGCAGGAGATAGATATACTGATATCTCAAATTCGCAAAGTCTCCTCTCCTTGGTATTAAGACATGCTGAACAAATTTGAACAACAATCTGTTCTCTCCATCCATTTTAGCATCCACTGCTTGTCTTTGATTTCCATCACCGGTGAGCTCCTCCAAGGCAGTCTCATAATCGAATATATCACTTATAGGTGGCATAGATTTAGAGACATATCCAAATACACCTTCATGCGGAACCTTCAAGTATTCAACCCACTCAATGGATGAAAAAGACATCTCACTTCCATTCACAAAAGAAGTCACTCGGTTCTCATCTTCTGAATTCTCAAAGATTACAATCACATAAAATTGTTTCAATATCTTCAGATAGTAAGGGCCATTGTTGTTCGAAAATAAATCTACCCACTTTTGATCTTCCAATAATTTGAGCACTAACGACTTGCTAGGCATCAACCATTCCACGCACATCTCTTTTTCAATCACAATAACTCTATTCTGCAAATGAGGATTCACTAGTCGCCTACCCGATCTAGTTCTTCCAACACTACCACTTTCTTCTAGCTCAGACTTCTGCTTCTTTGCTTTCGGCTCATCAGTGTCATATCTGATGGTAGGAAGTTTGGTTTTTTCCATCTCTGGTTCGAGGGATTTAGGGTTCTCTAGAGATTCGGGAGCTAAGGTTTGATGGTAAGGGTTTGAGGCTCGGTGGATTGAAAAGTAGCTAGGACTTAGTTTTTATCATTTAGGAATAATAAAATAAATAAATAAAATGAAATAAAGTAAAAATGATTCAGATTCTGGCGGCAGACAGAAGTTTAAAATAGTGCACTCATCAGTAGGGTTTATCGGTGAGAATTCCTATCAGTGAGGTCCATCTGTGAGGTTACATCGGTGAGGTATTACATCAGTGAGGTTATGTCAGTGAGGTATCCACATCGGTGAGGTTACATCGGTGAGGTTACATATCGGTGAGGTTACATCGGTGAGGTTACATCGGTGAGGTTACATCGGTGAGGTTACATCGGTGAGGTTACATCGGTGAGATTACATATCGGTGAGGTTACATTGGTGAGGTTACATATCGGTGAGGTAGCTACCGACCAAGGTTAATTATCCTTTGTATTGAGAATAAAAACTTTGCATCCAAAGACTCTAAAGTAACTAACTTTGGGTTTTCTATCATTCCATAGTTAATATGGGGTCTTTTTGAGAATAGTTCTAACTAAGACTCTATTAATAATATAAAAAGTTGTATTCACAGCTTCAACCCAAAAGTAAACAGGCAGGTCATACTCATTAAGCATGGTTCTTGCAATTTCTTGAAGGGTTCTATTTCTTCTTTCTACTACACCATTCTGCTGAGGTGTCCTAGGAGCAGAAAAGTTGTGACTATAGCCATTTTGTGAGCAATAAGATTCAAAATCTTGATTTTCAAACTCACAGCCATGATCACTTCTTAGGATTTTAATCTTAAGTCCACTAAGGTTTTCTATAGACATGGAGTATTTAATAAAGTAAGAGAAAGCTTCACTTTTGTGAGCCAAGAATTATACCCAAGTATATCTAGAAAAGTCATCTACTAGGACATAGACATAGTGCTTCCCATTTAAACTAAAAACTCTAGAAGGTACAAACAATTCCATGTGAACCAACTCGAGAGGTTGAGAAGTTGAAACTTCTTTCTTTGATTTAAAAGAAACTTTATGTTGTTTTCCCTTTTGACAGGGATTACAAACTTTTTCATTCAGGAATTCAAGTTTGGGTGGGTCTTTAACTAAGTTCTTCCTAGTAAATTTTCTAAGTGAATGGATGTTATAGTGTCCTAATCTTTTGTGCCAAATCCAATACTCTTTATAAAAAGCATTTAAGCAAGTAACATTTCTCTTAGCTAAATAATTCATATCAACAACATAAATATTTTCATTTCTCAAAGCATAAAATACTAAAAAAAATTAGAATTAAAAACAATGCAAGAATCATTTTCAAACTTAACATTAAATCCATCATCACATAATTGAGAAATACTTAACAGGTTATACTTAAGTCCATCAACAAATAAAACATTAGAAATCAAAACTGAATCACTGTTACCAATCTGGCCTAGACCGATGATTTTTCCTTTAGAATTATCACCAAAGGTGACATGGCCTACATCAACATTTATTAAACTTTTAAAGCATGAATAATATCCAGAAATGTGTCTCGAACATCCACTATCCAAGTACCATACCTTCTTGTGAGAACTCTTCAAACATGTTTCCTACAAAATAGATTTAGATGGGAAATGATTTTGGTACCCAGATCTTCTTGGGTCCAGAGAGGTTAGCAAACAAAGCTTTAAATACCCAACTTTGTCTTATGGGTCTCATATAATTTACAGAGTCAATTGATTTTTAAAGATAAACTTTATTTGATCTATAACCATATGAATAACTAGTTGAAGAATACAAATTTCCAAAACTGGAACAAGAAGAATTTTGTCTGGATTTAGGAATAAATCGATTTTTGGTAAACTGCCTTTGTCCCGGTTGATATCCCAAACCAGTAGTGTATTTTGGTGTAACTTGATTTCCTAACATTTGAGTAAGAGTATCCTTTATATTTGTGAACTTTTATAAGTCCATTCTAAGTTTCTCATTATACATTTTCAGTTCTGTATCTTCCTTTAAAATTTGAGCATTCTTTTCCTTTTCTATATCAAAGGCAGATTTAACATTTTCAGTGAGAGCGTACTATTTATTTAGTGAATTATATTTGTCCTTAAGTTCATTACATGTTTCTTCTAGTAAGTTACAATATTCAAACAATTCATCTTTAGTCATGTCTTCAGAATCAGAATCATATTCTGCATCATCTTCAGAATAATAGGAATTTAAAACAGGAGTATCTAAGGTTACCTCAGATGTGTGGGTCATGAAACACATGTTGGCACGATTCTTTTCAGAATCAGAAACTGCAGATTCACTTGTGCTGTCTTCTGAAGCACTCCAAGTAGCTTTCATATCTTTCTTGTACTTCTTGTCCTTATAATCATGTTTCTTTTTGAATTTTAGTTTTGGACAGTCAGCCTTGATGTGTCCTTTCCTTTTTCACTAATAGAAGATTATATCATTTTCCTTATCAGATTTCTTCCAATCCTTCTTCCAGTGACCCTTTTTGTCATACTTTCCTTTGTAATTTGATTTTCTAAAGAATTTCTTCTTCCTATAGAACTTCTTAAATCTCCTGGCTATTTGATCCATTTCTTCATCACTGTCTGAATCTGAATCTTCACTTGTTGAACTTTCAGTTGGTACATGTATTTTATCCTTGTCTTTGCTCTTAAAAGCAGTAGATTTGAAAGCTACAAATTTTCTCTTGGGTTCATCATCATCCTCCTTGTTCAACTTAAGTTCTTCCTCATACATCATTAATTTACCAATAAGCTCTTTTACAGGTATATCTCCAATGTCACATGATTCTCTAATTGAGACAGAAGTTCCTCTCCATCTTTCTGGTAGACATCTTAATATTCTCATAATTTGTTCCTTTGCTGGAAAAACCTTTACAAGAGAGCTCATAGTATTGACAATCTCATTGAACCTGAGATACATGTCAGAAATGAGTTCATCAGTCTTTCTTTTAAAATTATCATATTTAATAGTATAAGTATTCAGACTCATTTCTTTAACATTAGTTCTTCCTTCATGAGAAACAATCAGAGTATCCCAAATTTCATAAGCAGTTTTGCAAGCAGAAATTATATTAAACTCTTCATCTCCTAAAGCACAATACAGGGCATTCATAGCTTCAAAATTATTATTGTAAACTGTATTTGTAGGTTCATCCCAAGTTTTTCTTTCAATTTATGGAATTTTATATTGTGACTCTATAGCAGTCCAGATATCAAAACCCATACTTTCTAAATAAATTTTCATCTTAAGTTTCCACTGGGAATAGTTTGTACCATTGAAGAAAGGTGGTCGGTTAGTAGCAGCACCTTCTAGTCTATTGTCCATATATAGATTACTAGAGTTTAGAAAATAACTTTAAAGAGATAAAATTTATAACTAAAATAAATTTAAGATCTTTAAAGAGGCAACTAAAATCACTGTTGAAAAACAGAATGTTTTGAAAACTCTTATTAATAAAAACAATCTTTGATACTAAATGTTGGTCGGAGTGGATACTCAAGAGGGGGGTGAATTGAGTTCCAATTAAAATTTCTATTAAAAATATTTCTCTTAAAATCCCCCTATTTAAAAATAAAGTTAAACTATAGTGAATTTATACAGATTATAAATGTTCAATTAGTTTCTCAAAGATTGATTGGGTCTCAGTTAATTTAATCTGAAGATTAAATTGACTTTTTAAAATAACTTACTGGTTTACAATAAGTATAAACACTTGCTAATTTAACTATAAAATTAACTTTAAAACAAATTATATTTCAAAGTAGTTAGAAGAGGAATATGAAATATATATATATATAGTATACTTATGACTTAATCTAAAATGCACAACACATATAACCAAGAGGTTCAGTCTCAAGCCGAGACTTAGTCCTCTCAAACAATTTATATAAATTGATCCACACCCTGGATCGGGGTAAACAACAGTGAACACACTGTCCAGGTACAAAGACCTCTACCAAAGTTATAAGTGGGAAAACAAACAACAGCTCACAGCTGTCCAGGTATTACTCGACCTCTACCATTATCCGCAGTGAGATACAAGGGAGTTATAAAGTTTGAATGAGGATTTGAGAATCCTCCAGCTTAGCTCAGGAGACAGTGTGTGTGTTAAATAAACAGGGTACACACACTGCTCGAAATGTAAAGAAAGAATCACTAAAGAAAGTATGAATGAGTTTAGAAAATATTTAGTGATTGGAAGTGCAACTCTGGACTCGTTTGATTTGTCAGAAAAACTTATGATTCCTTCTCTGGTTTTTGTCTGAAAAACAGAGTGTCATTTTCTTCCTTAGTTCTAGGTTAATCTTGTCAACCTGAGTGCATGAAGTGTTTGTTGTAGTTCTTCACTTAGAATGCAGCTTTTTTTCTCCTCTAGAATGACCAGCTTTGTGTATGTCCAGTGTTCTTGGAGTATGGATGTAGTCTTGTGTGAATGCACCACATTTGAATGTTGTTGAGCCTTTTTCTTTTTCTCCCTTTGTGTGCCTTCTTAGTTCCTTTATTCTCTCTGTATCATTCGATCTCTGTGTTCACTTCTTTCATCTCATATCTAGCTAGGTATTTTTCTTACCTTTATAGCTTTCAACTTCAGCAAAAAGGAATCATTACTTTTTGCATGGGTACAGGTACAGTTCTCTAACATGCAAACAGATATCATTAAATAACATTAACTGCCTTAAAAACATCAAATGTAACTGTTAGCTTAATAAATAAATAGTATTGAGAATATAGAGTTTGACTGGTTGGTCAATAATTAGTATCCTTCTGTTGGTAGACGTGTATGGTGGATTTTGTGTATTAGTGCCCTTCCATCGGTAGCTCTTTTAATTTGTATCGGTAGCTCTTTGTACTTGTATCGATAGCTCTTGATATCGGTAGCTCTCGATATCAGTAGCTCTTACTCTATGTATCAGTAGTTCTGTACATATTAGTAGCTCCTTCTATCAGTATACTTACTCTATCGATAGCTCGGTAGACTTGTTCTATCGGTAGATATCTGCATCTATGACCTTGTTCTATCGGTATCTCTTTGTCTATCGGTAGCTCTATGTATTGATGACTCAGTATCAGTAGCTTGCTTAGTTCCAGTGATTATGTGTATCGGTAGACTTACTCTATCGGTAACTCTGTATTGGTGACCTTGTTCTATGCTTACCGGTGGACTTGTACATATCGGTAGCTCTGCGTATCAGTGACTTTATCTTATCGGTGACTCTTTCTATCGGTAGACTAAGTCTATCGGTAGACTAAGTACCGATAGCTCTGTATCAGTAGCTATATGCAGATCAATGACTAATACTTATCTGTTTTATAAAAAACATATCTTATTGGGTTAGAAATACTTCATAACTCATACAAACATGGATAAACATTGATTAAAATATTTCAAGGATTATTTTACTATTATAATCATCTTGATAATAGAATATCATATATTGAGTGAATTTGAATATAGATAAACATTAATTGGGATTATCAAAGTATGTAAAATCTTAATTGGGATTATCAAAACAGGTGAGGTCAACAATTAGACTTGAGAATAAATTATATTATCCCACCTAGTTATAATAATTTTTTACCAAAATGTAATGCTATAATAGTAAAAATTATTTACCGTCAATAAGTTAATCATGGTTTTACCAGGGGATTAAACTAAATATTTTTAGGAAACAAATTACATAAAACTTGCCTAAATTTTATTATATTATTATTTTTTGACACTATATTATCAAATATTCTAAGATTTTCCATTTTAGATCCTTGTGACATGAAAAAAATGTATTTTGAATTCATTCTTTCTAGAAATTAAAAATGTTTCATGTACAACACTTATAAAAGGCCACCCACTATCCTCTCAATTCCCCACATAAAAAACATAATTATTCAACAAATACCTACCCAAATTATTTTTTAATAAAATAACCTCATCCTATAGTACATTATTTATCATAAATACAAATTTATAATAATTATAGTGAAAACATAAAGAAGTTGTCTGATGAAGAGGTAACATCCTAAATCTATCTTTTTGTTCTGTTTATGCTTCCACATAATTATAATATAATTAAATTTTGATGCTATAATAACCCCATATATTCAATATAATATGATTTTTTTGGTTTACTGAATGAATTACAACCATATCCTTCTCCCTCAAATGGGAAATGAACCCGTTGATTTCCTGTATGGTGGACTAACACCTCATGAATCTACATAACTCATTTACCATCACTACTTCTCATGGATAGAAATAATGATGTGTATAGTGATTAAATTTGATATTAATTACATAATAATACCTTTGGTATTATATTATATCCTAACCCTTCCTACATTTCATTCAATATATTATATTATAATGTTTCTCATGGGTACAATGGACAACCACCTCACAAAGTGAAGTGATTTTATTTCACAAAAAATTCACATGGACGGTAATAAAGGATAAATTTAATTGATATATGTGATATAATAAAATTATATTTATTCTGTAACTCTAATATATCATCCAATTCCTCACAATTTCACACGTTAGGTAAATTATGATATCGCTCATGTGTATGTATGGAATTCCATTTCCACGAAGTAATGCAATTTATTCTCCCTGATAAAAATTAAATAATAATTATAAAGATAAATATAATAAAGAAAGAGATATTGATAAAATTAATATAATTATAGATATTATAGAACTGTATCCTATGTTCATGATTTAAAATTTTTATGAAATAACAGGAAAGGGAAAATAGGGAAATTAACACCTGAAATAATAGTGATAATGAATGATTCTTAACAAATAGGTCATATGAATTCATAAAGGGATGATATATGATATTAGAAATATTGATATTATTATGTTACAAGATAATAACATGTTTTAGACCACTATATGGATGTTTAAAGATATTTGAACTAAAGGGATGTGTGATGTATTGGGGTTTCTTAACCTATCTTTCATTTACTGGGTCATACATATACTTTGATGATTCTATTGTTCCAAAAATATGTATGAAATGAATTTTTATTTTTTTTATGTTTTATTTAAAATTTTCATTGTGTTGATCTAAATTTTTTATTCATAATAAACCAATTCATTTACTCTCACCCCAATGATATAATCTATGTAAAGGATTTATGTATCACAATTATTTTCCATGAGACACCTGTCATATTCAACATGCGTTATTTTATGAGGTATATATACTAAATTTGAATGAATTTTATGATTCATGTCCAGAATTTTATTAGAGTTACATATCCATTTTATGATCTCTATTTCATGGGTCTTATTATTCATATTTTTCCAATGTTTTATTGATTTTATGCTATAATGTCATCATTTATCAGGATGGTTTATGATTATGTATCTAATGTAGAAATATTAAGACCTTCCTCTAATAAATTTATTTAATTATATTCTACTCTTATTATTTATTGATATTACATGTTTTCCATCTATTCTCCTCTCCTTATGTAATAAATATTTCAAAATAATTTTTTAATTAAAAATGAATTTATTTCAATCCTTGTAAGAAACGTAATTATATTCTGTAATAATGGTCTTGTGAAAAATTTTCAACAAAATTTTTTATATTTTCCAAATATTTTATTAAATTAATTTATATTAATATCGAATTTTTATGATGTTTTTTAAAGTAATATTCATATTGTTATCCAATAATATGCACTTATTATCCTTTTTACAATAGTTTGAAAGGATTTTTTTAACTTAGTAAAAAATGTATGAGTTTACTATCCATCGTGACAAATTACTTAGCTTCCTTAATGATTTTAAATGGTTATTTTAAATTAAAATGGGTTTCATAATATTCTGTAGATATTTAGTGTTAATTTTTTTTTAAAAGTGAAAACTGGATTTTCTACAAGGATTTTCATAAGGGAAATGTTATGGTATTTCTATTAAATAATAAACAAAACCCTTAATGTTACAGGATGATTATAAATAAGTTATATATGTATTTTACATGTATACCTTTCTAACTATACCTTATATTTATGAGGTAATACATTCCATATGTTCATTTCTAATATTGATTCATTATGAAATTCTTTTGGATTATGATATGAGACAAGATTTACAAACTCATTTCATTTTGGGGGAAACTTGTCTTATATAACATATGATAGATTCCATTTAATTTAAACATGTATATAATTAAGATGTTTTAATGGGTGCTCCCAGATAGCGCTTCAATATATTGGGTAAATCATTAGTCTCCCGAGGCATCGTGTTTGTGTTTGGGGAGAAAACCTATTTTTTTATAGGACTTTTTCCACCATGTGATATTTTCTAGGTAGTTATCCTTGAATAATTTTTTTCCATATAATATATTATTTAAAAATTTCCTATTTTACCATGATATTATTATAAAAATTTAATTTTTTATGATTACATTTTATTACTCATGTCCCTTATCTTTTATAATAAATGTTATATCTATGACACACACTTTATGTTGACTTTCCATGTTTATTCTCTTAATGAGATTATTAACTCACCCCATTACTTTATGTATTCCCAAGTTTATATTATGAATATTTAAGAGCTCAATTGAATTTAAGGTCTCAATATAGAGATTTAAATAAAGGAGTTTTATTTTAGTCTCACATTGATGTAATATGTATGTAGTTTCTCAAATACACTAGGACTTTTGGGTCTCCAGATTGTATTTAATCAACATCTATGTTAAAAATCATGAAAAAATTTTTCAAAAAAGGATTCTGTCACTATAGTTGGAATCATAGGACATGTTTATTTATCCTTTGTAAGATAAGATGATAACACTTTATTAAGAGACTTGTGGATAAGTCTAATGATGCTTCCAAAAGATAAGTATAAGCGTAAATCTAAATATTGAAAAATATCATATAACCCTAGTGAAGTATATAAAATGTGATTTTTTGAGAAATTATTTCCCTATATAGATATTATAAGTGAATGTGGTTGGGTAAAATATCTACCTATTGTTAATAACTCTAAAAAGAAACATTATTCTTCACTCGAGCCTTACCTAGTATGAGAAGATGGGCCATACTATGAAGCTGGTTTTACACTCTTGGGGGATATGTAACACAGTGAGATTTATAAAAAGGAAAATTATTTCTAATAGAATACATTGTATGAAAAAATGATTTTATATTATGATACACACAACAATTAGTTTCATTGATAGCTTTTGTGGCACACAATGTCGTGTTTTACCGAACAATAATATTCTATTTATATTATAATCCAACATCATAGTTATCACCTAGACATTGGAATGGAGGGTATGGAAAGGATTTAATGATTTATGAAAATATTTTTTAAAAATTTATATTTAAATAATTATTCACTTACAAATTAATTATAAATTAAAATTAAACTATTTTTAAAATGAATGGAAATATTTTTTTGAAAAACTATTTAAATGAACACATTTGTATTTTATACCGATAAAATAAAAAAATCACTCTTTTTTTATTATACTAATGAAAATCATATGTAATATATGTAATATAATTTTTATCATTCATCCTTTTTTTAAAGAAAACAAATAAAAATAAATCTAATTTTATGTTTAAAAATTATTATTTTTGTAAAAACGAGTTTTATCGAGTTTTTATAGAGAAATTATTCTTCAAATTAATTTTGGGAATTTATTTTTAATTTTTATATGAAATAGAAATATCAAAAGCATCTTAGGTTGAATTTTTTATATTTTTTTGAGAGGTCTCAATTTTTTATTAATAGTGAAAAATATCAAATTTTAATTGAAAAATGTCTTTTAACTAAAATTATTTAAAAAGTTAAATTATATTTTAAATTTATTTTACAGTAACAATTGTTTAATTATTAATTTAATAATCCAATATTTTTCATTGGAATAATTTTAATATATAATTTTTATATAAAAACATTTTCAACTTTTGATCATTTTTAAAATGAAAACATGTTTTCTCACCACAATTATGAGAATAATTCTAATTTTAAATCATCCACTTCTATGAATTACACTTGAAAAAATGGATTAAATATTTGGAATCAGAATAATTTATATTATATAATATTTTCAACTTTGTTTTTCAAAATAATTATTAGTGAAAATATTTAAAAATAATTATAGTGATTGCGGTAAAATTTAGTTTTTTAGTGGTTAAACTTTGAATATAAGGTCTTAAAATGACCCAACACTTTTTCAAAACCCATTTGATGGACATTTTTCATCCCATATGACCATTGTATTAAAATATATGATCTTTTGGATAGTTTTCTAGGAATTTAACCCATATAATAAATCAAATAAAGAAAAAGACAAAAAATATACCTTTCTTCCATTAAATATCTATAAAGATTTGGGGATAGGGGAAAACTATATAGGTTTACTTATATATATTATTATAAAATATAAATTATTTTTTTATCATAAAAATAATCTTTATTTTCTAGTGGTGATATAATTATAATAAACACTTAAGAAATACCAAGGCATGAATTATTTAGTAAATAAAAAAAGTGTTTCTAAAAAAATTAAAAGTGATGTAAATAGAATTAATTATTGAGTTTCATTATTTTTTTAGATGAATATATCATGATACATAGTTATTAAAATAATATATTAAAATTATAACATTGTTTGATATTTCTTAAATTCAAATTAAATGAATATTTTCAAAATTGACATTAATGTTATTTTATAATAAATGATATTCTATAAAATGATATAAAATTAATAAAAGTATTATACTCTACCAAATTATTTTTAAATATTAATAAATATCAAATATATACCAATAATGGGAAAATTTATCTTTTATAATGATCATATTGACACCTAAAAAGAAAAAAAACACTATTACCGTGGTTGAGGAAAAAATGATGTTTTTTCACATTATTTGATTGTGTATTAATATTAATTTTACACAAATGTTGGATTTTTATTTGATAAATTTGGATTTTATATTTATAATTACTAGGTATGAATTTTCTAGTAAGTCTCACTTTAATTTATCCACAAAGGATAAATTACCTAGGTTAGAAAACTATTTACCATGGTAAAAATAGAAAGGTTAAAATTTAGTAAGCTTAATGACTAAGGATGAAAATGAAAAAAATACTTTTTGTGGTTTAAGTGTAGTTATACAATAATATTACTCCAATAAATTATTATTAAATTTTTTAAGAACATTAGGTAAGGGGTATCTACCAATAGTGCATAATTGTGGGTATTTACAAGAATGAAATTGCTCCCCAACATTAAAAAGGAACTTAATATCCCCATTTATTAAAAAACCTAATTAATTTTGGATCTTAAAGCCCCTTAATATATTAATTAAAAACATAAATACCAACATCCTAGAAGCCTTATGATTGTATTAATTAAAACCATTCATGGTTTTAGTGAAAAACTGTAAAGGATACCTGATGAATGGGTAATGTTCTTCTGAAATATTTTTTATTTTATTTCCTTATCCACATTATTAAATTATAAATATATCATTATAATATAATAACCTAAGAATAATAAATATATTTATATTACTTTAGGTTAATTTTATGACTTAAAACTTGACACACTTCCATCAAATGGTTTACAAAACCACCATTCATCTGTACATCAGACTACCACCTCTCAATATGATGTCATTCATTTTTCTGTTACTGCATCTCAAGGTTCATAATAATGATGAATTTTTTTTTATGTATTATAGATCTGATATATATATATATATATATATATTATTTTATTATGAATCATTAATTATTTTATAACAGATACGGTTATTCTTTCCATTTTTGGGGAATATGATTACATCATTCATGTGTACGATCTACTACCACCTCACGAATCAATTTGAATAATTAATTCTATACAAATTATAAAAGGGTTTAATAAATATTTATAATATATATGATTTAAATATTATTCTATAATGATAATATATCATCACATTTAATTATATAAAACAGAAAATAAAATAAAACTGGTGTTTATGAGTACAAAAGGCATACTGTCTCCATGAATGAATCATTTCATTTTATATCATAGAATTTTGTGGATTAATATAAGTATACATATATATGTACTGAATATATATGATATTTATATCATTTATTACATTCTTTAGATAATTAAATCAAAATATATGTAAGAGGAAAATGAATTTGATGTCAAAACATGTCTGAAAAACAAAATTGTTATTACCTGAAATAGAACATTAACAATGATTTGTTAATAAAAAGGTAATATAAAGTCATAATAATAATAATATCATATATGGTATTATATATATTAATATTATTTAATTTATATATATATAAACAACTTATATTTATTATACTAGAGGATTGAATGAGTATGATGGAATGAAAGACCTAATATAAGTGATTTTCTTATCTCTCATTTATTTCAGTGACATGTATGTCGTATTCATCACTTATTTTTGTTGTGTGGTGTATATAATTCCCACGAATGTATGTTATGAATCATATAATTAAATTTATTGTTATTTTTGTATCCATTTTAGGATCTCTCTTTCATGGGGTTTATAGTTTCAAAGTTACCAAAGGGATAAGGGATTTTCTTCTCAATTTTCTTCTTTAATACATAAGTTATGTTATACACCTAAATTAATTTATAAGGTGCATATTATTCTGATTTAACATGTTATATAATGAATATCCTTATTTTCATGATATTATAAATGATATTATTTCATGGGGATCGAGATTCAATGTTATTGTAAGAACTCTGGTTCTAGTACGAGGTTCAGATACTTTTTCCTTGTATAATTGTTCGTTTATGACAAAATGTGAACATAGTTTGAGGTTTAGGGTTTATCAAGGGTGTTTGGGACTTGTTTTTATCAAAATGATAATATTTTTAGAATGAATGTATAGGTAGTATGTTTAGTAGAAAATGTGCATGTTAGGTTACACGATTACTACAAACCATTGAGGTTGGACAATGGGGTGGAGGAGCTCGCATGATTTGACTAATAGTGCGAATGGAGGTGCATTCACAAGCTACAAACTCTAAAGTTTTTTTATAGTGGGTTAAGAAATGGTTTCCACATTGTTTGTAAAACCATGTTCAGTAACTGTGATAGGATCCACTCCTCATAGTAATGTGCACATGGTTGGTGCATGATTTGGCCAATTGTGCACCCAAACTATGAGAACCAATATTTTTTAGTACAATTATTAAATTTAACTTATTTAATAGTATATTGAAAACCTATATTCACTATACTCATTAAACGATATCAAAACCATATTATATACCCCATTTTTCTTTTTGGTAGACTTTGCGGTCTCTCCTCTGTGTGAACTCAGAATCGAGCACTATCAATATCATTGGATCCAAGTAGGAGAGTAACCAATTCCTTTTATATCATTATCCATTCTTATTTATATTGGATGAACAATTTAGAGGAATGAAAATTTTACCTATTTTAAGTATTTTAAACTTTTATGATTTTTTCTCTCATTATGAGTCCAATATGGTGTTGATACTAGATGAGAACTCCACTACAGATGTACGGTAGGAGGTTTATACTTTTCTCAAGTGGTTTGTTATTTTATAGATATTTTTACCATTATGATACGCACCATAATTTCTGTAAAATCACTTAAAATCAATTTAATAATTGAATTAAATTAAATTGAACATGGTAGGGATAACCTATATTTCTTTTATGGTTTTTTGGAGGTTGTGTCCTCAACTAAGGCCACACATGGGGTGTGCCTTTTTGATTTCATCTGTTAAAACATCCATGGGGTGAGTGATAGCACTTTCCTATTAAAAGGAAGCATGTTTATAAAGTAAATTAATTGAATTAATTTATTAAGATATGATTTTACTCATTTCCATGTTTATTCTTTTCTTTGAATGTTTTATATGGAACTTTAATTTATTAAATGTATTATTTAGAAAGTATATAAATGTGTGGGTAAACTCATGAAATTTGATTGACTGTAAATTCATATATGAGTGGTTAAAATCATTTTATGAAATGGAAAGTGATGTGAATGATAAATGTTTATAATGGATTGCATGTGTGTTTTATTCCATTGGTTATGAAAATAGAAGATAATTTCATGGGCTTTTATTCTCCATGGATTTTGATTTCTTAATATTCCATGGGCCTTACTACCCCATAGACCCATTTTGGTTTATAAATTTCATGAAATAGTTTGGTCACATGATCATTGGACCCCAATTAAAGACTAATCATTTTTTTTCATTGATATTCTCATAGGAATCAATGAGGATTCCATACTCCAATCTACCTTGGATCTAGACCTGAGGGGTCTGACATTTATTTTATACAACATGGTCGTGGTATGTGTGATATGCTTGTTTTTACGGCATGTGTTTGGTTTATATAACACATCTAGTTATAAAAAAATTTCATGTGGATTGATATAATGGTTATATAGCAAGTACATGGTTTACATGATGTGTATTTATGTACGGGGAGTTTGCATTACTTATCATGTATTGGATTTAGATGCCTAGTAATAGGATATTGACCCATGTTTTGAAGGTTTCCTGGTATGGCTATACAATATGTCATGTTTGGTTGAATACAAACAATTGATGCATTTATATTATTTATTTTTTACCTATGATATAAATTTCATGCTTCTTTAGCTTGTTATATTGCATAACCATGATTTTATATAGACCATTGGACGATTACATTCTAGTATTGTATCTCACACCTTGTTCAGGCCACCATTGAGAAATCGGAGAGACATTATAGATGCGGGTAGGGATTGAGAAAATCACCAATAGTTTGATTCTTCCCTTTGTTCCTTTATTAGGATTAGGAGAGCATGATACTGATCTAAGTCTTCTAATGTAACAACCCAGGTACTTATAAAATAATTTGTTTTAATTCTAGAATTAAATAGTTAAATTCATTATAAATGTATAGTGAAATAAGTGGTAGTTAAAGAAATTAATGAATCTATAGAAATAAAATTGTAACATCACATATGAAATTATAAGTAAAATTTATATATCTTATAAGTGAAAATATAATATATATTTTTCATGTAATAAGAGAATAAATGTTTTCAAAATAATAAATTATGTTTTTTTTTATTTTTGTGACACATAAATATTTATTTTCAGTTTTATAATTAATATAATGATATAAAATAAAATATGTCTTTATAAAGTAGATTCATAATTTGATATTTTTTTATCTTATTATTATAAGATAATGTAATGGAACCTTAATTTATTTTTCAATGTGTCATAAAATCAGTTATCATTTTAAAATTGATATTTTTTGAATAAATGATGATTTTATTTAGAAATTAAATCTCTCATATATAAAAAATTATTTTTAAATAATGGAGTTACTTTTTTAACTCTAAACATATAAAAATTTTAGTGTAAATTTATGTTATTTTTATAACATATTTTAATTTTTGTTGAATATTGAAATACTGTAATTTACAGTATTTAACAAATACATGAATTATTGAGTCAATGATTTTGTATAGATATTATAATGCCATACTATCAAACAATATATAATTATTTTAATATATTTATTTATAATGATAAAACTATTCATATCCTTGAGCCAAAATAATAAACTAATGAATAAAATAATAAAAAACACCCCTCTCTCCCTACAAACATCACCTCTTCTCCTCACACCTCAAAATCCTTGTAGCTTGTTTTAATTATACCCAGTTACATTCCAAATACTCTTCCAAACATCTATGACCTACTTATCTCACCAAAAGGCCAAATACAAGTTCCTTAAAAAATTTATCAAGGAGAAGATGCTAAAAAGGTAAAATCCTCTTTTTTTAAATTTATTTCAAATTTTTATTCTTATTCACTCCTTACCTCCCCTCATCCAAGTGAAATGATAACTATAGTATCTTATATATACATGAATTTTATTATGTTAATATATATATATATACATCATCAATCCTCTCTTCTTATCCTCTTATTCTAAATAAATTAAAACATTTTATGTGATGTGTTGATTTACTATCATCGTGGATGATGTGTTTTAATTTTCTTTTACCACCATCAAGGCTGGTCATAAAACCATTATTTGGGTTAAATAGTATTATAATATACATATGATCCACTATATAACGTTTTGTTACCAATATATAAACATTTTATTAAATAAAATGATAAAAAAATTTAAGGTTGTTAAAACTGACAAATAAATTACATTATTTTCATTACTGTTTTATCTTCTAAATCATACTAATATCAAAAAATAAAATTATATGTAGTATAATTTAATATACTGTAAAAAAATTTATACTACTTCTTTCCACTTCTATAGTTTTTCTTTCATTCAACAAGGAAACCCATAATGAACCAAACATGGAAACCATGAAATAAAACCACCCAAAATCCATAAAATAACCAAATAGTATCAATAAATCATGGAAATTATATTATAAAAATATCATATAAGTTATTATAAAAATAAATATAGTTCTATATTAAATTAATAACACTATTTAAACAATTATACTGGAGTTTTAAATTTTTTTTGAATAAGTCATGCCCAAGGTAAGGGATATTCCATTTAAAATCCTCTTTAATATATCTTTTTACAAAATTTAAAAAAATAATGGTTCATATTAACTTATATAGAATTAAATTATTATCATATTTTCATGATTCCATAATGTTTTGATCTTTTCATTACATTATTACAAGTTTATTTACATAGAAAATTATTTCCATTTCATTTTTTCATTATTCATTTAAAATAAGTGATTTTCATTATAAAATGTTTTTATAATGAAAGTGTTCATTTTTTATGATTATGTTATGGTTCAGGGGAATTTATTATGATGAAGTGTGGGAATTATATATCCCTCCAATTATTTTCTTATCTTTATGATTAAAGTTACAATAATGGTTATTCCAAGTGAAACTATGATAGTTTCACCATAAGGTACCCATGAGGGTTACATCATTAGGTATTCATGAGGGTTATATTGTAAGGTATTCATGAGGGTAACAAATCACATGGTATTTGGAAGGGCTAAAATATTAAGTATTTAGTTCCACATGTTACCCTTATTGTTTTATTTATGTTTTTTATGTTTTATGGAAATCTCTTGTTTTCACAGAGTAATTATATGATACTTTATGGGTGAGAGGTATATCTTTGTGAAAAGGATCTCATATGTGCATAATTATTCATGAAATAAGGGTTGATTTTATTTATTTTATATCCCTTAGGGATCATTTTTTTCTCATACAAGGTTTAATAATATTTTTCATAGGGTTAAAGATTTGGTAAGAGAAAATAAGAAGCCAAGATCAATGTTTTGTTGAATTTTCAGGAAAGGATTTCATGTTGTTAAAAAAATTGTATTATGGATGAAATGGATACATTTTAAATAGTAACCAATATTAATTAGTATGGGTTGATATGTATGAATAATTTCTTAGTTATTTGTAACTCTAAACTAAAAATATCTTTTGAGAATGTAATAATGAGAAATAAAAGTAGTGTTTCTGGTCGGGACCTTATTTTTTGTTTCATATAATGGTTTAGATAACATTAGGGGTTAGGATTATGTTAATAGAATACTATAAAAAATATTTTCCTTTTTTATGTTTAAATGATATACCATTTATTGATTACCTTGTTTCTTCATCTATGATATGTCTATTTAGAATGGTTTTCCATATAAGAAATAGGGAATCTGGAGTAGGATGGAATCAATATGATAATGTATTTTCAAATCCATAACCTAGAATGGTGGGATTTTTAACCGAGTAGTTTTTGATAGCAATGGATCATTGGAATAATTCATTAAAGGTATGTGTAATCCATTAAAGATAACAACTAGAGGTACCATAATAGAACATGATGATAGTGGAACATTTTACAAGTAAACACCCTCCTTCTTTCAGTAGATCTTATGACCCAGCGGTTGCTGGATGGTGGAATTAATCCCTTGAAAAGATATTTGATGTCATGTGGTGTTTATATAATCAAAATTTAATTTTTTATCTATCATTTTGAATGTGAAGCTGATTAGTGGTGGTAAATTTTCAATAATATCAAGGATAATAAATAGATTCATTACATGGAATGGGATGAATTTAAGAATATATTCCTTGAAAAATATTTTCCTAAGGTGGTTCAAATTTGGATGAAAACAAAATTCATTGAATTTAAACAAAAGGAGGAAGATCTAGTGGCCTAGTATGAAGCTATCTTAACTCGACTATCATAGTACACTCCAAATCTTATTTAGGTTATTGATGGTAAAATAAATCATTTTTACACAGATTTGAAGATAATATAATGAAGTTAATTGGACTCCTAAGAATTCAAATGTTATGAGAATGTTTTCTGATGTTATGAGAGGGTATAAATTTAGTTTTCTAAGGATCATGTGTACTTTGAATATAAGAAAAATAAAAGTTCTATATGGAAGTAAATGGGTAATAATAAATCAATGAAATATAAAGGTAAGAAAACCCTACTTTTATTTTCTTGGAATCTTGGAAAAAAATAACCTAGGGTATTTCTTAACAAATATAGGATGTTTTTTTGATGTGGTAAGTTTATTAATAGGTCATGAGGATGTAATTAAAATTATCTTAATTTTAATTCTGATAATAAAAGTATTAAGTGTTTTAAATGTGGTGAGTTGGGGAATTATGTAAATAGCTTCCTAATGAATGACCTAAATGAAGGAAAGATTCCAGATTATAAGAAAAAAGCTGAAGTAAAATATGTTGTAACTACATTTTTAGATTTTGGGTCATCCCATGAAGTTTTATCAAGTAAATATTTTGTTTACCAATATTTTTATAATGTATTTTTTGGTACTGTATTAACACATTAATTTATTTCTAATAAATATTATGGTAAATTAGAAATTTCACCTAAATAATTTAAACTAAAACTGATGGTTAAAATCTAGGGGAAAATATTAATGTAATGAAGGAATTAGAGGAATCCTTCAGTAGTTTTATATGGAATGAAATTACATGAGAACCTTTTTTTTATTAGTAGAGTTTGATGTTATTCTGGGTATGGATTGACTTTCTGTTTATCTTACTAATATTAATTTTAGATTTAATGAAGTGGTTTTTCAGAATGAGTTTTTGTTTTTATACATTAATGAACCCATAACATTGATAACATATTAGGAAGCTGAGAATCTATTTAATGGTGGAAATAAAATTTATCTTGAACATATTGTTGAAAACAAGAGAACTATATAGATTAATGATGTGACAGTGGTAAATGAATTCCTGAATTTTTTTCCGGATGATTTTCCAGGTGTTATACTTGATCAAGATGTTCAATTTACCATTGAAATAGTTTCTGGTGCTAGGCTAATTTCAAAAACCCCGTATCGATTGGATATAGTAGAAATTATTTAACTGAAAAAGATATTACAAGAGTTTCTTGATATGGGATTAATTCTTCCTAGAACATCACTATGGGGTGATAATTTATTGTTTATTAAAAATAAATATTGTTCCTTGAGTATTTTAATTGATTATAGGGATTTTAATAACATTAACGTTAAGAATAGGTATCCATTAACTCATATCGATTACAAGTTTGATCATCTCTAGGGAGCTCGGTATTTTTGAAACATTGACTTGAGATTTGGGTACCATCAGCCAGAGGTGAAGGATGATGAGAGTCTAAAAAAAATCTAAACTATATAAATGCATTATGTTTTTTTATTCCCTTTGGATTTAAATAATCCCATGTTGTATTAGAGGTCCTTATGAATAGTTCTTCCATGAATATTTGGATAATTTTTTTGTTGTTTTTGTTGATGATATTTTGGTTTATTAAAAAATTTATAATGATCATGAAAAACATATAGGGATTAATCTGAAAATACATAAATAAAAGAATTTACAATAGAAATTTAGAAAATGTGATTTTTTGTTGTAGTTGATTTATTTTCATAGGAACATTTTAAATAAGAATGAAAAAATAGCTAATCCCACTAAAAAGGAGGATTATGAATGACCAATACATAAAAATGTTACAAAGATTCTTAGTTTTCTTTGATTATTAGAATATTACAATTGGTTTGTTAAATAAATTACACGGTTATCTAGAATTCTATGTATGTTAATATGAAAAGGGGTTACATTTATTTGTACATAAGGTTGTGATATTTATTTTTTGGAACTAAAAATATTATTAGAGAGTTCTCTTGTCTTGGACATGTATTCCATAAATGGTGAGTTTTTCATCTACAGTGATGCTTCATTGAAGAGACATGGTTTCGTTTTGATGCATAATGACCGGGTAATTTTGTATTCATTAAGAGAGATGAATCCTCATGATTTAAATTATCCCACACATGATTTAGAATTAGTAGTTGCGGTTTTACATTATAAATTTTACGAAATCATTTATATGGATCCAATTATGAAATATATACTGACCATAAAATTTTTAAGTATATATTTACTTATAAATAATTTAACCTAAGGTAGATAATATGGATAGAATTGATAAAGTATTATGATTTCATAATAAATTGCCATCCTAGATAAGAAAAAACATGGTAGATACCTTGAGTCAAAAACATAGTGCTTCATTAATAATGATACATTTAGAACAGGACCCCTTGAGTTATTATTTGATTAATTTTGTCTTGGATGTTATTGGTTTAGGAAATTTCCCTATTTTTCTTTAGGTGTTAGTGTAGTCTCACATAAACAACTAAGAAACAAAAAAAGGAAGACCAAGAGTTACAGAAAATGGTATGATTGGTTAATGAAGGTAATTTGAACAAATCTATTGTTTTAAAATATTTTTTTAGATTGGGAAATAGGTTATGTGTTCCTTGTTATTCTCAGGTGGAGAAATACTCATAAAGTGAAGCTCATTGTTTCTTGTCTTTAATTTATTATTTATGTACTATAATTTAGAAAACATTTGGGAGTATTACTAATGGGATTGAATTAAAATAGATATTTTTGATTTTATAATGAAATTTTTGACTTGTAAATAGGTTAATGATTATTAAAAACTACCAATGGGGTTGCATCAACCTTTTCTAGTGCCAAAGTATAAATGGGAATATATATCCATTGATTTAGTTTTGCGACTACCAAATACTGATACAGGAAACAATTTGATTTGATTCATTGTTGATTGACTGACTAAATCTACATATTTTCATCCTATTGAATACACTTTGTTACTATAACATCTTTCTCGATTGTACAACAAATATATTTTCATTTTACATGGAGTTCCTATCTCCATTGTTTCTGACCATGATCCCAGGTTCACTTATATCTTTTAAAATGGACTTAAAATGTCATTGGGAACAGAATTAACTTTCATCATAGCCTTTCATCCTAAATCAGATGGATAGACAGAAATAAAAATTTAGACATGGGAAAACATGTTATGAGCTTGGTCAATTGATTACCAGGGATGTTGGGATCTTCATCATTCTTTTTTTGAGTTTAATTATAATAATAGTTTTCATTAAAATATAGAGATGGAACCATTTGAGAAATTATAAGGAAAGTAGTTTCGAACTCCAGAAATCTGGTATGATTTCAGGGAATGGAATTTATTGGGATCATAATTAGTAGAGGAAGTGGCTAAGAAAGTGAATATGATTTAATAACACATGAAAAAAGGTCATAGAAAACAATAAAGTTATGCATATAATAGGAGGAAAGAATTTTCTTTCGAGGTAGGTGATAATGTTTTCATTAAACACTATCCTTGAAAAATTTTATGCATTTAGTTAAGAAATTAAATCTTATCTCATGGTTCATTAGACCTCATGAAATCCAATAAAATGATAGACTAGTTTCCTACTGATTATTTTTTTCCTCATATTTTATCTCATATACACAATAACTTTCTTGTTTTGATGTTATGAAATGTTATTCCAGATGCATCTAATGTTTTGATCACAGAAGTAATCCATTTCTAAGATTACTTTCTTATGAGGAAAAGATAATTTTGATTCATGATCATAAATAGAATGTAGTGTGGGATAAGATAATTCACCAGGTTATGGTTTTTTAGAGAAACAATGTGGGTGAAGAAGAAACATGGGAATATGAGAATGTTATCAGGTAAAGGTATCCTCACTTGTTTAATAACTAAATAAAAATTGTGAGGATGTAATTTTTAGATGGGGGTATAATTTGACAACCTAGATACATATAAAATATTTTTTTTCATTAGAAAATTAAATTGATAAATTCATTATTAACATATAAAGAAATAAGTGGTATTTAATAAAATTAAAGAATTTATACAAAAAAAGTAACCACACCTATGAAAGAATTAATAAAATTTATGCATCTTGTATGTAAAAATAACAATATATATATCCTGGAATAAGTAAATAGATGTTTTGAAAATGATAAATTAAGTGTTTTTATTTTTTTAAAACATAATTAATATAATGATTTAAAATAAAATTTTTCTTCATAAAATATATTCATTGATTAATATTTCGTTTTCATATCATTATAAGATAATTTTAGGTGACCGTAAATAATTTTAAATGTGTCATAAAATCAGTTATAATTTTAAAATGATTTTTTTGAATAAACTATTATTTAAATTAAAAATTAATTTTCTCATATTAATAAAAATATTTAAATAAATGGAGTTTATTTTATTATTCAACATGTTGACAAATGGTTAGGTTTTTTTTCATTCTTCAGAAATAGTTTAATTTTAGGTGAACAGTAAAATACAATTATTTACGGTATTTATCAAAAACCTGAATTATTGAGTCATAGATGCTTTATAGCTGATTTAATCTAATAATATCAAGCAATCCTTAATTATTTTAATATATTTATTGATAAGTTTTAATATATTCATAGTCTTGATATAATATAATAAACTAATGAAAAAACAAAAAAACACCCCTCTCATCCAATAAAAATACCATCCTCACCACCTCTTCTCATGACACCTAAAAAGACTTTTATCGTGTTTGATTTCTACTCAATTAACTTACCATGACACTTACCTACATCCAAGACCTTCTGGTATCAACCAAAATCCAAACCCAAGTTCTTTAAGGTGGTTATCAAGGAGAAGAAGTTAAAGAGGTAAAATCCTCTTTCATTTTCTTTTAAATTTATTTTCAATTTTTTTCTTATTTTCAACTTACTTCCTCTCATACAAGTGAAATGATAACTCCATTATCTTAAATATACTATAATTTTATCATGTTAATGTAATATCCATTATCAAACCTCTCTTCACCTCCTATTATTCTAAAAATTGAAAACATTGTCTGTGATGTGTTGGTTTGTCATCATCATGGATGATGTAATTTAATTTTATTTTACCACCTTCAAGGTTGGTCATAAAACCATTATTATGGTTAAATAATATTTTAATATACATATTATAAGTTATATCATGTTCTATAACCAATATATATAAATTATATTAAATAAAATGGAATTTGTTTATGATGGTCATAAAACCACCAAAATAATTTAAACCATTTTCAATAATGTTTTATCTAATGAATCATCCCTATATCAAGAAAAAATGGTGTCATTTAAATATTAAAAAAAAACTTAATACCATTTCTTTCTATTTGTGTATTATTTTCTTCCATTTTATAAGAAAACCCATAATGAACCAACCATGGAAACCAGGAAATTAACGCCCCCACAATAATAAAAATAAACAAATATTATCAATAAAAGGGTGGAAAGATGTCATATAAATAATATATAAGGTATTATAAATATTAATTTGGTTATTTAATTAATTAATGAAACTCTTTTAACCATTATATAGTTTTTTTGAATATGTTTTATGAATGTCAAACCCAAGGTAAGGGAAGTTTCTTTTAAAATACTCTTTAATGTCACTTTATAAAAAAATCAAAGAATGAATGATTCGTCTTAACATATATGCAATGAGAGGCTTATCCCATTTTCATAATGCATAAATTTTTTGAATTTTTATTTAAAATATTTCATGTTTATTTACAGAGAAAATGATTTACTTTTATATTCTTCCACCATTCTTTTTTAAAAAAATTGACTTTCCTAAATAAATGTTTTTATGATGCAAGTGTTAGTGTTTTATGAATATGATCTTGTTCTTCGGCATTGTTTATGATGAAGGGTGGGACCTATATCTCCCACAATTTATTTGGGTATATTTATGTTTAAAATTAATTGTAATACTTATTACATGTATAATTGTTATGGTTACACCATGAGGTATCAATGAGGGTTACATCGTATGGTAGCTGTGAGGGTTACATTGTAAAGTTTCTAGGAGGGTTAAAAATCATATGGTATTTATGGGGGTTACAACATTAAGTAATTAATAACTCAATTTACCTTTATGGTTTTATTTATTATTTCTATTTTTTATTGAAATCTCTTTTTTCACACTTTTATTATGTGATACTCTATGGTTGAGAAGTATGTCTTTGTGAAAATGATTTCATATATTTATAATAATTTATGAAGTAATGGTTTAATTTCTTTATATTATATCCTTTACTGATATTTTTGTTATCATCCCATTTTTTAAAATTATTTTCATAGGGTTTAAGGATGGGTAAGAGAAATGAATGATCTAAGGTGAATGTTTTGAATATTTTTCATGAAAATATTTCATGTTTTATTAAAAACATTTGTATTATAGAATAAATGGATATTGTTTTAGTAGTTCCAACTTTATATTCTTGTTTTTTTATATTTATTAATTATGTTATAATTCTCTATAAATCTAATATGAAATGATAATTTGAAATGTAAAAAAGTTAATTCCAAAATAATTTACTATATTATGTAATGTTTAGGGATGGGACCTTAGATGTGATTCTATCAGGAGACAGTTCTTTTTGATCTATTTATATTTTGATACATGTATTTTTTTATAATATTGTATATCTATTTTGAATTATTTGTAGAGACATGACATGTATCATCATCATCTGTATATGAAATTACTTATGCCATTGTTTATATATTTAGTCTTCTATTGTTTATGTGTTGTCTAAATTTCACACTCCATCCTATATTTGACATGTATGATTTCTACAACTATTTTACTCTCTGATAAGAGGGAATAGTCTCCCCATAGAGACACTTTAGTCCCTCACTACTAGTCATCATCCTCTGGTGTATGGGAAGATTCTCTTGAGGCTATATGGCCAACAGGGCTCGGGCATTGTTCTAGGAAACATGGTCTAAGACTTTACAAAGTGGTATCAGGTCCATTACTTTTTATGGGTTTTTATTTAGGGATAACTGATTGGGATAGAAAGGAATTGGAATTTTTTTATGATCTTTTCTAGGAACTATCTAACCTATGAAAAGGAAAAAACCAAATTGCATCGAATGATAATAACTATTTTCTGAATTTTGGCTGTTATAGTTGATTTGATTCCTCCATTGGGTGATGAAATGAAATTATAATGTTATTATTGATATGATTGTCAGTACTATTTCATTACATCCCTATCAGATAAGGTTATTGTTAAGTCAAAATTCTTCTTTTTTACTTTTATGTATTTTGTTTTGGAAATCAAAAATCTATTTATACTCTATTATCAAATAAAGGATTTACATTGAAAATGGTTTTATGTTCATTGTACTCACTCAAGCCATCATACTCACTTTTTCCATCGTACACACTCTGGCCATCGTACCCACTCTATTTATCGTACTGACTCTGACCATCATACACACAATGTGCATCTTACCCACTTTGCATCATGTTAGTATTTTTTACTAAGTAATATTAATCGTACTCATGTTATACTTTTATCATGTGCATGATTTTATACATTTATAAAAATTAATTGTATCAATCATACTCATGTTATATTTTTCATATACCTATTGTTTTACCCAAAATGATGTCATCGAGTTAGTTATAAACTAATCAAAATGATGTCATGTTTTCGGTTTCAATATGACCGTTACAATGCTAGGTGTCCAAGTACCTCCATGTTTTCCAGAGAGATATGACCATTGGAGAAAATGTGACCATTGGAAATTAAGTCCTATAAATAGGAGGTCATTTTAATTAGATACCATAACTTTTAGGTACTACCAAGTTCAAGAGAGAGACTGCGTGACTTCTCTCTTACTTTGTGCAAAATCCTTGAAATTAAAAAACTTGAACAGATCGTTATTAGTTTCTAGTATTTCAATATGTAATTTGTTTTTCTTTGTGCATCTGATCAGGTGAAAATGATCAAGGGGTGTTGGGGATCAGCATATAGTATGACCGATCATTCTATTGTGTGATTTCAAGTGTTTGAAAGATAGAGGTTTTGATTACCTGTAAAATTAAGGGCTTGGAGGGATAGCAAGAAGGACATGTCAATCATCAGATCGAGGGCTGACCAGTGTTGGTAAGATATACCTATTATACTAGGTAAAAGGAAACCTTATTCTTTGGTATAAAATAATTATAACTCCTTTTACTTTTTGCTGCTTATTGTAATAGAAAAATAATCCTTTTATTTCTTCTTTCAATTTGTATTCATTTATATTGTAATTGTTTCAGTTACAGTTTATTGTTTTTAGTATTGATTCTATAAATTATATGGTAGAATCATTTACACTTTGTATTAATCTAATATTTTTATTCAACTTGAATACAATTGTTTCATAACCTGTGGTTTCATTACAATTTTATCAGACCAAGATTCTATCAAATCATTTTTTTTCTTTTATAAAAGTAATTTTGAATTGCTTGAGTATATGTTATTTTAAACAAAAAACCATACCTAAAGGTTTTTAATATAATTTTTTTAATATAAAATTCATCCCATATTGTATTTTTTCCATATAATATCCATATCGATCCAGCAATTGGTATCATTGGATATTTTCCACTTATTTTTATATTTTTAAATTACATTGCTTTATAAATACTCTAACTTGTATTCATGGAAAAAGGATTTTGTCTCTTTATGATGGAAGAAATGATGAATTTTGGTTCTATTGACAATCTTAATCAAACAAGACCAATTATTTTTATGGAAATGATTTTAAATATTGGAGAGATCAAATGAATACTTTTATCATAAATACTTGTGTATATAACTTTTTAGGCTAACTGGTGACTATAAGATCACCAATAAAGAAGTTAAAACATTTATAGCCCAAGAAAAACTCAAATATCAGTTAAACTATAATGTGTGAAATAATTTATAGTATTCTATGACCAGGAATATTTACAAGCAAACCTCTTCATGTAAAGACATGAAAAGCATATGGAAGAAATTATAGATTACACAATTTGGTACTTCCACAGTTGTTGAAACAAGAAGACCAATTCTAAGAACTGACTATCAAGATTTTGAATTTCCTTATAGTGAACCTATAGTTAAGATTCAACAGAGATTTATGAATATTGTTAATAGTATTAAAGATATGGGAGATAAAATTTTAGAAGATGACGTCTTATTTGAGAAGATCATAGTCATTATTCCAAATTAATGGGAATCCAAGAGGACTGCAGTTGATGTGTCTAGAAATATTACTAATCTTATTATTGATGATCTCTTAGGAAATATATTTAAATATGAAGGAAGACTTAAGATAGATACAGATAAAGTGAAAAATAATAATGGTGGATTAGCATTTACTACTACATCAAATCCTACCAAGTCTGAATCACCAGTGAAAACATAGTAAAGGAAGAGAAAGGTTGAAGTCTTATTTTATTCTATTGATACTGAGCAGTTAGAGAATGATCTTGAAAATCATTCTAGATTATAATCTATTTTTTATATATTATTGAAAACCACATTGAGGGTACCTGAGAACCTACATAACTTTATCCAGTAGAAGACACATCATCAGAAACACACATTCCACATTACAGCTTCAAAATCCGAAAATACACAGAACCATCCACTGCACCAAGAACATCAATTTCACTCTATTTTAAAAATCAAAAGATTCCTTCTGCATATAAAATCTCGCGAATCCCATGTCAAATAAGGAAATTTGAATCCCGAGAAACTCCATAGAGGACCCCATAACTGCACCACCATCATGATGCCACCTCCTTATCACTGACCCTGCCACACATCGTCACATCACCCCCATCTACTCATCACCATCCTCCTCTCCCTAATGTCCACCACTTGAAATAGACACAGTCGACACAGTCCAAAAAACCACCTAAGACAAACACATCTATGAAAATCCCCATACTCAGTTACGTCGTTGACTGGACCAATCTGACATATGACTAGAGAGAAATATTGTCTTCAAAACACCTTGCCACACCACTGACTACCATTTCCTATCACTGAATGACACACAAACTAGAGGATCCTTTACTGAACCACCGGGAACCTACCACTACAACGCACCACACACCCAAAACCTCCTATGGACCATCACACCCGACCGACCTGGAAGGGGGTAGTGGTCCTAGAGGCCAGAGAGGGGCAAGCAGAGGGACTCCCACATCAAGCCACCAAGAAACCACCAGTGCGTCAAACCTTCTATAGAAAGAGAAACTATAACACAAAAAAAAATTCCCCAAAAAAACCTAAAGGTGGGACAAAATCATCAAGATAAAAGGGGGATGAAATGGGATTGGAACCCTAAAAATGTAGGAATCAAAGAAGAATAAGTTATTAAACTAGAGAAAAAAATAATAGAATGGTGAAATAGGGGTTGATTCCCTAAGCAAGGAGAGACGTGCGATGAGAAATCCAAAACCACCTATCCTCTAAACCCAAAACCTCAGAGTCTCCATCGTTCTAGATCCAACCTGGATAGGGGCAATGGAGCTCAAGGTCAGAGTGTAGAGGAGATAGCCTATAACAAATTTGAAGCGCCACATTATTGAGGGAAGTGAGGGGGAGGAATACCTGAGAGGAACTAGTGATAAGAATTAATATCGCAAGGAGAGGGTAAAGAGAGAAAGATGGGAGAATCAAAAGGAAACAAACTAGAGTCTCCATCACTACTAAAGGGATTGAGAAACCCTAGAAGGAAGACCTATTTGAGAGTCAAGTGCATCTAGGTGAGTGAGGATCCCTTTTAAAATCATTCTAGAAGAATGAATAAAATCATTCTAGAAGAATGAATAAAATCATTGGAAATAAGGGTTTTCAAAAAAGGTATTAAAATACTTCAAAGGTAATAAGGACAAGAAATATTTTTCAGTCACATTCTATAAATGTAAAAGAGAAGAAAAAATTTGTTCTAATTTTCCTATGATGAAAAGAAAGGATAGAAAGGAAAGATATTCCGAGAAGAATAATAATAAATACTATAATTACAAGGGAAATAAATTCTTGAAATTAAATGACTCATGGAGTTCCAGTGGAGATGATTCTTCTAAAGACTATTCTAACAGTGATATCTCAAATCACAAGAATTTTTGTCTCTTTTCCAAAAATCATTATCATTTATTAATAGAAAAGGTACACAGTTTTGAATATCTTACCAATAAGTCTTTAAGTAACAATTATCCTGATAATGATTATTATTATGATGAGGAAACATCCTCATCATTGAATGATAATTCTTTACCTTCTTATAAATAAGTTTCCAGTTTTGATAAAATTTTAGAAAATGAAAATTTTAATCATTTTAGAAAACATGAAAAATCAAATACTAAGACTGATATTTTATTAATAAAAATATATTATCTCACTAAAGATCTTGATTCTAAAACTCTTGAGATTGAAATTTTTTAAAAATCATGAAAAAGTAAATTATGAAAAGAACAAACTTTCTAAATATTTTGATAATAAAATTTTTGAGAAAAATATTTTAGAATAAAAACTAAATTCTAAAACTAATGACTTTGAGGAAAAAAATTAGTGATCAGACTAAAATCAGAATTTCTTTCCTTAAAGAATATTTTATGAAATATCAATTATTAATGGAAAGAGTTTGATAAAAGGTATTCAAAACTTCTTCCACTTAGTAATAGTTCTAGTTTTTATTATAATCATTTAAAACCTATTTTTAGTAATAATTATTTTTCCCCCAAATTGATCCTTTTTTCACCAAGTGCCAATGTGGTGGAAATTGGAAGAAAATTTGTTCTTTAAATAAAACTCATTCTTCGGGTTTCCACAAAGAACACTTTTTAAAACAAATATGAATTCAAAAAAAAATTCTTTCTAATATTTATGGATACAAACATGTTTGGATTCCTAATGTTTAATTTTTTTTGTTTCATGAAAAAAAGACAAGAAACAATAACAATACATGGTACATGGATAGTGGGTCTTTCAGGAACATGACTGGAAATAGAAACTTCCATGAAAAATTTATCAAGATGAAAGGTGGAAAGGTTACCTTTGGAGACAATTCTCTAGGGAATATTTTTGGTATAGGTAATATTGTTTTCCTTGGTAAAATTTTGATTTATAATGTTTTATTTGTTGATAATCCTAATCAAATCCTCATTATTATAATTTAATTATGTGATGATGGTTACCTTGTGAATTTTAGGAATGATAAATTTATAGTTCACAATTCCAAGGATGAATGCATTCTATATGCCCAAAGGCATGATAATGTTTACACTTTGAACTTAGAAGACCTTAGGAGCCAAGACATACCTTGTCTTAGTGAAATGGAAGAACAGTCATGGTTATAGAATAGAATACCAGGACATTGTAATGTTAAAAACATATATAAACTATCCAATAAAGGACTTGTTTAAGATCTACCAGATCTTAGGTTTGATACTTCTAAAGTTCATGACCCTTTTCAGTATGGGAAAAACATAATTCAAGATTTAAATCAATTAGTGAATTCACAACTACCAATGAATTATAGTTATAGAACATGGATCTTTTGGGTCTTATGTAAACTGGAAGTAATGGAGGTAGGTAATATTTATTTGTTTTAGTTTTTAATTACACAAGATTTACATGGGTATATTTTCTCACCCAAAAAAATAAAATGCTTTTTGTTTCTTTGTAACTTTTTTTGATAAAGTTAAAAACGAGAAAACCCTTCCATTGATAACTATCTGAAGTGATCATGGTGGAGAATATGAAAATTCTTATTTTGAAACTTTTGTACTAAAAAGGGTATTACTCATAACTTTTCTACACCAATAACACCTTGGAAAAATTGTGTTTTTGAAAGAAGAAATAGAATTCGTCAAGAGATAACTAGGACCATATTGAGTGAATACCCAATAGCAAATCATTTTTTGGGAAGAAACTATTATTACTTCTTATTATACTATAAATATAGTTTAATTTGAACTTTTCCTAATAAAACTCCTTATGAGATGTGTACAGGCCGAAAACCAATAGTTTCATACATCAATGTTTTTGGTTGTAAAGTATTTGGCATAAATACAAAATATAACTTTCATAAGTTTTCACCTAAATATTATGAAGGAATATTTTTAGGTTATTCAATCAATTATAAGGTCTATATAGTTTTTAAATAAAGCACTTGTGTTGTTGAAGAAACAATACATGTTATGTTTGATGAAACGTTCCCTTTTGTTTTTAAAAATTCCTCAAAATATTTCTTCTAAAGTGTTTTCCAAAACTGATTATCAACCATTGATAGAATATTCTTCAAACATAGTAAATACACAATAAATTGTTTTTGAGACATTTACACCTGAATAATTTCTAACTTATGTCGATGATCAGGTCTTACAAAATCAAAATCTATTTTTACTTTAGAATCATCAGAGTGATAATATCCTTGGTTATTTAAATCAACTAATAAGGACTATAAAATCCTTAAGAAATTAAATATAACATATTTCTTTTCTATATTAATTTTATCCTAAAACTCCAAGTGAGGCCTTCTGTGATGAGGTTTTTATAAAGGCAATGAAATATGATCTCAATGAATTTAAAAGGAATAAAGTCTAGACCTTTTTTGAAAAACCTAATGATACATCTGTTATTGGAGTAAAATTGGTTTTTTGAAGAAAAAAAATTTGCTAAAAATGGTATAATTGTAATAAATAAATCTATACTTTTTTCTAAAGGCTATAATCAATAATAAGGCATAGAATTTTAAGAAACCTATGCTCCTGTATCAAGACTCGAATCAATTATAATTCTATCGTCTTTTACAAAATTCTCCAATTTCAATCTTTTTCAAAGGGATGTCATGTTTTCTTTCCTTAATGGATATTTATAGGAGAAAGTATTTGTAGACCAACCCCTAGTTTTGAAGATAAATAATATCCATAATATGTTTATAAATTTACCAAGTCCCTTTATGGACTTAAATAAGCCCCTAAATCTTGGAATGATTGGTTAACAGTCTTTTTTATACAAAACAATTACATTAAGTGAATAGCTGACCCAAATATTTTTATAAATAAAGAAAATAAAAATATAATGATTATTTGAATTTATGTTGATGAAATAATTTTTGGATCAACTCAAATGTCTTTAACAGATTCATTTCCAAATCTAATGATGTCTGGGTTTGAAATGAGTACGATGGGTGAATTAATATTCTTTCTTGGTTTTCAAATTTCTCAAAAACCAGAAGATACATATATATATCAACATAAGTATATCAAATAATTACTCAAAAAATATGTATTTGACAATAAAAAAAGTATTAGTACTCCCATGGGAACCTCAAATACCCTTGATCTTTATGATGCTGGAAAACCAGTTGATCGAACAAAATTTAGAGATATGATTGGAAGTCTGCTATACTTAATAGGTAGTCATCTAGAATTAATGTTTTCTATATGATTATGTGCTATATATCAATCAAATCCAAAAAAACCCATTTAAAACTTGTCAAAATAATTATCCGGTATTTAAAAAGAACATTGGATTTAGGCCTTTTCTATTCTTATAGACACGATTTTGAATTGAAATGTTTTTTGGATGCTGAATATGGTGGTTGTAGAATGGATAGAAATAGTACTTCTGGAACTTTTCTTTTCCTATGATATTCTTTAGTTTCTAGTTCATGAAGAAAATAAAACTCAGTTGCACTCTCCACTACTGAAGCTGGATAGGTGGCAGCTGGAAGTTGTTGTCCTCAAGTGTTGTGGATGAAACACACACTCAGAAACTGTGGAAAGAGTTTTACTAAAACTAAAATATTGTGTGATAACAAAAGTTTTTTTACTTTAAGTAAAAACCCTGGAAATAACTCTCGTGCAAAACCCATAGATATTAGGCATCACATTCTTAGAGATCACACACAAAAAAGAGATATCATTTAACAATTCATCAGAGCGCAAGGACAACTTACTAATATTTTTATAAAACCATTATATTTTGATATAATTGAATATATTAAATAGAATATTGGAATGATTACAATAAAATAATCATTCACATTTAATTCATGTTTTTACAACCTCCTAACATTTAATTACACATCTTTATAGTTGGAGGACATTAATTATTTGTTCTATGTTTTATCTATTTTATAATAATCTTCTTAATTCATATTCTTTATTATTTATAATATGATTTTTATTTTATCTTAATTCCTTATTTTTAGTTCTATTTGTTTTATTTATTTCATTAGTGGTTTTATATCATTCGGTATCACTTTCAGTTTTACATTTTGTTTTTAGTTTCAACATTCTGTATATCAGTTTGACATTTTGTTTATCGGGATAAAATCCTATTAATCAGTCTGACAGAGTCTAGTTCATCGGCTTAACAACCTTTGGTAATGAATTTGTTATCTATAGGCTTGAAAACCTATGGTAATGAATTTTTTTCCATTATCTTGACAACCTATTGTAATGAATTTTTTTTCCATCGGCTTGACAACCTATGATAATGACATTGTTTTCCATCGGATTGACAACCTATGGTAATGAATTTGTTTTCCATATGCTTGAAAACCTATGGTATTGATTTTTTTACCATAAGACTGAAAACTGAATGTATTCACTTTCTTATTCATCACTTTGATATTTGATCATATTCACTTTATTTTTCTTCGGTTTGATATTTGATAGTATTAACTTTCTTTTTCATCGGATTGATATTTGACCATATTCAGTATCTTTATATAAAATATTTCATTTTTGAATTTTATTTTGTTTTTAATTTAATAATAGTATGAAACCAACAATTCAGTTGAAATCATTAACAGGTACAATCTCTTTTCCATTTGTATCACTTTTATTTTGTCTTATTGTTTCCCATTTTTATTTTTTATTTTTTTAATTATTTTCAAAATAAAAAAAATTATATCTTTTTAATCTCTATCATTTGGTTTCTTATCATATAATCTCAATCGTAGAAGTCCAACGGTCACCCAAATTTACATATAAATAGAGGACCTCCCTCCTCAAACCCACAATGGTTCTTCAAATTTCTCTGAAAATCTCTTCTCTTCCTTTTAAGACTCAGTACAATCATTTATTTTTTTAATCGACTTTTTGTCTCAGTATTCTACCAATACTATTACTGATATGTCTTCAAAGACTTTTTTAGAAATGGATTTATTCAATGAAAGGTTATTCACCCAATATTTCATTGATAGTTATGAATTAAAGAACAAAATAATTATCTTGTTCCAAGGATGATATCATCTTTGTGTTGAGAAAACCATTTCTCAAGATCTGATTCTTGTTTAAGAGGTCATAAAATTATATAATATTGTGTCATTTGATAAATATATGATCAATTTTTTTGTGTATGGTAGAAATTTTTCTATCTCAGTGAAACAAGCATCACACTTTATCAATGTATCTACTGAAGGTGACTACTTATGTTCTTCTCATAAAATGCATAGGGAAGTTGGTAGGTTTAAAAAGGAAAGAGATGAAAAGTCACTATTTATTATCAATGAAGAGAAAATAAAAGTATCCCATATATATGCAGACTACCAGTTTATTTTCCAATGGATGCAAGGGTTTCTTATTATAATGAAAGGGGATAGAGAAACTCTTAAGTTTTATGATATCTTTATGATAGAATATCTTGTGAATATGAGATAGGTAAATATCATGGCTTAAATTTTCAAAACTATCAAGAATGTGAAGTCCAGAGCAATTAAGTCTCATCTTATCATGTATTTAACCATTTTCAAAATTTTTATTCTTGAATGTTTGAATTTTTAAATATTCAAGTGAAAGGGGAATTGAAATAGGTAAAAATTTCATGGATAAGAAATAATACAATAAAGAAATTGAATGTTTTGTTGATAAAAAGTCAAAACTATTTGTAAAAGATGTGGAAGAATCGATACCAAATAATTTGGAACCACTTATAATAGAATCACCTCCGCTAGTTTTAGTTTCTCAAAATTCAGATCATCAAATCAGTATAAAGTCTAAAAATAAAACAAAATATAGTAAAGAGGTTGTATCTAAGTGGAGAAAGGATAACGGACAATGAAAATAAGGTTATCCTTAGTTTTTTCTTGATCCAACTGAAGCTCTAGCCGATAGGTTGAGAATAAAATATACTCTACAGGATGAGAAAAATAAGAAGAATCTTTTAAAAAGAAAATATCAGGATTTTGATGTTTCCAAAATACTGAAAGGTGTTGAGTTGGAAAGTGCTCAATTAATAGAAGAAATACAATAACTATAGATTATACATATTTTTTCAGAGAAAGTGAATGGAAAAGTTCTAGAAGTAATTCAATTGGCTTCACAACATGAAGGTGAAGAAGAAGAGGATGATGAATTTCTTATTGAATATCTTCAAGGTTCTAAGAAAAGTAGTGAAGAATATTCTCATCAAAAACAAAGTGAAGGGGTTCAACAACTAAATGTCTATGATGGTCAAGTACCAGTTCAATCTATGGAAACTCAATCAGAAAGAGTTCCTTCTCCAATCAAGAAAATGGATCAAATTTATCATGCTAAGAGAACCATTGTAATCAATGATAGAGTTGAAGAAGAATGAGTTGAAAAAAAAATCTTTGAGAAAGAAAAAGGGAAAGTAAAAGTAAAATAACCTAATGAAGAATCAATCCAATCAAATGAACTTGAATCGTACGATGAAGAAACAAATTAAGAGCACACTATTTCTCTCAAGAAAATTGATTACATTGTTAATGTTTCAGGAATTATTGATAATACTATTCCTTACTTTCTTATAATAGATGGAACAATGGATTTCATTATAGAGAATTAAAGTAATAAATTCATTTCAGTAAGAGAGCTTAGAATGAAAGTGATGAAAGTGGAGGTTGATCTAATGGTTTTGAGTGATAAATATATTACTCATATGAAATATTGTAACAAGATTACCATGTGTTCATACAAGATAGAGCGTTCAGTAAATGAACATGAGGAATCAATTGAGGACATAAGGATTCTTTCAAATGATCTTGTTATTTCTTTTAATAAGCTTGATAAGGAAAAAATCAAGAGGTTGAATCAAAATCCAAAAACGCATGGTGCTGATACTCATTCAGTTAAAGAGTTACAAGAAATGCATAGGGATTTCAAGTCAGTTTTTTCAAAGTTTTCATATTTCAAAGATTAAATGGTTTTTTAAAAGAAACAAAACACTTTGTTTGCTGAATAAAATAAGAATATGCATGATAGAATTGATACTCCCAAAGAAGTAATCAATATTCAAAAAGACACCATCAAAAAATAGGATTAAATTTTTACATACCAGCAAGAGATTCTCAAATGTCATGGTGTTTCTCTCTTATAATACAAGAAAGAGATAAAGAAGATGACAATCGTTCACTATGGGTTTATCAAGAAAGAAAAAGAAATAGAAAACAAATGAATAATTTTTTATCCATCTTTCTTGATTGAATTTTGAAATTCTATGAACTTTTGACATTTCAATGAGCTTTATATTTTAATTAAAATTGTTTTGTATTATTTTTCTCAATAACCTTTTCAAGAAATTAAATATTACTTCATTATTTTGGTAAATCACAAAGTGGGGGAATGCTTTATAAAAGGGGACTAAATTTTACAATGGGGGAGAATTATTATTGTTTTACTCAAATGAAATGGATCTAAACCAAGAAAAATCTACGAATACTATAATGTTCATAACTTATCTTCCATGTAAGAACAATATTGTATGCTGATATTTTATTTAATTTTCACTCGAGACAAATAGTACTTGTAAATAAACACAAGGAATTCATATTAAACAATGAATTGGTTACATTGCTTCAAAACTAATAAAATTCATATAACCAAAAATACCCACTAAAAGTCTTATTAGAGCCATAGGGAGGCCACTTAACATAAAAATGAGACCCCGTAAATAGTGAAGATCCTTCAGGTTAGTTAGAACAAAGAACATAATGGCTAGAACCATGATAGTTGTACTATGAATCATTATGACGATAAGCACCATCTTAGTTTAATAATATTCAATTTGGAACACCCTAATGCATTGTTTTATATAAGGAATCAATTATACCACTTCCCCTTAGGTTACCATTGAGTTTTTAATAGCTATAGTTATAGTCATTGGTCATTATGGTGGTTTGCTTTAAAATATTTCAGTATAACATGTTTTTTCAAATATTTAAAGTATTCATTGAAATTATAACTTTAACCCCATAAACACTTTTTATAAACTTTAAAAAGGATAATGATTTAATATTTTAGCTACACTTAGTATGATTTCAAAATTAGGTACGAATTTATATTACTTTTTAAATATTTCAAATGTTTTGAAAAGGTTTTATAAATGTTTTCATTCTTGATGATTAAACCAAGGTCTTAACTAAAAAAAGTTTTTTTGTTTTTTAATACTAATATAATATATTTTTAACGATGTGTTGAACTTTGATTTATCACTTTATGTTTTAAAACATTATCATTTATAGAAGTAAGAAAAATAATGGTTTTAGGACTTTTTTTAGCCATAAAATAGAATTCATATTTTGAAGATACCTATATATATATGAAAAACTATTTTTATATTTAACCAAAAATAAACTTTTTCTATGATAAATGTTAGGTGAGAACCCCACCTAGTAGATGGCCACCATGAAGGCAACCCTCTAGGCCTTGATGGGATTCTCACACAACCCATGGAAATGGACCAGGGCGGCGCACACGCAGGGTGTGTTCTAGGTCTAGCATGCACAGGGGGCATAGTTACCCCTAAGGGCGCATAGAGGTGCATGTACAAGGAGTCAAGCATGCCACAGTGTGGGGTGGCACAACATCGTTGGTGGGTTCTAGAGTGCGCCCGCAGAATAACCTGGTATAGGTTGGTATCGGGAGGGGGAGGAAGTAATATGAGCATTGGCTCAGAGATCCCGACTTATAAAGGAGTTGTGGAAGCCTCCCTGTTTTGATGTGGGGTGGAATTTTTTTTGAAGAAACGTGATCTGAGCCTTCAGATCTTGTTGCACAAAATATGGGTCATCTTATTTGGTTCGGTCCTCGATCCTCAACAACCATGATTTACCCTCTGTTTTTTACCCACCGTCTGATCGATCGCAATCTAATCTAGACCATTCGTCCGTTTTTTAAAAATCTACATCACCCATAGTCGTCCAATCATCTTCACCTCTGATCAAAATTGTTCATTCCTTTTTAAAATATGTGGACTCGCCACCACTATTGGATCTGTCTTGGTTAGATCCCAGTCGTTCATTTATTTTCAAAAAAATTTATCTCGTGGCATCTTCTTCCTATGGATGTGCTGCACCATTCGCTTCTCCCATTTCCATTTTCTCCATTGGTTTTTCTTCGTATGTGACACTCACGACCCCTCATATCTCTCATATTCCACAAAGACTCACCCTCGGTCATATTTTAAACTAATATTGTCTCAGTTTTCCAGAAAGTTGCGTTAAACATATAATATATATAGCTTATATATTATATCTCGTTTTTCATTTGAACCCTATGGGTGTTCATCTTCTCAAGCCTCCAGTGAGTTCTCAAGTGCCTCCTTCGAGTTTCCCAAGCCTCTCCTCCTCATTCAAATCATTTAAGGGAATTAAACTTTTATTTACTTGCCTCAATTTGGATTTAAATATATATATATATACATATAAAAGTATATGAATATATAAATATATACAGTTAATAATATGACCTACTGTTTCCCTCTAAAATGGTGAGTCCTTAATCCTAAATTTAGCTCCTAATTATTTTTCAAGAAAAGGATGTGGGGGGTTTTGTGATTCTATAAAATTTAAATATATATAAGCATATATATGTGCAAATATTTCATAAACAAAACATTATATATTTTTTAAAACATTTTACAATTTTTACACCCTTGATTAACTAATGTTCTTAATGTATTTTAAATATACAAGTTACATTACACATATGATGTATTATCCTTTATAAACACTTTATATAATCTGTTATATATATTTATTCATACAGTTTTAGATAAGCCTCTATTATACTCCAGATTAAGACTCCTAATTATTAATATTCAAAGTTTAAGTAGTTATGAAATATATAAAGAATTATATTTCTTAAAAAACTCTTATATATGTATGTACGGCTATAGGCATATGTACCATTTGGTTTTAATCATAAACTAATTAAGTTTTCGTAAAAACCAATTTTTGGTGATTTAATTATGTATGTGGGATGTATAATTTTTATAATAATTTATTAAACCATGGGTTGGTTGAGATAATATTGTGTATTCACTTTTTATTACAGTACATATAATTTTTAACCCAAATATAAAAAAGAATAATAGACTCCCTAGTTTATTCCCTCCTAATATCTTTAGAACAACAAAATAATCTATTTATTTTTCTAAAACACTTGAATCTACCATAATAAATGTTTTCAATCATTAAGTTATAAGTTATTAAATACTCCCATTTATCATCATGTGTTTTAAATATGAATGAAAATTATCCTAATTTTATAATTGTTTATTCTGAAATATAAAATGTTTATATTCATTATAAGGATTTCAGGGATTATCATTTTATGTGGTAAACTTGTATTTATTAAGTTGTCATCATATATGCTATAATCTTCGTATCAAACATGTCGTTTATTGTCAAGGACATAATAATATTGTTATTAACAATGATTTGCATGATTTACATTATATACGGAAATGCTAAACCCAAATGGAATTTAAGGAATAAAAAATTTAAATTATTCAAAGTGGTATGGGACACTTTGAATAATATGAAATGAGAAATTAAATTATTCAATGTGGTATGGGACTATTTGAATAATATGAAATAAGAAAATGAGTCATATGTGACACTTGGAATAATAAGTGATAAGTAATTTAATAAATCTAATTGGTATAAGAACTTGGATTTAGATAAATGAAGAATGAATTGGACTTATGCAATGTTGGGTGGGACCCACTACAGCCCCTCGGTGCATCGGTGGGTCTCATGAGACAAACTATGGTATTGGCACAAGCCATTGAAATTTTTTTGATTTATGGATTTTGGTTGAGGCCTTAATCAATAGACGTCTTGGCCGACGCCTTGACATAGTCTCGCATATGCACTTTCCTCATTATGACTATGTAATTTAATTAACCAAAATAATGTTTTAATATTTGAATATTCTTGGATAAAGAGCTTATGTTTATGAGAATCAAAAGAAGTAAAAGCTTATGCCTTATTAATTATTCAGCACTCAGAGATTTATTATATAGTGTATGATTCATAGTAGTAAAGGATGAAATTGTTATTGTTATTTTTTGTGCAACTCTAATCTTGCATAACTCTTAGTTATAAATTTTGTACTTGCATATTCACATGTCATACCTATTAAAGTTATAATTTCTTTTAGTTATTATCCTAAATGATCATGCTTATAATTGAATCAGGTTTCCTTGTAACTCTATTAGTATTCCTTGAATTATGATCTTATAATTCTTAGACAAAGTGTTATGTTATGATACATGTGTTACATCATTCTTTAAGAAAATGTTTTATAAATAATTTTAAAGTAATGTTTTTAAAAAGTTATAATTGGTATATTATGTTATTTTAAAACCCCTTACTAGGCATTAGTATTATCATCCTATGTTTTCAATCTGTTTTCATTTAGAGGTTTAGTAGATTTAAGTCACTTTTCTCGGTGGATGCTTTGTGGAGTTTCTTTATCTTCTAGTTTTTAAAGAAATGTAATAATTGTGTCTGATTCTCCATGACCTAAACCAAAACAATCCTCTCTAGTGAAACATCTGTGTGTGTTTTCATATTTCATTTTTATAAAAAAAACACAAAATGTTTTATTTCAGCTTCTCACCATCTTTGGGGCATCCTGGGGATGGGGTGTGACAAATACAATCCTTAAAAAAATTTATACCTAGGGGGGGTAGTTGTATTCATTTCTTTCTTTATAAGAGTGTATAACTCAAGAAGATGTAAGTATTTATTTCTAGTTTTACTTTGTGTTTTTTTCTTTCCAAGAAGGGGGATATTGTTAAGTCAAAAGTCATTTTTTTACTTTTATGTAGATTTTTTTAGAAATCACAAATCTCTTCATACTCAATTCTCAATTAAAGGATTTACATTCAAAATAGTTTTCTATTTATCACGATCACTATATTCATTGTACTCACTCTGGCCAATATACTTACTCTGGCCATCGTACCCACTCTGTTGATTGTACTAACTCTGACCATCGTACTCACAATGTGCTTCGTATCCACTTTTCATCATATTAGTATTTTTCACTATGTAATATTAATCGTAATCATGTTATACTTTTATCATATGCATGATTTTATACATTTATCAAAACACATGTTTTATATCAATCGTAATCATGTTATATTTTTCATATACCTATTGTTTTAACCAAAACTATGTCGTGGAGTTAATTATAAACTAATCAAAATGATGTCATGTTTTAGGTTTCAATATGACCATTAAAATGTTTGGTGTCCCTTTACATCCATTTTTTATAGAGAAATATTACCTTTTGAGAAAATATGACCATTGGAACCTAAGGTCTATAAATTGGAGGTCATTGAAAGCAGAGATAAGAAATTTTAGCTACTTCCATGTTCTATAGAGAGACTGTGTGACTTCTCTCTTGATTCATGATAAATCCTTTAAATTAAAAAATATTAATGGATCATTCTTAGTTTTGTGTATTTCAATAAGTGTTTTTTTCTTTGTGCATTTTATGAGGTGATAATGATCGATGGATGTCGTGGATAAGCATACGGTGTGACCGATCATTGTATCAAAGGATTTCAAGTGTTTTTAAGATAGTGGTGCTGATTACCTATAAAATTGAGGGCTTTGGGGATAGAAATATGGAAGTTCCAATAATTATATTGAGGGATTTACATTGATGGTAAGACAATACTATTATCCTAGGTGAAAGGATACCCTACACTTTAGGATAGAATAATTGTAATACATTTTACTTTTCCACTGCTTATTGTAATAGAAAGAGAATAATTTTATTTCTTATTTATTTTTTTATTCATTTGTATTGTAATTGTTTCAGTTATAGTTTCTAGTTTTTCATATTTATTCTATATTCTATATAGAAGAATCATTTACACTTTTTATTACTCTAATATTTGTATTAAACCTAAAAAAATTGTTTCATAACCTGTGGTATCATTACAATTTTATTAGACCAAGAGTTAGAATAATCATTTGTTTTCTTTTATAATAATAATTTTTAAATGTTTTAGTATATGTTGTTTTAAACAAATAACCTTCCATAAAGTTTTTTAATATAATTTTTTAATATAAAATTAACCCCCCATCTTGTATTTGTGTGATCTCAAATCCATTAATTCCACAAATATTTCATCTCATGAATTGTTTTGGTCACTTTACAGGAATCACATCCCATGCATTGCGCTATGCCATTTAGGATGAATTTCTTATTTCATGATGTAGTGATAGGTCCCTTGATAGATATAAATGTTGTTGTGATAGAAATTTTATGCATATAATTGGTAAGAATGTTTGGTACATAGAGTGACATTTGTAACCTAAGAATTGTTTTCCTGATTAGGATATAGCTAACACCCTAGGGCTCTAATTATTACATGTTCAGTCATGGACCATGAGTTTCATGGACTAGAACATGATATATTTTGGGTTATTTGGATTCCATATTTTATTTCATGAAGAGAATTTTCCCATAAATATTGTAAAGTTTTTTCCATTTTATTAAGCTATTTTAAATCAAATGTAAAAAATAATATGAAATTAAATAGGAATATTGACATGATAAATAGAGAACTCAACCTTGACGTAGATTTTGAGTGGGAAATAGGCGGTGTCTCTAGTGAATTTTGTGACTGTTTTTTTATAGTTCAGGATTTAGGAGAATAAATAATTTTATGACCTATTTAAAAGATGTTTTTGACTTTTACTATGATTTTTATATGTGAACTTTGATATAACTCTTTGTGATGTTTGTGTTCATCATTGTAGTGTCATGCCTCCATGACGACCTCCAGTCATACACCAAGAGGGTGGTGAATACCACACTCTAGAGTTGGTGTCCATGGAATACCATTGAATCCTCCTTTAGTGCCTACTATAGAACCATCTATTGTACCAAACATAGGTGTTGAGGAATAGATCCATGGAGTATTCCATATCATGCAGACTTTTCAGGGAACCCCATAGACTAACTTTTATATAATTGAGATGGAACGTGTGTTCCAGCAATAAAATCCTCAGATGCTTTAGGGGAATGATGTTCCATAGGATGTTGATATATTGATTGAGAATATTTTATTTTTTTTCAATCATCTATAGATACCTACTGAGAGGACATTGAAGCTCGTGAATTATTTTCTTCTGGGAGAAGTAAATCACAATTGGGATGTTCTAATCTAGGATGACAGGTGGTGATATATGGTTTGGGATGATTTCCAATCTGAGTTATATGACTACTTTAACCTGAAAACTCTTAGGGAAAAGTGGTCCGGTGCTTTCGTGCATATGGAGTAGGGCACTATGTTGGTTATAGAGTACTCATCATGATTTATAGGGCTACAGTGTTTAGCACTAGCATACATTGATATTGAGTTATCAAGGGTTAGTTGAATTGAGGGAGGTCTCTGACAAGAAATTCGATCTCAGGTCATGTTTATATTGACCTCAATTACTAATTTTTTGAATATGGATCTCATTACATAGTGGAACCCGAGGGAAGATGAGCCCATAGAAAAGATTGGTGTTGTATCCTGGACTATTGGTTGAATGTCTTCAAGAAAGAAGTTCCATTTTTAGGTATACATAAGTTTAGTACTAGCTAGGTCGCTAGTGATGTCATTGTTTTTTATTGTTATCACTATGGCGGGTGGGGCCACATGTGGAATATGTGTGATGACGACCCAGTCAGGTGATGATCTTGTGGAAAGAAGGGATACAAGAAATGATTATATAGGAAATTACCAATAGTTTTGAGTGGTAGGTGGTATCCTCCAAAAATGGGTTCAGCAGCGATTTTCACAACTCCACATCAGGAAGGGAGCTAGAGAAGTATAGGTTGATCAAGCCGAGGTGGTTGTGTTTATGTACCAGGCATCCATACACTTTTTATATCGAGATAGCCTTATGGTCATACTCTAGGTTGTGAGGTTGTGTCATAGGGTTGCGGATTAGGCCATATCTATTCTATACAGCCTGCCCTAAGGAGTAGAGAACCTGACCATATATGGTGAGAGGTAAGATTATAGTAGCCTCAATGTTGGTATCTTCAATTTTCAATACAGGTACACCACATTGTTCATATCTTTACCAATGGGGGAAAGCCTAGCACTCATGGTTCAGTTTAGAAGGGTGTTATGACACATGACACTCCATTATGGATCTGAATGGAGGATTCACATAAGATCAATGAGTTCCCCCTTTAGTTTTGTGGTTTTCACTTTGTCTAGAATCATTTTACCATAAGATGACCTGTTTTGATGTCATACTAATATTGGACTAGCTAGTAGCTTATCAATACTACATTTATTTTTATCACAGAATGGTTACTTTCACATCACCAGAGGATGCCATTTATATTTACAGGGGTGAATGGGATGACCAAGAGAGCTGATCTGGACCAAAATATCATGGGCTAGGTGGGATGAAAAACCAGGTTTCTATTTTATATTTGGATGATCTGGTAGTGTGTCAGGTGGACCTTACTCCTATCGTTGATTATTTTAGGAATATTTTCTCAGTTGAATTTTTGATACCTACTAAGTGAGAGGTGGAGTTCTCTATTGAGCTAGTTCTAAGAGCTACACTAGTATCCATTATTCCTTATATGATGGCTATGACAGAGTCGGAAGATCTCAAGAGTCTGCTAGAGTATTTTGAGGAACAATGGATAATATGACCCAATACTTATCCATGGATTTTCCTATACTTTCTTGAAAGAAATAGGGATGGTACCCTTAGGATTTATATGGATTAATAAAATTTTAACCAACTAATAGTTAAGAACCAATATCATTTTTCATAGGTTTATGATATTTCTAAATAGCTTTGAGGATCTCATTTATTCTCAAAAATTGAATTGTTATCTAGTTATCATATGGTGTGTGTTCATATTTTATACATACCTCAAAAAATATTCATAGATGGTTTAGTCTATATGTGTATCTAGTTATATCGTTCAATCTCCCAAACATGTTAGTAGATTTAATGGTGCTTATGAACTAATTTTTTCATCATTACTTAGATTTGTGTGTGGAGGTCTTCAAGGAAGATAAATTGGATTATTCTCATGATAGACATGGACATACCCAACACAATGAGATTATTTTCAATACACTAAGAGAGCATCATTTATATGATATTCTTACAAAATTTCACTTCTGGATAGACAAGATCCACTTATTGAGGTATATTATCTCAGATAAATGAGTATTAGATAACCTAGAAAAGGTGAGAGATGTAGCTTATTGAGAGTATCCCAAGAAAGTCTTAGAAATCTAGAGTATCTTGAGGATATGGGATATTATAATAATTTAGTACAGGACTTTTCATTCTTAGCAGCAGCGTTGATGGGCTTGACTAAGAAGGGTGAAAAAATTTTATGTTCAGACACCCACGAGATAGAATTTCATGAGCTGAAAGAGAGATTGACTTCAATTTCATTCTAGATACTTATATAGCAGGGTAGAATATACACTATGAATTTTTATGCATCATGTATTGGGATAGGAGTCATTATGATGCAGGGGATATATTCATGGTGTACGGGTCTCAGCAACTAAGTCCACAAGGGTGGAAATACACGACACATAATATTGAGGTAGTTATAGTTTTTTATACATTGAAATGTGGGAGATACAATTTATTATGAGATCATTTTGTGGTGTAAAAACACCAAAAAAAGACTCATGTGGATATTTACATAGCCCGATCTGAATTTTAGGCAGTGAAGGTGGGTTGAGTACCTATATTATTTTGACATAGATATTTCATAAAAACCTGGTAATGGAAATGCATTGGCCAATGCAATGAGAACGAGGACATAGATATAGGTAGTTCAGAAGAACATTAGAGATTAAAAACATATGGATTTTTTCTGTGATATGGACCATGATGTTAATGATAGTTCAGGTAAGACTTATATTTTATTCTTTTCTGTGAGATCTACCCTACTGAATAGAGTGATGATGAGGCAAATATCATATTTTGAGTGCCTAGTCTTATAAGAGAATGTGGTAGTTGAGGATCCACAACCTAGTTGGACCATATGTGAGGATGGTATATTTGGTATCCATCGAGGTGTTCGTGTTCCTTTGGATATAAACAAGGGTATGATTCATGAGATGCATGAGATTCATTCCTCGTTTTGGGTGGTGAATACCATCATTAACAAGATGTACCCTGAATTACACCATCATTACTGGTGGCATGGTATAAAGTGTGAGGTAGCTGGTTTTGTTATAAGGTGTTCTACCATTCAATAGGTTAAGGTGAAACGTCAAAGACCAGCTAGAATTTTAGAGTAGTTACCTAATCTTGATTGGAAGCGGGACAACATCACGATGGATTTTTTGACCAGTTTACCAAGGAATCATAGAGGTACTAATGTTTCATGGTATTTTGTTGAAAGGATCATGAAGGTTGTAAATTTCCTTCAAATCAAGGATGCCTTCAATGTAAGTTATCATGGGTGGTTGTATATCTATGAGATAATGCACCTTCAAGGGGTCTCGTTCACTATCATTTCAGATAGTGCTTCTCTGTTTATGTATAATTTCTAGAATAGTTTGAATATTGCCTTGGGTATATAGGTGATTATGATCATAGCATAAAAAATACACTTATGTCAAATCATGGTTTACAATATAGGTTTTTGAGGGAAAGTTGTGTGCATTCATCCTATATTTTGGGGGTTCATGGGAGAGGAATATAACCCTTGTTGATTTCTCCTACAATAACAACAATGAAGTAACTATATAGATGGAACCTTATGAGGAATGATAAGGTATTCTATTCCAATCATCCCTCTTTTGATTAGAAGTAGGTGAGGAAGATTTACTAGGACCGTATCTTGTACAGGAGACTTCTGAGAAGGTTTAGTTGAATCAAAAGCAAAGAGATACTGCACATTATTTCCAGAAATCATATTCTGATTTCCACAAATGACCTATATAGATTGCCTTCAGTGATCAAGTATTTTTTAATTCCTCGTCGAGGATGGTACACAGATGGATCAGGAGACATGGTATGCTTTCACCATGATATGACGGGTCATTCGATATTCTGGGTAGAGTTAATCCTATAGTCGATTCTTTGTAGTTACCTTAGATATACAGATCCATGCATAATGTCTTTCACATATCTCAAATGAAAATTTATTATTTGGAATCATCATAGGATTTTCAGCTCAAGGAGGTCATGTTACAGGTAGATTTTTCCTTTTAAGAGCGTCATATTTGTATCCTTGATAGGAGAATGAATGTTCTCTAAGTATGTTCAGTTACTCTAGTATAGTTGATATGGTAGAATGACCATTTACAATATGAGACTTTGGAGAGGGATTAAGATGAATGTGCTCAGTGGAAATAGTTATTATTAGTCAAATCATGACCAACCTTGGGAGGGAAATTCAGGGAAAAATTACTTTATGGGGGTGATTGTAAGAACCTTAGTTTTTTTACGAGTTAAAAATAATTTTTTTCTATTTTAAATGTCTTTTTATTGCATAATGTGAATACCCTTTGAGTTTATGAGTGTATTAGGGGTGTTTGGGGATTTTTCGGAGCCCATATCCTGTCATTTTAGAAGAAAATGACACATGATTTGTAGAAACAGTGTGGAGTAGGTTGCATGTTTACTATAAACTGGGTGGGGATGGATAGTGGGCCAGAGGATTCACTGTGGCTTTAAAATATGTGCTGAAAGAGGATCACACCCATACAGTAGCCTCTATAGTTTTAACACTGGGATAAGACATAGTTTTTGAATGGTTTTTAAAACTATGAGCACTAATCGTTTGAGGTGCCCCTCCTTACAGTAGTGGGAGCACTATTGGAACACCGTTTCGCTAACTATGTATCAAAACTATGAGGTCTAGTATTTATGAAAAAATGATTAAATTTCCATTAATTAATATTATATTTAAAACTCATTTTTACTATAATCCTTTATTAGACAACAATACCATTAGAGAGATCCATTGATTATTTTTGGTAAACTTTGATCCCACTCCTCTGTCCAAACATATAATAGAGCGCCATCAGACTCATTAGATCTGCATCGATGAGTACTCAATTCAATTTTTGGTGTTATCAATTCTACCTGGAATTGGAAACACTATTTAGTTGAAACTTAATTTTCCCTATTTTCGGTATTTTTATCCATTATTTATTTTCTTAGGGATCTGAGTCGAATCATGATTTGATACTAGATGATAACTCCACCAAGGACATATGGTAGGTGGTCTATACTTTTCATGAGTGGTTTGGTGCTTTATAGAGATATTTTTCCTTTTTCCACCATTAGTAGTTTCCATCATTCCCATAAAAAATAATTGAACAACTGAATTAAAATAAATAGAACATGATATGGATTCTCTTTATTTCTTTTCAAATGTGTTGGAGGTTTTTTACCCAATAAAAACAACCCACAGGGCAGGCATTTGGAATTTCCATTGTTTAAACACCGATACAGTGGGTGATAGTGATACCCTAGTTAGATGAATCCTAATCATAAATGAATTGAACTAAATTACATGATCAAGATATGGTTTGACTCCTATTCATGTTGATTCTTTTAATTGAATTATTTTGATGGAATATGAATTAAATGGATTGTTTTTAATATATGGAAATGAGTGGGTAAACTCATGAAATGTGATAAAATGTGAATTGATATCTGATTGTATAATCTCATGGTTTGAAATGTTATTTGATGTGGATGATGGATGTTTACATAGGACATTATTTGTGTGTTATGCCATGAGTCATGAAAATAGTATAGAGTGCCTTAGAAATATATGCTCCTTGAATTATTTTTTCTGTGCAATGTCTTGTGCCTTGCTACCCCTTGGATCGAGTTTGGATAGAATCATAGTGGACATAGTCTAGTGAAATTATCTTTGGAACCCTATATAATGTTAACCGAGTATTCATCTAGATACACTTATGACTCGACAAGGATTGATTGGTCCACTATACCATGGATCCGGCCCTAAGTGGTCTGAAATTTTGTTTATAAGACACAACCATGGTAAATGTGATATGGTTGGTTGTATCATGTGATAATGATTGTTGTGGCACTACTAGTTATATATAAATTCAATGGTTTCTTCATATGTAGTTTCTGTGATAAGGTTTTTATTTACATGATAGGTATGGATGTATGATGAGGTTGCTTTAGTTATTATGTATTGGTTGTAGCTTCTTGGTTGTAAGAGATTGACCCATGTTTTCTTTGGATTTTGGTATAGCTATATTTTATCTAATTTTTTGTAGAATATACGCTATTGGAACATTAATTTTATTTACTTCTTAGATGTGATATAAATTACATGCTTCTTTAGCAAGTTATATTTCACATCTAGGATTTTCTAGAGAACATTGGGTGGTTACCTATTGGGATTCTATCCCACACCCTATTTGATCCGTTAATGGGTACCCTGATAGAAATTAGGGATACAATTAGAGACAAGGGAAAGATTCCAAAGTTTGATTCTTAACATTGTTCTATAAATAGGAGAATGGGATCATGGGGCCAAGCTGAAGCTTGTGATATTATCAGGAGATAGTGTTTTTTGATTTGTTTGGTATGTTCATACATTTATTGTATTGTACTGATATCAAACTTTTTGGATTTTTTGTTGCAAAATGACAAGAATCATAATCATATTTATATGATATTTATTATGAAATTGTTTATATATTTGGTATTTTTATTCTTATATATTGTCTGATAGTTATACTACTTCTTCTATTTGATCTGTATGATTTCTACCAGTATGTTACACTCTGATAAGATGGAATGTTTTCCCTATAGACATACCCTAGTCCCTCATTGTGTGTCATCATCCTCCATAATTTGGAGAGATGTGTTTGAGGCCATGTGGTCAATTAGGATCTGATACTATTCAGTGGAAACCTAGCCTGGTATGTTATAATTATCAAAGTGGTAAGAGTATTTTATTACAATATCATCATTTATCAAGATTTTGTATCATTATATATCTGATTATTCAATCTTATAATTCTCATAACCTATCTTATAATCTAATTATTCAAGATATTTTCATGTAATTATACAGTTCTTCCAATCTTTGGTACTTAAAATCTTTGGGAATGTTTCTTTATGAAAATATGACTTTCTTTTTATATTTTTTCGGAAAACTGTGTTCTTTAAAAATAATATTTTTGAATATTTTTTTAAAAATGTTTTTAAACAATATATTTATTATATTTTAAATGGAAAATATTTTTTAATATTCTTTATTTTTTAAAATGTGTTTTAATTTATTTTTAAAACATCCTTTATATGTTTAGAATTTTTTTAAAGACAATGATTTTTTAAATGTTTTTTTATTAAAAAGTTATTTTTAAAATGAAAAGGATATTTTCCTCAAGAATGTTTTTGATGACCATTTAATGGAATTTCCATTAATGAACATAAAAAACCCTTATCTCTACTTGTCCTCCATGGGAAATATTTTATATTATTACCATAAAAATTCATTATCTAGATGGATGATTATTGTTTAAAATAGAATGTTATGGAAGCCATTTATTTTACATGGGTTCAACATATTTCAATGAGATTATGATGGAACCTAGTAAATTTTCATGTGTTAAAATTGTTTCATATATATTGATATGAAACCCATTTCCATTTCACTGTTTATTAAGTTTTTTAAAGAATAATTATTGTTTCTATGAGTTTTATGATGTAGTCAATGCTCTACGTAATTTATTCATGTTATGATTCTAGGAAATTATACATTAAAATGGGTTGGAATAGATAGAATAGGGTAATACCATTGCATCTTAACATGGGATGGCCAAAATAGTGAATAGTAATCCTCTTATATATTTAAATGGGGTGGGCCATATAGTGCTAGGTAAAACAGTTACATCTTGACATGGGGTGGCCTAAATAGTGTAAGTTAAGACCGTTACAGATTAAATGATGGATGTGAATAGTTAGTGCTCTAAAGAATTGGGTAATAATTATATTGGATTTCTACCATATGGTTATTCCAATTTTAAGGGGTTTTAAATATTTTTATGAATTTTGATGATCCAAGTTGCCAAAAATGGTTATAATTTGTTATTATAGTTTTATAATGTTTCTAAAATCATGGTTGATATCCCTTTAATAATGATTATTGATTCTGATGAATCGTTTATTTTCTATGATTTCATATTTTATGATCCAATTATTTATTGGTATGAGACTTTTTATGTTTCTCTCACACACTATGATTATGTTTCCATACCCTTATTCACATTATATACTCATTGTTGACATTCAATTATTAATTCATAAGTTTACCCTTACTAAGTATTTCATATCATTGATAATATGTTTCATTTTTACCACATTTTAAAGAATGATGTTGAACAAATTATGTCATTAAGTGATTTCAGAAGGATGATGGTGATGGATTAATTTGAAATAATAAAATATAGGTTAAAGTGGAGAAATAGTCATTTTGTGACATGGATATTGTTTACATAGAAATTTCCTTAATTCCCTAAAACTCTAAACATATAATTTTCTCAAGAATATATGTTATGTATATTTTCCCTTTGATATTGTATATTTTGAATGGTAAAATTTCAGTCATAATTATTAGTATCATAGAATAAAATTTAATGTTCATGATTTTAGTATAAGATTCAGGAGTGTGATTCATGGAATGTTATAGTTGGTATGAAAGAGATCTTTAGATAGAATTGGTTATAATGTTGTTTTTATGTGTGGTTTTCTTAAGAGTCTCATATACAATCATTGGTCATTCATGATTTCAAAGTCATAAACAACCCCTTTAAGGCTATTAATTAGTAAAAGTTTTGTTGTTATGAATAATTTTTTTTGAAGAAATTTTTATAGGGTTGATGTATTTGAACCACTAGGATCCACATGAAATGTTATTTTTAGGGGAATTAATTATCATGTTTAATAAAAAAAGAAAAATTATGTTATGGGAGAGAACCAATTTCATCTGACAAGGTCGTGGGTCTTAAACCCATGACCGAAGTATGAAAAGGGTTTCACGAATACCATTGGCCTACTTGATGTCCTAGGTATTATGACATTCTTATAGGTAATAATTTTATTTATTTAAAAAAATATTGTCTTTTATTTGAGTAATAATGCTTTGTGTATCTTTGAAAAATATTAATGATAAAATCATTCTAATAATTTGTTTTTTAATATAGTCAATAAATTTTTGAATAATTTTAAGTGTAATTATTTATGGAATGGTTTGGTTTGAACCATGGCTATTGATTTTGAAGATTAATGTATAATAAGATGTTTTATTCATATTGAGAAGTATCTTAATATGTGATAATAATTTTGGTTTTGTTAAATGTCTCAATACAGGTGGAGTATTTTTATTATACAATTTATTGCAATGTGGTCTTTTAGAGTTGTTTTTACTGTTTCACGCATTAAAAATTCATCTTGAATACGCATCGTTTGGAGAAAAGAATGATAATATATTGGAAACTAATCAAGGGTTGAAATTTTACTAATAATGTATGTATTTAAATATTATTTTATTATATATGTTAAACTGATTACTCAACACTAGGAAAAGGATATTTAAAAAAATGTATTTCCAAATTTCTAATCATTGATTATTGAGATAAAGGTCAGATTGTGAGGACACCATTTATTTAATGAGGGTAGATGTAACCCCATGGAATTTTAAAATCAGAATATTATTTTCAGTAGTGTAAATGATACACAACATCGAGTTTAAATTAAAATCCACATAATAAAAACTTTCTTTAATTTCATGCCTTACACACAAGACCAAGATGTATTGAACAACAATATAATATTAATATTATTGATTAACATGATAGTTATCACCATGCCATTGGAATTGAAGGTTTGGGAAGGATTAACTTAATTATGAAAATATATTCTACACAAATTATATATAATTAATTCCATTGTGACCAGTTAATATGAAAATAAAATAAAACCCTTTTGAAAAAAGAAATTTTTTTCTGAATAACTATTTAAATGTGCATATGTGTGTTTTATTCCAATAAAATAAACAACACTCACTTGTGGGATTATATTAATTATATATATATATATAATATATTAAATATAATGTGTAACATTCATCCTTTTTTTTCAAGATAATATATAAAAATAAATCCAATTTTACACATAAAACTATATTTTTTCTAATAAGTAGTTTTGTCACCTTTTTTATGGCGCACTTATTGGAAAAATAATTTTTGACAATTTATTAATTTTTATTTAAAAAAATATTAATTTTTCAATGAATAATATAATAATTATCTTATAAATAATTTTCCTTATTTTTCTAAAATGCTTCAACTTTTTATGAATAGCGAAAAATATAAAAACTTTGTTGAAAACAATCTTTTCACATAAATTATTTACGAAGTGAAATTATTTATTGAATTGATTTTAAAGTGTAAATATTTCAATTATAAAAATATTAATCCAATATAGTTAATTTTAATGATTATCATGCTGAACATTTATATAAAAACATTGTAAACATTTGAGCTTTTTCTCTTTAAAAAACATTTTTCTCATCATTTTTAAAGGATTGATTTTAAATTAAATTATTTCACTTCTATGAATTAAATTTGAAAATTTCTATTCATTATTTAGAATTTGAAAATTTTATATTATCTAATATTGTAAAAACTATTTTGAAAATAATTATTAATAAAAACATTTAACATTAATTACAGTGATTATGGTATAAATGAGTTCATTTAGTGGTTAACTTTAAAATATTCAGTTTACTAATGGCCAAAAACTTTTCAAGAATATATTTTAATATAATATTTGGACACTTATGACCTTATTCTCAATTTTTATGAATTTTTGTGGCACATTTCCATGAAAGGGACCCATAAAATATGATAAATAAAGAAAAATACTAGAGAATTATCCTTTCTTCCTGGAAATTTCTATAAAGATTTTGGGATAGGGTAAAAAATCATATGTTTGGTTGTAAATATTATATTTAAATATAAATTAAATCCTCTATCATAATAATTCATTGTTTATTTTTAGATATTATCTAATTATATTAAATTCTTATGAAAAATCAAAATATATATTATTTAGTAAATAATACAATTAAAAAATGATATTGAACACATTAAAAGTGACGTAAATACAATTAATTATTATGTGACATTATTTTATAGATAAATAAATCATGATAAACAGTTTTGAAAATAATGGATTCAAATTACATTATTTTCTTGATATTTTTTAAATTCAAATTATATGAGTAATGTCAAAATTGACATTAATTTTATTTTATAATAAATGATAATTTATTAAATGATTTAAAATTACTAAAAATACCATCCATAAAAATTTATTTTTAAATGACAATAAATATAATTTCTGTTATATTAATTGGCCAATTAAATTTGTATAATGATAATAATGTCCCTTAGATAGAAAAAAACTATGTTAGCATAGTTAATGTTTAAACAGTGTTTTTTCTCATTATATGTGTTTGTATTAAAATTAATTTTACACAAACATGAGATTTTTGTTTTATAAATTTGGATTTAATATTTTGAATATGGGGTAATGAATTCTATAATATGTATAACTTCATTTTATCCTTAGAGGATAAATTATGTTGGCTTGAAAACTTGTTATCGTGGTAAAAAAATGTAAAATTGAGCAAACATAAATACTAAAGGAAAAATGATAAAAATAATTTTATTTTTGTGTGGGGTGAGTATGGATCGAACATTAATTCCATAAAATACATTATTTTTTAATTATTAATTCACATTAGTAAATTCAAACCTCCAAATAGTTAATACCTTTGAGTATATACAAAAATGACACTCCTCCACACCTATAAAATGATCTCAATCTACCGAGTTATTCACTCATCTAAAGCACTTTAGTTTATCCAAAACCTACCCAAATTACATCCCAAATTCACTCCACTAAATATATAATCCTTATTATTTGATTAAATAATTCCATTCATGGTTTTAGTGAAAACCTAAAAATGATACGTGAATAAGAGGTAATGTTCTTCAAAAAATATTTTCATTTATTTTCTTCTCCATATCATTCAATTATTATTATAACATGATTATATAATAAACATATAATAATCAATATAATTATATATTTTTATGTTAGTTTTACTACCTATAACCACATACACTTCCATCAAATGGGTTATAAAATCATCGTTCGTGTGTACGAAAGACTACCACCATGGTAATCGATGTCATTCGTTTTTCTGTTTTCACCTTTAATGGATATGAATAATGATGGAAATACTATTTATATATAATATTTATGATATTTAGGATTTTATTATTAATTTATAATTCTTTTTTACACATATGTTCATGCATTACATTTTTGGGGGAATATGATTAATTTGTTCATGTGTTCGGCGGACTACAGCCTCGTCAATTGGTGTGATTCATTCATGAAGTACATGGAATTTATTAAGAATAGGTTTAATAAATTATTGTTATATAAATGAAAGAAATATAATTTTTTAATGATAATCTATCATTAACATTTATTTTCATCAAATATTAAAGAAAATGATTAACGGCCTTCAAGCGTATGTATGTCATATCGTCTCTATGAAATGTGCATTTAATAATATATCACTAAATTTCGAGAAATACTATAAATAATACTATAATTAATATATATAATATTTTATCATGTTTTAAATTTTAGTTAATGTTAAATCTTTATCTATTTTTTAGTAAAAATAATAACAAGTCAAAACATGTATGAAAAACAAATCTGTTATTACCCAAAACACAACTTTAACATAGAAATATTAATAAAAGGGTAATATAAAGTCATAAAAAATTAAAATTTAGTATAATATATATATATATAAATATGGTTCTTTAATATATATTTATAAAAAATATATATTTATTATATAGGTGGTTTGGATGAGTACGACGGAATTCAATACCTAAAGTACAGTTTTTTCATGCCTATCTTTTATTTTTGTGAGACGTATGCCTTATTCACCAAAATTTTTGTTAATAAACATGAATATATTTTATAAATAATATAATTAAATTTATTTTTATTTTAATATAAATTTAAGGATATATCATTCATATAGTCTACGGTTTTAAATTCACAAAATCATTAAGGTATTTTTGTCTTAATTTTCCATCTATGAGACGTAACATATATTATACACCAAACTTTATTTATGAGATGTATATTTTTACCCTTTAATTTTTTTTAATAAATCCTCTTATTTGCATGATATTATAATTGATATTCATTAATAGTGATTATGATTCAAATTTACCAATGTGGTAAGAGTATTTGGTTAGAATCCCATAATTTATTAGGATTGTGTATGATTAAGTCTTCGATGTTGAAATCTTATAATTCTCATGAATTTCCTTAAACTCAGATTTGTCATGATATTTTAATTTAATTTTACCATTTTTACACTCTCTGATACACAAAATATTTTTTAATGTGTTTTCAATAAAATATAACATAATTTCATTATTTGATTGGAAATCTATGTTCTTTTAAATTTTTTTTATAAATATGTATTTTGAATGATTTTAAATGATATATTAATATTATTTTCAAGATAAATGACTTCTAAAAATGTATTAATATTTAAAAACTATTTTAAATTATTTTTAAAACTTGATTTATTTATTTTCAAGGATCATTTCGATGAAAATGATTTCAAAAATGTTTTTTGTTTTAAAAAGTGAATTTCAAAATTAAAAGAATATTTTACTCAAGAATGTTTTTAATGATAATTTAATGATATATACATTCATTTAAATTAATAACCTTGTTTTTAATTATCCTTCAATGTGGATATTTTTTATTAATACTATCCTGATTATGTCTCTGGATGGATAATGATTATTTCAATGAGATTTTTATAAAAACCCATTTTTTCTATGGGTTTATCATGTTTCAAAGAGAATTTTATAGAGAAAATTTATTGTTATTGGGATCATCATGTTTAAATTAGATTGGAATTACACTCATTTCTTTTCCATGGTTTAATATAGTTATAAAAGAATAATAATTTTTTTGATGAGATTTATGATGAAGTGAAAGATATTTATACTTTATTCAGTTTTTTCTTCTTAGACATCATAAATTAAAACTTGGGCAGCCCAGATAGCGTCAAGTAAGATAGTTAGGGTATTACATGTGGTGGACCATATAACAATGGGTAATACTGTTATAGATTAACATGAGGTGTCCCAGATAATGTCAGGTAATCTCGTTATAGCTTAACATATGTTTTCCCAAATAAAAATGGTTATAATGGTTACATCATAAATTATGGATGCAACTAGATAGCATTTCACATCATTGGGTAATGGTTATATTATAAGTTTTCCATATAGACATTCAAATTAAAATGGTTTGGAAAGTTTTTATTAAAGTGATTATCTATGTTGTGGAAGTTGTTTTTAATTTCATGTTAAGGGTTTCTTAAATTTCTCTTGATCGAGGTTTACATAACATGGATCATGATTATTTATTCTTATGACTCCTTCATTTTCCATGTTTTTATATTTTATGATCCAGGTATTGATGGGTCTGATTTCTCTTATGATTCAGTGATGCACTCTGATTATTCATGATACTCTTATACACTTCTTATGATCAGTGATCAAATTCAATTAGTAGTTACAATTTGTACCCATACTAAGAATTTTTTATCACCCTTATTTTTTCCCTTTTTCCTGGGTATTAAGGAATGATATTTAATGAATTATGTAAATAATTGATTTTATATTGACAATGATGATGAATTAATTTGAAATATTAATAGTAGGGTTAAATGGGTTACATGTTCATTTAATGACTTAGGTATTTTTTCTATATGCTTTTTTATAATTATATTAAATTCTAAACCTAAAATCTCCTTGAAGATGTAATTGATCCATGTTTTACTTTTGTTATTATATGTTTTTTATGGAAACATTTGGGTCACAATTATCAGCATCGTATCCTAAAATGTAATGTTCATGATTTTAGCCCATGATCTTAGAGTTTGAGTCCTGTCCTATTATAATATATGATTTTGAAATTCAAAAACTCTTTCTGAACCATCATAAATGATTTTAATAGATTATAACCATGGTTAAACTAGGCTAAACCTATGGTTTGGTAGATTGAAATGAATGTGTAATGATTTAGACATCTTATAAATAATTATCCATGATAATTTTGATCTTCACTATGAATATTATTTATAAAAATATTCTTTATGGGTTTAGTCAATAGAGGGAACCAGAAAACCCATAGTTAACATTGAATTTTATATAAAATGTTTCTATGAGGAAATAAACGGAATTATAAATAGTATAAAGGCTATTCTGATTATTTATAATTAGTTATAATCATATATTATTAATAAATTTCACCTAATCCAAGTATCTAACCCACTAAATAAGATAAGGATAGAGTATTCAGGAGTTCAGATAGTGGAGACCATGGAAGAAAGAAGAATCTATATTCTGTATGCAGAGAATGTGGGAATAAATCCTTAAGGAAATGTATGAAAGAAATGATAATATAATTTATGTGTGGATAATAATAGAATATGTTAAGTTAATTCCCTTGAAAAATACAATGTTCACTTAATGAAATGGATGAGAATAATGGTTTCCTTAAATAATCATAAATAGTTTAATTTTTTAAATGTGTAATGTATGGGAATCATGGGAATAATGGAAATCAATGTCCTATGAGGAATGCTCATGAAAAATATCAACAAGGTTGTATGATTGATGGTATTTTTATTGAGGATGAGGATATAGAAAATTATATATGAATATAAAGTGGTATTAAGGAATAAGATTATAAATCATAGTTAATGGATTAATAATGAATTGGAATGATTGTAAAATATCATGTACCGCAATTCAATAATTTTGTGAATCATGAAATATATATACAAAGATTATTTTGTATAAGTTTTGTGTGATGGATTTTAAATAATATATTGAATTGTACAATTGAACTAGAAAGGTAATTTAATGGAAAGGTGATACACGATATAAATAAACAAAATTTATTAAAAGTTAATCTTGTATATATTGTTTGTGGTGAGGAAATTAATTGATTTTATGTAAAATAATTTTCTTTATAGAAAGCCTTTGTGGTAAAAAATGGGTGATTTGTTAAATAATTTTTTTAAATATTTTCATTATATTTTATGAATGGTACATGATCATGTTGAAATTTGAATATGGACATCATATATGTTTAACAAAAGTTTTAGAAAAAGGAAAACCCAAAATCCTAGTGGCAACCCATCTCATCTAGTAAGTTAATAGGGCTTGAACGCAATATTTAAGGGTGATAATTCTGCATTGCCTACCATTGGCCTACATGATGTACTGGTATGTATAATTTTTTTAATTAAATGGGTTTGAATATAAATATTACTTTGTTTTTTGGAGATATTTGATATCATCTAATCACTTTGAGTTTTTATGAGGTGATTTGGGATATAATTTAATTTATTTAATGAATGGTCTATGTTAAATCATTAATTGTACTACTGAGTTTTAGATACTAATATTATTTATAGGAATGATCATGTAATTTGATAACCATTTTGGGTTTTCATAAAACTAATAGGACTAACTTGTTACTCTTTTTTGGGTCTTATTTTCAATTGAAAATTAATTTTAGTGCTCCAGGCATAAAAAAATTATTTTTTTAGTACTCATTTCATGGAGTAAGAGATAATATGTAAATTGATCATATAAAAACCAAAATATGAAATTGTGTTTATGAAATATAAATATATTAGGAATGTGTATATTCTGATTTTCCCTATACTAATAGTAAAACAATCCCTTGACTATATTGAAAGGATCTTGAATTGAAAATTTTGTCCTATTACATTTATATATGATGAATCAAATAGCCTCTTAACTCTTTTTAGATTTATGGATTTTTTATTATTAACATTTTATTTATAATTAAATTTATTTTTATTAATTACCTCTATATCTATCCATAATTATTTTTGATTTTATTCCATTTCCATATCTTCACATGGAACCGATGATCTTTTTTTGGAAAACTTTGTATATGATTATTCTAGATGACCTTCATACTTCCCTTTATATATTATCATGATGATAATTTATTAACCATTCTCATGATGTAGGATTTTAATATAGATATTTTCAAATTTAAAACCCTCAATTTTTATGATATGAAATAAATTAAAAGGATAATTATTATTTAAGGGGTTAGAATGTAACGCAGCGAGATTTGAAAATAGGATAACCATGTTCAACAACATGTATGACTTTTCAAAAAAAGATAAGAATATTATATAACACCAATAGACATTAGAATATATTTAATTTTAAATTAATTCAACATCATGGATGGATTATATAACACACAACCTAGAATCTCGATAAATCATAGAATAGAATATTGTTATAAAATATCCATTATATCGGCAGGTATAGTGACTTCAGTATCTCACTAATGGATATAAAAAATTTTAGATGAATAATCATTACATTTCACAAACACATTCCTAAGGACCATAATAGTTTAGTGCCTTAGGAAAACTGGAATAAAATCTACTAATTTGGTAAAAGGTCTTAAATTTTTCCCACAATTATATTTCTATTTAGTACACTTTATATGTAAGAACTCGGTTCTTAGTTTTGAGGTACAGGCTTCTTCTTTTTCCTTTTCCTTAAGTGTTTTTGAGAAAATATGGAAAATGGGGAAAAATCCTAAATTTTGGAACTACACGCCGTGTACTTTTCCACACGCCGTGTACTTTTGGCTGTGTTGGGATGAGTACACAGGGTGTGTAGCCATGTCGGAGACGAGGGGTGTAGGAACCGACTACACGCCGTGTAGTGGTCCTTTACATGCCATGTAGTCATTTGGCAGGCCTAAATAGTAAGGCGGTGGATTAGCCACTAGCTGGGCGACAGTACACGCCGTGTACTCAGGAGTACTTGCCATGTAATCATGTCGACGGATGAACAATGTGGTGGTGCCACCAGAGGAACAGTTAAATAAAGGAAGTACACATCGTGTACTCAGAATTACACGCAGTGTACTTTGTTTTTTCAGATTAAAACAAGAAGTAGCCTCCTCATTTGGCAGAAGAGGCATTTGAGCTGTTTTGGAGCCAAAGGAGGAGGTCGAACCTTTGAAGATCCATCAGGTGTTCGTCTGGAATCAGTTTCCGCCTCGAACGATCCCGTTGTAACTGCACGGGTAAGGGCTTCCATCTCCTTGGATGCTTCTTACCAATTCTTCTCCTAACAGGAGTTATTTGGGTTTGAACAGTTTGTCTTCTTCCTCAGATCTACGTCATTCTTGGGCATTTCAGGAACCGACGTTCATGTATAACGCTCTTTGGCATATAAGGTAGGTGGGTTGGTGTTAATTTTTTCAATTGTTGTGCTTTTTGTGCGTTTTTGTTCCACTAACCCATGTTGGGGTGTCATGTGGCTGAGGCTGTTGCTATATTTAATGCCTATAATTGTATAGGTGATTAAATTGTGATAATAAAATGCTGGTTGGGATTGTTGCTTGGATCCAGAACCACCCTGGGGGTGTGTTCCACTGTTTATCCGTTTGGCCAGGGTACCTGAGGGTATGCCTTTAATGTAGTAATTATATAATTTCCTTGAGAGGAATTTCTTGTTTACTGCATTTTGACATGTTGGGCATAGCCCGGTTACATGTTTATCCTAAGGGAATTATTATGATTAGCCTGTGGGCACTGCACTATTAGACCTGTGGGAAGTAGTTATTTCGGCCTGAGGGAAACTTCTTCCATGCATGTGGGCAGTTGACTCTGTGCCTGTGGGCGACACTACCTACACCTGAGGGAAAACTCTGTTATGCCTGAGGGCAGATTCTTGTGTTGGATACTCTTTACCTGGGGGTAGGGGTTTACGTGTTTGAGGACATTAGATGGTTATTTAGAATATTCACTATGGTGGTATTTTAAATTAAATGAATTAAATGGATAATAAAATGGAAATATAACTAGTAATTAGTTATTTTTTAGTGCGGCTTACTTTATTGCATTTTACTACTACACACTGTCGTTGCATGCTTACACGCAGTTGGGCATAGACCTTTGGTGGGTTCCTACTGGGAATTTATTTCTCACACCCTATTTGGGTCACGCTTTTTGGCCCAAACAGATTACGTTTATGCAGGTGTGGATATGGGCAAGAGTCCCTATACAGGTACTTGACTATTGCTGTAGATTAGGAGGGCATGGGACCGTGCCTAGGCTCGTGATGCCGCTGCCAGCTGTTTCCTTTGCTTTGTTGTACTCTGCTTCTGGGTGTACTGTATTGATGTATAACATGTTCTGGCTGTTTTCTTAGAACTTGAGACATGTAGCATCATTATTTATCTATTGTTGGTTATATCCACCGCTGTTGTTTATTTCAGTTGTGTATGATTTACTGCATCTGCTGTTCATTATATGTTTTATCTGTATTCCACTGCGCTGCACTTTGACAAAAGAGGGCATAGTTTCCCCACTATCAGACCTGGGCCCTCGCTGCTAGTCGGCAGCCTCTGGAATTTGGGGAAACGCGCTTGAGGTCATGTGAAAAACTGGGTTCGGGGCACCCGTTGAGTGGCACCCAGGTCTGGGATGTTACAAAGTGGTATCAAAGGAGTTTCTTTTCTTTGAATTACTATTTGGAGCCGTAGTCAGGGATAGGATGAACGGTAGTTGGTAATAAGCTCTACTCGGGCGTAGCTAACCCGTGTATAGGGAAAATCCAATTTACCTCATTTTTCAATTTTTCTGATTTTGCAAATTTTACAGTTGATATGTTTTCACCGTTGGGTGACGCACTTGAGATTGTACTGTTATAATTTATTTGTGGGTTCTATTTAGTTGCAACCCGAGGAGATGAGGGAATGCCATCTCATGCATCATTTAGGCACATGCTAGAAATCACATGTCATGCATAGTTTCATGCCATGTAGGTGCATTAGAAATTGCATGTTGTTGTGATAGTAGTTGTGCTTGAAAAGAATTCTCTTTTGATAGCTGCTTGATACATACCTGCTGTTTTATTGGGTATTTTGTGTAATCCTTTTTATAGAATGGACACCAAACTTTGGTTTTTGAGGAGTATGGGCCTCCATCGACCAGAATTTGGTGGATCATTGACTTCTTATTAGTTATAACATAGATAAGATGTCAAACTTTGATTCGTGGGGATTACGGGCCCTCACGGGTCGGAATTTGACACTTAGGTGTCGGTTTTCAGTATTTTCTGGGTTCCGGAAAAGTTTCTGAGATATACTGTCCGGAAACCCAGTATACACGCCGTGTAGTATTTTTACACATGCCGTGTATGGCATTCTGTTCGGGAAGAAAAATGAAATTTTTAACTACACGCCGTGTACTCTGAGTACACGCTGTGTAGTCTCTTCCCATGTTACAAACCATTTGGGCAGCGACACGGGGTAGGGAAGAGCTTGGGTAAAACACGTTGTGTACTAGATATACACACCGTGTAGTTTTCAACCAGAGTCTGGCCGTGTAACTAACAACATGGGTTGGTGAACTCCTATACAGAACACGTCGTGTCAATGATGAACACGCCGTGTAGTGTGACATAGGGACTCGGCCGTGTAACTAACAACACGGGTTGGTGTCACCTCTCCTTGAACACACCGTGTACCTTTGGGATAAGTCATGTAGTCTTGTCCGAGGACAGACCATGTGGATTTAGCCATGTGGCAGGGAAACGGGGTTGTTGACACACCGTGTGCATGTGTAACACACCGTGTGCGGGTGTAACACGTCGTGTAGTGTCAAGCCGAGTAGTCGGTCGTGTCACAGACGACATGGGCAGTTGGAAATAACACCATACATGCCGTGTATATGAAATACACGCCGTGTAGTTTTTGTTCAAACGGGAGCCATGTGGGTTAGCCGTGCAGAATGACCCGGGCAGGGGAAGGGAAGTCAAGTACATGCCATGTAGTCAGTATACACGCTGTGTAGTCTTGTTTTTTAATTTTTGAAATGCCTTCTTCCTCTTGTTCCCTTTGTGGTTCCTTCACTTTCAGTCTTAATAATATTAAATCTAAGGCGTGCCTTTGAACTTGTAGTGTCATGCTTCCTAGACGACCACGCATTGTTCGCCAGGAGAGCGACGACGAGTATACTCCAGAGATGGTGGGCCATGGTCTACCAGTTGATCCACCAGTAGAGCTAGATGCAGCTCCAGCTGCTATACTAGACACAGGCGCGGAGGCGCAGTTCCGTGAAGGCTTTATGCGGTTCATGCAGACCTTTCAGGGATCACCGTAGGCTGCCACATCTATGGCCAAGCTGACACATATCTTTGAGAAGCAGCATCCGCCTACATTCTCAAGGGATAGAGGACCACAGGCTGTGGAGTCTTGTCTAGGATCGATGAAGACTATTTTCGGGCATCTTGAGATGCCTCCAAGGAAAAGTGTCAAGCTCGTGACTTACATACTTCGTGATTCCGCCAAGAGGTGGTGGGATGTTACCACCCAGTCATAGAATCACAAAGACATGGTGTGGGAAGATTTTCAGGTAGTCTTCTATGAAATCTTTTTCCCAGAGACACTAAGGGAAGATAGAGCTCGAGAGTTCATGAATCTGCAGTAGGGCGCTATGTCGTTGATGGACTATTCTGCTCATTTTACGGAGCTTCAGCGCTTTGAACCCATGTTGTTGGGTGATGAGACGTTGAGAGCCAGATATTTTGAGGATGGTCTTCGATATGACATCTAATCACTGGTGAATGTCTTCAGGTTGCCTATTGTACACGCTATTGTGAACCAGGCATTGATCACAGAGAGGAACCTTCGAGAATCTAGTGGTGTGGGCCAGGGAGGTTCAGCACCAGTTACTGGTACTATTTCTACTGGCAAGAGGAAGAGAAAAGTAGACTTCTCTCAGGGCAGTAGTACCAGTCAGAAGAATGTTTCAGGTGGCCAGGTTATGTGCTACCAATGTGGTATAGAGGGGCACAAGAGGCCTTAGTGTCCACGAGACCCAGTGGGGTGCCGAGCTTGCGGCAGGATGGGTCATCTGCAGCGCTTTTGTAGAGTGTTTCTACCTGTGGCTAGTAATAGGGGTTCTGTGCAAACTCCACATGTGGGAGAAGGACCAGTGGCTTCTTACTAGTTCAGGAACTGGAATACGTCAGGGCATACAGGCAGAGATGGTGTTCATGGTTGTGGTAGCCAGACACCAGGATCTCAGAGGCAGCAGGGCAGGACAACTCAGGGTAGTCAGGCTGTGTCGCAGGGCCGCGACACTGGGAAGACATATGCGGTACAACATACCCAGCATGAGCAGGATCCCGGACCTTCTACAGTCAGAGGTATTATCCTAGTAGCTTCTGTATTATCTTCAGTACTTTTTGATATGGGTGCTACACATAGTTTTATATCTGTACCCATTGTGGAGAGCCTTGGGCTTTATGTTTCTACTTTTTCTGATATCATGACGATAGACACTCTGTTAGGTACTAGGACGGCTGGTGTGCGTCAGTGCAAGGAGTTCCCCCTTGAGGTTGGTGGGTGTCACTTCCTTTGGGACCTCTATGTCTTAGAGATGAAAATCTATGACATCATTCTCAGGATGTACCGGTTGGTTCCCTTTCGGTCCTTTGTAGACTGCTATCATCGTAGGGTGTGTTTCACGTCACCAGAGGGCGGAGAGTTTCTATACAAGGGCGAATGAGATGTTCAGGCGAGTCGAGCTGGACTAGAGCATCGTGGGCGAGGTGGAGTCACAGCCCATATTGCGAGCTTATATCTGGATGACCAGGGGACTTGTCAGGAATATTTCCCTCCTGTTGTTGATCGTTTCAGGGATGTCTTCCCAAACAACTTTTTGGGTCTACATCCGGAGCGAGAGGTGGATTTCTCCATTGATCTTGTGCCAAGAGCAGCACCAGTGTCCATTCCTCCATATAGGATGGCCACACCTGAGTTGCAGGAGCACAAGAGGTAGTTGGAGGAGTTGCAGGAAAAGGGATTTATCCGACCTAGTACTTCTCCTTGGGGTTCGCCAGTCCTTTTTACGAAGAAGGCAAACGGTACCCTCAGACTTTGCATGGATTATCGGAATCTGAACTAGTTGACGGTTAAGAACCGATATCCCTTACTGAGGATTGATGATCTTTTTGATCAACTTCGTGGAGCACGAGTGTTCTCGAAGATTGACCTGAGATCAGGATATCATCAGTTACGCGTGATACCATTTGATATACCTCTCACGACTTTCAGGAGTATGTATGGTCTATATGAGTATACGCTTATGCCGTTCAGACTCATGAACGCGCCAGCAGTTTTCATGGCTCTGATGAATCGTGTGTTCCATCTGTATCTTGATTCATTTGTGGTAGTACTTGCAGACAACATTTTTGTGTACTCTCACACTCGACACGACCATGCCACCCATCTTGAGATCGTATTGAGTACACTGAGGGAGCATCGGCTATATTCTAAGCTCTCAAAGTGCCACTTTTGGATGGACCAGATTCACTTCCCGGGTCATATCAACTTAGAGTCAGGAGTTGTAGTAGACCTAGAGAAGGTGAGAGCAGTAGTTTCCTGGGAGCAGCTTAAGAACGTGTTTGAGATACGAAGTTTCTTGGGGCTGGATGGTTACTACAGATGCTTCATATAGGACTTCTCCCGCTTAGCAGCACCGTTGACGGGTCTGACTAAGAAGGGGGTAAAGTTAGTTTGTTCAAAAGCTTACGAGGCAGCTTTTCAGGACTAGAAGGGAAGGTTGAAATCAGCATCGATCCTGATACTCCTAGAGCAGGGGAAAATCTATACAGTTTATTTTGATGCATCAGGGATTGGGCTGGGAGCAATGTTGATGCAGGGTGAACAAGTTGTTGCGTATGGGTCTCGATAGTTGAGGCCACATGAGAGGAATTACTCGATGCATGATCTTGAGTTGGCTGCAGTTGTTCATGCATTGCGCTGTTGGAGACATTATCTATTAGGAGAGCATTTTGTGGTTTTTACCGACCACAAAAGCCTCAAATATATCTTTACTCAGCGTGACTTTAATATGAGGCATAGGAGGTGGGTTGAGTACCTACAGTCCTTCGATTTTGAGTTTGCCTATACACCTGGTAAAGGTAATGCAGTAGCTGATACACTGAGCAAGAAGACTCAGATACAAGCAGTGCAGGAGGCCAGTGGTGAGTGGGAGCTCATGGCCTTATTCTCTGAGATGCATCTAGAGGTGCACGATAGTCAGGGGCATACTTATCTTTCATCTTTAGCAGTGACTTCTACCCTCTTGGATAGAGTAAGGATGAGACAACTTTTTGATCCAGAAGGCCTAGTTCTACAGGAGTCAGTGGAAGGTGAGGACCCTTCTCCTGGTTGGGATATAGGTGACGATGAGTTTTTTCATTTCCATGGGCGAGTATGGGTTCCAGGGGATATACGTGAGGATCTGATGTGAGAATTTCATGCTTCGTCTTGGGCAGTTCATCCTGGGGTTACCAAGATGTACCGCGACTTAAGACGTCAGTACTGGTGGCCGGGTATAGAGAGAGAGATAGCTGGTTTTGTTATGAGGTGTTCCACCTGTCAGCAGGTGAAGGCGGAGCATCAGAGACCAGTTGGGCTGTTACAGCAGTTACCCATTCCAGAGTGGAAATGGGATGATGTCGTGATGGATTTCATGACTGGTTTGTCGTGTTCACCTCGTGGCAATGATTCCATGTGGGTGGTTGTGGACAGGCTCACGAAGGTAGCACACTTTTTTCCGATCAGGGAGACCTTCGGTGTTGACTAGCTCGGAAGGCTGTATATCCGAGAGATCGTATGTCTCCATGGGGTCCCTCGTGCTATCATTTCTGATCGGGACTCCTGCTTCACGTCTCGTTTCTGGCAGAGTTTTCAGGGGGCACTGGGTACACAGGTGCTTCTGAGCATAGCCTACCACCCTTAGACCGATGGTCAGTCAGAGCGTACGAGACAGGTGCTAGAGGACATGCTGTGTGCATGCGTCCTATACTTTGGGGGCTCTTGGGAGAAGCATATACCCTTAGACGAGTTTGCCTATAACAATAGCTTGTAGGAGACTATTGAGATGGCACCATACGAGGCTTTATACGGTAGGCCATGTCGTTCACCCTTGTGCTGGATAGAGGCAGGTGAGGCAGCTTTACTAGGGCCACAGCTTGTGGAGGAGACATTTGAGCAGGTCCAGTTGATTCAGAAGCAGATGGTTATCACACATTCTCGTCAGAAGTCATATGATGATCGTAGCAGACGACCATTGGAGTTTGTGGTCGGGGATAATGTTTTCTTGCGTGTTTCGCCGAGGCTGGGACACAACCGGATCAGGATACAGGGTAAACTTTCACCGCGGTATGTGGGGCCATTTGAGATTCTGGAGAGAGTTGGACTGGTTGCCTATCGGTTGCGATTACCACAGTGGTACCGAGCCATGCACGACGTCTTCCACGTATATCATTTGCGTCGATATAATTCAAACCCATCTCACGTCTTTCAGCCCGAGGAGGTTGAACTGGAGGCAGATGCATCCTTTGAGGAGCATCTGATTCGTATCGTTGATAGGAGCATGAAGGTTCTCTGAGGCGGGTCAGTTCCTCTCGTACGGGTGCTATGGCAGCATGGACGAGTGTAGGACGAGACATGGGAGTGGGAGGCCAACATACATGCTCAGTGGCCAGATTTGTTCATGGCTATATCTTCACCACCCTTGGAAGGGAAATTCGGGGACGAATTGCTATAAGAGGGGAAGTTTGTAAGAACCTGGTTCTTAGTTTTGAGGTACAGGCTTCTTCTTTTTCCTTTTCCTTAAGTGTTTTTGAGAAAATATGGAAAATGGGGAAAATACTAAATTTTTGAACTACACGCCATGTACTTTTCCACACGTCATGTACTTTTGGTCATTTTGGGATGATTACACAGGGCGTGTAGCCATGTTGGCGATGAGGGGTGTAGGAACTGACTACACGCCATGTAGTGGTCCTTTACACGCCATGTAGTCAGTCGGCATGCCTAAACAGTAAGGCGGTGGAGTAGCCGCCATCTGGGTGACAGTACACGCCGTGTACTCAGGAGTAAATGGCGTGTAATCATGTCGATGGATGAACAGTGTGGCGGTGCCACCAGAGGAATAGTTAAATGAAGGAAGTACACGTCGTGTACTCAGAAGTACATGCCGTGTACTTTTTTTTGCTTAAAACAGGAAGTAGCCTCCTCATTTGGCAGAGGAGGCATTTGAGCTGTTTTGGAGCCAAAGGATGAGGTCTAATATTTGAAGATCCATCGGGTGTTTGTCTGGAATTGGTTTCCGCCTCAGACGATCCTATTGGAACCGCACGGGTAAGGGCTTCCATCTCCTTGGCTTCTTCTTACCAATTCTTCTCCTAACAGGAGTTATTTGGGTTTGAATAGTTTGTCTTCTTCATCAGATCTACACCGTTCTTGGGCTTTTCGGGAATCGACGTTCGTGTATAACGCTCGTTAGCGTATAAGGTAGGTGGCTTGGTGTTAATTTTTCCAACTACTGTGCATTTTGTGCATTTTTGTGCCACAAACCCATGTTGGGGTGTCGTGTGGCTGAGGCCATTGCTATATTTAATGCCTAGAATTGCATAGGTGATTAAATTTTGATAATAAAATGCAGGTTGGGATCATTTCTTGGATCCGAAAACACCCCGGGGGTGTGTTCCACTATTTAGCCGTTTGGCCAGGGTACCTGAGGGTATGCCTTTAATGTAGTAATTGTAGAATTTACTTGAGATGAATTGATTGTTTACTGCATTTTGACATGTTGGGCATGGCCCGATTACTTGTTTAGCCTGAGGGTGTTGTTATGATTAGCTTGTGGGCACTGCACTATTTAGCCTATGGGCAGTAGTTATTTTTGACTGAGGGAAACTTCTTCTGTGCCTGTGGGCAGCTGACTCTGTGTCTGTGGGCGAAACTACCTACACCTGAGGGCAAACTCTGTTATACCTGAGGGCAGATTCTTGTGTTGGATACTCTTTACCTGAGGGTAGGGGTTTACGTGTTTGAGGACATTAGCTGGTTATTTAGAATATTCACTGTGGTGGTATTTTAAATTAAATGAATTAAATGGATAATAAAATGTAAATATAACTGGTAATTAGTTACTTTTGAGTACTGCTTCCTTTATTGAATTTTACTACTGCACACTATTTTTGCATGCTTACAGGAAGTTGGGCACGGGCCTTTGGTGGGTGCCTACAAGGAATTTATTTCTCACACCCTGTTTTGGTCACGCTTTTCGGCCGAAACAGATTACGTTTCTATAGGTGTGGATAGGAGAAAGAGTCCTTATATTGGTACTTGACTGTTTCTATAGAGTAGGAGGGCATGGGACCGAGCCTAGGCTCGCGATGCTCCTGCCAGCTGTTTCCTTTGCTTTGTTGTACTCTGCTTCTGGGTGTACTGTATTGATGTATAACATGTTCTGGACGTTTTCTTAGAACTTGAGACATGTAGCATCATTATGTATCTACTGTTGGTTATATCCACTGCTGTTGTTTATTTCAGTTGTGTATGATTTAATGCTTCCGTTTTTCATTGTATGTTTTATTTGTATTCCGCTGCACTGCACTTTGACAAAAGAGGGCATAGTTTCTCCACTATCAGACCTGGGCCCTCGCTGCTAGTCGGCAACCTCTGGCATTTGGGGAAATGCGCTTGAGGTCACGTGGCGAACCGGGTTCGGGGCACCCGTTGAGTGGCACCCGGGTCCGGGACGTTACATCATATACATACCCTACAAAAAACATTATTTATAACAAATTTAAAGGAAACATAAGAAAGTGAGAGCTAAGCTCCTCAATAAGGGTAAAGATAAGATATAACAATATACAATCATATGATCGAATAATAAAATAACAAAGGGTATGTTATAATGAACATAACTTTGAATGTTCTTACTCGTCCTATAATATATCATAAACATGAGTCATCGAATAAAGACTAAGAGTTAGAATCACATTAATAATAATAGAATTAATGAACATGATCCATGATAGTATAAAATTGGAATGAGATAGAGTTTTGTGGAATACACATAAGTAATGAAAATATTTTTTCAAGGATACCCACTAATACATTCATAACATGTTGTGGTTGGGATAACCACAAGTATACTTACTTCAAGATTAGGCTAACAACCCATGTACACTATTTTTTGATTTGTTTAACCACACATGTACCATCATTGTTGTTCATGCTAAATCCACCCATTCGCCCTATGATCTCATTGAAAATTTATCATTACCCGGTTCACTATAGGGAGATATAGGCCCCACCCGTCCCATGATGAAAATCATATTCATGTGTGGCCTAAGATCATAAGACATTCATTATATCATATCCCATTAAATGAAATGGGTTTCATAACATATTTAATATATATTAACGTGTCTAAAATAGAAAATTTTCATAATCATTTTATTATATCATCATATAATTTAAAGGGGAAAAGAATAGAATCTCATAAGAAATTTATCATCATATAAACCGTGTAATAGAAACGGGATTCCTAAAAATTATTTCATGATAAAATATTCATAGAAAAAATAATAGTTGAATTGTTGGTTCATATCCCCAAAAAAGTATAAGTTATATCAACGAACATCATCTTAGATAGAGAAGGATTTTTAATGATCACTTTGAACACTTCTTAAGGAAATAATCCATTCACTGAAACAAATTTTTTAAAAAGAAAAATTTTTAAATATTAATTTCATAGAAAATAACATTTAAAACATATAAATTAAGCTCTAAAATAATTTAAAGAAATTACTAATGAAAATATTCTTTCCAATTTGGAAAACTCTTTTTAAAAAATAAAAGTTTTAAAAATACTTTTTAATTTAAAAACTTTTATTTAAAAACTAAAAAATGTACTCATATTAATAAAAATATTTTATCTAAAAAATACATTGAAACATTAAATATAATCATGAAATCATTGAGTGGTCATGATAGTAAGAAATAATTTTCATTTTTTTCATGTAAAAAATAATTATTCTTTTCACTTTGTTGACTAAAAAACAAACACACATTGTTTGAAAAAGGAAATACAAACTCTGTTAAAATAATTTTTTTAAAGTTCAAAAATGGGTAAATAATTATTTGATAAATCATTTGGAAAACGTTAAAAAAACTTTTGAATTCATTTTTAGAAAACATTATTTTGGGAGGAAAAAGTTTTTTTGGTAAAAAAGAGTTTTTTTATTTAAAAATTTGTGTTTTAACTTATCAATACATGAAGAGTGGAAAATGAAGGGAAAACATATATTATCAGTACATAACTAGTAGGGATGAAAATCCATTATTTTCTTGATATATGGGAGATAATATTTGATCATCTGACACATATTCATAATCAATCCTAATAAATGATGATATTTATAATATAAAATCATTTACACTTCAATACAATGAGACATATGACCCTGAAGTAATATCATCAAATTAAACATAAAATATAATTAGGATAAGTGAATTCATGATATTACAGGTCAAAGGGGTTTTATATACATCACATAAAATAATATCTTTCTATAACATAATTATATTTCTTAATGAAGGAAAATTGAGGCAATAATTTCCTGCTTATTTTATAATATTTTTAATCATAATAAAAAAATAAATAATAAAAAAAATGAAATATTAAAGATCATTAAAATAATTAGATTCTAGATAAATAATTTCAAAGTGGTACTATATACAGTATATAAAAATACGAGTCATGAATTTTAATTTGTCTCCCAAAAATAAAAAAGAGTCTATAAATCCCTTCATAAATCTCAACTTCTTTTATACTCATTATAACTTCATGTATAAAAAAATATATTTATTATACATATATTTAATTAAATAATGTTACATATATCATAACATATATAATTTAATTCTGTCATTTTATTAACTGTTTATTAATAATTCCATGGTTAAGTCATGTTTCCAATAATAATCAATTTTGTGTTTTGTATATGTTCTGTTTGGTTATTTTTTCCCTTTTATATTGATTAGTGTTCTATAATATCTATAAGGTTAAACATATTATAAATATAATTTATATTCATTATACATTTATTTTTATTAATCCATAATATTTAGTGATAGAAAATGAAATACATCGTTCCAAAAGAAGGTCGGTTGAACAAACGCATGGATATTGATACCATTATCTTATACGATTGAAAGAAATAAAGTTAAATGAAATAATATCATTAAAGAATAATTTTAATTTCAAACATATCACAAATTTTTATTTGACTAATAAATATATATCCCATGTGACCTTTGAATGAATTGCATCGTTTCATGTTGTTGTAGTCCACCGTACACACGAGCGATGTTATCATACTCCCGAAAAATAGAAATCGGGAATTTATTTTTTTAAAATAATTGAAAATTCATAATAATATCATAAATATCATATATAAATGATAAATAAATTTTTATTTCAAATTGTGGGAGGTCTTCATGGAATAATGAATGACATTGGTTTGCAAGGTGATAGTTCATAATACACATGAAAAATGATTTTGTAACACAGTTGATGGGTGTGTAAATGGTTTTAGGTCATAAAAATAACATAACAAAATCTATGTATATGTAAGATACTATGGTTAATATATCACCATGTTATAATATTAATCTTAAGAGGTGGACGAAGAAATAAAACAAAAACAATCATTGATGAACATTAACTCTTCTTCAGGTATCATCCTTATGTTTGCACCCAAAAAAATTATAAGATGGATTTATATGAAAAAAAAATCATCCATGGTGATAGGAGGAATTTTTTAATTTATTTGGGTAGTTCATGGCTGAACAAAAAGTATTTGAAAGAGTGAAGTTGAGTGGAGAATTGGTGGCCTTTAATAAGTTAGGTGAGTGGCACATTTGCAATTTTTGGTATGAAAGAATTCCATAAACATTTTTTTCATAAAAGAATCCATGAGTTGACTATTATCCATCATGGAAGGGATATGGTAGAAATATGGCTATAAAATGGTTATTTTAAAAAAATTAGTTATTTTTACCAATTATCTTTTTAGTTTAACCCACAAAAAACACATTCTTACCTTAATGGTGGTAAATAATATTTACTATTTTTAATATTCATTTTGGTAATATATTAAGTTGAAATTATTATATTATAAAAATTATGCTGATTCAAAATTTGGAATATAATTTTCCAAATTATATTCAAAATATCAAAAAAAGTTAATTTATAATTTAACCCACAAACACGATGATAATACGGGGTTTTTAAAGAGAAAATGATCAAAAGATTAAAACATTTTTATGTCAAAATTTAATATGAAATTTTCTCAAATTTCCTAATTTGGATTAATGGATATATAATTTAACAAATTTTACTTTAATACTAGTTTATATTATAATTTAAAATTATAATTAAATTAAATAAAAAGGAATGTTTTTAATTAAAATTCATTATATTTTAGTATTCATAAAAAATTGAGACTTTTCTGAAAAATACCAAAAAAATACCTAAGATAATTTTGACATGATTATTAAAACAATTATATTTATTTTAACATATTTTTTTTCTAAAAATGTAATGATTTAATTTTATTACTGTTCACATAAGTACCTTAAAGTATTTTTTTTGGAAAAATAATATTTTCAAAACATATAAAGACATTACTTAAAATTATTTACATTATTATCAATATTTTTATTTACATAAAACCATTATAATTAATATTTATAAATTATTTATTACTATTCATATCACTATATTTAACATATATGTTATAAAATTCTTCGTAAATGGATATAATATATCATAGTTTTGTTATAACTTAGTGTATTGTGTGATTCAATCTTACCCAATGATTCATATAATACAAGAATAACTTGGTATTGAGTGTAATACAATAAAAAATCATTGTTGTTTGTAATTAATTCCAAAAAATATATTTTATGTAATGGAAAATGTAGATAACTTTAACTTTATTTTTAAAAGTTTTAAAAACACTTAGGGTGTTACATTCTACCTCATTAAAATGATTTTCCCCTTCAAATTCATCACTTTATTACCAATAAATGAGTATAAAAAGCCTTATAATACCCTCATGTTCCCTCACACCATCTTAAATATAGTGGATTCTCTATAAAACATTGACTGAGTGAGTGGGGTTTTTTATTGTTCTTTATCTATTTGATCTAGATTCTCTTCTGATTACCCTTGATCAGTTATGTCATTCTCCAATGGTATGAGTAATGAGTTCCTTAAAAGTCATGTATCAGGTAAGTACATACTTAGGACAGATATATGGAACACATCATGATCCTCAAAGAGGTTATGTGGAAGTTAAAAATGATAAGATACTTTCCCAATATGATCATTCATTTTGATGGGACTAATATACATAAGGATTACTTTTACCCTCTTTTATCCATATATAAATTCCTAAAAAGGTATTCTTATAAACTTAAAAATCTATATCACATCGATGATTATCAATGTAACATTTTCTTCAAAATTTTCATTTACTTACATATTTATTAATGGTAATAACCTTCTCTGCAATCTCATCAATTTTCTCAGGTCCTAATACCCTTATTTCTTCAAATTCATTCTAGTATGTTATATTTCTATACTTCATTCCATAAATTGAATCATAAGGATCCATCTTAAATCTTTAGTAAATTCTATTTTTTTCATAAAATTCATATTTATATAAGTGTTGATTCCAAATAACTATTAAACCCATATGAAAATATCTTTGAGTGTCCCTTAGGGTTTGAATTATTCCCTCAAGTAGACTATCTATCTGAGGTGGACAATCATTGATGAAATCAACTCTTTATAAGGATATTTATGAAGATATATCAAAAATATTGAGGTAAATTCCAGATTTTGATAAAATAAAATTTAATATGGAAGTCCATCCAATATTACCACATACTTAATTTATATTCTAGAAAGATGATCCAAAGAGAAATATTCTATGATAGAAATAATGTGTGATAAATTTTTAAGGTGTTTTTATATAACACATAATTATATCAAAATAAAGGATAAAATAAACCCTAATTGGTACTATTATAGTTATCCACATGTACACAAAGTGTAAATACACTCTACTTCAAAAGACATTGTCACCACATATAAAAACAACTTATTTAATTGCAATAAATTTCCCTTCAAATATCACTAATCTTGATAAAATACAATCACATAAAACCTCAAAAGTGGTGTTAATGAATTATAACTAATGATAAAATTTAAAATCATAAACCCATGATCGTATCTATATATCATAAATTAATAATACCTAGATTTTTCTATTATTACAAATTATAATTCACCCATTATACCTCAAATAATATCTTTTATTATATAAATAAATTTCCATTGGAGTCTTGGTTTCTCCATTATAATGATAAAATATCAAATGTGATGTAATTATACCAGTATTCATGTACAGGGATATAATAATTTGAAATTACACTAAAGGATGAACAATATAATTTTTATATGGCTCATTTATAGAAAATCAAACATGAAATTTCCATATAGAGAGGTGAGGATTATTATCCCTAATTATCATGATTCATTTAAATTTCAAGGATCACAAAAGATTTCCCTTTCTCTATTCTCTTTATAGGCTATTGGAATTAATCATCGTTATTATCCATCATATTTGGGAAGTTTCTAAAATAATGCATATACTCATTTAAATTGAAACACATATGTGTGTGAGGTTCATTATTTGGACTTTTCTCATCATTAGTTAACTTATTCCCCTCACATTGATATTTATTCACTCTCTAAACTTCCTTTGAAGACATAAAACATTTAGCATCCCCCTTAAGACAATTTACTCTATGATTCTTCCCACACATTGAGCACAAAGGAAACATCATCCTATTATTTCATTTGGTTTTTATACTTTACTTTAAATTAAAATATTATCTTCTTATCAAAACCATGAGATTAATATGTAACTCTAACCTCTATATCCACCTTGATAGAATATCAAAAAAAAAATTAGATACAAAAGTATGTCAAGTCTTACACCATTTTGAGACTTGTTTTTAAGACACTAAATAAAAAATAATCCTTATATTTAGGTTGGATGATAATACCAGAACTATACCATGAAAATATTTTAAAATTTACCTCATATGTACCAATGAATTAATCATACTATTGATTTAGTTCAATGAACTCATCCTTTAAATTCATATAATGAATATGATGAAATTAATTATTTAAAATACATTCTTCAACTTGTCCTAATAAATTCAATAAATTTCATCCCGCTTCCATATATTCTTGATAAGATTCCACTATTGAGATACTTCACCTTCCAAATGGTAGATAGCTGAAATGACTTTTTTATGTTTCAAACATAGGAGAACCGAAATTATATTTTCACTTGTGTTGATCCATTATTCAAAAACTAGGGGATTAGAAGACCAATTGAATGAATGTAGATGTTTACTTATAAAGGACATCAAATAATTTTGTTTCTTTCCATTGTTACTTAGGAAGTACATAATGATTCGTATCTCGATAATCTTGTGTGAGATTGTCACGACCTGTCCCTCAGGACTCATGTCATTACTACCCCAATCCCTCATTCTATAGGATAGGGGCTGGTTCTAGAACTGTAAAGGTATATTGTAAAAAGGTAAAGCATTTAATTTAAACCTATAGACACACAAAAAGGGAATACAACACAATGTAAACCACAAACAAAAGAAAAAATAGTACAACCACCAAAAAGTACCATAATTGAGAGTAAAAGGTGTAAACATAAAATAAATGGGTCATAATACAAGCCCAACTGAAATTAAAGTACAAAAAAATAATTACAATATCGGGAGGTTGCTCGCCAAGGATCCTACCTGAATTTTAGGTACAAATCTCTATCAAATGTCACTACAGTACACCACATCTATTGATCCACCTCTGAGAAGTGTCTAGCCCTGGCTCCCCAAAGTCCCCATCAAAGTTGTCTGTCATCTGCACAAGTCACAACATGTGTGGGCGGAGCCCGTGTAGAGGTGAGTATAAAAATACTTAGTAGGGACCCCGAGTCCCCTGAAGGTATCTAAAAATTTCACAAAGGAAATACCACAAAGTAATATCTCAACATAAATCACAAAGAAAAAGAAACAAGTCACACCAGGTATAACTTAAGTAAAAAATTAAAGATGATTAGTCATAAATCTAGATCATGTTATTCTCTTAATATGATCTTCTATTGATCCATGAAGGTATTCTCTACTACTGATTCACAATGGGTCAGTATTTTATTGATCCACGATGGGTCACTCTACCACTGATCCACAATGGGTCGTGTTACTTCAAATCCATGAAGGGCCACGTTACTCCTGGTCCACGAAGGGTCACTATCATTAATATCCCCAAAGGGTCTCTCTTATGATGATCCATGAAGGGTATCATTTATGCTAATCCATGAAGGGTCACTTTTATACTGATTCACAAAGGGCCTCTTCTATACTGATCCACAAAGGGTCTCTCTTCATTCTTCACATTACATCCAACCATTGGATTCACACACTTATCACGCTTGATTTCTAGAGGATCTTCTCCCCAAGACATAGTTCATACATTAACCTCTAAAAATTCCCTCATAGAGTAACCTAAAGGACTGTCTTGTCGTAAGGGTCTCAATGCAATGAACGACGTGTTGAACGGACACCCGGTCTGTAAGATATGGGTATTTTTTGTAAAAAGGGCCAGGTTGGATTCAATTTCGATCCAAACCATACATATTACAACCTCTTCCAAAAATCATGTAGTGTATCTCATAAGAAACACCTCGTTTCAAGTGTCCTCATGCAATAGATAGCACATCAATCGGATGCCTGATCTGCAAGTTATAGTTTTTTCCTAAAAAGGGGGTTGGTTAGATCTAGGTCTGGTCCGACCCGGTCAGACTAACCCAACCTAACCAGGCCCAGGGTCAACTGACCTGACCTGGGTCTACGACCCAACCCGGGTCCACTGAACCGACCCAGGCCTGACCCAGCCTGGGTTTGGCCCACGTGTCCGCCTGGTCTGCCAATGGCAGACCCACCATTGACCTGGCCAAGACGTGGCTAGATGCCATGTCCGGCCCCCCAGCTCGCCCTGTAGTTCGCCGTGGAGTCATTTTTTCTACCACGGTCAAGCGACCACGGCTTAGCAGCGATGCGGTCAGGCAATCCGGTCAACCTGGATTTCTGCACGCAATCTTCAACCGCATGCTTCTAGCTCGCCCGAGTGGCCTGGATGCAGTCCACCCCTCCACGCAGCACTGGTTGGTGCCATGTTTCCATGCCATCACGGCCAACCGCTATGCCTTTCTGCTACCACGATGTGTCGGTGGTTCATTTTGCAGGCCACCAGATTTCCTCTGGTGGTTCGTTTCTCGAACCGTCTATGCCTATGGGGCCATAGGGTTGGCACCTTTTATGTGAAAACCTTGATATTTCCTTGCCGCCATTTCAAAAAATCGTCCACCAAGAATGCACGAGGTACAGGGGGTCGGGGCTTGTTTGTGTCATCCTGCACCCACCATGTTAGAAGTTTAAAATAGAGGAGTCTCGGTAATGATGTCCGATCAACAATACATCAATCCCGGAATGAAATCCTAGAAAAATCAACCTCCCTCAAGAATGTACAATCTGCAGTTCAACCTATTCATGGGTTTATCCGTGTTCATTTTTTCGAACAAGAATAGGGAAAAACACGAATATAAACAAACCTCATACCTCATTTAATGTTTGTTACCATAGAGTTCTGTCCTTGAGGGTTCCAGAGTTCAATGTCATTCGCCATTTCCTAGCTTCATTATTCTAGGTATGTCGAAGTCGATGACATTCCTCCGATGTTCATCGTTTTTTTAGAGAGGAAACTCACTGAAGGTTCATCATAGAATTTCATGTGGTTTAATTTCCAACTCTCCAAAGTGTTATCTAATTAAAAAAGGAATGTGTCATAATGTTTCTATTATGCTATGATGTTGCGTCATTACGAAGTTTCATTTATGAAACAACATAGCTATTATGATGTATCTTAACAATCCATTAAGGGGATTCCTTTAATGGTCCTCATAATCGCCTCATCGCAGCACCGCATCATCGTTGTTCTCCACTCAACGGTACAAACTAAAATAAAATAACTTTTTTTAAAATTCATTTTATTATTTTCCAAAAATTCAAAAAAATATGTTTTTCATCTGACCCTTTCTAGAAAAATTTATGTCCTTTCTAGAAAAAACCCGATGTTCCATGTTCAACAGACCCTCATATTTTTTATCATAGCACCGGTTCAAAAGTTATAAAAAACCACTCACACGATTACATAAGTGAACTAAAAAAAGTTCAAAAATACATTTTGGGAACCCTAGGCCTTGGAATCACATGTCGTCTCAGCGCCTGGTCTTGAAATAATTCCATATAATTCATGAAAAATATACCGAAATTTGGGGACATTATATTCTCCCCACTATAGTGATTTACATCCCCAAATGACCAAACAAAACCTAGTCAATAAAATGGGGTTACTGAGCATGAATCTGAGCCTCCTACTCCGATGTTCTCTCCTGGAAGTTCCTGTGCTACCACCGAACATGAACCGGAGGAATCGACTAGCCACAAAGGACCCACTCCTATTGATCCTCTATCTCAACTGTGAAATCTGAAAACGTCACCCCATCGTCAATTTTCAGATCTCCATAGTCGATGACATGCGATGGATAATGCCCATACCTCCTCAGCTGCAACACGTGAAAAAAATCATGCACTCGGTGTATCTGTAGGGATAGATATAGGTGGTATGCCCCCTTGCCAACTTTGTTGAGAATATGTAATGTTTCGATGAACCTCATAGATAACTTGTATCCCTTACCAAATCTCTACAGTCCCCATCGCAGTGAGACTCGAATGATAACATGGTATCCCTCCATGAACTCCAAGGGCCTCTGCCTCATTTAATCATATGATTTATGTCTGCTCTGTGCAATACTCATCTTCTCCTGGATGATCTACACCCTCTCAGTGGTATCCCATACCAAATCTGTACCCATGAGTGCTCACTCCCCTGGGTCTGTCTAGCATAGGGGTGATCTGCATGGTCGCCCATACAAGGCCTAAAATTGTTCCATTAAAATGGTGGAGTGATAGCTATTGTTTTATTCAAACTCTACCAGGAGTAGGTGGTCCTCAAAATAGTGACCAAAATCCAGGATACAAGCACGGAGCGTGTCCTCCAAAGTCTATATGGTCTGCTCTGTCTGACCATCTATCTGGGGGTGAAAAGTTGTGCTCAATCGTAGGAGATTCCCAAGCGCCTCCTGCAACCCCTTCCAAAACCTAGATGTAATGTTTGCATCATAGTCTGAGTTGATCATTGAAGGAACCCTATGAAGTTGTATTATCTCCTGGACATAGAGGCATCCCAAGACCTCTACAGAGCACCACTCCAAGATGGGTAAGAAGTGGGACGACGCGGTGAGTCAGTCAACAATCACCCAGATAGAGTCGTGACCCCTGGACATGCATGGTAACCCCGTCAAAAATTCCATAGATATAGTATACTACTTTCACAATGGTAACCCAAGTGGTTTTGTCAAGACTAATGGGACCTGATGCTCTGCCTTTAATTATAGACAAGTGAGGCATCGTGAAACGAACTCTGTCGCCACTTGCTTCATACCTAGAAACCAGTACTAAAGTCATAGGTCCTGGTACATCTTCGCCACACCAGGATGTACCACCAAGGGGATTTATGGAACTCCCTCAACACCTCCTCCCATAAGGTCACTGGTACTATATTGAATCCTCTTAAAAGGATGACATGCTCCCCACATATCAAAAATCTATTAAGACCTTGTCCTAAAGATATTTGAGCACATCAGGTCTCGCAGTCAACATCCACAAGTTGTGATTTTGTAACTCGCTGAAGGAGTGGGGGAGTGATAGTCATATACTTAAGGTAAGCTGCTTCATCACTATCTAAGAATGATATCTTCATCATGGCTAGTTTTTTTGTCACCTCACTCAGCAGTTGTAAACCAGACCTCCTACTAAGTGTGTCTACCACTAAGTTCCCCTTCCCAAGAGTATAGACAATTTCAAAGTCATAGTCTTGAAAGAACTCCATCCATCACCCCTATCTCAAGTTTAGGTCCTTATGTGAGAATATATACATGAGACTCTTATGGTCAGACTAGATGGTACATTTTTCACTCATCAAGTAGTGCTGCTATATCTTTAAGGAAAACACCGATACTACTAACTCCAGTTCATGAGTTGCATAGTTCTACTCATTCTGCCTCAAATGGAATGAGAATTAGGCAATAAATTCCCTCTCCTGCATCAGGAAACATCCCTGTCTGGTCCCCAATGCATCATAGTAGACTACATACCCAACACCCTCTTCTAGTAGTCTCAAGATGGGGGCACTCGTCAGTCTCTTCCTCAGCTACTGGAAACTCTACTGGTGCCTCTTCATCCACACAAAATGTGTTCCCTTATTTTTTAAAGTTTAAAAGGGTTTTAATACTCTAGAAAGGTTGGATACAAACCTTTGGTAGTACCCATCCAGCCCCAAGAAACTCCTCACCACAGTCATGCTCCTGGGTGGCTCCCAAGAAAGCACTACCTCTATCATTGCCGGGTCTATTGAAACTCTATCCTACAAGATGATGTTTCCCAATAATTGGACCTCCCGAATCTAGAACTATCACATAGAGAGCTTACTGTAAAGCTTTTTCTCTTGGTGTAGATACATGACTATCCACTGGTGTGTAGCGTGCTTTTCCTCTGATACTGAGTACACTAAGATTCCATCAGTGAAGACCACCAAAAAACGATCAAGGAAAGGCTGTAAGATATTGTCCATGAGTCCCATGAACACATATCAGGAATTGGTGACACCGAAGGGAATCACTAAGAAATCATAGTGGTCATACCATCATTTTAGGGTTGTCTTTGGTCTGTATCCATCCCGTACCTGAAGATGATGATAACCTGATCTAAGGTCTATCTTTGGGAACCACCTTTCTCCCTTCAGCTGATCGAAGAGGTCATAAATCCTCGACAGTGGATACTTGTTCTTCATGGTTACCTGGTTCAGGTGCCATAAGTCCATGCATATCCTCAACCTCCCATATTTTTCTTGGAAAAAACACTAGGTATTCCCTTGGTGAAGCATTGGGCCTTACGAACCCCTTCTTCTGCAAGTCCTCTAGATGTACCCTCAATTCATGAAGCTCCATGGGAGCCATCTGATATGCCGGTGTAGATATCGATATTGTTCCCCATTATAGATAGATGAAGAATTATACCTCCTTGTGGGGAGGTAGTCCTAGAACATCTTCAATAAAGACATCCCCATACTCATCCACCACTACAGGAAAGCTCAGACTCCTATCATCCATCATACTGAGGGTGAGGCTAGCCAACTAGTGAGTGATCAGATGCACCCTCCTCTGAGAAAGTCCATCCTATACTATAAAGGTTTCCTTCTTGTTGGTGTAGTAAAACATGGTCCCATCCTCATGGACACACCACATATTGCATCTAAAATAGTCGATCTAAGTGTGGACTATAGATAACCAATCCATAAACAATATGAAGTTGTAAGGCCTCAACGCTTCTACTAGGAGATTCCATCACAAGATCTCACCACCTAGTGTAAGATCACACTTCTAGAACCAACGTGTAATCATCTAATCCCCTCCCGTAAGAGTCTCTAATCGTAAGGATCGATCCAAAGGCACCACCATAATCTTTGAGCCTCAAACAAGGTCTATGGAAAGGAATTATTGGCGAGAACCTGTTTCTATAATAACTACGGCTATGTTCGATAGGACATAGATCATACCTCTAATCATCTCTCGAGCACCATGGTCATAGGCCTACTTTGCTTGATTGTGGCCCCACCCCTGTCCACCTAATCCCAGATCTCGTGGTGGACCACTTGGGTGTGGTGGAGGTAGCACCGCGAACCATTGTCCACCGCCTTCCGCTCGGCCTACTCCCTACCATGTTTTCTACCTTTCATACCTCCTAGCTCGAACCTCTATCTCTATCTTGGTGGTCCCTCGACCATTTTCTGATCATCCATGTGGGGAGTCAGACGGTCATGAGCAATGTGCCCCTTTCCACCATAGGAATAAAAAACTCTGGCCCTCTGCTGACCTCCTCTACCACAGAAGCTTCGCACCTCTGACCCTATGTCTTGGGGTCTTCCTCTAGAAGGGCTAGCCTGTTTGGGCCTCTGCATCATCTTCCTACTACCTTCTGTAGATGACTCCACCACCTGTCATTTGGTGGTGGCTCTCACCATCATTACTTTATCGTCTAGGAAGCTCTTCACCAGAATATCTTTCTCTAGAACAACAACCTGTGTCAAGATTCTTAGAAAAATCATTGAATCCCTGATCTCCCATAAAAGTCCATAATCAAAGATCTAGTCCCTAAAGAATAGGTGTTGTACAATGTCTGTGTAACAGAGATAGAGGTCGGTAAACCTCGCCTAGTAATAGGCCACAGTCAGGATGCCCTTTTGTAGGTGTAGTAGCTATTAAATATGCACTAAGAATAGTATCGCTGGTACAAACTCCACCCTAAATAGGCTATCTAAGTCCAACCAGGAAAGGGTCACCTCCTTGTGTGTCGGGAGCATCAAGCTCCAACATCTACCTCTCATTCCATGAAAATGGCTAGCAGATAAGACCACCATCTGGTCTGCAGGTGTCTCTACCATAAAAAAAACCATGTAACTGCCTCCAGCCAAACCTCACCTGCTTGAGAATCTATCTCACCTAGAAACCTTAGAGGAATCTATCTCTGGAACTTGTACATCACTCTCAGTCGGCGTGCACTATCCGCTAGTGGGGTTGGTTGCAACTGTTACTCTACTGGTGGTGGTGCTGCTGGTACACCACCCAAAGGTGTTATCACTGAAATTGGTCCTTGTACTGACACCTCATCACTTGGTGGGCCATATTCATGATCCCTCACTAGAATCTTGGCTAGTTGTCTCCATAGAGGAATCCTGTAGGAAAACAGATGTGTCACAGTCAATAAGTTATACCCGACGAGATGACTCAAAATAGATCAAGAGAAAAACATTTCCAAAACACATGCAACTAGTGTTTTCATGTACTAAGTTAGAAAACAAAATTTAGGGTTCTTGAGTATGGATACATCGGCCACCGCACCAACACTGGACTCCCTAGATAGAAAGATGAACTCAAGACACATAACAATATTGACCCCATTGAAAATACAGACTCTTAGTTCTTCTGGTAGAATTGAGCGCCCTTTGATTCCACTTTGTCACGACCTGTCCAACAAGGATCATGTGGTGACAACCCCAATCCCACCTTATATAGGCTAGGGGATAGTGACTAGCACTGAAAAGGAATATCTCAAAAACAGAAGGCATTTCCTTTAAATCTTTACACACACAGATTCGACATACTACACAAAGAAAACCAAAAAGGAAAGAAAATAAATTACAACCACCACAAAGTTCCACCACTGAGAGTAAAAGGTGTAAGTTGAAAGTAAAGGGTCTAGATTACAATCCAAACTAAAAGTAAATTATAGAAAAATAATTAAAATATATGGAGGTCGTCCTACAAGGATCCTACCTAAAGGGTAGGTACATCTCTCTGTTATATGTCACTACATGAAACAACGTTTATCAATCCACCTCTGATCACTATTTATCCCTCACTCCCCAAAGTCCCAGTCAAAGATTTCTATCATCTGTACAATACACAATAGGTGCAGGTGAATCCCATGCAGGGGTGAGTATAACAATACTCAGTAGGGACCCCGAGACCCCCGAAGGGATTTCAGAATTCCACAAAGTAAATACCACAAAGAAAGATCTCAACTTAAAGCACAAATAAAAAGACACTGATCACACCAAGTATAACTTAATTACATAAGTAAATATGATTAGTCATAAAGCTAGATCATCTTATTTTGTTAAGAGGACCTGCTACTGATACATGAAGGGTCTCTCTACTATTGATCCATGATGGGTCGTTATGCTGATGATCCACGATGGGTTGCTCTATAGCTTATCCACGATGGGTCATGCTACTGCTGATCCATGAAGGGTTACGCTACTGCTGATCTAGGATGGGTCGCTCTCCTGCAGATCCAAAAAGGGTCACTCTTATGCTGATCTGTGAAGGGTCTCTTTTATACTAATATAAGAAGGGTCTCTTTTATTCTAATCCATGAAGGGTCGCTCTTCATTCTTCATGTCACAACCAGCCACTAGATTCCCGCACTTAGTACGCTTTATTTCTGTAGGATCTTATCCTCAATACATCATTCATACATCAATTTCCACGAAGTCTCACATAATGTAACCCTTATTATTTTCTCATCGCAAGGGTCCCGACATAATAGACGGTGCGTCAAACGGATGCCCGATCTGTATGATATGGGAATTTTTGTAAAAAGGGCCCGATTGGATTCGAGTCTGATCCAATCCAGTCATATGCCAACCTCCGCAAAAACACATGTATAGTATCTCATAAGGACCACCTCGTCGTAAGGGTCCTCATTCCACAGATTTAATGTCAATAGGACACCTGACCTTCATGTTATTGAAGTTTTTTTAAAAGGGGGTTAGTTTAGTCTAGGTCCGGTCCAACTCGATCGGGACGACCTGACCCAGCCTTGTTTTGGTCCTTTGGGTTGCGGGCCTGTTGGTTCATGGGTCTAGCCCGACATGATGGGGCGGGTCTGGCCCACTAGGATGGGTCTGGACTGTAGGTACTCTCGGTCCGCCAGAGGCGGGCCGACCATTGGCCTAGCTAGGATGCGGCTGGATTTCATGTCCAGCTCCCCAACTCGCTATGCGGTTCATCGTGGGGATGTTTATCCACCGCAGTCAAGAGACTGTGGCCTGGTAGCAGAGCAGCCAGCTAATCCGACCAACTTGGATTTCTATAATTAGTCTTCAACTATGTGCATCCAACTCACCCAAGTGGCTTGGACGTAGGCTACCCCTCCACGCAGTGCCGGTTGGTGTCACAGCCAGCTGGCTGCCACCGTGGGAAACCACCGGAGGTTCCTTTTACAGATCACTGGAGTTTCTCAGGTGGTATATTTCTCAAACCTTCTACACCAATAGGATCATAGGGATGCCGCCTTTCCTTTAATGATCATGATCTTTCCTTTCCTCTATTTCAAAAATTCATCCACTGAGAATGCACACGGTAGAGGGGGTCGGTCCTTATTCATTTCATCCTGCACCCTCTACGTTATAAGTTTAAAACATGGGAGGCTCGGGAATTATATTCGATAAACAATACTTTAATATCGAAAAGAAATCACAGAAAAATCACCCTCCTGAAATAACAGACAATCTGCAGATCAACCTATTTGTGGGTTGATCTGTGTTAATTGTTTAGAAAATGAATGAGGAAAACATGAATCAAAACAAACCCCCTACCTCATTTGACATTCGTTTTTTTAGTGTTCCATCCTCAAAGGTTTAAGTGGTCGACATAATTCATCTTTTCCCGGCTTCGTTCATTGAGATACGTCAAAGTTTGGAACGTTCCATCCGAATTCATCAATATTATTTTGGAGAGGAAAATAACTAGAGGTTCATCATAGAATTTATAGCAGTTTATTTTCCAACCCTCCAATGCATTAGCTAATTAAAAAAGTAACATGTTGTAGCGTTTCTGTTACACTGCGATGTCGTGTCATTACATTGTTTCATTTATGAAACAACATAGCTATTATGATACATATTAACAATCCATTAAGGGGCTTCCTTTAATGTTCCTCGTCGCCACACCTCAACACCACCGTCCACCACTCAACAGTGTGAATGTAAATAAAATAACTTTTATTAAAATTTGTATTATTATTTTCTAAAAAGTAAAAAAAATAACTTTTCTGTCCGAACCTTTCTAGGACAAGTTAAATCCTTTCAAGGATAATCCCATCATTTTGATTTCAATAGTGCCCTTGGATTTTTGATCCGAGCACCAGTTCAAAATAAATAAAAACCTGCTTGTGCATTTACTAAAGTGAACTAAAAAATGTTCAAAATTACATTATAGTAACCCCAATCCTCAGAATCATGTGTCATCTCAGCTCCTGGTCTTGAAATAATTCCATATGATTAAAAACAATTATACAGAAATTCTGGGGCATTACAAACAATCGAAATGATATTTTTCAATCAGTATCTCATAATGTTTGGATGCTCAGGAATAAAATCATTACATTGATCATCACACTCATAATGAACATTGTTCCATAAGGTTCAAGCCATTGACTTAAAAACCATGGTGTTAGAAAAATAATCATTTATGGAACCACATAATCATGAAAAATTACTTGTAGTGATTCTAAATAATGACTCATTAATTTAAATCTATGACATGTTAGGCTAAATATAGGTCATTCAACCTCATTTCCTATTTAAATCATTTATTATGATTGATAAATATTATGTGAATTTCCAAATAATATCTCCCAAGGGAGTGTCAAAATAGTTGTGCAGAAAGGCTTGATTTCGTGAAATAAGTGGTGATTGAGTCCATATTAACGAACCATTTTATATGTATTACTCCTTGGTACCTATTTTCTAGAGAAACATCAAATTCTAGTATCCACATGCTGTTTCAACATATGGTAATAAACTTTGTCTCTCCTTGTAAAAAAATTAAAAACAATTTCCAATACTTTGACTCATCCATAAAATTACCCTTATATGTATCCACAGGAGTATCCATAGAAATATCCATAGGGAAGTAATTAAACAGATTTTATTTAGTTTTTTTAGAAATTAATTGGTAAAATCCTAAGAATTTGTGCTGAGACGACGTGAGATTTCGAGGCCCAGTGTTCCGAGAACGATATAGTGAAAAATGTTATGTTTTTAATAAAGCATGCATCTAGTTTCTTCTTTAAAAGGGAATAACATATAAATGGGTACCCAGATCAGAAATCTAAGGGTACTATTGCATTCAAAGCATCAAATTTTCTTTAGGCATAGACTAACATCATCTGACATGGGTCTACAGTGAAAGATAGATTTTGGACGTAAACATCATTAAAATATTTTAATAAAAATATTTTGTTTGACGTGATATATATTTTATTTAAACATGCCTTTTTTATAAATCTAAGATGATTGCCATAACCCAGGAGTTCCCTTGAGGTAAAGAGAAGAAGACTCTCCCTGCAATTTGGCGAATCAAGATCAAAAATCTGATCTGATCACGGCAGATCAATGAAGGTCGTCAGATCAAGGATTGAAGATGACACGAACATATGTTCTTTGTCAATGACTAATCCATCCTTGATTTAGGGTGTCAATCTATTCAGGATTTCTTTCCCCTTATTATATTCAAATGATAAATGCAGAAAAACCCATGCACATTTTGATCCATAGTTCAATCGTTCTTGTGGGATGAATAATTTTTACCGGGATTACAGGGATGTTAGATCTTTGTGAATATTAGTTTATTTTTTTCATTAAATCTTATAACATGAATAGATCAAGGATACCATGGACAAGTCTATGACCCATCCAATTAGGTGTTCATGTTCTTTGTTTCATTCCACCAATATCCATGTTCCTCATTCCTAGCATATAATGTTCTAAGACCATGGATTCGATCCCAATAAGGAATAAGGCAATAGTAGTGCAAGGTGGAAGCTCTGGCTAGTTTAGGAAGATCATGGTAGGGAAAGGCCGCTGGCGGGGTGGTCAGTAGTGGAGGAAACATCAGCCCAGCAGGGGCATTTGGGCCAGTTGGGGTGCAGTATGAACTGCCACTAGCAGGGCGGGCTACAACAAATATGGGATGCGGTATAGGTGGGACCACTTCAAAGAGGTGTCATGTGGTAGTGTGGGACATGACATAAGGATGCAGTGGTGGAAGTTGGGATGCAACTTGGATCTGTGCTGGACAGAGGACCTCCCGACGATGATGAGGCTGCGGGACCCAGTAGAGAAGGCACAACAACCATGTGAAATGCTATCTGGCACTATGTTGATCGGGAGAGCCTACTAGAAATATGATCAGGTGACTGCATGGACCAGAGGGATGCTTCCATGGTGGGAAACATCTAGTGAAGAAAATCCAACCCGCATGATATTGGATATGCTAGAGAACATGGATGCTCTGGAAGCCTAGCAGGCCTGGCTAGTTCGGGCCGACCAAGACCAACTGAGTCGGGTCGGGTCATCCGAATTGGGTCAGGTTGGCCAAACCAGGTCAGGTCGGACCCAGACCAGACTAGATAGCTTTTACTAAATTTTTTGTATCTTCTAAATAGGATGTCTGTTTGACGATCCATCTAGATTATTTGGACCCTTGTGATGCGAAGGTCCTTTGTTATATAATCTAAGTGAGTTTTTGTCGATTTTAGAACATGGTGTAATGGCTTGAGGGGTAGGTGCTCCCAGAACGAGTGTGCTATGAGTGGAAATCCTGCAGCAGGTTGTGACTATGTGATCATGGTGACTAGGTGACTTGGGGGTTGTATGACCCATCGACTCTCCATGTACCTTAGATTCTCCATGCACCATCGATGCTTTGTGCTCCATCAATGCCTTAGGAACCATCACCTCTCCAAGTTCCATCGCCGCTCTAGGCATCCTCGATGATTCATGCACCATCGACACTCATTGTTCCATCGACACTTATAGTTTCATTGAGAGTGATAGATTTATGGACTACAACTAAAAATCCTTCTATTTGTGTTTTAGGATTATACATGTGTGAGATGAATGTATTGAATTTACTTTTTGTATTTTCTTTTATGGTATAATTTGTGTGGTTCCATTGTGGTGTACTTCATATTTTTCCTTTTTTATTTCGGCGTGTCCTACTAACTATTGTTTTACTCACCCCTGCACAGAATTTTCCTGCACATTTCATTCCTTGTGCAGATGACTGATGCCTTAACCAAGTTTTAGTTGGATTAGGACTAGGTGGTTCTTAGAGGGATCAGATGAATGTTTTATGTTCCAACAACTTCAGGCAGTGTTCCTAGCCCTACCCTTCAGGTAGAGTTTTCTATAGAAAAGTTTTAGAACTGGTGCATTCACTTGACAGACTCTTTCTTTTGGTGGGATTGTATTTCGAACATATTTACTTTTATTTTTACAACTATAGTACTCTATGGTTGGTATGTTAGAGTATGCATACATTTTTTACTTAAGGGTTTTACATTTTATAATTTAGGACTTGGAGATGTGTGTGTGTGTGTGTGTGTACAAGTACTTAGGAAAATGCCTCCCATTTATTGGATTTTCATACTCTGTTCTAGTCACCAACCCCTGGATTATCAGAGGCACACTTGGGTAGTAACTTCATGGGCCCCTCTAGGACGAGTCGTGATAGATTGGTATCGTATTTGGGGAGATTCCTTGGTTTGGATGGGTATTATCGAAGGTTTTTACCTGACTTTTCTAGGGTAGCAGCACCCTTGATGGCCCTGACATGGATGGGGAAACCATTCCTATAGATAAAGAAGTTCCAGTAGTGCTTTCAAGAGCCAAGTTAGATATTGATGAGTGCTTCTCTCTTGAGATTTCTTGAGGAGGGTGTTGAGTATGGGGTGTTCTATGATGCATCTCAGCTTGGTCTTGGTTGTGTCTCAATGCAAGGGAAAGCGGTGATTGCCTATGGTTCATGCTAGTTGAGGTATGATTAGAAGAACAATGTGACTCATGATCTTGAGTTAACAGTGGTAGTCTTGACATTGAATATATGGTGACACAACTTGATGGGTGAGTGGTTTAATACCTACTCTAACCACAAGAGTCATATATATATTCTCATAGATTTATCTGAACTTGATACATAGAGGATGGTTACACTTCCTACAGGACAATGACATTGATATTTTTTATACTCCTAAGAAGGGGAATGTGGTGGAAGCCGCTCTTAGTAGAAGATCCATCTGGTAGTTGTTGACTGAGCCATCAGAGTAGTTGGCCACGTTATAGATATCCTTTGTGGATGGATATGCTACAACTTACCTCCAGTCTATGGTTGTCACCCCTCCACTCTTACATCGATTTAGGGAGGCACAACTTGGTGATATCTACTGCAAGACTTGACATGTTTAGTTGTTCATAATTAATTCCACCGATGGATATTTGATAGGTGGGACGCATTTTGTTCATTTTAGAGGTCACATATTGTTACCAATGATGTTGAGGGAGGAGGTTTTGAGGTATTTCTACACATCCCCAGGTAATACCTTTGATTTCTATTCTGGTGTCTAGGTATGATGAAGGTGGTGAAAGAGTTCATTTATTGGTGCCTCACTTTCCAGCAAGTGAAGGCTGAGCACAGGGTTCCATCATGCTTGACCCAACCAATTGAGATGTTGGAGTGAAAGTGGGATGAGATAGCGATGGACTTCATGATGGGTTTACCAAGATCATCCATGGGACATGATTCCATCCGATTGATCATTGAAAGACTCACTAATTCAGCCCACTTCCTACCAATCTGTGAGGAGAGTTCATTAGAGAGTATGGGATGCCTATACATGCAGAAGATAGATCGGCTTCATAGAGTACCATTAATAATCATTTCAAAACGTGATGCTCGTTTCACATCCCAATTGAGGAAGGGATTGTAGTAGGAATTTGAGACTCATCTGGGCTTGAGCACAACGTTTCATCCTCATATGGATAGTCAGACGAAGGGAACCATCTAGATTATTGAGTACATGATAAGGGAATACATCCTAGATTATGTCCATAGTTTGGAGGATCACCTACCACTGGTTGAGTTTGTGTAATACAACAACTATCACTCCACCATTGGTATGGCACTGTTTGAGGCCTTGTACAGGTGACCATACAAGTCACCACTATGTTGTATGGACCTAGGGGATTCAGTGCTCATGGGTCCAGTGTTGTTGTGGGCTACCACCGAAAAGTTACAGATTATTCAGGAATGAATGGGGACTGTACAGAGCTGAAATAATTCATTTTTAGAAAAGATACAGAGACCTCATTAGTTCTAAGAGGCAGACCATGTGTTCCTTTAGGGCTCACCTCAATTGGGATTATGGATATTTGGTTGGGGTGGAAAGTTATATCTGATATACATCAACCCTTTTCAGATTTTGGGTAGAGTTGTCGAGGTGGAGTACCACCTAGCTCTACCCCCATAGTTGCACTAGGTGCATGATGTCTTCCACATATCTCATCTAAGGAGGTATTTCCATGATCCAGCGTAAGTCATCAACTGAGGAGAGATGGACATTGACTATGGGGTGACTTTTATGGATTACTCGGTGGAGATTGAGGATCAAAAGAATCAGATCCTTTATGGATGGTCGATTCATCTGGTGCGCATTCAGTGGCAACACGAGAATCTTTATAAGAACACATTGGAGTGGAAGACTCATATTCATGCTTAGTACCCTCAAATTTTGGTTGAGTATCCCTTGTTTTAACTTTCAGGGACATAAATCCCTAAGGCGGAGAGAATATAATGACTTTTATTTTCTCCAGTCTTATTCTCATAAATTAATTGGGAAATTTCTGAGAACAGTCATTGAGACATCATGAGATTCTGAGGCCCAATGTTCCCGAAAATGATAAGGTGAAAAATGTTAAATTTTTAATAAATCGGGTGGGTGGTTTCTTCTTTAAATTGTAATAACATATAAATGGGTGCCTAGTGAGAAAATCTAAGGGCGTTGTTCGGTTCAAAGTAGTGATTTTACTATTGGAGGGGCCTAACATTGATCGGTGCAGGTCGACGATGAAAGATAGATTTTGGATGTAAATTTCATTAATATATTTTAATAAAAAAATTTGTTTTCCACAATAGAGATTCTCTTAAAACAAAAAATTTTCAGAAATCCAGGGTGATCTCTATAACCATGGAGTTTCTTTGAGGTAGAGAGAATAAGGCTCTCCTAATGATTTGAAAAATCAAGATAAAAAATATGATCAGAGCACGACGGATTGAAGAATGTAGGTGGATCAAGGATTGAAGATTAAATAGGCTTCTATTCTTTTTCAAAAACTGATTCAACCTCGAGGCGGGGTTTCTATCTTTTCGTGATTTCATTCCCCTTTTTAGATTAAAATGAAGAATGTGAACCAACCCATGAATAGGTTGATCTGCATTTAAATCATTCTTTTGGGGTGGATATTTTTTATGGTAATTAAAGGGATGTTAGATATTTGTGAATATCGATTAATTGTTTTTCGTTAAAACTTATAATATAAAAGGATCAATGCTGACACAAACTAGGCCAAAATCCATCCAAATTGGCGTTCATGTGCTTTGACTATTTCCCCCAATCTTTGTGTCCCTCATTCCTCACAGATAATGGTCTGAGACCAGGGATTTGATCCTGCGGTGGTGTAAGGCAGTGACTGAATGTGGCAGCTCCAGCCAGTTCTGGTAAATCACGGCAGGGCAAGGCTGACAGTGGGGCAGCTGGCGGCGGAGGCAACACCAGCCTAGTAGGGGTGATTGGGCTATACAGGGAATGGAAAGAACAACTATTGGGAGGGAGTCCAGTGTTAGAGATCATATTTTGTCCATCCAGGACCACATCAGAGTGGGATTCATGGCATTGCATGCCACGATAGGAGGTCGCAGCGGTGGCGGCTGGGATGCGGCTCGGAGCCACATCATATGAAGGATCCAGTGGCGATGGTGAGGTCACAGGAAAAGGAATAGGAGGTGGTCTGACCGCGTGAAATGTGGTCCAGCATCACGTTGACTAGAGGAGCTAGCTTCCCACGCAGTCGGTATGTTGTATGGACCAAAGGGACGCGGCCAGGGAAGTCCAAATTTGACGGAGCAAAGTCGGTCCACGTGATGCGTGTTGGGCTGGAGAACTGGGCTGCTCTAGCAACCTAGAGGGCTAGACCACATGGCCCATCAGGCAGGGATGGTTTATCTCATCCCAGACTGACCGACTTGGGTCGGGTCGGCCGGAGCAGGATGTGTCAAACTCAGACCGGACAAGACCCTTTTTACTAAATTGGCCATATCTTCCAAATAGGAGATCTGGATGACGATTTATCTGCATATTTTGAAACCTTGTGATGAGATTCTACATTTTAGATAATTTGAGCATGTTTTGTGGATTTTGGTATATGTTCTAATGGCTCAAAGAGTAGGTGATCCCATAAAGAGTGCTCTATGAGCAAAAATCCTACGACTAGCTATGACTATGTGATCTTGGTGACTACATGACTTGGGGGTTGCATGACCCATCAACACTTTTTGCATTATCGACACCCCATCATCCATCGATTCCCCAGGTTCCATCGCCACTTCGGGTGCCATAGACACTATGTGCGCTATCGTCACTTCGTGCACCATCAACACCTCTAGTGTCAGGGAGACTGAGAGATCTGTGGAATTCAACTGGAAATACTTTTCTTCATTATTTAGACTTATACCTATATGAGATGACTATATTGATAGTACTTCGTGTGTTTCCTTTGTGTTGTACTTCTTGTATTTCATTTATGGTTTACTTAATGTTTTTCCTTTTCCTTTTTGGGATGTCCAAATGAGTATTGTTTTACTCACCCCTGCATGGGATTTACTTGCACGTGTCATGTATTGTGCAGACGACCGACACTTTGATAGAGTTATAGGTGTACTAGGACTAAGTGGTGATTAGAGGGATCAGATGGATGTGTTGTGTTTCTATGACATCATGCAACTGTCCTACACCTACCCTTCTGGTAGGGTTATTTGCGGATGAGTTTCAAGAACTTGTGAATTCACTTGAAAGACTCTTTCTTTTGGTGGGATTGTATTCTAGTCTTTTTTACATTCTATTTTTCCTACTGTCATACTCTGTGGTTGGTATTTTAGTGTATTCATGCATTTCTTACTTACTGATTTACATTTCATAATTTTGGGCATGTAGATGTGTGTGTGTGTGTGTGTACATGTAATTAGGAAAATTACACCCCTTTGTGATATATGTCTAACAGGTGTTAATTTAGATCTCATAGCCTCTTGGAGGTGGGCTTGGGGTAGTCCCTACACATGCCCCTTTGGGACGGGTCATGACATGGGATGTCAGTAATGTTTTATCTTCTTGGTTTCTAAAGGTTAACTAAACGTTTATTCTAATGCCAACTATAGTTACTGAGGATTCTCATACATGGATGTTAAATATTTTTAGATAAATATTGATTATATTATACAAACACATTCCTGATGGCCATAAAAATTTATTACATTTAGAATCATGGAAAAAATATTCTCATATGGAAAATGATCTTCAATGTATCCCAAAAATATCATCTCATTAATTACTCTTCATAGAAATACCCTACGTAAAAACTTTCTTCCTATCCTTGGTTAATTATTCATTAGAAGGGGTGACCATAGATTCTCAGTAAGGGTAAACATAAAAGATATCAATCAACACTCATATGAAATCATAAGAAAATAATAAATATATGTCCTAATGAACAAATATTATGATTTTTATACCCAACCTATAATAGAACATAAACCTATGTAATGGAATAAATATTTGATATTCATAAGATGTGAATCATGAAGGAATTAAATAAAATTATCAATTAGAGAATAAAATTGGCATAAACCAGTATTTGGGTACTGCCGGTGCACCACCTGAAGGTGGAATCACCGTAAGAGGGCCCTTCACCGAAGCCTCGTCACTCGGTGGGCCGTCATCGTGAACTCTCTTTGGAATCCTGAATGGATGTCTATGTGGAGGCATCCTAAAAAGAAACAGGTTCTCCATGGTCAATAAGTTATACCTAGCGATATGACTCAAAAGAGATCAAAAGTAAAGCATTTCCAAAACACACGCAATTAGTGTTTTCGTGCTATGAGTCAGAAATCAGAATTTAGGGTCCTGGATTATGGATACGTCAGTCACCACACCAACACTGGACTCCCCAAAATGAAACTCGAACTCAAGACACTAAACACTACTACTCTGTTGAAAACATAAACTCTAAGTTCTTCTGGTAGAAGAGATTCCACTGAAACCATACTGTCATGACCTATCCCTCAGGGCCCGTCTCGTGACCACCCCAAGACTACATTTTATAGGCCAGGGGTTGGCGACTAGAACCGGAAAGGTGTATCCCTAAAACGGGAAGGTATTTCCTTAAACATGTACATACACACAATCCAATAACATACTAAGATGCAACCATGAAGTAAAACTGCAGTAGTAAAAGTGTGTACTAAAAGTAAGGGGCCAGAATAATATACCAACCGAAATATATAATACAATAGAAAATAGAAAATAGATCTTGAGATCGTCCACCAAGGATCCTACCTGAATAGTAGGTACAACACGTCTCCACAGCTCTCCGACTCAACCTGTCACATTCGTGTACCACCTAGTCTTGGATCCTATAGTCTCAGCAGAGCTGCTCATCATCTGCAAAAGACACAACAAGGTGCAGGTGAAGCCCATGCAGGGGTGAGTATAACAATACCCAATAGGGACCTCGAGACCCCTGAAGGTATCTCAGAATTCCATAAAGTAAAACTAGAAAGAATTATCTCAATCAAAAAGCATAAATAAAAGACTCAACTCAAACTAGGTATATCTTAAGTAGAAAAGTAAAGATGATTAGTCGTAAATCTAGATCACCTTATTATGTCAAGGGATTTTCTCTTTATCCACATAGGATCGCTCGGTGCTGATCCACATAGGATTGCTAGGTACTGATCCACACACGATCGGTAGGGGCTGATCCACACAGGATCTCTAAGTGATGATCCATAAAGGATCTCTAGGTGATGATCCACATAGGATAGATAGTTGATGATCTTCATATGATCACTTTTCTATGATCCACACAGGATCACTATTCATTCTTCACGTCTCAGCCAACTATTGGATTTCACGCACCCGATGTGCTTGAGTTATTTAGTATTTTTTCCATAAGATATAGGTCATGCCTCAATTTTCATGAAGTTCCACAAAGGAGAAACCCAAAAAACCTCCATGTCATAAGGTTCCCAATATGACAGATGACTTGTCAATCAGACGCCTGGTTTGTGAGTTATAGGTGTTTTAGTGCCGAGGGCCCGGTTGGATTTGGTTTCGATCCAACCGGGATGTACTCTAACTTTTTACAAAACTTTGGTGGAGTATCTCAAATGGACCTTCTCATTCCAAGGATTATATCTCCATAGATGATTTTTCAAACGGACATCTGGTTTGTGAGATACGGTCTTTTTAGCGTATCTGGGCCAAAAAGAAGTTTGGGTCTGGTCCGACCCGAACGGACCGACCTGACACACCTTGGCCTGGGCCACCCGAACTAGTCCGTTTCCTAACCGGATCTGACCCGGCCCAGACCGAACCTAGCTGGGCCGATCCGAGTGGGCTGGGACACGGGCACGGCTTGCTAGACCGCGGACCGGCTTAGCCCACCTCAGCTGGGCGCTGTCCTCCGGGCAGTCCGACCTGATGGCTGGCGCGGTCCACCAGTCAGGAAACCCATGTAGAGGGGGTCGATCCCCCTTATTGAATAGATGAAATGTTGTTCATCTTTTGAAAAGAGGGCACCACATGTCGCTGCCTCTCTTCTAGTAGGACCCACGGAGCGTGGGTCCTCTTCACCTTCCCCGCGTCTTTGAAGTCGCGGCCTCCTCCCCACAGCAAGCAACGATATGACGCCCTTCCTCCAATGCGGCCATTCTAGAGCTGGACTCCTTCTTCTTTGTGTGGCTAGATTTTTTACATCCCCTCCGCAATGCGCAACGACGTGCAACACGTTTCCATCGCAGTCGGTCATCGTCGTCGCCCACCAATGGATTTTCCACCGGACACCGAGTGAGCTCTTGTGGTCCGTTTTCTCTTCTAAACTCACCTATGTGCCTCCTAGGTTGCTACCATTACTGCTTAGCTCCCAAATTCAAGTTTCTTATAACTTGGAAATTATTCATCAAAGAACAAGACAAATACCAAAGAGGTAGAGGGTCTGGTCCTTGTTCGTTTGGACCACTCCCTATGCGCAAGCATTATATCATGCCGGAGTAAAATAATACAATTAATCACAAAGATAAATTTAAGCATATGAAGCCCCTACCTCAAGAATTGTTGGGTGATGTCGTGATTGTGGAGAGATGATCTTTGATCATTGAAGCCACTGGTGTTTGTCAATCTTGGATCGTTTCCTCAACGGGCGCCATCAAAACCTCTATTCTTCGTTGGAATGGTCGAGCATTGGTGCTTCATCAGATTTCTCCCACAACAACCTCCAAAATCTCCCTTTTCTTACAATTTTAATTAAACAAATTATCTGGTAGATAATTAATTATCCTCTCAATTAAAGGTCCATTAATTGAAGTAATTAATGATCCACATTAATTACACAAGGGGTGGTTACACAACCCGTGTGTAACCAGGAATTTAATATCCCTTATTAAATGTCTGACCACCTCTGTGGTCTCCACCACCGCTGCTCAAGAGGTGGTGGGAAAAATAAAATAACACATATGTTATATTATTATTCTTTCAAGAATTCTGAAAATCTATCTTTTTCACCTGACCTACTATGGTCGAATTTAAACCTCCCTTAAGAAAATATCGGTACTGCAGATTCAACGATGCCCTCAGATTTTTTATACAAGCACCAGTTCAAAAGATAAAAAACACTGCCCACACATTTATTAAACGTACCTTAAAAAAATTTCAAAATTATATTTTGGTCACACCAGGCCTCGGAATCACGTGCCGTCAATTTTTGTAGGCTCTTAAAAATCCCAAATAATTTAAAAAAATACATGAAATTTCGGGGTCTTTACATTCTCTCCTCCTTAGGGATTTTTTCTCCGAATGCTACTACTAAACTAGGGGAAAATGGGAGTACTGAGAACGTATCTAAGCCTTGTGCTCCCATATACACTCCTGGAGGTTCTCATGCTGCAAATGAACTCGCACTAGAGGAATCAACTTCCCACGAAGGACCTGCTCCTATCGATCCTCTATCTCTACCGGGAACTCTACAAACATCACCCCATCATTGATGTCCAGATCTCCCCAGTCGATAATGTGTGATGGATCATGCACGTACCATCTTAGCTGTGACACATGGAAAACATTATGCACCCGGTGCATCTGTGGGGGAAGATATAGATGGTACGCCAACTCGACTACTCTGTTGAGTATTTTTATAGGTCCTATGAACCACGGAGATAACTTACCTCCCCATCCAATCCTCTGTAATCCACAGCGGGGTGAGACCCGTAGGAAGACATGCTCTCCCTCCATAATAGTTTTGGGTGATCCCCTGGTCATATTTAGTTATAATTTTACATAATTTTCACTCTAAATATACTCTGGCCACAATACTTAATTAGCACAAACTATATTATAGGGTGACACCCATCCTGGATAGTAACACACACCAAAGGACTCCCATAATAAATAAATAATTATCCCAATCCAATATTAAAAATCATATATCCAAGAGTGATTTGGTAGGAATATGTAGTATACATTCATTTAAACAAAATTCACACGACAAAAAACTTGATAATAAACATTGAAAATCCATTTTAATTCATGAAATATAATTGAGATATTTTCACTAACACATTTCATGAAAAACATATTTTTAAATAAAACCATGTAAATAAACTATTTTTCTCAATAGAAGTTGTATACTACCTCAAACAATAGTAAAAAACCCTCAACATAAAATCATTAATAATTAATAAACCAAAACCATATGAAACCCTAGAACTTTAGGTGTATTAATAGAAATATGAGTAATATCAGGGAACCTTCCATACAAATAAACAATTCAAATTATATTAAAAGATTATGAATGGAATAAAATAAATCCTAAAAATCCTAAAACACATGAAAATATAATATACATTGATACCCAAACTGAGAGTTGGCCCCTTGGGGAAAATAGGGGAAACCCTTTTATGAAAATGTAATAACCCACCGATAGAGTTTGGGGAAGAATAAATCATTCAGGAACCATGAATAATATTTTTTATTTCACTTTAATTGAGAATGAATAATCACTATATCTTGGGGCATAAGTCACATTTCTATATCTCTCTACGACACACAAAAATGGTGAAAATATGGGTTGTATTGGTAAAAAATAATATGGGAATGGTCAAAATTTATATTTTTTATAGGTTGATAGTTCCTCAAATAATAAACCTAGTATTTCGGTAGAGAGATGTATCAATAATCCCCTCCAAAATGTCACGTAGGATTTTCATTATGGAGGACCTCTTTGAGGTAGTACTAGAGTTTTTTGGACTTTCGTGACCCATCCCCCGGGGGTCGTACTGTGACGTACCCCATGCCTACATCCCGAAGGCCAGGGGTTGGAGACTAGTGTTGAAGGTGTCAACCTACAAGTGGGGTGCATTTTCCTGGGTACCTGTACGCATGCACACACAACCACGTCCCAAAGCTGTAAAAGTAAACATGCATGACACTAAACAACCACTGAGTAAAAGTACAAACTGTAGGTAAAATGGGACAGAATAAAAACCCAACAAAAGATAAACTGAAAATAGGAATGTACAAGGAAAACTCTAAAAGTCATCTGTTGGAAACCCCACATGATGGGTAAGTATAGAGTAGCTGCTGGAATTCATAGAACTACGCCCTACCTACCTAGTCTCATTGGGCACAACCGGTTCCTGGGCCACCAAGTCCTCCGTCAAGACAATAGTGGTCTATACTAGACACAACACATATGGGCGAAGCCTGTGTAGGGGTGAGTAACAATAAACTTATTAGGGACCTCGAAACATAAATGAAATACCACAAAGTGATTAAAAAAACCACGAAGCACGATCACAAAGATTTATCACGAAGCAAGACAACTCACACCATGTATATTCTATAATAGAAAATTAAAACCATCAATCATAACATAGAACACCATGGGATGCTGAAGAACACCGTTTCAATTAGAAAAGTGGGACTGTCAGGTCACACAGAAGTCGCTTCCCACTAACCTAGAACGGTTGTGTTACTCATCCCTGATGAGTACCGTGGCTATGTTGGGTCACACAGAAGTCGCTCCCCACCATGGGCATGCTGAGTCACATATAAGCTACTTCCCAATGTCCATAATGAGGTACTCCTCCTATTGAGTATTTTGGGTATGTCGGGTCACACAGAATTTTCTCACATCCATGGGACTGCTGGGTCACACAGAATCCACTTCCCACTCGTCCATAGTATCTGATTCACATAGGGTCACTTGTCAGCAATCTTTAGGTCTCATCCAATTATAGGGCTTCCACACATAGTTCGCTCGATTCTGGGAGAACAAATCCCCAATACATTTTTTTAATTTAAATTTCCATGAAATACTCCATAGAGTATTCCAAAAGATCAGCTTCGTCATGAGGGTTTCAACATGGAATACAACATGTCAATCGGATGCCCAGTTTGAAAGATAATGGCATTTTTTCAAAAAGGGTTTGGTTGGGTCTAGGTCTAGTCTAACCCGGTCAGACCAACCTGACCCAACCTAGACCCGGGTCCACTGACCTGACCTGGTCATGGCCCGGCCTGGATCCAACCCGGTCCATCCCGTTGGACCGCAGTCCAGCCCAACCCGACGGGGCGGGTCTGGCTTACTGGGGCAGGTCCGGCCCACTGGTATGGACCGCACCCTACCCAGTTTGACATAGGTGGACTGATTCCACCTGGCTAGGACATGGCTGGAAGCCACAAAGATCTCTCCATCACCCTGTGGGTCGTCCATGGGGCCGCCTTCACTGTCGCGGAAAAGTGACTACAGCCTACCGCTACACGGTCGAACTCCCGCACGTATTCAAAAGACCATGTGCCCCTGAGAACCATGACATACAACTATTGGCCACATCCCTTCTGCTATCTTCCAGCCCAATCGAAGGCTCCTCTCAGTGCAAGGTCGGGGTGCGCCACCTCCAGCCTGCGGCCGCCACCGCCGGTGTCAGAGGGCTCTTCCGCAGACCACCAGTGTAACAGCCCAAGATTTTATGAAAAATATTCTTTTTTATTTTACTAATGTCTTGTGTTATACGCTACACCAAAAGGAGCTTGCATAACACGCATCCTTGACTTGCCTTGCATTACACGCAATCGCAACCTTCCTCGATAGCGTGTGTGGTACGTAATCCTGAGTTTCACGAAACAATGATATGCTATTAAAATATTATTAAAACTAGCCGTTATGAATAGTAATAACCACTTTTTTAAAATTCTGTAAATCTTATATTTCAAAATGAACTTCATTTTTGGATTCGGAGTATCGAATTTAGCCTAAGGTGAAATTTTGGTACATTTCAGATAACTTTCATATTCTGATGAATAGTGAAAATTACTAAATTATAATTAAAAAACAACTTTTTAATCGAAATAATTAATAGTGATAAATTATTAATTTGAGTAGTTTTAAAGTATATTTAGAATATATTTTTACAATTTAATACAATGTTGGTCATTGGTTGTAATTTCACATTCAAACAAGACATAATCAAGTGTCAATCTTTTGATATATATTGTTTCCTAAAAACACGCTATTTATTTTAACAGCGGGATTTAATTATAAAATTAATTAATACAACTTCTATGTTATGAATTTGGTAAAATAGATTTCATTTTTGAATTCGGAATATGAAATATATCTTAGGATGAAATTTTGGCATTGTTCTGAAAAACATCAATTTTTGATGAATAGTAAAACTACTAAGTGGTAGTTAAAAAAAAACTGAATTTTTCAGAAAACTTAATTTTTCCACTTCTGTGAATGGAATTTCGAAAATCCGAGAGACACGGTTAATATCAAGGACTAAAATGTGGTTCAATGAGATGAAAATAATTTTTGGTGAATAGTAACTTTTTACTTTTTTACCGCGGTTAATAGTAAATAGGGTAACTAAGGGTAAATATGATATTACTATTACCCTAACACATGTCCTAATTCTATTGGACAAGTGTAATTCGACCAAAAACAAACTTAGGAATAAAATATGACCATTTAGGCCCACTTGGATTAGATTAGGACATTTATTATTAATTTATTTAAAGAAGGGTTAAAATAGTTAAAATCAAAGTTTAATAAGTAAATCATTTTTAATATGGGGTTATACATAAGATAAATTCGACTATAAATATTCATTAGAAAGCTAAAAAGATTTCCTACATGATGGTATTTTATTTGTAATTTTTAGACATCAAATAATATAATTTATTTATGACACAAAGATGATGCAGTAATTATCTTATTTATGAAATATTGACATAATTGATAATATAAATACCAAAATAAATGTAATTTAAGACTTTTTATGAATTCCACTAATTTTCTAGGTTACTATGATATATTAGTGATGATTTAATCAACTTGGTTCGAACATATAATTCTGTTATGACTTTCACAAAAATCATATATCAAATAGTGTCAAAATTGACCCAAAATAGTTTTTAAATCAAATATTATATTATTAATTGTTATTTTATTCATAAAAATCTAAGGTTTGGCCAAATGACTTAGATAAGGATATATATATTAATAATAAACAATTTGGGGTTCGTTTGGCATGTTATAGTAAGTGTATTAACCATATTGTGAAAGAAAACAAAAAGACATGGTAAAAGTTAAATTATTTAACTTAGAGTTAAATCTAATTGATAAGGTTAAAATAATATCCTAAACTTGTCTAAATTCTATTGGTTGATAGGATTTCGACCCATCCCCACTTTAGCTTCGAAATAAGACCCTTTGGAACCATTATAAACCGATTTTGACTTTAATATAAAATAATATTTTGAGATATTCCTAAGGTGCCCCTCTCCTCCCCTATAAAAGGACACCTCCTCCCCCTCCTCCTCACACCAATTTGAGCACTCAAGCTCGGCCAACCCCTGCCATTTTCCCTTCTCCACTTCCCTAGAATAATCCTAGAGGTCCTGGTCTTCTTCAAAGACCAATCTTAGTTCCCTAAGTGGAGGATTCAAAGAGGCGTTCCAAAGAAGAGGTAATATCCATTACCGATCTTTTCAATTTCTTTCTTCTTCAACTTCTTCCTCTTTAGTTGTTTCATGATAAAGTAATAACATCAGTATTACTTACATACTGATATGTTATTATAAATATGAAACAACCCTAATTCACCTTCTATCCATCCTATGGAAAAATGAAATCACCGCGCGTGCGTACGTACGGAATACCGTCTCCACGCCGTGGTGTAATCTATTTTCCACCATCACCTTACAAGGATGGGTATAATGGTGTAATGAGTAACTATTTATGATTATTATAAAGTAATATTGATACTAAAATAATATATATATACTCCAATATAGTTCCACGATCATAGGAACGATATCATCACTCGTGCGTACGTACGGAATACCGTCTCCACGATGTGATGCGACTCGTTCTACATGATCATCATTACATAGTAATTATATAAATGGATTGAATGAATAAATATGATATATGTTACACTAATACCATTCTGGATATAAGGTATCTATAACCTTAAAAGAAGAATAAGAATTTATTCGGCAAAACACGCATAAGAACAAAAGGCAATAAGGACCCGAGTAACAAGTAACAATGAAATATTACTAACAAGAAGCTAAGAATATGACCATATATGATATCATATCAATATGTATGATTCTGGAATAAGTCAATAACATTATTTAAACCATTATACAGGAGCTTCGGACACGTACAAAGCAAATCGGACCTAAGGTAAGGTAAATATCACAATCTCATTTTTATCCGAGATTGTTTATACTTTGGTATTTACTGGGGTGTATTTTATCATCCACATCCATCTTTCAACAATATGTAATATTATTTCCATCCACCTACAATTGTTTAAATCCATTTTTACCCTTCGGTGAGTTTTTAGTAAAAGAAATGAAAGGAATCTTTTGTCGTTTTTCGTACGAGGTACTTTTTGACTTTTCCGACAAAAGTACGAAGAATGTTTTTTTTAACTTATACGGCATGAATGGATTTTTAAAACAAAATTTCCAAGAATCTTCCTTTACAAGTTTTCAAGTTTAGTTTTAATCAACTTCTTTTATTTTAAAGTTGTATGGCATGTTATGAAAGGAAAAATGTTTTTGAAGAAGAAAGGATATTTTCCTCAAGAATGGAGTTCAAGTGTTTTATCAAAATTATTTTCCATCTAAGATAATAAAGGGTTCTGTTTTTATCCCTATTATTAAATTGATTTGATCATGTTGTGATGGAATTAGTTTTATGAATTCCTTTATCTTATATGAATTGTTTTATGATGTCATGTTGTTTAAGAATCCCATTTTTATTACATGGGTTATGCTATGATGTATGGTTTATGATTATGTGGCACACATAAGAAAGGATTCATTATAAGATGGGTGGGACCTATATCTCCCTCCAATGCATTGGGTAAAGATTTTTTATCTCATGAGATAGACAGGGCTGGAACGGTAGGTTATACCGGTTCAGTGAAACAGGACTGAAACGAGGGTTACTCGATTCAGAAAGGGACTTTGTCCACTAAGATAGTCTTGGCAATGAGTCTTGACTAACAAGAAATGATTCTCTATGATTATGTGTGAATGCCACAAAGTTTCATGTTTTAAGTTATGATTATGGGGATCTCATTTTCACTTCTATGATATATTCCATGTTATGATATTATGAGCTCTTTTGCAGGTTAAGATTTCCAAAAGCTATGTATATGATGTGATTGATTTTTTTCTTTTGTTTACCCTTACTGAGCATTTGAGCTCACCCTTTTATGTTTTCTTTTCCCCAGGATATAAAGAAAGGTTTTAGGTAGAAAAAAAAAGGGATGACCTTTATGGGAGATGTTGAAGAACTTTCACCACGATTAGAAGATTACGTTCCGAGTTTCCAAAGACACTAAACTATTACGATCCTTTAGTGTGTGTTTTTGTTATGTACTAAGTATTCCGCAAATGTAATGTAATGTCAATGTACGTCAGGATACGGGTCTCTACAGTTGGTATCAGAGGAAAGGTTTAGTCAACCTTTGGAAACTAGGATGCGAAAATGTTAGTGAGATCCCTAGAGATATTTCTAAGGTATGTCTAGGGATGTCCCTAGGGATAAGTATACGTATAGGTTATAGTAATAGAATTACGCTAACGATCATAGAATTAAACTTAAGATGTTGGATATTGAAGGTACTCCCCCTTTATTATGTTGTTTTCCCTATCATGATTTTTTCCTCTCACACTATTCTTTTTGGGTTTTAGACGATGGCTGGAACCCGAAGGAACCGTGTTGATCAATGCAATGGACAATGCAATGATTGCCCTCCTGAACAAACAAATGTTATGGGAGATGGAGTGCAAAATCTTATTGCTATACTTACACAAGCTATGAATCATTCTGGACTTCCAAATGAGCAGAGAAGGGAACAATATTCTATTGAGTCCTTCATGAGGCAACGTCCACCTTCTTTCAGTGGGTCTTCTGATCCACTTGTGGCTGAACAATGGATCAGTACTACTGAAAAGATATTTTCAGTTCTTCAATGTTCTGATCATGATAAAGTCATCTTAGCAGTATATCGTTTGGAAGGTGAAGCTGATCAATGGTGGAATCTTATCAAGAATACGAGGCCAAGAGATGAAATTGAGTCCATGGAATGGGACGAGTTCAAGAACTTGTTTTTCAGTAAGTACTTCCCTCGTATTCTTCGAACAAAGATGGAGAAAGAGTTTCTTGAACTGAAGCAAAGGGACGATGAATCTGTTGGTACCTATGAAGCAAATTTTACAAGACTTGCAAGGTATGCTTCTGGAATTATCATCCAACCTGAAAGTAAAGTTGATCGATTTTTCAGTGGCTTAAAACCAAGTCTTCGAAGGGCATTAGCTATAAGAGACTTCAGTAGCTATGAAGAAATTGTGCGTTGTGCTATCAAGGTAGAAATGGAAGTTGGTGTTACATATCCAACTCATGGTTTTGACAAGAAACGAAAGATGGAGTTCAAGGAGAAATCTCAGAATAATGGTGAAAAGAAGATGAATGTTTCCTTATGCACAAAGTGTGGAAAGAAGCATGGTGGAGATTGTCTTAAAGGGACTAGAAAATGTTTTAAGTGTGGAAAAGAAGGTCATCGAGCAGCTGAGTGTCGAAGTAATGGAAAAAGAGTTTCTAATGATGTGAATAAAGCAAACACTGCAGAGAACGCACCGCCAACACTTCAATGCTTCAAGTGCAAGGAAATGGGGCATTATGCTAATAATTGCCCTAATCCAAGGGTTAGTGATGATCAACATGAGCAACCACTGAAGGCAAAGGACAAAGGGAAATCACATGCGATCACTATTGGCAATGTTGAATATGACAACGATGTGGTGGAATGATTAAGTGTTTATGTAATGGGATAATGTTGTATCATTGAGTATTGCAATATTTATTGATGTGGTATTCAAAGTGATTGAGATATTTTTTGGAAATAAGATGATATGCGCATAATGAAGACGAGAAAATGAAATGTTTAATAGTATTCATGAGCTCATGATTGATATAAGGACTAAGTGATATCATGGTTTGAGTATATAGAATTTTGAGGATTTTGGTATGTGGAAAGTGTTAACTTTTAACTGCACTCATGTTTTCACTAAGGTATTCAAGAGAATACATGATTAAGGACTTTGAATGTTTGGAATGTGACCAACAAGACATATCTTATGATATGTGGGGATCAACGACAGTATTAAATCTCTGGTAATCGATGTCACTATATTATGAGAGTGGACTGCAGTATTATGTATAAGCCTAAAGATTAGACTGGATTATGTTGGACATAAGTTAGTATTGTTTAAGGATAGAAGATTTTCGATATTATTGATGGGATGTTATAGTAACGTAGTTTTAGAAAAAGGACAACCTGCAGGACGGGCGACAGCCCATCGCTTCGGACAAGGCTGTAGGAATCGAACCCACAACCGAAGTGCGACTGGCCTTTATCGCCTACCACTGACCTACAGGAAGTCCCTGTTTAGTAGAAACTAGTTTTATTATATTAAGCAGTATGATATATGAAGTATAAGTCCATTTTAGGAACCATATATGATTAATCTCACTATAGATCGACTTATGTATATAAGTTTTGCTAACCTTTTGTTTGAGACAGATAGAATGACCTGTCATTCTATCACATGATCTGCTAACACTTCACGAATAACAAATTCAACTTCATTTATTTAAGAGATGAAGTGGAAATTGTTCAAAGCACGAACAACAGTGAGATTGTACCAAAATAAAGTAAGTATTTATTCTAATTCAAATTTTCAACTTTAGGGGAAATGATCTTGAAAACCAAAAATGTTGTCCTAGTGATCTTATACCTGATGAATTAGATGGTACCTTATATCATCACAAATCTATGGATTTGTGATTACTGGCTTTTCCATAGCCATGTTCTCTACCACTCTCCATCAGAACATGACGGTTAGATTTCTCTTCCATATCCATATTTTCACCTATGTGGAAACCCAATGATTAGTTTATTTGGGTAACCGTTACGTTTCATACTTTTGTTTTTAAAGATTGGTTTTGATATTCCTTTTTACGATGTGGATTTCTATTAAAGAAACTTTCGAATAGTAAACCATTTATAACCCCGACGAATTTCGAGGGCGAAATTCATTTTAAGGGGGGTAGAATGTAACAGCCCAAGATTTTATGAAAAATATTCTTTTTTATTTTACTAATGTCTTGTGTTATACGCTACACCAAAAGGAGCTTGCATAACACGCATCCTTGACTTGCCTTTCATTACACGCAATCGCAACCTTCCTCGATAGCGTGTTTGGTACGTAATCCTGAGTTTCACGAAACAATGATATGCTATTAAAATATTATTAAAACTAGCCGTTATGAATAGTAATAACCACTTTTTTAAAATTCTGTAAATCTTATATTTCAAAATGAACTTCATTTTTGGATTCGGAGTATCGAATTTAGCCTAAGGTGAAATTTTGTTACATTTCGGATAACTTTCATATTCTGATGAATAGTGAAAATTACTAAATTATAATTAAAAAACAACTTTTTAATCGAAATAATTAATAGTGATAAATTATTAATTTGAGTAGTTTTAAAGTATATTTAGAATATATTTTTACAATTTAATACAATGTTGGTCATTGGTTGTAATTTCACATTTAAACAAGACATAATCAAGTGTCAATCTTTTGATATATATTGTTTCCTAAAAACACGCTATTTATTTTAACAGCGGGATTTAATTATAAAATTAATTAATACAACTTCTATGTTATGAATTTGGTAAAATAGATTTCATTTTTGAATTCGGAATATGAAATATAGCTTAGGATGAAATTTTGGCATTGTTCTGAAAAACATCAATTTTTGATGAATAGTAAAACTACTAAGTGGTAGTTAAAAAAAAACTGAATTTTTCATAAAACTTAATTTTGCCACTTCTGTGAATGGAATTTCGAAAATCCGAGAGACACGGTTAATATCAAGGACTAAAATGTGGTTCAATGAGATGAAAATAATTTTTGGTGAATAGTAACTTTTTACTTTTTTACCGCGGTTAATAGTAAATAGGGTAACTAAGGGTAAATATGATATTACTATTACCCTAACACATGTCCTAATTCTATTGGACAAGTGTAATTCGACCAAAAACAAACTTAGGAATAAAATATGACCATTTAGGCCCACTTGGATTAGATTAGGACATTTATTATTAATTTATTTAAAGAAGGGTTAAAATAGTTAAAATCAAAGTTTAATAAGTAAATCATTTTTAATATGGGGTTATACATAAGATAAATTCGACTATAAATATTCATTAGAAAGCTAAAAAGATTTCCTACATGATGGTATTTTATTTGTAATTTTTAGACATCAAATAATATAATTTATTTATGACACAAAGATGATGCAGTAATTATCTTATTTATGAAATATTGACATAATTGATAATATAAATACCAAAATAAATGTAATTTAAGACTTTTTATGAATTCCACTAATTTTCTAGGTTACTATGATATATTAGTGATGATTTAATCAACTTGGTTCGAACATATAATTCTGTTATGACTTTCACAAAAATCATATATCAAATAGTGTCAAAATTGACACAAAATAGTTTTTAAATCAAATATTATATTATTAATTGTTATTTTATTCCTAAAAATCTAAGGTTCGGCAAAATGACTTAGATAATGATATATATATTAATAATAAACAATTTGGGGTTCGTTTGGCATGTTATAGTAAGTGTATTAACCATATTGTGAAAGAAAACAAAAAGACATGGTAAAAGTTAAATTATTTAACTTAGAGTTAAATCTAATTGATAAGGTTAAAATAATATCCTAAACTTGTCTAAATTCTATTGGTTGATAGGATTTAGACCCATCCCCACTTTAGCTTCGAAATAAGACCCTTTGGAACCATTATAAACCGATTTTGACTTTAATATAAAATAATATTTTGAGATATTCCTAAGGTGCCCCTCTCCTCCCCTATAAAAGGACACCTCCTCCCCCTCCTCCTCACACCAATTTGAGCACTCAAGCTCGGCCAACCCCTGCCATTTTCCATTCTCCAATTCCCTAGAATAATCCTAGAGGTCCTGGTCTTCTTCAAAGACCAATCTTAGTTCCCTAAGTGGAGGATTCAAAGAGGCGTTCCAAAGAAGAGGTAATATCCATTACCGATCTTTTCAATTTCTTTCTTCTTCAACTTCTTCCTCTTTAGTTGTTTCATGATAAAGTAATAACATCAGTATTACTTACATACTGATATGTTATTATAAATATGAAACAACCCTAATTCACCTTCTATCCATCCTATGGAAAAATGAAATCACCGCGCGTGCGTACGTACGGAATACCGTCTCCACGTCGTGGTGTAATCTATTTTCCACCATCACCTTACAAGGATGGGTATAATGGTGTAATGAGTAACTATTTATGATTATTATAAATTAATATTGATACTAAAATAATATATATATACTCCAATATAGTTCCACGATCATAGGAACGATATCATCACTCGTGCGTACATACGGAATATCGTCTCCACGATGTGATGCGACTCGTTCTACATGATCATCATTACATAGTAATTATATAAATGAATTGAATGAATAAATATGATATATGTTACACTAATACCATTCTGGATATAAGGTATCTATAACCTTAAAAGAAGAATAAGAATTTATTCGGCAAAACACGCATAAGAACAAAAGGCAATAAGGACCCGAGTAACAAGTAACAATGAAATATTACTAACAAGAAGCTAAGAATATGACCATATATGATATCATATCAATATTTATGATTCTGGAATAAGTCAATAACATTATTTAAACCATTATACAGGAGCTTCGGACACGTACAAAGCAAATCGGACCTAAGGTAAGGGAAATATCACAATCTCATTTTTATCCGAGATTGTTTATACTTTGGTATTTACTGGGGTGTATTTTATCATCCACATCCATGTTTCAACAATATGTAATATTATTTCCATCCACCTACAATTGTTTAAATCCATTTTTACCCTTCGGTGAGTTTTTAGTAAAAGAAATGAAAGGAATCTTTTGTCGTTTTTCGTACGAGGTACTTTTTGACTTTTCCGACAAAAGTACGAAGAATGTTTTTTTTAACTTATACGGCATGAATGGATTTTTAAAACAAAATTTCCAAGAATATTCCTTTACAAGTTTTCAAGTTTAGTTTTAATCAACTTCTTTTATTTTAAAGTTGTATGGCATGTTATGAAAGGAAAAATGTTTTTGAAGAAGAAAGGATATTTTCCTCAAGAATGGAGTTCAAGTGTTTTATCAAAATTATTTTCCATCTAAGATAATAAAGGGTTCTGTTTTTATCCCTATTATTAAATTGATTTGATCATGTTGTGATGGAATTAGTTTTATGAATTCCTTTATCTTATATGAATTGTTTTATGATGTCATGTTGTTTAAGAATCCCATTTTTATTACATGGGTTATGCTATGATGTATGGTTTATGATTATGTGGCACACATAAGAAAGGATTCATTATAAGATGGGTGGGACCTATATCTCCCTCCAATGCATTGGGTAAAGATTTTTTATCTCATGAGATAGACAGGGCTGGAACGGTAGGTTATACCGGTTCAGTGAAACAGGACTGAAACGAGGGTTACTCGATTCAGAAAGGGACTTTGTCCACTAAGATAGTCTTGGCAATGAGTCTTGACTAACAAGAAATGATTCTCTATGATTATGTGTGAATGCCACAAAGTTTCATGTTTTAAGTTATGATTATGGGGATCTAATTTTCACTTCTATGATATATTCCATGTTATGATATTATGAGCTCTTTTGCAGGTTAAGATTTCCAAAAGCTATGTATATGATGTGATTGATTTTTTTCTTTTGTTTACCCTTACTGAGCATTTGAGCTCACCCTTTTATGTTTTCTTTTCCCCAGGATATAAAGAAAGGTTTTAGGTAGAAAAAAAAGGGATGACCTTTATGGGAGATGTTGAAGAACTTTCACCACGATTAGAAGATTACGTTCCGAGTTTCCAAAGACACTAAACTATTACGATCCTTTAGTGTGTGTTTTTGTTATGTACTAAGTATTCCGCAAATGTAATGTAATGTCAATGTACGTCAGGATACGGGTCTCTACAGTTGGTATCAGAGGAAATGTTTAGTCAACCTTTGGAAACTAGGATGCGAAAATGTTAGTGAGATCCCTAGAGATATTTCTAAGGTATGTCTAGGGATGTCCCTAGGGATAAGTATACGTATTGGTTATAGTAATAGAATTACGCTAACGATCATAGAATTAAACTTAAGATGTTGGATATTGAAGGTACTCCCCCTTTATTATGTTGTTTTCCCTATCATGATTTTTTCCTCTCACACTATTCTTTTTGGGTTTTAGACGATGGCTGGAACCTGAAGGAATCGTGTTGATCAATGCAATGGACAATGCAATGATTTCCCTCCTGAACAAACAAATGTTATGGGAGATGGAGTGCAAAATCTTATTGCTATACTTACACAAGCTATGAATCATTCTGGACTTCCAAATGAGCAGAGAAGGGAACAATATTCTATTGAGTCCTTCATGAGGCAACGTCCACCTTCTTTCAGTGGGTCTTCTGATCCACTTGTGGCTGAACAATGGATCAGTACTACTGAAAAGATATTTTCAGTTCTTCAATGTTCTGATCATGATAAAGTCATCTTAGCAGTATATCGTTTGGAAGGTGAAGCTGATCAATGGTGGAATCTTATCAAGAATACGAGGCCAAGAGATGAAATTGAGTCCATGGAATGGGACGAGTTCAAGAACTTGTTTTTCAGTAAGTACTTCCCTCGTATTCTTCGAACAAAGATGGAGAAAGAGTTTCTTGAACTGAAGCAAAGGGACGATGAATCTGTTGGTACCTATGAAGCAAATTTTACAAGACTTGCAAGGTATGCTTCTGGAATTATCATCCAACCTGAAAGTAAAGTTGATCGATTTTTCAGTGGCTTAAAACCAAGTCTTCGAAGGGCATTAGCTATAAGAGACTTCAGTAGCTATGAAGAAATTGTGCGTTGTGCTATCAAGGTAGAAATGGAAGTTGGTGTTACATATCCATCTCATGGTTTTGACAAGAAACGAAAGATGGAGTTCAAGGAGAAATCTCAGAATAATGGTGAAAAGAAGATGAATGTTTCCTTATGCACAAAGTGTGGAAAGAAGCATGGTGGAGATTGTCTTAAAGGGACTAGAAAATGTTTTAAGTGTGGAAAAGAAGGTCATCGAGCAGCTGAGTGTCGAAGTAATGGAAAAAGAGTTTCTAATGATGTGAATAAAGCAAACACTGCAGAGAACGCACCGCCAACACTTCAATGCTTCAAGTGCAAGGAAATGGGGCATTATGCTAATAATTGCCCTAATCCAAGGGTTAGTGATGATCAATATGAGCAACCACTGAAGGCAAAGGACAAAGGGAAATCACATGCGATCACTATTGGCAATGTTGAATATGACAACGATGTGGTGGAATGATTAAGTGTTTATGTAATGGGATAATGTTGTATCATTGAGTATTGCAATATTTATTGATGTGGTATTCAAAGTGATTGAGATATTTTTTGGAAATAAGATGATATGTGCATAATGAAGACGAGAAAATGAAATGTTTAATATTATTCATGAGCTCATGATTGATATAAGGACTAAGTGATATCATGGTTTGAGTATATAGAATTTTGAGGATTTTGGTATGTGGAAAGTGTTAACTTTTAACTGCACTCATGTTTTCACTAAGGTATTCAAGAGAATACACGATTAAGGACTTTGAATGTTTGGAATGTGACCAACAAGACATATCTTATGATATGTGGGGATCAACGACAGTATTAAATCTCTGGTAATCGATGTCACTATATTATGAGAGTGGACTGCAGTATTATGTATAAGCCTAAAGATTAGACTGGATTATGTTGGACATAAGTTAGTATTGTTTAAGGATAGAAGATTTTCGATATTATTGATGGGATGTTATAGTAACGTAGTTTTAGAAAAAGGACAACCTGCAGGACGGGCGACAGCCCATCGCTTCGGACAAGGCTGTAGGAATCGAACCCACAACCGAAGTGCGACTGGCCTTTATCGCCTACCACTGACCTACAGGAAGTCCCTGTTTAGTAGAAACTAGTTTTATTATATTAAGCAGTATGATATATGAAGTATAAGTCCATTTTAGGAACCATATATGATTAATCTCACTATAGATCGACTTATGTATATAAGTTTTGCTAACCTTTTGTTTGAGACAGATAGAATGACCTGTCATTCTATCACATGATCTGCTAACACTTCACGAATAACAAATTCAACTTCATTTATTTAAGAGATGAAGTGGAAATTGTTCAAAGCACGAACAACAGTGAGATTGTACCAAAATAAAGTAAGTATTTATTCTAATTCAAATTTTCAACTTTAGGGGAAATGATCTTGAAAACCAAAAATGTTGTCCTAGTGATCTTATACCTGATGAATTAGATGGTACCTTATATCATCACAAATCTATGGATTTGTGATTACTGGCTTTTCCATAGCCATGTTCTCTACCACTCTCCATCAGAACATGATGGTTAGATTTCTCTTCCATATCCATATTTTCACCTATGTGGAAACCCAATGATTAGTTTATTTGGGTAACCGTTACGTTTCATACTTTTGTTTTTAAAGATTGGTTTTGATATTCCTTTTTACGATGTGGGTTTCTATTAAAGAAACTTTCGAATAGTAAACCATTTATAACCCCGACGAATTTCGAGGGCGAAATTCATTTTAAGGGGGGTAGAATGTAACAGCCCAAGATTTTATGAAAAATATTCTTTTTTATTTTACTAATGTCTTGTGTTATACGCTACACCAAAAGGAGCTTGCATAACACGCATCCTTGACTTGCCTTGCATTACACGCAATCGCAACCTTCCTCGATAGCGTGTGTGGTACGTAATCCTGAGTTTCACGAAACAATGATATGCTATTAAAATATTATTAAAACTAGCCGTTATGAATAGTAATAACCACTTTTTTAAAATTCTTTAAATCTTATATTTCAAAATGAACTTCATTTTTGGATTCGGAGTATCGAATTTAGCCTAAGGTGAAATTTTGGTACATTTCGGATAACTTTCATATTCTGATGAATAGTGAAAATTACTAAATTATAATTAAAAAACAACTTTTTAATCGAAATAATTAATAGTGATAAATTATTAATTTGAGTAGTTTTAAAGTATATTTAGAATATATTTTTACAATTTAATACAATGTTGGTCATTGGTTGTAATTTCACATTTAAACAAGACATAATCAAGTGTCAATCTTTTGATATATATTGTTTCCTAAAAACACGCTATTTATTTTAACAGCGGGATTTAATTATAAAATTAATTAATACAACTTCTATGTTATGAATTTGGTAAAATAGATTTCATTTTTGAATTCGGAATATGAAATATAGCTTAGGATGAAATTTTGGCATTGTTCTGAAAAACATCAATTTTTGATGAATAGTAAAACTACTAAGTGGTAGTTAAAAAAAAACTGAATTTTTCATAAAACTTAATTTTGCCACTTCTGTGAATGGAATTTCGAAAATCCGAGAGACACGGTTAATATCAAGGACTAAAATGTGGTTCAATGAGATGAAAATAATTTTTGGTGAATAGTAACTTTTTACTTTTTTACCGCGGTTAATAGTAAATAGGGTAACTAAGGGTAAATATGATATTACTATTACCCTAACACATGTCCTAATTCTATTGGACAAGTGTAATTTGACCAAAAACAAACTTAGGAATAAAATATGACCATTTAGGCCCACTTGGATTAGATTAGGACATTTATTATTAATTTATTTAAAGAAGGGTTAAAATAGTTAAAATCAAAGTTTAATAAGTAAATAATTTTTAATATGGGGTTATACATAAGATAAATTCGACTATAAATATTCATTAGAAAGCTAAAAAGATTTCCTACATGATGGTATTTTATTTGTAATTTTTAGACATCAAATAATATAATTTATTTATGACACAAAGATGATGCAGTAATTATCTTATTTATGAAATATTGACATAATTGATAATATAAATACCAAAATAAATGTAATTTAAGACTTTTTATGAATTCCACTAATTTTCTAGGTTACTATGATATATTAGTGATGATTTAATCAACTTGGTTCGAACATATAATTCTGTTATGACTTTCATAAAAATCATATATCAAATAGTGTCAAAATTGACCCAAAATAGTTTTTAAATCAAATATTATATTATTAATTGTTATTTTATTCCTAAAAATCTAAGGTTCGACCAAATGACTTAGATAAGGATATATATATTAATAATAAACAATTTGGGGTTCGTTTGGCATGTTATAGTAAGTGTATTAACCATATTGTGAAAGAAAACAAAAAGACATGGTAAAAGTTAAATTATTTAACTTAGAGTTAAATCTAATTGATAAGGTTAAAATAATATCCTAAACTTGTCTAAATTCTATTGGTTGATAGGATTTCGACCCATCCCCACTTTAGCTTCGAAATAAGACCCTTTGGAACCATTATAAACCGATTTTGACTTTAATATAAAATAATATTTTGAGATATTCCTAAGGTGCCCCTCTCCTCCCCTATAAAAGGACACCTCCTCCCCCTCCTCCTCACACCAATTTGAGCACTCAAGCTCGGCCAACCCCTGCCATTTTCCCTTCTCCACTTCCCTAGAATAATCCTAGAGGTCCTGGTCTTCTTCAAAGACCAATATTAGTTCCCTAAGTGGAGGATTCAAAGAGGCGTTCCAAAGAAGAGGTAATATCCATTACCGATCTTTTCAATTTCTTTCTTCTTCAACTTCTTCCTCTTTAGTTGTTTCATGATAAAGTAATAACATCAGTATTACTTACATACTGATATGTTATTATAAATATGAAACAACCCTAATTCACCTTCTATCCATCCTATGGAAAAATGAAATCACCGCACGTGCGTACGTACGGAATACCGTCTCCATGCCGTGGTGTAATCTATTTTCCACCATCACCTTACAAGGATGGGTATAATGGTGTAATGAGTAACTATTTATGATTATTATAAAGTAATATTGATACTAAAATAATATATATATACTCCAATATAGTTCCACGATCATAGGAACGATATCATCACTCGTGCGTACGTACGGAATACCGTCTCCACGATGTGATGCGACTCGTTCTACATGATCATAATTACATAGTAATTATATAAATGGATTGAATGAATAAATATGATATATGTTACACTAATACCATTCTGGATATAAGGTATCTATAACCTTAAAAGAAGAATAAGAATTTATTCGGCAAAACACGCATAAGAACAAAAGGCAATAAGGACCCGAGTAACAAGTAACAATGAAATATTACTAACAAGAAGCTAAGAATATGACCATATATGATATCATATCAATGTGTATGATTCTGGAATAAGTCAATAACATTATTTAAACCATTATACAGGAGCTTCGGACACGTACAAAGCAAATCGGACCTAAGGTAAGGGAAATATCACAATCTCATTTTTATCCGAGATTGTTTATACTTTGGTATTTACTGGGGTGTATTTTATCATCCACATCCATGTTTCAACAATATGTAATATTATTTCCATCCACCTACAATTGTTTAAATCCATTTTTACCCTTCGGTGAGTTTTTAGTAAAAGAAATGAAAGGAATCTTTTGTCGTTTTTCGTACGAGGTACTTTTTGACTTTTCCGACAAAAGTACGAAGAATGTTTTTTTTAACTTATACGGCATGAATGGATTTTTAAAACAAAATTTCCAAGAATCTTCCTTTACAAGTTTTCAAGTTTAGTTTTAATCAACTTCTTTTATTTTAAAGTTGTATGGCATGTTATGAAAGGAAAAATGTTTTTGAAGAAGAAAGGATATTTTCCTCAAGAATGGAGTTCAAGTGTTTTATCAAAATTATTTTCCATCTAAGATAATAAAGGGTTCTGTTTTTATCCCTATTATTAAATTGATTTGATCATGTTGTGATGGAATTAGTTTTATGAATTCCTTTATCTTATATGAATTGTTTTATGATGTCATGTTGTTTAAGAATCCCATTTTTATTACATGGGTTATGCTATGATGTATGGTTTATGATTATGTGGCACACATAAGAAAGGATTCATTATAAGATGGGTGGGACCTATATCTCCCTCCAATGCATTGGGTAAAGATTTTTTATCTCATGAGATAGACAGGGCTGGAACGGTAGGTTATACCGGTTCAGTGAAACAGGACTGAAACGAGGGTTACTCGATTCAGAAAGGGACTTTGTCCACTAAGATAGTCTTGGCAATGAGTCTTGACTAACAAGAAATGATTCTCTATGATTATGTGTGAATGCCACAAAGTTTCATGTTTTAAGTTATGATTATGGGGATCTCATTTTCACTTCTATGATATATTCCATGTTATGATATTATGAGCTCTTTTGCAGGTTAATATTTCCAAAAGCTATGTATATGATGTGATTGATTTTTTTCTTTTGTTTACCCTTACTGAGCATTTGAGCTCACCCTTTTATGTTTTCTTTTCCCCAGGATATAAAGAAAGGTTTTAGGTAGAAAAAAAAGGGATGACCTTTATGGGAGATGTTGAAGAACTTTCACCACGATTAGAAGATTACGTTCCGAGTTTCCAAAGACACTAAACTATTACGATCCTTTAGTGTGTGTTTTTGTTATGTACTAAGTATTCCGAAAATGTAATGTAATGTCAATGTACGTCAGGATACGGGTCTCTACAACCAGTGCTCCATTCTTCGCACTTCTTATGCCTCCGACCTCCGTGGGGTGTTTCCTTCCCTGTGAGGGCCTTGAAATTGTCTTTCCACAATTTTAGAATGTTCATCATCCAATAATTTACAAGGATAAGGGAGGTCAGGCCTTGTCTATGTCAGCCCGCGCCCTCCGTGTTAGAATTATAAAATATGGGAGGCTTCGTATCACATTTCTATCAACAAATAATTAAATACCCGATAGAAAACCCAATAATGACACCCTCCTGCAAGAACGCATGATCCATGGATCAACTTGTTCATGGGTTGATCTGTGTTCATCATTTTAGAATAATAATGGGGAAAATTTTAAAAAAAAATAAACCCCTACCTAGATCAAAGTTCATTGTTGAAGCCCTCTTCCCTCAAGGATTCATGTTCCGTTGGTGTTCTCTGCTTTCCTCTCATTTTCTTCATAATTTTTCGACATTTATAGCAATCCTACCAGTGTTCTTCATTCGTCGTTGGAGAGATTTTTTGGCGTAAGTTCCTCGGAGAAATTACAATGGTTTAATTCTCATCTCTCCAACACGTTATCCTATTAAAAAAACATGTCGTAGTGTTTCTATTACGTTGTGAAGTCACATTGTTATGCTATTTCATTTATGAAAAAACATATCTATTATTCTATATTTACGATCCACTAAGGAGCTTACATTAATGCACATCATTGCCACACCGCAGATCCACCAACTATCTCTCAACAGTAAGGCAAGAAAAAAATAACTTTTTAAGTTATTTAATTATTTTCCAAAATTTCTAAAAACTAACTTTTCCATCCAACCCTTAATGGTCAAAGTTAAGTCCATTCTTGGTGAATACCTAAATTCCAATTTCAACGATGATGTTAGATTTTTTATCTGATAACTGGTTTAAAATTTATAAAAACCTGCTTTCACATTTTCTTAAACAAATTAAAAAAGTTCAGAATTCTGTTCTAGGCTCACCGGGTCTCAAAATAATGTGTCGTCAAAGAATGTGGTCTCGAAATAATTCCATATAATTTTTTAAAAAAATTACATGGAAATTCTGGGACATTACATTCTTCTCACCGTAGGGATTTACATCCCCAAAATCCAAAACTAAGGCTAATCAAACAAATGAGGGTACTGATCATGAATATGAGCCTCCTGAACCCATGTGCTCTCCCAGAGGTTCCCATGCTGCCATCGAATGCGTGCTAGAGGAATTAACCATACACAAAGGACCTGATCCTATTGATCATCTATCTCCACTGGGAACTCTGCAAATTTCACCTCATCTTCAATGTCTAGCTCTCCCTAGTCGATGATGTGTGATGGGTCATGCACGTACCTCCTTAGAAGCAAAACGTGAAAAATATAATGCACCTGGTGCATCTGTGGGGGAAGAGATAGGTGGTATGCCACCTCACCAACTATGCTAAGTATCTGGAATGCTCTTATTAACCTTAAAGGTAACATACTTCCCCAGAAAAATCACTTCATTCCCCATCGGTGTGAGACCAGAAGAAAAACATGGTATCCCTCCTCGAACTCCAAGGGTCTTTGTCTCATGTCAGCATACAATTTATGCCTGCTTTGTGCTGTACTCATTCTCTCTTGGATGATTTGTACCTTCTCAGTGGTAGACCATACCAACTCTGGACCCATCAGTGATGACCTCCCTAGTTTGTACCGCATAGAGGTAATCTACATGGAAACTCATACAAGGCCTCAAACGGTGCCATGTCAATGGTTGAGTGATAGATGTTGTTGTATGAAAACTCCACCAATGGTAGGTGGTCCTCCCAACTGCGACCAAAATCATGCACATAAGAATGAAGCATTCCCTCCAGGGTTTGTATGTTCTGCTTCGTCTGATCATCCATTTGGGGATGAAAATCTATGCTCAAGCGTAGCTGAGTCATGAATGCCTCCTAATACCCCTTCCTCAACTTGGATGTAAAGTGTGCATCACGGTCTAAGACAATCGCTGAAGGTACCCCATGTAGCCACACTATATCCTAGATGTAGAGTCACCCCAAGCCCTCTATAGATCCCTGCTACTGGATGGGTTGGAAGTAAGCTGACTTGGTGAGTCGATCAATGATCAACCAGATAGAATCGTGGCCCCTAGACATGCATGGTAACCTCATCACAAAGTCTATAGAGATATCATCCCACTTTCATTATGGTACCTCAAGTGGTTGTTCTAAGGATACTGGGCCTTGATGCTCGGCCTTCATTTGCTGACAAGTAAGGCATCCTGAAATGAACTCTACTACCACTTTCTTCATTCATGTCCACCAGTACTGACGTCAGAGGTCCTAGTACATCTTCTCCACTCCAGGATGTACCTCCAAGGGGGATGTATGGAAGTCCCTCTACACCTCCTCCTACAACGTCACTGGTACTGCAGTGTATCCTCCCAAAAAGATGATGTGCACCCCAACAATTGAAAATCTATCAGGAGCATGTCCGGAGTATATCTGAGCATGTCGGTCCTCACAGTCAACATCCACAAGGTTTTCCCCCTAAATCATTATATGAGGGTAGGAGTGATAGTCATTGACTAAAGTTATGATTCTCCTCCATAATCATCCATGATGGATATCTAAATCATGGATTTCTACTATGTTTCCTCACTCAGTAGTTGCAAGACAGACCTCCAGCTGAGCGCATCTTCCACCACGTTCCCCTTCCCAAGAGTATAGACTATCTCAAAGTCATAGTACTGGAGGAACTCCATCCGTCACTATTATATCATGTTCAGGTCCTTATGTGATAAGATATAACTAAGAATCTTGTGTTCTAAGTAAAAGGTAAACCTATCTCCCCTAAATTAGTGTCGCCACATCTTCAAGGAAAATACCATTGTTGGTAACTCCAGGTCATGGGTCACATAGTTATGCTCATGTTACCTCAAATTCCATGAGCTGTAAGTGATCACTACTCTCTCCTACATTAGGACACAAACCAATCCACTCCCAAATTCATCGCAGAAGGATACATACCCAATTCCCTCTTCTGGTAGTCTCAAGATGGGGGCATTCTTCAGTCTCCACCTCAGCTTCTAGAAACTCTGCTGACACTTCTCGGTCCACACAAAGGGTTGTCCATTCTTTATCATGGATGATAAGGGTGTTTCTTCTCTAGAAAATTTGGGCACAAACCTCCTATAGTATCTATCCAATACACAAGAAACTCCACACCGTAGTAACTCCCCTGGGTCACTCCCCTTGGGTAGTTTTGTGTAATAATGGTGTTGATTCCTTAGGTAGCTGTAAATTTCAGTTAGATATTCCACACTAGAGTGGTGGATGCCAATCTTGGAAAAGGGATAAAACATATTTTTTATCAAACCCAAATCCAATAAATTAAAAAAGTATTATATTTTATTACATTGTCATATGATACATGGGATCACATCATAATGGACTAATCAGTTTATAAGTCTTGAATAATGATATACATATTTGATTCACAATTTACATTGGAAAAAATAAAATACATAACAAAATAAATGTTCATCATTATTTCCCTCATTCAATGATCATATCTTTATATCATGGAGAAAGGAAAAAAAATAAGGATGAGATCAAGTGATCAATAAGGGTTATGTATGATAAAATCCATTATGAGGAAATTATGTATAATAAATACGATAAGGTAAGTAAATTTAAATTCAGGACATTTAATCAATAATGTGATCTTGAAACACATACATGGATGACGTAAAATGGAATAATATCATAGATAATAATAATAACTAAAATCTAAATTAATTAAATGTATCATGTTGGATGTCATTATCTCATACATGACGAATTATTTACTATATATTCTTAAATCCATGAAAGTTTAAACTACTGGTAGGTATAAACTAAAACTGAATTTAAAAAGGCATGCCAAATACTTTTCCTCAAAATACCTATCAACACATTAGGGGATATATATTTTTTCCCTCACCCATAACTACATGTCCATCACGTTACTAAAATATTTAATAATCAATTTAATTTTTAAACTACATGACTTATCAAAAAAATTCCATATTGAGTAATGAATATTAAATATCAATATTCTCCCATTCAATCAAGTAATATTCAAATTAAAACACCATATGTGTATATGGTATATGTTTTAGGAAATAATAATATCCATGATACAAAGAATATTGTTATTTAATTTAAATTCAATGAATAGTGATCTCAATAATGTGAATGTTTCGAGATAATGTTAATTGCCACAAAATTAATAAATTGATGAGAGATGACCATTAGAAAAGTTGATTTTGTTGTAAAATCAATCTTTTTAAAGAAAATAATAAAATTTAAGGGAAGAATTTATTTTTTTTCAAAAAGGATTTTCATTTTTGGTCACTAAAATCTTATATAATAAGAAAAAAAGAGTAAAATATTTATGATGGAGGTAATTTTAATTAATGTAGTATATTTTTGAAAGGAAACATTCCATTAATTTTTTTATAAATAAATTCAAAATTAAACCTTTTATAAAACATATAAAAATTCCTTTAAGACCTTGTAAAAAGTATGGGATAATATAAAATTTCCTTAATAAATCATTTGAGTAATAAAAATGAATTATTTAAACCATTTTTTTAAAATATGGATGTGGAAGAAAAATTACATGTTCATAAAGAGAAATAAAATCTGATTTTATTTTTAAAATTAATAATGAATGAATAAAATAAAAATAGTTATTAATATAAATGAATAAATATATATTCATGTAAAATATCTCAAATAAGCTGTATATGGAACACAAAAAATTAAATAGGTGCATAATAACAAATATGTCTCAATGGAAGGGAAATTGAGATAAAATATCTTATCTCTCGGTTCCCCTTAGATGAATATGATTGAAACTATTATAGAATGGTTTCAAAAACTATTAATTTATACTAAAACCATATTCATATTTATTTCATCATATATTATCCTTTAATTATATCTTTTCACCCATTCAATAATAATATTTAATTATTATTATTTTTCAGGTGTAAACTGCTTTGTCTTTCTCATGCATGTTTTGTTAGGGATGATCTAGTCATTTTTTCATTTATTATGGTTAAATAAAATCCAAAATTTCAATAATTATATACATAACATATTATATATATATATATATCAATAAAATATAGAGATATAAAAATAATTACACCATTCATGGAGACGATAAGATGTATGTATGCTTGAATGTTTTTTTCATAATTTAATGGAAGAAACAAAAGAAAGTTAAGTAATAATTAAACTATATAAAATAATTTAAATATAATATATATAATAAATAAAATTTATAACAATTAAAATCAATGTAAATTGAAATGAAAAACAATCATATTTCTTCATGGTGATTGTAGTCCACACATACGCACAAGCGATGTTACTATCTTTCAATGGATTGGAAGGTAAGATAGTAGATATGGAACTATAATTTATAAAGAATAATTATATCATAAATATCATATATAATAACTTTTTATATTTTAATGATGATCTGGGAAAAATGGTGATAAAAAAATAATTACACCGCTATGAGGAGATGATAAATGATACGTACACATGAGTGTTATTCTCTCTATCTGTAGGATTGAAAAGAGATGTAAAATGGTTTTTCGATAATCATGATAAAATATCAATATATTATGACACTCTCAATTATTGTTTTATTTTCAAAAAATATTTATAGGATGCATAAGAATAAATTAACATGAAAGATTCGGTAAAGAGTATTACATCTTCTTTAGTATATTTTCTTTTGATCTCTTCTTAAGGATCCATTTAATGGTCATTTAAGAAGAAAAGAGCCCCAATTTGGTGTCTAAATATCTTTATACATTAATTGGGTAGGGTTTGGTCTATATAGGATTCTCAAAGTGGAGTAATGAAAACAGAGAAGGGGTATCCTTTTATAAGTGAAGGTCGGGGCATTCACCGAATTTCTGAACCTATTAAATTTTTATAAATTATTTTTTATATAAAAAGAGATTAAAATTATATAATTATAATATAATATTATAATGTGTCTAAATCCTCTCATAATATAATGTTTGGATATTTTTTTGTTATGTTTTAACTTCTATCTATTAGTTTTAACCACCATTAACCATTTAGTCAATTATTGTGACAATAATGTATTCAATGGTTTAAGGGTTATCAATGATACCATTAAAACAAAAAATAAACATAAATGGACTAATATTTATTTTTTAGCCTCATAAAATTCATTAATTATAATTAATTATTTTAATTAATTTCATATCATTCAATAAAATATTATATATCAAAAATAATAATTAATTCCATTTTTGAAACTATTCATCTAATTTTAATTTCAAAACATCATGATAGAAAAGTATATAGAAAATTAAACTTTTAATAATACCTAATATGTTATGAATATATATATATAATTTTTGGGAAATTTTAACTCAAACAAAAAAATTAATTAATTGTAGAGTTTATAAAATCATTTACTTGATTTTTCTACTGCTTGCACAAGTACTGTGTCAGCATTGCATTAAATTTTAAGCTAATTGTTCAATTATTGAAAATATAAAAAACAATTAAAAATATATAAAAAATAATTTCAAATTCAAATAAAAATAAAAAATTGTACGTAATTTTTGTTATCCATGTCAAAAAATATTATAGATATTAATAGAAGAAAAGTTATATTATTGACCTTTTCATTCACCTAAATATATAATGGTCAAAATCATATATACATGAAATAAAAGATCATATATTTAAATTTTGTATTATTATTGACGAAATAGATTAATAAAATGAAATTTAGCAAAGTGTTGGGTTGATCATTAAAGCCTCAACCCATTTTTTATCTTTAATTACTTAATTTAATAATTAATGAGGTGATAAATTTTAACACATTCACTATTATTAAGGATATAAAATAAAGAGAAAATATTTAAAAAATTATACCTAATGATTCCAAATATTTAATCTATTTTTTCAGATTTATTTTCTTGAAGAGGTCGAAATTAGTTTAATATAAATATGAAAAACACAATAGAAATAATTTATTTTTGAAAATTGAGTTTTTAAAAAAAAATTACTTATATTAAAATCATGAAATTTTTTTATTATATAAATCAAAATATAATTTATAATATTTCACATTGAGGTAAATTAAAAAATATAATGGGAATTTTAAAATACTTAATTTAATTAAAAGAAATTATTGTATTTAAAAAATTGGAATTTTCACTCTACACTGAAAAATCAATCATCTCTGAAAATAGAAAAATGTCACTTCAAGTTATTTTTTATATGAATATTTCAAAAAAAAATTAATTAAAGAAAATTAATTTTATAAAATTCTATAATTATATTTTAAAAACATTATATAATAAAACTATATGTATTACAAAATTGTTTCTTTAGAAAAAAAATTATTACTGTAATTGAAGCTCATGAGTAATATTCATACCTCCATTAAAAAATTTAATCCTTGAAATTTATATAATATTTTCTGATGAAAATATATTTGTATTAATTCACCATAATTTTTTCATATTCCCATGTCACTACTTCTGTCTTATGATTTCTATAATTTACCTTTACCCACCAAGTATTCTATTTCCTCAATACTTCTTCCACAATGTGATCATAGTAAGATAAATTAGGTTCCAATTATATTTCAAAATAGGTTTGAACATGTGTTGGATCTATCATGCACTTCCTCAATAAATATATAATGAACAAATCATGTTCATTAGAGAGGATTTTTTGAAATGAAAAACAGTAAGCCATATATTCAATACTTTTTAGAATTTGAAAAGGTCCAATAAACTTGGGGATATGTTTTTCATTCATATAAAAACATATAAAACCATATGATGGAGATAATTTCCCTAAAATATGATCTTATTCCTACAATTCCAAATCCTTCCTTCATTTATTAGCATAACTCTTTTTCCTGATTTGAGATACATTAATGTGGCCTTAAATAGTATTTTCCTTTTATTTTGTCTTTTTTATAAGTTATAATCCCACAATCATTCATTCAATAACTTCTTCCAAATATGATATCATAAAAATATCTTTACATATAATGCTTCATTTGACAATATTTGTAAATTTTAATTGATACAATTATTAGAAGGAAACTATCGTAATGGTAAATACTGATCCCACACACATTGAAATTCATGTGTTAATGACCATAATACTTCTTCTAATGTTTTAATAGTCCTTTTATACATTACATTGGTTTGAGGATGATAGGAAGTGCTCAAATGAATCTCATTATCCAAATCATTCTTATGGATTTTCTATAATTTCATTATTAATCTTAGATCATGATCATACATAATTAAAATAGGTGCTCCATTAATCCTTAAAATATCATAATATAGAGTCATTAAAGGTAATAATTTGTTAAATATTATTTTATAGAAATAATATTTTTAAATTTGGTAAGGTGGTCAATAATAACCCATATTACATCATTCATTATATGTGTTTTGGGTAATCTGGTGATAAAATCCATAGTAATGTAATCCCATTTCAACATAGGAAGTGGTATAGGTTTCATAAATTTTGTATTATATTATCTATCTATCATCACCTATAAAAAACATGTTGAAACATAATCAGTAATTTCCCACTTCATATTATCCCATACAAAATTTTCCTTAAAAATTTTATATATCATTGTTCTTCAATAGTTTTTAGAGAAATTCATACTATGGGAATAATATAATAATCACCATTTTAGATTAGGTGTATATGGAACACATACCCTCTATCTAAATTCTATAATTCAATACTCATATACAAATTCTACCAATTTTCCATCATCAATGACATTAATTTTCTTTTATAAATTCTTATAATCAAACTGAGAACATTTTACCACTTCTAATAATAGTGGGTTTTCAATCATTAGAAAAAAGGAGTGATGTTTTACCTTCCTTAATAATACCCATATCTATATTCACTAAATCCATGAATATAGGATCCATATCAATCAACATTTTCGAATGGAATCTACGGTCATTGTTGTTGAATATTTACCTTCATGGGGTCATACATTATTGTGAAATCACAATCCTTTATTAGATAAATCCATCATAATTACCACATATTGAGGAATTCATATGAAATTATTTATATTATTCTCTTATATTCAATATATATATAACATAATTAGATATAAATATAATGTCCTTGTATATTCCAAGAAAATATTATGACTTACAAATCAATATATTGAGTTGGATAGTAATGTTTATGTGTCTTTAACTACCTTGATGTATAGGAAATATCTTTATACTTATAAATAATGGAAGAACTAGGACCAATATTTAATGTATCACTATATATAAAAAATACCACAATTCTTAATTGTAGAGTCCAAATCAGATCATTTACCCATATTCTATTTAATTCTTCAAGACATTATTCGAATTCCATTTTCAATGTGATCTTAACCCATTTACATGAATTCATGGTTAATGGGTTATCAAATAGGGATTTTTTTAACAAATCTCCGGTAATAACCTATAATCCAATAGAAATTTGTAACTCAGTTATTTTTTAGAATTGGTAATTATCTAAGAATATTTTTATTTATTCGATGAACTGAGATTATATCCATCTAGATAATATGTCCAATAAAATAAATATTCTAAATCAATAATTCACACTTTATATATTTCCAAAATTACTCCATTTCTATAAGAGTATTGATAATGACCCAAAATTTATTATCATGATTCTCATAGATTTTATAGTACATAATGACCTCATCAGTAAATTAAAAAACAAAATTATAAAAATATTAATTTAATTTTATGTTCTATAAATCCATAAAAATAGAGGGTGAATTAGTCATTCCCAGTGGCATTAATATAATATAAAAATTTTGATAACTCATATTAAATATTGTATTAATAATATATTTATTCATTACTCACAACTGATGATTCCCAAAATTATGATCTATATTTGGAAAATATTGAGCTCCATGAAGTTGATCAAAAAATTCATCAATGTGTTGTATAGGATACTTTTTCTCTATAATAATAAAATTGATTTCCATATAATCAAGGAATGGACTCAAAGACCCATATTTATTTTTAACAAAATGAATAGGGCTTCCCAATAGTGAAACGCAAGGGTATATAAATAAATTATCACACAACAACTATAGTTGTTTCCTCAACTCCAAAAATACCATAGTGGTCATTATATGGTTATTCATTGATATAGATATCACAGCATAGAGTAAATCAATTGATAACTCAACATCACATTTATGAAATTGTACAACTCTACTCTAACACCCTGGTCCAACTCTCCCTTCTTAGTTGGTCTGGTGTGGGGGTATCTAATGAGGTTTTGGGATGTCTTGTTTCACTGTCTAACGGTCTACATGGGTTATCACTGGTGTATGATTTTACCACATTGGTTCCCTAATGGAATTCATTTTTATATTTCATAGATGAAGTTTATTTTCTTGTTGATGGCTTGTGTGGATTGATCCATTTTATGCTCATTCAGTGATGATGTTGATTTATGTCACTGGTTTTGGTGAAGTTCATCACAAGTTGTGGGTGAGGTCATAGATATAGATGATAATTGTGATAAGATGATGATGAAGAGTATTTGATTATGGGTATGAAGGTTGGTTGATGTTGTGGACTTGATGTACATACATTGATGTGGTAGGTGGCTTGAAACTTCATATATCACACCCTAATATGGTTTGGTGGTGCTGGGATTGATGTGTGATTTAAAATTTTCAATTTGTGGTCTTTTCTATGACTATTTGAATTTTGAATTTTAATTCTTGGTATTTTTGTTTTTTAATTTTGAAATGTGTTGTTTCTAATAAATCTCCAACTTCCATTAAGAAAATAAAAAAAAGGATTGGAGGTGAATTCCAATAAAATAGGTGCATAATCAATTGGAAGATTGTCCTTTTCAATTTTTAATTTTTTTACTAATCATTTGCATGAATCACATAAAGATGAGATACATGAGGTGGATTTAAAAATGAATCAAATGATTAATTCTACCCTCCAAAGGCACACGATTCAACATCGTAATATAGAATCTTCATTTCCTTATCATGGATGTAACTTTTTTTCATTATATAATTAAATCCAACCCATAAAAAAGATTATTTAAAAATCAACCATATGTAAAAAAAATTAAGTATGAAAAGAGATAATGTTTATGTGTCATAATGGGAACTATCTAACACATCATTTTTTATGGTGTGAAATCGACATGGAATTTTTAATGGGAACTCACAACTTAATTTTCTTGGAAATTTCTGATTTTATTGTTAAACATTTAATACATACAAGAGTGTTAAAATATAGAATAAAATAAATCATTATTTTGATTTTAGGGTATTATTAACATACCTACCACCACATATTTAAGAACATTAGTTCATCCTAAGTGATCTTGAATTCTCCCTTCTAAATTTTATACATTATGATTCCATGAAAAATAAGTCATTAGTGTGAATAATTGTCTATTTAAAAATATTTTAAGCACTAGATAACAAAAATTTCTTTATTCCCCTTGTATACATTTTCCAGATGATCCTTAGCTCAATACTTATAATAAATTCTTATGACCTTTAAGAATTTTCTAGGATGTTTCTTTCCACAATTTTTACATGATTGAAATTTCATTGTTACCTTATTCTTCTTTGAATCTATACCTTTCTCTTAGTATTCATACGACCTCTTATTAACTTGATTTCCCTTGACGATATAATATATTGAAAATTTATTCTCAATATTGATGGAACATTATACTATTTAATAATATGTTGTAAAAGATGTAGAAACCAATTACATTAGAATGCTTGGATTAAGACCCTAAAATAAAGGGAAAATAATTCTAATTGGATTACATATGTAATCAATAACATACCTACAAAATCATGTAAATGTAGCATCATACTCTAAAATACTTGGTTCTTACTTTGTTAATATTTTAAGTAATTTTCTCTACATTTGAGTTTATTTGTATATAAGGAAATATTTATAAAATAATGTTACCTTATTTTCTCTCCAATATATATTTTCAATTTATCCTTATTCAATATTATTCTGGATCAATAACCCCCATTTATTAGTATCATATTTAATATAATATACATCCAGCATTACTTTTTCCCTTTATTATATTCCAATGTGAGAAATATTAATTGAAAGTACCTCAATACATTTCTTCTCTACCATAGGATTAGTAGTTACAGAAATAGAAGGAGGTTTTATTCACATGAAATTATAAAATATATGTACATCATTTCATAAAACATCTCATTACTTAATATATTCATGTTTATTAGTCATAACCTATGTTAACTATACTAATATGGTCACGATCTTTTCAACATCAACACTATTTGTATTTTCTATTATAATAGAGAAATCACTTGCATGACATCGGGTGTTAATTCCATTTCTTCCATTAGGCACCATCACAAAATAATAGAACATATGGAGTAAGATTATAATCACCATTAATTGTTATCCATAGAATAAAAATCACTATAATGGTAATTTTTCTAAAATACTACAAGTGATTACCATAAATCTCTTGTAAGCTATGTTCAATTAAAATAATGTTCTGAAGTTTTATTGTAAAATTACTCTAATAAAAACTACAATAGTAAAAAATATAGTAACCTAGAGCATGTTTCGAAATTATTACATTGGAATAATATACAAAGGATCAAATCCTGATAGACCGATCTATTTGTTAGTATTGTAGAAGAAAAAACATACACGATTTTTAATTTACATTGGAAATAAAATATAAAACATAACATAATTAATGTTTAGAATATATGAAAATAATTTAATGATTTATTATTCATTTCATTGGAAAAGGAAATAAAATATTGTTGAGATAAAATTATTACAAAATTTTATGTAAAATAGTAGTAAATATGAGTAAATAAATCATAATAAATAAGTCATGATAAATAACTAAAATCACATTCAATTTAATAAAAAACATGAGAACTAAATGAATCTATGGATAATATCAAATGAAATAATATCATATATAATAATAATAAATGATATTTAAATGATATTAATTAAAAATATAGGATTTCATTATCTTAGATATTTTTATATTTTTACCATCAAGAACTTTCACCAAGACTGCTTAAACTATTGGGAGGCATACACAAAAATCCCATTTAATAAAGACTTCCAACTGGTTTGTCTCTTGAGACCCAAAAATATAATGTGGTTCTATGTAAGGAACCAAACCATTCAGACCATTACATTGTAATAATTCCAATGGTTGAGGTTTTTGGGGGATTCATGAGGATTTAAAGAATAGAGGATAAGTTAATGCTTGAAAATCATCTTGAAGAGGTGGATGTGGTATAGACCCTAGGGTTTTTCTATACTTCTGGATTCTATAATATGGAAAGGCCAATTGTGTCACAAAGAACACAATATAAGAGTTTTTGTTCCACTTCCAATTATGGAATGCCTGGGAAGTGGAGTTAGACAATGTTTTGGTGGTGTGTTTCTCACCTAGTGGTTGTAAAATTATGTATTCTAATATGGTGTAGTGTCAAGCAGTGAGGTTTTTGTGGTCATTTAGTTTTTGGGATAGTTGTGACATGATGTTATAGGCTTTGGAATAACCCTTTATGGATATTTTGAGTATTTGGTGTGTGAGTATGATCTACATTATAGTATCCTACAAAATTTATAAGATATGTGGAATGTATAAACCATGAATCTCATAAAAAAAATTTGAAAATAAGGGATACAAAATAGAGAGGGGTTATTTTCAGAGTCCCTTTATTTTTTTGGTGTTATGCGGCATGGTGATTTGGGTTATATCATTGTCTTAATTTATTAAATATCATTGTAAATTACTATAATCCCTTGAACCACCATCCTTTTTTAGTATTTACTCTCATTTCATAGGAGATCCATGTGTTTAAAAATTTATATTTTATCCTCTAACCAATGTATTTCTACCCCATTTATGGTGGGGTGATTTGTGGTTTTTTTGTAATTCCCCCACTTTTTTTCTTATATTAAGAATATGATTCAACATTTGTGGTTTGATTCTGTGTGTAAAATAGTGTTTTGAAGTTATTTTGGGTAAGGGGTTGATATGGTTGTTATGTTCTAGGATGGTGAGGGGGATATCCTTAATTATGGTTCTTGGTGGTGGCCTTTCACCTATTCTAACTTTGTGTAGTGGATCAAGAATCTATATTTTAGGTAGGGGTCCTTTTTTTATTCTTATGTGTCATGATAGAAAGTTTTAATCATGTTTATCTACGGGATGTTGGGTTTCATAAACTAGATAAATATAATTAAATAGTTTACTAAAATTGAATGGTATGGGGAATGGTGTTTGTGTCATTATAACATTTGATATTATCTTCTGATTGTGATTGTATGAAATGGAAACCACTCTAAAAATTGTGGTCATTGGGGGGTTCTTGTCACGACCCCCTCCCACCAAAGATGCCCCTCCTGATATGGCAATGGTGAAAGGGAGATAATGACCCCCGAGTCCCACCTCCAGTAGGCCCCGGAGTGGAGACTAGCACCAAGGGTATGAGTTTTCAAAATTATGGGAGGTGTTAGCCTTTTTATTAATTAAGATTGGGAAATAGGATGAGTCAAAAACCAAAATAAAAGGAACAAGTAAATGAAAATAAACCCAAAACCAACCCATATGCATGTTTTATACAAAACTAAAACGAAAGTAGAAGAAAAAGAAAAGATCCAAGGTACGATACCCAAAAAAATAAAGCAAAGACTGCAACCAGAAAAACTACAACGTCCAACTAGCAAGGCCCCACATGGTCCCTGAAGTCCTCCTGAAGACTCTTGTGAAATATCTGTCATAACCTGCATGAAGGATCTTGGGCTATAGAACCTGGAAGAGGGAGCACAGGGAAGAACAGTAACAAGCCATCCTTTGGATGTTTTGGAATCTCACCCCCCATCCCACGGGTGTTCAACACGTAGTGCTCAACATGGGTGGGGTGCATAAAGAAACATAAAACATACAGATTTATATAATTATATCAACCACTCAGCCCATCCTAAGGCTTCTACACAAAAGATTTGAGCATATGCCTCGACACTGCTACCACGAAAGTATGCACACAATGAACATCCCCAAACCCCATTAAGCTTTTCATGTTCAATAGTTTTAGTTTATCAGTTCCTTAACTACCAAGAAACTAACAACAACCAAACCAGATAAATCGTTCGTAAAACATATCCCTACCAACCACAAATATAGTTAGGGAAAGACACAGGAAACACAAAACCATTTTATTTTACCATCCAATAAATTCCATTGATTTTCCATATTTAATCAACTACCATGCCCCACAATTCATTAGTTAACTCTTCCACTTTTATTCATATGCACAACCCATCCCTACAGCCCAGTTGCCAACCACCACAACCACAAACACCTCGGAAACAATACCCGTACCGCATCATTATCCCTTCAATACCATTCATCGTAGCTCCGTTGCCGATCACAACCATATGATACATGCCAATACACAACCAAGACAACCGCAGCCCCGCTGCTCACCCATTCTATAACAACCCATAAAACACCCCTTCACATAATTAAACCCCAACCAGCACCCACAAAATTCATTATTTCATTTAATTTAATCAGGGTGATCATATAAGGGTTCCAGGTATTCATTTAATCATCCAACTTTACATGATTAACCAATTTCCACATTCTATGAAATTCCATCCACAAAACAGTCCAGAAACACAGGGAAACATTTAATTGTGCAAGCAAAGGCCCCCAATGACCATGATTTTTAGTAGGCATAAGACCATTCAATTCACAACACAAATCAAAGGATAAGAATTAATGGAAATAGAACAATGATATCAACAAAATTCCCCAAACCAATTCTTTAACCAGTTATTATCTTTATTTACTAGTTCAACCTTACCTCATGAAAACAAGAGGATACCCACCCTGCATGATGCACAAAAGAGAGAGAGACGAAGGTAATATCCCAACCTCAAAGGTTTTTGACGAAAACCCCAACAAACAAAGAACGCACAAGAATCTGGGATGATCCTCCAAGTATCCTCCTTAGATCCCATATCCTAACACAACCAAGACCAAATCTCATCATATTTGTCATCCACACACTTATATCTACCCATAAAGGGCGTAGATCTAATAAACTGAGGGAATAAGAGAATTAGATCTAAGTAGATCTAAGGAAATGATCAAGAATGAAGGAGAACGATCACATACCTCAAGAAACTGGCTTCAATTCGCCAAGGAAAGTCTTCGGATCACCTCTAAAATGCTTGGGAGAGGTTATCCTTCCTTAAAGGGAGGGTAATACCAAGTTATATCCACTTAGGGGCTTAAACGAACCATTTAGAGGTCAAACGAGTTAGATCCACAATTTTAGGTTCTAAGATTCAGTGCTCGCAGGGTTAGTCCGCACGGTTTGACAAAACGTGTGCTAATAGTGTGTTGGCTACTGCCTCTCCAACACTCCTCACATGGTTAGTCCACACGATTAGCCAAACCATGCGCTAAACGTGCATTAGCTACTACCTCTAACACCCACCTCGCACGGTTTGGCCGCACAGTTTAGACAAACTGTGCGCAGCCTGTGCGAAAGCTACTGCCCTTTGGTTTTTCTTAAAAGTTCACCCAAACGCACCCCCAAGTCACCTTAACCTCCTATAACACCTCTAACACCACATTTTTACAAAGTAATGGACCGGAGAGGTCCTGTCCATTACATCAGATACCTCCCAAACTATTCTCGTCCTCAAGACTTAAAACCAGACCCAAAGAAAAGAGGGGGTCCGAACAACCACCCTAAAAGATACCTCTCAAGAGTGAACCTCTCCGACATATAGGAACACATCCCCATTAAGAAACAATGAAACATTAAAGGTTAAAGATGTCCAATCATATGGGTTAGGGAGTTTCTTCCCCCATGTCAAGATATTATCCGCTTTGGGTGGCACTGACTCGCCCGCACGGGTTTAATCGCATCCACCTTAATGTGTCTTGATTAGGGAGCAGGTCCTCGCCTCCCCACAGTTCGGAATCTTCATACATATTCAGAGAACATGGAAAACAACACATTTCATAGTTAATAAGGTAAAAATTCTTCATCACAAACCAGTAGAATAGAAAAAAACTCAAAATAGCTCTGGGTATTGGGTGTGCATCTGTGCCTCCTTTTCCCAGGTCCTCTCCTCAAGCCCACCATGCCTCCATAGAACTCGAACCAAAGGAATGGTTCATCCACGAAGCACCTTCTCTTCATGAATTTCAATCATCACGGGTCATTCCATGAACGTTGCATCATCCCCGATATCTAGCTCTCCACAGTCGAGGATGTGTGAATTGTCGTGCAGGTACCGACGGAGCTGAGACACATGGAAGACGTCGTGCACCCTTTGCAGCGGTGGTGGCAACGCCAGTTGATAAGCCACCTCGCCAACCCGCCGCAACACCTCGAAGGGCCTGACAAACCTGGGAGAAAGCTTTCTTCCCTTTCCGAATCTTCTCTACCCATGCTGAGGAGAGACCTTCAAGAACACATGGTCCCCAACCTCGAACTCCAAGGGTCTCCTTCTATTATCAGTGTATGGCTTCTGCCAGTCCTAAGCTGCCTTCATCCTCTCTCATATAAGATGAACCTTCTCCTTCGTGCTCTACACCACCTCTGTCCAAGAACACCTGCTTCTCCGAGCTCTGTCCAGCTTACGGGTGAGAAGCACGGCCTCCCGTACAAAGCTTCGAAAGGAGCCATGATGGTAGAGTGATATCAATTGTTGTAAGAGAACTCTATTAGAGGCAATTGTTGTGCCCATGATCCTCCAAGGCCCAAAACACATGCTCGTAGCATATCTTCCAAAGTCTGGATGGTGCGCTCTGTCTGACCATTTGTCTGGGGGTGGAAAGCAATGCTGAGGCATAGTCGGGTGCCAAAAGCATGTTGCAATCCTCTCTAGACCCGTGAGGTAAAACGGGTATCCCGGTCGGAGATTATAGATCTCGGAACTCTGTGCAACCGCACCACCTCATTCACGTACCTCTGAGCTAGGGCCTCAACCGTATTTGACTCCTTGATTGCTAGGAAGTGGGCTGATTTTGTCAGTCGGTCCACCACTACCCAGATGGCGTCGCAACCCCCTTGAACTCTGGGAAGCCTCGTGAAGAAATCCATCGAGATGTCATCCCACTTCCACTCGAGGACATCTAAAGGTTGTAACAGACCTCCTGGAACGCGGTGTTCAGCCTTCACCTGCTAACACATGAGGCACTTTGCTATGAACTCTGCTACTTTCTGTTTCACCCCGAGCCACCAGAACTGCCCTCTCAAGCCCTGGTACATCTTGGAAGCTCCCAAGTGTACTGCCAGGGGTGAGTTGTGGAACTCACCAAGAACTATCTCGCACATTGCCTCTGGAACAAACAACTTCCCCTGGAAAAGCATCTGATTCAGACCATCCTCCGACCATTATTCTGGAGCATTGCCCTGGCTAGCCCAATCGCGCATCACTTCACTCTCTATGTCTCCCCACTGAGACTCATCCACCTACCGTAGTAGGGAGGACTGCATTGTCATCTAAAAAAGACAACCTCTACCACCATCTTCCCATACATCAAGGTGTAGTGCAGCCAATTCTTCCATTTCCTTCCAGACATCTTCCAACTTTCAAACCGCGTCCTTCCTTCTACTCAAAGCGTCAGCCACCACATTTTCCTTGCCTTCGGTGTTGGAGATTTCGAAGTCGTAGTTATGGAGGAACTCCATCCACCTTCTCTACTGAAAATTCAAGTCCCACTGGGAGAAGATATACTTCAAACTCTTTTGATCTGTAAAGACCACGAAGTGATCCCTGATGAGGTAATGCCGCCATAACTTCAGTGCGAACACAACCGCCGAAAGCTCTAGATCATGGGTGGCATAGTTACGTTCATGAGGACGTAACTGTCTAGACCCATAAGAGATCACCCCTTGATGTTGCATTAGCATGCACACCAAGCCTTGGCCTGAGGTATCACAGAATAGCTCAAACGTTACTCCCTACTCTAGTAATCTCATCACTGGGACACTAACAACTTTTCCTTTAGATAACTGAAGGATTCCTCACACTGCTCATCCCACATGAAAGATCAATCCTTCTTCGTCAAGGCTGTCAAAGGTGCTGCAACTCGGGAGAAGTTGGGTACAAACCTCCAGTAGTAACCTGCCAGTCCAAGGAAACTACGAACCTCTACCACGTTCTTGGATGCTGCCTAAGAAACAACAGCCTTGACCTTCGATGGGTCCACCACTATTCCCTACTTGGACACCACGTGCCCAAGGAAGTGCACTTCTCACATCCAAAACTTGCACTTGGACAATTTCCCATAGAGTTGGTGCTGTCAGAGGACCTCTAAAACTATTCTCAGGTGCTCAGCATGATCCTCCTCTGATCTTGAGTAGATCATAATGTCATCAATAAACACGACTATGAACCGATCTAGGTATTCCTGGAAGATGGATTTCATGAGTCCCATGAACACAGCTAGTGCATTTCTAACACTGAACGACATGACTACAAACTAAAAGTGTTTATACCTACATTTGAAGGCAGTCTTCATGATTTATCCCTCCTTCACCCTCAACTGGTGATATCCAGACCATAGATCGATCTTAGAAAACCAACCTTCTCTCTTTAGCTGGTCAAAGAGATCGTCTATCCTCGGGAGGGGGTAACGGTTCTTGACTGTTACCTGATTCAGTCTCCTGTAGTCTACGCACAGCCTAAGACCACCATATGCCTTCTTTGCGAATAATAAAAGAGAACCCCAAGGTGATTCACTTGGTCGAACAAAACCCTTCTTCATCAGATCATCAATCTGAATCCGCAACTCAGAAGGTGCCATCCGGTAGGGAGCCATCGAAATCGGACAGGCACCAGGTTGCAAGTCTATCCCGAACTCAACAACACATCGAGGGGGTAGAGTCGCCACTTATTCAGGGAAGACGTCCATAAACTCACCGACGATCCCTAGGACTTCCACCATTTCTGTATCCGCTGACTCCACTGACAGTTCAGATAACAAGGAAAGGAGGGGATCCACTCATCGGTTACCTTCCTGGTAACCCCGCTCGCTGATGAAAGTTATACGTCGACCGCCCAAGTCTGAAAACAAAACCCTTATTCAGAAACAATCGATGAAGGAACACACTGAGAACAACTAGTAGATGCCTAGAATGACGTCGTATGGATGCATTTGTAGTAAAATGATATCTCCACTAAATTGGTGTGGCCCCAACATCAAACTACATCCCCAGAAAACACGAGACAAGTTGGTCTAACCTTTGACTAGCATACTCAAAACCAGGGGTATGGAAAGTGTCTCTATGTCTAGGCCCAAGGCATAGGCTAGAATGGGTGCAACAAAGGAGTGTGAAGCTCCTAAATCAAACAAGGAATAAGCAAGGGTACTAAACAAGCTGATCGTGCCTCGAATGACTTCTGGCCCTGCTAGAACTACTGCCTCTGCGGCGTGGATCTGTCCATGCCCAGTTCCTCTTCCTCTTGGCTTTCAGCCACCTCCCCGACCACGCCCTAGTCGAGGTCTCTGAGGATCTCCCTAAGGCCGTCCTCCTCCTGCAATGTCTGCCCTTGGAGGAGCGAGAGCTCGCTGCCCCAGCTTCTACTGCTGGAAGGGCCTGGCTGAAAACTGATGTGGTTGAGGCGGGTACTGTACTGGTCCACCGACACTATACTATACTCGGTCCGGGCATTGGTTCCGAAGGTTCCCATGGATGCCATAGATAAAACACCATGATCCTAGTCCTGAAGGAAAAGGGTGAGGACCGGGATATCGAAACTAAAACTACTAAGGCTTGTTCCCTACTGGTCGGAACCTAGAGGTCCCTAATGCTGGAGGCCTGCTACTGACGACTTTCCCCTTTGATGATCCCAACTGTATTCCCTCTCACGACACACCTCCCAGCGTGTAAATCCTCTCCACCACTTCAGAATTCTTCTGGACCTCCAAGTATGTCGGTAGGATAAAGGGGGTAACAACATACTGGAGAGGAGGTTGAAGTACCTCCTCCAAACGTCTCGCCCGAGACTCCTCATCTAGAAAGAGGTCCGGAGCAAAATGGAGGAGATCCTTGAACTTGATCCCCAACTCTCTCACCAATGTTATCCCCTGCTGGAGGGAGAGTAGCTCATGCCTCTTCTCAGCCTTCATTATGGAAGAGAGGAATTTCGCTTGAAACTCCCTCTCGAAATCTGCCCACATAACCTCAGTCTCCCTCTTCTCCCCGAGATAGAGCGTCCACCACTGATGCGTCGCTCCCCACATCTGGCTCACAGCCAGAGGAACCCAGTACTCCGTCGGAGCTCGGATCAAGCTGAAATCTATCACCAGCTCCTCCATCCAGCTCTATGTATCCATGTTATAGATGCTACTCTCGTACTTCTTGAGGGTCTATTGTTGAAAGGAACAAAGTATCTTCTGCCACTGATCTTCCTCCTCTCGGTTAGCCCTCCGTCGATCATCCAAGTCAATCCCCTGGGCCTCGGTCGCCCGCACTTCTCATGGTCGTCTCCCAGGTGCCATAGCTTCAAGGTAAAAAAGGAATTCCTAAGCCCGAGTAGTTTAGAATATTGTTCTTAAATTTTCTTAGACTCGTTATTCATTTTAAATCCCTAAAATTCCCTAGAAACACAAGAACACAAGTCATTATGATGCATGTACCTTTCCTAGGGTCTCTACCCTTCAATCAGTGTGGTCTCACTTGGTCGTTCAGTATGTCTAGAGTCCTTGCATCGGATCATGGGGGGGCTAAAATCTCGTGTCCTAGCTGGTCTTCCCTAGACTATTTCATGCTCCATGATCACCCGACACTATTTCCCTACCATCCCATGCAATCATCACTGTGCTTAACTCCAAACTCCATCCTATCTCTCAACCTCCATCCTCTAATACCATTCTGTCATGACCCCCTCCCACCAAAGATGCCCCTCCTGAGCTGGAAATGGTGAAAGGGAGATAATGACCCCCGAGTCCCACCTCCAGTAGGCCCCGGAGTGGCGACTAGCACCAAGGGTATGAGTTTTCCCAATTATGGGAGGCGTTACTCTTTTTATTAATTAAGATCGGGAAATAGGATGAGTCAAACACCAAAAGAAAAGGAACAAGTAAATAAAAATAAACCCAAAACCAACCCATATGCATGTTTTATACAAAACTAAAACAAAAGTACAAGAACAAGAAAAGATCCAAGGTACGATACCAAAAAAAGAAAGCAAAAACTGAAACCAGCAAAACTCCAACGCTCAACTAGCAAGGTCCTGTACAGTCCCTGAAGTCCTCCTAAAGACTCTTGGAAAATATCTGTCATAACCTACCCAAAGGATCTTGGGCTATAGAACCTGGAAGATGGAGCACAGGGAAGAACAATAACCAGCCATCCTTTGGATGTTTGGGAATCTCACCCCCCCGTCCCACGGGTGTTCGACACGTAGTGATCAACATAGGTGGGGTGCATAAAGAAACATAAAACATACAGATTTATATAATTATATCAACCACTTAGCTCATCCTAAGGATTCTACACAAAAGATCTGAGCACATGCCTCGACACTACTACCATGAAAGTACGCACACAATGAACAGCCCCAAACCCCATTAAGCTTTTCATGTTCAACAGTTTTAGTTTATCAGTTCCTTAACTATCGATAAACTAATAACAACTAAACTAGATCAATTGTTCATAAAACATATCCCTTCCAACCACAAATATAGTTAGGGAAAAACACAAGAAACACAAAACCATTTTCTTTTACCAACCAATCAATTCGATTTATTTTCCGTTTTTAATCAACTACCATGCCCCACAATTCATTAGTTAACTCTTCCAATTTTATTCATATGCACAACCCATACTTGCAGCCCTGCTGCCAACCACCACAAACACAAACACCTTATAAACAATACCCTTACTGCATCATTATCCCTTCGATACCATTCACCATAGCTCCACTGCCCATCACAACCATATGATACACACCAATCCACAACCAAGAAAACCGCAGCCCCACTGCTCACTCGTTCAACAACAACCCATGAAACACCCCTTCACATAATTAAACCTCAACCAACACCCACAAAATTAATTCTTTCATTTAATTTAATCGAGGTGATCATACAAGGGTTCCAGGTATTCATTTAATCATCCAACTTTACATGATTAACCAATTTCTACATTCTATGAAATTACATCCACAAAATAGTCCAGAAACATAGAGAAACATTTAATCTCACAAGCAAAGGCCCCCAATGACCGTGATTTTCAGTAGGAATAATCTCATTCAATTCACAACATAAATCAAAGGATAAGCATTGATGGAAATAGAACAACGTTATCAACAAAATTTCCCCAAACCCGTTCTTTAACCAGTTATTATCATTATTTATGGTTTCAAACATACCTCATGAAAACAAGAGGATACCCACCCCACATGATGCACAAAAGATAGAGATACGAATGTAAGATCCCTACCTTAAAGGTTTTTGATGAAAACTCCAACAAACGAAGAATGCACAAGAAGTCAGGTTGATCCTCCAAGTATCCTCCTTAGATCCATTATACTAACATAACCAAGACAAAATCTCATAATATTTGGAATCCACACACTTAGATCTACCCATAACGGGTGTAGATCTAAGAAACTTAGGGAATAGGAGATGTATATCCAATTAGATCTAAGGAAACTATCAAGAACGAAGGAGAATGATCACATACCTCAAGAAACTGGCTTCGATTCGCCAAGGGAAGCCTTCAGATCGCCTCCAAAATTCTTGGGAGAGGTTCTCCTACCTTTAAGGGAGGGTAATCCCGAGTTATGGCTTCTTAGGGTCTTAAACAAACCATTTAGAGGCAAAATAAGTTAGATCCACAATTTTAGGATCTAAGATTAAGTGTCTGCATGGTTAGTCTACACGGTTTGACAAATCGTGCACTAACTGTGCGTTAGCTACTACCTCTCCAACACTCCTGACACAGTTAGTCCACACGGTTAGCCAAACCGTGTTCTAACCATGTGTTAGCCACTACCTCTAACACCCACCTCGCACGGTTTGGCCGCACGATTTAGACAAACTGTGCACAGCCCGTGCGAAAGCTACTGCCCTTTGGTTTTCCTTAAAAGTTCACCCAAACGCACCTTCAAGTAACCTTAACCTCCCAGAACACCTCTAACACCACATTTTTACAAATTAATGGACTGAAGAGGTCCGACCCATTACAGTTCTGCTTTGACATGTGTTTTGTAACCTTATTCATTGGGTTTATTTATGTGAATTAAAATTTAATTTTATAATAAATTATTTCCAATTAAAGAAAATGGTTTGCCTTGGAGAATTATTTTCTTTTGAAAGAATTCCCCTAAATAATTAATAGTAATAGATGAAAGGAACAATTTTATAAATATGAAAAATGTCATGTTGATTTGATGTGAAAGGGTTATGATATATTGTTTTTTTGTGTTTTAGTGTGGTCGATCTATGGGTAATTGTGTGATGGTTGTAATGTGGATAATGGTTGTGAGGTGGGAAGTTGTTTTGGCTATGTGATAGAGTATATGTGGGTTTTTGGAATGGGAATGGTGGGTTATTTTTCTATATACTATGTTTTGATATGTTAGTTTTATAGGTATTATTATCATTTATTGGTTAATAATGAATGATAAAATCATGGTATGCTTTTAAAAATGGGATGGAAATGACTAGTGAATGAATTTAATGGTGTTTTGTCTTAAATGGTTGATGTTTTGTATAAAATGAATGTGATGCTTAAATGGGATTGTTTGGTAGTTTGAAACATGGAAAATGGATTAATTCTTAATAAAAAGGTGAAATTTGTATTGTGGTCTATGTCTTATTGTGATTTTTTTGTGAATTCAGTGGTTGTAGTGAAAGTGTAAGTATTTTCAGTTGGGTTTTGATGGTTTGAGTTTACTGGTACCTTTATTGTTGATCCATAGGTTTTGATTGTTTGGGTATATATCTATATTTCGTGTACATTCCATAGGACTATCTGTATGAACCCCATACATATTGAGAACAATGTCCTATCACCCATATACATGGGGGTGTTTTTTCTAACATCATAGTGAGGAGAATGAATGGCTGGCTACCCACTCAGTCCCACTCTCTCATATAGGTGAAATTGACATGCACCAAATATAATGGCAAGAAGTAAACAAATAACTATAAATATGTGATGTTTTGTGAGGTCATAGGTGTCCTTAGGTGAGGTGTTATTAGTTTTCTTATGGGGGGTGTAACATCCCGGCTAATATCCACTAAAATGGTGCACCAATCAGATCAGTCAAATAGCCTCAAGCATGCCTTCCCATATGCCAGGGGATTTCGACCACCATCAAGGGTTTAGTGATGGTAGGATAAGGATAATGTACCATTTTAATAATAGAATAATAGTAGTATGTATGATATAGATCAATATACAGTGGAATAATTATAAATAAATGACAAAGTGCAATGTAAGATAATAGAAATAATAGAAAAAAATGTGTCTAATTCCAAATATACAATAATTCATGTCCATGTGGCTACAATGTACATAAAGTAAATGTATAATATGCAATAAATATAAAGTATATAATTAAATGATGAATGGGACAAGGTCTATTTTTATGAGCATTCAGATCTTCGGATCAATCATGTTCTCTTAATCTCCCATGCCCAAGGGTCAAAATAGAAGTGGAATCCATAAACTTGAACTTCAAACATAAGGTCTATTCGGGTATTCTATTCCAATGGCAGTGTGATCAGGGGGTGTGATGTACTAAATAAGACAAAACTTAGGGTTTCTAACACTATCATGTTTATGAATTCAAAAAAAATGACATTGTACAATTATATAAAAAGAAAATCAGTTCTATAAAAATAAACATAAACATGTCAAGATTAAGATACTCAAGGATACCTAACCAAAAATACCTTCTTAATCCTAAGACAAAATAACATTGATCATCCCACCCATTATATATATATATACATATGTGTGTGTATTTATATATATATATATATTCAATATAGATGCATAGTTATATATATCCATATATATTTGAATCACATTAGATGGGACCTTTAGTACCCCTGGTTTCTAGTATGTAACCCTTTCTTAATGCTTTTCATGGTTTTAAAGTTAAGGGTGATGAATGGGAGAGTCGAGAGAACTTTGAATGAAGTTTTCATGCAAAGGGGAAGTCGCACGGACGGCGCACGGTTTGTCTAAACAGTGCGGAAAAACAGTGCGTAGTTTGTCTTGGAGGCAGTAGCTTCCGCATGGGTGGTGCACGGTTTGTCTAGACATGTGGCCAAACTGTTCGTGGAGGATCTTCCGAGGCAGTGTCTAATGCGCGGTTAGCGCACGGCTTCTCTAACCTTGCGAGAAAATCATGCGGCCACTTAAATGAGATCCTATAAAGGTGGATCTCATGCGTTTTTGCCTCTAAGTGGCTCATTTTTCCTCCTAAGTGGCAATAACTAGGTATTTTGCTTCTCCTAAGGTTAGAGAAGGTTCTCCCATTTTTACAAAGTTGATTTGAAGGATTCTCTTGGAAAATCGAACCCGGATTCTTCAGGTATGTGATCATTCTTCATCGTTCTTGTTTGGTTTCTTAGATATACTTAGATCTACTTCTCCTCTTCCCTCGGTTTCTTATATCTATTCCTGTTATGGGTAGATCTTGGTGTGTGGATGCCAAATGTGTTAAGATTTGGTCTTGATCTTTCTAGGAGAATAGATCTATGGCAGGTTTTTGAAGAAGCAACCCGGTTTTCTTGAGTGTTCTTCGTTCATTGTAGTTTCCACTGGAACCCTAAAGGTAGGAGGCTTTAATCTTGACTCCTCTTGTTAGAATTGATTGTCTTAGATTCAAATTGGTTCATTTTAATGGAATTGATTGTGAAAATCATGAAATAAATCATATTTAGTGATGATTTATGGTTTTAGTAAAATTGTGAAATCTTGGTGAATTGTTGTGCAAAGTGATTTGGATTCTTGAATTTAAAATGTGGATTTTAAATTATGGATTTTCTAAAATTGTAAATGGTTTGATGAAAAATGGGTTTTCAAAAAAATGGGTGTTTTATTGAAATGGTTTGAGATTGAAATGACTTTGATAGATTTGGTTTTCAATAAAAATGGAGTTTTATTGAAATGGTTTGGAATTGAAATGGTTTAGAATTTAAATGGTTTTGATAGAAATGGTTTTCAATAAAAAGGTGTTTTTATTGAAAGGGTATTTTGGCATGATCGTTGGGAATATGTGGTGTGTGTTCATGTTTCATGTACGAGGCTTGGTTGAAATATGGCCTTGTGCTTAGTTCCAAACATTTAATGGCACATGGTAACTACTTGTACGAGGCTTGGTTGAAATATGACCTTGTTCTCGGTGCCAAATGTTTAATGGAACATGGGAAACAATTACCTTGTGATGACTTGGTAGATAGACGAGAGACCGCTCATGAGTATCGAACTGTCATAACAAAGTGTGCATGGTTGGTTGCATGGGTTGGGAAATGGTTGGGTATGCCAAAAAGGGATGTTTGTAAAATTGTTCTAAAGCTTGTTTAGTTATTTTTCTGGAAAAAAAACTCTCTAGAAAATTGGTTTCTTTTTCATTTGAATTCTTTTAGTTATAAGTAGTTTTGGGAAACTTGTTTATATTTAGTTGTAAACTGCTTTTGAGAAAATGTTTTATATAAAATATTTTTATATAAATGTTGCTAACTCTTCTATCCTAGTGGTGTGAGTAGGGATGTCATTGGGGAAAACCTACTGAGTTAAATACTCACATTTGCTTTGGCACCTTGGTGCTTTTGCATATGTCCTATTCCGGAACACAGGTAAAGGTAAGGCATCTCGTTGCTAATGGCTCGTGGTGATTCTTGTGAGATGTTGTGGAGCTTGGAGCTTTTGGAGCATGGATTCGTGGTGTCTTTTGAGAGTCTTGATTTGTTCATCAGTTGTGTACTTTGATGCTTGTTTTGGTCTTCCGTTGTTGTGTACTTGATGTGGTTTGATATAGATGAAGTTTTTTAGTTGTCATTCATTTGTTCATGCATCATATAGTGAATGTTTGGTTATGCTTGGTTGGTTTATGGGTTATTTCTTAAAGGGTAAATCGTCCCCCAACTTGTATCTAAAACCCTTCGGCATTTATTGAAAGCCTTTGGCATCTTGGGGATGTCACTTAAGTCCAAGTAATAACTCGTTGTACTGTCAAGAAAATGAGAATTGGCGGGTCGTTACAAATGGTATCAGCTTGTTCGGTCCCTACCTAACAAGTAGTCATAGATGTTCCTAGTCTTGGAGTTGAAATTCCATCTTGTCTATTCCCTGGGTCGAAATCTTAGACAGGAGTAGGATTGTCGAAACATGAAATGTATAGCATAAAATTACGTAGCTAACCCATTTATGTTGAACTTCAAGTTTACAGGCTGTTGGGTACATAAGTGTTTTTGATACACTTCTAGAATGTTGGAAATCTCATTGTCATGGGTTTAGCCAATGAGATGAGAATGACATGCATTGTAGAGGAATGACATCCCACTAGGATTGCATATCTCATTGTGATGAATGATTTGTGATTTTGTGTAAGGTGAGAATTTTTGAAAAATGAAAAAATTGTTTTCAATGAAATATTTTGGAAACAGGATATTTGGTGTATTTTGAAAATGGGTTAATTTTAAAAAGGCAAGAGGAATGTTTTCAAAAAAAATTGAACATGGAAAAAAGATGTTTTGGAAAACAATGTTGTGATAGTTGATGTGATAGAATTTGAAATGCTAATCCATCTGTTTCTAGAGAGTGATATTGATGAAGGTTGTTGTTTGTTTAGAAAATGGAACCCAGTAGGCGTCGTCAAAACCAACCCAAAGAAGTTGTGGAGAATGTAGTTGCACCTGAACCATGGGTGAACCAAGAGATGGTTCAGATTATTGTCCAGGATTTTCATGATATGGATACGGGGAACTGGGGGAATGAACCAAGGCATGTGGATCATACCATCTAGTTCATGGATCAAAATCCATCGAACTTTCGGGGTGATGCTGAACCCGACAAGGCGGAGGTGTGGCTAAGTATGATGAATTGTGTCTTCGATTTCATCGGCACACCATCAAAGCTCAAGGTCAAGTTGAAGATGTATATGCTTTAGGATCTTGCACTTCAATGGTGGTATTTAGCGGTGTAGGATAAATTGGATAAAGGACTTAAATGGGAGGATTTTGAAGAATTTTTCAACAAACAATTCTATCCTCACACGTTCAAGATCCAGAAAATGATGGACTTCTTCAACTTGAAACAAAAGAGTATCTATGTCACAGAGTATATGGATAAATTCATGAACTTAGTCCATTTTTCACCATAGGTTGTGGCAAGTGCATCTTTGAAGGAACACATCTTCGAATCGAGGCTAAGGCAGGAGATTTGATCGAAGATTGCGGTGCTCTGCATTACGGATTATACAGAGATGGTGAACAGAGCGACTGTTGCTGAATGTGTTATATAGGGATCGATATGAGGAGGAATGATGATACCTACAGTAAACGGTGGGAACTTTACCACTGGGAACAAGAGGAAAAGGGAAAACTATTCCCATGGTGCAAGTGGAAATCAGAACCCAACAGCTGGATCATTAAACCTTCCTCCATGACCCCAGATTAAAGCAGGTTGTTTTCAATGTGGTTTTCTTGACCACATAAAGGGATATTGTACAACACAACCTAGAACATGTCATAATTGTAATTAGATGGGACATATTCAGCACTATTGTCGCAGTGCTCCAAGGTCAGGTGCTCTAGAAACTCCTCAAGCATCGCAAGCATCGTATGCTTCGACGGGATGAGGACAGCAGAATAAGTCTCATCATTATAACAGAGCTAGCCATGGTGATCCTCTAAATACCATGACTCCTCAACTAGGGAAATCTCAGAAAGGAAACAAGGAGAACAGTGCAGTGACAGAGCAATTGTATGGAGCTGAGCATATGATTTTCGATGACCAGGATGGACCATATACAGTAAGAGGTACGATTCTTTTGAATTCTAACTTTTTTCAAGTGTTGTTTGACACTGGTGAATCACATTACTTCATTGATTCATGTGCTGTTGACTTTCTATGTTTAAAACTGGAAATGATTCCTTCTGTTTTGAAACTAAAAACTCTTCTTGGTGAAAGAGAATGTCAAGCCTTTGTGTGTAGAGCATGTGCTATAACTGTTGATGGAGCTGAGTTAAAATGGGACTTCTTGATGTTAGATATGGATATCTATGATGTAATCCTGGGTATGGATTGGTTGAAAATATTTAAGGCTCACATCGACTGTTATAGGAGAACGGTTAGTTTCACGACAGAGGATGGCATTGACCATCTCTTCAGAAGAGAGAGGATGGAAAAGAAATGTGAAAATAGATTGTTGGTAGCAATGGTGGGAACGATATCTTACGAACTAGAAGTGTTGACTTTGGAATCAATGTAAGATATTGAGGAAATTAGTTTTCCAGTTGTTGTGGATCAATTTTCAGATGTCTTTCCCAAGAACTTCTCAGGGTTACCATCTCTAAGGGAAGTGAAGTTTACGATTGATCTCCTTCCGGGGACCAGTCCTATTTCCCTTCCATATTATAGTATGGAACCAACAGAGTTGTGGGAATTGAAAGTGTAGTTAGAGAAGTTGGAAAGAAAGGGTTTCATTCCACCAAGTACTTCTCCATGGGCAGCACTGGTTTTGTTCATGAAGAAGGCAGATGGAACTCTTCGATTGTGTTTTGATTATCGTAAGCTTAACCAAGTCACTATAAAGAATAGATATCCACTTCCATGCATTGATGATCTATTAGATCAATTAATGGGAGCTTAGTGGTTCTCCAAGATTGGCTTGTGATCAGGATATCACAAATTGTGAGTTCGGAAGGAGGATATTCCAAAGACAGATTTCAGAAGTAGATATGGCCACTATGAATATGTAGTCATGCCTTTCAGTATAACGAATGCACCAACAGTCTTCATGGCTTTGATGAATCGTATATTTCAACAATATCTGGATTCTTTTGTTGTGGTGCTTTTGGATGACATTTTAGTGTATTCAAAGACTAGGGCTGATCATGAGGTGCACCTGGAAACAGTGTTACAAATCTTGAGAGATCATCGTTTGTATTCCAAATTATCAAAGTGTGATTTTTGGATACAAGAAGTACGTTACCTTGGCCATTTCATTTGTGAGAAAGGCATTTCTGTTGATCCTAAAAAGATAGAAGTTGTTATCTCATGGAAACCACCGAAGAATGTGTTCGAAATATGAATTTTTCTTCGTATAGCTGGTTACTACCAATGCTTTGTGTGTGATTTCTCACAACTAGATTCACTAATGACAACTCTGACGAAGAAGAATACTCTATTCCTATAGATAGAAGAATGTCATAAGTCTTTCCAGGAACTGAAAGATCATCTTACATCAGCACCTATCTTGATTTTACCAGAACCAGGACAGGGGTATGTGGTGTATTGTGATGATTCAGGATCAGGGTTGGGTTGTGTTCTCATGAAAAGAGATCATGTGGTTGCTTATGACTCAAAGAAGTTGAGGGTGCATGATAAGAATTACCCAACACATTATTTGGAGTAAGCTACAGTCGTCCATTCATTGAAAACATAGAGACATTATCTCTTTGGTGAGAACTTCACTGTGTTTACAGATCACAAAAGCTTGAAACACATTTTCTCACAACGAGATTCAAGTCTGAGGAAAATGAGTTGGATAGAGTATCTCCAAATTTTTTACATTGACTTGATGTACACACCAGGAAAAAGAAATTCAGTGGCGGATGCATTGAGTATAAAGTCATATGCTCAGTTAGCGAAATAATCTTCATATGAATACCAGTTGATGTCGGTCTTAGCCGACATGCATGTGGAATGTGAAGACCGACGTGATGTTGTTGTTTTCTTTTTAGCTACGCTTGTTCCTAATTTATTAAAGACGATCAAAGAAGCACAAACATCTGATGTAGAATGTCTAGTTGTAAGTTCAAAACTCAATGGTGGGGAGACCATTGATGGCTGGAAACTTGATGGGGGTTCAGTTTTGTGTTTGACACATTAGATGGTTGTAAATATGGGTTGTCACAAACAACTACTTCATGCTTACCACTATTCAAGATGGGTTGTACACCAAGGTACACAGAATATGTATAAGGCGTTGAAGGCGCAGTTTTGGTGGAGCATCATGAAAAGGAAGGTGATCGAGTTTGTCTCATGCTGCTTAACTTTTCATCATGTTAAAGCAGAGCATCAGAGACTAGATGATATGTTACAATCAATTCCCATCCTAGTGTTGAAATGGGATCAGATAGAAATGGATTTTGTTACAGGTATTTCAATAACGTTTCGGAAACACGATGCCATTTAGGTGATAGTGGATCTTCTAACCAAGTCGTCCCATTTCATCCCTATTCGTGAAACTCATATGGTGGAAGATCTTGAAAAAATCTATATTCGAGAAGTGGTGAAGATTCATGGTGTACCAGCATCTATAGTTTTAGATAGAGATCTAAGGTTCACATCTCATTTCTATAAATCATTACAGCAAGACCTTGGAACTCAGTTGACTATGAGCACGACGTATCATCCTCAAACAGATGGACAATCTGAGCAGACGATACAAACATTGGAAGACATGTTGCGGGATTGTGTAATGGATTTTGGTGGATCATGGGAGGAGAATATATCCTTAGTTGAGTTCTCATACAATAACAGCTATCAAGCCTCGATATGCATGGCTCCGTTTGAAGCATTGTATGGGCATCCTTGTCGTTCTCCACTATGATGGGTGGAAATGGGTGAAACTTCAATTTTTGGTCCAATCATTGTCTAAGAAACAATAGAGAAGATCCAGCTGATTAGAAAAATGATGGAGATAGCTCAGAGTCATCAGAAATCTTATGAAGATCACCATCTAAGACCTTTGTCATTCGTTGTGGGTGATCATGTCTTATTGGGGATCTCTACAAGGCATGGACATCGTCGTTTCGGGAAGCTGGGCATGTTATATCCTAGATACATTATCCCTTTTGAGATATTGAAACAGGTTGGAGAGGTGGAATATCAGTTTGCATTTCCACCATGGTTCATTTTGGTGCATAATGTGTTCCATGTATCTCAGTTGAAAAGGTATCAGCTTCATCCTGACCATGTGATCTGATGGGATCACGTTGACCTAGAGTCGGATGCTTCGTTGATACATATCCTGGTACGGATTGTGGATAGGCAAGAGAAAGTCTTGCATGGAAAAATCATTGGTCTAGTGCAGGTTTTATAGTAGCATGGTCAAATTCAGGAAGATACTTGGGAATGTAAGAAGGAAATGAAAGAGCAGTGGTCGGAACTCTTTCATTTGGGTGAAGGTTTTATACTTTTCAGGGACAGAAAGACCAATGGTGGGGAGAATTTAGTACCCCCGATTTCTGTTATATAACCCTTGCTTAATGATTTTAATTGTTTTAAAGTTAAGGGTGATGAATGGGAGATTTGGGAGATCTTCGAATGATGTTTTGAGGCAAAAGGGAAGTCGCACGAACGGTGCACGGTTTGTCTAAACCGTGTGGAAAAACCGTACGTAGTTGGTCTTGGAGGTAGTATCTTCCACATGGGTGGTGCACGGTTTGTCTAACCATGCATCCAAATTGTGTGTGGAGGGTTTTTTGAGGCAGTGGCTAACGCACGGTTAGCACACAGTTTTTCTAACCGTGCGAGCAAACTGTGCGGCCACTTAAATGAGACCCTATAAAGGTGGATCTCACGCATTTTTTTCTCTAAGTGGCTATTTTTTCCTCCTAAGCGGTCCTAATTCAGGATTTTTCTTCTCCTAAGGTCATAGAAGGTTCTCCCATTGTTCCGGAGGTGATCCAAAGTCTTCTCTTGGTGAATCAAAGCTAAATTCTTGAGGTATGTGATCGTTCTTCATCGTTCTTGTTTGGTTTCTTAGATATACATAGATATACTTCTCCTCTTCCCTCAGTTTCTTAGATCTAAACCTTTTATGGGTAGATCTAGGTGTGTGGATGCCAAATGTGTTAATATTTGGTCTTGATCTTTCTAGAAGAGGAGTTCTAAGGCGGGTTTTTGAAGAAGCAACCCAGTTTTCTTGAGCGTTGTTCATTCGTTTTGGTTTCTGTCGGAACCCTAAAGGTATGTGGCTTCACTCTCAACTCCTCTTATTAGAATTGATTGGCTTAGATTAAAATTGGTTCTTTTCAATGGAATTTATTTTTAAAATCATGTAATAAATCTTCTTTAGTGATGATTTATGGTTTTAGTGAAATTGTGAAATCTTGGTGAATTGTTGTGCAAAGGGATTTGGATTCTTGAATTTAAAATGTTGATTTTAAATTAAGGATTTTCTGAAATTGTAAATGGTTTGATGAAAAATGGGTTTTCAATAAACAGGGTGTTTTATTGAAATGGTTTGAGATTGAAATGAATTTGATGGATTTGGTTTTCAATAAAAAATGGAGTTTTATTGAAATGGTTTGGAATTGAAATGGTTTAGCATTGAATTTTTTTTGATGCAAATGGTTTTCAATAAAAAGGTTTTTTTATTGAAAGGGTGTTTTGGCATGATCATTGGGAATATGTGGTGTGTGTTCATGTTTCATTTACAAGTCTTGGTTGAAATATGACCTTGTGCTCAGTGCCAAACGTTTAATGGAATATGGTAACTACTTGTATGAGGCTTGGTTGAAATATAACCTTGTGCTCAGTGCCAAAGGTGTAATGGAACATGGGAAACAATTACCTTGTGAAGACTTGGTAGATCGATGAGAGACTTCTCATGATTATGGAACTGTCATAACGAAGTATGCATGGTAGGTTTCATAGGCTGGGAAATGGTTGGGTATGCCAAAAGGGATGTTTGTAAAATGGTTCTAAATCTTGTTTAGTTATTTTTCTGGAAAAAAATTACTCACTGGAAAATTTCTTTCTTTTGAATTTGAATACTTTTGGTTGTATGTTGTTTTGGAAAACTTGATTATATTTAGTTATAAACTACTTTTGAGAAAACATTTTATATAAACTGTTTTTATATAAATGTTGCTAACTCTTCTATCCTAGTGGTGTGAGTAGGGAAGTCATTGGGTAAAACCTACTGTGTTTTATACTCACCCCTACTTTGGCACCTTGGTGCTTTTGTAGATGTCATGTTCCACGATACAGGTAAAGGTAAGTCATATCATTGTTAGTGGCTCGTGGTGATTCTTGGGAGATGTTGTGGAGCTTAGAGCTTGTGTAGCACAGTGTCGTGGTATCTTTTGAGAGTCTTGAGTTGTTCATCCATTGTGTACTTTGATGCTTTGTTTGGTCTTCTGTTGTTGTGTACATGATGTGATTTGACATAGATAAAGTTTTTTAGTTGTCATTCATTTTTTCATGCATCATATAGTGAATGTTTGGTTATGATTGGTTGGTTTATGGGTTATTTATTAAAGGGTAAATCGTCCCCCAACTTGTATTTGAAACCCTTCGGCATTTATTTCCAGCCTTTGGCATCTTGGTGATGTCACTTAATGCCAAGTAATGACTTGTTGTACTCTCAATCCAATGAGAATTGGTGGGTCATTACAGGACCTGGGGAGTAATGCAGAAATACTTATATAATCATAATCTTCTCATGATCAATAAGGGATATAATGATTGTGATATCTCAATGAATGAATAAGGACATATCATTCAATATAATGAGGTGGAAAATTAATAATAATTATTATTTTTCTTATAATAAATTTTTCATACGCCCAATGTCTGAAAACATGTTATGAATTTCATTTCTTTCATCCCTCTCATGGATATGGCCATCATCCACAACACCCTAATCGATTGGGGCATGAGATGTCATGAACAACAAACCAAATTATGAGATATTTTAGGACCATCATCATATACCATGTATTGAAGAACAAAATTTTCAATAACCCTAACTAACATCCCTCTAGTCATAATAAAATGTAAGGAAATCCCACCTTTTATATGAGCCCTTACCTTGATGTCCCACAAAGAGGCAACCGAAATTACTCAACATGTAGTAGATCTTTTTTAGTAAAATTTAATTAAAATTTACTAAAATTACATGTGTTCATGAAATAAATTAATAAAATAAAATCAAATATAATAAATAATACTTGGATGATAAGAATTCAATTTCCATTTAATTCATATCATTTGATTACCCCATTTTATTAGAGGAGACAGCACACCTGAAAGGTGGATTCATTATAAACTAGAGAATGAATATTATATCAAGTTAATATAACTCAAATTCATAAATCAATACATGAGTACTAAATCATCACTTTTAACAGATAACCATGAGTGAGAAATACAATGCATTATAACCTAATCATTTAAAGTAATATACATAATATTTATTCAATTACCTAAGAATTATGTAGGTAAAATACATATAGATGACATAAAAAAGGGGTGGTTTTTATTTAGGTAGATAACCTAAAAGGGTTAATATTTAGTGCACAATGACTATCCAATGAAATTAATTGTGTTTAATACAATTAATTTAACATTTTTAATGTGACAGAATGAAGTTCTGGCACACGTCACAACAACCTAATTCAAAAGTAAGAGATACATTAAAGGAAAATAATGAGACCACAAACCTTATACAAAGGATGTTTCAATCATCCAATTTTAATATTTTATTTGAGATATTTTGAGAGAAATCTATTAAACAAACAAACACCTTGGAAATAGATAGAATTAGCTTTCACCTATATATAATTTTGTTTGAATAACATGAAGAATGGAAGAAGTTGGAGTCATAGACATACTGGTAAACAACCAAAGTGATGAAATACAAATGCCATGGAGGATAGATATTTGACATATCTAAAATCATGGAGGATGTGAGTAGGTTCTTTAGTATACCCCTACTTGGCGTGTGGAGGTGTAGAAAAAGGGAAGAAACCATTTTAAGAAGGTTGGGAAAAAATCTTCACTTTTCCCCTTTTTAAGAGCAATAGGGTTTCACTACATAGTTTTGAAAGATATCCACAAATATTGAGAGATTCAAAAACCAAGGAAGTACCCCTTTTAAAAGGGGTCCATGGTTAGGAATCCTAGTTTGGTGAACTGTGTGCCTAACCATGCATATCTATTGGTAAATATTTCCTACAGATGATGGCTAGGAATATAGATTGTGAATACTATGTGACACCCTTGTGGGTCCCCCCTGTAAAACTACACCATATTTATTGGTTATTTATAGTAGGATTCATGGTTTTAAAAAAATGTTCCCATTATGAAAATGGGACTCATGGTTTATTTTCATAGTTAAACTAATCATGTTCCGACTATCCACCTCATTATTCCTTTCTAAAAACCGGTGATTTTAGAGGCTAACACTTTTTAAAATAAAAAAAAAATAAATCAGGACAACTATTGGGCCTTAAAACCTATATGAAACACTTATTCATAGTTTTAAATAGCTTATATTTTCATTCTAATGCTCAACATAATAATTGGAATGTCCACAAAGAGAAAAATAAAATATCTTCCAAAAATACCACTTGGTCCAAAATGAGGGATGCTAAAATATCCCCACCTTTGAACATATCATCACTAAGAATCCTTAGAGAAAAAAATATCATCACTTGATCAATTTATTTTTTGAATTTTCATTCAAATGGGCACATTATGTTTTCAAAAACCCAATTCACAACCATGCATACCCTAAGAGTAATGTACATAAGCTATTAAAAGTCAACCCAATGCTCGCATTCCAAACTGATCACTGAGATGAAACATACCTATACCCATAATAATAACCAAAAGATTACAGTTTTTTATCTTTAATAAATCATCCAGTGAAACTCCCTGCCAAAGGTTTCTATATTTAACAGAAAATTCCTAGTTACAATATCTCCATCATCATAATTTTATTATTCAGTATACCTCTAGAAATATAACAACACTCTTTGATTGATCCTTATAATAAATAAATGGTTCAATCCAAATTAACCTAACATGGTCAGGTAGAGCTGAATTTTAATTAAAACCCTATACCGTCCCACACCACACTCACCTCATCCTGATGACATTCCATAAATCAGTTCCTCACAAACCACCTTTAACGAAACAATAGGAAAACCTATGAATCCATGCCCCAAACACCTATTTTAAAAACATTCATCATATATTGTAGTCATATTAAAAATTTAAGAATGATTAATTCTCCTAAAGAACCTATATTTTAGTTAGATCACACCCACAAAATCTTGTATCTGACTCTCAGTGACATCTTAATCCAAAATATTCATTTATGTTTTCACACCAACATGAACATGGTTATATACCTGATCCATCACACTTGGATTGTCACTAATGAGACATATACTCAAATCATACCCAAATTATAGTGTATCCTAAAAATATTTAACTATATTCCTAGGAGATCATCCAAGGTAATCCATACTTCGGCATTTACAAGGGAGACGTTGGTACGTAGATGAAAAATCCACGCATCAGAAAACTAATTGATCCCAATAGTAGTTAAGTGAAATTAAATAATGGTGTTTCTTATTCCATAAAAGGAATTAATACATAAAAACAAAAATATCACCCATGAAATCTATACCTTTTAAACTTATCACATTGCAAACGTGTAACTCCAATGCAGTTCACTTATCAAGCCCAAAGGCATTTAAATTTAGCGTGATGCATAACCGATGATCTCATAATGTATCTTGAACACTACCTAGATAGGGGACATGATCTATACTAATATAAGAGTACACTATGATGATATCATGAATTTCCAAGGGACCTAGGACACTTCTATATTATATGGGATGAAGGGCTCGATATGGTTTCCAACAAACCATATCTAACAACATGAAGTAATCAGTAGAACCACCATTGGTTGATTTCCATTAAAAGTACTTGGTTTATCATACTGGTTCATTTTCATTAATCAATAAATATTTCATTACTAAATAATTCATTTTTGGATTACTCAAGAATAAACACCAATGTCTATAATTGATTGATTTTTTTTAGTGGTTTCCTACACATCCAACCATTTTATCATTGTGCTGCCTTATAAGCATAAACATGATTCAAAACCCAGATACCCCTTTGGAATTCAATGAAATTATAAACATTTCTGAAATAGATTTTAACTATAGTTCTCCCTCTATATGTAAGGATACACTAAATAGAATTGAGGTGAAACTCCCCCCCCCCTAGAGTTTCCTAGTCATAATTTATGGTAAATAGGATTTCATCCCACGAAACATGCTATTTGGCCACTAACATGTATAAAAAATATAGTAAATATTATTTTGTCAAGTGATAATGTGAGAGAAGAGAATATAACTAACAATTTAAAAGATAAATATATCATATTTTCTTTAGACATGTTCATGTGTCTCTCTCGATCCATGGTCAAACACATTATAACATTGGGCATAAATGCAAAAAAAACTGACCAGTGTGTTTGAACATCCAATCCCCTTTTGAAAATCATCCTGAGTATAGGGATGAGTTAGATTTCATGTAACACCTAGTTCACTCTAACTAAGAGATGACCAGTGGTCAATGAATAATATCTCAAGTCTTAAATGAGTACCATCAAACTCATACGGGTTATTATACCATTTACTAACTTAAATGTTATTGTGAGTATGAATATATAAAACCCCAATGTTTCATCTATACAAAGAAAAATTCAGGATACCATCAATAGTATTATTATCCCTATGAATCCTAATATCTGATGTACCAAAAAAATGATCCTATATTAGTATTATAATATATGTCTATGAATACAGATGATAACCTCCAAATAAATCCATCAGAATGAAAAAAAGGGTCAAACAACCTACCAAGTGGAAAAATAAGCATTACGAATGTATAATCCATTTAATTCAAGCATTACCAAATGATCACACCTATAACAAGTTTCAAATTATCACATGACCAACCATCAAAACATGGTGACTTTATAGATACTAATTGTCCTACTATAGAAAAATGGTACCTGAATGACACCTCATGTATGAAATAGTTTACAAGAATTTATAACGGTTTTAATGTAATCATAGGACTTCCAACCTCAGGATATCTGCTACAAAAGTAAAAATCATCGAACACATTTCAAGGTCCCACTAAAGAGGTCACAAGGTTCTACCACCTGTCATTTATTTTCAATGAAACCTACAAAATGTTATGGAATCCCATGATAAACAATCACATTCTCATTCAATGTAAATTTTATAGATACATCTAAACTACCCCTAAATGATGTTTTAAGATAAAACAACATATTATGGATTTATTTGAACTGATTAATTTATTTAATTTTTATAAATAGACATTTTAAATGTTGATTTTTAAAAAAATAAATTAATGGTTATATGAAAACCTATACAAAGAAAATTTATAAATCTAATGCCATAATTTATCCAAGAAGGTTTTATGAAACATCCTTTCATGATTTATTCATTTAACTAAAATCTTACACTAATCATCAAATTTATCACATAAATTAATTTTATCAATTTCATTTATCAAGAAGGTTCTCACAACTGGGAATAATTAAAGAGAATACAAATCCCAATCCATAGTGAAACCTACCTTTAGATTGTAATAGACTTTTAAGTAAATAATTCTACATATAAGAACATATCATAAGATAATAACATGTTATTTATTAATTAAATAAGGGACCTTCCAAGTAATATTCCACTATACATTTATATGAAAAATCATATAAGATTATTCAAATACATTAAATAACCATCCCAATGTGTAGCATGAGTATAACCTATTGGGGTTTGGTACTAAATCATAAAATAAATAATTTTTTCCTATGCGGGTCTCATTAAGCTAAACTGGGTTCATAAAAGTGTGATGAAAAAAAAATTAACATTAAAATTTTAAAACACCATTTGTGGGTTCATTTGATAAGGATTCAACACCATGGAAAACCAACATGGGTTGAATCAAGTCTATCCCATACACCTAACAAGTTAAGAATGAACTACTTGGGTAGAGTCATGTAAAAGGCCTATAGGTAACCAATTCATCAATATTAAATAACTTTTTAATTTACATAATGTAATCAAAGAATATTAAGTTTATATCTAATGTTTTGATTTTAGGGGACGCCATTTTCCAATTTATAATGTTCCCATACACATTACAAATTGTAATTTAGATCCCATTTAATTTTAACCAATATGTTTTAGCTCATTCAAAAAATGTTCCATGGATCAAACATTTCATGATTGGTTAGTTAGGGTTCTACCATCATGTTATATGAGAAAATCCCATTTTTAATCTTACTGAATCTTTATTAAATGATTTCATATCAAAATTATGACCATGCATACTATCATAATAAGTAAATACCAAGAAACATGGATGTTAATTATGAAATCATTAAATGAAGATAATATTTTAAAAAATCTTACAGCATGGAACAATAATCCAAGAAATAAGTTATACTGAACAAAATGATAAATAAATCATAGAACTAATTTTTTTCAAAAATCCATGCTACCAACTAACCTAAACATTTTATTACACTCAAGGAACATATCAATATATAAATAATTAATATAATTATCCCTACATGGAATGGAATATGAATGGAATGTGAATCCTTATGTCAAAAAAATATCCATGTAATGATACATCCTTTACAAACCAAGATAAGGGTAAAATACTATAAATCATATAAATTAGAAATTAAAAAATGAAAACCATTCACTTAAGGTGAAATTGTAATCATCATTCATAAAAATAACATTAATAACATTCTCTTCCCGGTCCACATGGTTTTTCCCCATGAATGGGTTGATCACTCCCAGAAAAGTATTTTTACCAAGAACTGAAGAATTGTAATTATCCTTTATATAAATTCAAAAAAAGAATGAAAAAAGGGAAGAAACACATTTGATACCATTTTGTATGATCCTATCCCGGGAGGCCCTGAAATGGTGCCCCGATTCTATTAGCGACATGGACTCAAGCGTGCCTCCCAAAAATCCTGAGGTTGTTGAATAGCAATGAGGGTCTAATGATAGAACAATGGGGAGACTATGCCCTCATAATTATATTAGCATGGCAGTATGTCAGGAATATATCAATATATAGAGAAATATGTATAAATAAAATAAAAATTTCAATATAAGATAATAATAATAAATTAAAAAATGTAGAAACTTCTAAATATACAACAATGCATGTCTATGAAGTTTAAATTTATAAGAATTAAATGTAAAATATGTAATGAATATAAATTACATAATTAAAAATAAAAAATCCACATGTGTTATCCCCATGATCCTCTTTATCTCCAATTCAGTCCTATGTTCATGCACTCCTATTCAGAATGGTCATAGTAAAATAAGAATCCATAAACCTAAATAGTAAACATGAGGTCTCTTCGAGTACCCTAATAAAATGGTGGTTCGAACATGGTGAATGCATTAATAAATAGACCACCCCCAATGGGTTATAACACTATCTAGTCTATGAATATAAAATATTAAATTTGGTCAATTTTATCAAAAGTAAATTAGTTTTGTAATAATAAACATAAAAAATACGGGATCAAGTTCCACAAGGACACTCTGACTATACCTGCTTTGGGCTGGGACAAAATATCATTGAACATTCCTCTATATATATATGTGTGTATATGTGTGTGCATTCCCTATATATGTGTAAGCATATGTAGAAATATATATATATACATCATACATTTCAAGACATGAGGTGTAACTTAGAAATCTTAATATAATCATAAGAGTCTCATGTTCAATAAGGGATGTAATGCATGAAATGTACCAATGGTTGATTAAAGTCATCATAATAAATATTCTTAGGTGAAAAATTAATAATAATAAAGTAGGTTATCCTAATTAATGTTTCATATGCCTAATATCTAAAAACATGATGTGGATTTCATATCTTTCATCATGTTTATGGATGTGACCATCATGTTCAACATCCAAATCGAGGGGGCAGGAGACATCATTCTCAACTTCCCAAGAAAATTGATACTTCATTCCCAACATCAACATTCTAGGGTGTGAAACATGATGGTAAAAATATTATCTGAGGTCCATCCTTTCATAATAAAGTGTATGGTAATCCCACTTCCCTTTGAGCCCATAACCCGATATTCCATAAAGAGGAAACTAACATCGCTCATAGAATAGTGGATTTATTTTAGTATTATTTACATAGCATTTATAATTAGATATTTTTTTATAAAATACATTAATAACATTGAATCCTAAATTATAAATAGTTCTATTACCATAATAATTCCATTTACAATTTAATTAACTCCATTTTATTGCACCATTTTATTAGAGGAGATAACACACCTCAAAGTTGGTTTTATTATAAATACTGGAATGAATATCATATCAAGTTCATCTAACACAATTTAATTAATCCTTACAATATGAACCATTAATCACTTCTACATGATAATTAATAGTGAAAAAAAATAAGGAATTATAAATTAATAATTTGAAGAAACACATATAAGAATGATTTAATTGGCTAAAAAATGTAGGTCAAGGACATATAGATGACTCACACAAAGAGGAGGTTTTTATTGAGGTATATAACCACCAATGGTTCAATTTAGTGCATAGTGACTATCATATTTATGGAATTAGGTTCTACATAATTAATATCACATTTTTAAGGTGAGACACAAAATATCCGGTGTGCATCACAATGACATAATTAATAAAAATAGAATTTAAAGAGAAATAATTAGGCAAACAACTTTATACCAAGTATGATTCACTAATCCAATATCAACATTTGATTCAATCCAGTTTGAGATTAATAAATTAAATGAAATAATTCCCTACAAATAGGGTGAACTTTCTCACACTGATATAGTATTACGTAAGGAAAATAACAATGAAAGGAAGATGAAAGAATCATTGAATTACAAATATTCTTCCAATGTGATGAAAAAATCTCAAAAATGAGGCCATAATAAGGAGATATCTATAAGGAAGGAGGTAAATATGAGGACCTTTAATGTCCCCCATATTATTTATGTGGTGGAGAAGAAAAAAATAGAAGAAATCCTTTTATGAAGGTAGGGGAATGTTGATATTTTTTTCACTTTTTAAGATCCTTGTGATTTAGAAAACATTGAGACTACTATGTATCATTCACATTCCATATCCATACCCCTTTTAAATAGAAACATGGTTGGGATTCTTAGTTTGACAAATCGTGCACGTAACCATGTATAGCTACATGATAATTTGTACTAAGGGTGTGAACTAGGAACATAGTTTGGTGAATCCTCGCACAACCTGTGTGGTTAAACCTAAACCCCTAAACCATGTAAAATTGTTAATTATAAGAAGTTTTAATGTTTAAATAAACTATTATCCATAATAAATGGGCCTCATGGTTTAATTAATAGTACACCTCATTCTATCTTTCAAAAAATGGTTCTTTTGGAGCCTGATGATCCCGAAACTCAGCCAAAATTCTGAGACCCCTCTCAGAACTTAAACATAATAAAAAAAATATTCCAAATTTTCAAAGTATCATATTTACATTCTAATGAACAACTTAATAATTTACCATGCCAAAAAAATGAAAAATTAAAATTCCTTTGGAAAATTCAACTTGCTCTAAAATTTGGACACTATTGTGGGGGTCATGCATGGCAAGAGAGGGGGAAAAGTATGATGTCCATAACATTCATGATACACTACTAATTTGGTTATGGTTATGTTTTGATGTGGAATGTTTATTTAGGTGGTATTTTGTGTAATGGATCGTGTGTCTTTGGCTGATATGTGATGTGATAACTATTTTCACATTGGGTTATTGGCATGATGTGTCATGGAAGAGATTGGAGTAGAAAGACATGTGATGTTGGGGTGAGAGAGATAAAAATAATAGGGAAAGAGGTGTGGGGTTCCCTTTATTCATATGGTTAATATTATATTATTATACATGAATGTGTTATCTAGTGTGTATTCTAGGGTGAAGATGGTGTTTGTTAGTTGACATGTTTAGGTGTAGATGGTACTTTTTTTCTCTCACTAGTGCGTTAGTAAAATTCTTTCACACATGCATGAGTGAAATTCCTTACCCAAATAATTATACATGTATGATAGATATATTTATGTAAACCAATTTCCTGGTTTCTAGGAGGACATCATTAATTATGCTAGGGACTATATTATTGGACCCTTGAATGTCTTTTGTATCTCTTCCTTGCATTTTCTTTTTTGGCGTTTCATTACGAGACATTTATCTATATCTATTTTATTTTTACATGCATTGTGGGATGGTTCAGGTTTCCTTTATTTTATGTTATTTAATGGAGTCTATTGATCGATGATATCCTATTTCCCGATCTGGCCACTATATATGGTATTGCTTCCGATTTGTAATATTTTTGTATCCTAGATTATAGTCACCAAAATAGGGCCTTTGGCTAGAGGGACCCGAGGGTCATTATCTCTATTCCTTCATTTTAATCCCATGAGGGGTATCATTTGAGGGAGGGGTCATGATATATTGGTATAAAGGGTATAGTTGAGGAATAATACGGAGTCATGAGATAGGATAATTAGCATTTCATGGGTTGGTTAGGGTACATTGTTATATGATCTTGTAACATGACATAGAGTAGTGCAGACCATCTAGGACATAAGATTTGTGGGGGGGCCATGATCTGACATAAGGAATATGATCCTACCAAAAAACCATGCGAGGTGATTCTTATAGAGAACCATGCCGCACACACATATTATTACATTATTATTAGATATAATTAACCACTATGATATCGCAAGGATCATAATGACCTGTTGAATTTGGAATACATGGGTCATAATATATAAAAGGAATCTAAAAGATACAATCTGTATTTTATTCTCCATAATGTGCTCATAAATTCCTTTGTCTTCCTAAAACTTCATATCATGACCTGTGGAATACATAAAAGATTGTTGTTAGCTAAAAATACAAGAAAGGGAATAAAAAAGTCAATGAAACATAACATTTGATTCATCGATATAACATGATATCATAAAAGAGTTGGAACATGAGTAATCACATAGAAGTATAACATTATTAACATGATATTATAAGATCATGGTAATATAGGAAACATGCTATCAACATATAACATGGCATAAAAATGATCCAAGGATAACTATCTATACAATATCACAAGGTTGTAAAAGTCTCATATTTGATTAGGTTTACTCCCTAATCCCATACATAATGTCTCATGATATTATAACATTACCCAATGAATTGGGGTGGTTTATGTGTGAACCCATCATAATATGTTCATGATCTATGTTTTCTAGATAGAATAAGTCATTCATAATAAGTAACATAAGAATTAATTGATCAAATAAAATGGGTTATATAATCTTGATTCATATCATAATCAAGAAAAATTACACAGTTAATGTTTTTGAGAGATGTACATAAGGCTAGTATTACAACATCAATAAAATGTATAATAATAAAATTATATTTTTAATATAAATTTATATAAAATATAGATTCAATCTAAAACATGGAAGGATGTTGTAGTTGATGAATATATATACTATTAAATAATTAAAAAATATGGGCGAATATAACTTCTCTAATTTGAAAAAAAAATAAAAATAAATAAATTTTAACAATTTATTATGGAAAGATATTTAGTTGAAAAAACACTAGAAATATATAATGTATTCTTAAATGAAAATAATGGGCTTGACAGTGGTTAATTCCATATACACCGTACAAGATAAAACAAATATTACATTCAAATTTTCATTAAAAGACAAATGATCATAGTTTGGAAATTGATATGAAGATTAATTTTAAAAATAATTGTAAAATAGAAAAAATGAATAAAACATTAATTTATATATATTTTTTTATAAAACTAGGTTTTTAAGAAATAATTATTTCAACTATAGAGAGAAAAAAAGTAGGATTTTCCTACCAACATTTTCTAAAAAAAATTATGTACCAAAGACTTTAAAAATTATTATATTACCTCAGAACAAATTTATAAAATTAAAAGGTATTATTTGAAAAGGGTCAAATAATTTATTTCAATGGAAATTTATTCATAACAATTCACAATTAAAATGATATTTATGCATAAAACCTTACCGATTTCATAATATTAGAATCATAACATACGATGATTAAATTAGATAAATTATAACATAAAATATCATGAATTAACAATGATTAATGATATAATATTTAAATGGGTAGTATATACACAATTTAAAATAACATAATTCCATAAAGGAACATCTGTCTCAAACAGGGATGTTTTGTGACTGACACATTCAAAGTACCCATCCTTGAGGTGAGAGTTAATTATTATTGTGATTATGTGTAAAAAAATTATAACAAAAAATATAAAATTGTAAATAAAACTTCAATAAATCAAAATTCACTTTATAGAAAATATTTTCAAAATACAATTGATGAAGTATACATATAACCCAATGAATGGAAAATGTGTTAAGAAACCTCCTTACCTCATATTTACCTTTAGTTGAGAACTATTTAACCTATTTTATGGGGGTATTAAAAACCTTGTTAACATATATAAGAACCAAATTAATATTTATAATAAATTATATGATTTCTTTAGAAATTTATATTACCTATTCATTAATAATATTTCATTATCATTATTGTTTCAAGGGTTCATTTCCTTATTTTCTCTTACATGTTTTGTCTTGAAAGTTCTATATATTGAACATAGGATATTGTTCCATCATATGTAGAATGATATTTATTCCAAAAATATTATTTTTCTTCATTATATTATTCTTTATAATTTTTTTTGAATTTTCAGCATGGATAATGAATCATGTTTCATTGTGGAGATGGTGGGTTGTTTGTATGCATGAGAGACATTATCATTTCTTTAATGGGTTAACTAGTAAGGAAGTGGATGATATATTAATTTTAATGTGACAATAACATTTCTTATATATCATATATTTTCATTAAATTCAATATTTATTTTCTTTCATGTGAAACATTAGTGAAAAAAGTATCAAATCACTTCGTGAGTTGGTAGTTTACAGAAAAAAGGAGTGACCATATCTTATTCTATACAAAATGAATAATTTAAAGGAATATATGATATTATAATTACAGATTTATGATAAATTATAAATACCATATATAATCATTATATCCATTTGTTATAAGTAGTGATGGAAATTGAATTATGTTTATTCATGAGGCGGTAGTCCATAGTAAAAATGATCAATGGTTTTGTTTCCCATTTGATGTGGGAGGAGATGGTTTTAGGTCATGGCCCTATCATAAAAATATCATAGTTTATGAATGATTTTGACATTATTATATCATAATGGATTAATATTATTCAATCCTTATAATATGTAAGTTATAAATATGACCATAAAATAGAAATTTTACATGTTTTTTGTGATTTTTAAGACTTAACTTTTTATTTTCACCCTAGGTAAAGCCATTTTAACCTTAACTGTGGTAAATGATAATTTTTATTTTCACTATTCATTTATGGAAACAATATGATAAAAATGTTACATAATATACATTATTTTGATTCCTAATTTTATATCCATTTTTATAAATTTATTTTATAGATGAGGATGAATTTAATTTAAAATTAAACCCACAGATTTGTCAAAAAACAATTTTTCAAAGTAAAAATATTCAGAAATTGAGAATATTAATATATCCAAAATAAAAATTAAATTGATTCAATTGAAATATATTAGTTATATTTTAATAAAATTTAACAAATTCTACATTAAAACAAATTTAAAACATAATTTACCTTTATATAAAATCTAAATGAAAATATAGTTCTCAATAAACACTACTGCAAATACGGCCTTTAAAAGCACTAAAAAAGTCCATTTACAGCACTAAAAAAGTACTGTTAATATCGGTGAAGATAAAGGGGGGTCCCTTTTCTCATCACTAAAAAACTCTGATAAAGACACCTTTTATCAGTGCTAAAAAAAGGGCTGATAAATTTGTCCTTTATCAATGTCTTCTTAAAACCGCTGATAAACGTTAAAAAACATTAAAATAAATAAATAAATATTTCTAAAATTCAGGGAGGGGCTTCAATAGTGCTTGAATTCCCCTTCAATAACGCCACCCCCATCCCAGCAAACATGCCTAAGCCACCCCCATCCTTTAACAGTGCTTTGACCAATCTTTACCCGTGCGTGCGCCCTCACTCCCCTAGATTTGAACCCGGAACCTCTTGCATGCACGCCTAAACCTTTACCACTACACAATATTTCTTTTCACTCCATTTAATAATATATCTATTTATTTATATACATATTTAGTTATATTTACTCATATATTAATATGTATTTATATTAACATATCTATATATATATTTAAATGATTATATTAATATATATATAGTTATTTTAACATATATATATAGATTAATATCTATTTATATCTATTTATTTATATATATTAATATTTTATATCTATATATTTATTTGTATATTAATATATATTTTTAAGATCAGTTTTTAATGTATTTATAAAATATTCTTTTTTATGTGTGTGTATAAATAAATAAATACATATATACAAAATACACACACACACATATATATATATATATATTATATGTGAATATGTAATTATAATTATATATATTTATATATATTTACAAATATTATATATTAATATATATATATATACATATTTTTAGAATATATAGATCTTGTATATTAGTTTTTCAATACAAACACACACACCCACACACACACACACATATATATATGCACGTACACATTATAGAGGTATATAAATATTCATATATTTGTATTTTTAATAAAATTTATTTTAGTTTTTTTATTTAGATACGTCTTATGTATTGGGAAATATTTTTTCTATGTAAATATGTTTAATTATTTATTTATAAAATTAAAATTTTATATGCTAATATATAAAAAAATATGAATATATTGTAATATATTTGATTATAAATAGTAGTAAATTAGGAAAAATGATAAAATTTAAAATCCATAATATGAATATGAATGTAATCCATTGAAATAAATTCATTCCCTACTAAAAGGGAAAAAAGATCCCCTTAAATGAGGCTGAAATTCCTTTGAATATTTATAATTTGGGTATACGGACAAAAAACTTATTTTTGAAGGCCTTCTAGGCCTTTTATGGCCTCGAAAAATGAAATAAAATCTTTTCTTTGATCACAAGCACATATATCGCATCGCAGGCTTTGATTTGATATGATATAGAGCTCAAATGGACACCATGATCAAAATTTATGGTCGTTTAAAGTTTGAGTTACGTTTTCAACTTATTTTCGATCTTTTATTATAATTTTTTGATTTTTTATGTCATAAAATTGTTATTAAATGATTAATTATAGATGATAATTAGAAAAATATTAATTAGTAAATTTTTAAGATATTTTATAAGTTATTTTTATTATATATCTTATATATTAAGTGAAAATGTTTATTTATACTTATCTAAAACATATTTAAAAAATATAAATGATATTTATATCAATATAAATATACTTATATATTTATATATAAATATATTATTTTTTATGAAATATAATTTTTTTTAAACTTACAATTTATCAGTGTTAGGGAAAAAATGGTGATAAAACTCCCCTTTATCAGTGCTAATAAAAAAGCACTGATAAAGGGGGAGCCTTTATGAGTGTTAAAAAAAACGCCTATAAAGGGGCACTTTTAACTGTGCTTTTTTAGTGTGGTAAAAAGTACCTTTTACCAGTGCTTTTTTTAGCACTGAAAAAGGCACCCCCTTTATCATCACTTTTTAGCTCTATTAAAGGGTGGCGCTGCGGAAACCCAGTTTTGTGGTAGGGAAAAATAATACTTTCACTATACATTGAAAAATTAATATTTTAGAAAAAATTAAAAAATTATACCAAATATAATATTTACATTTTGAATTAAAAAATTATGTTTATTTTTTCGAATAAATTTTCTAAAATTAGTAATAATAAATTTTAATTAATGTGAGAAAAGCCCAAATAACCCACCTTTTAAAAAAATGCAGTTTTTTCAGAAAACATTTCTATTTATTTAAATTGATTATAATTTTATTTGTAATAAATATATAGTCATTGAATTTATTTTATACATGTGTATACCATATATTTTTCATAATTTATTTATTACTATTCATACCTTCTATCATTACAGGTATGTTATAACAATATTGTAAAATATGGTTCATTTAGACATGAGGTTTTCTATTTCAAAAGGCATCAATTATATTGAATAAATTTAAAATTAATTATATCTTAAAGTATTAGGGTGTCATATAATCTTATAAAAATGGTGATTCATTTCATACAAACTATCAAACGTGATGTTCCTCTTTAAAAAAAATCATGGAATTATATTATTCCGCCAAAAAATAAATTGTCTCCTCTCAATTTTATCTTGATCAAGCAATTAATGTGTTAGAAATTTGGAAATACCAATCATAAAATACTACGTCATAATAAGGGTAAATAATTTATAATCACAAAAAGAGATAAATTTAATTAATAAGGTCATTTGGAATAATAAAAGAAATTTATTTCTAAAATAGAGAACACCGGTTAAACATAATGATATATACATGGAATAAAGGAGTAAATAATTGTGGATAGTGATAGAGGAAATTGATCAAAATAAATTTAATTATCAATATAATTCTAACTATCACAAATCCATAAATCTGTGATGAGTTAAGAGGTAATTTTCTTATTGGATAGAAAGGTGATAGAATAACATCATTGTTTCAATAACCTTTCAATAGAGTTTAGGGACTATACAAATGTTATAAAAGTGAAAAAAAGAAAAGATGATTTCATGATATATTTATATTTCATGAACATAATTTCATCATTTGGCTATTCTTATATCAATTTATTCTTCATATCCAACTCTAATAAATGATTATTCGAAAATTGAAAAAAATACTTCAATCACGAAAATTAACTTTTAATGAATTTAATAATCAAGAAATATTTAAAATCTATTCCTACTATATTTATGGAAACCAAAAATTGTTATCACATTTCAAGATGATTCCCAATATGAATACATTAATATAATAAATTTAATGAAAAAACCTAAGGTTTAACATAGATCATTCCTTAAATAAATAACCCTATATACCAAAAAACCTCAAATTACTTAAAATTAAAATTGATTTTATCATATAATATGTTTCCCAAAATCAACATAACATTTATCATAAAATAATTTAATTAAAAAATTGATATACTGAACAGTACATCACTTAGTCCACTATTAGTAATTGTTCCCTTGTTTTCTATTGGTTGTGGGTTCAAGTCGTGTTACCTTACTAGATTTGATGGGTTGTCACCCAACTTGTGGGTTTTCCTTTCTCTAAAACTATGTTAAATTATATGTGTGAAATATTTATAAACCTACATGATATTACACTATTCTTATTAATATTATGAACATCTTAAAAAATACAGTAGTCAACATATCATAGTTTTTTACTTTTAGGGTTTTCTATACTACTCATTATTTTTAAAAAAATAAACTAAATACCTTAACATCAAGCGCATATCCAAGATGGTATTTTTTTTAAATTATATGTTTTTCAATAGATTATCACATTACCATTTAATCACTATTCTAGTTCTTTTATACTATTCAATATAATATTAATAATCCATAACACACAAAAATTTCTATAAAACAATCCTTATATATATATTATGATTCATTTAATTCTTGAATTACAGTACATAAACATTTCATTCATTCCAATTCATTCTTATACAATTAACTAGGATTCATCATCATATTCCTTAATAGAAACTTAATTAAATATACCATTTGTTATATCTTCAATAGAAAAAGTAAATCCATTACTCATTTAACCTTGTTTAACTTCATTTTCAGTGTTACCTCAAGGGAATAGAATGGCATATTTACCTTACATTCCACATTTAAAACATTTATCCATTAATTATTCATTAAGGAAACCATTATTCTCATCAATTATGTTATGTGAACTTTTCATTTTTTTCTCATTGGTTAATTACTCTGTTCCATTATTTTACAAAAATAAAACAACATCTTATTCCTTTCATACATTACCTTGAGTTCTTCGTCTCACATTATTGGCATATAAGAAACTGAAAATTCTTTCTTCCATGGTATCCTCCACCCGAAATCAGAATGATGTATATCCTTTTCGTCTTTGGTGTTTCCTAGAGTTGGTTAAGGTGAATTTTTGAATTCATATATCATGATAACTAATTAGTAATAATCACAATGTCATTCAATCCATTCATTATACTATTTGGTTTCTCATCAAAAAATTTCTATAACATTCAACATTAACCAAGTTTATTCTATTTAATTACATTTAATAAAACCACAAAGAATAGTGTGATAAAAAATATTTATAGATGGAAAGAAAATGATCATGAAAAAAAAATTATATGATTTATAAATCATAAAACCTTCATTTCAGTCTATGATAGCTTAGGTTTATTCTAGGTCATGCATGGTCATTTTCTATTAAAATACTTCGTGATGGTTCATAATGAGTTTGTGAATTTCCAAATCATATCCTACATCAGTGTCATACCAGGTTCACAGTAAGGACAATTTTTGACTACCAAGTAATGATAGAGTGATGCATGATACACCTTTTTCAATTATATTATTCATTGTTACATCTACTCTAGAACCATTTCTATTTATAGTATCCAATCAGAGATTTAATTTCTCAGATACCACTCTCTCTATACTTCACTAATATTCTATGATATTTTTCTATGCAAATAATCATCCTTAGAATTATCCCTATGGTTCTCACTAATGGTTTCTTATCCTTTATCCAATGGTTAACCAAACATTTACTCTGATTCCACATATAGAAACCAAATCCTAATTCATATATTTTTACATAAATCATAGATATAAATATCCACTACTATAATAGAAGGATCATAAAGGCCTAGTATCTTTGGGATATTTGGTTTATAATACATAAAAGGAAACTAAAACATGGAATCCTTATTTTATTATACCTAGAGAGTTATTAAGTTATTTTGATCTCAAAAAAAGATAGGATGACTAGGGGGTACATAAAAGAAAGGGGTGTGATAAAAAGACCAATAAAGGAGTATAAATTACAAGGCAACATGACATATCAGTCATGGATATAACGTGATACAATAAAAGAGATGGAACCTGAGTAATAACAATGAAGAATAAAAAAATATCATGGTATCATGACATCATGGTAGCATAGGATATGTCTTATCATCATATAAAATTATGTAAACATGATCCAAGGATAAATTATTAGTCAATATCACATGGTTACAAAAAGACCCATAATGGATTATGTTTACTCCATAATACTATACATGGAATTTAATGAGATTATAAGTTTACCAAATGCCTTGGAGGAATTTCAGGGTGAAAATGACATAACATGTTCTTGATCTATGTGTCCCAAGTAAAGTAAATCATTAATAATTCATAATATAGGAATTACTAAAGGAAAGAAAATATATTTCATAATATTGATTGATATCATATTCAAACGAAATTAAATAATGAATATATTTGGTAGATGAACATAAGGAATGTATTACCACATTAAAAGAAGTAAGAATAAGCTGGGTATATAGGTTAGAGACATATATACTGAATATATAGGCAATAAATAGTATGAATATTTATTTTCACTGATGAATAAAGATACAATAACAATATTGAAAACATTCTTGGAGAAAATAATCTTTAAATATTGAAAATCGTTTTTTGAAGAAAATAAAAATTCAAAACGTTTTCTGGATATAATATTCATTGCTGATAAATATAGAAGCATAAAATAGATTCTTTAAATAATATAATGTTCATAAATGTGGGTAAATCCATAAATGTCATGCACATTAAAAAAATATTCCATTCTTATTTTTTGGTAAAATCTAAATAGGATTTTTTATGAAAATGAAGTAATGATTGCTTTAATTTTTTTTAATAATTAAATCATGGTTAAAAATTTACCTAATAAATCATTTTTATTATGTTAAAAACCTTTTTGAAAGAATATTTAGAGAACTATATGTTAGAATAAAAATTATTCTCCACTAAAGAGATAAATTAAGTGGGATATTATTAAAAACATTTTCACTATAATTATAAGTAAAAAAGAGTGTAAATTATACTATTAATTGAAAAAATCATGAATAAGTAGATAATATGTAAATGTAATGGTTTTTTATAAAATCATAAAATAATATCCCTTAATGTAAAAGCAAGGATAAGTAGTCTATATTAAAATGAGATTGAAACATATATCCTAACCGGTTTGGTAACATTTCAATCATAACATCCCCTGAATAAAGTAAATGAATTATGTAATAAAATTTCATGAATTAATAAGTATTAATTATATATTATGTTAATGTATGTTTATAACCCATTTAAAAAACATATGTTCATAAAAAGACATGTATCCCAAAGATATATGTTTTGAGATGAAACCCTTACATAGTTCATATCATTGATGCGAGAGTTAATAAATTTGGATATTATTTGTGAGAAATTTATTCCTACACATATAAAAGTGTAAATGAAATTTAAACCAATAAAAAATTTATTTCACAAATAATATTTTCATAATATAATCAATGACGTTGACATATATCCCAGTGAATGGAAGTTGAGTTAAGAAACCCCCTTACCACATGACTCCATTTAGCTATGCACTATTTAACATCCTTTAGAGTGATTTTAAACATGTTGTTAACTTATACTAGAACCACATTAATATTTATAATCCCATATATAATTCTTTTAAAAATTAATATTACCCATTCATTAATAATCATTCATTATCACTATTGTTTATGTAGTTAATTGTCATGTTTTCTCTTGTATATTTAATAGTGAATGTTCAATATAATAAACATAGGATATGATTTCATCATCTATAGAATTTTATTAAATATATAAAAACCTTTTTTATCATTATATTATCCTTTTGAATCATTAATGAATTTTGATCATGGATAATGAATCACATATCTTTTTGGAGACATTAGTGTTGGAGTTGGTAGCCCAGAACCAACTACTTTGTAATTTATTCATTAATAAATAACTTATCACATCTATATTGTTCTTCTACGTGAAAATTCATGTGATAATGTCCTAAGGAAAGCTGTTTCATTAAAGGGTCATAGCGAATCCCTGCTATGATGAGAACCCGGAAGTTCTATAACACTATTCTTTAATATATGTTCTATAGCCGGATGATGTTATTTGAGGGACACAAATAATACAGGCCATTAGGGGTGAGGACTCATAAAACTTTGAGGAACTTTCTCATGGTGTGTGCCCTTGCTAATATCCAGGAGGATATTATGAGAACGAGACCCACCAGTAGGAAATCCACATTTCATAGTGTCATTGGATGTTCCTATCTGCGGACAAGTGTATTGGTCCTTAGACTCTAAGATTATTATTAATGGGTATTACAACTCACGCACTTAGATATATTGATGAAAAATATGATGACACACTGTTCGCAGCGAGGTAGGATACGTTGGGTGCGTCACAAGTAATACTGCATTAATAGATAATGCGAGAAAGAATTTGTCCCTTCTATTCCATAACGGAAGTAGATATCTCAGGCCCTTTGATGGAATTGATATATCCTAAATAAATACATGGCCATGGTAAGGTATGAGAGAGTTCAATTCCAGAAATTCAAAGAAAGAATAATCAAGCACATGGGTTTATGGCACTAGTATGCAACCTGCTTGATTCGAGATATCGTGACAAAGGGATTATATTACACGGTAAATGTTTGTAGGAGGTGACACGTCATTATGGCATTAACTTCTTTCTCTATGGGTGCCTTGGAATGTTGCAAGATGCTAACCTTGGACTTTAGGCAGGCTCCACCTAATGCCACTGAGAAAGGGGCCTAGAGGGTCACACACTAAGTGTGTCCATGTATCTCAGTTAAATATTAATTTAACAAGTTAAATAAATATTATTCCAGACTGTGGTTTAATAATTATTTAAGGATGCCTGATTTCATTTATTTCGACACTAGTTATTCGAGAGAATATATTGTGGACGAAATAATATATATTTATTAGCGAGTAATGTAGTTACATTTATTTAAGAAATAAATAGCCATTACTCGAGGACTAATAAATTTGGTGGAGGAAATAAAAGAAAATGGAAAATAAAAGTAAACGTTGTGTATATTAAATATACATGCCGTGTAGTTTTATGGAAAATGAGTACACGTCGTGTATTAATGATTACATGGAATGTAGTTTTTTCAGTCAGGATTTTGAGGAAATAATTTCATTTTATTAAATGATATTTATTATAATCAGTGTGGGAGCATGTCAAGGAATTAATAATTCGACATGGGGGTTTTTAATGAGAGTTAATGAAATAAACAAAACGCGTAACGCGTTTATTTATTTTCATAACTCTATAACCTCAAGCCCAATTATAAATATACTCACAACCCCAACACTTTTCCCAATCATTGTGCATAATAATTCTGGAGAGTTCTCTCAAGGCCGAAAGAACTCCTTTCTCCAAGAACGGTCTCAAGATCGAGAGAGATCCACCACCACCAGATCAAGGCGATCGAAGGCAGACATCACAAGCAAAGTTTCATCCGCGCTAGCACCCGGAGATCCCTTAGGTAACATCCAGAGATATGTGGAGCACGTGTGGATCACCGCTAGAGTAATCCTACACTTGGATTCTACAACACAATGACGGATCACACTGGATCATGACCGGAGAAATCAATGAAGAAAAAATTTCATCAAGGTAATTCTTGTGAATTAATTAAATTAATTATAACCAACATATGATGATCCTATCTCTATGGTTCTGGGACTCCCTCTTTTGTTTTTATTTCTTCATTCTATTCCAAAGATCTGGTGTTTTATATCATGACGGATCTCGGTATGAACGTTGTTTAATGCTAAAATTAAAGTTGGTAAATCCCACCAACGCACTTCCGCTACATCCAGAACCTACAAGTGGTATCAAAGGGGTCATATTGTTGATTATAATTATTTATTTTTTTCATTGGTGATTTACGCATTTAATAATTTAGTTGTTTCAATTCAAGTTAATCATTCTTTAAATCTGAATCTCGATATTTGTTCTTCCTATATCGTTTCTCATTCACCATACAGAAACAACCTTTTTCTTTTAATTTTTTTTATTAAAATAAAATACAGGATCTCATCCGGAGGATCCAAACATTCCTGGTCATACAACATGAGAATACACAGCGTGTATTTGGAAGTACACGCCGTGTAGTCTAGGTTCATGCATCAGACTAGTTTTCCAAATCAGGCTGTGTATTGATCCTATCTAAGTCATTTATGACACCGTGTGTTGACCAAGAATAGGTGGCACACGGTTTCTGGATTACACGCCATGTGGTCCAACAGAACACAGCGTGTAGTCCCTTCAGGTTATGGTTGGACCATGTACCCCGTACACGACTTGCCCGGCTAGAAACCATGTAACACAAAAACTACACGGCGTGTGTCCCACTGAACATGTCGTGTACTCCAAAAATTTCCGAAGTACATTAACACGCCATGTCCCTGGGCGTATACTTCAGATGGATGGTGAAGAAAAGTACACACCGTGTAGTTGGAACTACACGCCATGTACTCACCCAAATTACACAGATTTATTAAAATTTATTATATTATAAAAACCCTTGATACGTGTACCATGGTGTAGGTGTAAAGCTGAGGCACAACACGTGATATGTGTTTTATATATATGTGTTTGATTTAACATCTTCATAATGAACGGGAATTCACCGGGTTGCCTCCAAGGTACACGTTACGTACAAAGATAATTTTAAATAAATTTTTTTGTTTAAAATTATGATGGATGAGAATCTCAAGGAAATTCAGAAAAGGGTTTAAGATAAAAGGATTGATTAATTAAATATAATTAATTGATTCGAGCATGATTTATCTTAAACAATAACAATTAAAGAATTTAATGCTAGTTTTATTTATGCGTAAATATCATTGCATTTATGGATGATCATGATCTAGACCAAGACCTTTTTATGTGAATGGTTTTCTTTAATTTATTTATTTAAATTAAATTTGTTGGCATGCGAGCCTTCTCCTCATTAATATGTAGGGCCTGCACGCCCAAGGATTCTTTTATGTAAAAACCTGTTTTTACCCCTCACCTGCATGTGAGATAAATGCATATTTAATGGATGGAGCTCCCAAGCTAGTGGAGGTGGCTCAAGTCAAGAGCCAAGGCGAAACCAACCCAAGGAGATACAAAGGTGGACAGGTGGAAAGCTGTAAATACGAACTCGAAAGGTTCAAGGTGTTTCTCCCCTAGGTCTTGGGTTAGTTTATCAACCGTTATATAAACTAACCAATAGAACAAATATCATGATCATACCGTTTATTTTATTTTTGTCAGTTGCACGGTTTATTTATTGTGGGTGTGTTGTCACGATCACACAATTAATGAATTAAACAAGCATGCAAGATGGAACTAAAATAAAACCGGCTTATATGTAAATATTATCTTAGACATGGTTAATCACTTAAGTATATCCCACTTAATATTAACAAGCATGTAATAAAATATAATAAAAATTGCAATTTACATATAAGGATAAAATCCCTCAAAATAAATATTAAGTCAGTATAGCCTTCCATAATCTTGGTTAGAATCGAACCATAGTTCAAAGTGCTTGACCAACCCTAGTTGGGGTGCTTTCAAATATCGAGGAATTCTAATTCAAGGTTTTGGGTTGACTTAACTTGGTTCGCATCAAGGGTGGACTGCCACAGCAGGACTTGGTGTTGCCAAGAGGAAAAGTTTGAGTAAATCCAAAATAAAATGATTTCAGGATTGGGGAGTCCACTCAGCAGATCAAGAAGATGTGAGTTAATAAAGTTGGCATTTGGAATGCCTACCTAAAACCCTTCAAGTTCCTTGACCAACCCTAGTTGGGGTAATGCGAAGGGAAATATAGATCCTTTCCACTAGATTTAGGCAACAGAATATTCCGAAGTCAATGGTGAGGGCTATTGGATTTTGATAAAATAGTGAGAGACTAATAAGTATTAATTTATTTATTTGTCTCATTTTTTTTAATAAAGTAGTAAACCTTTTCTCATCTTAATTTGTACAAATGACAAGAAAAATGACTTCAAACATATCATTGTGAACCATACTCGAGAAGGAAAACCTTCTCACCAGCACCAATTTCTAAGAGTGGTAGAGGCGTTTACGCATCATCCTTCACCATGAAAGGAAATTATATGTGTTGGAAGAGCCTATTCCAGTTGCGCCTAGAAAGGAGGCCAGTGATGAGAAATTATCTCTCTAAATGAAACACATGGATGATTCCACAAATGTCCATTGTTTCATTCTATCGTCCATGTCTAATGAGCTCTTGAAGCAACATGAAAACATGGACGCGTATAGCATGATTTCTCACCTTAAGGATCTCTACCAAGAGAAGGCGAGACAGGAGAGATATGAGATCTCCAACTCTTTGTTTACAACTAAGATTGGAGAGTTTGTGCCATCTGGGCATCATGTAATCAATCTCATTGGCTACATTGAACGCCTAGACATATTAGGGATTAAGTTCCCAGATTAGTTGCGTATAGATCTCATTCTATCATCACTACCCAAGGCCTACTCAATCTTTATTGTCAAATAAAACATGAGAAATAATGAGAAGAGTCTATCAGAACTTCTGACCTTAATTCACCAGGTAGATAAGAACATGGGGCATGACAAACCTACAGTCCTTATGGTGAATAAGAAAAGGAATGACAAGGCAAAGGGTCCAAAGACTTATAAACGGTCTGAAGCCCCTGAGCATCATCCTTCCAAGAAGGGGAAGATCCAGAGGCAGGGCAAGGAATGAGAGGCAGTATGTTTTTCATGTGGCAAGCAAGGCCACTGGAAGAGGAACTGCACCCAGAAGCATGGGGATACTAAAGGTGCATTCGTTATCAAGTGTAATATTTCTATTTCTACACATTGGGTATTAGATATAGCTTGTGGGGCTCACATATATATTCATATGTATGAACCAAGTAGATTTATAAATATTTCCAGAGGAGAGGTGGATCTTCGAGCTATTAATGGCGCAAAGCTGGCTGCATTGGCTATTGGCGATTACCACCTCTCATTGCTTACTGGGATGATTTTAGTTTTTCATAACTGTTATTATGTGCCTAGTGTTACCAAGAACATAATTTTTGTATCTTGTTTGGATATGGATGGATTTATTTTCAAGTTTGGAAATAAGGGTTGTCTCTTTTATAAGAACAACATATGTTATGTTATGGAACATTTAAATAATGGTTAGTATATATTAAATTAAAAAAACCAAGTGTTGTAAATAGATAACAAAACAAACTCACATGACTCATACATCACCCATTTGTGGCATCACCGTCTCGGTCATGTAAATGAGAAGTGCTTGACAAATCTCTTCCAAGATGGCTATTTAGACTATACTGAGCTAAAACCACTTGATAGATGCCACGCTTGTTTAAAAGGTAAAATGACCATGCCTCTTTTTGGTGGACAGGGTGAAAGGGCCATAGAGCTTCTAGGATTGGTGCACAATGATGTATGTGGACCATTTCTAGTAGAATCTAGAGGTGGATATTCTTACTTCATTACTTTTACTGATGATTCAAGTAGATATGGATATGTCTACTTAATGAGGTATAAGTCAGAGTCCTTAGAGAAGTTTAAGGAATTCAATAATGAAGTGGAGAATCATCTTGGTAAGAAGATAAAGAAAATTTGATCGGATCGAGGTGGAGAATATCTGAACCAAGAGTTTATCGATCTTCTACGAGAGTATGGGATTCTATCTCAGCTCACTCCTCCTTATACACCACAGTGGAATGGTGTTAGTGAAAGGAGGAACCGCACCTTGTTGGACATGGTGAGGTTGATGATGAGTCATGCAGATCTTCCATTATCCTTTTGGGGATATGCATTACAAACTGCAGCATAAACATTAAACAGAGTACCAACTAAGGCGGCAAATGGAATTCCATCCGAGTTATGGAATGGAAAGAAACCAAGTTTGTCACACACACATGTATGGGGATGCGAGGCATTTGTTAATCCCTTCTCAGTCAACAAACTAGCACCCCAGGGCACAAAGTGTATCTTTATAGGATATATCAAGGAAACAAAAGGATATTACCTATATAACCCTTCAGATAAGAAATTTATTGTCACCAGACAATCCATCTTTCTTGAGAGGGAGCACATCCTCAAAAAGGATAGTGGGAGCAAGATTGACTTCGATGAAGTTGATGCTCAAGATACACAGGAGTTGGTACAGGAAAAAGTTTCATAGGTCCCCATGGAAGAGGTTCCAGAAACACAAGTACTGCGTAGGAGATCAATAGAGGTAAGGGAACCAGAGAGATTTGGTTTCCTAGTCACTGAGGATGGTGAATAATTATTTTTGTACAATGATGAACCTTTCTCCTACAAGGAAGCAGTAGAAAGCTCAAAAGATGCAAGATAGCTAGAAGATATGAATTCTGAGATGGATTTCATGTATCAAAACCAAGTCTAGGTTCTGGTCGATGAGGTTGTTGATGTAAATCCTATTGGATTCAAATGGGAATTCAAGAGAAAACTAGACATGGAAGGTCAAGTTAGCACCTATAAAGCAAGGCTAGTGGCTAAAGGATTCAGACAGTGTCAAGGAATTGACTATGATGAAACCTTCTCTCTAGTTTCCATGTTTAAATCCATAATAATCATACTTTCCATAGCAGCTTACCATGACTATGATATTTGGAAAATGTATGTCAAAACTGCATTCCTTAACGGGAACCTTTAGGAAGATGTCTCTATGACACAGCCAGAAGGGTCTGTGACACCAGGTGAAGCCAAATGGGTTTTCAAGTTTCAAAAATCCATTTATGGATTAAATCAAGCATCTAGGTCATGGAACATTCGATTTGATGAACCTATAAATGAATTTGGGGTCATTAAGAACGAATGTGAGCCATGTGTTTATAAGAAGTTTAATGGGAATGCGATCGTTATCCTAGTAGTATATGTTGATGACATATTTCTTATTGGAAATGATATACTAGTCTTACAGTCATTTAAGGACTGGTTGAACAAGTGTTTCTCCATGAAGGACTTGGGTGAAGCAGCCTACATTCTAGGGATCAAGATTATTCGTGATAGATCCAAGAGGCTGGTTGCACTAAGTTAGGGTACATACATTGACCAGATACTAAAGAGATTTAGTATGGAAGAATCCAAGAGGGTATTAGTTCCAGTGTCACATGGTCTACATATTTCTAAGAAAATGTGTCCACAGACACAACAGGAGAAAGATAGAATGAGTAATATCCCATACGCTTCAGCTATAGGATTCATCACGTATGTCATGTTATGTACCAGGCTTGATGTTGCCTATGCACTGAGCATGGTAGGAAGATATCAAGAAGATCCAGGAGAATAGCATTGGACTGCTGTTAAGACTATCTTTAAGTATCTGAGAAGAACTAAGGATATGTTCCAGGTGTATGGAGGAGACAAGGAGCTTGTCATCAGAGGGTATGCTGATGTTGGTTTTCAGACAGATCAGAATGATATGAAGTTGCAATCAGGATATGTTTTGTGTCTCAATGGAGGATCTGTGAGCTGGAAGAGTTCAAAGCAGCCAGTTGTCGCCGATTCTACAGTGGAGTCCGAATATATAGCATCTTCTGATGCAGCCAAGGAAGCCTTCTAGGTTTGGAACTTTTTCCAGGAGCTTGATTTGGTGCCTAGAAGTAAAGATCCTATCACTTTGTATTGTGATAATACTGCAGCGGTGGATCTTGAAAAAGAACCAAGGTCACATCAACATACAAAGAACATACTCTGGAAGTATCACCTCTTGAGGGATTTCTATTAGAGGGGTGAAGTTGCAGTGAGCAGAGTTTCCACAAAAGATAACATGGCGGACCCCATGACTAAAGGCATATCTCAACAGAAGCATAAATATCATGTGAGAGCTAGCAATTTAAAGGTTTTTAGTAGTTGGCTCTAGTCCAAGTGGGTGTCTGATGGATTTGGTGGCCTAGAACCAACTACTTTTTACTTTATTAATTAATAAATACCTTATCACATCTTAATTTCTCTTCTACGTGACAATGCATGTGATAATTTTATAAGGACAACTATTGCATTAAAGGGTTATAGTGGATCCCTGCTATGATGAGAACCCGGAAGTGCCATAACACTATTCTTGAATATATGTTCTATGTCTGGATGATGTTATTTGAGGAACAAAAATAATACAGGCCATTAGGGGTGAGGACTCATAAAACTTTGAGGCACCTTCTCATGGTGTGCGCCCTTGGTAATATCCAGGAGGATATTATGAGAACGAGACCCGCCAGTAGGAAATCCACATTTAAAAGTGTCATTGGATGTTCCTATCTGCGGACATGTGTATTGGTCCTTAGACTTTAAGATGATTATTAATGGGTATTACAACTCGCGCACTTAGATGTATTGACAAAAACTGTGACAACACACTGTTCGCAGTGAGGTAAGATACGTTGGGTGCGTCACGAGTAATACTGCATTAATAGATAATGCGAGAAAGGATTTTTCCCTTCTGTTCCATAACAGAAGTAGATATCTCAGGCCCTTTGATGGAATTGATATAGCCTAAATAAATCCATGGCCATGGTAAAGTATGGGCGAGTTCAATTCTATAAAGTCAAAGAAAGAAAAATCGAGCACATGGGTTGATGACACTAGCATGCAACCCGCTTGATTCGAGATATCATGACAAAGGGATTATATTACATGGTAAACATTCGTAGGAGGTGACACGTCATTGCGGCATTAACTTCTTTCTTTATGGGTGTCTGGCGTGTTTCTAGATGCTAACCTTGGACTTTAGGAAGGCTCTGCCTAATGCCACTGAGAAAGGGGCCTAGAGGGTCACACACTAAGTGTGTCCATGTATCTCAGTTAAATATTAATTTAACAAGTTAAATAAATATTATTCCCGAATGTGGTTTAATAATTATTTAATGATGCCTGATTTCATTTATTTTGACACTAGTTATTCGAGAGAATATATTGTAGACGAAATAATATATATTTATTAGCGAGTAATGCAGTTACATTTATTTAAGAAATAAATAGCCATTACTCAAGGACTAATAAATGTTGTGGAGGAAATAAAAGAAAATGGAAAATAAAAGTACACTCCGTGTATATTAAATATACACACCATGTATTAATGATTACACGGTGTGTAGTTTTTCCAGTTGGGATTTTGAGGAAATAATATCTTTTTATTAAATGATATTTATTATAATAAGTGTGGGTTCATGTCAAGGAATTAATCATTCGACATGTGGGTTTTCAATGAGAGTTAATGAAATAAATAAAACACGTAATGCATTTATTTATTATCATAACTCTATAAACTCAAACCTGATTATAAATATCCTCACAACCCCAACACTTTTCCCAATCGTTGTGCACAACAATTCTGGAAAATTCTCTCAAGGCTGAAAGAACTCCTTCCTCCAATAATGCTCTCAAGATCGAGAGAGATCCACCACCACCGGATCAAGGATATCGAAGGTGTACATCGCAAGCGAAGGTTCTTCTGCGCTTGCACCCGGAGATCCCTTCAGTGACATCCAGAGATACGTGGAGCATGCGTGGATCACCGCTAGAGGAATACTACACTTGGATTCTATGATGCAATAACGGATCACACCAGATCATGACCGGAGACATCAACGAAGAAATAATTCCATTAAGGTAATTCTTGTGAATTAATTAAATTAATTATAACCAACATATGATGATCCTATCTCTATGGTTCCGGGACTCCCTATTTTTTTCATTCTTCGTTCTATTATAAAAATACGTAATTTTATATCATGGTGGATCTCGGTTTGAATGTTGTTTAATGCTAAAATTAAAGTTAGGTAATCCCACCAATGCGCTTCCGATGCACCCGGAACCTACAGGTAGGTCGTACGTAAGCACGACCGATGTCATTATTTCTTTAATGGGTTAAATAGAACGGGTGTGGTTAATATATTAATTTTAAATAATAAATATCATTTCATATATATGGTATATATCTATTAGATCTATTATTTATTACATTTCATATTAATTTATATTGAAAATTGAAACACATCGCTTGATGAGGTTGTAGTCCGACGTACGCACGAGCGATGATATAATATTCTCTGTGTAATTGAAAGTAAGAATTATTGTGTGATATTATAATTCCATATATATTATTAAATCATAAATATCATATATAATAATTATATATATCATTAATACTATCCTTTTTAACCATCTATGGAAAATTAATTATGTTGATATGTGAGGCGGTAGTTCGTCGTACACACAATCAACAGTTTCATTTCTCATTTGGGAGAGGAGGAGATGGTTCAGGTCATTACCATATCATAAAAAACACTTTTAGCTAAGGTATAGATGTTATGATATCATTATTGTTTAATAATATTTGGAATAGAGTGAGTAATAATTAAAATAAAATTCCTAGTTAAGGAAATTACATCTTTTTTGGACAACTAATTTAGGTTGGAAACAAAATCCAACCTATTTTAAATTTATGAAAAAACCAAGGATTATTGACTGAGGTTAGGGAATTGGGGAAGTTATTTTTTTATTTATTTTCCCTACCAATGTTTTTTTATGTTATTAATGTAGAGGATATGGGATGGTATTTTATAAGGGTAGTGAACACAAAATAAATATTTGAAGGGATTGAGAGTTACCACATTTGTATTATTCCACAAGGCCCAAAAATAGACCAAATTAAAAAGTTATAAGAGACATAGTTATATTTTACCATTAAATATTAATTAAAAATGTTTTTGGTAATTTTATCACTTATTATTTTAGTTTGACCAACCCCTAGTAAACCAATAGTTATTTTAATTATGGAAAACAATTTCAACCGTATTCAGTATTTCAATTGGTAAACTATTATGTTGAATATATTAAGTATTATAAATTAGTTTTATTGATAATATTCCAAATTCAATTCACAAAAGTGGAATATTTTTCTTTAAAATCTAACCCATAGATGTGTAAAGATTGGTTTTCCATAAGAAAAACTTTCAATATTTGAGAAAGTATTTATATCTAAATTCAATATTAAATTTATTAAAATTAAATAAATTATATAAATTGTAATATATTTAACTAATTATAATTTTAATCCAATTTAAAACATAATTTAACTTCATAAATAAATTAATTGAAAAGGTGGTTTTCACTAAAAATCAGTATTTTTCACTATTCATAAATAAATTTATATTTTCTGAATAATCCATAAAATTCAGAAAATGATAATTTTTATACGATGATTTTAAAAACTTTTTTTAATTTTATGAAATATTTTTATATAATTAATAAAAAATAATTATAAATTATCTGTGAAAATAAGGAATAAACCACATTTTTTTAAAAAATACAGTTTATTAGAAAATATTTATTTTTCATTTAAATGATTTTTATTTTATATCTAAAGACCATATATCAATTGAATTAATTTTAAAAAAATTAATAAATAAAATTTTGGTAACTTATTTATTAGTATTTAAACCCTCTGTCTTAACTACTAGGTTATAATGATATCCAATATTACAATTCATTTATACTTGGGGTTGAGTGTTCTACAAACCATCAAAGATATTGAATTAATTAAAAAATAAATATATCATAATGTATCGGGGGGTTATATAATCTTATAATCAATGTTTTACATTTAATGAACTCTATATAACATTATTACCCTATTTTAAAATATCTAGATGTTATAGTGCCTCTTGCAGTGTAGTGACATATGATAGGTACTTGCATGAGGATTAACTTTTGGTCTTGTTTGAATTAGGTGGTTTAGGGAAGCTAAAATGACATAATTGTATATTAATAAAATTAAATACTACCAATATAAGTAATTACTTATTTCCATTTAATATATAGATCCTGGACATCATCCTTGTGTGGTACACATGGTGGATGATCAGTATGCTAACCAATTTGATAACAGGAGGGTTGATCTAGTTGATATGTGTGATTAATAGAAGAGGATATTTTGTGCCTTTCAATGGTATGCATTAGGAAAGTATAAAGGAAGCATTTTTGAGGTTGATAAAGATCATTTTTTTGGATAATATTTTTATCTCATTTGGTTTAATATAGTCCATGGCATAGTACCGTGTCCCAAGAGAAGTTAGTAAGATGTGGGGAGTTGTGGGTTGATGGTGATAGCTAATTCTTGGTGAGCATAATGATTTTTGTTGTGGTTATAATTTCCTAGGTAGTTCTATTTAAAGTCTCTATAATCAACAATGGTGGTAGAGAAGAGGCACGATTTTATCTCTCTATAGTAGGGGATCGTGTCTATTTGGTAGCTTGGATCTTGTTTATAAACCTATTACATTTTACCCTATATTATTTTTCTAATAAGGAGTCCCAATAATAGAAAATATATATATTTATATATAATAACATTATATATATTATTCATATATCTAATAAAATTATTTTATTCATTTTACATAATTAAATTAATTTATAATTTCATTACCCACATATTAATTGAATATTGCTGAAATTAATATTAGGTAGTTAATCATTCCATTTCCATACATGATTCACTTTGGATGTTCCTTCCCTTGATCCTTGATCATGGGTTCATCACATCCATAATTTTATTGAATATTTAGTATATGTGTTCTATATAGTCCCATATTATCATTTTTATTTTTTGTATCTTATGGTTATATTTCATGCGGAACACAAAAAATATCTTTTTAATTTGGATTCAATAAAAAAGTTGTGTTTTTATTAATGCATATACTAAAATATATTACTATCCAAGAATTTATAAAATAATATAAATTCATCCTTATTAATTATTATTACCATTATTTATGTTTTTTACTCAATCCTAAAGTAAAATTATTAAAACATAATTATTGAGGATAGAAAACCTGATCTAAACAAGAACATGATATATTGAATGAGTGAGTGAAAACATGTGATCATATATTAAATATATCAATTTTTATAAGATTAATGGTTTTAAAAAAAATAACTAAAGTAAAAAAAATAGATTCAATAAGATTTTGATTAAGAATATATATGAAAATCATTAAGAAGAAGACGACATATACATCGAAGACATGAATTTTCTCTTTAAGAGACTCTTGGAAATGACTGATTCTCGACACCTTATTTTTATATTATGTTCCAAAACCTAGGAAAAGATTATTAAGGAGATAATATTTAATATTATTTATAAAAACTCAAGGTAAATGAGTTTATTGAGGTGGTTAGAGGAGGGTTCCCATTAGATGGGTTCTTGAGTGGCATTTTCTCAAATACACATTATATAGTGTTTTTGGTTTTTATTTTATATTTTAAATGAGAGAAAAGGGAAAAAATTATAGATAAATTTTATGGGTGGTTGATCATTCCATCACACATCCATTTAATGATATGGTTTTGTGATATTTTTGGTTTTGAACCCACATTTAATCCCATTTAACTTATTTTAGACTTTAGCATAGTGACTAACTTTTACATCTGAAATATTATTTTATAACCAAAAATGAAATATTCCTTATTTCCCAATTTTATAAATGATAAATCAAGATAAAAAACAATTTTAATAGATTAAATTTATAAATTTTATAAAAATAATTTTTTAAAAAATAATTCTATTACATATTAATATTGTTTTTATAAAATTAAATGTTTCAGCCAAAAATTGATTTATTTTTATTCTTTACAAAATAATTAATTTCATATTAATGGGACTTTATTAAATTATAAATTATATAAAAATATAGTTCTGTAAAATTAGTTTTTAATAATGATCAATTATATTATTATCATAAAAACCTAAATTAATGATAATAAATTCATTAAATTTTATCCCTTTCAAAATTAATTGAATTTAAAACAAACCAATATTTATCTCCAAAATAAACATTACATTGAAATAAAAATTATTATAATCCTTATTTGAACATATAAAATAATTACATAATAGTTTATAATGAATAAAAATATGAATTTTGTAGTAAAATATTATTTTATTATATTTATTTCTATAATTAATTGTTATATTTGAATTATTTTTAATTTGTTACCAAATATTATAATGCATCAATGGAAATTGTGAATATAATTTTATCCAATGGATATATATATAATTAATGCATCTAAATTTCCCATATCTATATTCCCAATTTCCATATGACCATAGGCTCTATGTACAAAATTCAAATTACATTACAATATATATCTATAAATGCTTTACTAATATTTTTTCATCCATTTTTTTATTTCCTTCTCAAAATTTCTATTTTATTGCTAATTGTTTTTTCACATTTCGTAGTTATATTTAGATGTATAATATTAAATTCAAACCACATGGATAACCATTTATTTGTTGTTTATTTTTTTCCTAGTGGTTTTAATCAGGTTATAGTTTTCTAAAGGATGTTTTATATAAGATACCAAGTTTTTATTGAGGTACAGATCTTCCTTTTCTGTTAAATATATTTACTTTATTTTTTTATCTTAGACCCTAGGTCGGTCCATGGGCCGGTTGGGTTGTTTTTTGAAAAATAAAGTGGAAAACATGCTGAAATCTGGCTATAGGCCAGGTAAACATTTTGTACATGGACTACACGTCGTGTACTTTCAATACATGTTGTGTACTAGGAAGTCATGATGTGTAACCAATATATATCAGTAAAAAATAAAAGGAAAGTACATGTCATGTATTTGAGGTACAAGCCTTGTACTTTCCCTGCATGTTTTTTATAAAAGAGGTGGTCGCTAATTTTTGACGCACTTTAGCTTTTCCTCTCTTTTTAGAACCCAAAACACCCATAATCTAGTTTTTCATATATTGAAGTAGTCTAGAATCTGATTTGAGCGTCGTCTGTCACGTTGGAACTGCATCGATATGTACTCGATTCCTTTTTAGTCATTCTTGATTCTTCAGAATAACGACTTCACTATTTGGATTTAGGCTCATATTCCCTAATATCTCGTTCTTTATTCGTTCTTCAGATTTCATCCAAACCAGGATGAATTAGAACTTGATACTAGATGAACTATCTACTACTGAGGCAAGGTAGGTGGTCTATACTTTATTTTGGATTTTTAGGTGCTTTAGGGTGTTCGACCTTTTCACCACCCGTCGGACTTTCTAGGGAGGCCTAGTTTTTGAGTGGTTTTCTTGTCGTAGCTGCAGTCAGACCTAGTGAGGATGATTTTAGGTTCTGTTTAGGTGAGGAAAAACCCTTAACATGTTTCAAGGACACCCAAGGGGTGATCCTTTGGGAAAATAGCTTGTTTATTCCTTTTTAAACCACCCAATGGGTTTTTTCTTGTGCTTTCTTAGTAAGTGGAATCTCGTTAATGCTTTGATAGCTTGAATAGCATGCTTAGGAGAAGTACTACCTCCTTTATCTTTGAATATCATGTTATGACTTGTCTATTTTGATATTTTGTCATGCTAAATGGATAATATGGGTGGGTATACCTATATGAAATGACTAATGGAATGTTAAATGGTTAATATGGGAGGGTAGGCCCATAGGATTATAGTTGATAAATGGTTTGCATGAGTGGGTATACTCATGGATTGGGTAGGTTTATGTGATTGGGTATAATCGCAAGGAAGGAATGTTTAATTTGAATTATTGAATTCTTGATTGAATTGTTTGATATATTCCATGGACTGCTCTCCATGGATCTGGAATGCGGTAGTGGATGCCTTTGGTTGACTCTTCCCCTTGGGTCTTGATTACGTGGGATGCCTTGGGCCTTGTTACCCCTTGGATCTGGCTTGCTTGGTCTTGCGTAGGGATTTCTATTACCATGCTCATAGGACCTAAACCAGTGCCTAACCGAGTTTCCACCAAGGATTTCCATGGGACATGATGGAATGCCTTGGAAAATCTCCTTGGATCTGGCCCTCTGTGGCCTAGATATTTTACATGGATTCCATGGTCTGATGATACCTTAGATCCTACCCTTTCGGTATACACATCACAATATAGAGTTGACTTGGGATTGATTAACTTCACTATATGGTTTGGTTGTGGGATACTTGACTTCTCTATACAGCGTGGTTGTGGATCAGTTGATAGAGATGGATGAATGGAATGACCATTTGACTTGATTGTTTACTTGCTATAGCTACCTTGTTAGGAGTTGACTCTCTTTTTTTGGGTAGACTTGAGGGATGGTTGGTTTTACATACTGCAGTAGACTTATTCCATGGGTATACAAACTTACATTGCCGGTTATTTACACTTGCTATCACTTTTTTATATTGCTATTAGAACTATATAGACATGGGTGGTTTCCTACGAGGATGTTTATCTAAGACCATAATTGGGCCTCCATGAGAACCCAAACAAATAATAGGGTTTCAGATGATGATAGGGAAAATATCCCTAGTACTGGTTATTGACTGTGGCTTTGGATCAGGGGAGCATAGGACCAAGCTAAGGCTTGCGATGCTGAGATAACTTTTTGGCCTTTCGTTCTTTTGGGATACTTGTATCATATTTTCGTTCCATATATTTTTCTGGATACTTTCTAGACACTTGTACAATCTACATTAGTTTTTTATATGATACACTTCCAGTTATTATTATTTATTCATGTCTTCTTGTCTTACTTTTAGTTGTATTCTATTTATTTTTCTTCCGCTATTGTTTATATATTTGACTTCGACTATGATACTCTGTTAATGAGTGCATAGTCTCCCCACTGACTCACTCATTCTCTCACTAATAATCGGCAGCCTCTGGCATTTGGGAAGATGCACTTGAGTCTATGTGACCAATTGGGTTCGTGGCACTATTCTGAGTGGCATCTGGGATTAGGATGTTACAATGTGGTATCAGATGGTTTTTTTCTGGTTTTAATTAATATTTGGAAAAAATAGATAGGGATATGAAGGAAATGGAATTTGGTAATAAATGTTGCCTAGTAGTAGCTACCCCATGTACAAGGGAAATCCAAATTACCTCAAATTGAGTTCTGATTTTTTGGATTTTGATATTACAATTGATTTTATTTCACCGTTGGTTGATGCACATGATTTTTTCTATTACTGTTGATGAAATTGTGGGTTCTTTTAGGTGAAACCTAATGAGATGATGGTGTGTCATATCATGCATCATATAGACACTTGTTAGAATCACATTCCATGCATTATTCCATTCCATTTAGGATGCATTAGATATTGCATGATGTTGTGATAGTTGATGTGATAGATGTGCCATCCTTTATGTTAGTTGGGTGTTGTAGATAAAGGTATGACGTTATCTATAATCTATATGGATTATGGGCCCTTATTAATTGGGAAATGACACACTAGTGAAATGTAAATGTTAAATGAACTTGTTACATTTATGTTTTGTGTGGGAACCAAGGTTGGGTTCTAAAGGTGTTATGGGACCTCATGGATTTAGAATTGGTAACCGATTGTGAAATTTCATGGTTAACTGATTGTGAAATGAAAATGGAACTTGAAGTGGTGAATAGAGACTCGACCTATACTCAACTTTTGAGGTGGAAAGAGGCATATTTTCTAGTGGTTCGATGGATGTTCTTTATACAGTCCTGGATTTAGAATAATGTTATGGGTTTAACATGGTTTCTATGTAGGTTTTGACCTATCCTACGCTTTTGATATTCGTGACTTTATGTTGTTCTTTAATGAGGCGTTTTTTTGGAATTGTAAAGATATGCCACTATGACGACCCCTAGTGGAATGTCACGATGGAGGCAATGACCATACTTTAGAGACGGTGGGCCACGGTCTACCTCTTGATCTTCCTATAGTGCCATCTGTGCCACCTGAGGCTGTTTCGGACACGGGTGCTGAGGCACAGTTCCATTAGGGCTTCTTTATCTACATGTAGACTTTCTAGGGAGCACCACAGCCAACCTTGACTATGGCTGAGATGACATGGGTGTTACAATAGAAGTATCCTCCTACATTTTCTTGGGATTGCAGACCACATGCTATAGAGATATGGCTAGAGACCACATTAGAGATTTTTAGCATCTAGAGACACCTTTAGAGCGGAGGGTCAAGCTCACGAGGTATATGCTACGTTGAGCGTAAAAGCGCTGGTATGATGTTTTGAACCAGGCTGATGGGCTGAAAAATATGGGTTGGTCTGAATTCCAAACCCACTTCTATGACTACTTTTACCCTACAACTCTCTGAGCAGAGCGGGCTAGTGTGTTTATATGTCTGGAGAAGGCAAAAATGTAGGTTATGGAATACTCAAAACGCTTTACAGAGTTGTAGCATTTTGCACTGATATATATTGTTGATGAGATGTCAAGGGAGAGGTGCTTCAAGGAAGGTCTCAGATATGCTATTAGATCTCAGGTCAATGTGTCCAGGTTTCCTTCTATCACTAATATTGCGAACCAGGTGCTGATTACATAGTGTAACTTGTGGGAAGATTGGGGTACAGAACAGGGGACTATTGTTTCACACCCCAGTGGATCTACGTATTAAGGTAGGAAGTTCCATTTTGAGGCTCCCATTGACATGAGTGCTATTTAGGCTATGGGTGTAGGAATCTTGGTGTTTTCCATCAAAGTGGTAGGTGTGGCCACATGAAAAATCAGTACAACTACAACCCATTCGAGTGCTGATCTTGCGGTAGGATGGGGCACATGCAGCGGTTTTGTAGGACCTTCCCTCTAGCTACGAGTGGTAAGAGGTCAGCTCCGACATCGGGTTCAGGAGTAGGTTCTTCAGCTCCACATCATGTTGGAAGCTTGATTAGTGTAGGCCAGTCAGGTCAGGGTAGTGGTGCTTTTGGTTGTGGTAGCCAGACACTGGTTTCTCACAGACAGTAGGACAGATCGGCTCAGGGTTGCGAGGTAGGGTCACAAGGCCACGGTGTAGGCTAGACTTATTCAGTACAACAGACCCAACATGAGAAGGATCCCTGACCATCTATAGTGAGTGTTAAAATCTTAGTAGTTTCTATCATTGCATCTTCTCTTTTCGATACAGGTGCCTCTCACAACTTTATCTCTGTATGAGTGGTAAATAGACTTGGGCTTGTTGTTTTTCTTTATAAGGGTGTTTTGATGCTAGACACACTATTGGGAGTTATAACGAGTGATGTACAATAATTTATAGAGTGTCCCCTTGAGGTAGGAGGGTGTCACTTCATCTGGGATATTTATATCCTTGAGATGAAAGCGTTTGAAATCATTCTTAGAATGAACTGACTCATGGCTTATCGAGTGTTTGTTGACTTCTATTACCGAAGGGTGACTTTCACATCACCAGAGAGTGCAATGATTATTCACAGGGGTTAATGGGATTTCCATGAAAGAAGAGCTGGACTCGAGCATCATGGGCTTGGGGGGATGACATCTCAGATTGCAAGTTTTTTATGGATGATCAGGGAGTGGGTCAGGCTAAATTTCCTCCAGTGGTTGAGCACTTCAGGTATATCTTTCCCGATGACTTTTTTGGTTTACCTCTTGAGAGTGATTTGGAGTTCTCCATTGAGCTAGTTCCAGGAGCTATGTCAGTATCCATTCCTCCTTACATGATGGCTACAGTGAAGTTGCAGGAGCTCAAGAGGTAGCTATAGGATTTGGATGTGAAGAGATTTATCAGACCCAGTACTTCTTCATGGGGTTCGCCGATCCTTTTTGAAAAAAAGATGGATGACACCCTTAGGCTATGTGTGGATTATCGGAAGCTAAACTAGCCAAAGGTTAAATATCGACATCCTTTTCCTTGGATATATGACTTGTTTGATCAGATCCGAGGAGCTCGAGTGTTCTCGAAGATCAAATTGAGTTTAGGATATCACTAAGTGAGTGTTTGACCTGAAGACATACATCGTACAACCTTTCATAGAAGGTAGGGGTTATATGAGTATCTGGTTATGTTGTTTGGTCTCATGATTTTTCCAACAGTATTCATGGCTTTGATATACCAATTATTCCATCCTTACTTGTGTTCTTTTGTGGTGGTTTTTGTGGACAATATCTTGGTGTACTCTCACAATCGACACGACCATACCAACCATCTTGATATTGTTTTGAATACACTGAGAGAGCATCAGTTATATTCTAAGCTCACAAAGTGAAACTTTTGGATGGATCAGATTCACTTATTAGGTCACATAATCTCAGAGACGGGAGTGTCAATGGACCAAAAGATGGTGAGAGATGTAGTTTCCTAGGAACAATCCAAGAACATTTTGGATATACAGAGTTTCTTGGGGATAGCGGGTTACTACATGCATTTTATATAGGACTTCTCACGCTTAGAAGCACCGTTGATGGGATTGACTAAGAAGGGTATAAATTTTGTGTGGTCAAAATCTTGTGAGACAGCCTTTCAGGAGCTTTAAGGGAGGTTGAAACCAGCACCAGTCCTGATACTACCAGAGTAGGGCAAGAGCTACATGGTGTACTGTGATTCTTCAGCTATTGGACTTGGAGTAGTGCTGATGTAGTGAGATCGAGTAGTGTCATATGGGTCTCGGCAGTTGAGTCCTCACGAGATGAATTACCACCACAAAATAATTATCTTTTTCTAATAGGGGTAAATCTTTTGGTAAAAGTGTCTTTTCTGTTGGTAAAACGTTTTACCAACAAAAATTGTCATGCCACTAAACTTTCGGTAAAAACTATGTCGCTAAATGTTATTGCGACAGATAAAATAGTTCTATTTCTTTTATAATAATACCAACAGATAAAATATATATTGGTCAAAGTGTTTACTAACCGATTCATCTGAAAAATATATCTGTTGATAATAATATTATTAACATATTTTATCTATCTATAAATTACATTGAAATAAAAATTATAAATTTTTATTTCTATTAAATTTTTATATTATATTTATTAATTTATCATAAATAATATGCATGTTTTAATTATCAAGACGAAGATGATTTTTACACATGTTCAAACATAGAAAAAAAATTATATTAATATTGGAATTTAAAACAAAATGAATCAATACATAGTTGAAGTTGATTGATAATACCATAAAAAATACAAAAAAAAACCCAAGATCTGTTTATTCAGTTTCCACCACCTCACCACCACCATCCATGTCGTCTCTTGACTACAATCCCCTAACATTGCCTTCTCGTGACTGCAATCCTCCAACACCCATCATGATATATGAATAGTTACTTCTGCCAAAGATCTTTCATCACCCCAAGTAGGCCACTAGAAGATACAAACCAAGTCAACTCCAGTACCATTGAAGAACCTCAAGACTATGTTATTCCACATCCATCAGCTCCAAGATCTACAGCACACATAATCAAAAAGCGTACCCACAAATCAAAGAAAAATATCCGCATGAATTGAAACCAAAAATAATAATAAAGTTTAAAAAAATGCAAGCCACATATTTTAGAAATTGAGCAGGGAAAAAAAGGGGTACAGAAAAAAAACAATAACTTCCCTAAAAAGTATAGTTTTGTCCTCCCGGCTGAGTCAACATCAAATTTTTTACAAAGAAATATATAATGTTCAAAGCCAACAGTTGAGAAATGAATCTAAGGACAATATTACATGTTATAATTACATATCATGAGTATATCCAACAAGCATGGATTCATTGTGAAAGGAATTCTATTTACCATACAGATCACATTAAATAATCTTGTTACAATTATCTAAAAGTATATATGCTAGCATTTCAACATACATGATTTTAACAAATAAATATTCAATCTGGTTTTCAACAAAAACAAACATGAAAAATACATGTCAAAACAACACCAACATGCCTTTAGACTCAACACACATCATGTTTTACAAGCAACCAAATAGTTTTGTAATAACCATGTTGTAAAAACTTAGTGTAGTGATTATTTGAATGAAAATATTAGGCACTAACACACATCCATCATAACAAAGGGGTTTCCAATAGGTTATAAACTGAATGAGAAGTTCAATTAAAATTAAAATTAAATGAAGAAAGTATTACCCTCTATTGAGAGGGTGTTATCCTCTAGAAAATGATGAACCATCCATCCTTCTCTTCTTAAATTGCACTCAACCTGATTTTCTCATTAAAGAACCTCAAAAAGAAACAAAATCGACATTAGATTCAATCATTTTAGTCTAGGAAGGATAAAACCATGTAAAAAGTGAGAAAGTACATTCATCAACCCTATTGACATCTCAATAAATCAAGTCACTTGATGGATGATGACCCTTAGGAAAGCCTATATTCTCCCATCATCAATGCTACTAACCTAGTGGAAATGGAGGAAGCTACTAATTCACAACATACTAAAAAAAAACTAGAATCAATATTGCCTCTTCCTGCTATCTTTGATTGGAATCTGCTGGAATATGTTGAAAGTATCAACCACATATTTTTTTGTACATTTACATGCATGTTCTGGGAAAATATACATGATAAATTTGGATAAAAGCATCAGATAGATAACATTGAAGGCATTCTGGTATCCATCGTTGGTGCTGGAAAATATGAACAGGTTGAAGGGGTGGTTATTATTACAACTATTACTATCATTGATTATGCTTGGTGGCATCAGAATGGGTGGGCATTTGAGAAACAATCACCTTCCATTCATTTAGGAACCATGGAAATTCTTAGGGATGTCATCACTACTTCCAAGATCCAACCAGGTCACATGAATAATGATGTTTCTGAACATATTTTTCATGAGAATATTTGGAGTTTCCGATATTATTGTATTTAGACATGTTTATATAAAATCCTTAAAGACTTTAGAAATTTATGCAAGTTTGTCTATAAATGTGTTTTATGTGTTTGCGAATAGGAGCCACCAAATAATATTAGCAACACCAGAAGAATGCCCAAATTCATTTTTAGAGTGTATAATAATTGATAACACAAAGAAAAAAATGTGAATGTCCATCTAGATTAATATAATCATGTGAAAACAATAATGAAGCATGAACTTACAGAAAATCTCGATGCATGACGACCTTATCTAAGAATTCCCGATTCCCTTGGAATCCATTCTTTTCAAGCAGCCAATAAGCAACTTCCTAAAATATAGTTATAGAAGAATCATAATAAAAATAGAGAAGAATGTAAAAACATTGAAGGAAAGTGCATTTTTTAAGGAGGTAGCCTGACAACTCTTTGAGAGAGTGACCAAACATAAAGAAATAGTCGCTGTTTAAAATTTCCTCCACATAAATTGAATACAACCGGCATGACCACCCATCCTAAATAGTAGTAAACACTATCCCATAACCCTGAAAAAACACAATCATAGAAAGGAATCTTAATAAGAACCATGCATTTGACACAAACATATATGTAAACATATGTCTAATTAATGTTTAATATAACTTCACATCATTCCTTGAACATTTATGCAAGCTTATTGTTAAAAAAATTTACACATTTGATAAAATAAAATGCATATTGTCTTTTCACTTATAACAACATGAAAATTATATTGCAATACCTTTTAAAATAAAATATTTTTCATGTTGTCACAATTATATATCATTTTATAACATGCCTCAACAAAAATAATATAATTTATGCAAATGAGTAGGTCATGACATTAAAAAAGATACTAGAAAAAAAATGTATTATTTGAATAAATAATTTATGAATAGATATACTTCAATAATCATATATTTATATAGCTTGAAAAAAATAAAGAAAAAAATGAAACATTCATTTACTAAACCATTGTACTCTTACATAGTTTTTAAATCCTATAAACTAACATTTAGAAAAGATGCATCCACAATAGAGGACCACTGTTATCTTTTCAAGTTCATTTTAGCACTCAATTACAATTTGGACTACCTGTTATATTGAAAAATAAAACCGCCATGAAATTTTCTACAAATGGAATGAAAAATGAACCCCATGTGATTCTAGTTAAAAATAATAATTTAAAGCGGATAAATAAACAAACTTGGCCTTTGAATAAAAATCATGGTGCCACATTGATATGGAATGCACTTCATCAATTTCAAATACAACAATATCACATTTCACTGCAAGACATTGAATAAACATGAAGAAGAACAAGCAATCATAACAAACCAAAGAAAGTGAATAAACATGAAAAATACATTTTTTTCAATGCAAGGGGCATGAGGACATACATTGGTATCCAAAGGGTGAGGGTGGGTTCGTTTAAGAGTCTACATGGACTGTTTTATGCTCAAAAAACTAATGTAGTTGAAGTCCAGTGGGCTGATCTTTGTGGACCACGGATCAAAGATCTAGATCATATGGGCTCCGCTGTTGGCTTGGTACCAAATGTACATGGCCATGGAGGGGATGAATATTTTCAGGAGTGTGTCATGAACCATCAAGATGAAGGATGAAATCAGTTGAGGGAAAATAAGTAAAAGTCAGGTCTTGTGAATGTGAATGAAATGAGAACACTAAAACGAATTCCACATTCCACATTTCAGATAGTTTGTGTGTGCAATCTAAGTAGAAGTCGGATTGTGTGTTCAATCTAAGTGGAGCACTTAGAAACCCAGATGAGACTATGTGTTCAATCTAAGTGAAACACTAAGAAACCCAGATGAAAAAGAGGTGAGGGGACAGATTGCATAGATTCCACAAATTCTAGATTTCATAGATTCCAGATTTCACACACAATACAGAGATTCCAGATTTTATACGCAATACATAGATTCCAAATTTCATACAGTAAGAAACTCGTCTAGATTCTACTTAGAAACCAACCAGGCTTCAACTTACATTGCACACACGAACAATTAATCAATATATGTCAACAATAACACTAAAAAATTCCATATTTCAAACCATGACATGAGAAAGAGGAGACAGTGAGTAAGATATTAGTGATAAAACTAAAATAATGATGAGGCATCAATATATTACTTTAAACATGGGGTCTTGGTGGCTCCACATGCTCCACAATCAACTGTGGAGTAAGCCACACTTCTCGAATATTCATGGTACATGTTATCAATGCATCAATGGAATACTACATGTCATTATCAGCATTATCCATAATTTTCTTTCTCATCCCTTAAAGGTAGAGGAATCTACAAGTTAAAACACACACAAAAAAACATCATCATTCATGTACTATTATTATCATCACTTGACAAAATGAAAAGTGTTTTAATAGAACCATGCAAATCCGACTAGGAGAAGATTGATGGAAATCAGGAGCCATAGTAGAGTAACGAGAAGAAAAAGGCCTCAAAGCCAAATGTGCCCACCGGACCCTGCCTTTCGAGCCACCACTAGGCAAAGAACACCGGTCACAGAAGAACACTAAATAGAATTGTCCAAAACCAAGAAGAACAGGACACCATCAAGGAATAAGATGACACCAGACCATGGAAACAATCAGAGATATCAATCAGCACCATAGGGAGGTCAAAAAACTCCAAATCCAGTTAGTGAACACATCACCAAAGAGACCCCAACCATCAGAGAAACAAAAACAAACAGAACCGGAAACAATCATCGCCGTCCACAGGTCTTGGCTCACCGAATACTGCCTCGAGGTGCCGTCGCCGGTGAGAACCACAGCCCGCCAAAGACTACAATACCGCCACAGATCTTCAATGGGGATGTCGCAACACCAGGTTACCACTGGACCACCATCGAAGCCCAAACCAGACCATCACTGACCAGAGAAGCGGGGATAAGATCACCAGCACAGAAAATAGGGGATGAAATCGGGAAGAAGGAGATATAAGGGAAAAGTCTCTAAAGAATGAAGGGGCCTCCGTGGAAAAATCCTAGAAGCCAGAAGAGTGGTGGAGTCGGTGTTGCCGTCGGCATTAGCGGCGGCGGCGTCGATATTAGCAGAGGCAATGTCGGCATTAGTGGAGGTGGAGGCGGAGTCGCGGGTCACCGGAGGAGGCAGGGGTGTGGTATGCGATGGTGAGTGATTTAGGGTTGGGATTGTTGGAGATTTTAAAAAGTAAATAAAATTAATAAATATCAAATTTCATTCAGTTTTTAAAATTAAATATATAATTAATATATATATATATATATACGAATGGTATAAAATTTTATAAAAATTATTAATTTTATGCTAATATAAAATAAAATATCAATACACAAATAAAACTTATTATTAAAAAAAATATTAATAAATTTATTGTTTTGTTTTTTATTTATTAAGTTTAAATTATTAATTTTTTGAGTTTACTTTTACTATATTATATTATGTTTATTAAGTTTAAATCTGAATATTAAATTACCATGTATGTAGATAATATCAAACATATATTTAAATATATCAAATATCATAATGATATAAATTTCATTTTATAAAAATTATTTATTGGACTATCAAATGAACAACATTAAAAAATATAAGCACTATTGATATTTAAAAAAAATGAAAATTAAAATATGTTAATGATATATTTTTAATAAGACCTAAAAAATGGATATTGACATTGGTTGTAAAAATAGTAATATATAAAAAAGTAGGATTCGCATAATTTGTTACTCATTAAAAATTTGTTATAAAAAGGATAATTGTAACAATTTTTATTGATGGTAAAATATTTGTTGGTAATAGTTATCATTACCATCAAATTCACCAGTTAATAAAAATATGTTGGTATTAGTATGATAAAGCGATTGATTTAACTGATGGTAAAGTAATTGTCGGTGTTGAATGATCAATGTCAACAGATATATCTGTTGATAAAAATAAATGTTGGTATTAAAAATCAATACCAATAAAACTTAATATCTGTTGGGAATACTCGTTTTTACCAACAGATATATTATCTATTAATATATTTTTGTTGGTATAAACCATTTTTTTGTAATGTACCCTACACACGATCTTGAGTTAGCTGCGGTTGTTTATGCATTGCACTGTTGGAGGCACTATTTACTGGGAGATCATTTTGTGGTATACACGGACCACAAAATCCTCATGTGCATCTTTACGCAGTGTAATCTGAATTTGAGGCAGTGAAGGTGGGTGGAGTATCTACAGTATATTAACTTAGATATTGCCTACACGCCTAGTAAGGGCAATGCAGAAGCTGATGCACTTAGTAAGAGGACTCAGATATAGGCTGTGCAATAGGCCAGTAGCGAGTGACACATCATGGCATTGTTTTCTGAGATGCATCTGGAGGTGCACGATACACAGATGAATAATTTTTTTATCCTTATCTATTACATCTAACTTTCTAAACAATATTAGGATGATGCAGATATTGGATTCTGATGTCCTATTTCTACGGGAAGGTGTGGCAGGTGAGAACCCTCCTACTGGTTAGACAGTAGGTGATGATGAGATCCTATGTATCCATGGATGTGTCTGGGTTCTAGTGGACATACGCGAGGAGTTGATGAAAGAGTTTCATGATTTAGCTTGGGAAGTGCATCCTGGGGTCACAAAGATATACCCTGACTTGCGACGACAATACAAGTGGTCGAGAATGAAGAGAGAGGTAGCTGGTTTTGTTACGAGGAGTTCAACCTGTCAGCAGGTGAAGACGGAACATCAGCGACCGACTATGATTTAATAGTAGTTACACATCCTAGAGTGGAAATGAGATGATGTCACGATGGATTTCATGACTGGTTTTCCAAGGTCACCTCACGGTAATGATGTTGTGTGAGTTGTCGTTGATAGGCTTGTGAAGGTCTCACATTTCTTACTGATCAAGGAGACCTTCAGTGTTGATGATCTTGAAAATTTATACATCCAAGAGGTGGTATGACTTCATGGGGTCCGACGCACTATCGTTTGAGATAGGGACACCCATTTTATGACTCGTTTCTGGAAGAGTTTTCAGAGGGTGTTGGGTACATAAGTTCTTTTGAGCACAACATACCACCCTCAGACTAATGGTCATTCAGAGAGTATGATACAAGTGCAATAGGACATGTTGTGAGCTTGCGTCCTAGATTTTGGGGGCTCTTGGGAGAGGCACATTCCCCTAGTTGTGTTCACCACCAATAATATTTATCAGGTGATGCTACAAATTAATCCTTACAAGGATTTATATGGTTTGACATGTCGTTCTCCCCTGTGCTGGTTAGAGGCAGGTGAGACAGCTTTACTGGGACCGCGTCTCATGCATGAGACTTTTAAGAAGGTCCGGTTGATTCAGAAGCGAATGGATACTGCACAGTCTCATCAAAAATCATACGTAGATCACCGCAGATGGCCTTTAGAGTTTGAGGTTGGGGATCATGTATTCTTGCGTGTTTCAATGAGGTTGGGATATAGGCGGATCAGGAGATAGGGTAAGCTTTCACAAAGATATGTCTTGTCGTTTTAGATTATAGAGAGAGTTGAGTCGGTTGCTTATTGGTTGTAGTTACCTCAGAGGTACTGAACCATGCATGACATCTTCCCTGTATCTTAGCTTCGCCGCTATCACTCAAACCCATCTCAGTGGTCAGAGTTGTTTTTAGACGAATCTTGACCCTCTTCAGAGAGCAATTCAGGGATGAATTTCTATAAGGGGGGAAGATTGTAAGATCATGGGTTTTTCTTGAGGTACATATCTTCTTTTTGGGTTAAGGGTGTTTAATTTCTTTTTTTTATTAGACCCTAGTCCGATTTTGGTTGTTTTGGGAGCGAAAGAGGAAAATAGGTTGAAATCTAGCTGTAGGCCAGGTATACATTGTGTACATGGACTACACACCGTGTACTTCCAATACAAACTGTATACTGGGAAGTCACGATGTGTAGCCAATATGGATCAGAAAAAACAAAAGGACAGTACACGCCGTGTACTTGAGGTACATGCCATTCACTTTCACATCGGGTTTTTTTATTAAAGAGGTTGTAGCTATTATTTTGACACACTTTAGTTTTACCTCTCGTTTTGGAACCCAAAACACCCATAATCTAGTTTTTCATATATGGAAGCCATCTGGACTCTAATTCGAGAACCTTCTAAAACATTGGAACCACATCGGTAAGTACTCGATTCATTTTTAGTTGTTCTTGATTCTTTGGAACAACGAATGTGTTATTTGGATTTAGGCTTATATGCCCAAATATCTAGTTCTTCATCTTTTATTTAGATTTCTTCCAAACCAAGACGAATTAGGACTTGGTACTGGACAAACATTCTAATACCAATATGTGGTAGGTGGCATATACTTTTTTTTTCATCTTTTTGGGTGATTTTAGGGCATTAGGCATTTTTGCTGCCCATCAGACTTTCCAGCGAGGCATCGTTTTTAGCGAGTTTCTTGCTGCAAATGTAGTCGGACCTAGTGAGGATGTCAGCAGGTTTCTTTTAGGTACGTTGTCACCCTTAACATGTTTCAAGGTCACCCAAGGGGTGCGACGTAAGGAAAATAGCTTATTTATGCCTAATTAAACCACCCAGGGGGTGTTTTTGTCACGACCCAACCCTACACGGGCTCGAGCCGAAACTACCACAAGCCCGCCTCCATAAGCCAGGGGCTGGCGACCAGCGCCGAAGGCACAACAACTCAGGGAGGCCTTTTCCTAAGTACTTGTACACACACACGCGCATCACACTCAATGCAAAAGTGCAGAGTAAAAAGAAAAGCAAAGGGCAACTGCTATAAATAAACCACAATGTGCATCGACCTCTAAAAGTACAAAGAAAGTACTGAAAGTAAATTGAAAAGAAAAGAGAAAAAACACGCGCCCAAATAGAAAAGTGTCACAACCCGACAACAGGTGAACAAAAGAAAAACAGCTGGAAGGGTTCCCCACCTGGAACCCGACTACGACCCCGCACGCGGTCCAAGCTCCCGAACTCCTATGCTCCACTGAAGTCACGACCAACCTGTCTGTCGTCTGTAAGGGCACACCAAGTGCGGGCAAAGCCCAAGTAGGGGTGAGTATATAAAAATACTCAGTAGGATACCCCAAAGGCTCAAGGGAGCAACAAAGGAGGTATCGAAGGGTGAGTAGTAGAGCGAACATGAAAAGTAAAGGAGTACAACCGAGAGTGCAGTAAAGAGTAATAGTAGAGAGTCCAGCTCAACCCAACAAGAGAAAGGAGGTAGACTTTTCCAGACACAAGGAGCTGGAAATGGTGAGAAGATGAACTTCTCGTTGAGTCTTCACTACCTATAGCAGGAGAGTAGACTCTTCCAACCATGAGAAGCTAGACACGGAAAGCACGTGGCATACCCCGCGTGTCTTCGCCTCTCCTGGAACGAGAGTAGGCAAAAACCAAGGAGTGGGTACTGGAACAAGGTATATACATATACATATGCTAAACAAGAAGCCCGAACAAGGTCGTAAGGGGATCTCCATCCTGTAGCTCAGCCCAAGAAAGTGAGTAGCCAACAGTCCTAGAAGTAAACACCATCGATGCCCAGTATCCTGCACGCCTTCCCCGAACTACAAGTCAAGGGGCTCAAACCACCGCACCTTGACACTATCCACTTTGGGCAGCACTGAATCGCCCGCACGGTTTTAGGTCGCGTCACAAGGATGCGTCTCAGTGGAAGAAAGTGCTCCTCATACTTGAGAGTTCTAGGGGAACGTCAACCACAACTCGTCACTACCCCGCAGTCGAGAGGTCTCCTCAAAGTCGACAGGCAACCCCCTACCCAGGCCCGCTGGAGGGTCCCTGGAAGTCAACGAGTTCCCACTACAGGGAGAACCGGAAAGAGTCGACGGGTGCCACACTGCCCAGTCCTGTAATATAGTAATCCACTGGAGGTCGACCCGGCTAAAGTCGGAAACGAGACCACTACCCAGCCCAGCTGGAGGTAACCCGACATTGGGGACCACTGCCCAGCCCAGCTGGAGGTAAGCCCGGCATCAGGGACCACTGCCCAACCCCGCTGGAGGTAAGCCCCGCATCGGGGACCACTGCCCAGCCCGGTTGGAGGTAAACCCCGAACTACTCTGGTCATCCCTGCTGGATGGTAACCCAATGGCCATCCCTGCTGGATGGTACAACTGGCGAGCCCTGCTCGAAACAAACTCAGCCATGCTGGTAACAACCTCAGCCCTGCTGGTAACAACCTCCTGGGTAGAGGATCGGTGCCCGCATAAAGTTTTGGTCACAAAGAATCCACAAGAACTCTACGAGGGGTCACGAAGGAACGAGAGAAACTCCCCAGGCCTCTCAGGGCGGTCACACTCCAATCCGCTGTGTCACTGTCGAAGCGGACCGAGTCAAATCATCCCAGAAAGTGGGAAAACACCCACGTTGTACGAGCACGCATACTCTTAAACGGTGCCGCAGTCCGGTGGAAGGGGCACGGTACTGAAACCCCTTACAGCTGAAGAAACAGAGGAACCAAACCATCTCTTCCAGCCAAAACCATCGAGAACAAAACCAGGAGGAAAACTCAACCCTGCTGGTAAAAAAAACGAGCACCAAGCCAGGGGAAGACTCAACCCTACTGGTCAATAAACAATAATAGAGGAACCCTCTACGTCGCGAGAGGTCAAAAGTACGTAAAGCAGAGCACGACACGCACATGGGGCCCACACGACGTGTGGCCCCAAGTCAACCCCAACCAAGCGCACAAATATTCTCAGGTACCAATATCCACATGTACCTCCCAGCATTCCCGTATACTCCCAGAGTATACCACGTTCCAGCCCAAAGGCTATCGTGCACACGACACCCAACATCAACGCAAAGGCGTAACGTAACAAATCCAACTTGCCACCTCAATGGCTCAGGCACAACCATCCACATCTCCTCAAGCATTCACTTCACTCTCCCAAGAGTGAACGTGATCACACGCCAAGGGTTCTCTGCAAACACCACAGGAAGAACCACCACCGGGGCACCTCCACATTTCTACATTTAATAAGATCGCGTATGAGGCTCTGCTCGCCTGAACAGATTACACCGTTGTAATCCTTGCAGAGAAACACGCGAGATCGACTACTTACTCGCCCCAAAAGGGTATCCGACGTAAAAGTTTCCAATAGCGCCTTACGCCCGAACGACATTCCGTGGTCCCGAGCCTCGGCCCCGAAAACAGTCGGGTGCATCACACCATTGTGATCCCCTTGAGAAAACATGTCAAAAGGACTACTCACTTGAGCGGAACGGATATCCGGAGAAAAAGATGCATTCCGGCGCACCTTACCTGAGCGATGCTTCGTGGGACCCACATCCTGATCCCGAAACACAACGAACGGATCACAACCAGAATCGACTGCTCACATGCCCCGAACGGACGCCCGATGAGAAAGTCGCTAAACGCTGCTCGCAGCTCAAAAGATGGGCCGTGGGGCCCACACCTCAACTCTGAATTCAACGCCTGAAACCACCATGGAAAGATCCACCTCGGTGCCAGGGTTCCAATGCCACTAACGGCGCTCGAAACGGACGTCGGACGCGTCCGCACCGTCCAAAACAAGATCCCCTGAAGAAAACATCAATTCACTTAAAGACGTGTCGCGCCTCTGAGGACCCTTGTTTTAGGAATTAAAAATTCCCGAAACCATCTCAAAAAGTCCGTCTCGTTGATACGGTTCCACTACCGCAGATGGCGCGTCAAACGGATGCGCCGTTTGGAAGTTACGGCCCCCCGAACGCAGGGGGCCTAACTGGGCCGGTCCACCTCGGTCGGCCCACTTCAGACCACCGGCCCGCGGCCCAGCCGCGGGTCCGGTTCGCCGCGGCCCGCATCAAAAGCACCGGACCCCTCCTTGGGTCCGGTTTTCCGAATGGACCGGCCGCCCTGGCCGGTCTCCCCTTGTCCGCGCCGCGTCAACCAAAGACCCGCGGAGCGCGGGTCTTGCTCCCCTAGGTCGCCGCCTGCCGCCGAAGGGGCGCCGCGCGCCGCCTCCGCCGGCCTCCTCTCGCCGTCCGCGAGCCCCGACCGCACGCCCCAGCTCGCCCGCACTGCCTCTGCCGGCCTCGCCCACTCGCGCTAAAGACCCGCTGACGTGCCTTTCTGCGCTCGACCGAAGTCCCTAGCCGCCTCCTCCGCTGAAGGCCCGCCGGAAAACAAAAACAAAACTCGCAAACTTCGGCGGGCGTTTGCGATCAACTCTGAACTCAGATTTCGATTCCGAAGGATGCGTTGGAAAGATAATAAAATCTAATACGCATTCATGTGGTTCGTTCGAAAATTAAACAAAAATTATAGGATATAATTTAGGTTCAAAGGAGGTGCAGGAAAGAAAAACCCAACAAAACCCTACCTCGTGGGCGTTGCCCGGAGCTTCGCCGCCGAACCGCCGGAGCCGTCGCAACGCACAACCTTGATCGGAGGAAGAGAAGGAGCTTGAGGGGCTGCCTTTAGGGGGGTTTCACCAGGGGAGAATAAGGGAGGAAGGGGAAGGGGTTTGGTTTAAGTAGAAAAATAATTAATTAAAAACTTTCATTAATTAAAACTCCCAAAATAACACACATCTGAAACGCCCGACGGGGTCGAGGTTAAGCCTCCCCTAGGGTAAACACCACCTCTCGAGCACAATGGAGGCCTCAAAATTTGATTCTGAGATTCCTTTTAGATGTTATTAACCTCAACGCCCGAGGCTACCAAATTACGAAAATGCCCCTGGGGCCATTTTTCACAAACGGACCGTGCCCGCGAAGATTACACCTCTCCTAGGGTAAACGGAACGCTCCAAACTCAACGGTGCCCTCAGTTTTCCCATATGAGCCTCCGTTTAAGAGATAATTGAGTTTCATCATTAAAAGAATAAATTAATTAACTTAATTATCTGTTTAACGTTCCAAAAGCGAGCGAGGGGTCCAAACGTCCTGCACCAACAAGTTTTATGTCGTTATTAGGGTAAAAACCTCATTATGGACCCATACGTACACACGGATCTCTGATCCAAATCACCGTTTAGGAGTTATCCCATTTATTTGGCGTTCCCAATGTGAACGCACTGAAAATTTAATTTCGGCCACTCCGGGGCTCGGAATTGCACGCCATCTGAAGGCGCTGCTCTGGAATAACATCAAGAATATTCCAAAGTCTTTAGAAGTAAAAACCGGGTTCTTACATAATTCCCTCTTTCAATATTTTCGTCCCCAAAAAGCAAAACCAGGGAACAACTCAGGGTACTAAGCCCACACCTGGCTCTCCCGTACCCAGAAGAACTCACGCACAGCTCTGCGTCACCGCACACAGACCAAATGATTTGATCTATTCACGCAAGGTCTGCTCCCGCCAATGACGTACATAGGAGCACGCACACATCTTCTCAAGTGAGTCACGTGGGAGATGTTATGCACCCAAACCAGCCTTTGGGGTTAGGTCAAGGCGGTAGGGAACCTCGCCATCCCTTCACACGGTCACAAACGGACTGAAGGCTCTCGGGGGTAGCTCACCTCCCCAACCAAACCTCTACATTTCACACCGCGACTGGAATCACCGCCCGCACCTGGAACAAGGACCGGTGATTCCCTTCTTCAGAATATCCATATGGTGAAACACCCAAGGATACATGGTTACACGAGATCTCATAGTAGATGTCTCTCAACCAAGACTCTCTTACACACTCAAAAGGAAAAGGAGTCGACACCATCGATTAGAGAAAAAGGTCCCATGCCTTTTACCTTACCAACACAGGGTTACACCCGACGCCTTGCGTCACCCTGGTAACACCTCAAAACAAGGAGCAGGGGGAAAAACATTCCACACACAGAGTCTAAAAATTCTACTGCAAAAAGTAGAAGATCTGTAGAGCATACCTCTTATCACCTCATGCTCTGCAGGATCATAGACATCCAAAGCTCGCGGCTATCCGTGGTCCCAACTGTCAGCTCCCAGAGCCTGTCTTGGACCGCCTAGTGGTGATGGGAAGACCTCGTAAGATCTTCCCCCACTACCAGCTCCTCCCTCTCTTCTTCTAGCACCACCTCCCTGGGTACTACTCCGATCATGACGCTGCCTCCATTGTGGTGGTGCACCCGCTGCCTGCCCGGTAGTCTCAGTGTGCCTGGTCGGGCAGTCCCATGCCAGGTGACCTCGCCCATCGCAAGCATAGCATAGACTCTCTTCGGGTTTCACTGGTGCCCTCTGGTGCCACTATGGTGTACGACCACGCCCCTGAGCCTGGTTGTTAGAAATCCACCTGCATCGAGGTTCTGCTTGCCGATGCTCGCTAGCTGCGGCAGACATCTCGGCTCCGATGTACCTGCTTCCACCACCAACTCTAGAACGTGACAGGAAGATCTCTATCACCAGCACCTGCTCTAGCACCCCGACATATGTGGAAATTCCCAAGGGTACTATGAAAGCATGAATCTCTCGGTGGAGAACCTGCTCAAACTTCCGCGCTCGGATGTTGTCATCATGGACCAAGTCCGGGTAAAAGCGTGCACGGTCTGCGAAACTAGCCGCATACTCGGCCACCATCATCCCTCCCTGCTGAAACTGAAGGAGCTCTTGAATCCGAAAGGAGCGCAAGAATGAGGGGAAAAACTCCTCATGGAACAACAACTGAAAGTCGCCTCACGAAAGTGACGAATTGTTAAGAAACTGAGTCACTAGACTCCACCAACGCCAAGCTGTTCCACGAAAAAGGTTGGCTGCCAAAGACACTCTCTAATCTGTCGGCGTCTGTACAAGCCTGAAAAGGCGAAACACTATCTCTAGCCAAACCCATGCTGCCTGAGGGTCTGGTTCACCACTGAACCTCAGCGGTCTATGCCGCTGGAACTCACGGAGCGCGCTCAACCTGCGCTCAAGCCCCGTCTGCTCTACTGAAGCTATCTACTGCTCAACAGGTGGGGGTGCTGCTACCGGCCCACCCGGAGAAAGGGGATCGCATGATGGGTCCTAGACTATGGCCTCATAGCTCATAGGGTTGTCTTCACGAACCAAAACTGGTATTCTGACTGACTGTATTCATGGAGACATCCTGAATGTTATCAAGGAGTGTCGCGGTCAGATGAGCATATATGTATATACCAACAACAACAACGATGGGGAGCTGACTCAAGAAGGATAGTCAAGACTCAGTTCTATGTGATGCATAGACAAATTTTCCCTGCAACAAGTGTCTCAGCATGTCGAGTCGACAAGCGGGTTATCAGGGTCCTGGTGAATGGATACGTCGGCCGCTGCACCATCACTGGACTCCCTGGCCTGAGATCCGCTCTCGAGACACGTTAACACTATTTCCCTAAATCCCAACCAATTCCATTTACTTTAGGGACGTCCGGACAACGTCCCCAAGGAATGAACCACCTTTGATACCACTTTGTCACGACCCGACCTTACCCGGGCTCGAGCCACAACTACCCCAAGCCCGCCTCTATAGGCCAGGGGCTGGCGAACAACGCCGAAGGGATAACAACTCGGGGAGGCCTTTGCCTAAGTAATTGTACACACACACACACAACACACTGAATGCAAAAGTGCAGAGTAAAAAGAAAAGCAAAGGGAAACTGCTATACATAAACCAAAATGTGCATCGACCTCTAAAAGTACAAAGAAAGTGCTGAAAGTAAACTGAAAAGAAAAGGGGAAAACACACACCCAACCAGAAAATTGCCACAACCCGGAAATAGGTGAACAAAATAAAAACAACTGGAAGGGTTCCCCACCTGGAACCCAACTACGACCACCGCACGTGGTCCAAGCTCCCGAACTCCTATACTCCACTGAAGTCACGACCAACTTGTCTGTCGTCTGCAAGGGCACACCAAGTGTGGGCAAAGCCCAAGCAGGGGTGAGTATATAAAAATACTCAATAGGATACCCCGAAGTCTCGAGGGAGAAACAAAGGAGGTACCGAAGGGTGAGCAGTAGAGCGAACAAGAAAAGTAAAGGAGTAAAACCGAGAGTGCAGTAAAGATTAACAATAGAGAGTCCAGCTCAACCCAACAAGAGAAAGGAGGTAGACTCGTCCAGACACAAGGAGCTAGAAACGGTGAGAAGATGAACTTCTCATCGAGTCTTCGCTACCTATAGCAGGATATTAGACTCTTCCAACCACGATAAGCTAAACATGGAAAACACATGACATACCCCGCGCGTCTTCGCCTCCCCTGGAAGGAGAGTAGCCAAAACCCAAGGAGTGGGTACTGGAACAAGGTATATACATATACATATGCTCAACAAGAAGCCCGAACAAGGTCGTAAGGTGATCTCCATCCCGTAGCTCTGCCTAAGAAAGTGAGTAGCCAACAGTCCCAGAAGTAAACACCATCGATGCCCAGCATCCCGCACGTCTTCCCCGAACTACAAGTCAAGGGGATCAAACCACCGCACCTTGACACTATCCGCTTTGGGCGGCACTGACTCGCCCACACGGTTTTAGGTCGCGTCACAAGGACACGTCTCAGTGGGGGAAAGCGCTCCACGTACCTGAGAGTTCTAGGGGAACGTCAACCACAACTTGTCACTACCCCGTAGTCGAGAGGTCTCCTCAAAGTCGACAGGAGACCCCCTGCCTAGCCCCGCTGGAGGGTCCCTGGAAGTCGACGAGTTCTCAATACAGCGAGACCCGACAAGAGTCGACGGTTGCCACACTGACCAGTCCCGTAACAGAGTAATCCACTGCAGGGAGACCCGGCTAAAGTCGGCGACGGGACCACTACCTAGCCCAGCTGGAGGTAACCCGGCATCGGGGACCACTGCCCAGCCCAGCTAGAGGTAAGCCCAACATCGGGGACCACTGCCCAGCTCCGCTAGAGGTAAGCCCAGCATCGGGGACCACTACCCAGCCCAGCTGGAGGTAAACCCGAAACTGCTCTGGCCATCCCTGCTGGATGGTAACCCACTGGCCATCCCTGCTGGATGGTACAACTAACGAGCCCTGCTCGAAACAACCTCAACCCTACTGGTAACAACATCATGGGTAGAGGATCAGTGCCCGTGTAAAGTATTGGTCACATCGAATCCACAAGAACTCTACCAGGGGTCACGAAGGAATGAGAGAAACTCCCCAGGCCTCTCAGGGCGGTCACGCTCCAATCCGCTGAGTCACTGTCGAAGCGGACCGAGTCAACTCATCCCATAAAGTGGGAAAACACCCACGCTGTACGAGCACACGTAGTCATAAATGGTGCCGCAGTCCGGTGGAAGGGGCACGATACTGAAACCCCTCATAGCTGAAGAAATAGAGGAACCAAACCATCTCTACCGACCAAAACCATCGAGAACAGAATCAGGGGAAAAACTCAACCCTGTTGGTAAAACAAATGAGCACCAAGCCAGGGGAAGACTCAACCCTACTGGTCAAAAAACAAGAACAGAGGAACCCTCTATGTCGTGAGAGGTCAAAAGTACGTAAAGCAGACCACGACACACACATGGGTCCCACACGACGTGTGGCCCCAAGTCAACCCCAACCAAGCGCACAAACATTCTCAGGTACCAACATCCACATGTACCTCCCAGCCTTCCTGTATACTCCCAGAGTTTACCACGTTCCAGCCCAAAGGCTATCGTGCACACGGCACCCAACGTCAATGAGAAGGTATAACATACCAAATCCAACTTGCCACCTCAATGGCTCAGGCACGACCATCCAAATCTCTTCAAGCATTCACTTCACTCTCCCAAGAGTGAACGCGATCACACTCCAAGGGTTCTCTGCAAACACCATCGAGAGAACCACCACCGGGGCACCTTTACATTTCCATATTTAATAAGATCACGTATGAGGCTCCGCTCACCTGAACAGATTACACCGCTGTAATCCTCGCGGAGAAACACGCGAGATCAACTACTTACTCGCCCCAAACGAGTATCCGGCGTAAAAGTCGTCAATACCGCCTTACGCCCGAACGACGTCCCGTGGTCCCGAGCCTCGGCCCCGAAAACAGTCGGGCGCATCGCACCATTGTGATCCCCTCGGGAAAACACGTCAAAAGGACTGCTCACTTGAGTGGAACGGATATCCGGAGAAAAAGATGCATTCCGGCGCACCGTACACGAGCGGTGCTTCGTTGGACCCGAATCCCAGTCCCGAAACACAATGAATGGATCACATCGTTGTGATCCTCTCGAAAAAGTACACAAAATGGACTATTCACTTGTCCAAAATGGACGCCCGGTGATAAAGCCAGAAAATCACTGTCAACGCCCAAACGACCCTCGTAGGCCCCGCACCATCATGCCGAATTAGAGCGGGCAGATTGCACCATTGCAATCCGCTCGGAAAAACAACTAGAATCGACTGCTCACATGCCCCGAACAGACGCCCGATGAGAAAGTCGCTAAACGCTGCTCGCAGCTCAAAAGACGGGCCGTGGCGCCCACACCTCAACTCCGGATTCAACGCCTTAAACCACCTTGTAAATCTCCGCCTCGGTTCTAGGTCTCCAACGCCACTGAAGGCGCTCAAAACGGACGTTGGACGCGTCCGCGCCGTCCAAAACAAGATCCCCTGAATAAAACGTCAATTCACTTAAAGACGTATCGCACCTCCAAGGCCCCTCGTTTTGTGAATTAAAAATTCCCAAAACCATCTCAAAAAGTCTGTCTCGTCTATACGGTTCTACTGCCATAGACGGCGCGTCAAGCGGACGCGCCGTTTGGAAGTTACGGCCCCCCGAACACAGGGGGCCTAATTGGGCCGGTCCACCTCGGTCGTCCCACTTCAGACCACCGCCCCGAGGCCCAGCCGCGTGTCCGGTCCAGTTCGCCGCGGCCCACTGGCCGCGGCCCGCCTCCAAAGCACCGGACCCCTCCTTGGGTCTGATTTTCCGAACGGACCGACCGCCCTGGCCGGTCTCCCCTTGTCCGCACCGCGTCAACCAAAGACTCGCGGAGCGCGGGTTTTGCTCCCCGGGGTTATCGCCTACTACCGAAGGGACGCCGCGCGCCGCCTCCGCCGGCCTCCTCTCGCCATCCGCAAGCCCCAACCGCACGCCCCAGCTTGCCCGCACCGCCTCCGACGGCCTCGCCCGCTCACGTTGAAGACCCACCGCCGCGCCTTGCTGCGCCCGGCCGAAGTCCCTGGCCGCCTCCTCCACTGAAGGCCCGCCGAAAAACAAAAACAAAAACAAAACCCGCAAACTTCGGCGGGCGTTTGCGATCAACTCTGAACTCGGATTTCGATTCCGAAGGATGCGTTGGAAAGATAATAAAATCTACTATGCATTCATGTGGTTCGTTCAAAAATCAAACAAAAATTCTAGGATATAATTTAGGTTAAAAGGACGTGCGGGAAAGAAAAATGCAACAAAACCCTACCTCGTGGGCATTGCCCGGAGCTTCGCCGCCGAACCGCCAGAGCCGTCGCAACGCACCACCTTGATCGGAGGAAGAGAAGGATCTTGAGGGGATGCCTTGAGGGGGGTTTTTCTAGGGGAGAACAAGGGAGGAAGGGGAAGGGGTTTGGTTTAAGTAGGAAAATAATTAATTAAAAACTTTAATTAATTAAAACTCCCAAAATAACCCGCATCCGAAATGCCCGACGAGGTCGAGGTTAAGCCTCCCCTAGGGTAAAAACCACCTCCCGAGCACAACATAGGTCTCGTAATTTTATTACGAGCTTCCTTTTAGAAGTTATTGACCTCAATGCCCGATGCTTCCAAATTACAAAAACGCCCCTGGGGCCATTTTTCACAAACAGCCCGCGCCCACGAAGATTACACCCCTCCTAGGGTAAAAGGCACGCTCCAAAATCAATGGTGCCCTAAGTTTTCCCATTCGAGGCACCCTTTAAGAGATACTTGAGTTTCACCATTAAACGAATAAATTAATTAACTTAATTATCCGTTTAACGTTCCAAAAGCGAGCGAGGGGTCCAAACGTCCTACGCCGACAAGTTTTATGTCATTCCTAGGGTAAACACCCCATTTTAGACCCATCTGTACACTCGGATCTCTGACCCGAAGCACTGTTTAGGAGTTATCCTATTTATTTGGCGTTCCTAGTGTGAACGCACTAAAAATTTAATTCTGGCCACTCCGGGGCTCGGAATTGCACGTCGTATGAAGGCGTTGCTCTAGAATAACATCAAGAATATTCCAAAGTCTTTCGCAGCAAAAAACGGGTTCTTACAGTTTTCTTTTGCTTTCTTAGTTAGAGTAAGAACATTAATGCTTTGATAGTTGGAATAGCCTGTTTAAAAGAAGTACCGCCTCCTTTCTCTTTGAATATCATGTTTTTCCTTGTATATTTTGATAGTTGGTCATGTTAAATGGGTAATATGGGTGGATATACCTATATGAAATGAATAATTGAATGTTAAATGGTTTATATGGGAGGGTAGTCCCATATGCTTGTAGTTAATAAATGGTTTTCATGAGTGGGTATACTCATGGCTTGTGTAGGTTGATGGGAGTGGGTATACTCACATAGAATTAATGTTTAATTTGAATGCTTGAATACTTGATTAAATGGTTTGATAGATTCCATGGACTGCTCTCCATGGATCTGGAATGCGGTAGTAGATGCCTTGGGTTAACTCTACCCCTTGGGTCTTGATTCTATGGGATGCCTCGGGCCTTGCTATCCCTTAGATCTGGATTTCTTGGGATCTCATAGGACTTTCTATTTCTATGATCCTTGGACCCCAAACAATTCTGAACCTAGTATCCACCAGGGATTCCCATGGTACACGATGGGATTCCTTGGACAAGCTCCTTGGATCTGGCCCTCCATGGTCTAAATATTTTACATGGATGCCTTAGTCTACTGACAACTTGGATCCAGACCTTGCGGTATACACTTCACTGTATGGTGTGGCCATGAGATTGTTTGACTTCACAATACAGTGTGTCCATGGGATACTTGACTCCTCTATACAACGTGACTGTGGATTGGTTGATATAGATGGATGAATGGCGTGGCCATGTGACTTTCTCATTTAATTGTTACATCTTCCTTGTTAAGAGATGACTCTCTTTTACAGGTAGCCTTGAGGGATGGTTGGTTTTACATACTTCTATAGACTTATGCCATGGGCATACACAATTACTTTACTAGTTATTTAAACTTTCTATCAATTTTGTATATTTCTGTTAGAACTGTATATACCTAGGTGGTTTCCTACTGGGATATTTATCTCATACCACATCGGGGCCTCCATGGGGACCCAAACAGATTATATGGTTGTCGGTGATGATTGGGGAAATCTCCCTAGTACAGATGTTGACTGCAGCTTTGGAGTAGGGGATCATAGGACCAAACTGAGGTTTGAAATGCTGGGATACCTTTTTGGACTTTTTTTCTTTTGGGATACTTGTATCTTATCATATTTCCATGTACTATTCTGGATGCTTTCCAGATACATGTACCCTCTGCATCATTTTTTTATATGAGACACTTCTAGTAGTTATTATTTTTTCTTATCTGATTGTCTTACTTTTAGTTGTCTGATGTTTATTTCGCTTATGCTATTGTTTATATATTTGACTTCCACTATGATACTCTTGTAGTGAGGGAATATTCTCTCCACTGACTCACCCAGACCCTCGCTACTAGTCGACAGCCTCTAGAGTTTGGGTAGATATGCTTGAGGCCATGAGACCAACTGAGTTCGGGTAACCATTTTGGGTGGCATCCAGTTTCGGGATGTTATATTTTATATCGCATTATAATAAAGCAATAAGGTTTATATTGAATTTAAATATTATTCTTAATAAAAATATTAGGGTTTATTTTACTTTGATGTTGTTTTCATTAAAAGATATCAAATAATATTAAATTATTTAAAGTTAAATCCATATTATTTTTGTAAGGTGTTACATTTTTTACCACATAAAATATCTTTACCTATGAAATTTCATCACTCTGATAAAATAAATTATTGTTCATATACGAAAATATATACTCATGTTCAACAGTAATTTCCTGAAATTTAGGATTCCTCTAAAAAAAATTATCCAATTTATTTTTTCTAATTTGTATAATAGTATCCCCATGATACAATGTTTATATTTTTTATTCCCCAAAAAATAAAAAATTCCTCTTTTGTATAAACTTTTATTTTATTACCTACGAGAGATTGGGTATTTAATTTCTAAATAGTGATACACAAATTGCATCATACACTAGGGAGTTGTTTTATATATATTCTAGATGATAATAAATCACCCCCACATGATCTAGGATTATAATGGTGCTAATATATATAGAGATTAACATTACATTCTTACCAATATCCAATAATTATCTTCTATGGTGATATAAAAAAAACCTTATCTCTGAATTCTAAATACAAATCAAATGGATTAGTATTTTTGTATGTCATCTATTGAGTTTGTGTAGTTTTAAGGATTCTCTGAATGTTTTGAATATTCTATAACATTTATATTTCCTAATATAGTCCCCTTCGGTTACTATATTTATATTTATCCTAATATATTTTTTTCAAATCCTTTTCCCATATAGAGCCCCATATGGCTCTAATTTAATGATATAATATAATAATTCATTATATGAGAACACTTATTAGGGAATGTATTGATATTAACCTCCTTTGAAATCTATTGAATAAGATCTCATTATATATTATAGTGATTAAATGTCCCTTTTCTATTGTAAATATATACAAGGATAATAATGGATACTGACAAAATCTAGCTGAATAGACAATAGAGAATATTCAAACCATTCTAAGGCACATTAAAACTGCAAAAACCCTATATAAATCAATAAAAATAGTCATCAATGGGTATTTGAGTTGGAAAATAGAGGGACACGTATCCAATGATAATAAAAACGTTAAAAAAACATTGAGGAAGACCTTGGATCTTGATTAGACATAACTGATCATGATACTGCAAACGACATTACCTATTCCTTTATGTAAATCATAGAAATTTGATTACACAATCTATAATTGTAATAAAATATTCTGAATTAATATGGAAATCATCAACTTCCTAAATAGTATTAAAACCATTATAGGTCTTATGAATATATATATATATATATATATATTAAAATACATGGTTCTATTTTTCAATTTACATATAGGTATGAGCAACAGTTTCATCATAACCTTAGAAATATTTCATCATGAGTTAACTTTATTACATAAATATAATAAATATATATATTCTCTAAACCATATATCAATGTTTCCCCTCTAGAAATGATTATTCATATCTCAATACATCTTTATACTTCTCAGATAGATAGGGAATTATGGTCTATGTGAATGAAAAAATTTACCTACCGTTAATTATGGTATTTATGGGAGAGAAAATCATTTTTCAAATATTATAATATTATCACTATAAGGTTTGATCATTGGATTATTCATTTCATTATTCTATATCTTAACTTTTTTCCTTCCTATCCTCTATAATCTTTGCATGTATTAACTATTGGGAATCCATTTGGGAAAAATAGGATTTCTCCAATACCTTAATGATTATCAGTTCCATCAATTTAAAACAACAACATATTTAGTCTATTTACCTTCATATCATGGATAAAAATGAATGATGATTCCTAACTAGAGAATCATCCACCTTGTTTTTCTCTCTATTTTGGTTATATATTTTGAACTGTTAATCCTTGATAAAATACAAATATCTACATTGGCACATTTTCAACTCCTTATGGTCAACATAGAATTTAGGTTAATATGAATAATATATATTTATATCACAATTTTCAATGAAGAGTTATTTTGTTATTATAGTTAATGAAAATATTACCCCTCCTAGCTCTAAATAATTCATTATCTAATTTTTATTGTGATATTTTAATTAGTGTTAGCTATATGATAATACAATTTCATTTTTCATGAGATGAAACCACAATCCATTCTTGGATACAACACTATATATCATAAACCTTTCTCAACTGAAGGGTAGTCTGAATACTGTTACCCTGACAAACCTTTTATTCAACTACTTCAAATTTTAACACATTATTTAATCTAATGGAAATTGAATCCTATATGAGTTATCTTGGATATTTTTTTAAAAAATATAAAATTTCTCAAAAAACATTGTTTTTACCCATCAATTCTTTGAAAAATAAATATATCAGTTACATTGGTTGATCCGAGTCATTCTTCAATTACCTCTCTCAATGAATGATTATCAGATATACCAAAAAATTGGATTATAAGACACATGAATTATAATTTTATTTTCCTAAATTCACTATTTATTAATTTTAAATATAGTTTATCTAGTATAATGGTCTTAAAAAATCTTAAAATGATTCACATACTCTATATTTCTTATGAAATATGTCATACCCTAACCTTGGTTTTCTATATTATTTTGTTTATTTCTTAGTACTCAGTCTGGTTTATGAATTTTTGGTTAAATTTCCTAGGATATTTTAGCTTTTTAAAGTTTTCATGCTCTTATTGGATTTGTATATGGTTAGTGCAGATGATTTCGTTGAATTGTGTGGAAGAATGACCAAGATCATTTTAAATTCACTTCTTTCTTGGATGAATAATGTATGGTATGGCCCAAACCATAGGAGTCTCTATGATTAATTGTGGAGACTTCATGGGGGGTTTAAGAACTAGTTCATTTAATGGAAATAGATGGAAGGAACCATGTAGATATTTTGTGTGGTTTTCTACAATTTTGAAAGATCCCTATTGCTTGTTCGGCACATGATTTTCTGAATCATGTAGCCATACCGTGTATGGGGTCATTTAATTTCTAGAGGGTAATGCATAGTTTTTTTATGGTCTCTAATCTTTTCATCCATATCATTCATGAGTCCCTTTTACATTTAGTATGGTGGTAATGGATGGAAAACAGTTTGATAAACCATACAACCTAACCATGAGACATTCCTACTTTATAAAATATGTGATATTCCATTTATACCATGCTAAATTAATAATCAAATTTGAAACACCCCTGTAAAATTCTTCAATGAAATATGAAGGGGCTCCTAATAAACTATCCCATAACTCACCCCCATTGGATTGAACCATATCATTGAAGCTTGATTATGTTTCATTGGATATTTGGCCCTATTCCCTCTCTTTTCCTCCTCCTCTATTGATTCATTTTTTTTCTATTTATTTCTTATCCCTTTGAAAATCTCTAGTGGATGGGTGATGATGTTGGGTTCTGTTTTAATTTTTTTATGGTGTGTTATTTTGCTCTTGAGTTCTCCATGCATAATTCTTGAGATTTTATCTCATTCTAAAAACATTGAGGTAGGTGTTTCCATCAATTTCATTTCTAAAAAATTATGCGTGATTCTTTTTCATTCATAAATGAATTTTTAATTTCTATTATCATTTCTGTGTTATTTAAGAATGATTTTTTATATATTTATATATTGGTAGTTTTGACGAAAAATGGTCCGTCAAAGTATTTATAAATCTATGGTTATATGGATTTAATTTATATAAATGGTATGTAACTCCCCAACCCCAGTTACCCAGAGTCAGTGCATTTTTAAATAACATTGGCATGATCACAAAATATCAAGTCTCAAAATACTGATTAGCTTAGTAGCCTTGGAATCACTAGATACATTCATAAGTCTTACATTACATCATAAAATGAAAACTACAACAACATAGTCTCCATAGTCCACACTCATATCCCCTCAGACTACCCCTATAGGTCAGTCATAAAATACTTCTTCAAATCCTGGGAAAAGTAAAAAATAGAATGGGGTGAGCTCAGATCCTCAGTAAGGATAACAATATAGCGGAAACTTTCGTAAATAAGCTTCAACATTTAAGGAAATGTATAACTAAAACAAAATCATTTTAAACTTAAACTTCAGCATAATATGACAGAAATAAAATGAAATAATTCCATTTACTTATTCACATGGATATTCTACTAGTCGAATAATAACATGCAATATCAATAACCGGATTCATAATGATGGAATGCATAATGCCAGACTATCATAACCACATAGTCAAGACCTTATACCAAGACTACAAATAAGATATCGTCAAGGCCTTGTGCCAAGACACTAGTTTGTCTCATGAGACCTACCGATGCATCGAGGAGCTATAGCAGGCTCCACCCGTCACTTATTAAGTCCAATGCATTCCTCATATGAATAAGTTTAAACATAACATAAACATTCGTATTAAAACTAGCACATGAAATGTCAATACATTCTCCATAAACCATGAATGGTATAAAAATAACACATCCACAGTAAAACATATCACAAAACCTTCAATACAATATGGAAGTTTTGTATCATAATAAATCAACTTCAAATAAGCTTAAAATCCATCAAAGGATGTTGACATAAATGAAATCAAAACTATTTGAGAGAAATATCTCTTTTTTTTAAATCATTTAAAAGTCACATAATTATAAAAGAAAACATTTACTTTAAAAATATTCTTATAATCTTGTAAGGGAAGCTTCAGCGATTTTATAATGATAGAAAATAGCCACACCCACTGTATAAGTTAAAAAAAAGACATTCTTACCTTAATTTTGTCGAAAATGTTAAAAAGGACCTTGTTTGGAAAACAACGGAAATATTACTTTATAAACATCTTATAAAAAGTCAAAGAAGGATATAAATTACTTTAACCCATAGTCTATAAAATAGTAAGAATGTTTTGAAATACATTTTTAAGAAACATGTATGTGGATGATAAAGAGGTCCCAGAAGATACTTACGTAAAAAAAACCTCGGATAATAAAGATATTATGAAATTAACCCTTACCTTGTACTTTTCCTTAGTCGAGGGTAGGTTATATAGCATCCCGCCTTTTTATCACATAAACTTTCATTACATTTTACAAAACTGAGGATCTTTAAGGTTTAGTGTCTTGGAAACCAGGAACTTAAAACATGAAAACATAAAACATTCTTCTTAAACACTTGAAAGGATTCTCCTCATGTTCATCCTAGGTTCATTACTACATCTCATAACCTGGGTACATACATCAAAAGAAAGGGTGAGCAGAAGGCCCAGTAAGGGAAACAAGGGGAAACATTTACACATGTGAACTTGGGATACATCAACAATGTCATGAAAAGGAACTTTAAGGCATGAGAAAGAAATCGTGAGGCATATCATAATAAAAATAACATTTTTCATAACTTGAAGATGTGGCTACAACATTTAATATTGAAAATAATTTCGTTTCACCAAGGTCCATCTCCAAGGTGTCATTAAAAAATTACCAAGGTTATTCACCAAGGTATCAGTCTAAAAGGTCATCTCTAGAGATTAAGTCTTTACCCAATGCATTGGAGCGATATCAGGGCGCACCCTTAAATTTGACTTTTTTATCATGTGAGCCACATATATCATCATCAATAATTTCATAAACAACCCATATAGAATAAAATAAATGGGTTTCATTTCATAATCATAACGTTTTAAAAACTGCTTTAAAGACATGATCTTTGTGTCACTTTAAACCCACGGAAAGGGAAAGCGGGTCTCATGTATGTAAATAATAGAATTTAAAATAGAAAATTTTGGTATATATGTGAATAACCATTTAGAAGAAATAGTTTTGAGTATTAACTTAATAAAATAAAAGAACTTTAGAAAAAGAGAGAGACATTTTGAGACGGAAATTCTGCAGCATAACGGCTATGTTATGAGGTTTTAGAAAACATTGAAAAGAGAGGGGACATGGGTAAAACATTCATAAATGACCCATAAAACAGTAGAGGGACAGAATATGAAGGATATATGAACATGGTAATGAAATTTTAAGGACATACCATTTGAAATGAAAAACATGGAAGGAAGACAAAAATTAGATTTCTCTTATGAAAATCCGGCAGCCTAATGGCGTCACTTAAACTTCAAAAAAATGAATTGACGAGATCAAATAGGGTCTATCATAATATGAACATAAAATATCAGTATGATAGATATAGAGATCATACCCCAACATAATAAAAAGGAACTTGAAAGACTTGACATGAAAATAGATCTTGAAAACAAGAAGGGTGAAAGAATCCCTTAAAAATTTGGCTGCCTAACAGCGCCACTTAAAACTTCAAAATACTGAATTAAAGAGATAAAATAGGGTCTCTAATCATATGAACATAAGAGTTTAGTATGATAGATATAGAGATCATACCCCAACATAATAAAAAGGAACTTGAAAGACTTTACATGAAAGTAGAACTTCAAAACGAGAAGGGTGAAAGAACCACTTAAAAATTCGGCAGCCTAACGACGCCACTTAAAACTTAAAAATACTGAATTAAAGAGATCAAATGAGGTATCTCATCATATGATCATAAAATATCAGTACGATAGATATATAGATCATACCCCAACATAATAAAAAGGAACTTGAAAGACTTGACAAGAAAATAGAACTTGAAAATGAGAAGGGTGAAAGAATCCGTTATAAAAATTTCGGCAGCCTAATGGCGCCACTTAAACTTTCATAAAATGAAATGATGAGAGTAAGAGGGGGTATCTCATCATATGAACATAAAAATAAAAATATAATGAATATAAAAGAACATCCTCCAACATAAGAACATGGATCATAAAAGAAATGACATAAAAGAGATCACTTGAAAATAAAGAGAGTGGTCAGATCCCTTACCTTAAAATGTAACTCTTAAAACTCAAAGGTTGAGACCTTGAGGGCTTGGGGGAACCTTGGGAGGACTCCTTGGGAGGTAATGAGACCAGAGCTTCATTGGGGGAGAGTTGGGAGTCGAATGGATGAGAGGATGACTTGGTATTTATAGGGAAAGTGAGGGGACAAGGCATTAATGGCCAAGGGACACCTCATTGGTGGTTTTGGCAAAACCATGGGCTTGCCCATGGTATTTTCCCATGGTATTGGCCACTTGGGACACCTCATACCTTATCTTACTATTCATAAGTCAACCATATTTATTACATACTTAATACATCATTTAATGATGTCATTAAACACCCGTAACTTAAAAACGGTATTTTCACTATTCATCGAAAATTCAACTTTCTCAGAAAAATCCCAAAATTTCACCTTAACCAAATATCGATGCTATGATTTCAAAACTGAAATCCATTTTATAAAAATAATTTTTTAAATATTTTTAATTTAATTTTTAAATAAATACACTATTCACCGAAAATTCATTTTTTTCAGAAAAATCCCCAAAAATTACCTTAACATAATATCGATGCTCTGAGTTCAAAAATGAAATCCATTTTATAAAAATAATTTTCTAAATATTTTTAATTAAATTTTTTATTAAAAAACACTATTCACCTGAAAAAACTAATACTTGACTAATAATTTATGAAACCGTTATTTAACCATTTTATTGAATCACATTACTTAATCAAGGTGCCTAAATTATATTAATGCTTTATTTAAGTGAGATTACTAATCCATTTGGTCACATTACTAATCCTAAGTATAAAATCACTATTCATAATTTACTATTCATCAAAAATTAAGTTGATCTTATAAGACTCTAAATTTCATACTGAACATAATTGTAGAAGACCATTTTTTGAAAATCAATACAAATTTTTAATTATTTAAGGTTTAAATAAACATTTTTAAAATATCATTTTTCTAAAATTCATCAAAAATATGCATACTATATTTATCCGGTCATTTGAAAATTCATAAACTTCATCATAAGAAGAAATCCCAATTTTTATTTAAAACAAAGGATTACACAAGGCAGTTAGGGTCTCCTTACATAGCCCCTTATCACACCATCATAAGACCTAAGTGTACGGTGTGCTAAGGTGAGATAATCTGAGGGAGGCTCGGCCAACATCGTACGAGTAGTAATTTCTATCAGTTTGAACTTCTCGTGAAGGTGATTCCATTATAGCTTCACACAATGAAGTTCGGCTTGGGTTTGGTCCAGAGCGAAGCTCAGTGGTGCTACCTCCTTCCCAAGTTCTGTTAGATGGGCTTCGATCGGTCTAAGACTACTGGGTGAGGCCATCGAATCTTCTTTCTATATTAATCAACCAAGATTACTTGTATTTTGAGACAATAATCGAAACGTTTAGTTTCCAGCAGTCATATTGACCAATGGTCATATAACAGTCAAAATACAATGGTCTTATTTTAATTATACTCATTTTATCAAATGAAATAGTTTTATTGAGTATAAAAATAAAATAACACACAAAATTAGGAAACAAGATTTATTCAAAATTTTAGGTCGTTACAATCTCCCCCCCTTAAGAAATTGCGTCCTCGCAATTTTTAAAATTGGGTTTTGGAATTTCATTGAAATTCCCACATCGGAAAAAGATTTAGTAACACTATTACTTTAAAAGAAAGAAAAGGAAGTACAAAGGCCACCCGAGTTAACCCACACTTGGATTCCATGTAGGAAAACATGGACATGGAGGAGAAAACAAAGGGTAAAGTTCTGAGGGAGAGTGATAGAAAACATGATTAGGAGAAAGTTAACCACGATAAAATCCCAAACTTATGATGTGTGTAAACGGTCTTTGATTACCTATTAGGAAACGTAAACCAACAACGTTTTTGTTTTACGTTCCTTTTCATAATTTTGAGGAATTCATTTACTACATAGAACAAAAACATAAGGAAATATACCTACCTTCCAGTAGAGTTTCATACTTTAATAAGTTTCTACCAAAACTAATCTTTTCTCCAAATGATGAGCATTCAAAACTACTTGGTCTCATCAAAGCACAAGAATCATCTTATAGAGAATCACATAATCCACCAAAGATTAACTATCTATTTCTTCTATCTTTAAACATTATCCCAAAAACAGAAAGGGTAAGATAAAACAACTCTTCCAAAATAAAGAACCCCAGAGGAAGGGAAACTACTTTAAATATTCAAAGTTCCACGGTACTACCCAAAGTTCATCATAGACCATTCCGTAAATAACTGTCCTTAAAAATCATTAAAATAAACCAAACTAAGATTGAAACCCAAATACAAGAAGGATTTGATAACATAGTTTTCCAAGGTAAACTTTATCATTCATCTCCAAACAACATCAACCACTCCTAACATCTTATAACAAAAGTAACTAACATAAACATATTTACCCCAAGATAGGTTAATCATTTACATAAGTAACCTAAATTACTATAAGTCCACATTAAATTCATCGATTCTGAAAAATATAAGTCAACCTTACTCCTCAATGAAAATATCGTAGTAATCTATTTTCCTCGATCATATAGGGTCCCCAAAATAGTGAATGTCTTCCAAAATAATAATCATCTTTTAATCTACTAATCATCTCTGTCATATTAATATAGAAATCATCCCATTTCCTATCACATTGGTTGTTGGGACATGTTCTTCCATTTACCACCATTAACTAAGAAGAGAAAGTATAATTAGGGGCTTAAATACTTAGCCAATAATCATGAAAAGGAACTTAAAGCATATAAGGATAACTTGTAGAAGAAAATTATACCCTAACTTGTGATCCCCTAGGTTCCAAACTAGGTTATCCATGATCATATATTCTTATGTGAATCTTTATTTTATTTTATGTTTGTTCCTTTAATAATGGTTCATACTAAGCTTATGAATTTACCAAATCATATCCCCCGGGAGTGTTGTAACCAAGAGTGCAGCAAGGCCCGTTGTCGGGTACCAGTTCCTGTTCGAGTCTAGCTCAAAGCGGTGTTTTCGGGTTTTACCCCTATGTACGTCTGTTTCAGAGCCACCTCTACCTGCTCGTATCCAGATAAGGATGTATTTGCTTGGCAACCCCTTACTCAATACTCAACAAAATACCAGGAAGATTTCCTATATTTAAACTTTTATATAGGGTTCTTCCTAAAGTTTTCATATCCTAATTTCCACAAATAACTAAACCATCCTTTGATACCAACTATAGCATCCCGCCTTTTTATCACATAAACTTTCATTACATTTTACAAAACCGAGGATCTTTAAGGTTTAGTGTCTTGGAAACCAGGAACTTAAAACATGAAAACATAAAACATTATTCTTAAACACTTGAAAGGCTTATCCTCATGTTCATCCTAGGTTCATTACTGCATCTCATAACCTGGGGACATACATCAAAATAAAGGGTGAGCAGAAGGCCTAGTAAGGGAAACAAGGGGAAACATTTAACATGTGAACTTGGGATACATCAACAATGTCATGAAAAGTAACTTTAAGGCATGAGAAAGAAATCGTGAGACATATCATAATAAAAATAAATTTTTTCATAACTTTAAGATGTGGATACAACATTTAATATTAACAATAATTTCATTTCACCAAGGTCCATCCCCAAGGTGTCATTAAAAAATTACCAAGGTTATTCACCAAGGTATCAGTCTAAAAGGTCATCTCTAGAGATTAAGTCTTTACCCAATGCATTGGAGCGCTATCAGGGCGCACCCTTAAATTTGGCTTTGTTATCATGTGAGCCACATATATCATCATCGATAATTTCATAAAAAACCCATATAGCATAAAAGAAATGGGTTTCATTTCATAATCATAAAGTTTTAAAAACTGCTTTAGAGACACGATCTTTGTGTCACTTTAAACCCACGGAAAGGGAAAGCGGGTCTCATGTATGTAAATACTAGAATTTAAAATAGAAAATTTTGGTAGATATGTGAATACCCCTTTATAATAAAGAGTTTTGAGTATTCAATTAATAAAATAAAATAACTTTAGAAAAATAGAGAGACATTTTGAGACGGAAATTCTGCAGCATAACGGCTATGTTATGAGGTTTTAGAAAACATTGAAAAGAGAGGGGACATGGGTCAAAAATTAATAAATGACCCATAAAATAGTAGAGGGACAGAATATGAAGGATATATGAACATGGTGATGAAATTTTAAGTACATACCATTTGAAATGAAAAACATTGAAGGAAGACAAAAATTAGATTTCTCTTATGAAAATCCGGCAACCTAACAGCGTCACTTATACTTCAAAAAAACAAATTGACGAGATCAAATAGGGTATCTCATCATATGAAAATAAAATATAAGTATTATAGATATATATATCATACCAAAACATAATAAAAAGGAACTTGAAAGACTTGACATGAAAATAGATCTTGAAAACGAGAAGGGTGAAAGAACCCCTTAAAAATTTGGCAGCCTAACGACGCCACTTAAAACTTCAAAATACTGAATTAAAGAGATAAAATATGGTCTCTCATCATATGAAAATAAGAGTTCAGTATTATAGATATAGAGATCATAACCCAACATAATAAAAAGGAACTTGAAATATTTGACATGAAAGTAGAACTTCAAAACGAGAAGGGTGAAAGAACCACTTAAAAATTCGGCAGCCTAACGACGCCACTTAAAACTTCAAAATACTGAATTGAAGAGATAAAATGGAGTATCTCATCATATGATCATAAAATATCAGTATGATAGATATAGATATCATACCCCAACATAATAAAAAGGAACTTGAAAGACTTGACAAGAAAATAGAACTTGAAAATGAGAAGGGTGAAAGAATCCGTTACAAAAATTTCGGCAGCCTAACGGCGCCACTTAAACTTTAATAAAATGAAATGATGAGAGTAAGAGGGGGTCTCTCATCATATGAACATAAAAAGGACAGTATATTTAATATAAAAGAATATCATCCAACATAATAACATGGAGCATAAAATAAATTACATAAAAGAGATCACTTGAAAAGAAAGAGAGGGGTCAGATCCCTTACCTTAAAATGTAACTCTTAAAACTCAAAGGTTGGGACCTTGAGGGCTTGGGGGCACCTTGGGAGGACTCCTTGGGAGGTAATGAGACCAGATATTTTTTGGGGGAGAGTTGGGAGTCGAATGGATGAGAGGATGTCTTGGTATTTATAGGGAAAGTGAGGGGACAAGGCATTACTGGCCAAGGGACACCTCATTGGTGGTTTTGGCAAAACCATGGGTTTGCCCATGGTATTTTCCCATGGTATTGGCCACTTGGGACACCTCATACCTTATCTTACTATTAATAAGTCGACCATATTGATTAGATACTTAATACATCATTTAATGATGTCATTAAACACCCGTAACTTAAAAACTGTATTTTCACTATTCATCGAAAATTCAACTTTCTCAGAAAAATCCCAAAATTTCACCTTAACCAAATATCGATGCTATGATTTCAAAAATGAACTCCATTTTATAAAAATAATTTTCTAAATATTTTTAATTTAATTTTTAAATAAATACAATATTCACCAAAAATTCATTTTTTTCAGAAAAATCCCCAAAAATTACCTTAACATAATATCGATGCTCTGAGTTCAAAAATGAAATCCATTTTATAAAAATAATTTTCTAAATATTTTTAATTAAATTTTTAATTAAAAAACACTATTCACCCAAAAAAACTAATACTTGACTAATAATTTATGAAACCGTTAACCATTTTATTGAATCACATTACTTAATCAGGGTGCCTAGATTATATTAATTCTTTATTTAAGTGATATTACTAATCCATTTGGTCACATTACTAATCCTAAGTATAAAATCACTATTCATAATTTACTATTCATCAAAAAATAATTTGATCTTATTAGACTCTAAATTTCGTACTGAACATAATTGTAGAAGACCATTTTTTGAAAATAAATACACATTTTTAATTATTTATGGTTTACATAAAATTTTTAAAATATCCTTTTTCTAAAATTCATAAAAAATATGCATACTATATTTAACCGATCATTTGAAAATTCATAAACTTCATCATAAGAAGAAATCCCAATTTTTATTTAAAACAAAGGATTACACAAGGCAGTTACGGTCTCCTTACATAGCCCCTTATCACACCAGCATAGGACCTAAGTGTAAGGTGTGCTAAGGTGAGAGAATCCGGGCTTGACCAACATCGCATGAGTAGTAATTTCTATCAGTTTGAACTTCTCGCGAAGGCGATTCCGTTCTAGCTTCACACGATGAAGTTCGGCTTGAGTTTGGTCCAGAGCAAAGCCTAGTGGTGCTACCTCCTTCCCAAGTTCTGTTAGATGGGCTTCGATCGGTCCAAGACTACTGGGTGAGGCCATCAAATCTTCTTTCTATATTAATCAACCAAGATTACTTGTATTTAGAGACAATAATCGAAACTTTTAGTTTCTAGTGGTCATATTGACCAATGGTCATATAACAGTCAAAATCCAACGGTCTTATTTTAATTATACTCATTTTATCAAATGAAACAGTTTTGTTGAGTATAAAAATAAAATAACACACAAAATTAGGAAACAAGATTTATTCAAAATTTCGGTTCGTTACAGGTTAACCTCATGTATAATGGTGAAATAATTGTTATTAAATTATAAAATAATCTTATACATTAATATGATATCATAGATGATCTTTTAACATTGCTTTGCTAATAATATCTTAGTATTATCGTTGTTTCGGGTGTTAACTGATTCATTTTCTTTTATATGTTTTGTTACATAAGCCATGTTTGTTATCCATAGGTTGTATCATATTCATATCCATAATGATATAAAGTTCTTAAACATTATTTTTAATCATCAAAATAAAATTATTCTTGAATGGATACGATGGAGAATAAATCTTGTCGCGTTCGTGGAGACGGTAGTCCATACATACGCACGAGCGACAATATCATTATTTTGATATTAAAATAATATATAATTGGATGGTGTATCATATATACAGAATAATTATCATGTTATATTTATTATTTACATGAATTACACATCATTATTATACCCATCCAAATGATAATGTATTGAATAACAATTACACCACGACGTGGAGACAGTAAGCCGTACGTACGCACGTATGGTGACATTTCATTCAAGGGATGGATAGAATAATGAATTTGGTTGTACCATATTTATAATAACATCACATTATATAGAATATACTGTAGTTATTATCTTATAATTGAAATAACAAAGAAAGAAGAAGTGGAAGAAGAAAGGAACTTGAAAGAGGGTGGTGAAAACATTACCTCTTCTTCGGGTTCTTCCTTTTGATTTGATCAAAAGGGCTCCTTAGGTTGGCTTTATGATCAAAATAAGTACTCTAGGTTGAATTGAGGGAAGTTGGGAGGATATTTGGGCAGAGGTTAGCCGAACCAAAAGGCTTTGAAGGTATGAATTTGAGAGAAGGGGGAGTGCCCTTTTATAGGAGGGGTGAGGGGAACCTTAGGAAAAACTTAAAATATTATTTTATAATAAATTAATATTCGGTTTATAATGGATCCAAAGTGACTTATTTCGAGTCTAAGGTGGTGATGGCTCGAAATAATTTCAACCAATATATTTTAGACAGGTTTGGGTCACTATATTAACCTTATCATTTATATTTAACTCTTAGTTAACTAGTTTGACATTTACCATGTCTCTTTGTATTTTTATATTATATGGTTAATAAACCTACTATATACATCCAAGAAAACCCCAAGTGGTTCATTAATGATAAAACTATCATTACATAAGTCCTTTGGATGAACCTTATATTTTTAGGAATATAATATCAATTAATAATATAATATTTATTTTACATACTCCTTTATGTCAATTTTGACACTATTTAATAATTGATTTTTGTTAGTCTTAAAAACTTTATTAATTCAAACCAAATTCATTTAAGAAATACTAACATGTCATATTAACCTAGAAAATTAGTGTAATTCATAAAAAGTCTCAAATTACCTTTTTTGGATATTTATAATATCAATTATTTTAATATTTAATTAATTAAGTAATTACTGCATCACCATTGTGTCACAAATAAATTAAATTATTTAATGTCTAAAAATTAAAAATAAAATACCATTATGTATGAAATCTCTTTATATTTCTAATTAAAATTTATAATCAAATTTATCATATGTATAACCCTATATTAAAAATGTTTTAGTTATTACACTTTGATTTTAAACCTTTTAACTCTTCTTTGAATTAAACTATAATAAATGTCCTAATATAATCCAAGTGGACGAAAGAGGTTCATATTTTATTCCTAATGTTTTTTTGGTCTAATTATATTTATCCAATAGAATTAGGACATGTTTTAGGGTAATAATAATATCATTTTTACCCTTAATTACCCTATTCACATTTAACCATGGTAAATAAAAGTAAAAATTTACTATTCAACAAAAATTATTTTTATCTTTTTGAACTACATTTTACTCCTTGATATTAATCGTGTCTCTTATATTTTTGAAATTCCACTCACAGAAGTGGTAAAATTAAGTTTTATGTGAATTTTCAAATTCTTCTAGGAGATGAGTAAAAGACGGTGAAAAGTTCTAAGAAATTTTTATATATCTAAAATTATTATAAATTGACTCCAATGAATTACATAGAAATTATATAGGTATTATGTGTCTATTTTGACTGAAAATAATTTTAAATAAAATAAATAATTATTTAAATAAAAATTCGGTTTTAAACTATAACTCATTGTTTTTCAATATTAATCAAAAATTGAAAGTTTTCAGAAAAATACCAAAAATTCACCCTAAGATAATTTAGATATTTCAAATCCAAAAATGAAGTCCATTTTGAAAGATAAAATTTATAAAATTTCAAAAAGTGGGTATTACTATTCATAACGGCTAGTTTGATTGGTTGTGGTGTGTGTTAAAACTCGAAGTTGCGTACAACACATGCTACTGTATTATTCAAAGAGAAGCGTACTGTGGAAGCTTGGAGTGTTACATGGTATGTGTTGATTAAAATGATATGTATCCATTATAGTAGTTTTATGGTGTTCTCAAATATTTTTATGACTTATTAGATCTTTGGTAAAAATTGTTGGTAAGTGGAATTGTTTTTTTAAATTCACATTTTAATACTTTTATGGATTTGGGGATTATGTTGAAAGATCGATGCTCTATTATGATGCTTCTTGTGTTACTTAAATTGATACTCATAGATTTATATAGTTATCAATGTATATGATGGGGCGATGTTTTCATGTCCATATTTTGATGAGGCACACATATAGATGTGGGTATGTATATAAATAGAAATTCCATATAAAATCCCATATTAATAACCTTTTATTCTAAAATTGGTACCTTGGTATCTAAATGTTTATCAAATGAGTATTTATATGGTGTTTTATAAGTTTTCCTCCAAATGTTTTCCAAATAGTATACTTTGTTTCTATTTTTCATGAAATAGTGTTTGTAGGACGTGTGTTGAAACTCATTTTAAAAATTCATGTTCGGATCCTTGAGTATTTACAAGGGTGATTACCCTTATATTGGGAATAGTTTTTTCAAAAACCGTTGTTTCCATGAAAATAATTCGAATTCAAATAGTAAGGCATATTTTTTACTTTTATATATTAAGTGGAAAGTGATATAAAACTCAAAGGATTCCATGAACAATTTGGATGACATGAAATATTTTTTATATGGTGGGAACCCATATAGAATTCCTTCAGTTGGATACATTATTGGAATGGATGACATGGAAGTGGTTAGATGATGAACATTGGAATTTTTTGGATATGGTTAATGTGAAGTGTTTGATGAACACCTCACCTTCCCATTTACAATTAACTTGGTATCCTAGAAAACATCGAGTAGGTTGAGTTATAGTAAATAATAATCTATTATTAAAAAATCTAGAGTCCCCATATTAGGAAAATGGAATTGGTTGGTTATTCCACTGGTGGGGTTGGTTGAGATAATCAATTTAGGGTATAGACTATAAACAACATCATACATTGATACATGTCTTCAAAAAAAGTATGTATAGGGTCACCGCTTGAGATGTGTTGGACATGCCCATGACTATGTACCTTCTATGTTTTATTATTTATATATGGATCATTTATTACCTTTTATATTTATATTTTCTTATGTATATTCATGGTGCTTTATGTTCTTTTTGTATTTTTTATGATGTACCCTATATTTTTGTTTAGATTTGACTATTCATTATTACACTGTTACATGGATCTTGTTTTTATTTTTGGTGTTGATTTTTAAAAGTGTATTTGGAAATGAGAATTTATTTTAAAAGAAATTTAGTAATATGTTTTTGTAAAGAAGTATTTCTAAATGAAATGATTCCTTAATGAAATAATGTAAACCTTAGTTTCTACCAATATTTTCAATCTAATTTATATTTTCTATTTTGGAAGAAAACATATATAGAATTAATAGTGCATACCAACTCTATTTTTCTAATCCCACACCCTTCTTGTGGGAAATAAAAGTGGTTTGTGCGCCATGCGTGTTCGCGAACTCTTAGGTTGAAGATGCCAAGAATAACTCATCTTCCTGAAATAATTCATTTCCTTCATGGACTACCCATGAGGAATCATCATCCAGATAGATTCATTCATAAAATACTTATAAAGGTATGTCTTCAGATCTGAATCAAAGGTTCTCCTCATCTTTTAATGATGACTTCTCAGGTAAGATTTTAAAAAAGGTGAATCGCCTCATGTCATTGTAAGGAATAACACAGTCTAAAAAAGAATTTATCCTTTTCATCACTACATCATCAGATGAGTTGTGCTTCCAAAAGGGTAGAAATTATGGAAGCTTAATGATCTTGTAAGGAATATTTCTTGAATTTTGGGATTTATTAAATAGAGAAGTATCCTAGTGGTGTGTGGTTTCATTCACATGTTGTTTCAAAATTCTGAACTGATGTTGAGGGAATGGAGATTTAGTTTGATCTCTATGAAGTTTGGTGATATGAGAATAATAGAATGGAATTTTAGCTTCAATCTTTTAGAGGTTAGAAAATAATTTTCCAAACTATGGGTCAGACTATTTTTTTAAATTGGATCTATTGGCACCCTAAGATCTTGTTTGATTTAGCTTAATCAATTAGAGTTACAATTAAAATTGATATGAACACTGAGCATGCTAGCTTTGGAAAATATTCTAGGGTCTTAGTGGAAGTTGATTTGAGCTAAATTATAATAAGGAGAGTAGTTTTTTCCACACAGAATATTGATTTAAAAATATGTGTTGTTTATGAGAACCTACCTCTTTTTTTTCTTTTCTTACAATGAAATTGGACATAATAGGAGTTCATGTAGGAGAGTTTTAACCTATTAAACCAATCTTAAAAGTGGCCATGATGCCTCTATATATAAAAATAGTTTCTCTAAACTGGAAAAAATTTCATTTTACTGGAAAGACTTGTCACAATTAGAAGGTATCTAATTCCTCTACCAGTGAAAGGAATGAAAAAGGCATATAAGATAAGGACTACTTTTATTGTTGAGGCTCCTGGTCATGTCTCTTTTCATCATCAAGTAGGTCTAAAAGGGAAGGATTCTTATTTAGTGATGATGCCATATGTGGAATAGTGTTCACAGGTTAATGCACCTTAGGGATGTGTTGTTATGGAGAGTATGGTTGGTAATGAGAAAATATAGTCCCCATATAATTTTTATGATACTCCCCCTCATATGGAAGAAGGTAAATGAGTGGATCAGAGTCTGGTTTTACCTATAGTTTCCAGTGAGGCTAGTCTTTAGAAAGGGCCTAGAATGATAGTAGTTAAGGTATCTACCCTACCTATGGCTATTTCCTCTCAAAATCAGTATAACGGTATTAAGAAGGGTGATCCGAGGTAGGAATTTTTCTCTAAAACTGAGCCAACTAGATTCGATTTCATCCTTTTGTAGGAGAAGAAGGAAACTGATTTCTTGAATTCCATAAAGGAGGTCTATTATTCCTCATAAATCATAGGTATATGGGGAGATATTGACTTCGATAAAGATGATAATAATCAAGGAAGAAATATTGTATACAAATATATTGTGATCCATGGATGGTGGATGGATGAAAAAGGAGTATCTCATACTTCTGGGATTAAGAGTAGGCATAGAAAGGACTACTCCAAATTGAGGAGTATGAGATAATCCAATTTTATCCAAGCATAGAATGCACTACTCCAATCTCATGCAAATGATGAGCACCAGGAATACTCCTTTGGAAACAAAGAATGCAAAGTACTGTAACATGTTCAGCTAATTGAATGATGACTATGACTGGTATGAATAAGGTGTTGATTATTATGGTGATTATTATTTCTAGTGTTGGTCTTCATTGTACTTTGTTTAGAGTCTTTGATTTTAGGTTGAGGGCAAAAATGCTTTGTCTGAACCCTCCATCCTCTTGCTCCATGTCTTTTGAACTTGACTTGTTGGTTTTTTATTAATAACAGGGGCTTTGACCCCATCCCTTTCGGTAATAATTAATAATTAATAATTAATAATTACTAATTACTAATTAACAATTAGTAATTAACAACTAGTAATTAATAATTAGTAATTAAGAATTAGTAATTAATAATTAGTAATTAGTAATTATTAATTAATAATTCATATTTAATAACAAATAAATAATAAATAATAATTAATAATTAATAATTTAACATTTCTAATAAATAATTAATGATTAATAAATAATTATTAATATTTAATAATTACTAATTACAAATAAATAAATAAAATGGAGATGAAAAAAATATAAATGAATAATAAATGAATATATATTTATATATATATATTATTTTAATAGGTGCTAAATAATAAATCATAGGTAATAAATAGTAAATAATGAATAATGATTAATAAATAATAAATAATAAATAATAAATAATAAATAATAAATAATGAATAATGAATAAAGAATAATGAATAATGAATAACAAATAATAAGTAATAATAAGTAATAAGTAATAAATAATAAATAATAAAAATATAAAATATAATAAATAATAAATAATAAATAATATATAATATATAATATACAATATATAATACATAATACATAATATATAATATATAATACATAATACATAAAATATACCATATAACATATAATTTATAATATATAATCTATAATATATAAGTAATGTATAAATAATAATTTCATTAAAAAGAATTAATATAAGATAAATTAATACAAAATTAATAAACAATAAATATTAAATTTTTAATTTTCAATATATAAACAATAAATATAATTAATAATTAATAATTAATAATTAATTAACTAATTATAAGTTAATAATAATTTAATAATATAATTAGAAAATAATAAAAAATTAAAAATACATTTATAATTAATGTATGTAAAATAAAAAAATAAAAAAATAAGAAAAAAATAAATAAAAAATAAAATAAAAAATTAATGAAAAATAAATAATAACAAATATATAATAATCAATAAATAATACATAAATAATAAATTAAAAATCAAATAATAGTTAATTAATAATAAATTAAAAATAAATATAAAATTAATTAATAATTAATGTATAGAAAATAACTAATTAATTAAAAAATAGTAATAAAAAATAAAAAATAAAAAATAAAAAATAAAAAAAATAAAAAATAAAAAAATAAAAAGAAATAATTAATTAATAAATAAATCATAAAATAAATAAATAAAGAAATAATTAAATAAATATTAATAAAATAATAAATTAATAAAATAATAATGAAAAATAATAAATAATCGATAATAAATAAATAAAGATATAATATATAAATAAAGAAATAATATATAAATATATATATAATATTTATAACTAATGAATAAATAAATGAATAATAAATAAATATGTTCATAAATAATAAGTAATTAGGAAATATATAAATAATAAATAAATAAATAAATAAATAAATATTAGTAATAAATAATTAATTATGAAATAATTGATAACTAATTAATAATGAATAAATAAATATTAATTAATGAATAAATAAATATTAATTAATGAATAAATAAATAAATAAATTATTATTAAGTAAACAATAAATGGATAATAAATAATTAATAAATGAAGAATGAATAAATAATAAAGAAATAATAAATAAATAAATAATATATAATGATAATATATACTATATAAGATATAATAAAAAAATATTATATAGTAATTTATAATTAATTTAATATTAAAAATAAATTAATAAATATTAAATAAATATTAAAATAATTAATAACTAATAATTAATAATTATTAATAAATAAAAATTGAATAAATAAGAACTAATAAATAATAAATAATAAATAATAACATAATAATATAATAATATAATAATATAATAAATGGATATAAATACCTATAAATATATATACATTTAACAAAAATTACATAAGTATATATAAACACACATTTATGTTACATAATATTATATTATCCCACTCATATACATAATTTTATGTATATATATATATACATGAAGAAAACTATAGACAATGAGATATATATATAAATATGTAAACAAAAGTATATTTAAATAACTAAATATATAGACACATATATGATATAATTATATATAAACATAAATATTTATAAATATTCATAAATATTAAAAAATGTATATAAATATACAAAAATATTCATAAATTCATATAAACACACACACACAGACACAATCGACCAAAAGATGGAAAATCACAATAATTACAATACCATCAAATCAACAGGAATGTAAATCAATGAAATAAAATCTTAAAGGACGAAAAAATTATATGAAGGCACTCTTAAATGAAGATAAAATATCTTCAAATGTGTATGATATATATATATATAAATATATCATATAATAATATTTATTTACATATATTAGAATATAAATAGTTAAATATATATATATATATATATATATGTTTATCAATACACACCCATATGTATATGTTAACATTTTTTACATATGTGTATATGATAATATATTCATATAGTTTTCCTGTAAATTCATCTATATACTAAATTTAATGATAATGATATATTTATATAAAAATACATTTATATCTGATGTATACACACAATATAATTGACACATAACTACATATTTATATTTCTCAAATATGCATACAAATATTCACACACACACAAAGATATATATATATATATATTATATTTTTTTTATTGATGCACATGTTTAGATATAAACATTATTTCTATTGGTATATATATAGAAATTAATGATTTTTTATAAGGTAAATATAATAGATTAATATTTATTTTAAATGAAACAAATAGAAAGTATATATTTCCATATGTTTATTTTTTAATATATACATTTGTATGGAAATATATATTTACACAAGCGATTTATTATAAGTAAATATAAGAAAATATGCATATATTTAATAGTAAATATAATTACATTGTGAAAAATGATAAAACCTGAAAACCATTATATTAATATTAATGTAATACTTGAGAATAAATTTAGTCCCCATACAAAAAAGACAATAAAGCCCCCTTAAATGGGACTGACATTCTGTCGAATGTTTAAAAATTGGGATACCCTAACTAAAAACTCATTTTGGAGGCCTTTTGGTAATTTTTGGCCTCTAAAAGTGATTCCATGGTTCCTCTAAGTTACTCAGACATAGAGCTCGTTAGAGGCTTTGATTTGATATGTGGTAGAGCCCAAATGGACACCTGGATCAGAATATTAGTAATTTGAAGTTGAAGTTTGATTTCATACTTTTTAAGAAACTGTAATAAATTTTATTCATTTAATTATTATAATTTTTAAAACTAACGTGGTTATATCTCATTTTATAAGCTACGATTTTACTGGTTGTGGAGCTAATACGGACTCCCGGATCAAATATTATGGTTATTTGATGCTGAAGTCTGATTCTCAACTTATTGAAGATTTGTTTTAAGTTTCATATTATTTTTAACTAATAATTATAAATATTTATGAATTATAACATTATAATTAATTAAAATTATAAATAATAATCTATATATGATTGTAAATAGAAAATAATAAATCATAATTAAATATTTTATTATTCAATTTCATTTCTTTAATTTAGAGACCATTTTTTAAAACCACCCTTATTTTTTGGTGGTTTTTTAAAACCCAAAGCTAAAAATTATTATTTTTTAAATAAGAATTAAAAATTAAAATATATACTTTAAAAAAAATTATCGGCGATTTTAAAAACCAGCATGGAAAAACTTTCATTATAATTTATCACAAAACATATTTAGCAGCCCTTGTCAAAACCGCCAAAAAATGGGAATTTGATTGTAACGCCCGAACACATTTAATTTTTAATAATAATAATTTGATAATTATTAGTATTATTATTATTTTATTTAATAATGGTTCCATCTAAAATAAAATATTTTCAGAATAAAATTAAAGACATTTTTTATTCAATTAAAATGCTGAAACCTTACATTGCCATAAGGCCAATAGACCCTCAATAACCTAGAATAAATACTAGGAGACCTATCCAAATCATTGGGAAACCATCAAACACAAAAAATAGTCCAATAAAATAGTGGAAGTCCTTAGGGTCGGTCACAATGAAAAACATTATGGAAATAACAATGAAAACCATACTAAAAATCAAGGGGATGTAGAGCACCATCTTCATTGAATTGGTTTTGAAGTATAGAAAACCCTAAACAAGTATTTATAAGGACTTGAAGTTAAATATGACCGTTGTTGGTCATGGAAGTGTTTAGATGACCGTTGGTTTTTGTAACGGTCATAAAATTTTATGATCGTTAGGTATTTATTTATTTTGATTATTTTAAGTGTACTACATATTAGTATTTTGATTATTTTAAGTATACTAAGTATTATTATTTTGATTATTTTGAGTATTCTATGTATATAAGTATTTTAAGTATTCTATGTATTTAAAGTATCTTAATTATTTATAAGTACTTTATGAAAATTATTGGTAAGCACCTCGTAATCCTACATGAAAAATGGGCGTTCAAAACCCCTTGGGCGTAGGTACTGTAGAGGTACTGTAGAAGCGGAGGCACTGTAGCAATGACAGACACTATAGCGATGGTAGTCACTATAGCAGTAGCATGTACTATTTGAGTATGGTAGCAAAACGAGTACTATAGCAGTACTATTCACTGAATTGGCCATGGGCCAAAAAAAATTGGGTCTACGAGCGATGTAATGGGAAACATACCACAGATACTTCAGGGTATGTAATGATTTTCCCTCTATCCGGTCAAATGAAATCTTTTCTTTGCTTTAATAATAATATGGGTCTTTGGCCCCAACATTTTAAAAAATGTTACAATGTATTATTTTTGTTAATAAATTTATGTTTTTAAGTAAATGTAATGTTTTGAAAGAATAACCCTCTATGTATACATATTTATCTTTTAATATAAATGAAATATAATCAATTTTTTTATAGAAAAATAAATATGTTTCAATTATATTTAATTATTTTAAATTTATTAAAGTGTTTTCAATAGTTAAAATAAAACATGGTTCCAAATTTAGGATGTATATCATATTTGGATTTTAAAAATATAACACTTTTTCTTTTATAATGAGTTAAAATGAATTTATGACATGTCTTAATGGAAGTTAATTTTTTTATTTATATTTTGAACTTATGATTCTTTAGAATTTAAAAATGTATAAAATTTATGAAAACAAAGGTATTTAGAGTTTAGTTTAACCACAAAAAATATATATATTCTATTTTTGAATCATTATTATAAACAGGTTCTTATGTTTTTAAAAAATGAAGTTTTGTTTTTATAAAAATTTGGTTGAGTACCCACCCAACCGAGGGAATCCTTGAAGGCCAAGCCCTCAAGGTCTAGTGGGCATCTCAAATAGAACCCCAAGGTCAGAGAACCCTCAGGCAGCACATGCATAGTGCATGCTGAGTTGCGCACTAGCACTAGTGGGTGCCCACATGGGGTGAAAGGAGGAACTGAGGTGACCCCACCATAGAGGGCATCACTGCGATAAAGGGTGGACGCAGAGCGCGTCTGTAAGAGAACTGGTATGGGGTGATATTGGGGAGGGGTAAGGTAGTTCATTGCCTTTTCGCTGAGGTGTCGAGGTATTTATGGCGGTACCAAATCGCTACCCATTTCGATGTGGGATTCAGTTTTTAAAGTGAGATCTAATCGGGGCCGTTCAAACTCACCACGCAAGATCTAGACCATATGATCTGGCCTCATCTTTGAACTCCACTAACAACTACTTTTCTATACAATTTTCTTCAACCGTCTGATCGGGATGCATATGATCACAATCGCTTATCTATTTTTAAAACCTGCAGTTTCTCTAGACCGTCCAATCAAGCAGCAGTTAATCTAAACCATCCATCTATTTTTAAAACCCTAGAACTCGGTACAGCCGTCCGATCGGCCTCGATGGATCTACATCATCCATTCTTTTTCCACACTTCTCCCTATCTTCTTCTTCTTCCTCATGCTGCACCAGTAACCATCACTCTCCACACTGTTTCTCCCTCAACCCGTGAGTCCTCCTATTCCTCTCCGTGACTGGTTGTCCACCATTCTTCTTTCCTCAGGTCTTCAAGGGTATTTATTTAAATATAATCCTGAACCATTTCCAAGATAGTATTCCATAATATATATATTTTTATTAGACAACTGATCCCTTTAAGATATTCCTTAATCACAGTTTTTTTGGTCTAAATAGTTAGATTCGTATTTCATTAGGTTTCATTGTTTATAATTCTATGTTGAACCATTATATATAAAATTATATATATATATATAATGTTTATATAAAATGGTTATATAAACAACTTTTTACACCTTAACCCTACATGTTTCTCTCTTCTCAAACTCCTCTCTAACCTCTGATCGACTCCACTCAACCTTTGAGTTCAAATACTGACTTATTATTGCTTTGTGTTTAATTTTACCCTATATATATTCACTTGTATATATATATATATGTTTAATTATTAAACAATCCTACTCTATTTTTATGATTTGAAAATGCGGAACATTTTTTTTGATGAATGTAAATCGACCAGGGGTTTTATCTTCAGTTTTGTGTTTGATTATCCCTACTATAAATATATATGTGTATATATGTTTATATATATAAAAACTATTTTGTTTTTTATGGTTTTTGAATGCTAAATATTTGTTTCCAAATGATGTTCTTAAATTCATGTAAATCATGTAAGGATTCTATTTTGTTTTGTTTAAGTGGATCATATAAACATATATGTGTATATATGATTATATGTATATATATACATATAGGTTTTTATTTATAATCTGAATTAGGTTTTCATAAAGCTAATCATAGTAATTAAATCTTGTTTTTGAAGTGTACAAAATTTATAAGGATTTATCAAACCTTGTTTTGGTTGTGAAAATCCCATGTATACCCATTGTGTATATATAGTTTCATACAATTTTTAAATCCACACACACACACACACACACATAAGAACCTCAATAACACATATGCACGTCTTAATTTATTTTAATAAGTTATGATGAAATTAAATTGGTGATGATTTTATTATTTAAAGCAACATTTTGACGTTTTATACAATTTACATGATACAATTTTATATTGGGAAACAATAACAAAACATTGTTTTGTTATTGTGTGCCTAATAATTATAAGAATTCATCACCTTGATATTACATGCTTGTTTTCCAAATTTATAATTTTTTGGGATAGAATGTTTGAATAATATTTTGTTCATTACACATAAATATACATGAATAAAAACATGTAGTAAAATGTGTTTAATTATTTTCTTATGCATGAATATTTCACATGAAATAATTGTTTTACATTTATACATATTGTATTTCATGGTGAATATACCACAATGAATGCAATTAGTTATTAAAGGTAATGATGTTATCTGTTTAGCTCTAATATTTATCAGTTTCTGGAAAATATTAATCTTAAATTCAAAAACATGTATTTTTGTATGTAAATTGTTTGATTTCATGAAACAAGGGTTTTGAATTTAGGAGATATTATTTTATGTGACAAACCCAAATAATCTATTATTAATTTATTATAATTTATGTATTAAGAATTTAATTTTTCGATGTGGTATGGGACACTTCAAATAAAAGACATAAATTAATTATTTTAAGTGGTATGGGACACTTCAAATAAAAAACATAAAATAATAAATCAAAGTGGTATATGACACTTTGATTTAATGACATTTAGACATATGAGGAATGCATTGGAATTATTATGTGATTTTTGAGGCCTGCTATAGCTTCTCGATGCATCAGTAGGTCTCATGAGACAAACTTAGTCATGGAACGAGGCCTTGAAATAATGATTATGTATGGTCTCTTCACAAGGCCTTGACACAATGTTATGATTGTACAGAATTATTCATTTCATCAATGTGTGATTAATATTTAACCAACCATGTGATTATTATAATAGTATAATATCCTTGGTTAATAATATTTTATTTATGACAAAGGTAATAAATTCATATGGCATAATGAAGTGTGTTCTTGGAAAGTTACTTATAAGGAACGTATAACACCTATTTTTCTAGAACATCGATATAGAATCTATTATTACATCTGTCATTTCATGAATTAAATTTCAAGTGTTAAGTGAAACATAATTTTCTTACATATGAAATTCTTAGAGGGTATTATTTCATATGCTTATTTTTTTCTGCATACTTGCATGTCACCCTAAAATTAGTTTGATCAATTTCGAGATTATGCTACATTCCATGCATTTTTGTACATGTATGTGTACTCTGATATGTGTTTTTGTGTATCTTTTATATAAATATATAAATTATAGTGTAAGATATTTTCTTAAAAATGGTTTCAATTAACCTTTGTAAAATGTTGACGATGTGATTCTAGAAATGTTGTTTACCTTTTAAGAAAACATTTGTAATTATTTAAAATATTTTTTAAAAATGAATTTCATTAATTTATTTTAAAACCCCCTTAATTAGAGTTTTAAATGATCAAAAAACATTTTCAATTTTTTACAGGGTTAGTAGAGGTGTCATGATTTGAGTACTACTATGTGATGTCAACAATATGAATCTTATCTTTGTCAAGATTTTGAAGAAATGTATTAGTTGTATCTGGTATTCCAGAAACTAAACTGAAAATATTCTTTGTATTGGAATTTGATTTGTAATTTTATCAGTATGTTTTTATTAAAAAAATTAAACACCATGTTTTCTACTCCAAATCCAGGCTTCTAGGGTCGGGTCCTCACAATTGGTATCAGAGGAATGGTTTAGACAATTATGGAAAATTAGAACAGAATAAATTTTTTTTTACAATGTTTCATTGATTAGAATGTTTATTAAAATATTTAGAAGGTAGTATAAGGTACACCCACAAACCTTTTGTCTCTCCCTACCGAATTACTAGATAACATAATTTTCAGGTCCCGTTTGGAAACATACCATCCTTTTATGAACATGCATCTAACCTGCAAACACCTTTATCAGGTGTCAAACAACCCAAATATCCTTTGACTTCACCAAATACTGAGTTATGTCTACTATCTTATGTCACAAGTGAATCTTGAGTACTATGCACCTAAATGGAGGTACACGGAGGCCTCTTCCTATGTTTCTCTATATCTAAAGATTATCTGGCCCCAAAGAAGTTTCAAGAAGCTTCAGAGGCAGGTGACCCCCAATCAGCCTAGCTATTCCATTTTTTAAGTTTTAGGAGGTATGTGGGGGCTTTATAATATCTAGTTTTTATAAAACCAAGTTGTATGAATAGTCTATTAGAACCAAGTTCATTATGATATCTCTGAACTCTACACCTCCTGTGCCACCTTCTTGAGGACCTACTACTTCCCATATGAGTTTCACTCTATCTGTATGAGGTGTATGTTTGATAATGAAATTGAAAATTTTAAAAATGTTTTAACGATCAAACTACCAATAAGAACATACCAAGAAAGTCTTTGACGATGGTGGACCTGGTGAAGGTATAAATAAAATACTCTTTTCATTCAAATATTATTAGTCAATAATTTTTAAAAATTATTTTTTAGGGACATCAAGAGTGGTGTCTATGGGATGGTGCAGGGAAGAATAAGATAAGAGTATGATGGAATTGAGAGGAAAAAATTATTTTGAGGGGGGATAATGTAACACCCCAAACATATTTAATTTTTAATAATAATATTTTTATAATTATTAGTATTAGTATTATTTTGTTTTATTTAATAATGGTGCCATCTAAAATAATATACTTGTAGAATAAAAATAAATACATGTTTTATTAAATATAAATGCTGAAAACTTAAATTTCCATAAGGCCAAAAGACCCTCACTAACCTAGAATACCTACTAGAATACCTATCGGAATCACTGGGAGACCACCAAACACAACAAAAAAACCAAGAAAATAGTAAAAGTACTTTGGGTTGGTCACAATGAAAAACATTATAGAAAGAACAATGTAAACCATACTAAGCATCAAGGGGATGTAGAGCACAATCTTCACCGAATTGGTTTTGAAGTATTGAACACTATAAACAAGTATTTATAAGGCCATGAAGTTTAGTATGACCGTTGTTGGCTTTGAAAGTCTTTAGATGACTGTTGGTTTTTTGTAATGGTCATAAAATTTTATGATCGTTAGGTATTTAAGTATTTTAATTATTTTAAGTATACTAAGTATTAGAATTTTGATTATTTTAAGTATATTAATTATTATTATTTTGATTATTTTAAGTATTCTAAGTATTTAAGTATTTTATGTATTATATGTATTTACCATATCTTAATTATTTTAAGTAATTTAAGAAATATAAGGGTTTTTAATGTTTGAAAGTATGAATTTAGTTAATAAATATATGTTATTAAGTAAATGTAATGTTTTTAAATAATACCCATATATGTATACTTATTTATATTTTAATAGAAATGAAATATAATCAATTTTTTATAGAGAAATATACACGTTTAAAATATTTTTATATATTTTAAATTTATTAAAGTGTTTTCTTTAGTTAAAAAAAATATTGTGTCAAATTGAGGATGCATTTCATATTTTGATTTTAAAAATATAACACTTTTTCTTTTAGAATGAGTTAAAATGAATTTATGACATGAATTAATGGATGATAAATTTTGTGTTTACATTTTGAATATATAATTCTTTAAAATATAAAAATTTATACAATTTATGAGTACAATGGTATTTGGAGTTTAGTTTAACCACAAGAAAGAATATATATTCTTTTTTTGAAACATTATTATAAATATATTCTTATGTGTAATAAAAATGAAGTTTTGTTTTTAAAAAATGTTGGGTGAGTACCCATACAACCGAGGGAAGCCATGAAGGCCAATCCCTCAAGGTCTAGTGGGTGTCTCATGTAGAACCCCATGGTCCGAGAACCCTCGGGCGGTGCATGCATAGTGCTTGCTGTGTTGCACACCGATGCTAGTGTACGCCCATATGGGGTAAAGGAGGAACTAAGAAGGCATCACTATGCAGGGAGGTACGACGGTAGACGATGGGTGAAAAGCGCGCCTAGAAGAGAACTAGTATGGGGCACTACCGGGGAGGGGGAATGTATTTCATTGCCTTGTTGCTGAGGCACCGAGGTATTTATGGCGGTCACAAATCACTCCCCATTTTGATGTTGGACGTGGTTTTTAAAGGGAGATCTAATTTGGTTCATTCAATCTCACCACGTGAGATCTAGACCATACGATCCAGTCTCATCTTCAAACTCCACTCTCCACTTATTTTCTCCACACTTTTCTTTAGTCGTCTGATTGGGACGCATCTGATCACAACCACTCATATTTTTTTAAAACCCTTGGTTTCCCCAGACCATCCATTCAAGCCATGGTTAATCTAAACTATCTAGCCATTTTTAAAACCCCATAACTCGCTACAGACATCTGATCCAACTTGATCGATCTTCCCCATCTGTTCATTTTCCACACTTCTCCCTTTCTTCTTCTTCTTCTTTTTCCTCACGCCGCACCAACAATGATCGCTCTCCCCATTGTTTCTCCCTCGACCCGTGAGTCCTCCTATCCCTCTTCGCGGCTGGTTGTCCAACATTCTTCTTTCCTTTGTTCTTCAATGGTATTTATTTTAATATAAACCCAAACCATTTACATGCGAGTTTTCCATAATATATATATATATATATATATATATTATTAGACAATTGATCCCTTTATGATTTTCCTTAATCATAGTTTTTATTTTTTGGTATGAATAGTTATATTCGTATTTCATTAGGTTTCATTGTTTATAATTCCATGTTGAACCATTATACAAAAAATTATATATATACTGTTTATATAAAGTAGTTATATGAATATCTTTTTACACCTTAAGCCTACGGTTTTCTCTCTTTTAAACTCCTCTCCAGCCTCTTCTCTACTCCAATCAACCTTTGAGTTCATGTTAGGGATTATTTCTACTCTATATTTGATTTTACCCTATATATACACACTTATATATGTATATATATTTAATTATAAAACAAACCTATTCGGTTTTTATGATTTTTGAATGCTGAACATTTGTTTTGATGCATGTAAATTGAGTAGGGGTTTTATCTTCAGTTTGGTTTTTTTATTAACCCTTATATAAATATATATGTGTATATACGTTTATATATATATATATATACCTAACAAACCTATGCTATTTTTTTTTGGTTTTTGAATGCATAATATTTTTCTTTAAATGATGTTATTTAATGCATGTAAATCATGCAAAGATTATATTTTGTTTTGTTTAACTAGACTATATAATCCTATATGTGTATATATGGTTATATGTATATATATACATATTGGTTTTTGATTATAATCTGAATATGGTTTTGAGAAAACCAATCTTAAAAAATAAATTATGTTTTTGATGTGTACAATATTTATAAGGATTTATCAAATCTTTTTTTGGATGTGCAAATCCCATGTATACACTTTGTGTATATATATATTTTTATAATTTTCAAACCCACATGTTTATATATATATATAATAACATCAATTACACATATTCACATATTAATTTATTTAAAGAAGTTTTGATGGCATTAAACTGGTGATGATTTTATGTTTGAAATTTATATTTTGAGGTTTTATACAATATACATGATACGATTTTATATTGGAAAACAATAAAAAACATTGTTTTGTTATTGTGTGACTATAAATTTTAATAATACATCACCTTGATATTACATGCATGTTTCCCCAATTTATAAACTTTTGGGATAGAAAGTTAGAATAATATTTTTTTCATTACACATAAATATACATGCATAACCAGAAATAGTAAAATGTTTTTAATGATTTTCTTATGCATGAATATTTCACATGAAATAATTGTTTTACATTTATACCTATTATATTTCATGATGAATCTGCAACAATGAATTATATTATTTATTAAATGTTATTATTTCATCTATTTAGCTCTACTTTTTATCAGTGTATGGAAAATATGAATATTAAATTCAAAAACATGTATTTTTGTATGTAAATTGTTTAATTTCACGAAACAAGAGTTTTTAATTTAAGTGTTATTATTTCATGTGACAAACCCAAATAATCTATTATTAATTTATGATAATTTATGGATTAATAATTTAGTTATTCGAAGTGTTATGGGAAACTTATAATAAAAGACATAAATTAATAATTTGAAGTGGTATGGGACACATCAAATAAAATACATTAAATAATAAATCAAAGTGGAATGGGACACTTAGATTTAAATACATTTATACATATGAGGACTTAATTGGACTGATTATGTGATTTTTGAGGCCCATTATAGCCTCTCGATGCATCGATAGGTCTCATGAGACAAACTAGGTCATGGCACGTGGCCTTTCTGGAATGATTATGTTTGGTCTTGCCATGAGGACTTGACAAAATGTTATGATTTTCTGGAATTATGAAATTCCTAAATATGTGATTAATATTTAACCCACCATGTGATTTTTTGACTAGTATAATATCCTTTTTAAGAATATTTTATTTATGATAATGGTAATAAATGCACATGGCATAATAAAGTGTGTACTTGGGATGTTACTTATAAAGAAAGTGTAACACCTATTTTTCCAAAAAAATTGATATATAAGTTATTATTACATCTGTCATTTCAAGAATTGCATTTCAAGTGTTAATTGAAACATAATTTCTTTACTTATGCAATTCTAAAAGGGTATTATTTCATGTGCTTATTTCAGTCAGCATCCTTCCATGTCACCCTAATAGTAGTTTTATCATTTTCAAGAATATGTAGAATTCCATGCATTTTAGTACATGTATGTGTACTATGATACATGTTTTATCTGTAGATTTTAAAAAAATATATAAATTATTGTGTAAGAGATTTTCTAAAAATGGTTTTAAGTAACATTTGAAAAATATTGACGACGTGCTTCTGGAAATGTTGTTTACCTTTTAAGAAAATGTTTGTAATTTTTTAAAACGTTGTTTTAAAAATGAATTTCATTAATTTGTTTTAAAAATCCCTTATTGAGAATTTTATATGATCACCCTACATTTTTAATTTATTTTTAAAGTGTTAGTAGTTTTGCCAATCTTTGAGTACAACTATGTGATGGCAATAATATGAAGCTTATCATTGTAAAGATTTTTAAGAAATGTATCTTTTGTATCTGGATTTCCAAAACCTAAACCAGAAAGATTTTCTATGATGGAATGTGATGTGTAATTTTATCAGCATGTTTTTAGAAAAAAAATTATTCACCTTGTTTTAGGCACCAACTCCGAGCTTTTGGGGTTGGGCCCTCACATTGATTTTATTATCTCCAAATTTAATTGATCAATGCTTCCATAATTCCTTCCAACTTGACATCTTCTTATTTATATCATTAAGAGGCATGTACATGCCAGTAAATTATATCTCAACTTTTCTATCACAATGAATATGTTTATCATAGATTTTAAACTCCCAGGAATCCAATTCCCTCTATAAAATTAGTTTCAAACAAGAGTAAAATATATTAATTTTACTATCATTGTACCAAACAAAACTCTATATATACCTAAATAATCTTGTAAAATTTTCTTCATATAAAGGTAAAAATTATTCATCATTCTCCCTCAAATATAGGAATTGTTTCTCCATTTTTAGTCAAACATTCCAAGATAAAATATTTTTCAAAAAATTATCTTTAAATCCCCCCATTCCATAAAAAAGATAATATTTTTATATAGTTCTATCAACCATAGACCACCATATATCATCTTCATCTTCAAAAAGATATATATATCTAAAGTTGCCTTTTGGAATTCTAAACATCCCATGACTTTGAATATCATTTCAAGATAGTTTATCTATCATTTATAAACCACTGGATCCAAGGATACACTAAAATATCGAGGATGTTAGCTCATAAAATTATCCACCATAGACATAATCCACTATGGTTGATCCAATATCCCCCAGGAAATGTATACCACTACAATTTATGTATTTTTTCAACTGATCCATCATATTGAGAAAATGTTATGTTCCAATTCCATCCATATTGGGGTGCTAATTTTTAATGATGTTTTCATCTCAAAGCCTTATCACTACTGTTACCATGTTTCATATGTGGAAAGTCATTCTGAATATTCATATAATTGATAAAGAAACATTTAAATATTCAAATTATATATCAATTAAACTTAACCATAAATTAAAAATCATTTATGGATATTATATTAACATTATACTAACCCCATAAGATATCTAAACCATTATCTGATACCAAAATTAAGGACCCAACCATAAATTTAATTTAATCTTGTGATTTTAAACTAGAATTCATGTTTTTACCATCTAGAGGTCCTTTTAGATTTTGTGTTTTAGATAATTATGAATAAACCATACATGTTAAGGCCATTAATTAAAAGTGAAAAAATTAACACAATATACATTTTTTTGATGAAAAAAACATTTTAAACAAAATATGTTTCCTCTACATGAAAAATATTTAAAAAAATTTCCATGATCTCATCATTTACTATATTATCCCTTAAATAATATGAAAATAAATCTAAAACTTTTTATGAGAAAAAAATATCAATACAAGACATAAAAGATAGAGAACTGTTTGTCTTGTGAAATCTCATAAATTTTTTTCTTAAAAAGCATAACTTTTACGATGATATTGGAATCATATTTTCAAAAGGTTCATTAGGTTAACTCTTGAAAATCAATCAATTTACATGAAATCTCATTACCATGAATATAAAATAAATGTAAGTAACTTGGTAGATTATTTTCCATATCTCCATTTCATATGGAGTAACCAGTATGGCCAACCTATAACTCCAAAGTACCCAATGTATTGAAGGTTATAACGTAACAACCCATCCTCTGTTTATCATGGATCCACCCATCACTAGTTGAAAATGTAACCAACTGTACTTGGTTTATCATTGAGAAACCCATCATTGGTTAATAAATGAACCACTAATCATCATAAACAATTACCAAGTACCATATCATAAACATAAACAATTAATTCTTGCATCATAAATCACTCTTTAAAGAAAATGAACTTTCTATTTTTAAATAACATCTTCTCAAAAAAAAACACATGTACAATGGAAAAAAATTTATTTAAAAGTTACCATATAAAACTATAATTCATGATTTAAAATATTTTTATAATATGAAGGAGGGAAATTATGTTCCTTCCATATATGTAAAAAAATTCCTTTTTACTTTTTTTAAAATGAAACTTTAAAAGATGTTTTTCAAGAAAATTTCCTTAAAATATCATATCATTGAGGTGATAATTAATAAAATGAAATTCATATGTGAATTAGACATAAATACATATTAAAAAAGTGGAAATACATCATTAAAAAAAAATTAATTTCATAAATCATATTAGCATAAAATTATGAATGATGTAGAATTTTAAACCAATGATTGGAAATTAGGTTAAGACTTCCCCTATCTTATGTTTTCTTTTGGTTGCACATGATTTATCATCATGTATCATGTATTGACACATTTATTAGATTATAATAGAATAATATTATTATTTATAACATCATATATGATCTCCTTATAACATTTTACCACTCATTCCTTAATAATATTTAATTATTTTCATTATTTAGGGTGAATTCAGTTCATGTTTTCATGGTTGATTTAATTGAGTGTAAATATTGATGTTCTTGACATTTTTTAATAATATTAAAAATTAGGAATGAAATGGTATTCATACTCTTCCTTAAATATGAAATGGTCTAATACAGTATTTTTTTTGATATGAGGATGATTCATTTGAAAAAATGTTAATGATAAATGTTTAGATTATTTTGGATATTTTTATAACCATTATGAACTAGTCTTATTTTATTTCATATTATGTCTATATATTAGATAAAAAATGGTTAATTGGTTATTATATAACAATTCAAATCTTATTAACCAGAACAATAATTTTATGGATATCCTTGAATATAGTAATGGGAAACAAAAAATCATTGTCAAAAAAGACATTTAAACACCATAATTTTGACAATGGATTCATTTATTTGAATAAGAGGAGATGAGAAAAGTGATGTATATAAGATATTACATTACCAATATGAAATTATATTATGCAAATGGTAATAGAGTTTTTATTCCATTATGTATGAATGGGGTGATTATAAGGTATACAGAGAAAGGAAAATTATGATTTATGGATTGAGAATGTTACCTCTTGAATATTTCCTCCTTGAAGGACAATATAAGGAACAAGAAAATGGTCTTTGGGTGAGAAAAAACGTATATTTTATACATGGGGAGAATGAGTATGAGATAATTTTTTAGATATTTAAAAATCATCACGTATTGTGAGGATAAAGGGGGTGGTGAAGGGTGGTATTTATATTTTAGGAGTGGTGGTTATAAGTGAATAAATAATGATTATTTTATATTCAAATCTAACCACCAATGTGTGGAATTAATTTCAATGAATTAGGTTGATAATTAATGATTTAATGATTTTTATGTTTTATCAACACAAAACAACCCATTTAATTTTGTTTTTATGTATTTTAATCTTTTATCTTGTAACTTTAACTCGTTTCATTATTTTCCCTATACTATGGTAAATCCATCATTTACCAGGTAACATTTATTATGCACAAAATGAAAATTAATATTTTACCTATTTTGTACATTAGGGTTACAAATATGGAATCCATTTTACAAAATATAATTCTCATAAATGGATGAATTAAATTTCCATCAAAATGCACTTATGTGATGAAAAAGAGGGGTTTCAAGAAGAGTAATTTTTAAGAAAAAGATGATTTTATATTAACTATGTGACTAAAAATAATTATTTTATGAAAATAAATTATCATTTAAATATATAAAATATATAAATTTCATTTTGAAACCCCCATTAGGGATTATCATAATTAATTAAAAAGGGGAAACGTTATATACTTTATAATAGTTTTCAAAAAAATCCCATTTTTACACTAAAACATAATATTATTCTAAAATAAAATATAATGATCAATCAAAATAATTTAAGTGGATGAAATATATATAAATAATAATCCTGTCACATGAAACCTTATTAAACATTTAGATGTAATTTTAAATTAATTTAAAAAAAAATGTTTTAAAAAATATGTATTTTTCTCTATTCAATGAAAAATTAATCTATCCCTAAAATCATCAAAAATTTATCCTCATGTAATTTTGACATGTTGAATCCAAAAATGAAGTTAGATTCCTGAAATTAAAATTTTATAACTTTAAACTTTAAATTTTAATTATAACTATATTAGATATTAGTTCAATATAACTATTTCCTTTTTGATTTTAGAATTTATTTACTTATTTATAATCAATTTAACCAAATAATTCAATAATACTAATAGATATGAAAAAAATGTTATTCTACTAGTTCCTAGGTTGTTACACAAGACTACTTGATGTTAGATCCCACTCACATTGAAAGGATTGAGTTATACCATTAAAAGAAATTTAATAGTTCCTATAATGATTACAATCATTATGAGACTCAAATATTCCCATACAATACATACAAATAATAGGGATAAATATAACAATGTATAAGACCAATAAATCCCATATAAACTCGAATTCAACTATGAACACATAAAACTCAATCCACTTGAATCCCGATATTTTCTTATTTTCCAAGGGAGTGTAAATATCCATTATAAATTTATTTAATTCCATTCATTAACCACAATAATCTATCTTCTTAAATGATATTATGGATATGGAATAGTATTATCAAACAAATACAAGACCATAAAATGTTAATGTTCATATGTCAAATGGTTTCTAACCTGGTGTGTAAGTCCTATATATGATACTTATTATAATAAACTATCCCATATTTCAGATTAGTTGAATAATTAATTTGTGATTGAGAATATAATTTATCCTAATATCTAGAGATTAACACATTACAAGCATCATACTACACTTGAGAGCCCATCGTAAAGGATGACCCCACACTACTATTGTAGAGAGGGTTTTGGTAAAAACATGGAATATAACCCAAATAACCACACTAGTGGAACACCTAGGGGATGACTTTATAGAATATTATAATTTTACCTAGACTCATATACTAATTCTGGACCACTAGCTTATACAATGAGCATTCCCCTAGTGTTGAATTATAGGATGATAGAAAATACCAGCACCACCTTAAGAACCCTCCTCACGTGTCCACTTTTAACATGATGAATAACTCTATATACAACTTTTAGTGATATAATCCCCACAAAGAAATATTACCCAAACCATTCCAGATTATATTTTCACTGATTCTTCCTACACCTCAAGATAAGTTTAAAAGAATAGTAGAATTATTGTAGAGAAAATTATTGGATTTATCACCATCTATAAATGTTGAGATTTAAGATAAAATTTTGTGATTAACTTTATAGAAATATGTACCATATCATAAAGGGAGGTAGAACACCCCAAAATCTTTTAGTTCTGCTACACTAGGGTTATAAACTCATTGATATTATCCACTCACATATTTATAGGATATATCTATAAATTAGAAATCATTTTTATCATAGACCATATAGATCCTCTATTAATTAATTTTTCATAATCAATTACCATCACTGGTTGATGGGATACCCTTTCACATAATTATGTTTTAACTTATCTTGGTGTTATTCAGTGTACAAAATAAAAAATGATAAGATTATGTTTCCCCATCCATTTCATAGTCTCATAGTGTTCATGGTCACCCTAAAAGAGAGGTATATTCTATATAGTAAGGTCTTATCAATAATCCATTATTAATGCCTAATCCTATACAACCATATTTACTATGAACATTATTGTCAAGATTATATATTCAATAATTAAAGAGACAAAATTATGGTTTCCATGTGTGCTATTCTCCATATCTCACTCAGATTTGTTAGTGGAGGAACCTCTATGTGACATGATTTAAAAATCATGAAACACAAACCAAATAAATTTACATTTAAATCCCAATGGAATGAAAAGAACACAAATTATTTCCAATTATAGAAAAATATCAACAATAAACCATATCAAATAATACAAAAATATTAGAGAATAAATCATAATTTGAATAAGAAATTCCAAACACAAATAGTTACATATGATTAAATAAAAAGAGGGGAAATGTAGAAAAACCCTTGAAAATTCCCCTTAAACAAATATATTCATATATTCGTGCTACTATAAATATATAAAATTATGAGGGGGATCTGATACCTTTTTAAAATTAACTAACTAGAGTTGACTCGACTCATCATCTAACTAGGTATGCAACACGGTCTAAAGAACATTTCAAATTTTATCAAGATTAAAACTATATCTAGGTCATATTTATAAAAAAATATTATCTAATTGTAAGACTTTGAGATATATTAATTAATATTTTAAATTTTGTTCTTTTTGATAGTGTAAGATTATGTGGCCCGATGAGCCTGGAATTGACATTATAAAAATATTAAATATGTTAATATCAAAGACATATAGATTCTCATGGACAATGGAATAATAGGTGAATGGATCCTTGGATTTTAAGTTTGATACCATGATTGTTTCTGAGATTCATTGTTTACCCTAGGAGTGACCTAATGTTGTTCAACGCCAGACATCTGGTTGAGGCAGCCATTGGTAGGTGTGTTTAATTAAATTAAATAATTTTTTTTCTTATTAAATAAAGATATTAAAATAATCTATAAATTCCATCATATAATAAATTTTCATGGTTCATACACATAACCATTGTAATATTTGAGAGGATGTTCCAAGAATCCTTTATTGGATAATTGACAAACGCATGTCATAGAGCGTCACAAAAGAAAATTTATTTTCATAATGCAGTATAGAGGCTGACCATGGTTGTCTCATTTGAGGAGAATCATAATTGGTTAAATAAATAATTATAATTCATCTAATATAATTTTTTATGTTTCTATATATTTTAAAAAATTTATGTTTTGGGGGTTCTTGAAAACATGAAACTAAAATAATGCAATGTAGAATTTAAATCTATGTGAAGATGTGAAAAAAATTAAATTAGGAAAGAAATGACTTGATCATAGGGTTGGATAACACGTGTTAATTAATTAATTAATTATTTTGTTTAAATTAAATTTGATAATTAATTTGGTGAAACCTCATTAATGAATAAATGTTTGTTTATTTATTGAGTGTGTGATTTTATCATCCCCCCGGCACAACAAACCAAACCTCCTCCAATTGTCAAATAGGATAACATGTCAACCAAGAATGTTATTCCTAAAAGACCCAACTCCAACGTATTCCATTTCATCTCTTTGGGAAACTCAAGCTCCACTTTATGAAGGGTTTTCCTAATATAACTGAGGTAAATGGAATTAATCATTGAAAATAAATGAAATTAAAAATAATGTTGTGGTGGATGACAACAACACCTGTGTAATACTCTTTCATCCACCACAAATAGAATTTTTTTTCTAATTGAAGCACAATAACAAAGAAAACCATGAAACCCCCTAGGGAAAAGATGTAGGTTAGTCACTTGAAATTGAAAAGTGAATAGGCATCACAATGAAAATATGTAAAATTGATAATGAGATTAGGGTTTTAAGAAAAATAGAGATGGAAAAATAAAAGGAAACACTTTAATATAAAAAAGATGAATGAATTATAGGGTAAATGAAAACTAAAATAAAATAGAAAAGAAATAATTCATAAATAGTCATTATAGGACTTGGCCTCCTCTATTTAGTGTCCTGTATGGAATGGGATAGATTGTAATGATTTGGGAAGGAGGAACTATCCTCCTTTTATTGTCCAGATTTTCCCTTTGAAATGCACAGAGTGTCGGACCCTTTAAATAACCGATTCACGAGTGGAACATTTCATAGATGTTATTCCATACTATCTTGCGCATCCCTCTCACAAAATTTCATCACATTTTTCCTTATGGAGTGAATGTTATGACCACATCATTCTGAAAATTAAACATGCCCAGACATCTTCTCCATATTCCATGTATCCGGTTTCTCATGCTCTAATGGCCTTCCTAACAGTTGATTCATGTGCTTCCTCATTAATGAAATTTATTAATAAATTATTTTTCCAACTCCATGTAGAATATATGGTTCATTGTTTTAGAGAACATAGATACATATTTTCATATGTAAAACATTCTATATCAATGATTAATTTTTTGGGCATGTGTTGGGAGCTTCTTTTGGGCCTCTAATTGACAGATTGAGCTTGTGGTCAAGAAGGAAGAAATGTAGCCAAAGATTTACGAGATCCTATAAAAATAATTTCACAATTTAAATTATATTATAAAATTTTATGGAAGAAATAAATAATAAAAATAAAATAGTTAAATTACAAAATAAGCCCATTTTTACAATTATGCTCAAAATTCCAAAAAATAAATAAAAATGTGACAATTTCCAATTAAATAACACTGTGGTGGGTCTAAAAAAATTAAAATTAAATGTAAAATTATGAAACATATTTGTTCTATAAATTCCACCACACTTAAACCATTATTTTCCTCAAGCATAAAATCTCAATATTGAAAATCAAAGGGCACCAATATTATCAATATTCAAATTTCAATGTAATATAATCCAAAAATTATCGATAAAAAATAAAAAAATTCAATTCAATATAAAATATCAATTAAATTTCACATTTTTCAAATATAATATCAATTCATGTATTTTAATTTTTTCCTTTAAAAAATATAGAACTTCTCCTTTAATTCATTCAAGATCCTCAATTAATTTTTATCAAACATTCCGATTCATGATCTACCTCACAGTGGATTCTTTTCTCTCATCAGTTATGATACAATTCTATTATAGTTATGCTCATACCATGAGAATATGATCCTTATCTATAGGATTTTAAATTAACCACTTTCTCTACTTTGTAAATAAAAAATTCACATAAAATCATCAGAACTTTTAAATAAAGGTTCAAATGACTATGAGGTTTATGGTTGGTACGATTTGTTGCTTTAAATATTAAGTCTCAAGGAGGAGTTTTATCTATTAAGTACAATTCATGATATCAAAAATTATAATGAAATTATGCCCTGAAAATTAGAAACTCTCTACTTTCCCCATGACTCAAAATAATGATCATGGTAAGTTTAATAATAATGAATGATTTGTGCCTTCCTTTAATATTTTTTTCTTTTAATTGTTTTTTTTCTTTTTTAAACATCCTTTTTAATAATTTTTTTTCTAACAGTTATGATATTGAAAAAACCTCACATCCACCACCTAACCACTTATGATAGAAATTATAGGCCTTGTAATGGTGATTTTTTGTTTACCCAAATCACAACCCATTTTTCTCAATTTTTTGTTCTTTTTGTTATTTTAATTTATTTTTTCAAGAGGGGTAAAACAATAGATTACAATGAATTATTCCACAACCTTTTAAAATTCACACAATAAACACCCCTACACATATTCCTTACCTTTTAAATCATCCCATTTAACATGATTATCTTTACCCCCACACTTCAACTTTAAAATACCATTCAATTACATTGATTAGTGTAGTAATGGATAAAAAAATGGCTTGAAACATGGCTTATCCCTAACAAGGTCATTCATGGTTTCTATGGGATAAAGAAGAACTAATGTAAAATGGTATTTTAAGGGTAATTATTTTATCAAAATATTCCTCAATCATTTTATGTGTTTTTTTGTACAATCATAGCTTTGAAAAGTTCAAATTCATGTTGTTGGAGGTGTAATGTCCCAAGATAACTCAAGAAATATGATCAAGATAAAATAGAAAGTACATGGTCCAGAAATACTATCAGGAATGAGACATATTATTTGGGATTAATACTCCTGGAATGAATGATAATAACAAATAAATTCACCTAAATTTTTTAAATTCAATGCATGAAAAATTCTAGGGAAATTTCATTTACATGAATCAACTAATTCCCTCAAATCATGAGTTCTCCTTTCAATATGAATTCTTTACTCTAATAATTCAATTCTCCACTTTACTCATTTAATCACATCAACATTAAAATATAAAACATGGAATCATAGTATTCATAAGAAACTTCTATCTCTTAGTTCCATCAATTAGATCATAAATTCATGTATGGGCATGTAATTTTCCCTTTAAAGCACAAAACGTGATTTGTAAAAAAATTTAAGGATTTGAAAAGATTGATAATTAAAATGAACTAAATTTCCCATGAATCATATTTCTTATATTTCTCTTCTTGAGGTTGAATTCTACCATCATGAACTTACAATATAGAATTACCTAATTAATCACAAGGATAATGTCTTTTAGGATCAAAATAATAGAGGGAGGGGGTTACATGCTGAACTACTTTCTATGATATGAAATTGAAATCTAAATTACTAGAAAAAATTTAAAGACAAATCTTGGTATGATCCCTTATCTGGGCCCTAAATTTTTTCTTCTACAAGAGGGAATTATTAGCTTTTATCCAAAGTCTGATGGTGGTTGGGGCTTCTTTGACATGTACCACCACATGTTGTCCTTCCCATCTTGAGGTTATTTTTATTGTTGAGGAGGACTCCATGGATAGAGTGCATTAGATCCCCCTTAGAAATGCAGATCAAATTACATTTCGAGGGTAGGATGAAGTGTGAATCATCCTCCTTCTTGGTTGCTACTTGTGAAACCTTATTCTCTTCCAGTGCTGGCTTCCTAGGGTCCCTTTAAAAATAATAATCTTATTCTCTTATTTAATTTGGATAAAATACATGGTTCTATTCATGATGGGGATCCACCAAAATCATGTTTTTTAAAATCAGGGTGATCCATGAGTTTCTTAGCAGGTGCAAGTCTAGGTTCCTCATCTTCTTCCTCCAAGGTATAACAAATATTTTCTAATTCTAATAATCAAGACAATAAAGAGTGATACATAATTCAAATTCAATAAAATAAAAAGAGAGGGATTTATGAAATGGTTCAACTCTTTGATTTTGTTTAGTTTCAATTAGTGCCTCATTGGTAAGTGCCTCTTGTAGTATATTCTCTGAGGATATAGAAAGATAGTCAGGCACATCCATTTTTAGTTGAAATTCCACTACATGGGTGGTATCTTCCTTCACCGATGACGTATATTCTTCATTACTGGCTTTGGGGAGATCATGAATTTCCTCAAATTAATTCTAGAATCCATCTAGTTCTTGTTTATCCCCCATATGTATCTCAGCAAGAAATTATTCCTCCTTTGCCTCTTTAGGTAAGACAAGTGGCTCATATTTTGGTCTATGTTCATACTCAGGTTTATGATCTTTTGATCATGCTTGGAAGTATGTATTTATACAATCAAGTTTTATTTGGAAGACCTTGAGCATTTTCATCATGCTTTTGAATATCTTATATGAGTTTGTGTTTTACCACTTATTCCCATAAATATTTTGGGGGAAATTCATTAAAGTTTTTGGGAGTAATGTTGAAGTAATATTATTGTATCTTAGACTTTTCTTGATAGAATTCAGGGATGTTCTCTAGGAATTTAGTGATCTCTCTGGCCAATACTTAAAAAACTTGCTGCTTGAGTGTCTCCTTGAGATCCTTGATGATGTACTTGAATTCCTCCTCTTTAAAAATTTGGATATGTTCTCCCCTAATCTGTCTAGCCCAAAATGTAACCCCATATTTTGTAAACCAGGTGGATTCAGCTACTGGTTCTTGTACCTGAGAGTATTTTTTGTTCCATGAATTGAAAAAATTGTCATATGAAAACATCATGAAAGTATTATTTTTATTAGTTTTTTTTTATTTTTATTAAAAACAATGAAATATATTTAAGATGTAAAAATGGGAAAATTAAATGAATAACAGATTGAATCCCCAAAAATAGTGCTAGTTTTGACACATTCATATCATAGGGTGTGGAAAAAGAAAACTTATTTTCCTAATATAGTACAGAGGTTGACCATGTTCATCTTATTTGAGGAGCATCATAGTTGGTTAAATCACTAATTCTAATTCACCATTTATAATATTTTTTTATTCATAAAAATTTCAGTTTTGGTGGTTTTTAAAAACATGAAATTAAAATAATGAAATGAAGAATGTAAATCTATGTGAAGATGAGAACAAAATGAAATTAGGGAAGTAAGGTCTTAATCCTAGGGTTGGATAACACAGGTCCATTAATTAATTATTTTATTATTAAAATCCACTTTGATAATTAATTTAGTGAAACCATGTTAATGTATTTGTATTATTTTATTTATTGATTGTGTGATTTTAGCATACCTACGACAAACCAAACAACACCTCCTCAAATAGTCAAATAGGATAACACCTCAAATGAGAATGTTATTCCTAAATGACTCGGCTCCACTGTATGCTGTTTAATCTCTTTAGAAAACTCTAGCTCCACCATATTAAGTATTTTACTGAGGGGAGGTAGGTAAGAGTTATTAATCATTGAAAAGAAATGGAATAAAAAATAATATCATGGTGAACAGCCGCTACACCCGTGGAATATTCTTTCATCCACTATAAATAGAATAAAAACATTTTTTAATTGAAGTGAAATATCAGAGAACACCATGAAACCTCTACTAGGGGAAATCCTCAGGTTCATCACTTTCCCTAGAAAAGTGAATAGATATAATGATGGAAATATGAAAGAGAGAAAATTAGATTAGTTTTGGAAGAAAAAGAGAGATGAAATAAGAAAAGGAAACACTTAAAATGAAAAATATCAGTGCATTGCATGGGAAATGAAAAATTAAATAAAAAGAAAATAATTAAATCCTAAATAATTAGAATGTTTCCTAGCCTCCTCTCTTTAGTTCCCGGGATGGAATGGGATGTATTGGAATGATTTGGGAAGGAGGAGATCTCCTCCTTTTATAAGCCATATTTTCCCTTCAAAATGAACCAGGTGTTATACCCATTAAATGGCCGATTCATGCATATAACCCTTCATGAATTTTATTCCCCATTATCTTGTGTGTCTCCCATAAATATTTCCGCATATTTTTCCCTTCGGAGAAAATTTATGACTGTTTCACTTTGATAATTTAATATTCCTAGCCAGCCTCTCCATATTCCATGTATTCAGTTTAACATTATTTAATGGCCTTCCAAACAACTGATTCACACATTTACTCCTTAACTAAGGTAATTAATAAATTTTTATGCAGATCCTTGTCAAATATTTGCTTCATTGGGATAGTGAATTTCAGGATATAATCTCATATTAAAACATTCCAGATCCATGGACAATTTTTTAGGGCTATGTTGTGAGCTGATTTTGGTCCACAAATTGATGGATTTAGCTTGTGGTCCAGAAGGATGAAATTTAGATAATTATTTTTGGGATCCTATAAAAATAATTTCACAATTTAATATAAATTATAAAATTTTATGTCCAAAATACATAATAAAAATAAAATAGATAAATTCCAAAATTATGTCATTTTTACAATTTATCTAAAAAATTATACAAAAATATAAAAATCTGACAATTTCCAAAAACAAATAACATTGTTGTGGGTCTAAAAATATTAAAATCAAATGTAAAAAAATCCAAATATTTTTTATATCAATTATCCTACACTTAAACCATGCTTTTCCTCAAGTATAAAATCAAAACATAGAAAATCAAAGGGCACCAATGTTATCAATATTCAAATTTTAATGTAATATAATCAAAAAATTATCGACATAAAATCACAATGTTAAATTCCAAAAAAAAAATATCAACTCAATTTCCCATTTTTAAAATAAATAATTTATTCATGTATTTTACTTTCCCCCTTTGAAAAAAATATTGAACTTCTCATTTCATTAATTAAATCTCCTCAATTCATTCTTATCAATCATAATAATTCATGATCTACCTCACAATGGATTATTTTCTCTCATCACTCATGATAAAATTCAAGTAGAGTTATTCGCATATCATGAGAACATTCTCCTTATCAATATGCTTGTAAATGAACTATTTTATCTACTTTTTAAAAATAAAATTCACATAAAATCATGATAAAATTTCAATAAAGTATCAAATGACTCTGAGGCTTAATTTTGGTAGGGTTTGATGCTTTAAAAATTAAGTATAAAGGAGGAGATTTATCTCTTAAGTATATTTCATGATATCAAAAAGTGTAATGAAATTCTCCCCTTCAAATTAAAAACAACCAAATTTCTCCAAGACTCAAACGAAAGATCATGATTAGTTTAGTAATATAGAATGATTTGTTCCCCCTCTTAAATATACATTTTTTATTCAATTTTATTTCTTTTCAAAATATATTTTTAATTAATTTACTTTCTTCATTGAAAGTTATGATTTAGAAAAAGTCTCACAGCCACCCCCTAACCACATATAATAAAAATTGTATGTCTTTTGATGGTGATTTTTGGATTACCCAAATTACAACCCAATTTTCTCAATTTTTTTGTTCTTTTTATCATTTTCATTTTTTTATACTCACAAGGGGTAAAACAATAATGTAAAATGAATTAATCCACAACTGTTTACAATTACCACAATATGAACACACACACTTGTTCCTTACATATTAAATCATCCCATTTACCATGATTCCCTTTACCCCCACACATTAACTTTAAAACATCATGAAATTACTATGAGTATGGTAGGAATGGATAAAAAATGACTTGAAAAATCTATCATCCCTAACAAGTTCATTCGTGGTATCTATGGTAAAATGAAGGATTGATTTAAAGTTGGCCATTTAAGGTTATATGGTTTATAAAAAGTTTACTCAATCATTTTAAATGTGTTTTTGTACAGTCATAGCTTCGACATGTTCAAATTAAAGTTCAAGTAGGTGGCATGTCCCAATATCAATCATGAAACATGCTAAAGATAAAATAGGAAATAATTGGTATAAAAATCCCCTTGGGAATGAGATATATGATTTGGACCAATCACTCATTTCTTTATTATAATAAAAAATCAACTCACATGAATTTTTTAAATTCAAGACATGAAAAATGGTAGGGAAATTTTATTTTCATGAATCAACTAATTCGATCAAATCATGGGTCCTCATTTCAATATCCATGATTCAATTTAATAATTCAATTCTCTATTTTAGTCATTTAATCACATAATAATTGAAATATAAAACATATAATAATTGGATTCCAATGAATATTATGTATCCCACTTTATTCAAGTAGAGAATAAATTCAAGTGTGCGAATGCGATTTTCTCTTTAAAGCACAAAACATGTTTTTGAAAAGAACATAAGGAGTTTCAAAGGTAGTAAATTAAAATTAAATACATTTCCCATAAATCGTAGTACTTATCTTCCTCTATTTGAGGATTCCTTCTGCCATTGTGAACCTACAAAATATAATTACACAATTATGAACAAGGATCATGACTTTTATGCTAAAAAAGATAGAGGGAGGGGGCTGCATGCAGCACTACTTCCTAAGAAATGAATTTGAAATCTAAATTCCTAGAAAGCATGTAAATATAAATATTGGTATGATCCACCAGGTGGGACCTAAATTTTTACTACCTCTAAAGTGTATTACCAACTATTATCTAAAGTTTTAGGGTGGTTGGGGCTTCATGGACATGAACCACTACATGTTATTCTTCCCAGATTTCGGTTCTTTGTTTTTATTGAGGATAAATCGATGGATAGAGTACACTAGATCCACCCCCTTTGTAATGTGGCACATATTTCATGGTGGGGGAAGGATGAAGTATGAATAATCCTCCTTATTGGTTGCTACATGTGAAATCTTATTCTCTTATAGTGTTGGCTTCCTTTGGGACCTTTCAAAATGAGTTGCCTCTTGATTGATTTACATAGGCTAAAAAACATGGATATCTTCATGATGGGGATCCTAAAAAGAATGTTCATTGAAATCAGGTAAATCCATGTGTTCTTAAGTATGTGAAAGTCTAGGTTCTTCTTCTTCTTCCTCCATGTCATAAAAAATATTGTCAGATTGTTTACAATCAAAACAAAAAAAAGAGATTCACAATTTAGATTCAATAAAATCTGAAGAGATAGAGTCAAAGAAAGGTTCAACTCACTGAGTTCGTATAGTTTCAATAAATACCTCAGTGGTAAGTTCCTCTTGGAGTATATTCTATGAGGATGGAGTAAGGTAGTTGGGCTCCTCCATTTTCACTTCAAATTCCTCTAATTAGGTGGTATCTTCCTTCATTAATGTTGGATATTCTTCATTATAGAGTATAGAGAGATCAAGAAGTTCCTCACATTCATTCCCAAACTCATATAACACTTATTGATCCCATAAATTTATCTTATTCAGCATTTCTTCATCCTTTGACTCTTCAGGTAATACACATTTCCCATCTTCTAGTTCAAGTTCACACTCCGGTTCAGGTTCTTCTGATGATTCTTGGAAGTATGTAGTTTTATAATCTAGTTTTATTTGGATGTCATGAAACTTTTTGTCAAGATATTGAATATCATACATGATTCTGTGTTTTTCCACATTATCCTAGAAATATTCTGGTTGAACTTATTTAATAGTTTTTGGAGGAATTGAGGAATACGCTTCTTGTATCTTGTCTCTTTCTTGATAGAATTCAGAAAAGTAATCCCAGAATATAGTGAGATCTCTAGCCAATCCTTCAACACATGGTTACTTGAGGGTCTCCCTTAGATATTGTATGAAGTCCTTGAATTCATCCTCTTTAAAAATTTGGCTCTGTGTTCCACTAATCTATCTTGACAATAATGTTACACCATATTCTGTAGACCAGTGGGATTCAACTATCAGCTCTTGCACCTCAGAGTATTTTTTGTTCCATGAATTGAAACAATTGTCATATGAAAACATCATGGAAGTATTTTTTTAGTTTATTTTTATTTTTATAAAAAACAATGAAATATATCTAAGATGTGAAAATATAAAAATTAAATTAACACCTGACAATATCCTTGAAAATATTTCATGTTTTTACACATTCCTATCATAGGGTGTGGAAAAAGAAAATTTATTTTCCTAATACAACATAGAGGTTGACCAGGGTCATCTCACTTTAGAATCATCGTATTTGGTTTCAATCACTAATTATAATTCAGCTAATATAATTATTTTGGTTTTTATATGCTTAAAATTTTTGGTGTTGGGGGTTTTTTGGAAACATGAAATTAAAATAATTCAATGTATAATTTTAATCTAAGTGAAGATATGAACAAAATGAAATTAGGGATGACAAGTCTTGATCCTAGGGTTGGATAAAATGTGTTCATTAATTATTTATTTGTTAAATTATATTAAATTTTATAACTAATTTAGTGAATCCTCATTAATAAATTAATTTTGTTAGATTTATTGAGTGTGTGATTTTATCATGCCTCTGGCACACCAAACCACACCTCCTCCAATAGTCAAATTAGATAACTTCTCAACTGAGGATGTTATTCCTAAAATACCGGACTCCACCATATTAAATTTCATATATTTGGAAAACACAGATCCAATGAATGATAGGTTTTCCCATGATAAGGGAGAGAAAAATAATTAATCATTGAAAATAAATGGAATTAAAAATATTTCCATGGTGGAAAACCACAGCACCCATGTGATTTTCTTCGATCCACCACATATAGAATAAAAACATTTTTTTAATTGAAGAACAATAGAAAATAACACCATGAAACCTCACATAGATACAAGCCTCAAATTATTCACTTGAAATTGAAATGTGAATAGAGATCACCATGGAAAGGTGGAAGAGAGAGAATAACATTAGGGGTGGAAGAAAAAGAGAGATAAAAGAAGAAAAAGAAAATCTTTAATATAAAAAATATGAATGCATTACATGATAAATGAAAAATAAAATAAAAATAAAAGAAAAAAATCCAAAATAATCAGTATTTACTTTGTCCTCCTCTCCTTGGTGCCCCAAATGGAATGGGATAGATTCAAATGACTTAGGAAGGAGGATCTATCCTCCTTTTATACTCTAGATTTTCCCTTTGAAATAAACCACATGTTAGACCTACTAAATGGTAATTCATGCATGAAACCCTTCATAAATGTTATTCCCCACTATCTTGCATGTCTTGCCTAAAAAGTTCATCAAATTTGTCCATTGGGAGAGAATGTTATTACCGTGTCACTTTGAGAATTTAATCTTCCCATACAACCTCTCCATATTCAATGTATCAGGTTTCCCATGCTTTAATGGCCTTATAAATGGCTGATTCACACATTCCCTCCTTAATGAAATTTATTAATAGATTCCTTGTACAGCTCCATGTCTAATATCCGCATCATGAGGTAGGCTAAATTAGATATATAAGATCATATCAAAAACAATTCATATATATCTACAATTTTCTAGGCTTGTCTTGTGAGCAGATTTTGGTACCCCAATTGATGGATTGAGGTTGTGGTCCATAAGGATTAAATGTAGAGAAAAATACCTTGGATCCTAAAAAAAATAAGTTATACCCAAAATAAATAACAAAAATAAAATTTTTATATTTTAAAATTAGGTCATTTTTTCAATTAAGCTCAAAATTCCACAAAAACATAAAAATGTGATAATTACCAATAAAATAACTCTATGGTCATCTAAAAACATTGAAATTCAATGACAATTTATGAAAAATATTTTTTCTATCAATAATCATAATCAGATGATCGGTGATGATATGATCGAGGTTGATCGAGAGGCAATGAATGAAACAAGTTCTATACTTCAATAGAAAATTTATTTATAGAAAATGACCAATCCAAAATAGATTTAGTGAAGATAAATTGTTATTTAATAACCTTTTGATAGATTTTATGAAGAATTATTTATTATATGTTTTTTTGTTTACTCATCCTTTATATGACCCATTTAGATCAATTTTATTTTTTATTTTATTTATTAATTCCATGATTTCAAATAATTTATTCATAAAAATATTATTAATGGTTCATAATTCTTTACCAAAAATTCATTAACCATTGTTATAATGACTTGAAACCACATGTTTATCGCATTATTACATGTTTGAATATGAGACCACAATTCAACATTGTTCGAATAAAAGGAGTGTTATTGGACACTAGATTCATGGTGGTTGTGTGCCTGATAATTAGATTAGTGATTTTCAAATAAATTAGGATGGATTGAAGGTGATTTTTTAAGTATCTCGGATCCAAAGTGGAAATGGGTGGCAATTTGAGGTGATATGGTTGATAGGGGATGATGAAGTCTTCAGGATGCTCACCAAAATCCTATTTATGGACTCTGGAGAACATGAATCGATGGCAGGTGGGGTGTTTCCTTCATCCTAGGTTGTCAAACAGTGAGACTGTGGGAAGTGGGATCAGATCTGAACAGTGTGTGAATCATACTTTGGATTCTTTGGAATTCCATACTACACGACATGTAGTCCAAGAACATGCACATTGTGCTGTCCACATGTTACATTGACTATGGTTTTTAGAAAATTTAATTTCAAACAACATGTGGGTGGTTCCACATGTCGTGTGACCCTACACGGGTATCCAGGCGATGTTCCATATTCAACATGCCTAATAAACCATGTAGCTGGAAATTCCATGTACTCCAGGTGTACAAAGGAAAATAATAGTACCCTAACAAGACCCAATATATTGACATGAACCTATGTTCACTAGCATGACCATGATTACATAGGAAGAACCCATATGGTTGAGACACATTGTCTATGGATCATACAAAGTTTTTATGATTACATGTATTTCAATCCTTTTCTAGAGGAGAACACAGTTTGTTGATGAGATGATGTCACATGCAGTTTGGACCCCCCCACAATTTATTCCTTCATTAGTATTCTTCCTCTAGAATCTTCTATTTGTTAGACTCAGATTTTGGGCTGCAAGTCTCTTATTTTGAGATTTTTTAGAATTGAATTTGAAGGATTATTTAATTTATAATTTTGAGTTACCATGAAAGATGATTAGAGTGTGATGCTAAATTCGGTGACACTTGATAATTAAAGTGATTAGGGAAATATCATTAGAGATATGCTGGGGTCATTAATACTCTTTTTCACCAGGGAATATGTTCCCCATATTTTTTAAATAGTTAGGATCATCACTCCCTTTACCTCTACATGGTGTGGTTTTTGAACATATGGAGTGGTACTCCCCTATATATGGGCTCCGGATGGGTGTGAATCCTCTATTGGAGTTATGGATCCCTTAATTATGCAGTAGAGTTTTGAGGAACATGCCTCTCCACACATACAATGGTGATGATTTTTTATTCATGGAACCTATTTTGTGATTTTAAATTTGGAATCATACTCGATGACTATTCTAGGGATATGTGATGTAGATCTACCTTCTCTCTCATATTGGTTTCTTTATTAGAATATATATATATATATATATTTGTGTCTGTGTGTGTGTGTGTGTGGGGGGGGGGGGTTAGTTTCCCTCTTTTTATTGGTTGAGATGACTCTATTGTGTCTTTTTGTTATTCCTCTTCAGTTTTTGGGGTTACCTACTTGAAACATCCTAATATTTTATGAAAAAAAATTCTAATTAATTTAATCTTTTTTATATTTTTCATTTCAAACAATAATAAATATAATTTTTTTAGAAAAAACACTCAGTAATACATGAATTATACGCACCACCAAGTAAATATTTCACCTCATGAAACACATAGATTAGCTTTTGGTACATGAAACACTATTTTTGACTTGTGTTATACATAAATGAGGATTAATTTCAATAGCTAGTGTTACACGAAAGTCTTAGTTTTACAAAACTACATTATACTATTAATGTTGTTATTAAAATATAATTATAGTTACAAAAAATCTGTTGGAATGGAAATTAAAAATTAAGAATAAATAATTTATGAAAATATGATTTTAAAATGTATATTAAATAACAAATTTGTTTATAAATTAGTTATAAATTAATGTATACACTATTTGAAAAAAAGTAATTCTGTTTTCTAATAAAACTATTCTTCTATTTACAAGAACCATTTTATCTCAATAAATTAAAAAAACCACTATTGATTAATTTTTTTTAATAAAATTTATACATAAAATATTCAAATAATTTTTTTGGATACCCGTCTAGTAGATTTTATTGGTATAAGATAAGCATTAATCAAATTTTATGAATAAAATTATGTATTTTTTAAAAATGGAAATTTTTCAGTCTTTTAAGAGAGAACCGATATCAAATATAATGTTTGAAACTTTTATAAAATCTATTTTACAATATAAAATTCTTCTTTTATAGTGGGATATCAAAATTTACTTTGGTATACATTTTGGTATATTTATGATAAGTTTTATATTTTGACGAACAATGTAAAAAATAGACATTTCATCGAAATAATTTGTAATGTTAAATTATAATCTTTTATTAGTGTTAAATTATTATTTAATAAAAATTTTATAATTTTATCCAATATATGTAATTGGAATATATTTTACATTTAATTTGGATATCCAAACATATCAATTTTTCGATCATTTTCACTTTAAAATCTCATTATTTCATCCTGTCCGCAGGATTAATTTTTAAATAATATATGAAAATTCTCTGAATTGAATTTGAAAAAATGGATTCAATATTTTGAATAATAAGGTACAAATTTATAAATTTGGGTCCTTTAATTTTTTTAACAATATGAATAATAATTGAAAATTTATTATTAAAAAAGTTATGGGTAAATCAGGTAATTAAAGGTAAATATAATATTATAAATATTAGAAAACTACCTTAAAACATTCCAAAATGTTATTTCATGAAATTATTTTAACCCTTATCACCTATATTTTGATATTAAATAATTTAATGGACACTTATCCATGAAAATGGCTCAGATAATATTAAAATTAAAAGAGAGTGACAAAATGCCAGCCTCTTAATTTTAATAGGTATAATATTTTTAATTTGAAGATATATAGAGTATATTATATATTATGTATATTGTTATGGAATATAAAATGTTTTTATACATCATGGTTGTTTTAAATTTTTAGTGAAGAAATAATTATCATGGATAATTACACAATGATGATGCAAAAATTATTCAATTTACGAATCAATCAATTAAAGGATATTAGAAATATTAAAATAAATATAGTTTGACTTAATTGAGGTAATTAAAAACAATTATAGGTTATGATGACATTTTATGGTTTTATTAAATAATTTTTTTGAATTTACTTTTCTTTTATGATTTTTTTAATGTTAATGATATGAATAGTGTCAAAATTGACACTTATGATATTTTATGAAAATAATAATTTATTAAATTATTTATAAATATTAAAAATATTAAATAAATACAAGGATATTATATAAGGTATAAAATTTCTTTAATTTTCCATTTATGGTATAATTGAAACTTTATATGTGAAATATACATCCACTTAATATTAAAAATATTGTTTCTAATAGTTAAAATTAAAATTGTTGAACTATGGGTAAATCAAAATGATATGGTTTAAAATTACACCAATACTTGTCTAAAATATATTATTATATTATATTAGATAATTATCATATCATTTATTTTATTAAATATCCTTTTGGAAGTATTTTAATTGATATTTAATTTATTATAAATTAATCTTTTGAGAAATACCAAAAGTGCCCCTCCCCTCTCTTATAAAAGGGCACATATCCAATTCTTTTTGCACATAAGAACATATTTTTTTCTAACAAAATATATCCAAATATCCTACCAAATTCCCTAAATTATTTCTGTAATCCTTACATGGGGTGAAAATCCAACCAAGGAGGTATTTTGTGCAAATTAAATGGATAAACCCAAAGAAGATGTAACATTCATCAACCAATGTTTTTGTTTTATTTCATACATAAAACCCTTAAATTATTTTTATTTAATGTTTATATAATTACATAAATATCCTAAATATATTTATATGTTGTTTTATTAATGTTTTGACATACACTTATACACACAACAATTTAATGGGCAACAAACATACTGTTCGAGTTGACGATGGACTACCGCCTCGTGAAATGATGATTGTTCATTTTTTTCGTTCACCACCTCTCATGGTGAGAATTATTATGGAAATATAGTTTTATTAAAATATATTATATTTATGATGTCTTTATTATTTTGGTATTATTATATAAAATATAATTTCATTCTTTACTTTTTGTGTACATATGATAACTTTGTTTGTGGACGTGTGGACTACCGCCTCCTCAAAGCTATGTCGTTTGATCACACATTACATGGAATATATTAAGGATGTGTTTAGTAAAATTATATTATATATATGAAAAAATAATTATAATTTAATGATAAACTAAATATATATTTAATTTAATTTCTTCCTTTCAATATGACAATAAAACGGAAACAATATTCATTCATATGTACGACCTACCATCTCCACAAATGATGTATTCGATTTCATATTTTTATATATTATAAATTATTATAAATATTTTTGTTCTGAATATATATCTTCTTTATATCATTTTTATATTTTGGAACTAATTAAATCATGATCTATGTAAGATTATCATGAATAATTAGACAAAACATATACAACACAGATATTACCCGAAACATAAGATTAACATGTAATTGTTAATAAACGAGTAATATAATTTCATAATGAAATCATATATTTTATTATATATATGTATATTTTTATATAGTAAATATAAAATAAAATTATATTTATTATACATGATTTTTGAATGAGTACAATAGTGTCAATACAAAAGGTAAGGGATTTTTGTCTCACTTTTATTTCTATGGGACACATGCCTTATACACTACATGTTTCTTATACGTGTTGTACATTTAACCCATGAATTTATTTTATGAGTCTTATCTAGAATATTATCTTATTTTTATATCCATAATTTTTTTTGTCTTTAATATGGCTTATGATTCTACTCATTATAATGTGATGAGTATTTATTTTACAATCTCTTCTGGTTTGTTTCATTTTAAGTCTCCATGGGGGAATATTTCTCTATCATGTCCATGTTATCTCTACGTGTTTTAAAAAATTATTTTTACTATTCTTATATGTATTTCTAAATTCATTTTAACATATTTTTTCCTTTTACTAAATAGTTTTAAAGGAATCTTTTTTTTTCATTTTCTAAATAAGGTACTTTATAAATTTTTAGAAAACGTATAAAATGTGTATCTTTTAACTTATACAGTATGACTGAAATTTTCCACCATCATGTTTCCTTAATTTTATGAATCATACCTTAAAATCATGAAGTCTTATTTCATAAAAAATATTTTCTTTTAAAATTTAATTATATTTTAATTGAAAAATGTTTTCATAGGAGAGATGATATTTTACTAAATATTTTTTTTCAAGTGACCCATCAAGATTATTTTCACCTACATTGACTTTATTTGTGGTTAATTATGTTTTAGTAGGGATATGATCAAATCATACAATTATTATTATTTCAATGAATTGTTTATATTTATGATGGATTAGTACTTATGAATTTTTTTTCTTTTCAATGAATTATGTTATGATGAAATGTTTATGAAACCTATTTCTTTTTATGGGTCAGATATGATTTATATTCTTATGGAACACATATGTATATTTTTATGTATGTTATGAGTGGGACCTAAATCTCCCTCCATTTAATTGGGTAAATATTTATATCTCAATAGATAATAGAAGATAGGGAAACCCGATCTGCCATGGAAATATGGGGAAACTCGATTCACTATGGGATGATGGGGAAAATCGATCCACTATTGAAAGATGGAAAAAATATATCCTCTACAAGGAAAGGAAAATAACTAAGGATGGTGGTGTGTCCCACCAAGTAGGTGTAGTTCCCATAAAGTTCCTTATTATGTATTGGCAATGTAGTTTGACTTATAGTGAATGACATTACATGTTTATATGTCTGCCATAAATTCCATGTTTGATGCCATTGATTTTCTCTTATGGATCATGTGCTTTGATTTTATTATTATTCATGTATTATCATCTTCCAGTATTTATTCCATAACTCATGTATATGATATTTAATAAGTAGGGTATGATCTTCCAATGTCATTATCATGTTTTTATACACTTATTATCATATTGTTCTTATGTATATTGTATGTTTACCCTTAAAAATAATACGATCTCACCCTTTCTTATACTTCCATTACTAAACTTATAAAGAATTTTTTAAGTAAAAGTTATAAAGGGGGAGATATTTGTGTGAAACATTGATGATCTTTAACCAGACTATAAGTTTCTGTTCCATGTTTCTAAAGGCACTAAAATATTACAGTCCTTATAAATGTGTTTTTTATGTAATGAATATTCATATAAAGATGAAATATCCATTTTTGAAAAATTTGGATTATTATAGCGGGTATGAGATCAAGGATTTAGTCAACATTTGGAAATTAGGATGAGAAAAATTTAGTGATATCACTGGTGATATTTTTAAGGATTTCTCTAGGGATTTATCTATGTATAATCCTATGGTTTCATAGATATAAAATTATGTTTCATTATTTATGCAACCTATAATTAATTTTTCATGATTATGTGGTTTTATAGAATGATAATTGTTTCTCACACTATACTTTATGGTCTTAGTTAATATCAAGAACTATAAGAAACATGGTTAAAATTGATTTTTTAGATGTGGAAGGTATGGTCATTATAAAAATTGATGACATATATTGAAATATCATGAAGTGAATCAGGTAGGTGGTATGATTATTTGTTATATTTCTAAGTATAAAGGGTCCAAAAATAACATGTGAAACCTATGGGATGTTTTAACCATAATTTTTAGATTAAACATTTGAAACATGATTAGATTGAAGTTGGGGAACCATAAGACAAGATTAATATATAATATTCTAGGAAATAATGAGATGATAATTCCTAAGTGGTGGTTTTATAATAATTTTGGATGATTTAAGTGCATATGTTTTGGAATTATAATATTATGTTATATGAATCATGAAATATATAAGTATTTTCAATATAAGTTGTTCATTAAGGATCATAAAGGATATGATAAATAGTGCTGATGAATTAGTAAACTGATTTAATTGAAAGATGATATTCACAGGATACACAATATTAAGTAAAATATAACCCTTAATATGTTTATAATGTTGAGATAATTATGTTTTGATAAATATATATTGGATATGAATAAATAAATTGGAAGATAATAATTACATTGGAAAATATTATGGATTTGGTGAAAAAGATTTTTATGCTATAATGGAGGAGTTTATGAATTTATTTTACTTAAGGAATACATCCAATAATATTTGGAATAATAAAGAATTCATGTTTTTTATAAGGATTTATGGTAATTACCATGTTTCAAGAAAATTCAAGATAAAGGTATTCACATGTTTGGTATGTGACAAACAAGATCTATTTTATGATATATGAAAATCAATGTTAAGATAATTTTGAGAAATTTAGTGACTTTATTTATAATGTTTTAGACTTTCTTCTTTTGGAAGGCTTATAAGGTTAATAATTTATAAAATGGTTTATGTTAAACATCCAATGAGGTTTTAGGGACTAATTTGTTATCATTTCATATGTGGATTTATGCATATTGGAAATCTTTTTCAAACCATTTTGTTAAGATAAAGATAGATGGAATGACCTATCATTCTATTTATGGATATCTTGATTTGGTAATACGTATGGAATGAAAAATTCATCTTCATTAAATAGAGTAAGACATGAAGTTTAAATTGATAAAGTCACTAATTATGGATGATATTGTGCTTAAAAAAAGAATGAAATCAATTATGTATATCTTATTGTGAAAATTCTTCAACTTTAGGAAAAGTGTCTTGAAACAAAAATGTTATCCTAGTACCTTCATTTATAATGGATCAAATTTTCCCATGGATTAATTTATATTTATGGAATTGTGGTTTTTAAATTGTTCTTGATAATTTTATATACCATTATCCATTAGAACACAATGGTTATAATTATCATCATATTCCATGTTTTCTCATTCTACTAATATTTTCCAAATTAGAAACATAGTTATATGGGGATCTTTTCCTTTTACATTCCCTATTTTTAAGAGGATGGTTTATAAACCCATTTTATATTATATAATTCCCTCAAATGAAATTTAAAAATATCCATATTTTATTTTTGATATAAAATTTAAAATCTTATTGATGAAATTTATTTAAATTCTTCACCATATCAGAATGGTAACTTATCGATTGATGGTTCCACCAAATTTCTCTCAAGTTCATTATGTGTTCCATATATCTCAAATGAGTAAGTACATAACTAATCCTTCACATGTAATAAACTCAAAGGTAATACCACTGGAGTACGTTCTTTCTATTAATGAATACCCAGTAGAGATTTTGGATTGTAGAGGTTATGTTCAATGAAATAATAAAACTCCAATGGATTATGTTTTATGGAAGAACCACCAATTTGAGAAGATACTTCAAAACATGAAGATGAGATGAGTTATAGGTATCGTCATCTTTTGGTATCCAAGTGACGAATTTTTAGGAAAAAATTTACTTTAATATGGGTAGAATGTAACACCCTGAATTTTTTTGAAATTATGTTTCAAATTAATTTATTCTTTTTTTATATTTTTCATTTCACACAAAACTTAATATATATTTTTTATACAAAAGAAATAAGTTTAGATTCCACTATACACACCACCATATTATGCTTCTACTATATGAAAAACATAGATTATCCTGTTGTACAAAAAACACAATGTATTTCTTATGTTATAAAAAATACAGTGTTATTTTGATAGCTTGCGTTACATGTAAGACCTACTTATACAAAACTATAATATACTATAAATATTTTTATTAAAATATAATTATATGTTCTACATATCTGTTGGAATGGAAATTAAAATTAAAATTAATTAAATTATGAAAATATGGTTTAATCATGTATATAAAATATATCCTTTGATGATTATCAATTAGTTAGACATAAAAGTATTAAATATTTGAAAATAATGAATTTCATTTTTCTAAGAAAAATATATTTCTATGTATGAGAACCATTTTATTGGTATAAATTAAACAGATGACTATTGATGAAATTTTCAAATAAAATTTAAAAATGAACTATTCAATAATTTTTTTTGGATTATAATCAAATAGATTTCATATTCATAAGATAAGAATAAATAAAATTTTATGAATTAAATATTTTTTTGAAAAGGGTGTTTTTCCACTTTTAATGGAGAACTCATTTTAAATATAATTTTTGACACTTTTATAAATTATATTTTACAAAATAATATTTTTATCTTAAATAGGGATATCAAAATTTACTTTGGTTGAGTTTTGGTATTTTTCTAAAAAGTTTCAGATTTTGATGAATAGTGAAAAAATACAGAATATTAATTTAAAATAACTATTTCATCGAAATAATTTTTAGAGATAAATTATATTTTTTGATTGGTTTTAAAGTATAATTAGATCAATTTTTGTCAATTAATACTAAATTGGTCATCAGATTTAATTTTACATTAAATTTGGATATAAAAACACATCAGTCTTTTGGACGTCTTCACTTTAAAGACTTGTTGTTTCGTCTTATATGTGGGATTAATTTTTAAATAATTTAGTAGGATTATGTGAGTTTAATTTGGAAAAATTTATTCCATATATATAATCATAAGATCCAAATTGAGTAATTATATTCCTTTTTTTTGGGAAATATGAATAATAATTTTAGTTGTTTTTATTAGCATTGTTAAGGGAAAATTGTTAAATAAGGTAAACATAATATTATAAATATTATAAAAATAACCTAAAACTTTCTCAAATTTTATTGGATGAATTTAAATCAACCCCTATCACCTAAGTTTATAAATTTAATAATTTAATGGTAACATGTACATGGAAATGACATGGATTGTATTAAAATTAATGAGATTGAAAAAAAGTATTACTCTTACTTTTAATAAGTATAATATATTTAATATGGAGATAAAATGAAGATATACTTGGATATGTATATTATACTAGAATATAATATATTTTTATAAATAAGGAATATTTATATTTTCTTTTTAGTGAATAAATAATCATCAAGAAAAACTACAGACTGATGATGTTGTAATTATTCAAATAATGAAACAATCAATTGAAGGAAATTATAAATATTAAAATAAATATAAGTTTACTTCATTAAGGTGAAAAAATAATTTTATAGGTGATTATGAAATTTTATGGGTGTATTATATAATTTTTTTTTATGTTATCTAGATTTATTTATTTTTATAAAGTCAATGATATGAATAGAGAAAAATTTGAAACTTATGATATTTTATAAAAATAGTATTTTGTTAAATTATTTAAAAACAATATAAATATTATATAAAGACAATGAGATTAGATAAGGTCTAAAATATCATAAATTCACCATTTTTAGTCCAATTGGAACTTTATTTGTAAAAATACTTCCTCTTATTATTAAAAAAATGTTTCTATGGTTAAAATAAAAATTTCTTAACTACAGGTTTATCAAAATGATAATGATTAAAATGACACCAAGAACTGTATAAAATATATTGGTTGATTATATTATAATGTTATAATACCATATATTAGAATAAATGTCCTTTTTGGTATTTTAATTGATATTTAATTTATTATAAATTAATCTTTTGAGAAATTCTAAAAGTTCCCCTACCCTCTCTTATAAAAGGGAAACTCTCCTTCACTTGTTGTCACACTACAAAGCCTATTTGGATCACAAATAATCTGTCCAAATATCCTTCCAAAATCTATCCATTCGTCTCTTTGACATTAATTTGGGTATAAATGAATCCAAATATGTCCTTCTGTTCAAATAAAATGGAGATACCAAAATAGGAGGTGAAATTCATCAACAAACATTCTCATTTTATTTCATTCTTAAATCCATTAAATTATTTCTATTTAATGTTAATATAATAAAATCAGTATCATAAATATACATAGAATATGTTATATTAGAGGTTCTACCAACAATTACACACACATCCATTTAAGGGGAAACAAGCATACTATTCGTGTGTTCGATGGACTATCGCCTCATGAAATAATGATTGTTTGTTTTTCCTTTACCACCTATCAGGGTGGTAATTATGATATACATAATTTTTTCATGATATATATTAAATTTATGGTATATTTATTATTTTGTAATTATTAAATAAAACATACAGTCATGCATTTCATTTTTTTAATACGGTAACCTAGTTTGTTCCCATGTGGACTACCACCGCCTCAAAGTGATGTGATTCAGTCTCACTTTACATGGATTGTATTAAGTATGGGTTTAGAAAAAGTATATGTTATTAATTAAATAAAAATGATATTGTAATAATAAAATATATTTACCCACACACACACACATATATTTACAAATATATGTCATTTTCTTTCATTGTTTCAATAAAACAATAAAACAGAAACATCGTTCATCTTTACATATGGCATACCATCTTCATGAATGGTATTTCCATTTCATATTTTAATATTTTATAAATTATTATAAATATTTATTTACTGAATATATATATATATATATATATAATTTTTTACATTATGGTATGAATTTAATCATTATCTAACTAAGAGTATCAATCCTAACAAGTTAAAACATATACAATAAGGATATTATCCGAAACATAACAGTAACATTGAATTGTTAATAAACGTGTAATATAATGTCATAATAAAATAATATATGGTAATATATATATATATATGTATATATTTATTTTTTTATGTTTAATAATCTTATTTTTATTATACATGAGTTTTTTATGAGTACTATAAGGTACACCATTTTTGTCTCACTTTTATTTATGAGGGACACATGCCATATACAGTACTTGTTTCTTCTAAATGGTGTATATAGTACCCATGAATGTATTTTATGTGTCTTATCAAGAAGATTATGGTATTTTCATATCTATATAATTTTATTTCTTTCATGTGGAATACAATTCTACTGATTATAATGTGATGAGTATCTATTTCAAAATCCCAAAAATATTTTGGTATGTTTTTTTTATGTCTCCAATGGGGAATATTTCTCTTTTATGTCCATGTTTTCTATAAATGATTTAATTTTTTTTACTATTCTCTTATGTATGTTTTAATTAATTTTTACCCTTTTTTTACTTTTTACTATATGTTTTTGAAGGAATCTTTTTTTCATTTTCCAAATAAGGTACTTTGTAGCTTTTTCTAGCAAAAGTACGAAAGGAATGTTTTTTATCTTATTGGGAATGATCAGAATATTACTCCATCATTAAAAAATAATTATTTTAAGTTTATATTGCAATATTACAAAATTATTTTATGATAAAATATTATCATTTAATATTCCATGACATTTTAATTAAAGAAAACATTATAAATGGAGAAAGTATATTTTCATCATGAATTATTCAGATGTGACAAATTAGGATTATTTTTCACCCAAAATGAAATTATTTGATGTTACTTATTTTTTAATTGGGATATTATACAATGATACTATTCTTATTATTTATCTCCATGGTTTATATTTATGATGAATTGGTACTTATGAATTTTGTTTCTTTTCCATTTGTTATGTTATGAAGATTTTTTATGAAACCTATTTCTTTTTATGGTTTTTGATATTGTTTATGTTATTACGGAACACATATTTATGGTGTTAATTATGTGATGCGTAGGACCTATATCTCCCCTTAATGAATTTTTTAATGATTTTTATCTCATGATATAATGGAATATGAGGAAACCCTACCACTATATGAATATGGGGAACCCGATCCACTATGGAATGTTGAGGAAGCCCGATCGACTATAGAAAGATGGTGAAAATCAACCCCTTATAAGGAACTGACTATGAATAGGGATGATGGTGTGTCCCACTCAATTGTTGTAGTCCCTATGATGTTCCCTATTTTGTTTTGGAAACACGTTATGACTTATAGTGAATGATATTACATGTTTATGTGTCTGCATCAATTTCTGTGTCTGTTGCCATTGTTATGATCTCAGGGATCATGCGATTTGTTTTCTATATGATTTATGTCTTATGATATGATAATATTTATTCCATAACCCATGTATATGATCGTGGATATTAATGGTATGATATTTAAATGTAATTCTCATTTCATCATACCATTTTCCTCATGTTGTTCTTATTTATATTCAATGTTTACCCTTACTGAGCATATGAGCTCACCTTTCATAAGTTTCCATTATATTGGTTCTAAATAATAGTTTTAAGTATGATTAAAAAAGGGGAAGATCGTTTTTGGAAATATTGACGATATTTCACTAGGCTAGAAGTTTTTTGTTCCATGTTTCCAATGGAAATAAACTATTACGGTCCTCATGCACACATCTTTGTTATTTAATGAATATTCATATAAAAAAGGTCACATCCATGTTTGAAAATAATGGGATTTTATAATACTGGGTATGAATATAAATAATACTTCATGGGTTTTTCCTACACATGTCATTTATTATGTAGGCTTAGCTAGATCAGTAGTGACATTGATGAAGATTTGGGAAAATTGGGTGCATTTTACCATGTTTAGTGGTTGGGACTCAAAGATAAATAGTCAGGATCTCACAATTATTCTTTCATTCTTGTTTATTTAATGTTGGGAAATCATTATAGTTGGGTGTGTATTTTTCCACATTACATTTGGGTTTCAAAATATCTTACTCTGATGTATTTTCATTGAGGTTATTGCATACATGATTTTTAATATAAAATTCAGTGTCCTTTTTATTCCTCTTCACATTTCATGGAGATTGTTGAGTGAATTCGTACAGGTATACTAAGAAAATTCTTCTCAGTTATGTTATTCCTTCTGAGTTCTTGTTGCAATCCCCTATCATTTTAGAGGTGGGATTGGGGTTGGGATATATTAGCCTTCCACATACTAGGTGGGACCTAATGCGTATGGTAATGACTAAGGGGTATCAGAGGTGGTTCATCCATATGTTAGTGTTCAAGGATAGTTTTATGATGTGGAGTGTATGGGAATTTAGGTAAATGACATTGAAGTGTCCCAAGTATGTATTTCATCCCAAAAGACCTCGGGTAAGTGTGGTGGCTGGCGTTTCCATACACTAATACACAAACATATTTCTTTTTAACTCAACATAATATGAAATCTATTTCAAGGATCAATGGTACCTGTATCAAATTGGATTAATTGCTTATACCATACTTCTTGATCCATATCCACAAATATATATTATTATCTTGTTATGATATGCCTTTTCTGTCACGAACCAGGCTGGGTCGCCATCCGACCTGGCGCCCGACCCGGTCTGCGACATGGCCTGAAGGGCGTTCCTGATCCCCACGTGCTGGCACAGTTGCTCGGGTATCATAAGTAACAAGTGGGAATGATTTTACCCGAAATAGTAAACACGAAACAACTGACCAGATAAATAAACTGAAACTAGAAATAGTCATCCAAACATGCCTTTAAACTATGAACATGTTTAAGGTCTACAACTTGAACCAAAAACTAAAAAAAGAAAAGATGACAGCAGAAAACTAAAAATCTTACTCAAACCACCGACAAAAGATAGGCCACATCTACACCACTCTGCATGAAAAGACCAACTGAAACCCGAACCACCATCACTGAGCACAAAGTCACAACTTGGAATGCAGAAGAAACAGAATCTACATACACCCAAGGGTGTATGTAGGGTGTGAGATAAATGCCCAGTAGGATGCCACCGAGAAAAGGTTCCATGCATAATTATTAAAAGACAACTACATTTTCAATTTAACAGAATAAAAATAAATAAGTGTTTAAAGAATTATAATGAAAACAATTTTTAAGGGGAAACTTTACTAAAAGGAAAACAACTAAAATTAACTTACACAAACGCACGCACACCCACACACGCATGAAAACACACACAGACGCACACACACATGTAAACACGCACACACACTTTTCTTGGTAACCCCAATGTCACACCGTGTGCCGACGGTGAGCAGAAATCAAAGGAAGAGCACAATACATGGTAGAGACCCTAAAGATACTAGTGAGAAGTGGGACCCTAAAACCTCACGTCTCGGTGAACCATATCATACATTCCCGTGCACGAGACACTGGTAGGGAAACACCTCCTACCATAGTGGTCTCCAGTAATCATCCAATGTTTAGTTAGTGTTGTAAGCATCAATCCCGCTAAGTGAAACTGGGCCGAGGCCACTCCCGTATCACTAGCACGCTAGTCTAGTCTGCCCACCTAGTACCTAGGCTTCCCATTTGTGCTCAAGTAATTAAAAGTTCATGTCAGATGTCACACTAATGCATAAAAGACAAACAGGGTATTTACGCATGCAAAATCACAATTACACACTCAACCCCTATTTTAAAACCATTCGCACACCAAAATTGTTTTCAAAACTCAATCTGCATAGGCTACATACTCAGTTAAATCATCCGCACAATTAAGAAGAAGAGACTTATCATTAAACGACCGACCAATTACACACATAAACACCATTTAGAAATAAGACACACACTATAAAGTTTCAAAACTAAATATGAATTTCTTACAAAACCAACTAAAACCATTTTCCATCCTTAATAACTATTTGTTAAAACACTTAAGATTTTAATAAACAAATTTTGAAGAGAAGAACATGAATTTGCACACAAAAACAACCCAAACCTCTTTCATAACCAAACACACAACATAATCTTATCAAAACATGATTTTCACCACAAAAGTAATTTAATTAAACATTTTACAATTTGTAAAATCAGAGGAGTAAAACACCACATAATTTAACAAGTCAAAAGTAGAAGCTTATAAAACAATTTAAAATAATCACTTGGAATTACCCACTAAAATCAAACAAAAACTTCTTTTATGACCCAACGCACCCAAAGCCATGTCAAAAATATAGTTCGCACATCTTGTAAAAAGAATTAATAATCTAACGGGACAATTTACAAATCACCAACAAGGTTCTCAGTAGAAGAACACACACAAGATAAACAATTTACTAAATTTTTTTAATGCAATTCATACTTTAAAACGAAAGGAAAAAACAACATCGCATTACCCTAATTAATTAAAAAACATGCTAAACAAATTAATCTTGAAAACTAATTCATCAAATAATAATTAGACGCGGAACCACCTACCTCAGTGAATAAACTCCAGATAATTGGTTTGAAATCCTCAAATTCCAGCGTAAAAATTTGATCACGTGTTGATTGCATCATAAAGAACCTAACACGGACCTTAATTCAAGAACTCAAACAATAAAATTAAAATTAGAACCCTAAAACAAGAATCTGAACAAAACCAGGATAAAAAATAAACCGCTAAAGATTCATCAAACCTACTGAATCACCAAGAACTCAAGAGAAAGAAAAAAAATTAGAAGAACCAACCAGAATGAGGGGCTGCTCGCACTGAAGGAGGAAAGGCGCCAGAGGTTGTACCAGTTGGGGATACAGGGGCGACACAACATGTGTTCGAGGGAGGAAAGTCGGACGAGTGAGCGGAGGTCGACGTCACTACAGGATCTAGGCCGGGGATGCGTTTAGGGTGGTGCATAGGTGGTTCGCCGGAGCTTCTTGCCGAGAGGTGGTGTGGGCGATACCAGCAGGTCCGCAGGGAGGCGTGACAAAAGAGATGGTGGTGGCGATCAAGCTGGAGAGGGATGCGGCCAGACGGTGGAAGCATGCGCGAACCAGATGGGGATTTGATGGGGAAGAAGAGAGGAAGAGATAGGGGCGGCCAGACTTCAACGCACATGGAAGGGCGACGACGCGAGGGGTGATGGGGGGTGTTGTACGACGGGGTACCAGTGGGAGTTGGTGTGACGAGCCGAGGGATGAAGGAGGGGATAGGTGCGATGAGCCTGGGAAAAAAATACGGCGCTAGGGTTATGGGAGATGTGCGACGAGAGAGAGAGAGGAAGATAGAAAGAGAGTAAGAGGAAAAAAAGGAAAAGAAAAGGAAGACAGAAATAATAATAATAATAATAATAATAATGAAAAGGGGAAGAAAAATAAAATAAAATAAAATAAAAACAATAATAATAGAACTAAAAATCCAAAACTTAAAAGTATTTATAATTATAAATTGGTGTTAATAAAATAAAATAAAACTTACAACAACTATAATAATAATGATAATGATGATAATAATAATAATAATAATAACTATATTCATTATCATTAAAATAATTATTTAAACTTCGTTTGATGAACATTATTTTTAAAGAGTCGGGCAACTAAGTGGTTACTCTGCGCGGCCCATAAAACTTTTAATAGAAAAAAAAGATGATAATAGTAATAAACATAATCAAATTATCATCTTTAACACATTTCAATTTAAATCTTTCATTAACCATTTAACTTAATTACTTTTATAATTAATTAATTAATCGTGCACCAAGAAGGCAGTGCGGTTAATCAGGCGGGGTCGCACGGCGACCGGAGCAAGGTTTCACGGCTTCGACTACGATGCGCTAGATGCAATCAAGACCATTACAAGAGTTTTTAAATAAAAACCTCAAATTTTAAGTCGGGCTTAACCCCGCACTACCTGACGCAGATAAAAATAAAGAAAAACTCCTTTAAAGATGATGGGTGTGACGATTGTCCCCACCATAAATCTTTCCGTCCCCAGAAAGCCACAACTAAGGCCGAGACTTAAAGTAGGGAACAAAACCCCCTTGAGGTTCAAAGAAGATTCCTACAAACAACAAGCGAGAAGAGGAAAACGCATCGTGCTCAGAGAAAGTGACTCAAAGACAACTTCGAGAAAATAATATAAAGAATTTTTGATATGTGTCGCCCACCACGAAGAGCTAGAATGCCTCCAGTTGACTGATCAAGGAAAACAACTCTCACACCCGCAGAAACCAACCTCAGAAGAAAAAACAACTCAAACATTATTAAACTAAAACCACACCATTTGGTTGGAATCAATAGACAAGGTCGGACCATGTCCAAGGAACACTCTTATCACTTATCACAAAGCCATATTTAAAAACAGAAGCAAAATAACAACATGGGGAGGCCCAAGGGGCTCCCCACCATTAGGAACTCACTTGCGCTTGAAACGAGACTGGAAAGCCAACACGGGGAGGTTCGAGCGAACTCCCCACCATTAAAGAAAAGTCCAGCACTGGTTCATTCTAGAGACATTCCTGCGAGACCCAATGTGGGTCTCCCCACCATTAAGAACCTACCAATGCCCAAGGTGAGACTAGAAAACCAACATGGGGAGGTCTGGGCAGACTCCCCACCATTAAGGAAGGGCCAACACCGATTTATTCTAGAGACCTTTGTGCGAGACTCATCGTGGGTCTCGCCGCCATTAGAACTAACAAAGGATACAGAACTTTAGAAATTTTTCGACGGGGACCAAGCACCCCAACACCAGGGGCGGGGAGGGTCGGGCCTAACTACTAGGCATCAAAACCACGGACATAGATAGACCAACATCCCCAAATCCCATGATGAGTATCTTTTAAAATTGGAATGATTTACCCAACAGAATCCCATAAGGACCACTAAAGTGATTGCATCCAGTGGGACGCAACCCCCAAGACTTTCAGGCACGAGATGAACATGCCTCTGCATAGTCACTGAAACCTTACACAACCAGATGGTTCGTTCGAAACGGAACAACTAAATAAAACAATTTAAGCTACTTTCACATTAAACATCGATGACAAAAATCAATTCGGGGTCCCATACACTCCCGGGGTTCCTAACCACACACCAGCTTCACTCCGAGGCCTACGGCTGGAGCCCTGATGTTTGAAGCATCTTCTGCCTCGCAGTCAGGCATGGAAGACTCCCAAACAGAGCTTCTCCTTTTGGTGTCACATGCAACCACACTACAACTGAGACAACACCAGCAAACACAACACATTACGACATCCAAATGATCATACACAGAACATTCACCAACACAAGAGCTGGAAAGGTGCATGTGCATCACCCTTTGTCACACTGAATGAGAACACGACACCACAAATCGTCACCTGAACATGACCATTGCAGTATAAAGGAACATTATATAGAGAGGGACTTCAAACTGAGCCTTAAACAACATGTGATTCCTGCAATCAACCGTAGCATTCCCATGTGACTAGGTCTGCCACACTAGCAGCCTAACGTAGACCCTTTCTTAAACAAAACCAACAAAGGAACAGAAGTCATTTAGAATAGTGGCCCGCACCGACCACTTCGGGTTGCTTCCACCTTTTCCCACTGGAATCTCCTTCACCGTTTCCAAACATAACTTTCAAATTAATGAGGTCAAACTTCACCCTTGACAATAAAAGAGAACTCACAATATAAGATGTCACCGAGCATGACCCTTGAAACCAATGAAAATACTACAAATCCCTTCAAAACACTGGTCAACACTGACAATTCTGAACCACCTTCACCCTTTCCACTGGATTTCCTTTGGCCGTTTCCAGGGGAAACCTTAAAACATGATAGTGTCAAAATTTATACCCAATGAGTCAAACACTGAAAAGACCAAAAATCCCTTCAACTCTCATCGCCATTGTCATCCCGCTGCGAGAATATCCACTTAGTTTTAAAAAGGATAGGTGGGTTCAATTCTAGAATTCAAGAAGAGGTTCCTCTGATCAATTGAAGGTTCGGCCAATGGAGAGTTTCCTGTGGCCACACTTCAATCACATGTCATCACATTATGGGGGGGGGGGCATACACTAGTTAAGAAAGAAAACCATAGACCCAACCGAACTGGTCCAATGGTCAAGACATACCACAAGAGAACACCAAACATGCAGGGGAACCACTGCAAGGGATCCTTGATATATTCTTCAAAATAATTCACTAACCACACGTTTGCATACCAACTTACCAAAAAGATTTCAAACTCAAGACACAAATCAGTAAAAAAGGATTCTTGGCTTGAAACGCCTCACATCCAACCATTCAAAAATACAAGGACACACCACACACTCACCGGTTATATAAAAACACCAAATTTTTTCCTTTAACAAAATATTTTGAAAATAAGAAAAGCTAGTGGGTTGCACAAACACTAATGGTGTCTCATGAGCCTCACACATGCATGTTCTCGTGCCGCACTGGCACCCACCTCATGTCCATCCAGGCACTCATCCGCTCATGCCATTAACCATTTCCCTTTCCATATACACTCATGCATGTGGTTGCCAATGAGAACACCAAGGATCAAAACCAGACCTTTCCATTTTTCAAAACCAAAACATCCAACCCACACTTTTCAAACCTCACACGCCATTTCATTTTTTTAAAGCACTTCATTTGAGAACATTTTCCAAGTCCAAAAAATTTTTACTTAAAAACCAAATTTCCACGAATCCAAAACAAAAGGGATGAGAAACGATGCAAGAGAAAACTTGTGTTAGCGGGTGACTGGGACGTATGGTTGGAGGCCATACGCCAATCACGCCACTACCACAGAGGGTATTCTAGGACAGTGTCCCCGGCTCCACATGGCTTGCCAGACCCTGCAAGCTCACTGGGACCACTGACCCTACTCCCTTTTCATTTCCCTAGACAAGATTAACTGCAACGACCAACACTCAGAAAAACCTCAACATACTTTGGTAACTCGAGTCCCGCCACGAGGTGTGCTAGCCATGCACCTTACTCGTAGCCAGTAGGTCGAGTCCCGGAAACTTTAACTCAAGTATACCGTGACTCTATCCCAAAAGAAAACGACCCAAGAGAGAAAACCTTGCCCTCTGATACCATTTTCTCACAAACCATGCTGGTTCGCCATCCGACCTGGCGCCCAACCCGGTCCGCAACATGGCCCGAAGGGCGTTCCCGATCCCCATGGGCTGTCACAAGTTCCCGAGTATCATAAGTAACAAGTGGGAACGATTTTACCCGAAATAGTAAACACAAAAAAACTGACCAGATAAATAAAATAAACTAGAAATAGACAACCAAACATGCCTTTAAACTATGAACATGTTTAAGGTCTACAACTCGAACCAAAAAATAAAAAAAGAAAAGATGACAGTGGAAAACTAAAACTCTTACTCAAACCACCGACAAAAGAGGGGCCACATCGACACCAATCTGCATGAAAAGACCAACTGCAACCCGAACCACCATCACTGAGCACGAAGTCACAACCTGGAATACAGAAGAAACAAAATCTACATACACCCAAGGGTGTATGTAGGGTGTGAGCTAAAAGCCCAGTAGGATGACACCGAGAAAAGGTTCCACGCATAATTATTAAAAGACAAATACATTTTCAATTTAACAGAATAAAAATAAATAAGTGTTTAAATAATTATAATGAAAACGGTTTTTAAGGGGAAACTTCACTAAAAGGAAAACAACTAAAATTAAATTACACACACACACACGCACACCCACACACACATGCACACACATAGACACACACACACATGTACACATGCACACACACTTTTCTTGGTAACCCCAACGTCACACCGTGTGACGATGGTGAGCATAAAGCAAAGGAAGAGCACAATACATGGGAGAGACCCTAAAGATACTAGCGAGAAGTGGGACCCTAGAACCTCACGTCTCGGTGAACCATATCATACATTCCCATGCACGAGCCACTAGTAGGGAAACACCTCCTACCATAGTTGTCTCCAGTCATCATATAATGTTTAGTTAGTGTTGTAAGCGTCAATCCCACTAAGTGAAACTGGGCCGAGGCCACTCCCGTATCACTAGCACGCTAGTCTAGTCCGCCCACCTAGTACCCAAGCTTCCCGTTTGTGGTCAAGTAATTAAAAGTTCATGTAAGATGTCACACTAATGCATAAAATCCAAACAGGGTATTTACGCATGAAAAATCACAATCACACACTCAACCCCTCTTTTAAAACCATTCGCACACCAATATTGTTTTCAAAACTCAATCTGCATAGGCTACATACTCAGTTAAATCATCCACACAATTAAGAAGAATACACTCATCATTAAATGACTGACTAATTACACACATAAACACCATTTAGAAATAAGACGCACACTAAAAAGTTTCAAAACTAAATCTGTATTTTTTACAAAACCAACTAAAACCATTTTCCATCCTTAATAAATATTTGTTAAAACACTTAAGATTTTAATAAACAAATTTTGAAGATAAGAACATGAATTTTTACACAAAAACAACCCAAACCTCTTTCATAACCAAACACACAACATAATCTTATCAAAACATGATTTGCACCAAAAAAGTCATTTAATTAAATATTTTACAATTTGTAAAATCAGAGCAATAAAACACCACATAATTTAACAATTCAAAATTATAAGCTTATAAAAAATTTAAAATAATCACTTGGAATTACCCACTAAACTCAAACAAAAACTTCTTTTATGACCCAACACACCCGACGCCATGTCAAAAATATAGTTCGCACCTCTTGTAAAAAGAATTAATAATCTAACAGGACAATTTACAAATCACCAAGAAGGTTCTCAGCAGAATCACACACACAAGATAAACAATTTACTAAACAATTTTAATGCAATTAATACTTTAAAACAAAAAGAAAAAAACATCGCATTACCCGATTTAATTAAACAACATGCTAAACAATTTAATCTTGAAAACTAATTCATCAAATAATAATTAGACATGGAACCACCTACCTCGGTGAATAAACTCCAGATAATTGGTGTGAAATCCTCAAATTCCAGCGTGAAACTTTGATCGCGCATTTCTTGCATCATAAAGAACCTAACGCGGACCTTAATTCAAGAACTCAAACCATAAAATTAAAATTAGAACCCTAAAACAAGAATCTGAACAAAACTAGGATAAAAAATAAACCTCTAAAGATACCTCAAACCTATTGAATCGCCAAGAACTCAAGATAAAGAAAAAAAATAGAAGAACCAACCGGAGGGAGGGGCCGTTCGCACTGAAGGAGGAAAGGCGCTGGAGGTTGCGCCAGTTGGGGAGACATGGGCGACGTAGCATGTGTTCGAGGGAGGAAGGTCGGACGAGTGAGGGGCGGTCGATGAAACTACAGGAGCTCGGACGAGGATGAATTCGGGGCGGTGCATAGGTGGTTCGCCGGAGCTGCTTGCCGAGAGGTGGTGTGGGCAATACCAGCAGGTCGGTAGGGAGGCGCGGCTAATGAGATGGTGGTGGCGATCAAGCTGGAGAGGGATGCGGTCGGACGGTGGAAGCATGCGCGAACTAGGTGGGGGTCCGACGGGGAAGAAGAGAGGAAGAGATAGGGGCGGCTGGACTTCAACGCACATGGAAGGGAGATGACGTGAGGGGTGATGGGGGGGTGTTGCACGACGGGGTACCAGCAGGAGTTGGTGCGACGGGACGAGGGATGAAGGAGGGGATAGGTGTGACGGGCCTGGGAAAAAAAATGCGGCGCTAAGGTTAGGGGAGATGTGCGACAGGAGAGAGAAAGGAAGAGAGGAAGAGAGGAAGAGGGAAAAAAGGAAAAGAAAAGGAAGAAAGAATAATAATAATAATAATAATAATAATGAAAAGGGGAAGAAAAATAAAATAAAATAAAATAAAAACAGCAATAATAAAACTAAAAATCCAAAACTTAAAAGTATTTATAATTATAAATTGGTGTTAATAAAATAAAATAAAACTTACAACAACTATAATAATAATGATAATGATAATGATAATAATAATAATAATAATAATAATAATAATAATAATAATAATATCTATATTCATTATCATTAAAATAATTATTTAAACTTTGTTTGATCAACATTATTTTTAAAGAGTCGGGCAACTAAGCAGTTACTCCGCGTGGCCCATAAATTTTTTAACAGAAAAAAAGATGATAATAGTAATAAATATCATAAAATTATCATCTTTAACACCTTTCAATTTAAATATTTCATTAACCATTTAACTTAATTACTTTGATAATTAATTAATTAATCGTGCACCGAGCAGGCAGTGCGGTTAATCATGCGGGGTCGCACGGTGACCAGAGTGAGGTTTCACGGCTTCGACTGCGATGCGCTTGATGTAATCAAGACCATTACAAGAGTTTTTAAATAAAAACATCAAATTTTAAGTCGGGCTTAACCCCGCACTACCCAACACAGAGAAAAAATAAAGAAAAACTCATTTAAAGATAATGGGTGTGATGTTTTCCATTTTTAGGATTCCTCCGTGGTGATATCCAGTCTAGGTACATATTTTTTATCGTGCTAATGATATTATGAGTGATGATACTTCATTTAAGGCGTCATATCATGAGTTGAATCCTATAGGAAACTAGAGATTAAAACCTTGAAAATCAAGAATCATTTGTTACTAGTATTTTTGGCTGATTATGCACATCATCTACGTGAACACCATGAGATCCAGTGCAATAGGTTGGTGTGGTTTTTTAGTGATCTAGATCCCTTATTGGAAAAGGGTTAATACGATTTAATAACCCACATAATTAGGATTTTTGAGAACCAATTAGATTAGATGGATGCTCTAGTAGCTGACCTTATCTATGGAGTATCACAGTGATGATGGAGTATGTTCAGGTGGAATCATGATGAGATAATGCTCTTTTGGACTGACATCTAGTGGCATTTTTTAGGATTATTACCCATCATGATTATGCTCCGTTAGGATCCAGTATATTCTTAAGCTACAATAAGGTATTATGACAATATATGATTTTAACAAAAGTTTCATTAAAATTACATGATAATCCCTTGATATGGATTGAGACATCTTCTTCTGGGTGAGGAAGTTTGAGCAGTGTGTCTGCAGAGACATTTGGTCCATTGTTTTATCCATATTTTCTCCCACTTATGTGGGATTGTAGAGTGTGATCTAGTGTCTAAGTGCTTCTTAGTATAGGGATAATGTATAGTCGGATCCTGAAGTGGGAAGAATGTGGATGATTCATCTTTAGTTGGTAGATGAAATCAGACATTGATATCTCAATAGAAGAGGTATTCTTAGTAATATACTTGGATGAATGGGTATGTGGATTAGGGATCACAGAGTGAATCTAATCATCCTAGAGAGGGATTTTGGTATTCTAGTGATGGGATTAGTCCCTTGTCTTAGGATTTCCTGACCTATTTCCCGGAGTAGGGTAGGAAGTCAGTGAATGGTTCTCTATGATAGAGTAAGAATACTGATTTGGGATCCCTCAGACATGGACATGTGTTCCCTCAATTAGGAAGTGATATAAAAGGGTATGATTGGATCCATATAGTAGAGAAGTTGGTTTATGGTTATGTTATGACCTACCACCACCAGCACCACCATTAGGGAGCTCACATGAGGCTTTAAAAGATACCAGTTGGTGCCATCAGAAGTTGATCACCATGGAGGGATATGACTAGGAATCACATGAGAGTTTGAGAGGTATGATTTGTGTTTATTCTACACATGGACCACTACTAGTATACCCAAATGTGATTCATTACTTCATCTCCTTATTTCTAGTGTGATAGATGGAACTTCTATTTGATACCATATCCCAAAAACTATGACAAGAGGTTCCCAAAATGAGTGATTCTTTGATATCACTCATCTATAGATAGTGAAATATATCTATTTCTGGAGATAGATTCATATGGGACCTCATGGTCATAAAGATGAAATTTTATGACATCATCGTGGATATGGATTATTTTTTCATGGTTCAATCCAGGATTCATTATAATCTAAAATGGGTTAGATACCTTGATATAGATGGGATGCAATTCTTTATTTCGGGTGAGAGATATCTCAGGGAGTAATATGTGGGTCTTTATAGGTATGAATACACTCCCATCACCCATAAATTGGAGAGTCTATTCTTTGGTTTCTTGTACTCCTCAAGAATCTGGAGTCCTTTAGTTGGGGATGATTATATAGAAATTTATCCAAAATACATCCTTGGACTACCTCCATGATGGGAGATTGAATTCTGTATCACCTTGCACAATGGGACTTTATCGATATCTTCTATGAAAAATCAAATAGCCACTACTAAGGTTTGGGTTGTGAGGGTAATGTTAGAGGAAATTTTAGAGATGGGTATTATTAAACCCAGTGTGTCCCCCAAGGTAGCTCATGTTTTTTATTTATAATTTCTGAAATGATATTGTAGGTTTGTGTGGATTATCTTCGCTAGTAATAGGTTAAAATTAATAACAAGTAACCATTGTTGAGGAATTAAGACCTCCTTCATCAGTTATGAGGATCAATTTCACTCATAAGGATCAATCTTAGATTTTGATACAATGATTTGGGGGTTTACTAAGAAGTTATTTGGATGATGATATTCCAATATCGCTACTCAAACTATGAGTTCTTGGTGATTACATTTGGTGTAATAAATTCTCCCAATATGTTTATGGATTTTATGAACCGACTCTTCTAGCCATACATAAATTGATTTGTGGTTTTAGTCATTGAGGAAATAATCATATACTCTAAATCAGATAAGGATCATAGAGAGTACCTATGGATGGTATTAATCTTAATCTAGGTGTACTAGATTTATGGTAAGATTTTGAACTACCACTTTTGGATCTGTTAGGTTATATTTTTTGGGAATTACATTTATGGTAATGGTTGAGCTATGTCCATGATGATGATTATTATTGTCTAGTATTGGGTTCCACCCAATACATGTACTTGGTGTGGAGTTTTATTTTGTTGGAAGGGTATTACAAGAGGTTCATGACCTTCATTTATAGCGTAGAATTACCTTTCACTTCCCCCATAATAAAAAAGAAACAATTTATCAAGATTTAGTAATTTCAAGGAGCCTTCAAGTAATTGAGGGTTAGTTTGTTCATGCTCATATATTGATACTATAGAATGAGTTCATAGAGTACATGGTGTTTTTAAATTTTTATGGATATGGGATTCAGTGCTTGATAATGTAGGGGAAGGTAGTTATCATTTATTGGTAAAGTTAGTTGATACCCCATGAGAGAAACTACATGAATTGTGACCTGTAGTTGTAAGTGGTAGTATTCACTCTAAATATATGAAGGAAATATCTTACAGGATAATATTTTTCATTTACTTAGACAATTATATACTTAGAAAAATATCCAATCACAAAGATATTAAACCGAGAGAGAATTTTTTTGAAGTTCCTATAGCTATATAACTTTGATATACTCTATACTACTATAAAGAGAAATGAGGTGGAAGATTCCTTTAGTAAGAATTCCCATTCATGCATGGTGGAGGAGGCTTTTGAGATGTTGGATTCTTTGCTACTGACCCTAGTAGATGATAGGGGTATAGTTTTTTTAGTAGGGTGTGTTCATTCCTTTTATTTTCTAGTCTATGAGAGAGGATCAGTAGGGAGAAATCAACTATGAGGTTCTCTATTACCCCATATCCCCAAGAGATTCAGTAGATATATTATTTTATGGAGATGAACATATCATCCTTTTCCATGGAATGATAGTTGTTCCTGTAACTATGTGAATGGATGTGTTTAGGGAGTCTCACAATTATCCTTTAGTTTTACATCCTTATGTATGTAAGTTGTATGTGGAACTTTAAGAGTATATTTTGTGGGATGGAATGAGGTATATTATTTATGAATTCTTCTCTCAGTGTTTTACATGTTAGTAGGTGAAGGATGAGCACTAGTTTCCAGTATAATTCTTATAGCCTCTTGAGATCTAGGAGCGGAAATTATATTGTATAACAATTAAAATTGTGAAAATGATTATGTATATAGTGATATTACATGATTCCAACTAGGTTATAGTAAACCTACATACTAAGTTGGCACACTTCCATGCTCTATGTGTGTAGAGTTCAGTATAGGGTTTGAGGAAACATTACATGTGGGAGATCAATCGACTCCACTGGGTAATCTTGATGATTTTTTCTGTCTGTGATGCATGGTTTACATCACAGTTGTGGAGATTCCTATAGGAGGAATTAATGAAAAAATTTATGTTGAGTTCAGATTTTTACCCCTAGATAGATGGGAAAATTGGATGCACTATTTTGTTATCGTTGGATATTATGATGTCACATGAGTTAGAAATTTGATAAATCTGGTAGGATCACTTCTCATTGGTAGAATTTTTAACAATAATAGGTATCACTCTTTGAATGAAACGGAACCTTTAAAATTACTATATGTAAGACCTTGCAGGTCAACTATTTTCTAGATTGAGTTTAGTGAGGATTATTTTCTTGGGACATAAATATTATAGGCAATGAAAGATAATGTTTAGATGGTCCAGGAGAATATGAGGATAGGTGAAATATGAAATAAATCTTACGCAGTTTGACATCATAAGACCATGATGTTAAATTAATAGGACCATGTTTTCCTATGACTCTACCCATATGAAGGATTTATGTGATTTAACAGGGGAGGTATGTTATCCCTGAGGAGCATCGAGCCATTAGATATCATGTAAAGGGATCATAATGTTTATTTTCTATAATATAATCTACACAGTTAGACTTGGTTCATAATTTATTCTATGTGTCATAGATGAAGAGTTACATGTGTTATCTATTTCATGTTATTGATTTGGTATAATTTTAGATTAGTTATTAATCCATCTCCATGAGTACCCATTGGAAATAAATAATTGGTAGGATATGATCCTATAGGAATGGACCATTCCCTTGGCTCATGTGTTGTGGAAGCACGAGGTAATTCAAGTGAGATCATGGGAGAGAGTGAAACAATTGTTTCTCTATATTCCCACCATTTTTGAGACTGTGATTTTTTGTTTGAAATTCCATGATGTAGGAGATAACTTAGAAACCATGTTTTAGAATTGTAAAATGTTGAAATATATTAAAAAATATTTCCAGATATTGGCACTAAGACATTGAGAGATTCTATGGAATGGAGAGACCAATATTATTATTTTAAAAATATTGATTATATTAAAATCATTGTCCTATAATTTCTCATTAATAATGGAATATCTCCTTAATAGATCCCCATATAGGAAATATGGTACCACATTTGAATCCAGGATGTGAGGTTTACCCTTGGCGTGACCTATGGTCTGTTGGTTCTGGATTTCCGGTTGAGGAAGACATTGAATGAGGAATATAATTACAATAAATTAATAATTTAAATATTTTATTTATTAAATTATCTTATTATAGTCCCATTTAAATAACATCTTATATTTTATTTATAAGTGTTACAGGTATAATAATTTTGTTATTTGAGAAGAGGTTCATTGAATCCTTCATTGGAGAATCAAAATCAGTTGACACGTGAGGATTATATTGATGTGGATCAAGAGGAAATGAATGCATTATGACTTATTCTTCATGAGAAAGTTCATTCTTCTCCAATGATAAATCCCAAATCAAGGTAGGACTTATCAATTGTGGGGTTCCACATATTTTGATTAAAATTTTGAAGCAATGATTATTATATTCTATTGATATTCATTTGTTTTCCCTCCACATGATCCCTTTGAATAATTTTTTTATATGATGTATTCTTAGCATGATTTCACCCATTTTATGCCTGATTATATGATTTTTTATCATGAACACTTGGCCACAAATTTATTCAACAATTTTTTTCATATGAAAATCCAACACATGTACTTTTCATTATTCTTTGTTAGCATATAATGCCATGGTTCAACATTTCCATGCGGGTATGAGCATGATCAAACACCTGAATTTGTAATGGATGTTTGAATGATGAACATATCAGTGATTTGAGTATAGATAGTGGTGAATTACTTATGGTACATTGTGGGTTTATAACCCAAGTGGAGATAGTGGGTGACAGTATGTGTTACAGGTGAAGAGAGACAACACAATATTCGAGAAGCTCCCCAAAAATTGATTTTTGTCTACCATAGGATGAGAATAAATTGCCTGAAAAATGTTCTATCAATCATGGGTGTTTTAATGAAGAGATACATGGTAGTGGGATAATATCTATAGTTCACATCAATATTTCATAAATTTCTTTAAAAACCCCAACTATAAGATGTGTAGTCCTGGAGCACACACACCTTGTAGTACCCGGGATGTAGCAGATTTAGTCTAGGGTATAGATAAATATAACAGGCTATGTGGGTGGGCCTACACGTGATGTGAACCTACCCGGTTGGAAAATAAATGTACTATCTAGAACATTTACAATACCTCATGTGGTGGGACAATCAATATACTTCAGAAGTATATAGGCATGAGCTGGTACCTGGAGATGGGTACGTACATAGCCTAGTATATTAGAAAAACTAGATATAAATGGGAATGAACATGAACATAGGGTAAGGACATGAGTGGATGAGATGCACTGTATATGGACCATACATGGAATATACCATGATCAATATTCCACGTCATTTCAAGAGTACTACACGGTCAGGAGATGTGGTTGGGTAACATGTCATGTGAACTCCAATACACACTATTCATTCCTTCCATGAAATTTTTACTCTTATATAATATTTTTTTAGAATCAATTTTATCCCTCAAGTAGCCTATACATAGTGTTCTTCCATGTATAATATTATGGTTTACTTCTTAGTGGAATATGATATACAAGCCAAGATGTTCGAAGAATGATACTTCTTTAAAAGATGCTAGATGACAAATGTGAATAGTGCAGTATTATCAAAGATATTCCAGGGTTAGTAATACACTATCACTCCAGGGCGCGGGTTCCCCATATTATTTATAAAGGCTGGGTTTGAACATCGCTTACTAGTAAAAATCATTGGTTATCTATGTACAGAGTGGTACTACCTAGTCTTCAATCATGAAGGGGTGTAGATCCTCTATGGGATTCATGTCTCCCTTATATGTGGAGCAATGTGGTGAGGTGTGTTCCCCTCCATACATACTTTGATGATGTTGTGTTTGATGTTGGGATCCTATGTTTTATGTTTGGAGTTTTAGTCTTACTCATAATATTTGTTAGGGATGTGAGACAGAGAATGACTTTATCCATCACCTATGTTTTTTATGATCATGTATGTGTGTGTGTGTCTATTGGGTTTTGTTTCCACTATTTTATTGGTTTAGATGTCTCTATTGTATCATTCTATTTCTGCCCCTTAAATTATTGTGGTGTCCTATTGAGTATTTTTATACTCAACCCTACATGGGTTTCACAAATAGGTGTCACGTCTTATATAGAAGACGGATAGATCTGTAGTGACATTGCTGGAACTAAGGGATACTTGGCAGTATTTGGCCACTAAATGTGGTCATGAATTAGATATTAAGAGATGGAATCTCTAGGTTGTCCTTTCATTATAGTTGTTTTATGGTTATGAATTCAATCTATTTTTGTGTGCATTTTACCCTTTACATTTTAGATTATTACTATCATACTATGATGTATTTTACTAGTGGTTATTGCATGGATGGTTTTTACTCAATATATTACTATAATATTTTATTCCTCACCACTTTTCATGATGCTGGTTGGGTGCATTCATATAAATACAAAAGGAATGGAATACCATTTATACTTTTCCTTCTTGACACTTATCACCAACCCTTATCATATAAGAAGCGGGCATAGTGTTGTGATGGATCGACCTTTTGTAGGTAAGGCAACCCTGGTGGGTCAGATCATGATAGTATCAAAACAAATAAATGATTATAATTTTATCTTAAGAATCCAAATAAACCCAAATTAGTTTCAATCTAGGAATATTGAATGACCAATTTGTTATTCAGATGTTCATGAACCAAAAAAATCAATAATAAAAGAATAACTCAATTTTATTATAGTAGAATACAATAATTGGATAAGCCAAAAAACTGACAAAAATAAATTACACATGGAAAACAAATAGTTCATGAAAAAATTTACACAAGATAAACTCAAATATAAGTCAATTTCAGAAAAGAAGATAAAAATAATTTCTAAAAGTATAAAACATAGAGGATTCCCAAAAATATAAACAAAAAAAATTCTATTTAACCCTTTTCACCACCATATACTAAGACATGAATAATGAAAATCATTAAAGAGTTCTACTAAGATATGTGGTTCCCTTACCATTTTAAGTTTCCTGATAAAATAGTATTACAATGCCCAATTGAATATTTAGTGTGTGGGGAAAAAGAGTTTGATGTGACCATCAATCTGTATAATATGTTACTTATACAAAACCAATATTTCATGTATAAATAAATTAGTTTAAAACACATTTTTAGAAAAAATTACTAAATAATTTGTGTTTTATAAAATATAATAATTCCCATAATCATCATGAATAAGGAAATAATAATGAATAACTCATTGAACTAAGATATAATACATAATAAGAAGTGTCAAACCCTGACCTAGGTGTTTAATTTATTTAATTATTTTTCTACCATTATATATTTTTCTTGGGGTCCGGGGTGAGTCCCGAAAGAAATTTATGAGTTATGTTAAAAAGTGTGCTTTTGAGTCGATGTCATCGGGTACACGAGCGGAGCACGACATCATGCAGCTTCGCACAAACAACTGATCGGCCTGTTCGTCTCCAAAAAATTAAAACTGGTAATTTTTCTGGCGATTAAAAGTAAATGTTCTCTATTCTGTCATTTAAATTTTTTATTGTTAATAATATTATTATAATTAAAATGAAATAAATACTTTTATTATTTTTATTTTTATCATCATGATTTTATTATTTTTATTATAATCTTAGTATTATTATTTATTATTATTATTATTATTATTATTACTATTATTATTTTGTTTTTTATTATTTTTGTTACCCTTTTCAATAGTTTTTTTATGGTGTAATGAAACCCAAATTCCCCCCAACATAAGGCACTACCCCATTCCCCTTGCGCAACACCTCTTGGCTTCCCTCAGTGCGCTACCCTGTTCCCCTTACTCAGCATACAACCCCTCTGCCCGATCGTAGCCCTGGCCCCCTCCATTGTAGCAGCCCCAATGCCTCCAAGATCTCCTAGCTAGATGACCGCCGCCTACAGTGCTCCCCCTCCCACCTGACGCTGCCCGATCCCCTACTCCTTCCATCTCGACGAAATCTCCCTCCCCTCGCTGTTTTTTTAGAGACCCCCATATCTAGCGGCAACCCCCTCCTCCAACTACCCCTCTCCCATCCGACAAATACTGCACCAGTGCCACCCCTGCCGGTTGTGGCCCTCCCTCCAGCGAACCCACTTTTCCAGTGACTGCTCTAACCAGCACCTCCTTAGAACCTTTGGTATCACCTTCTCAATTTATATTCCTTGTTTGCGATGATATTTTTTATTTCCTAAGAGATTATTTTGGTAAAGTTTACATTTTAGAACCGCATAGGGCGATTCTGAGTGGGCGTTGTCATTGCGTTTTGGATTCTAAGTGAGGGTTTCGCCCCCCCCCACTTTATTTCTCATACTCTAATTGAGGTTTTTGTATGAGTTTTATTCCATGATATTTAATCCGAAGGGATTTGGACCTTTCCATGTGGTTTCAGATGCTCGTCGGTCCATTTAATTTTGGTTTTGAAGTAGGCCTACCTTGCTCATAGCTTTATAATTTAATAAATTTAGATTTCATTCCATTTCACACGTTAGTTATATTCTAAATACGTGTTTTATGATCCTTCGATTAGTTTCTTAGTGTTCAATGGTGATTTATTCATTGTCATGTAATGTTCATGTTACTTTGTCGTAAATGTGCACACCTAGAATTTGAAAAAAAATGTGTTGGCATTCACAAAAAGTTTATGACAATTAAAATGAGGATTAGCACATTAAATAAATTTAAGGCATGAAAATTTTGTTTTTCACTTTGTCGAGTGTAAATTAGAAATTTTTTTAGAAATTTTTTCATGTACCGCTGATAAATGCCCCATTTGGCATTTTTTGTGAAATGATTTACTTCAGGGTGTAATGAAAAATGTTTTGGGGTGTTTTTGTGAACGGTTTAAAATGGTGCATTTTGTTGAGTTGTGGATACTTGGGGTTTATGCATTTATTGTATTAAATAGAAATTGGTTTGGTAAATTATCATGTCTTTAGTCCTTTTGTATGTATAATTCCCAGTAGGCTTTTACGAGTTAAGTGTGATTTAGAAAATAGTTGCCTTAAATTTATAAATGTGGTGGACACATGAAAAATGAGGTTTTGGGTTCCTTATATGGTTTCTATAATGGTTTTGGATTAATAAAGGAATGTATTGAAGAATATTAATAATGTTTTTGTGTGGAAACAATGTGATTGACACCACTTTTGAAAAAGTTTTTTCTTTTTGAGATATGATTTTGGTTGTGAATGTTTGAGGGGCCATTTGGCCATTTCGTGAAATTTGTGAAAAGTGATTATTATGAAAACACCCATTGGATGTTTCTCATGCCTCATTTGTATGTAATGGGTGAGAGGTCATTGTTAGGGGATTCTCAGAATCTAATTTTAGGGTTCTTCGGTTGGAACCCATTATAATTGTTTTACTTTAAGGAATGAGAATGGTCCTAGGGGAGACTTAGGGTGAGACCTATGGTGAATTATTATTATTATATATATTGTGATTGGATGCTCGGTTAGAATCGGTTGGATCACCCCCTTTTTAAATACACGAGACATGAGAAACTTCCATATTGAGAGAATATTTTGGGAATGATTTCTACACTGGTAGGTTATGGTACTAAAAAGTAGACTATAGTAGGTAGATATGTTTTGGTTCATTACTATGATATTTTCCCTCATCCTGCCTGATAAAGGATGTCCAAACATTTGGAGCGTTTTGATTTCTTCATGTGTGACATGTCAAAGAGGATTAGGACTCATTTTTTTTGTCTTCTAGATTATTCTTGATCTCCTGGGTTAACCTATGTTTACTCATTCTTAGTTCTTGATGTGTTGAATGTGTTAATTGTAAGTATATTTTCATTTGATTTCCCTTACTTTTTAACTACTATAGCACTTTCACGTGTAGTGTTTTTACTGGAATGTGATGTTTAGTTTTAGTTTGGCTTATGAAAACTTTTTTAAATGAAAAGTGTTTTATTATTTTTGTGAAAATTGAAAATGTAAAAATCACTTTCCCCTTTGAAAATGATAATGTCTCACTAAAATAATGACTTTTGTTTTTGATAAATGAATGAGGTCAATGAATCGTACTTTGTTTTTGATTAACATGTAGAAACCTTAATTTTATACATGTAGTTAAACTTGAAAATGGTTGTTTCTTTTATTTTAAAGGTAGTGAATTGAGAATAGTTATCGGGTGAGCCTATGGAGTTTTAATACTCATGACTATAGTTAATTTTTGTTTTTAGTTCTTGTGAAGCATCCATATTGGGTGTGCTCACATTGGGAGATGCTTGATCATTAAGTTAGAGAGTGACCTGCGAGGTCAAACAGAGTTATTTCATAGGTCAAGTTTGGTTAGTTGAATCTTCATCAGGTATTGTTTAGAAGTTAGTTTGGTTTATTTATTCTTTCTTCTCTTTATTATTTCTACTTATTTTATTTATTCTCATTGGGATAAATCATTCACATCGTCTCTATAGATGCCTTGGCACTTGTCTCTAGCCCGAGAGGATCGGGAACGACTCTCAGGCATTGTCGTGGATTGGATCAGGTGGAAGGTTCTGGGTCGACCCAGGTTGGTTCGTGACAAAATGGTATCAGAGGAGGTCGGATCTTAGTGAACCATGTTTTTCAGATCACCCTTTGTTATTTGGGATGTCAAGGTAGATGGAATATTATTATCAGGACTCGAGGGATAGGTGCAGGAAGAACGTCGTGAACACTTGCTCATTCTTATCCTCATGTTTCCATGGGAATTCCAGTTTAGTTAGTTTTTGTATTTTTTATGGAATGTTTTGTGATTGGGATATGACAATTGGAGTTTAGATAATAGTCCTTGTGAGCCCGTATGGCCTGGAAAGCCATGTGAAGCTATGGGCATGGTCCTAAAAGGATCTTCATGTCGGTGATGTGTTTAGAATATGGCTACCAACCATATGGTCAAGTCACCCACTGACACTGGTTCCCTGTTTGAGTTTTTTTGGGTCTCCTCTGACTTCTAAATGTCGTTTTAATTAGAACAATTGGTTTTGAAAAATGGTTGCTTTAAATGACAAGTTTAATATTTAGATTGTTGATTTTTTCGGAAAATGAAGTTGTTTTGTTTTGGCCTTGGTGTTCCAAGGGGTTCTCACATGCATAGTGGTATGATGGAATATGATTGGATTTATGGTATGGTGGATGGATGCCTAGGGTGGCATGAAAACATGCATATGAGAGAGACTCTAAATAATACCAATGGAGGGGGTTTAACCCAACAAAGTATGTTTTTAATTAAAGATGTTTTTTAAAGGAAAGTTTTGATGTTACCATGGCTTATTTTCTTGAGTTTAAAGATTTTCATATATGTGGTATTTGATTTTGAGGATTTTTTATTGAGTTTTCTTTATTGGGTTATTGACTTTTCTTGTCCATCAGTTATCCCCTTGAATCATCGATGGGTGATGATAGTGCGACTGATCAACCTAATGATTTTATGCTTGAGTTTATGAAGCTAAATCCACCTCCCTTTTATGGTCAAGCCGACCCTTCCATAATGGAGGAGTGAATGTAGAAGATTTAAAGGGACTGCAACCTTATTGAGTTTCCTGAGTCAATGAATGTCATGTCTTCAACCTTCATGCTTGAAGGTTCATAGTAGATGTGGTGAAAGTCAGTGTCTCAGAATAAGACCTGTCAAGAGATTACTTGGTAGTTTTTCAAGGATTTTTTCATTCGTCAGTATTTCTATGTGGAAGAAAGGGTGAGAAATAGGATGAAGATGTGTTATCTATAGTAGGGTGAAAAATCCGTGTTGGAATATTTACTATTCTTTGTAGATATAGTCCCTTATGATTCAAGATATTCCACAGATGAATCCATGAAGGCTCAACGTTTCGAGGCGGGTCTCCATCCCAATCTTCAATCGAAGGTGTCAGCGCCCAACCTAACCTCATTTTTCGATGTGTTGAGACAAGATTTTCACGTTTAATCCATGTTGGCAGGATTGCATGAGGTAGTACTCCTTCCTTCAATTCCTTGGAGTAGTGGTGAGGATTTTGGAAAAAAGATGAGTAAGCGATCGAAAGTAGATGGAGCAGGTTGTGGAATCAAAAGGACTCAAGATATTTCATTGACCTCTTCAAGGTGATAGATCCTCATGTGTTATTTGTGTGACAAGCTGGGTCATACAAAGTTTTCGTGTGAAAATTCTCCAAATACCTTCTAGGCGTGTTAATGCCCGGGACACTTGCAATGATTCTTTCATGGAAATTCATGAATGAATCGCAAAGTAAGTTCTCAGAAGTGAAGTGTTTTGGGGTTTTTTGTTTAAAGATTCCTGTGTATGTTTCCTTCTAGTGTAAGTGATATCTTATCGTTTTAGTGTACTGACGATTTTTTGGGTTTTGAGATGTATAGGAATGTCGTGGGTCTTTTGATTAACTATGGTTTTAAATGTCATGGTGGATTTCATTTCAAAAAATTGACCTTTGTTTGGTTAAATAAAATGACGTATGTTTCTTATTCAGATTATCAAAAACTAACTGTGAGGAAGGAGATGATTCTTCCACAAGAGCTCCATCCAAAAGCCCTCGGAGTGAAGCCGACGCGTATTCAGGAACCCCAGAGGAATTTTAAGGAGTTTTTTCAAGTTTGTACCTCTATCGTGCGGTGAGATAGTTTTAGCATTTTTATTGTGATTTTTCTGTTGTTGTAATTCTGCACTTTTCGTAAAGAGCATGATGGACTTATCCCTCATGAAATGTCAGTAGTTGTGCCTTTTTGGATGCGAGTTGTTGATCATTGGCCTTGCGTGGACCACCCATGTAAAACAGTCGTGGCTTTGGTTTGTGTCCATCCCGAAGTGGTAAGTCACGAGTAGTTGTTCATTGTAGTTTCATTGATCCAATCCTTGAGCCCTCCCTCCCCACCCATGGAGTGATGGTCTTTGGTTTGTCCAAAGTTTTTGGTTATGATCTTATCCCTTTTGGACAGGAGTGAGTGGTTTAAATGTTCTTTTTGTGTTTCTTTTAACTAGGTTAAGGCCCGGTTCAAGATCAATTTGGATTTCCGTTTGTTCGCTGTAGGTTGGTTATTCATGGTGGGGAGACCCATAGTCTCTTTGAGTTTTCTCTTATGTTGTTATTAGATGCTAGTTGAATTCTTATGGTGGAGAGTTCAATCGGGCCTCCCCTCTACCGATGATCTATTTTGGGCAATAAGGTTAAGTCTCGTTGGTGGTCAATGGAATGTCCTTGGACTAAGAGGTTGGATCATGTTTATATGGAATACTTATGTTTTGATCGATCTACTGGAGAGTGTTTTGGATTTTCATGGGAAAAAAGCATTACGGTGGAGAGAATTTTCACACCCCGACCTGTGTGTTTAATTTATTTAATTATTTTTCTACCTTTAAATATTTTTTTGGGGTCTGAGATGAGTCTAAGATGAAATTTCCTAGTTATGTAGCAAATTTTTCTTTTGAGTCAACGTCGTCAGGTTCATGAGTGGAGTGTGACACCACGCAACTTCACACAAACAACTTGGTGGTCTGTTTATCTCCAAAAAATTAAAACGGGTAATTTTTCATGCGATTAAAAATAAATGTTAACTATGCCGTCATTTAAAATTTTCATTGTCAAGAATTTTATTATTATTAAAATGGAAAAATAATTTTATTATTTTTATTTTTATCATCATGATTTTATTATTTTAATTATTATTATTATTATTATTATTATTATTATTATTATTATTATTTATGTTACTATTTTTTTTTACCCTTTTAATTAGTTTTTTTGGGTGTAATGAAACCATAATATATCCCCACCTAAAGTGCTACCCTCTTACCCTTTCATGGAACCTCTCAGCTTCCCCTGGTGCGCTCCCCTATCCTGGACGACTTTCAATTTTGGTGTGCCTCCTGTTGTCGGCCAACCTCACCTTCCTTGCACAATAACTCCCAGCTTTCCACGGTGCACTACCCCATTCACTCTACTTAGCGTGCCGCCATCACGCAACCCCCTGACTGATCGCGACCCCGACCCTCTCATTCATAGCATCCCTAGCTCCACCACCCTCTCCTAGCCGGCCGACCGCCGCTTGCAGCACCCTGACCACATATCGATTTACTATTCAATTCCACCCTTACACCACTGTTTTAAACTAGTTTTGTAATGAATATTAAAAATATAACACTAAATTAAACATCATGTTTTATTCAATGAATAAATTTTTATCACTATTAAAAAGGGAAATTATATTTGTTTTTATACTTTCATTGAAGGTAGAGGTGATTTGGAGGCCGGAAGATCATCCAAAAGAAAAATGGGCCAAATTTTATGGCATCCCATCAACATTTGTCCAATGTTTTGAACATTACAAGAATTATTTGTATCCAAATGGGATGAAACTTTGGGGTCCTCTCAAAAGAAAAATGGGATAAAACTCTTATTAATTAACGAAATCCTAATTCAACCATCTGGTGGCCCATCCGAACCATTCTGTCCAGGGAATAGAATCTTCCTAAATTCAAAAGTTTGTTTCAGTCAATTGAACATATCTACCAAACCAGTTGTCTAATGGCCACAAAATTCAATAGGGATACATTAAATAGATCTTCCAACAACTATTATATTTTGTTCAAGTCGTGATATGGCTTTCAACTATTCCAAAACCGAGATAGAATTGGTATCTAAAAAATAGGGTGCCCAAAACCATGTCCCATTTTGGCTATAAAAAGGCACCATGGGTACCTCATTGGAGAGTTTGGAAAAGGAGTGAAGTGCTGCAAATTTTGAGTTTCATAGGAGTCCTATCCTCATCTATGATGTTATTGAGGCCCCTATTTTTATAGGGTAAATGATAATGAATAAGGAATTCTGCGCGAGCTTCCTCTTCCACTCGATGTCGAACTAATCGGAGGGCGTTTGTTGTGAGGGAGCTACACACATGTCAAGAGAGTTCCAATGCATATATTAGATACTGGTTAGGAGTAATTTTGATGTGAAAACATTTCTTTCCATTTATCTTACATACTTTCATATTTTAATTCTTGTTTTGATGTGTGTGAATGAGATGCTCTTAATTTCTAACTGATCGACATGAGGTTTTGACTGCATGACTTGTGTTTTTCTGATTCGGTAACACATGAATCATTTTTGTACCCACTTTCTTTAGATTTAAATCTGATTTTGAATCTCTTATTCCATACATAAGTTCTGGACCTTGACAATAAGATTGTTATGTCAAGGTTTGGTTCTTCAAGCAATGAAATAAAGGCTTAGAAATTAATCAGGATTACAATTAATTTCATCCAAAGAATTACTCCACACCTAAATTAATCTCCAATAATGATGAACTTGAAAGTGTGAAGTGAACTCACAATGAACCCTTTTATCTCATATTTTTCAAAACCCATTTGATTTTTCACCTTTTAAACTTTCAATTAAGTAATTTCATCCTAAAACTATTTTCAAAATCACCCCCCAATTTTAGTATTTCTTAGTAAAAAAACACAATATAAACCCTCCGACGCTCGTCGAGAGAACACATAGGGTATGCCCTATACTATATATCAAAGTTATAAACATAATCAATTTGATGTGTCATGATAGCGTGGTCAAATTTTGGCAACGTTTCTAGGGAGCTCTTTGGTTTTTAGTGCGTGTTTTTGATAAGTTTTTTGTAAATTTTGTGAATATTTATTTGTTTTATCTTATAAATTTACCTATATATTTGTGTTTTGATTTATTTATTGAGTATGATTGGTGCATGATGAATTCTAATCTGGGAGATTTACCACAGTTCGAACCCAAACTAGAGAGGATCTTATGTCAGCGGCCTCAAGATGCACAAGACCACTATTTGAAGGAGGACACACCACTACTTGAGACTTTTCTAAACCAATATTCTTCTGGAACCAAATTAGAACATGAAATTAATGAGTATAAAATGGCTGAAAACATTCGAACACTAAAATAACTATCCTCACCTGATGTTCACATCCAACCCATATATATTCAAATAAAAGGACAGGAACACAATTTTGAATTAAAGTCCGGTCTAATTCACTCGTTGCCTATATTTCATGGACTCACAGGAGAAGACCCACATAAACATTTAAAATAATTTCATACTATGTGTTTGACATTAAAACCTACAAATGTGGATGAAGAAAATTTAAAGATTTGGGCATTTTCATTTTCATTAGAAGACACTGTGAAAGACTGACTTTATTATGTTAATTCACTAATAAGAGGCTGGGAGGAAAAGAAATACCTTTTTATTGAAAAATATTTCCCATCACCTCTAATTGAAACAATAAGGAAAGAAATTTGTGAAATAATACAATCATAAGGGGAAACACTTTAATATTGGGAAATATTTAAAATATTATGTTCAAGTTGTACACACCACCAAATAAGCGATCAAATTCTAATACATTATTTTTATGAAGGTTTAATTCCAATTGATCGTAACATGATTGATGTTTCTATATGTGGTGAAATAGTGGATAAGACCCCAATTTCTGAAAGAAATTTGATTGAGAACATGGTACAAAACACTCAACAATTTTGTACAAGGTCTAGTGTAACCATTTGAGGTTCCCATGAGGTTAAAAGCACCGAATTGGAGAAGAAGGTAAACATAATGTTTGAAGAGGTAATCGCCCTTATTTGAAAACTTTCTCTATCCCAATGGAAATCTCAATCTACTCCTCCCATCCATTGTGGAAGCAGCTCTTATAAAACCCATTATCTAGGAAAACTCCCCCAATTGAGAGAAACTTATGAGAGTTGTGAGGAAATATTTCCATGACGCCCCTATAACCAACCCTTTAAGAAAGAACCATATTATCCATCCAATCCTGTATGGAAAGACAACCAATACTATAGGGATGGGGGTATTCAAACTAGCCTCATCGACCCTGTAACCAACAAGGGAAGAGTATCCATCCACCACTGCCACCTAAAAATCCTCAACCACCCCAAAGGCCTTTCGAACCACCCCTCCAAAACCTGATTCTATCCAAGAAGATATGATTAAAAAAATGGCTAAAATTAATCTCCAATTCCAACAAACCACCCAAGTATCCATACAAGACCTAAAAACCCAATTAGGAAAACTAGCTAACTCAGTGGGTGAAATACAAAGTCACAGGTCGGGTAAACTACCATCTCAACCATTAGTCAACCCTATAGATAAAGTAAATTTTAGTTACATAACCCTTAGGAGTGAAAAATAGATGAATCCTCCATTAGAGTCATCCCCTATTAAGGAAACCTCCATCCCAACTATTAAAAATGTTACAAATATTTAAAATCATTGTCCTGAGAAAAGCCATTCAAAAGGAAAGAGTGTGTCTTTTGATGAGTCACCTAGCCCAACCAACCCTCTTACATTTCCCCAAAGGGCCACTAATCCTAGAAAACAAAAGGAAACTAAACCTGATATGGAAATTTGGGAAAATTTCAAAAAATTGCAGGTTAACATCCCCTTGATTGATGTCGTGAAGAAAATTCCATGGTACTCCAAGTTTCTAAATAAGATGTGTACACACCGAAGGTGACTTTGTGGTGATGAGAAAGTGATCTTGGGGAGTAAAATTTCATCATTAATATAGACATCACATCCCACCAAGTGAAATGATTCTAGAACATTCTCAATTCCGTGTACCATAGGGGAGTATTCTTTTTCTAATGCTATGAGTGATTTAGGTGCTTATATAAATGTGATGTCTCCCTCCATTTACTCTATATTGAAGGTTGGGGAACTTAATGCACTGTAATTTTGTTAAAATGGATAACCGGAGTACCACACACCCCTATAGTGTGTTAGAGGATGTTCTTATGAGGGTTCAAATTTTAATTTTCCTTGCTAACTTTTATGTGTACAAAATGGAGGATGACAGGATAAATGGACATGCCCCCGATTATATTGGGAAGAACCTTCTTTAAAACCACAAAAACTATAATTAATTTTTACAATGGTACATTATCTATGGAGTTTGGTGGTGAAATTTTCCACTTCAATATCCTTTATTCCATGAAGCACCCCTCAGAAGAACATTCCTCTCTCTATTAATTCTATAGATGTACTCCCTTCCCTTGAAAAAACTTCAGTTCATTCCACTGATCCCCTTTATGAGTTTTCTTCATTGATAGAAATGCTAGGATATGATTCATTCATTGATTGTTGTAGTGGTCTAGAAAAGTTTCTTGCATGTTCATTGATTGATGATTTCTTGAACACTGATGATCCAATGACAATCGATGATACTACTAAGCTTGTAAAAGATCATTCCTCATATAAGGATGATACCATTGATAATTTATATGAGATGAATGACCTATAACTTTAACACACACTCCCACCAATCCAAAATCCACCTGAATTTGAACTGAAACAAGTGCCTCAAGATTTAAATATTCATATATTGAGAATGGAAACAAGTTTCCCATCATTATTTCTAGTTCAATCCTTCCTGAGCATGAATTCTGACTGATTGAACTTTTAAAAGTGTCAAAACAAGATTAAAGATGGACACTTGCGGACATTCCAGGTATTATCCCATAAATTAGTACACATCATATATTTTTAAACAATGTGGCAAAACTAGTGAGACAACCACAATGTCGACTGAACCAAAACCTCATAGAAGTTGTAAAAAATGAGGTAACAAACTTAATGGCTACTGGAATCATTTACCCCATCTATTAAAGACAATGGACTAGTCCCGTTCAAGTAGTTCCTAAAAAAATTGGCCTTATAGTAATCAAAAATGAAAATAATGAATTGGTTCCAACTCGTGTGCATACTAGTTGGTGTGTCTGTATAGACTATCACTGACTAAACCAACACACAAGGAAGGACCATTTCTATTTTCCATTCATTGAACAAATTCTACAGAGGCTATCGGGTAAGTCCCACTACTATTTCCTTGATTTGAATTCTGGATACATTAAGATCTATATTTCCCCCATGGATCCAAAAAAGAAAACCTTCACTTTCCCCTTTGGCACATTTTCATATAAGAGGATCCCATTTGGTCCGTGAAGTGTTCTGGGTACTTTCTAGAGATACATGGTTAGTATTTTTTAGATTACCTAGAGAATTTCATGGTAGTTTTTATAGATGATTTGACTATTTATGGATCCTATTTTGATGAATGTTCAATCCTACATCGCGGTATTGAAAATAATCTTGTATTAAATTATGAGAAATGCCATTTCATAGTGCCGCAAGGTATTGTTTTGGGACATTTATTTTACAAGGATGGTATCCATGTTGATTAATCAAAATTGGATGTCATTTCTTCCCTACTATTCCCAAAAAATGTACAGGATGTGTGGTCTTTCCAAGGTCATTCTGGATTTTACCGTCATTTCATTCGGGAGTTTAGTACAATTTCACTCCCCCTACCTTTATTACTCCAAAAAGAAAAATTATTTATTTTTGATAATGAATATGGAGAATATATTCATAATTTAAATGGAGGCTCACTTCTCCCCCAGTAATCCAACCACCTTGGTGGGATTTACCATTTGAGCTCATGTGTGATGCCTCTAACTATGCAGTTGGGGAAGTCTTGTCACAAAGGGTCAATCGAGCTTCACATGACATTTCCTATGCCTCACGTACTTTGGACCCTTCCCATGAAAACTACAACACAACTAAAAAAAATTCCTTACCATTGTGTTTTACTTGGAAAAATTTAGGTCATACCTTTTGGGGTCCAAAGTCATCATGTTCTCAGACTATGCATCCCTCCAGTATCTTCTTAAGAAACCGGAATCTAAGACACGTCTCATTCACTGGATGATCCTCCTTCAAGATTTTAATCTTGAAATTAGAGATAAAAAAGTAGCAGAGAATGTGGTGGTTGACGATATTTTTTCACGACCCATCCTTATGGACCTGTGTCATGACTACCCCAAGCCCGCCTTCCATAGGCCAGGGGCTGACGACTAGCACCAAAGTTGTAAATCCCTAAGCTGGGAATGCATTGCCTTTTTAAAAGAAAACACACACAATCAGAGTACACAACTGGAAGTAAAACACTAATTAGAAACTTAATACAAAAGATGTGCTAGAAAGTAAAAGGGGTCGAAAATACAATCCCAATAGTAAAGTACAAGGAAAAGACAAAACATGCACAAATAAAAGACAAATAGCTAGAAGGTGTCTAGAAGCTCCTGGATCGTCCACCATGGATCCTACCTGAAGGGTAGGTATAGATAGCCTCCTTATCGCTCCAAGTCCATCTGTCTCCTCTGGGTACCGTCTCGTCGTGAGGTCCACCTCTGGGTACCGTCCAGTCCTCATACACTCCACCTCGGTCAGTGTTGTCTGTCATCTACATCCAACACAATGAGGTGCGGGCATAGCCCGTGTAGGGGTGAGTATAACGATACTCAGTAGGGACCCCGAGACCCTCAAGGTATCACAAAATACAACAAGGAGAAACAACAAATTATGAATCAACAGATAACCATTACTTAGGTATATGCCCATACATATACCTAAGTTATCTAGTAACCCATCTCAATCATGAGGAAAACACAAAGGTCATTGACTCAGATCAAACTGAGATTTTCATTATTGAAACCATGGATGCTGGAGAACTCCTCCTCTGTCGAGAATAGTGGGCCTGTCGTGACACCAAGGCACTTCTCAATAGCCTTGGATTGCTGAGGTACTCCTCCTGTCGAGTACAGCGGGTATGCCGCCAAATACCAGGCGCTCCTCCACTGTGGGTCTACCGCCAAGTACCAGGCGCTCCCCCTAATAGCCTGCAGAGGTACTCCTCCTGTCGAGTACCATGGATCTACCACTAAATACCAGGCTTTCCTCCGCCATGGGTCTGCCGCCAAGTACCAGGCGCTCCCCACTAGGCTAGTCGAATCGGTCAAGCAATTGTCAGGTCTGTCAGCTACTAGGTCTCCGCACTCTGTCTGCTCTTCACTGGAATGATATTCTTCCCGAGCTACTGGAAAAAAATATATAACTATTTCTAAGTCTTACGTAGAAGTATCTCAAAGGTCTGTCTCGTCAATGGAATCTAAATGCAACAGACAGCGCGTCAATCAGACATCCGGTCTGTAAGTTATTGACATTTCCATTCTAGGGGCCCGATTGATTTTTAGGTTCAAACCAACCTGACTGTACCCCAACTTTATGAAAAACTCAAGTGGTGTATTCCAAAGGAACCATCTCTCTCTCAGATTTCTGTCTCCGTAGACGGTTCATTGATCAGACACTCGTAGCCCAAGATGTGGGCTAAAAGGTGTAAACGGGCCATAGCGGGTTCGAGTCCGGTCCAACCCAGTCAGACAGTCCCGACCCGACCCACTTCGAACAGGGGTCTGAACCGGTCTTCGGGTCCGACCCGGTCCAAGGGGGTGGCCTGGCCCGAGGGAGGCCTGGCCTGAGGCGGCCCGGACCTCGACGGCCCGACTCGTGGATGCCCGGCTAGTGGCGGCCCGGCCCGAGGCGGCCTGGATGGTGGTGGCCCGGCCCGTGGCAGCCCGGCTGGCCGGCCTACGTGGCCTCGCTAGCCACGCATGAGAGGGGGGTGTTGTGCCCCCTATTTTCGATCCAAACCAGCACTGAGCGCTGGTTCTGTTTCTCCGTGGCACCCTTTGGGTCCCGCCTGTTGCACGCACCGGTGGCCGGCTCAGCCGACCCCCTTCGTTTCTCCACTGTGACGTGACAACACCATGGTTTTACTGGCCTCCGCGTGGTACTACGGCGCCACACCATCTCTGTCGTGGCACAACCTGTCCGCGGCCTCCCGCTCCTCCCTGCAGCGCGACGACGCCGTGCTCATCGTCCGACCACCCCGGTCCTCCTTGCCGCGGCCCTTCCTCCCGGCGCGGTGCGACGACACAGTGCCCCTCCAACACCACCGCGGCCCGCCTGGCTGCGAATTGGTTCTAAGCACGGAATGGCGGTACCGCTCCCTTGTGGTGACATGATGGACTTGCGCCGCCGACTTTCTTCACGGACGACTCATTGTCGGTCGCCGCGTGTACTGCCTCCGTCATCACCAAAAAAGAACCAACAAAAGGGGAGGGTCAGGCCGTGTTCGTGCGGTCCGAACCCTCCTCGTTATGGTGATATCATTCGTTTCTCAAAGCACACAACTTACGACGGGGTACAAAGGGTAATATTCAATCGTAAAATAACCCCTACCTCGAGTTCGGTGACTGTTGATAGAGTCACGGTAAGGCGGACGTCATTCCTTTGATGTCGGAGGAGGAAGAGTTCATAGAAGATGAGTCGAGATGATGTCATCAACATTCTTTGTGGGTGGCGATGCTTCCCTTCCTTTCCCCAATTGAAGAAGGAAGAAGATAGTGTTATTCGTTCTTCGGTGGTTCTTCGTTGGAGAGAAATGGCTCCACCAAGTTCTTTCCTCTCCTTAATCCTCCCAAAAAAAATTATGCCAACCCCTAATAATAAAATATAACATCTTATTATAATGGTGGCATAAAGAATTCAAAATGATTCAAATTAATTAAGTTACTTCACTTAATTAAATGGGTGGAGTTGGCTCATTAATTGGAGGGGGAAGGTGAAGAGGCTCCCCCACTTAATTGGGGGTTCCAAGGAGTTTAAGGGATCAGGTGGGCCCCACCTAATTATATCCTCCCAAGGGAGGTTATTCTTGGGTGGGATTTACCACCATAACCTCCCATGGGAGCTTAGGGTGTGGTAGCCCCCACCTCTAACCTCCCCTTGGAGGTTTTAACCACCAATAAATAAAAATAAGTTAAGTATTATTTTTATTTAAATTTTATTTAAAAACTCCAGAAACTATCATCCACTCTCGTTGAAATGCAACTGCAGTGAAGGTATCACTAAGCAATCGTCGACGCTGCGAGTTCAATGGTGTCCTCATATTTCAGTTCCAAGCACCGGTTCAAAAGTTATAAAATCCTATACGTACGTTTACTAAATGTACCCAAACAAAAATTTAGAAATTGATTTCGGGCACACTGGGCCTTGGAATCAAGCGCCGTCAGAAATTGCGGACTCATAAAATTCCCATGTATTTAAAAAAAATTCCATGGGAAATCTGGGTCTTTACATTCTCCCCACCTCAGGACTTTATGTCCCCGTAAGCTACAACTCGAACTAAGAGAACAGATGGGGGTACTGAGCACGCATCTAAGCCTCCCGCTCCCATGTGCTCTCTTGGAGTTTCTCGTGCTTCCAACGAATGTGAACAAGAGGTATCGACCGTCCACGTAGGACCCGTTGCTGTCAATCCTCAATCTCCACTGGAACCTCCATGAAATTCACCCCGTTATCGATGTCCAGCTCCCCATGATCGATGATGTGGGATGGGTCGTGCATGTAACTCCTCAGCTGAGATATGTGGAAGACGTCGTGCACCCAATGCAGCTGAGGTGGAAGAGCCAGGCGGTAAGACACCTCGCCTACTCTGCTGAGGACCTGGAAAGGTTCAATGAATCGTGGAGATAAATTTCCACCTCGGCCAAATCTCTGCAGAGCTTGTCGAGGTGAGACCCGTAGGAAAATGTAGTTTCCATCCTCAAACTCGAGTGGTCTTCGTATCCTGTCAGCATACGACTTCTGCCTACTTTGTGCAGTCATCATCCACACCTATATGATCTGCACCTTCTCTGTGGTAGCCCGTACCATCTATGGTCCCACTAGTGCTGACTCCCCTGGGTCTGTCTAACACAGCGGCGATCTACAAGGCCAACCATACAAGGCCTCAAAAAGTGTCATCCCTATGGTGGATTGATAACTATTATTGTAGGAAAACTCCACCAAAGGTAAGTGATCCTTACAGCTGCGACCGAAGTCGAGGACACATACACGGAGCATGTCCTCAAGGGTCTGAATGGCCCTCGCGGTCTAACCATCTGTCTGAGGATGGAAGGCGGTGCTCAGACGTAGCTACATCCTGAAAGCTTCCTGTAACCCCTTCCATAGATGGGAAGTAAACTGTGCATCTCGGTCAGAGACAATCGAGGAAGGTACTCCATGTAAACACACTATCACCTGCACATAGAGGAGTCCCAAGATCTCAACTAATACCTGATCTCTAATCGGTAGGAAGTGGGACGACTTGGGGAGTCGGTCAACGATCACCCATATTGAGTCGTGACTCCTAGATGTACGTGGAAGTCCTGTCACAAAGTCCATGGATATCCCATCCCACTTACACTTTGGGACCTCTAAAGGCTAAACCAATAATGGTGGTACCTAGTGCTCTGCCTTCACTTGCTGATAAGTGAGGCACCGTGAGACAAACTCCGCTACTGCCTTCTTTATACCTGGCCACCAATGTTGTCGTCGAAGGTCCTGGTACATCTTTGACACTCCTGGATGTATCGCTAGAGGGGAAGTGTGGAACTCCCTCAACACTTACTCCTGAAGTGAAATTGGTACCAGGGTACGTCCTCAGAAGAGGATGGAGTGCTCCCCACCTTCAAAAAATCCATCAGGTGCCTGCCCTATGGATATCTGAGCACGTCGCATATCACAGTCAGCGTCTCCACGCCGCAACTCCCTGACTCACTGAAGAAGCGGAGGAGTAACTGTAATAGACTGAATATAGGCTACTCCATCCCTATCCACAATGGATATATTTAAGGTAGCTAGCTACTCTGTCGCCTCTCTTAGTAGCTGAATGCATAATCTCCTACTGAGAGCATCCACAACAATTTTACCTTTCCCAGGAGTATAGACTATCTAGAAGTTATAGTCCTGGTGGAACTCAAGCCAACTTCGTTGTCTTAGGTTCAGGTCCTTCTGAGAGAAGATATACCTGATACTCTTGTTATTAGAGTACACAGTAAAACGTTTTCCCATCAGATATTGCTGCCACATCTTCAAGGAAAAGACCACTGCTGCTAACTTCAGGTCATGGGTAGCGTAGTTCTGCTCATTTTTTCTCAACTTCAGAGAACTATATGTGATCACAGCTCACTCATGCATCAGAACACACCCGATTCTGGTCCTTGATGTGTCGTAGTAGACTATGTACCCTACGCCCTCCTCTGGAAGCCTCAAGATGGGGGCACTAGTCAGCCTCTACCTCAGCTCCTAAAAGCTCTACTGGCATCTCTCCGACCACATGAAGGGTTTTCCCTTCTTCTTCAACGCTGATAGTGGTGCTGAAACTCTGGAGAAGTCTGGAACGAATCTACAATAGTATCCAACCAATCCCAGAAAACTCCGTACCTCTGTCACACTCCTAGGTGGTTCCCAAGTAAGCACTGCCTCAATCTTTGCTGGATCCACTACAACTCCAACCTCCGAGATGACGTGTCCTAAGAAGTGAACCTCTTGAATCCAAAAATGGAACTTTGAGAGCTTACCATAAAGCTGGTGCTCTCGGAGTGTATCCAGTACTACCTGAAAATGGTAGGCATGCTCCTCCTTAGTAGTCGAGTAAATTAGAATGTCATCGATGAAGAATACAACATAGAAATCGAGGTAAGGCTGGAAGATCCTGTTCATGAGACTCATAAACACTGCTGGAGAATTGGTTATGCCGAAGGGAATAACTAGGAACTCATAATGGCTGTAACGACACTTGAAGGCCATCTCCTGCACATCCTCATCTCGAACTCTGAGCTGGTGATAACCTGATCTGAGGTCTATCTTTGAGAACCACCGTGCTCCCTTGAGCTGATCAAAGAGGTCTTCAATCCTCAAGAGTGGGTACTCGTTCTTCATGGTCACCTGGTTCAGGCTACGGTAGTTGACACAGAGCCTCAAGCTCCCGTCTTCCTTCTTGGAGAACAAAATCGGGGCTGCCCAGGGAGAAACACTGGGCCGGATGAATCCCTTCCCCTGCAAGTTCTCCAGCTGTACCCTCAGCTCGCGAAGATCAGCGGGAGCCATCCGATATGCTGGAGTAGATATCAGTGCTGTCCCAGGGTACATGTCAATGTAGAAATCCACCTCTCTACATAGGGGTAGTTCTGGAACATCGTTAGGGAAAACATCTGCATACTGGTCCACCACTACAGGATAAGTCAGACTCTCCACATCTACGACTCCGAGGGTAAGGCAAGCCAACTGGTGAGTGATCGGCTACACCCTCCTCCGAGTAAGTTTGTCCTGCACCACAAAGGTTCCCTTCTCACCGGTGAAGGTGAACCTGGTCCCATCCGTGTGGACACACCACACTTTACACCTAATACTGTCGATCTGATCATGGACTGTAGATAACGAGTCCATACCCAAGATGACGTCGTAAGGCCTCGACACCACTACGAGGAGATCCCAGCCGAAGATATCACCTCCTAGAGCAAGATCACACTGCCGACAAAAGTGCGTAATCGTCGAGTCTGCTCCCGTAGAAGTATCTAGCTGTAAGGATCGAGCCAACGGCTCTGTCAGAATCACCAATTTCCGAACCAGGGCAATGGCTATGAAAGAGTGACTAGCACCTGTGTCTATAAGAATTGAAGATAAGGTAGAGTAGACACAGATCATACCTCGAATCATATCTGGAGCACCATGGTCATATGCCTCAGCTGCCTGAAGATGAGCTCTCCCCTGTCCACCCGCTCTCTGCGGCCGGGGTGGACCTCCTGGTGGTGGTGGTGGTAGTACCTCGTAATGCCGATCGTCTCCAGCTGCTCGACCAGATCCACTACCATGTCTGCCTGCTCCCTATGAACTGCCTCGATCAAACCTCTGCCTCTACCTGGGAGGTCCCTCAAATGTCTACTGATCATCAGAATGGTTGGTTAGACAGTCATGAGCCATGTGACCAAGCCTGCCATATGAGTAACACTGCCCTCTCCTGGAATGACTAGCTCTGTCTCCACTCTGGGTTCCCCGCACAACCGATCCTAAGTTGTTTGGTCATTCACCTGTAGGTCTGGTCCTCTTGGACCTCTACGAAAACTATCTAATACCAGCTGTACAAGACTCCGTTGCGTGTCAACTAGTAGTAGGTCTCGCTGCTGGTGACTACTCAGAAAGGAAACTCTCTTCCATGAGGGCTCTCTCTAACACCCTCGCCAGCGTTGGGATGCTGAGGGAGATCATCGAGGCTCTAATATCTCTCCTGAGTCCCTGATCAAAGGTCCAGACCCTAAATAATGGGTCTCATACCATATCTGTGGAGTAGCGCGAGAGGTTAGGGGACCTCGCTGAGTATTACGCTACTGTCATGATGCCCTACTATAGATGAAGTAGCTCTTGTATCCGCACCACTCATAGGGTCATTGGAACAAAATCTGCCCGAAATAGGCTCTTGAAATCTATCCAGAGTAGTGCTACCTCATCGTGGACCTGAAGCATCAGGCTCCACCATCTACCTGCTACTGCCTGAAGGAGGCTGGTAGCAAGGATCACCATGTAGTCTGCTGCTGTCCCTACTAGTTTGAAGACTCTCACCATAGTCTCTAGCCAATCCTCAGCCACCTGTGGGTATGTATCTCCCTGAAACCTGGGTGGCCTCTGGCACTGGAACTCGTGCAGTGCGCTCAAGTGGCATGCATCGTCTGATGCTGGAGCTGGTGGTATCGGTGGCCTAACGGGTGGTGGTACCGCTGGTGCCTCTGCTGGTGCCTCAACTGGTAAGGGGCCCTACACTGAGGCCTCGTCGCTCGGTGGGCTATCAGTGCGTACAACTCTCGGGGCTCTAACTGGTCATCCGTGGGGAGGAATCCTGAAAGAAACAGATCCTACACGGTCAAACAATTATACCTGATGCTCTGACCTAGTTGAGCTAACTTAAAGAAAAACTATTGAAACACAAACTCAATCAGTGTTTTCGTGCACTAAGTCGGAAATCAGTATTCAGGGTCCTAGTGTACAGATACGTAGGCCACCGCACCAACACTGGACTCCCTGAACTGAAAACCACACTCGGTACCCTTAACACTATTGCTTCATAGAAAAGAAATATCAGAGTCCTATGTTCTGCGGTAGAACCGACTCCTCTGATACCAATTTGTCACAACCCATCCTCAGGACCTATGCCGTGACTACCCCAAGCCCACCTTCCATAGGCCATGGGCTGGCGACTAGCACCAAAGGCGTAAATCCCTAAGCTAGGAAGACATTGCCTTTTTAAAAGTAAACACACACAATCATAGTACACAACTGGAAGTAAAACACTAAGTAGAAACTATATACAAAAGATGTGATATAAAGTAAAAGGGGCCGGAAATACAAGCCCGACAGTAAAGTACAAGGAAAAGAAAAAACATGTAAAACTAAAAGACAAATAGCTGGAAGGTGTCTAGAAGCTCCTGGATCGTCAACCATGGGTCCTACCTGAAGGGTAGGTATAGATAGCCTCCTCAACGCTCCACATCTGTCTGTCTCCTCTGGGTATCGTCGTGTCGCAAGGTCCACCTCCAGGTACCGTCCATTCCTCGTACACTCCGCCTTGGTCAAGGCTGTCTGTCGTCTTCATCCAAGACAATGAGGTGCGGGCATAGCCCGTGTAGAAATGAGTATAACAATAATCAGTAGGGACCCCGAGACCCTAAAGGTCTCACAAAACCCAACAAGGATAAACCAAAAAGTATGAATCAACGGATAAGAATTACTTAAACATATGCCCATACATATACCTAAGTTATCTAGTAACCCATCTCAATCATGAGGAAAACACAAAGGTCATTGACTCAGCTCAAACCAGGATTTTTATTATTGAAACCATGGATGCTAGAGAACTCCTCCTCTATCGAGAACAATGGTCCTGTCGCGACACCGAGGTGCTTCTCACTAACCTTGGACTGCTGAGGTACTCCTCCTGTCAAGTACTACGGGTATGCCTCCAAATACCAGGCGCTCCTCTGTTGTGGGTCTGCTGCCAAATACCAAGTACTCCCCCTAATATCCTACAGAGGTACACCTCCTATCGAGTACCGCGGGTCTGCCACCAAATACTAGGCGCTCCTCTACCATGGGTCTGCCGCCAAGTACCAAGCGCTCCCCATTGGGATAGTCAAATCGGTCAAGCAGTCGTCAGGTCTCTCAGCTACTAGGTCTCCGCACTCTGTCTGTTCATCACTGGAAGGATATGCTTCTCGAGCTATTGGAAAAAACTCCAACTATCATGAAGTCTCATGTAGAAATATCTCAAAGGTCCGTCTCATTAATAAAATCTCAATGCAACAGACAACGCGTCAATTAGACGCCCGGTCTGTAAGTTATTAGAAATTCCGTTCCAGGGGTCTGGTTGCTTTTTAGGTTCAAACCAACCTGACTATACCCCAACTGTATCCAAAACTCAAGTGGGGTATGCCAAAGGAACCATCTCGCTCTCATATTTTCGTCTCTACATACGGTTCGTCGATCAGACACTCGTAGCCCAAGATGCAGGCTAAAATGTGTAAATGGGACATAGTGGGTCCAAGTCCGGTCCGAACCGGGGTTTGACCCGGTCTACGGGTCTGACTGGGTCCAAGGGGGAGGCTCGGCCCGAGGCAGCCCAGCCTGTGGTGGCCCAGCTAGTGGCGGCCTGACCTGAGGTGACCTGGCTGGTGGCGGCCCGACCCGAGGTGACCTGACTGGTGGCGGCCCGGCCCGTGGCGGCTCGGCTGGCTGGTCTACGTGGCCTGGATGGCCACGCATGGGAGGGGGGTGCAGCGCCCCCTGTTTCTGATCCAAACCAGCGCCGCACCACCTCCGCTGTGGCCCGACCTAGCCGCGGCCTCCCGCTTCTCCTCAAGGCGCGACGACGCCATGCTCATCGTCTGACCGCCACAACCCTCCTGGCCATGACCCTTCCTCCCGGCGCGGTGCGATGACACGACGCACCTCCGGTACCACCACAGCCTGCTTGGTCGCAGCTCGGTTCTGAGCACGGCATGGCGGTGCCGTGCCCTTGTGGCGACCCGGTGGCCTTGCACCATCAGCTTTCTTCGCGGATGGCTCATTGTTGGTCATCATGTGTACCACCTCCGTCATCACCAAACAAGAACCAACAAAAGGGGAGGTTCGGGCCATGTTCATGTGGTCCGAACCCTCCTCGTTATGGTTATATCATTTGGTTCTCAAATCACACAACTTACGACGGGGTACATAGGGTAATATTCAATCGTAAAATAACCCCTACCTCGAGTTCGATGACCATTGACAGAGTCACGGTAAGGCGGATGTTGTTCCGTTGACATCAGAGGAGGAAGAGTTCGGAGAAGATGATTCGAGATGATGTCGTCAACATTCTTTGTGGGTGGCGATGCTTCCCTTCCTTGCCCCAGTTGAAGAAGGAAGAAGACGATGTTCTTATTTCTTCGATGGTTTTTCATTGGAGAGAAATGTCTCCACCAAGTTCTTTCCTCTCCTTAATCCTCCCAACAAAAATTATGCCAACCCCCAATAATAAAATATAACATCTTATTATAATGGTGGCATAAATAATTCAAAATTATTAAAATTAATTAAGTTACTTCACTTAATTAAATGGGTGGAGTTGGCTCATTAATTGGATGGGGAAGGTGAAGAGGCTCCCCCACTTAATTGGGGGTTCCAAGGAGTTTAAGGGATCAGGTGGGCCCCACCTAATTACATCCTCCTAAGAGAGGTTATTCTTGGGTGGTACCCACCACCATAACCTCCCATGGGAGGTTAGGGTGTGGTGGCCCCCACCTCTGACCTCCCCTTGGAGTTTTTAACCACCAAAAAATAAAAATAAGTTAATTCTTATTTTTATTTAAATTTTATTTAAAAACCCCAAAAACTATCTTCCACTCTAGATAAAATGCAACTGCGGTGAAGGTCTCACTAAGAAATCATTGGTGTTGCGAGTTTAATGGTTCTATCAGATTTCAGTTCCAAGAACCGGTTCAAAAGTTATAAAATCTCGTACGTACGTTTACTAAACGTACCCGAACAAAACTTCAAAAATTGATTCCGGGCACATCGGTCCTCGGAGTCAAACGCCGTCAGAAACTGCAGACTCGTAAAATTCCCGTGTATTTAAAAAGAAATTCCATGGGAAATCTGGGTATTTACAATATTATGAGGATCCCCCCACCCTTGGACATTGACTCATCTCATTTTATTCCTATAAATGATATGTTTCCCGATGAGAAATTGTACCAAGTTCATGATGTTATTCTTTGGTATACTAAAATTGTAAATTATTTGGTAGCATCTTTCATTCCTACTGATTTCAATAAAAACCAATTCAGTCATATAAAACATGAGTCTCTTTGGTACATTTGGCCTTATCCCTTCCTTTGGTGCACATGTAGTGATGAAGTCCTTATGCGTTGTGTTCCCGATAGTGAGTTTCAGTCTATCCTTTGATTCTGTCACACTCTTTCTTGTGGGGACACTTTGGTCCCCAACGAACTACTCACAAGGTGCTTGATTCTGGTCTATTTTGGCCAACACTTTTTCAGGATGCCAATGATTTTTTCAAATCATGTCCTCGTTGTGAAAGAATTGGGAATGTCTTTAAAATAAATGAAATGATACAACAACCATTGCTCTTTCATTACTTTTTTTATGTATGGGGAATTGACATTATGGGCCCATTTCCCAATTACTTTGGAAACTTGTATATTATTTTTGTGGTCGATTATGTGTCAAAATGGATAGAGGCCTGATCCATAAGGAAGGATGATTCCAAAACAGTTGTGGAATTTTTGAGAACTCAGACATTTTGTAGGTTTGGATTACTTAGGATCATCATTAGTGACTAGGGTTCTCATTTCTACAACCGAAAAATGCAATCACTTTTTCATCGGTATGGGGTCGGTCAGAGAGTGTCTACATGATATCACCCACAGACCAATGGTCAAGATGAGGTGTCAAATATATAGGTAAAATAGTTTCTTGAAAAAAGGTTCAACCCAATAGAAAATATTGGAGTCTTCGACATGATGATTCATTATGGGCCTACCATACTGCTTTCAAAACTCCCATTAGAATGTCACCCCATCATCTTGTGTTTGGAAAGTGTTGTCACATACCTGTTGAGATTGAGAACCGGGCCTACTGAGCCATCAAACAATGAAATTATAATCTTTATGGTGTAGGTTCTCAAAGGAAGTTGCAAATTCATGAGTTGGAGGAAATGAGAAGAGATACATATAAAAACTCTAGGATTTATAAGGATCGAACCAAGGCTGCCAACTACCATCTTATACTTCATCATCAGTTCCACATTGGGCCTAAGGTCCTACTTTATTATTCAAGGATGAATTTTAATCTAGGTAAGCTTCGTTCCCACTGGTTTGGCCCATACACTATTATTAATGTATCTTTATTTGGTGTTATTCAGGTTCAAAATGAAGAAACCAAGAAAAACTTCACTATCAATGGTTAGCGACCGAGGCACCTTTTAATCTAAAGGCCCTCAGGACCACTCTTCAAAACCTCTGGAAACTGGAAGCTGGAGTAGCCATCCGGGAAATTGAGAATAAACTCCTTGTTTTTGAGTTCTTCAGCGATAAAGACAAAGATAAAGTCCTCAGAGGACGACCTTGGTCCTTTGACAATCATCTCATCCTGATGGAGGAATTTAAAGGGGGTGACGAGATTCAGAATTGCACACTTACCCGATCCCCGTTCTGGATAAGAATTAAAGGAATACCATTCCATGGGAGATCAACACACGTGATGAAAGAAATTGGAGACCGGATCGGCCATTTCCTAGAATGGGATTGCTCGGACCCAATACAATGGGGCCCCTGGGTTCGAATAAAGACTGAGATCGATGTGTCTGAACCCTTAATGCGAGGTATGTTCCTAAAAATTGATGATTCCAACACCTGGATCTCGTTCGAATTCGAAAAACTACCAATCTTCTGCTTCCTTTGCGGACGTATCGGCCACATGGAGAAAGCGTGTGGGGCAAGGCCAGAGAACTCCACCGAAGCTATCACCTTTCAATACGGTCCGTGGCTTCGGGCCAAAACACACAGAGAGGCATATATCCCTGAGGCGGAGAGACAAATTGATCGGGACCGTCTCATTGCAGCCCATCTAACGCGACCGGAATCCGAACAACCTCCTATCATAAGGATGGGACCACCTGTCTTCCCTAAAGAATCCTCGGCTGAGCTTAGGGGAAATGGAAACGCCTCCCAAGAGATTATCGTCAGATGTAATGATGGGGCTCGGCAAGACAGTCACCCGACTCAGGGTATCACAAAATCTGACTTCGCTTTTACAGCACCGAATTTAACGTCCTTTACCTCAACTGGGCCGCTACCTAAACCAAAAGAACCTCCAGAGAAATTTCCGAGGCAGAAACCTGTTCCCTTGGATCCGCCTGAAGCTGAGCAAAGTCCAAATCGGTTCCCAACTGATGCCCTTCTGCAAGCCGATTCTGGGATGACTGAAGCCTCACTTTCAGGACATGTTACTCGTGGAACCTGGAGAAGGGCACGTGGCGGTGGTAAAGGCGATTGTCCAGGGAATCCCAAACCAGGAGATTTGAAACGGCAAAGCGAGTCCAGTGGTATGTACACCAGTCCTCCCAAAAGGAGGAAAGCACCAGGTACGTCATTTACCCCACAAGAGACAAAGGCGGAGGCGGGTCAGGCCCGGCCCCGCCTAGAGCAATGATTGCTTTATGCTGGAACTGCCGTGGGCTTGGCAACCCACGAACGGTTCGTATGTTCCAGCGCTATTGCGCTCAAAGTCGCCCTGATATGGTTTTCCTGTCCGAAACCATATTGGAAAACAAGGACATCACAAATCTTGCCCTAAAATGCGGTTTCCAGGGTTGTTTCCCGGTCCCCCGACAGGGTCATTCAGGGGGATTGTGTCTGCTCTGGAAGGATAATGTCGATGTTAGGCTCCTGTCGTTTTCCCAGCGTCATGTGGCTGCTTCCATTTGCGATCCCCACAACCCCACCTGGACTTTTGTGGGCTTCTATGGCTGGCCCTCCCAGGCTGAAAAGTGGAAATCTTGGGATCTTCTTTGCAAACTCCGCCGTGATCTGCCAAGCCCCATTCTGTTTGGAGGGGATTTTAACGAGATCCTCTTCCAGAAGGAGAAAATTGGTGGAGCTATGCGATCCTCCACGTCAATGTCTGATTTTAATGATGCGATCCTTAAGGCAGAGCTGATGGACCTGGGTTACACGGGTAATCCCTTTACTTGGTTTCGAGGCAGATATGATGGAACTCGAATCGCCGAACGTCTGGATAGATTCTTTGGCTCAATGGACTGGATGAGCCTCTTCAAAATGTACCATATCAGACATCTCTCGTTCAACTGCTCGGATCACTGCCCAATTGTCATTAACTGTAACCATAATGAGCAAGTTACTAGTTACAGGAAACCTTTCAGATTCGAAAGCTTCTGGTCAAATGATCCCGAGTGCGAGGCGGTTGTCCGTTCAGGCTGGAAGAATGGGCAAGCGGATCTGAGAATCAACCTGCTACGAGTAGCATCTGATCTGAAGACTTGGAGCTATTCAAAATTCCGTCAGCCGGACCGACAATGCAATTTCCTTGAAAGGAAGATTGGCTACCTCCTTAGCAAACCCCCGTCTAGCAGCACTCTCTCCAAAATAAGTGAAACCCAACGAGAGCTGGATGTTGCCCTGCGCAACAAGGAAGGTTTTTGGGCTATGCGAGCGCGTGATATTCATATTGCAGAAGGAGATGCTAATACCTGTTATTTCCACCAGAAGGCTTCAGCAAGACGCCGGAAAAACTTCATTTCTGGCATTCTTAATTCAGATGGTAGTAAAGTGTCTGACACAGGGGGAATCCAAGAAGCCTTCTTGAGCCATTTTCAGAAACTCTTCTCTGCAGGCCATTCTTACATTTCTCCCGAGATCGAGGACTGCATCAAACCGGTGATTTCTGACGATATGAACAGACAACTTTCTAAAGATGTGACGAATGACGAGACTCTTAAGGCCTTAAAGCAAATCCACTCCACGAAAGCCCCGGGACCAGACGGATTCCACGCCCTCTTTTTCAAGAATTACTGGCACATCATCGGTCCAGACTTTTGCAATTTAATGCGGGATATTTGGGCGGGGAAAACGGACCTGTCATCTCTTAATGAAACTATTCTTACTCTCATCCCCAAGATGAAAAATCCGCAAGGGGTGTCGGATTTTCGACCGATCAGCCTGTGCAATGTCTCGTATAAGATCTTCTCGAAAATCCTGGAGAATCGGTTGCGTCCTTGGCTACCCGACGTCATTTCAGAGAACCAAAGCGCTTTTGTGGCAAAAAGGTTAATCACAGATAATGCCATTATCGCTCATGAAATTTTCCATTCCATGAAAACACGTACACGAGCGAAGAGAGGGATCATGGCGTGGAAATTGGATATGGCTAAGGCCTATGATAGAGTGGAATGGAACTTCCTCGAATTTGTGATGCTCAAGATGGGTTTCTGTACCAAATGGATTGCCATGATCATGCAATGCGTCTCGTCTGTTTCCTTTTGCATTAATGTCAACGGGGTGCTCACCCGAGGCTTCTCCCCATCCCGTGGGCTTCGCCAGGGAGACCCTCTTTCACCCTTCCTTTTTATTTTAGTGGCTGATGTGTTTTCTAACCTCCTTTCCAGGGCAGCCTCGCTTTCCATAATCCATGGGGCGAAAGCGTGTCGCAAGGGCCCTCCGATATCCCACCTCTTCTTTGCGGATGATTGCCTCCTTTTTTCTCGAGCTACCCCTAATGAGTGTACTGCAATCTGCCAGGCGATACAATAGTATGAACGGGCTTCAGGACAAATGATCAATCAGAGTAAATCAGAAATTTCTTTCAGCTCTGGAGTTCCCCAGCCGAAAAGAGAAGATCTCTGCTCTTTAGCACGCATTCCTGGGGTCGATAAGCACCAGAAGTACCTTGGGCTCCCGACGGTGGTTGGACGGTCAAAGAAAGAAATCTGTTCAGCTATTGTGGATCGAATTGACAGAAAAATACAAGGTTGGACCCCTAAAAAAATCTCCAAGGCCGGCAAGGAAATCCTCATCAAGGCGGCACTTCAATCCGTCCCCAGCTATTTGATGTCTATTTTTAAACTCCCTGACGTGGTGCTCTCAAAGATTCAATCCAGTATATCTAACTTTTGGTGGGGACGAAAGGACGGAAAAAATAAAGTCCATTGGATCGCCTGGTCTGCTCTCTGTCAACCAAAATCTGAAGGTGGTATGGGCTTCCGGGACCTTTCACTTTTTAATGATGCTTTGCTGGCTAAACAAGGTTGGCGTTTGATTCATAACCCATCATCCCTATGCACGCGTGTTCTCCGGGCTAAATATTTCCCACATAAGGATTTTATGGATTCCCATCTTGGCTATCGACCCAGTTTTCTCTGGAGAAGCATTTGGGGCGGTCGTAATCTACTGAGGAAAGGCCTTGGCTGGAGGATTGGGAATGGTTCCACGGTCAAGATTTGGACCGATCCTTGGCTTGTTGATCTGACAGGCACGAAGGCGTCATCCCCTGTTTTTCCAGGATCCGAACATTCCACAGTTCGTTGTCTTTTTGATGATCAAGGGGCGGGTTGGTGTCTGGAAAAACTCTTCTCCTGGTTTAATGAGAGGGATAGGAGAATTATTCTGAGTATTCCCTGTGTGTCAGACGCAGGGCCAGATCATCTCTACTGGACCAACGACAGCTCAGGTGAGTTTACAGTGAAAGCTGGCTACCGGCGAGCTCTTTCTGCTCAGATTCCAGAAGGAGACGCGAGGCCCTGGACATCAATTTGGAAGCTTTATGTTCCCCCTAAGGTTCGCTTTTTCTGGTGGCAGGTGTGCACTGGTATCCTCCCAACTAAGAGCCTCCTTGTATCCAGACACTTCTCAAACGACAACTCGTGCCCTTTCTGCCCTGCTGTGACTGAATCCCCTTTCCATGCTCTTGTTCAATGTCCCGGGGCTCAGGAGGTTTGGAACGGCTGGGGATCAACTGTCAAGCTGTTTCCGAACACCGCCTCAGATCTAACATCTCTCCTGATGCGATGGTGCTCCTCCTTTTCGCCGGCTAAAGCAGGCGCCCTGTGCATTGTGGCTTGGATTATATGGAATAGGCGGAACGAGGCCATTTTCAATCATTTCCGGAGGCCCCCCAGATTTTGGATTGACCGGGCATTGTCATGGATTGCGGTATGGCAGAACCACCCTGAACAACAAAGACTTTCCACCCACCCTCCTCTCCCCCAACATTGGTGCCCCCCACCGGAAGGGACTTTTAAGATCAATGTGGATGCCTCTCTCCCTAAGGATGGCCCAGTTGGACTTGGCTTACTGGCCCGAGACAACCTAGGAAATCTTATCGCTGCCAAATACGAAGCACGTTATGCACTGTGGGAGCCCTCAGTCGCGGAGGCCGCCGCCATCCTCGCTGGTTTAAACTTCGCAAAAGATTGCGGTTGGGATTCCATTCACATCGAATCCGACTGTCTCACTGTAATCAATGCCATCAATCTCACTGACGGCGGGCTTCAACCTTTCGGTCCCATTGTCCGGTGTATTCACTCGCGGAGACAAGGCTTCAATTCCTGCAATTTCTCATTTATAAGAAGGGAAGCGAATGAAGCAGCTCACAAGATGGCAGGCATTGGCCCTCCCTACGAGGATAAGCTTTGGTTCAATCATTTTCCATCGTGGTTATGCTCCTGTATTTCTGCTGATCTCCATCATTAATGGATCCGTCTTTTTTAGTCAAAAAAAAAAAAAAAAAAAAAAATCATGGAACATAATAAAAATGCATGTTGAATGTTTTGATTCCATGTTGATTTAACATTTGATAAATAACTTTTCTCTGTTTTGGATTGAATGTTTGTATGAATTTAACATTAGGGAGTGATTTTTAGTGAATTGGTTTTCTGTCAATGATATAAATGGTTCTGTCACTATAATACATTGGAGATGATTGATTCCCCTTGTGTGAGTAGTTTTTTTGGAAAAATGTGTCACTAATATATCCAAAAATATTTTTTTCACCAAACCATAAAGTGTGAATATTTAATACTTAATATAAGTTAAGTACATGTTAGGATAATATTTTTCATCTTTAAATGATATTTCCATACGTTCGTTCCTTATCCGATCTGTTTTATTATGGTAATAGATTAACCTATATGTGTACCTAATATACGAATGTTGTACGCCCTAAAAAATATAGGTTTGTGTCTTGGGAAGGTCAAAAACCACTCCTCCCCAACCTTTTATATTGTTATAACTATTGAAATTAGTGTTGTGAGGAGATCAAACAGGGGTTTAGAGATGAGTGTGAGATTTGTTCCAAATGAAACTTCTAAAAAACAAAAATAATAAATTAGGGGAGTGATGAAATGTGAAAATTATGTGGATATCGAGGTCGGTAGCTTATGGTTTTATTTTTGGTAATGCATAAGTGAGTGGGTCTTTAAATATGATTGCAAAGGATGTAGGGTAGTTTCAGTGGAAAAAAATCATTTTAAACTGAATAATGTTAAAATAATCTATATTTATTGGATAAGAAGGGGAAAGAATAGCATGGAATGGTTTCCACACACACACACACACATGTATAGTTAGTGTAATGTTTGATTTTTAAATTCCATGCTCAATTTGTTATCATAAATCTCTTTGAATTTCATTGTGATATGATTTATGAGACATCTTTTTTTTCATTTTCACTAGGAAAAACTCCTTGGTGTGGTTCGTGCATTGATCAAGTTACTTTAATGAATTAAAATTTCCTCAAATGTTAAATCTTCATGATGTTGGTAATATATACATGCATCATTTTTTTTGGATATGTGACTTTTTCTAGGAGTGAAAATTTTTAGGTGTGGGGGTGTGATCGCATAGCGATTCGCTATTCAATTCCACCCTTACACCGCTGTTTTAATCTAGTTTTGTATTGAATATTAAAAATATAATAATAAATTTCACTTCATGATTTATTAAATTAATTAATTTTTATCACTGTTAAAATGTTAAATTATACTTGTTTTGATATATTCATTGAAGGTGGAGGTGATTTGGAGGCCCGTTGATCATCCAGAAAAAATGGGCCAAACTACATGGCATTCCATGGAAATCTGTCCACTATTTTGAGAAGTACAAGAATTATGTGCATCCAAATGGACAGAAACATTGTTTCCCTCTCCAAAAAATCATTATATACTACTCTTATTAAGGAACCAAAGACGAATTCTGCCATTTGGTGTCCCAACTAAACCATTCTGTCCAGGGGACATAATCTGCCCGAATTATAAAGTTTGATTCGGTATTTCAACCATGTCTACCAATCCAATTGTCTATTGGTAGAAACATTCCACAGGGATACATTCAAGTGGCCTTCCAACATATCTTCTCTTTTGTTCAAGTCGTGATATGACTTTCTACTATTCCAAAACTGAATCACAAGTTGTATCTCAAAAACAGGGTGTCCAAAACAATGTCTCATTTTGGCTATAAAAAGGCACCATGGGCACCTCATTTGGGATTTTGGATAAGGAGTGAAGTGATGCCAATTTGTAGTTCTATAAGAGTCATATCCTTTTATTTTATGTTTTTGAGGCCCCTATCCCCATAGGGGGATCGAGAATGAAGAAGGACTTCTGCCCGAGCTTCCTCCACCACCCGATGTCAAGCTAATCGGTCGACGTTCGTTGTGAGGGAGATACACACATGTCAAGGGATTTACAATTCATATATTTGATACTGGTTTGGATTAATTTGGGTGTTAAAACATTTCTTTCCATGTGTCTTACATACTTTCATATTTTGATGCTTGTTTTGATGCGTGTGAATGAGATGCACTTAATTTCTAACTGATCGACATGAGGTTTTGATTGCGTGACTTGTGTTGTTCTTATTGGGTAACACAAGAATCCTTTTCTTCCCAATTTCTTGAGATTTCAATCTACTTTGGAATCTCTTATTCGATGCATAATTTCTGGATCTTGATAATATGATTGTTATGTCAAGGTTTGGTTCTTCAAGCAATGAAATAAAGGCTTAAGAATTAATCGACATTCCAATTAATTTCATCCAATGAATTACACCAAACATAAATTAATTTCCAATAATTATGAACATTAAAGTTTTTAGTGAACTCAAAATTAACCCTTTCATCTTATATTTTTCAAAACCCATTTGGTTTCTCAACTTTGATACTTTCAATTAAGTAATTCCATCCTAAAACTCTATTCAAAACCACACCCTATTTTAGTAGTTCTTAGTAAAAACACACACTCTAGACCAAAAAACCCTCCTTGAGAGATGACCTAGGGTCTTTCCTAGACTATAAATAAACCTTAAAAAAATAATAAATTTGACGTGTCATGGAAGCACGGTCAAATTTTGGTGCCGTAGTCAGGGAACACTTTGGTTTTTAGTGCGCGTTTTTATAAGATTTTTATAAAATTTGTGAATACTTATTTGTTTTATCTTATAAATTTACCTATATATTTGTGTTATTATTTATTTCTTATGTAGGTTTTGTGAATCATGCTTTCTAATTTGGGAGATTTACCACCTTTCGAATCTGAACTGGAGATGATCTTACGTCAGCGGCCCTGAGAAGCACCAGACAACTCTTTGAAGGAGAACACACCACAACTTGAGACTTTTCTAAAACCCTATTATTCTGGAACCAAATTAGAACCTGAAATTAATGAGAATAAAATGTATTAAAACAATCGAACACTAAAATAACTAACCTCTCCTGATGTTGAAATTAAAGCCACTTATATTCAAATGCAAGGTGAGGCACCCCATTTTGAATTAAAATCTGTTATAATTCACTTATTTCCTAGATTTCATGGACTCAAAAGAGAAGACCCTCATAAAAATTTAAGATAATTCCATACTGTGTGTTCAACATTAAAAACAGAAAATGTAGATTAATAACATGTAAAGCTTAGGGAATTTTCATTTTCATTATAAGACACTATAAAAGATGGGCTTTATTATGTTAATTCACCAATAAGAGGCAGGGTGGACATGAAACGCCTTTTTCATGAAAAATATTTCCCAGCCTCTCAAACTGCAATAATAAGTAAATAAACTTGTGGGATAAGACAATCTCAAGGGAAAACACTTCATGAACACCGGGAAAGATTTAAAATATTATGTTCAAGTTTTCCACACCACCAAATAATTGATCAAATTATAATACAATATTTTTATGAAGGTTTATTTCCAATTGATCGTAACATGATTGATACTATTGCAGGTGGTGAACAAGTGGATAAAACCCCAATTGCTTCAAGAACCTTTATTGAGAACATTTCACAAAACAGTCATCAATTTGGTACAAGGTCTACTATACCCATTCGAGGTGACTATGATGAGAAAAGTACCAAATTCGAGAAGAAGGTGGACACAATGTTTGAAGAGGTAAGAACCCTTCATCATCAACTTTCTCTTTCCCAAGGGAAATCTCAATCTCCTCCTCCCATCCATTGTGGAATCTTCTCTTCTAACACCCATTATCCTGACCAATGACCCTAATTGAGAGAAAATTCTGAGAGTTATGGGGAAATATTTCTAGAACACATCTATAAACAACCCCTTAGGTGAGAACCATATTATCCATCCAATATAGGGAGGAAAGAAAACCAAGCCTATAGTCAAGGGGGGTATTCAAACCAGCCCTATCAACCATGGAACCAACAAGGGAAGAGTATCCATCCACCACCACCACCCAGAAATCCTCAACCACCCCAAAGTCTTTTCCAACCACCCCCTCCAAAACCTGAGCCTAACTTAAAAGATATGATAAAAAAATTGGTTTCAAACAATATCTAATTCCAAAAAACCACCCAAGAAGCTATAAAAGACCTAAAAACCCAATTAGGCCAACTAGATAACTCAGTGGGTGAAATAAAAATTCATGAGTCAAGTAAAATACCATCTCAACCATTATTCAACCCAAGAGATAAATAAAATGTTAGTTCCATCAACCTTAGGGATGGAAAACAGATTAATCCTCAAATAGAGTCGTCCCCTCTTTAGGAAACCTCAATCCCAACCATTAAAAATGTTCTTAATATCAAAAATCCGTGTCTTGAGAAAATCCATTCCAAAGGAAAGAGTGTGCATTTTGATGAGTCACCTGGCCCAAGCATTCCTCTTCCATTTCCACATAGGGACACCCAACTTAGAAAACAAAAGGAAACTGAACATGCTATGGTATTATTGGAAACTTTCAAAAAAGTGCAGGTTAACATCCCCTTGATTGATGTCCTGAAGAAAATTCCACAGTACACCATGTTTATAAAGGACATGTGTACACACCGAAGGAAACATCGAGGTGATGAGAACATGAGCTTGGGGAGGAATGTTTAAGCATTGATAGAGACATCAATTCCTAGCAAGTGCAATGATCCAAGAACATTATCAATTCAGTGCACCATAAAGGAGTATTCGTTTTCTAATGTTATGATTGATTTAGGTGCTTCTATAAATGTGATTAATCACTCCAATTAATCTACATTTCAGGTCGGTGAACTGAAGCCCACTAGAATTGTTTTTCAACTGGCTAACTAGAGTACTTCACACTCCTCTAGTGTGTTAGAGGATGTTCTTGTGAGGGTTCAAAATTTAATTTTCCCAGATGACTTTTATGTTCTTAAAATGGAGGATGATAGGATTAATGGACATGTCCCAATTATATTGGGGAGACCCCTCTTTAAACCGCCAAAACCATAATTAATGTCCATAATTTTTTATTATCTATGGACTTTGGTGGTGACATTGTCCACTTCAATATCCTTGATTCCATGAAGCAACCCTTAGAAGAACATTCCTCCCTCTCTATTAATTCTACAGATGTACTCCCTTCACTTAAAGAAACTTCATTTCATTCCCCTGATCCCCTTTCAGAGTATTCTTCATTGATAGAAATGCTAGGAAATGATTCATGCATTGATTTTTGTAGTGTTCTGGAAAAGTGTCATGCATGTTCATTGATTGATTATTTCATTAACACTAAGGATCCTATGACCATTTATGATACTGATAATCTTGTAAAATTTCATTCTTCATTTGATAATGATACAATTGAGAAGTTATATGAGATCAGTAACCTATCACTTTCACACACACTCCCATCAATCCAAAATCCTCATGAATTAAAACTGAACCAACTGCCTCAAGATTTAAAATATTCACATCTTGAGAATGGAAACAAGATTCCCATCATCATCGCTAGTTCACTTCCTCCTGAGAATGAATTGGGATTGCATGAACATTTGAGGTATTATAAACAAGCTTTGGGATGGAAACTTTCTGATGTTCCTGGTATTATCCCATAAATTTTTACACATCATATTTTATTAAATGAAGAGGCTAAACCAGTTAGGCTACCAAAATGTCAACTGACCCCAATCGTCCTAAAATTTGTGAAAAATGATGTAAGAAAATTATTGGCTACTGGATTCATTTACCCAATCTCTGAGAGCCAATGGGTCTGTCCCATTCAAGTAGTTCCTAAAAAAACTGGCCTTACTTTAATCAGAAAATAAATCAATGAATTGGTTCCAACTCGTGTGCAGAATAATTGGCGTGTCTGTGTAGACAATCGCCAACTAAACTAACACACTTGGAAGAACCATTTCCCTTTTCCATTCATTGACCAAATTATAGATAAGATAGAAGGTAAGTCCCACTACTATTTCCTTTATGGGAATTATAGATACTTTCAGATCCATATTTTCTCAGAGGATTAGGAAAAGACAACCTTCACTTGCCCCTTTGACTCATTTTCATATAGGAGGATGCCATTTTGGTATGTGAAATGCTCCGAGTACATTCCAGCGATGCATGTTTATTATTTTTTCGGATTACCTGGAGAATTTAATGGAATATTTCATGGATGATTTCACTATTTATAGATCCTCATTTTATGAATGTTTAAGTAGTCTTGGTTCAGTCCAACATTGCTATATTGAAAATAATCTTGTATTACATTATGAGAAATTCTATTTCATGGTGAGACAAGGTATAGTTTTGGGAAATGTCATTTCTAGGGATGATATCCAAGTAGATAAATCAAAAGTGGATGTCATTTCTTCCCTAACATTCCCAAAAAATATATGGGATGTGAGTTCTTTCCTAGGTCATGCTGGATTTTACCATCATTTCATTCGTGACTTTAGTAAAATTGCACTCCCCCTCTCCCGATTACTCAAAAAAGAATTTTTTTTGATAATGAATGTGAGGAATCTTTTAATAAGTTAAAATGGAATCTCACATCTCCCCTAGTAATCCAACCACCTAAATGGTATTTACCATTTGAGATCAGGTGTAATGCCTTTGACTATTCAGTCGGGGAAGTCTTGTCACAAAGGGTCGATCATGCTCCACATGTCATTTCCTATGCCTCAAGTACTTTAGACCCTACCCAAGAAAACTACACCACAAATAAAAAACAATTTTTTTCTATTGTGTTTTCCATGGAAAAATTCAGGTTATACCTTTTGGGGTCCAAATTTATTGTATTCTCAGACCATGCAACCCTCCAGTATCTCCTTAAGAAACCGAAATCCAAGACATGTCTCATTCTCTATATGCTCCTCCTTCAAGAATTTAATATGAAAATTAGAGATAAAAAAGGACCAGAGAATGTGGTGGTTGACCATATCAGTAGGATTACCCCTCCTTGAACATTGAATCATCCCCATGTATTCTAATAAATGATATGTTTCCTGATGAGCAATTGTACCGAGTTCAAGATGCTATTCCATGGTAAGCTGAAATTGAAATTTTTTTGGTAGCATCATGCATTTATGCTGATTTCAATAAAACCCAATCCCATCGTCTAAAACACGAGTCTCGTTGGTACATTTGGGATGAACCCTACCTATGGAGAACATATAATGATCAAGTCCTTAGGCGTTGTGTTCCCAATAGCGAGTTTCAGTCTTTCCTTTGATTCTGTCACACTATTTCTTGGGGAGTCTACTCTGGTCCCCAAAAGACTACTCACATGTTTCTTGATTTTGGTCTCTTTTTGAAAACAAATTTTTGGGATGCCCATGATTTTTGAAAATCTTTCCCTCATTGCCAATGAATGGGGAATGTATCTATAAGAAATGAAATTTCACCAGAACCATTGCTCTTTCATGATATTTTTGATGTTTGGGGCATTGAATTTATGTTTCCATTTCCCAATTCCTTTGGGAACTTATACATTCTTTTGGTGGTAGATTATGTGCCAAAATGGGTAGATGCCCTAGCCACAAGGATGGATGATTCCAAAACAGTTGTGGAATTTATAAGAACTCAGATCTTTTGTAGGTTTGGATTACCTAGGTTCATCATTACTGACCAGGGTTCTCATTTCTGCAAGAAAACAATGCAATCACTTTTGCGTTAGTATGAGGTTGGTCATAGAGTGTCTACTACATATCACCCATAGGCCATTGGTCAATATGAGGTGTAAAATAGAGAGGTAAAACAGATTCTAAAAAAAATGTTTCTACCTAATACAAAATATTGGAGTCTTCAACTTGATGATCCATTATGGGCCTACCGTGCTACTTTCCAAACTCTATTTGGAATGTCACCCTATCATCTTGTGGTTGGAAATAGTTGTCACTTGCCTGTTGAGATTGATCACTAGGCCTACTAGGCCATCAAACAAAGCAATTCTACTCTTTCTGGTGCAAGTTCTCAAAGGAATTTACAGATTCAATAGTTGGAGGAAATGAGAAGAGATGCATATGAAAACTCAAGGATTTATAAGGAGCAAACCAAGGCTACACACAACCATCTTATACTTCATAATTAGTTCCACTTTGGGCAGAAAGTCCTACATTATAATTCCAGGCTGAAGTTTCATCTAGGTAAGCTTCATTCCCACTAGTTTGGCCCATACACTGTTATTAATGTATCTCCATTTAGTGTTGTTCATGTTCAAAATGAAGAAACCAAGAAAACCTTTACTCTCAATGGGAAGCGACTGAAGCACTTCCACGAAGCCCTTCCAGAGTTCCTGATGGTGGAACTCCATGTTCAAGAAGCAACATACCAGTGAAACACACAAGGTTTTATCCTTCCTTCTCACATTCTCAATTATTATAGTGAGGAAAATACACATTCTAGGTGTGGGGGTATGGGTATAATCATAGGTTAGTTAGGAATTTTCGTCGTCTTTTTTATTTATTCTCTTTTCACCTTCTTTATGGTATTTTCACTTTCCCCATCTTGTTGAGTTCATTAGTATTTTCATCATCTTTCTTATTTATTCTTTGTTTTGCCTTATTTATGGTATTTTTACTCCCCCCTTATGGTCACCAAATCATGGAACATGCTGAAAATGCATGATGAAATTTTTGATTCCATGTTGATTTAACATTTGATAAAAAACCCTGTCTCTATTTTGGATTGAATTTTTATATGAATTTTACATCAAGGAGTGATTTTTAGTGAATTAGTTTTCTGTCAAAGATATAAATGGTTCTATCACTGTAAAACATTGGAGATGATTGATACCCCTTGTGTGAGTAGATTTTGGAAAAACTGTGCCACTAATATCACCACACATTTTTTTCACCAAACCAAAAAATGTGAATATTTATTATATAATATAAGTTAAATACATGTTAGGTTAATATTTTTCACCTTTAAATGATATTTCCATATGTTTGCTCCATATCTGATCTCTTTCCGTACTGTACCAGATTGACCTATGTGTGTGTACCTAATATCTGACTATTGTACGCCCTAAAAAATGTGTTGTGTCTTGGTCAGGTCAAAAACCACTCCTCCTCAACCTTTGATCTTATTATAACTATTGAAATTAGTGTTGTGAGGAGATCAAACAAGGGTTGAGATATGAGTGTGAGATTTGTTCCAAATGAAACATCTAAAAATAATAATAAATGAGGGGAGTGATGAAATATGAAACATATGGGGATATATAGGTCGGAATCTTAGGGTTTTACTTCTGGGAATTATTACGTGAGTGGGTCATGAAATATGATTGCAAAGGATGTAGGGCATGTTCGGTGGAAAAAAATCATTTAAAGCTAAATAATGTTAAAATAACCTATATTTATTGGATAGGAAGTGGAAAGAATAGCATGGAATAGTTTTCATACACACACATGGAGATTTAGTGGAATGGTTGACATTTAAATTCCTTTCTCAATTTGGTTTCATAAATCTCTTTGAATTTCATTGTGATATGATTTACGAGACATCTTTTCCCATTTTCACTAGGAATTACTCATTGGTGTGGTTCGTGAATTGATCAAAATACTTTAAAGAATTTAAATTTCCTCAAATTTTACATCTTCATGATGTTGGAAATATATACATGCATCATTTTTTTTGGATATGTGACATTTCCCAGGAGTGTAAATGTTTAGGGGTGGGGGTGTGATCACATAGTGATTCATTATTCAATTCCACCCTTACATCGCTGTTTTAAACTAGATTTGTAATGAATATTCAAAATATAATAATAAATTGGACATCATGTATTATTAAATTAATTAATGTTTATCACTATTAAAAGGGGCAATTATACTTGTTTTGATATTTCCATTGAAGGTGGAGGTGATTTCGAGGCCCGAAGATCATCCAGAAGAAAAAATGGGCCAAACTACATGGAATCCCATGGACATCTGTCTACTATTTTGAATAGTATGAGAATTACATTCGTCCAAATGGGATTAAACCTTATGGACCTCTCCAAAACATCATGTTATAGAAATCTTATTAAGTAACCAAAGTTGAATTCAGCCATCTGGTGGCCCATCAGAACCATTCTGTCCAGGGGACACAATCTGCCTGAATTCAAAAGTTTGTTTTGTTCTTTTGACCATATCTCCCAACACATTTGTCTAATGGCTATCAAATTCAATAGGGAGACTGTAAAAATTCTGGTCACCAACTCTTCACTTTTTTTTTTCAAGTTGTGATATGGCTTTTTACTATTCTAAAACCTAGACAAAATTGGTATCTCAAAAATAGGTTGAAAAAAACCATATCCCATTTTTGATAAAAAAGGTACCATGGGAACCTCATTTAGGAGTTCTTCCAAGTAGTGAAGTGCTACCAATTTGGAGTTACATAAGATTCCAATACTGATCTTTGAATTTTTAGAGGCCTTTACCCTTATAGGGGGATCGATAATGAAGGACTTTAACCTACGCTTCCTCCTCCACCCAATTTCGAGCTAATCGGTGGGAATTCGTTGTGAGGGAGCTACACACATGTCAAGGGAGTTCAACAAATATATTAGATAAAGGTTTGGAGTAATTTGTGTGTTAATACATTTATTTCCATGTATCTTATATACTTTATATTTTAATGCTGGTTTTGATGCGTGTTAATGAGATGCTCTTAATTTTTAACCGATCTGCATGAGGTTTTGAGTGCGTGGCTTCTGTTGTTCGGATTGGGTAACACAATAATCCTTTTCTTACCCAATTTTTTGATATTTCAATATAATTTTTAAGCTCTTATTCTATACATAATTTCTGGACCTTGACAATATGATTGTTATGTCAAGGTTTGGTTTTTCAAGCAATGAAATAAAGGCTTAGGAATTAATCGGGATTCCAATTAATTTCAACCAAAGAATTACTCCAAAACTAAAATAATCTCCAATAATGATAAACACGAAAGTGTGTATTGAACTCACAATGAACCCTTTTATCTCATATTTTTCAAAACCCATTTGGTTTCTCAAATTTCAATCTTTCAATTAAGTAATTTCATCCTAAAACTATTTTCAAAACCACCCCCCTATTTTAATAATTCTTAGTAAAAAAACACACTCTAAACCCACAGAAGCCCTTTGAGATATGACCTAGGATCTGCCCTAGACTATAAATCAACCTTAGAAACATAATAAACTTGACGTGTCATGATATCACGATCAAAGTTTAGCGCCATTTTTGGGGAGCACTTTGGTTTTTAGTGCGTGTTTTTGATAAATTTTTAGTAAATTTTGTGAATATTTATTTGTTTTATCTTATACCTTTACCTATATATTTCTATTCTAATTTATTTCTTGTGTTGGTTTTGTTCTTGACACATTATAATTTTTTATATTTACCACCTTTCAATCCCGAACCGAAGAGGATCTTAAATAGACAGCTCCGAGATGCACAAGACAACTCTTTGAAGGAAGACACACCACAACTTGAGAGCTTTCAAAACCTCTCTTCTTCAGGAACCAAATTTGAACATGAAATTAACGAGTATAAAATGGATGAAAACAATAGAACAGTAAAATATCAAACCTCTCATGATGTTGACTTCCAACCCACATATATTCAAATTAAAGGTGAGGTACTGAATTTTGAATTAAAATATGGTCTAATTCGCTTGTTGCCTAGATTTCATGGACTCATAGGATAAGACCAACATAAAAATTTAAAATAATTTCATACTATGTGTTCGAAATTAAAACCTGAAAATGTGGATAAAGAACAAGTAAAGCATAGTGAATTTCCATTTTCATTATAATACACTGCGAAAGACTGGATTTATTATGTTAATTCACCAATAAGAGGCTGGGCAGACATGAAACGCCTTTTTCTTGAAAAATATTTCCCAACCTCTCGAACTGAAACAATAAGGAAAAAAATTTGTGGGATAATACAATCTCAATGGGAGAAAATACATGAATATTGGGGAAGATTTAAAAGATTATGCTCAAGTTTTTCACACCACCAAATAAGTGATCAACCTCCAATACAATATTTTTATGAAGGATTAATTCCAATTAATAATGACATGATTGATGCTATTGCAGGTGGTGAACTAATGGATGAGACCCCAATTGCTATAAGAACCTTGATTGAGAACATGGCACAAAACACTCGAAAATTTGCTACGAGGTCTATTGTACCCATTCGTGGTGTCTATGAGGTGAAAAGTACCGAATTCAAGAAGAAGGTGGACACAATGTTCGAATAGGTAAGAACCCTTCTTTGAAAACTTGCTCTTTCCCAAGGGAAATATCAATCTCCTCCTCCCATCCATTGTGGAATATTCTCTTCTAACACCAATTATTTAGACCAATGCCCCCAATTGAAATAAAATTCTAGGATTTGTGAGGCAATCTTTCCAAGGTGCCCCTATAACCAACCCTTTAGGCAAGAACCATACTATCCATCCAATCCTGGGTGGAAAGAAAAAATAGCCTATAGGTATGGGGGTATTCAAACCATCCTCATCAACCATGGAACCAACAAGGGCAGAGTATCCATCCACCACCACAACCCAGAAATACTCAACCACCCAAAGGAATTTACAACCACCCCCTCAAAAACCTGAGCCTATCCTAGAATATATGATGAATAAAATGGTTGCCAAAAATCTCAAATTCTAACAAACCACCCAAGCAGCCATACAAGACCTAAAAACCCAATTAGGAAAACTATCTTACTCAGTGGGTGAAATACAAAGTCACTGGTCGGGTAAAATACCATCTCATCCATTATTCAACCCTAGAGACAAAATAAATGTTATTTCCATCAACCTTAGGAGTGGAAAAAAGATGAATCCTCAATTATAGTCATCCCCTCTTGAGGAAACCTCCATCCCAACCATTAAAAATATTGCAAATTTGAAAATTCTTGTCCTGAGAAAATCCATTCCAAATGAAAGAGTGTGTATTTTTATGAGTCACCTAGCCCAACCATTCCTCTTTTATTTCACCAAAGGGCCACCCAACCTAGAAAACAAAAGGAAAATGAACATGATAAGAAAATATTGGAAAAATTCAAAAAAGTGCAGGTTAATATCCCCTTGATTGATGCCGTGAAGCACATTCCAAGGTACACCATGTTTCTAAAGGAGATGTGTACACACCAAAGGTGACCTTGAGGTGATGAGAAACTGATCTTGGGGAGGAATGTTTCAACATTGATAGAGTAATCACTTCCCACCAAGTAAAATGATCCTGGAACATTCTCAATTCAGTGCACCATAGGGGAGTATTATTTTTCTAATGATATGATTGATTTAGGTGCTTCTATAAATGTGATGACTCACTCCATTTACTCTACATTGCATGTTGGGGAACTGAATCACATTGGAATTGTTGTTCAACTGGCTAACCAGAGTACTGCACACCCCTCTGGTGTGTTAGAGGATATTCTTGTGAGGGTTCAAAATTTAATTTTTCCTGCTGAATTTATTGTTCTTAAAATGGAGGATGGTAGTATTAATGGACACACCCTGATTATATTGGGGGGAACCTTCTTGAAAATCACCAACACCATAATTAATGTCCACAATGGTACACTATCTATGGAGTTTGGTGGTGACATTGTCCACTTCAATATCTTTGATTCCAAGAAGAAACCCTCAGAAGAAAATTACTCTCTCTCTTTTAATTATATAGATGTACTCCCTTCCCTTGAAAAAACTTCATTTAATTCCATGATCCCCGTTCCAAGATTTTCTTCATTGATAGAAATTCTAGGAAATGATTCATGAATTGATTGTTGTTGTTGTCTAGAAAAGTGTCATTCATGTTCATTGATTGATGATTTATTGAACACTAGGATCTAATGACCATAAATGATAATGCTAAGCTTGTAATAACTCATTCTTGATCTGAGGATGATACCATTGCGTAGTTATAGGAGATCAGTGACCTATCAATTTCACACATACTCCCAAAAATCCAAAATCCACCTAAATTGGAACTAAAAGAACTGCTTCAAGATTTAAAATATTCATATATTGAGAATGGAAAAAATTTTCCCATCGTTATTGCTAGTTCAATCCCTCCTGAGCATGAAATGAGACTTCTTGAGCTTTTGAGGGAGTATAATCAAGATTTGGGATGGACACATGAAGGCATTCCAGGTATTATCACATCAATTTGTACACATCATATTTTATTAAATGATGAGGCTAAACCAGTGAGGTAGCCACAATGTTGACTGAACCCAAACCTTCTAAAAGTTGTGAAAAAAGGAGATAACAAAATTATTGGCTGCTGGAATCATTTCCCCATCTATGACAGTCAATGGGCCGTCCCATTCAATTCATTCCTAAAAAATTGTCCTTACATTAATAAAAAATTAAAACAGTGAATTGCTTCAAACTCATGTGCAGAATAGTTGGCATGTTTGTATAGACAATTGAAAACTGAACCAACACACTAAGAACTACCATTTCCCTTTTCCATGCATTGATAAAATGCTAGAGAGGCTAGTAGTTAAGTCCCACTACTATTTCCTTGATGGGTATTCTGGATACATTTAGATCAATATTGCCCCCATGGATTAGGAAAAGACAACCTTCACTTTCCCCTTTGGCACATTTTCATATATGAGGATGCCATTTGGTCAGTGAAACGCTATGGGAACATTCCAGTGATTCATGGTTAGTATTTTTCAGATTACCTGGATAATTTCATAGATGTTTTCATGGATGATTTAAAATTTTATGGATCATATTTTGTTGAATGTTTATGTAGTCTTGGTTCAGTTCTATGTCTCTGTATTGAATATAATCATGTGTTAAATTATGAAAAATTCCATTTCATGGTGCGACAAGGTATTGTTTTGGGACATGTCATTTCTAGGGATGGTATCCAAGTAGATAAATCAAAAGTTGATGTCATTTCTTCCCTACCTTTCATAAAAAATGTACAGAAGGTGGGGTCTTTCCTAGGTCATGCTGTATTTTACCATCGATTCATTTGTGACTTTAGTAAAATTACACTCCCCCTCTCCCAATTACTCAAAAAAGAAAAAGAATTAGTTTTTGATAATAAATTTGATGAAGCTTTTAGTAAGTTAAAATGGAGTCTCATGTCACCCCCGGTAATCCAACCACCTTGTTGGGATTTACCATTTGAGCTCATGTGTGATGCCTCTTACTATGCAGTTGGAGGAGTCTTGTGACAAAGGGTTGATCGAGCTCAACATTTCATTACCAATGCCTCACATTCTTTGGAACTTGACCAAGAAAACTACACCACAACTAGAAAATAATTCCTTTCCATTGTGTTTTCCTTGGACAAATTCATAACATATCTTTTGGGGTCCAAAGTCATCATGTTCTCAGACCATACAGCCCTCCAGTATTTCATTAAGAAACCAAAATCCAAGCCACATCTCATTCACTTGATGCTCCTCCTTCAAGAATTTAATCGATAAATTATAGATAAAGAAAGAGCAGAGAATGTAGTGGTTAACCATATCAGTAGGATTCCTCCATCCTTAGATATTTACTCATCCCCTTGTATTCCTATAAAAGATATGTTTCCTGATGAGAAATTGTACCGAGTGAAAGATGCTATTCCTTGCTATATTGAAATTGAAAATTATTTGGTACCATCTTTCATTCCTAGTGATTTCAATAAAAAATAATCTAGTAGTCTAAAAAATGAGTTGAATTTGTACATTTGGGATGACCCCTACCTCTGGCACCCATGTAGTGATCAATTCATTAGGTGTTGTGTTCCCGATAGTGAGTTTCATTATGTCCTTCGATTTTGTCACACTCTTTCTTATGGGGGAAACTTTGGTCCTCATGGGACTGCTCGAATGATCCTGGATTCTAGTATCTTTTGGAAAACTCTTTTTCTGGATGCCCATGATTTTTGAAAATCTTGTCCTCATTGTCAAAGAATGGGGAATGCCTCTAAAAGAAATGAAATTACACAACAACTTTTTCTCTTTGAAGACATTTTTGATGTTTGGGGAATTGAATTTTTTAGTCCATTTCCCAATTCCATTGACAACTTGTACATTCTTTTGGTGGTCGATTATGTGTCAAAATGGGTAGAGGCCTGAGCCACAAGGACGAATGATTCCAAAAGATTTGTGTAATTTTTGAGAACCCAGTTCTTTTGTAGGATTTGATTAATTAGGTTCATCATTAGTAACTAGGGTTCTCATTTCTGCAACCGAACAATGAAATCACTTTTTCATCGGTATGGGGACGATCATAGAGTGTCTACTGCATGTCACCCATAGACCAATGGTAAAATCGATATGTCAAATAGAGAGGTAAAACAGATTCCAGAAAAAATGGTTCAACCCAATATAAAATATTGGAGTATTCAAATTGATGATTTATTATGGTCCTACCGTACTGCTTTCAAAACTCCCATGAGAATGTCACCCTATTATCTTGTGTTTGGAATGATTTTCCACCTACCTATTGAGATTGAGCACAGGTCCTAATGGGCCATCAAACAATGCAATTATTATCTTTTTGGTGTAGGTTCTAAAAGGAAGTTACATATTTAGGAGTTAGAGGAAATGAGAATAGATTCATAAGAAAACCCTAGGATTTATAAGGGGAAAACCAAGGATGCACACGACTGTCTTATACTTCATCGTCAGTTCCAAATTGGGAAGAAGGCCATACTTTATAATGCAAGGCCAAAGATGCATCTAGGTAAGCTTCATTCACACTGGTTTGGCCCATACACAATTATTAATGTATCTTCATTTGTTGTTGTCCAGGTTCAAAATGAAGAAACCAAACAAACCTTCACTATCAATGGGAAGCGACTAAAGCACTTCTACGAAGCCCTTCCAAAGTTCCCGATGGATGAACTCCATGTTTAAGAAGCAACATACCTGTGAAACACATCAGGTTTTATCATTACTTCTCACATTCTCAATTACTATAGTGAGGACACTACACATTATAGGTGTGTGGGGGGGGGGGGGGTATATTCCTGGGTTAGTTAGAAATTTTCATCATCTTTTTTCATTCTTCTATTTTTATCTTTATTTATAGTATTTAACTTTTCCCTATCTTGTTGAGTTCATTAGGATTTTCTTCGTCTTTTTTATTTCTTCACCTTTTCACCTTCTTTATGGTATTTTTACTTACCCCCCTTTATGGTCACCAAATCATGGAACATACTGAAAATGCATGTTGAAATTTTTGATTCCATGCTGATTTAACATTTGATAAAAAAATCTTTTATCTATTTTGGATTGAATGTTTGTATGAATTTAACATCAGGGAGTGATTTTTAGTGAATTGGTTTTCTGTCAACGATATAAATGGTTCTATCACTGTAAAACATTGGAGATGATTGATTCCCCTTGTGAGAGTAGTTTTAGGGAAAATTGTGTCACTAATATCTCCACACATTTTTTTCACTAAACCACAAAGTGTGAATATTTCTTACTTAATATAAGGTAAATATATGTTAGGTTAATATTTTTTAGTATTAAATGATATTTCCATATGTTTGTTCCTTATCCGATCTATTTAATTACTATACCAGATTGACCTATGCTTGTGTACCTAATATTAGACTATAGTACGCCCTAAAAAAAATTGGGGTGTGTCTTGGGCAGGTCAAAAACCACTCTTCATCAACCTTTTATCTTGTTATAAATATTGAAATCAGTGTTGTGAGGAGGTCAAACTAATGATGAGATATGAGTGTGATATTTGTTACAAATGAAACTTAAAAAAAAGAAAAAAAATAAATTAGGGGAGTGTTGAAATGTGTAATATATGGGGATATCTAGGTTGGGAGCTTATGGTTTGACTTTTGGGAATGCTTATGTGAGTGAGACTTGAAATATTATTGCAAAGGATGTAGGGATGGTTCAGTGGAAAAAAATAATTTAAAGCTGAATAATGTTAAAATAAACAATATTTGTTGGATAGGAAGTGGAAAAAATAGCATGTAATTATTTTCACACAAACACATGGATAGTTATTGGAATTTTTGACTTTTAAATTCCTTTCCCAATTTGGTATCATAAATCTATTTGAATTTAATTGTTATATGATTTATGAGACATCATTTTACATTTTACCTAGGAAGAACTTCTTGGTGTGGTTCGTGCATTGATCAAATTAATTTAATGAATTAAAATTTCCTCAAATGTTAAATATTCATGATGTTAGGAATATATACATGAATCATTTTTTTGGATATGTGACTTTTCCCAGGAGTGAAAATGTTTAGGTATGGGGGTGTGATCACATAGCGATTCACTATTCAATTTCACCCTTACACCGCTGTTTTAAACTAGTTTTGTAATGAATATTAAAAATATAATAATAAATTTAACATCATGTTTTATTAAATTAATTAATGTTTATTGTTAGAAATGTAAATTATACTTGTTTTGATATTTTAATTGAAGGTGGAGGTGATTTGGATGCTCGATGATCATCCAGAAGAAAAATGGGCCAAACTTCATGGAATCCCATGGACATCTATCTACTGTTTTGAATAGTATGAGGATTACGTGCATCCAAATGGGCTTAAAGTTTTTTGAACTCTCTAAAACATCATGGTCTACAACTCTTATTGAGGAAACAAAGACCAATTTGGCCAGGTTGTGGCCCATCGGAACAATTCTCTCTAGGGGACCGAATCTGCCAGAATTCGAAAGTTTTATTCGATCTTTTGACCATATATCCTAATACAGATGTCTAATAGACACCAAATTCTAAAGGGAGATATTAAAGAGGACTCCCAACAACTATTATCTTATGGTCATGTCGTGATATAGATTTATAATATTCCAAAACTGAGACACAAGTAGTATCTCAAAAATAGGGTTCCCAAAACCATGTCCCATTTTGGCTATAAAAAGGCACCATGGGCACCTCATTTGGGAGTTAGGATGAGGAGTGAAGTTCTGCCAATTTGGAGTTCCATAGGATTCCTATACTCATATTTTAAGTTCTGGAGGCCACTATCCTCATAGGGGGATCGAGAATGAAGAAGGACTTTCGACCGAGCTTCCTCCTCCACCTAATGTCGAGAAAATCAGTGGGTGTTCATTGTGAGGGAGCTACACACATGTAAAGGGAGTTCCAACACATATAATAGATACTTTTTTGGAGAAATTTGGGTGTTAATACATTTATTTCAGTGTATCTTACATAATTTCATATTTGAATGTCTATTTTGATGCGTGTGAATGAGATTCTCTTAATTTCTAATAGATCAGAATGAGGTTTTGAGTGCATGACATCTACTGTTCCGAATGGGTATCACAAGAATCTTTTTCATACCCACATTCTTGATATTTAAATCTTATTTGGAATCTCTTATTCCTTTCATAAGTTCTGAACCTTGATAATATTATTTTTATGTCAACGTTTGGTTTATGAAGCAATGAAATAAAGGCTTAGGAATTAATCAGGTTTCCCATTAATTTCAAACAATGAATTACTCCAAACCTAAATTAATCTCCAAGAATGATGAACTTTAAAGTGTGTAGTGAACTCACAATGAACAATTTTATCTCATATTTTTCAAAACCCATTTGGTTTCTCAACTTTTAAACTTTCAATTAAGTAATTTCATCCTAAAAATAATTTCAAAACCACCCCCTATTTTAGTACTTCATAGTAAAATAGAAATTCTAAACCCTCAAAATCTCTCTTGAAAGACAACCTAGAGTCATCCCTAGACTATAAATCAACCTTAAAAACATAATTAATTTGACATGTCACAACAGCACAATCACACCTCCCTTCCTAGCCAACACCTCCCGGTCCCCTTATCCTTCCATCTTTACAACATCTCCCCCCCGTCGCTATTTTTTTCGGAAACCCCATAGCCTGTGGCAGCCCCTTCCTCTGGCTACCACTATCTCAACCAAAACATACTGCACTAGTGCCACCCCTGTCAGTCGTGACCCACTCTCTAGAAAACCCCCTTTGCTGGTGACCTCTCCAACTATCACCTCCATCGTACGTATGGTAGCACCTTCTCTATTTATTTTCCTTGTTTGAGATGAGGTTTTTGATTTCCTAAGGGATTAATTTTTTAAATTTAGCATTTTAGAACTGCGCGGGGAAATTCCGAGTTAGAATTGTTATTGAGATTTCGATTCGAGGTGAGGTTTTCTCCCCACATCTTGGTTTCACATACTCTAATTGATGTTTTTATATGTTTTTAATTCATTGATATTTAATATGCAGGGAGTTGGACCTTACCACATGGTTTTATATGTACATCGTTCCGTTTCATTTTGGATCCAAGGTAGGACACCCTTTCACTCACCATTATAATTTATAAAATTTTTATTTCTTTCCTTTTCACACCTTAGTTATATTATAAATATGTTTAGTATTATCCTACGATGAGTTTCTTAGTGTTCAAGGGTGATTTATTCATTATTGTGTAATGTCTGTGTTATTTCGTCATAAATGTGCACACCTAGAGTTTGGAAAAAAAATCTGTGTTCTCATTCACAAATAGTTTATGACAATTAAAATGAGGTTTAAAACTTTAAATAAATTTAAGGGATTAAATTTGTGTTTTTCAATTTTTTGAGTGTAATTAGAATTTTTTTAGAAAATGTTTCATGTAACACCGATAAATGGCTCATTTGGAATTTTTTTAAATTTTTTACTTCAGGGTGTAATGAAAAATGTTTTGGGAAGTTTTTTGTGAATGGTTTGAAATGGTGCGTTTTGTTGAGCTGTGGGTACTTTGGGTTTATGAATGGTTTTTTATTAAATAGAAATTGGTTTGGTAAATTATCATTTAATGTGTCTTTTTATTTTTTTTATATACTGGTTAGTTTGATTTTACAAGTTAAGTGTGACTTAACAAATGGTTTCCATAACTTTATAAATGTTGCAAAAAATGAGGTTTTGGTTTCCTTATATGGTTTCTGGAATGGTTTGGGATTTATAAAGGATTTTTTTAATAATAGTAATATTTTTTTTGTGGAAATAGTGTACTTGACACTACTTTTGAAAATGTGTTTGATTTTTGAGATAAGGTTTTGGTTGTGAATGTTTGAGGGCCCGTTTGGCCATTTCGTGAAATTTGTGAAAAGTGTTTATTATGAAAACCCATGTTGGATGTTCCTCATGCCTCAATTTTATCCAATGGGTGGGAGGTCCTTGTTAGGGGATTCATGGAATCTAATGTTAGGGTTCTTCAATTGGAATACATTATAATTTTTTAACTTTAAGGCATGAGAATGGTCATACAAGAGACTCGATGTGAGACCAGTTGTGCATTATTATTATTATATATACTATGATTGGATTCTTGGCTAGCATCGGTTGTCTCACCCCCTTTTTTAAATACTTGAAACATGGGAACTTGGCATATTGAGAGAATATTCTGAGAATTATTACCGCACTGGTAGGTTATGGTACTAACCAGTGGCCCATAGTAGATAGATTTATTTGGGTTTAATGCTATGGGATTTTCCCTAGGCCTACCTGAGAAAGGATGGTCGAGCGTTTGGATCATTTTGATTTAATCATTTGTGACATTCCAACGAGGATGATGTCTCATGTATTGGTTTCTTATGGATTATTCTTGATCTCCTGGGATCACTAATTTCTACTCACTGTTAGTGCTTGCTATGTTGAATGTGTTAATTGTATGTATATTTTCTCTTCATTTCCCTTATTGTGTTACAACTGTAGCGCTTTCATCTATGTATTTTTTCTATAAAGTGATGTGTGTTTTTAGTGTGTCTTATGAAATCTATTTTCAAAGAAAAGTGTTTTATTCTTTTTGTGAATATTGAAATTGTAAACATCACTTTCCTCGTTCAATTGTTATGTCTCACTAAAATAATGACTTGGGGTTTTGGGAAATGTTATGGGAAATGCGTCGTACTTTGTTTTGGAGTAACATGTAGAAAACATTACTTTTTTATTGTGTAGTTCAACTTGAAAAAGGGTGTTTCTTTTATTTTAACAGTAGTGCATTGGGAATAGATATCAGGATAGCCTTTTGAGTTTTAATACTCACGCCTATAGTTCTTTTATATTTTTATTTCTGTGCAGGATCCATCTTGGGTGTGATCTCCATGGGAAATGCTCGATCATTGAGTCGGAGAGTGACTCACTAGTTCACATGGAGTTACTTTGGACGTGGAGTTTGGTTAGTTTTTTCTTAATTAGTTCTTGTTTATTTGTTTATTTGGTTTTTTATTTTGCACTGATATTTATTATTTCATCTGATTTTATTTATTTATATTTAGTGAAATCATTACTATCATGTCGGTCGATTACCTAGAGCTTTTCGCTAGCCCAGGAGGTTAGGGAACACCTCTCGAATCTTACCGTGGATTGGTTTGGGTGGCCAGTTCTGGGTCACCCTGGGATGGTTTGTGAAAAAATGGCATCATAGGAGGCTGTCTCTTAGAGGACCTCTCTTTTCAGAGTGCCCTTTGTTATTTTGGATTTCAAGGTAGATGTAATAGGATTGTGAGGACTCGAGGGGTAGGTGCGAGAAGAATTTCACAAACTCTTTCTTGTTCAGATCCTTGGGTTTCCATGTGAAGTCCAGTTTATTTAGTTTTTGGGTTTTTTATGGAATGTTTTCTGATTGGGATACGTCAAACGGAGTTGGGATAACAGTCCTCGTGAGGCCACATGTCCTGGAAATCCATGTTGAGCTAGGGACATGGTCCTAAAAGGCTCTCCATGTCGGTGAGGCGTCTGGCATATGGCTTCCAACCATATGGTCAAGTCACCCAGTGACACTAGTTCCTTGTTTGAGTTGTTTTGGGTCTCCTCTGACTTCTGAGTGTTGTTTGAATCTAAATAATTGGTTTTTAAAAATGGTTGTTTTAAATGACATTTTTAATTTGTGGATTGTTGATTTGTTTTTTGAAAATAAAGTTGTTTTGTTTTGGATTTGGTGTTCATAGGGATACTCACATGCATAGTGGTATGTTGGAATATGAATGGATGTCTGGTATTTTGGATGGATTCCTGGGGTGGCATGGAAACATGCATGTGAGTGAGAATATAAATAATACCAATGGAGAGGGTTTAACCCCCCAATCTTGTTTTAAATTAAATATGTTTTCAAAAGGAATGTTTTGATGTTACGATGGCTTATTTTCTTAACATTAGAGCTTTTCATATACGTGGTGTTTGATTTTGAGGATTTTCTTTTATTGAGTTGGCCTTGATTGGGTTGCTGACATTTCTTGTCCAGCGGTTATCCCCTTGAGGATTCGATGGGCGATCATAGTACGATTGATCAAACTAAGGATTTTATGCTTGTATTTCAGAATCTTGATCCACCTCTCTTTTATAGTCAAGTAGACCCTTCCATAACAGAGGAGTGGTTTTAGAATATTAAAAGGGATATTATCTTCATTGAGTTTCCCTAGTATTTGAAGGTCAATTTTTCAACCTTCATGCTTAAAGGTTCACAGTGGATGTGGGGGAAGTCAATGTCTCGAAACAAGCACCGTCAATAGCTTACTTTGGAGTTTTTCAAGGCTTTGTTTATTCATCAGTATTTCTCTACAGAAGAAAGGGTGAGAGAGAGGATGGAGCTGTGTTATCTGTAGTAGGGCGATAGATCCATGTTGGAATATCTCCAACGCTTTGTGGATCTAGTCCCTCAAGATTCTAGGTTTTCCACAGATATATCCACGAAGGCTCGGCGTTTTGAGGTGGGTCTCTGTCCCGATTTTCAATCAAAGGTGTCAACACCCAACCTAACCTCGTTTGCTGATGTGGTGATACATGATTTTCATGTTGATTCCATGTTGGCATGAGTGCACAAGGTATCTTCCCTCCTTCACTTATTAGGAGTAGTGGTGTGTATTCTGAAATGAATATGAGTAAGAGATCAAAAGTAGATGAAGTAGGTCATGGAATGAAAAAACCTCAAGATATTTCATCAAACTCTTTAGATCTAGAGATCCTCATGTGTTATCAGTGTGTCATGCCAGGTCACAAAAAGTTATCATGTGCAAATGCTCCAAAGATTTTCTAGGTGTGTGGACGCCTGTATCACTAGGGACGATTATTTCGGGGTGTTTCTAGAAAGCGTCACGGTGGAAGTTCTCATAAGTGATGTGTTATTGGGTTTTCCTTTAATGTTTATTGGGTATGTTTCCTTCCAGTGTATGGGATCTCTTTTTGTTTCAATGTACTGATGGTGTTTTGGGTTTTGAGATGTATGGGAATGTCATAGGTCTTTTTATGAACTCCGGTTTAAATTCTAGTGTGAATTTCATTTAGAAATATTGTCCTTTATTTTTTCAAATCAAAATATTTATGTTTCTTATTGGTATTATAAGAACCTGACTACGAGGCATGATACACTTCATCCATCATAGATCTAGCAAAAAGGCCTCAAAGTGAAGTCGACGTGTAGTCAGGAACCCTGATGAAATTTTAAGGAGTTTGGTTAAGGTTGTGCCTATATCGTGCAGTGAGACAATTCTAGCATTTTTGTTTTGGTTTCTCTATCATTGTAATTCTCCTCTTGTTTCAATGAGCATGATGGACTTATTCCTCATGAAATTTTAGTATTTTTTCCTTTTTGGATGAGAGTTTCTGATTAGTGGCCTTGCATGGACCACCCATGTAAAATAGTCACATATTTGGTATGTGTCCATCATGAAGTGGTAATTCATAAGTATATGTTCATTTTAGTTTCATTGATCCAATCCTCGGGATCTCCCTCACCACCCATGGGGTGAGTGTAATTTATTCATGCAGAGTTTTCAGTTCAGCTCTTATCCCTTTCGGATGGGAGTGAGTGGTTTAAATGTTCTTATTGTATTTATTTTTACTGAGGTAAGGCCTGGTTTGAGTTCCAATTGGATTTACATTTGGCCACTTGTATTTTGGATCTTTATGGTTTGGAGACCCACCGTATCTTTGGGTTTTCTCTTAAGTCATTATTGGTTGCTACTTTAATTCTTATGGTGGGAAGTTCGCTCGGCCTCCCCTCTGTCGGTGATTTGTTCCGAGAAATTAGGTTAAGTCCCATTAGAGGTCGATTGAATGTCCTTGGACTAAGAGGTTGGATCTTGTTTATGTTTAATCCTTAGGTGTTGATCAATTGACTAGATAGTGTTGCAGGTCTTCAAGGGTAGAAAGAATTATGGGGGGAGAATTGTCACACCCCGACCCATGTGTTTAATATATTTAATTATTTTTCTTCCATTAAATGTTTTTGCTGCGGTATGGGGTGATTCTCGGATGAAATTTCTATGTTATGTTGAAATGTGTGCTTTGGAGTTGACGTCGTCCGACGCATGAGCAAAGCGCGATACCTTGAAGCTTCACACAATCAAATGCACTACCTGTTCGTATCTGAAAAATTAAAACTGGTAATTTTTCTTGCGATTAAAAGTAAATGTTAAATATGCCATCATTTAAAATTTTTCTTGTTAGTAATTTTATTATTATTAAAATGGAATGAATACTTTGGTTATTTTTATTTTTATCCATATGATTTTATTATTATTATTATTATTGTTGTTATTATTATTCGTATTATTATTATTTTTATTTTTATTATTTTTGTTAACCTTTTAATTAATTTTTTTAGGGTGTAAGGAAAACATAATTTTTCCCATCTAAGGTGCTACCCCTTTCCCCTCACACGACACCTCTCGGCTCCCCTTGGTATGCTCCGCTATCTAAAACAACTTTCAATTTTGGTGTGGCTCCCATTGCTGGATAGCCTCACCTCCCTCGCACAACACCTATCGGATTCCCTCGATGTGCTACCCCATTTCCCCTGCTCAGTGTGCAGCCAACACACAACCCATCTGCCCAATTGTAACCCCGGAACCCTCCTTCGTACCAGCACCGAAGCTGACACCCACTCCTAGACGGCCGACCACTGCCTGTAGTGCCCCCTTCCCAGATGATGTTGCCCGGTACCCTACTCCTTCCAGCATGACGAAATCTCCCTCCCCTCGATGTTTTTTTCCTACAACCCCAATATCCAGCAGCATCCCCCTCCTCAGACTATCCCTCTCCCGGCAGACACATACTGCACCAGTTCCACCCTTACTGGTCTCGGCCTCCCTCTAGCGAACCCACTTTTTTGGAGACCACTCCAACCAACACCTCCTTCTCACCTTTGGTAGTGCCTTATCCATTTATTTTCCTTGTTTTTGATGAGGTTTTTGATTTCATAAGGGATTATTTTGGTAAATTTATCATTTTAGAACTGCCAGGGGCGATTCTGAGTGGGCATTGTCATTGCGCTTTAGATTCGAGGTGAGGTTTTTCCCCACCGCTTTGTTTTACATACTATAGTGGAGGTTTTTTTATGTGTTTGATTCCTTGATATTTAATCTGTAGGGCATTGAACATTACAACATGGATTCTGACGCACTTCATTCCGTTTCATTTTGGTTCTGAGGTAGGCCGCTTTTTCACGCACATTTATAATTTAAGAAATTTCAATTTCATGTCTTTTCACACCTTAGTTATATTCTAAATATGTGTCATATGATCCTTATATGATTTTCATAGTGTTAAATGGTGATTTATTCATTTTATTGTAATGTCAGTGTTATTTCATCATAAATGTGCACACCTATCATTTGGAAAACACAATTTTCATTGTCATTCACACATAGTCTATGAAAGTTAAAATGAGATTTAGCACTTTAAATCAATTTATGGCATGAAATTTCTGTTTTTCAATTTGTCGAGTGTTAATTTGAATATTTTTTATAATTTTTTTCATGTACCACTCATAAATATACCATTTGGTGTTTTTGTGAAATGTTTTACTTCAGTGTGTAATGAAAAATATTTTAGGGGGTTTTTGTGAACTGTTTGAAATGGTGAATTTTTTGAGTTGTGGAGGCTGGGTTTTTATGCTTTGTTTTGTATTACATAAAAATTGGATTGGTAAATTCTCATGTCTTGTGTCTTTTTCTTTTGTATATATAATTCCTGGTTGGATTTTAAGAGTTATGTGTGATTTAAAAAATGGTTTACTTAAATTTATAAATGTGTCGGCAACATGCAAAAAGAGGTTTTGGGTTCCTTATATGGTTTCTATAATGGTTTTTGAATTATAATGGAATTTTTTAAAGAATACTAATAAATGTTTTGTGTTGAAATAGTTTTCTTGACACCGCTTTTGAAAAAGTGTTTTCTTTTTTATATAGGGTTTTGGTTGTGAATGTTTGAGGGCCAGTTTGGCCGTTTCGTGAAATTTTTGAAAAGTTTTAATTATGAAAACCCCCATTGGATGTTCCTCATGATTCAGTTGTATGAAATGGGTTGGATGTCATTGTTAGGGGATTATAGGAATCAAATTTTAGGGTTCTTTGGTTGGAAGTCATTATAATTGTTTTATTTTAAGGATTGAGAATGGTCCTAGAGGAGACTCGGGGTGAGGCATGTTGTGCATTATTATTATTATTATAATTATATATACTATGATTGGATTCTTGGATGGGATTGGTTGGCTCAACCCCTTTTTAAATACATGAGACATGAGAAACACACATATTGAGAAAATATTCTAAGAATGATTGTCACACTGGTAGGTTATGGTATTGACTAGTGGCCCACAGTATGAGAATATGTTTAGGTACAATGCTATGAGATTTTCCTTAGGCCTGCCTAAGAAAGGATGGCTGAGCCTTTAGAGCATTTTGATTTCATCATGTCTGATATGTCAATGAGGATGAGGTCTCATTTATTGGTTTCTTCTTTATTATTTTTGATCTCCTCGGTTCACCTATGTCTACTTGTTTTTTGTGATTTCTATGTTGAATGTGTCACTTGTATGTATATTTTATTTTAATTTCACTTACTGTGTAACTACTGTAGTGCTTTCATGTGTAGTGTTTTTACTGGAATGTTATGTGTGGTTTTAGTGTGGCTTATGAAAACTATTGTCAAAGAAAAGTGTTTTATTCTTTTTGTGAAAATTGAAAATGTAAACATCACTTTCCCCTCTGAAAATACTAATGTATCAATAAATTAATGAATTTGGTTTTGGATAAATGAATTAGGGAAATCACTCACACATTTTTTTTAGTAACATGTAGAAAATATTACTTTTATACATTGTAGTCGAACTTGAAAATGGGTGTTTCTTTTATTTTAATGGTAGTGAATTGGGAATAGATATCGGGATAGGCTATAAAATTTTAATACTCACGCATATAGTTCTTTTCTATTTTTAGTTCTTGTACAGGCTCCATCTTGTGTGCACTCACATTGGGCGATGCTTGATTGTGGAGTCAGAGAGTGACACGTGGGGTCACACTGAGTTAGTTCGGATTACATGTTTGGTTAGTTTTATCTTATTCAGTTCTTGTTTAGTTTTTTGTTTGGTTTATTTATTCTACAATACTCTTTATTATTTTCTATACTTTTATTTATTTGTTTTGGGCGATATCGTTCTCTTTGTCTCTGGCGATGCCCTGGTGCTTGTCACTAGCCTGAGAGGATTGACAACGCCTCTCGAGCCTTACCACGGATTGGATTGGGTGATCAGATCAGGGTCGACCTGGGTTGGTTTGTGACATAAAGTAAGGAAGTTTCTTTGATAAATAATATCAATTTCACAATCACATAACTCACATGAAACCTAGGGAAAATATTATAAAAATGGAAACTATGAAACATACTTGATATACTAGATGAAGTATGTGATCAGAATATTTTTAGGTGATATCATGGTATTAGTTACTTATAAATTCCCATCTTGTATAGTCTAAATATAATCAAGTCATAATCCCTATCCATCACATAATATATTCTAGGTAGATACCTATCAACATTACCATCACACACAGAAAGTCACCCGTATGAAACCCATAATAAACCCAATCCAATATTCAAAATCACATATCTAAGAGGGTTTGGTAGGAATCTAAAGTCTACATTCACGGGGAAAAAATTTCACCATAATTCAATTTAAAAAAACATTGAAAATACATTTTAATTCAAGAAATATTTTTAATAATTTTTCATAAAAAATTTCAAGAAAAAAACTTGTTTAAAAAAACCCATGTAAAATCACCCATTTTCTCAAAACATTTTTTAAAACACATAAAAAATAGAATAATAATAATAAAAAGTAATTGAATTTTAATAAATTATTTAATAGAATTGAAAAAAATAATTACACATTTGCTAAAGGAAAGTTGAGTAATATATGAAAAACTTCCATGAAATCAGACATAAACTCATCAACAAAAATTAAAACCACTTGAATAAAGAATATGGGTCCTCATAAGACTAAAAAACATGAACATAAATTATACATCCACATCAAAACTGAGGGTTAGACCCTTTTGTAAAATAGGGTAATTCCTTTTTATGGAAATAGAATAACATAAAGATAGAAGACAGGGAAGAAAAATTCCATGAGAAACCATGAATAAATATTTATATTTCACGTTAATTGAGGATGAATAAACAATTAATTATGGGGGATAGAATTCATATTCATAGATCCCACTACAAAAACAACAAAATGTAAAATTATAGGTTATCATGGTAAAACCCGATAGGGGTAAAGTTATAATTTAAATTTTTTATAGGTTTATAGTGACTCATAGCATAATCCACGAAATGTAGTGTGTAGTTACCTTGATAGGACCCTCCATGATTTATCTTTGGGATTTTTTTGTAGAGAAACTTTATTAGGCAGTACTATATTTTTTATGGATATTAGTCCTCTATAGTTTATCCCAATGGGCTTTAACATACAATGTCCAGATATATAAGATTTTATGTTTTGGGGACTCCTGGACCTCTATGGATATCCCACAACCATAGCGAAAATATCACCAGGAAAAGTCACCATAGTGTAGCTATTAGGTATGCGGTGTGGTGTCCTATATAAAATGAATATTATCCCCTAAAAAATCACTCAAAAACCTAGAAAATATCAAAAAACTATACATTATATGATTTATTTTTAATAAATAATATAAAAACATAACTGTGACTGGTCAGCTGTCCAAGAACCTCTTGAGACAACCTGAGAAAATTGATTGAGTTGAAGGATGTATAAGAACGAGTTGATAGTGAAGAAGAACTCTCATTGAAGGAGAAGAGAATCTTATAATGCGATGATGTAAATAATATTTAGTTATTAAAAAATATAATAAATCTGAATACATTTTAATGGAGATATTTAATCTGTTGAAACCAGAATGAAAGAAGAAGACAATTATGATACTACATTGTGAAGAAAATCGTTCGCCATGCCAAAAAAAAATAATGATGGAGTTGACCTAGTTATGCCGATCAGAACAAGTTAAATTAGAATATAGAAATACAAACATCCTATGACACATAGTATTGTATATTTAGATAGAAATAATTAAGAACATGTCTAAATGATCAAGGTTGACACCATCTCTGATGTTCAATGTGTTTGTGTTAAAGAAAATGATGTTTATTGAGGATATATGGGATATTTGAAGATTATATGATCTTTATTGATTGAATTAAGTTATAATATTCCAAGAAATTTCTATAAACTTGAATAAAATAAATTATTGAGTTACATAATGATTTACGATTATGAAGAGGGGGTTGAAAACTCTATCACATGAAGAAAAAGAACATATTATTGGATGCAATGAAATCCTTGTAAAAATAGTTTATCTACTTTAATATTTTTAGAATTTATCATAGACTAGTGGGATGGATGTATTATTAAATTATAACTCCTAGTCCTTTTTATCATTTTTAATATAGTGATCACTCACATATTTATTAGGGTAACAATGGGTTAGGATGATAATTTATTATAACCACTATTATTAATGATAATTTTATTACTGATTAAGGTGGGGGTTAAGATTAGGTACTCTAAAGATCCCAAAGGAGGAATAGGGTCAGGAAAGAAGATGATGGGGGAAAATTGTTTAAATATAGGTTTCAAGTGTTTACATTCTCTGGTGGGGTTGAATGTGGTGTAAGTTCAAGAGGAGATAATAGTGAAGCGATGCCTGAATTGAGCTAGTTTAAATAGGAAGCCGATTGGGCCATGATTGACCTTCAAGTTTGGGTCTTCAAGGTAGATATTAAAGGATATATTCCCACTGGGCCTGTAAGGCTCATGTAATGGGTTACCTCTACATATAATAATTATAGGGTCATTGTTTCAAATAATTATAGGTGGAATTCCCACATTCTTTTTAAAAAATGAAAAAAATTCATGTAAAAACTATGAATTTGATAAATATGATTAGGATAAGGAGTCAGTTTCCTGTGAGGGGTAAATATAGAAAAAAGGTGTTATACTCATTCCTTGTCATTTTTAGTTGAATATGGTGTTTTTGATTTTGTAAATTAAACTGATCCATTATTTTCATTACATACAAATCGAGGATCTAAAAATAGAATTAAATATTAATTGGTGATTTAGAATTTATTTTTTTAGAAATAAATGATTCACCCCCCACCTCTATGGTGTCTGAGCTCATCTAATGGGAATTCTAAATTGGTTTCAATGAAAAGGACCCATCTAATTGGATCAATATTTCTGTTCTCTATTTTTTCAAACATTCTATAAAAGTTCATACATGATGAATTATTAAAATAGAAACAAGTGGAATAATATATTTCTATTCATGATAAAATTGAGTTAGAGGTTACATCAATTATATTGAAAAAATAATTGAAAATACAATATATATATTTGAGAATGAAATAAAATGTATTGGAGGATCAACCAATAGATTTTGAAAATTAGATTTGCGTGTGTTTAGTTAAATATGTTGAATATATTTCCACTGATAAATCATGAACAATAAGTGATAAATACTTATTCAATTACCCACTTATAGATATTTATTATGTTATCACGTTTTACATGAAATTTGTTCCAAATGATGTTATCTATTCCATATTTTTATTTATCAGGGAATCTATGATGAAAAGGCATAGATGAAATAAGAACATGATGTAGTGCAAGAATCATTGTCCATGAATGGGTGTAGATGTAATGCTCATACCAATATTATTGCAACTATGGATGATTCTAGTTTTCATTTCTATAAAATATATTATGTAAATTATGATAATTAAATAGGAATTTTTATAATAAAGTATATACCATGTTGATCCATGTATTAATGAAACAACATAATTTCTCTAAGAATGTCGAGAAAGCCAAGTTAGAGTATAAAAGAAAGTTAATCAATGGGAATTATAATTCTATTCTAGAGGCATGTTATTCATAATAATAATATTTAGATAAGAAGTACAAAAAATGGGAATAAATGGTGAAAATCACGATAACCAGAAGTACATTTGTAATATGAAATTCCAAGAGATAGATGTGAAGATCATAATTCTAAATGTTACACAATAAAAATCTTCATAAGATGCTATAAATAATAGTAATTTCATAAATTGTTTTGGACAATGGTATTTCTTTTAAAAACAATCAAAATGTTTCCAAAATGAGTTACGAATCAACCCTTAATTAATATATGACCAACTCTTAGAATATTGTATCCCATATTCCTGATAAATCTATTTATATTAAATCTATCTTGGATAAATGTTTAAAAATAATTTCTAAATATAATCACATTTGGATAATGAGATATATTAATATACCAACCAATATATAACTCGTGGGTTTAAGAATGGAATAAAATTTAATATCCCAAAACATAGACCAAAGTAATGTGTTTTCTCCCAAAAAACAGTAAGGTTAAAATTATATAATATTGAGATATATTATAATTAATGTAAAAAATAATTGATTATATGGAGAAAATTAGGTTTGTTAGGTGTTTTTTAAATGTTAAAATGGTTTCTTTCATACCATTTACTTAATTAGAAAATAAATATTACATAAAATGAGGGGTGAAATGCTAAAAAAGAGGAGAACCTCTAGGGGGAGGAATAACTCACATAAAAATAGAAATCTACCAACTAAAAATTGATTTGTGTCCCCATATTTTTTTTGAGTAATGAAATAGTCACAAACGTAATTATTAAGAGTTTGGGTATATTCCAACCATGAAAAATATTACGATAAAGTGAATACCACAACAAAAAAATGAATTTCGGTGAGAAATAAAGACCTATCATCCTTGAGGATAAAATAATAGAAGAAAGATGTATAAAATACCATAGGATTCTACAGATGTGAGTTGAAAATTGTGCCACACTAGAGAATAGAATATTCATCTATTATGTAAATAAGGGAAACAAAATGAACCATTTCACGATTTAAAAGGATATTAATATTGAAAGGATAAATATATAATGTAACATGAATGAATCCATTCGATAAATAAATTGTTAGATTGGTTTAATGAATTATATACATGATGAATAACATGGATTCCTTGAGATAACTGAAAATAAATCAAACCTAAATGCTAGTGAAGGCACATGTGGATGATACAAATACAGTAGGAACATTTCAAAATTTTTATGACATGGATGTGAGAATAATATACTCTTTTAAAATAAAAAGTAAAGGATGTAATGACTCCAAATGGTAAAATTTTCACTCTAAGGAAGGATAATACACACAAAAACGAGGATGATCTTGTACTTAATGTGTTCTTAATCATATATGAAACACTATTAGAAGATTCCAATAATATTAAGAATGATAAAATGAATGAATTATATATTTTATATGGTAATGAATCCCATATGTCTAAGAATAATGTTCCAAACATGATGATTTCAGTTCGTCTGAAAGTGGGATATATTTTTAAAGTCAATAGTTGAAAAACCATCAATATTTTCAAACATTTTAGTGTTTAATGGATGAGATTCACTAGTTTTTTAATAATATATAATACTTTATTCTCTCATAAAATATATTACAAATACTCAAATTTTTATTATATTTTTTCTATTTGAGATACATTTTTGATGGAATTAATGGTATATGATTAAGAATAAGATTAATAAATGTTGTGACTTATTTCGACCTATAGGAAATTATCCATCATATTCTATTGAAATTTTAGTTTCCTTGATAAAAAATGAATTATTTAAATATAAATATACCCTAAATGGTGTTATAATTCATGGAGTTTATCACTGGATAAAATCAACCCTACTGAAGTATGGAGATAATCCCATGAGGGGAAACTATGAAAGAAGGTATGTTACTTGATACTTATTAATTATTATTAAATCTAAAACTCTATATTCTCCAATGAAAAATATTACAATTCGGTATGATGTTTTATATTCAAATTATAATTTTATATATATAGTGTTTTTTATCAAGGGGATGTGCTGATAAGAAAAAGTGAATAATAAATCAACTTTTAGTTGAATTTTTCTAATGTGTTTTTAGAGTTTTGTGTTGGTTCATAACAATTATTAAAAATATATTTGTACAACCCTGAATAAAACATTTCATAGTTGGAGTCACATTATGGGATTATAAATTGATAGATTAGTATTCTAAAATGGTCATAGTTTTTTCTACATAATGATATCACATATAGACATTGATTTGACTTATTTATGAAACATTACAATAAAAAAGTGGTCCACCCATATATATATATATAAATGGATGAATCTTTAATGAAAGGTTAATGAATAATGATGCTAAAAAAGGGGATAATGTGTGTTTTAATAGAAAAAATAAGGGGGGAAGAGAAGAATCATTCCATTATAAAACATTAAATTTAAATTTATATATTAATTAGTGGTATAAAACATCAATCATTTTTTATTTATTATCAATAATGGGTTGAATAGATTTAATTTAATATGAAAAAATTTAATATTAAAAATAAATCAAATTAATGAGATTAATGATATTGAATGGATTTATAAAGATGATATTGTATATTTTTTCAATATGAATGAATTTCAACATATTTTATTGATAAATTGAGATAGATAGAAATAAATATAGGGAATATAAACATCATTATATTTAGAAAAACATTTATAGGATCTATTTTCTTCTTGGTGAGTAATAAGTATATGTAATGATTTTAGATATGTGTTGATTGGATATATGGAATGAACTTTTTGATTACTAATACACTAACTACAACTCATTCATTTAGTTTTTGAGAGTGATGTGTCAGTTAAAATAGTTGTGTAGTTCATCTTATATTTTAGTGGCAAAAAAGGTTAAAATAATCATAATTTATTGGGTAAATATACATTTAAATTGGAAAAATCATCCCTATGTATGTTAGATAGACGATTTCTAAAATCCCTGAAAAATTAATTTTAGATCACAGTTTGTGAAGGATGATATTTAAGCTAAAATTTAGAGGGAAGTGAGATACTTTAAATACTCTATATCGAGTGTTTAAATTCTTCAATGAGACATGGAATATAAACAAAAATTATTTTAATTTAATTTTCATAATTCCATTCATTATTTAGATATATTATTAGGTAATTTGAGGAGTTTTAGAAGGATAAAATATGATTTGGAGTGATTATAAATTTAATTTAATGAATATGTATTTATATTGTTGGAGGTAAAAAATGGGATCATCTTGAAGTTTTTGGATGAGTAATTATGTACATAACATGTTAGAAATTGGACAATGTAATTACATTTGAAGAGAAAACTTTGAACTTCTGTAGTGTTTCCTAGGAAATAGGATAAGTAAACTATATGACTCCATTATTATTTTGTGGTGTGTTCTTTTTTAATTTCTAATAAATTTCATGTTATTTTCATGGATAAATTTTTCTAGAATTATGAGGAGTGGTAGGAGGGAACTAAGGGAATGAAAATAGGTGTTAGGAATGCAAAATGCTTGAATAGTCCCATAGATAAGCACTTAGAGGCCCACCATCTAGTTAGTGTAATGACTAGTATAACTTTATGGATACCAGAATCAATGACTATTTATTTATATACTAATAATAATAAGGTGGGAAACTATGTATTTTTAAAAATGGGTGATTTTTTTCTATTCAACCTATGTTTACTCAAAACCCATAACCTAATTTTTCCGTAATTTCATTGAACAAATCAATACACAGACCACTACTCTCTTGACATTATATTCCCCCTAAAAATACATCAATATGATATTTTTATATTTTCATTTAGTGTAGATAGAATATAGAGGTAAGGATTCAAGTACTCTTATTCCTATTATCTCACGATTTCATTATCTTGTGTTCTCTCCTCACTTTTGTCTCATGTACACAATTACATGGGATTCTATATTCATTCCAAATTCCTCTCACTATAAGAATAATTAATGTTTATACTTGATGAGATATATTTTTCATGGTTATGGTAGGAGTTCCTTATTTATTACTTATATTATTTTTTATAGTGTAAATTCAAGGTGGGTGTGGTTAAACTAACTTATAGATCATTTAATTTAACAGTAATTAAATCACTTACCTATGAAGTTTTGATGACATAACACCTTATTACAGATGTTTATGACCTATATTAAGGGGGATAATATATTGTATTTCCATTTTTGGGTACTTGATCAATAAATTTGTTTAATGGCCATGGTATATATGAATTGAACCTTATTAGATGTGCATGGATTCTATCATGAATCCCTAAACAAGAAATATCCCTAAAATTGGTTAATGAAATGAAAAACCAATTAATTGTTTTAATTTTTTAAGGATGAAATTAATGATAACAGATAATTGATTGAATTTCAATGGTTTAATAGTAATACATGAAATTTTAATTAATTGACTGATGAAAAATGGTAAATTTGTAACAAATGTGATGATTCAATTTGATATACTAAATGTGTCTGACAGTTGATTTATAAAATTAGGAGAGAAATGTGAATACAGTCTGAAAATATGTTGAAATACTTATTGTTTAGACACCCTCATAATTATTTTTATGAAACATATTATGTAACATCCCAAAATCCAGTAACTAAGAGACAATGTATACATTAATACATTAAAATAAAATAAAAGAAATCTTATCATGAAAGACCAGACTGTTTATTAGTATTTTTGAAATAGGTACTTACATGATTCTCATTTTATATTGTAAATAAAATATAATACCAAAAAAAATAAAATTTTATGCATCCTTGAAACTCTTTGAAATATTTATTCTTTCAAAACTCAGGAAAAGAAAAAAAAATGTGAGCTAAATTTCTCAGAAATGGTTAAGTATGTCTGAATCTATTATAAATAAATAAGTAATAATTTATATGGTAAATAACTATAGACCCATACCATCAAATTGTTAACATTAGAATGAAATTCATCTATGGATAATATCATAAGTAATAATATGATGTATAATAATAATAGAATTATTAATGAAGGAAATGAATAATTATAGTGGTCACGATCTCAAACATCATGATATCCTTAATATTAAAGAATTGTCCCAAAGCAGTTTAAATTCATGGTAGTTATTGATCAAAAACCCATTTAATATGTATATCTAACAAGTTCATCTCATGATACATATTAATGCATCGATGGGATATATATAATTCTATGGCCCAACCTTTACTTCATGTCAAATGAATTTCTTATATATTGATTTATTACTTTTATTCATAATCAATGATCCCAATTAACTAATTTATTTATTGAGTAAATAATATATAATATCATAATTTCCCTAGTCAATTGAAGAAATATCAATTTAAAACACCATACATTGAAATTTTATATGGTTTTGGTAATAAATATACCCATGAATAAAATAATATTAATATTTAATAGAAATATAATTTCCACAAAAAAATGGTCCTAATAAAGATAATGTTTTAGTAGAAATTTAGTGACCTAAAATTAAAGATGGAATTCAATTCATAAAAAATATAAATTTTGTAATTTAATATTTTTTAAAATAAAAGAGAAATATTAAAATACGATTTAATTAATTATTTTTCATTTTAAAAATATGGAAAAAATATAGAGGAACCAAAATAGTGTAAAATATTTTTTGTGGAGGTAAAATATGTTAATTACATATATTTTAAAAAGAATCATTCATTTTGAGCATAATAAATAGATTTGAAAATGGCATTTATTTATAAAAAATAGAAGGATTTATTTGAAAACGTGTAAAATTTAAGGGATATTTTAAATTTCCCTTATTAAATTATTTGATTAATTAAAATAACTACAATAAATTAAATTGAAAGATATGGAAATGGAAGTAAAATATTCCATATTAAAAGGGAAATAAGTTTGAATTTCCATTTTAACGTTCCATTTCATGATTTAAGTGTCAAATAGAGCATATGTTAGAATATAATGTATAAAATAATTACAAATTTGTATTATATGATAATATATTCATTTTAAGAAGATTATATTTTATGATTCATTCATGGAAAATAAGAGTAATCACAAAAAATGAGACTTTAAAATAAATTAATAAATATTTGGTAATATATAAATTTGTACCCCTAGAATAAGAAACATTAATTGAAACAATAATCATCATTAATAAATATAAGTTTTAGTTAAATAGAAAAATTGGGTAGTATATAAACCACATAAAAATAATCTGGTGCATATTACCAAATATGCATCAAGGGAGTAAAGTTGAGATGAAATCCCTTGCTTCCCGCTTCCCCTTAGTTGATCCTTATTTAAACATATTTATAATGGTTTTATACATTTTATTAAATTATCCCCAAACCATATTAATATTTATCAGACCATATATTATCCTCTTATAAGATCTTATCATCTATTATTTGACAATCTTTTAGTATTATTATTATTATAGACATTAACTACTTTGCTATCCTAACGTATGTTTTTTCAAAGTTGTTCAGACCATTATACATTGATTATAGTTAGATAATATCTTAAATTTTAATAATGATATATATGTATAAATATTATGTATAAATATATATTAATATTCATCTATAAAGTATGGAGATAGAAAAATAAATTACACCATTCAAGGAGACGGTTGGTTGTACAAACACAAAAATGTTGTTTTCAATTTTTAGTGGATGGAATGAAATAAAGGTAAATAATAACTAAATTTTAGAGGATAATTGTTATGTAATATATATATATATATAAATATATATACAATATTTTAATTTAATATATCATCATTACCATCCATTTAAAATAGAATTGAAAAACGGATCTCATCGCTTCATGGTGAGTGTAGTCCACACATATGCATGAGCGATGTAATCATTTTATAGTGGATTAGAATATAAGAATGTTTTTAGGATATTATAATTACAGAAAGATTATTATTTCATTAATATCATAAATATAATCATTAGTTCCATATTTATAACCATCGTTGTATGACGGTGATAAAAAATATATCACACCGCTATATGGAGATAATAATCTCCATGTACACATGATCTATGTTTTCAATTTTTGTAGGATGAAAAAGAGATGAAAAATGATTATACCATAATCATAATAATATATCAGTATATATTTTATAATATATTTATTATTAAATAATTGGTAAAATAGATTTAGGGTAAATTTAAAAAGAAATAAACTTTAAAGAGTCAGTAAAGATGATTACATTATCTTGAGTAGACTTCCTTTATATCTCATCCTAAGGGGCCCAATGATGGTGTTTTTAGAGTAAAATCACCTCTAGAACATGAATAATGATGTTTATTAAAGAAATTTTCAGTTTTTATATTCTATAGGAATATTTAATTTGTGTAAATAAAATACATAAGGGGTATCATTTTATAAAATCTTACAATTCTAATAGAATATATGTTACATATTTTTAATGATAAATTTTATGTAAGTGGTATATATTAATTTTAATATAAATTCATAAAACATAATGAAAAACAGTTTTTTAGAAAAATTTGTTCCTATTATAAAAGTTAACTACTATAAAAACCTGGAAATTATAAATTATCTTATTATAAATAAACAAGATCATAAGTAATGTTGAGACTGGATAAAAAATATATTGGGATTTTTAAAATTAATAATTAAATGAATGAAATGATTTTATTTAAAAAAATCACAATATTTATTATTCATTGAAAAATCAACCATTTCTAAAAAATCCTAAAATTTCACAATATATTAATTTTTATATGATTATTTACAAAATGAAATTAATCTATGAAATGTAAATTTATAAAATTTGATAATATATGTTTTAATAAAATTATTAAATAAAAACATGTGTACTGTACTAGAAATTAATTACAAATAAATTATTTCTATAATTTAGGATTGGGTGTTAACATATTACCTCCATAAAATTTTATCGTCAAAACTTCCATAATTTTATACCATGTAATGATTTGGTTAGTTCTAAATCAAATCTCATCAGGTTCCCACCTCAATTGTTTTATATTATGATTTATCCCAAGTAACATTAATAGATAAGTCATCTAATTCCATAACACTTTTTCTATAGTATCCAGGATATAGATTGTATCTTCAAATTAAGATAAATTAAGTTCCAATTCAGTATTATTAAATGTGATGACATGCATTGGATATAGCATTTACATTCTCAATAAAGAGAAATGGAACACATTGATTAATTTAGAGAGTATAGGGGATATTTCAAAATTATAATCTATATATACAATTCTATCTAGAATATCAAAGGATATAAAATACATGGGTTTGTGTGTTTCTTTCCTACCGAAACATATAACACACTTCCATGGAAATATACTCAAGAAAATTTGATCTCCCACTTCAGGTTCTAAATGATTCCATCAGTTATCTACATATTTATTTTTCTTTCTTTTGGAATATTTAATGTGGTCTTGAATATTCTTAACATTTTTCATTGTCTCCTTTATTATTTATATAACCAAAATATTTCTTTCAATTAATTCATCACAACAAGTTTGAATATGAATTTTCTTTCAATATAATTCTTCATATGACACCATTTGAATACATGAATGTGAGATTTTACTATAAGAAAAATCCACTAAATTTAAATAATTATATGACATACCATTAAAGTCATGTGAGAATGATCTAAAAACGTCTTGGAATGTTTTAATAGTAATTTAAAATTATCTAAAATTTTTATGGTGAAAATGAGTTCTCAAATGAAGCCTTATATCACGATCCTTATGAGTTATTTTGTAGCATTACGATGTAAATTTGGATCAAAATATGACACAATTAAAATATTTACACAATTAATTCTTACATCGTCATTAATATAGATTCATGAAAGTTTAATACGAGTTAAATATTCTCTTATAGTGAGTAAATGAGAACATTTGTAAGGTAGTTAACAATATCCAATATTTCATCATCATTTCTTTGAGACTATGGTAATCTAGTTACAATTCCTATAGTAATCACATCCCATTTTCAAAATTTAATAGGTAGAGGTTGTGTCACTCCTATATGTTTTTGTATATCAACCTAAAATAGCTGAAAAACCTAACATCTTGAAAAATAATATAAAATTTCCCCCATAATATAATCCCACCAAAAATATTCCTTCAAATATTAATACATCATGGTGATTCTACAGTTTATTGATAAATAAGAGTTATGAGAATCGTGGGATAAATTCCTTTTCAACTCAAGTATAGATGGAACACAAAAATCATTTCTGAATTTTATAATTCCATCATCATACACAAAGTATTACATTTTCTCACCATTCAAAAAATTAATTTTCTTTTCATAATATTCATCATCAAGATGAGAAAATCACATCTATACCAATAAAGTGAGGTTGACAATAATTTCAAAAGAAGTTTTGTTTCACCATACTTAATAATTCACATATCCATATTAATTAAATATATGATCATAAGATCCCTATATATCCTCATTTTATTTGGGAATCATGATAATTATCATACAATGTATATTTTAACTTATTTACCTTCACAGGGGGGTATTTTAATGAAAAATCATAATAATTTAGTATCTAGAGCCATCACAATAGCCTCATATTAGAAAAATTCTTGGATGATATGTATTATAAGATCTTATTATATGTGCATATCTCACATATTTTATCATAGAGATAATTTATACATAGCATCTATGTAATGATTATGGTATCCAAATCAAGATCATGTGTTTGATAGTTATACTAACAAGACATTAAAATACGTGATTCATAGATAATAACTTTATCCCTAATCATAATGACCCAAAAAGTCCCCTATTATATGAATTAATATATATATATATATATATAATATCCATAATTCCTCATTGGATGATTCAAAATCCGAAAATTCTCTAATCTCATATTCAATTATTTGAATGTATTTTCACAGTCCTTTTTCCTTGTGAATTAAACTGATTTACATGTAATCTTTTTAATAGGATAGTAAATCATAATTTTTTAAAAAAAAACATTGATATTAACATTCCAATTCAATTAAAATACATACCTTAGTCATGTTCTTTCATTTATGAAATTCATTGAATTCCATTTTATTTGTAGGATCAATGTGATTCCATCTATAGGGACAATATTTACAAGAAAGTAATCTTATTAAATCCAAAACTCATACATTATAAATTTTCCATATAACTCATTTTATCTAAGATTATATATAATGATATTCAAGTGGCTCTCATGGTCCAAATATGTTTTATAATTCACCAATATACCATCAATAAATATGAATTTGTTTGTATGATATCCCTTAAATACTATATTATAATATACATAACATGGGGTTCATTAATAAAAGAAGACATTATTGTAAAAGTATGTTTTATACATCATATGAAAATATTTATTTTGAATATATCTAATATTTACTCATAATTGATAGTACAAAGAATAAATTACATTCTTTGAATAATATTGAACATTGTGAAGCTGATCAAGCAAGCCATAATTTTAGGGGAAAGTGTACTTCTTCAATATATTAATAGAGCTGATTTCCAAATAATCGAAACATTGTCACATATACCAATGTTTCTTCTTAACAAAATGAAAAGGGGATCCCCATATTTAAACTCTAGGGAATTTATAATCCATTATGAAACAATTAATATAGTTTTTTCTTTAACTCCAATTATTAATAGTCTAAATTCTATATGGATTATTTGATATAGTTATCACATGAGGAATTTAATAAATGGAAAACTTAACATTATGTTCCGGTGGATGTCCAAGTAATTCATTATGATACATATCAATGTTTTCCATTACAATAGAGACTTCCTCAATTTGAAGATTTCCTTTTTCAATAAATACATTGTGTCTTCTCTTCTTCTCTAAAAATCACATTCAGAAGTGCTGCTGTAGGGGGATATAGACATGAATCAAATAATTAATTATACCCTCTAAAGATAAAGAGTTCCATATCCATATCACAAATAATAATTTCATTATAATGGAAATGAATTTTAAACTGTATTATGGAATAAAATCCTAACAATGGATTATATAAAAATTAACTATACAAATAATAATCATGATTCATAATAATGAAGGTTTATGCGTTATAATGGGAACTTAATGAAGCATCCTTATTATAGTGAGATTTTCACTATGATTCTTAATAGAAAACTCCATTCTTATAGAGATATGTAAATATCTCATTTTTTAAGACATTTATGATATAAATTAGTGTGAATATATAGAATCAAATAAAGGATTGGATAAATTTGAGCATATGATTAAAGTAAAACCACCACATATTTAGTAACATCAATAGTAGTTGTAGTAATTACATATGTCTAGAATTATCCCCATGGACACTATTTTAGTATGTTAACTTGATACTTAGGACAATGGAGTGAATAATGACCCATTTATATATAGTTTTATCACCAGGAATAATTTTTTTAATTATTACACTTTAATTTATTATCCACATGACCCTTATCTCCAAAATTATAATAATATCTCATTCCCTTCAAAAATTTTCTAGGATATTTCAATCCACAATTTTTAAATTATGTAAATTTATTCATTCCATTATTCTTCTTCTTTAATGGTTTAATTTTTTTCATGGATCTCAAATGAAAACTTGTTCTATTGATTTACCTTGAATATATATGATCTATAAAATACATTCTATATTTTTATGTCATATAATAATATTTAATCTTATGATTAAAACTTCTAAGAAACCAGTTCCCTTCAGAGGCCTAGATTAATGCATTCAATGTAATGGTCAATATTTCTCTCTATATTATGTATGTAATCTACAACATACATGGATAGTATTATATAGGTACCCTCATACTTCACAACACATTCTTCTTCATTTTTCATTAAGATGATGAAGTTTTCCTTCATTTTAGTTATTTTCTCACAAGGGAAATATATATCAAATAATGTTACTATAAAACCCTCCATTTTATATGAAATATTTATTCTTAATACATGGTATTATAGATTAAAAAATAATTTATTACTATCAAATTTAAGAAAATATTTTTCCTTTATATCATTTTGGTTATTATTGTATCCTAGGGCTAGGAATATCTTTTCATGAGGCTTATTCTATTTCTTAGTTATAACTCGATTTGAAGTTCCACTAAAATATAGTGTCTTATGTCACATGAAACAATAAAATATTGATTTATCAAGACATAAAACATAATTTTCCTCCATATATAAATGGTTATTAGACATAAACATGGTTTTATTCACTAAAATGGATATTTTCTCATATCCAACAAATTTTATTAGGCATTCTCAGTAGGGAACTCTTTAAATTGACTATGAGTGTTTATTCCCTCCCTTCTATTCAATGACATCACAAAATAATGACACACATATTGTTTATTCATAATTTCCATGAATATTGATCTATTAAATAAAAATAACTATAAAGGTAAATGTTCTAAAATACTACAAGAGATTACTATAATTATCATGTTAGCTATGGTTATTTAAAATGTAGTTCTAGTGATTATACTAAACATAAATTGAAACCAACTCTAAAAACCCAACATGAGTAACCTAGAGAATGTTTCAACATTATTACATTTTCAAAATATATAAGGTATCTCATAAATAAGGGACGATTATTGTAGTAGTCTTAACAAACCATATACATATGTGATTCTCATTTTACATTGAAAATAAAATATTAAAAATAAAAAATGAAAATTTTCATCATCCTTGAATATCATTAAAATATTTCATTTTCATATCATATAGAAGGAAAAAATATGTGGGGTAGATGAAATGATCATATATGGTTATGTATGAAATATTATATTATGATTTAACGATCAATAATCAATATAGAAAGGTAAATAATAGAAAACAAATTCCATTTAATCAATTACTTCAACAAGAAATAAATCCATGGATAATATCAAATTAAATAATATAATTTATAATAATAACTAAACAATTAATGAATTGAATGCATAATATGTGATTTATTGATCTCATACAGCCATATATGTTTACCTCTTATAACTTATTCCAAGAGGAATTAGACTATGTGTAGGCATACACCAAAAACTCATTTAACAAAGCCACCAAACTGGTTTTTATTCTGAGACACATCTATGAATCAAGGGGCTATATAATTCTAGGCCCCACGTATCAATACATTTCCAATACATCAAATTAAATCATAAAAGATATTAAATATAAAAAAATATTCTTATTGAGAAAATAATATAGTTTATGAATATTTACCCAGTAAATGAAATAATATTCATTGTAAAATTCTATATGTGAAATGGTATATGATTTAGGAAATAATAATATTCATGATAAAAATAACATGGATATTTTATTGAAATTAAATTTACTATGAAAAATTATCACCAGAAAGTAAAAATTTCAAGACCAATTTTATGACCACCAAATGAAAGATGAATTTTTATTCATCAAAAATATAATTTAATAACCAGTACTTATGGAGAATAAAAGTGAAATATTAAATTAATATTACATTAAAAAAATTTATTTAAAAAACAATGTAAATTATATTAATTAATCTAAATAACATAAAACATTTATGGAGGTATAAAAAATAGTTAACATCGTACATTTTAAAAAGATAAATTACTTTTAACTATTGTAATGAGTGTTGTAAATTTCCATTTCATAAAACCATTAGAATGGATACTCTCTAGACATGAATATTTATTGTATAACATAAAATTATTTTAATAATTAGTTTATGAAATAAAAAATCTTTTGTAAAACTATTTTAAAAAATAGGGATATGGATGAAAAATACAACCGATTAAAAGAGACATATTACTAGATTTACATTTAATCATTTATTTAAATGATTTAAGTTTTAAAAAGAGAGTAAATAGTGGTATAAAAAATAATATTTAAATTAATATCCTAGTGAATTATAATATATATTATTTATGGTGGATAAATTATAATATTACTTCAATGAAAAGAATATTTATTAAAAAATGAGATTTAAAAATAAAGTATTACCTCCACGGTAACTATTAAATTAGTAAAAAAATAACTAATAGGAATTGAAACAATATTCATAATTATTAAATATATATAAATTTTTAATAAAAAAAAGTAATTTATATAATCCCCAATTGTAATTACCCTACCCCAGAATCCCAGAGCCGGTGCATTATTTAAATACATTGGCATGATTACAAGGAATCATGTCCCGAATGATAGAACAATTTTGCATTATTGGAAAATAGATTACAAACATGAACATTACATTACACTTTATAACATACAACAAATTATAATTAATCCTATAAGAACACCATTGTTCCCTAAGCTTAACCCTGCATATCAATCATAAAACACTTCTTGGGATCCTGGGAAAATAAAATAATAGAAAGGGGTGAGATCAAACTCTGAGTAAGAGTAAGCAATACATCAGAAGATAACATAAACATCAGGCATGGTGAATAATTGAAAACACATGACTTTACAAATAATAAAAATGAACACTTTAAGGTAGGAATGTGAGCTGAGTAAATAATTCCATAATAAAATATAGTCATGGGTATTCTACTAGTCGAATAACCACATGAAACCTCGATAATATTTTCATATTGAGGGAATTTATAATGAGGGACATTCTGAAACATTTTGTCAGGGCCTCAGCCAAGATGTCTAAAAATTATTAAGTACTTTGAAAAAACCATATATCAAATTGGGAAATGCCTCAGTCAATTCCATGTATAATTGTCTCATGATACCCACCGATGCACCGAGGAGATATAGCAGGCTCCACCCATCACTTACTAAGTCCAATACATTCCTCATATGAAAAGGTTGAAACATAACACAAACATTTGTATTAAAACAAGAATACTAAATGTCAATACTTTAACCATAAACCATGAATATAAATATAACACATCTATAGTAAAACATATCATAAAACCTTAAATACACTATGGAAGATTTGTATCCTAATAAATCAAGTTCACAAAATTGTAAAATTTATCAATGGATGTTGAAATAGATGAAATAAAAACTATTTGAGAGAAATATATATTTCTATTTTGAAATAATTTAAGAGTCTAATAATTATAAAATAAAACATTTATTTTGAAAATATTCTTATAAGTTTGTAAGGGAAGCTTCAACGATGTTATAACAGTGTCCAATAGCGTCACATGCCGTATAAGATAAAAATCATTCTTACCTAAATTTTGTCGAAAGGTCATAAACTACCTTGATTGGAAAATTACAGAAAGATTCATTTAAAAACATATATGGTCAAATAAGGGTATAAATGACTTTTTCCCTATATTATCATAAATAGTAAAAATGTTTTGAAAAATATTTTTAAGAAAACACGGATGTGGATGATAAAGAGGTCCCAGTAGATACTCATGTATAAATAACCTCGGATAATAAAGTGATTTTGAAATTAACCCTTACCTTGTACTTTTACTTGGTCAAGGGTATTTTATCCTCATTTATATTAGTTAAATCATTGTTATTAAATTATAATAGAACCACATACATAAATATGATATCATATATGTTCTTATAATATTGTTCTGTTAATAATATTTTAGTAGTATCATTGTTTCAAGTGTTAATTGATTCGTTTTCCTTTATATGTTTTGTTATGTAAGTCATGTTTGTTATAAATATGATGTATTTTATTCATATAAAGAATTATATTAAGTTATTAAATATTATTTTTAATAATTAAATGAAAATTATTCTTGAATGGTAACAACGGGGCATGAATAGCACTGCGTTCGTGGAGACGGTAATCAGTACGTACGCACGAACGCTACTTTCATTTTTTTTATTTTAAAAAGAAAAAAATGATACATAGGTAAATTAATATTTTATTATTTTATATATTTTACGTAAGTTCATTAACTTCATCCTTTATACGTTCCATGTATGGTATGAATGATTCATATCACTTTGAGAGGGCAGTATTCCGCACTTCCTCAAATGAAATTATCGTATATATACAACATGAAAAGAATAAAGGTATTATATAAAAGGGAATTACAGGAGCTTATAGATAAAATAAATGTCATAAATATTATATATAATTATAGTTCCATCATAATTTCCACCATACGAGGTGGTAGTAGAATATTGAACAATCATCATTTCGTGATGCTGTAGTTCTCTGTCCACAGAAACATTATATTCTATTCCCATTAGATGGAGGTGTGTGTAAGAGTAGTTCAAATTATTCTCATAAAAAAACTTAGTATATTGAGTATATTGGTGTTGTTATAAAATAATGGCATAAAGAGAGTTTAGGGGGTTGGAGATGTAAAATAAATGGAAATAACTTAAGAGGAGATGTTACCTTTAAATCGGGTAACTCCCTTTTATTTGAAACAAAAGGATTATTTGAAGTGCCTTATGCCTAAGGTAAGGATTCTAAGAGGAAGATAAGGATGTAAAGAGATTAATTGGGTAGAGGTTGGATGAGACAAGGGGCTTGAGAGGTGTGATAAATGGGTTCAAAGTGAGATATTTTTATAAGGGGGAGGAGGGACTCTTTAAGAATGTTTGAAAATAATATTTTATTATATAATTATTTTCAGTTTATAAATGTCCAAAACTACTTAAAATCGAAGATAAGATGACTAATGTTTGAAATAAAATCATCCAATAATAATTGGATAAGTTATGGATTTTTTTTTAATTTTTATAATCTCATTTATTTTAATCTTTCATTAATGAGGTAAACACTGCATTATTATTGTGTCATAAATAATTTTATTTATTTGATGTCTAAAAATTATAAAAAAATAAAATTATATAATAAATATATTTATCTTTCAAATTAACATTTTTAGTAGAAGATATAACTTATATAATCCCATGTAAAAATTATTTTACTAAAATATATATGTTTATGTCATTTTTGTCTTTACATTAAATTAATTAATATAAAGTGTCATTATCACTCTCAAGTGGCTCCATGGGGTCCCAAAATCGACCCAAGGATGACCATGGTTAGAAGTGTATCAAATAATAGGAATAAGACATATTTTAAGATGATTTAATATTATTATAATATTATTTTTTACCCTTATTTACCGTATTCACCCCTTTAACCATGGTAAATAAAATATTTACTGAAGTAAAGATTCATAATGTCTAAAAATAAAAGTCACATATTTACACAATTTGGACCTCCTGATTCCAAATATTTTATCCATTTTTTCATATTCAAAACACATAAGTGGCATAAATTAATTTAAAAATAATTCTTGTTGTAAAAACAAAATGCGTGTTTTTATGAAATAATAACTATCAAAAGATTGACACTTGTTTATGTGCTGTTTAAACGTGAAATTACATAAAATGACCAAAATTATATTTCATGATAAAAATATAATCTAACGATACTTAAAAAAATTCAAATGTATAATTTAACACTATAAATAATTTCTATTAAAAAAAGTAGTTTTTAATTAAAATTTAGTATTTTTCACTATTCATAAAAAATTGAGAGTTTTTAGAAAAGTTCCAAAAATTCACCCTAATATAATATTGATATTATGAATCCAAAAAGGATTTACATTTTGAAAAACAAAAATTTATATAATTTCAAAATGTGGGTATTACTATTCATAATGGCTAGTTTGATTGGTCGTGGTGTGTTGGAATATCGAAGTTGTGTACCGCGCAAGATGTTGCATTATTCAAAGGGAAACATACCGTGGAAACATGGGGTGTAACATTATTCTCCCCTTAAAATAATTTCATTCTCTAAATTTCTAGAATACTATTACATAGAAAGATTCTGGTGGTTCTTCATCATAAGTTTCTCGGGATCCCACGTTACCTCTTCCATCTTATGATTTCTCTATAAAACTTTTACCAAATGATTTGTCCGGTTTCCCAAAACTTATTATATGTTATCAAAAACCTTGATAGGCTTTTACCAATAAGATAGATCATGTTCCGGTTCTATTTCTTCATAGGTGAGTACATGCGTTGGGTCTGGCAAGTATTTTCTCAACAGTGATACATGGAACACATCATGAACTTTAAAGAGACTTGGCGGCATTGCCAAACGGTAAGCTACAGCCCCAATTCATTCTATAATTTCGAATGGTCCGATGTACCTGGGACTCAATTTACCCTTCTTACAAATATGTATAACACCCTTTCTTGGAGATACCTTCATGAAAACATGATCACCCACTTGAAATTAAAAATCCTTCCTTTGATTATCAGCAGAGCTCTTTTACCTACTTTGAGATGATTTGATGTGGGTTTGGATAATCTTTACCTTTTCTATTGTTTCCTCAACAAGTTCTGGGCCTACGAGTTTTGTTTCAAAAACATCATCCCAACAAGTTGGTGTAGGACATCTCTTTCCATACAACGCTTCTTATGGTGCCATCTGAATACTTGTATGGAAACTATTGTTATAGGAAACTTCTACTAGATGTAAATACTGATCTCACATTCCTTGAAAGTCAAGTGACCAAGATCTCAACATGTCTTCTAAGGTTTGAATAGTCCATTCTAATTGTCCATCAGTTTGAGGGTGGTAGGCATTGCTCAAATAAAGATCAGTATCTAGAGCCTTATGAAGAATTTTCTAGAATCTTGATGTAAAAGGAGGATCAAGATCAGAAATAATCGATATGGGTAATCCATGAAGTATTAAAAATTCATTAATATATAGTCTTGCAAAATGTTCAAGTGGTAAATCTTCTCTTATATCAAGAAAATGTGCTGACTTGGTAAGATAATCAATAATGACCCATATTGCATCGTTCCTTCTATGAGTCCTTGGTAGTCCCATGATGAAGTCCATCATAATATCATCCAATTTCAACTCAAGTATAGGGAAGAGGTTGTATGACTCCACCAGGATGTTTCCTTCCAGCTTTCACATGTTGAAAAACCATACATCTTGACACATAATCAGAAATCTCCCTCTTCATGTTGTCCCACCAAAAATTTTCCATCAAATCTCTATACATCTTAGTGCTACCAGGGTGTATAAAAAAATTAGAGCTATGAGCCTCATCCAAAAATTACATTTTTAGATCAGGTATATCTGGAACACAAAGTCTCTTCCCAAATTTCCAAATTTCATCTTCATATATGAAGTCAATCAATCTCCAATCATTCACAACTTTAATTTTCTTTTTAAACTCCTCATCATCAGTTAGGGAATTTTTTATACTTTCTAATAAATATGGGTTGACAATCATTTGAAAAAGTAATGATGTTTCACCTTCCATGATTATTCCCGTATCCATCTTAACTAGATCTATGAACATAGGATCCCTTTCAACTCACATCTAGTTCAAAACTCCATGATCTTTTCTTCTTAAAGCATCTTCCACCATATTTTCCTTCCCCAAGTAGTAGTGTATAGTGTAATCGTAATCTTTGAGTAGTTCAAGCCATCACCTTTGCCTCATGTAGAGTTCTTTTTCTGAGAAAATATACTTCAAACTCTTATGATTAGTATATATCTCACATTTTCACCAAAGAGATAGTGTCCTCATATCTTCAAAAAAATATTAAAGAATCTAACTCAAGATCATGAGTAGGATAGTTTTGTTCAGGAATTTTTAGCTTTCGTGATGCATTGGAAATAACTCTATCATTATGCATGAGGAAAAAACAAAATTCATTATTTAAATCATCACTATAAATAACAAACCAATCATTCCATGATGATAGATTAAAGATAGAAGAATTGACTAATCTTCTCTTCAGTTATTCAAAATATTCTTCACACTCATTTGTCCAAAAGAAATTAACCCCTTTATATGTGATCTTGGTTAAAGGGTTAGCCAATCGGGAAAAATTATGGATAAAATGAAAATAATAACCTACTAAACCAATAAAACTATGTACCTTAGTTATACTCATTGGTGCTGGAAATTCTTGGATTTCTCTTGTCTTTATAGTATCTATCGAGATTCCATCCTTAGAGATAATATGGTCAATAAATGAAATCTATTGAATCCAGAATTCACACTTGATAAACATCACATATAATTCATTTCTCCTGAGGGTTTTCAGAATAGTGCGCAGGAGATTGTCATGATCTTCGTATCTTTTTTAGTATACCAAGAAATCATAAAAAAATATCACTAAAATGTCATTAGTATATTCCTTGAAAACTCCATTCATTAGATCCATGAAAACATAGGGTGCAATAGTCAGTCCAAAAGGCATTACTGTAAACTCATAATGCCCGTACCTGGTACGGAATACTGTCTTTGGAATGTCTTCCTTCTTCACACACAACTGCTTGTATCCAAATTGGAGGTCAATATTTCAAAAATATTGAGCTTCATGAAGTTGATCGAATAAATCATCAATGTGAGGTAGGGGATACTTATTTCTTATTGCTATAGCATTGATGTCCCTGTAGTAAATGCGCAACATCATAGATCCATCTTTATTATTAGCAAAAATAACAGGGGCTCCCCATGGAGAAAAACTAGGGAGAATAAATCCTTTATCACTCAATTCCTCTAGTGTTTTCTTTAGTTCCACTAATTCCATAGTGGCCATTTTATAAAGGGACTTCGATATGAGCCTTGAACCATGAATTAAGTGAAAGGAAAACTCAATTTCTAATTCTGGAGGATGTCTAGGTAAATACTCTAGAAACACATCAACATATTCTTGCACAATAGGTATATCCTCTATTTGAAAATTCCTTTCCTCACCCACAGTTATTTCATTCTATTCATCTATGTTTATGATGCTTTCACCAGGGTGTGTGCATCTGCCTTTTTGAGGATGATGGCGCTTTTTGTTTCCTTGTATTCCTGCTTTCCAAAGGCTGGTAGCATTCATCACTTGTTCAGGGACATTTTCTCCTTGATCGAAATGGGATGATGGGATGGAAATTCCTTGTTCCATGGATTCCTCCTCGTAACTCATTACCTAGTATGAGCCTCCCTTATAGACTTAAGAAATTGTTCATGAAACTCTTCCCAGTTCCATATCATCATGGACACCGGTTAATTACACTGCTTCTGTCAGGACATTCCAATGGGTCCAGCCAGGGCACCAGCCTTCGGTTGGGAGAGTAGTCATGTTGGACATCACTGGTGTGTCTTGAAATTGGAACACTGGTGTGTCTGGGTTTCTTCCCCTTATTATAGGGCTTATCGAGGTAGCAGAATCCCAAGGCATCCCACGTTAAATGCAGGGAATTATATGTCATAAGCATGTCTCTGAGGTTTTCCTCATCTTCCCATGTGTGAAACAGGGTATACCGCAAGTATAATATCTAGAGGAGATGGATCGGACTGATTAGAACACTGACTAGAGTGGATCAAATGGGTTCGACCCCTGGGGGGGGGGTAATGATGATGTCAGGGTAACACATGGTTGGTTACCCGGTTACCACTAGGAGTAGTGAAGAGGTGAATTGGCATGATCTCACCGGGATGTGGCGGCCTGGGTGAGAATCAAGATGAATGATGGATGGTTATGTAGAGTGAATGGAAAATGAGATGGATTCAACACGAGGGAAAAGGTGATGTTAGTCTTGAGCCTCAAAGAGACCTCATATGTATCCCCATGGTAGTGAATCAAAGTCCACGTAGTTCAGGATGGGGTATAGGATCAGGGTGTGCACAGAGGACAGTGACCCAATGATATACTGGGGCTTATGCATGGCTAGCAGCCTGAGGTTGGTCTGACACCACAAGGATAAACTAGAGATATGGGTCCCAACGAAATGGAAAACAACGACTTACCACTAGATGGTGTTTAAAAAGTCTTACCACTGGATTAGGGTATAATGGATTACCACCGGATGGGGGGACAATTTGGTATCATTCCAGACAAAAGGGGCATAAAGTTAACATCATGATTTACGAGGGTGGTCCGATGTAAAATGGGGTCGGAATAACAGGGTTTTGGGCTTGAAACTCATAGAGGATTTCTACGTACCTTTCCATGGAAAAGATCTAAGTCCACGTAGTTTGGGATGGTGGGAACCGACATGATGATGGTCGAGACCAATGGGTGTTCGGCTTGAACCTCAAGGAGGATTCCAACATACCTTACCTTGTTAAGGATAAAAGTACACATAATTCAGAATGGTGGGAACCTAGGTGAATATGGTCGGGACCAATGATTATTGGGCTTGAACCTCTGGGAGGCTTCCGACGTACCTTACCTTGAAAAGAATCAAAGTCCATGTAGTTCGGTAGGGGGATTTGGTGAACCAATGTGAAGGCGGTCGGAATGACCTGACATTGGGATTGAACCTCAAGGAGGCTTCCTATGTACCTTGCCTTGGAAAGGATCAAAGTCCACGTAGATTGGGAGGGGGATTTGGTGAACCGATGTGAAGGGGTTTAGAATGATCGGGTGTTGGGATTGAACTTCAAGGAGGATTCTTACATACCTTACCTGGGCAAGGATCAAAGTCAACGTAGTTAGGGAGGGGGATTTGGTGAATCAACGTGAAAGGGGGTCGGAATGACCGAGTGTTGGGATTAAACCTCAAGGTGGCTTCCTACGTACCTTTCCTTAGTAAGGATCACAGTCCACATTGTTCGGGATGGTGCTTGGGGATTACTCTCTAGGCTACCCAGATAGGATGTCATGGTCAATTCTTACTCTAAGCCCATGTGAGTCATGCTCGGTGTGAGAAACCAGAGGTAGCAAAGACCTGACGGTCACATCACGAATGGTGCATCCATGGAAAGTGGCATGGGGTGATATGTACTTAGCATACCAAAATGGAAACATGGTCTTACATGTGGTTCAAGACCCAAAGAGTAAACATGGGCTTACATGTGGTTAGCAGCCCAGGGAGATAGAGACCGTGACTTACTCCAGGATGGAGGCCTGGATGGAGACAAATCCCAAAGGGAGAGGAATTTGGCATGGAAGAAAGGAGACCTCTGGTGCCCATCCCCCCTCTCTAGTATTTGTCTAGGAAGAATATTGGAGGATTAGGGGTGTCTCCTCTTGCAAAAAAGTCTAGGGGATTACACCAAGGTGGTTTCCATTTCCCCACAGCGAAACACCGCTCCAATAAAGAAGTATCTCATTCCATGAGAGGAATGATCTCACTCAAGTGGAGACTAGTGGGCATGCAGAATGTCCATGGTGGGGAACCTCACATGCGACGCATGGGGTGAGGTCACAATTTAACGTCATGTGATGAGGACGATGGTGCTTGGGAGTTTAACATCCTATATCTCAAAAGAGGTGGGTTTCTCTGCACCCCTAGGACATGCATGACTGGTAACTACCACCCCATGGGAAGGGAAGGAATCATTAATTCCATAGTGAGGGGTGTTTTGGAGTGATCCACGGAGGGGTCCACGTTATCATGGCTATGTGAAGAAGCAATAGCCGTCAGTGTGCCTATTCTAAGAAGCCCGAGGCGAAGCAATGCAAAAGGAAGCACCACCCAAGGGACTTTGAAGTCACTTCGTACGAGACTAGAGGGACGTACAAGAGAGAGGTGTGTAATTATTTGCATGTAAGAAGTGCTCGAAGACAATGTCCCGAAGAGGGACACCATACACGTGAAAAAGTGTGCGCACAAGGAGGGCAGATTGCTTGTAGATGGAGAAGCTGTGTGGAAAAGGCAAGGATATGTGGACCTAGAATTTTGCGTGAAATTGGAGGGATTTTCATGCAATCAGCACACAATTGGAGAAGCTTAGTGGGAAATACTAGGTTTGTGTGCAATTGGAGATGTTGGCGTGCAAAGGGGAGAATAGGTTTTGCGCGCCAGTGCAGGGATTACATGCAAGGAGAGGCCCACATGGAAGAGCAGTTGCACGCACAAACCGGTTGATGTTTTGCGTGCAAGGGGTGTGGATTGAGAACAAGGGCACTAAATTGTGTGCAAGGGGAATGAATTGTGTGCAAGGGACGTGACATAAAGGGATTTGGATGAGGGTTAAGCCCGAGTAGTACTACGCTAAGGCGGACCCCTAGGAGACTTGTCATGAATAATACCTTTTCTGAAAGTCATCTTTTTCATGCAGGAGAGGGGGATTTTTTATAGATGAGACAATTTGGATTATTCAGCCATCCAAAGTTGAAGGGGTGTTATTCTATTTATAGGTTCTCGGGACCATCAGATCCGCATATAGATCGTGCCACGTGAAATATTGAGTGCCCTAGTCAATGGCACGAAAGATTCGGAACCCGAGGTCTGTGCGCGCTAGTTTCTGCACCTAGCATCGGTGGCACAGAGGTTTTCGGGCCTGCACAAAAAACTCCCTCCAATCCCACTGTTTTTGGCCCTCGAGAGAGGTTTTTTGTGAACATATTTTATTTTTTAGGCGGCCCTTCCTGTCCCCCCAAAACAGATCACCGGGTCAAAATATGCCTTCACTTTATCTGCAAATACCCTCTTTATGTATTGAGCATTTTTTTTCGGCATCTACAAATACCCCCATCAGAATCGGATCGGTGAGGGTACGTAGAGGTCAGATTCTGAGGGAAATTCCGAGATGCATATCCTACTGGGGTTGGTGCATGAAAAAATGGTATATGTGCGTAAAACTGAGTGGTTGTGCATAAAATGCTTTTCACACGCGTGAAAACCCCCCTCCATGCTTATAAAAACCCTCACGGGTACCTCAGTCCATATAGAGTTTTCTCGTGCGATAAGTCTTGAGATGTCGCATGTGAAAAATCATCCTCGCCATGCGCAAAAACCACATCTGTTGCATGTAATTCCCCGAGTCCAGCCGTTATTTTACTCACAGGATCCGGGTTTCTCGCACCACTGCCTTGGTTTTTCGTGCCACCTCTTTTTGTTTCATGCCACCTCCTGATTTTTTATGTGTCGTAGCTGTCTTTTTGCCCGACTGGTTTGGATATTTCCTGAAGATGATGACTGCTAATCAGGATAATACTGAGAGAGAAGCTACGTTTACTGCTTGAAGGTCCGAGATAGTTTCCAACCCTGAGGTTTACAGTACCCGAAAGATTGTATCCAGTAACCTATCTCTCTTCAGCACATTGAAACCATCCCAGAAGGAGTATGCACTGTATGAAAATTTACAGATATGGGACTTTGGAATTTTGGAGGAGTTACTCATGTGAAGATTCGATGTCAACACACAACAGTCATGGGTGACCCAGGAGGATGACCTACCTTAGTATAATATCACTAATAATGGCCATACTTCCATAGAAACCATCCATATGGATGTTTAAATCTTGAACCCCAGGACCAGAACCATTTTGGGAAGTGACTCGGTCATGGAGGATTCTCCAGCCCATTACGTGAGTGCTTTTTGACAGAGTGTCACTGATGAGACTAAAGGATAGATGCCAGATTAGGACTTGAGCTCTCAAGGAAACTTGACAAGTTCGTGGGCAAGGGAATATTGGGTATTCCAAATGTGTGACCAGTTTGGGGCCAATCTGTGGCATATTGGGTTGTTCGAGGCCATGTGGATGTCGCAGTTCCATTTCTACCACCAGTGTGATCTCGTGCCAGAGTTGTTTACATGACGGTCCCCTAATACCAACACCTTCCATCTCTACCATGGGGAGGATGGTATCATCCTTTGGGATGTCCATTAAATCATGGGAATCCCTTTGGATGGGAACCAATATGATGAATTCCTTCCGACGAGGTACATCTAGGGAGACGGATCACTGACACCCGTCTTGACATGGAATCTATTAGAACTGTCCAAGGAGAGGTTGGTGGTTAAGGAATATCTCATGGAAATCACATAATCGAAGTGGTTTAGTATGTTTCTGTAGAAGGACTCAGGCATCAAGATGCTAGGGAGAGGAATACAGTGTCCGACCGTGGAATAGAGGAGAAAAAGTGGCTCATAATGGAGGATCTTGGAGGTAGGGGAATATCAATCTTGGGGATTCAGTGTGAATGAATGTTGGGATCTTAATGTTTGGTATGCTAGATTTTTGGCCACCTTCCTGAGTGGGTGGCTTCTTCCAGTGAGTGACATGAGGATGCGAGTTCATCCAACAACATTGGTGATGGATGTCATCATGGATGCTAATCATAGGTTCAATTTATGAGTCCCTGTGTTGGACCTTTTATACACCATTTTGGGACACATTTCGAGAGGGGGGTCACTGAGGAGGATCTATGGCCCCTTCCAGATCCTTCATGGAGAGGTCACGACTCATTGCGGTGGGTGTAGCTTTCCAAATTCCATTCATCCTCCAGATAACGGCCTATATCCCTCCTAGTTGAATATTGTCGGGGTCATGCCGATGATTCTCAACAAAGAGGGGGTAAGGATCAGGATTGGAAATCACGCAAATTTTACCTTTAGTCTGTACCCTACCCTGGGTGGTCAAATGATAAACAATGGGAAAGGCTCAATATAGCAAAAGGAATACTTCCAGAGTATCAGAGGTGGGGTTCTTGTGTCTAGGGTTGACAGGAAGATCTTTTGTGATCCCTACAATCCATCAAGATTTTACAAATAGTTTGGATGCCTCCAGCGGATGCCGAAGAAAGTGTATACTGTGGTCCGAGAGGAGTGGCATTCATGTGTTCTTCACCATATGTGGTAGATGTTTATAGATTACGGCTCTGGTGAAGATATTACTTTTCCCTCCACCAGAGTGGATGCCAAACTTTCAATAAAATACACCAAACATTAGGCTGTGGCATACCCTGAAGGGGTTCTGTGGAAGTGAGTCTGAAAGCTCAATGTGGCCAGTGTAGAACCTGGGAAGTAGGAGAGAAGTCAAAGAGTCGTTGGGGAGGAATGTTCTTAGGAAAATTGGGCAATTGGGCTAGGGCGTGATGGGGATACAGTGGTGGTAACATCACATGGTGTGGTTGTTCTTTTGACATCTCGGGGAAGAGGGGCTCATGAACAGCCTTGCAGAGCAATCAGGGAGATTCTTGGGAAGAAGATAAGGTACCCGCTTCAAATTTTTATGATGCAATCTACCCCGCATTATGGTTGGCCTTGTTGACCCTATGGAAATCGATGGGTACCGAAGCCCTCTTGAAAAAGATAGTACAAGACGGAATCCAGCTACCAGAGGTCAGAATCATTCAGATTGAGGACAAGGTGAACTTCCATCATCGACATGCAAACATGATGGCCATGGACATGTATGCACGCTATGGGGGTCGGCGTGAAGAACCACCCCTCCTAGTGAAGGTAATGCTCGGCCAATTTCATGATACAGAAAAGATGCCATCCGCGGATGATGACAGCGACAAGGATCCGAAGGGTAGTGAGACAGAAGAGGAGGGAGAAGGAGAGGGAGAAGGAGAGGGTGAAGGAGAAGAGGAGATTGGAGGTGGAGGGTCTTTGGGGACTTCCCAATAGGGGAGTCTTCGGGAGAGTGGAAATATTATTGGATTTGATGCAGACATTACTGATATACTTGATGTATTTTTCCTCCCTTATATATCCTCCCCTCCCCTTTTTACTCGTAATATTCAATCGAATTTTTAATCCTACTCAGGTTCATATTAACACTGACCAAGAAGCTCCATCCAAAGGATGGGAGTAGGTGCCAATGGAACAAGGTGGGGAGCTGATGCCCATAATTGAGCTAATGGGCACGGAGGGATCCTCTACAATGACAACTCCTTTAGAAACTGGAACACCAGAGGATGATTATTTGGGCTCTTGTAAGATCATCACTTAGACTTTGGTATTTATCATCGGAGAGCTCAGATGATCAGGGTGTTCCCTATTTGTGAAGTAATCACAACCTTGGAGGCTTGTTAGGCCGGTGAATCCGGGCCATCCTTGGATGCCTTAGAGGTGAGCGCATTGACTCGCTCAGGACCCACTCGTCATGCCTAGATAGCCCAAACACTTGGTGATAAAGGAGCTATGGATATTGACGATGTGAGTGCTGGAGAGAGGTTCAATGTTGGTGGGGGTAAATCTGTCAGGGATGAAGTGAGAGAGGATGGCCTCCCATATGTCAAGGAGCCTAATCCTTCAAGATCACTGGAAGAAGACCCAACAACTGATCTCCTGGATGCTTTTCCCGAATATTGACCTGCAGACCCCGAAGAGATGGATGAATCTGACTTAGAAGTAGCTGATGAAAGATGGATGATGTGGCGTAATGGGTAGAAGTTTATCAAATTCTTCCTTTTCCAACCATAGGCAGAATAGATAAAGATAATGGAATCACTCCGCACCTGGTTGAACTTCCTCTGTGCTGGAGGGGTTAATGCCCACCACCTTCATCTAGAAATCCATGACTACATGGATGAGAAGATACGAGAGGACAACCAACGCTCAGAAATTTCCCGATATCAAAAAGCATCAGGGAATACCAAGGCATTAATGAAGGAAGAGCAGGAGGTCCGACGCCTTGAGGAGAAAATGAAAGAAAGGGAGGTATTTATTGCAAACAATTCCAAGCATATCGAACAACTAAGGTCCCAGCAGGAAGATGCCAAAGAGAAGATAGTAGAAGTGATTCACCAATGATAGAACCTCAAGCTGAATAGGCACACGAATAGGCAAGGGACAATGTGCTATGATCAGTGACCGCTGATGAAGAAAGGGTCCTAAGGGGAAAGACAACGATGCTGGGGGCTCTGAACCAGAAGTTGCAAACATTTCACTGATCCATCCAAAATGTTGATCCTTAAGAGTCCTTTCTTGGTCAAACTCATAAACTTATTCCTCTTTACTATCACTTGTTCTGAATCACATGTATGAATAGATTATTTAATTTTTTGATTGTTTTAATGTATTCCAACCACAATCCTGAAATAAATAACAATCCATTCCTAAGCTCCTGTGGGTCGTGCCTGATGTGAGAAACAAGGGATGCTCACAATGTTACTTCGTATGAATGCATGAGTGCCAACCAAGATTTGTGCATCTGAGTTTTGAACAACCAACATGGATTTATAGGAAGAAATGGGAGAGGCCCGATTGGAGGATGAAGACCCTAGAAAAACCGACATACAGTCCTTCTAATGTGCTCTAGTGCCTTAGTGGGGTAACACCAGGGAAGTTTGACTTAATCCGAACATAGGGGAGTGGGATTTTTGAATGAAGATTCCCAAGATTCATAACATTTTAGGGATGGCATGAAAATGAAGAATAATTGTTGACCGTTTTCGAAACACAACATCCATATCATGTTAGCATGAAATGGTAATAACAAATGAGGGCCGACCACTAACCATGTTCGAAACATGGGTCCAAACTCGAAATGTCATCCATTGGTCTTCCAGAACGTTATACCAGGATAGTAGTCAATCCACATGCCAAACATCCATACTGTTAGGGGGTTCCTTTAGACATGAAAGAGGAAAAGGGTCTGAATAAATGGCACTCAAAGCGTGTAATGAAGACTGATGGGATGTTCGAATGGAGTCAAATACTCTTGAAATCGAGCCACCATGGTGGAAACAGATTAGGCCAACATATCTGTCTGATCAGGGATCAAACATTCTTCCAAACAGGACTTCTCTAGTAAGGACCTGGAATGATCTATAGTTTTAAGTCATACCAATGAGGATGATAGACATGTAGTTTATTTTCGTACAGAGAGGACATAGAGTGAAAGGGAAGATCCCAGGGTGGGAGTATGTGGTGTGGTAGCTATAAACCCAATGTGAACGAGGAAATATGGTTTCCGCACCACAACACGTATCCCTAGATGGAGTTTTTTAGGTCAAGGTACCAAATGTGAAAACTATTATAGGCCTAAAGAAAAGCGGTCGGGCGTTCCTACGTACCCCATAAGGATGGGAATAAAGCCACACGTAGTTCTGGGAGATGTCGTGTTGTTTAACATCTTGAGGCAAGGACATGAAGTGAACTTATTTATGGTTATAGAACTTGGACTAGGGATTGTAGGGAATTCGGGAGACACATTGTGAGGTAATTATAAAATCCGATTTGAATAGTAACCCGAGGTTCCGATCACCATGTGTTCCTTTAGGATGTTTTAGGTCGAGGGACCGAAAACGAAAGTTGGGCTGGGCCCAAGGTGAAGTGCACAAGCATTCCTATGCATCTCATGAGAATGAGAATCAATCCACACATAGTTCTAGTGGTGCAATGGTAATATACCAGTGCCAGGGATAATATGGTTCTGCGGGTCTTGACCATGCATCGAAAGAAGCGATATTTAATAGATCTAGTTTGTCTTTTAGGATGAATGAGTGCTTTTTTGTGAATCTACAAATGTAGGATAGAATTTCCAGGAATCACCATAAGAATCAATCCATGTGCAGGCATTGAAAAATTGTATGGTGTGTGACCGATGCCAAACATGATGCCCCCTCGAGTGAGGACACCACGATGCACTGCCATTTTTCGTCGTGCGACTAGGACGATAATGTCACAGTTTAGGGTCATGTGATGAGCTAGGAGACATAGTTTAATGTCATATTTCATGGACTTATACATGAGATATGATGTTCAGGAGTGAATGTGCACGGTATCATAAATTATACCCAGCGTTAATGAGAACTTGGGGTTCCGCATCACACCACACGCGATTCCAAGAGAGAAACCTTGGGCCGTGGGGCCATAAAAGGTTAGAGGATATTGTAAAGGAGGGGATAGATCTTAGTTGAGCTAGAACTGAATATGAGATGTCCATGTGTTCCTATGTATCCCATGAGGATGGGAATCAAGCCATATGTAGTTCTTTAAGGTGCCTTTTAATGTCATGTAGGACCAAATACAATTTAATGTCACGTGGGACAGGAAGTAGGAGGGACTAACTCCAAGAGAGGGGCATATGTGGTGCGACTATTGCAAACCCGAAATGAATGAGGGAATAATGCCACACACGCCACACCACATAGTCCTGTAAGAGTTGGAGCTCAAAAGGCTGAACATAAGAGAGGAACTGTAAAGAGATTTAGTTTAAGGTCATTCGGCTCGGACCATGGAGAAGCAGAATTCTTCCAAATTAGTGTAGACCTCGATCAAATCCCTAAGACCACGTGAGTCGAACTTGGTGTATGAAACAAGGGTGAAAGAGATCATCACTATACATGGAATGCATGTAAAGGGGGAGTTGGGGAGGAACCCTGAAGAACGCCTTACCGCAGATTTGTCCTTCTAACGTGAAAATGCGCACTGAGGGATAACACCAGGAGTGTCAAGATTCCACTTGAACATGATGGGGTGGAAAAAGATGTGAATAATTTAACCATCATTTAAGGAATTAAGGAGTTGGGGTGACGACAGAGGATAACTGTTGACCCTGTTCTAAACATAGCACCCGTATCATGTTAGCCTGAAATGGGGATAACAAATGAGCGTCGAACGCTGACTGTATTCACAACGTGGGACTTGTATCAATTTTTTTTTGTCTAAAAACCTCAAGGATGTTGGCTCGTAATGGTAGGAGGGACCTTGGGTAGAGCATCCATGCCATTTGGGGGTCCCATCAGATATGAAAGATAATGGAATCCCAAATGAAGGGGAACATGAAGCATGAAAAATTGGTAAAAGCATGTCCATACGGGATTCAACATTCGAGATGCTAAACCAAAGTGCTTCTGGGCACGTTGAAGAATCGCTGAAGAGGGTCGAGGAACCCGACTGAGAGGAAGCCTACTTGAAAGGATGAATATAGAGAAATGGAGAGAAGTCCACTTAGGAGAGAGAGGTATGCGACATGGTTGTTATAAACCCGATTTGAATGGGGACATAATCCCATATCATATCTTATAACCCTCTCTTGGAAGAAGGCATGCCAAGGGGCCAAAAATGGAAGGAAGATTTCTATAAAATGGGGATGGACCCAAAGACTAGTCATTCGGGCGGTCCTACATATCCCATAAGGATGGGAATCAAGGCACACGTTGTTCTAAAAGATGGCGTGCAGTTTATCATCTTACAGTAAGGATGGGGAGTGAGGGCAAGATACCCCAATGAGGGATGTGTATGACACGACCAGTAACCCAAAGTGAATGAGGGCATAACACCAAACCACACCATACAGTCCTAAGTGAGACATCGAGACAAGGTCCCAGGAAGGTCAAGGGATGTTGGGGATATTGGAACAAAATGGTAGGAGAACCCTTAGGCAAAGTATCCATGCCATTTGGGGGTCCTTTTGGACCTAGAAGATGATGAAATCCCAAATGATGGGGCTCGTGAAGCATGGCAGGGCCTATGTTCCTAGAAGGGATGAGTAGAGCATGAATGTGCTTGTGTGGGATGAGACTCAAGGGGAGATCTCAGAGTTTGGGGCTGGGCCTATGGACAAAATGTCTGAGCAGTCCTATATATCCCATAAGGATGGGAATTAAGCCGTACTTAGTTCAAAAAGGCCATGAACTCTAACATCATGTGGTAAAGACTTGGGAGGAGAGAAGAACATGGGAGAGAATATGGTGCAATCATCACAATCTTAACTTGAGTGGGGTCAAGGAAGCCTATACGATGGCATGTGGGACCCTCCAATAGAACTATCCCCAGGAGGGGATAGTCAAAAAGGAAACTGGGTCTGGTCTCAAGACAAAGAATCTGAGAATTACTACGTATCCCATAAGGATGGGAATCAATCCATATGTAGTTCTTGATATGTAGTTTATTGTATTGTAGGAAGAGGCACAATTTAATCTAATGATAGATGTTTCACAGTTTAAGGTCACGTAGGACTGGGCATTATAAGTTCATGTAGGACCCTTATGCAGTTTAGGGTCGTGCTGGACTGTAATGTAGTTTAAGGTCCTATGGGACCATACAGTTTAATGTCATGCAGGACCGTTGGGGGATTAGGAAACGTATTTTTTGAGGAAACTGACACTGGTGGGAGTATTTATACGCTCTCCATCCATGGTAACCAGGTACTGTGCTTCATTGGAGTAAAAATTGTGAAAAATGTATGGTCCTTATCATTTGGGCTCCAACTTGGATGGTTTACTACTGGGTATCATTGTCATCCCGAGGGTCAATACCAATTCACCCTACAAAAAGGATCATAGGTAAACTTTCTTGTTGAATGTTCAAAACATCCTGATATGATGCCTTTCCGGATTGTGCAGGGCACACAACATGTTCTTATCGAGGACTTAGAGGTCAGCCAGGCGAATTTTAGCTACTTCATTAGGCTCTTGCTGATCGTAGATAAATATGAGAAATGAGGGAAATTGAATCTAGATGGGTAAGGAGACCTTTTTTCCGTACACCAGGGAATATGGGGTCACCTGGGTGGAATTGTGAGTCGTCATCTGATAAGCCCAGAGGGCGTTGGGGAGCTTGTCTGGACAAATCTTCTTGTTCTGACCAACCATTTTCTACAGACTGTTAGAGAGGGTTTTGTTGAACACATTGATTTTTCCATTTTCTTGCCCATGATAGCAGGAGGTATGGTAAGAACGAATGTTATACTTAGAATACAGTTTCTTCACCTTAGCTTCCCTGAATTTCATGCTGTTATTGGTGAGGATGGAGTGAGGGACTCCAAATCGGTTGATGATGTTAGAGCTCACAAAGTCAACGATGGAATAGTCCTTGACCTCCTTGAGCAGAAATTACTCTTCCCACATGGAGAATAAATCTATAGTAGTCTAAATGAACCTGTACTGGCGAGCTGTTGCCGGTGGGTAAGGTCCCACGACATTGATTCCCCATACCACAAATGACCAAGAGTACTTGGTATAGTGGAGTGGCTTTGGCAGCCGATGCATGAAGTTAGCATGAATTTGGCATGCATGGAACCTCTGGGTGAACTTGATGTAGTCATGGATCATGGAGGGCCAAAAGTACCCCCGTCTTTGGATCTGGTGAGATAGCTTCGGCCCAATTTGATGATCCCCGCATGAACCGGTATGAACCTCTTACATGTCCTGATAAATCTTGACTCCTTGAATGCAATGAAGGAGAACCCCATCAAACCCACACTTGTAGAGGAGCTTCTCATGACCAGGGCCATTATGTAGGGTGAACTGTATTGAGTGGTGTTGGATTCACTCGCGCTCGACCCTATCTACTAGGAGATTCCCATTCTAGAGGTACTCAACAAAGGAGGTCCTCCAATCATGAGTCACTTCAATCACTGCATCCTTGGGACCTGGGGGTCCTGACATGGAGGTTCCAGTGGTAAGGTGGATTACCTATGGGATGTCATCATCATATGGGGAGACATAAGCAATGACTCTTCGGTGTGCCACGTGGATAATCAGATCATCCTATTCGGGCTCTGCAAGTGATGCTGCTAGGCTGGCTAAGGCATTAGCCTGACCATTCTGATATTGAAGGACATGAGTAACTTTTGGCATATATGGGAACTGGGCCATTAGCTAGAGAGTGTGCTCCAAAAATGGTATGAGCTTTGGATTTCTGAAGATATAGTCACCGTTGATCTTCTTGATGACTAGTTCAGAATCCCCTTTCACATGAAAATGGCGGACGCCAATCTTGAGGGCCATCTTGAGGCCAGTAGTGAGAGCCTGATACTCTGCCTCATTGTTGGTGAGGCCATCTGAAAACAGGAATGAGTATGATATAATGGCTTGTACCGGGGTAATAAAGATGATACCTAGGCCTACTCTATTGAGTTTGGGATCATTGAGCCTCCTACCAGTGGGGCTTCATAAAGCACCATCGAAGTGAATCTTCCAGCATGTCATGGCTTGGTCTACCAAGATGACCACCTCATCGGGGAAATTGAGGTCTAGGGACTGGTCAGTAGGAGCTGGATGGGAAGTAAGGAAGTCATCTAGCTCTTTCCCCATAATATCCTTCTGAGGGACAAACCTGATCTCGAACTGCTAGAGAATCACTACCCACTAAGCTTGACGGCTTGTCAACCAGGGCGATTCAAGACGTACTTCAGGGAATCTACCAGGGAAACCAGTTATACCTCATGATGTTGGAGGTAATGACATAATTTTTATACTGAAAATACCAGCATATGGAATCTCTTCTCAATAGGGGTGTATCTGGTCTCCAAATCAAGGACCATGTGGCAGAGGTATTATAGGATATTCTCCATCTCTTCATTGTTATTCTGGGAAATAAGGGTGCTAAGATATGGTTCCAAGGTAGTCACATAAAGAACCAGCGGATTTCCAGAGACAGGTGTCATTAAGACCGAAGTCCAGAGCAGATACTGTTTTATTTCTTTGAATGTAGTCTAACATTCTTCATCCCACTCAAAGAGTGTTTCTTTTTTCATGATCCAATAAAAGGTCTTACACTTTCCGGCCAGATTCACGATGAATCGGCTTAGGTAGGGTAAGTGGCCTCAGAAACCTTGAAGCTCCTGAATTTTTGTTAGGGGAGACATCTAGATAATGGCCTTGATCTTTTCTAAGTTGATCTTAATGCCCCGGTATCTGACAACGATGTCGAGAAACTTACCAGAGGTGACCCTGATATCACACTTTAATGGGATTATCTTAAAGTGATGAGAATAGAGGAATTTGAACACTTTATCATAGTCTTTGAGATGTTCATGGAACTGGAGAGATTTGACCTCCATATCATCTACATAAATTTCCATAAATGTCCCGAGGATTGGATTAAATATGCAATGCATGGCCCGCAGTTAGGTGGCGCCTGAAATCTTTAAGGCGAAGGGCATGACTTGGTTACATAAAGTACCTTGTAGTGAATTGAATTCTGTAGTATCTATATCCTCGAGGGCCATTCATACCTGGTTTTACCCAGAATACCCATCCATAAAGGAGAGGGCTTGGAACCCAGCTGTGGTGTCAATCAACAGTTTTTTCATAGGAAGGGAAAAATCATCCTTCGGACAATGATAGTTGAGATCCCAAAAGTTTATTCAGACTCTGATTTGTCTATTCTTCTTCCTAACTAGAAAAATGTTGACTAGAAAATAGGGGTACTGGACTTCCTTAACAAAATTGGATCTGATGATCTTGTCAAATTCGGCCTCGACCATGGCACCGTGAGAAGGGTACATCTTCTGGGGAGGCTGGTTGTACCTGCGATGTTTGGTCGGGATACCAAGGTGGTGGATGACTACCTGAGGATCTAGTCCTGGCATCTCATCATAACTCCAAGAAAATAAATCACAGTGCTGCTTAAGGAAGTATATGTACATCCGTTTCTCCTCGAGGGGCATGCCAACACTAATCAATGTGGGCTTCGGGTCAGCCTCGCTAACGAGGATTACCTATACCAGTTCATCGACTATGGTGAAAACACCCTCTTTAAAGTCATGGGAGAATCCTCTAAATAATCTTCTTTACTTATGGTGGAAGGTTTCTCAAAGGGAGGAGTTTCCTCTGAGTCGATAGATCCTAGTGAGAGGTCTGTACCAGCCTGAGCAGCCGCAGACGCTGCATCATGAGATTATTGTGCCGCCAAAACCATAACAATAAAGATTGTTGATCCGATCCCATCTGGTCTTCAGCCCAAGGGGCCAAACATGATGATATCAAAACAACAGTGGTGTGTCGGCTTGAGTTGGTTAATTCCATCCTGACGAAATAAGCAAGTACGATGCATTGTCATTTCCATGGGGCAGAAATCCAAATATCTTATGGGAGTAAGAGGCTCTGGGATCACCCAATCCTAATTTTTATAGGAGTATTAGGTTATTATCTGCCATTAATTAGACTTGGGAATGTGTTTCCCCCTCATCCTAGAAACAACAAATCATTGTCCCATATCCAGGTTTGTAGCCTCTAATCAGAGGATTGGAAAGATGTAAAGCGTCATCTAGATCTTTCCACGAGTCAGTTGTAGCCGTGGTAGGCTCAACCTCGCTAGCCTGAATCTTCTTGCCTGTTCTCTTGTAGTAGTCAACATCCCGATAGAGGGATTCAAAAGAGAAAAAAGTAGACGCGTCACCTTGAAGCATGGCCACTCGACCATTGAGGGAGTACTTGAGGCACTGGTGATATGATGAGGGAATCGTCGCTTATAGGTGGAGCCACGACCTTCCCATCAACGCATTGTAGGCGGTGTCCTAGGAGACAACAATAAATTTGGTGATGGAAACTAGGCCACCGAACTAGGTCTTCAAGAGGATCTTGCCGACCGGTGTCTATTCCGTCCTGTCATAACCTTGGATTCTTATGCCAGAGGGAATAAAATCATCTTCAGACAATCCCAGTTTTTGAAGTGTCCGGGTCAGGAATAAGTTTATCCCAGAGCCCGTGTCGACAAGACAGCGGCGATCCTCCACATCATTGAATTGGATGGTGATGTATAGTGGGTGATTGTGCCCCTATATAGAAGATCCTTCATCTACTCCAGATAATGAGATAATGTCTTGACATTCAGAATTCTCGAATACCTCAGCATGAAAGGGTTCCGTGGATGCTACTTCCATCTCAAACTGGAGGGGGATCCTTAAAGCGTTGACGAGGGCCTCACGCATGTCTAACGACCGAAGAAGAGCCTCAAGGATGGAGATCCTTTCTAGAATTATGGAAATATGTTTGATAACATCATACTTCTGTTCTAGGTGTGAACTTCTTCTTAAAATGGGTCGCTCTATGATAGGATGTATGTTGGGCCCTTCCGACTAGACCAGCGGCTGACTGGTACTAGGAACATCCCACTGCCTACTGGTTAAATCTTGTGGAGTGACTATCGGATGAGGTCCAAATGACTGAGACCAGCCTATATAAGGGCGTGACTAGTCACGACATGGTTGAGGTGGAGTTTCTTGATCTAACAACACGAACAATGACAAAAGTGGTCCTGATGTCACCAGATGAGAAGGATACGCCTACTGAGCTATGAACTGAGCCTATTTCCTAGTTTCGTCAGCATGAAAATCCTGGCTGGAAGTGCTGACCAAGGAACTCCAATCGCCGATATAGCCACGACCCCATCGACGCTGATGATGGCTAGGGACATTGGGAGGATCCTCCGGGTGCTCCTCATCGTCAGGAGTCATGTAGGGGTTTACCATCTCTACGGTATTAACCAAGTAATACCCTTGACTGTACCTTGAAGATTAGTCCACTATCAGATAGATTCTGGGAGGGATCTCCATCACCAGTGTCATGAAATCGCCAAGAGTACAGGATGATGATGTCATTGGAATGGAACTTTTTTATCCCTTACGCCGTTGGTGTTTGATATTTTGGGAAGAAGATGGCTAAGACAGCGATGCAGAGATAGTAGTCGCAAATTTTAAAGGCTATGACTAGTTCAGGCATGTACATATGACACCATGGGCACGAGCGACTGTTTTACGAGACATCCTGTTGTCATACTTCTGGGACCCACAATTAGAAATCTGATTCCACTCACCCTTGCTATCACTGCTATTGTACCGCCTCACAAAGATACACGCCACCTGTGCCGGGGCTGGGCCTAACCAGACAATGTTGTTATCTACTTGATTTTGATGCAAGTCCTTGAATAGATAACACTACTTGAGACTGTGACTCAGGATCCGGTGATAGGGATAGTATTTTGGGTGATCAGTGATTTTCGTCTCTTCTGGCCTCCTTCACTTAGGGAAATGTACAATCCCCTACTCCAAGGCACTGTAGAAGTAACCGGGGACCTGGTCATAATTGAATGAGTGGTTATGGTTCCTTCTCTCTGAGAAGGGGTTCCTTGGAGCTTGACCATAACTAGGAGGTCGAGGATCCTCTTGAGGTAGTGGAGCCTGGTTATCTCGCCTAGGAAGTGGCATCACATTACATGGAGAGACATGATGATTTTGAGGTGGGCGCTACTAGGCAGAAGGCTGCGCCTGGGGTGGAGGGCCTCTGTGAGGCTGTGGAGTTGGCTCCACTGGTAACAATTCTAGTTTCCTAGGGGCCTCTATTTGGGCCACTACGGTGGGCTCGACTATGGCGGCCCTTCTCACGGGGATTTTAGGAGGCAATGGATGTGCCTAATTATCCTATTATAATAATTCCTCTTGGCATTGGGCCTTATCAAAGAAATCTCGGAATCCCCCAGGGCAGTTCTGGGTGATCAAAGAGGGGACCCGTTCAGTCTTAACATTTCCTACACACATTGTCAACAATTTCTCCTGAGTCATCGGCTTATTAAGGGAGTATGTGAGACCTTTACACCAGGTGAAAAAGTCTTCAAAGTGATCATCATGCCTCTTCTTGCACATGAAGAGGTTTGTGATACTCTTTTTCTGAGTGGTGGAACTGAACTGGTAGAGAAATTGCCTATAGAGGTCCTCCAAGCTGGCTACTGATCCAATGGGGAGCGGGCAGTACCAGACGAACACTGGTCTCACAAATTTCTACACAAAACACCGATGTTTTGTGGTTTCCTACTACACTGGGGTCCCCAACATGGGCCCATTCCTTGTGATTTAGTGGGGAAAGTGTTGTGGTGGGTCCCCTATCCCGTTGAAGGGGGGAAAGGTGGGATTCCCAAAACCTAGGGTGCTGACATATCATCCACCCACACTGGACATGGCTTTCCATCAGGTGGGAGCACCACCTACCATGTCTCCAATTCCTCGAGGCGGACAATGAGTGCTGCCATCGGATCATCTGGGTGGGGGTTCCTGTCTTGACGGGGATCCCTAACTACATGTGTGTTGGTAGGTTCTTCAACATGATAAGGTGGACCAGCGGCTCGTCGAGCAGCTGGTGGAACAACCTATGGGGTAGTTGGGAGAACCTGAGCTTGGTCCCGAGGGTTGTCACACTACTATAGAGGATTTGTATATACGTTCCATGCCCTCTTGCTGTAAGTTCAGACCTCAACACTATCTGTGTGGGCAGGTTGATCAAGGTCACCCGAGGGTAGTTCACCAAGTAAAAGTTGGGCATTCCCCTGCTTCCCTGGATGAGAATCACCATAGTCTGGCCGTCTCTCTACATCATGTTCATCCATTAGGTCTTCGACCATATTATTATGTTCATAGAGTTGGTGGCGCAACACACCTTTTTCCGGGTTGGATTCCATCTTCTGCACTAAGCCAAATGGGTCGGAGGGTTTGACAGCTCTGAGGTCTTCCTTTCAATTTTTGGAATTTCGGCTGAGGACTAGTGCCTCGATAGGCATAGGAAGGCCTAGTAAGTTTATCTATTTTAGAGTAATCCTTTCTGATGGATCCATGTAGTTGGAAACTCCCGGGGGGGGGGGTCCTCTATAAGAATCTCTAGTTCCTTCTTACCTTCCGGCAGGTTGGCCATGTTAACTGCAACCCTACCTGGAGGAATATCCTCTATGTCACCCTGAAAATTGGGATGGAATCAGATAGGACTAAAGAGCAAGGTAGTGTACTTCCCCCATCCACAGATCTATACGTGGGGAGAAGCCTCTTTGATAATATTATGGAGTACCCTGAAACTCTGAACACACCGTTACTGGAGGGTCCTTCAGCATCCTGATGACTTAGGGCTTTGGGCCTCAGTGAGTGAGGCTAAATCAAATAGACATTATTATTCGTAGATATACTCGAATTTCTCTAGGATCTTAGGGTAATTCATTCACTGGTGATGAAGGAGAAAGTGAATTACCCAGAGGGTTTGAAGGAAACACTCAACTTTCTCTTGGGTGAGGGATTCCAGTGCAAAAAAATTTGGTGCTGCAACCGGCCAAAACATCTCTGGGGAGTGGTCCATTGTGAGGATATCCCATAACTTATTCATCTTAGATTAAAGGTCTATCCAGTCATTTCCCCACTCCTAAACCAGAGACAGCTGAGGAACCGACAACGGTACTGAGATAGACCTTTGGGATGGTAGGCTGGCTGGTGGTGAATATGGCGAGCGAGCTGACAGACCACCGCATCTTGGGCTATCCTTCAAAGAGTGTAGTTACCTAGACACCACATAGTGATAATATGGGCTGATGACCATAGTTACTAGTGTAGGGACTAGGGATACTAGCGATGGACCATGCTACTGCTCATCCACCATTGGTCCCCCAAATAGCTCTCTGTGATCTCTAGTCAAGGTAGAGAGTGCTTCTGGTGATGATGGTGGAGATTTCACAATTGTAACTCGTAGAGCTACCAAATATTCTTCTTCCAAGATATACCTATTGAGGGAAGTTGTAATCTAATGGACCCCACATTCAGGTAGTATGAGGCCGATGTGTCTTGTTCCTGCCCCGACCCTTGACACGGAGGACCTAGGCAAGAGTTCCATCGCTGAGTTGTATTCCACCTTCGAGTCTGAGAAGAAAACCGGTTTCATCTTAGTCTAACTCTTCTCGGCGCTCTTATTATGGAGTCGACGACCCACCCAATTTCCCTAGGATGGATCCTCGAGGCATGGTAAATTTCTGGCACGAGGAGGACCTTCAGCCGTACTGGTGCAGGGGGGGAGAGGATTCCTGCCTGAGTAAGATGTGGTCCGAGGGGAACCAGGACATATATCAAACAGGACATGGTGGGGACCTCTGTGAGAAGTTCTAGAGTAGGTAGGACCTCCGATGGAGCTGATAGGAGCATGGGCAGGACCTTCATTATTGTTTCTCCTAACAGTGACAACCTGAAGAGGGTCCTCGTACTAGTCAAGCTGAGCACGGGTAGGACCCCTGTAGATACCCGAAGCTTAACGTACATAGATATTACATTACTTTTGCAGAATACTTAGTACATAACAAAAAACACACACACAAGGATCGTAATAGTTTAGTGTCTTTAGAAACTCGGAACGTAATCTTCTAATCGTGGTGAAAGATCTCCAATATCTCCCATAAAGATCTCCCTTTTTTTTTACCTAAAACCTTTCTTTATATCCTGGGGAAAAGAAAACATAAAAGGGTGAGCTCAAATTCTCATTAAGGGTAAACAAAAGAAATATAAATCTCATCGTATACACAAGCACATAACTTTTGGAAATCTTAACCTGCAAAAAATATCATAATTTCATAACATGGGATAAATCATTGCAGTGAAATGTAATCACAATAATCATAACTTAAAACATGAAACTTTGTGGAATTCACACATAATCATAGAGAATCATTTCTTATTAGTCAAGACTCATTGCCAAGACTATCTTAGTGGACAAAGTCCCTTTCTGAACCGAGTCACCCTCGTTTCAGTCCTGTTTCACTGAACCGGTGTAACCTACCGTTCCAGCCATGTCTATCTCATGAGATATAAAATCTTTACCCAATGCATTGGAGGGAGATATAGGTCCCACCCATCTCATAATGATACCATTCTTATGTGTGCCACAAATTCATATATCATACATCATTGCATAACCCATGTAATAAAAATGGGAATCATAACCATCATGGCATCATAAAAAAATTCATATAAGATAAAAGCATTCATAAAAAAAATATTTCCATCACAATATAATAAAATCCATGTAATAATAGGGATAGAAACAGAACCCTTTATTATCTTAGATGGAAAATAATTTTGATAAAACACTTGAACTCCATTCTTGAGGAAAATATCCTTTCTACTTCAAAAACATTTTCCTTTCTTAACATGTCATACAATTTTAAACTAAAAGAAGTTGATAAAAAATAAACTTGAAAACTTTTAAAGGAAGATTCTTGGAAATAATGTTTTAAAAATCCATTCATGTCGTATAAGTTAAAAAAAAACATTCTTCTCGTACTTTTGTCGGAAAAGTCAAAAAGTATCTCGTATGAAAAATGACAAAAGATTCCTTTCATATCTTTTACTAAAAACTCACCGAAGGGTAAAATTGGATTTAAACAATTGTAGGTGGATGGAAATAATATTACATATTGAAGAAACATGGATGTGGATGATAAAATACACCCCAGTCAATACCAAAGTATAAACAATCTCGGATAAAAATGAGATTGTGATATTTCCCTTACCTTAGGTCCGACTTGCTTTGTACGTGTCCGAACCTCCTGTATAATGATTTAAATTATGTTATTGACTTATTATATAATCATATTCATTGTTATTATATCATATATGGTCCACTTATGACTTTATATTACCCGTTCTTTTGTAAATTCATGTTAAAGTAGCGTTTTGGGTAAAATCGTCTCATTTGTCGTTCGTGTTTTTAACTTGTAATTATTAATATGATTACTTGGATCATGATTACTTATATACAGAATTTAAAACATGATTTATATATAATATATATTCAGAATATACATATATATAATATATTGATAAATGGAATGAAATACACCGTTCATGGAGACGGTAGTCCGTACGTACGCATGAACGCTGTTTTCGTTTCCTTATTGAATTGAATGGAATTAAGTAAATGACATACATATAAATATACATAAATCCAGTATCATTATTATGTCATATATTTCATTAGTACTTATTATATATACTTTATAATCATTCATGAATGGTTAATCATTGAGAATGAATCTCATCGCGTCGTGGAGATGGTAGTCCGTACGTACGCACGAGCGATGATATCGTTCCCATGGTCGTGGAATTGTGTTGAAGTGTATGTATACTATTTCAGTATCAATATCACTTTATAATAATGATATATAGTTACTCATTACACCATTATACCCATCCAATTAAGGTGGTGGCGGAAAATAGATTACACCACGACGTGGAGACGGTATTCCGTACGTACGCACACGCGATGATTTCTTTTTCCGTAGGATGGATAGATGGTGAAATAGGGTTGTTTCATACTTATAATAACATATAAGTATATGATTTATACTTATGTTATTACTTCATTATTAAACAACTAAATAAGAATAAGTGGAAGAAGAAATAAAGATGAAAGAATCGGTAACGGACATTACCTCTTCTTTGAAGTGCTTCTTTGAGACTTTCTTTTAGGGCACTAAAATTGGTCTTTGGGGAAGAAAAAAACCTCTAGGATGTTTCCAAGGAAGTGTAGAGGAGAATTTGGCAGGGGTTGGCCGAGCTTTAATGCTCAAAGTTGTGTGAGGAAGAGAGGGAGGAGGTACCCTTTTATAAGGGAGGAGAGGGGCATCTTAGGAAAATCACAAAATATTATTTTATATTATGGTAAAATTAGGTTTATAATGGTTCCAAATGGTCTTATTTCGAAGATAAAGTGGGTATGGGTATAAATCCTCTTATCCAATAGGATTTAGACAAGTTTAGGTTATTATTTTAACCTTATCAATTAGATTTAACTCTAAGTTAAATAATTTAACTTTTACAGTGTCTTTTTGTTTTCTTACACTATATGGTTAATAAACTTACTATATAAAGACAAACGAACCCCAAGTTGTTTATTATTAATATATATATCCTTATCTAAGTCATTTGTCCGAACCTTAGATTTTTAGGAATTAAATAACAATTAATAATATAATATTTGTTTTAAAAACTAATTTATGTCAATTTTGACACTATTTGGTACATGATTTTTATGAAATTTCTAACAGAATGATAGGTTTGAACCAAGTTACTTAAATAAACAATAACATGTCATATTAACCTAGAAAATTAGTGTATTTCATAAAAAGTCTCAAATTACATTTATTTGGGCATTTATAACTTCAATTATGTTAATATTTTCTTAAAATGGTAATTACTGCATCATCGTTGTGTCATAAATAAGTTAAATTATTTAAAGTATAAAAATTACAAATAAAATAACATTATTTAGGAAATATTTTTATCTTTCTAATTAATATTTATAGTCGAAATTATATTATGTATAACCCTATATTAAAAATGTTTTAGTAAATAAACTTTGGTTTTAACTCTTTTAACTCTTCTTTGAATTAAATAATAATAAATGTCCTAATCTAATCCAAGTGGGCCTAAATGATAATATTTTATGCTTAAGGTTGTTTTTGGTCGAGATAAACTTGTCCAATAGGATTAGGACATTCTTTAGGGTAATATTAATATCATTTTTACCCTTAATTACCCTATTTACTTTTAACCGTGGTAAATAAAAGTAAAAAGTTACTATTCACCAAATATTATTTTCATCTCATTGAACCAAATTTTACTTAATGACATCATCTGTGTCTCTCGGATTTTTGAAATTCCATTCACAGAAGCGGTAAAATTAAGATTTATGAAAAAATTAATTTTTTTTAACTACCACTTAGTAGTTTCACTATTCATCAAAAATTGAAGTTTTTCAGAAAAATGCCAAAATTTCACCCTAAGCTATAATTGATATTCCGAATTCAAAAATGATTTATATTTTACAAAATTCCCAACATATAAGTTGCATTAATTAATTTTATAATTAATTTCTGCTGTCACAACAAATAACGTGTTTTTAAGAGATAATAACTATCAAAAGATTAACACTTGTTTATGTCTGGTGTAAATGTGAAATTACATCCAATGACCAACATTGTATTGAATTGTAAAAATATATTCTAAATATACATTAAAACCAATCAAATTAATAATTTATCACTATTAATTATTTCGATTAAAAAAGTTGTTTTGAATTAAAATTTAGTAATTTTCACTATTCATCAAAAAATAAAAGTTATCCAAAAAGTTCCAAAATTTCACCCTAATCTAATTTAGATATTACGAATCGAAAAATAAAGACCATTTTACAAAATTTCAAAAAGTGATTAATATTCATAATGGCTAGTTATAATAACATTTTAATAACATATCGTTGTTTAGTGAAACTCGGTATTGCATACTACACACGCTATCGAGGAAGGTCGCGATTGCGTGTAATGAAAGGAAAGTCAAGGATGCGTGTTGTGCAAGCTCCTTTTGGTGTAGCGTACAACACAAGACATTAATAAAATTATAAAGAATATTTTTCATAAAATCTCGGGCTGTTACATTCTACCCCCCTTAAAATGAATTTCGCCCTCAAAATTCATCGGGGTTATAAATGGTTTACTACTCAAAAGTTTCTTTAATAGAAACCCACATCGTAAAAAGGAATACCAAAACTTGGCTTTAAAAACTAAATTATGAAATGTAATGATTACCCAAATAAACTAATCACTGGGTTTCCACATAGGTGAAAATATGGATATGGAAGAGAAATCTAACCATCATGTTCTGATGGAGAGTGGTAGAGAACATGGCTATGGAAAATCTAGCAATCACAAAGACATAAATTTGTGACAATCTAAGGTACCATCTGATTAATCAGATATAAGAGCACTAGGACAACATTTTTGGTTTTCAAGACCGTTTCCCTAAAGTTGAAGAATTTGAATTAGAATAAATACTTACTTTATTTTGGTACAATCTCACTGTTGTTCGTGCCTTGAACAATTTCCACTTCATCTCTTAAATACATGAAGTTCAATTTGTTATTCGTGAAGTGTTAGTAGATCATGTGATAGAATGACGGGTCATTCCATCTGTCTCAAACAAAAGGTTAGCAAAAGTTATATACATAAGTCGATCTATAGTGAGATTAATCATATATGGTTCCTAAAATGGAATTTATACTTCATATATCATACTGCTTAATATAATAAAAATAGTTTCTACTAAACAGGTACTTCATGTAGGCCAGTGGTAGGCGATAAAGGCCAGTCTCACTTCAGTTGTGAGTTCGATTCCCACATCCTTGTCCGACGCGATGGGCTGTCGCCCGTCCTGCAGGTTGTCCTTTTTCTAAAACTACATTACTATAACATCCCATCAATAATATCGAAAAAGAACTTCTATCCTTAAATAATACTAATTTATGTCCAACATAGTCCATTCTAGTCTTTAGGCTTATCCATAATACTGCAGTCCAGAGATTTAATACCATCTTTGATCCCCATATATAGTAAAATATGTCTTGTTGGTCACATTCCAAACCTTCAAAGGCCTTAATCATGTATTCTCTTGAATACCCATTGAACCATAGTGAAAGCTTGAATGCAGTTAAAAGTTAACACTTTCCACATACCAAAATCCTAAAAATTCTATATACTCAAACCATGATATCACTTAGTCCTTATATCAATCATGAGCTCATGAATACTGTCAAACATTTCATTTTCTACTTATCCCTTCATTATGCGCATGTCATCTATATTCCAAAAATATCTGAATATCCCTTAATGGATACTGGTACCATTAATCATACACTTTGAAAACTCAAGGAAAGACAACAATGTAACAATCCTTAGATGTCTCTTTATTCCATAGTACCTTGAGATTACTTATACAACATTACACATGATAAACACGTAATCATTCCACTACATTCTTAAACCATTGACCGAGCTTCAACAATTCTTTCATCTCACATATCATTTGTAGTCTCTTCATCATCATCAACATAAATACTACCCATACGACTATACTGATTCTCTTCATGAGATTTTACCTTAGGGCATTGGTTTGCATAATGCCCGTACATTCCACATTTAAAACATTTAACCATTGTTGATGTCGTAGCAATACCATTATCCTCATCCCTGGTGTTAACTGAACCTTTTCCTTTGCACTTACTGGCTTTGTGTCCTTCTTTTCCACACCCAAATCATCTTCCAGTTCCTTTGAAAGATTCTCCTTGATGCCTCTTCCCACATGATTTACATAGGGGAAATTGAACTTTCTTTCCTCTATGATCATCATGAAACTTCATCTTTCTCTTATTAGTCGAGTCAGGAAACTTACCAAATTTTACTTTATTGATCATATTATGAGATTGCTGATTCGGAATAATAATGATGTTTGGACTTCCAAATCCCCTTTCATTTGGTTTCTCATGAAAAATATCATTCCATTGTCCATCATATCCTCCATTATCGTGAATCACCTTGTTTCCAGCCATTTTCTAAAACCCAAAAAGAATAGTGTTAGAGGCAAAAATCATAATAAATGGGGAGTAACTTCAATATCTAACATCTTAGGTTAAATTCTAAGATCGTTACCATAGTTCTAGGACTATCCTATACGTATACTTATCCTTAGGGACATCCCTAGACATACCTTAGAAATATCTCTAGGGATCTCACTAACGTTTTCGCATCCTAGTTTCCAAAGGTTGAATAAACTTTTCTTATGATACCAACTGTAGAGACCCGAAGCTTAACGTACATAGATATTACATTACTTTTGCGGAATACTTAGTACATAACAAAAAACACACACACAAGGATCGTAATAGTTTAGTGTCTTTGGAAACTTGGAACGTAATCTTCTAATCGTGGTGAAAGATCTCCAATATCTCCCATAAAGATCTCCCTTTTTTTACCTAAAACCTTTCTTTATATCCTGGGGAAAAGAAAACATAAAAGGGTGAGCTCAAATTCTCAGTAAGGGTAAACAGAAGAAATATAAATCTCATCGTATACACAAGCACATAACTTTTGGAAATCTTAACCTGCAAAAAAGATCATAATTTCATAACATGGGATAAATCATGGCAGTGAAATGTAATCACAATAATCATAACTTAAAACATGAAACTTTGTGGCATTCACACATAATCATAGAGAATCATTTCTTATTAGTCAAGACTCATTGCCAAGACTATCTTAGTGGACAAAGTCCCTTTCTGAACCGAGTCACCCTCATTTCAGTCCTGTTTCACTGAACCGGTGTAACCTACCGTTCCAGCCATGTCTATCTCATGAGATATAAAATCTTTACCCAATTCATTGGAGGGAGATATAGGTCCCACCCATATCATAATGATACCATTCTTATGTGTGCCACAAATTCATAAATCATACATCATTGCATAACCCATGTAATAAAAATGGGAATCTTAACCATCATGACATCATAAAACAATTCATATAAGATAAAAGCATTCATAAAAAAAATATTTCCATCACAACATAATCAAATCCATGTAATAATAGGTATAGAAAAATAACCCTTTATTATCTTAGATGGAAAATAATTTTGATAAAACACTTGAAATCCATTCTTGAGGAAAATATCCTTTCTACTTCAAAAACATTTTCCTTTCTTAACATGTCATACAATTTTAAACTAAAAGAAGTTGATAAAAAATAAACTTGAAAACTTGTAAAGGAATTTTCTTGGAAATAATGTTTTAAAAATCCATTCATGCCGTATAAGTTAAAAAAAACATCCTTCTCGTACTTTTGTCAGAAAAGTCAAAAAGTTCCTCGTATGAAAAATGACAAAAGATTCCTTTCATATATTTTACTAAAAACTCACCGAAGGGTAAAATTGGATTTAAACAATTTTAGGTGGATGGAAATAATATTACATATTGAAGAAACATGGATGTGGATGATAAAATACACCCCAGTCAATACCAAAGTATAAACAATCTCGGATAAAAATGAGATTGTGATATTTCCCTTACCTTAGGTCCGACTTTCTTTGTACATGTCCGAACCTCCTGTATAATGATTTAAATTATGTTATTGACTTATTCCAGAATAATATTCATTGTTATTATATAATATGTGGTCCACTTATGACTTTATATTACCCGTTCTTTTGTAAATTCATGTTAAAGTAGCGTTTTGGGTAAAATCGTCTCATTTGTCGTTCGTGTTTTTAACTTGTAATTATTAATATGATTACTTGGATCATGATTACTTATATCCAGAATGTAAAACATGATTTATATATAATATATATTCATAATATACATATATATAATATATTGATAAATGGAATGAAATACACCGTTCATGGAGACGGTAGTCCGTACGTACGCATGAACGCTGTTTTCGTTTCCTTATTGAATTGAATGGAATTAAGTAGATGACATACATATAAATATACATAAATATAGTATCATTATTATGTCATATATTTAATTAGTACTTATTATATATACTTTATAATCATTCATGAATGGTTAATCATTGAGAATGAATCTCATCGCGTCGTGGAGACGGTAGTCCGTACGTACGCACGAGCGATGATATCGTTCCCATGGTCGTGGAATTATGTTTAAGTGTATGTATACTATTTCAGTATCAATATCAATTTATAATAATCATATATAGTTACTCATTACACCATTATACCCATCCAATTAAGGTGGTGTCGGAAAATAGATTACACCACGACGTGGAGACGGTATTCCGTACGTACGCACACGCAGTGATTTCTTTTTCCATAGGATGGATAGATGGTGAAATAGGGTTGTTTTATACTTATAATAACATATCAGTATATGAGTGATACTAATGTTATTACTTCATAATTAAACAACTAAATAAGAAGAAGTGGAAGAAGAAATAAAGATGAAAGAATCGGTAACAGACATTACCTCTTCTTTGAAGTTCTTCTTTGAGACCTTCTTTTAGGGCACTAAAATTGGTCTTTGAGGAAGAAAAGAACCTCTAGGATGTTGCTAGGGAAGTGGAGAGGAGAATTGGGCAGGGGTTGGCCGAGATTGAAGGCTCAAAGTTGTGTGAGGAAGAGAGGGAGGAGGTGCCCTTTTATAAGGGAGGAGAGGGGCATCTTTGGAAAATCTCAAAATATTATTTTATATTAAGGTAAAATTCGGTTTATAATGGTTCCAAATGGTCTTATTTCGAAGCTAAAGTGGGGATGGGTCGAAATCCTCTTATCCAATAGGATTTAGACAAGTTTAGGTTATTATTTTAACCTTATCAATTATATTTAACTCTAAGTTAAATAATTTAACTTTTACAGTGTCTTTTTGTTTTCTTACACTACATGGTTAATAAACTTACCATATGAAGCCAAACGAACCCAAAGTTGTTTATTATTAATATATATATCCTTATCTAAGTCATTTGGCCGAACCTTAGATTTTTAGGAATTAAATAACAATTAATAATATAATATTTGTTTTAAAAAATAATTTATGTCAATTTTGACACTATTTGGTACATGATTTTTATGAAATTTCTAATAGAATGATAAGTTCTAACCAAGTTACTTAAATAAAAAATAACATGTAATATTAACCTAGAAAATTAGTGTATGTCATAGAAAGTCTCAAATTACATTTATTTGTGCATTTATAACATCAATTATGTTAATATTTTCTTAAAAAGGTAATTACTGCATCATCGTTGTGTCATAAATAAGTTAAATTATTTAAAGTAGAAAAATTACAAATGAAATACCATTATGTATGAAATATTTTTAGCTTTCTAATGAATATTTATAGTCGAAATTATATTATGTATAACCCTATATTAAAAATGTTTTAGTAAATAAACTTTGGTTTTAACTCTTTTAACTCTTCTTTGAATTAAATAATAATAAATGTCCTAATCTAATCCAAGTGGGCCTAAATGATAATATTTTACACTTAAGGTTGTTTTTGGTCGAGATACACTTTTACAATAGGATTAGGACATGTGTTAGGGTAATATTAATATCATTTTTACCCTTAATTACCCTTTTTACTTTTAACCGTGGTAAATAAAAGTAAAAAGTTACTATTCACCAAAAATTATTTTCATCTCATTGAACTACATTTTACTTACTAACATCATCTGTGTCTCTCGGATTTTTGAAATTCCATTCACAGAAGCGGTAAAATTAAGATTTATGAAAAAATTAATTTTTTTTAACTACCACTTAGTAGTTTCACTATTCATCAAAAATTGAAGTTTTTCAGAAAAATGCCAAAATTTCACCCTAAGCTATAATTGATATTCCGAATTCAAAAATGATTTCTATTTTACAAAATTCCCAACATATAAGTTGCATTAATTAATTTTATAATTAATTTCTGCTGTCACAACAAATAACGTGTTTTTAAGAGATAATAACTATCAAAAGATTAACACTTGTTTATGTCTGGTGTAAATGTGAAATTACATCCAATGACCAACATTGTATTGAATTGTAAAAATATATTCTAAATATACATTAAAACCAATCAAATTAATAATTTATCACTATTAATTATTTCAATTAAAAAAGTTGTTTTTAATTAAAATTTAGTAATTTTCACTATTCATTAGAAAATGAAAGTTATCCGAAAAGTACCAAAATTTCACCCTAAGCTAATTTAGATATTAAGAATCCAAAAATAAAGTCCATTTTACAAAATTTCAAAAAGTGGTTATTAATATTCATAACGGCTAGTTATAATAACATTTTAATAACATATCGTTGTTTAGTGAAACACGGTATTGCGTACTACACACGCTATCGAGGAAGGTCGCGATTGCGTGTAATGAAAGGCAAGTCAAGGATGCGTGTTGTGCAAGCTCCTTTTGGTGTAGCGTACAACACAAGACATTAATAAAATTAAAAAGAATATTTTTCATAAAATCTTGGGCTGTTACAAGCCCCGGGTTGGGTGTTGGTGACGCGAAGGTTGCTTCACCCCTCTGATTTATGAGGCGAGGAGGACCTTATACAGCTATTGTAAGGAGATTGGGAGTCCCACCATGTTAGATATTGAATGGATGTGGGATGTCCCCACACTGGTGGTCTGTTCTAGGAGGAATGACTCCATACCTGATGTAATGAGCACGAGAGAGGATTTTGTTCTAAGTGTCACCATTGTTGGGAGGTCCCTCATTTGGACTGAAGGTAGCATGAGGAAGACCTACACACCCAGTTTGGAAGCAGGGAGGACCTGTGTTCTCTATTTTGGTGGTACAGGGTGGTCCTTCATACTGGTGATGACCACTATGTGCGCCGATGGCCGAGAGAGTCGACCCTGCCTGCCTGTTGGGCGGTTGGGGCCTTGAACCAGGATGGGTATATAAGCGCCCCATCTCATCATACATAGGGGGTTGATGACACATGACAACGATGGTGCGGACCACAGTAGTTGAAGACATCGATGCCCCTTGGCGGGCATCCTCCTTAGTCTGCGCCCGACGCCAGCATTGGGTTAGCCAGGCCGAGGCCAGCGGTGTAGGTACGTAGACATCCCCTACCTCGTTGGTCTAGGATAGAAATTCGTTGATGAATTCCAAGAAGAGGCTCCTGAAATGACTGTATGTTGGAGTGGGGAGCAGTGGATCCCTGTGCAGACCTTAGGGTAGCAGTAGTGAGGAGGCACATACACCTCTCGGTCCTGGCGGGCCATATCTCGAGTTGGGATAATACCCTCCTCCTCATATCGACGTACAAGGTCACTTATCACCCTTCTTTGAATGAATTTAGAAGGGGATATGGGGCATGGGCACCCAACAACTATGGTTTTGGAGGTCGTCGCAAAAGTGGTGTAGCTATGTGGGGTTCCCACATTGGCGTTGCCCCTGCCCCTGCGTCATTGGGTAGGTTGCGATTGGGTTCCGGGTGTAGCAGCTTGGTTCCTGAAAAGTAGGGAGACTGAAGCATTAGTGCTGAAACAAGGAAGTCAATGTCCAGTGCCCTAGCGCCATTCCATCTTTCATGGCTGGTAAGAGGGATCCACGCTGACAATGTCACAGATTGAGATGCCCAATGTTTTGACTGCCCCAACTTCTGGTGAGTTTCACGCCATACCCACTATTTTCTTGGAGGGAACCGGTGCCAGATAACTGGATCTAGTGATCCACTAGTCCACTAATGTTTTGAATGCTACTAATCCCCACATTGATGAGAAGAAATTCACGTCGGGTTCACCATTTCTGTTTCGAGGCTTTTTCCAGGGCACACACATCCATCTGTTCGAGGAAAACGATGATGTTTATTGCCCCAAATTCCCTCTTTCCAAAGGTGGGCATCATTCGTAGATTGTTCAGGGACGTTTTCTCCTTTATCAAAATGAGATGATGGGGTGTTGGTTCCTTCTTCCTTGGATTCCTCCTCAGAACTCGTTACCTAGCCCGAGTCTCCTTTTTAGAATTAAGATGTTGTTCATGAAACTCTTCCTAGTTCCATATATTTATGGATGCTGGTTAATTACACTGCTTCTTTCAGGACATTCCAAGGGGTCCTGCCAGGGTAGAAACCTTCGGCCAGGGGGGGTGGTCACATTGGACATCACAGGTGTGTCTGGACGCTAGAACACTAGCGTGTTTGGGAATCTCCCTCTTATTATAGGGATTCTCGAGGGTGCAGAAACCTGAGGCATCCCACGTCGAATGCGGGGAATTATTTTCCATATGCATGTATCTAAGGTTTTCCTCAGCTTCCCATATTTGACATAGGGTATGCCACGATTTTAATGTCTACCAAAGATGGATTGGATAGATCAAAACACTGACTTGAGTGGATCAGATGGGTTTGACCCCTAGGGGGAATGCTGATGTCGGGGCTAACACGTGGTTTGTTACCCGGTTACTACTAGGATCCGTGAAGAGGTGAATTGGAATGATCTCAACGGGATGTGGCGGCCCAGGTAATAATCAAGATGGATGATGGATGGTTATGTGATGTGTATGGATAATGAGATGGAGTCAACTTGAGGGTGACAATGATGTTGGGATTTAGCCTCGAAGAGTCCTCCTATGTATCCCTGTGGCAGGAAATCAAAGTCCACATAGTTCAGGATGGGGTATAGGATCAAGGGTGTGCACAGAGGAAAATGAATCAATGATATACTGGGTCATACACGTAGCTAGCAGTCCGAGGATGGTTTTACGCCACTAGGATGGACTAGAGATATAGGTCCCCCGAAAAGGGACAACAACAGCTTACCACAAGATGGTGTTTACAATGACTTATCGCTGGATAAGGTCACAAAGGATTACCTCCATATTGGGGGATAGTTTGGTGTCATGCATGGCAAAAGGGGCATACAGTTTAACATCATGTCGGACGGTGGTGGTTTAACAAAAAAGGGGGTCGAAATAACTGGGTGTTGGGCTTGAACCTTAGGGAGGCTTCATACATACCTTTCCTTGGCCAAGATCAAAGTCCATGTAGTTCGGGATGGTGGGAAACGATGTGAAGATAGTCGGGACCAATGGGTGTTGGGATTTAACCTCAGGGAGGCTTCCTACATACCTTACCATTGCAAGGATCAAAGTTACTGTAGTTTAGAATGGTGGGAACCGATGTGAAGATAGTTGAGACCAATGAGTGTTGGGATTGTACCTTAGGGAGGATTCATACGTACCTTACATCGGAATGTATCAAAGTCCATGTAGTTTAGGAGGGGGATTTGGTGAACCAGCGTGAAGGGGGTCAGAACGACCGGGGGTTGGGCTTGAACCTTAGGGTGGATTCCTACGTACCTTTCCTTGGCAAGGATCAAAGTCCACGTAGCTCATGAGGGGGATTTTGTGAACCGACATGAAGGGGGTTAAAACTACCTGTTGTTGGGATTTCACCTAAGGGAGGCTTCTTACTTACCTTACCTTGGCATGGATCAAAGTCCACGTAGTTCGGGGGGGGGGGGGGGTTGGTGAAGTGACGTGAAGGGGGTCATAACGACTGGGTGTTGGGATTGAACCTCAGAAAGGATTCCTACATACCTTGCCTTGGAAAGGATCAATGTTCACGTTGTTCAGGATGGTGCTTGGGGCATACACTCAAGGCTTCCCATATAGGATTTCATGGTCGATGCTTACTCTAAGCTCACATGATTCATTCTCGATGTGAGAAATAAGATGTAGAAAATACATGATGATCATGTCATGAAATGTGCATCCATGGGAAGTGTAATGGGGATCACATGTAGTTAGTGTCTCAAAATGGAAACAGGGGCATACACGCGGTTTGCGACCTAAAGGGGAAACATGGGATTAAACGTGGTAAACATCCCAGGGAGATGGTGACTAGGAATTACTTCAGGATGGAGGCACAGATGGATACGAAGCCCAAACAGAGAGGGATTTGGCACTAAAGAAAGTATAGCTCTGGTTCCCATCCTCCCCTCTCTAGTATTCGACCAGGAAGAAGATAGGAGGAGGAGGGGTGCCATGTCCCGCAAAAAAGGCTAGGGGATTACACCAAGGTGGTTTCCCTTTCCCCACGGATGAATACCGCTCCGATAAAGGAGGACCTAATTCCCTTTGAGGAATGATCTCACTCTAGTGTAGACTAGTTGGTGTGTATAATGTCCATGGTAGGGAACCCCACATGCAACTAATGAGGAGAAGTCACAATTCAAATTCATTTTCTAAGGACGATGGTGCTTGACAGTTTAATGTTCTGCTGCTCAAACGAGGCAGGTTCACTCCCACCCCTAGAAATTACATGATTGGTACCTCCCACCCCTTTGGGAAGGGAAGGAATTAATAATGTCATAGTGATGGGGTGTCATGGAGTTATCCACTGAGGGGTCCACATTAGCATGGATATGTGAAGAAATAATATCCGTTAACGTGCCTATGCGAAGCAGCATGAGGCAAAGAAATGCAACGGGAAGCACCACCCAAGGGACTTTGAAGTTACTTCGTACGATCCTAGAGGGCTGTATAAGAGAAAGGAGTGTAATTATTTGGGAATAATAAGTACCCGAAGATGATATCCAGAAGAGGGACACCAAACACATGTGAAGGAGTGCGAATAAGGAGGGCGGCTTGCGCACAGATGGAGAAGTTATGCGGAAAATTACGGGATGGGTGGAATTGGAAGTTTGTGTGAAATTGGAGGGTTTTTAATGATATAGGTGAACAATTAGATAATTTGTGTGGGAAAGACCGGGAGTGAGCACAATTGGAGATGTTTGAATGCAAAGGGGAGCAGAGGTTTTGCACACCAGTGCATGGATTACACGCAAGGAGAGGCATGCAAGGAAGAGAAGTTTCACGCAAGAATAGGTCGAAGTTTTTTATGCAAGGGGCATAGATTATGTTCAAGGGTACTGAATTTCATGCAAGGGGAATGGATTAAGCGCAAGGGATGTGACATAAAGGGATTTCAGCGAGGGTTAAGCCTGAGTGGTCTTGTGCGAAGGCGGACACCTAGGAGACCTGTCATGAAAAATCCCTTTCCTTAAAGTAAAATTTTTTGAATAGGAGAGGGGAATTTCACATAGAGGAGACAGTTTGGATTCTTCAGAAGTCCAAATATGAAGGGGTGTCATTATATTTATTGGATCTTGGGGCCATCGGGTCCACGCAGAGATCAGCCCGCGATAAATATTATGCACTAGGTTCGGTGATGCGAAAGATTCAGTGCCTGGGGCCGGTGAATTCTAGTTTCCATGACTGGAATTGGTGGTGCAGAAGTTTCCACACATGCGTGAAGAACTACCTCAGATTCCATGGTTTTCTGTGCACGATAGACATTTTTCCCACACATCTTGGATTTTTTGCGTGGCCCTTCCGGTCCCACCGGAACAGATCACTGGGTCAAAATATGTCTTCACTTTATCTGCAAATACCCTATTTAGTCCTTGAGAGTTTTTTTCGGCGTCTACACTCCCCAATAATTGAATTTTGTAAAGATTCTAAGGGTGGATCTAGATAATAATTATACGATGATGTTTCTGTTCTAAAGATAAGGTACTCCTTATCATCATTGAAAAGTGTAACCTCTTTCTTCTTACAATATTTTTTTGTATCATGGTCCAAAAGCCAATACATACCGAGGATTATATCAAATTCAATACTGTGTATGATAATGAGATCAGTGGATAAAGAACATTTTTATGGCCTAATGATAACAGATTCACAAAACATTGTTGCAATGATACTTCCCTTAGAAGTTTTGACTGACAACTCCTTTGTTAAATCAAATGGGAAATTTTTAATTTTCTTAGTAAACTAGGAAGATATAAAATAATGTGATGACCTAGAATCAAATAAATAATTGGATAAACTTGAGGAAAATCTTAAATTTACCTTCCACCATGCTTTTCGGAGATTCAACCTCAGCAGTAGTGATCGCATAAGCTTTGACTTGCTCCCTTGGAATATTCTATGGTAACATTACTTGGTGATTGGGAAATTCATTTGCATTATGTACCATCTACCTATAATTATATCATTGATCATTGATAGATTCTTTATTCCCCTTACGATCACCAGCAAGATGGCCCCTCTGTCAACATTTGTAGCATACTCATTTTCCTTTTAGATAGACTCCAGGGTCCTTCCTTCCACAATTATCACAGGGTGAAAATTCAACTCTTCCCTTCTTCCCAGTTTCCTTATTTCCTTTCCTAGAGTGTTCAGTAAATCTCTTCTTCTCTTGCTTTTCTTTGAAGTCATAATAATTAGAGAATTCCTTTTCTATCTTGATAGTACATGAGACAATATCTGAAGTTCCCAATCAGGATCCAAGTATCACTGAGAGGGGGAGGGGGTGAATCAGTGACATCTTTTTCTTTTTAAGTTTCCCCTTTTTTTGAAACAACCTTCGCCTCCTGTTAAAGAGTTTCTTCCCTGCTGAACACACACATCCACAGGAACACAAGATTTACAAGGTTCACTACTCAACAAGAGTAGCTACGTCCTTGGTATGGTACGGAAATAATCCAGTACCACACAATCCACTAGAAAACAATCCTTTGATGTGGAATACAACGAGTAGGATATACCCTTACACTCGTGCAACACTTTGAAAACAATCCAATAGTGCGTGTGCTCCCTCTTAGCACAAATAGGATAACACAATGTTTCAGTGCTTCTTTACAATTAAACAGATGTATTCTCTGAAGTACAAATCTTCACTTTCTTACCCAGAAGCCAGTAAGAAGATTACGGACTTAAGATAGTTCAAAAGCTGTCCGCACATGTATTCTGAATTCCCGTTCCGGATTCTTCATTACGAATCACTGTTCCTAATTCTCCATTCTGAATCCTCATTCCGAAATTCCCAATCCGAACTTCTGCTTCAGTTAGAGGGACTCAGTACGATAACAAACCGCTTCTGAAATCTCGTTCCGAAAGTCCGTTCCGAATTAATCACTCCGAACCTCCCGTTCCGAATACTTCTTCACTCTGCCCAGTCTTCTTCAATCCAAACTCTTCAATCCGACAAAACACACCGGATACTTCACATCAAAAGTCTTCAACCCAAAAAGCTTGATACGATAACAAACCATTATCAAAACCTCGTAATCAAAGGTGTAATGAAACTCCTGTGCGGCTAACTCTTCTCCAATCCGAACTCTTCTTCTCTCTAGATGATCAGAGCTTCTCTCTCTAGATTTTCAGTAATTATCATCAATCATCAAAGTTGCACAGTGAGCACCTTTTATAGGAGACCCAAAAATCGTTTGGGCGGGAAACCAAATTTCAATCCCGCTTAATCGAAATCATTCAAATCTTAATTCTCCTTAAATCTCAGCGCATTCTTTGACTTCATCAACGCTTCTGGATTCTTCTAGAATCTTCTTCAACCTTCACTTGATTACGGTTCTTGCTTCATTCCCGGATCTGCCTTTGTTACACAAACTCTCCGTAACCACATTTCCGGATCTGTTATACAGACTCCTCGGTTCCGCATACCTGGTTACGCATTTCAGGATCTGAAAGATGACCCTGAAATTTCTCTTCAGCCAATCAGTTCCATGCTTCTTGATACAGCCAGCCAAATCCGATCTTCTCGTTACGAACTCCTCGTTACGATCTTCTGATTCCGCAACGTCAACTCTGATTATCTGACTAGTTGACTTTGAACACTTCTTGAAGCAAGTCGACTCTGAGCTTCTAACAACGAACTCTTCGTTACGAACTTGTCATTACGAACTCTTCTTCTGGACGTCATCCTTGAACTTCATCGTTACGAACATCTTCAGAATGACTCCGAACTTCTGGCTCAGACATCTTCAATACGAACTCCCTTGATACGAACCTTCTGAGTACGAACTACCTCATTACGAACTTCTCAGTCAGATCTTTCATCACCGCATTCCAATTACGAATCTCTTCACTACGATCTTCCTCTGTACGAACTTCACATTACGAAACATCTGGTAACTTCTCCCCCTTGATATGCACGTCTCAGTCAGGAGATAAAGTCCAACCTGAACTCCTGACTTTCGTAATGACTTCTCTGGATTTTTCACCATTGCATCCCGTTACGAACTTCTCGCTACGAACCTCTTCATCACCAAATCAACTCCGAACTCCATTCACGAGAGGTCGACTCCGGAATGCCTTCTCGTACCGACTTTTTCTTGCATGTGAATACCTGCAAGTACTCACAAATAGGAAATATAAAACAGCATAGCATCGTCACATTCAGTGTGAGTCTTCACACTTTAGACTCCGAACTTCACGGTTCCGAACTTCAACTGGTTCAGGAACCACCCTGTTTCGAACTTTCACACTACCAGGTTCTGGATTCTCCATTCCAGATTCATGGTTCTGAACTCCTAACTTCGTTACACTTCAAGAATATGAAAACTTCAAGTTTGCCTAAGTGAAACTTTTCTCAACAAGTCTTTTATGAAAACTTCAACAACAAAAGACAACTTTCAACAAAGACAACCTTCAACAACAAACAGCTTCCTTCAGCTTGGTCCCAACAATATCTTCATATGATGAGAAGGATTGCGAGACTAATGATAGAAAAAGAAATGGTTTTAACCCATCAAAGAAATGATCAATATTACTTCTTGGGTTATGTATATAATATACATCTTGCCTTGCTAACCTTGTAAATTTAGCTTCATACTTTGTGACATTCTTATCATCTTTTTTCCCGAGACTCATAAATTGCCTTTACATATCCACTAAATGGTCACGAGAAAATTATTTTTCTATGAAAATATCCTTATACTCCCTCTATTCCATACATGATACTTCTTCATCCTCCTTTGGGTTTGGAATTAAGGACCACCATTTATCTGCATCTCCCGTGAGGTGATAAACTGCCATGAAAACTTTTTCCATTTCGCTACTCCCTAAAGCATGAAATATTTTTTCTAAGGAACTTATACATTTCTCAGCTAGCAATGGATTTGTAGACCCATTGAATGTTGGTGTTTGTTACCTCATGAATCAGTCTAACATTGATCCTCCATGTTGTGGATAAGGGTCCTCAATATGGGGTAAGGTTATTATTCATAACCAAAGTGAGTTATCCTAGTATGCTGATAAGATGATCAGCCCTAGTTGCATCACCAGCTCCACTATAATTATATTTAGTAGGAGGGAAGTCCATACATGAATTATGTGCATTGATATGATTTCAATTCCTTCCACTAGGCACAATTTCTGAACAATGGAATACACTAGATTAGTTTATGAATCACAATATGCAATTCAAAACTTGTAAAACACTTAACATAAATTGAACAGTTTATGGTGATAAAACATAATCATAAAAATGTTTTCTTTGAGGAAATATATACTCATAAATCCTTCATAATGGTTTGTAAGGAAAATTTGAATTATACCAATCATATTCCCAAGGAGTGTCATACCCAAGAGTGTAGAAAGGCCCATTGTCGTGTACCAGGATACCCTGGGTCATGCCTGAAACTCATTATCAGTGTTTTCACTGCTAGGTACATCTATTCCAGAGCTGCCTCTACCTGCTCGTATCCAGATAGAGATGTATTTCTTGGAAAATACACAAAATCTCTTCATTACCAAAATTCTAGGATGTTCTTCTATACTAATCCTCAAAGTCTATCTTAGGTTAATGTGCTCTAATCAGAGTTTATCTAAATATAGTTTCCAAGTTTTGTAATAAAATTACTCTGATACCAACTATAACACCCTGACCCTAGAAACCTGGAGACAGTACATTATTTTAATACATTGGCATGATTACAAGGAGTCAAGTCCCAAAGGACCGATTAGTTTAGCAGTCTTGGAAAATAGATTACGTACATGAACATTACATTAAAATTTCTAACATACAAAAAAACATAAGTAATCCTTTGAGAACAACATTTTTCCATTATCTTAACCCTATATATCAATAATCAAACACTTATTAGGATCCTGGGAAAATAAAACATAAGAAAGGGGTGAGCTCAATATCTCAGTAAGAGTAATCCATACATCGGAAGATAGCATAAACATTTGGCATGGTGAATAATTAAAAACACATGACTTTAAAAATAATAAACATGAACACTTTATGGTAGGAATATGAGCTGAGTAAATAATTTCATAATAAAACATAGTCTTGGGTATTCTACTAGTCGAATAACCACATGAACCATCGATAATATTTTCATATTGAGGGAATGTATAATGCAGGACATTTTGAAACATTTTGTCAAGGCCTCGACCAAGACGTTTAAAAATGATTAAGGCCTCAACCAAAAAAATATATCAAATTGGGAAAGGCCTCATCCAATTCCAAGTCTAATTGTCTCATGAGAGCTACCGATTCACCAAGGAGCTATAGATGGCTCCACCTGTCACTTACTAAGTCCAATACATTCCTCATATGAAAAGGTTGAAACATAAAATAGAAATTCGTATTAAAAATAGCATATGAATTGTAAATAATTTAACCAAAAACCATGAATGTTATAAAAATAACACATCCACATTCAAACAAATCACGAAACCTTAAATACAATATGGACGATTTTCATCATAATAAATCAACTTTAAACAAGTGTAAAATTTATCGAAGGATGTTGGCATAGAAGTAATCAAAACTACTTGAGAGAAGTATCTCTTTCTATTTTGAAATCATTTTAGAGTCACATAATTATAAAAGAAAACATTTATGTTTAAAATATTCTTATAAGTTTTTAAGGGAAGCTCTGACAATGTTATAACGGCGTAAAATATCCGCACTCTCCGTATAAGTTAAAAAAACATTCTTACAATAATTTTGTCGAAAAGGTCATAAAGTACCTTGTTTAGAAAATAAAAAAATGATTAATTTCAAAACATATAAGGTCAAATAAGGTTATAAATTAATTTTACCCATAGTCTAGTAAATATTAAAAAATTTTGTAAATATATTTTTAAGAAAACACGGATGTGGATGACAAAGAGATCCAAGTAGATACTCAAGTATGAACAACCTTAGATAATAAAGAGATTGTGAAGTGAACCCTTAAATTGTACTTTTCCTTGGTCAAGGGTACAATATCCTCCAGTATAATAGTTAAATCATTGTTATTAAATTATAAAATAACCACATACTTAAATATGATATCATATATGATCTTCTAATGTTGCTTTATTAATAATATTTTAGCACTATCATTGTTTGAGGTGTTAACAGATTCATTTTCATTTATATGTTTTATTATGTAATCCAATGTTTTTTATGGATAGGATGTTTTTTTGTTTCATATCCAGAATGATATTAATTTTTTAAATATTATCTTTAATAATCAAATGAAAATTATTCTTTAATGGTTATGATGGGGAATGAATCTCATCGCGTTCATGGAGACGGTAATCCGTACGTACGCACGAACGTTACTTCCATTTTTTAATTTTAAAAAGAAAGAAAAAAAATGATACATAGGTATATTATTATTATAATATTTTATATATGTTACGTAAGTTCATTAACACCATTCTTTATATGTTCCATGTATGGTATGAACGAGTCATATCACTTTGAGGGGGTAGTAGTCTACACTTCCTCAAATGAAATTATCATATATATACAACATGAAAAGAATAAATTTATGCTATAAAATAAACTTAAGATGATAATAGATAAATTAAATCTTATAAATATCATATATAATTACAGTTCCATCATAATATCCAATATAAGAGGTGGTAGTAGAAGATTGAACAATCATCGTTTCATGAGGCAGTAGTTCACCATCCACATAAACATTATGTTTTATACACATTAGATGGAGGTGTGTGTATGTGTAGTTAAAAAAATTCTCATAAGAAAAACTTATTATATTTAGGATACTGTTGTTGTTATAAAATAAAGGAATAAAGAGTGTTTATGGGGTTGTAGAAGTAAAATTAATAAAAAGAACTTAAGAAGAGATATTAACTTTAAATTGGGTAACTCCCATTGGTTTGAACCAAAAGTCTTCCTTAAAGTGCCTTCTTCCCAACGTAAAGCTTATAAGAGTAAGAGAGGGATGTAAGGAGATTAATTGGGTAGAGGTTGGATAAGACAAGCAGCTTGAGAGGTGTGAGAAATGGGTTAGAAGTGAGGGCTTTTTATAAGGGGGAGGATGAGCTCTTTAGGAATGTTTGAAAATATTATTTTATTATATAACGATTTTTGGTTTTTAAAGGTCCCAACCTCATTAAAGTAGAAAATAATATAAATATTGTTCTAAATAAAATCATCCAATAATTTTTTTTTCTGTTTTTGGATATTGTTTTATTTTTAATAATCTGATTTATTTAAATCATTAATTAATGAGGTAAACACTGTATCATTATTATGTCATAAATAATATAATTTAATTGATGTGTAAAAATTATAAAATAATACCATGATGTAGGAAATTTTATTAGCTTTAAAATGAATATTTTTAGTCAAATATAGAACTTATATAACACCCCGAAAAAATTGTTTTACTAAAAGATATATGTTTATGTCATTTTTAACTTTACTTTAAATTAATTAATATATTGTGTCATTATCACTCTAAAGTGGCTCCATGGGGTCCCCAAATCGACCCAAGGATGCCCATAATCAGACATGTATCAACCAATAGGAATAGTACACATGTTATGGTAATTTAATATTATTATAATATTATTTTTTTACCCTTATTTACAGGATTTACCCCTTTAACCATGGTAAATATAATATTTACTTAAGTAAATATTCATAATGTCTAAAAATAAAAGTTATCTATTTACACAATTTGGAACTCCTGATTCCAAATATGGAATCAATTTTTCCAAATTCAAATAACAGAAGTGGCATAAATTAATTTAAAATTAATTCCCATTGTCAAAACAAAAACGTGTTTTTAAGAAATAATAACTATCAAAATATTGACACTTGTTTATGTCCAGTTTAAATGTTAAATTACATCCAATGACCTAAATTATATTAAATGATAAAAATATAAACTAATTATTTTTAAAAACCATACAAATTTATAAATTAACACTATAAATTATTTTGATTAAAAAATGTTTTTTCATTAAAATATATTATTTTTAATTACTCATAAAAAACTGATGGTTTTCAGAAATGTACAAAAAATTCACCCAAAGCTAATTTTTATATTAGTAATCCAAAAATGAAGTCCATATTGAACTTTTCTTTATAAAATTTTATAAAGTGGGTATTAATATTCATAACGGCTAGTTTGGTTGGTCGTGGTGTGTTAGAATCTCGAAGTAGCGTATCGTGCAAGCTATTGCATTATTCCAAGGGAAAAGTATTGTGGAAACATGGGGTGTTAAAAAAATAATATAAATAGGAGTATAAAACCAAATATTTCTTAATGGAGAGGATATTGATATTAAACCCATTACATCATGCTTCACCTTAAATGATCATGCCTTAAAATTTTGTATAATTATTAGAACCATGTTATTAATTTATAACATAACTATATCTATATTTATAAAAACATATATTACACTCTAATTCCATCTTATAATCCTTTTGGAAACAATATTTCATTATAAATATTGTTTTGGGTGTTAATTGCTTTGGTTTCGTCACAAATGTTTTGCCGTTGATATTTTGGTCCTTATAAATTAATTTACTTTATATCATCTACATAATTTATATTATGATATAAATATAATATATATTTAATAAATATATATATTTAGTGTCATCCATAAAATAGGGTGGTAGAAGAATTAATTACCCCCTTCATGGAGACTGTAGGTCATATATATGAATGACCTACACTTTCACTTTTTAGCAGATGGAATGAAACTATGTTAAATAATAATTAACCATTACATAATAATTTTTATATAATATATGTAACATATATTTATTAAATATATCCTTATTATAAATAATATAAAATAGAAATGAAAAATGAATCACATCACTTCTTGTAGATGGGGGTCCACATGTTCAAAATTGAAAAATCACCATTTTTCCATGGATAGAATGTTAAGAAGGTAGATATGATATTTTAAAACAAAAAACATGATTATTTCATAAATATAATACATATATATATATATATATATTCACTAGTTATAGTTTTATAACCATCCATGATATATGGTAATTAGGAAAATTAATTACTCCAAAATATGGGGACGATAAGCCAAACATATGCATGATCAATATTTTCTCATTCCATACGATGGAAGAGATGTCAGAAGGTTGTCCCAAAATTCTAATAATGACATTATATATTGAGTATACAATATTTTTTATTTAATAAATGTAAAAAATATTTATGGTAAGTAGAAAAAAATTAATCCTATAAGGGTCATTAAATACGGTTACCTCTTTTTCAATAGACTTCATTTTGATCACATCTTATGGGATAAAAGGAAGGAATTTTGGGATGATAATTATAATGAAATTTTTTATAAGTATTTTTAGAAGTTTAATTTTCTTGGTTTGGTTGATCTATGATTATCAATGTGGTATAATGAAAATAGAAAATGGTTTCCCTTTATATGTGTGGGAAGAGGAATTTTTGGAATTTCATAATGTATTAAATTAATAAAAATTAGTTTTCATCTACAAATGGATTAAAATTGTTATTAATAAAATTTATGTTGATTATTAGTCAAAATTTCCTCATAAATTAATGTTTGGATAGATTTTGTATTTTTTTCACCAATATTTTATATTTTTAGTCATCCATTGACTATTTTGACAATCAATGCAATATAAAAGTTTCATACTCTTCATGGGTAATTTTTTTTACTATAAGTGATAAAAAAAATAAATATAAAATGGTTTATGTATTAAACCTTATACAATTATAATAAAAAAATATAGGATTTATATGAATTTTCTATGATTTTAAAAAATATTATCTATTCAAAAATGACATTAGTTTTATTTTTATAAGAATTCATTTAATTTGATTTTTAATACAAAATAAAATAAATGAAATTAAAATATAATCCTTTAAAAATCACTAATATGTAATATATATATATATATAATCTCTGGGAAACAAATACTCACTAAAGAAATTAATTTTCAGTCCTTTAAATAATTCAATTGATTATCCCGACACATTCACATGTACTACATCAGTGTTATGTATGTATTTAATGTAAATAAAAAATCACTATAAACTAAAAAAAATACCATGAAAAAATTTATTTATAATTTAAATAATATTTTATAACTAAACATAAGTTGTTATCATCTTTTTCAGAAAATATTATAGCTAGTAAAACCAAGATACTGTCATTTAGACTTTAATGTTTTATCGAATATTTAATGGAAAACAACATATCCCAATTAAAACAAATGGTCATATTTCAAATTTTCAGTGATTACAGAAAAATGGATTCATAATATTAAATTATGGAATGTGTTTGATATATTTTTAAAATTTTACATCAACATTTTAATTAATAATTAATCTATTAAATCATTATTGATGTGATATATTTTACCACAATTTCTATTCATAATGTCTAAAAATAAAAAGAGCTTATTTTTCTTATTTGTTGAGGATTTGAAATTAAATTTTTGTTTATAATTTTTTTTAATGAAATTTTGGTGAAATGAAAAGGTCAAAAATAAAAAGAATTAATAATATATAGAACTAAACAAATCCTTACATATAAAACAATGATTATTGAAATCACTCACCCTATATAACCCCCATTTTTTTCGATAACCTATTTATCCTAATATTCCTTAATATTATCTTTGAAATTATTGGAGATCTTGTCCTAAGTCTAAATATATTTCTCTAGATAAATTTTTAACTTGTTTATTCCACATGCTAATATCTTATCTTGTTTGTTGATCCACTATGTTTTCTCATAATTAATATTGACTATAATAAATATCCCATACATTATATCATTATACATCTTTGAAATTTTTATATTGAAATATTCCACCAATATATCTTCTTTAGAATATAGGATAAGAATCAGGCTAATATCTTCCTTTCATACATCACTCTGGACATCTACAAATTCCCTCAGTTTTGATAAATTGTTAGGATCTTCAAACATTACATCATTTGTCTACTGAGGCTTATCACTAGAAAACTCAACCATATCACCATGTGGTGGTTTTGGCCTCCCTATAATTCTATATTTCAAAACAGTCATTGGGTTTTCCCTATCATCTACATTGATTATCATTAATTTCCTATAATTCTCACTAACCATGGGCTTTGATGTTTAGATTAATACTTAGGATAATTAGTTTTTCATTTTTATTAACTAGAAAATATAAATAAATAGTATTTTCTTTCATCTTGTTCCTTAAGATGCAACAGAAAACTAATATCGTATGTTGATATTTCTCACCCTCTGAAGCTGACTAGGAGCCTATTTCATTATCACTCAAAATGATCAGGTCAATATGAAATAATTCATTGGGAACCTATTTTCCTCCCTTCAATGGAACAACCTATATGTTTGTTTACAATTTTATTAATCCCCAACATTCATAATCAGCCATTAACTTGATATTATCTCCTCACATTGGCACCTATTTTTGGAAAAAAACTCTTATTCTCACCACTTTATTATGACCAACAATAAAGAAATAAAAAATTTAAATCAATGAAGTGTTGTAAGTGAGACCTCCATGTTCATTTTTCACTTGGAGAAAAATATCATAGCACCTAGGATGAGGAAATTCTACGGAACAAGTACCTTGAGTGAAAATTAATTCTCTAGTGCTAACACCAAATTTTGGAGGAGGATATTGGGAGCGAAAGACTACTATATTAGGGATTAAGTTATTATCCTTAGCCTTTGGGCATGCTCTGACCTATTTTCTTCACCCCATGAACTACTAGAGTGAGTTCTAGGGGAAAAAAATTTACCCAACTCCTATTATACATTTACATTTTCATAAAAATTAAGTGTAGATATCCCCATTTGAATGTAGTTGATCACCTCATCTACAAAAACATACTAAAGAACACTAGAACTGGCATCAACATTCTCCAAAGTGGTAAATAGAGGATTTTATATCCAATAATTTTTCACATCCACGCTAATTTGTGATGACTCCCATTGAATTGAATGAAAAAGGAATACATGGTTCAGGTTTCCTAAATGAAAACACTACAGGTTATTGGCATATGAATTTCTCACCCACCTTGATTCACATAGAAACAGTTAGAGGATAAAAAAACATCCACATCCATGCTGATTATTAATTAGATAATTCTAAATAAAATGGGTCATATTTCACATTCTAAATAAATCCAAAATATAATCGGAATTTTAAATTAATTAAATTAATTATATAAATGATAGTATTTGACAAGTTCTTATTTTTCACAATTCAAAAAAATATCTATCATCACAAAAATAACAATATTTCTACTAAAGTTGATTTTTATATTCTAATAATAAAAAATGAAATTAATTTATATAAATTAAATATATAAAAATTGGGTATTTAGGTTTTAGATGCATTTGTGAATAACACTATATTTATTGTGTCATTTATTCATAAAAATTAAAGCTTTTTATATTTGAATATTTGATGCATATATTATAAAAACACCCTTATATGCATTTATGTGACACTCATTATAAAAATTCACATGATACGTGGTGTGACTACATGGGTTGGAATAGAAACATGACATGCTCAAAGACATATGGAACTAAACAAAACTGGTAATTCTATCCATGAGTGTCAATGTGAAACTTGGGTGTTCTTGTTTTTTATTCTCCTTTTAGTAATTTAAATCATAATTATTCAACTATTTGAAAATAGACCCCATGTACAAAATTTTGTTTCTAGAGTGGATTTGTTCAGGGATATTATTTATGGTGTCCTACTGAGTTATACACACACCATGATTTGGATGTTTTTTGGTACCTAAGTAGACTAAGTGGTTATAGTTTAGGATAAGTGGAAATTCCTTATGAATGCTGAATGATTTATTGCCAATGACAGAGTATTAGAGACATATACTGGGATACTAATCTGAAAAACTTGGGACAATTTTTTTTAGTTTTTTGTCTGGTCCTATTTTTGGACTTGATTTGTATTATGTGATTACATATACATGACTCTCCTATTAGGAATAAAACTACATTATGATATTTCATGGGTTTCATTTTTATCCTTAATTTTAATTGGTGTCTTTTTTTAGTATATATTGTATACTATATCCTTAGTGCAGTTGGGATTGTAGCCTTACCTAAGGGTATTGTCGCGCCATGGTATTCATATATACCATCATAACTACTTAGTAGCCTTAGGAATACAGAATGGTGTGCCTGAGGTTATGTGGTGTATTGGATCGAGGAAGCATTTGAGTTCCCTCCATAGTAGGACATTAACAAGAGATATAATTGATTTTTTACTTTTTTTTATATTATTTGGGAAATATAGTGAGGAGAGTAGGTCATACTGAGGATTGCTAATGAGATCCTTCCAAGTCATAACTAACTCACATATAGGGTTAAAATAATATTTCATGAAATAGGACTTATTTTTATTAGAATTGTTTTTATAGTAATGCAATATCACCTTGAGTGATGTACATGATTTTTGTTAGTAACTGATTTTTCATAATTTTATCTATTGGGGTGGAATGGATAGAGATCTTCCATGTGTTTATTCATAATTTCAAGAATATAATATTTACATATGATATATATATTTTTAGTGATTAACTGATATATATATATATATACACATTTACCAATGGATGGAAAATGGTGCTGATCATTTAATATTGCAACATCTATTTATAATATGGTTTCCTATATAAGTCTATGATGGAATATTAGATGGCCAACTCTATGAGTAATTTATTATGAAGAACCTGGATATAATTGAATGATTATTTATTGATATTATTTAAATAAGGTTATAGTAATAAACATATAAAGTTGTTTCCCTTATATATTTCTTGGGGACCCATATCTAATCACATATTGGGAAATACTATGGAATTTGATGATATATGATTAAGAGTATTATATATGAATAATGATTTTTCCTGGTATTATGAAATATGATGGGGTTGATTAGGAAGGGTTGTAAGTTATTATAAATATATATCATTATTTAAGGTATGATAGTTCCATAGTTATATTTTTATGAGTTTTTATGGGGGATGTTTGTTGATATTCCACCTTAGAAAGCTGTAGTACCACACTATGAGGGAGAGAGTGATCATGTCTAGTTGGCTGATAGACCATGTACTTCTACACTTCATGTTTATATATGTATGTTCAACTTCATGATAAAATATTACAAGTAATTTGGTCAAGGGTGAGGTTAATATCTTGAACCTTTATATCCATTTCTATTCATAATCATGAGTTTCAGTGTCATTAACAAAAATTTTTCAAGGGTATTAATGGTACTCAAGTGGATGATGTATGAATAGAATAAATTTATACTACTCTCCATCACATGGAGACCCTTGATATAAAATGGTAAATCATTCTATCCATACATTATTAATAGTTGAATGACGTTAGTGGGATGTTCTTATCCAAGGTGGATTATAAGATAGTTATTCTATGATTCTCTATTAGGATCTCTTCATCTATAATTTATTATATAGGACAACATGATCAGTGATATAAAGGTAATTTATTCCATTGAGAGTTGGGGTATTTCGGTTTTTGACAATGCCTCTCCATTCAGATATGATTGGTTATTTTTCTCCACAATTGCTAGAAATGAGACCTCCATGGCCAAGAATTTTAAATATGGAATACATTATGTGATCAATGTATATGTAAATTTATTACACATGATCTATTTTATAGATATAATAAACCAAATTATACTCATAGATAAATAAGTTATTGAGGGTTTTTGTGTTGGTTAGTTTTGGGTGACAAAACTTGAAATTATTTAGGTAGCCGGATGTGTTAGTTGGATAGGTCATTCTAGGGATGTGGTGGCCATCCTAGGATGTGTGGTGAGACACCTTTAGTAACAAAACAATATATATTAACATTTATTTAGATTATACTTTAATTGATTGGAATAAGATATAATGGATCACATCATGATGGAAAGATCAGTTTAGTATTGTTGGAGAACCATATAAATAAATAATCACTATTTTACATTGGAAATAAAATATAAAAAATAATAAAAGAAATGTTTAGAATTATTTAGGATGAATCAATGATTTATTATTTATAACATGTGGGACAAAAAAATATGGATGAGATCAGATACTCAGTATGGAATATTTTGGATGGATTCTATAATGACTAAAGAAGTAATAATGTGTATTAAAAGGTAAATAACTCAAAAAATGTCATTTAATCAACAACATGATCATGAAATGGATCCAAGGATAATATAAAATGAAATAATAACATGGATAATAATAATAAATAATTTCTAAATTAAGGAAATTAATATTTCTATACATTATGATCTCCACCATTATGATATCTTTCCTATCAATACCAATAACCAAGAGTGTTTAAGCTATGTGTATCCATACACCATAAATCCGATTAATAAGTCTAGAAAACTATTTTTTTGTATTTAGACATGTCAATGCATTGATGGGAAATATAATTTTAGTCCCCACCCATAATTTCATGTCTAAATTAGTGTTCATATATTGAATGAATAATTTAATTTACATGAAATATTTCTTCTAAAAAAATGCCCTATTGAGTAATGTATATAAAATATCAATATTTCCCTATTTAAAAAAATAATCAAAAACTTGTAACACTATTTGAATATATTGAAAAATATTTATATAGTAATAAAATCTATGATTAAATTAATATTTATATTTAAGATAAATTTAATGTAAAATGGTTATAAGAATGTTATTTTTTAAAGATAATTTTGATTACAAAATTAAGCATGAGATGAGAGATGACCCTCAAAAAAATATTTTTTATAGAAAAATAGCGTCTTTTAATGAATATAAAAAATGGAATTGAAAATTGATTTTTTTAAATATGTTTCTTTTTAAATAATTAAAATATTATGGATGAATCTAAATTGCATTAGAAAATTATGATGGTCGGAATATCTACTAATAATGCATACTTTAAAAAGAAACATTCCATTACAATTTTTATAAAGAATGTTAAAAATATACCTTTTTATAAACATTATAAATAATCCATTAAAGATATGAAACAATATTTTGATTAAATAAAATTTAGTTATTAAATACTTTGAGTAATGAAAATTAACTTTTTAAAATTATTTTGATAAATATGGTCATGGAATAAAATTATACCCACTCAAAAAGAGAAATACAATCATATTTTTAATTAAAATGTAATCTAGAAAATTTAACATGAATTGAATAATTAATTCAAAAAAAATAATATATAATCATGTTAAATATCTATAATAGGTTTTATATACACCACATAAAATTAAACTGGTTCTTAAAACCAAATATATCTCAATAGATTGAAAATTGAGACATAATCCCTTATCTCACGCTTCTGTTTATTTAAGTGTGATTAAACAATACATATAATATATTTAAACATATTATTAATTTATAATATAATAATATTCATATTTATTACTTCATATATGATACTCTTATGAAATCTTAACACCCCATTCATTACCAATCATTCATTATTTTCATTATTTCGGTTATTGACTTTTCTTCCTCAAGCTTGTTTTATTTCAAATGATTCAGTAATTATACATTTATCATGGATAAATCATCTTAATAAAGTTAATCATGATATAAATATTATATATATTCATTATATATGTAGATTCACCCATAAATGGTAGAGATATAAAAATGAATTAAACCATTCATGGAGACGACAAGATGTATACACACATTAATGTTGTTTTCACCTATCGATTGATAAAACAATTAAGGGAAAATAAAAATTCACCTTTTTGTGAATAATTTAAATATCATATTTATCAAATATATTCTTTTAATGTATAATATTTACTATCCATGCTAATTAAAATGAATAACATATCACATTGCTTCATGGATGTGCTAGTCCAAATGTACGCACATTTGATGTTATAATCTTCATTGGGATTTTAAGGTAAGAAGTTAGATATGATATTATAATTTAAAAAGAATTACAATTTGATAAATATCATATATGTACATTTTTTTATAATTATAACAATCAATGTAAAATGGTGATAGAAATTGAATCGCGACGTAATGTGGAGACGATAAGCTGCACATACATATGAGTGATGTTTTTGGTTTCCATATGATGGAACCAATATGTAATATGGTTTTCCTATAATAATAACTAAAATTTAGTATATTCACAATACATGAAATTATTTTTGTATGGTACAAAATATATACATAAAGTAGAAGCTGAAATAAGTTTGAAAGAGTCAGTAAAGATGATTACTTATTCTTTAGTGTAATTATATTATATACCTTCTTAAAGACACATGGAATAGTATATCAAGAAGAAAATAACCTCTCATTCATGTCTTTGTATGTTTTTAAAGGAATATTTTAGGTTTTTATATATATATTTTTCTCAATGTTGTGTTATGAAAATATATATGGGATATTCTCTAATAATTGAGGGGAGGGGAATTCCGAGAATTTCATAAAGTATTAAATTAATAAAAAATATTGTTTATATATAAATGGATATAAATTTGTATAATTATTATAAAATAAAATAATTAGAGGAGATACTCAAAAATAATTAAGGTTTTACATGTTTTGATTATGTTTTTAACCCTATAATTTAGTTTTAACCCTTGTTAAACCCAATGAAAATTACTATGATATTAAAGTTTTCTACCATTTTAAGGATATGAACACTATCTTAAAAAGATAAAATACACATAAACTGAATATGGTTGATGTGTTAAAATATATCCAATCAATTTCGATGATGATCATTTTTTATGAATTTTATATAATTCAAAAAAATATTATTTACCGTAAAACATCATAAATGACATTTTTTGAACTTTATATTTAATTTAACTTTTAAAATAACATGATAAAATAATATTTAGAATATTATCCTTTAAAAAATCCTTAAAATATTTTATATTTCTATAATATTTTAATTAAACTATAACTCACAAAAAAGAAACTTATTTTATATTTTTTAATATATTTTAATTACTATTTCTACTGCTTACACAAGCACCATTTTAGTGTTTCAAAATAATTTATTATAATTATTCAATTATTATAAACAAATAATAAAAAAATGATATCCAAAAAATTACTCATTAATATAAAACTTTATAAATAAAAATAAGTTGTTTTTATCTATTTTATAACATTGTATTTCACATAAAGATTAGAAAGGTGAGAATCACATCCAAAAGGGAAAAAGTCATAATGTTGAAGTTTGGATCATTAGGGATGAAATAGACTAATAAAATAAAATTTAGGAAAGTATTGGGTTGATCTTAATTTCTTATAACATTAATTTTAATCATAATTACCCATTTTACCTTTAATAATGTCATAAATTTTACCATGGTTAATATTAATAATTCATAAAAGTAAAAGTAAAATACTACAAAATTTTAATCACCAGATTCTAAATATGGTATAAAATTTTCAAGACTCATTGTCAGGAATTATTAGAAATTAATATTAACATAAATGTATAAAATGAAATGAATATTTTTTTGTAAATCATGTTTCTATGATTAATGATGCTCTTCAATAAAAATCTACATCATTTTGGATTATATTGTTACAATGAAAGTGGAAAAAATTTAAAGGAAAAAATATAATTTGAATTTGAATTTATTATTTTTTTTAAAAATAGTAATTTTTTTTAAAAAATCAATATTTTTCATTATTTAAATAAAATTTATTCAGTTCATAGACATACCAAAATTTCACCCAATGTTAATTTGTATATGATAAGATCAGAAGTTAATTCAATTAAAAAATTTAATTTATAAAATTTTAGAATTTATGTTTTAATAATAATTTGGAATGAAACTATGAGTATTGTTAAAATTTTATTTAAAAATAATGTATTAATATAATTGAAACTCGCACGTTAAGTCATTTACTCCATCAAAAAATTTTAATCCTCTAAATTTCTAAAATATCGCCTCATGAAAAGATTTGGACAGTTCATCACCTTAATATTTTTATATTCCCACATCTCATCTTTAATATTATGATTTATCTAAGGTATATTTATCAACTGACTCATCTGATTACATAAAAATTACTCTTTATTGTGAATAATCTGGATATTATCTTTATAGTATGGTAAATTAGGTTACAATTCAATTTACATATTTTTTATCTCATTCCTTGAAAATGATTGTAATTCCTCAATAAAGAGATGTGGAGCACATAATGTAATTTATACAGGCTAGGTTACATTTCAAAATAGTAATCCAAATATCCAATTCATTTTATAATTTCAAATGGTCTTATATATTTGGGGAGAAGATATCCATTATTACATGAACCAATGAAACCCTTTAATGTAGATAATATCTTGAAAAGTGATATCCCACTTTAAAGTACAAAATATTCTATTTTTTATCATCATAACTCTTTTTTCTACTTTGAGCAGCTTTATTGTGGGTTTGAATATTCTTTACATTAATTTTTGTCTCCTCATCATTTTTAGGATCATAGTATAACAAACCCTTTATTTATTTCAATGTAATACATGATTTAGTACATATGATTACACTTAATACATCCCAGATGATCTAGAATCCTTGTTTCTATGGGAATTAAGTTCATTATATAAAAATTTAAAATAGGAAACCCATTTTATTTATTGAATGTTTCGTTAACATGCTCTCACATAAAACAAAATGAGATAACCCGGGGACATACTTAATAAAGGGAAGATATATAAAACCTAATAATGGAATAAACATGGAATTAAATGAATAGTGTAGACAATATGAATACAAATGGTGTATAAAATGGGATATAATCATAAATATGAATAATAGGACATGATATGACATGATAATCCTAAAGGCAATAAGGGAAGTGTTGAAACAATATAAAACAATTCATCATGGACATAGATCAAGGATAACTACAAAGTAATAATGATGGAAAATTTACTATAAAAAATTAGGTTTACATCATATCCAAACATAAAATTTCATCAAAATAAACATTATCCAATGTATTTTAGTGCTATATGATTCTAGGTGAACCCATCACATTCATTTCATTCTCACGATTAAGTGTGAAACATAGATCATACAACATGGATAAATTAAAAATTATATTTTATTACATGATAACTAAGTGTATAATACCTACATGTATATAACCAATCATGATGTATAAGTTCATAATGGTGAACATCCTTGAAAATAAATGGGTATGGTATTCACTATCCATTTTTTTGGCATGGAAAATCATAGTGAAATTTCAGAAGCATAACAACGTCACATAATGATTCAAAAAATTGGTTGATTAGATATGAATTGATATTTCATAATTTGGAATTAAAATATATATTAATATGTAAATTTAATAACATATGTCAATAATAGGAATTGGAAATTTAGGGAATAAGATAATGAGGAAACTTTAATAAATAGGATAAAGAAAGGATCCCTTACATTGAGAGTGTTATTTTAAATAACTGGGAGGATCCCTTTTAGAGATTGGAGTAACCTTCGGAGGGATATAGATATGCGAGGGAATATTAAGGATGTACTCCAATTAATTTTAGTGAAGATAAATGGGTTCATGTGTGGGTTTATATTGGAAATTACTGGGAAATTCATTATTATTTCTCATATATAATTTGTGGACTTTGTATAATAAAATAACAACAACAAAAAACATTCCCATGATTTTTCATATGGTTTATAAAAACTGGAGTGTATCTCATTATTTTATAGGTATAGGGTCCTAACATATCAAAATATTAACCTTGTTGATTTGAAGTTGAGTCATTCTCTTAATTAAATGATTTTAAAACCATAAAATATAATAATGATTTTAGAGGATTCAAAAAATATTTATAAAATAAACAAATAAAAATTAAATAAAAATTATTTAAATTTAAAGAATATTTTTTTTATTTATACAATTTATTTTATTTATTACATAACTTTTAGTTCATTATAATGTCATAATACCCTATGTATATTTATATAGTATTTAATTTTTATTGGAAAATTCAAACTATCTCAGAAAATTATGAAAAATTCACCATTGGATAAGTAAATTTATTTATTAAAAATATAATATTAATTTTATAAAAATAATTTATCAATATGTTTATTTTCACTTTTAAAATAAGAATTTATATCTATTGAGAAATTATGGTTTTTTTGACAATAACTATTTTGGAACCCTTTTAAAAATAACATTTAACTTCTTATATATTATATGATCATTAATATTTGATAAAAATTATTTAATAATAATATTTTTCACTATTTTATTTATTTAAAAATTTCATTAATTCATCAAAATAAAAATATTAATTTAAACTGAATACTAATTAAAAAATACAATGTATAATTTATTCTACATGAAAATTATAAATGTAATGATAAGAAGAAAATAAGAACATTATTTTATTGAAAATACAATATAAATATTCATAATATTGTGGTACTAATACAAATCCATTTACTACACCATAAAACTCTATAAGGGTACGTTCTGAGATAGTAAGACCTTCATAGGGTGCTTTGTCATACATGGTTTCAATCGCGATCTTGATGAGTTTGAACATATCCAATAAATAGTTTCTTTCATGAATTAGTTGTTGGATATATGTTTGTGATTGAAAAAGTTAAAATAACATTGATTAAATCTCCCTCAGTAGCTTTGATAAATGGGCTTCATAAGGTACAATCCTACTGGTTGAGGCCATCACTTTATTTTTCTGTGACAAATGGTTTTTTAAAACCCTATATTTATACTAATAATGTGATCACATTCCAATGAATATATCATCCAGGATAAAAACAATTAATGGCCTTTTAAATCTGATTGGATATAATAAAACCAAACAAGTGAATGTTTTTTCAATAACCATAACACATAATAAGATATTGAAATAAATAAAAATAGTAATTTTATTTATAATAGTTCAGGTCATTACTATCTCCTCCCTTCTGAAATTCCCCCCACTAAATTTTTTATTTCTTACGCTAAAATAGATGAGGGAAACTCTATTTTGACACATTCTCTAGTTCCCACATCACTTTTCAAAACTATTATTTTCTCCACAACTCTTCGACAAGGTTCATTTTCTTATTTAAAAGATCTTTGTTTCTATAATCTAATATTTCACCTGCTGCTCCTCATAAGAAAGCTCATTATCCTACAGTATCACCTCTAGATTGAGTAAATGTAAGAGGTCTTGTATGTATAACCTCAAGAGGGATACATCGAATAAATAATTTACATGTGATAGGATAGGTTGGAGTTCTAATCGATAGTCCACCATTCTGATTCTACCAAGGATATCGAAGCATCCAACATATGTTGGGATAATATTTAACCTCTTCCCAAATCTCATGAATTCATTCCATGGATATATTCTAGGGAATTCCTTGTCTACATTATCAAACTCTAGGTCTCAACGACGATTGTAATCTTAGCTCATTTTTTGACTTTGAGGATCGTTGATGTATTATCAGATGTCCTAATACTTATACACCATTTCCTCAACCATTTTAGGACCTATTAGTTTTGTTTACCCAGCTTGATTCCCACATACTGGTTTTATAAACCACTTCCCATAATGGGTTTCATAGGGGGACATTTGGATTCTTGAGTGGAAAGTGTCATTGATTGAGAACTTGACTAAAGGAATATTTTGAACCCATCCTCCTTTTAAGTCAATTGAGCATGGTCTCAATATTTCCTCAAGTGTTTGGATATTCTTCTCATATTTACCATATTTTTGAGGGTGATAAGTTGTGTTGAAGTTCAACACATTATTTATAGTGTGTTGTATATTCTTATAGAATATAGAGGTAAATCTTGGGTCTCAATCGTATAGAATTGATAGTGGTGTTCATTACCGCCTCACCATTTATATACTGTATATCCTTTAAATTTGATTGAGTGAGAAGTCATATAAAATCATAATGACGTGTTAACTCTTTGTAAAATGATACACCACAACCTAGATATCTTTATTTCCTCTTGATGTCTTTATAAAACCAGGGACAATGTCCATGGTAATGTTTCCAATTTCTATGTAGGTTGGGTAATGGTTGCATCATCCCCTTATATTTTTTCCTTTATGATTTCAATTTCAAACATAGAATACACCAAGATGTATATTCCATGATCTCATTCTTTATATTGTTTAACCAATAGTTCTCTCAGAGATCTCAATATATCCTTTTTCTCCATATGTGGGCGGAGAAAGTTAATCTACGTGCATCATCCTACAACTCCATCATGAACTAAGGATTTTATGGTACACATAATCATGAACCAAATATCACAACTCCAATATCATTAACCTTGAACTATGAGGATTTACCATTTCTTATAATTTCCACTTTCTTTTGAATTCCCCCATAATCTATTCAAGAACCCTTTATCTTCTCCAGAAGGGATGGTTGAGAAATATTTTGTGAAATGATCAATGATTTATTTCCTTTAGGATTCCATAGTAAATTCATTTTAAATATAATAATATAGGATCCCTCTATATTATCTTCAATGATATAATTGAAATATCCTTTATTTATAGATATTTTACACTTTATTGACTATCTAATTATGGTAGTGGATTGACCAGTTATTGTTCTTGATCATATCTAACAATCATTGTTTTCGCATATTCATCTCTTTATATGGGAGTATATACTTTAGTATTTTGTGACCCATATATATCTCACACTTCTCCCCAAATACATAATGGAGATATATTTTCAATTCAAGGATCAATACATCCAAATCTAGATCATGTATTGGGTAGTTATATTTGTGAACTTTCAACTGCCTGGAAGCATAGGCTATCACATTTTCATTTTTCATTAACACACATCCCAATCTCTTCATCGAAGCATCAGTAAATACCCCACAATGTTCTCCACTTTTGGTCACTTTGAGAATATTTTATTGATAAGACTCATATTTAAATCCCTTAAGATCTCTTAAAATTCTTTATTCCTACAAAATTTCACTCTATAACAATTTTTATTGGACAATGGTTTGAAGATCATTATAAATTTTTGAAAGATCGATGATAGAACCCATCTATTACAAGAAAACTACTGTTTTACATCATAGATGTTATAATTGACCATTATTCAATTTTTATAGTCTTTTAGTGGTCCAAAAATATCTCATTTCTTGTGATAATGTTCCCCAAGAATGATACTTATTTCAAACAGAACTCACATTTTCAATACATGGTATAAATTTCCCCCTTTCATAAGGTCTTTAACACAGTTATTAGATAATCATCACACTCCTCATTTCTTTAGAAGTTTTTTTTAAAATATCATGTTTAAAAACTAACAAAATGTTGTTGAGTTAATTTATAAAGACACTCTTCAACATGTTGATGATGATTTATGGATAATTAGTGAGTTATAATGGCATTAATATAAAAACATATTGCCTGTACCTTGTATGAAAATCAGTCTTGGGGATATCCACTTTATTCACCCTAACTTGTTAAGATACCAACTGAAGATCAACTGCGGAGAAGTATCATGCTCCACATAGCTTATTAAAGATGTCATCAATCCATGGAAGATGATAATGTTTTTTTATCATTATCTTTTTGATCTCATGATAATCAATGAAAAGGTTCATTGATCCATCCTTCTCTTTGACAAGTAGGACTAGTTCATGCCACAGTGAAGCACTTGGGAATGTAAAATGTTTTTCTAGAGTCACATGTAATTGTTTCTTCATCTCTTAAAGTTATAAAATATCCATTATATATGGATTCAGGGATAAATTTAATGCACTAGGTTTAAGTTGGATTGATAATTCAACCACATATCTAGGAGTAAGACCATGCAAATTCTTTGGGAAACAGATCACTGCATTCCATCAGAGCAGGAATGTCTAAATAGATGAATCTTTCCTTAGAATCAATAATTTTATCTAGATATTCTTTCCTATAGGGATATAATATTCTTTCTTGAGATGTTGGTACTAAATAATATTTATCCTCATGCATGAACGTTTATAGAATCATAGGTCGATTCATGATATAGAGAGTTATTTCCTTCACACAACATGTTTTGTTGGATCTATACATGTAAATCCTATAAATACCTATAATTTTATAAAATTCAAAAAGGAGAGTATGATAAGGATCGTCCGGATGCTCATCCCTAAAAATTGTGATAGTGTAGGTGTTATATACTTGGGATGCATTAATTTTCCCATTTATTATTTTCACTATTATCTCTACTTCCATGATTTGTTTTAGTGTTTGAATAGTTATATTAAACATTCATGACATGAAGGAATGGATTAAACCAAAATTAAAAAGTACATTCTCTATTTTCTAATGAATAACTACCATACTGGTTACCACTTAGTTTTTGGGATCCACCTAAGTGAATGGGATGGAAAAATATCTCCCCTTATGCCTTGGAGGTATTTAGTTGCCTTCGAAAACCCTTGGCTGAGTACATTGGTTTTCATAGTTCCATATTTCCTTGTAGTGGAAGAAATGAAAAATATAATAAGGATTAACTTGAGAATTACTCTCCTTTAATTATTTTGTGGGTTTCTCCTATTGGAAATTGTTATCTAGGTGACCTTCTTTCCCACACCAAATGAATTTCCTCGTTCTACAAATGAAATTTCATGGGAGTTTATTTCCTCACCATTGACAAGTGGAATGTTTAAGTTTCTTTACACCCATACATTTCTACATAAGAGATCCATAAATATGCTTCACATTCCGCTTCTTATCCCCATGAAATACTTGAGATTTTATGATCTCCATTTTGAGTTGTTGGGAACATCAGAAAATTTTCTTATAGTTATAAATGTCTCACATCACTATGGATTTTCATAGACTAGTTTTTATCCCACCAAATAAGTGGTCGTCCTTGTATTAGAGGGTGACAAAAAAGTCATAAGAATATCAGGAATTTCTTGTGATGTTTGTCTCATATTCCTTATTTGATTAACCATTTTTTTCTTTAGGTCAAGTAAATCCCTTTACATTTTAATTTGGAGTGTTTTATGAAAATATTTATCAAAAAACATTTTCTAGAATTCATTCTACCACGTCACTTCAATATCTTCCTCAATCTTGAGATTAATGATCAATTTCCACCATCGATCAACTTCTAACTCTATATGATAAATAAACAATAGATACTTATCTTTATTAGATCATTGAAGGATGAAGAAGATATTATTAATGGTGTTGATCCATTGTTCCACAATTAAGGGATTGGATGATCCATTAAAAGTTGGGGTCCATTTTTAAAAAAATCTATCAATTACAACATCTAATTCTTATGGGGATTTGGGGGATCTTACTGATATAGGTTTCTATTCAAGACCATAGTTAGCTGAGAGAGTATCATCAGAAGGTTTGTGATTCAGGCTCCCATTGGGTTGGCAATCACATTGTGGCAGTCATCACATTTCCTGTCACATTAATTTTTTAAATGATTCGTCTTATTTCCAACCATTAGTCACAATAAAGAAATAATTGGGTATTAGTAGTTTTAAACCATTAAATAAATAATTAATAATCCAATGATATTAAATATATAACATATAAATAACACTTATTTCCTTAACATATAAATTTACAGGCTTCAATCTATGTTATCTGTGATTTATTTCATAAAATAAATACTTATTTGTACTTTTTCCCCTTAATAATGGTTTTTAATATACTTATTGATTTTACAAACTATATGCTTTGGTAGTGTTAAAAAAGGTGTCCAGTAAGGCCCATTGTCGAGCACCAGTTCCTGGTTGAGTTTAGTTCAACATAGTGATTTTAAGTTTTACCCCTATGTAGATCAATGGTAGAGCCACATCTAATTAGAGTATCCATACAGGGATGTATTGTCTTGATAAAACACATAATCCATAATAACAAATATTTAGGGATTTTTTATTATACATAATATTATCCAAATCATTTTTCAAGAGTTTTATAACACCAATCCAAAAAAATAGCTATGCTTTTCCATTGATACCAACTATAATAAACTGTCTATATATTTCATAGTAATACATGATTTATTTAAAAATATTACACACAATACAACCTGGAATATTGATAGCCTAGGGTTATTTGGAATTAGGTATATTACATAACAATTTAAAAGCTGAAAAAACATCATCTTTATTGAAAAAATCCTTATCATTCTTGCACTTAAAAATGCATGGAATTACATAGGGACATACATAAGAAATGGGAGAGCTATAAATCCCAATAAGGAAATAATCATGGAATATAATGAATAGATTAATACCTATTAGAAAATAGGAATATCAATGAGGAATAAATGGGATGACAATTATAAACATGATTATTAAGTGATGATATAACATTATAATCTAAATGGCATCATCAAAAATGTTTGAATAACTTAAAACAATGCATCATAAATATAGGTCATGCATAACTGACAATACCTCATGATGAAAGATTACCCATAGAGGAATTATGTTCACTATATTTCCCAACATAATGTATCTTGGTACTAATCATTACCCAATGAATTTGAGCACTATATAATTTTAGGTGCACCTTCTAAATTCATTTAATTTTTATGCTGATGTGTGCCAAATAAATCATAAAACATGAATTCATTTATCATAATATTTTATTTGATGATAATAGAGTGTTAAATAAATACATGTTTGTCCCCAATAAATATGTATTAGTGTAATGGGGAACACCATTTATAGTAAAGGGTATGGTATTCACTACACAATTATTTTGGAATAGAAAATCACAGTGAAAATTTTCAAGCCTAATGACATCACATAATGATTAATAAAGTGGGTTCATGGAAGATAATATGGCCTCTCATATTTTGGACATAAAATATATTTTAATAGTCACATGGAAAAACATATCCCAATGGTATAAATTTAAAATAGAGGGCATAAGATAATGAAGAAACCTGAATAAAGAGAAGAAGTAACAGATCACTTAATTTGAGAGTGTGACATCAAATGCTTGGGAAAATATTATTGAGAGCTAAGAGGAACCCTAGGATGTCACTAGAGAGGTACTGGAATACTAAAAAAAATTGCCATGGATTTTTAGTGAAGAGAAATGGGATCCAGGGTGGGTTTATATAAAAAATTATTGGGGAATTCTTTATCATTTCTCAAATATAGGTTTTTGACTCTGTATAATAAAATAACAAAAAAACCATCCTTTGTTTTTCCCATGGTTTCTTCCACATGGGAGTGTTTATCAATATTATTTTATAAGTACAATGTATGATCATATTGAAACATTACACTTGGTGATGTGGAGGTGAGTCATAGTAATAAAAGAAATGACATTAAAACCTTAAAAATATAATTTTTTTAAGGATTTATAAAGGCTTTATAAAATTTATATTATGATAATAAACTCAAATTCTATTTAAGTGGAAAAAAATATTTGGTCATGTATACCAATTATATAATTTATTACATTATTTTTGGGTAATTATGATGTAATAATACACACAATATATTTATACAGTATTTATTTTTTCCCAAAAAATTGGATTATCGAATAAATTTATTAGAAATTAACCATTATATAACTTCAAAATTGTGAGTCAAAAAATAATATTCATTTTATAAATATAATTTATTAAGTATATGTACTTTCACTTTTAAAATTCGAACTATCATTTGTTACGAAATAATGGGTTTTTTATAATGGATGTTTTTTTGAACCATTATAAAAATTACATTTTACTTCATAAAAATTATATAATAATTTATATTTTATAAACATTATTTAATAATATTATTTAATTTAAATATAATTTATTTCAAAAATCCATTAATTCATCATAATAAATGTCATTATTGAAATAGAATATTGATTTGAACATACCATTTCTGTTTTATTGTATAAAAATAAAAATCATATATAATAAAACAATAAAAAATAAAATATGAAAGTTATTATATTAAAAATACAATATACATATATATTCATATTATTTTGGTCTTGATATATATCCTTTTAATATAGTAGAAAAACCCCTAAGAGTAAGGTGTGTGATAGTGAGACTTTCATTGGGTGGTTTGCCACACTTGGTTTGTTTAGTGATGTCGATGAACTTGAACTTATATTTTAAATGTTTTCACACAATATTATGTTTTTTGATATATTATTATTATTTTTATTGGAAAAATCTATGTGATGCTGTATCCCTCATGATATCTGATAAATGTGCTTCAGTGGGTACGATCCTCCAGGTTGAGGTCATCACTTCCTTTTTCTGTGTCAATTGAATTTATTAAAACCCTATATTTATACTAATCATGTTATAACTGTTCAATGTCTATACTATCAATGATAATGATTCATAATATTATTTTAAATATGATATAATGTAATAAAACCAAAATAGTTATTTTTTTATGTATCCACAATACATAATAAGACATTTAAATAAATCACAAGGGAAATTTTATTTATAAAACTTTTGGTCATTAAAATATTTGACCCTTAATAAATTTATCCCTAAAAAATTTCCTTTCCCATAATAAAATATATGAGGGTAACTCTGTTTCATCACATAATCATATTCCCACATCAATTCTTCAAACATAATATTTCCTCGACAATACTTTGACAATGTGCATTGTCTAATTTCATAGAACTTTTCCTTTATTATCTTTGATTTTCACTGGTTTCTCTACATAAGAATGGTCATTATAAAATGGAACAACCTTGGTATTTAGTACATGTGAGGGGTCTAGTATGTAATTCATCATGATGGATGCATGGAATACATCATATAATTGAGATAAGTAAGGTGGGAGTTCTAGTCGATAGATCACTTCTTTGATTCAATCAAGGATATGAAAGGTGTCACGAACCGAATCCAGTCTCCACCAATACCGGAACCAAACCCGGCCTGTGGAAATGCCCAAAGAGAATTCCCTATCTCCACAGGCTGGCACAAGTTCCCCAATATCGATAAATTATGTTTGGTAATGATTTACCTGATTATGAAAGCGTAAATAACTAAAAACAACCAATAACAAGAATATGAACATTTAATGCCAAACAAGTCTTAACAAAACAAGATATGAATACACGGATTTAAATAAAGTACAAGAGGCCCAAATAAAAATAAATATAGCATCAATACATCCAAAAATACTCCACATGACACGGGGGGTCATCACCCTCGAGCATTCTCCACAACACCACACCGAAGGAGGGGTCTAACAACTCGAAACACATTCACCAGAGGCTTTACCTTTACCTGAGTAAAACATAACCAAATATAATTACAAAAAATGGGTTTAAGTAGTGTGTGAGCCTAATCCAAATAGTATACCACCCAATTATTCCAAATAGTACGCAATACAAAGCGAAAAGAAAGCAGTTTTTATATGTAATGAAAAACGTTGATAAACTCCATGAAATGAAACATTAAATTGAAAAAAATTATTGAACTAAAAAGTTCATAATGTTAACCCATTTAGATAAAAAAATTTCTCTACTATAATTTAAAACCATAAACACCCTAATACAAGGGAAAATACCACAAATCCAATTAGTACCAAAACCAAGAACACCCCTAGGCAACTTGATAGTCTCAGTCCCTATGTACCTCGTACCTCGGTGTATAGTTTCCAAGTCACAATCCTTTACAATGCATGACCCAATAGTTGGAAACATACCCATAAACTATTGTTCCCCAGATAACATCCACAGATTTTAGTTAGATTTTCCATTATCCATTTGCTCAGTGAAACAGAGACACAACCCATCTGGTTCACTAGCTGTACTAGTACATATTCGCCCACCGAGGTACCCGGTGTAACATCCCAAGTAAGTAATGAATAATATATATTTTTATCTATGTCTATTAATGAATTATATAGTGTTTTAGAGGATTAAAATGAAAATAAATCCAATCTTAAGCATGGAATACACTAATATTCTTAAAAGATTGTTGTACTGCCTTTTGATGGAAAACCCTTTTTAAATCAATATTTTGACAATTTTATAATCTATATTTTATCAAAATAAACATATTCATTATGATTGGGACATTTAATTTTAAATTGGATAAATTTTTGGTATTTTTCTGACAATGTTCATTTTTTAATGAATAGTGAAAAATACTGCATTTTACCTCATAAATGCTTTTTAATCTAATTTATTTATATTATTAGATTATCTTTTGAATTTGTTTTGAAGTGTAATTAGAATATATTTTTACCATTTAATCCAATGGTGGTCATTGGAATCAATTTCACTTTGAAATTGGACTTAAACTGGTGTCAATCTTTTGATACTTATTGTTTCATAAAAACACGCTATTTGTCATGACATCGGGAATTAATTATTAAATTAATTAATGTGTCTTATATGATTTGAATTTTGTAAAATAGACATCATTTTTGAATTCGTAATATCAAATATAGCTTAGGGTGATTTTTTGGTAATTTTCTGAAAAACTTCAATTTTTGATGAATAGTGAAACCACTAAGTGGTACTTATAAAAACTGATTTTTTCATTTAAATGAAATTTTTCCATCATTGTGTTTTTAATTTCAAAAATCCGACATACATGGTGGTCATTAAGAAGTAAAATGTGGTTCAATGGGATTAAAATAATTTTTTGGTGAATAGTAACTTATTAAGTTCTTAATCGCGATTAGTGGTAATTAGTGTAGTTTAAGGTAAAAATAATGTTTTAATAGAATGAGATGAGCTTGACACATGTCCTACCCTCATTGGATGTGTCATGGACGACCAAGAAAAGCCATGGGTCAACTTGGGGACCCCATGGAGCCACTTTGGTTGGGAAATGACATAAATAACTTTTTATTTAATGTTAAAGTAAAAATGACACAAACATGAGTTATGTTACTAAACCAAATTTTTTTATGGGGTTATATAAGTAAGATTTTTGACTATAAATATTCATTAGAAAGATAAAAATATTTCCTACATCATAGTATTTTTTTTTATAATTTTTAGACATTAAATAAATTAAATTATTTATGACATCATGATGATGCAGCGATGACCTCATTATTTAACGATTTAAATAAAATGGAATGTTAATGTAAAATCTAAAACCTACACATGGACAAAACCAATTGGATGAGTGGATTTAGAACCCTTATCACCTTATCATCGAATGATATCAATGTGGGACCTTTTGAATCCGAAACTCATTTTAAAATAAAGTAACTTATCTTTACTTTCCAAGAGTGCCCCTCCTCTCCTCTTATAAAAGGCCCCCACCTCTACCTCCTTACCCACACTCCCAAAGCCTTTGGATCGGCCAAAACCTGCCCATTTTGTCTCTCCACTTCCCTATATTACTCCTTGAATCCTCAATTTGGGCATAAGTCTTCCCAAGGAAGCCTTTGAGCTCAAACCAAAGGGAGTTACCCGATTTTAAGGTAATGTCTTCGTTTGAGTCCTTTTGTTTTATTTTGCTTCTCCAACCCCATAACTCTTTTTATTCTTTTCTTTTGTAACAAATAAAGTATCCTCAATATACTAGGATGTTGTTATAATAAGTATTCTAGCTACACTTACACACACATACATCTAATGGTTAACGAACATACTGTTTCCGTGGGTGGCGAATTTATGCCTCCCGAAACGATGATTGTTCAAAATTCTTTTAACACCTTCAAAGGTGGACATTAAGATGTCACTATATTTATATATGATATATAATATGTTTATTTTTTCCTTAAGCTTCTGTATTTTTTCATTTGGGGTATACCTTTATGGTTTCCATTATGGGTAAACGCGATATCTTCATTTAAGGAAGTGCAGACTACCGCCCCCTCAAAGTGATTTGATTTGTTAAATACCATATGTGGGACGTATAAAGGATGGAACTATGATATTATATATGATATTATACTGGAATTATAATATAACTTTATATCATTATGATTCCATTCTATAAAATACAAAATAGAAATGAAAGTAGCGTTCATGCGTACGTACGGCTTACCGTCTCCATGAACGGTGCATTTCATTTATTACCTATAAATGATTATGTAATATTATAAATGCATGCATGTACTAGATATATATGACATATATGATATATAAATCATGAATACCATTCTGGATATAATGGATACAAGAACAACTTGTAATTATAAAGGGTTTATTTTTGAATCAAGTACCAATGATCGTTAAAATGACCATTATTAACTTAAATAATTACATAGTGTTCATGACATGGTAATAAGTGATATAAAAGGAATAATGAACTTGAAAAAGGTTCTTAAGCAAGTATAAATTAACTCAAGTTTATTATTCAGGACATTAAAGAACGATCGAGCCAAGTCGGACCTGAGGTATGGGACTTCGTCTCAATCTCCTTTCATTGAGGCATATTTTGTTTTATACACAAACTTCTTTTATACGGTGTATAAACCCCTTTGACTTTTACGTTTATCCAAAAGGAATCTTTTTTATACGAAGCATTTTACTAAAATACAAAAGGGAATGTCTTTGTCGTATGTATGCGGCGACAACGACTTCTCCGCCGCCGTGACTGTTATTTGAGTTTCGGCTTCCTCTACAAGCCATACTTTTTTTTAAAAGAAAAATAAATACCATGTTTTACTTTTCTTTTATTTTGGTATTGAAAATGGTTTTCATAATTTTTTTATATCAATGTGTTGTATTGATATCTTGTGAATGAAAGGTGGAAATGTTATGTTTCCTTTATGCATGTTTTATGTGATACGATTATGTTGAGGTTCGTTGGAATTATTATGAAGACGGGTGGTTCTGTGATAAACTAAGGGCGGGTGAGCCCGATATAGATCTCCAATGCATTGGGTAATGCGAAGGAGTGAAACGTTAAGGTTTCTACGAAGAGATTTAGGAAATATACTGTGATGGGTATTCCAAACGTAACCAAGAGGGTTACTCCCTACGTAAGAATGTTATGAATGCCTCAAGTTACCTTTATGTCTTATGATCTCTATGATTTATTCATGATTTGATGAGGTATGTTAAAGTGCATATGTTTTATGGGTAAAGTATGATTTCATTCTTATGTATATATGTACCCATGTTTCCTTTCCGTATTTTTATATCCCTTACTGAGCTTTTTATGCTCATCCCATGTTTTTTTGAAATGTTTTTCACAGGAAAAGGGAAAGGTACATGATATGATGATAGTTTCAAGGAAGTGTCAAGAAATAATCCATGTTTTATTTTAAATATGTTTCCATTGATGGGAATGAAGAATAATATCTTTATGTAACCACTTTGTTTATATGTGGAATGTAATGCAAGTTTTATGATCTAATTCTCTAAAACTCTAAACCCGAAAAGATCCTCAATGTGTAATCTTGTAATAACTCAAGATTAAGTAAGGTTTAAGGCTGGGACCTTGAAGTTGGTATCAAAGGTCGGTTTAGATAACTTTTGGAGTTAGAATTCTATTAAATGATTATCCAAAAATATTTTTTTTTGAAATGATATAGGATTTGAAGATTACCATGTTGCTTCATCTAAGACATATTTGTTCAGAATGGTTTTCCGCAGAGGAAACAGGGAAGCAGTGCTAGGAAGGCATACAGAAGGAAATAACCTTCCAAATAAGCATCCTGAGATGGTCAGAATTGGAACTGAACAGTTTGTTGCAGTAATGGCACAGTTGACTCAAGCGATAAATGGCGGTGGTATCCATACACGAGATCAGCCAGATCAACCACAGAGGAACATGTCAGCGGTGGAACATTTCATGAGGCAACATCCCCCATTATTCATAGGATCATCTGACCCTGTGCTAGCTGAAGGGTGTATTAAATCACTGGAGAAGATTTTTGATGTCATGGGGTGTTCATACAATCAAAAGGTTAGTCTTTCTATTTACCGTTTGGAGGGTGAGGCAGATTAGTGGTGGTCTATGGTTAAAAATATCAGGGACGCCGATGAGATTGATTCTCTTGACTGGGATGAATTCAAAGGTATGTTTCTTGATAAATATTTTCCTAAGGCTGTTCGACTTAGGATGGAAAAGCAATTCTTGGAATTGAGGCAAGAGGAAGACTCAGTGGCTACCTATGAAGAAAGGTTCACTCGATTGGCAAGGTATGCTCCAAATTTTATCCGAGACCTTGATAGTAAAATCAATCATTTTTACTCAGGATTAAAGCCAAAATATCAAAGGGCATTAGCTTCTCGTGAGTTTAAAAGTTATGAAAATCTTGTTCGATGTGATGAGAAGGTGGAAATGGAGTTTGCCGATGATCAAGTGTTCTATAACAACCAACAAAAGAAGAGACCGAGGTGGCAGGACAAAGGTAAGAATTCTTCAAAAAAGTCTGATGGTAAGAAAAGTAAGTTTCCAGTTTGTGATAAATGTGGCAAAAGGCATGCTGGGGAATGTCTTCTAAATTCTGGAAAGTGCTACCGATGTGGTAAGATGGGACATAAGGCTCGTGATTGCACTGAAAAGGGTCAAGGTGAAGGTAAGACCAAATTTGATTTACAGTTAGTGAAATGTTATAAGTGCAATGAGATGAGTCACTATGCAAACGAGTGTCTGACAAAGATCTTGAGTGATGAGAAGCAATTAGACTACAAGCAGAAAGGGGTGGTGAAATCCTTTGCAACTACTTCAGCAGATGTCGGGCCATTAAATGAAGTTGTATCCGGTACTTTGTTTGTTTTTTCAGATTATGCCAGTGTGTTGTTTGATTTGGGGTCTACACATTCTTTCATCTCTGAAAAATTTTCTAGTAAAATGGGAATACCATCTTAAGAAATGACTCCTGATCTTGTGGTAAAGACACCTGGGGGAAATGTTGAGGCAAAAAGAATTTATAAGAATCTTCATATCCTTATCTGTGGAAAGAACCTACTTGCAAACCTTATTGTTCTACCTCTAGTAGAGTTTGATGTTATCCTGGGTATGGATTGGCTCTCTATTTACCATGCTAAGATTGACTGTAGAGCTAAAGAAGTTTCTTTTCAGAAAGACTTTTAGTTTGTGTACAAGAATGAACCCTTACTGTTGATAACTTATCAAGAGGCAAAGAAACTTGTAAAAGATGGAAATGAATGTTACCTTGCACACATCGTTGAAAATAAAGGAACTGTTCAGATTAATGATGTGCCAATGGTAAATGAGTATCCTGATGTTTTTCCTGATGAGTTTCCTGGAATAATACCAGATCGGGAAGTTGAATTTACTTTTGACTTAGTTCGTGATGCTAAGCCAATTTCAAACCCCCCTTATCGAATTTCACAAATTGAACTTTTAGAGTTGAAGGAGCAATTGCAAGATTTATTAGAGAAAGGTTTCATTCGACCTAGAACATCACCATGGGGTGCTCCTGTCTTTTTTGTTAAAAAGAAAGATGGTTCAATGAGACTTTGCATTGATTATAGATCCTTGAATAATATCACTGTTAAGAACAAATATCCTTTGCCTCATATCGATGATTTGTTTGATCAGCTCCAGGGAGCTCAATATTTTTCAAAGATTGAATTGAGTTCAGGGTACCATCAGCTAAAGGTAATGGAAGAATATGTTCCGAAGACCGCGTTCCGTACAAGATATGGCCACTATGAATTTGTAGTAATGCCTTTTGGGCTAACCAATGCACCTGCTGTATTCATGGACTTAATGAATAGAATTTTTAATGAGTTCTTGGATAAGTTTGTGGTGGTTTTTATTGATGATATTTTGGTATTTTCTAAAAGTAAAGAAGAGCATGAAAGACATTTAAGGGTTATCTTGCAAAACTTAAAAGAAAAAAAAATTGTATGGGAAATTCACCAAGTGTGAGTTTTGGTTGCAACAAATTTCTTTCCTTGGTCACATTGTTTCTAAATATGGGATAACTATTGATCCTGCAAAAACAAAAGTTGTGGAAGACTGGCCAAGACCCACAAATGTAACTGAGATTCGTAGCTTCTTTGGTTTGGCAGACTATTACCGAAGGTTTGTTAGAAAATTTTCACGGTTATCTAGTCCAATGACTAAGCTAACTCGGAAGGGTGTTAAGTTTATCTGGACAAAAGAATGTGATGATTGTTTTTAGGAATTGAAAAGAAGATTGGTGAATGCTCCAGTTTTGGCACTACCTTCCTGGAATGGTGAGTTTGTTATCTAAAATGATGCTTCATTGAAGGAACTTGGTTGCGTCCTAATGCAGAATGATCAGGTAATTGCTTATGCTTCACGATAGTTGAAAACTCATGAGGTAAATTACCCTACACATGATTTGGAATTAGCTGCTGTTGTTTTTGCTTTAAAAATTTGGAGGCATCATTTGTACGGAGTAAAGTGTGAAATATATACTGATCAAAAAAGTTTAAAGTATATATTCACTCAGAAAGAATTGAACATGAGACAGAGGAGATGGCTGGAATTAATCAAGGATTATGATTGTACAATTCATTACCATCCGGGAAAAGAAAATAAAGTGGCTGATGCTTTGAGTCGAAAAATTAATGCTTTATTAGGAATGTTGTGTTTGGAACGTGATCCTTTGGTTAAGGATTTGATGAACTTTGGAATAGAAGTTGTTGGTGCAGGAAGTTATTTTGTTTTGTTTCAGGTATCAGTGAGATCATCTCTATCAGATAGAATCAAGCAAGCACAGAAGCAAGACAGTGAGTTGCAGAAAAAGGTAGAGCTGGTTCAGAAAGGTAAGTTTCTTGAATTCAAAATTGACAATGATTGCATTTTGAGTTTTGGGAAGAGATTGTGTGTGCCTTGTGATTCACAGTTGAAGAGAGAGTTGTTATGTGAAGCTCATAGTTCTCCGTTTTCAGTTCATCCTGGCAGTACTAAGATGTATAGAGATCCGCGGGAGTATTACTGGTGGGATGGAATGAAAAGAGATATTGCTGATTTTACTGTGAAGTGTTTGACTTGTCAGCAGGTTAAAGCAGAGCGGCAGTTACCGAAAGGGATGCTTCAGCCTTTACCAGTGCCAGAGTGGAAATGGGAGAATATATCCATGGACTTTGTTGTGGGATTACTGAAGACATCTCGAGGTAATAATGCAATCTGGTTTATTGTTGATCACTTGACCAAATCTGCTCATTTCCTTGCTATACGAGATACTTTTTCCCTAGATCAAATTTCCCGTTTGTATCTTAAAGAGATAGTCAAGTTACATGGAGTTTCTCTCTCCATTGTATCTGATTGTGATCCCAGGTTCACTTATAACTTTTGGAAAGGCCTTCAGAAGTCGTTGGGTACTGAATTAAATTTTAGTACAACATTTCATCCTCAATCAGATGGGCAGTCAGAACGAACAATTCAGACCTTGGAGGATATGCTACGAGCTTGCTCTATGGATTATCAGGGAAGTTGGGACCAACATCTTTCTTTGCTTGAATTTTCATATAATAACAGTTTTCATTCCAGTATACAGATGGAACCATTTCAGGAATTATATGGGAAGCGGTGTCTAACTCCAGCTTTCTTTGATGAAGTGGGTGAAAGGAAGTTGATGGGACCAGAATTGGTAGAAGAGATGACAGAAAAAGCTCATCTGATTCAGAAGCACATGAGAACAGATCAGAGCAGGCAGAAGAGTTATGCGGATAACCGGAGGAAGGATCTATCTTTTGAGGTAGGTGATCATGTTTTTCTCAAGGTTTCTCCTTGGAAAAGTGTGATGAGATTTGGTAAGAAAGGAAAGCTGAGTCCAAGGTTTATTGGACCATATGAAATTCTGAATAGAGTTGGATCAGTTGCATACCGGGTGGATTTACCTCCGAGTTTATCTCAGGTACACAATGTTTTTCACGTTTCGATGTTGAGAAAGTATATGCCAGATCCATTTCATGTTTTGAGTCCAAAGGTAGTTCAGCTGGAAGAGAACCTATCTTATGAGGAACAACCGGCCCAGATTCTTGATCACAAGGAGGAAGTGTTACGGAATAAGGTGATTAATCAGGTAAAGGTTTTGTGGGAAAACCACATGATGGAAGAGGCAACATGGGAATCTGAAAATGCAATGAGGGATAAGTACCCCCATTTATTTGATAAGTAAATAAATTGCAGGGACACAATTTTCTAAAGGGGGGAAGGATGTAACATCCCAAGTAAGTAATGAATAATAGATATTTTTATCTATGTCTATTAATGAATTATATAGTGTTTTAGAGGCTTAAAATGAAAATAAATCCAATCTTAAGCATGGAATACACTAATATTCTAAAAGATTGTTTTACTACCTTTTGATGGAAAACCCTTTTTAAATCAATATTTTTACAATTTTATAATCTATATTTGTCAAAATAAACATATTCATTATGATTGGGACATTGAATTTTACATTGGATAAATTTTTGGTATTTTTCTAACAATGTTCATTTTTAATGAATAGTGAAAAATACTGCATTTTACATCAAAACTACTTTTTAATATAATTTATTTATATGATTAGATTATCTTTTGAATTGGTTTTGAAGTATAATTAGAATATATTTTTACCATTTAATCCAATGGTGGTCATTGGAATCAATTTCACTTTGAAATTGGACTTAAACTGGTGTCAATCTTTTGATACTTATTGTTTCATAAAAACACGCTATTTGTCATGACAACAGGAATTAATTATTAAATTAATTAATGTGACTTATATTATTTGAATTTTTTAAAATAGACATCATTTTTGAATTCGGAATATCAAATATATCTTAGGGTTAATTTTTGGTAATTTTCTGAAAAACTTCAATTTTTGATGAATAGTGAAACCACTAAGTGGTACTTATAAAAACTGATTTTTCCGTTTAAATGAAATTTTTCCATCATTGTGTTTTGAATTTCAAAAATATGACATACATGGTTGTCATTAAGAAGTAAAATGTGGTTCAATGGGATTAAAATAATTTTTTGGTGAATAGTAACTTATTAAGTTCTTAATCGCGATTAATGGTAATTAGTGTAGTTTAAGGTAAAAATAATGTTTTAATAGTATTAGATGAGCTTGAAACAGGTCCTACCCTCATTGGATGTGTCATGACCGACCACGACAAGCCATGGGCCAACTTGGGGACCCCATGGAGCCACTTTGGTTGGGAAAAGACATAAATAACTTTTTATTTAATGTTAAAGTAAAAATGACACAAACATGAGTTATGTTACTAAATTTTTTTTATATGGGGTTATACAAGTAATATTTTTGACTATAAACATTAATTAGAAATATAAAAAGATTTCCTACATCATAGTATTTTTTTTATAATTTTTAGACATTAAATAAATTAAATTATTTATGACATCATGATGATGCATCGATGACCTCATTATTTAACGATTTAAATAAAATGGAAAGTTAATGTAAAATATAAAACCTACACATGGAAAAAACCAATTGGATGAGTGGATTTCGAACCCTTATCACCTTATCATCTAATTATATCAATATGGGACCTTTTGAATCCGAAACGCATTTTAAAATAAAGTAACTTATCTTTACTTTCCAAGAGTGCCCCTCCTCTCCTCTTATAAAAGGCCCCCACCTCTACCTCCTTACCCACACCCCAAAGCCTTTTTCTCGGCCAAAACCTGCCCATTTTGTCTCTCCACTTCCATCTCTTACTCCTTGAAGCCTCACTTTGGTCAGAAGTCTCCCATGGAAGCCTTTGAGCTCAAACCAAAGGGAGTTACCCGATTTTAAGGTAATGTCTTCTTTTGAGTCCTTTTGTGTTATTTTGCTTCTCCAACCCCCTAAAATCTTTTTATTCTTTTCTTTTGTAACAAATACATTATCCTAAATATACTATCATGTTTTTATAATAAGGATTCGAGCTACACTTACACACACCTACATCTAATGGTTAACGAACATACTGTTTCCGTGGATGGCGAATTTATGCCTCCCGAAACGATGATTGTTCAACATTCTTTTAACACCTTCAAAGGTGGCCATTAAGATGTCACTATATTTATATATGATATATAATATGTTTATGTTTTCCTTAAGCTTCTGTATTTTTCATTTTGGGTATACCTTTATGGTTTCCATTATGGGTAAACGCTATATCTTTATTTAAGGAAGTGCAGACTACCGCCCCCTCAAAGTGATTTGATTCGTTAAATACCATATGTGGGACGCATAAAGGATGGAACTATGATATTATATATGATATTATACTGGAATTATAATATAACTTTATATCATTATGATTCCATTCTATAAAATATAAAATAGAAATGAAAGTAGCGTTCATGCGTACGTACGACTTACCGTCTCCATGAACGGTGCATTTCATTTCTTACCTCTAAATGATTATGTAATATTATAAATGCATGCATGTACTGGATATATATGACATATATGATATATACATCATGAATACCATTCTGTATATAATGGATACATGAACAACTTGTAATTATAAAGGGTTTATTTTTTACTCAAGTACCAATGATCGTTAAAATGACCATTATTAACTTAAATAATTACATAGTGTTCATGACATGGTAATAAGTGATATAAAAGGAATAATGAACTTGAAAAATGTTCTTAATCAAGTAGAAATTAACTCAAGTTTATTATTCAGGACATTAAAGAACGATCGAGTCAAGTCGGACCCGAGGTATGGGACTTCGTCTCAATCTCCTTTCATTGAGGCATATTTTGTTTTATACACAACCTTCTTTTATACGGTGTATAAAACCCTTTGAATTTTACGTTTATCCAAAAGGAATCTTTTTTATACGAAGCGTTTTACTAAATGACAAAAGGGAATGTCTTTGTCGTACGTATGCGGCGACAACGACTTCTCCGCCGCCGTGACCGTTATTTGAGTTTCGGCTTCCTCTACAAGCCATACCTTTTTTTTAAAAGAAAAATAAATTCCATGTTTTACTTTTCTTTTATTTTGGTATTGAAAATGGTTTTCATAATATTTTTATATCAATGTGTTGTATTGATATCTTTTGAATGAAAGGTGGAAATGTTATGTTTCCTTTATGCATGTTTTATGTGATACGATTATGTTGAGGTTCTTGGGCACTATTATGAAGACGGGTGGTTCCGTGATAAACTAAGGGCGGGTGAGCCCGATATAGCTCTCCAATGCATTGGGTAACGCGAAGGAGTGAAATGTTAAGGTTTATCTGAAGAGATTTAGGGAATATACTGTGATGGGTATTCCAAACGTAACCAAGAGGGTTACTCCCTACGTAAGAATGTTATGAATGCCTCAAGTTACCTTTATGTCTTATGATTTCTATGATTTATTCATGATTTGATGAGGTATGTTAAAGTGCATATATTTTATGGGTAAAGTATGATTTCATTCTTATGTATATATGTACCCATGTTTTCTTTCCGTATTTTTATATCCCTAACTGAGCTTTTTATGCTCATCCCATGTTTTTTTTGAAATGTTTTTCAAAGGACAAGGGAAAGGTACATGATATGATGATAGTGTCAAGGAAGTGTCAAAAAAGAATCCATGTTTTATTTTAAATATGTTTCCATTGATGGGAATGAATAATACTATCTTTATGTAACCACTTTGTTTATATGTGGAATGTAATTCAAGTTTTATGATCTAATTCTCTAAAACTCTATACCCGAAAAGATCCTCAATGTGTAATCTTGTAATAACTCAAGATTAAGTAAGGTTTAAGGCTGGGGCCTTATACCCGGGCTTCCCCCTTTGTGTTCAAACAATTTCTACAACCAATATGCATCCATTAAAAAATAAAAACCCAAATAATGGTAATATACAAACAATAGAATATCTTTTCACTATTTAGACCACCTAAATCACACAACAAAACTTTTTTATTTTTAACAAAACAACTTTGCAAAACTAACACTACTTTTCCCACAAAAATACCATTAATATCCCCACTTTTAACACCACGTGAATACTAATATTTTCCAAAAAAATAATTTAAAACACCCAAAACATTTCTATAAACCCATTACATGAGTTATAAAACAACCACAATAAGCATCACATAGAATATCCATGAAAAACACCTAATTTAACACCCAATTGGTAGTCACAAATCATTTACTTAATAAATGTCACCCTAAACCAATTTCTCAGAAACTACCAAAGGATAAGAACATTGAAAAAATTATTTTAATCCATCATATAGTTAAATAAGGTCAACTAAATAATCACAAGGCATCCCTTAATCAACCAATAAAAGCTTTATATGAAAATCCACAAATTTCACAATAAATTGGCACTTAAAATTCACTTGCTTTCCAATCACCACTAAAAAAAATTTATGCAACACTAAATCAATGTGTTAAATGTTAAAATATCATAAAAACAACATCTAGGTCACAATGATTGCATAAAAAGTGGAATCACCTACCAGATTATTTAAAACCTTGAATCCTTTGTGCGAAAATCAAATCGCCCCACCACCGCACCAAGAGGGACTTAGTTCAAACCTAAAACAACAAGAAATGAACAAGAAAACCCAAGGTTAAACCCTATGTTCAAAACCCTACCCTCTGTAATTTTTTTATTTTAAGAAAATGAGAATAAAATTCATGAAATGGGGAGAAAAAGAGTTATAATTGAAAGAGTTATGATGGAAAGATCTTACCTCCTCAAATCTGTCCGATTTAAGAAACCCTTGAAGTTATTCCCTAAATAGAAATTATTAAGAGATCAAAAGAGGGGGTAAAGATAATGGACGTGAGGATAGGTTCAGTGGTATCGGGTGACACTTGGAATCACTGAACAATAATAAAAATGTAATAAGGTATTAAATAAACAAAATTCATTTTGAAAACTGGAAATGGGCATCGGGCAGGCACAATCCCTTAAATAAAAACCAAAATTCACAATGTTTATGGATTTATAATGGCTTGAAATTGACATGGTTTTGATAATAGGTCATGGGAGGCCAAGTAGTAATTTAAATGGATGAAAAATGTTGAAAAATTAAGGATTTTTAAAAGAAACAAAATTTATTTTTAAATCTGGAATTGGGATCACAGTTTGACCAAATTCCTGAAAACTCCCCCATTAATCCATAAATGCATGGGAACCCCCCAAAACAAAGAAATAAATGACATTAAATTAAAAATACCTTTAAAATATGTCATGGATGTGAAAATTCTCCCAACCATGAAAGAATTTTCATCCTGGAAAGTCAACCTGAAGCTTGATTAAGAAAAAAGAATATGTACTCTTCCTCGACCCATGAAATCCACTCCCATGTATCATGTGCATCATTCTCATGATTCCAACAAACCTGGACCAATGGAATGTAATTCCCTCAAAGAACCATATCTTGGGAGTCCACTATTTTCACCGACCTCTCAACAACAGACAATTCAGGCTCTATCTCCAATTCTTCCCAACTCAGCACATGGGATGGATCTCGGTTGCATTTATTTAACTAGGATACATGGAAGAAATCATGGATGGATGTCAACTAAAAAGGTAAATCCAACCTATATGTCACCCTTCTAATACACTCGGTGATCTCAAAGGGCTCGATATACCACGGTGTCAGCATCCCTTTCCTCCCCAATCTAAGATGGCCCAAACGAGGGGCCACATTCAAGAATACCTTGTCACCCACATAAAACTATAGGTCTCGATGCCTCTAGTAAACACATGATTTATGGATACTTTGAGCTATCAACAAACACTACCTGATCAACTAGACCTTCTCAGACATCTCCTGCACCAGACTCGACCCCAATAGTGACGTCTCACCTACCTCATCCCAACAGAGGGGGATCGACAAGGATGACCATAGAGCGCCTCAAAAGGAGCCTTTCGAATTGAAGATTGATAACTATTATTATAAGAAAACTAATCCAATACCAAATGGATATCCCAGGAAACACCAAAGTCCAAGACACATGCACGGGAAATGTCCTCTAAAATCTGATTCTCCCGCTCTGTCTGACCATCCTTCTGAGGGTGGTATGCCATGATCATCTTAATCTAAGACCCCAAGGAATTATGATAGGCTTCCCCGAATAGAGAAGTGAAACAGGGGTCTCTATCTGAGACAATTGCTAATGGTACACCATGGAGTCTCACCACCCTGAAGATACAAACGACCCAAATCATCCACTTTAGTTGTATCTTTGAGCGGAATGAAGTGGGATGATTTGGCCAGATGATCAATCACCACCCAAATGCAATTCTTACCCCGAGGTGTACAAGGTAATCCAACAATAAAGTCCATGGTGACCTCGTCCCACTTCCAGATAGAAATGGGTAATGGCTTGAGCAAAATAGAGGGTTTATGATGCTCTGCTTTTACCATTTGGCACATGTTTCATCATGACACAAGGTCTGCTATGTCCCGTCGCATACCTAGACACCAGAAATTTCTTCACACATTATAATACATCTTGGTGGAACCTGAATGGATAACCCACTAAGACTGGTGGATATCCTGCATCACTACCTTCCATAGAGATGATGACACCACTGAGCAGCCCTTGATGCAAAATATCCCCTCTGGGGATGATGACCAATTAGAGGACGTCTCCCCAACCATGAATAAACTACCTTGACCACTGACAAAACTCATCACTAGGTTGATACTGATGAAAAAATTCCAATAGAGAAGAAGTCAAATGGACTCTCGACAAGAACACACCTCCACTGTGCCCCATGGTCTTCACATGCATATGAGAAAAGAGCCCCATCAATGTACACTGATCTCTGTAATTCCTCAAAGCCTTCACTGGAACCCTTCTGCTCAAGGCATCAGTCACCACATTACCATTTCCTAGGGTATAGAAAATGCCAATGTCAAACCCCTACAAGTACTCGATCCAGCGACGCTGCCTCAAGTTGAGGTCCTACTGCGAGAAGATATAAACAAGATTTTGTGATTATAGTAGACCATATACTTCTCCCACAAGAGGTAGTGACACCAAGTATTCAAATCATGCATCATTGCTTCCAACTCCATGTCATGGGTCGGGTAGTTCTTTTCGTGTGGTCAGAGTCAGTGAGATCCATACACGACCATGTGATCTTCCTATATAAGCACGTACCCAAGAACCATACCTAAAGCATCACAATAGACCACATATCCCTTTATATCCTCTGAAAAATAATCACGGGGTGGTATTCAACCACCTATTTAGCTCCTTGAATGATTCATGACATTCTAGGCCCCATATAAACTTCACCCCTTTCCGGGTGAGCATGGTCATCAGTGAAGCAGGCCGAGAAAAATCCCGAATGAATCACCTGTAATTACCAGCCTGGCGAAGGAAACTTTTGATCTTGAGGACAATCTTCGGCTGCTCCCATGAAAAAACCGCACTAATATTCTCGGGTTCCATTAAAACCCCCTTTTTAGAGATCACATGCCCCAAAATATCACTTCCATGATCTATAAAGTGCACTTTGATAACTATTCATAGTGGCGGTGATCATGAAAAGTTCCCAAGATGATCCTCAAGTGATGTTCGTGTTCCTCCTCAGAGCCAGAGTATACTAGAATGTCATCCAAGAACCCAAAAACAAAGGAATCAATACACCGATGGAACACCATGTTCATGAGTTCTATAATGACCACTGGAGCATTGGTCAATCTGAAGGGCATGACCAAATACTCAAAGTGGCCGTACCTGCTTCGGAAGGCTGACTCTCTGATATCTGACTCCTTCACCCTGAGTTAATGATACACTAAATGTAGGTCTATCTTTGAGAACCACTTTACCCCTTCAAAAGATCTAACAAATCATCTATTCAAGGAAAAGGGTATTTTTTCTTAATTGTTTCCTTATTCATTTTCTGGTAGTCAACGCACAACCGGAGAGATCCATCATCCGTTTTCGTAAACAACACAGGAGTGGACAAAGGAGAGACACTCTGGTGAATGAATGATTTGGATTCTAAGTCATCCAGCTGTATCTTTAATTCCCTCAACTCAGTGGGGGGCCATTCGATATGTGGGAAGAGATATCGACTGTGCTCCCGTCACCAAATCAATCGAAAACTCCAAATCCTGCTCCGGGGGAAAACCTGAAAAATCATCCAAGAATACCTCTAGAAACTCATTCACTACATGAGGTAGTGAACCGTCAGGGAAAATTCCAGCGTCCTCTAGAACGAGCGATGAAAACTGGAAGATAATACTTCCCATCTCTGGGAGTGGAGGTCCTGTACGACTCGACCGATGATCCAATTCTCCTTAAAAAACCTGACAACTCCCATTAGGTGCCGTGAAACTCACACGTTGCCTATAGTAATCGATGTGTGCCTGGAAGTATAATATCCAATACATTCCATGTATGATGTCAAAAAAATCCATCTCTAATACCAATAGGTCCCACTCCATCTTGACCCATGACACAGATAGCGCACACGACGTGCACCTAAGACCCTGCTCCTTCTTCTTTCCCAGTGGTGTAACCAAATCCATTGAAAAAGACAACAAATCAGTTGGCATGTTCAGTGTGTCCACAAAATGGGAAGAAATGAATGAAACATAGGAGACTATATCAGAAATAGGAGCAACTATAGAAGATGCATTCAAAAAGATACCTCGAATGGTCGAAGGTCCCACCTCTGATCCTGTAGGTGCCTGATATACCGCATGGAGATGTCCGATGTCTTCCTGAAGATGACCTCTAGTATGTGGATGTTCCCTAAACTGGATCTTCCCAGAAGATTACCCAACCCTACCACCAAGGCCACCAAATTGAGATCCCATAGTCCTCGATGGCTCAGACTGTGCTGGCACTCCTCTTGAAGCCACTAACCCTGCCCCAATCGGAAGAGGACATGCCACACCACAAAAGCACTGTAAATTCCCTACACCTCCACACTGGTAACAAGGATTCAAAGGAAGTGGACATTCTAGTTAGATGTGTCCGGGCTTCCCACACTGGTGGCACATGATCGATCTCACATCAGAAGCTACAGACGAAAACCGCCTGAAAGAGTGACCTGAACTGCCATCTCCTTTCTTCATATGATCCTCCATCTTCTTTTTCTTCTATGAGGATCTACCACTGCCCACTTATGATACTAAACCAAAGAAACTATCCCTGACATTCCTATCAACATCCACCATGCACGCCCGATCAACGACCTCAACATAGGTCCTCAAATTAAATATTAACACCTGTGAGTATATCTCTAGTCACAAGCCTTTCTCAATCCTCTGGGCCTTCACCTACTCATTGGAGACAATTTATGGAGCATACCGAACCAACTCAGCAAAACAGTTGGTGTACTCCATCGTAGATAGATTCCACTAAACAAGGTCCATAAACTCTATGGACCTAGCATAAGACAACACATTAGGGAAGTATTGTTCATTAATGACGGTCTTGAAATCTTCCCAGTGCATCTACTCATTCTTCCCAGTCTAAAGCACTGACTCCCACCACTTATGGTCGGGACCCTCCAATAGAAAGGAGGAACACTTCTCCCTGAGCTCCTCTGGTTTTTATAGAAACTTAGACATACACTCGATCTTCTCAAGCCAATCCTCTACTTCCTGGGGTTCGGAGCTACCTCAGAAGGTAGGAGGCTTGTTTTTCAGACACTCATATTCTTTATATTTTCTTGGACCCATCTCTTCTACCCTAACAAGAAAAGGATAAGGAGATGGTATATGTCCCAATGCTTTGACATCAAGGACCATAGACTCGACTAGAGTCAGATCAATCAATGTGTGAGAACTCTCTCCAGCTTCCTCCTAAGGGCGCGTGGGAGAGTTATGGGGAGGCATGTTGCTACAAAATGAAAAAGTCACAAAATAATAATCAATTCAAAAATTCAGAAAAATTTAAAAAAATACATCAAATAAAAATAATCTAAACACATTCTGGTAATAAAATAAACAACTACTCCACCTCTGCTCGATGTTCATGTCTGGTCTGCAGCCCACACGCCTCACCTGGAAGTGAAGTCAATCCATAAATTCCAACGTCCCCTGGTGACACAAGGTCTACCATAAAAGGTATGGCCTAGGAAACATACTAAAAACCAAAACCCTAAGCCCCAATAGTCCTAGCTTCTTTTTATCCTGAATCATCCCAAATTTTCAATATAACTCAAAAACAGAAACCCCCTCTGATACCATTTTGTTACTCTCAGAATCAGGTCACCACCAATATCGGCACCACACATGGCCCGTGGAAAGGCCCTAAGGGCGTTCCCTATCCCCAAGAGATGTTACAAGTGCTCAGGTATTGATAAATTAGGTTTGGGAACAGTTTAACTGAGTATTAAAGCATTAAACATTAAAAACAATCAATAACAAGAATCTGAACTATTCATGCCAAAAAAGACTTAACAAAACCATATCAGAATACATGGATTTAAATATATTACAAGAAGCAAAAATACAAATAAATACATTAGTTGTACATCCACAATGACTCCACAAGACAAGGGGTGTCGTCATCGCTGAACCGTCTCAACAACACCACACCGAAGGAGGGGTCTAACAACCCGAACTGCCGTCACCTGAGGCTTTACCATTACCTGAGTCAAAAATTACAAAATATATCTACCCCAAAGGGGTGTATGTAGGGTGTGAATATAATAAAAACAATACACCACCCAAATATTCCAAATAGTATGCAATATAATGTGAAAATCAAGCAGTTTTTATATGTAAAGAAAAACGATGATAAACTCCAAGAAATGAAACCTTCAATTGAAAAACGTTTTTGAACTAAAACGTTCATAATGTTAACCGATTTAGATAAATCATGTTCTCTACTGTAATTTACATAAAAACACACCCTAAGACAAGGGTAAATACCACAAATCCAATGGGCACCAAAACTTGGAACACCCCTAGGTAAATAGATAGTCTCGGGCCTTATGTACCTCGTACCTCGGTGTAAAATATCCAAGTAACAATCCTTTACCATGCACAATACACTACTAGATAACATACCTATTACCTAGTGGTACCCAAATAACATCCACATCATTTATTTATAGTTTTCATTATCCATTTTCTCAGTGAAACAGGGACACAACCCATCCAGTTCACTAGCCATACTAGTATATATCTACCCACCGAGGTACCCGGGCTTCACCCTTTGTGTTTAAACAATTTGAGAAAGAAATACACACCCATTTATAAATAGAAACACCACCACATGTCATATACAAACAATACATTAGCTTTTCACACTTTAGACCGCTTAAATCACACAACAAAACATTTTTATTTTTAACAAAACAACTTCACAAAACTAACACTACTTTGCACACAAAAATACGTTTAAAAGTCCCACTTTTAACACCATGTGCATACTAATATTTTCCAAAAAAATAATTTAAAATGCCCAAACCATTTCTATTAACCCATTACATGATTTATAAAACAACCCCAATGAGCATCACATAGAATAACCATGGAAAACACCCAATTTAACACCAAATTGGTACTCACAAATCATTTACTTAACAAATTCCACCCAAAACCAATTTATCAGAAAAAACCAAAGGAGAATAACAATGAAAACATTATTTTAATCCCTGATACAGTACAATATGGTCAACTAAATAATTACAAGCCATCCATTGATCAACCAATAAAATATTTAAATGAAAAACCAAAAATTTCACATGAAATTTGCACTTAAAATTCAATTGCATTAAAAACACAACTAAAACCAATTTCATTGCACTAAATCAACGTTTTAAACATAAAAATATCATAAAAACAGCATTTAGGTCACATGGATTTCTTAAAAAGTGGAATCACCTACCAAATTAGTTAAAACCTTGAATCCTTTGTGCGAAAATCAAATCACATCACCACCACACCAAGAGGGACCTATATCAAACCTAAAACCACAATAAATGACCTATAAGACAATAGGTTGAACCCTAAGCTCTAAAACATACCCTCTGGACATTTTTTACTTAAATAGAAATAGAATAAACATCATTTAAATGGGAGAAAAGGAGTAATAATTGAAAGAGTTTTGATGGAACGAACTTACCTCCTCAAATCTGGAGGAATTGAGATACACTAGGAAGTTCGTCCCTAAATAGAGATGCGTACGAGCTACAATGAGTGGGAAAAGATAATGGGAGTGAATATGGGTTAAGTGGGATTGGGTGTCACTTAGAATCACTGAAAAATAATAAAATTGTAATAAGGTATGAAATAAACAAAATTCATTTTGAAAGCTGGAAATATGCTTCCGGGCAGGACCAAACCCTTAAATAAAAACAAAAATACACCATGGTTATGGATTTATAAAGGCTAAAAATTGACATGGAGGTGTTAATAGGTTAGGGGAGGCCATTTATGAATTAAAATGGCTGAAAAAGGTTGAAAAATGAAGGAGTTATAAAAGAAACAAAATTTATTTTTAAATCTGGAATTGGGCTCACGGTTTGGCCCAATTCCCGAAAACTCACCCCTTCATCCATAAATGCATGAGAAACCCCCCAAAAAAGAAAAAAAAAGAAAATTAAAAATAACTTTAAAATATGTCATGTATGTGACAGAAGTGGATGATGTATCTTTGAATTAGATTTCCCTTACTACCAAATATCATGGAATTATTACATGAAGATATATAGTGGAATACAATGTCTCTAACATCAATGTTTAGGTCTCATCGACGATTATCAAAAAATCACTTCTATAAAATTTGAGGATACCTGATGTGCTTGTGATTGGTCATAACCTTCTCAACCATTTCCTTGACCATTTCAATACCTAACTATCTTCATTACCAAACTTCATCCCAATCTTCAGGTGTTTCAAAATACTTCACATAAAGGTCTTCATAGGGGGATATTGGGATGCTAGAGTAGAAAATTTTTATTGTATGATAACTCATCCATAGGAAGATGTTGATACCATCATACTTTTATGTGAATTTAGAATTCTATTATCAGATAATGAATGGTTTGGATATTACTATTATAATGGACATCAGTTTTCAGGTAACAAGTCATGATGAATTTCATCCCAGTATTTAGAGAAAGTTGGAGTCTCTTCCAGAACATAGAGGTAAATATAGGGTCTTGATTAGATAAAACTTATAATGGTGTACCATGTTGCCTAACTAATACTCTAATGTAAATCCATTCAAGTTGATCAAGTGAGAATTCATCTTGAATCACAATGAAGTGTATATTCTTTTTAATATGATCCACCATAACCCAGATAGCATTATTTCCTTTTCATGTATTTGGAAGAACTGTGACAATGTCCATGGTGTTGTTTTCCCATTTTCATATTGGTATGGGTAATGGTTTCATCATCCCATTATATTTTTCCCTTTTTTCATTCACGTGATGATATCTAACACATATTCATATATATTTTGTGATCTCCTTATATATATTGTCCCACTAATAGTTCTACAAGAGAACTTGATACATCGTTTTCATTCCTGTAAGTACAGAGAAGTTTTATCTATGTGAATCAACCAAAAAATATTTATTTATCTTGGTATTTTATGGTACACATATTCGTGACCTCAATATCTTGAATCCTCTTTCATTAACATTTGACTCTTAGTATATACAAATTATTATAGTTTCCAATTCCTTTATAATTCCCACATCATAACTTTTAGAAACCATTATCTACTCTATAAGGGGAAATTTATCAATTAGTTGTGAAATGATTGATGATTTACATTCCTTTATGATTCCCATGCCCATGTTTTTTAAATCTAGAAAGATCTGATCCCGCTTAATTCTCATTAATCATTTAGTTGCTAGATTATTTCCACTTAGATCACATTCCAAATTATTCCCTTTCCTATTATGGTAGTGGATGAAACCATCATGGTCATTTATTATCTATAACCATCATTCCTAGAACATATTCATCTCTTTTTGTGTGAATATATATTTTTGGATTTTTTGATCCGTATATATCTCTCACTTCTACCCAAATAGAAAATTCCAAAAGATTATCAATGTACATTTAACTGAATCTAACTACATATCATATGTTGGGTAGTTATGTTCATGAACATTCAAATTACTTGATTTCAAGGCTATCTGTAACACCCTAAGATTTCATAGTACGCTATTTCTTTAATGTAATTCAATAACTTTCACTACACACAACACCGAGTTCAAGTGCACAATGAATTACCAAACTAGCCATTCAAAAGCGGTTATGAATAGTATTAACTGAATTTTTAATTTTATATTATACTTATAATTTTAGATTCCATATTATTAGTTTCTTATACATAATATAAGAACAAATTCATTTTTTCAGATAAAAGAAGTATTTTTCAAAAAAATGCAATTTTACCGCCTTTTAATGGAGAACCATTTTTATATCCAATATTTAACACTTTTATATATTAAATTTGGAAAAATAAAATTCTTCTTTAGAATAGGGGAATAAAAATTTAGTTTCGATAAATTTTTTGTTTCAATCTGATAACTTTCATATTTGGGTGAATAGTGAAAATTATTAAATTTTAACTGATAATAACTTTTTTAATCAAAATAATTTATAGTGATAAATTATACATTTTAGTGGTTTTAATATGTAATTATATAATATTTTTATCATTTAATATAATTTAGGTCATTGGATGTAATTTCACATTTAAACTAGACATAAACAAATGTCAATCTTTTGATAGTTATTATTTCTTAAAAAAACGCTTTTTGTTTGATAGCAGAAATTAATTTTAAATTAATTTCTGCCACTTCTGTATTTGGAATTTGGAAAAATGGATTCCATATTTGGGATCAGGAGGTCCAAATTGTTTAAATAAGTAACTTTTATTTTTAGACATTATGAATAATTACTTCGGTAAATATTTTATTTACCATGATTAAAGGGTAAATCCGGTAAATATGGCTAAATAAATAATATTAAAATAATATTAAATAATTATAACACATGTACTAACCCTACTGGATGATACATGTCCGATCATGTGCATCCTGGGGTCGATTTGGAGACCACTTGGAGCCACTTGAGAGTGATAATGACACTTTATATTAATTAATTTAAAGTAAAGGCAAAAATGACATAAACATATATCTTTTAGTAGAAAAATATTTACATGGTGTTATATAAGTTATATTTTAGACTATAAATATTCATTAAAAATATAAAAATATTTCCTACATAATTTTATTTTATTTATAATTTCTTGACATTGAATAATTAAATTTATTTATGACACAATGATGATGCAGTGTTTTCTTTATTAATGAATAAATCAAATAAATGGTATTATAAATGTTAAAATAAATAAAATTTTAATATTTTGATGCCATACAGGAATTTTATAGGTTACTATGGCTTGTTAGGATTGATTAAAAAAATTTATTTTTAATTAATAAAGTTTTTATGACTAACAAAAATCAATTATTAAATATTGTCAAAATTGACATAAAAGAGTTTTTAAAACATATTTTATATTATTAATTGATATAATATTCCTAAAAATATGAGGTTTGGAAAAAGGACTTATATGATGATAGGTATGTCATTAATGAACCACTTGGGGTTCTCTTGGTAGTTTATAGTATGTTTATTAACCAAATAATATAAAAATTCAAAGAGACATAGTTAATGTCAAACTAATTAACTAAGAGTTAAATCTAAAAGATAAGGTTAATATAGTGACCCAAACCTATCTAAAACCTATTGGTTGAGTTTATTCAGACCCATAACCACCTTATACTTGAAATAAATCAGTTTGGATCCATTAGAAACCGAATAAGAATTTATTATAAAATAATATTTTAAGTTTTTCCTAAGGTGCCCTTCACCCCTCTTATAAAAGGGAACTCCCCCTTATCCCAAATTCATACCTTAAAATCCTTTTGGTTCGGCCAAAACCTGACCAAATATCCTATAAAATTTCCTCACTTCATCCTAGAGGTCTTCCTTTAGTCATAAAGCCAACCTAAGGAGCCCTTTTTGATCAAATCAAAAGGAAGAACCCGAAGAGGAGGTAATAATTTCACCACCATCTTTCAAGTTCTTTCTTCTTCCATTTCCACTTTCTTTGTAGTTTAAATTCTAAAATGATAACTATAGTATCTTCTATATAATGTTATTTTATTATAAATATTCTACAACCATATTCATTATTCTATCTATCCTTTTAATGACATGTCACCATACGTGCGTACGTACGGCTTACCGTCTCCACGTCGTGGTGTAATTGTTATTCAATACCTTATTATTTGGATGGGTATAATAATGACGTGTAATTGATGTAAATAATAAATATAACATAATAATGATTCTGTATATATGATATACCATTCAATTATATATTATTTTAATATCAAAGAATGATATTGTCTCTCGTGAGTATGTAAGGATTACCGTCTCCACGAACGCGATGAGATTCATTTGACATCATATACATTCAAGAATAATTTTCATTTGATGATTAAAAATAATGTTTAAAGACTTGATACCATTCTGGATATGAATAATATACATCTCATCTATAACAAATATGACACTCATAACAATGAATATATTGAAAAATGAATCCTTTAACAACTGAAATGACGATAGTACTAAGATATTATTAAGAAAGAAAGATCAAAAGGTCATATATGATATCATATTAATGTATATAATTATTTTATAATTTAATAACAATTATTTCACCATTATACATGAGTTTAACCTACCCTCGACCAAGGAAAAGTACAAGGTAAGGGTTAATTTTACAATCTCTTTATTATCTGAGGTTGTTTTACGTAAGTATCTACTGGGACATATTTATTATCCATGTCCCTGTTTTATAAAAGGGTCTTCAAAGGGATTATTTATAAGGGACTTTTTACTAAAACATAATTTTAACTATTTTAAAGTTTTATCTTTCTAAATCCTTTAAATTAATTTCCATGATTTCAAAATGATTTTTAAGGATTTATTTATATGGACATGAATGCTTTGAAATGATAATTCTTTTCAAAAGTTTCAAAGTGGTATGGGACACATTGATTAAAAAATATCTTTTAAATGAATTCCTTTATAAATTGTGATACTTTTAAATGATTTCATGAAGAGGGGTATTTTTATCAAATCATTTTACTGATCATTTTCATCTATGTCAACATCCTTTGATGGATTTTAAACTTGTTTGAAGTTGATTTATTATGATAAAAATCTTCCATATTGTATTAAAGGTTTTGTGATATGTTTGAATATGGATGTGTTATTTTTATACCATTAATGGTTTATGGTTATAGTATTAAAATTTTGTATTCTAGTTTTAATATGAATGTTTATGTTATGTTTCAAACTTTTCATATGAGGAATGTATTGGAATTAGTAAGTGACGGGTGGAGCCCTCTATAGATCCTCGATGCATCGGTAGGTCTAATGAGACAATTAGACATGGAATTGGCCAAGGCGTTTCCTAATTTGATATATGGTTTTGGCCGAGGCCTTAATCATTTTTAGACATCTTGGCTGAGGCCTTGACAAAATGTTTCAGAATGTCCGACATTATGCATTCCCTCATTATGAAATGAGTTATTACATGTGATTATTCGACTAGTAGAATATCCATGTGCATGTTTATATAGTAATGTTTGATTTATTTTTACCATATTATGTTCTAGTTTATGTTTAAAATGATGTTGTTTTTATTACACATCTTGCCATAAAAGTTTATAGCTTCCTCTAATTTGTTTACCCTTACTGAGCATCTGAGCTCACCCAATTTTTATGTTTTATTTTCCTAGGATTTCCAAGAAGTGTATTATTATTGATATGCAGGGTTAAGATAAATGGAATAATGGAGATATAAAAAATCCATCTATGTTTTATTTTATCTTTGAAATTGTAATGTGAAGTTCATGTATGTAATCTATTTTCCAACACTGCTAAACTGATTGGTCCTTCAGGACTTGATTCCTTGTAATCATGCCAATGTATTAAAATAATGCACCGACTCTGGGTAACTAGGGTTGGGGCGTTACAGTTGGTATTAGAGGATGTTTTGTACAATCCTTGGAAACTAGATTTAGATAAACTTTGATTAGAGCACATAGCCCTAAGATAGACTTTGAGTATTAGTATAGAAGAACTTCCCAAAATTTTGGTATTGTAGAGATTTTGTGAGTTTTCATGGAAATACATCCCTGTCTAGAAATAAGCAGGTTGAGGTGGCTCTGGAACAAATATATCTAGGGTTAAGACATGAAAACACCTCTTTGAGCTAGACTGGAATGAGAATTAGTGCACGATAACAGGCCTTGCTGCACTCTTGGTTACGACACTCCCGGGGGATATGCTTAGGGTAATTCATATTTTAATAGAAATCCATTATGTAGGATTTACGAGTAAATATTTCCTCAATGAAAACATTTTTATGATTATATCCATAAACTGTCCAATTTATGTTAGGTATTTTACAATTTTTGAATTATGAATTGCGATTCATAAACCGACCTAGTGTATGCCATTGTTTATAAATGGCGCCCATTAGAAGGAATGAGAACTCCAACAATACATATGATCCAAAGAGTAAGAAGGATCATATATTTCATGGTATTAAGCCAATATTCTCTCATGTATTCTCATCATATGAAGAAATAATATCGTTTGTTAATAAGATAAGTGAATAATTCTATGAGTCCTATGGAATTTAATGGAAGAAAGAGAAGAAAAGGATGGAAGAGAAAAAGATGGATAATGGGAAGAGGGGAAAGAAGGATTTTCCCATATGTGATTACTGTGGAAAGAATCACCTTGGTAAATGCTTGAAGGGGATGTGAGTTTGTTATGAGTGTTGAGAAAAAGGACATCAAGTACGTGATTTCAAGGATAATAAAAAAGTTTCAAATGTAAAAGATTCATCTTCATGTGGTTGGGACACTACATGAATCAATGTTCAGATCATCAGAGTATTCCCCAAATGATGCTAATAAATAATAATCAAGTTATGATACTACCACAGATGAAGAGGAATGACTAGTGTTCTTATGTTGTTATTAAAGAATTTTTTTCATTTGAGTGTTGTATCAACGATTTACTGGTTATATAAATTATGGAAATAAATAAGGATTGTACTGCAGTACTATTTCATTAAAGATTTGAGATTATATAGTATTATGAAAAGTGACTCAACAACAAGTTAATTTTTTTTTGAAAATACATGGTTGATGGAAAGGTAATCCTTAATATAGTCCTGATACTAAGGTAGTAATTTTGGAATAAGAGATGGTTGATTTGGATAAATTATATTGGATATTATTGACTACCTTGGCACTGATTAATGGTTTGTTTATTTCATCATTGTTTGAGTATTCAAAATTTTTGGATATAAGGAAGATATCTAGTATTCTATAAGGAATAAGGGAGAATGAATGTAATAAATAAGGTTTTATGGTAATTCGAGGTGTCATCGTGTATTAAAAGAATATATGAGGAAGGTATTCACATGTTATTACATGGAAAAAGGGATCTTCATTATGTTTACATTCCTTATAAATTTTGGACTCTGAGTTTCGATAGAAGTATTTTGGATAAGTCTAAAGGTTTAAATCGATTAAGTTTGACATTGGATACTATTGTTAAGGTTAAATCATTTCTTGAGATTATTTTTGGATTACCATAAATAGGACATCCCGGATTTCTAGCGACAACCCGTCGCGTCCGGCAAGGTCATAAGACTTGAACCCGCAACTGAAGGACGACAAGGGTGCATCACCTACCAATGGCCTATGTGATATCCTGGATTGTATAATTTAGTTTCTTTTTAAAAGGTCTGATAAGTGAATTATAAATTCATTATTTTTGTAACCCTTTATGATTAGGATAAATATAATATTTTTTTGAAATCTTTTGGAATGAAAGATGAGTTTGTGGTAGGAATTAGTTGAAGGATGAAACTCTACTTGTCACGTATATATATTTTTCCTCTCATTCTATGGATAAATTAATTCTTAAACTTTAGTCAAGGGATCTTAATACCATAAATGTGTTATCTTAATACCTTATGTTTTGTTGAAACCATGATATTTTAAATCATCATAGATTGATGGGTTTGAGGTCCTCAATTTTACACTTGTTTGTGATTGATGACCTCAATAACTCCCTATAAATATTTACATTTTTCCTCCAATTATGTGTCTCTAATTGACACTAATGTTCTCTTAATTGAGATTATAATTTGGTGGTGATTTTTTCATTTCCCTTTCCCTCTTATTAAGACTAAATTTTATTAACCGAATTTCCAATGTGGGTTTTCTACAAAGGTATTTTTCTATTTTTAACCTTTTATTTTCAAAGAAAAATTTAAAATTACGAGGACACAATTTATTGAAGGAGGAGAGAATGTAACACCCCAAGATTTCATAGTACATTATTTCTTCAAAGTAATTCAATAACTTTCACTACACACAACACAGAGTTCAAGCGCACAATGACTTACCAAACTAGCCGTTCAAAAGTGGTTATGAATAGTATTAACTTAATTTTTAATTTTATATAATCCTTATAATTTTAGAATCCATATTATGAGTTTATTAGACATAATATAAGAACAAATTCATTTTTTTAGATAAAAGAAGTATTTTTTTTCAAAAAAATGCAATTTTACCTCCTTTTAACGAAGAACCCTTTTTAAATATAATATTTTACACTTTTATATATTCAATTTGTAAAAATAAACTTCTTTTTTAGAACTAGTAAATAAAAATTTAGTTTCGATAAATTTTTGGTGTCTTCCTGATAACTTTCATATTTGGGTGAATAGTGAAAATTATTAAATTTTAACTGAAAACAACTTTTTTATTCAAAATAATTTATAGTACTAAATTATAAATTTGAGTGGTTTTAATATTTCATTAGATTATATTTTTATCATTTAATATAATTTAGGTCATTGGATTTAATTTTACATTTAAACTAGACATAAATAACTGTCAATCTTTTGATAGTTATTATTTCTTAAAAACACACTTTTTGTTTTGATTGGTGGAATTAATTTTAAATTAATTTCTGCCACTTTTGTGTTTGGAATTTGGAAAAATAGATTCCATATTTGGGATCAGGAGGTCTGAATTGTGTAAATAGGCAAATTTTATTTTTAGACATTATGAATAATTACTTCGGTAAATATTTTATTTACTATGATTAAAGGGTAAATACGGTAAATATAAGTAAAGAAATAATATTAAAATAATATTAAATTACCCTAACACATGTATTAACCTTATTGTATGATACATTCCCAACCATGGGAATCATTGGGTCGATCTTGGACCACTTGGAGCCACATGAGAGTGATAATGACACTTTATATTAATTAATTTAAAGTAAAGGCGAAAATGACATAAACATATATATTGTAGAAAAACAATTTTTTCAAGGTGTTATATAAGTTATCGTTTTGACTATAAATATTAATTAGAAATATTAAACTATTTAATACATAATTATATTTTATTTATAATTTTTTGACATTTAATAATTAAATTTAGTTATGACACAATGATGATGCATTATTTTCCTTATTAATGAAAGAATCCAATAAATGGTATTATAAATGTTAAAATAAATATAATTTGACTATTTTTATGCCATCCAAGAATTTTCTAGGTTACTATGGAATGTTAGGATTGATAAAATAAATTTATTTTGAATTAATAAATTTTATATGACTTTAAAAAAAATCAATTATTAAATAGTGTCAAAATTGACATAAAAGAGTTTTTAAAACAAATATTATATTATTAATTGATATAACATTCCTAAAAATATTAGGTTGGAAAAAAGGACTTATATTATGATAGGTATGTCATTAATGAACCACTTGGGGTTCTATTGGTAGTTTATAGTATGTTTATTAACCAAATAATATAAAAATTCAAAGAGACAATGTTAATGTCAAACTAATTAACTAAGAGTTAAATCTAAAAGATAAGGTTAATATAGTGACCCAAACCTGTCTAAAACATATTAGTTGAGTGTATTTAGACCCATACCCACCTTAGAATCTAAAAAAATCAGTTTTTAACCATTAGAAACCGAATATGAATTTATTATAAAACAATATATTATGTTTTTCCTAATGTGCCTCTCACCCCTCTTATAAAAGGGCACTCCCCATTATCTAAAATTCATACCTTCAAAGCCTTTTGGTTCAGCCAAAACCTACCCATATATCCTCTATACTCCCCTAAATTCATCTTAGAGGCCTTAATTTAGTCATAAATCCAACCTAAGGATCCATTTTTGATCAAATCAAAAGTAAGAACCCGAAGAAGAGGTAGTAATTTCACCACCCTCTTTCAAGTTCTTTCTTCTTCCACTTACTCTTTCATTGTTGTTTCCATTCTAAAATGATAAATACAGTATATTCTATATAAAGTGATGTTATTATAAATATTTTGCAACCATATTCATTATTCTCTCCCTCCTTTGAATGACATGGCACCATACGTGCGTACGTATAACTTACCGTCTCCACGTCATGGTGTAATTGTTATTCAATACCTTATTATTTGGATGGGTATAATAATGATTTTTAATTTATATAAATAATAAATATAACATTTTAATGATTATATATATAAAATATACCATTCAATTATATATTATTTTAATATCAAAGAATGATATTGTCGCTCGTGCGTACGTACGTATTACCGTCTCCACGAACGCGATGAGATTCTTTCCCCATCATATCCATTCAGGACTAATTTTCATTTGATGATTAAAAATAATGTTTACAGACTTGATATCATTTTGGATATGAATAATATAAATCCCATCCATAACAAATATGACTCACATAATAATGAATATAAAGGAAAATGAATCCGTTAACACCTGAAATGACGATAATACTAAGATATTATTAACAAAGAAACATTAAAAGATCATATATGATATCATATTAATGTATATGATTATTTTATAATTTAATAACAATTATTTTACCATTATAGATGAGGTTAACCTACCCTCGACCAAGGAAAAGTACAAGGTAAAGGTTAATTTCACAATCTCTTTATTATCCGAGGTTTTTTTTGTAAGTATCTACTGGGACATATTTATTATCCCTGCCCATGTTTCATAAAAGGGTTTTCAAAGGGATTATTTTTAAGGAAATTTTTACTAAAACATCATTTTAAATTTTTTAATGATTTATCTTTCTAAACCCTTCTAATTAATGTCCATGTTTTCAAAATGATTTTAAGGAATTTATTTATATGGACATGAATGATTTGAAATGATAATTCTTTAAAAAAGTCTCAAAGTGGTATGAGAAAATTTGATTCAAAAATATCTTTTAAATTACTTACTTTATAAATTGTGAGAATTTTAAATGATTTCATGAAAAAGGGGTATTTTTATCAAATCATTTGTCTGATCATTTTCATCTATGTCAACATCCTTTGATGGATTTTAAACTTGTTTGAAGTTGATTTATTATGATACAAATCTTCCATATTGTATTGAAGGTTTTGTGATATGTTTGACTATGGATGTATTATTTTTATACCATTCATGTTTTATGGTTAAAGTACTAACATTTTGCATGCTAGTTTTAATATGAATGTTTATGTTATCTTTCAACCTTTTCATACGAGGAATGTATTGGACTTAGTAAGTGACGGGTGGAGCCCACTATAGCTCCTAGATGCATCGGTAGGTCTCATGAGACAATTATATGTAGAATTGGGTGAGGCCTTTCCAAATTTTATATATGGTTTTGGCCGAGGCCTTAATAATTTTTAGACATCTTGGCTGAGGCCTTGACAAAATGTTTCAGAATGTCCGGCATTATGCATTCCCTCATTATGAAATCATTTATTACATGTGATTATTCGAATAGTAGAATATCTATGTTCATGTTTATATGTTAATGTTTGATTTTATTTTTACCATATTATGTTCAATTTTTTGTTTAAAAGGATGTTTTTTTATTAAACATCTTTCCATAAAATTTTATAGCTTCCACTAATTTATTTACCCTTACTGAGCATCTGATCTCACCCCTTTTTATGTTTTATTTTCCCAGGATTTCCAAGAAGTGTATTATGATTGATATGCAGGTTTAAGCTAAATGGAATAATGGAGATATCAAAGAACCATCTATGTTGTATTTTATGTTCAAAATTGTAATGTGAAGTTCATGTATGTAATCTATTTTCCAAGACTGCTAAACTGATCGGTCATTCTGGACTTGATTACCTATAATCATGCCAGTATATTAAAATAATGCACCGATTCGGGGTAACTGGGGTCAGGGAATTAAAGTTGGTATTAGAGGAAGTTTAGTTCAAACCTTGGAAACTAGATTTAGATAAACTCTGATTAGAGAACATAGCCCTAAGATAGACTTTGAGGATTAGTATAGAAGAACTTCCCATAATTTTGGTATTGTAGAGTTTTTTTGAGTTTTCTAGGAAATACATCCCTGTCTGGATACAAGAAGGTAGAGGCGGCTCTGGTACAAATGTAACTAGGGGTAGAACCTGAAAATACAGCTTTGAGTAAGACTCGAATGGGAACTGGTGCATGACAATGGGCCTTGCTGCACTCTTGGTTACGACACTATCGGGGGATATGCCTAGGGTAATTTACATTGTCATTAAAATCAATTATGAAGGAGTTAGGAGTAAATAATTCCTCAAAGAAAACATTTTTATGATTATATCCATAAACTGTTCAATTTACGTTTGGTATTTTACAAGTTTGGAATTATGAATTGCGATTCATAAACCAACATAGTGTATGCCATTGTTTATAAATGGAACCCAGTAGAAGGAATGAGAACTCCATCAATACATATGATCCAAAGAGTAAGAAGGATCATATCTTTCACGGTATTAAGCCAATAGTCTCCCATGTATTCTCATCATATGAAGAAATAATATCATGTGTTAATTAAATAAGTGAATAATTTTATGAGTCCTATGGCATTGATGGGAAGAAAGAGAATAAAAGGATGGAAGATCGAAAGATAGATAAAGGGAAGAGGGGAAAGAAGGATTTTTCCATATGTGATTACTTTGGAAAGAATCACCTTGGTAAATACTTGAAGGGAATGTGAGTTTGTTATAATTGTTGAGAAAAAGGACATCAAGTACGTGATTGCAAGGATAATAAAAAGGTTTCAAATGTAAAAGCTTCATCTGCAAGGAGTTGGGACACAACGTGAATCAATGTTCAGATCATCAGAGTATTCCCCAAATGATGCTAATAAATAATAATCAAGTTATGATACTACCAACGATGAAGAGGAATGACTAGTGTTATTATGTTTTTATTAAATAATTGTTTCATTTGAGTGTTGTATCAATGATGTACTGGTTATATAAATTATGGAAATAAATAAGGATTGTACGACATTATTATTTCATTAAAGATTTGAGATTATATGGTATTATGAAAAGTGACTCAACAACAAATTAAAATTATTTTAAAAATACATGGTTGAACGAAAGGTAATCCTTAACATGGTCCTGATACTGAGGTAGTAATTTTGGAATAAGAGATGGTTGATTTGGATAAATTATATTGGATATTCTTGACTACCTTGGCACTGATTAATGGTTTACTTATTTCATCGTTATTGGAGTATTCAAAATTTTTGGATATAAGGAAGATATCTAGTATTCTATAAGGAATAAGGAAGCATAAATGTAATCAATAAGGTGTTATCTTGTTTTAAAAGAATACATGATGAAGGTATTCACATGTTATTAGTGGAAAAAGGGATCTTCATTATGTTTACATTCCTTAAAAATTTTGAACTATGAGTTTGGATAGAAGTATTTTGGATAAGTATAAAGGTTGAAATCGATTAAGTTTGACATTGGTTACTATTGTTAAGGTTAAATCATTTCTTGAGATAATTTTTGGATTACCATAAAAAGGACATCCTAGAGGTCGGGCGACAACCCATCGCGTCCGGTAAGGTCGTGAGACTTGAACCCGCAAATAAAGGACGACAAGGGTGCATCACCTACCACTGTCCTATGTGATATCCTAGATTTTATAATTTAGTTTCTTTTTAAAAGTCTTGATAGGTTAATTATAAATTCATTATTTTTGCAACCCTATACGATTAGGATAAATAGAATATTTTTTTGAAATATTTTGGAATGAAAGATGAGTTTGTGATAGGAATTAGTTGAAGGATAAAAATATACTTGTCAAGTATATATATTTTTTCCTCTTATTCTATAGATAAATTAATTCTTAAAATTTAGGGAATGGATCTTAAAACCAAAAATGTGTTATCCTAATACCTTATGTTTTGTTGAACTGATGTTATTTTAAATCATCATATATTGATGGGTTTGAGGTACTCAATTTTACACTTGTTTTTGATTGAAGACCTCAATCACTCCCTATAAATATTTTCTTTTTTCCTCCAATTATGTGTCTTTAATTTCCACCAATGTTCTCTTAATTGAGATCATAATTGGTGGTTACTTTTTCATTTCCCTTTCCCTCTTATTAAAACTAAATTTTATTAACCCAATTTCCAATTTGGGTTTTCCACAAAGGTATTTTTCTATTTTTAACCTTTTATTTTCAAAGAAAAATTTCAAATTTTTAGGATGAAATTTATTGAATGAGGGGAGAATATAACACCCCAAGATTTCATAGTATGTTATTTCTTCAAAGTAATTCAATAACTTGTACTACACACAACACCGAGTTCAAGCGCACAACGACTTACCAAACTAGCTGTTCAAAAGTGGTTATGAATAGTATTAACTGAATTTTTAATTTTATATAATCCTTATAATTTTAGAATCCATATTATGAGTTTATTATACATAATATAAGAACAAATTCATTTTTTTCAGATAAAAGAAGTATTTTTCAAAAAAATTCAATTTTACCGCCTTTTAATGGAGAACCCTTTTTAAATCCAATATTTAACACTTTTATATATTAAATTTAGAAAAATAAACTTCTTCTTTAGAATCAGTATATAAAAATTTATTTTCGATAATTTTTTGGTGCCTTTCTGATAACTTTCATATTTGGGTGAATAGTGAAAATTATTAAATTTTAACTGAAAACAAGTTTTTTAATCAAAATATTTTATAGTACTAAATTATAAATTTGAGTGGTTTTAATATTTCATTAGATTATATTTTTTTCATTTAATATAATTTATGTCATTGGATGTAATTTCACATTTAAACTAGACATAAAAAAGTGTCAATCTTTTGATAGTTATTATTTCTTAAAAACACGCTTTTTATTTTGATAGCGAGAATTAATTTTAAATTAATTTCTGGAACTTCTGTGTTTGGAATTTGAAAAAATGGATTCCATATTTGGGATTAGGAGGTCCAAATTGTGTAAATAGGGAACTTTTATTTTTAGACATTATGAATAATTACTTCGGTAAATATTTTATTTACCATGATTAAAGGGTAAATCCGGTAAATATGGTTAAATAAATAATATTAAAATAACATTAAATTACTCTAACACATGTACTAACCCTATTGGATGATACATGTACGACTATGGGAATCCTTGTGTCGATTTTGGGACCACTTGGAGCCACTTGAGAGTGATAATGACACTTTATATTAATTAATTTAAAGTAAAGGAAAAAATGACATAAACATATATCTTTTAGTAAAATTTTTTTACAAGGTGTTATATAAGTTATATTTTTTACTATAAATATTAATTATAAATATAAAACTATTTAATACATAATGGTTTTTTATTTATAAATTTTTGACAATGAATAATTAAATTTATTTATGACACAATGATGATGTAGTGTTTTCTATATTAATTAAAGAATAAAATAAATGGTATTATAAATGTTAAAATAAATATAATTTGAACATTTAGATTCCATAAAAGAATATTATAAGTCACTATGGCATGTTAGGATTTATTAAATAAATTTATTTTGAATTAATAAACTTCTTATGACTTTAACAAAAATAAATTATTAAATAGTGTCAAAATTTATGTAAAAGAGTTTTAAAAAAAATATTATATTATTAATTGATATAATATTCCTAAAAATAAAATTTTTGGAAAAAGGACTTATATTATTATAGGTATGTCATTAAGGAACCACTTGTGGTTTGATTGTCAGTTTTTAGTAAGTTTATTATCCAAATAATATAAAAATACAAAGAGAATGGTAAATGTCAAACTAATTAACTAAGAGTGAAATATAAAAGATAAGGTTAATATAGTGACCCAAACCTGTATAAAACCTATTTTTTGAGTTTACATAGACCCATACCCACATTATCCGCGAAATAAATCAGTTTGGAGGCATTATAAACCTAATATAAATTTATTATAAAATAATATTTTAAGTTTTTCCTAAGGATCCCCTCACCCATCTTATAAAAGGGCACTCCCCCTTCTCTCAAATCCATACCTTAAAAGCCTTTTGGTTCGGCCAAACCCTGCCCAAATATCATCTCGACTTCCCTCAATTTATTCTAGAGGCCTTCCTTTAGTAAAAAATCCAACCTAAGGAGCCCTTTTTGATCAAATCAAAAGGAAGAACCTGAAGAAGAGGTAATAATTTCACCACCCTCTTTCAAGTTCTTTCTTCTTCCACTTCCTCTTTCTTTGTTGTTTCCATTCTAAAATGATAAATACAGTATCTTCTATATACTATGATGTTATTATAAATATGGTACAACCATATTCATTATTCTATCCATACTTTGAATGACATGTCACCATATGTGCGTATGTGCGACTTACCGTCTCCACATCGTGGTGTAATTGTTATTCAATACATTATTATTTGGATGGGTATAATAATGATGTGTAATTGATTTAAATAATAAATATAACTTGATAATTATTCTGTATATATGATATACCATTCAATTATATATTATTTTAATATCAAAGAATGATATTGTCACTCGTGCGTACGTACGGATTACCGTCTCCACGAACGCGATGGGATTAATTTCCCATCATATCCATTCAAGAATAATTTTCATTTGATGTTTAAAAATAATGTTTAAAGAATTGATATCATTCTATATATGAATAATATACATCCCATCCATAAGAAATATGGATCACATAACAATGAATATAAAGGAAAACGAATTCATTAACACCCGAAATGACGATAATACTAAGATATTTTTAACAAAGCAATATCAAAAGATCATATATGATATCATATTAATGTATATGATTATTGTATAATTTAATAAAAATTATTTCACCATTATACAGGAGGTTAACCTACTCTCGACCAAGGAAAATTAAAAGTTAAGGGTTAATTTCACAGTCTCTTTATTATCCGAGGTTGTTTTACGTAAGTATCTACTCAGACATATTTGTTATCCATTTCCATGTTTCATAAAAGGGTTTCAAAGGGATTTTTTTTAAGCGAATTTTTACTAAAACATCAATTTAAATATTTTAAAGATTTATCTTTCTAAACCTTTTTAATTAATGTCCATGATTTCAAAATTATTTTTAAGGATTTATTTATATAGACAAGAATGCTTTGAAATGATAATTCTTTTCAAAAGTTTCAAAGTGGTATGGGACACTTTGATTAAAAAATATCTCTTAAATGAATTCCTTTATAAATTGTGAGCCTTTAAAATGACTTCATGAAAAAGGGGTATTTTTATCAAATCATTTTACTAATCATTTTCATCTATGTCAACATCCTTTGATGGATTTTAAACTTCTTTGAAGTTGATTTATTATGATAAAAATCATCCATATTGTATTGAAGGTTTTGTGATATGTTTGATTGTGGATGTGTTATTTTTATACCATTCATGGTTTATGGTTAAAGTATTAACATTTCATATGCTAGTTTTAATACGAATGTTTATGTTATATTTCAACCTTTTCATATGAGGAATATATTGGAATTAGTAAGTGATGGGTGGATCCCACTATAGCTCATTGATGCATCAATAGGTCTCATGAGACAATCAGACATGTAATTGGCTGAGGACTTTCCCAATTTGATATATGGTTTTGGCTGAGGCCTTAATTATTTTTAGAAATCTTGGCCGAGGACTTGAAAAAATGTTTCATAATGTCCGATATTATACATTCCCTCATTATGAAATCAGTTATTACATGTGATTATTCAACTAGTAGAATATCAATGTGCATGTTTATATGGTAATGTTTGATTTATTTTTACCATATTATGTTCAAGTTCATGTTTAAAAGGATGTTGTTTTTATTACACATCATTACTTAAAAGTTTATAGCTTCCGCTAATTTATTTACCCTTAATGAGCATCTGAGCTCACCCCCTTTTTATGTTTTATTTTCCCAGGATTTGCAAGAAGTGTATTATGATTGATATATAGGGTTAAGATAAATAGAATAATGGAGATATCAAAGAACCATATTTTTTGTATTTTATGTTTCAAATTGTAATGTGAAGTTCATGTATGTAATCTATTTTCCAAGACTTCTAAACTGATCGGTCCTTCTGGACTTGATTCCTTGTAATCATGCCAATGTATTAAAATATTTCACCGAATTTGGGTAACTGGGGTCAGGGTGTTACACTATCACCTTTTCATTTTTCATTAACACATATCCAAATCCCTTCTTCAAAAAATTGATGAATACCACAAAATGTTTTTCACTTGTGGGTAATGGTGGTACATGTGTAGTGATAATCCAAATTTTAACTCCATTATTCTCTCATCACATTATTCATACTACGAAAAATGGACTTCCATCTATGTTATCAATATTAGAGTTTGAGAACCATAATAAATTTATCACAAATTATTGATAGTACCAAGATAAGACAAGTAATCTATGGATATATACCATAGATATTAGCGTTATACATTCATCAATTTCATTAATCATTGAAGTGTCCATATATATCTCATTTATTTTGAAAGAGTGACCCAAGATTTAGACTTCCTTGAACTGGAGATCACAATTTTTTTATAAGGAATAAATATTATCCTTTCATAATATCTTTAAGAAATTTTTGAGATAATCCTCACACTCCTCCTAAAATTTATAGTATATTAGAATATCATCTATATATCCTTCCAAAAATTCATCAACATAGTATCTAAAAACTATATTCATCATGTACAAGAATATTTCTAGAGAATTAATGAGTCTAAATGGAATTACTATTAACTCATAGTGCATGTACCTTGTCTGAAATGAAGGCTTGGGGATATCCTCCTTCATCAACCTAACACTTTATGATCCTGACCACATATCAAAAATAGATAAGTATTATGATCCATGTATCTTGTCAAATAATTCATTAATATTTTGAAGATGATACATTTTCATTATAGTTATCCGTTTAATCTCATGATAATCAATTCAAAGGAGCATTGACCCATCATTCTTCAGGATGAATAAGACTAGTGAACCCATGGTGAAGCACTTGTGCATATGAACTATTTATCATGATTTTACTTTAGTTATTTTATCAGCTCCTCATGTTCAACAATAGCCATTATATATTGAGTCTTGGTTGATGGAAACACCATAGGTATATGTTCGATTGAAAATTCAACCTCTCAGCTAGGAAGAAGACCATGCAATTTTTTTTGGAAACACATCATCATATTCCCTCACAAAGGGAATATATTAAAGAATGATTCTTTTCTTTGACTCAATCACTTGAGCAATAATTTTTTTTAAATGGTTAATGATATATATTCTTGATATATTTTTACTAATGATGATTCATCCTCCTCCTTTCACTTTTACAGAATCAAGGATCAATTCATGATATGAATAGTGATTTCCTTCCCATGAATATTTATGTTGGATTTATATAGGGAAATATAATCCATACTATTGATTATGTCAAATTTCTCCTAAGGTAGTATGAAAAGGTTCTACTGTGTTTTTAACCCACAAATTGTGATGGTGGAGGAGTTATATAAATGGGATGCAATAATTTCCCCATTTTCTATTTTATTAAATAAATATAATTTATAAATTTTTTATTTTATTTTAAAAGTTATAATAAAAATTCGTGATATGTACTAATACATATAAATAGTGTAGAAATGTATGTTATCTATTATATAATGAATAAATAGTGTAACAATCCCCACTTCATTGTCGGTATCAAACTCAGTGGTTGTGATGAAAAAATCTCCTCCTTTCAACCATTGAGGTTATTGGTTGTCTCTAAAACCCCTTAGATTAGTGAATTGGATGAAATGATCCTGAATTCCTTATAGTTTTATAAATTAACAATGCAATATGTTTTGAGAGAATCATTCCTCTTGCATGACTCATTAGTGGGTTTCTACTTTCAATAATCATTTGTTAGGTTCCCTTCCTCCCCACACCTAAATAATTTTCTTATCCCCCTTAGGAAATTTATAGGGTGTATCCTACCTCACCTTTGACATATTGGTTATTGAAATTTCAATGATCTATTATATTTCTCCATCAGGAATCTATAATTAAACTCCAATTTCCGCTTCTTATCCCTATGATACCCTTGATATTCTCTAATATTTATTTCAACTTTGAGGGAATATCATAAAATTTTCTCGTAGCTATCAAAGTCTCTAATCACTAGGTATTTTCATTTACTAGGTTGTATCCCACTATTAAAGTGGCAAACATTAATTCAGTGATAACAAAAATGTTTTATGTTTATCAATATTGTCTTTTTAATTTTTCCTCATACTACCATATAGATTAATTATCTTTTGTTCACGAGGGTGAGGAAAACTTTTCAATTTTATATTGGAGAGTGCGAGGAAAATATTTATCAATTTATTTTACTAAATTATTTTGAAATCCTCAATTACATAACTTCCTCAGGATTATTATTCTTAATCAATTTTCATCACTTATTAGATTCTTACTACATATGATAAACATCCAGTAGAACCTTCTCTTGTTCAGTTAATTTATGGATTGAGAAGATCTTCTCAATGTATTTGATCTATTATTCCACAATTAAGGGATTATAGGATCAATTAAAATTCAGGGTCCAATGTCATATAAATATATAAATTAAATATTGACCTTTATTAGGGGGATTGGGTGCTCTTACTCATCCCTAATTCTATTGAATACCTGAGTGAACTAAGAGTTTATCATCATAAATTTCTCAATTCCCACTCACATCGTGTTGGGAATATCATTGGGGAAGTCATCACATTTCCCATCACATTCATTTTTTGCGTGGTTTATCATATTTTCATCCATTGTATTGAAAAAATAAAAAATTAGGGATGATTATTTTTAAACTATTAAACACATATACATCAATCTAATGGAATTATATAGGAAGATTATAAATTACATGTTTTTAATTAACTTATGAATTCATATGCTTTAATATATATTATCTATGTTCTATTTTCTAATATAAATTCATATGGATATTTTTGGATTTATTAATTATTGATCAGAATGAGATTTGAATTTACCAAATTAAATTCCCTAGGATTTTCAAACACGATGTGAAGCAAGTTTCATTTCTATTCACCATTTATCGGTCAATTCAAGCTCGACATAATGTTTTTGGGTTTTACCCATAATTAAATCTATGCCAGAGCCACACCCACTTGTTGTATTCAGACATGGATGTATTTTATTAATAAACCACATACAATAAAATTACCAAAATTTAAGAATTTTTTCTCATACTAATTATTATCTTTATTATTTTCTATAGTTTATTCTAATCCTAATCAAAAAAATAACTAAATTTTTTCTTTAATACCAAATATAAAAAAATATCTCTTTATTGCACCATAATACATGATTTATTACATAATATTACACTTAATACATACTGAATGATTGAGAAGTATAGTTTATTTTTGAATTATTTACATTATATGGAATATTTAAAAATGTAAAACACAGTATTTATTGAAAACACCCTTCATATTCTCAAACATAAAGCAACATGGGATATCTTGGATATATATGTGAGAAAGGAGTGAGCTATAAATCCTAGTAAAGGAAAAACATAGAATAAAATGATGGTAGTAATAAATTTTAGACAATAGGAATGTCAATGTGGAATAAATTTACTGAGAATCATAATCAAGAATAATAAGACATGATATATCATGATAATCATAAAGGAAATAGAGGAAATGTGAAAAAAATTAAAACACTACACCATAAACATTGGTTAAGGATAACTTTCAAGGAATAATGATGGAAAAATTTCCCTAAAGGAATCATGTTTACTTCCTATCTCAATAAGATGTCTCATGAGTCTAAACAGCACCCAATGCATTTTAGCGTTATATAATTCCGATCACAACCATCAATTTCATTTCATTATCATGATTATGTTTTCAACATAGATCATAAAACATGGATTAATTTATCACCATATTTTTTCAAAGATAAAGGAGTGTTGAAGAAATACATATCTATCCCAAATCAAGAATTATATGTGTATAATGGTGAACACCTGAGATATGAAACAGGTGTGGTATTCACAACATAGATTTTTTTTCATTGAAAATGTTGGTGAAATTTCAGTAGCATAATGATGTCAAATAAAGATTCCTAAAATGGGTTGATGAGAGTGAAAAGTGTCTATAATAATTTTTAATTAAAATTTATAGTAATAAGGATATGGTTAAACATATCCCAAAATTAGGTATTGGAAATTGATGGCATAATGTAATGATGAAACATGAATAATGAGCAGAAGGAAAGGACCCCTTACCTTGAGAGTGTGATATAAAATGTTTGGGAGGTGATTCTAGAGAGCTTGGAGGAACCTTGGAAGGAATATATAGAGGTTATGGTAGAATAAGGAATTATTACAAGATTTTAGTGAAGATAAATGAGAGCTTGTGTGGGTTTATATAGGAAATGAGTTTGGAATTCATTATCATTTCTCGAAAATAAGTTTTTAACTACATATAATAAAATAACCAAAACAACAAATGTAACCATGGTTTTTCTCCATAGCTTCTATAAAATGGGTTACATTATCAATATTTTATAAGGATATGGTAAGAACATATTAAAATATTACACTCTCTGATGTGGAGGTGATTCATACTCTTGAAAAAATGATATTAAAACTCTAAAATATATTAATGGTTTTGGAGGATTCATAATGTCTTTATAAAATTAATAAAATTAAAATAAAGTCACATCATGTTAAAGGGTAGAGATATATTTTTCAATGGATTCTATTTATAGTATTTATTACATTACTTTGGGTCATTATGATGTCATAATACACACCGTATATTTATATAGTATTTAATTTTTACCCAAAAATTTGATTGTCTTAGAAAATTATGAAAAATCCACCATTAGATAAATATAAAAATTATAATTACACAAATTATATTCATTTTATAAAATAATTTTTTGAATATGTTTCATTTCCATTTTAAAATAAGAATATACATTTATTGAAAAATGATGGGATTTTTGGAAATACCATTTTTCAAACCACTATAAAAATTATATTTGACATTATAAAAATTATATGATCAATTATATATGATAAAAATTATATAAAAAATAATAATTTATTAAAATATTTTTTTATTTCACATGTACGTTAATTCTTTAAAATAAAAATCATAATTAAAATTGAATACAGATTAAAAAAATACTTTATATGTTTTATTGAATAAAAATAAAAATCATTCATATTGTAATGATAAGGAAAAGAATATAAACATATTTATTGTGAAAATACAATATAAATATTCATATTATTGTGGTGTTGATACATATCCATTTAAAAAACCATAAAATAACCTAATAGTAAGGTGTACAGTGGTGGGATTTTAATATGGTGGTTTGGTGCACAAGTTTTGGGTCATGATCTTGTTGAGCATGAAATTCTCCCATAAACAGTTTCTCTCATGCTTACGTTATTGGATATGATCTTGGTATTGGTCAGGTGAAAATAATAATGATTCTATCTTCAAATAAAGCCCGGATAAATGGGATTCATAGGGTACGATCCTACTGGTTGAGGCCCTCACAACATTTTTCTATAGAAATTGTATTTTTTTAACCCTATATTTATACTAATCATGTGATCACTGTTTAATGAATTTATTATCAAATTTAATTATTCTTAAAAGTCTTTTAAATCTTTTATGAGATAATAAAACTAAATAAGTAAATGTGTTTTATATAACCATAATACATAATAAGAATTTTAATTAAATGAAAAGGGTAATTTGATTTATAACAGTTTAGTTTGTTACACAATGGATTTCTTTTACCAATTGCATCAAAAAAATATCCAATATGAAAAATATTTGTATACAATTATTCATAAAAACACTATGAATATTGTAATGGAATATTTTTTATTATAAATTTCCACCAATGTAAAATTAAAATCCAAAATTCCTTAATATTGGAGTGAGAATGTCTTCAATATGTCTTATAATATTTGAATAGTCCTTTTATATTGTCCATCAATTTGATGGTTATATAAAGTAATTAAATGAATCTATATATCTAGATACTTATGTATAATTCTATTTAATTTACTTGTAAATCATAGATCCTGATCAGAATCAACTGAAATAGGTTCCCTATAATGTATTAAAAGTAATTAATATGGAGTCGTTCAATGAGATAAAGAGTTAAATATTATTTTATAGATGGGAAATGTATATATTTGGTAATGTGGTCAATAATAAACCCTATTTCATTATTCATTCTCATAGTCTTTTAATCCATGGAAACATCCTTAGTAATTTTATCACATTTCAAGACAGGTATAGGTAGAGGTATCATGGATCATGTATGATAATATCTCTCTTCCTCCACCTATTGAAAAACCAAAGAACTAGGTATATAATCCGAAATATCAAACATCATATTATCTAGAAAAATGACCATTATGATTCCTCTATATCATGGAACTTCCATTGTTTATCAATAAATTTTAATAATGAGAATCATCTTATAATTAAATTTTCATCTCAGGAATACATGGTACACCAAGAATCTTCTGAAAAATTAAAAATCCATTATCATATAAAAATTCTCCAAATTACCCATCATTCATGTAATTAGTTTTCTTTTGAAAATTATCATCGTCTAGATGAGAATTGTTTTTAATTTACAATATATATGGTTTGGTAATAATTTGAAAAACAAGTTATGTTTCCACATTAATAATATTTAATGTAATCATATTCAATATGTCCCAGATCATAAGATCCTTATCAATCATTAATTCTCAAGGAATATTTGATCTTTCAGACTCAATGAATATTTTACCTTATTTACCTTCCATAGTTGGTAGATAAATGATAAAGGAAAATCCATTTGTAGATCGAGCCATAATATTTTCCTCATATTGAGGTCTTTTTATAAAAATATTTATTCTATCCTATAATGTATTGTGTATATATAACATCTTTCACCATAAATATAATGTATCCATATCATCAATTAAAATATTATAAAATCCGACTTATGATAATGAGTTAGATTTTTCGGTTTATTTTTCTTAAACTACCTTTATTCATAGGCAATAACTTTATCCTTCTTTAGGAGTAAATAACCAAGTCCCTTCTTGGAATCATTATTACATTTAAAAAATACATAATTACCTGAAGGTATAGTCAAAATTGGATCATTCTATAATATATTCTTCAATTATTCAAAAAATTGATCACATTACATTGTCCATGTGAACATAACCCCTTTACATGAATCTTTTGTTAACGGGTTAGTTAATCATGTAATTTTTTGAAAAAATCATAAATAATAATATTCCAATAAAATGGAACTACATTTATCTATTATGTTATTTGGTGTAGTTTTATCTTTGAGAAGAATTTGATTTAAGGGATCAACTGAGATCCAATCAATTTAAAAAGTGTGAAATAAAAAGGATTAATTATGAATCTAAAATTCAAACATTCTTGATCTCCAATATAACTGATTTTCTCTAAGAGTCACAAGAATGATTCACAAGATATTACTATGATCCTAATTTCATTCATAGTACCACATGATATCATAAATATATAAAATAAAAAAATTATCAATATATTCTTGTAATAATATATTTATTATTTTAATAAAAATAGAAGTTGAATTTTCTAATCAAACTAGAATTACTATAAATTCCTAATGTACACACGACATAAAAAATTATGTATTTGGAATATATTCAATCATTACTCTAAATTTATGACACCCATATTTAATTTCAATCTTTAATAAATATTAATATATGTGATTTGATCAAATAATTCATCAATGTTACTTGGAAGCTACTTGTTCTCTATATTAATACAATTGATTTCCCTATAATCAATTAAACCTATCATATATTCATGTTTTTTAACAAAAATAAAATGGGATGAAAATGGTGAAACACTAGAGTGTATAAATAATTCTATCAAATAACTCCTTTAGTTATTTCTTTAACTCTAGTAATTATATAGTGTCTATTAAATAGTGATTAATTGATATAGGTCATGAATCATGGATCAAATAAATGGAAAACTATGCATCATGTGTTGGAAGTTTTCAAGGTAATTACTCTAGAAATATATTATTTTATACTTATACAAATATTAAATTATCATTTTGATGATTAAATTTATTTTTTTTTGGATTGTGTTCACTCTTATTTATCAACAGCCTCATTCAGAAGATCTACTAGATGTGGATCTAGGTATGACTCAAATGATGAACTCCCCCTATAAAGATAAGGAATTCAACATCCTCTTCCCAGACCTCTATTTTATTCTATTATAATGAGTATTTTTTCATTATATTTTTAAATAAAATACATACTATGGATTATATCAGAATGGTCCAAAGGTATAATAATAAATTCTAAAAATTGTGAATGTTTAAGTTTTATAATGGGAATTGGATTAGAAATTCTTTTCATATTGATATTTCCATTTCGTATTTTGACTAACAAACGAATTCTTATGGTGCTATCGAAATATCTAATTTTCATTGATAAAATAAAATATTTAAAATATTATAAAAATAAGGAATCAAATAAACCATTTGATGATTTTTTGGCTATGATTAATTCACCTTCCACTATATGATTAGAAACTTCAACCTCAACTTTAGAGATCACATAAGCATGGCCTTATCCAATCTGAATCTTCTATAGTAGGTTCCCTTATGTCTTTGGGAATTGGTATGAATAAGTAATCATTTACATATAGATCATTAAATAGATATAATCTATTTATTTATTCCTTGTGCATTCATTATCTAGATAAAACTTTTCTATACACAAATGAAATACTAAAATTCCTTAGATTTATTTTACAGGAAGTTTCTTTCCACATTTTTTGTATAATGAAAACTGTTTCATTAACTCATTATTATTTATTAATGATTTAACTTTTTTATATAGATGAAATAATATCCTTTTCAATTTACTTTCAAAGAATAAATATGTTGTCAAACATTCATTCTCTATTTTGATAGAACATATTACTATTTCATTGTATGTCAAAAAAAATTAGAGACCAGTTCCCTTTGAATTACTGTCTTAAAGAATTCAAAGAAATGGTCAATATTAAAGTATGAATTTGGTTTTTAATCCATAGAACATATGGTCATTATTGTAATGGTATACTCACACTCTACAATACATTATTCTAATTTTTTTATTTATATTGATGAAAATTATCTACATTTCAGTCCATTTATCATATGGGAAATATATAATGAATAATGTTCTTTAAAATCTCTCTACAATATGTGTTCTATTTCATATTCCTTCCTATTGTTCTGGATCAATTACCACTATTGATAATAATCCCCATAAAGAAAATACACCCATAACAAAAAAAATTCCCCTACGCTTCATCCCAATGTTTGAAATATATTTTCAAGATTCATACTTCATATCTTACATACAATGCGAATAATAGTTTCAGTATGATATAAAGTGTTATATCACATGAAATGATATGAAATATGTGTATCAAGATATGAAAATATTTTAACTCCATATATGAAAGGTTAGTAGTTAAAACCCATGAAAACATCCCTAATATGGCTATGATCATATCAACACCAACCCCAGTTGTATTGGAATTTCCAAAAGGGAAATCCCTACATTAACATCTGGTGTTGATTTCCTTTCCTCCATTAGGAACCAAAAATAAATAATGTTTCAAATTGGTTTAGCTCTTAATCTTAAGGAATATTGATATATAGAATAAAAATTACTATAATGTTAAATGTTCTAAATTCCTAAAAGAGATTATCATAATTATAATGTTACCTATATTAAATTGAAATACAATTCATAATGATTATACTAAATTTATAATGATTGAAAATATAACAAACCCAAAACCATTAACTTAGATCTAGTTTACACTATATTAAATAAGAATAATATACTAGATATTTAATCCTAATTGGATGGTCAGTCTAGAAGTCTTGAAGAAATGATTACAAATATGACCCTAATTTTAAATTGGATATACAATATAAACCATGAAAAAATAATTTTTTGGAATCACTAAAATTTATAGTAAGGTTTATGTCTCTTAAAATTTATTATTATTAAATAAGGAATTATAAAAATGGCACAATAAATAACTTGAATCGTATGCACTTTAATCAATAACATTATAATTTAATGTTTCCATGGATAATATAAAATTAAATAATATCATGAATACTAATAAAAAATGAATTCTAAATTAGATAAATGAATAATTTGTGATTTCATGATATTAGAAATCATGATATATTTACCATCAAGACCTTTCATAAAGGTACGTTAAATTATTAGTAGGCACGCTCTAAAAAATTCTTTAATAAGGATATCCAGCTTGTTTGTCTATGAAAACCTATTAAGGAATTCAGGGTCTATGTAATGGACTATTCCATATTCACCATTACTTATCAGGGTTAGAGTAGTTGATGGTTTTGGGGTTTTCCCAAGGAGTTTTATAATAGATAATATATTTTAGTAGGGGAAAAAAGTATGGATGTGTGTATGGAATGAAGCCTAGGGAAACACCATGTTAGTGTACTATATAGTGTGTAAGGGTCATCTATGATATAGGGAATCTGGAAGAAGATTTTTTGTTCCATTTTTAAATATGTAATGGCAATGACTTGGTGGTTTACTATGGCGTGGACATGAGTTACTCTCCTAGAATGTACAACAGAAGGGTTTCGACATCAGCATGGAGTTCTAGGGTGAGTATTTTGTGGTTTTATAGTTTTTAAGAGATATTTGATGTGGGGTTAGAGACTATAGAATATCCTTTTCTGGTTGATTTGGGTCTCTGGTGTCGTAGTTAGGGGTGAAAAGTGGTATCCTACAACATTTATAGGATATTTGGCATGGATATAGCAATATATCTCAATGTCTCATTAGACAACTTGTGATGCGATATAGGGAAGAGTGTTGTGGCAAGGTAAATTGTGTTTTCATGGGTTCTATGATGTGTTCATTTGGTATTCATTGTGGTCTTATGTGTTTTAGTCTTGGTATAAATTCATAGAACCACTCAGAATCCTATCAATCTTCAAACCTTACTCTCATTTATTGGGTGACCATTGAGTGTCCCAAAGGGATCTTTTATCCTCTAATAAGTGTAATTCGATCCCAATAATTGAGGATTTTATGTGATGGTGTTAGTAAATTCCAATCATTTTTTCATCCTGTTTCATCTTATTTATTCATTTTGGAAGGTCCACTTCCGAGAAACTAGTATTTTTGATGTTTTTTGGAAAGTCAGTGATGCAGTTGTTATGTTCTATGATGGATAGGGTGATATCCTTCCCTGTGTTTTTTTGGGATTCCCTTTTTTTATTCCTACCATGCCTAGTTGATCAGAAATATCTATTTGAGGTGGGGGTACTTTATCTCTCATTATAGTGTATCATCCAGGATAGGTTTACACTTTTTTATCTATGGAATGATGGATTTCACTAACACAATAATGATAGTTATATGGTCAAGTGAAATTGAATGGGAATGGAATGGTTCAAATTTCTTTACAACGTTTTGATATTATCATGATATTGTGATTGTATAGGAGGAATGGACAAATGAAAATTATCACCATTGTGGGATTTTTTTGAAAATTATATGTGTTATGTGGAACCTTGTTTCATGTTTTTATTTATGTCACTTAAAATTGTAATTATATAATACCTTATATATGGTTAATGAAACATTTTCACAAGGAATATTTCTGTATTGTGTGATAATTCCCATTAATAAATATGTTGAATTGATGAATTGATATATTTTCAAAATCTGAAAAATGTAATGATAATGTGATATAAATGTTTTTTAATTTATGGTAATGATGTGCTGTGTTTTTTCCTACTATTGGATAGTTTTTGGTGGTTTTTATTTAAAAAATGGAGGTGATGTTTAAAGTGGTCAAAGAAATGAAATATAGGATATGAGGACTTGTTGTCATGAGAAGGATGAGTTGTTTATTTGTCTGGTGTATTGTGTTGTTCTAGTTTTCAATGTATTATTTGAATTAATTTGTTGATAATGAATGTTTAAATCATGTAATGGTTTGGTAAATTGGAAGGAAATGAATATTGAAATAATTTAATATGCCATTTGGTATTAATGGGTTATGTTTAATATCAAATGAATGGGATGATTAAAAGGAATTAATTAGAAATATGAAATATGTTAATGGATTAATTTGTAATTAAAATATAAAATGTGGATTTTGGATTTTTGTGTTGTGTTGTGCACTTAGTGGTTTTAACAAAAGTGTCATTGTTGTGAGGCTGGGTGGTGGTGTTGTGAATTGGTCAATACCTTGGATTTAAACCCATCTGTTGGTATTTTTTGTTATATTATCTAAAGACATTATAAGTTCCTTTTGATTTTCTGTACACACCGTACCCACACTGAGAACCATATAAAGACACCCATATACATTGGGTTTCTTTTCCTATCATCCCCGGGATAAGGATGAAAGGCTATATACCATCCCTTCCCCACTCCCACTTATAGTAAATTTTTACATATATGAGATTTTATAGATAGATGGTAAAATTTAAATATCAAGATATTTTATAATGGGATGACCTCTGAGTATTTGGAAGAGTCTTGATAAGATGTATTATAATGGAGGTCATTGATTTTAGTAGTATTTCATGATATTGATATCCATCTAATTCGTATTAATGTACAATTTTGGTTTTGGATGTGGTGTGATGGCCTAGGTGTCTTTGAAAGATACATGTTGTGATGGATCAGGTGTGTTTTAGTGAGATGTGATATGATGGCTAGTTTTATAGGAATTTTTGGAATGATGTGATTTTGTATAGTTGGGAGTTTTAGGATGTATGAAGTTGGTGTGTGAAAGAACCAAATTTGGGGGAAATGGAGTGGGGTACCATTTATCGATTTGATTTATTTTATTTTTTTATACTTGGATTCCTTATTTGGTGATCTTGTTTGGGTAAGGATGGGGTTGGTTATATGACCTTCTTAGGATTTATTGGTTATGTTATTTTTACAATGGTGCATTAGTTTACTTATTTCAATTGTGAATCAGAGACTTGTCATAACTAATTGGGTATACTTTTATTACCAACCTACATATATAAACAGATTTTTAGGTTTTCTGAAGATCTTTATGGGTTATTAATCAAATTAATATCATGGAATATTTGATATTTCTTATCTATCATTCCTAGATTCCCATTCTAGTATCTCATTTAGATACGATTATATATATACTTATTTATTTAAACATGCATCATGGGATGATTGTCAATTCCTTTATTTTTTGTTTTGTCATGTTTTTGATTGATTGATGATATCTCATCTCATAATCCTATTATTATAGTGGATAATGCCTCTAATTTGTTGGGGTTTTATACCCCTAATGATAGTCACCAAACTTGGGTCTATGAGATATAGGATTTAAGAGATATTATATCTCATATCTCATTGTCATCCCATGATGGTTGTCTTTGGAGGTCAGGGGTCATGGAATAGTGATATAAGTTGTATGATGTTTCACATCACTGGTGGAAACTATTTCATGTTGATAAAAGGATGAATATGTGTTGTAACAAAACATCAAGAGGTAGTTCTTTTCATTTTTTTGTTGTCGACCATTTTGGAGGAGAAGATATAGGAGTTTCTCTCTCTCTTATAAGGGCATTTCAATGAGGGATCTTGGAGTCATGTTCAAGGGACTTTTCTATGTTCCCATTATATATTTACTCTCGATTAATTGAAATAATATCACCTTGATTAGGAACATAAACCTTTAATACACTATTTAGTTACTGCATTTATGTGGCGGATGTACTTGGAGGTTTTAAATAAATTAGAGGTTATTCAGCATATTTATGGGCATTGAGGTTTATAGTGAGAGCTGAACCAGTAGGGTTCCCTGAGGAGTAGAGGTGTCAGTGTTAGGTATAACTTTCTAGGGAGTTTGAGGTCTCATATAGAGATCCAATCCTTTTACACATATTTTTGATTTATTTTTTTACATAAATTTAAATTAAATAATAAATGAGGCATGAAAACACCTAGTTTCCTTCTAAAATTATGATTATATTACATCAAAATAATCTTAAAAATTGGAATCCTTTTTTAATTATCCATAATGAACCATAAAAAAGTTTTAAATCAAAGAACTACATTCAATATCCTTAGGATTACATAAATAAAGGCATGAGCTAACACTACTGGAACATGATCTTTCCCAACAGTTCTATACCAACGGTTTGTAAAAACCGTTGGTATAGCTACCTTTTCCCAACGGTTCACCAAAACCGTTGGGAAAGGGCCTCAAAAACACACCCTTTCCCAACGGTTTTGGTGAACCGTTGGGAAAGAGTGACCTTTCCCAACGGTTCACCAAAACCATTGGGAAATGGTGTTTTTTTGAGGCCCTTTCCACTAACCGAGAACATTATATAAATCAAAATTTTAAATAATTATGATAATACATATATATATTTATGAAATTATGTTTACAAAAGTGATGTTAGCTTAGTGGTTAAGTCATTCGATTATAAACGAGGGGTCCTGGGATAAAATCCCAGTGGATGTTTTATTTTTGGAATTTATATACCAACGGTTCCATTACCGTTGGTATAGATTTCATATTACATATACCAACGGCTTACTTGGCTACGGTTCTCCAAACCGTTGGTATAGGCTATACCAACAGTTTGGAGGCCTATACCAACGGTTCCAAACCGTTGGTAAAGGTTAGTTTTCAAGTAGTGTAAAAATACCTATAAGGAAATAAACTTGATAAGGAGAAACAACATGTGAGTTAAATGCATAACATGATATCGTAAAAGGGAAGGATAATTAGTAATAACATGGATGAATAACGTAAATAGACAAGTATCATAAAATCATTTCATCATATGAAAAATGGAGTCAACATAAACCCTGACATAAAATTGATTTATAGAAAACTTCATAGACAATATCACATCATTGATAAAGTCCCATAGAATATTTTTTCTGCACCATTATCTAAAACATGATGCCTCATAAGACTAAACCTTTACATAGTGCATTGGAGTTCTATCTAGGTGAAACCATCATAAAATGTTAATGATATATTTATTCCACAGAATAGAATCATCCATATGGAGTAAAATAATATTTTCCAGTGGAAGGAAATGGGTTTCCTAATATCACTTTATATCATAATCAATGGATATTTCATAATAATGAAATTTGAGAAATGATCATAAGGATTATATTAAAACATAAAATCAAGGGATAATAAGATATGTATATATATTAGATACATATAAAATAAATTTAGAATCATTTCAGTACATTGAAGAGAGGGATAATTTGAGTTAGGGAGTTAATGTTCATAACCTGAAGGAAAGGGTTGTCTATAGAGTTCCAACAACTTATAGTAGAATCATCACAAGAATTATTTATCCTCCTAAATAATAAAAATAAATAAATTATTTAAATTCATGATAGCATTTTTAATATTTACTATTCCATTTAATTTAATTATTATTATGTTATATTTAATTACATAATCATTTAGTTTCACATTGGGTGTTTTGGCAATAATTGACTCATATGTACAAAATCACCTTGGTAAGTTGAATAAGGTAAAATATAATTTAATTTTATAATATATAGAACAATATTCGTGACAGTAATACCATTTTATACATAATTTATAATTTTTAAACCCATCATGAAATATGGTTATGAAAAACAAATTATGTTACAATCATGGAGATGGTAGGTCGTGCATATTCTTGAGTAACGTTTCAAATTTTTGAAGGTAATGAAGGAAATAAGTTATATTTTATTTTAACATTCAAAGATAATAATTGTATAATAAATATAATTTAATTTATTTAAATACCCATACACATACCATCAATTTGATTTGGTAGAAAAAATGAATCAAATCACTTCGTGAGGTGGTAGTGCACCGTAAACACGAATGATGTTATCATTTATTAAATTAACAATAATATAAGATAATATATGATTTATTTATTTTATAGAATAATTAATATTTATTTTATATTATATATAAAAATAAAATTAACCCTTATTACCTTCCACATAAAGCGTACGTAAAAAATGTATGATATCTCTTTGCTAGGTGGTAGTCCACCGTACACACAAATGACTTTATCATAATCTCTATGGAATAGACTGTAAGAAGGAATATGATACATTATAATTGAAAAGGTTTAATTATATCATAAATTTAATTTATAAAATTTAAATAAATCATTATATAAACCAGTGAGAAATGGTGATGAATAAAGAATTACATCAGTTCATGATGCTGTAGTCCTCTATAAAGATAGTCAATAGATTCATTTCTTATTTAACGAAGGCAAATATGGTTATAGGTCATGAAATAAAACTAAAAACATCTAATTATATAGATTATACTAATGTTATTATATCAATTGGATTTAATAATATTAGAACGTGGTTCAAAAAGAAATAAAACAAAAAATCTTAGTTAATGATGCTACCTATTTTTCAGAAAAAAAAATTGGATTACATTAAATTTATTCATAGGTAAGATTTATGTTCACCAAAATGAATATATGATGAGGGAAGGGAATTCTGGAATATATATGGTTAAGTATATCCTACCAATGAGTCTACAATTATGGAAGGGAGGGAATGGATGTTGTCCTTTTATAAGTGCGGGAGATGAAACATTTTGAAAATTTGAAATTAAAAAATTCCACCCAAGTGTTTTACATTAAAAAATTAAAAAAAAGAACAATTTAGAATACTAAAAGAGTTAGGGTTGAAATAAGACCAAAATATAGGAATTATAAATGTTTTGGGTAATTTTTAACTCTATTAATTTTGTTGTAACCCCTAGTAAACTTGTTTTTCAAAAACTACATTGAATAATTAAAAAATTTTAACTGTTGATTATGGAAAAAAGTCAGATGATCGTATTAGATAATATAAATTATTATGTTTTCATTTTTTCAATAAATTTTTCAAAATTCAATTCAATTAAGTATAAAAATTTTAATTAAAAATTCATCCCCCATACGTGATGAAAATCATGTTTTAAATCTGAAAATTTTCATATATTGAGAATGTTAAAATATAAAAATTCAATATTAAATTTGTTAAAATTATGAAAATTGGATTAAAAATTTATATAATTGAATAATTTATATTTTTAATTCATTTTAGAAAAAAATTATAACCTTATATATTTTTTAACTGAAAAAGTTGTTTTCAGCAAAAATAAAAATGAATTTTTCACTATTAAAAAATAATGTTTCAAAAATAAAAATAAAAAAATAAACCCTAAGTTAATTTTGATACATTTATTCCTAATATTATATAAAATCAATAAAATATTATATTAAAATTCTTAAAATTATTTTTATTATTTGTATACAAAAGAAATAAAATTCATTTATTCAGAAAAATTATTTTTGAAGCTTATAAGGAATTTTACAAAAATATATATTTTATTTATTTAAAAACATTATACATAATTTTCAACACGTTTTTAACCATATCCAAAAAAAAGTATAAATTCTTTGTCAGAAAAATATTATTTAAATAACAATATTAATAGTGTAATGAAATTCATTAAAAATAGGTGTTGTGTGTTACAAAAGACATATTAAAATATGAGTTTATTTGAAAAGAAAAAATATTGTAAAGTCTCTCGTATTAAAATTCTAAACTAAGTTCTATATTATGTGTTTCAAATTATATCAAACTTAGTATTCCATTTTCAAAATGCGGGGTATCACATTCATCCCCATTAAATAATTTCTCCCTAGAAATATTAAACTAGAAAGAAGGTGAAAATAGGTGAGGTTACTTTTTCCTTAGTGGTCATTATGAAACCATGTTTCTTCCTAAAGCTTGTGGGTTTTCCACAGTAATTTGACCAGGTAGGTTTTATTATATCAAAGAAAATTATCGCTAAAGTACAACATTTTAACCTTCTTCTCTTTATAAGATATATCATTTTCCAACATTACCACCTATGAATTCAGTACATGTTTCAGATCTTGTATATTCTTCCCCAAGAGGGATACATGGAATATGGAATATATTCAAAAAAGGGTTCCTTGGTGTTCTAGATGATAAGACCTAGCTTCAATGTGATCAAGAATATCAAAGGGTCTGATTTACCTATGTCTTAGATTTTGCTTCGTTTGAAGTCTCAAGATAGTATTCCATGGAGATACATGGATGAAATTATTACCTACAACCATGATCTCCCTGTCTCATAAATGATTTTTATCCTATCTATTTTGTTAAATTTGAGAATTTGAGATGTGCTGCTGAATGATCTTGACCATTTATTTCATCTATTCAAAAAATTTTGGTCCTAATATATTTTGTTCACCAAATTCATCCCAACACATATGCATTCGATATTTATTCCAATAAAGGTATTCATATTTGTACATATGGATTTTTGAGTGAAATATATTATTATATGATAACTTCACCAGATAAATATGTTGATACCATCATTCTTTAAAGTCCACAGAGCATGCTATAATCCAAACATATAGTATTTGAATAATTCACTAAAACTGGACACCTATTTTTTTGTGATAAGTCATTATAAAATTAATCTTAGAATTTGGATTATGTTAGAGTCTCATACAGAACATGGAGGTAATTATTTTTTAGGGTAATATAAAATCAATATTTGTGTTCCATATAGTCTCCACACTTCATTGATGTATATCCTCACAAGATGATTGTGTGAGAAGTCCTATTGAATTACGATTATGTGAGAAGACTATGTAAGATGATTCACTACAAACTATATGAAATTATTTCCTTTGGATGTCTTAGGTTTTCGGGTGACAATGAACACTGTGATGTACTCTCATTTCTATGATGTTATGAGTAATTCTTTCATCACCCCTTATAATTTTTCATTTCATAATTCAATTTCTAGATTATGAGAAACATTAATGTGTGATACGTGATCTTAATCTATATGTTGTCTAAAAAATAGTATACATGGATATCTAGATAGATCATTTTTCTATATGGGTATATGGAAAACGTTAAGAAATGTGAATCATTCAACTTCTATTTCATTATTTCTGGGTTTTATGTTACACATAGTAATGAGCCAAATATTAATATTTCTTCTTTATCAATATTTATCTCAAAGTATTTACATTTCATTATAGACTCCACCTATATATGAATATCTACATTATATGTTTGAGTGTTTTTCATAGTTTCTATAAGATAATGTTGAGAAGTCATTTGAGTATGAAAGATGACATTCATTCCTTTATGATTCCTATGTCCATCAACTGTAAGGATATATATATATTAGATCCTTCTAAATTATCAACATTGATAATGTTTTCATATCCATCCTACTTAGAGAATAGTCTACCTTGTTTTCTTACCAATTATGGAAATGGATTCAGCATTCATAGTCTTTTATCAACCCTAACTATATTCAATAATGAATATTAATCTCATTCTATGTGAACAAATATTTGAATCTCTTATAATACATATATATTTCACCCTTCTCTCCATAGATATAATGTCTCTAGATTTTCAATTCAAATATCACAATAGATAACACTAGATCACGCACATGATAGTTTTTACCATGATCTTTTAATTTCCTTGAAGTGTAGGATAAAAATTAATCATTTTTAATTAGTACATATCCTAATTCCTTCTCTGAAGAATCAATTAGTACCCTAAAATGGTCACCACTTGTTGAATCATCAATACTAGTTCAGTGAAAATACTATTTTTAACTTCTTGAAACACTATTTTCATTCTCTAGTCCAATAAAACATCACCCCTACCCAATCTATCTTGGATAGTGAGTTTTAAAATCCTGAAATATTTAAAAAAATGGTTGATAATACATAGCTAGTCCACAAAATCTATTGATATCTTTTTCATATGCTAGTCCATGATAGACCTCAATTGCATTTATTATAAAAGGGTTGACACACATCCCTTTACATGAGATAATATTTCCCAATAAAGACACATACTTCAAAAATAACTCACATTTATGGTAATTTTCATATAGATTCACCTTTATCAATTTTTTAAGAACAATATTCAGATTCTCCTCTAGTTTGTCCTTGGATGTGAAGAATATCATTATATCATCTAAAAAGACTACTAAACATTTATTTAGATAATCTCTAAAGAATAAATTCATTATTTCCACAGTCATATTTGTTTTATTGGGGAGTTTTAAGATCATAAATATGATCTCAGAGTGTCCATACATTATTTAAAAGGCAGTTTTGGTAATATAGTTCTTCTTCACATTTACTTAGTGATATCCAAATCAATGGTTTAACTCAATGAAATATTTTTCCTCACATATTTGATAGAATAATTTGTCTATATGGTTTAGGGGATACTATATTTTATATTTATTTTATTGAGTTCATGATAGTCAATACAGAGGTGTATTGACCCATCCTTCTTCTAGAAAAAATAACTGATGCGCCCCATTATGAAGCACACAAACACAAAAAAACCAATTCATGATTCACTTGTAGATACTTATTGAAATCATTCATCTCATTTTTGGATATCTTTATAATGAGTCAATGATATGGGTAGAGATCTAGGTATAAGTTCAACTAATAACTCAACTTATCAGTCATGTGGAAAATCAGACAACTCTTTGGGGAAATACATCAGTATAATCCTTTAAAATGGGAAGTTAATCAAGTATGGTTCACTCTATTTTTTGGTCATTTAATATATATATGATTCATTACATGGAAATAATATCAATCATTTAACAAAAAATTCTAGGTGAGATTCATCCTCCTCCTTGCATTTTAATAGAATCAGAGGATGACTTAGGACATGTAAATTTATCTCCCTCTTCCGAATAATAATGTTTTATTTTGATAAATAAAACCAATACATTCCAAAAAAATCATAAAACTCCACTAATTTAAGTATGAAAATATTTTATGGGTGGTTTAGCCTAAAAACATCAACCACGATAGAGTTATATATTTTAGATAAAATAATTTCACTATTATATTTTCACACAAATTTTCCAACCCCCATGTTATGAGGTTGTGTTTGAATGGTTCAAATAAAAATTTATGATATGAAGGAATAAGTAGAACTAGAAAAAATGGTATCTTTACTATTATTAAATGAATAAATAGTGTACACATCACCGAATAATTATTATAATACACCTCTATAGAAGTGATATCATATCCCCTTCCTTTTTTCCTTGGAGGGTTTTTTCATTTATTGTCTCTGGAAACCATTTGTTTTGGGAATTTTATTATATAATACCCATGTTCCTTTTAGTTAAAACACTATACTATAGTAATGGTGTTCATCTATACCTTATTATCTTCTTCCTCATTAGAGGGTTTCTTGATTTACCCTCGACACTAACTATACTGATTCCACTATTTTCATAAAATTATGCATCTTCAAGTTCCCCAAAAAATGTTTCTAGGATGATTCTTCCCACACTTATTAGATTTGTGAAGTTGGGTTTTCCTTCCTCCATGAGATTTATCTATTCATAATCCTTATGAGAAGTTCATTTTATGTTATTTATCCCTAGTCCCATGAGACCACTAAGCGTAAGTAATATCCTTATCAACATCGATGGGACAATGATCAATATCTTCACAGTTGTCAAAGTGTTTAATCATAAAAGATTTTCATAGACTCAAAGTTAACCCACTAATGAAATAATGACACTTTAATTCTGTGCTAATTTTTTTTTGGAGGAATACCATGAAGTCCTTAAAATTATTTCCTTATACACCTCTATTGAATCTTCTCATTTTTCCTTTGACCAAATAACCCCATTACCATTCTATGATAATGATTTTGGGGAAAATATTTATCAAATAATATTTTCATATTGTGAAACCATTCCTTTGATTCAATATCTTGTTTGGAGTTTTTGTTATTGATTAGTTTCCACAACTCATCGGCTTCTCTCTTATTGTGATAAATGGTTAGCACAAATTTCTCTTGTTATATTCATTAGATGATAGAGAAAATATTCTAAATAGAGTTAATCCACTATCTAGTGATGAAGCAACTATAAGATCCACTAAATTTTGGAGGATGTTTTTTACATAAATTATTATGCTACAACATTTTCCTTCCTAAGAGGATTAAGTAATTCAAAATGATTCATGTTATTTTTCCTAACACCTGCTAGTTGAGCTAGTACTTACATGATGTTCTCAGCTCCCACACACATTAGATTAGGTATATCCTTGGGGAAATATTCACATTTCAAATAATGTTGGGTTTTTACAAGTATTGTCATGTTTTCCTCCATCAAATATAATAAATGAAAAACAAGATGAATATACACTAATGTATAAAGGGAAACATTTAAACATTAAAGGAATAACTTATAAATGATTTGTTTTTCTTGAAATATGGTCCAACAGTTTTCATTCTAAATTATCCATGGTAATTATTCCTATTATGTTTTCCAACCTAAAAATTAATTCCCATACTTAATAATGGTTTGTAAAGACTTTGTGAATTTTTAGAACATATCCCCTTGTAGTTATAACCTTAGCACACAATAACCCATTTTCTTATACCATGAAATTATCAACAAAATATTTTCATGATTTTTCTAATGTTATTACCCCTACATACATATGTGGTTGAACCACTTCCACATATAATATCCAAACATGGATGTAATTTCTCATAATCCACTTTCCCAATACCTCAAAAATTTTCTATGTTATTTTCTACCATTAATATTATCCTCTGAATTGTAGTTATAGTTTCCACAAGGGTTCTCACTAATTTTTTCTTATCTGACTTCAAAATGATAACTAATCCTTCCATCTTGACCTAATCTGGGCCTAACCCAAGCCTTCCTCTAATTTTCTATGTGATGGAGACCATCACTGAGTAAGAATATCACAAAAAATTGGAGGCATTAGAATAATTTACATATTAAAAAATACCCATATCCAAGCCCATACAATATTAAAACGTAAAAAAACTAAAAATAATGATTCCATACATCTCAAATATCACCATAAAAGAAAACAAATAAAGCAATGAAAGAAGTAAAGGATCAAAATACAAGAAAAACCAAAAAAATGAAGATACCAACCTACCTAAAAGGCATGGACTACTATAAAAAAAACCACCAAAAAAACATCAGTCTCTATAGATCAATATAAATTACACCATATCCTCATCCTCTAATTACATTGTAAAAAATACCATCATTTTCAAGAGTCATGGAACATTTGGGTAGATCCCATGCATGTTTGAGAATAAAAATACCCAAAAGGACAATCTTAAAACAGTAAACATGAATCATCAAGAGTATTCATCTCATAAAAAATAGATTGAATTAAAGGATAAACAAAAAACCCATATATAATCAAGAAAGAAACTAAAACTCTATGGTATCATAACCAAGCTTCCATTCATAGGATTCTACTCAAAGATTCGAGTAAATTCAAATTTTAGGAGAATAGACTCCCAGATGCACGCCATCACTGAAGATACTCATCTAAAGAGGTCATGATCATTGGGCTCGGCCTAATAAAAACTACTGGCCCCTAAATACCTCTATACATAGGCTGGGAATCGCACCCCAAACTGTTGGGTGAAATAAAAACCCAATCTAGATCATAATGATATAAATGGTATCATACATTAATGATACCTAAAACCCTAATAAAAAATACATCTATATAGATGATCAATGGAATGCGCATGGAGGTCACTTCCCATCCATGAACCCTACATCACGTATGAGAAGAGATGATATATTAAAACACTCCAAAGTACCAGAGGGACACCAAAAAAACTATCTTAGAATAATACTATATACGAGATCACAATCCACAAATTTGGATGTAATTCCACCTGATAACCTCAAGGGGATGGACCATGGGATCCCAGTCAACTAATATTGATCCAAAATTGAAGGAAATTAGGCATGGAATACCTCAATGGAATTACATGTCATTTACTAGGGGTACATGGTGAGTCTAGCCATTACATAGTCTTCCCATTTGGTGATAACTCACAAGGAGTGAATAAATCCATATACAGGACATGTATGAAAGGGTACACGACCTGTAGAGATCTATTGGAACCATGAACCTACCATCTATCCATATCTGGGAATATCTGGATGTACCTTTATACTAAATAGAGTACACCTAAATTATGTTGTCTAGACCAAACATGTCCATCTATCTCAGTATTCCAAATCCTTAGTTTGATTAGAGATACACCCCAAGCCTATAAAGGGTCCCACATTGATTGTATATCTGGATAACATGCTGTGTAACAAAGGATTTTCCTAAACCCCTAGGTTCTTCTCCAAGTCACCACCATCACTACCATAATTGTGATTTAAACTAGGGAATCATGCATCGAGGGTCCTTCAGCCCTTCCCATCATAGATTTTAGGGATTTGGTTATCGAAAATCGCTAGGAAACACCCCCACACACCATCCAAATCCATGTCATCAATACTGTGATGAATAGAAACCATCAATCTATTCCGATCTACCTCTGATTGTAATTTATTGTTATGACACATCGATCGCCCCACTGATCACAAACCAAACATGTAGTATTGATATTCCATGATGAATAATGGTCACAAAATAATCAAATACATAGTATTCAGTAGACCATGAGCCAAAAATATCACCCAAGATGATTGATAAAATAAATGGAGGGGGAATCCATAAACCAATAAACCTAAGGAACAAACATTGGTCCTTTTCATTATAATCTTTGATCCATTTTTGACGAATTAGAAAAAAAATATGGAATAAAATAAGAGAAATTAAATCCAACGTAAATAAAATCATCTATAGCAATGTGAATATATTCTTTTTTGTAGAATTGATATGTGTAAATCTAAGATAATGAATGGTATTGAAATCACACCAATAAAAAATACTACTTAGAGTATGTATCAATCACTAATGAAGAATGGTAATGTGTTTATATCATTGGCGAGATCCACAAACTCTGATGGCACAGCGATCCTAGATCTGATCTTGATATGATGTCTACAGGAAAGATATACTCTAATTCTCTCCCACATTATATATGGTTATGAGGATAACCCATGAAATTTTTCAAAGAAGTGTTTGTATAAGATACTATTAAGTTAGGATTTTAATTGAATAATTAAATAAATATAATTAAATTGAATTAATTATTCACCTATTAAGGCACATGTGACTAACTCCCAACAATGAAATAGATTATGTTTCTCCAATGGTAAAACCCACACTATAATATCAAATATGGCCCCATATTTCTAATCTAACCCTCCATCCAGGAGTAATTTAAATCTTTCAAGAAAATTTTAATGAGTGATATTAATTTATTCTATATTTTTCACACATTATGTATGTACTCATTAATACTTAATTCTTATTCTTTCTCTGCCCCTGGATCCAAACACAAATCTATAAATTTTTTAAAATTAATAAATTAAAAAACTAGAGTCCTTTCATTATCCCCAACATCAGTTTTTTTCAAAAAAAATAATAATCCAACTAACAAATAAGGTGGTACATAGATCATATAGGGGTATCCCATTCCTTCATTCTCTCTAGAATATTGTCATTCTTCCACTAGACATGCACTAGGGGAATTAATCACAAATGAAGGATCCTCTCCTACTGATTCTCAATCTCCACTAGGTACGGAAAAAAGGTATCCCCATCCTCAATATCTAGTTATCAACAATTGGTAACTTTTTATTGGTCTCTCATTTACCTCATAAGACGAAACACATGAATAGAGTTATGTACCTGGTCTAATTGTGATAGTTGGGCTAGTTATTATGAAACCTTTACAACTCTAAGTAGTATCTTGAATGGGAAAATTAATCTCAGAGATATATTTCTACCCTGGTATAATATTTAAAATATTTGACATGGTGAGACCCTTAGGAACACATTTTATCCCTCCAAGAAGTCTAAATTCCCTCCTCATTAGTCTGAATAGGACTTTTGATAGCTCTATACAGTCATCATCCACTCTTAGATGATATTCTCCTTCTATGGTGTAACTCACACTGACTCTGGGACCATTAATTTTAAGTCACCTATATTTTTCCAATAAAGAGGAAACCTTTATGTTTTACCATACAAGGAATAAAACGATTTCATGTAAATGGAGGAATCACAACTATTATTGTATGAAAAATCCAAAATGGTACATTATCCGACCAAGTACCAAAAACTCCAACATGAAGGATTAATTCATTTCTTCAATGACATGAATGGTCCACTTTGTTTGGATATTTTTATGGGGGAGAAATGTTTTCCTCAATTATAATTGAGTCCCAAAGATATCCTAAAATCCTCTCCTTCATTTCAGTATGAAGAAATATTCATGTTCGGAAATTATCATAAAGGTTAATTCATGGAGTAAGACTATCTAATTCATATAAAAACATCTCAATATATCTACTAAACTGTTCTCTCAAATTACTAGGATTTAGGATGAATTAGTGAGTCATAATACAATCACATAAATGGAATTAAGTCCCCAATTTGATTGTGATGACCTCATTACGATGCCCATTGATATCCCATCCCCATTCCACACTGGCACATCAATGGTATAAGTTAAACCCATTGGAACATGGTTTTCTTAATACAATTATTGATACATGAGGAATCCGGATACAAAATCTATCATGAAATTGTTCATTCCTAGCCACCAAAATTGGCATCATAGGTTATGGTACATCATCTTCAAAACTGGATGTACCTCATTAGGGGATGGATGAAACTCAATCATTACCTCCTCCCACAACTTTACCTATACCATAATCAATTCATCAAAAGGTTAATGGTCTTAAAAACTTTAGAAAATTTAATTGGATCATGTCCAGTGGTTATTAGAGTATGTAAGGTCTCAAATTTGGTATTTACTTGTTGATCTTTCTGAACATGATATAAATGATATAGAGTATCAACTATCAAATAAAAATATGATAAACCATCCTTTTCCACTATGAAAAACTTCAATAATGCAAACACCTCTAATTCCTTGGCCAATAACCATGAATATGATATTATATTGAGAGAATCTTCCACCACATTCCCCTTCCCTGTAATATATACAATCTCAAATTCATAGTCCTTGTAGAACCCTTAAAATCTACATTTTCTCATGATAATATCCTTATGATAGAATATATACATGTTAATCCAATGTTCATAGTAGATAACTGCTTTCCAAAAAGGGTGTATTTCAACATATTCATGGTGATTACTACCACATATAACTCAAGATCAAGTGTCTTGTATTACTAATCATGTGATATCAACTTCCTAGACCAATAGGTAATCACTACCACCTATGAATCAGGACAAAAAAAGTTTAGTCCCTCAGGTATCATAGAACATTACATACATGCCATTCATATATGGGAATCATAGGATGGGATCACTAGTAAATATCTACCACAACTCCTAAAAAAATACTATCACCTTTCTTTCCATAAAAATGGCATCCACTTTCAAGAAAAATCTATCAAGGGTTCTTCCAATATTTATAAATATTATGAAAACGTCTAATATTACCCTTCCAAACCAAGGAAACTATACACCTTGGTAAAAATCTTAGATGACTCCCAGACTTTCTCTGCCTTAGCCTTAGATAGACCCATTACCACTCCAACCTCTGAGATGACGTGTCCCATTATGTGGAAATAAAAAATCTAAATCTATCAAATAGAAAGTTTCCCAAAAAAGATGGTGATCTCAGAGTGTGTTCAGGACAATACTAGAGAGTAATGTATGGTACTACTTGGACTCCAAGTACACTGGGATATCATCAATGAACTCCTGCACAAACTAGTATATGAAAGGATGAATTATAATATTCATGAGTCCCATGAAGACTAATAGTGAATTCCCCACACTGAAATTAATTATCAATTATTCATATTGATCGTAAAAACATCTGAATGATGTATTTGATACATGTTCATCATATACTCATAGATTTTGATAGCATGATATGATGTTGATCTTTTTGAAACATGATACAACTATTAACTAATAAAATAATATGACTATCCTTGATTGTCGATACTTGTTATTCACTATCACTAGGTTCATGCATTGGTATTTCAAACATAACCTCAATATCATGTATACTTCTTGGTGAACAACATTGGGGCTACTAATAGGAAACAACGGGTCTAACAAATCAATTCACATGGAAGTCCAATAACTACAATCTTAACTCTTGAAGCTCATCGAGATCCATATGATACGATGGTGAATATATCGGGGTTTCCTCGAGTTGTAATTCAATACATAATTCTATCTCACAGTGGGGAGGTAATCTTGACATGTCATCAAGAATATGTCCTCACAATCCACCACCACTATTGAGAACTAGTAACCGATATAATCTACTACTCTAGGGGTCAAGCTATCCAATTGTGGAGTAATCAGTTGACTATACTATGTATTAGCCCATCCTACTTTTTCAAGGATTCCCTTTCTACCAAAAAATAAAACCTATATCAATCACTACAAACACATAGCATCCTCTACCTGAAATAGTCAATATGGGTATGAACATTGATCAGCCAGTTCATACATATGATGATTTCATAAGGCCTCATAGCTGCTAAAAAAAGATCCCATGCAAAGCTCTCACTTAAAAGTGTTATATCAAATTTTCGATAGAAGTGTGCAATTTCCAAGTCACCACCTATCAGAGTCTCCATTGACAAAGGTTGAATCAAATGTTCAGTGTGAATCTCTATGTCCAAAACCATAGAAGTGGAATAAATAGAATGAATCACACTTATGTATATTAGTACTATAACTATTGTAGAAAAGTCATATATCATACATTGTATCATACCTAGAGCCTCGGGTTAAAAGGACTCCATTCCATATAGTAGGAATCATCCCTAACCATAAACTCCCAAATCGTAGCATGGACCACCTTGGGGTGGTGGTGGTAACATTTCAAACCTCTCACCACCACTTATTTCTTTACGAAAATATTTTCCTTATATTCCACACTATTTACCTCTATTATAATTCCTCATTCACTTCCTTGGATATCCCTCAAACATCTCCAAATCAACTATACAATGGGTAAAAATTACTTTTTATGATGTAACTGACCATCACAGGAGATGGAGGACATATCCCATGACTGACTTGTTCCATCCCAGGAGTACTAAACTGCATATCCTATCTCCTAGGATCATATTTTGTTTCATTTAACATGATCAAATCATTGTGATTGTCATTCCATACCTTATACTAAGGTCTTAGGTCATGGGTGCCCTCTACCAGCACCTACTGTCAGCACATGTTCTTCCCAAAACCTCTTCACCACTATAGCCCACACCAATAAAGAATAATAAATGGTAATAGAACGATATATCACTGAATCTGTGATATATCGATGTAAAAAACTATCAAAGGTATGTTATCTATGGAATGAATCCCGAACCATATTTATGTGGTATCTCTAGAGATCAATAAAACTCACCAAATACACTTCCACAATCATACTTCCCTACTATAGATGAAAATATCTGGGATTCCCAATGATCATAATGCGGCCTAATAAAACTACTCCTTAAAGAGACACTCAACTTTTTACCTGGAGAGAGATGTCTCATCATTTGACTGAATCACTAGACTCCACCATAACCCAACAGATTCCCAAAGTAGAGTCTTCAAGAGTACATCCATATGATATAAAGGAATCCCTATAATGTCCATAAACCAATTGACATCCCCTAGCTTGTCCTCATCCACATTGGTGTCTGGACCATCCTAAAATTTATGAGGTCTCTTCCTCTACAACTTATGCAGTGAACTCAACCTACGTTCATTTCTACTGAATCTTCATTTTCCAACATATCCAAAATGGTTGGTGTTATAGTAGGTAAACTTATTAGATGTACTATATCAATTATATACCTTTTTATTGTAGCCAAATCACTTAGAATATCATCCTCCTGATCATGCAGTGTATCTACGAGTAGCTATTTTCACAGAGGTAACCTGAAATAAAAATAATCCACCATAGTCAAAGAGTAAAACTAGGGATATTACTACATAATTAAATGTATGAAACACATTTCTATATTATGTATCTTAAAATATTTTCCCTATAACCAATTTATTCATGTATTAATTTGAATGGAAGTTTATCAGAGTCCTAGTGAACGAATATATCTTCTTCCTCGCTAACATAGGAGTCCCTATCCTGAAACATGAATTAGAAACACATAATAATGTTGTAATAAAACCAAAACCAATCCCAAAAACTCATGTACTAAGGTAAAATGAATCATATGATATCAATATATTTTTAACCAACCCATCGGGTCCTGATCTGCGATTACCGCAACACCACCTCTAATAGGATAGGGGTTGGAGACCAGTGATGAGTAGGAATATCACACACACCAGAATCATTATCCTAATATACCTTAATAAATATACACTTATCCAAGCCCAAAAAATTATGAAATATAAATCAACTCACACCAATGAATTTAGAATCTATAATCCCATAATCATAGTATGAAAGTAATGTACTAATAATGATAATGGGGAAGAATACAATCCCAATAAAAACTACAGAGATTCAAAACTCTCTATAAGAATGGGAGTAAAATCAAATGAAATGAAACAAAAAACACCTTAGTCTATCTAACTCAAAATATGATCCACCAAATCCCTTTCCTCCCAGGACACTATAAATAAGAATTTCTTCTGCATAATACATGACATGTTCGATCAGATCCCATGTAGGGGTTAGTATAACAATACCAAGTAGTAAACCTAAAAAAAAATAAACATAAATAATGGAGAGTAATCCAATAATTAAAATGATATAGTGGTTAAGGAATAAAAATAAAACCCCATAAATACTCTGGAAGGACACTTATCCTCTTGGAAGTAAAAAAAAAACTAGTAGCTACTTGATTCTACTATAATCATATAGGTAACTCTCATTCATGGAGAATGAACTCCATGATCCACACTATAAACATAGACACTCATATAAAGAGTTCATGGTCATTAGGATCCACCCAATAAAACTCATTGGTCTCCAAAGTCATCAATACTCAGATATGGGATCGAACCGAGGACCACTAGGGGAAAAAATAACCCAAATTGGATCAACCCAAAATGTTGTAGATTGTACACTAATGATACCTCAAACCACTGGGGAAAAAAATAACCCAAATTGGATCAAACCAAAATGTTGGAGATTTTACACTAATGATACCTCAAACCCAATTTAATCTCTCTACTTGAAGTATGATAACTTCATCATTCATAGAATTCACACCGATTCCATGAACCACATATCGGGTATCAGAAGAGATGATAGAGGATCACGCTTTGGTGTTATGGAGGGATAACAGAAAAAAATTACAGGACACATCCACTAACAGGTATCACAATATAGATCTATGAACATAATTACACACTGTACACTTTATGGGATGGACATAGGTAACACACACAACTATTACCATTCTAAAACTGAAAAAATGAAGAGATCTAAAAAACCTCGAATATAGTACACAATGTGTACTGGGGGTAATTAGTGTGTCTATATGGACCTTGGTATTCCCATGTGGTGATGCCTCACAAGGCATATATAACTCCATATACAGTGCATGTAGATCTTTGTTGGTAGCCTTCCCATTCTATTTATCCACGTCCATGTAACTATGAACATTCTAGTGAACTAAATCATGTACAACTAGCCATGTGAATGTACACCTAACTATTACCATGAATCCAAACATTTCCATTCATATATGTCCTCAAATAAACACACTGATAATTCGGCACAAGACACACAATATGTGAAAGATGTTGTAACATCTCGAACCATTACAAATAAAATTCCCTTTTTTATTAAATTAAATGTATTATCATATATTAAGGTTATAGAAGAAACATTCACTTCCACAATTTTGTTATATCCTATCATATTTAAAACAATGTTAAGCAACATTAATGTATATAATATATCAATTGAATAGTGATCATATTTTTAGTATTAATAAAGGAATTTTAAAAGTACAATTGAAATAGAAAAACGAAGTGATGGCCTCAACCAGTAGAATCATACCCTATGATTCCCATTTATAATATCTTATCAGGGATATATCATCCCTATGATTTTCACACAACCTAGTCCAATCAGATATTCAACATCTAAATCAAGAGAAAAACTATCTACGAGTGAAATTCAAGATCATGTCCCTAACCATGTATGCCAAACCACCCGATGATAGTCTCAGTATCACATACCTTACCCTTAGGGAATTGTTTGGTGTAATAAAGGGTTATGTATCAAGAACCTAACTATATGTATATGTATATTTTATAGAATATTGGATATATTTTCATATTGTTATTATTAACTTATAAATGAGTTTTATTTGAATTTAATAAAACAAAGATTTTATTTTTGGGTATTATTCAATTTCATTGAATAAATTTATTTTGATGAATTGATGTATTCATGAAGTAAATAATATTTTAATAAAGTATTATTATTAAAAAATGTTTACTAAATATAAGTTTTAATTAATTTTTTATGATGTAAAATGTAAATTTTATAAGGGTTCAAAAAACATATCTTATAAAAATAAACCCATTATTTATCAAAAAATGTGAATTATTATTTTAAAAGTAAAAATTAAAATATTTTTAAATTTGATTTAATAAAATAAACATTATTTTTGGAATAAAAACATAAAAATTATCCAACGATTAATTTCTCATAATTTTCCGAGACAGTTGTATTTTTAGGAAACAATTAAATAAAGTATAAATATAAAGTGTCTATTATGAAATCATAATCCCAAAAATGAGATTTAATAAATAATATTAATGTTATACCTAACCAAATCTATGTTCCCATTTAAAATAAATTTATTTTAAGGATATTTTATTAATTTTATAAAGCCATTTTGAATCCTCCAAAAACAATAATGTATTCTATGGTTTTAAAATAATTTTTTTGAGAACATGATAAACATCTACATCCCCAAGGGTTATATTTTAATATTTAATACCCTTGTAAATATAAAATAATGAAAACAATTCCAATTTGGAAGAACCCATGGGAAAAATAATGGGGATTATTTTGGTTTTGGTTACATTATGATATAGAGACCAAAACTTATGTTTAGAAAATATTAAAGAACTCCACTCTCCTTTCCTATATAATACTACCCAATCCCCATTCCAATTCCCTAAAAATCAATATATCACATCCTTAATCTACCATTACATATATAGATTACTCCCAATGTTACCCCAATCTTCCAAGAAGATCCTCCCAATCTTTTGGAATCACCCTCTTAAGGTGATGGATCCTATCCTTATACTCTTTATTCAATCATCTTTTCATTTTATGTCTTTTATTTAAAATTAATAATGTTGGGATATGTTTTTCCATGTACCTATTAATGTTCACTAAATGAAAGAATAGATATAGAACAATTTTTTCACATTGATCAATTTTAGGAATCATTATATATCACCTTTATGCTGTTGAAATTTCCTTGTGATTTTTCTATGCAAAAACCATTTTAATAAGAATTCCATTTTTATTTTCACTCAAGGGTATTCACCTAGACATATATATATTCCCTTGATTGGGATCTTAAATTTACTTATTCTATACTCCTCGATTGTTTAATTAAGTGAGACAAAATATTATTTTATATTGAATTTTCTATTGGGTATACTTATGCATGTACATGATATAATAGAGACATGTGTTCTTGGAATTATATAGAACTAAAATGAATTGCTTAATATTTTACACACATGAGACTTCATTAATGGGATTATGGAGTGAACCTAATCCATTGTGGGACCTTTTATACCATTTTATTATATCTTTTCAGTTATCCTTGTCCTATGTTATGATTTATTTTTTAATGCTTTTGTCACATTTTAATGTTTCCTTTATGTTATCATTCTTAAACATGCATCAATGTTCATGTCATGTTTATCACCTATTTCATGTTCCATTGAAATGAATATTCACTATCATGTAATAATTTCTTCATGTTATTCCATGTTAATTCCATTAGAAGGATTTATATGTCATCACATTTTTATATATGTTTCCAAGTTATCCAATGATATTTTAAGTATGATGGAATACTATGAGAGTTTTAAGTACTTTTTTGGTAATGGTGGCATATCCCCTATTTTATATAGTTAGTTTAGGTACTAAATTCCCAAATACACAATAATTCATGATATTATGGGTTTTATTATGTGTAATATTATTTTATATATCATTAATTAATGTCTAATAATGAAAAGGTTTTTCAATGTTATTATCAAAGGGATGTTTAGTTATTTTTTGGATTAGGATTGAAAAACTCATAGTTAATCTTCAAGGATAAGACATAACATAAAAAAGACATCCCTAAATTTCTGTAATGTATAGTGTATATGGTTTTCAATAAAATTCATCCATTTCTTGATACCATAAGTGGACATGTATCTAGGACAGATATACCTAGTATAAAACCCAAAACACCACTTTGAGATAAACTTAATCGGAAAATGATGCTCAACAATAGGACTTTCTAAAAACCTATTTTATTCTACAAGGGGATATGTTATGTTAAATTCACTATCTAATTAAGAACCAATACTAAGGGATTTTTTATCATAATTTTAAATGTTATAATAAAGATTATGGATAAAATATATTGAATAATAGAAATTAAGAAGTAAAGGAATATTATTTTTATATTATCTCTTTAATGTTATTAGTTTCCCATTTATGTGTTTAATAGTTTGAGAATTATCATCCCTTATTATATTTTAGAGGATATAAATGGTTAGAACCAATATGAAAATGTGAAAGGTAGTGTTATCATCAATAATTCTATGATTTCCTTAATAACACACATTTTTATTATAAATAGTCAAACACCAACATAAATAATGGTAGTAGTGAAGTTGGTAAAAAAACAAATGGGAAAATTTTGAATCCCAAATATATTACTCCTCCTCTATCAATATTTTTGTTATGAACATACTAGTGAACTTTATGATACTCCCATTAGTGGGATTTGATGAAAATAGAGACAACATAAATTCTCATGATAAGGAAATCACCCACCGTCTCATGAATCATCCCTTCATTATATACAAGTTCAAGGTGGATGAATAGCCTTTTTAATCAACATGTGAAGCATGGTTATTATTTCCATACAAAATTTTTTATCTAGATCAAATGATTATTTATAATTAAAATTTCATCCACAGTGACGTGCCCATTGTGGGGGAATATGCTGATGTGTTTTCTGAATAATTATCAAGTGTTCATTCATTACTAAAGGTTGAATTTTCAATAATGATTATACCTGGGGAGTTTCCATTATCCATGAATCCATATATAATGGTTTTTGTGAAACTTCATGAACTGAATAAAAAACTCCAAGAGAATATGGATAAAGGGTTCATATGATCAAGAGAATAACCATGGGGTGTATAAGTTCTATTTTTCACGAAGAGGTATAGTTCAATTCACCTCGGTATTGATTATTGCGAGCTCAATAAGACCACGATAAAGAAAAAGTATCCTATATGATAGATTATTGATCAGATAGGTAGATTCAAATACACCTCCAAGGTGGATATTCGGTTGAGTTATTATAATGTAATTCTGATGAGTGAGGATATCCACTAGAATTCTTTCCGTATAAGGTACGATGACTATAATTTCATATTAATTCCATTAAAACTAACTAATTCAACATTAAAAATCATTGGCATGATGAGTAGAGTCTTTAAAGATTATATCAACAAATTTTTGTTAGTATTTATAGATGATATTATAATACACACCAAAATTAAGGATAAGAATAATGAGAATATAATAACTATTTTAAAGACCATACAAAAGTATAAGTTATATGAAAATTACAAGAAATGTAAGTTCTTGTTTAAGGATTTATCATTCATGGGAAATATAATCACATGCAATAGGATATCTGAGAACCCTTCAAAGAGAGAAGATATTGATGGATGGACAAGGATGGAATATGCGACAATAAATCCATAATTACATTGCTTTATCTGGGCATTATAATTTATTTATGAGAATTTTTTCAAAAATTTCAAACACTCTATCCGGAATTACTCTTAATGGTGGAATTATTTTTTGGAATAACCAATGTAAAGAGAGATCCACAGAGTTAAAAAAGAGTGTTATCACCATACATGAAATTATACTACCCATAATAGTAGAAAAATTCATGGTATACGGTGATCCTTAAAAGAAGGGAGTGGGTTGTGTATTAATTCATAATGACAAAGTTATAGCCTATGAATCATGGAAACTAAACGTTCATGAATGAAACTACCCAACAAATGATCTATATTAGGGTGTAGTTATTATCAAATTGATAACTGGGAGGCGTTATCTTATCGAGAGTAACTGTGAAATCAATTTTTTTTTCATAAGATCCTCATGTATATATTCAAACAGAAAGGGATGAATATGTGCCAGTGAAGATAGTTAGAGATTATTAAGTTATATGAATGCTCAATCCACTATCATCATCATAATGAAATTAATGTGGAAGATTCTATATGTAGAATAAATCCAACAATGTTGTCAACTATGATAATTGAGCTGGATCAGTTTGTTGTAGACTTGAAAAGGATGGACATTAGAATCATAAATAATGTATCACCATAAATACATTAAAAAATGATTTCTAAACCATCCCTTATTAATAAGATAAAGGATTCTAAAATAGAAAATGTAGAAATTAATAATAAGGGGGAAGATATATGAAAATGGAAATCCATAGATTTCAAAATTTATGAAGGAGTTATATGACCTAGGTCATGACTATGTGTACCATAAAATCATGAGTTAAAGAAGGAGATGTTGGAGGATTTACATAGATCAACCTTCCACATACATAAACGGTGAAAAAAGATTTTACAGGTTCTCTGACTACAATATTGATGGGAAAATATGAATAATTTTAGCACATAATATACATCGAGGTGTATTATTTATCAGAAAGTGAAGGATGAAAGAAAAAACATTGATATGATACAACCATTACCCATACATAAATTGAAATGGGGAAACATAACCATGAAAGTTTTCACTAGCCTTATGAAGACATCAATAGAGAATAATTGTATATGTGTTGTGTTGTATCATCTAAAAAATTATAACCACTTAATTGTATTCAGATATGACATCTCACTTGATCAACTTGCAATGATATAAATTAGACAAGTGGTGAGGCTTCCTAGAACCCCAATATTAATTGCATCATATTGAGATCCATGATTTACCTCCATATCTAAGATGGGTCTCCCACATTCTCTAAATTTTTAGTTGAGCTTCAGTACAACTAATCCCCTTTTAAAAAAATGGAGAATATAAGAGGGAAATTTAGTCACTTAAGGACATTTTGAGAGAATTATTAACATACTTAAATGTACAATGGGATACTCATCATCTTATATTAATTTTTTTATACAATAATAATTTCCTTACAAGTATCAAAATGTACCAATATGATTCCATTTATGGGGATATGTGAATATAACCTTTATACTAGGATGAATTTGGGGAACAAGAACTACTAGGTCTTGAAATGGTCAAGTAAATGGTGGAAATTGTCACATCCAATCAATAGAACAATAACGCTACTCAGAGTCTATAAAAGATTCATGCTTATAGTATTTTATGATACCTATAGTTTGAGGTTGGAGATAAGGTATTACACTACAAATCTATAATAAATTCACAAGATTTTAGAGTAAGGGAAAAATTGGTACAATATACATTGGTCCATTTGAGATCCTTTATCATATCAGAGTTATGGACAATTTAATAACACTCCCACATAACCTATCACATATACCTGAGGTGTTATATGAATCTTTCTTGAGTAAGTACATACCACACCCCTCACATGTGATGAATCCAGAGGTGGTACCATTGGAGAATGATCTCTCATATGAGGAGTGGCTGGGGAAGATCTTATCTGATAAAGAAAATGTTCTACTAAATAATAAAATACATACTAATAAATATATATAGAGAAATAAATAGTATGAAAAGGTGATGTGTGAAATAGAAGAGGTGTTGAAATAGATTTAACCTCATCATTTTTATTTTTTTAATTGAAAATTTTAATGGAGTTACTTATAAAGGGGGAAGATTATGAAAACCCAAATCATTATAAATAAATCAACCTTTATTATTTTATTAATTGTATTATTATTTTTTATGGTTATATAAAACCCATGAAATTACATTATTTTGTTCTATCCTTTAAAATTTAAAATACTATTTAGAGTAAAATATATTTATAATATAGATTTTGAAAATCGATCATATTATAATTTTAGATAAGTAGTTTTGACAAATCCAATTGATATAGACAGAGGAATTAATGGCTCAACTAGTAGGGTAATACCTTGGGAATAATATTTCATATAGATTAAAATGAATATAGAATCATTTAGATCTTCACTTGAAAAATCCTATTTTGTTATCAAACAACTAAAGGAAAAACAAATTTTTTTTCGAGAAAAATTCAAGATCATCAAGATCATGACCTACCCAAGTACTCTGAACCACCCCCATGAATGTATCACCATCAAAAACATTACACTTTGGGTTTTTTTCAACAATAAATGGATATTAATAAAGAATTGAATTAGGATATTTTTTATATTTTATAGAATAATGAATTTCTTTTGTTCATATTTTTTACTTTATAACTTATTTTGATATTGAAATAATAAAATAGAAATTATATTTCTGGTTCATATTCAATTGGAATTAATAAATTTAGTTTTTTGAATTATTATAATTTTTAAATAAATAGAATTATTAAAATATATTACTATTAAATAATATTTATTAAATATAAATTATTATATAATTTTCATGATGTCCAATGTAGTTTTTATAAGGGTTCGAAAACTGTTATTATCAAAAAACCCAACATTTCTCAATAAATGTAAATTATTATTTTAAAGATAAATTTAACATATTTATAAAATCATTTCAATAAAATGAATATTATTTTTTATCAGAATTTCATAATTATCCAATAGTGAATATTTTATAATTTTCCTAGATAATGAATTTTTCATTTAAAATGTAAATATGGTATAAATATAAGATGTGTATTATGAAATCATAACGACTAAAAAGTGATGTATGTGACCCTACCCTTATCCTCTCTATTATGGTTTACAATTAAACCCACCCAAGATCCTATTATGGTTCAAAAAAAAAACCATGGGGATGATACTAAATCTTCCCAAAACTCTCTAGAGTAATCCTAATATTCCCCAAGATCCTCAGAATCTCCTCCCAAGATTTTGGAATCACCCTCTCAAAGTAAGTGACCCTCCACTTCTACTCTGTATTCAATAATCTTCTTCATTTTGTGTATTTTATTTCGATTTCCAAATGTTATATATATATTTTTTCATTTCCATATTGAAATAAATTTTATTTCAAAATTATGAGATACCAATTTCTCTATAATTGAACCATTTTATGGATCTTTATGTACCACTGTTATGCACCCCCAATTTCACTGTGATTTTCCAATGAAAAATCTTTTTATTAATAATACCATCACTATATTCACTCAAGGGTATTCACATAGAAACATATATACTATTTTCATTGGACAATTTTGTGAATTTATTCTAACATCCATGATAATATAATTGAATATTATGTAATATGATTAAATTTTGATTTTTCTATGTGACACACATATAAATTTACATGATTTGAAAGTGACAGTTGATACCAGAATTATACAGTGCTCCAAAGAATATTAATGAATTTTAGTATCATAAGAAATCATTAAAGGCATTATAGAGTAAACATAATCCATCATGTGGATCTGTGAACCATGTTATTATTTATTTTATTTATCATTTTCTATTGTTTTAGTGTTATGTTTAAAGTTAATGCCACTTGTCCAAATTACCATTATGTTTTCATGCTTTATCATACCTCATCATTCATGTTCATGTTTCTCACGCATTTTATATTCCTTTTAAAAAAATATTATCTAACATTTAATAAATTTTTCATGTTATTCCATGTTTATTCCCTTAATGGTATTTATATCTCAAACCTTTATTATGTATGTCCACAGGTTATCCTACACACTTTTATGTATGATAGAATATTCAAAGAATGTTAAGGATGTTTTCAATAGTAAATATATACCCCTTGTTTTTATTTTTTATATAATACACTAAATTAAAAAAACACTAAAATTCTAAATATTTTGAATTATATTATGTGTAATATTTTGTAATAAGTATTGAATTAATGCTTAATAAAGATAAGGGTTGTCAAAGATATCACCCAATATAGGATCTTTTTATCCTCTGTGGAAACCCTAGAGACATGTAGAGGGTCCAACATAGCATGAATATATAGATTACATGTAGTGTAACAAGATATTTTCCATAACCCATTGGTTTTTCTATACTTCATCTCTAAAGTTCTCATCATCAGGATTCTAGCTAGAGAGTCACATATTTGGGGTTTTATGACCCTTTCCATCACTGATATCCAGGATATAACCTTCAAAACTACTTGAATAATGCCACATGTTCCACGTTTAGTCATGTAATTTAATGTGGGATAGATGGTAAATTTTAATTTTTTATGATCCACCTCCAATCATAATCCTTCATAACTTAACTTCAATCAAATACTTGATCGTGAGACGCACCCATGGTATTGATCTGTTTCACCAAAAAATGATTGTGCAATGATCATATAACTGGAATGAATCAAACCACATGATAAAAAATATGTCATGATGAAAATGGAATTTAACTGATGAGAAATCCATAACTTACATAAGAAGAAGAACAAACCTTAACCATTTTTCATTTTTATCCTCAATCAGTTTTCAGATAAACCTACAAACAAAGGGTGAGTAAATAAAAAACAATTAAATCCATCATAAATAGAATCAACCTTAAATGGTATAATAAATTTCTATTCATATAATTGACCAATAATAGACTTAGATAAAGAACATGATAAAAAAGAAAGAAATAAAACTTTCTACATGGAGTTTGGATCGATCAGTGATGGTGAACAGACATGCTTTGCTGCTCTTAGTGATATTTATGAACTCAGATGGTGTAACAATTCTTGATCTGATCATGATTTGATATCTTCTACCAATATATCCTCCAAAAATCTCTCATAATATGAATGGTTATGTGTGTAACAATAAAAAATTCTTATAGATATGTATATAGAAGAGGTTATTATGTCATGATTTTTGTTTGAATAATTAAATAAATATAATTAAATTTGTTTAGTTACTCTAACATGAATGATCTTAAGCCCAGTTCCTGACATTGACTTAGATTATGTCATACCAAGAAAAAAAACCACATTATTAAATCAATGGAAAAATCATATTTATTATTTGAGGTTCTATTTATGGGTTATTCCAATTTTTTAGGAAATATATGTTTATGTGATATTATTATAAATAATATGTTTCCAATTTTAATTTACAAATCACTGGGACTCATATTCAGACACTGCCTCAAAACCTATCTCAAAAAAATAATCTATATAATTTTATGATGTAATACATGAAAAAATAATTGTTATTACACAATTACTCTGATATAAGTTATATATAACCTAGACTATTACACATATTATTGAATGATATCTATAAAAAATATCCATTAAATATAATCTAAGGATAGAAATGGCCTAGTGTCATTGGAATAGTATGTATATTATACATCAAAAGTAATGTAAAACATGCGATACTTATTTCATTCTCTATAATGGGTTCCTAAAATACCTTTTAGATCCAAAAACTAAATGGGATAACCTAGAGAATACATAAATAAATGTGTTATCTAAAAATACATGTTAGTGAATAAACATTATAAAGATACATGAAATATAGTTCAGTGGTATACCATGATATCATATAAGGGAAGGATCTTGAGTTATAAAATGGAATAATAAATTACATTTCATGGTATTATAACATCATTTAATCATAAGAAATTTTGTATGAATATATAAAATTATATAATCATTAGTGAAGGATAAATTCATAGACAATATAACTTGGTGAAAAATATCCAATAATGAGTTAGGTTTACTCCCAACTCACATAAATGATGCCTCATGAGGATAAAGCTTTGGAAAATGAATTGGAGTGCTATCTAAGTTCTCCTATCATAACATGATCATGATATATGAGTGAAACATAATGAAATAGATCATAATTAATAACATAAGAATTATTGATGGAATTAAAAATTAGTTCCAAAATCTTTCTTTATATCAGGATCAATATAGATTCCATAATGTCAAAATTTGAGAAATGATAACAAGAAGTGTACTAACCAATGAAAGAGAATATAATAAGATAGGTATATTGGGGGAGAAATATGTAAATAATTTATATGAATTCCATAATAATAAAAAGTCAAAAAAAGTGAGATAGATTGGGAAAGGTCCTAACCATAAAGAAATAGTGGTATAGAGAGATACCAACCTCAAAGCAAGAATCATCAAGTGCTTTCATTATCTTCCATAAATATTAAATATATTAATGATTTAATTTCATAATATAATTTTTCAGTTTTTTATTCCATTTCATTTATGTATTACAATTTTATATATAATTATGTATTCATTTAGTTTCGTGTCTGACGTTCTGAAGATACTTAGCTTGTATGAACAAAATCACTTTGTTAAGTTGAAAAATGTCAAATGGATTTAAATTTATTTATAAACTTCACAATATTTATGATATATATATATATATATATATATAATTTTAATAAATAATTTATAATTCTTAAAATAATCATGAAATATGGTTATGAAAAATGAATTACATTACCATCATGAAGAGGGTATGTCATACTTAAGCATGATTAATATTTCCGATTTTAAATTATAATGATAGAATGATGGGAAGTGATATTTCATAATTTCATGCTGATAAATAAATAATAAATATAATATAATTTGTTAAAATTTCCTTACAATTACAATCCATGATATGTGGTAGTAGAAACTAATCACACCACTTCGCAAGGTGGTAGTTCGCTGTACACAAGAATAATACTATCATTTATTAAATGGAATGTAAGTTAAGATAATATATAATATATATAATATATTTAATTATTAATATTTCATTAATATAATATATCAATTTCAAATTAATACTCTTTTACCTTTCTTGTAATGCATATGTGAAAAATGAATCACATCACATTGTGAGGTGGTAGTTTGTCATACACACGCGTGATGTTGTCATATTTTCTATGGAATAAATAGTAACAAGGTGTATATGATATAATATTTACATAAGTATAATTTTATCATAAATAACATATATAAACTATAAATACTTCTTTATATAAATCTATGAGAAACAGTGATGGAAAATGAATTATGTTGGTTCATGTGCCGATATTTCTTTGTACACACGATCAATGGTTTTTCCCATTTGAGGGAGAAGGAGATGGTTGTAGGTCATTAAATAAAAAAAATCATCTAATTATAATATATATATATATATATTTATATAGTAATGATATAAGGAAATTATATTGAGGTGGAATTAGAAATGAAATTAAATGCTTTGTTTTAGATGTTTCATATTCTTCCCATAACTTAATTGGGTTTGTAATAAAATACTTCATTCATTGAATTTTTTATAAAACAATGGATTAAAGGATGGGGGTTTTGAGGTAAGTTTGTTATTTGAGACTTGATTGAAAAAACTGGGATATGGATATTTGGAATGTATAGGAGAGTGGGTGGATTTTTATAAGTGCGGGATATGACACATTGGAATTGTTTAAAAGGAATAAATTTCATCTGTATTTTTCTCATTCCACAAGAATACATAATGAACCATTTTAGAAACTTTTATGTGATATTCTCAAAATAATCCCATAAAATAAGAAATATACATGTTTTTTTTTGTAATTTTGAACCCTACTATTATAATTTAAACTTCATAGTAAACCTATTTTTACCTTAATGATGATTAATTGTTTTTACACTTTTCACTATTCATTGTGGTAAAAAATTAATTCAAATTGTTCGATAATATATATTGCGTCAGTATGGGGTCGGTCATAGAGTGTCTACTGCATATCACCCATAGGCCATTGGTCAAGATGAGGTGTAAAATAGAGAGGTAAAACAGATTCTTAAAAAAATGGTTCTACCTAATAGAAAATATTGGAGTCTTTAACTTGATGATACATTATGGTCCTACCGTGCTGCTTTCCAAACTCTATTTCGAATGTCACCCTATCATCTTGTGGTTGGAAAGAGTTTCCACTTGCCTGTTGAGATTGAGCACTGGGCCTACTAGGCCATCAAACAATGCAATTCTACTCTTTCTAGTGCAGGTTCTCAAAGGAATTTGCAAATTCAATAGTTAGAAGAAATGAGAAGAGATGCATATGAAAACTCGAGGATATATAAGGAGAAAACCAAGGCTACACAAAACCATATTATACTTCATCATTAGTTCCACTTTGGGAAGAACGTCCTACATTATAATTCCAGGATGAAGTTTCATCCAGGTAAGCTTCATTCCCACTAGTTTGGCGCATACACTATTATTAATGTATCTCCATTTAGTGTTGTTCATGTTCAAAATGAATAAACCAAGAAAACCTTTACTCTCAATGGGAAGTGTCTGAAGCACTTCCACAAAGCCCTTCCAGAGTTCCTGATGGTGGAACTCCATGTTCAATAAGCAACATACCAGTGAAACACACCAGGTTTTTTCCTTCCTTCTCACATTATCAATTATTATAGTGAGGACAATACACATTCTAGGTGTGGGGGGATGGGTACATTCATAGGTTAGTTAGGAATTTTCATCGTCTTTTTTATTTCTTCTCTTTTCGCCTTCTTTATGGTATTTTTACTTTTCCCCGTCTTGTTGAGTTCATTAGGATTTTCATCATCTTTCTTATTTCTTCTTTTTTTTGCCTTCTTTATGGTATTTTTAATCCCCCCTTATGGTCACCAAATCATGGAAAATTCTGAAAATGCATGATGAAATTTTTGATTCCATGTTGATTTAACATTTGATAAAAAACCCTGTCTCTATTTTGGATTGAATTTTTGTATGAAATTTACACCAGGGAGTGATTTTTAGTGAATTAGTTTTTTGTGAAAGATATAAATGGTTCTATCACTATAAAACAATAGAGATGATTGATACCCCTTGTGTAAGTAGATTTTGGGAAAACTGTGTCACTAATATCACCACACATTTTTTTCACTGAACCACAGATTGTGAATATTTATTACATAATATAAGTTAAATACATGTTAGGTTATTATTTTTCAGATTTAAATGATATTTCCATATGTTTGTTCCATATCTAATCTCTTTCAGTACTGTACCAGATTGACCTATGTGTGTGTACCTAATATCTGACTATTGTACGCCCTAAAAAATGGGTTGTGTCTTGGTCAGGTCAAAAACCACTCCTCCTTAACCTTTGATCTTGTTATATCTATTGAAATTAGGGTTGTGAGGAGATCAAACAAGGGTTGAGATATGAGTGTGAGATTTGTTCCAAATGAAAAATCTAAAAAAAAAAATAATAAATGAGGGGAGTGATGAAATATGAAACATATGAGGATATATAGGTCGGAAGCTTAGGGTTTTACTTTTGGGAATTATTACGTGAGTGGGTCATGAAATATGATTGCAAAGGATGTAGGGCATGTTCGATGGAAAAAAATAATTTAAATTTAAATAATGTTAAAATAACCTATATTTATTGGATAGGAAGTGGAAAGAATAGCATGGAATGGTTTTCATACAAACACATGGAGAGTTAGTGGAATTGTTGACATTTAAATTCCTTTCTAAATTTGGTTTCATAAATCTCTTTGAATTTCATTGTGATATGATTTACGAGACATCTTTTCCCATTTTCACTAGGAATTACTCATTGGTGTGGTTCGTGAATTGATCAAAATACTTTAAAGAATTTAAATTTCCTCAAATGTTACATCTTCATGATGTTGGAAATATATACATGCACAATTTTTTTGGATATGTGACATTTCCCAGGAGTGTAAATTTTTAAGGGTGGGGGTGTGATCACATAGTGATTCACTATTCAATTCCACCTTTACATCGCTGTTTTAAACTAGATTTGTAATGAATATTAAAATTATAATAATAAATTGTACATCATGTATTATTAAATGAATTAATGTTTATCACTATTAAAAGGGTCTATTATACTTGTTTTGATATTTCCATTGAAGGTGGAGGTGATTTGGAGGCCCGAAGATCATCCAGAAGAAAAAATGGGCCAAACTACATGGCATCCCATGGACATCTGACCACTATTTTGAATAGTACGAGAATTACCTTCTTCCAAATGGGATTAAACCTTATGGAACTCTCCAAAACATCATGTTATAGAAATCTTATTAAGTAACCAAAGTCGAATTCATCCATTTGGCGGCCCATCATAACCCTTCTGTCCCGGGGACACAATCTTCCTGAATTCAAAAGTTTGTTTTGTTCTTTTGACCATATCTCCCAACACATTTTTCTAATGGCCATAAAATTATATAGGGAGACTGTAAAAATTCTGTTCACCAACTCTTCACTTTTTATTTCAAGTTGTGATATGTATTTTTACTATTCCAAAACCGAGACACAATTAGTATCTCAAAAATAGGTTGAACAAAACCATGTCCCATTTTTGATAAAAAAGGTACCATGGGAACCTCATTTAAGAGTTCGTCCAAGTAGTGAAGTGCTACCAATTTGGAGTTACATAGGATTCCAATACTGATCTTTGAATTTTTTGAGGCCTTTATCCTTATAGGGGGATCGATAATGAAGGACTTTCGCCCGCGCTTCCTCCTCCACCCAATGTCGAGCTAATCGGTGGGCGTTCGTTGTGAGGGAGCTACACACATGTCAAGGGAGTTCAACACATATATTAGCTAAATGTTTGAAATAATTTGTGTGTTAATACATTTATTTCCATTTATCTTATATAATTTATATTTTTATGCTGGTTTTGATGCGTGTTAATGAGATGCCATTATTTTTTAACCGATCTGCATGAGGTTTTGAGTGCGTGGCTTGTGTTGTTCGGATTGGGTAACACAATAATCCTTTTCTTACCCAATTTTTTGATACTTAAATCTAATTTTTAAGCTCTTATTCCATGCATAATTTTTGCACCTTAACAATATGATTGTTATGTCAAGGTTTGGTTCTTCATGCAATGAAATAAAGGCTTAAGAATTAATCGGGATTCCAATTAATTTCAACCAAAGAATTACTCCAAAACTAAAATAATCTCCAATAATTATGAACCTGAAAGTGTGTATTGAACTCACAATGAACCCTTTTATCTCATATTTTTCAAAACCCATTTGGTTTCTCAAATTTCAATCTTTCAATTAAGTAATTTCATCCTAAAATTATTTTCAAAACGACCACCCTATTTTAATAATTCTTAGTAAAAAAACACATTCTAAACCCACAAATGCCCTTTGAAAGACGACCTAGGATATTCCCTAGACTATAAATCAACCACATAAACATAATAAACTTGACGTGTCATGATATTGTGGTCAAAGTTTGGCGCCATTTTTGGGGAGCGCTTTGGTTTTTAGTGCGTGTTTTTGATAAATTTTTAGTAAATTTTGTGAATATTTATTTGTTTTATCTTATACCTTTACCTATATATTTCTATTATAATTTATTTATTGTGTTTGTTTTGTGCTTGAAACATTCTAATTCATTATATTTACCACCTTTCAAACCTGAACTGAAGAGGATCTTAAATCGGTGGCTTCGAGATGCACAAGAAAACTCTTTGATGGAGGACACACCATAACTTGAGACCTTTCAAAACCTCTTTTCTTCAGGAACCAAATTTGAACATGAAATAACGAGTATTAAATGGATGAAAACAATAGAACATTAAAATATCAAACCTCTCCTGATGTTGACATCCAACCCACATATATTCAAATTAAAGGTGAGGTACTGAATTTTGAATTAAAATATGGTCTAATTCGCTTGTTACCTAGATTTCATGGACTCACAGGAGAAGACCAACATAAACATTAAAAATAATTTCATACTATGTGTTCGAAATTAAAACCCAAAAATGTGGATGAAGAACAAGTAAATAATAGTGAATTTATATTTTCATTATAATACACTACAAAAGACTGGATTTATTATGTTAATTCACCAATAAGAGGTTGGGAAAACATGAAATGCCTTTTTCTTGAAAAATATTTCCCAAACTCTCGAACTGAAACAATAAGGAAAAAAATATATGGGATAATAAAATCTCAATGGGAGAAAATACATGAATATTAGGGAAGATTTAAAAGATTATGCTCACGTTTTCCACACAACCAAATAAGTGATCAACCTCCAATAAAATATTTTTATGAAGGATGACATAATTGGTGCTACTGCAGGTGGTGAACTAGTGGATGAGACCCCAATTGATGTAAGAACCTTGATTGAGGACATGGCACAAAACACTCAAAAATTTGCTACGAGGTCTATTGTACCCATTCTTGGTGTCCATGAGGTGAAAAGTACCGAATTTGAGAAGAAGGTGGATAGAATTTTCGAATAGGTAAGAAACCTTCTTTGACAACTTGCTCTTTCCCAAGGGAAATATCAATATCCTCCTCCCATCCATTGTGGAATATCCTCTTCTAACACGAATTATTTAGACCGATTCCCCCAATTGAATGAAAATTATAGGATTTGTGAGGCAATCTTTCCAGGAAGCCCCTATAACCAACCCTTTAGGCAAGAACCATACTATCCATCCAATCCTAGGTGGAAATAAAACAAATCCTATAGGTATGGGGGTATTCAAACCATCCTCATCAACCATGGAACCAACAAGGGTAGAGTATCCATCCACCACCACAACCCAGAAATCCTCAACCACCCAAAGGCCCTTCCAACCACCCCCTCAAAAACCTGAGCCTAGCCTAGAAGATATGATGAATAAAATGGCTGCCAAAAATATCAAATTCCAAAAAACAACCCAAGCATCCATACAAGACCTAATAACCCAATTAGGAAAACTATCTTACTCAGTGGGTGAAATACAAAGTCACAGGTCGGGTAAACTACCATCTCATCCATTAATCAACCCTAGAGACAAAAGAAATGTTAGTTCCATCAACCTTAGGAGCGGAAAAAAGATGAATCCTCAATTATAGGCGTCCCCTCTTGAGGAAACCTCCATCCCAACCATTAAAAATGTTTCAAATGTTGAAAATTCTTGTCCTGAGAAAATCTATTCCAAATGAAAGAGTGTGTATTTTGATGAGTCACCTAGCCCAACCATTCCTCTTCCATTTCTCCAAAGGGCCACCCAACCTAGAAAACAAAAGGAAACTGAACATGATAAGGAAATATTGGAAAAATTCGAAAAAGTGCAGGTTAACATCCCCTTGATTGATGTCGTGAAGCACATTCCAAGGTACACCAAGTTTTTGAAGGATATGTGTACACACCAAAGGTGACTTTGAGGTGATGAGAAAGTGAGCTTGGGGAGGAATGTTTCAACAGTTATAGAGTCATCACTTCCCACCAAGTTCAATGATCCTGGAACATTCTCAATTTAGTGCACCATAGCGGAGTATTATTTTTCTAATGCTATGATTGATTTAGGTGATTCTATAAATGTAATGCCTCACTCCATTTACTCTATATTTCATGTAGGGGAACTGAATCACATTGGAATTGTTGTTCAACTGGATAACTAGAGTACTGCACACCCCTCTGGTGTGTTAGAGGATGTTCTTGTGAGGGTTCAAAATTTAATTTTTCATGCTGAATTTTATGTTCTTAAAATGGAGGATGGTAGTATTAATGGACACACCCCTATTATATTGGGGATACCCTTTTGAAAATAACTAACACCATAATTAATGTCCACAATGGTACACTATCTACGAAGTTTGGTGGTGACATTGTCCACTTCAATATCTTTGATGCCAAGAAGAACCCCTCAGAAGAACATTCCTCTCTCTCTTTTAATTATATACATGTACTCCATTCCCTTGAAAAAACTTCATTTCATTCCATGATCCCCGTTCCAAGTTTTTATTCATTAATAGAAATTCTAGGAAATGAATCATGAATTGATTGTTGTTGTTTTCTAGAAAAGTGTCATTCATGTTCATTGATTGATGATTTATTGAACACTAGGATCTAATGACCATAGATTATAATGATAAGCTTGTAACAAATCATTCCTGATCTGAGGATGATACCATTAAGTAGTTATAAGAGATCAGTGACCTATCAATTTCACACACACTCCCATAAATCCAAAATCCACCTGAATTGTAACTTAAACAACTACCTCAAGATTTAAAATATTCATATATTGAGAATGGAAAAAATTTTCCCATCGTCATTGCTAGTTCACTCCCTCCTGATCATGAAATGATAATTCTTGAGCTCTTGAGGGAGTATAATCAAGATTTGGGATGGACACATGATGGCATTCTGGGTATTATCACATCAATTTGTACACATCATATTTTTTTAAATTATGAGGCTAAACCAGTGAGGTAGCGACAATGTTGAGTGAACCCAAACCTTCTAAAAGTTGTGAAAAAAGGAGATAAAAAAATTATTGGCAACTAGAATCATTTCCCCATCTCTGACAGCCAATGGGCTAGTCCCATTCAATTAGTTCCTAAAAAATTGTCCTTACATTAATCAAAAATTAAAATAGTGAATTGGTTCAAACTCGTGTGCAGAATAGTTGGCATGTCTGTATAGACAATTGTAAACTGAACCAACACACTAAGAACTACCATTTACCTTTTCCATTCATTGATCAAATTATAGAGAGGCTAGCAGTTAAGTACCACTAATATTTCCTTGATGGGTATTCTGGATACATTTAGATCCATATTACCCCCATGGATTAGGAAAAGACAACCTTCACTTTCCCCTTTGACACATTTTCATATATGAGGATGCCATTTGGTCAGTGCAACACTATGGGAACATTCTAGTGATGCATGGTTAGTATTTTTCAGATTACCTGGAGAATTTCATAGATGTTTTCATGGATGATTTCAAATTTTATGGATCATCTTTTGTTGAATGTTTATATAGTCTTGGTTTAGTTTTATGTATCTGTATTGAATATAATCATGTGTTAAATTATTAAAAATTCCATTTCATGGTGCAAAAAGGTATTGTTTTGGGACATGTAATTTCTAGGGATGGTATTCAAGAAGATAAATCAAAAGTTGATATCATTTCTTCCCTACCTTTCATAAAAAATGTATGGAAGGTGAGGTCTTTCCTAGGTCATGCTGTAGTTTACCATCGATTCATTTGTGACTTTAGTAAAATTGCACTCCCCCTCTCCCAATTACTCCAAAAAGAAAAAGAATTAGTTTTCGATAATAAATGTGATGAAGATTTTAGTAAGTTAAAATGGAGTCTCATGTCACCCTTGGTAATCCAACCACCTCGTTGGGATTTATTATTTGAGCTAATGTGTGATGCCTCTTACTATGCAGTTGGAGGAGTCTTGTCACAAAGGGTTGATCGATCTCAACATTTCATTGCCAATGCCTCACTTTCTTTGGACCTTGACCAAGAAAACTACACCACAACTAGAAACTAATTCCTTTACATTGTTTTTTCCTTGTAAAAATTCATAACATACCTTTTGGGGTCCAATGTCATCGTTTTCTCAGACCATACAACCCTCCAGTATTTCCTTAAGAAACCAGAAGCCAAGCCACATCTCATTCACTAGATGCTCCTCCTTCAAGAATTTAATCAAGAAATTATAGATAAATAAAGAGAAGAGAATGTAGTGGTTAACCATATCAGTAGGAATCCTACATCCTTATGCATTTACACATCCCCCTGTATTCCTATAAAAGAGATGTTTCCTGATGAGAAATTGTACCGAGTGAAAGATGTTATTCCTTGCTATGCTGAAATTGAAAATTATTTGGTATCATCTTTAATTCCTAGTGATTTCAATAAAAAATAATCCAGTAGTCTAAAACATGAGTTGAATTTATAAATTTGGGATTACCCCTACCTATGGCGCCCCTATAGTGATCAATTCCTTAAGTGTTGTGTTCCTGATAGTGAGTTTCATTATGTCCTTCAATTTTTTCACACTCTTTCTTATGGGGGAAACTTTGGTCCTCATGGGACTGCTCGAATGATCCTGGATTCTAGTCACTTTTGGCCAACTCTTTTTCTGGATGCCCATGATTTTTGAAAATCTTGTCCTCATTGTCAAAGAATGGGGAATTCCTCTAAAAGAAATGAAATTCCACAACAACTATTTCTCTTTAAAGACATTTTTGATGTTTGGGGCATTGCATTTTTTAGTCCATTTCCCAATTCCATTGACAACATGTACAATATTTTGGTGGTCAATTATCTGTCAAAATGGGTAGAGGCCTGAGCCACAAGGACCAATGATTCCAAAAGAGTTGTGTAATTTTTGAGAACCCAGTTCTTTTGTAGGATTGGATTACTTAGGTTCATCATTTGTGACTAGGGTTCTCATTTCTGCAACCGAATAATGAAATAACTTTTTCATCGGTACGAGGATGATCATAGAGTGTCTACTGCATGTCACCCATAGACCAACGGTAAAATCGAGATGTCAAATAGAGAGGTAAAACAGATTCCAGGAAAAATGGTTCAACCCAATATAAAATATTAGAGTATTAAAATTGATGATTCATTATGGTCCTACCGTACTGCTTTCCAAACTCCCATTTGAATGTCACCCTATCGTCTTGTGTATGGAATGATTTGTCACCTGACTATTGAGATTGAGCACAGGGCCTAATGGGCCATCAAACAATGCAGTTATAATCTTTCTGGTGTAGGTTCTAAAAGGAAGTTATAGATTTAGGAGTTGGAGGAAATGAGAAGAGATGCATAAGAAAGATATAGGATTTATAAGGGAAAAACCAAGGCTGCACATGACTGTCTTATACTTCATCGTCAGTTCCAAATTGGGAAGAAGGCCCTACTTTATAATGCAAGGCTTAAGTTTCATCTAGGTAAGCTTTGTTCACACTGGTTTGGCCCATACAATATTATTAATGTATCTTCATTTGTTGTTGTCCAGGTTTAAAATGAAGAAACCAAACAAACCTTCACTATCAATGGGTAGTGACTAAAGCACTTTCACGAAGCCCTTATAGAGTTCCTGATGGAGGAACTCCATGTTCAAGAAGCAACATACCTGTGAAACACATCAGGTTTTATCATTCCTTCTCACATTCTCAATTACTACAGTGAGGACACTACACACTATAGGTGGGGGGGGGGGGTACATTCCTGGGTTAGTTAGAAATTTGCATCATATTTTTTCATTCTTCACTTTTTATCTTTATTTATGGTATTTATCTTTTCCCTATCTTGTTGAGTTCAATATGATTTTCGTCATCTTTTTTATTTCTTCACCTTTTCACCCTTTTTATGGTATTTTTACTCCTCCCCATTATGGTCACCAAATCATGGAACATACTGAAAATGCATGTTGAAATTTTTGATTCCATGTTGATTTAACATTTGATAAAAAACATTTATCTATTTTGGATTGAATGTTTGTATGAATTTAACATCAGGGAGTGATTTTTAGTGAATTGGTTTTCTGTCAACGATATAAATGGTTCTATAACAGTAAAAAATTGGAGATGATTGATGCCCCTTGTGAGATTAGTTTTAGGGAAAACTGTGTCACTAATATCTCCACAAATGTTTTTCACGAAACCACAAAGTTTGATTATTTCTTACTTAATATATGGTAAATATATGTTAGGTTAATATTTTTCAGCATTAAATGATATTTCCATATGTTTGTTTCTTATCCGATCTATTTAATTACTGTACCAGATTAACCTATTCTTGTGTACCAAATATTCGACTATAGTACGCCCTAAAAAAATTGGGGTGTGTCTTGGTCATGTCAAAAACCACTCTTCCTCAACCTTTTATCTTGTTATAAATATTGAAATTAGTGTTGTGAGGAGATCAAAATAAGGATGAGAAATTAGTGTGATATTTGTTACAAATGAAACTTAAAAAAAAGAAAAAAAAATAAATTAGGGGAGTGATGGAATGTGTAATATATAGGGATATCTAGGTTAGGAGCTTATGGTTTGACTTTTGGGAATGCTTATGTGAGTGAGAGTTGAAATATTATTGCAAAGGATGTAGGGATGGTTAAGTGGAAAAAAATAATTTAAAGCTGAATAATGTTAAAATAAAAAATATTTATTGGATAGGAAGTGGAAAAAATAGCATGTAATTGTTTTCACAAAAACACATGGATAGTTATAGGAATGTTTGACTTTTAAATTCCTTTCCCAATTTGGTATCATAAATCTCTTTGAATTTAATTGTGATATGATTTATGAGACATCATTTTACATTTTACCTAGGAAGAACTTCTTGGTGTGGTTCGTGCATTGATCAAATTAATTTAATGAATTAAAATTTCCTTAAATGTTAAATATTCACGATTTTAGGAATATATACATGAATCATTTTTTTGGATATGTGACTTTTCCCAGGAGTGAAAATGTTTAGGTGTGGGGGTGTGATCACATAGCGATTCACTATTCAATTTCACCCTTACACCGCTATTTTAAACTAGTTTTCTAATGAATATTAAAAATATAATAATAAATTTATCATCATGTTTTATTCAATTAATTAATTTTTATCACTTTTAGAAATGGAAATTATACTTGTTTTGATATTTTAATTGAAGGTGGTGTTGATTTGGATGCTCGATGATCATCCAGAAGAAAAATGGGCCAAACTTCATGGAATCCCATGGACATCTATCTACTATTTTGAATAGTAAGAGGATTATGCGCATACAAATGGGCTTAAAGTTTGTTGAACTCTCTAAAACATCATGGGCTACAACTCTTATTGAGGAAACAAAGACCAATTCGGCAAGCTTGTGGCCCATCAGAACAATTCTCTCTAGGGGACCGAATCTACCAGAATTCGAAAGTTTTATTCGATATTTTGACCATATATCCTAATACAGATGTGTAATAGACACCAAATTATATATAGAGATATTAAAGAGGCCTCCCAAAAACTATTATATTTTGGTCATGTCGTGATATAGATTTATAATATTCCAAAACCGAGACACAATTAGTATCTCAAAAATAGGGTTCCCAAAACCATGTCCCATTTTGGCTATAAAAAGGAACCATGGGCACCACATTTGGGAGTTAGGCTAAGGAGTGAAGTTCTGCCAATTTGGAGTTCCATAGGAGTCCTATACTCATCTTTTAAGTTATGGAGGCCACTATCCTCATAGGGGGATCGATAATGAAGAACTTCCGACCGAGCTTCCTCCTCCACCTGATGTCGAGCAAATCAGTGGGTGTTTGTTGTGAGGGAGCTACACACATGTCAAGGGAGTTCCAACACATATACTAGATATTTTTTTGGAGAAATTAGGTTGTTAATACATTTATTTCAATGTATCCTACATGATTTCATATTTGAATGTCTATTTTTGATGCCTGTGAATGAGATTCTCTTAATTTCTAACCGATCAGAATGAGGTTTTGAGTGTGTGACATATATTGTTCCAAATGGGTATCACAAGAAACATTTTCATACCCACATTCTTGATATTTCAATCTTATTTGGAATCTATTATTCCATGCATAAGTTCTGGACCTTGATAATATGATTTTTATGTCAACGTTTGGTTTATGAAGCAATGAAATAAAGGATTAGGAATTAATCGGGCTTCCCATCAATTTCAAAAAAATAATTACTCCAAACCTAAATTAATATCCAAGAATGATTAACTTTAAAGTGTGTAGTGAACTCACAATGAACAATTTTATCTCAAATTTTTCAAAACCCATTTGGTTTCTCAGTTTTTAAACTTTCAATTAAGTAATTTCATCCAAAAAATAATTTCAAAACCACCCCTATTTTAGTACTTCATAGTAAAACACAAATTATAAACCCTCAAACTCTCTCTTTAAAGACAACATAGGGTCATCCCTAGACTATAAATCAACCTTAAAAACATAATGAAATTGACGTGTCACAACAACACAGTCACACCTCCCTTCCCAGCCAACACCTCCCAGTCCCCTTATCCTTCCAGCTTGACAACATCTCCCTCCCCTCGCTATTTTTTTTCAGAAACCCCATAGCCTACGACAACCCCATCCTCTGGATACCCCTATCTAAACCAAAACATACTACACCAGTGCCACCCCTGTCAGTCGTGACCCACTCTCTGGAAAACCCCCTTTGCTGGCGACCTCTCCAACTATCACCTCCTTCGCACGTACGATATCACCTTCTCTATTTATTTTCCTTGTTTGAGATGAGGTTTCTGATTTCCTAAAGGGTTTACTTTTTTAAATTTATCATTTTAGAACTGTAAGGGGAAATTCCGAGTTGGCATTGTTATTGAGATTTCGATTCGAGGTGAGGGTTTCTCCCCACAACTTGGTTTCACATTCTATAATTGATGTTTTTATATGTGTTTAATTCATTGATATTTAATATACAGGGAGTTGGACCTTACCACATGGTTTTAGACGCACATAGTTCTGTTTCATTTTGGATCCAAGGTAGGACACCCTTTCACTTGACATTATAATTTATAAAATTTCAATTTCTTGCCTTTTCACACCTTTGTTATATTATAAATATGTTTCGTATTATCCTTTGATGATTTTCTTAGTGTTCAAGGGTGATTTATTCATTATTGTGTAATTTGTGTGTTATTTCGTCATAAATGTGCACACCTAGAGTTTGGGAAAAAAATTGTGTTCTCATTCGCAAATAGTTTATGACAATTAAAATGAGGTTTAAAACTTTAAATAAATTTAAGCGATTAAATTTGTGTTTTTCAATTTGTTGAGTGTTAATTAAGAATTTTTTTAGAAAATGGTTCATGTAAAACTGATAAATGGCTCGTTTGGATTTTTTTAAATGTTTTACTTTAGGGTGTAATGAAAAATGTTTTGGGGAGTTTTTTGTGAATGGTTTGAAATGTCGCGTTTTGTTGATCTGTGGGTAATTTGGGTTTATGAATTGTTTTTTATTAAATAGAAATTGGTTTGGTAAATTATCATGTACTGTGTCTTTTTATTTTATATATATACTGGTTAGTTGGATTTTACAAGTTAAGTGTGATTACAAAAATGGTTTCCATCACTTTATAAATGTGGCAGCAACATGAAAAATGATGTTTTGGGTTCCTTACATGGTTTATTGAATGTTTAGGGATTTATAAAGGATTTTTTTTAATAATAGTAATATATGTTTTTTTGTGGAAATAGTGTACTTGACACCACTTTTGAAAATGTGTTTGATTTTTGAGATAAGGTTTTGGTTGTGAATGTTTGAGGGCCCGTTTGACCGTTTCGTGAAATTTGTGAAAAGTGTTTATTATGAAAACTCATGTTGGATGTTCCTCATGCCTCAATTTTATTCAATGGTTGGGAGGTCCTTGTTAGGGGATTCACAGAATCTAATGTTAGGGTTCTTCAGTTGGAATACATTATAATTGTTTAACATTAAGGCATGAGAATGGTCATACAGGAGACTCAGTGTGATACCTGTTGTGAATTATTATTATTATATATACTATGATTGGATTCTTGGCTAGAATCGGTTGTCTCAACCCCTTTTTAAATACTTGAAACATTGGAACTTGTAATATTGAGAGAATATTCTGAGAATTATTACCGCACTAGTAGGTTCTGGTACTAACCATTGGACCATAGTAGGCAGATTTGTTTGGGTTTAATGCTATGGGATTTTCCCTCGGCCTACCTGAGAAAGGATGGTCGAGCATTTGGATCATTTTTATTTAATTGTTTGTGACATTCCAACGAGGATGATGTCTCATGTATTTGTTTCTTATGGATTATTCTTGATCTTCTGGGCTCACCAATTTCTACTCATTCTTAGTGCTTGTTGTGTTGAATGTGTTAATTGTATGTATATTTTCTCTTCATTTCCCTTACTGTGTTACAACTGTAGCACTTTAATCTATGTATTTTTTTTCTAGAAAGTGATGTGTGGTTTTAGTGTGTCTTATGAAATCTGTTTTCAAAGAAAAACGTTTTATTATTTTTGTGAAAATTGAAAATGTAAACATCACTTTCCCCATTCAATTTATAATGTCTCACTGAAATAATGACTTGGGTTTTTGGGAAATGATTGTTGGAAATGCATCATACTTTGTTTTGGAGTAACATGTAGAAAACATTTCTTTTATATAGTGTAGTTTGACATGAAAAAGGGTGTTTCTTTTATTTTAACAGTAGTGCATTGGGAATAGATATCGGGATAGCCTTCTGAGTTTTAATACTCACGCCTATAGTTCTTTTATACTTTTACTTCTTGTACAGGCTCCATCTTGGGTGTGATCGCCATGGGAAATTCTTGATCATTGAGTCGGAGAGTGACCTGCTAGGTCACATGGAGTTACTTTGGACATAATTTTTGGTTAGTTTTTTCTTCATTAGTTCTTGTTTATTTGTTTGTTTGTTTTTTTTTTATTTTGCACTGATATTTATTATTTCATCTGATTTTATTTATTTATATTTGGTGAAATCATTACTATCATCTCGGTCGATTCCCTAGAGCTTTTAGCTATCCCGGGAGGTTAGGGAACACCTCTCGGATCTTACCATGGATTGGTTTGGGTGGCCAGTTCTGGGTCACCCTGGGATGGTTTATGAAAAAATGGAATCATAGGAGGCCGACTCTTAGAGGACCTCTCTTTTCAGAGCTCCCTTTGTTATTTGAGATTTCAAGGTAGATGTAATAGGATTGTCAGGACTCGAGAAATAGGTGCGCGAAGAATTTCAAGAACTCTTTCTCGTTATGATCCTCAGGTTTCCATGTGATGTCCAGTTTATTTAGTTTTTGGGTTTTTATGGAATGTTTTCTAATTGTGATACGTCAAAGGGAGTTGGGATAATAGTCCTCATGAGGCCGCACATCCTGGAAATCTATGTTGAGCTAGGGGCATGGTCCTAAAAGGATCTCCATGTTGGTGAGGTTTTTGGAATATGGCTTCCAACCATATGGTCAAGTCACCCAGTGACACTAGTTCCTTGTTTGAGTTGTTTTGGGCCTCCTCTGACTTCTGAGTGTTGTTTGAATCTAAATAATTGGTTTTAAAAAATGGTTTTTTGAAATGAAATGTTTAATTTGTGGATTTTTGATTTGTTTTTGGAAAATAAAGTTGTTTTGTTTTGGATTTGGTGTTCATAGGGGTACTCACATGCATAGTGGTATGTTGGAATATGAATGGATGTCCGGTATTGTGGATGGATGCTTGGGGTGGCATGGAAACATGCATGTGAGTGAGAATATAAATAATACCAATAGAGAGGGTTTAACCCACCAAGCTTGTTTTAAATTAAAGATGTTTTCAAAAGGAATGTTTTAATGTTACGATGGATTATTTTCTTAACTTTAGAGATTTTCATATATGTGGTGTTTGATTTTGAGGATTTTCTTTTATTAAGTTGGACTTGATTGGGTTCCTGACATTTCTTGTTCAGCGGTTATCCCCTTGAGCCTTCGATGGGTGATCATAGTACGATTGATCAAACTAAGGATTTTATGCTTGTGTTTCAGAATCTTGATCCACCTCTATTTTATGGTCAAGAAGACCCTTCCATAGTAGAGGAGTGGTTGCGGAATATTGAAAGGGACATTATATTCATTGATTTTCCCTAGTATTTGAAGGTCAAATTTTCAACCTTCATGCTTAAAGGTTCACAGTGGACGTGGGGGAAGTCAATGTCTAGAAACAAGCACCATCAATAGCTTAATTTGGAGTTTTTCAAGGCTTTGTTCATTCATCAATATTTCTTCGGGGAAGAAAGGGTGAGAAAGAGGATGGAGCTGTGTTATCTACAGTAGGACGATAGATCCATGTTGGAATATCTCCAGTGCTTTGTGGATCTAGTCTCTCAATATTCTAGGTTTTCCATAGATGTATCCACGAAGGCTCGGCGTTTCGAGGTGGGTCTCTGTCCCAATTTTCATTCAAAGGTGTCAGCACCCAACCTAACCTTGTTAGATGATTTGGTGATACATGATTTTCATGTTGATTCCTTGTTGGCAGGAGTGAATAAGGTATCTTCCCTCCTTCACTTCTTAGGAGTAGTGGTGTGTATTCTGAAATGAATATGATTAAGAGATCAAAAGTATATGAAGTGGGTCATGGAATAAAAAAACATAAATATCTTTCATCAAACTCTTCAGAGCTAGAGATCCTCATGTGTTATCAGTGTGTCATTCCAGGTCATAAAAAGTCATTATGTGCAAATTCTCTGAAGACTTTCCAGGCGTGTGGACGCCTGTATCACTAGGGACGATTCTGTCAGGGCGTTTCTAGAAAGCATCATAGTGGAAGTTATCATAAGTGATGTGTTATTGGGTTTTCCTTTAATGTTTCTTAGGTATGTTTCCTTCCAGTGTATGGGACCTCTTTTTGTTTCAGTGTACTGATGGTGTTTTGGGTTTTGAGATGTGTGGGAATGTCATAGGTCTTTTTATGAACTTTGTTTTAAATTCTAGTGTGGCTTTCATTTAGAAATCTTGTCCTTTATTTTTTCAAATAAAAATATTTATGTTTCTTATTGGTATTATCAGAACCTGACTACGAGGCATGATACACTTCATCCATCATAGATCTAGCCCAAAGGCCTCAAAGTGAAGCCGACGTGTAGTCAGGAACCCTGATGAAATTTTAAGGAGTTAGTTAAGGTTGTTCCTCTATCGTGTGGTGAGACAGTTTTAGCATTTCTATTTTGGTTTCTCTAACATTGTAATTATCATCTTGTTTCAATGAGCATGATGGACTTATTCCTCATGAAATTTTAGTAATTTTTCCTTTTTGGATGAGAGTTTCCGATTAGTGGCCTTTCATGGACCACCCATGTAAAATAGTCACATCTTTGGTATGTTTCCATAATGAAGTGGTAATTCATGAGTATATGATCATTGTAGTTTCATTGATCAAATCCTTGGGCCCTCCCTCTCCACCCATGGGGTGAGTGTCATTTGTTCGTGCAGTGTTTTCAGTTCAGCTCTTATCCCTTTCAGACGGGAGTGAGTGGTTTAAATGTTCTTATTGTATTTCTTTTTACTAAGCTAAGGCCCGGTTTTAGTTCCAGTTGGATTTCCATTTGGCCACTTGTAGTTTGGATCTTTATGGTTTGGAGACCCACCGTCTCTTTGGGTTTTCTCTTAAGTCGTTATTGGATGCTACTTTAATTCTTATGGTGGGAAGTTCACTCGGGCCTCCCCTCTGTCGGTGATTTTTTCCAAGAAATTAGGTTAAGTCCCATTGGAGATCGATTGAATGTACTTAGACTAAGAGGTTGGATCTTGTTTATGTTTAATCCTTAGTTGTTGATCAATTGACTAGATAGTGTTGTGGGTTTTCAAGGGTAGAAAGCATTATGGGGGGAGAATTGTCACACTTTGACCCATGTGTTTAATGTATTTCATTATTTTTCTTCCATTAAATGTTTTTTATACGGTATAGGGTGATTCTCGGATGAAATTTACATGTTATGTTGAAATGTGTGCTTTGGAGTCGACGTCGTCCAGCACATGAGTGAAGCGCGATACCTTGAAGCTTCAAACAATCAACTGCACGACCTGTTCGTATCTGAAAAATTAAAACTGGTAATTTTTCTTTCGATTAAAAGTAAATGTTAATTATGCCATCATTTAAAATTTTTCTTGTTAATAATTTCATTATTATTAAAATGTAATGAATAATTTGGTTATTTTTATTTTTATCCATATGATTTTATTATTTTTATTATTATTATTATTATTATTATTATTAGTATTATTATTATTTTGATTTTCATAATTTTTGTTACCCTTTTAATTATTTTTTTTAGGGTGTAAGGAAAACATAATTTTTCCCATCTAAGGTGCTACCCCTTTCCCCTCACACGACACCTCTCGGCTCCCCTTTGTATGCTCCGCTATCTCGAACAACTTTCAATTTTGGTGTGCCTCCCATTGCTGGCCATCCTCACCTCCCTTGAACAACACTTATCGGCTTCCCCCGGTGTGCTACCCCATTCTCCCTGCTCAGTGTGCAGCCAGTACACAACCCATCTGCCCGGTCGTAACCCCGAAACCCTCCTTCGTACCAGCACCAAAGCTAACACCCACTCCTAGACGGCCGACCACTGCCTATAGTTCCCCCTTCCCAACTGATGCTGCCCGGTACCCTACTCCTTCCCGCATGACGGAATCTCCCTCCCCTCGATGTTTTTTTCTTACGACCCCGATATCTAGCAGCATCCCCCTCCTCCGACTACCCCTCTCCTGTCAGAGACATACTGCACCATTTCCACCCCTACCGGTCTCAGGCCTCCCTCTGCGAACCCACTTTTTTGGAGACCACTCCAACCAACACCTCCTTCACACCTTTGGTAGTGCCTCCTCTATTTATTTTCCTTCTTTTTGATGATATTTTTGATTTCATAAGGGATTATTTTGGTAAATTTATCATTTTAGAACTGCCAGGGGCGATTCTGAGTGGGCTTTGTCCTTGCGCTTTAGATTCGAGCTAAGGGTTTTCTCCCCTCCGCTTTGTTTCACATACTATAGTGGAGGTTTTTGTATGTGTTTGAGTCCTTGATATTTAATCTGTAGGGCGTTGGACATTACAACATGGATTCTGACGCACGTCATTCCGTTTCATTTTGGTTCTGAGGTAGGCCTCTTTTTCACGCACATTTATAATTTAAGAAATTTTGATTTCATGCCTTTTCACACCTTAGTTATATTCTAAATATGTTTCATATGATCCTTAAATGATTTTCATAGTGTTCAATAGTGATTTATTCATTTTCGTGTAATGTCAGTGTTATTTCATCATAAATGTGCATACCTATAATTTGGAAAAAAAATTTCATTGTCATTCACACATAGTCTAGGAAAGTTAAAATGAGTTTTGGTACTTTAAATCAATTTATGGCATGAAATTTATGTTTTTCAAATTGTCCAGTGTTAATTTGAAAATGTTTTAGAATTTTTTTCATGTACCACTCATAAATATACCATTTGGGGTTTTTGTGAAATTTTTTACTTCAGTGTGTAATGAAAAATATTTTAGGGGGTTTTTGTGAACAGTTTGAAAATGTGAAATTTTTGAGTTGTGGAGACTGGGTGTTTATGCTTTGTTTTTTATTAAATAAAAATTGGATTGGTAAATTCTCATATCTTGTGTCTTTTTTTTTGTATATATAATTCCCGGTTGGATTTTAAGAGTTATGTGTGATTTAAAAAATGGTTTCCTTAAATTTATAAATGTGTCGACAACATGAAAAAAGAGGTTTTGGGTTCCTTATATGGTTTCTATAATGGTTTGTGAATTAAAATGGAATTGTTTAAATAATAATAATAAATATTTTGTGTTGAAATAGTTTTCTTAACACCACTTTTGAAAAAGTGTTTTCTTTTTTATATAAGGTTTTGGTGTTTGAGGGCCAGGTTGGCCATTTCATGAAATTTGTGAAAAGTTTTAATTATGAAAACCCCCGTTGGATGTTCCTCATGATTCAGTTGTATGAAATGGGTGGGAGGTCATTTTTAGGGGATTATAGGAATCGAATGTTAGGGTTCTTCGGTTGGAAGTCATTATAATTGTTTTATTTTAAGGCTTGAGAATGGTCCTATAGGGGACTCGGAGTGAGGCCTGTTGTGCATTATTATTATTATTATAATTATATATAGTATGATTGGATGCTTGTATGGGATTGGTTGTCTCAACCCCTTTTTAAATACATGGGACATGGGAACCACGCATATTGAGAAAATATTCTAAGAATGATTGTCACACTGGTAGGTTATGGTACTGACTAGTGGCCCACAGTACGAGAATATGTTTGGGTACAATGCTATGAGATTTTCTTTTGGCCTGACTGAGAAAGGATGGCTGGGCCTTTGGAGCATTTTGATTTCATCATGTCTGATATTTCAATGAGGATGAGGTCTCATTTATTGGTTTCTTCTTTATTATTTTTGATCTCCTCAGTTCACCTATGTCTACTTGTTCTTTGTTCTTTCTATGTTGAATGTGTCACTTGTAAGTATATTTTATTTTCATTTCACTTACTGTGTAACTACTGTAGCGCTCTCATGTGTAGTGTTTTTACTGGAATGTGATGTGTGGTTTTATAGTGGCTTATTAAAACTATTTTCGAAGAAAAGTGTTTTATTCTTTTTGAGAAAATTGAAAATGTAAACATAAATTTCCCCTTTGAAAATTCTAATGTCTCAGTAAATGAATGAATTTGGTTTTTGATAAATGAATGAGGGAAATCACTCATATATTGTTTTTTAGTAACATGTAGAAAATATTAATTTTGTACATTGTAGTCGAACTTGAAAATGGATGTTTCTTTTATTTTAATGGTAGTGAATTGGGAATAGATATCGGGTTAGCCTATAAAATTTTAATACTCACGCATGTAGTTATTTTCTATTTTTAGTTATTGTACAGGCTCCATCTTGTGTGCACTCACATTGGGTGACGCTTGATTGTGGAGCCAGAGAGTGACCTGTGGGGTCACACTGAGTTAGTTCGGATTCCATGTTTGGTTAGTTTTATCTTATTCAGTTATTGTTTAGTTTTTTTTGGTTTATTTATTATGAAATACTCTTTATTATTTCCTCTACTTATATTTATTTGTATTGGGTGATATCGTTCCCATCATCTCTGGTAATGCCCTGGTGCTTGTCGCTAGCCCGAGAGGATTGAGAACGCCTCTTGGGACTTACCGCGGATTGGCTTGGGTGATCAGATCAGGGTTGACCTGGGTTGGTCTGTGACATAAAGTAAGGAAGTTTCTTTGATAAATAATATGATTTTCACAATCACATAACTCACATGAAACCTGGGGAAAATATTAGAAAAATGGAAACTATGAAACATACTTGATATACTAGATGAAGTATGTGATATGAATATTTTTAGGTGATATCATGGTATTAGTTACTTATAAATTCCCATCTTGTATAGTCTAAATCTAATCAAGTCATAATCCCTATCCATTACATAATATATTCTAGGTAGATACCTATCAATGTTACCATCACACACAGAAATTCACCCATATGAAACCCTTAATAAACCCAATCCAATTTTCAAAATCACATATCTAAGAGGGTTTGGTAGGAATCCAAAGTCTACATTCACGGGGAAAAAATTTCACCATAATTAAATTTAAAAAAACATTGAAAATAAATTTTAATTCCAGAACTATTTTTAATAAATTTTGATAAAAAATTTCAAGAAAAAAACTTGTTTAAAAAAACCCATGTAAAATCACCCATTTTCTCAAAACATTTTTTAAAACACATAAACAATAGAATAATAATAATAAAAAGAAATTGAATTTTAATAAATTATTTAATAGCATTGAAAAAAATAATTACACATGCGCTAAAGGAAAGTTGAGTAATATATGAAAAAATTTCATGATATCAGACATAAACTCATCAACAAAAATTAAAACCACTTGAATAAAGAATATGGGTCCTCATAAGAGTAAAAAACATGAACATAAATTATACATCCACATCCAAACTGAGGGTTGGAACCTTTTGTAAAATATGGTAATTCCTTTTTATGGAAGTAGAAAAACATAAGGATAGAAGACAGGGGACAAAAATTCCATGAGGAACTATGAATAAATATTTATATTTCACGTTAATTGAGGATGAATAAACAATGAATTATGGGTGAGAGAATTCATATTCATAGATCACACTACAAAAAACAACAAAATGTAAAATTATAGGTTATCATGGTAAAACCTGATAGGGGTAAAGTTATAATTTCAATTTTTTATAGGTTTATAGTGACTCATAGAATAATCCATGAAATGTAGTGTGTAGTTACCTTGATAGGACCCTCCATGATTTATCTTTGGGATTTTGTTATAGAGAAACTTTATTAGGTAGTACTATATTTTTTATGTATATTAGTCCTCTATAGTTTATCCCAATGGGATTTAACATGAAATGTCCGGATATATAAGATTTTAGGTTTTGGGGACTCCTAGACCTCTATGGATATCCCACAACCTTAGTAAAAATATCACCAGGAAAAGTCACCATAGGTAGCTATTAGGGCTACGGTGTGGTGTCCTATATAAAATGAATATTAACCCCTAAAAAATTACTCAAACACATAGAAAATATCAAAAAACTATACATTATATGATTTATTTTTAACAAATAATATAAAAACATAACAGATACTGGTCATGTGTCCAAGAACCTCTTGAGACAACCTGAGAAAATTGATTGAGTTGAAGGATGTATAAGAACGAGTTGATAGTGAATAAGAACTCTCATTGAAGGAGAAGAGAATCTTAAAATGTGATGATGTAAATAATATTTAGTTATTAAAAAATATAATAAATATGAATACATTTTAATGAAGATATTTAATGTGTTGAATCCATAATGAAAGAAGAATAGAATTATGATACTACATTGTGAAGAAAATCACTCTCCATGCCAAAAAGAAAAATAATGATGGAGTTGACCTAGTCATGTTGATCAGAACAAGTTAAATTATAATATAGAAATACGAACATCCTATGACACATAGTATTGTATATGTAGAGAGAAATAATTAAGAACATGTCTAAATGATCAATGTTGACACCATTTCTGATGTTCAATGTGTTTGTGTTAAAGAAAATGATGTTTATTGAGGATATATGGGATATTTGAAGATTATATGATCTTGATTTATTGAATTAAGTTATAATATTCCAAGAAATATCTATAAACTTGAATAAAATAAATTATTGAGTTACATAATGATTTACGATTACGAAGAGGGGGTTGAAAACTCTATCTCAGGAAGAAAAAAAACATATTATTGGATGCAATGAAATCCTTGTAAAAATAGTTTATCTACTTTAATATTTTTAGAATTTATCATAAACTAGTGGGGTGGATGTATTATTAAATTATAACTCCTAGTACTTTTTATCATTTTTAATATAGCGATCACTCACATATTTATTAGGGTGAAAATGGGTTAGGATGATAATTTATTTTAACCACTATTATTAATGATAATTTTATTACTGATTGAGGTGGGGGTTAAGATTGGGTACTCTAAAGATCCCAAAGGACGAATAGGGTCAGGAATGAAGATTATGTGGGAAATGTTTTTAAATAGAGGTTTCAAGTGTTTACATGCTCTGGTGGGGTTGATTGTGGTGTAAGTTCAGGAGGAGATAATAGTGAAGCGATGCCTAAATTGAGCTAGTTTAAATAGGAAGCCGATTGGTCCATGATTGACCTTTGAGTTTGGGTCTTCAAGGAAGATATTAAAGGATAAATTTTCAATGAGCTTGTAAAGCTCATGTAATGGGTTCCCTCTACTTATAATAATTATAGGGTCATTTTTTCAAATAATTATTGGTGGACTTCCCACATTCTTTTTGAAAAATGACAAAAAATTCATGTAAAAACTATGAATTTGATAAATATGATTAGGATGAGGAGTTAGTTTCCTGTGAGGGGTAAATATATAAAAATGGTATTCTACTCATTCCTTGTCATTTTTAGTTGAATATGGTGTTTTTGATTTTGTAAATAAAACTGATCCATTATTTTCATTACATACAATTAGAGGATCTAAAAATAGAATTAAATATTAATTGATAATTTAGAATTTAGTTTTTTTATAAATAAATGATTCACCCCCACCTCTATGGTGTCTGAGCTCATCCAATGGGAATTATAAATTGGTTTCAATGAAAAGGACCCATCTAATTGGATATATATTTTTTTCTCTATTTTTTCAATCATTCTACAAAAGTTCATACATGATGAATTATTAAAATAGAAACAAGTAAAATAATATATTTCTATTCATGATAAAATTGAGTTAGAGGTTACATTAATGTTATTGAAAAAATAATTGAAAATACATTCTATATATTTGAGAATGAAATAAAATGTTTTGGAGGATCAACCAATAGATTATGAAAATTAGATTTGCGTGTTTTTAGTTAAATATGTTGAATATATTTTCACTGAGGAATCATGAACAATAAGTGATAAATACTTATTCAATTACCCACTTAGAGATATTTATTATGTTATCACGTTTTACATGAAATTTATTCCAAATGATGTTATCTATTCCATATTTTTATTTATCAGGGAATCTGTGGTGAAAAGGCATAGATGAAATAAGAACATGATGTAGTGCAAGATTCATTGTCCATGAATGGGTGTAGATGTAATTCTCACACCAATATTGTTGAAACTATGGATGATTCTAGTTTTCATTTCAATAAAATATATTATGTAAATTATGTTAATAAAATAGGAATGTTTATAATAAAGTATATACCAAGTTGATCTATGTATTAATGAAATGACATAATTTCTCTAAGAATGTCGAGAAAGACAAGTTAGAGTATAAAATAAAGATAATCAATGGGAATTATAATTCTATTCTAGAGGCATGTTATTCGTAATAAGAATATTTAGATAAGAAGTACAAAAAATGGGAATAAATGGTGAAAATCACGATAACCAGAAGTACATTTGTAATATGAAATTCCAAGAGATAGATGTCAAGATCATAATTCAAAATGTTACACTATAAAAATCTTCATAAGTTTCTATAAATAATAGTAATTTCATAAATTTTTTGGACAATGGTATTTCTTTTAAAAACAATCAAAATGTTTCCATAATGAGTTATGAATCAACCCTTAATTAATCTATGACCAACTCTTAGAATATTGTATCCCATAATCCTGATAAATATATTTATACTAAATCTATCTTGGATAAATGTTTAAAAATAATTTCTAAATATAATCACATTTGGATAATGAGATATATTAATATACCAACCAATATATAACTTGTGGGTTTAAGAATGAAATAAAATATAATATCCCAAAACATAGACCAAAGTAATGTGTTTTCTCCCAAAAAACAGTAAGGTTCAAATTATATAATACTAAGATATGTTATAATTAATGTAAAAAATAATTGATTATAAGGAGAAAATTAGGTTTGTTAGATGTTTTTAAATGTTAATATGGATTCTTTCATACCATTTACTTAATTAGAAAAGAAATATTACATAAAATGAGTGGTGAAATGCTAAAAAATTGGAGAACCTCTTGGGGAGGAATAACTCACATAAAAATAGAAATCTACCAACTAAAAATTGATTTGATTCCCCATAATTTTTTTGAGTAAAGAAATAGTCATAGAAAAAATTATTAAGAGTTTGGGTATATTCAAACCATGAAAAATATTACGATAAAGTGAAGAACACAACAAAAAAATGAATTTCGGTGAGAAATAAAGACCTATCATCCTTGAGGATAAAATAACAGAAGAAATATGTATAAAATACCATAGGATTCTACGGATGTGAGTTGAAAATTATGCCACACTAGAGAATAGAATATTCACCTATTATGTAAACAGGGGAAGAATGAACCATTTCACGATTTAAATGGATATTAAGATTGAAAGGATAAATATAGAATGTAACATGAATGAATCCATTCAATAAATAAATTGTTAGATTGGTTTAATGAATTATATACATGATGAATAACATGGATTCCTTGAGATAATTGAAAATAAATCAAACCAAATGCTAGTGAAGGCACATGTGTATGATACAAATACACTAGGTACATTTAAAAAATTTTATGACATGGATGTGAGAATAAGATACTCTTTTAAAATAAAAAGTAAAGGATGTAACGACTCTAAATGGTAAAATTTTCACTCTCAGGAAGGATACTACACACAAAAATGATGATGATCTTGTACTTAATGTGTTCTTAATCATATATACAACACTATTAGAAGATTCCAATAATATGAAGAATGATAAAATGAATGAATTATATATTTTATAAGGTAATGAATCCCATATGTCTAAGAAGAATTTTCCAAACATGATGATTTCAGTTCGTTTGAAAGTGAGATATATTTTTAAAGTTAATAGTTGAAAAACAATCAAGATTTTCAAACATCTTAGAGTTTAATGGATGAGTTTCACTAGTTTTTTAATAATATATAATACTTGATTCTCTCATAAAATATATTACAAATACTCAAATTTTTATTATATTTTTCTATTTGAGATACATTTTTGATAGAATTAATGGTATATGATGAAGAATAAGACTAATAAATGTTGTGACTTATTTCGACCTATAGGAAATTATCCATCATATTATATTGAAATTTTAGTTTCCACGATAAAAAATGAATTATTTAAATATAAATATACCCTAAATGGTGTCATAATTAATGGAGGTTATCACTGGATAAAATCAACCCTACTGAAGTATGGAGATATTCCCATGAGGGGAAACTATGAAATAAGGTATGTTACTTGATACTTATTAATTATTATTAAATCTAAAACTCTATATTCTCCAATGAAAAATATTACAATTACGTATGATGTTTTCTATTCAAATTATAATTTTATATAGAGAGAGTTTTTTATCAAGGGGATGTGCTGATAAGAAAAAGTGGATAATAAATCAACTTTTTGTTGAATTTTTCTAATGTGTTTTTCAAGTTTTGTGTTGGTTCATAACAATTATTAAAAATCTATTTGTACAACCCTAAATAAAACATTTCATAGTTGGAGTCGCATTATGGGATTATAAATTGATAGATTAGTATTCTAAAACGGTCATAGTTTTTTTCTACATAATGATATGACATATAGACATTGATTTGACTTATTTATGAAAAAATACAATAAAAAAGTGGTCCACCTATATATATATATATATATATAAATGGATGAATCTTTAATGAAAGGGAAACGAATAATGATGATGAAAAAGGGGATAATGTGTGTTTTAATAGGAAAAATAATGGTGGAAGAGAAGAATCATTCTCTTATAAAACATTAAATTTATATTTATATATTAATTAGTGGTATAAAACATCACTCATTTTTTATTTATTTTTTAATAATGGGTTGAATAGATTTAATTTAATAAGAAAAAATTTGATATTAAAAATAAATAGAATTAATGAGATTAATGATATTGAATGGATTTATAAAGATGATATTGTATATTTTTTCAATATGAATGAATTTCAACATATGTTATTGATAAATTGAGATAGATGGAAATAAATATAGGGAACATAAAAATCATTATATTTAAAAAAACATTTATAGGATCTATTTTCATCTTGGTGAGTTACAAGTATATGTAATGATTTTATAGATGTGTTGATTGGATATATGGAATAAACTTTTTGATTACTAATACACTAACTACAACTCATTCATTTAGTTTTTGAGAGTGATGTGTTGGATGAACTAGTCATGTAGTTCATCTTATATTATAGTGGCCAAAAAGGTTAAAATAATCATAATTTATTGGGTGAATATACATTTAAATTGGAAAAATCATCCCTATGTATGTGAGATAGATGATTTCTAAAATCTCTAAAAAATTAATTTTAGATCACAGTTTTTGAAGGATGATATTTAAGCTAAAATTTAGAGGGAAGTGAGATACTTTAAATACTCTATATTGGGTGGTTAAATTCTTCAATGAGACATGGAATATAAACAAAAATTATTTTAATTTAATTTTCATAATTCCATTCATTATTTAGATATATTCATAGGTAATTTGAGGAGTTTTAGAAGGATAAAATGTGATTTGGAGTGATTATAAATTTAATTTAATGAATATGTATTTATATTGTTGGAGGTAAAAAATGGGATCATCTTGAAGTATTTGGATGAGTAATTATATACATAACATGTTAGAAATCAGACAATGTAATTACATTTGAAGAGAAAACTTTTAACTTCTCTAGTGTTTCCTAGAAAATAGGATAAGTAAACTATATGACTCCATCATCATTTTGAGGTGTGTTCATTTTTAATTTCTAATAAATTTCATGTTATTTTCATGGATAAATTTTTCTAGAATTACGAGGGGTGGTAGGAGGGAACTTGGGGCATGAAAATAGGTTTTAGGACTGCAAAATGCTTGAATAGTCCCATAGATAAGCACTTAGAGGCCCACTATCTAGTTATTGTAATGACTAGTATAAATTTATGGATACTGGAATCGCTGACTATTTATTTATATACTAATAATAATAAGGTGGGAAACTATGTATTTTTAATAATGGGTGATTTTTTTCTATTCAACCTATATTTACTCGAAAACCATAACCTAATTTTTCCATAATTCCATTGAACAAATCAATACACAAACCACTACTCTCTTAACATTATATTCCCCTTAAAAATCCATCAATCTGAGATTTTTATATTTTCATTTAGTGTAGATAGAATATAGAGGTAAGGATTAGAGTCTTCTTATTCCTATTATCTCACGATTTCATTATCTTGTGTTCTCTCCTCACTTTTGTCTCATGTACACAATTACATGGGAGTCTATATTCATTCCCAATTCCTCTCACTATAAGAATAATTAATGTTTATACTTGACGAGATATATTTTTCATGGTTATGGTAGGAGTTCCTTATTTATTACTTATATTATTTTGTATAGTGTAAATTCAAGGTGGGTGTGGTTAAACTAAATTATAGATCATTTACTTTAACACTAACTAAATCACTTACCTATGAAGTTTTGATGACCTAACACCTTATTACAGATGTTTATGTCCTATATTAAGGGGGATAATATACTGTATTTCCATTTTTGGGTACTTGATCAATAAATTTGTTTAATGGACACGGTATATATTAATTGAACCTTGTTAGATGTGTAGGGATTCTATCATGAATCCCTAAACAAGAAATATCCATGAAATTGGTTAATGAAATGAAAAACCAATTAATTGTTTTAATTTTTTAAGGATGAAATTAATGATAAAAGATAATTGATTGGATTTAAATGGTTTAATAGTAATACTTGAAATTTTAATTAATGTACTGATGGAAAATGGTAAATTTGTAACAAATGTGATGATTCAATTTGATATACTAAATGTGTGTGATAGTTGATTTATAAAATTAGGAGAGAAACGTGAATACAGTCTGAAAAGATGTTGAGATACTTATAGTTTAGATACCCTCATAATTATTTTTGTGATACATATTATGTAACATCCCAAAATCCAGTAACTAAGAGACATTGTATACATTAATACATTAATATAAAATAAAAGGAATCTTATCATGAAGGACCAGACTGTTTATTAGTATTTTTGAAATAGGTACTTACATGATTCTCATTTTTTATTTTAAATAAAATATAATACCAAACAAAATCAAATTTTATGCATCCTTGAAACTCTTTGAAATATTTATTCTTTCAAAACTCAGGAAAATAAAAAAAATGTGAGCTAAATTACTCAGAAAGGGTTAAGTATGACTGAATCTATTATAAATAAATAAGTAATAATTTATATGGTAAATAACTATAGACCCATACCATCAAATCATTAACATTAGGATGAAATTCATCTATTGATAATATCATAAGTAATAATATGATGTATAATAATAATAGAATTATTAATAAAGGAAATGAATAATTATAGTGGTCACGATCTCAAACATCATGATATCCTTAATATTAAAGAATTGTCCCAAAGCAGTTTAAATTCATGGTAGTTATTGATCAAAAACCCATTTAATATGTATATATAATAAGTTCATCTCAGGATACATATCAATGCATCGATGGGATATATATAATTCTATAGCCCAACCTTTACTTCATGTCAAATGAATTGCTCATATATTGATTTATTACTTTTATTCATAATCAATGATCCCAATTAACTAATTTATTTATTGAGTAAATAATATATAATATAATAATTTCCCTAGTCAATTGAAGAAATATCAATTTAAAACACCATACAAAGAAATTTTATATGGTTTAGGTAATAAATATATCCATGAATAAAATAATATGAATATTTAATAGAAATATAATTTCCACAAAAAAATGGTCCTAATAAAGATAATGTTTTAGGAAAAATTTAATGAACTCCAAATTAAAGATGGAATTCAATTCATAAAAAATATAAATTTTGTAATTTAATATTTTTTAAAATAAAAGAGAAATATTAAAATATGATTTAATTAATTATTTTTCATTTTAAAACTATGGAAAAAATATAGAGGAACCAAAATAGTGTAAAATATTTTTTGTGGAGGTAAAATATGTTAATTACATATATTTTAAAAAGAATCATACATTTTGAGCATAATAAATAGATTTTAAAATGGAATTTATTTATAAAAAAATAGAAGGATTTATTTGAAAACGTATAAAATTTAAAGGATATTTTAAATTTCCCTTATTAAATTATTTGATTAATTAAAATAACTACAATAAATTAAATTGAAGAATATGGAAATGGATGTAAAATATTCCATATTAAAAGGGAAATAAGTTTGAATTTCCATTTTAACATTCCATTTCATGATTTAAGTGTCAAATAGAGTATATGTTAGAATATAATGTATAAAATAATTACACATTTGTAGTATATGATAATATATTGATTTTAAGAAGATTATATTATATGATTCATTCATGGAAAATAAGAGTAATCACAAATATTGTAAAATAAATTAATAAATATTTGGTAATATATAAATTTGTACCCCTAGAATAAGAAACATTAATTTAAACAATAATTATCATTAATAAATATAGGTTTTAGTTAAATAGAAAAATTGGGTAGTATATAAACCACATAAAATTAATCTCATGCATAATACCAAATATGCATCAAAGGATTGGAAGTTGAGATGAAATCCCTTGCTTCCCGCTTCTCCTTAGTTGATCCTTATTTAAACATATTTACAATGGTTTTATACATTTTATTAAATTATCCCCAAAAAATATTAATATTTATCAGACCATATATTATCCTCTTATAAGATCTTATCATCTATTATTTGACAATATTTTAGTATTATTATTATTATAGACGTTAACTACTTTGTTATCCTAACGTATGTTTTTTTTAAAGTTGTCCAGACCATTATACATTGATTATAGTTTGATAATATATTAAATTTTAATAATGATATATATGTATAAATATTATGTATAAATATATATTAATATTCATCTATAAATTATGGAGATAGAAAAATAAATTACACCATTCAAGGAGACGGTTGGCTGAACGTACACAAAAATGTTGTTTTCAATTTTTAGTGGATGAAATGAAAGTAAGGTAAATAATAACTAAATTTTAGAGGATAATTGTTATGTAATATATATATATATAAATACAAATATATATATATATATATATAATATTTTAATTTAATATATCATCATTACCATCCATTTAAAATAGAATTGAAAAACGGATCTCATCGCTTCATGGTGAGTGTAGTCCACACATATGCATGATCGATGTAATCATTTTACAATGGATTAGAATATAAGAAATTTGTTAGGATATTAGAATTATAGAAAGATTATTATTTCATTAATATCATAAATATAATCATTAGTTCTATATTTATAGTCATCATTGTATGATGGTGATGAAAAACATATCACACCGCTATATGGAGATAATAATCTCCATGTACACATGATCTATGTTTTCAATTTTTGTAGGATGAAAAAGAGATGAAAAATGATTATACCATAATCATAATAATATATCAGTATATATTTTATAATATATTTATTATTAAATAAATGGTAAAATAGATTTAGGGTAAATTTAATAAGAAATAAAATTTAAAGAGTCAGTAAAGATGATTACATTATCTTGAGTATACTTTCTTTATATCTCATACTAAGGGGCCCAATGATGGTGTTTTTAGAGTAAAATCACCTCTAGAACATGAATAATGATGTTTATTAAAGAATTTTTTTTAGTTTTTATATTCTATAGGTGTAACATCCCAAGTAAGTAATGAATAATAGATATTTTTATACATGTCTATTAATTAATTAGATAGTGTTTTAGAGGCTTAAAATGAAAATAAATCGAATCTTAAGCATGGAATACACTAATATTTTTAAAAGATTGTTTTACTGCCTTTTGATGGAAAACCATTTTTGAATCTATATTTTGACAATTTTATAAGCTATGTTTGTAAAAATAAACTTATTCTTTATGATTAGGACAAAAAAATTTACTTTGTGTGATTTTTGGTATTTTTCTGACAATGTTCATTTTTTAATGAATAGTGAAAAATACTGCATTTTACATCAAAACTGCTTCTTAATCTAATTTATTTATATGATTAGATTATCTTTTGAATTGGTCTTAATGTGTAATCTGAATATATTTTTACCATTTAATACAATGGTGGTCATTAGAATAAATTTCACTTTGAAATTGGACTTAAACTGGTATCAATCTTTTGATACTTATTGTTTCATAAAAACACGCTATTTGTCATGACAGCGGGAATTAATTATTAAATTAATTAATGTGACTTATATGTTTTGAATTTTGTAAAATAGACTTCATTTTTGAATTATAAATATCAAATATAGCTTAGGGTGAATTTTTGGTAATTTTCTGAAAAACTTCAATTTTTGATGAATAGTGAAACCACTAAGTGGTACTTATAAAAACTGATTTTCCGTTTAAATGAAAGTTTACCACTAATGTGTATTGAATTTTGAAAATCCGACATACATGGTTGTCATTAAGAAGTAAAATGTGGTTCAATGGGATTAAACTAATTGTTTGGTGAATAGTAACTTATTAAGTTCTTAATCGCGATTAAAGGTAATTAGTGTAGTTTAAGGTAAAAATAATGCTTTTATAAAATGAGGGGAGCTTGAAACTTGTCCTACCCTCATTGGTTGTGTCATGGCCGACTAAGACAAGCCATGGGTCAACTTGGGGACCCCATGGAGCCACTTTGGTTGGGAAATGAAATAAATAACTTTTTATTTAATATTAAAGTAAAAATGAGACAAACATAATATGTTTTACGAAACAATTTTTTACATGGGTTTATAAAGATCATATTTTTGATTAAAAATATTCATTGGAAATATAAAAAGTTTTCCTACATAATAGTATTTTTTTTTATAATTTTTAGACGTTAAATAAATTAATTTAATTATGACATCATGATGATGCAACAATGACCTCATTAATGAACAATTTAAATAAAATGAAACGATAATATAATATCTAAGACCTAAACTTGTCCAAAAACTATTGTATGGGAATATTTCGAAGCCTTATCATCTTATCTTTGAAATATATCACTATGGGACCTTATAAATTCGAAACACTTTTGAAAATAAAATAATAGTTTCATGATTTCCAAAAGTGCCCCTCCTCTCCTCTTATAAAAGGCCCCCACCTCTACCTCATTTCACACACTCCTCAAGCCTTTGGCTCGGCCATCCCATGCCCATTTACTCTCTCCAAATCCCTCTACTCATCCTAGAGGATTCCATTTGGGTAGAATCCTTTCAAAGGAAGCCTTTAGGCTCAAATCAAAAGGAGTTACAATTTTAAAGGTAATTCATTCTCTCATGTTCATTTGTTTTATTTTGCTTCTCCGACCCCATAAACTCTTTTTATTTACTTATTTTGTAAAAATAACAGTATCTTAAATATACTAGTATTTTGTTATAAGATTTATTCTAGCTACACTCTCACACAACTACATAAAATGGTTAAAGAACATACGGTTTCTGTGGATGGCGAAATTCTGCCTCCCGAAACGATGATTGTTCAATACTCATTTAACACCTTAAAAGGTGGCCATTATGATGTCACTATTTTTATATATGATATATAATATGTTTATTCTTTCCTTAAGCTTCTGTATTTTTCATTTATGGCATACCATTATTGTTTCCATTATGGGTAAACACGATATCTTCATTTTAGGAAGTGAGGACTACCGCCCCCTGAAAGTGATTTGATTCGTTAATACCATAAGTGGGATTGTAAAGGATAAAGTTAATTATATTATATATGTTATTATACTGGAATTATAATATACTCTTATATCATTATGATTCAATTCTAGAAAATACAAAATAGAAATGGAAGTAGCGTTCATGCGTACGTACGACTTACCGTCTCCATGAACGGTGCATTTCATTTCTTACCTCTAAATGTGATGTAATATTATAAATACATGTATATGATGAATATATATGATATATATGTTATCCAAATCATTAATATCATTCTGGATATAATGAACCTTTGACCAAATTAACAACATGTAAGTGTAAGAAGTCTATTTTTGACTTAAGAACCAAATACCGACAAAATGAACATTAATAACTTAAATGATTACATTATGTTCATAACATGGTATAAAAGGAATAATGAACTTGAAAAAGGTTCTTAAGAAAGTAGAGATTAACTCAAGTTTATTATTCAGGAGATTAAAGAATGTTCGGGTCAAGTCGGATACGGGGTATGGGACTTCGTCTCAATCCCCTTTCATTGAGGCATATTTTGTTTTATACACAACCTTCTTTTATACGGTGTATAAACCCCTTTGACTTTTACATTTATCCAAAAGGAATCTTTTTTTATACGAAGCGTTTTACTAAACGACAAAAGGGAATTTTTTTGTCGTACGTATGCGGCGACAACGACTTCTCCGCCGCCGTGACCGTTATTTGAGTTTCGGCTTCCTCTACAAGCCATACCTTCTTTTTAAAAGAAAAATAAATACCATGTTTTAATTTTCTTTTATTTTGGTATTGAAAATGGTTTTCATAATGTTTTTATATCAATGTGTTGTATTAATATATTGTGATTGAAAGGTGGAAATGTTATGTTTCCTTTATGCATGTTTTATGTGATACAATTATGTTGAGGTTCTTGGGCATTATTATGTAGACGGGTGGTTCCGTGATAAACTAAGGGCAGGTGAGCCCGATATAGCTCTCCAATGCATTGGGTAACGTGAAGGAGTGAAACGTTAAGGTTTCTCCGAAGAGATTTTAGGGAATATATCGTGATGGGTATTCCAAACGTAACCAAGAGGGTTACTCCCTACGTAATAATGTTATGAATTCCTCAAGTTACCTTTATGTCTTATGATTTCTATGATTTATTCATGATTTGATGAGGTATGTTAAAGTGCTTATGTTTTATGGGTAAAGTATGATCTCATCCTTATGTATATATGTACCCATGTTCCTTTCCATATTTTTATATCCCTTACTGAGCTTTTTATGCTCATCCCAAGTTTTTTTGAAATGTTTTTCACAGGTCAAGGGAAAGGTACATGATATGATGATAGTGTCAGGGAAGTGTCAAGAAACAATCCATGTTTATTTTAAATATGTTTCCATTGATGGGAATGAAGAATACTATCTTTATGTAACCACTTTGTTTATATGTGGAATGTAATGAATGTTTTATGATCTAATTCTCTAAAACTCTAAACCCGAAAAGATCCTCAATGTGTAATCTTGTAATAACTCAAGATTAACTAAGGTTTAAGGCTGGGGCCTTATAGTTGGTATCAATGGTCGGTTTAGATAACTTTTGGAGTTATAATTCTATTAAATGACTATCCAAAAATATTTTTTTATGGTAAAATTGAAGTGATATAGTATTTGAAGATTACCATGTTGCTTCATCTAAGACATGTTTGTTCAGAATGGTTTTCCGCAGAGGAAACAGGGAAGCAGTGCTAGGAAGGCATACAGAAGGAAATAACCTTCCGAATCAGCATCCTGAGATGGTCGGAATTGGAACTAAATAGTTTGTTGCAGTAATGGCACAATTGACTCAAGCGATAAATGGTGGTGGTATCCATGCACGAGATCAGCCAGATCAACCGCAAAGGAACATGTCAGTGGTGGAACATTTCATGAGGCAACATCCCCCATCATTCAGAGGATCATCTGACCCTGTGCTAGCTGAAGGGTGGATTAAAGCACTGGAGAAGATTTTTGATGTCATGGGGTGTTTAGACAATCAAAAGGTTAGTCTTGCTATTTACCGTTTGGAGGGTGAGGCAGATCAGTGGTGGTGTATGGTTAAAAATATCAGGGACGCCGATGAGATTGATGCTATTGACTGGAATGAATTCAAAGGTATGTTTCTTGAGAAGTATTTTCCTAAGGATGTTCGACTTAGGATGGAAAAACATTTCTTGGAATTGAGACAAGATGAAGACTCAGTGGCTACCTATGAATAAAGGTTCACTCGATTGGCAAGGTATGCTCCAAATTTTATCCGAGACCTTGATAGTAAAATCAATCGTTTTTACTCAGGATTAAAGCCAAAATATCAAAGGGCATTAGCTTCTCGTGAGTTTAAAAGTTATGAAAAGATTGTTTGATGTGCTGAGAAGGTGGAAATGGAGTTTGCCGATGATCAAGTGTTCTATAACAACCAACAGAAGAAGAGACCGAGGTGGTAGGAGAAAGGTAAGAATTCTTCAAAAAAGTCTGATGGTAAGAAAACTAAGTTTCCAGTTTGTGATAAATGTGGAAAAAGGAATGCTGGGGAATATCTTCTGAATTCTGGAAAGTGCTACCGATGTGGTAAGATGGGACATAAGGCTCATGATTGCACTAAAAAGGATCAAGGTGAAGGTAAGACCAAATTTGATTTACAGTTAGTGAAATGTTTTAAGTGCAATGAGATGGGTCACTATGCAAATGAGTGTCTGACAAAGAGCTTGAGTGATGGGAAGCAGTTAGACTACAAGCAGAAAGGGGTGGTGAAATCCTTTTCAACTACTTCAGCAGATGTCGGGCCATAAAATGAAGTTGTATCAGGTACTTTGTCTGTTTTTCAGATTATGCGAGTGTGTTGTTTGATTCAGGGTCTACACATTCTTTCATCTCTGAAACCTTTTTTAGTAAAATGAGAATACCATCTCAAGAAATGACTCCTGAACTTTTGGTAAAAACACCTGGGGGGAATGTTGAGGAAAAAAGAATTTATAAGAATCTTCCTATCCTTATCTGTGGAAAGAACCTACTTGAAAACCTTATTGTTCTACCTCTAGTAGAGTTTGATGTTATCCTGGGTATGCATTGGCTCTCAATTTACCATGCTAAGATTGACTGTAGAGCTAAAGAAGTTTCTTTTCAGAAAGACTTTCAGTTTGTGTACAAGAATGAACCCTTACTGTTGATAACATATCAAGAGGCCGAGAAACCTGTAAAATATGGAAATTAATGTTACCTTGCACACATTGTTGAAAACAAGGGAACTGTTCAGATTAATGATGTGCCAGTGGTAAATGAGTATCCTGATGTTTTTCCTAATGAGTTGCCTAGAATAATACCGGATCAGGAAGTTGAATTTACTGTTGACTTAGTTCCTGATGCTAAGCCAATTTCAAAACCCCCTTATCGAATGGATCAAATTGAACTTTTAGAGTTGAAGGAGGAATTGCAAGATTTATTAGAGAAAGGTTTCATTCGACCTAGCACATCACCATGGGGTGCTCCTATCTTGTTTGTTTAAAAGAAAGATGGTTCAATGAGACTTTTCATTGATTATAGAGCCTTGAATAATATCACTGTTAAGAACAAATATCCTTTGCCTCATATCGATGATTTGTTTCATCAGCTCCAGGGAGCTCAGTATTTTTCAAATATTGACTTGAGATCGGGGTATCATCAGCTGAAGGTAAAGGAGGGAGATATTCTGAAGACCGCGTTCTGTACAAGATATGGCCACTATGAATTTGTAGTAATGCCTTTTGGGCTAACCAATGCACCTGCTGTATTCATGGACTTAATGAATAGAATTTTCCATGAGTTCTTGGATAAGTTTTTGGTGGTTTTTATTGATGATATTTTGGTGTTTTCTAAAAGTAAATAAGAGCATGAAATACATTTAAGGGTTATCTTTCAAACCTTAAAAGAAAAGAAATTGTATGGGGAATTCAGCAAGTGTGAGTTTTGGTTGCAACAAATCTCCTTCCTTGGTCACATTGTTTCTAAAGATGGGATAACTGTTGATCCTGCAAAAACAAAAGTTGTGGAAGACTGACCAAGACCCACAAATGTAACTGAGATTCGTAGCTTCCTTGGTTTGGCAGGCTATGACTGAAGGTTTGTTAGAAATTTTTCACGGTTATCTAGTCCAATGACTAAGATAACTCGGAAGGGTGTTAAGTTTATCTGGACAAAAGAATGTGATGATTGTTTTCAGGAATTAAAAAGAAGATTGGTGAATGCTCCAGTTTTGGCACTACCTTCCAGGAATGGTGAGTTTGTTATCTACAGTGATGCTTCATTGAAAGGACTTGGTTGCGTCCTAATGCAGAATGATTAGGTAATTGCTTATGCTTCACGACAGTTGAAAACTCATAAGGTAAATTACCCAACACATGATTTGGAATTAGATTCTGTTGTTTTTGCATTAAATATTTAGAGGCATCATTTGTATGGAGTAAAGTGTGAAATATATACTGATCAAAAAAGTTTAAAGTATATATTCACTCAGAAATAATTGAACATGAGACAAAGGAGATGGCTAGAATTAATCAAGGATTATGATTATACAATTCATTACCATCCGGGAAAAGAAAATAAAGTGGCTGATGCTTTGAGTTGAAAAAGTAATGCTTCATTAGCAATGTTGCGTTTGGAATGTGATCCTTTGGTTAAGGATTTGATGAACTTTGGCATAGAAGTTGTTGGTGCAGGAAGTTATTCTATTTTGTTTCAGGTATCAGTGAGATCATCTATATCATATATAATCAAGAAAGCATAGAAGCAAGACAGTGAGTTACATAAAAAGGTAGAGCTGGTTCAGAAAGGTAAGTTACCTGAATTCAACATTGATAATGATTTCGTTTTGAGATTTGGTAAGAGATTGTGTGCGCCTTGTGATTCACAGTTGAAGAGAGAGTTGTTATGTGAAGCTCATAGTTCTCCGTTTTCAGTTCATCCTGGCAGTACTAAGATGTATAGAGATCTGCGGGAGTATTACTGGTGGGATGGAATGAAAAGAGATATTGCTGATTTTACTGTGAGGTTTTTGACTTGTCAACAGGTTAAAGAAGAGCGGCAGTTACCGAAAGGGATGCTTCAGCCTTTACCAGTGCCAGAGTGGAAATGAGAGAATATATCCATGGACTTTGTTGTGGGATTACCAAAGACATCCCGAGGTAATAATGCAATCTGGGTTATTGTTGATCGCTTGAAAAAATCTGCTCATTTCCTTCCTATTTGAGATACATTCTCTCTAGATCAACTTTCTCGTTTGTATCCTAAGGACATAGTCAGGTTGCATGGAGTTCCCCTCTCCATTTTGTCTGATCATGATCCCAGGTTCACTTCTAACTTTTGGAAAGGCCTTTAGAAGTCGTTGGGTACTGAATTAAATTTTAGTACAACTTTTCATCCTCAATCAGATGGGCAGTCAGAACGAACAATTCAGACATTGGAGGATATGCTAAGAGCTTGTTCTATGGATTATCAGGAAAGTTGGGACCAACATCTTTCTTTGGTTGAATTTTCATATAATAACAGTTTTCATTCCAGTATACAGATGGCACCATTTCAGGCATTATATGGGAAGCAGTGTCGAACTCCAGCTTTCTGGGATGAAGTGGGTGAAAGGAAGTTGATGGGACCAGAATTGGTAGAAGAGATGGCAGAAAAAGTTCAGCTGATTCAGAAGCACATGTGAACAGCTCAGAGCAGGCAGGAGAGTTATGCGGATAATCGGAGGAAGGATCTATCTTTCGAGGTAGGTGATCATGTTTATCTCAAAGTATCACCATGGAAAAGTGTGATGCGATTTGGTAAGAAAGGAAAGTTGAGTCCAAGGTTCATTGGACCATATGAAATTCTGGAGAGAGTTGGATCAGTTTCATACCGGGTGGCTTTACCTCTGAGTTTATCTCAGGTACACAATGTTTTTCACGTTTCGATGTTGAGAAAGTATATGCCAGATCCATCTCATGTTTTGAGTCCAGAGGTAGTTAAGCTGGAAGAGAACCTATCTTATGAGGAACAACCGGTCCAGATTCTTGACCACAGGGAGAAAGTGTTACGGAATAAGGCGATTAAGCAGGTAAAGGTTTTGTGAAAAAACCACATGATGGAAGAGGCAACATGGGAATCTGAAAATTCAATGAGGGATAAGTACCCCCATTTATTCGATAAGTAAATAAATTGCGGGGACACAATTTTCTAAAGGGGGGAAGGATGTAACATCCCAAGTAAGTAATGAATAATAGATATTTTTATATATTTCTATTAATGAATTAGATAGTGTTTTAGAGGCTTAAAATGAAAATAAATCCAATCTTAAGCATGGAATACACTAATATTTTTAAAAGATTGTTTTACTGCCTTTTGATGGAAAACTATTTTTGAATCTATCTTTTGACAATTTTATAAGCTATGTTTGTCAAAATAAACTTATTCTTTATGATTAGGACATCAAAATTTACTTTGTGTGAATTTTTGGTATTTTTCTGACAATGTTCATTTTTTAATGAATAGTGAAAAATACTGCATTTTACATCAAAACTGCTTCTTAATATAATTTATTTATATGATTATATTATCTTTTGAATTGTTATTAATGTGTAATCTGAATATATTTTTACCATTTAATCCAATGGTGGTCATTGGAATAAATTTCACTTTGAAATTGGACTTAAACTGGTATCAATCTTTTGATACTTATTGTTTCATAAAAACACGCTATTTGTCATGACAACGGGAATTAATTATTAAATTAATTAATGTGACTTATATGTTTTTAATTTTGTAAAATAGACTTCATTTTTGAATTAGGAATATCAAATATATCTTAGGGTGAATTTTTGGTAATTTTCTGAAAAACATCAATTTTTGATGAATAGTGAGACCACTAAGTGGTACTTATAAAAACTGATTTTCCATTTAAATGAAAGTTTAACACTAATGTGTATTGAATTTTGAAAATCCGACATACATGGTTGTCATTAATAAGTAAAATGTGGTTCAATGGGATTAAAATAATTTTTTGGTGAATAGTAACTTATTAAGTTCTTAATCGCGATTAAAGGTAATTAGTGTAGTTTAAGGTAAAAATAATGATTTTATAAAATGAGGTGAGCTTGAAACATGTCCTACCCTCATTGGTTGTGTCATGGACGACCAAGACAAGCCATGGGTCAACTTGGGGACCCCATGGAGCCACTTTGGTTGGGAAATGACAAAAATAACTTTTTATTTAATATTAAAGTAAAAATGACACAAACATAATATGTTTTACGAAAACAATTTTTACATGGGGTTATAAAGATAAGATTTTTGATTATAAATAGTCATTGGAAAGATAAAAAGATTTCCTACATCATAGTATTTTTTTATAATTTCTAGACTTTAAATAAATTAATTTAATTATGAAATCATAATGATACAACGATGACCTCATTAATGAACAGTTTAAATAAAATGAAACGATAATATAAAATCTAAGACCTACACTTGTACAAAAACTATTGGATGGGAATATTTAGAAGAATAATCATCTTATCTTCGAAATATATCACTGTGGGACCTTAGAAATTCGAAACACTTTTGAAAATAAAATAATAGTTTCATGATTTCCAAAAGTGCCCCTCCTCTCCTCTTATAAAAGGCCCCCACCTCTACCTCATTTAACACACTCCTCAAGCCTTTTTCTCGGCCATCCTCTGCCCATTTACTCTCTCCACATCCCTCTACTCATCCTAGAGTATTCACTTTGGGAATAATCCTTTCAAAGTAAGCCTTTAGGCTCAAATCAAAAGGAGTTACACTTTTAAAGGTAATTCATTCTCTCATGTTCATTTGTTTTATTTTGCTTCTCCAACCCCCTAAACACTTTTTATTTACTTTTTTTTGTAACAACACAAGTATCTAAAATATACTAGGATGTTGTTATAATATCTATTTGAGCTACACTCTCACACAACTACATAAAATGGTTAAAGAACATACGGTTTCCGTGGATAGCGAAATTCTGCCTCCCGAAACGATGATTGTTCAATACTCATTTAACACCTTCAAAGGTGGCCATTATGATGTCAATATTTTTATATATGATATATAATATGTTTATTATTTTCTTAAGCTTATGTATTTTTCATTTATGGAATACCATTATTGTTTCCATTATGGGTAAACAGGATATCTTCATTTTATGAAGTGCGGACTACCGCCCCCTGAAAGTGATTTGATTCGTTAATAGTATATGTGGGATGTGTAAAGGATAAAGTTAATGATATTTTATATGTTATTATACTGGAATTATAATGTACTCTTATATCATTATGATTCAATTCCAGCAAATATGAAATAGAAATGGAAGTAGCGTTCATGCGTACGTACGGCTTACCGTCTCCATGAACGGTGCATTTCATTTCTTACCTCTAAATGTGATGTAATATTATAAATACATGTATATGATGAATATATATGATATATATGTTATCAAAATCATTAATATCATTCTGGATATAATGAAACTTTGACCAAATTAACAACATGTAAGTGTAAGAAGTCTATTTTTGACTTAAGAACCAAATACCGACAAAATGAACATTATTAACTTAAATGATTACATTATGTTCATAACATGGTATAAAAGGAATAATGAACTTGAAAAAGGTTCTTAAGAAAGTAGAGATTAACTCAAGTTTATTATTCAGGAGATTAATGAACGGTCGGGTCAAGTCGGATACGAGGTATGGGACTTCGTCTCAATCTCCTTTCATTAAGGCATATTTTGTTTTATACACAACCTTCTTTTATAATGTGTATAAACCCCTTTGACTTTTACTTTTATCCAAAAGGAATATTTTTTATACGAAGCGTTTTACTAAACGACAAAAGGGAATGTTTTTGTCGTACGTATGCGGCGACAACGACTTCTCCGCCGCCGTGACCGTTATTTGAGTTTCGGCTTCCTCTACAAGTCATACCTTCTTTTTAAAAGAAAAATAAATACCATGTTTTAATTTTCTTTTATTTTGGTATTGAAAATGGTTTTCATAATGTTTTTATATCAATGTGTTGTATTGATATCTTGTGATTGAAAGGTGGAAATGTTATGTTTCCTTTATGCATGTTTTATGTGATACGATTATGTTGAGGTTTTTGGGCATTATTATGAAGACGGGTGGTTCCGTGATAAACTAAGGGCAGGTGAGCCCGATATAGCTCTCCAATGCATTGGGTAACACGAAGGAGTGAAATGTTAAGGTTTCTCCGAAGAGATTTTAGGGAATATACCGTATGGGTATTCCAAACGTAACCAAGAGGGTTACTCCCTACGTAAGAATGTTATGAATGCCTCAAGTTACCTTTATGTCTTATGATTTCTATGATTTATTCATTATTTGATGAGGTATGTTAAAGTGCTTATGTTTTATGGGTAAAGTATGATCTCATACTTATGTATATATGTACCCATGTTTCCTTTCCATATTTTTATATCCCTTACTGAGCTTTTTATGCTCATCCCAAGTTTTTTTGAAATGTTTTTCACAGGTCAAGGGAAAGGTACATGATATGATTATAGTGTCAAGGAAGTGTCAAGAAACAATCCATGTTTATTTTAAATATGTTTCCATTGATGGGAATGAAGAATACTATCTTTATGTAACCACTTTGTTTATATGTGGAATGTAATGCAAGTTTTATGATCTAATTCTCTAAAACTCTAAACCCGAAAAGATCCTCAATGTGTAATCTTGTAATAACTCAAGATTAAGTATGGTTTAAGGCTAGGGCCTTATAATAGGAATATTTAATTTGTGTAAATAAAATATATAAGGGGTATCATTTTAGAAAATCTTACCATTCTAATAAAAAATATGTCACATATTTTTAAAGATAAATTTTATGTAAGTGGTATATATTAATTTTAATATAAATTCATAAAACACAATGAAAAATAGTTTTTTAGAAATTTTTTTTCCTATTATAAAAGTTAACTACTATAAAAAACCTGGAAATTATAAATTATATTATTATAAATAAACAAGATCATAAGTAATTTTGAGACTGGATAAAAAATATATTGGGATTTTTAAAATTAATAATTAAATGAATGAAATTATTTTATTTAAAAAATCACCATATTTATTATTCATTGAAAAATCCACCATTTCTAAAAAATCCTAAAATTTCACAATATATTAATTTTTATATGATTATTTACAAAATGAAATTAATCTATGAAATGTAAATTTATAAAATTTGATAATATATGTTTTAATAAAATTATTGAATAAAAACATGTGTACTGTACTAGAAATTAATTACAAATAAATTATTTATATAATTTGGGATTGGGTGTTAACATATTACCTCTATAAAATTTTATCATCAAAACTTCCATAATTTTATACCATGTAATTATTTGGTTAGTTCTAAATCAAATCTCATCAAGTTCCCACCTCGCTTATTTTATATTATGATTTATCCCAAGTAACTTTACTAGATAAGTCATCTAATTCCATAACACTTTTTCTATAGTATCCAGGATATAGATTGTATCTTCAAATTAAGATAAATTAGGTTCCAATTCAATATTATTAAATGTGATGACATGCATTGGATATATCATTTACATTCTCAATAAAGAAAAATGGAACACATTGATTACTTTAGAGAGTATAGGGGATTTTTCAAAATTATAATCCATATATACAATTCTATCTAGAATATCAAAGGATATAAAATACACGGGTTTGTGTGTTTCTTTCCTACTGAAACATATAACACACTTCCATGGAAATATGTTCAAGAAAATTTGATCTCCCACTTCAGGTTCTAAATGATTCCATCAGTTATCTACATATTTATTTTTATTTCTTTTGGAATATTTAATGTGGTCTTGAATATTATTAACATTTTTCACTGTCTCCATGATTATTTATATACCCAAAATATTTCTTGCAATTAATTCATCACAAAAAGTTTGAATATGAATTTTATTTCTATATAATTCTTCATATGACACCATTTTAATACATGAATGTGAGATTTTAATATAAGAAAACTCCACTACATTCAAATACTTATATGACATACCGTCAAAGTCATGTGAGAATGATCTAAAAAAGTCTTGGAATGTTTTAATAGTAATTTCAAATTATCTAAAATTTTGAGGGTGAAAAGGTGTTCTCAAATGAAGCCTTATATCACGATCCTTATGAGGTATTTTGTAGCATTATGATGTAAATTTGGATCAAAATATGACACAATTAAAATATTTACACAATTAATTCTTACATCGTCATTAATATAGATTCATGAAAGTTTAATACGAGTTAAATATTCTCTTATAGTGAGTAAATGAGCACATTTGTAAGGTAGTTAACAGTATCCAGTGTCGCATCATCATTTCTTGGAGACTATGGTAATCCAGTTACAATTCCTATAGTAATCACATCCCATTTTCAAAATTTAATAGGTAGAGGTTGTGTCACTCTTCTATGTTTTCGTATATCAACCTAAAATAGACAAAAAACCTAACATCTTCGAAAATAATATAAATTTTACTATATAATACAATCCCACCAAAAATATTCCTTCAAATATCAATACATCGTGGTGATTCTACTGTTTATTGATAAATAAAAGTTATGGGAATCATGGGATAAATCCCTTTTCAACTCAAGTATATATGGAACACAAAAATTATTTCCGAATTTATAATTCCATCATCATACACAAAGTATTACATTTTATCACCATTCACAGAATTAATTTTCTTTTCAGAATATTCATCATCATGATGAGAAAATCACATCTATACCAATAAAGTGAGGTTGAAAATAATTTCAAAAGAAGTTTTGTTTCACCATACTAAATAATTCACATATCCATATTAATTAAATATATGATCATAAGATCCCTATATATCCTCATTTTATTTGGAAATCATGATAATTATCATACAATGTATATTTTAGCTTATTTACATTCACAGGGGGTATTTTAATAAGAAATCATTATAATTTAGTATATAGAGCCATCACAATAGCCTCATATTAGAAAAATTCTTGGACGATATGTATTATAAGCTCGTATTATATGTGCATGTCTCACATATTTCATCATATAGATAATTTATACATATCAGCTATGTAATGATTATGGTATCCAAATCAAGATCATGTGTTTGATAGTTATACTGATGAGACATTAAAATACTTGATACATAGATAATAACTTTATCCCTAATCATAATGACACAAAAATTCCCCTATTATGTGAATTAATATACATATACATATACATATATAATATCCATAATTCCTCATTGGATGATTCAAAATATGAAAATTCGCTAATCTCATATTCAATTATTTGAAAGTATTTTCACAGTCCTTTTTCCTTATTAATTAAACTGATTTACATGCAATATTTTTAATAGGATAGGAAATCATAAATTTTTTTAAAAAAACAAGGATATTAACATTCCAATTCAATTAAAATACATACCTTAGTCATGTTCGTTCATTTATGAAATTCATTGAATTCCATTTTATTTTTAGGATCAATGTGATTCCATCCATAGGGACAATATTTATAAGAAAATAACCATATTAAATCCAAAATTCATACATTATAAATTTTCCATATAACTCATTCTATCTAAGATTATATATAATGATATTCAAGTCGCTCTCATGGTCCAAATATGTTTTATAATTCACCAATATACCATCAATAAATATGAATTTGTTTGTAAGATATCTCTTAAAAACTATATTATAATATACATAACATGGGGTTTATTAATAAAAGAGGACATTATTGTAAAAGTATGTTTTATACATCATATGAAAATATTTATTTTGAATATATCTACTATTTACTCATAATCGATAATACAAAGAATAAATTACATTCTTTGAATAATATTGAACATTGTAAAGCTGATCAAGCAAGCCATAATTTTAGGGGAAAGTGTACTTCTTCAATATATTAATAGAACTGATTTCCAAATAATCGAAACATTGTCACATATACCAATGTTTCATCTTAACAAAATGAAAAGGGTATCCCCATATTGAAACTCTAGGGAATATATAATCCATTATGACACAATTAATATAGTTTTTTTCTTTAACTCCAATTATTAATAGTCTACATTCTATATGGATTCTTTGATATAGTTATCACATGAGGAATTTAATAAATGGAAAGCTCAACATTATTTTCTGGTGGATATCCAAGTAATTCATTATGATACATATCAATGTTTTCCATTACAATAGAGACTTCCTCAATTTGAAGATTTCCTTTTTCAGTAAATACATTGTGTCTTGTCTTCTTCTCTAAAAATAACATTCAGAAGTGCTGTTGTAGGGGGATATAGACATGAATCAAATAATTAATTATACCCTCTAAAGATAAAGAGTTCCATATCCATGTCACAAATCATAATTTCATTATCATGGAAATGAATTTTAAACTGTATTATGGAATAAAATCCTAACAATGGATTATATAAAAATTAACTATACAAATAATAATCATGATTCATAATAATGAAGGTTTATGCGTTATAATGGGAACTGAATGAAGAATCCTTATTATAGTGAGATTTTCACTATGATTCTTAATAGAAAACTCCCTTCTTATAGAGATATGTAAATATCTTATTTTTTTTAAAACATTTACTATATAAATTAGTGTGAAGATATAGAATCAAATAAAGGATTAGATAAATTTTAGCATATGATTAAAGTAAAACCACCACATATTTAGTAACATCAATAGTAGTTGTAGTAATTACATATGTCTAGAATTATCCCCATGGACACTATTTTAGTATGTTAACTTGATACTTAGGATAATGGAGTGAATAATGACCCATTTATATATAGTTTTATCACCAGGAATAATTTTTTTTAATTGTTACACTTTAATTTATTATCCACATGACCCTTATCTCCTAAATTATAATAATATCTCATTCCTTCAAACATTTTCTAGGATATTTCAATCTACAATTTTTAAATTATGTAAATTTATTCATTCCATTAATCTTCTTCTTTAATGGTTTACTTTTTTTATGGATCTCAAATGAAAACTTTTTCTATTGATTTACCTTGAATATATATGATCTATAAAATAAATTCTATATTTTTATGTCATATAATAATATTTAATCTTATGATTAAAACTTCTAAGAAACCAGTTCCCTTCAGAGGCCTGGATTATTGCATTCAATGAAATGGTCAATATTGATCTCTATATTATGTATGTAATCTACAATATATATAGATAGTATTGTATAGGTACCCTCATACTTCACAACATATTCTTCTTCATTTTTCATTAAGATGATGAAGTTTTCCTTCATTTTAGTTCTTTTCTCACAAGGGAAATATATATCAAATAATGTTACTATAAAACCCTCCATTTTATATGAAATATTTATTCTTAATACATGGTATTCTAGATTAAAAAATAATTTATGACTATCAAATTTAAGAAAATATTTTTTTTATATCATTTTGGTTATTATTGTATCCTAGGGCTAGGAATATCTTTTCATGAGGCTTATTCTATTTCTCAGCTATAACTCGATTTGGAGTTCCACTAAAATATAATGTCTTATGTCACATGAAACAATAAAATATTGTTTTATGAAGATATAAAAAATAATTTTCCTCCATATATAAATGGTTATTAGACATAAACATGGTTTTATTCACTAAAATGGATATGTTTGTCCCATATCCATCAAATTTTATTAGGAATTCTTAGTAGGGAACTCTTTAAATTGACAATGAGTGTTTATTCCCTCCCTTCTATTCAATGAAATCACAAAATAATGAAACACATATTGTTTAGTCATAATTACCATGAATATTGATCTATTAAATAAATATAACTATAAAGGTAAATGTTCTAAAATACTACAAGGGATTACTATAATTATCATGTTAGTTATGGTTATTTAAAATGCATTTCTAGTGATTATACTAAACATAAATTGAAACCAACTCTAAAAACCCAACATGATTAACCTAGATAATGTTTCAACATTATTACATTTTCAAAATATATAAGGTATCTCATCAAGAAGGGACGATTATTCTAGTAGTATTAACAAACCATATACATGTGATTCTCATTTTACATTGAAAATAAAATACTAAAAATAACAAATGAAAATTTTCATCATCCTTGAATCTCATTAAAATATTCCATTTTCATATCATATGGAAGGGAAAAATGCATGGGGTAGATGAAATGATCATATATGGTTATGTATGAAAGATTATATTATGAGTTAACGATCAATAATCAATACAAAATGGTAAATAATAGAAAAAAAATTCCATTTAATCAATTACTTCAACAAGAAATAAATCCATGGATAATATCAAATTAAATAATATAATTTATAATAATAACTAAATTATTAATGAATTTAATGCATAATATGTGATTTATTGATCTCATACAGCCTGATATGTTTACCGCTTATGACTTATTCCAAGAAAAATTAGACTATGTGTAGGCATACACCAAAAACTCATTTAACAAAGCCACCAAACTGGTTTGTATTCTGAGACACATATATACATCAAGGGGCTATATAATACTAGGCCCCACTTATCAATACATTTCCAATACATCAAATTAAATCATAAATACTATTAAACATAAAAAAATATTCTTATTGAGTAAATAATATAGATTATGAATATTTACCCAGTAAATGAAATAACATTCATTGTAAAATTCTATATGTGAAATGGAATATGATTTAGGAAATAATAATATTCCTGATAAAAATAACATGGATATTTTATTGAAATTAAATTTACTATGAAAAAGTATCACCAGAAAGTGAAAATTTCAAGACCAATTTTATGACCACCAAATGAAAGATGAATTTTTATTCATCAAAAATATAATTTAATAACCAGTACTTATGGAGAATAAAAGTAAAATATTAAATTAATATTACATTAAAAAAATTATTTAAAAAACAATGTAAATTATATTAATAAATCTAAATAACATAAAACATTTATGGAGGTGTAAAAAATAGTTAACATCGTACATTTTAAAAAGATAAATTACTTTTAACTATTGTAATGAGTGTTGTAAATTTCCATTCCATAAAAACATTAGAATGGATACTCTCTAGACATGAATATTTATTGTATAACATAATATTATTTTAATAAATAGTTTATGAAATAAAAAATCTTTTGTAAAACTATTTTAAAATATAGGGATATGGATGAAAAATACAACCAATTAAAAGAGACATATTATCAGATTTACATTTAATCTTTTATTTAAATGATTTAAGTTTTAAAAAGAGTGTAAATAGTGGTATAAAAAATAATATTTAAATTAATATCCTAGTGAATTATAATATATATTATTTATGGTGGATAAATTATAATATTACTTCAATGAAAAGAAGATTAATTAAAAAATGATATTTAAAAATAAAGTATTACCTCCATGGTAACTATTAAATTAGTAAAAAAAATAACTAATAGGAATTGAAACAATATTCATAATTATTAAATATATATAAATTTTTAATACAAAAAAGTAATATATATAATCCCCAATTGTAATTCCCCTACCCCAGAAGCCGAGAGCCGGTGCATTATTTAAATACATTGGCATGATTACAAGGAATCATGTCCCGAATGATAGAACAATTATGCAGTATTGGAAAATAGATTACAAACATGAACATTGCATTACAATTTATAACATACAACACATTATAATTAATCCTCTAAGAACACCATTGTTCCCTAAGCTTAACCATGCATATCAATCATAAAACACTTATTGGGACCTGGGAAAATAAAACAATAAAAAGGGGTGAGATCAAACTCTGAGTAAGAGTAAGCAACACATCAGAAGATAACATAATCATTAGGCATGGTGAATAATTGAAAACACATGACTTTACAAATAATAAAAATGAACACTTTAAGGCAGGAATATGAGCTGAATAAATAATTCCATAACAAAATATAGTCATGGGTATTCTACTAGTCAAATAACCACACAAAACCTTGATAATATTTTCATATTGAGGGAATTTATAATGCGGGACATTCTGAAACATTTTGTCAAGGCCTCAGCCAAGATGTTTAAAAATTATTAAGGCCTTGGTCAAAACCATATATCAAATTGGTAAAGGCCTTTGTCAATTCCACGTCTAATTGTCTCATGAGACCTACCGATGCACCGAGGAGCTATATCAGGCTCCACCCATCACTTACTAAGTCCAATACATTCCTCATATGAAAAGGTTGAAACATAACATAAAAATTCGTATTAAAACAAGCATACTAAATGTCAATAATTTAACCATAAACCATGAATGGTATAAATATAACACATCTACAGTAAAACATATCAGAAAACCTTAAATACACTATGGAAGATTTGTATCCTAATAAATCAACTTCACAAAATTGTAAAATTTATCAATGGACATTGAAATAGATGAAATCAAAACCATTTGAGAGAAATATATCTTTCTATTTTGAAATAATTTAAGAGTCTCATAATTATAAAATAAAACATTTATTTTGAAAATATTCTAATAAGTTTGTAAGGGAAGCTTCTACGATGTTATAACAGCGTCCAATAGCCTCACATGCCGTATAAGTTAAAAAAATTCTTACTTAAATTTTATCGAAAGGTCATAAACTACCTTGATTGGAAAATTACAGAAAGATTCATTTAAAAACATATATGGTCAAATAAGGGTATAAATGAATTTTTTCCTACAGTATCGTAAATAGTAAAAATGTTTTGAAAAATATTTTTAAGAAAACACGGATGTGGATGATAAAGAGGTCCCAATAGATACTCATGTATAAATAACCTCGAATAATAAAGTGACTTTGAAATTAACCCTTAACTTGTAATTGTACTTGGTCAAGGGTATTTTATCCTCATTTATATTAGTTAAATCATTGTTATTAAATTATAACAGAACCACATACATAAATATGATATCATATATGTTCTTCTAATATTGTTCTGTTAATAATATTTTTGTAGTATCATTGTTTTGGGTGTTAATTGATTCGTTTTCCTTTATATGTTTTGTTATGTAAGTCATGTTTGTTATAAATAGAATTTATTTTATTCATATCAAGAATGATATTAAGTTATTAAATATTATTTTTAATAATCAAATGAAAATTATTCTTGAATGGTAACGATGGGGCATGAATATCATTGCGTTTGTGGAGATGGTAATCCGTACGTACGCATGAACGCTAATTTCAATTTTTTTTAAAAAGAAAAAAATGATACATGGGTAAATTAATATTTTAATATTTTATATATTTTATTTAAGTTCATTAAATTTATCCTTTATACATTCCATGTATGGTATAAATGATTCATATCACATTGAGAGGGTGGTAGTCCGCACTTCCTCAAATGAAATTATCGTATATATACAACATGAAAAGAATAAAGGTATGCTATAAAAGGGAATTACAGGAGATTATAGATAAAATAAATGTCATAAATATTATATATAATTATATTTCCATCATAATTTCCACCATACGATTTGGTAGTAGAATATTGAACAATCATCATTTCGTGAGGCTGTAGTTCACCATCCACAGAAACATTATATTCTATTCCCATTAGATGGAGTTGTGTGTAAGAGTAGTTCAAATTATTCTCATAACAAAAAATTAGTATATTGAGTATATTGGTGTTTTTATAAAATAATGGCATAAATAGAGTTTAAGGGGTTGGAGATGTAAAATAAATGGAAATAACTTAAGAGGAGATGTTACCTTTAAATCGGGTAACTCTGTTTTATTTGAACCAAAAGGATTCTTTGAAGTGCCTTATGACTAAGGTAAGGCTTATAAGAGGAAGAGATGGATGTAAAGAGCTTAATTGGGTAGAGGTTGGACGAGAAAAGGTGCTTGAGAGGTGTGATAAATGGGTTCGAAGTGAGGGATTTTTATAAGGGGGAGGAGGGGCTCTTTAAGAATGTTTGAAAATAATATTTTATTATATAATGATTTTCAGTTTATAAAGGTACGAAACTACTTAAAATCGAAGATAAGATGACTAATGTTTGAAATAAAATCATCCAATAAGAATTGGATAGGTTTTTGATTTTGTTTTAATTTTTATAATCTTATTTATTTTAATCATTCATTAATGAGGTAAACACTGCATCATTATTGTGTCAAAAATAATTTTATTTATTTGATGTCTAAAAATTATAAAAAAATAAAATTATATAATAAATATTTTTATCTTTAAAATTAAAATTTTTAGTAGAAGAGATAACTGATATAACCCCATTTAAAAATTATTTTACTAAAATATATATGTTCATGTCATTTTTGTCTTTAATTTAAATTAATTAATATAAAGTGTCATTATCACTCTCAAGTGGCTCTATGGGGTCCCAAAATCGTCCCAAGGATTCCCATGGTTAGAAGTGTATGAAATAATAGGAATATGACATATTTTAAGGTGATTTAATGTTATTATAATATTATTGTTTTACCCTTATTTACCGTATTTACCCCTTCAACCATGGTAAATAAAATATTTACTAAAGTAAAGATTCATAATGTCGAAAAATAAAAGTCACATATTTACACAATTTGGACCTCGTGATTCCAAATATTTTATCCATTTTTTCATATTCAAAACACATAAGTGGCATAAATTAATTTAAAAATAATTCTTGTTGTCAAAAGAAAATGCGTGTTTTTATGAAATAATAACTATCAAAAGATTGACACTTGTTTATGTCCTGTTTAAACGTGAAATTACATCAAATGACCAAAATTATATTTCATTATAAAAATATAATCTAATGATACTTAAAAAAATTCAAATGTATAATTTAACACTATAAATTATTTCGATTAAAAAAAGTAGTTTTAAATTAAAATTTAGTATTTTTCACTATTCATCAAAAATTGAGAGTTTTCAGAAAAGTTCCAAATATTCACCCTAATATAATATTGATATTCTTAATACAAAAAGGATGTCCATTTTGAAAAACAAAAATTTATAAAATTTCAAAATGTGGGTATTACTATTCATAACGGCTAGTTTGATTGGTCGTGGTGTGTTGGAATCTCGAAGTTGTGTACCATGCAAGCTGTTGCATTATTCAATCAGAAACATACCGTGGAAACATGGGGTGTAACATTATTCTCCCCTTAAAATAATTTCATTCTCTAAATTTCTAGAATACTATTACATAGAAAGATTATGGTGGTTCTTCATCATATGTTTCTCGGGTTCCCACATTGCCTCTTCCATCTTATGATTTCTCTATAGAACTTTTACCAAATGATTCGTCTGGTTTCTCAACACTTATTATCAGGTATCAAAAACCTTTATAGGATTTTACCAATAAGATAGATCAGGTTCCAGTTATATTTCTTCATAGGTGAGTACATGTGTTGGGTCTGACAAGTATTTTCTCAATAGTGATACATGGAACCCATCATGAACTTTGAAGAGACTTGGCGGCATTGCCAAACGGTAAGCTACAGCCCCAATTAGTTCTAGACTTTCAAATGGTTAGATGTACCTAGGACTCAAATTACCCTTATTACCAATATGTATAACACACTTTCTTGGAGATACCTTCAAGAAAACATGATCATCCACTTGAAATTAAAAATCCTTCTTTGATTATCAGCAGAGATCTTTTGCCTATTTTGAGATGGTTTGATGTGGGTTTGGATAATCTTCACCTTTTCTATTGTTTCCTCAACAAGTTCTGGGCCTACGAGTTTTCTTTCACCGACATCATCCCAACAAGTTGGTGTATGACATCTCATTCCATACAATTCTTCTTATGGTGCCATCTGAATACTTGTATGGAAACTATTGTTATAGTAAACTTCTACCAGATGTAAATACAGATCCCCCATTCCTTGAAAGTCAAGTGACCAAGATCTCAACATGTCTTCTAAGGTTTGAATAGTCCATTCTAATTGTCCATCAGTTTGAGGGTGGTAGGCATTTCTCAAACAAAGATCAGTATCCACAGCCTTCTGAAGAATTTTCTAGAATCTTGATGTAAAAGGAGGATCAAGATCAGAAACAATCGATATGGGTAATCCATGAAGTATTACAAATTCATTAATATATAGTCTTGCTAAATGTTCAAGAGGTAAATCTTCTCTTATATCAAGAAAATTTTCTGACTTGGTAAGACAATCAATAATGACCCATATTGCACCATTCCTTCTATGATTCCTTGGTAGTCCCATGATGTAGTCCATCATAATATCATCCCATTTCAACTCAAGTATAGGGAATAGGTTGTATGAATCCACTAGGATGTTTCCTTCCAGATTTCATATGTAGACAAACCATAAATATTGACACATAATCAGAAATCTCCCTCTTCATGTTGTCCCACCAAAATTTTTCCATCAAATCTTTATACATCTTAGTGCTACCAGGGTGTATAAAGAAATTGGAGCTATGAGCCTCATCTAAAAATTCCATTTTTAGATCAGGTATATCCAGAACACAAAGTCTCTTCCCAAATTTCCAAATTCCATCTTCATATACGAAGTCAATCAATCTCTAATCATTCACAACTTTAATTTTCTTTTTAAACTCCTCATCATCAGTTAGAGAAATTTTTATACTTTCTAATAAAGATGGATTGGCAATCATTTGAAAAAGTAATGATGTTTCACCTTCTATGATTATTCCCATGTCCATCTTAACTAGATCTATGAACATAGGATCCCATTCCACTCACATCTAGTTCAAAAATCCATGATCTTTTCTTCTTAAAGTATCTTCCACCATATTTTCCTTCCCCGAGTAGTCGTGTATAGTGTAATCGTAATATTTGAGTAGTTCAAGCCGTCACCTTTTCCTCATGTAAAGTTCTTTTTCTGAGAAAATATAATTCAAACTCTTATGATTAGTATATATCTCACATTTTCACAAAATAGATAGTGTCCTCATATCTTAAAAAAAAAGATTAAAGTGTCTAACTCACGATCATGAGTAGGATAGTTTTGTTCAGAAATTTTTATCTTTTGTGATGCATTGGAAATAACTAAATCATTATGCATGAGGACACAACCAAGTTCATTATTTAAAGCATCATTATAAATAAAAAACCAATCATTCCACAGTGATTGATTAAATATAGAATAATTGACTAATATTCTCTTCAGTTCTTCAAAATATTCTTCACACTCATTTGTTTAAAATAAATTAACCCCTTTATATGTGATCTTGGTTAAAGGGTTAGCCAATGGGAAAAAATTATGGACAAAATGACAATAATAACCTACTAAACCAATAAAACTATGTACCTTAGTTATACTCATTGGTGCTGGAAATTCTTGGATTGCTCTTGTCTTTGTAGTATCAACCGAGATTCCATCCTTAGAGACAATATGGCCAATAAATGAAATCTATTGAATCCAGAATTCACACTTGATAAACATCCCATATAATTCATTTCTTCTGAGGGTTTTCAGAATAGTGCGCAAGATATTTTCATGATCTTTGTATATTTTTTAGTATACCAAGATATCATCAACAAATATCACTAAAATGTCATCAGTATATTCCTTGAAAACTGTATTCATTAGATCCATGAAAATAGTGGGTGCATTAGTCAGTCCAAAAGGCATTACTGTAAACTCGTAATTCCCATACCTGGTACGGAATACAGTCTTTGGAATGTCTTCCTTCTTCACACACAACTGCTGGTATCCAAATCAGAGGTCAATCTTTCAAAAATATTGATCTTCATGAAGTTGATAGAATAAATCATCAATGCGAGGTAGGGGATACTTATTCTCTATTGTTATAGCATTGATTTCCCTGTAGTCAATGCACAACATCATAGATCCATCTTTCTTCTTAGGGAAAAGAACAGGGGCTCTCCATGGGGAAAAACTAGGGAGAATAAATCCTTTATCACTCAATTACTCTAGTGTTTTCTTTAGTTCCACTAATTCCACAGTGGACATTTTATAAAGGGACTTCGATATGATCCTTGAACCATGAATTAAGTGAAAAGAAAACTCAATTTCACGTTCTGGAGGATGTTTAGGTAAATCCTGTGGAAACACATCAACATATTCTTGCACAATAGGTACATCCTCTATTTGAACATTTCTTTACTCACCCATAGTTATTTCATTCTATTCCTCCATGTTTATGATTCTTTCACCTGGGTGTGTGCATCCACCTTTTTGGGGACGATGACACTTTTTGTTTCCCCGCATTCCTGCTTTCCAAAGGCTGGTAGCATTCATCGCTTGTTCAGGGACATTTTCTCCTTGATTGAAATGGGATGATGGGATGTCAATTCCTTGTTCCGTGGATTCCTCTTCGAAACTCATTACCTAGTCTGAGCCTCTCTTATAGACTTAAGACATTGTTCATGAAACTCTTCCTAGTTCCATACCATCATGGACACCAGTTAATTACACTGCTTCTGTTGGGACATTCCAATGGGTCCAGCCAGGGCACCAACCTTCGGTTGGGAGAGTAGTCATGTTGGACATCACTGGTGTGTCTTGAAATTGGAACACTGGCGTGTCTGGGTTTCTTCCCCTTATTATATGGATTCTCGAGGTAGCATAATCCCAAGGCATCCCATGTTAAATGCAGGGTATTATATGCCATAAGCATGTCTCTGAGGTTTTCCTCATCTTCCCATGTGTGAAACAGGGTATACCGTGAGTATAATGTCTAGAGGAGACAGATCAGACTGATTAGAACACTGACTAGAGTGGATCAAATGGTTTCGACCCCTGGGGGGCGGGTAATGATGATGTTAGGGTAACACGTGGTTGGTTACCCAGTTACCACTAGGAGTAGTGAAGAGGGGAATTGGCATGATCTCACCGGGATGTGGCGGCCCGGGTGAGAATCAATATGGATGATGGATGGTTATGTAGAGTGAATGGAGAATGAGATGGATTCAACTCGAGGGAAAAGGTTATGTTGATCTTGAGCTTCAAAGAGACCTCATATGTATCCCCATGGTAGTGAATCAAAGTCAACGTAGTTCAGGATGGGGTATAGGATCAGGGTGTGCACAGAGGACAGTGACCCGATGATATACTGGGGCTTATGCATGGCTAGCATCCCGAGGTTGGTCAGACACCACTAGGATCAACTGGGGATATGGGTCCCAACGAAATGGAAAACAACGACTTACCACTATATGGGGTTTATAAAGGCTTACCACTGGATTAAGGTACAATGGATTACCACCAGATGGGGGGACAGTTTGGTGTCATGTAGGACAAAAGGGGCATAAAGTTAACATCATGATGTACGGGGGTGGTCCGATGTAAAATGGGGTCAGAATAACTGGGTTTTGGGCTTGAAACTCATAGAGGATTTCTATGTACCTTTCCATGGAAAAGATACAAGTCCACGTAGTTTGGGATGGTGGGAACCGACGTGATGATGGTCGAGACCAATGGGTGTTGGGATTGAACCTCAAGGAGGCTTCCAACGTACCTTACCTTGCCAAGGATAAAAGTACAAATAATTCAGAATGGTGGGAACCTCGATGAATATGGTCGGGAACAATGATTGTTGGGATTGAACCTCTAAGAGGCTTCCTACGTACCTTACCTTGAAAAGAATCAAAGTCCACGTAGTTCGGTAGGGGGATTTGGTGAACCGATGTGAAGGCGGTCGGAATGACCTGGCATTGGGCTTAAACCTTAGGGAGGCTTCCTATGTAACTTGCCTTGGCAAGGAACAAAGTCCACGGAGATTGGGAGGGGGATTTGGTGAACCGACGTGAAGGGGTTCAGAATGACCGGGTGTTGGGATTAAACTTCAGGGAGGATTCTTACATACCTTATCTGGGTAAGGATCAAAGTCAACGTAGTTAGGGAGGGGGATTTGGTGAACCGATGTGAAAGGGGGTCAGAATGACTGGGTGTTGGGATTAAACCTAAAGGAGTCTTCCTACGTACCTTTCCTTAATAAGGATCACAGTCCACAATGTTTGGGATGGTGCTTGGGGATTACACTCTATGCTACCCAGATAGGATGTCACGATCGATTCTTACTCTAAGCCCATGTGAGTCATTCTCGGTGTGAGAAACAAAAGGTAGCAAAGACCTGACGGTTACATCGCGAATGGTGCATCCATGGAAAGTGGCATGGGGTGACACATACCCAGCATCCCAAAATGGAAACATGGTTTTACATGTGGTTCACGACCCAAAGAGGAAACATGGGATTACATGTGGTTAGCAGCACAGGGAGATGGAGACCATGGCTTACTCCAGGATGGTGGCCTGGATGGAGACAAATCCTAAAGGGAGTGGGATTTGGAACGGAAGAAATGAGACTTATAGTCCCCATCCCCCCCTCTCTAGTATTTTTCAATGATAATATTGGAGGATTAGGGGTGTCTCCTCTTGCAAGAAAGGCTAGGGGATTACACCAAGGTGGTTTCCATTTCCCCACAGAGAAACACCACTTTGATAAAGAAGGATATCATTCCATGTGAGGAATGATCTCAATCAAGTGGAGACTAGTGGGTGTGCAGAATGTCTATGGTGGGGAACCCCACATGCGACACACGGGGCGAGGTCACAGTTTAACTTCATGTGCTGAATAAGATGGTGCTTGGGAGTTTAACGTCTTGCAGCTCAAAAGAGGTGGGTTTACTCTACACCCCTAGGAAATGCATGACTGGTAACTCCCGCCCCATGGGAAGGGAATGAATCATCAATTCCATAGTTAGGGGTGTTTTGGAGTGATCCATGGAGGGGTCCATATTATCATGGCTATGCGAAGAAGCAATAGACGTCAGTGTGCCTATTCTAAGAAGCATGAGGCGAAGCAATGCAACATGAAGCGCCACCCAAGGGACTTTGAAGTCACTTAGTATGAGCCTAGAGGGTCGTACAAGAGAGAGGTGTGTAATTCATTGCATGTAAGAAGTGATCGAAGAAAATTTCCTGAAGAGGGACACTATACACATGAAAAAGTGTGCACACAAGGAGGGAAGATTTCTTGAAGATGGAGAAGCTCTGTGGAAAAGTCTAGGATAGGTGGACCTAGAATTTTGCATGAAATTGGAGGGGTTTTCATGAAATTGGAACACAATTGGAGAAGATGAGTGGGAAATACTGGGTGTGCGCGCAATTGGAGATGTTGGCATGCAAAGGGGAGAAGAGGTTTTGCACACCAGTGCAGGGATTGCATGCAAGGAGAGGCGCACATGGCAGAGTAGTTTCGCGCACAAACCGATCGATGTTTTGCGTGCAAGGGCCATGGATTGGGCACAAGGGCACTAAATTGTGTGCAAGGGGAATGGATTGTGTGCAAGGGACGTGATATAAAGGGGTTTGGATGAGGGTTAATCCCGATTAGTCCTGCGCTAAGGAGGACCCCTGGGAGACTTGTCATAAATAATACCTTTCCTGAAAGTCATCTTTTTCAAGCAAGAGAGGGGGATTTTTTATAGAGGAGAGAATTTGGATTATTCAACCATCTAAAGTTGAAGGGGTGTCCTTCTATTTATAGGCGCCCGGGACAATCAGATCTGCACATAGATCGTTCCGTGTGAAACATTGAGTGCCCCGGTTGGTGGCATGAATGATTTGGCACCCGAGGTTTTTGCGTGCTAGTATTTGCACCTAGCATCAGTGGCACAGAAGTTTTTGGGCCTACGCAGAAAACTCCCTCCAATCCCACGGTTTTTGGCCCGTGAGAGAGGTCTTTTGTGCACATATTTGATTTTTTAGGCGGCCCTTCCTATCCCCCCAGAATAGGTCACCGGGTCACAATATGCCTTCACTTTATTTGCAAATACCCTCTTTAGATCTTGAGCGTTTTTTTTTCGGCATCTACAAATACCCCCCATCAGAATCGGATTGGTGAGGGTACGAAGAGGTTAGATTCTAAGGGAAATGCCGAGATGCATATCCTACTGGGGTCGGTGCATTCAAAAATGGTATATGTGCGTAAAACCGAGTGGTTGTGCATAAAATGCTTTTCACATGTGCGAAAACCCCCCTCCACGCTTATAAAATCCCTCACGGGTCCCTCAGTCCATACATATTTTTCTCGTGCGATAAGTCTTGAGATGTCGCATGCGAAAAATCATCATCGCCATGCGCGAAAACCACATCTATTGTGCGTAATTCCCCAAGTCCGGCCATTATTTTACTCACAGGATTAGGGTTTCTCACACCACTGCCTTGGTTTTTCGTGCCACCTCTTTTTGTTTCACGCCACCTCCGAATTTTTTACATGTCGTAGCTGTCTTTTTGCGCCGACTCCTTTGGATATTGCCTGAAGATGATGAGTGATAATCCGGATAATAATGAGAGAGAATCTACATTTAATGCTTGAAGGTCCGAGATAGTTTCCAACCATGAGGTTTATAGTTCCCAAAAAAATTGTATCTAGAAACCTATCTCTCTTCAGCACATTGAACCCATCCCAGAAGGAGTATGCGTTGTCTAAAAATTTATGGACATGGGACTTTGATATTTTGGAGGAGTTACTCATGCCAAGATTCGAAGTCAACACACATCAGTCATGGGTGACCCACGAGGATGAACTCCCTTAGTATAATATCACTAATAATGTCCATACTTCCATATAAACCTTCCATATGGATGTTTACATCTTGAACCCCAGGACAAGAACCATTTTGGGAAGTGACCCGGCTGCGGAGGATTCTCTATCCCATTACATGAGTGCTTTTTGAGAGAGTGTCATTGATGAGACTAAAGGATGGATGCCAGATTGGGACTTGAGCTCTCAAGGCAACTTGACAAGTTAGTGGGAAAGGAAATATTGGGTATTCCAAATGTGTGACCAGTTTGGGGCCAATCTATGGCATATTGGGTTGTTCAAGGCCGTGTGGATGTCGCAGTTCCATTTCTACCACCAGCGTGATCTCAGGCCGGAGTTGTTTACACGATGGTCCTCTGATACCAACAACTTCCATATCCACCATGGGGAGGATGGTATCATCCTTTTGTATGTCCATTACATCAGGGGAATCCCTTTTGATGGGAACCCGTATGATGAATTCCTTCCAACGAGGTACATCTAGGGAGATAGATCACTGACACCCATCTTGACATGGCATCTATTATAACTGTCCAAGGAGAGGTTGGAGGTTAAGTAATCTCTCATGGAAATCACATAATCGAAGTGGTTCATTATATTTATGTAGAAGGACTCAGGCATCAAGATTCTAGGGAGAGGAAAATGGTGTCCGACCGCGACATAGAGGAGAAAAAGTGGCTCATAATGGAGGATCTTGGAGGTAGGGGAATATCAATCTTTGGGATTCAGTGTGAATGAATGTTGGGATCTGAAAATTTGGTATGCCATATTTTTGGTCACCTTTCTGAGTGGGTGGCTTCTTCTAGTGAGTGACACGAGGATGTGAGTTCGTCCATCAACATTGGTGATGGATGGCATCATGGATTCTAATCATAGGTTCAATTTATGTGTCCCTGTGTTGGCCCTTTTATAAACCATTTTGGGACACATTTCAAGAGGGGGGTCACCGAGGAGGATCTGTGGCCCCTTCCAGATCCTTCATGGATGGATCACATCTCATTGCGGTGGGTGTAGCTTTCCAAATTCCATTCGTCCTCCAGATAACGACCTGTGTCCATCCTAGTTGAATATTGTCGGGGTCATGCCGATGATGCTCAACAAAGAGGGGGTAAGGATCAAGATTGGAAATCACGCAAATTTTACCTTTAGTCTGTACCCTACCCTGGGTGGTCAAATGATAGACAATGGGAAAGGCTCTATATAGCAAAGGGAATACTTCCAGAGTATCAGAGGTGGGGTTCTTGTGGCTAGGGTTGACAGGAAGATCATTTGTGAGCCCTATAATCCATCAAGATTTTACAGATAGTTTGGATGCCTCCAACGAATGCCGAAGAAAGTGTATACTATGGTCCGAGAGGAGTGGCATCCATGTGTTCTTCACCATATGTGGTGGATGTTTATAGCTTACGGCTCTGGTGAAGATATTACTTTTACCTTCATCAGAGTGGATGCCGACCTTTCAATAAAATACGCCAAACATTAGGCTATGGCATTCCCTAAAGGGATTCTATGGAAGTGAGTCTGAAATCTCAATGTGGATAGTGCAGATCCTGGGAAGCAGGAGAGAAGTCAAGGAGTCGTTGGGGAGGAATGTTCTGGGGAAAATCGGGCAATTGGTCCAGGGTGTGACGGGGCTATAGAAGTGGTAACATCACATGGTGTGGTTGTGCTTTTGACGTCTCGGGGAAGAGGGGCACACGAACAGCCTTGCAGAGAGGGTTTTGTTGAACGCATTGATTTTTCCATTTTATTTCCCATGATAGATGGAGGTATGGTAAGAACGAATGTTATACTTAGTATAAAGTTTCTTCACCTTAGCTTCCCTGAAGTTCATGCTGTTATTGGTGAGGATGGAGTGAGGGACTCCAAATCAGTTGATGATGTTGGAGCTCACAAAGTCAACAATGGCATAGGCCTTTACCTCCTTGAGCAAAAATGCCTCTTCCCACATGGAGAATAAATCTGTAGTAGTCTGAATGAAACTGCAATGGAAAGCTATTGCTGGTGGGTAAGGTCCCATGACATTGATTCCCCATACCAAAAATGAACAAGAGTACTTGGTAGAGTGGAGAGGCTCTGGCATCCGATGCATGAAGTTAGCATGAATTTGGCATACAAGGAACCTCTGGGTGAACTCGATGTATTCATGGATCATGGAGGGCTAAAAGTACCCCCGTATTTGGATCTGGTGAGATAGCTTCGACCCAATCTGATGATCCCCGCATGAACCGACATGAACCTCTTACATGTCCTGATAAATCTCGACTCCTTGAATGCAATGAAGGAGAACCCCATCAAAACCACACTTGTAGAGGACCTTCTCATGACTAGGGCCATCCTGGAGGGTGAACTGTATTGAGCAGTGTTGGATTCTATCGCGATCGGCCCTATCTACTAGGATATTACCATTCTGGAGGTACTCGACAAAGGAGATCATCCAATCATGAGTCACTTCAATCACTGCATCCTTGCGACCTGGGGGTCCTGACATGGAGGTGCCGGTGGTAAGGTGGATTACCTGTGGGCTATCATCATCATATGGGGCGACATGAGCAATGACTCTTTGGTGTGTCACATGGATAATCAGATCATCCTATTCAGGCTCTTCAAGTGATGCTGCTAGGCTGGATAAGGCGTTAGCCCGACCGTTATGATATTGAAGGACATGAGTAACTTCCGGACGAGATGGGAACTGGGCCATCAGCTGGAGGGTGTGCTCAAACAATGGTATGAGCTTTGGATTTCTGAATACATAGTCATTGTTGATCTTCTTGATGTCTAGTTCAGAATCCCCTTTCACATGAAAATGGGGGACATCAATCTCGAGGGCCAGCTCAAGGCCAGTGGTGAGAGCCTGATACTCTACCTCATTGTTGGTGAGGCCTTCTGAAAAAAGGAATGAGTATGATATAATGGATTGTACTAGGGTAATGAAGATGATACCTAGGCCTACTCTGTTGAGTTTGGGATCCTTGAGCCTCCTACTTGTGGGGCTTTAGAAAGAACTATCGAAGTGCATCTGCCAACATGTCATGGCTTGGTCTACCGAGATGACCACCTCATCAGGGAAATTGAGGTCTAGGGACTGGTCAGTAGGAGCTGGATGGGAAGCAAGGAAGTCTTCTAGAGCTTTCCCCATAATATCCTTCTGAGGGACAAACCTGATCTCAAACTTCTAGAGAATCACTGCCCACCGAGCTTGACGACTTGTCAACCAGGGCGGTTCAGGACGTACTTCAGGGAATCTACCAGGGACACCACTTATACCTAATGATGTTGGAGGTAATGACATAATTTATATACTGAAAATACCAGCATATGGAATCTCTTCTCGATAGGGGTGTATCTGGTCTCCGTATCAAGGACCATGTGGCAGAGGTATTATAGGATATTCTCCATCCTTTCATTGTTATTCTGGGAAATAAGGGTTCTAAGATATGGTTCCAAGGTAGTCACATAAAGATCCAACGGATTTCCAGAGACAGGTGGCATTAAGACAAAAGGCTGGAGAAAATACTACTTTATTTCTTTGAATTTAGTCTAACATTCTTCATCCCACTCAAAGAGTGTTCCTTTTTTCATGATCCAATAAAAGGTCTTACACTTTCCAGCCAGATTCACGATGAATCGGCTTATGTAGGCTAAGTGGCCTCAGAAACCTCGAAGCTCCTGAATGTTTCTCAGGGGAGACATCTGGATAATGTCATTGATCTTTTCCAAGTTGATATTGATGCCCCTGTATCTGATAAATATGCCAAGAAACTTACCAGAGGTGACCCTGTTAGCACACTTTAATGGGGTAATCTTCACGTGATGAGAATAGAGGAAGCTGAACACTTTATCAAGGTCTTTGAGATGTTCATGGCACTGGAGAGATTTTAACTCCATATCGTCCACATAAATTTCCACCAATGTCCCGATTATTGGCTTAAATATGCGATGCATGGCCCGCAATTAGGTGGCGCCTGAAATCTTCAAGGTGAAGGGCATGACTTGGTTACATAAAGTACCTTTTGGTGCCTTGAATTCTGTAGTCTCCATATCCTCAAGGTCCATTCAGACCTGGTTGTACCTAGAATACCCATCCATGAAGGAGAGGGCTTGGAACCCAGCTATAGTGTCAATCAACAGTTCTGTCACAGGAAGGGAAAAATCATCGTTTGGACAATGACAGTTGAGATCCCGAAAGTCAATGTAGACTCTGATTTTTACATTCTTCTTCCTAACTAGAAAAATGTTGACTAGAAAATAGGGGTGATGGACTTCCTTAACAAAATTACTTCTAATGATCTTGTCAAATTCGGCCTCAACCATGGCACCGTGAGAAGGGTACATCTTCTAGGGAGGCTATTTGTACCCGCGATGTTTGGTCGGGAGACCGAGGTGGTGGACGACTACCTGAGGATCTAGTCCGGACATCTCATCATAACTCCAGGAAAATAAATCACAGTGCTGCTTAGGGAAGTCTATGTACCTCTGTTTCTCCTCGAGGGGCATGTCAGCACTAATCAATATGGGCTTCGGGTCAGCCTCGCTAATCAGGTTTACCTATACCAGTTCATTTGACCGTGGTGAAAACACCCTCTTCAAAGTTAGGGGATAATCCTCTAAATAATCTTATTTACTTATGGTGTAGGGATTCTATAAGGGAGGAGTTTCCTCTGAGTCGATAGATCCTAGTGAGAGGTCTGTACCATCCCGAGTGGCCGTAGACGCTGCATTAGAAGATTCTTGTGCCGCCAAAACCATAACAATGAAGGTTGTTGATCTGATCCCATATGGTCTTCATCCCAAGGGGTCAAACATGATGATATCAAAACAATAGTGGTGTGTCAGCTTGAGTCGGTTAATTCCATCCTGACTAAATAAGCAAGTATGATGCATTGTCGTTGCCATGGGGCAGAAATCCAAATATCTTATGTGAGTAAGAGGGTCTGGGATCACCCGATCCAGATTTTTATTGGAGTATTAGGTGATTATCCGCCATCACTTAGACTTGGGAATGTGTTTCCCCCTCACACCAGAAACAATAAATCATTGTCTCATATCCAGGGTTGTAGCCTCTAATCGGAGGATTGGAAAGATGTAAAGTATCATCTAGATCTTTCAACGGGTCAGTTGTAGCTGTGGTAGGCTCAACCTCGCTAGCCTGAATCTTCTTGTCTTTTCTCTTGTAGTAGTCAACATCCCGATAGAGGGATTCACAAGAGGAAAAAGGAGACGCATCACCTTAAAGCCTTACCGCTCAACCATTGAGAGAGTACTTGAGGCACTGGTGATATGATGAGGGAACCGCCACTTATAGGTGGAGCCATGACCTGCTCATCAACGCATTGTAGGCGGTGTCCTGGGAGACAACAATAAATTTGGTGATGGAAACTAGGCCACCGAACTGGGTCTTCAAGAGGATATTTCCAACCAGTGTCTATTCCGTCCTATCATAACCTTGGATTCTTAGTCCATAGGGAGTCAAATCATCTTCATACAATCCCAGTTTTCGAAGTGTCCGATTCGGGAATAAGTTTATCCCAGAGCCCGTGTCGACGAGACAACGACGATCCTCCACATCATTGAATTGGATGGTGATGTATAGTGGGTGATTGTGCCCCTATATTGGAGAGCCTTCATCTACTCTAGATAATGAAATAATGGCTTGACATTAAGAATTCTTGAATACCTCAGCATGAAAGGGTTCTGTGGATGCTACTTCTATCTCAAACTGGAGGGGGATCCTTAAAGTGTCGACGAGGGCCTCACGCATGTCTAACGACTGAAGAAGAGACTCAAGGATGGAGAGCCTTTCTAGGATGATGAAAAGATGTTTGAGAACATCATACTTCTATTCCACGTGTGAAATTATTCTTACAAGGGGTCGCTCTATGATAGGAGGTTTGTTGGGCCCTTCCGACTAGACCAGTGGCTGACTGGTACTAGAAACATCCCACTGCTCACTGGTCGAATCTTGTGGAGTGACTATCAGATGAGGTCCAAACGACTGAGACCATCCTGTAGCAGGGCGTGGCTATTCACGACATGGTTGAGGTGGATTTTCCTGATCTAAAAACACGAACAATGACAAAAGTGGGCCTGATGTCACCAGATGAGAAGGCTACGCCTGCTAAGCTCTGCACTGAGCCTATTTCCTAGTTTCCTCAGCATTCAAATCTTGGATAGAAGTGCTGACCTAGGCACTCCAATGGCCCATATATCCATGACCCCATCGATGATGATGATGGCTAGGGACATTGGGAGGATCCTCCTGGTGCTCCTCATCGTCAGGAGTCGTGTAGGTGTTTACCATCTCTATGGTATTAACTAAGGAATACCCTTGACTATACCTTGAAGATTAGTCCACTATAGGATAGATTCTAGGAGGGATCTCCATCACCGGTGTCATGAAATCGACAAGAGTACAGGATGCTGATGTCATTGACTGGGGACTTTTTTATCCCTTGCGCCGTTGGTGTTTGATCTTCTGGGAAAGAAGATGGCTAAGATAGCGATGCAGAGATAATAGTCTCAAATTTTGAAGGCTATGGCCAGTTCAGGCGTGTACATATGACACCATGGGCATGAGCGACTATTTTATGAGCCATCCTGTTGTCATACTTCTGGGAACCACAATTAGAAACCTGATTCCACTCGCCCTTTCTATGACTGCTATTGTCCATCCTCACGATGATACACGCCACCTATGTTGGGGCTGGGCCTAACTAGAATATGTTGTTATCTACTTGATTTTGATGAAAGTCCTTGAACACATAGAACTACTTGAGATTGTGCCCCATGATCCGGTGATAGGGGTAGTAGTTTTGGTGATCAGTGATTTTCACATCTTATGGACTCCTTCACTTAGGGAAACGTACAATCCCCTATTCTAAGGCACTGCAGAAGTAACCAGGGACCTGGGCCTCATTGAATGAGTGGTTATGGTTCGTCCTCTCCGAGAACGGGGCCCTTGGATCTTGACCATAACCAGGAGCTTGAGGAGCCTCTCGAGGCAGTGGATCCGGGTTATCTCGCCTAATAAGTGTCATCACATTACGTGGAGAGACATGATGATTTTGAGGTGGGCGCTACTAGGCAGAAGGATGCACCTGGGGTGGACGGCCTCTGTGAGTCTGTAATGACCCAAAATTTCATTAATGGAAAATCCCTCTTGATCCAGTTAAATGTTTCTTTAGGAAAAAAAATGTTTTTATAAGATGTCAACTTCTTTAGTTTAACGTTAAGATTTGTGACCGTTACTTTTATAGCCGTTGAACAGTGATCATCTGGGTAGTTTAAATATAAGGCTTTAACGAACCAATTTTCTACTCAGACAAAGGAAGCGATGGCCTCATCCAGTAGAATTGCCCCTTAAGAAGCCCATTTGTCGGAGCTCGGAAAGGAGGTGGCGTCTTTGGGCTTTTCCCTTGACCAAGCCCAAGCTGAGCTTCATCAAGTCAAGCTCGAACGTGATCGTCTATGGGAAAAATGGAAGTTGATAGAGATTACCACTCGAGCGATGTTATCCGAGCAACCCCAAGAGTCTGTCACCATCGCACACCTTACCCTTAGGTCTTATGCGGCTATTTTAAGGGGTTATGTAACAAATAAGTAGCACCATGTTCATGTACATTATTTTTGTATATAATAATGAATATAATTTCTAGTCATTTTTGATACATTGTAATTAGTTTTTAAAGTACAAACGGTGTTTTTAGTTATTATTTAATTAAGAATTATATTTTATTAAATTAAAGGAATTTTGAATTAAATAATATTTTAATAAAATATTATTATTAATATTAAATTAATTTTTATTAAATATAAATGATCTTGTAATTTTATGAATGTAATTAAAATTTTTATTAAGGTTTGAAATCCATTTCTGTCAAAACCCATGAATTTTTTATAAATGTCGGTTTTTATTTTAAAAGTAAAAATTCACATATTTAGAAAATTATTTAGATAAAATAAATATTATTTTTGGAATCAGGACGTCGAAATTATCCAATGGTGAATTTTTCATAATTTTCTGAGACAGTCAAATTTTTGGGTAAAAATTAAATACCATTTAAATATATAATGTGTTTTATGACATCATAATGACCCAATGGTGATGTAATAAAATACCATAATCCTTATGTTCGGCCAATATGTGTTTTATCATTAAAATAATGAGGTTTTGGGTTTGTTTGACTCACTTTTCAAAGCATTAATGGAGCCCTCAAGACTTATTCAACACTTTGCCTTTTTAAGTTAATTTCCATGGGAGTGTGACTCACCTCCACATAAGCAACCCTAATTTTTTAATAAGTTCGGACCTTGGACTTGTAAAATATTGTTTTCCTCTTTCCTTTTCCAGAAACCATGGGCAAATACCATGGGATGGTTTGTGGTTTGGATTATTTTAATATAAGGGGTCCCAAACCTAAATAATAAAGAATTCTCTCACCTTTCCTATATAAACCCACCCATGCTCCCACTTCCTCCTCACCCAAAGCCCTTGAAGTTCGTCCAACCTCTGCCCTACTCTCTATAGAATCCTCTCAAGGTGCCCCAAGCTCCCAAGAAGCCTCTCACAAGCCTCTCTCTAGCCTTTGGAAGCACACTTCCAAGTAAGGGTTTTTCTTCCTTTCTCATTTTTGTCAATTTTCTTTAAGTTGTATTGACCTTTTAATTTCATTTATGAATGTTGGGGTATGGTTTCACACCTCTCCCATACTTCCCTCTTATTGTTTGAATGATGGGAGAACCCTTTCTATCTCATTAAATGCCTCCCATGCACACCCGTTACTATGCCGAAATTCCAAAAAGAACCTTTTTCTCCTCTTTTATATTCAAGCAATACTTTTGTATCATGAATCTAAATTCCTTTTCAATTGTTGGGACATGTATCTATATGACCTTCTTACTGTACATTACATGTAAATATTATGAGGAACCCCTTTCTCTCTCATCAGCCTTTTTATGAATTCTTATGTCACGCCGTTACGCTGCCGAAATCACACCGATTTTCTAAGCCAATATCATTGTGTAGTGAATACCATGCCCATTTCTCCATCAAGGATATTCACCTTTATGCAAATTTACTTATTGATTGTAAAGTTTCATGTATGAATTCCACATTCCTTTATCGTGGAATAAATGATTATGTTTTATGAATCCATGTTTTATGATCCATGTGGCACACTTATGCATGAAATGAAATGTTTTAGAAGGGTGCGCCCTGATAGCGCTCCAATGCATTGGGTAAAGTATAGTATCATGATACGTCATGTGCAATGAGTGTTGACTCATGCTAATTCAAGTGTAATGAGGGTTTACTCGTGCTTCAAGTGTAATGAGGGTTTACTCATGCTCCATGTGCAATGAGCCTTGGCTCATGCTAATTCAATGTTAAGTGTTGTTGCCACATTTCCATGTTATGATTATCATGCTTTATCATGCCTTTATGTTCATGTCTCTCTTATTCTCTATTGATATGCCTATTGCCTAACATGTATTTCACTCCTCATGTTATTCATTGTTTACTCCCTTACTGGGCTTTATAGCTCACCCTTTTCTTATGCATGTCCTCAGGTTATCCCATGCAATGCTAAGTACGAAGGAATGTAGTGGTCATGTAAAGGAAGTTTTCAATAAGGATGTTGTATTTAAAGTTTAAAGTTTTTATGTAATGATCCTAAGACCCAAAGACACTAAACCTCTCGATCTTCTTTGTTGTATCAAGTGAAGTTTTATGTAATAAAGCATGTTTAAGTTGTAATAAAAAGCAGGGTTGTCATAGTTGGTATCAGAGGATAGGTTTAGTTATTTTTGGGATTAGGAAACCCTAGTAAAGCCTTAGATACAAGACTAATTATAATAAAAACATCCCTATGTTTTGGTAAATACTAAGTAAGTGGTTTATCAAACAAATACATCCCTGTCTGGATACGATCAGGTAGAGGCGGCTCTGGCACAGATGTATCCTAGGGGTAAAACGCGAAAACACCGCTTTGAGCTAGACTCGAACGGGAACTGGTGCACGACAACGGGCCTTTCTACACTCTTGGTTACGACACTCCCGGGGGATATGTTTTGATAAATTCACAATCTTAGTATGAACCCTTATTAAGGGAAAAAAATGCCCCTAAGAATATATGTTAGAAGGAAGATCATGAAAAGCCTGGATTGAATCCTATAGACTCATGAGTTAAAAAGATTAAAGTTTATTTATAAGTCATCAACTTTTGTCTTTGGATTACCCTTTATATGTTACCCCTAACTTTCCTTTTATTCCAGCCAATGGCCGGTAATAGGACAACTCGGGCTAACAACCGTTGTGAAGATCAGTGTGATGATTGAACTTATGAGATGCCCAATCCAATGGGAGCGGGAATCGCGAACTTTGTCACGCTTCTCTCTCAGCTAACTCAAGTTTTGAATAGAAACACTGGTCAAGAGGAACGTTCAACCCCCCCTAAGAAAGAACAAGTCGCTATTGAAAGCTTCATGAGACAAATTCCTCCTACTTTTAGTGGATCATCCGATCCCACGATTGCTGAACAATGGATCAACTCCATTGAAAAGATATTCTCCATCCTCCAATGCTCTGAAAAAGAGAAGGTTCTCCTGGCGGCTTATCGTATGGAGGGTGAAGCTGATCAATGGTGGACGTTGATCAAAAATACGAAGCCTGAGGAGGAGATCGAGGCTTTGGAATGGAAGGTATTCCGGAAGATGTTTTTCGATAAATATTTTCCACACACCCTCCGCCTTAAGATGGAAAGGGACTTCCTTTCCCTCAAGTAGAAAGATGAGGAATCTGTGGGAGCGTACGAGGAAAACTTCACAAGACTTGCACGATACGCTTCCGGCTTTGTCGTTACCCCCGAATGCAAGGTTGACCGCTTCTTTGGTGGGCTGAAGCCTAGCTTGCGGAAAGCATTAGCGATCCGTGACTTCGACAGCTATGAAGAAATTGTCTGATGTGCCCTCAAGGTTGAAATGGAGATCGGAGAATCACAGGGGTATCATGGGGACAAGAAGCGGAAGGTGGACTTCAATGCTGGTGTTCTGATGGATAAATCCAACTGTGCTAAGAAATTCCAGCACCCCACTTGCCAAAAGTGTGGAAAAAAGCACCCTGGAAATTGCCTTAGGGGGACAAGAAAATGCTTCAAGTGTGGAAGAGAAGGGCACCTAGCTGTTAACTGTCAGCAAGAAGGACCCGCGGCTGCGATGGAGGGGAGGAACGCTCCGTTCGAACCTCAAAGCATTTTTCAATGCTTCAAATGCAATGAACCGGGTCATTTTGCGAATCAGTGCCCTAATCCAAGGGTTATCGGAGGCAATCAACAACCTCCAAGACAGCAAGGAAGAGCTTTTGCCATCACTTCTGCCGAAGTGAACCCCGACAACGAAGTGGTGACAGGTACGCTAGTTATTCATTCAAGAATAGCGAATGTACTTTTTGATTCAGGTTCTACGCATTCTTTTATATCTCAAAAGTTTAGTAGAACAATCCCTGCACCACCACAAATCATGGAAGTAAAGATGTCGGTGAGTATGGAAAATGGGGCAATCATTGCATCCCATGAGTATAAGTCCTCCCCTGTTATAATCTGTGGATTGAATTTCCTGGCGAACCTCGTCATACTCCCTTTGGTGGAATTTGATGCAATTCTTGGCATGGATTGGCTTTCCTTATATAGAGCCAACATAAATTGTCGGGAGAGGGAAATCACACTCCATATGGATAATTGACCCCCGATTCTTTACAAGTGTCAGGAGGAAGATGAATCTCCTTTAGCTCCATCATCTCAAGCATGGATATTACTACCTTATGAGCACGCATATCTGGCTCAGATGATTGAGTCCAAGGAAGAAACCACCCTTGAAGAAATGCCTATTGTGAGGGAATTCGCTGAAGTGTTTCCCGAGGAACTTCCTGGTCTTCCTCCAAGAAGAGATGTTGAGTTCTCAATTGAACTTATACCTGGGGCGCTACCAATATCCAAGACTCCATATAGAATGGCTGTGGTTGAGCTTGAAGAACTGAAGAAACAACTACAGGAGAATCTGGATAAAGGGTTTATACGCCCAAGTGCATCACCATGGGGTGCACCAGTCCTCTTCGTCAAGAAGAAGGATGGGTCAATGCGGCTTTGCATCGATTATCGTGAACTTAACAAAATCACGATAAAGAACAAGTATCCTCTCCCAAGAATCGATGACTTGTTTGATCAGCTGCGTGGAGCACAATACTTCTCCAAGGTCGACTTGCGGTCGGGATATTATCAAGTAAGGGTGAAGAAGGAAGATATCCCCAAGACTGCTTTTCGTACAAGGTATGAGCACTATGAATTCATAGTAATGCCTTTTGGACTCACCAATGCTCCAGCAATATTCATGGACTTGATGAATAGAGTCTTTAGAGATTACCTAGATAAATTTGTGGTAGTCTTTATAGATGATATTCTAATATACTCCAAAACCAAGGAGGACCATGAGGAGCATTTAAGAACTGTACTGGAGACTTTGCGCAAGGAGAAGCTCTATGCCAAGTACAGAAAGTGTGAGTTCTGGTTGAAGGAGGTCTCATTCTTGGGCCATATCATCACAAGCAATGGGATATCTGTGGACCCCTCCAAAACAGATGCAGTTGAGGGATGGCCGAGGCCAACATCGGTAATTGATATCCGTAGCTTCTTGGGGTTAGCTGGATATTATCGAAGATTTGTGAGAAACTTCTCACGATTGTCCAACCCTCTTACCAAGCTAACTCGAAAGGGAGTAAATTTTTCATGGAGTGATGAATGCGAAGAAAGCTTCAAGGAGTTGAAAAGGAGGCTTATCACTGCACCTGTGCTCACTTTACCCACAAGTGGGGAGCTTTTTGTGGTATTCAGTGATGCTTCGAAGAAGGGCTTAGGATGTGTGATGATGCAGAATGATAAAGTGATATCCTATGCCTCAAGACAGTTGAAAATCCATGAGCGAAACTATCCAACGCATGATCTGGAGTTGGCGGCGGTAATCTTTGCCTTGAAAATCTGGCGGCATTATCTCTATGGAGAGAAATGTGAGATATATACTGACCACAAGAGTCTTAAATATATATTCACACAGAAAGAGCATAATATGCGCCAGAGAAGATGGATAGAGCTCATAAAGGATTATGACTGTTCAATACATTACCACCCTGGGAAGGCGAACAAGGTGGCGGATGCCCTAAGTAGAAAGGATCCAGCAATTCTATTAATGATGAGAATTGAGAAGGATCCAATCTTCTTAGACTTGATGAAGATGGACGTGGGAATCATAAAGAAGGGAACACCATCAATCCTTTCACAAATGATTTCTCAACCATCTCTTTTGGAAAGGTTAAAGGATGCTCAAAAGGATGATGCGAGAATCCAAGAAAAAGTGGAAGCTATCAAAAAGGGAAAATCCTCAGAGTTTAATGTTAATGAAGAAGGAATTGTGCGGTTTGGGAAAAGACTATGTGTCCCATCAAGTTCGGAGCTGAAGAAGGAACTTTTGGATGATGCACATAGTTCAAATTTCTCTATTCACCCAGGGAGCACAAAGATGTATCGAGATCTCCGAGGAAACTTTTGGTGGGATAATATAAAGAAGGAGATCGCCGAATATACATCAAAGTGCCCGGTGTGTCAGCAAGTGAAGGCATAGAGGCAGAAGTCTAAGGGGATGATGCAACCATTGCCCATACCAGAATGGAAATGGGAAAAAATCACCATGGACTTCGTCACTGGACTTCCAAGGACATCCAAAAGCAACAATGCAATCTGGGTTATTGTGGATCGTCTTACAAAGACTGCACACTTTATTTCTATTCGAGAGGATTTCTCTTTGGATCAACTGGCACAGATATATATCAGGGAAGTGGTACGGTTGCATGGAGTACCACTATCAATTGTGTCTGACCGAGATCCAAGATTTACCTCTAAGTTTTGGAAGAGTCTTCAACATGCTCTGAATACTGAACTGAACTTCAGTACGACCTATCATCCTCAAACTGATGGCCAATCCGAGCGGACTATCCAAACACTTGAGGATATGTTGAGAGCGTGCTCAATGGACTTTAAAGGAGGATGGGATCAACATCTTCCTCTAGTTGAGTTCTCTTATAATAATAGTTTCCACTCGAGCATCAAAATGGCACTATATGAAGCCTTGTATGGGCAAAGGTGTAGAACACCGGCATGTTGGGATGAGGTTGGTGAACGTAAGCTGCTTGGACTAGAAATGGTCGAAGAAATGGTGGAGAAGGTGAAAACCATTCAGCAGCATATCAAGGCAGCCCAAAGTCGACAGAAGAGTTATGCAGATAATCGTCGACGAGACCTTGAGTTTAAAGTCAGAGACATGGTGTTTTTACGGATATCTCCGTGGAAGAAGGTCATGAGGTTTGGAAAGAAAGGGAAGTTAAGTCCAAGGTACATCGGCCCCTTCGAGATTCTTGATCATGTTGGGGCTGTGGCCTATCGACTAGCACTTCCACCTACTATGGCCAAGGTGCATGATGTCTTCCATGTATCCCTTTTAAGGAAGTACATACCAGACCCTTCACATGTACTCTCTTCTGAGGTGGTACAATTAGAAGACGATCTTTCTTATGAGGAGAAACCAGTGAAGATCTTGGATCGTAGAGAAAAAGTTCTACGAAATAAGACAATGCCCCTCGTCAAGGTGTTGTGGAGAAACCACAAGTTTGAAGAAGCAACTTGGGAGTCAGAGGATACGATGAAGCTAAGTTACCAACATTTGTTTTAGTGTGGGAAAAGGAAAATTTCGAGGGAGAAATTTCTTAAGGGGGGAATGTTGTAACGACCCAAAATTTCATTAATGGAAAATCCCTCTTGATCCAGTTAAATGTTTCTTTAGGAAAAAAAATGTTTTTATAAGATGTCAACTTCTTTAGTTTAACGTTAAGATTTGTGACCGTTACTTTTATAGCCGTTGAACAGTGATCATCTGGGTAGTTTAAATATAAGGCTTTAACGAACCAATTTTCTACTCAGACAAAGGAAGCGATGACCTCATCCAGTAGAATTGCCCCTTACGAAGCCCATTTGTCGGAGCTCGGAAAGGAGGTGGCGTCTTTGGGCTTTGCCCTTGACCAAGCCCAAGCTGAGCTTCATCAAGTCAAGCTCGAACGTGATCGTCTACGGGAAAAATGGAAGTTGATAGAGATTACCACTCGAGCGATGTTATCCGAGCAACCCCAAGAGTCTGTCACCATCGCACACCTTACCCTTAGGTCTTATGCGGCTATTTTAAGGGGTTATGTAACAAATAAGTAGCACCATGTTCATGTACATTATTTTTGTATATAATAATGAATATAATTTCTAGTCATTTTTGATACATTGTAATTAGTTTTTAAAGTACAAACAGGGTTTTTAGTTATTATTTAATTAAGAATTATATTTTATTAAATTAAAGGAATTTTGAATTAAATAATATTTTAATAAAATATTATTATTAATATTAAATTAATTTTTATTAAATATAAATTATCTTGTAATTTTATGAATGTAATTAAAATTTTTATTAATGTTTGAAAGCCATTTCTGTCAAAACCCGTGAATTTTTTATAAATGTCGGTTTTTATTTTAAAAGTAAAAACTCACATATTTAGAAAATTATTTAGATAAAATAAATATTATTTTTGGAATCAGGACGTCGAAATTATCCAACGGTGAATTTTTCATAATTTTCTGAGACAGTCAAATTTTTGGGTAAAAATTAAATACCATTTAAATATATAATGTGTTTTATGACATCATAATGACCCAATGGTGATGTAATAAAATACCATAATCCTTATGTTCGGCCAATATGTGTTTTATCATTAAAATAATGAGGTTTTGGGTTTGTTTGACTCACTTTTCAAAGCATTAATGGAGCCCTCAAGACTTATTCAACACTTTGTCTTTTTAAATTAATTTCCATGGGAGTGTGACTCACCTCCACATAAGCAACCCTAATTTTTTAATAAGTTCGGACCTTGGACTTGTAAAATATTGTTTTCCTATTTCCTTTTCCAGAAACCATGGGCAAATACCATGGTATGGTTTGTGGTTTGGAATATTTTAATATAAGGGGTCCCAAACCTAAATAATAAAGAATTCTATCACATTTCCTATATAAACCCACCCAAGATCCCACTTCCTCCTCACCCAAATCCCTTGAAGTTCGTCCAACCTCTGACCTACTCTCTCTAGAATCCTCTCAAGGTGCCCCAAACTCCCAAGAAGCCTCTCACAAGCCTCTCTCTAGCCTTTGGAAGCACACTTCCAAGTAAGGGGTTTTCTTCCTTTCTCATTTTTGTCAATTTTTTTTAAGTTGTATTGCCCTTTTAATTTCATTTATGAATGTTGGGGTATGGTTTCGCACCTCCCCCATACTGCCCTCTTATTGTTTGAATGATGGGAGAACCCTTTCTCTCTCATTAAATGCCTCCCATGTACACCCGTTACTATGCCGAAATTCCGAAAGGAACCTTTTTCTCCTCTTTTATATTCAAGCAATACTTTTGTATCATGAATCTAAATTCCTTTTCAATTGTTGGGATATGTATCTATATGACCTTCTTACTGTCCATTACATTTAAATATTATGAGGAACCCCTTTCTCTCTCATCAGCCTTTTTATGAATTCTTATGTCACGCCGTTACGCTGCCGAAATCACACCGATTTTATAAGCCAATATCATTGTGTAGTGAATACCATGCCCATTTCTCCATCAAGGGTATTCACCTTTATGCACATTTACTTATTGATTGTAAAGTTTCATGTATGAATTCCACATTCCTTTATCATGGAATAAATGATTATGTTTTATGAATCCATGTTTTATGATCCATGTGGCACACTTATGCATGAAATGAAATGTTTAAGAAGGGTGCGCCCTGATAGTGCTCCAATGCATTGGGTAAAGTATAGTATCATGTACGTCATGTGCAATGAGTGTTGACTCATGATAATTCAAGTGCAACAAGGGTTTAATCGTGCTTCAAGTGAAATGAGGGTTTACTCATGCTCCATGTGCAATGAGCCTTGGCTCATGCTAATTCAATGTTAAGTGTTGTTGCCACATTTCCATGTTATGATTATCATGCTTTATCATGCCTTTATGTTCATGTCTCTCTTATGATCTATTGATATGCCTATTGCCTAACATGTATTTCACTCCTCATGTTATTCATTGTTTACTCCCTTACTGGGCTTTATAGCTCACCCTTTTCTTATGCATGTCCTCAGGTTATCCCATGCAATGCTAAGTACGAAGGAATGTAGTGGTCATGTAAAGGAAGTTTTCAATAAGGATGTTGTATTTCAAGTTTAAAGTTTTTATGTAATGATCCTAAGCCCCAAAGACACTAAACCTCTCGATCTTCTTTGTTGTATCAAGTGAAGTTTTATGTAATAAAGAATGTTTAAGTTGTAATAAAAAGCAGGGTTGTCATAGAGTCTACGGAGCCGGCTCCTCTGGTAACAATTCTAGTTTCCCAGGGGCCTCTATTTGGGCCACTATGGTGGGCTCGACCCTGGAAGACCTTCTCATGGGGATTTTGGGAGGAAATGGATATGCCTACTTAACCTATTGTAATAATTACTCTAGGAATTGAGCCTTATCATAGAAATATCGGAATCCCCCAGGGAAGTTCTGGGTGATCAAAGAGGGGACCAGTTCAGTCTTAACATTTCCTAAACACATTGTCAACAATTTCTCCCGAGTCATCGGCTTGTTAAGGGAGTATGTGAGACCTTTAAAACAGGTGAAAAAGTCTGCAAAGTGCTCATCAGGCCTCTTCTTGAACATGAAGAGGTCTGTGATACTCTTTTTCCGAGTGGTGGAACTGAACTGGTAGAGAAATTGCCTATAGAGGTCCTCCAAGCTGGCTACTAATCCAATGGGGAGCGGGCAGTACCAGACGAACACTGGTCTCACAAATATCTACACAAAACACCGATATTTGGTGGTTTCCTGCTACACTGGGGTCCCCAACATGGGCCCATACCTTGTGATTTAGTGGGAAAATTGCTGCGGTGGGTCCCCTATCCCATTGAAGGGGGGAAAGGTGGGATTCCCAAAACCTGGGGCGCTGACATATCATCCACCCACACTGGATATGGCTTTCCATCAGGTGGGAGAACCACCTATCATGTCTCCAATGCCTCAAGGTGGACAATGAGTGCCACCATCAGATCATCTAGGTGGGGGTTCCTATCTTGACGGGGATCCCTAACTACATGTGTGTTGGCAGGTTCTTCAACATGATAAGGTGGCACAGTGGCTCGTCGAGCAGCTAGTGGAACAACCTGTAGGGTAGCTAGGAGAACCTGATCTTGGTCCTGATGGTTGTCACACCACTATAAAGGATTTGGAGATACGTTCCATGCCCTCTTGCTGTAAGTTCAGGCCTCAACACTATCTGTGTGCACAGGTTGATCAAGGTCACCCGGGGGTAGTTCACCAAGTCAAATTTGGGCATACCCCTGCTACCTTGGCTGAGAATCACCATAGTCTGGCCGTCGATCTACATCACTTTCATCCAAGAGGTCTTCGACCATATTCTTATGTTCAGAGAGTTGGTGGCGCAACACATATTTTTTGGGGTCGGCTTCCATCTTCTGCACTAAGCCAAATGGGTTGGAGGGTTTGACAGCTTCAAGGTCTTCCTTTCCCTTTTTGGAATTCCGGTTGAGGACTAGTGCCTCGATAGGCATGGTAAGACCTAGTAGGTTTATCTATTTATGAGTAATACTTCCCGAAGGATCCAAGTAGTTGGAAACTCCCTTGGGGGGGGTTTCCTCTCTAAGAGGCTCTAGTTCCTTCTTACTTTTCGGCAGGTTAGCCATGTTAACTGCAACCCTACCTAGAGGCATATCCTCTATGTCACCCTGAAAACCGGGCTGGCATCAGATAGGAATAAAGAGCAGGGTAGCGTAATGCCCCCATCCACATATATATACGTGGGGAGAAGCCTCTTTGATAATCTTATGGAGTACCCTGAAACTCTGAACACACCGTTGCTGGAGGGTCCTTCGGCATCCTGATGACTTAGGGATTTGGGCCTCGGTGAGTGAGGCTAAATCAAATAGAAATTATTGTTTGTAGATATACTCGAATTGATCTAGGATCATAGGGTAATTAATTCACTGGGGATGAAGGAAATAGTGCGTTACCCATAGGGTTTGAAGGAAACACTCGACTTCTTCTTGGGTGAGGGATTCCGGTGCAAAAAAATTTAGTGCTGCAACCGTTCAAAACATCTCTGGGGAGTGGTCCATTGTGAGGATATCCCATAACCTCTTCAGCATAGATTCAAGGTCTGCCCATTCATTTCCCCACTCCTAAACCAGAGAAGGCTGAGGAACCGACAGCGGTACTGAGACAAACTGTTGGGATGGTAGGCTGGCTGGTGGAGAATACGGTGAGCGACCTGACAGACCACCGCATCTTGGGCTATCCTCCAAAGAGTGTAGTGACCTAGACACCACATAGTGATAAGATGGGATTATGACCGCAGTTTCTAGTGTAGGGACTAGGGATACTAGCGATGGACCATGCTACTTCTCGTCCACCATTGGTCCCACAAATAGCTCTCTGTGATCTCTAGTCAAGGTAGAGAGTGCTTCTGGTGATGATGGTGGCGATTTCACAACTGTAACCTGTAGATATACCAAATATTCTTCTTCCTAGATATACCTATGGAGGGAAGTTGTAATCTAATGGACCTCACATTCAGGGAGTATGAGGCTGATGTGCCTTGTTCCTGCCCCGACCCTTGACACGGAGGACCTATGCGAGAGTTCCATCACTGAGTCGTATTCCACCTTAGAGTCTGAGAAGCAAACCGGTTTGATCTCAGTCTAACTCTTCTCCGTGCCCTTATTATGCAGTTGATGACCCACCCTCTTTTCCTGGGATGGATCCTTGATACATGGTAAATTTCTGGTATGAGGAGGACCTTCGACCGTACTAGTGCAGGGGAGGAGAGGATTCCTGCCTGAGTAAGCTGGGGTACAGGGGGCACCAAGACATATATCAAACGGGACATGGGGAGGACCTCCGTGAGAAGTGATAGAGTAGGTAGGACCTCCGATGGAGCTGATAGGAGCATGGTCAGGACCTCCATTATTGTTTCTCCTAACAGTGACAACTGGAGGAGGGTCCTCATACTAGTCAAGCTGAGAAAGGGTAGGACCCCCGGGCTGGGTGCTGGTGAATCAAAGCTTGCTTCACCCCTATGATTTTTGAGTCGAGGAAGACCTTATACAACTATTGTAAGGACATGGGGAGTCCCCCCATGTTGGATATTTACCGGATGTGGGATGTCCCCACACTGGCGGTCTATTCTAGGAGGAATGACTCCATACCTGATGTAATGAGCATGAGAGAGGCTTCTGTGCTAAGTGTCACCATTGTGGGGAGGTCCCTCATTCGGACTGAAGGTAGCACGAGGCAGACCTACACACCTAGTTTGGAAGCAGGTAGGACTTGTGTTCTCTATTTTGGCGGTACAGGGTTGTCCTCCATACTGGTGACGACCACTATATGCGCTAATGGCCGATAAAGTCGACCTTGCCAGCCTATTGGGCGGTTGGGGCCTCGAACCAGGCTGGGTATATAAGCGCCCCATCTCATCATACATAGTGGGATGATGACACATGAAAACGATGGTGCGGACCATAGTAGTTGTAGACGTCGATGTCCATTGGCGGGCATCCACCTTAGTCTGCGCCCGATGCCAACATCGGGTTAGCCAGACCGAGGCCAGCGGTGTAGGTACGTAGACATCCCCTACCTCGTTGGTATAGGATAGAGAGTCGTTGAGGCGTTCTGAGTAGAGGCTCCTGAAACGACTGTATGTTGGAGTGGGGAGTAGTGGATCCCTGTGCAGCCCTTAGGGTAGCGGTAGTGAGGAGGCACATACACCTCCCGGTTCTGGTGGGCCATATCTCGAGTTGGGATAATACCCTCCTCCTCATATCGGTGTACAAGGTCACTAATTACCCTTCTTTGAATGACTTTAGAAGGGGAGATGGGGCGTGGGAACCCAACAAATGTGGTTATGACAACCCTGCTTTTTATTACAACTTAAACATGCTTTATTACATAAAACTTCACTTGATACAACAAAGAAGATCGAGAGGTTTAGTGTCTTTGGGGCTTAGGATCATTACATAAAAACTTTAAACTTGAAATACAACATCCTTATTGAAAACTTCCTTTACATGACCACTACATTCCTTCGTACTTAGCATTGCATGGGATAACCTGAGGACACGCATAAGAAAAGGGTGAGCTATAAAGCCCAGTAAGGGAGTACACAATGAATAACATGAGGAGTACAATACATGTTAGGCAATAGTCATATCAATATAGTATAAGAGAGACATGAGCATAAAGGCATGATAAAGCATGATAATCATAACATGGAAATGTGGCAACAACACTTAACATTGAATTAGCATGAGCCAAGGCTCATTGCACATGGAGCATGAGTAAACCCTCATTGCACTTGAAGCACGAGTAAACCCTCGTTGCACTTGAATTAGCATGAGTCAACACTCATTGTACATGACGTATCATGATACTATACTTTACCCAATGCATTGGAGCGCTATCAGGGCGCACCCTTCTTAAACATTTCATTTCATGCATAAGTGTGCCACATGGATCATAAAACATGGATTCATAAAACATAATCATTTATTCCACGATAAAGGAATGTGGAATTAATACATGAAACTTTACAATCAATAAGTAAATGTGCATAAAGGTGAATACCCTTGATGGAGAAATGGGCATGGTATTCACTACACAATGATATTGGCTTAGAAAATCGGTGTGATTTCGGCAGCGTAACGGCGTGACATGAGAATTCATAAAAAGGCTGATGAGAGAGAAAGGGGTTCCTCATCATATTTACATGTAATGGACAGTAAGAAGGTCATATAGATACATGTCCCAACAATTCAAAAGGAATTTAGATTCATGATACAAAAGTATTGCTTGAATATAAAAGAGGAGAAAAAGGTTCCTTTCGGAATTTCGGCATAGTAACGGGTGTACATGGGAGGCATTTAATGAGAGAGAAAGGGGTCTCCCATCATTCAAACAATAAGAGGGAAGTATGGGAGAGGTGCGAAACCATACCCCAACATTCATAAATGAAATTAAAAGGGCAATACAACTTAAAGAAAATTGACAAAAATGAGAAAGGAAGAAAAAACCCTTACTTGGAAGTGTGCTTCCAAAGGCTAGAGAGAGGCTTGTGAGAGGCTTCTTGGGAGCTTGGGGCACCTTGAGAGGATTCTAGAGAGAGTAGGGCAGAGGTTGGACGAACTTCAAGGGCTTTGAGTGAGGAGGAAGTGGGAGCTTGGGTGGGTTTATATAGGAAAGGTGAGAGAATTCTTTATTATTTAGGTTTGGGACCCCTTATATTAAAATAATCCAAACCACAAACCATCCCATGGAATTTGCCCATGGTTTCTGGAAAAGGAAAGAGGAAAATAATATTTTACAAGTCCAAGGTCCGAACTTATTAAAAAATTAGGGTTGCTTATGTGGAGGTGAGTCACACTCCCATGGAAATTAATTTAAAAAGGCAAAGTGTTGAATAAGTTTTGAGGGCTCCATTAATGCTTTGAAAAGTGAGTCAAACAAACCCAAAACCTCATTATTTTAATGATAAAACACATATTGGCAGAACATAAGGATTATGGTATTTTATTACATCACCATTGGGTCATTATGTTGTCATAAAACACATTATATATTTAAATGGTATTTAATTTTTACCCAAAAATTTGACTGTCTCAGAAAATTATGAAAAATTCACCGTTGGATAATTTCGACATCCTGATTCCAAAAATAATATTTATTTTATCTAAATAATTTTCTAAATATGTGAATTTTCACTTTTAAAATAAAAACCGACATTTATAAAAAAATTCACGGGTTTTGACAGAAATGGCTTTCAAACCTTAATAAAAATTTTAATTGCATTCAAAAAATTATAAGATCATTTATATTTAATAAAAATTAATTTAATATTAATAATAATATTTTATTAAAATATTATTTAATTCAAAAATCCTTTAATTTAATAAAATATAATTTTTAATTAAATAGTAACTAAAAACACCGTTTGTACTTTAAAAACTAATTACAAAGTATCAAAAATGACTAGAAATTATATTCATTATTATATACAAAAATAATGTACATGAACATGGTGCTACTTATTTGTTACATAACCCCTTAAAATAGCCGCATAATACCTAAGGGTAAGGTGTGCGATGGTGACAGACTCTTGGGGTTGCTCGGATAACATCGCTCGAGTGGTAATCTCTATCAACTTCCATTTTTCCCGTAGACGATCACGTTCAAGCTTGACTTGATGAAGCTCAGCTTGGGCTTGGTCAAGGGCAAAGCCCAAAGACGCCACCTCCTTTCCGAGCTCCGACAAATGGGCTTCGTAAGGGGCAATTCTACTGGATGAGGCCATCGCTTCCTTTTTCTGAGTAGAAAATTGGTTCGTTAAAGACTTATATTTAAACTACCCAGATGATCACTGTTTAACGGCTATAAAAGTAACGGTCACAAATCTTAACGTTAAACTAAAGAAGTTGACATCTTATAAAAACATTTTTTTTTCATAAAGAAACATTTAACTGGATCAAGAGGGATTTTCCATTAATGAAATTTTTGGTCGTTACAACATTTCCCCCTTAAGAAATTTCACCCTCGAAATTTTCCTTTTCCCACACTAAAACAAATGTGGGTAACTTAGCTTCATCATATCCTCCGACTCCCATGTTGCTTCTTCAAACTTGTGGTTTCTCCACAACACCTTGACAAGGGGCATTGTCTTATTTCGTAGAACTTTTTCTCTACGATCTAAGATCTTCACTGGTTGCTCCTCATAAGAAAGATCGTCTTCTAATTGTACCACCTCGGAAGAGTGTACATGTGAAGGGTCTGGTATGTACTTCCTTAAGAGGGATACATGGAAGACATCATGCACCTTGGCCATAGTAGGTGGAAGTTCTAGTCGATAGGCCACAGCCCCAACACGATCAAGAATCTCGAATGGGCCGATGTACCTTGGACTTAACTTCCCTTTCTTTCCAAACCTCATGACCTTCTTCCACGGAGATATGCGTAAAAACACCATATCTCCGACTTTAAACTCAAGGTCTCGTCGACGATTATCTGCATAACTCTTCTGTCGACTTTGGGCTGCCTTGATATGTTGCTGAATGGTTTTCACCCTCTCCACCATTTCTTCGACAATTTCTGGTCCAAGCAGCTTACGTTCACCGACCTCATTCCAACATGCCGGTGTTCTACACCTTTTCCCATACAGCGCTTCATATGGTGCCATTTGGATGATCGAGTGGAAACTATTATTATAAGAGAAATCAACTAGAGGAAGATGTTGATCCCATCCTCCTTTAAAGTCCATTGAGCACGCTCTCAACATATCCTCAAGTGTTTGGATAGTCCGCTCGGATTGGCCATCAGTTTGAGGATGATAGGCCGTACTGAAGTTCAGTTCAGTATTCAGAGCATGTTGAAGACTCTTCCAAAACTTAGAGGTAAATCTTGGATCTCGGTCAGACATAATAGATAGTGGTACTCCATGCAACCGTACCACTTCCCTGATATATATCCGTGCCAGTTGATCCAAAGAGAAATCCTCTCGAATAGCAATGAAGTGTGCAGTCTTTGTAAGACGATCCACAATAACCCAGATTGAATTGTTGCTTTTGGATGTCCTTGGAAGTCCAGTGAGGAAGTCCATGGTGATGTTCTCCCATTTCCATTCTGGTATGGGCAATGGTTGCATCATCCCCTTAGACTTATGCATCTCTGCCTTCACTTGCTGACACACCAGGCACTTTGATGTATATTCGGCGATCTCCTTCTTCATATTATCCCACCAAAAGTTTTCTCGGAGATCTCGATACATCTTTGTGCTCCCTGGGTGAATAGAGAAATTTGAACTATGTGCATCATCCAAAAGTTCCTTCTTCAGCTCCGAACTTGGTGGGACACATAGTCTTTTCCCAAACCGCACAATTCCTTCTTCATTAACATTAAACTCTGAGGATTTTCCCTTTTTGATAGCTTCCACTTTTTCTTGGATTCTCGCATCATCCTTTTGAGCATCCTTTAACCTTTCCAAAAGAGATGTTTGAGCAATCATTTGTGAAAGGATTGATGATGTTCCCTTCTTTATGATTCCCACGTCCATCTTCATCAAGTCTAAGAAGATTGGATCCTTATCAATTCTCATCATTGATAGAATTGCTGGATCCTTTCTACTTAGGGCATCCGCCACCTTGTTCGCCTTCCCAGGGTGGTAATGTATTGAACAATCATAATCCTTTATGAGCTCTATCCATCTTCTCTGGCACATATTAAGCTCTTTCTGTGTGAATATATATTTAAGACTCTTGTGGTCAGTATATATCTCACATTTCTCTCCATAGAGATAATGCCGCCAGATTTTCAAGGCAAAGATCACCGCCGCCAACTCCAGATCATGCGTTGGATAGTTTCGCTCATGGATTTTCAACTGTCTTGAGGCATAGGATATCACTTTATCATTATGCATCAGCACACATCCTAAGCCCTTCTTCGAAGCATCACTGAATACCACAAAAATCTCCCCACTTGTGGGTAAAGTGAGCACAGGTGCAGTGATAAGCCTCCTTTTCAACTCCTTGAAGCTTTCTTCGCATTCATCACTCCAAGAAAACTTTACTCCCTTTCGAGTTAGCTTGGTAAGAGGGTTGGAAAATCGTGAGAAGTTTCTCACAGATCGTTGATAATATCCAGCTAACCCCAAGAAGCTACGGATATCAGTTACCGATGTTGGCCTCGGCCATCCCTCAATTGCATCTGTTTTGGAGGGGTCCACAGATATCCCATTGCTTGTGATGATATGGCCCAAGAATGAGACCTCCTTCAACCAGAACTCACACTTGATGTACTTGGCATAGAGCTTCTCCTTGCGCAAAGTCTCCAGTACAGTTCTTAAATGCTCCTCATGGTCCTCCTTGGTTTTGGAGTATATTAGAATATCATCTATAAAGACTACCACAAATTTATCTAGGTAATCTCTAAAGACTCTATTCATCAATTCTATGAATATTTCTGGAGCATTGGTGAGTCCAAAAGGCATTACTATGAATTCATAGTGCCCGTACCTTGTACGAAAAGCAGTCTTGGGGATATCTTCCTTCTTCACCCTTACTTGATAATATCCCGACCGCAAGTCGACCTTGGAGAAGTATTGTGCTCCACGCAGCTGATCAAACAAGTCATCGATTCTTGGGAGAGGATACTTGTTCTTTATCGTGATTTTGTTAAGTTCACGATAATCGATGCAAAGCCGCATTGACCCATCCTTCTTCTTGACGAAGAGGACTGGTGCACCCCATGGTGATGCACTTGGGCGTATAAACCCTTTATCAAGATTCTCCTGTAGTTGTTTCTTCAGTTCTTCAAGCTCAACCATAGACATTCTATATGGAGTCTTGGATATTGGTAGCGCCCCAGGTATAAGTTCAATTGAGAACTCAACATCTCTTCTTGGAGGAAGACCAGGAAGTTCCTCGGGAAATACTTCAGCGAATTCCCTCACAATAGGCATTTCTTCAAGGTTGGTTTCTTCCTTGGACTTAATCATCTGAGCCAGATATGCGTACTCATAAGGCAGTAATATCCATGCTTGAGATGATGGAGCTAAAGGAGATTCATCTTCCTCCTAACACTTGTAAATAATCGGGGGTCGATTCTCCATATGGAGTGTGATTTCCCTCTCCCGACAATTTATGTTGGCTCTATATAAGGAAAGCCAATCCATGCCAAGAATTGCATCAAATTCCACCAAAGGGAGTATGACGAGGTTCGCCGGGAAATTCAATCCACAGATTATAATAGGGGAGGACTTATACTCATGGGATGCAATGATTGCCCCATTTGCCGTACTCACCGACATCTTTACTTCCATGATTTGTGGTGGTGCAGGGATTGTTCTACTAAACTTTTGAGATATAAAAGAATGCGTAGAACCTGAATCAAAAAGTATGTTCGCTATTCTTGAATGAATAACTAGTGTACCTGTCACCACTTCGTTGTCGGGGTTCACTTCGGCAGAAGTGATGGCAAAAGCTCTTCCTTGCTGTCTTGGAGGTTGTTGATTGCCTCCGATAACCCTTGGATTAGGGCACTGATTCGCAAAATGACCCGGTTCTTTGAATTTGAAGCATTGAACAACGCGTTGAGGTTCGAACGGAGCGTTCCTCCCCTCCGTCGCAGCCGCGGGTCCTTCTTGCTGACAGTTAACAGCTAGGTGCCCTTCTCTTCCACACTTGAAGCATTTTCTTGTCCCCCTAAGGCAATTTCCAGGGTGCTTTTTTCCACACTTTTGGCAAGTGGGGTGCTGGAATTTCTTAGCGCCATTGGATTTATCCATCGGACCACCAGCATTGAAGTACACCTTCCGCTTCTTGTCCCCATGATACCCTTGTGATTCTCCAATCTCCATTTCAACCTTGAGGGCACATCAGACAATTTCCTCATAGCTGTCGAAGTCACGGATCGCTAATGCTTTCTGCAAGCTAGGCTTCAGCCCACCAAAGAAGCGGTCAACCTTGCATTCGGGGGTAACGACAAAGCCGGAAGCGTATCGTGCAAGCCTTGTGAAGTTTTCCTCGTACTCTCCCACAGATTCCTCATCTTTCTGCTTGAGGGAAAGGAAGTCCCTTTCCATCTTAAGACGGAGGGTGCGTGGAAAATATTTATCGAAAAACATCTTCCGGAATACCTTCCATTCCAAAGCCTCGATCTCCTCCTCAGGCTTCGTATTTTTGATCAACGTCCACCATTGATCAGCTTCACCCTCCATACGATAAGCCGCCATGAGAACCTTCTCTTTTTCAGAGCATTGGAGGATGGAGAATATCTTTTCAATGGAGTTGATCCATTGTTCAGCAATCGTGGGATCGGATGATCCACTAAAAGTAGGAGGCCTTTGTCTCATGAAGCTTTCAATAGCGACTTGTTCTTTCTTAGGGGGGGTTGAACGTTCCTCTTGACCAGTGTTTCTATTCAAAACTTGAGTTAGCTGAGAGAGAAGCGTGACAAAGTTCGCGATTCCCGCTCCCATTGGATTGGGCATCTCATAAGTACAATCATCACACTGATCTTCACAATGGTTGTTAGCCCGAGTTCTTCTATTACCGGCCATTGGCTGGAATAAAAGGAAAGTTAGGGGTAACACATAAAGGGTAATCCAAAGACAAAAGTTGATGAATTATAAATAAACTTTAATCTCTTCAACTCATGAGTCTATAGGATTCAATCCAGGCTTTTCATGATCTTCCTTCTAACATATATTCTTAGGGGAATTTTTCCCTTAATAAGGGTTCATACTAAGATTGTGAATTTATCAAAACATATCCCCCGGGAGTGTCGTAACCAAGAGTGCAGCAAGACCCATTGTCGTGCACCAGTTCCCGTTCGAGTCTAGCTCAAAGCGGTGTTTTCGGGTTTTACCCCTAGGATACATCTGTGCCAGAGCCGCCTCTACATGCTCGTATCCAGACAGGGATGTATTTGTTTGATAAAACACTTACTTAGTATTTACCAAAACTTAGGGATGTTTTTATTATGCTTAGTCTTGTATCTAAGGCTTTAATAGGGTTTCCTAATCCCAAAAATAACTAAACCTATCCTCTGATACCAACTATGACAACCCTGCTTTTTATTACAACTTAAACATGCTTTATTACATAAAACTTCACTTGATACAACAAAGAAGATCGAGAGGTTTAGTGTCTTTGGGGCTTAGGATCATTACATAAAAACTTTAAACTTGAAATACAACATCCTTATTGAAAAATTCCTTTACATGACCACTACATTCCTTCGTACTTAGCATTGCATGGGATAACCTGAGGACATGCATAAGAAAAGGGTGAGCTATAAAGCCCAGTAAGGGAGTACACAATGAATAACATGAGGAGTACAATACATGTTAGGAAATAGTCATATCAATAGAGCATAAGAGAGACATGAGCATAAAGGCATGATAAAGCATGATAATCATAACATGGAAATGTGGCAACAACACTTAACATTGAATTAGCATGAGCCAAGACTCATTGCACATGGAGCATGAGTAAACCGTCATTGCACTTGAAGCACGAGTAAACCCTCATTGCACTTGAATTAGAATGAGTCAACACTCATTGCACATGACGTATCATGATACTATACTTTACCTAATGCATTGGAGCGCTATCAGGGCGCACCCTTCTTAAACATTTCATTTCATGCATAAGTGTGCCACATGGATCATAAAACATGGATTCATAAAACATAATAATTTATTCCACGATAAAGGAATGTGGAATTCATACATGAAACTTTACAATCAATAAGTAAATGTGCATAAAGGTGAATACCCTTGATGGAGAAATGGGCATGGTATTCACTACACAATGATATTGGCTTAGAAAATCGGTGTGATTTCGGCAGCGTAACGGCGTGACATGAGAATTCATAAAAAGGCTGATGAGAGAGAAAGGGGTTCCTCATCATATTTACATGTAATGGACAGTAATAAGGTCATATAGATACATGTCCCAACAATTCAAAAGGAATTTAGATTCAGGATACAAAAGTATTGCTTGAATATAAAAGAGGAGAAAAAGGTTCCTTTCGGAATTTCGGCATAGTAACGGGTGTACATGGGAGGCATTTAATGAGAGAGAAAGGGGTCTACCATCATTCAAACAAAAATAGGGTAGTATGGGAGAGTTGCGAAACCATACCCCAACATTCATAAATGAAATTAAAAGGGCAATACAACTTAAAGAAAATTGACAAAAATGAGAAAGGATGAAAAAACCCTTACTTGGAAGTGTGTTTCCAAAGGCTAGAGAGAGGCTTGTGAGAGGCTTCTTGGGAGCTTGGGGCACCTTGAGAGGATTCTAGAGAGAGTAGGGCAGAGGTTGGACGAACTTCAAGGGCTTTGAGTGAGGAGGAAGTGGGAGCTTGGGTGGGTTTATATAGGAAAGGTGAGAGAATTCTTTATTATTTAGGTTTGGGACCCCTTATATTAAAATAATCCAAACCACAAACCATCCCATGGTATTTGCCCATGGTTTCTGGAAAATGAAAGAGGAAAATAATATTTTACAAGTCCAAGGTCCGAAATTATTAAAAAATTAGGGTTGCTTATGTGGAGGTGAGTCACACTCCCATGGAAATTAATTTAAAAAGGTAAAGTGTTGAATAAGTCCTGAGGGCTCCATTAATGCTTTGAAAAGTGAGTCAAACAAACCCAAAACCTCATTATTTTAATGATAAAACACATATTGGCCGAACATAAGGATTATGGAATTTTATTACATCACTATTGGGTCATTATGATGTCATAAAACACATTATATATTTAAATGGTATTTAATTTTTACCCAAAAATTTGACTGTCTCAGAAAATTATGAAAAATTCACCGTTGGATAATTTCGACATCCTGATTCCAAAAATAATATTTATTTTATCTAAATAATTTTCTAAATATGTGAATTTTCAATTTTAAAATAAAAACCGACATTTATAAAAAATTCACGGGTTTTGACAGAAATGGCTTTCAAACCTTAATAAAAATTTTAATTGCATTCATAAAATTATAAGATCATTTATATTTAATAAAAATTAATTTAATATTAATAATAATATTTTATTAAAATATTATTTAATTCAAAAATCCTTTAATTTAATAAAATATAATTCTTAATTAAATAATAACTAAAAACACCGTTTGTACTTTAAAAACAAATTACAAAGTATCAAAAATGACTAGAAATTATATTCATTATTATATACAAAAATAATGTACATGAACATGGTGCTACTTATTTGTTACATAACCCCTTAAAATAGCCGCATAAGACCTAAGGGTAAGGTGTGCGAGGGTGACAAACTCTTGGGGTTGCTCGGATAACATCGCTCGAGTGGTAATCTCTATCAACTTCCATTTTTCCCGTAGACAATCACGTTCAAGCTTGACTTGATGAAGCTCAGCTTGGGCTTGGTCAAGGGCAAATCCCAAAGACGCCACCTCCTTTCCGAGCTCCGACAAATGGGCTTCGTAAGGGGAAATTCTACTGGATGAGGCCATCGCTTCCTTTGTCTGAGTAGAAAATTGGTTCGTTAAAGCCTTATATTTAAACTACCCAGATGATCACTATTCAATGGCTATAAAAGTAACGGTCACAAATCTTAACGTTAAACCAAAGAAGTTGACATCTTATAAAAACATTTTTTTTTCATAAAGAAACATTTAACTGGATCAAGAGGGATTTTCCATTAATGAAATTTTGGGTCGTTACAGTGGTTGTGGAGGTTGTCGCAGAAGTGGTGTAGCTATGTGGGGTTCCCACACTGGCGTTGCACCTGCCCCTGCATCATTGGGTGGGTTGCGATTGGGTTACGGGTGTAGCAGCTTGGTTCCTAAGAAGTAGGGAGACTGAAGCATTAGTGATGAAAAAAATAAGTCAATGTATAGTGCCCCAACACCATTCCATATTTCATGGATGGTAAGAGGGATCCACGCTGACAATGTTGCAGATTGAGATGACCAATGTTTTGACTGCCCCAACTTTTGGTGAGTTTCACGCCATGCCTGCTATTTTGTTGGCAGGACCCGGTGCCGGATAATTGGATCTAGTGACACACTAGTCCACTGATTTTTAGAATGCTTCTAGTCCCCACATTGATGAGAATAAATTCACTTCAGGTTCACCATTTCTGTTTCAACGTTTTTCCAGGGTGCACACATCCATCTGTTCGAGGACAATGATGATGATTGTTGCCCCACATTCCCTCTTTCCAAAGGCGAGCATCATTCGTAGCTTGTTCAGGGATGATTTCTCCTTGATCAAAATGGGATGATTGGGTGTTGGTTCCTTATTCCCTGGATTCCTCCTCAGAACTCGTTACCTAGCCCAAGTCTCCTTTTTAGAATTAAGTTTTTGTTCATGAAACTCTTCCTAGTTCCATATCTTCATAGATGCCGGTTAATTACACTGCTTCTTTCAGGACATTCCAAGGGGTCCTACAAGGGCAGAAACCTTCGGCTGGGGGGGGGGGGGGGAGGTGGTCACATTGGACATCACAGGTGTGTCTGGATGCTAGAACACTAGCGTGTTTGGGATTCTCCCTCTTATTATAGGGCTTCTCAAGGGTGTAGAAACCTGAGGCATCCCACGTTTAATGAGGGGAATTATTTTCCATATTCATGTCTCCGAGGTTTTCCTCAGCTTCCCATGTTTGACATAGGGTATTCCATGATTTTAATGTCTACCAGAGATGGATTGGATAGATCAAAACACTGACATGAGTGGATCAGATGGGTTTGACCCCTAGGGGGATTGCTGATGTCAGGGCTAACACGTGGTTTGTTACCCGGTTACTGCTAGGATCCGTGAAGAGGTGAATTGGCATGATCTCACTAGGATGTGGTGGCCCAGGTAAGAATCAAGATTGATGATGGATGGTTATGTGATGTGTATGGATAATGAGATGGAGTCAACTTGAGGGTGATAGTGATGTTGGGATTTAGCCTTGAATAGTCCTCCTATGTATCCATCTGGCAGGAAATCAAAGTCCACGTAGTTTAGGATGGGGTATAGGATCAAGGGTGTGTACAGAGGACAATGACTCAATGATATACTGGGGCATACACTTAGCTAGCAGCCTGAGGATGGTTTTACGCCACTAGGATGGACCAGAGATAAGGGTCCCCAGAAAAGGGACAACAACATCTTACCACGAGATAGGGTTTACAACGACTTACCACTGGATAAAGTCACAAAGGATTACCACCGGATGGGGGGACAGTTTGGTGTCATGCAAGGAAAAAGGGGCATACAGTTTAATGTCATGTCGGACGGGGGGTGGTTCGACACCAAAGGGGGTCGGAATAACTGGGTGTTGGGCTTGAACCTTAGGGAGGCTTTGTACATACCGTTCCTTTTCCAAGATCAAAGTCCATGTAGTTCAAGATGGTAGGAACTGATGTGAAGATGGTCAGGACCAAGGGGTGTTGGGCTTTAACCTCAGGGAGGCTTCCTTCGTACCTTACCTTTGCAAGGATCAAAGTTACCGTAGTTTAGAGTGGTGGGAACCGATGTGAAGATGGTTGAGACCAATGAGTGTTGGGATTGTACCTCAGGGAAGATTCATACGTACCTTACATTGGAAAGTATCAATGTCCATGTAGTTTAGGAGGGGGATTTGGTGAACCGGCGTGAAGGGGGTCAGAACGACCGGGGGTTGGGCTTAAACCTTAGGGTGGATTCCTACGTACCTTGGCTTGGCAAGGATCAAAGCCCACGTAGTTCATGAGGGGGATTTGGTGAACCGACATGAAGGGGGTCATAACTACCTGTTGTAGGGATTTCACCTAAGGGAGTCTTCCTACTTACCTTACCTTGGCTTGGATCAAAGTACACGTAGTTCGGGGGGGGGGGGGGGGTGGTTGGTGAAGTGACGCGAAGGGGGTCATGACGACAGGGTGTTGGGATTGAACCTCAGGGAAGCTTCCTACATACCTTGACTTGGCAAGGATCAATGTTCATGTTGTTCAGGATGGTGCTTGGGGCATACACTCTAGGCTACCCATATAGGATGTCATGGTCGATGCTTACTCTAGGATCACGTGATTCATTCTGGATGTGAGAAACAAGATGTAGAAAATACATGATGATCACGTCATGAAATGTGCATTCGTGGTAAGTGTAATGGGGCTGACATGTAGTTAGTGTCCCAAAATGGAAACAGGGGCATACATGCGGTTTGCGGCCTAAATAGGAAACATGGGATTACCCGTGGTAAACAGCCCAGGGAGATGGTGACTAGGACTTAATTCAGGATGGAGGCCCAGATAGCTACAAAGCCCAAACAGAGTGAGATTAGACACTGAAGAAAGGATAGCTCTGGTTCCCATCCTCCCTTCTCTGGTATTTGACCAGGAAGTAGATAGGAGGAGCAGGGGTGCCATCTCCTACAAGAAAGGCTAGGGGCTTACAACAAGGTGGTTTCCCTTTCCCCATGGATGAATGACGCTTCGATAAAGGAGGAACTAATTCCCTATGAGGAATGATCTCACTCCAGTGTAGACTAGTTGGTGTGCAGACTGTCAATGGCAGGGAACCCCACATGCGACTCACGAGGCAATGTCACAATTTAACTTCATGTTCTAAGGATGATGGTGCTTGGCAATTTAATGTCCTTATGCTCAAATGAGGTGGGTTCACTCCTACCCCTAGGACTTACATGACTAGTACCTCTCACCCCTTTGGGAAGGGAAGGCATTATCAATGTCGTAGTGATGGGGTGTTGTGGAGTTATCCACTAAGGGGTCCACGTTAGCATGGATATGCAAAGAAACAATATCCGTTAACATGCATATGCGAAGCAACATGAGGCAAAGAAATGCAATGGGAAGGACCACCCAAGGGACTTTGAAGTTACTTCGCACGAGCCTAGAGGGCTGTACAAGAGAAAAGAGTGTAATTATTTGGGCATAATAAGTACCCGAAGATGATATCCGGAAGAGGGACACCAGACACATGAGAAGGAGTGCGCACAAGGAGGGAGGCTTGCGCGCAGATGGAGAAGTTGCACGAAAAATGTCGGGATGGGTGGAATTGGATGTTTGTGTGCAATTGGAGGGGTTTTCATGAAATAGGTGAACAATTAGAGAGTTTTTGTGGGAAAGACTGGGAGTGAGCACAATTGGAGATGTTTTCATGAAAAGGGGAGGAGAGGTTTTCCATGCCAGTGCATGGATTACACGCAAGGAGAGGCGTGCAAGGAAGAGTAGTTGTGCACAATAACCGATCAAAGTTTTGCATGCAAGGGGCATAGATTACGTGCAAGGGAACTGAATTTCATGCAAGGGGAATGGATTGAGCGCAAGGGATGTGACATAAAGGGATTTTGGCGAGGGTTAAGCCTGAGTGGTCATGTGCGAAGGCACACACCTGGGAGACCTGTCATGGAAAATCCCTTGAATTAAAGTCAAATTTTTTGCATAGGAGAGGGGGATTTCATGTAGAGGATACAGTTTGGATTCTTCATACATCCAAAGATGAAGGGGTGTCCTTCTATTTATTGGAGCTTGGGGCCATCAGGTCCATGTAGAGATCAGCCCGCGAGAAATATTATGCACTAGGTTCGGTGATGCGAAAGATTCAGTGGCTAGGGTCGGTGCATGCTAGTTTTTGTGACTAGCATTGGTGGTGCAGAAGTTTCCATGCATGCCTGAAGAACTACCTCAGATTCCATGGTTTTCTGTGGGCGAGAGACATTTTTCCCACACATCTTGGATTTTTTGCGCAGCCCTTCCGGTCCCACTAGAACAGATCGCTGGGTCAAAATATGTCTTCTCTTTATCCGCAAATACCCTATTTAGGCCTTGAGAGTTTTTTTCAGCGTCTAAACTCCCCAATAATTGAATTTTGTAAGGCTACTGAGGGTGAATCTAGATAATAATTATAGGAAAATGTTTTTGTTCTAAATATAAGGTACTCCTTATCATCATTGAAAAGTGTAACCTCTTTCTTCTTACAATAAATTTTTGTATCATGGTCCAAAACCCAATACATACCGAGGATTATATCAAATTCAATCCTATGTATGAAAATTAGATCAGTAGATAATGAACATTTTTATGGCCTAATGAGAACTGATTCACAAAACTTTGTTGCAATGATACTTCCCTTAGAAGTTTTGACTGACAACTCCTTTGTTAAATCAAATGGGAAATTTTTAATTTTATTAGTAAACTGGGAAGATATAAAACTATGCAATGAACTAGAATCAAATAAAGAATTGGATAAACTTGAGGAAACTATTAAATTTACCTTCCACCATGCCTTTCAGAGCTTTAACCTTAGCAGTAGTGATCACATAAGCTTTGACTTGCTCCCTTGGAATATTATATGGAAACATTACTTGGTGCTTGGGACATTAATTTGCATATTGTCCCATCTACCTACAATTATAGCATTGAAAATTGATAGATTCTTTTTTCCCCTTAAGATCACTAGCAAGATGGCCTCTCTGTCCACATTTGTAGCATACTCATTTTCCTTTTAGACATGCTCTGAGGTACTTCCTTCCACAATTATCACAGGGTGAAAATTCAACTCTTCCCTTCTTCCCAGTTTCCTTATTTCCTTTCCTAGAGTGTTTAGTAAATCTCTTCTTCTCTTGATTTTCTTTGAAGTCGTAATAATTATAGAATTCCTTTTCTGTCTTGATAGTACATGAGACAATATCATCATATAATGAGAAGAATTGCGAGACTAATGATAGACATATAAATGGTTTTAACCCATCAAAGAAACTATCAATCTTACTTCTTGGGTTATGTATATAATCTGCATCTTGCCTTTCTAACCTTGTAAATTTAACTTCATACTTTGTGACATTCTCATCATCTTTTTCCCAAGACACAGAAATAGACTTTACATATCCACTAAATGGTCACGAGAAAAGTATTTTTCTATGAAAATATACTTATAGTCCCTCCATTACATATATGATACTTCTTCAACCTCCTTTGGGTTTTGAGTTAAGGACCACCATTTATCTGCATCTCCCGTGAGGTGATAAACTGTCGCGAAAACATTTTTCCTTTTGCTACTCCCTAAAGCATGAAATATTTTTTCTAAGGAACTTATCCATTGCTTAGCTACCAATGGCTTTGTAGACCCATTGAATGTTGGTGGTTGTTGCCTCATGAAGAAGTATAACATTGATCCTCCATGTTGTGGATAAGGGTCCCCCATACGGGGTAAGGTTATTTTTCATAACCAAAGTGGGTTATCCCATTATGCTGATAAGATGATCAGACCTAGTTGCATCACCAGCTCTACTATAATTATATTTAGTAGGAGGGATGTAAAAACATGAATTAAGTGCATTGATACGATTTCTATTCCTTCCACTAGGAATAATTTCTGAACAATGGAATACACTATATTAGTTTATGAATCACAATACATAATTCAAAACTTTTAAAACACTTAACATAAATTGAACAGCTTATGGAGATAAAACATAATCATAAAAATTTTTTCTTTGAGGAAGTATATACTCATAAATCCTTCATAATGGTTTATAAGGAAAATTTGAATTATCCCAAACATATTCTCGAGGATTGTCATAACTAATAGTGTAGCAAGGCCCATTTTCGTGTACCAGGATACCCTGGGTCAAGCCTGAAACTCATTATCGGTGTTTTCACTGCTTGGTAAATCTATTCTAGAGCTGTCTCTACCCGCTCGTATCAAGATAGGGATGTATTTCTTGGAAAATACACAAAATCTTTACATTATCAAAATTCTAGGATGTTCTTCTATAGTAATCCTTAAAAGACTATCTTAGGGTAATGTGCTCTAATAAGACTTTATCTAAATCTAGTTTCCATGTTTTGTAATAAACTTCCTCTGATACCAACTATAACACCCCGACCCTAGAAGCCTGGAGCTAGTACATTATTTTAATACATTGGAATGATTACAAGGAGTCAAGTCCCAAAGGACCGATCAGTTTAGCAATCATGGAAAATAGATTACGTACATGAACATTACATTAAACTTTCTAACATAAAAAAAACATAAGTAATCCTTTGAGAAAAACATGTCCCTCTTATCTTAACCCTACATATCAATAATCAAACACTCATTAGGATCCCGGGAAAATAAAACATAAGAAAGGGGTGAGCTCAATATCTCAGTAAGAGTAAGCAATACATCAGAAGATAGCATAAACATTTGGCATGGTGAATAATTGAAAACACATGACTTTAAAAATAATAAACATGAACACTTTATGGTAGGAATATGAGATGAGTAAATAATTTCATAATAAAACATAGTCTTGGGTATTCTACTAGTCGAATAACCACATGAACAATCAATAATATTTTCATATTGAGGGAATGTATAATGCGGGACATTTTGAAACATTTTGTCAAGGCCTCGACCAAGACGTTTAAAAATGATTAAGGCCTTGAAAAAAAACATATATCAAATTGGGAAAGGCCTCAGCCAATTACAAGTCTAATTGTCTCATCAGAGCTACCGATTCACCGAGGAGCTATAGAGGGCTCCACCTGTCACTTACTAAGTCCAATACATTCCTCATATGAAAAGGTTCAAACATAAAATAAACATTCGTATTAAAACTAGCATATGAATTGTAAATAATTTAACTATAAACCATGAATTTTATAAAAATAACACATCCACATTCAAACAGATCATGAAACCTTAAATACAATATGGAAGATTTGCATCATAATAAATCAACTTAAAACAAATGTAAAATTTATCGAAGGATGTTGGCCTAGAAGTAATCAAAACAATTTTAGAGAAGTATCTCTTTCTATTTTGAAATCATTTTAGAGTCACATAATTATAAAATCAAACATTTATTTTTAAAATATTCTTATAAGTTTGTAAGGGAAGCTCCGACCATGTTATAACGGCGTAAAATATCCGCACTCTCTGTATAAGTTAAAAAAACATTCTTACAATTATTTTTTCGAAAAGGTCATAAAGTACCTTGTTTGGAAAACGACAGAATGATTCATTTCAAAACATATAAGGTCAAATAAGGTTATAAATGAATTTTACCCATAGTATAGTAAATATTAATAATGTTTGGAAATATATTTTTAAGAAAACACGGATGTGGATGATAAAGAGATCCAAGTAGATACTCAAGTATGAACAACCTCAGATAACAAAGAGCTTGTGAAGTTAACCCTTAAATTGTACTTTTCCATGTTCGAGGGTACAATATCCTCTAGTATAATAGTTAAATCATTTTTATTAAATTATAAAATAACCACATACTTAAATATGATATCATATATGATCTTCTAATGTTGCTTTGTTAATAACATTTTAGCACTATCATTGTTTCAGGTGTTAACAGATTCATTTTCCTTTATATGTTTTGTTATATAATCCATGTTTTTTTATGGATAAGATGTTTTTTGTTTCATATCCAGAATTATATTACTTTTTTAAATATTATCTTTAATAATCAAATGAAAATTATTCTTTAATGGTTATGATAGGGAATGAATCTCATCGCGTTCATGGAGATGGTAATCCGTACGTACGCACGAACGCTACTTCCATTTTTTTATTTTAAGAAGAAAGAAAAAAATGATACATAGGTATATTATTATTATAATATTTTACATATGTTATGTAAGTTAATTAACACCATCCTTTATACGTTCCATGTATGATATGAACGAGTCATATCACTTTGAGGGGGCAGTAGTCTGTACTTCCTCAAATGAAATTATCATATATATACAACATGAAAAGAATAAATTTATGCAATAAAATAGACTTAAGATGATAATAGATAGATTAAATATCATAAATATCATATATAATTATAGTTCCATCATAATATCCAATATAAGAGGTGGTAGTAGAAGATTGAACAATCATCGTTTCATGAGGCAGTATTTCGCCCTCCACAGAAACATTATGTTCTATACACATTAGATGGAGGTGTGTGTATGTGTAGTTAAAATAATTCTCATAAGAAAAACTTATTATATTGAGGATACTATTTTTGTTATAAAATAAATGAATAAAGAGTGTTTATGGGGCTGGAGAAGTAAAATTAATGAAAAGAACTTAAGAAGAGATATTACCTTTAAATTGGGTAACTCCCATTGGTTTGAACCAAAAGGCTTCCTTGAAGTGCCATATTCCTAAGGTAAAGCTTATAAGAGTAAGAGAGGGATGTAAGGAGATTAAATGGGCAGAGGTTGGATAAGCCAAGAGGCTTGAGAGGTGTGAGAAATGGGTTAGAAGTGAGAGCTTTTTATAAGGGGAAGGATGATCTCTTTAGGAATGTTTGAAAATATTATTTTATTATATAATGATTTTTGGTTTTTAAAGGTCCCAAACACATTAAAGTCGAAAATAATATGAATATTGTTCGAAATAAAATCATCCAATAAAAAATTGTACTGTTTTTGGATATTGTTTTATTTTTAATAATCTCATTTATTTAAATCATTAATTAATGAGGTAAACACTACATCATTATTATGTCATAAATAATTTTATTTAATTGATGTGTCAAAATTAGAAAATAATACCATGATGTAAGAAATTTTATTATCTTTAAAATGAATATTTTTAGTCAAATATAGAACTTATATAACACCACTTAAGAATTGTTTTACTAAAAGATATATGTTTATGACATTTTTGTCTTTACTTTAAATTAATTAATATAAAGTGTCATTATCTCTCTCAAGTGGCTCCATGGGGTCCCAAAATCGACCCAAGGATTCCCATAATCAGACATGTATCGACCAATTGGAATAGTACACATGTTATGGTAATTTAATATTATTATAATATTATTTTTTTACCCTTATTTACTGGATTTACCCCTTTAACCATGGTAAATAAAATATTTACTTAAAGTAAATATTCATAATGTCTAAAAATAAACGTTATCTATTTAAACAGCTTGAAACTCTGGATTCAAAATATGGAATCAATTTTTCTAAATTAAAATCACAGAAGTGTCATAAATTAATTTAAAATTAATTCTTATTGTCAAAACAAAAATGCGTTTTTAAGAAATAATAACTATCAAAATATTGACACTTGTTTATGTCCAGTTTAAATGTGAAATTACATCCAATGACCTAAATTATATTAAATGATAAAAATATAATCTAATGATTCTTAAAAACCATAGAAATTTATAAATTAAAAATATAAATTATTTCGATTAAAAAATGGGTTTTTTCATTAAAATATATTATTTTTAACTATTCATAAAAAATTGATGGTTTTCAGAAATGTACCAAAAATTCACCATAAGATTATTTTTATATTAGGAATCCAAAAATGAAGTCCATATTGAATTTTTTTTATAATATTTTAAAAAGTCGGTATTACTATTCATAGCGGCTAGTTTGATTGGTCGTGGTGTGTTAGAATCTCAAAGTTACGTATCGTACAAGCTATTGAATTATTCCAAGGGAAAAGTATTATGGAAACATGGGTTGTTACAACAATAATATAAAGAGGAGTATAAAACCAAATATTTCTTAATAGAGAGGATATTGATATTAAACCCAGTACATCATGCTTCACCTTAAATGATCACTCCTTAAAATTTTGTATAATTATTAGAACCATGTTATTAATTTATAACATAACTATATCTATATTTATGAAAACATATATTACTCTCTAATTCCATATTATAATCCTTTTGGTAACAATATTTCATTATAAAGATTGTTTCGGGTGTTAATTGCTTTGGTTTCCTCACAAATGTTTTGCCATTGATATTTTGGTCCTTATAAATTAATTTACTTTATATAATCTACATAATTTATATTATGATATAAATATAATATATATTTAATAAATATATATATTTAGTGTCATCCATAAAATAGGGGGTAGAATAATTAATTACCCCCTTCATGGAGACTGTATGTCATATATATGAATGACCTACACTTTCACTTTTCAGCGGATGGAATGAAACTATGTTAAATAATAATTAACCATTACATAATAATTTTTATATAATATATGTAACATATATTTATTAAATATATCTTTATTATAATTAATATAAAATAGAAATGAAAAATGAATCACATCGCTTCTTGTAGATGGAGGTCCGCATGTTCAAAAGTGAAAAATCACAATTTTCCATGGATAGAATGTTAAGAAGGTAGATATGATATTTTAAAACGAAAAACATGATTATTTCATAAATATAATACATATATATATATATTCACTAGTTATAGTTTTATAAACATCCAAGATATATGGTAATTAGGAAAATTAATTACTCCAAAATATGCGGACGGTAAGCCAAACATATGCATGATCAATATTTTCTCATTCAATATGATGGAAGAGATATCGGAAGGTTGTCCCAAAATCATAACAATGACTTTATATATTGAGTATATAAGATTTTTTATTTAGTAAATGTAAAAAATATTTATGGTAAGTAGAAAAAAATTAATCCTGGAAGGGTCAGTAAATACAGTTACCTCCTCTTAAATAGACTTCATTTTGATCACATCTTATGGGATAAAAGGAAGGAATTTTGGGATGATAATTATAATGAAATTTTTTATAAGTATTTTTAGAAGTGTAATTTTCTTGGTTTGGTTGATCTATGATTATGAATGTGGTATAATGAAAATAGATAATGGTTTCCCTTCATATGTGTGGGAAGAGGAATTTTTGGAATTTCATAATGTATTAAATTAATAAAAATTATTTCTTATCTACTAATGGATTAAAATTGTTATTAATCAAATTTAGGTTGATTATTAGTCCAAATTCCCTCATCAATTAATGTTTGGATATATTTTGTATTTTTTCACCAATATTTTATATTTTTAATCATCCATTGACTATTTTGACAATCAATGCAATATCAAAGTTTTATACTCTTCATGGGTAATTTTATTTACTATAAGTGATAAAAAACAATAAATAGAAAATGGTTTATGTATTAAACATTATAAAATTATAATAAAAAATATAAGATTTAAATGAATTTTCCATGATTTTAAAAAATATTATCTATTCAAAAATGACATTAGTTTCATTTTTATAAGAAATCATTTAATTTTAATTTGAATACAAAATGAAATAAATGAAATTAAAATATAATCCTTTAAAAATCACTAATATGATATATATATATATACATATAATCTCTGGAAAAAAATACTCACTAAAGAAATTAATTTTCAGTCCTTTAAATAATTCAATTGATTATTCTGACACATTCACATGTACTACATCAGTGTTATAAAAGCATTTAGTGTAACTAAAAAATCACTATAAACTAAAAAAATACCATGAAAAAAATTTATTTTAATTTAAATAATATTTTATAACTAAACATAAGTTGTTATCATCTTTTTCAGAAAATATTATAGCTAGTAAAACCAAGATACTGTCATTTGGACTTTAATGTTTTCCCGAATATTTGATGGAAAACAACATAACCCAATTAAAACAAATGGTCATATTTCAAATTTAGAGTGATTACAGAAAAATGGATTCATAATATTAAATTATTGAATGTGTTGGATATATTTTTAAAAATTTAAAACAACATTTTAATTAATAATTAACCGATTAAATCTTTATTGATGTGATATATTTTACCACAATTTCTATTCAGAATGTCTAAAAATAAAAAGAGCTTATTTTTCTTATTTGTGGATGATTTGAAATTAAATTTTGGTTTATAATTTTTTTAATGAAATTGTGGTGAAATGAAATGGTCAAAAATAAAAAGAATTAATCATAGTTAGAACTAAACAAATCCTTACATATAAAACAATGATTATTAGAATCACTCTCCCTATATAACCCCCATTTTTGTTCGATAACCTATTTATCCTAATATTCCTTAATATTATCTTTGAAATTATTTGAGATCTTGTCCTAAGTCTAGATATATTCCTATAGATAAATTATTAACTTGTTTATTCCAGATGCGAATATCTTATCTTGTTTGTTGATCCACTATGTTTTCTCATCATTAATATTGACTATAATCAATATCCCATACATTATATCATTATACATCTTTGAAATTTTTATATTGAAATATTCCACCAATATATATTCTTTAGAATATAGGATAAGAATCAGGCTAATATCTTCCTTTCATGCATCATTATGGACATCTACAAATTCCCTTGGTTCTGATAAATTGTTAGGATCTTCTAACATTACTTTATTTGTCTATTGAGGCTTATCACTAGAAAACTCAACCATATCACCATGTAGTGGTTTTGGCCTCCCTAAAATTCCACATTTCAAAACAGTCATTGGGTTTTCCATGTCCTCTACATTGATTATATTTAATTTCCTAGAATTCACACTAACCACGAGCTTTGAAGTTTAGATTAATCCTCAGGATAATTAATTTTTCATTATTATTAAATAGAAAATATAAATAAATAGTATTTTATTTCATCTTGTTCCTTAAGATGCAACCGAAAACTAATATCGTATGTTGATCTTTCTCACCCTCTAAAGCTGACTAGGATCCTATTTCATTATCACTCAAAAATAATCAGGTCAATATGAAATAATTCATTGGGAACCTATTTTCCTCCCTTCAATAGAACAACCTATATGTTTGTTTACAATTTTATTAATCCCCAATATTCATAATCAGCCATTACCTTGATATTATCTCCTCACATTGGAACCTATTTTGGAAAAATACTATTATTCTCACCACTTTATTATCACCAACAATAGAGAAATATAGAATTCAAATCAATGATGTGTTGTAAGTGAGACCTCCATGTTCATTTTTCACTTAGAGAAAAATATCAGAGCACCTAAGATGGGGAAATTCTACGGAACAAGTACCCTGAGTGAAAATTGATTCTCTAGCCCTAACACCAAATTTTGGAGGAGGATATTGGGAGTGAAAGACTAATGTATTAGGGATTAAGTTATTATCCTTAGCCTTTGGGCATGCTCTGAACTATTTTCTTCACCCTATGAACTACTAGAGTGAGTTCTAGGGAAATGTTTTTTTTACCAAACTCCTAATATACATTTACATTTTCATAAAAATTAAGTGTAGATATCCCCATTTGAATGTAGTTGATCACCTAATCTACAAAAACAGACTTAAGAACACTAGAACTGACATCAACATTCTCCAAAGTGGTAAATAGAGGATTTTATATCTAATAAATTTTCACATCCATGCTAACTTGTGATGAATCCCATTGAATTGAATGAAAAGGAACACATGGTTCAGGTTTCCTAAATGAAAACACCACAGGTTATTGGCATATGAATTTCTCACCCACCTTGATTCACATTGAAACAGTTAGAGGCTAAAAAAACATCCACATCCATGATGATTATTAATTATATAATTCTAAATAAAATGGATCATATTTCATATTCTAAATAAATCCAAAATATAATCGGAATTTTGAATTAATTAATTTAATTATATAAATGATAGTATTTGACAAGTTTTTATTTTTCACTATTAACAAAAATATCTATCATCACAAAAATAACAATATTTCTACTAAAGTTGTTATTTATATTCTAATTTTCAAAAAATGAAATTAATTTATATAAATTTAATATATAAAAATTGGGAATTTAGGTTTTAGATGCATTTGTGAATAACACTATATTTATTGTGTCATTTATTCATAAAAATTAAATATTTTTATATTTGAATATTTTGTGAATATATTATAAAAACACCCTTATATGCATTTTTGTGACACTCATTATAAAAATTCACATGACACGTGGTGTGACTACATGGGTTGGAATAGAAACATGACATGGTCAAAGACATATGGAACTAAACAACGCTGGTAATTCTATCCATGAGTGTCAATGTGAAACTTGGGTGTTCTTGTTTTTTATTTTCCTTTTAGTAATTTAAATAATAATTATTCAACTGTTTGAAAATAGACCCCATGTACAAAATTTTATTTCTAGAGTGGATTTGTTCAGGGATATTATTTGTGGTGGCCTAATGAGTTATACTCAAACCATGATTTGGATGTTTTTTGGTACCTAAGTAGACTATGTGGTTATAGTTTAGGATAAGTGGAAATGCCTTATGAATGATGAATGATTTATGGACAATGACAGAGTATTGGAGACATATACTGGGATACTAATATGAAAAACTTGGGACAAATTTTTTTTTTTTTTCCGGTAATATTTTTGGACTTTATTTGTATTATGTGAATAAATATACATGACTCTCCTATTAGGAATAAAACTACATTATGATATTTCATGGGTTTCATTTTTATCCTTAATTTTAATTGGTGTGTTTTTTATTATATATTGTATAATATCTCCTTAGTGCAGTTGGGATTGTAGCCTTACCTAAGGGTATTGTCTTGCCATGGTATTCATATATACCATCATAACTAATTAGTAGCCTTAGGCATACATAATGGTGTGCCTAAGGTTATGTGGTGTATTGTCCCAAGGAAGCATTTGAGTTCCCTCCATAGTAGGACATTAAAAAGAGATATAATTGATTTTTTACTTTTTTTATATTATTTTGGAAATATAGTGAGGAGAGTAGGTCATACTGAGGATTGCTAATGAGATCCTTCCAAGTCATACCTAACTCACATACAGGGTTAAAATAATATTTCATGAAATAGGACTTATTTTTATTATAATTGTTTTTATAGTTGTGTTATATCACCTTGAGTGATGTACATGATTTTTGTTAGTAACTGATTTTTCATAATTTTACCTATCGGGGTGGAATGGATAGAGAGCTTCCATGTGTTTATTCATAATTTCAAGAATATAATATTTACATATGATCTATATATTTTCAGTGATTAACTGATATATATATATACACACATTTACCAATGGATGGAAAATGGTGCTGATCATTTAATATTGCAACAACTATTTATAATATGGTTTCCTATATAAGTCTATGATGGAATCTTAGATGGCCAACTCTATGAGTAATTTATTATGAAGAACCTGGATATAAATGAATGATTATTTATTGAAATTATTTAAATAAGGTTATAGTAATAAACATATAAAGCTGTTTTCCTTATATATTTCTTGGGGACCCATATCTAATCATACATTGGGAAATACTATGGAATGTGATGATATATGATTAAGAGTATTATATATGAATAATGATTGTTCCTGGGTTTATGAAATATGATGGGATTTATTAAGAAGGGTTGTAAGTTATTATACATATATATCATTATTTAAGGTACGATAGTTCTACAGTTATATTTTTATGAGTTTTTATGGGGGATGTTTGTTGATATTCTACCTTAGAAAGCTGTAGTACCACAATATGAGGGGGAGAGGGATCATGTCTAGTTGGCTGGTACTTCTACACATCATGTTCTATATATGTATGTTCAACTTCATGATAAAATATTACAAGTAATTTGGTCAAGGGTGAGGTTAATATGTTGAACCTTTTATATCCATTTCTATTCATAATCATGAGTTTTAGTGTCATCACCAAAAATTTTTCAAGGGTATTAATGGTACTCAAGTTGATAATGTATGAATAGAATAAATTTATACTACTCTCCATCACATGGATACCCCTTTATATAAAATGGTAAATCATTCTATCCATACATTATTAATAGTTGAATGACGTTAGTGGGATGTTCTTATCCAAGGTGGCTTATAAGATAGTTATTCTAGGATACTCTATTAGGATCTCTTCATCTATAATTTATTATATCGGACAACGTGATCAGAGATATCTAGGGAATTTATTACATTGAGAGTTAGGGTATTTTGGTTTTTGACAATGCCTCTCCATTCAGAGACGATTGGTTATTTTCCTCCACAATCGCTAGCAATGAGACCTCCATGGCCAAGAATTTTAAATATGGAATACATTATGTGATCAATGTATATGTAAATGCATTACACATGATCTATTTTATAGATATACTAAACCAAATTCTACTCGTAGATAAATAAGTTAACGAGGGTTGTTGTGTTGGTTAGTTTTGGGTGACAAAGGTTGAAATTATTTAGGTATCCAGATGTGTTAGTTGGTTAGGTCATTCTAGGGATGTGGTGGCCATCCTAGGACGAGCGGTTAGACACCTTTAGAAACAAAATGATATATATGAAAATTTATTTAGATTATACTTTGATTGATTGGAATAAGATATAATGGATCACATCATGATGGAAAGATCAGTTTAGTATTCTTGGAGAACCATATAAATAAATAATTCCTATTTTACATTGAAAATAAAATATAAAAAATAATAAAATAAATGTTTAGAATAATTTAGGATGAATTAATGATTTATTATTTATAGCATGTGGGACAAAAAAAATATGGATGAGATCAGATACTCAGTATGGAATATTTTGGATGGATTCTATAATGACTAAAAAAGTAATAATGTGTATTGAAAGGTAAATAACTCAAAAAATGTCATTTAATCAACAACATGATCATGAAATGGATCCAAGTATAATATAAAATTAAATAATAACATGGATAATAATAATAAATAATTTCTCAATTAAGGAAATGAATATTTCTAGACATTATGATCTCTAACATTATGATATCTGTCCTATCAATACCAATAGCCAAGAGTGTTTAGGCTATGTGTATCCATACACCATAAGTCCGATTAATAAGTCTAGAACACTATTTTGTCTACTGAGACATGTCAATGCATTGATGGGAAATATAATTTTAGTCCCCACCCATAATTTCATTTCCAAATTAGTGTTCATATATTGAATGAATAATTTAGTTTACATGAAATATTTCTTCTAAAAAAACACCCAATTGAGTAATGTATATAAAATATCAATATTTCCCTACTTAAAAAAATTATCAAAAACTTGTAACACTATATGTATATATTGAAAAATATTTATTTAGAAATCAAATATATGATTAAATTAATATTTATATTTAAGATAAATTTAATGTAAAATGGTTATAAGAATGTGATTTTTTAAAGATAATGTTGATTACAAAATTAAGCATGGGATGAGAGATAACCCTCAAAAAATATATTTTATAGAAAAATAGTGTACTTTAATGAATATGAAAAATGGAATTGAAAATTTATTTTTTTAAATATGATTTTTTAAATCATTAAAATCTTATGGGTGAATCTAAATTGCATTAGAAAATTATGATGGTCAGAATATCTACTAATAATGTATACTTTAAAAAGAAACATTCCGTTACACTTTTTATAAAGAATGTTAAAAATATACCTTTTTGTAAACATTATAAATAATCCATTGAAGATATGAAAAAATATTTTTATTACATAAAATTTAGTTATTAAATAGTTTGAGTAATGAAAATTAACTTTTTAAAATTATTTTGATAAATATGGTCATGGAATAAAATTATACCTGCTCAAAAGGAGAAATACAGTCATATTTTTAATTAAAATGTACTCTAGAAAATGTAACATGAATTTAATAATTAATTCAAAAAAAATAATATATAATCATGTTAAATATCTATAATAGGTGTTATATACACCACATAAAATTAAACTAGTTCTTAATACCAAATATATCTCAATAGATTGCAAATTGAAACAAAATCCCTTATCTCATGCTTCTGTTTATTTAAGTGGGATTCAAAAATACATATAATATATTTAAAAATATTATTAATTTATAATATAATAATATTCATATTTATTAACACCCCATTCATTACCAATCATTCATTATTTTTATTGTTTCAGTTGTTGACTTTTTTTCCTCATGCTTGTTTTGTTTCAAATGATTTAGTAATTATACATTTATCATGGATAAATCATCTTCATAAAGTTAATAATGATAAAAATATTATATATATTCATTATATATGTAGATTCATCTATAAATGGTAGAGATAGAAAAATGATTTAAAACATTCATGGAGATGACAAGATGTATACACACATTAATGTTGTTTTCACATATCGACAGATAAAAAAATTAGGGGAAAATAAAAATTTACCTTTTTGTGAATAATTTAAATATCATATTTATCAAATATATTATTTTAATGTATAATATTTACTATCCGTGCTAATTAAAATGAATAACATCTCACATTGCTTCGTGGATGTGCTAGTCCAAATGTACGCACATTTGATGTTATAATCTTCATTGGGATTTTAAGGTAAGAAGTTAGATATGATATTATAATTTAAAAATAATTACAATTTGATAAATATCATATATGTACATTTGTTTTATAATTATAACAATCCATGTAAAATGGTGATAGAAATTGAATCGCGACGTAATGTGGAGACGATAAGACGCACATACATATGAGTGATGTTTTTGGTTTCCATATGATGGAACCAATATGTAATATGGTTTTACTATAATAATAACTAAAATTTAGTATATTCATAATACATGAAATTATTTTTTTATGGTACAAAATATATACATAAAGTAGAAGCTGAAATAAATTTGAAAGAGTCAGTAAAGATGATTACTTATTCTTTAGTGTACTTATATTAGATACCTTCTTAAAGACACATGGAATAGTATATCAAGAAGAAAATAACCTCTCATTCATGTCTTCGTATGTTTTGAAAGGAATAGTTTAGGTTTTTATATATTTTTTTTCTCAATGTTGTGTTATGAAAATGTAGATGGGATATCCTCTTATAATTGAGGGGAGGGGAATTTCGAGAATTTCATAAAGTATTAAATTAATAAAAATTATTATTTATATATAAATGGATATAAATTTGTATAATTATTATAAAATACAATAATTAGAGGAAATACTCAAAAATAATTAACGTTTTACATGTTTTGACTATGTTTTTAACCATATAATTTAGTTTTAACCCTTGTTAAACCCAATGACAATTACTATGATATTAAAGTTTTCTACCATTTTAAAGATATGAACAATATCTTATAAATATAAAATACACATAAATTGAATATGGTTGATGTCTTAAAATTTATCCAATCAATTTCAATGATGATCATTTTTTATGAATTTTATATAATTCAAAAAAATATTATTTACCGTAAAACATCATAAATGACATTTTTGTAACTTTATATTTAATTTCACTTTTAAAATAACATGATAAAATAATATTTAGAAAATTATCCTTCAAAAAATCCTTAAAATATTATATATTTCTATAATATTTTAATTAAACTATAACTCACAAAAAAGAAAATTATTTTATATTTTTTAATATATTTTAATTACTATTTCTACTGCTTGCACAAGAACCATTTTAGTGTTTCAAAAGAATTTATTATAATTATTCAATTATTATAAAAAAATAAAAAAAAAATGATATCCAAAAAATTACTCATTAATATAAAACTTTAAAAATAAAAATATGTTGTTTTTATCTATTTTATAACATTGTATTTCACATAAAGATTAGAAAGGTGAGAATCATATCCAAAAGATAAAAAGTCATAATTTTGAAGTTTGGATCATCAGGGATGAAATAGACTAATAAAATAAAATTTAGGAAAGTATTGGGTTGATCTTAATTCCTTATAACATTAATTTTAATCGTAATTACCCATTTTACCTTTAATAATTTCATAAATTTTACCATGGGTAATATTAATAATTCATAAAACTAAAAGTAAAATACTAACAAATTATAATCACCATATTCTAAATATGGTATAAAATTTTCAAGACTCATTGTCAGGAATTATTAGAAATTAATATTAACATAAATGTATAAAATGAAATGAATATTTTTTGTAAATAATGTTTCTATGATTAATGATGTTCTTCAATAAAAATCTACGTCATTTTAGATTAGATTGTTATAGTGAATGTGGAAAAAATTTAAAGGAAAAAATATAATTTGAATTTGAATTTATTAATTTTTTTTTGAAAATGGTAAATTTATTTTAAAAATCATTATTTTTCATTATTTAAATAAAATTTATTCAGTTCATAGAAATACCAAAATTTCACCCAATGTTAATTTTTATATGATAAGATCAGAAGTTAATTTAATTAAAGAAAAATAATTAATTTTTTTTTAGAATTTATGTTTTAATAATAATTTGGAATGAAATTATGAGTATTGTTAAAATTTTATTTAAAAATAATGTATTAATATAATTGAAACTCGCATGTTAAATCATTCACTCTATAAAAAAATTTTAATCCTAAAAATTTCTAAAATATCACCTCCTTAAAAGATTTGGATAGTTCATTACCTTAATATTTTTATATTCCCACATATCATCTTTAATATTATGATTTATCCAAGGTATATTTATCAACTGACTCATCTGATTACATAAAACTTACCCTTTATTGTGAATAATCTGGATATTATCTTTATATTATGGTAAATTAGGTTCCAATTAAATTTACATATTTTTTATCTCATGACTTGAAAATGATTGTAACTCCTCAATAAAGAGACGTGGAGCGCATAATATAATTTATACAGGCTAGGTTACATTTCAAAACAGTAATCCAAATATCCAATTCATTTTATAATTTCAAATGGTCTTATATATTTGGGGAGAAGATATCCATTATTACATGAACCATTGAAACCCTTTAATGTAGATAATATCTTGAAAAGTGATATCCCAATTTAAAGTACAAAATATTCTATTGTTTATCATCATAACTCTTTTTTCTACATTGAGCATATTTACTGTGGGTTTGAATATTCTTTACATTAATTTTTGTCTCCTCATCATTTTTAGGATTGTAGTATAACAACCCCTTTATTTATTTCAATTTAATACATGATTTAGTACATATGATTACACTTAATACATCCCAGATGATCTAGAATCCTTGTTTCTATGGGAATTAAGTTCATTATATAAAAATTTAAAATAGGAAACCCATTTTATTTATTGAATGTTTCGTTAACATGCTCGCACACAAAACAACATTAGATAACCTGGGGACATACTTAATAAAGGTCAGATCTATAAAACCTAATAATGGAATGAACATGGAATAAAATGAATAGTGGAGTATATGTTCGACAATATGAATACAAATGGTGTATAAAATGGGCGATAATCATAAATATTAATAATAAGACATGATATAACATGATAATCCTAATGGAAATAAGGGAAATGTTGAAACAATATAAAAAAATTCATCATGGACATAGGTCAAGGATAAATACAAAGTAATCATAATGGGAAATTTACTATAATGGAATTAGGTTTACATCATATCCAAACATGAAATTTCATCAGACTAAACATTATCCAATGTATTTGAGTGCTATATGATTCTAGGTGAACCCATCACATTCATTTCATTCTCACGATTAAGTGTGAAACATAGATCATACAACATGGATACATTAAAAATCATATTTTATTACATGATAACTAAGTGTATAATACCTACATGTATGTAACCAATCATGATGTATAAGTTCATAATGGTGAACATCCTTGAAAATAAATGGGTATGGTATTCACTATCCAATTTTTTTGGCAAAGAAAATCATAGTGAAATTTCAGAAGCATAACAACGTCACATAATGATTAAAAAAATTGGTTGATTAGATAGAAATTGATATTTCATAATTTGGAATTAAAATAGATATTAATATGTAAATTTAATAACATATCTCAATAATAGGAATTGGGAATTTAGGGAATAAGATAATGAGGGAACTTTGATAAATTGGATAAGGAAATGATCCCTTACATTGAGAGTGTGTTTTCAAATAACTGGGAGGATCCTTTTGAGAGATTGGAGGAACCTTAGGAGGGATATAAATATGAAATGGAATATTAAGGATGTAGTCTAATTAATTTTAGTGAAGATAAATGGGTTCATGGGTGGGTTTATATTGGAAATTAGTGGGAAATTCATTATTATTTCTTATATATAATTTATGGACTTTGTATAATAGAATAACAACAAAAAAAAACATTACCATGATTTTTCATATGGTATATACAAACTAGAGTGTATCTCATTATTTTATAGGTATATGGTCCTAACATATCAAAATATCAACCTTGTTGATTTGGAGGTGAGTCATTCTCTTAATTAAATGATTTTAAAATCGTAAAATATATTAATGATTTTAGAGGATTCAAAAAAGATTTATAAAATAAAAAAATAAAAAATAAATAAAAAATATTTAAATTTAAAGAATATTTTTTATTTATATAATATTTTTTATTTATTACATAACTTTTAGTTCATTATAATGTCATAAAACCCTATGTATATTTATTCAGTATTTCATTTTTACTGGAAAATTCATACTATCTCAGAAAATTTTGAAAAATTCACCATTGGATAAATACAATTTCTTTATTAAAAATATAATATTAATTTTATAAAAATAATTTATAAATATTTTTATTTTCACTTTTAAAATTAGAATTTATATCTATTGATAAATTATGGTTTTTTGACAATAACTATTTTGGAACCCTTTTAAAAATAACATTTAACTTCTTATATATTATATGATCATTAATATTTGATAAAAATTATTTAATAATAATATTTTTTACAATTTTATTTATTTAAAAATTTCATTAATTCATCAAAATAAAAATATTAATTTAAACTGAATACTAATTAAAAAATACAATGTATAATTTATTCTACCTGAAAATTATAATGTAATGATAAATAAAAAATACGAACATTATTCTATTGAAATTACAATATAAATATTCATAATATTGTGGTACTGATACAAATCCATTTACAACACCAGAAAACTCTGTAAGGGTACGTTCTGAGATAGTAAGACCTTCATAGGGTGCTTTGGCATACATGGTTTCATTCACGATCTTGATAAGTTTGAACATATCCCATAAATAGTTTCTTTCATGAATTAGTTTTTAGATATATGTTTGTGATTGAAAAAGTTAAAATCCCATTGATTAAATCTCCCTCAGCAGCTTTGATAAATGGGCTTCAAAAGGTATAATCCTACTGGTTGAGGCCATCACTTAATTTTTATATGACAAATGGTTTTTTTAAAAACCTATATTTATACTAATAATGTGATCACGTACCAATGAATATATCATCAAGGATAAAAACAATTAATGGCATTTTAAATCTGATTGGATATAATAAATACAAAAAAGTGAATGTTTTTTCAATAACCATAACACATAATAAGATATTGAATTAAATAAAAATGGTAATTTTGTTTATAACAGTTCATGTCATTACTATATCCTCCCTTCTGAAATTTCCCCCCTAAAATTTTTATTTCTTACACTAAAATAGATGAGGGAAACTCTATTTTGACACATTATCTAGTTCCCACATCACTTTTAAAAACTTTTAGTTTCTCCACAACTCTTCGAGAAGGTTCATTTTCTTATTTAAAAGGTCTTTGTTTCTATAATCTAATATTTCACCCACTGCTCCTCATAAGAAATATCATTATCCTACAGTATCACCTCTGGATTGAGTAAATTTAAGAGGTCTTGTATGTATAACCTCAAGAGGGATACATCGAATAAATAATTTACATGTGATAGAATAGGTTGGAGTGCTAATCGATAGTCCACCACTCTGATTCGACCAAGGATATCGAAGAGTCCAACATATGTTGGGATAATATTTAACCTCTTCCCAAATCTCATGAATTCATTCCATGGATATATTCTGAGGAATTCCATGTCTACATTATCAAACTCTAGGTCTCATCGACGATTGTCATCTTAGCTCATTTTTTGACTTTGATGATCGTTCATGTATTATCGGATGTCCTAATATTTATACACCATTTACTCAACCATTTTTGGACCAATTAGTTTTGTTTCCCCAACTTGATTCCCACATACTGGTTTTATAAACCACTTCCCATAATGGGTTTCATAGGGGGGCATTTGGATTCTTGAGTGAAAAGTGTCATTGATTGAGAACGTGACCAAATGAAGATTTTTAATACATCCTCCTTTTAAGTCAATTAAGCATGGTCTCAATATTTCCTCAAGTGTTTGAATATTCTTCTCATATTTACCGTATTTTGGAGGGTGATAAGTTTTGTTGAAGTTCAACACATTATTTATAGTGTTTTGGAGATTCTTATAGAACATAGAGGTAAATCTTGGGTCTCAATTGTATAGAATTGACAGTGGTGTTCATTACCGCCTCACCATTTATATACTATATATCCCTTAAATTTGAATGAGTGAGAAGTCATATAAAATCATAATTATGTGTTCACTCTTCGTAAAATGATACACCACAACCTAGATATCTTTATTTCCTCTTGATGTCTTTATAAAACCAGTGACAATGTCCATGGGAATGTTTCCAATTTCCATGTAGGTTGGGTAATGGTTGCATCATCCCATTATATTTTTTCCTTTATGCTTTCAATTTCTGACATATAAGACACCAAGATGTATATTCCATGATCTCGTTCTTTATATTGTTCAACCAATAGTTCTCTCAGAGATCTCAATATATCCTTTTTCTCCATATGTGGGCGGAGAAGGTTAATATATGTGCATCATCCTACAACTCCATCATGAACTAAGGATTTTATGGTACACATAATCATGAACCAAATCTCATAACTCCAATATCATTAACCTTTAACTATGAGGATTTACCATTTCTTATAATTTCCACTTTCTTTTGAATTACCCCATAATCTATTCAATAACCCTTTATCTTCTCCAGAAGGGATGGTTGAGAAATATGTTGTGAAATGATCGATGATTTATTTACTTTATGATTCCATAGTACATTCATTTTAAATATAATAATATAGGATCCCTATATATTATCTTCAATGATAGAATTGAAATATCCTTTCTTTATAGATATTTTCCACTTTCTTCACTATCCAATGATGGTAGTGTATTGACCAGTCATTGTTCTTGATCATATCTAACAATCATTATTGTCGCATATTCATCTCTTTATATGGGAGTATATACTTGAGTATTTTGTGACCCATATATATCTCACACTTCTCCCCAAATACATAATGGAGATATATTTTCAATTCAAAGATCAATACATCCAAATCTATATCATCTATTAGGTAGTTATATTTGTGAACTTCCAACTGCCCGAAAGCATAGGCTATCACATTTTCATTTTTCATTAACACACATCCCAATCTCTTCATCGAAGCATCTGTAAATACCAAAAAATGTTCTCCACTTTTGGTCACTTTGAGAATATTTTAGTGATAAGACTCATATTTAAATCCATGAAGATCTCTTAAAATTCTTTATTCCTACAAAATTTCACTCTATAACAATTTTTATTGGACAATGGTTTGAAGATCATTATAAATTTTTTAAAGATCGATGATAGAACCCATCTATTACAAGGAAACTACTGATATACATCATAGATGTCATAATTAACCATTATTCAATTTATATAGTCTTTTAGTAGTCCAAAAATATCCCATTTATTGTGATAATGTTCCCCATTAATGATACTTCCTTCAACCAGAACTCACATTTTCTATACATGGTATAAAGTTCCTCCTTTCATAAGGTCTTTAACACAGTTATTAGATAATCGTCACACTCCTCCTTGCTTCAGAAGTTTTTTTTTTTAAAATATCATGTTTAAAAACTACCAAAATGTTGTTGGGTTAATATATAAAGACAATCTTCAACATGTTGATGATGATTTATGGATAATTAGTGAGTTATAATGGCATTAATATGAACACATATTTCCTGTACCTTGTATGAAAATCAGTCTTGGGGATATCCACTTTATTCACCCTAACTTGTTATGATACCAATTGAAGATCAACTGTGGAGAAGTATCATGCTATGTATAGCTTATCAAAGATGTCATCAATCCATGTAATATGATAATGGTTTTTTTATCATTATCTTTTTGATCTCATGATAATCAAGGAAAAGGTTCATTGATCTATCCTTCTCTTTGACAAGGAGGACTGGTTCATGCCATGGTGAAGCACTTGGTAATGTAAAATGTTTTTCTAGAGTCACATGTAATTGTTTATTTATCTCTTAAATTTATAAAATATCCATTATATATGGATTTAGGGATAAATGTAAGGAACTAGGTATAAGTTGGATTTATAATTCAACCACATCTCTAGGAGGAAGACCATGCAAATTCTTTGGGAAATAGATCATTGCATTCCCTCAGAGTAGGAATGTCTAAATAGATGAACCTTTCCTTAGAATCAATAATTTTATCTAGATATTCTTTCCTATAGGGATATAATATTCTTTCTTGAGATGTTGGTACTACAGAATATTTATCCTCATGCATAAACGTTTATAGAATCATAGGTCGATTCATGATATAGAGAGTTATTTCCTTCACACAACATGTTTTGTTGGATCTATACATGTAAATCCTATAAATACCTATAATTTTATAAAATTAAAAAAGGAGAGTATGATAAGGATCTTCCGGATGATCATCCCTAAAAATTTTGATAGTGTAGGTTTTATATACATGGGATGCAATAATTTTCCAATTTCTTATTTTCACTATTAGCTCTACTTCCATGATTTGTTTTGGTGTTTGAATAGTTATATTAAACATTCATGACATGAAGGAATGGATTGAACCAAAATTAAAAAGTACATTCTCTATTTTTGAATAAATAACTACCATACTAGTTACCACTTAGTTTTTGGGATCCACCTAAGTGAATGGGATAGAAAAATCTATCCCTTTATTCCTTGGAGGTATTCAGTTGCCTTCAAAAACTCTTGGCTGAGTACATTGGTTTTCATAGTTCCATATTTCCTTGTAGTGGAATAAATGAAAAATTTAATAATGATTAACTTGAGAATTACTCTCCTTTAATGAGTTTGTGGGTTTCTCCTATTGGAAATTGTTATCTAGGTGACCTTCCTTCCCACACCAAATGCATTTTTTCATTATACAAAGGAAATTTTTTGGGAGTTTATTTCCTTACCATTGACAAGTGGGATGTTTAAGTTTCTTTACAAACATACATTTCTACATAAGAGATCCATAATTATTCTCCACATTCCTCTTCTTATCCCCGTGAAATCCTTGAGATGTTATGATCTCTATTTTGAATTGTTGGGAACATCAGAAAATTTTCTTATAGTTATAAATGTCTCACATCACTATGGATTTTCATAGACTAGTTTTTATCCCACAAAATAAGTGGTTTTCCTTGTATTAGAGGGTGACGAAAAAGTCATAAGAATATCAGGCATGTATTGTGATGTTTATCTCATATTTTCTATTTGATTAACCATTTTTTTATTTAGGTCAAGTAAATCCCTTTACATTTTAATTTGGAGATTTTTATGAAAATATTTATCAAAAAACCTTTTCTAAAATTCATTCTACCGCGTCACTTTGATATCTTCCTCAATCTTTATATTAATGATCAATTTCCACCATCGATCAACTTCTAACTCCATATGATAAATAACCAATAGATCCTTATCTTTCTTAGATCATTGAAGGATGAAAAAGATATTGTTAATGGAGTTGATACATTTTTCCACAATTAAGGGATTGGATGATCCCTTAAAAGTTGGGGTCCATTTTTAAAAAAATCTATCAATTACAACATCTAATTCTTATGGGGATTTGGGGGATCTTCCTGATCTAGGTTTCTATTCAAGACCATAGTTAGCTGAGAGAGTATCATCAGAAGGTTTGTGATTCAGGCTCCCATTGGGTTGGAAATCACATTGTTGCAGTCGTCACATTTCCTGTCACATTAATTTTTTAAATGATTCATCTTATTTCCAACCATTAGTCATAATAAAGAAAAAATTGGGTATTATTATTTTTAAACCATTAATTACAAAATTAATAATCCAATGATATTAAATATATAACATATAAATAACATGTATTTCTTTAACATATAAATTTATAGGCTTCAATCTATATTATCTGTGAGTTACTTCATAAAATAAATACTTATTTGTAATTTTGTCCCCTTAATAATGGTTTTTAATATACTTATTTATTTTACAAACTATATTCTTTGGTAGTGTTAAAAAAGGTGTCCAGTAAGGACCATTGTCGAGCACCAGTTCCTGGTTGAGTTTAGTTCAACATAGTGATTTCAAGTTTTACCCCTATGTATATCAATGGTAGTGCCACATCTAATTAGAGTATCCAGACAGGGATATATTATCTTGATAAACCATATAATCCATAATAACTAATATTCAAGGATTTTTTATTATACATAGTATTATCCAAACCATTTTTCAAGATTTTTATAACACTAATCCAAAAAATAGGTATGCTTTTCTATTGATACCAACTATAATAAACTGTCTATTTATTTCATAGTAATACATGATTTATTTAAAAATATTACACACAATACAACCTGGAATATTGATAGCCTAGGGTTATTTGGAATTAGGTACATTACATAACAATTTAAAACCTGAAAAAACATTATCTTTATTGAAAACATCCTTAACATTATTGCACTTAAAAATGCATGGAATTACATAGGGACATACATAAGAAATGGGAGAGCTATAAATACCTATAAGGAAATAATAATGGAATATAATGAATAGAGTAATACCTATTATAAAATAGGAATATCAATGAGGAATAAATGGGATGACAATTATAAACATGATTATTAAGTAATGATATAACATGATAATCTAAATGGCATCATCATCAATGTTTGAATAACTTAAAACACTACATCATAAACATAATTCATGAATAACTGACAATACCTCATGATGAACGATTACCCATAAAGGAATTATGTTCACTACATTTCCCAACATAATGTATCTTGGTACTAATCATTACCCAATTAATTTGAGCACTATATAATTTTAGGTGCACCTGCTAAATTCATTTAATTTTTATGCTGATGTGTGCCAAATAAATCATACTACATGGATTCATTCATATTAATATTTTATTTGATGATAATAGAATGTTAAATAATTACTTGTTTGTCCCCAATCAAGATGTATTAGTGTATAACGGGGAACACCATTTATAGTAAAGGGAATGGTATTCACTACACAATTATTTTGGAATAGAAAATCACAGTGAAATTTTTGAAGCCTAACGACATCACATAATGATTAATAAAGAGGGTTCAGGGAATTTAATGGGGCCTATCATATTTTGGACATAAAATATATTTTAATAGTCACATGGAAAAACATATCCCAATGATATAAATTAAAAATAGAGGGATAAGATAATGAAGAAACCTGAATAAAGAGAAGAAGTAACGAATCACTTAATTTGAGAGAGTGACATCAAATGCTTGGGAAAAGATTATTGAGAGCTAAGAGGAACCCTAGGATGTCACTAGAGAGGTAATGGAATACTAAAAAAATTTTCCATGGATTTTTAGTTAAGAGAAATGGGATCCAGGGTGGGTTTATATAAAAAATTATTGGGGAATTATTTATCATTTCCCAAATATAGGTTTTGGACTCTATATAATAAAATAACAAGAAAAACCAACCTTTGTTTTTCCTATGGTTTCTTCTAAATGGGAGTGTTTATCAATATTATTTTATATGTACAGTGTACGATCATATTGAAACATTACACTTGGTGATGTAGAAGTGAGTTATAGTATTAAAAGAAATGACATTAAAACCTTAATATATATATTTTTTTTTGAGGATTTATAAATGATTTATAATATTTATATTATGATAATAAACTCCAATTATATTTAAGTGAAAAAAATATTTGGTCATGGATACCAATTATATAATTTATTACATTATTTTTGGGTCATTATGATGTAATAATACACACTGTATATTTATACAGTATTTATTTTTTCCCAAAAAATTGGATTATCGAATACATTTATGAGAAATTAACCATTATATAACTTCAAAATTATGATTGAAAAAATAATATTCATTTTATAAATATAATTTTTTAACTATATGTATTTTCACTTTTAAAATTAGAACTATCATTTGTTACGAAATAATGGGGTTTTTATAATGGATGTTTTTTTGAACCATTATAAAAATTACATTTTACTTCATAAAAATTATATAATCATTTATATTTTATAAAAATTATTTAACAATATTATTTAATTAAAATATAATTTATATGGAAAAATCCATTAATTCATTATAATAAATGTCATTATTTAAATTGAATATTGATTTGAAAATACCATTTCCGTTTTATTGTATAAAAATAAAAATCATATATAATAAAAGAATAAAAAATAAAATATGAAAGTTATTATATTAAAAATACAATATAAATATATATTCATATTATTTTGGTCTTGATACATATCCTTTTAATACAGTAGAAAAACCCCTAAGAGTAAGGTGTGTGACAGTGAGACTTTCATTGGGTGGTTTGCCACACTTGGTTTGTTTAGTGATGTCGATGAACTTGAACTTATATTTTAAATGTTTTCACACAATATTATGTTGTTGGATATATTCTTATTATTGTTATTGGAAAAATCGAAGTGATGCTGTCTCCCTCAAGATATCTGATAAATGAACTTCAGTGGGTACGATCCTCCAGGTTCAGGTCATCACTTCCTTTTTCTATGTCAATTGAATTTATTAAAACCCTATATTTATACTAATCAAGTTATCACGATTCAATTTCTATAATATCAATGATAATGATTCATAATAGTATTTTAAATATGATAGGATGTAATAAAACCAAAGTAGTTATTTTTTTCTATAACCACAATACATAATAAGACATTTAATTAAATCACAGCGGAAATTTTATTTATAAATCTTTTGGTCATTAAAATATTTGACCCTTCATAAATTTATCCCTAAAAAATTTACTTTCCCATAATAAAATATATGAGGGTAACTATGTTTGATCACATAATCTTATTCACACATCAATTCGTCAAACATATGATTCCTCAACAACACTTTGACAATGTGCATTGTCTAATTTCATAGAACTTTGTCTTTATTATCTATGATTTTCACTAGTTTCTCCACATAAGAATGGTCATTATAAAATGGAACAACCTTTGTATTCAGTACATGTGAGGGGTCTAGTATGTAATTCATCATGATGGATACATGGAATAAATCATATAATTGAGATAAGTAAGGTGGGCGTTCTAGTCAATAGATCACTACTTTGATTCAATCAAGGATATGAAAGGTGTCAAGAACCGAATCCAGTTTCCACCAATACCGGCACCAAACCCGGCCAATGAACAATGAGAATTCAGTATCCCCACAGGCTGGTACAAGTTCCCCGATATTGATAAATTAGGTTTGGTAATGATTTACCCGAGTATGAAAGGGTAAATCACTAAAAACAACCAATAACAAAAATCTGAACATTTAATGCCAAAAAAGTATTAACAAAACAATATATGAATACACAGATTTAAATATAGTACAAGATCCCCAAATACAAATAAATATAGCAGCAATAAATCCACAAATACTCCACATGACAAGGGGGTTCGTCACCCCCGAGCCTTCTCCACCACACCACACCGAAGGAGGGGTCTAACAACTCGAACCACATTCACCAGAGTCTTTACCTTTACATGAGTCAAACATAACCAAATATAATTACAAAAAAGGGGTTTAAGTAGTGTGTGAGACTAATCCAAATAGTATACCACCCAAGTATTCCAAATAGTATGCAATACAAAGTGAAAAGAAAGCAGTTTTTATATGTAATGAAAAACGATGATAAACTCCAAGAAATGAAACATTAAATTGAAAACAATTATTGAACTAAAACGTTCATAATGTTAACCCATTTAGATAAAACATTTTCTCTACTGTAATTTACAACCATAAACACCATAATACAAGGGAAAATACCACAAATCCAATGAGTACCAAAACCGGGAACACCCCTAGGAAACTTGATAGTCTTAGTCCCTATGTACCTCGTACCTCGGTGTATAGTATCCAAGACACAATCCTTTACCTTGCACGACCCACTAGTAGGAAACATACCCATAACCTAGTGGTCCCCAAATAACATCCACATAGTTTAGTTATATTTTTATTTATCCATTTTCTCATTGAAATAGGGACATAACCCATCTGGTTCACTAGCCATACTAGTATATATCCACCCACCGAGGTACCTGGACTTCCCCCTTTGTGTTCAAACAATTTCTGCAACCAATATGCATCCATTAAAAAATAAAAACCCAAATAATGGTATTATACAAAGACAAAAAATCAGTTGGCATGTTCAGCGTGTCCACAAAATGGGAAGAAATGAATGAAACAGAGGATCCCATATCAGAAATAAGAGAAACTATAGATGATGCGTTCAAAAAGATACCTCGAATGGACGACGGTCCCGCCTCTGATCCTGCAGGTGCCTGGTCTACGGCATGGAGATGTCCGATGTCTGCCTAAAGATGACCGCTAGTATGCGGATGTTCCCTAAACTGGCTCTTCCAAGAAGATGACCCAACCCTACCACCAAGGACGCCAAATCGAGATCCCACAGTCCTCGACGGATCAGACTGTGCTGGAACTCCTCTTGAAGCCACTAACCCTGCCCCACTCGGAAGAGGACATGCCACACCTCAAAAGCACTATAAATTTCCCACACCTCCACACTGGTAAAAAGGCTTCAAAGGAAGTGGACATTCTGGTCGGATGTGTCTGAGCTTCCCACACTGGTGGAACATGATCGATCTCGCATCAGAAGGTACAGACGAAAACTGCTTGAAAGAGTGACCTAAACTGCCATCTCCTTTCTTCACATGATCCTCCATCTTCCTTTTCTTATATGAGGAGCTACCACTATCCACTTATGAAAAAAAACCATATAAACCAACCCCGACATTCCTGTCAACATCCACCATGCACACCCGATCAACGACCTCAACATAGGTCCTCAAATTAAATATTAACACCTGGGAGTATATCTCTAGTCACAAGCCTTTTTCAATCCTCTGGGCCTTTACCTACTCATTGGAGACAATTTATGGAGCATACCGAACCAACTCAGCGAAACGGTTGGCATACTCTATCGTAGATAGATTCCACTAAACAAGGTCCATGAACTCTATTGACCTAGCATAAGACAACACCTTAGGGATGTAATGTTCATTAATGACGGTCTTGAAATCTCCCCAGTGCATCTACTCATTCTTCCCAGTCTAAAGCATTGAATCCCACCACTTATGGTCGGGACCCTCCAATAGAAAGGAGGAACAGTTCCCCCTGAGCTCCTCAGGTGTTTATAGAAACTCATACATACGTTCGATCTTCTCGATCCATTCCTCTACTTCCTGGGGTTCGGAGCTACCTTAGAAGGTAGGAGGATTGTTTTTTAGACACTCCTATTCTTTATATTTTCTTGGACCTATCTCTTCTACCCTAACAAGAAAAGGATAAGTAGATGGTCTATGTCCCAATTCTTTGACATCAAGGACCATAGACTCGACTAGAGTCAGATCAATCAATGTGTGAGAACTCTCTCCAGCTTCCTCTTAAGGGCACGTGGGAGAGTTATGGGGAGGCATGTTGCTACAAAATGAAAAAGTCACAAAATAATAATCAATTCCAAAATTCAGAAAATTTTAATCAAATACATCAAATATAAATAATCTAAACACATTTCGGTAATAAAATAAACAACTACTCCACCTCCGCTCGATGTTCACGTCTCGTCTGCAGCCCACACGTCTCACCTAGAAGTGAAGTCAATCCATAAATTCCAACGTACCCTGGTGAAACAAGGTCTAACATAAGAGGTGAAGCCTAGGAAACATAATAAAAACTAAAACCCTGATCCCCGATATTCCTAGCTTCTTTTTTATCCCGAATCATCCCAAAACTGCAATATAACTCAAAAACTGAAACCCCCTCTAATACCATTTTGTCACCCTCAGAATCTGGTCACCACCAATATCGGCACCAAACATGGCCCATGGAAAGGCCCTAAGGGAATTCCCTATCCCCACAAGATGTTAAAAGTTCTCAGGTATTGATAAATTAGGTTTGGAAACAATTTACCCGAGTATGAAAGCGTAAAACATTAAAAACAATCAATAACAAGAATCTAAACTATTCATGCCAAAAAAGTCTTAACAAAACCATATTTGAACACATGGATTTAAATATAGTACAATAAGCACAAATACAAATAAATAAAGTTTCAATACATCCCCAATGACTCCACAAGACAAGGGGGTCGTCATCGCTGAACCGTCTCAACAACACCACACCGAAGGAGGGGTCTAACAACCCGAACTACCGTCACCTGAGGCTTTACCTTTACCTAAGTCAAACATAACAAAATATACTTACCCCCAAGGGGTGTACATAGGATGTGAATCTAATAAAAACAGTACACCACCCAAAGATTCCAAATAGTATGCAATACAATGTGAAAATCAAGCATGTTTTATATATAAAGAAAAGCAATGATAAACTCCAAGAAATGAAACCTTTAATTGAAAAACGTTTTTGAACTAAAATGTTCATAATGTTAACCCATTTAGATAAAAAATGTTATCTACTATAATTTACATAAAAACACACCCTAAGGCAAGGGTAAATACCACAAATCCAATGGGAACCAAAATTGGGAACACCCCTAGGTAAATAGATAGTCTCGGGCCTTATGTACCTCGTACCTCGGTGTAAAATATCCAAGTCACAATCCTTTACCATGCACAATACACTACTAGGGAACATACCCATTACCTAGTGGTCTCCAAATAACATATACATCATTTAGTCAGAGTTTTCATTATCCATTTTCTCAGTGAAACAGGGACACAACCCATCCAGTTCACTAGCCATACTAGTTTATATCTGCCCACCTAGGTACCCAGGATTCACCGTTTGAACTCAAACAATTGGAGCAAGAAATACACACCCCTTTATAAATAAAAACACCACCATAGGTCATATACAAACAATACATTAACTTTTCACACTTTAGACCGCTTAAATCACACAACAAAACATTTTTATTTTTAACAAAACAACATCATAGAACAAACACTACTTTGCACAAAAAAATACATTTAAAAGTCCCACTTTGAACACCATGTGCATGCTGATATTTTCCGAAAAAATAATTTAAAATGACCAAAAAATTTCTATAAACCCATTACATGAGTTATAAAACAAACCCAATGAGCATCACATAGAATAACCATGCAAAACACCCAATTTAACACCAAATTGGTACTCACAAATCATTTACTTAACAAATTCCACCAAAAACCAATTTCTCAGAAAAACACAAAGTAGAATAACATTGAAAACAATATTTTAATCCCTAATACTGTACAATATGGTCAACTAAATAATTACAAGGCATCCATTGATCAACAAATAAAAGCTTTAAATGAAAAACCACAAATTTCACATAAAATTTGCACTTAAAATTAAATTGCATCATAAATACAAATAAAACCAATTTCATTGCATTAAATCAATTTTTTAAACATTAAAATATCATAAAAACAACATCTAGGTCACATGGATTTCTTAAAAAGTGGAATCACCTACCAAATTAGTTAAAACAATGAATCCTTTGTGCGAAAATCAAATCAAATCACAACCACACCAAGAGGGACCTAGATCAAACCTAAAACCACAAGAAATGTTGTACAAGACAATAGGTTGAACCCTAAGTTCTAAAACATACCCTATGGACATTTTTTACTTAATGAAAAATAGAATAAACATCACTCAAATGGGAGAAAAGGAGTAAAAATTGAAAGAGTTTTGATGGAACGAACTTACCTCCTCAAATCTGGACGAATCGAGACACCATAAGAAGTTAGTCCCTAAATAGAGATGCATACGAGATACAAAGAGCGGGGAAAGATAATGGGCGTGAGTCTAGGTTAAGTGGGATTGGCTGTCAGTTGGAATCACTTAACAATAATAAAATTGGAATAAGGTATGAAATAAACAAAATTCATTTTGAAAACTAGAAATGGGCTTCTGGGTAGGACCAAACCCTTAAATAAAAACAAAAATACACCATTGTTATGGATTTATAAAGGCTCCAAATTGACATGGAGGTGTTAATAGGTTAGGGGAGGCCATGTGTGAATTATAATGGTTGAAAAAGGTTTAAAAATGAAGGAGTTATAAAAGAAACAAAATTTATTTTTAAATCTGGAATTGGGCTCACGTTTTGGCCCAATTCACGAAAACTCACCCATTCATCCATAAATGCATGAGAAACCCCCCAAAAAAAGAAAAAAAATATAATTAAAAATTACTTTAAAATATGTCATGTATATGAAAAAAGGGGATGATTTATCTTTGAATTAGATTTATATTACTACCAAATATCATGGAATTATTACATAGAGATATATAGTGGAATACAAAGTATCTAACATCAATGTTCAGGTCTCATCGACGATTATAAAAAAATCACTTCTATCAAATTTGAGGATACCTGATGTGATAGTGAATGGTAATAACCTTATCAACCATTTACTTGACCATTTCAATACCTAAATATCTTCATTACCAAACTTCATCCCAATCTTCAGTGTTTAAAAATACTTCACATAAATGTCTTTATAGAGGGATATTGGGATGCTAGAGTAGAAAATTGTTATTGTATGACAACTCAGCCATAGGAAGATGTTGATACAATCCTACTTTTATGTGAATTTAGAATTCTATTATCATATAATGAATGGTTTGGATAGTACTATTAGAATGGACATCAGTTTTCAGGTAACAAGTCATGATGAATTTCATCTCAGTATTTAGAGAAAGTTGGAGTCTCTTCCAGAACATAGAGGTAAATATAGGGTCTTGATTAGATACAACTTATAGTGGTGTACCATGTTGCCTAACTACTACTCTAATGTAAATCCATTCAAGATGATCAAGTGATAATTCATCTTGAATCACAATGAAGTGTATATTCTTTTTAATACGATCCACCATAACCCAGATAGAATTATTTCCTTTTCATGTCTTTGGATGAACTGTGACAATGTCCATGGTGATGTTTTCCCATTTTCATATTGGTATGGGTAATGGTTTCATCATCCCATTATATTTTTTCCTTTTTTGCATTAACGTTATAATATCCAACATATATTCATTTATATTTTGTGATCTCCTTATATATATTGTCCCACTAATAGTTATACGAGAGAACTTGAAACATCTTTTTCATTCCTGTAAGTATGGAGAAGTTTCATCTATGTGAATCAACCAAAAATTCCTTATTTATCTTGTGATTTTATGGTACACATATTCATTACCTCAATATCCTGAATCCTATTTCATTAACATTTGACTTTGAGTATATATAAATTATTATAGTTTCCACTTCCTTTATAATTCCCACATCATAACTTTTAGAAACCTTTATCTACTCTATAAGGGGAAATTGATCAATTAGTTGTGAAATTATTGATGATTTCTATTCCTTTATGATTCCAATTCCAATCTTTTTTAAATCTAGAAAGATCTGATCCCACTTAATTCTCATTAATCCTTTAGTTTCTAGATTATTTCCACTTAGATCACATTCCAAATTATTCTCTTTCCTATTATGGTAGTGGATGAAACCATCATGGTCATTTATTATCTATAAACATCATTCCTGGAACATATTCATCTCTTTTTGTGTGAATATATATTTTTGGATTTTTTGATCCGTATATCTCTCTCACTTCTACCCAAATATATAATTCCAAAAGATTATCAATGAACATTTCACTGAATCTAACTACATATCATATGTTGGGTAGTTATGTTCATGAACATTCAACTTCCTTGATTTCAAGGCTCTCTGTAACACCCCAATATTTCATAGTACGTTATTTCTTTAAAGTAATTCAATAACTTGTACTACACACAACACCAAGTTCTAGCGCACAACGAATTACAAAACTAGCCGTTCAAAAGCGGTTATGAATAGTATTAACTGAATTTTTAATTTTATATAATCCTTATAATTTTAGATTCCATATTATGATTTTCTTATACATAATATGAGAACAAATTCATTTTTTCAGATAAAAGAAGTATTTTTCAAAAAAAAATACAATTTTACCACCTTTTAATGGAGAACCATTTTTAAATCCAATATTTGACACTTTTATATATTAAATTTGGAAAAATAAACTTATTCATTAGAATATGTGCATAAAAAGTTAGTTTCGATAATTTTTTGGTGTCTTTATGATAACTTTCATATTTGGGTGAATAGTGAAAATTATTAAATTTTAACTGATAACAACTTTTTTAATCAAAATAATTTATAGTGATAATTTATAAATTTTAGTGGTTTTAATATGTAATTATACAATATTTTTATCATTTAATATAATTTAGTTCATTAGATGTAATTTCACATTTAAACTACATATAAACAAGTGTCAATCTTTTGATAGTTATTATTTCTTAAAAAACGTTTTTTGTTTGATAGCAGGAATTAATTTTAAATTAATTTCTGCCATTTATGTATTTGGAATTTGGAAAAATGTATTCCATATATGGGATCAGGAGGTCCAAATTGTTTAAATAGGTAACTTTTATTTTTTGACATTATGAATAATTACTTCGGTAAATATTTTATTTACCATGATTAAAGGGTAAATCCAGTAAATATGGGTAAATAAATAATATTAAAATAATATTAAACTACTCTAACACATTTCTTAACCCTATTGGATGATACATTTTCGACCATGGGCTACTTTGGGTCGATTTGGAGACCACTTGGAGCCACTTGAGAGTGATAATGACACTTTATATTAATTAATTTAAAGTAAAGGAAAAAATAACATAAACATATATCTTTTAGTAGAAAAATCTTTACAAGGTGTTATATAAGTTATATTTTAGACTATAAATATTCATTAAAAATATAAAAATATTTCCTACATAATTGTATTTTATTTATAATTTCTTGACATTGAATAATTATATTTATTTATGACACAATGATGATGCAGTGTTTTCCTTATTAATGAAAGAATCAAATAAATGGTATTATAAATGTTAAAATAAATAAAATTTTAATATTTTGATGCCAAACAAGAATTTTTTGGGTTACTATGGCATGCTAGGATTGATTAAATAAATTTATTTTGAATTAATAAAGGTTTTATGACTTTAACAAAAATCAATTATTAAATAGTGTCAAAATTGACATAAAAGAGTTTTTTAAAGAAAATACTATATTATTAATTTCTATAATATTCCTAAAAATATGAGGTTTGGAAACAGGACTTATATGATGATAGCTATGTCATTAATGAACCACTTTGGGTTCGCTAGGTAGTTTATAGTATGTTTATTAACCAAATAATATAAAAATTCAAAGAGACAAAGTTAATGCCAAACTAATTAACTAAGAGTTAAATCTAAAAGATAAGGTTAATATAGTGACCCAAACCTATCTAAAACCTATTGGTTGAGTTTATTTAGACCCATAACCACCTTATACTTTAAATAAATCAGTTTTTAGCCATTAGAAACCGAATAGGAATTTATTATAAAATAATATTTTATGTTTTTCCTAAGGTTCCCCTCACCCCTATTATAAAAGGGCACTCCCCCTTCTCTCAAATTCATACCTTAAAAGCCTTTTGGTTTGGAAAAACCCTGCCCAAATATCCTATGAAATTTCCTCACTTCATCCTATAGGTCTTCCTTTAGTCATAAAGCCAACCTAAGGATCCCTTTTTGATCAAATCCAAAGGAAGAACTCGAAGAGGAGGTAATAATTTCACCACCATCTTTCAAGTTCTTTCTTCTTCCATCTCCTCTTTCTTTGTAGTTTGCATTATAAAATTATATCTACAATATATTTTATATACTATGATGTTATTATAAATATTCTATAACCATATTCATTATTCTATCTATCCTTTGAATGACATGTCATCATACGTGCGTACGTACGACTTACCGTCTCCACGTCGTGGTGTAATTGTTATTCAATACCTTATTATTTGGATGGGTATAATAATGATGTGTAATTGATATAAATAATAAATATAAAATAATAATGATTCTGTATATATGATATACCATTCAATTATGTATTATTTTAATATCAAAGAATGATATTTTCGCTCCTGCGTACGTGAGGATTACCGTCTCCACGAACGTGATGAGATTCATTCCACATCATATCCATTGAAGACTAATTTTAATTTGATGATTAAAAATAATTTTTATAGACTTGATATAATTATGGATATGGATAATATACATCCCATCCATAATAAATATGACACTCATAAAAATGAATATAAAGGAAAACGAATCCGTTAACACCTGAAATGACGATAATACTAAGATATTATTAACAAAGCAAGATCAAAAGGTCATATATGATATCATATTAATGTATATGATTATTGTATAATTTAATAAAAATTATTTCACCATTATACAGGAGGTTAAACTACCCTCGACCAAGGAAAAGTACAAGGTAAGGGTTAATTTTACAATCTCTTTATTTTCCGAGGTTGTTTTACGTAAGTATCTACTAGGACATATTTATTATCCATGTCCCTGTTTCATAAAAGGATCTTCAATGGGATTATTTTTAAGGGAATTTTTACTAAAACATCATTTTAACTATTTTAAAGTTTTATCTTTCTAAACCATTTTAATTAATGTCCATGATTTCAAAATGATTTTTAAGGATTTATTTATATGGACATGAATGCTTTGAAATGATAAATCATTTCATAAGTTTCAAAGTGGTATGGGACACTTTGATTAAAAAATATATTTTAAATGAATTCCTTTATAAATGATGATATTTTTAAATGAATTCATGAAAAGGGGTATTTTTATCAAATCATTTTACTGATCATTTTCATCTATGTCAACATCCTTTGATGGATTTTAAACTTGTTTGAAGTTTATTTATTATGATAAAAATCTTCCATATTGTATTAAAGCTTTTGTGATATGTTTGACTATGGATGTGTTATTTTTATACCATTAATGTTTTATGTTTATAGTATTAAAATTTTGTATGCTAGTTTTAATATGAATGTTTATGTTATGTTTCAAACTTTTCATATGGGGAATGTATTGGACTTAGTAAGTGACGGGTGGAGCCTGCTATAGCTCCTCGATGCATCGGTAGGTCTCATGAGACAATTAGACATGTAATTGGAAAAGGCCTTTCCCAATTTGATATATGGTTTTGGCCGAGGCCTTAATCATTTTTAGACATCTTGGCTGAGGCCTTGACAAAATGTTTCAGAATGTCCGGCATTATGCATCCCCTCATTATGAAATTAGTTATTACATGTGATTATTCGACTAGTTGAATATCCATGTGAATGTTTATATGGAAATTTTTGATTTATTTTTACCATATTATGTTCTAGATTATTTTTAAAATGCTGTTGTTTTTATTACACATCTTTCCATAAAAGTTTATAGCTTCTGTTAATTTATTTACCCTTACTGAGCATCTGAGCTCACCCAATTTTTATGTTTTATTTTCCTCGGATTTCCAATAAGTTTATTATGATTGATATGAAGGGTTAAGATAAATAAAATAATGGAGATATAAAATATCCATCTATGTTGTATTTTATGTTTGAAATTGTAATGTGAAGTTCATGTATGTAATCTATTTTCCAACACTGCTAAACTGATCGGTCCTTTGGGACTTGATTCCTTGTTATCATGCCAATGTATTAAAATAATGCACCGACTCTGGGTAACTGGGGTCAAGGAATTACAGTTGGTATTAGAGGAAGTTTTTTTACAAACCTTGGAAACTAGATTTAGATAAACTCTGATTAGAGCACATAGCCCTAAGATAGAATTTGAGGATTAGTATAGAAGAACTTCCCATAATTTTTGTATTGTAGAGATTTTGTGAGTTTTCTCGGCAATACATCCCTGTCTGGAAATAATCCGGTAGAGGAAGCTCTCTAACAGATGTATCTAGGGGTAAAACATGAAAATACTTCTTTGAGCTAGACTAGAATGGGAACTAGTGCACTATAACGGGCCTTTCTACACTCTTGGTTACGACACTCCCAGGGGATATGATTAGGGTAATTCACATTTTAATTAAAATCCATTATGTAGGATTTATGAGCAAATATTTCCTCACTGAAAACATTTTTATGATTATATCCATAAACTATCCAATTTATGTTAGGTATTTTACAATTTTTGAATTATGAATTGCGATTCATAAACCGATCTAGTGTAGGCCATTGTTTATAAATGGAACCTAGTAGAAGGAATGATAACTCCAACAATACATATGATCTACAGAGTAAAAAGGATCATATATTTCATGGTATTAAGACAATAGTCTCTCATGCATTCTCATCATATGAAGAAATAGTATCGTGTGTTAATAAGATAAGTGAATAATTCTATGAGTCCTATGGCATTGAAGGGAAGAAAGAGAAGAAAATGATGGAAGAGCGAAAGATGGATAAAGGGAAGAGGGGAAAGAAGGATTTTCCTATATGTGATTACTGTGGAAAGAATCACCTTGGTAAATGCTTGAAGGGAATGTGAGTTTGTTATAAGTGTTGAGAAAAAGGACATCAAGTACGTGATTTCAAGGATAATAAAAAAGTTTCAAATGTAAAAGCTTCATCTTCAAGGAGTTGGGACACTACATGAATCAATGTTCAGATTATCAGAGTATTCCCCAAATTATGCTAATGAATAATAATCATGTTCTGATACTACCATAGGTGAAGAGGAATGACTAGTGTTCTTATTTTTTTATTAAAGAATTGTTTCATTTGAGTGTTGTATCAACGATGTACTAGTTATATAAATTATGGAAATAAATAATAATTGTACTACAGTACTATTTCATTGAAGATTTGAGATTATATGTTATTATGAAAAGTGACTCAACAACAAGTTAATCTTTTTTTTTGAAAATACATGGTTGACGGAAAGGTAATCCTTAATATAGTCTGAATACTGAGGTAGTAATTTTGGAATAAGAGATGGTTGATTTGGATAAATTATATTGGATATTATTGACTACCTTGGCACTGATGAATGGTTTGTTTATTTCATCATTGTTGGAGTATTCAAATTTTTTTCATATAAGGAAGATATCTTATATTCTATATGGAATAAGGGAGAATGATTGTAATAAATAATGTTTTATGGTAATTCAAGGTGTTATCATGTATTAAAAGAATACATGAGGAAGGTATTCACATGTTATTATGTGCAAAAAGGGATCTTCATTATTGTACATTCCTTATAAATTTTGGACTGTGAGTTTCGATAGAAGTATTTTGGATAAGTCTAAAGGTTGAAATCGATTAAGTTTGACATTGGATACTATTGTTAAGGTTAAATCATTTCTTGAGATTATTTATGGGTTACCATAAAAAGGACATCCCGGAGTTCTGGCGACAACCCGGCGCGTCTGGCAAGGTCATAAGAGTTGAAGCCGCAACTGAAGGACGACAAGGGTGCATCACCTGCCAATGGCCTATGTGATATCCTAGATTGTATAATTTAGTTTCTTTTTAAAAGGTCTGATAGGTGAATTATAAATTCATTATTTTTGTAACTCTTTATGATTAGGATAAATAGAATATGTTTTTGAAATCTTTTGGAATGGAAGATGAGTTTGTGGTATGAATTAGTTGAAGGATGAAACTCTACTTGTCAAGTATATATTTTTTTCATCTCATTCTTTGGATAAATTAAATCTTAAAATTTAGTCAAGGGATGTTAATACTAGAAATGTGTTATCTTAATACCTTATGTTTTGTTGAAAACGTGATATTTTAAATCATCATAGATTGATGGGTTTGAGGTCCTCAATTTTACACTTGTTTGTGATTGATGACCTCAATCACTCCCTATAAATATTTACATTTTTCCTCCAATTATGTGTCTCTAATTTCCACCAATGTTCTCCAAATTGAGATCATAATTTGGTGGTGACTTTTTCATTTTCCATTCCCTCTTATTAAGACTAAATTTTATTAACCCAATTTCTGATGTAGGTTTTCCACAAAGCTATTTTTCTATTTTTTACCCTTTATTTTCATAGAACAATTTAAAATTACGAGGACACAATTTATTAAAGGAGGGGAGAATGTAACACCCCATGATTTCATAGTATGTTATTTCTTCAAAGTAATTCAATAACTTGCACTACACACAACACAGAGTTAAAGTGCACAATGACTTACCAAACTAGCCGTTCAAAAGCAGTTTTGAATATTATTAACTGAATTTTTAATTTTATATAATCATTATAATTTTAGAATCCATATTATGAGTTTCTTAGACATAATATAAGAACCAATTCATTATTTCAGATAAAATAAGTATTTTTTCAAAGAAAAAATGAAATTTTACCTCCTTTTAATGAATAACCCCTTTTAAATATAATATTTTACATTTTTATATACTCAATTTGAAAAAATAAACTTCTTATTTAGAATCGGAAAATAAAAATTTAGTTTTGATAAATTTTTGGCGTCTTTCTGATAACTTTCATATTTGGGTTAATAGTGAAAATTATTAAATTTTAACTGAAAAAAACTTTTTTAATCAAAATAATTTATAGTACTAAATTATAAATTTGAGTGGTTTTAATATTTAATTAGATTATAATTTTATCATTTAATATAATGTAAGTCATTGGATGTAATTTTACATTTAACCAAGACATAAACAAGTGTCAATCTTTTGATAGTTATTATTTCTTAAAAACACACTTTTTGTTTTGATTGAGGGAATTAATTTTAAATTAATTTCTGCCACTTTTGTGTTTGGAATTTGGAAAAATGGATTCTATATTTGGGATCAGGAGGTCCGAATTGTGTAAATAGGTAACTTTTATTTTTAGACATTATGAATAATTACTTCGGTAAATATTTTATTTACAATGATTAAAGGGTAAATACAGTAAATATGGGTAAATAAATAATATTAAAATAATATTAAATTACCCTAACACGTGTCCTAACCCTATTGGATGATACATTTCCAACCATGGGAATCCTTGGGTCGATTTTGGACCACTTGGCGCCACATGAGAGTGATAATGACACTTTATATTAATTAATTTAAAGTAAAGGCGAAAATGACATAAACATATATATTTTAGTAAAACAATTTTTACAAGGTGTTATATAAGTTATAGTTTTGAGAATAAATATTCATTAGAAAGATAAAACTATTTCCTAGATAATTATATTTTATTTATAATTTTTTGACATTGAATAATTAAATTTCGTTATGACACAATGATGATGCATTGTTTTTCTTATTAATGAAAGAATCAAATAAATGGTATTATAAATGTCAAAATAAATATAATTTGAATATTTTTATGCCATAAACGAATTTTATAGGTTACTACGGTATGTTAGGATTGATTAAAAAAACTTTTATTGAATTAATAATGTTTTTATGACTTTAAAAATAATCAATTATTAAATAGTTTCAAAATTGAAATAAAAGAGTTTTTAAAAAAAATATTATATTATTAATTGATATAATATTTCTAAAAATCTAAGATTCAAAAAAAGGACTTATATGATGATAGGTATGTAATTAATGAACCACCTAGGGTTATTTTGGCAGTTTATAGTAAGTTTATTAACCAAATAATATAAAAATAGCAATAGACATGGTAAATGTCAATCTAATTAACTAAGAGTCAAATATAAAAAATTAAGGTATAATAGTGACCCAAAATTGTCTAAAACCTATTGGGTGAGTGTATTTCTACCCATACCCACCTTATAATCGAAAAAAATAAGTTTGGAGCCATTAGAAACCTAATATGAATTTATTATAAAATAATATTTTAAGTTTTTCCTTATGTGCCTCTCACCCCTCTTATAAAAGGGCACTCGCCCTTCCCTCAAATTCATACCTTCAAAGCCTTTTTGTTCAGTAAAAACCTACCCAAATATCCCTTATACTCCCCTAAATTCTTCTTAGAGGCCTTAATTTTGTCATAAAGCAAACCTAAGGATCCCCTTTTGATCAAATCAAAAGTAAGAACCCAAAGAAGAGGTAGTAATTTCCCCACCCTCTTTCAAGTTCTTTCTTCTTCCACTTACTCTTTATTTGTTGTTTCCATTCTAAAATGATTACTATAGTATCTTATATATAAAGCGATGTTATTATAAATATTCTATAACCATATTAATTATTCTATCCATCCTTTGAATGACATGGAACCATACGTGCACACGTACGACTTACCATCTCCACGTCGTGGTGTAATTGTTATTCAATACCTTATTATTTGGATGGGTATAATAATGATGTGTAATTGATATAAATAATAAATATAACATGTTAATGATTCTATATATATGATATACCATTCAATTATATATTATTTTAATATCAAAGAAAGATATTGTCTCTCGTGCGTACGTACGGATTACGGTCTCCACGAATGCGATGAGATTCATTCCCCATCACATCCATTCCAGACTAATTTTCATTTGACGATTAAAAATAATGTTTAAAGACTTGATATAATTTTGGATTTTAATAATATACATCCCATACATAACAAATATGACTCACATAATAATGAATATAAAGGAAAATGAATCCGTTAACACCCGAAATGACGATAATACTAAGATATTATTAACAAAGAAACATCAAAAGATCATATATGATATCATATTAATGTATATTATTATTTTATAATTTAATAAAAATTATTTTACCATTATAGAGTATGTTAAACTACCCTCGACCAAGGAAAAGTACAAGGTAAGGGTTAATTTTATAATCTCTTTATTATCTGAGGTTTTTATGTATGTATCTACTGGGACATATTTATTATCCATGTCCATGTTTCATAAAAGGGTTTTCAAAAGGATTATTTTTAAGGTAATTTTTAATAAAACATCATTTTAAATGTTTTTAAAGATTTATCTTTCTAAACCCTTTTAATTAATGTCCATGATTTCAAAATTATTTTAAAGGATTTATTTATATGGACATGAATGCTTTGAAATGATAATTATTTTAAAAAGTTTCAAAGTGGTATGATACAATTTGATTCACAAATATCTTTTAAATAAATTCCATTATAAATTGTGAGACTTTTAAATGATTTTATGAAGAGGGGGTATTTTTATCAAATCATTTTTCTGATCATTTTCATCTATGTCAACATCCTTTGATGGATTTTAAACTTGTTTGAAGTTGATTTATTATGATACAAATATTCCATATTGTATTTAAGGTTTAGTGACATGTTAGACTGTAGATGTATTATTTTTATACCATTCATGGTTTATGGTTAAAGTACTAACATTTTGTATTCTAGTTTTAATACGAATGTTTATGTTATGTTTCAACCTTTTCATATGAGGAATGTATTGGACTTAGTAAGTGATGGGTGGAGGCCGCTTTAGCTCCTCGATGAATCGATAGGTCTAATGAGACAATTGGACGTGGAATTGGCTGAGGCCTTTCCCAATTTGATATATTGTTTTGGCCGAGGCCTTGAAAAAATGTTTCAGAATGTCCGACATTATGCATTCCCTCATTATGAAATCATTTATTACATGTGATTATTTGACTAGTAGAATATCCATGTGTATGTTTATATGGTAATGTTTGATTTTATTTTTACTATATTATGTTAAATTTTATGTTTAAAAGGATTTTGTTTTTATTACACATCTTGCCTTAAAATTTTATAGCTTTCGCTAATTTATTTACCCTTACTGAGCATCTTAGCTCACCCCTTTTTTATGTTTTATTTTCCCAGGATTTCCAAGAAGTGTATTATGATTGATATGCTGGTTTAAGTTAAATGGAATAATGGAGATATCAAAGAATCATATATGTTTTATTTTATGTTTGAAATTGTAATGTGAAGTTCATGTATGTAATCCATTTTCCAAGACTGCTAAACTGATCAGTACTTCTATACATGATTCCCTGTAATCATGCCAATGTATTAAAATAATGCACCGATTCTACTTAACTAGGGTCGAGGCATTAAATTTGGTATTAGAGGAATTTTAGTTCAAAGCATGGAAACTAGATTTAGATAAACTCTTATTATATCAAATAACCCTAAGATAGACATTGAGGATTAGTATAGAAGAACTTCCCAGAATTTTGGTATTGTAGAGTTTTTGTGAGTTTTCCAGGAAATACATCCCTGTTTGGATACAAGAAGGTAGAGGCGGCTCTAGCACAAATGTACCTTGGGGTAGAACCTGAAAACACCGCTTTGAGTAAGACTCGAATGGGAACTAGTGCACGACAACAGGCCTTGCTGCACTCTTGGTTACGACACTCTCAGGGGATATGTGTAGGGTAATTTACATTTTCATTAAAATCAATTATGAAGGAGTTAGGAGTAAATACTTCCTCAAAGAAAACATTTTTATGGTTATATCCATAAACTTTTCAATTTACGTAAGGTATTTTACAGGTTTTGAATTATGAATTATGATTCATAAACCGACCTAGTGTATGCTATTGTTTATAAATGGCCCCCGGTAGAAGGAATGAGAACTCCATCAATACATATGATCCAAAGAGTAAGAAGGATCATATATTTCATGGTATTAAGCCAATATTCTCCCACGTATTCTCATCATATGAAGAAATAGTATCATGTGTTAATTAGATAAGTGAATAATTTTATGAGTATTATGGCATTTATGAAAAGAAAGAGAAGAAAAGGATGGAAGATCGAAAGATGGATATAGGGAAGAGGGGAAAGAAGGATTTTCCCATATGTGATTACTTTGGAAATAATCACCTTGCTAAAAACTTGAATGGAATGTAAGTTTGATATAATTGTTGAGAAAAAAGACATAAAGTATGTGATTTCAAGGATAATAAAAAACTTTCAAATGTAAAATCTTCATCTGCAAGGAGTTGGGACACGACACGAATCAATGTTCAGATCATCAGAGTATTCCCCAAATGATGCTAATAAATAATAATCAAGTTATGATACTTCTACTGATGAAGAGGAATTACTAGTGTTCTTATGTTTTTATTATATAATTGTTTCATTTGAGTTTTGTATCAACGATGTACTAGTTATATAAATTATGGAAATAAATAAGGATTGTACGACAATACTATTTCATTGAAGATTTGAGATTATATGGTATTATGAAAAGTGACTCAACAAATAGTTATTTTTTTTGATAATACATGGTTGAAGGAAAGGTAATAATTAATATGGTCCTGATACTGAGGTAGTAATTTTGGAATAAGATATGGTTGATTTGGATAAATTATATTGGATAGTCTTGACTACCTTGACACTGATTAATGGTTTACTTATTTCATCATTGTTGGAGTATTCACAATTTTTGGATATAAGAAAGATATCTAGTATTCTATAAGGAATAAGGAAGCAAGAATGTAATCAATAAGGTGTTATTGTGTTTTAAAAGAATACATGATGAAGGTATTCACATGTTATTATGTGGAAAAAGGGATCTTAATTGTGTTTACATTCCTTAAAAATTTTGGACTATGAGTTTGGATAGAATTAATTTGGATAAGTATAAAGGTTAAAATCGATTAAGTTTGACGTTGGATACTATTGTTAAGGTTAAATCATTTCTTGAGATAATTTTTGGATTACCATAAAAAGGACATCCCGGAGGTCGGGTGGCAACCCGTCGCGTCCGGCAAGGTCGTGAGACTTGAACCCGCAAATGAAGGACGACAAGGGTACATCACTTACCAATGGACTATGTGATATCCTGGATTGTATAATTTAGTTTCTTTTTAAATTTTCTGATAGGTTTATTATAAATTCATTATTTTTGGAACCCTATATGATTAGGATAAATAGAATATTTTTTTGAAATCTTTTGGAATGAAAGATGAGTTTGTGATAGGAATTAGTTGAAGGATGAAAATATGCTTGTCAAGTATATATATATTTTCCTCTTATTCTATGGATAAATTAATTCTTAAAATTTAGGAAAGGGATCTTAAAACCAAAAATGTGTTATCCTAATACCTTATGTTTTGTTGAAATGATGGTATTTTAAATCATCTTATATTGATGGGTTTGAGGTACTCAATTTTAAACTTGTTTGTGATTGAAGACCTCAATCACTCCCTAAAAATATTTACATTTTTACTCCAATTATGTGTCTTTAATTTCCACCAATGTTCTCCTAATTGAGATCATAATTGGTGGTGAATTTTTCATTTCCCTTTCCCTCTTATTGAAACTAAATTTTATTAACCCAATTTACGATTTGGGTTTTCCATAAAGGTATTATTCTATTTTTAACCTTTTATTTTCAAAGAAAAATTTCAATTTTCTAGGACGCAATTTATTGAAGGAGGGGAGAATGTAACACCCCAAGATTTCATAGTACGTTATTTCTTCAAAGTAATTTGATGACTTGCACTAGACACAACTCTGAGTTCAGGCACACAACGTGTCACGACCCGCCTTCACCAAAAGGAGGGAAGGGTCAGCAGATTGCCAGGCCCTTCCTTCTTTGAGTTGAAGGAGAGATAATGACCCCCGAAACCCGCCTTCAATAGGTCCCGGAGTGGCGACTAGCACCAAGGGTATAGGAAGTTCTCGCAAATGGAAGGCATTACCCTTTTTATTTTATAGGATAGAAAGATAAGGAGGAGAAAACCCAACAACACCAAGATAGAAAGAAAAGTAAAGCCAAAAGTAAACCATTCCCACATGCATGTTAAAACAGTTTACAACAAGGTACAAGTACAAAAGAAAAAGAAGCTCTCAAGTACAATACCAAAAGAAAGCAGAGGTACGAAAACAGCGACAACCCCAACTGTCCGACTAATAGGGTCCCGCGCAGCCCTGGTAGTCCTCCTGTAAACCTGAAAGTAAACGTAGGGTGAGCATACAAGTACACTCAGTAGGGAAAACCAAGACTCTCGTGCACAAGTGGGGGAGACATACTAAAGTCCCGTGAGGAAAAAGTGAACCAAACAGCTAACAAGGCAAACTATCCATCCCAGGCCTCACCAAGGCTCACTCCCCAAATAACGCAAGTCAAGTAATATATATAATAAGAGCACATCGATGTTTGGGTACCCCGCGCCACTTTCCCACTGGTTATTGAGACATCCTACGCATCGGACCAATCCCGCCATTCTCACCGCAGTCCCACTGCCAAAACCCGCCCGCACACACCTGGGCCACAACCACACGCAGTCCCACTGCCAAATCCCGCCCGCACACACCTGGGCCTCAACTGTCACAAGTAACCATGCCTGCAAACACCTAGGCCAGAACAACCACCGCTACGCCCGAAGACACCTGGGCTAAAGGATCCACTGCCACGCCCGAAAACACCTGGGCCTCATCCCGAAGACACTTGGGAAACCACCTGCCGCACGCGCCTGGCCAACCACCACAACACCCTGCCCGATGATTCTTGGGCTAATAATGGACTTCAGGCCATCACAGCCTGCCCGAAGGTACTTGGGCTATCCGGGAAAGGGAGCAGAAAAGGAGCTAATAACCAGCCACTAAGGATAGTGTTGGGAAAAACACCCTTCCCCCATAAATGGGGGTGTTCGGCACTAAGTGCTCAACTTGGGTGGGGCGCGAATAAGAAACACAAAGCTACAAGTATAGATATAGGTAACAAACACTCACCCAAAACTTAGGTTTTCCTAGCCAACCTACAGGACACGACACCACAACGTCCGAGTCAAAATTCACGACCCTTGCCCACAAACCATCTGTCCCATTCTTGTTTCACGTTCGGTCAATTGTTCAATTAATTTTATGCACTACTGGGCAACTACCATAAGCATAACCAAGGAAAACGTCAAGCATAGATCAACCAAAACACTCACACCCGGTTCTGCCAACAGAGGATCTCTCCCCAATTTGTGATAAAAACTCACAACCACTGAAACCATGCCAACAGGAGATCCCATCCCCCAAATTCACACAGTCACCGAGAGTATAAAAAGAACGGGGAATCCCATCCCCTCCCACATTTCCAGCAAACGGCCCGAAGGGAAAACAACCAACAACCACTACCAACACAAGTCAGGGATTTTCAGATTTAAACGACTTAACACACTCCATGATTTCAAAATTCCATGTGTTCTATCCGTTAGTTATCACAGAAGGGTTGATCCTGGTGCTTTCAATTATTCAGCTGGGTATACGTGATTAACCAATTTCACAGCAGGAGTTCACAATTTCAGCAACCCATTTAAAACATCACGAGGGGATTCAAGTGTACACACACGACCACCAACGACCTCAATTTTCAGGAAAACATAGACCAGTACAACAAAAGGGATGATCACAAGATAAAGCATAAACAACGATCACAACCCCTTCCCCTTCTTTCTTTAGAACTTCGTTTAGTATCTTCATTAGGGTTTGGTTCAACCAATTCCATAGGAACAAAAGTAACGCCCACCCCGCATGATACACAAAGGTGAGAGACGAGAGAAATTCCCTACTTGTTGATGGATGATCGACGTTTAGGCCGGGGGCGCGGAACTTTACGGATAACGACGCGGCGGTCCCGATGCACCAGAAGGGCCACGATCGAAGAAGGGGGAAAACCACGGCCTAACCCTTAATTATAAGGGCTGGGGACGGTTGAGATGAAAACACAAAACCACGGAAGACGAGGGAGTCGTGGGTTGACCACGTGGCTTGACTCATCATTAATGATGCTGGGTGGTTTTAACTGACCCATGAATTAATGAAGCATTTAATTAAGACCTTTGCGCGCGTTTCGGATTTCCAAGATATTTTTTTAGCAAGGGAGAATAGGGTTTAAAACCCTATTTGCGAAAAAGGAACATTACTGGAACAACTTGGCAGGGCCGGTCTCACCGATCGGTCTCACCGATCGGTCTCGCCGATCGGTCTCACCGATCGGTCTCACCGATCGGTCTCACCGATCGGTCTCACCGATCGGTCCCACCGATCGGTCTCGCCGATCGGTCTCCCCGATCGGTCTCACCGATCGGTCTCACCGATCGGTGTCACCGATCGGTCTCCCCGATCGGTCCCACCGATCGGTCTCACCGATCGGTCCCACCGATCGGTCTCACCGATCGGTCTCGCCGATCGGTCTCACCGATCGGTGTCACCGATCGGTCTCACCGATCGGTCTCACCGATCGGTGTCACCGATCGGTCTCACCGGTCGGTCTCACCGGTCGGTCTCGCCGGTCGGTCTCGCCGATCGGTCTCACCGATCGGTCTCACCGATCGGTCTCACCGATCGGTCTCCCCGATCGGTCTCACCGATCGGTCTCACCGATCGGTCTCCCCGATCGGTCTCACCGATCGGTCTCGCCGATCGGTCTCACCGATCGGTACCCCGCAAGGAAACCGGATTTTTGGCAAAGGAAGGGACCAAGGGGGGTCTGGGTCTTCACATCAGATACCTCTTAAACGATTCTCGTCCCCGAGAATCAAAACAAACTAGAAGGAAAGAGAGGATCCGAACAACCATCTTCGAAGATACCTCTTAGGAGTGGACCCCCGCTAATTGAAAATACACCCTGTCAAGAACCAAGCATCATATCACGCCAAACCGCCCGGTCATGTGGGTTTGGGGAGTCCCCCTCCCCCATGTCAAGATATTATCCGCTTTGGGCGGCACTGACTCGCCCGCACGGGTTTAATCGCATCCACCTTAATGCGTCCTGATTAGGGGTCGGGTTCCCCCTTCCCTTCAGCCGGGGCTTCCCACACATAACAGAGGAAAGGAACCTAGCACATTTCATAGCCAAAAAGGTCAAACGTTCTGTCACAACAGGCACCAAAGGTTTAAAGCTCAGGACAACTCGGGGTATTGGGCACGTATCTGTGCTTCCCTCTCCCACGTACTCTCTTCGAGGCCGCCATGTCTCCACAACACACGAACCAGGCCGACGGTTCGTCCACGGAGCACTTTCTCCTTGCGATCCTCGATTCTGACTGGCCGTTCCTCGAAGGTCGCGTCTCCTCCTACGTCTAGCTCTCCCCAGTTGATGACATGAGAGTCATCATGTAAGTACTGACGAAGCTGGGAGACATGGAAGACGTCATGGACCCTCTCCAACTGAGGTGGTAGAGGCTGATATGCCACCTCGCCAACTCGCCTCAGCACCTCGAAAGGTCCGATGAACCTAGGGGAGAGCTTACTCCCCTTTCCGAACCTCCGCTGCCCCCGTCGAGGGGAAACCTTCAAAAACACATGATCTCCCACCTCGAACCTCAGGGGCCTCCTCCGACGATCAGCATAAGATTTCTGCCGATCCTGAGCTGCTTTCATCCTCTCCCGCACTAGCTGGACTTTCTCCGTGGTGCTCTGCACTACTTCTGGTCCAAGAGTACCAGTCTCACCAACCTCTGCCCAGCATAAGGGTGAACGACATGGTCTTCCATACAAGGCCTCAAAAGGAGCCATGCCGATAGTAGAGTGAAAACTGTTGTTGTAGGCAAACTCTATTAAAGGCAAGTGTCGTACCCATGATCCTCCGAAATCCAGAACACATGCTCGCAGCATGTCTTCCAAAGTCTGGATAGTCCGCTCTGTCTGCCCATCAGTCTGAGGGTGAAAAGCAGTGCTAAGGCGTAGTTGGGTGCCAAAAGCATGCTGTAACCCCTTCCAGACTCGTGAGGTGAATCGAGTGTCCCGATCCGAGACGATCGTTTTCGGAACTCCATGCAAACGCACCACCTCATCCACGTACCTCTGTGCTAAGGTACTCACGGGTCCCGACTCCTTGATAGCCAAGAAGTGAGCAGATTTTGTCAATCGATCCACCACTACCCAGATAGCATCATGCCCGCCCTGAGCTCTGGGTAGTCCCGTGACGAAGTCCATTGAGACGCCGTCCCACTTCCACTCGGGAACATCTAGAGGATGCAACAGACCACCAGGAACACGGTGTTCAGCCTTCACCTGCTGACACACCAGGCATTTAGCCACGAACTCTGCCACTGCCCGTTTCACCCCGGGCCACCAAAACTGTCCCCTCAGGCCTTGGTACATTTTCGAAACACCCGGATGTACCGCCAAGGCTGAGATATGGAACTCATGAAGGACTTCATCACGCATCACCTCTGGAACAAACAACCTCCGATGAAAGAGCATCCGATGTCGGCTGTCCTCCTACCATCCTTCCGGGGCGTTCCCCTGATCGACACGATCCCGCAACACTTCTACCTCAGGATCTCCCCACTGAGACTCTTCCACTTGCTGCAACAAGGAGGACTGTACCGTCATCTGAAACAAACAACCTCTAGTACCTTCCACCCTTGCATCCAAGTGCAAGGCAGCCAACTCCCCCATTGCCTTCCAAGCATCAGCAGATTCCCGAACCACCTCCTGATGCGGCTTCCTGCTCAGGGCATCAGCCACAACGTTTCCCTTACCTTCAGTGTATGAGATCTCAAAGTCGTAGTCCTGGAGAAACTCGACCCACCTCCGCTGTCGCAAGTTCAAGTCACGCTGGGAGAAGATATAGCGCAAGCTCTTGTGGTCGGTGAAGACCACAAAGCGCTCCCCAAAGAGGTAATGTCGCCACAGCTTTAATGCGAACACCACCGCTGCAAGCTCCAGGTCATGGGTGGCATAGTTCCGCTCATGGGGGCGTAGCTGCCTGGACCCGTAAGAGATCACCCCTTGTCGCTGCATCAATACGCACCCCAGGCCCTGTCCTGAAGCATCACAGAATACCTCATAGGCCATCCCTTCTTCTGGCAACCTCAACACTGGGGCACTAACCAGTTTTTCTTTTAGGTAGCTGAAGGACGACTCACATTGCTCGCTCCACATGAAAACTTGGTCCTTCTTGGTCAAAGCCGTCAAAGGGGCTGCTACCCGGGAGAAGTTGGGCACGAATCTCCGGTAGTAGCCTGCCAGTCCAAGGAAACTCCGAACTTCCGCCACATTCTTGGGTGCTGCCCAAGAAACAATTGCCTCAACCTTTGATGGGTCGACTGCTACTCCCTGCTCAGACACTACATGTCCAAGGAAGTGCACCTCTCGCGCCCAGAACTTGCACTTTGACAACTTCCCATAGAGCTGGTGCTGTCGTAGGACCTCCAAAACTGTCCTCAGGTGCTCTGCATGGTCCTCTTCTGACTTTGAATAGATCAGGATATCGTCGATGAACACCACCACAAACCGATCCAGGTACTCCCGAAAGATGGAGTTCATAAGCCCCATGAACACGGCCGGGGCGTTCGTAACACCAAAGGGCATGACCACGAACTCGAAGTGCCCATACCTGCACCTGAACGCCGTCTTCGGGACGTCACTATCCTTCACCCTCAGCTGGTGGTACCCGGATCGCAGGTCGATCTTCGAGAACCATCCTGCCCCCTTCAGCTGGTCGAAAAGATCATCTATCCTCGGAAGAGGGTAGCGGTTCTTGATTGTTACCTGATTCAGCCTCCTGTAATCTATGCATAACCTGAGGCCACCATCTGCCTTCTTCGCAAACAAGACTGGGGCACCCCACGGTGATGCACTTGGACGAACATAACCCCTCTTCATCAGATCGTCAATCTGTATCCGCAACTCCCGTAGCTCCGAAGGTGCCATCCGGTAAGGAGCCATCGAGATTGGTCGAGAGCCGGGCTGCAGGTCTATCCCGAACTCGATATCACGTCGAGGGGGTAGAGTCGTCACCTCCTCAGGAAAGACGTCCATAAATTCACGAACGATCTCTGGTACTTCCACCATTTCCGCATCTGTTGATTCTATCGTCAGTTCGGTCAACAAGGAGAGGAGAGGTTCCTCCCTCCTGTTTCCCTTCGGACAGCTCCGCTCGCCGGTGAAAGTAACACACTGGCCGTCCAAACCGGAGAACACCACCCTCCTTTGGAAACAGTCGATGACGGCGCACACAGAAAATAGCCAGTCGATGCCTAGGATGACATCGTACGGCCGAATCTGTAGCAGAAGGAGATCCTTAACCGACTGATGTGGCCCCAACATCAGTCTACATCCCCGACAAACGAACAGCAAGTCGGTCTGACCTCCAACTGGTGTGCTCAACACCAGGGGCACTGGAAGTCTCTCGGCATCTAGACCCAAGGCGCGGGCTAGACTGGGTGCAACAAAGGAGTGCGAAGCTCCGGTATCGAACAAAGCATAAGCAAGAGTGCTAAACACACTGATCGTACCTCGAACAACCTCTGGCCCTGCTGGAATTGTTGCTTCTGCGGCGTGTAACTGTCCACGCCCAGCTCCCCTACCCCTCGGCTGTCGGCCACCTCCCCGACCACGCCCTGGTCGAGGTCCCTGGGGAGCGCCCTGAGGTCGGCCTTCCCCTCCTATGTCTGTCTGCGGAGGAGCGGGAGCTCGCTGTCCCTGCTGCTGCTGGAAGGGTCTGGCTGGGAACTTCTGCTGTGGTGGATGCTGGGGATGACTGCCACCGCTGTACTGCACCCGATCGGGGCACTGACTCCGAAGATGTCTAGGGCTCCCGCAGATGAAGCACCGTGGTCCCGAGCCTGGAGGAAAAGAACGTGGGCCAGGGGATCGAAACTGAAACTGCTGCGGCCTGCTCCCTGCGGGTCGGAACCTGGAGGGTCCCGATGCTGGGGGCCTGGTGCTGACGGCCTTCCCCTTCGATGGTCCCAGCTGGATCCCTTCTCGTGACAGTCCGCCTAGAGTGTGCATCCTTTCCACCACTTCGGCCTTCTTCTGAACCTCTAAGTATGTCGGAAGGGTAAAGGGAGTAACAGCATACTGGAGGGAGGGTCGGAGCGCCTCCTCCAAACGTCTTGCCCGAGACTCCTCATCGGGAAAGAGGTCTGGAGCAAAACGCAGGAGGTCCTTGAACTTGATTCCAAGTTCCCTCACGGACATGCTCCCCTGCTGGAGGGAGAGTAGCTCCTGCCTCTTTTCCGCCTTCATTGTCGAGGAGAGAAACTCCGCCCGGAACTCCTTCTCGAATTCCGCCCAAGCAACCTCAGACTCTTTCCTACTCCCCAGGTGAAGCATCCACCACTGACGTGACGCTCCTCGCATCTGGCTAACAGCCAGAGGAACCCAGTACTCAGTCGGGGCCCGAATCAGGCCGAAGGCTATGACTAGCTCCTCCAGCCAGCCTTCCGTCTTCATGTCGGAGGTGCTGCCCTCATATTTCTCGAGGGCCTGTCGCTGAAAGGCTCGAAGAGTCTTCTGCCACCGGTCGTCCTCTTCCTCCCGATCAGCTCTCTGCTGATTGGCCAAGGTAGTCTCAGGAGTCTCGATCGCCTGTACCACACGTGGTCGCCTTCCAGGTGCCATAGCTGCAAGGTAAACAAGGAATGCCTAAGCCCAGTAGTGCAAAGAAAACCGTTCTCAAAACTTATTAAGATTTAATTTATTCTTAATTTCCCAAGACATCCCAGAAACACAAGAACACAAGTCATTTATGATGCATGTACCTTCCCTAGGGTCTCTACCCTGCAATCAGTGTGGCTTCACTTGGTCGTTCGGTAGGTCCAGAGTCCTTGCATCGGATCACGGGGGGCCCTAAAATCCCGTGTCCTAGCCGGTCCTCCCTGGCCTATTTCACGCACCAAGGTCACCCAACGCTGTTGCCTTACCGTCCCATGAAATCCTTACTGTGCCTAACTCCAGACTCCGTCCTATCTCTCAACCTCGCCTCTGATACCATTCTGTCACGACCCGCCTTCACCAAAAGGAGGGAAGGGTCAGCAGATTGCCAGGCCCTTCCTTCTTTGAGTTGAAGGAGAGATAATGACCCCCGAAACCCGCCTTCAATAGGTCCCGGAGTGGCGACTAGCACCAAGGGTATAGGAAGTTCTCGCAAATGGAAGGCATTACCCTTTTTATTTTATAGGATCGAAAGATAAGGAGGAGAAAACCCAACAACACCAAGATAGAAAGAAAAGTAAAGACAAAAGTAAACCATTCCCACATGCATGTTAAAACAGTTTACAACAAGGTACAAGTACAAAAGAAAAAGAAGCTCTCAAGTACAATACCAAAAGAAAGCAGAGGTACGACAACAGCGACAACCCCAACTGTCCGACTAATAGGGTCCCGCGCAGCCCTGGTAGTCCTCCTGGAAACCTGAAAGTAAACGTAGGGTGAGCATACAAGTACACTCAGTAGGGAAAACCAAGACTCTCGTGCACAAGTGGGGGAGACATACTAAAGTCCCGTGAGGAAAAAGTGAACCAAACAGCTAACAAGGCAAACTATCCATCCCAGGCCTCACCAAGGCTCACTCCCCAAATAACGCAAGTCAAGTAATATATATAATAAGAGCACATCGATGTTTGGGTACCCCGCGCCACTTTCCCACTGGTTATTGAGACATCCTACGCATCGGACCAATCCCGCCATTCTCACCGCAGTCCCACTGCCAAAACCCGCCCGCACACACCTGGGCCACAACCACACGCAGTCCCACTGCCAAATCCCGCCCGCACACACCTGGGCCTCAACTGTCACAAGTAACCATGCCTGCAAACACCTAGGCCAGAACAACCACCGCTACGCCCGAAGACACCTGGGCTAAAGGATCCACTGCCACGCCCGAAAACACCTGGGCCTCATCCCGAAGACACTTGGGAAACCACCTGCCGCACGCGCCTGGCCAACCACCACAACACCCTGCCCGATGATTCTTGGGCTAATAATGGACTTCAGGCCATCACAGCCTGCCCGAAGGTACTTGGGCTATCCGGGAAAGGGAGCAGAAAAGGAGCTAATAACCAGCCACTAAGGATAGTGTTGGGAAAAACACCCTTCCCCCATAAATGGGGGTGTTCGGCACTAAGTGCTCAACTTGGGTGGGGCGCGAATAAGAAACAAAAAGCTACAAGTATAGATATAGGTAACAAACACTCACCCAAAACTTAGGTTTTCCTAGCCAACCTACAGGACACGACACCACAACGTCCGAGTCAAAATTCACGACCCTTGCCCACAAACCATCTGTCCCATTCTTGTTTCACGTTCGGTCAATTGTTCAATTAATTTTATGCACTACTGGGCAACTACCATAAGCATAACCAAGGAAAACGTCAAGCATAGATCAACCAAAACACTCACACCTGGTTCTGCCAACAGAGGATCTCTCCCCAATTTGTGATAAAAACTCACAACCACTGAAACCATGCCAACAGGAGATCCCATCCCCCAAATTCACACAGTCACCGAGAGTATAAAAAGAACGGGGAATCCCATCCCCTCCCACATTTCCAGCAAACGGCCCGAAGGGAAAACAACCAACAACCACTACCAACACAAGTCAGGGATTTTCAGATTTAAACGACTTAACACAATCCATGATTTCAAAATTCCATGTGTTCTATCCGTTAGTTATCACAGAAGGTTTGATCCTGGTGCTTTCAATTATTCAGCTGGGTATACGTGATTAACCAATTTCACAGCAGGAGTTCACAATTTCAGCAACCCATTTAAAACACCACGAGGGGATTCAAGTGTACACACACGACCACCAACGGCCTCAATTTTCAGGAAAACATAGACCAGTACAACAAAAGGGATGATCACAAGATAAAGCATAAACAACGATCACAACCCCTTCCCCTTCTTTCTTTAGAACTTCGTTTAGTATCTTCATTAGGGTTTGGTTCAACCAATTCCATAGGAACAAAAGTAACGCCCACCCCGCATGATACACAAAGGTGAGAGACGAGAGAAATTCCCTACTTGTTGATGGATGATCGACGTTTAGGCCGGGGGCGCGGAACTTTACGGATAACGACGCGGCGGTCCCGATGCACCAGAAGGGCCACGATCGAAGAAGGGGGAAAACCACGGCCTAACCCTTAATTATAAGGGCTGGGGACGGTTGAGATGAAAACACAAAACCACGGAAGACGAGGGAGTCGTGGGTTGACCACGTGGCTTGACTCATCATTAATGATGCTGGGTGGTTTTAACTGACCCATGAATTAATGAAGCATTTAATTAAGACCTTTGCGCGCGTTTCGGATTTCCAAGATATTTTTTTAGCAAGGGAGAATAGGGTTTAAAACCCTATTTGCGAAAAAGGAACATTACTGGAACAACTTGGCAGGGCCGGTCTCACCGATCGGTGTCACCGATCGGTCTCACCGATCGGTGTCACCGATCGGTCTCCCCGATCGGTCTCGCCGATCGGTCTCACCGATCGGTCTCACCGATCGGTCTCACCGATCGGTGTCACCGATCGGTCCCGCCGATCGGTCCCACCGATCGGTCTCACCGATCGGTCTCACCGATCGGTGTCACCGATCGGTCTCCCCGATCGGTCTCGCCGATCGGTGTCACCGATCGGTGTCACCGATCGGTCTCACCGGTCGGTCTCACCGGTCGGTCTCGCCGGTCGGTCTCGCCGATCGGTCTCACCGATCGGTCTCACCGATCGGTCTCACCGATCGGTCTCCCCGATCGGTCTCACCGATCGGTCTCCCCGATCGGTCTCACCGATCGGTCTCGCCGATCGGTCTCACCGATCGGTCTCGCCGATCGGTCTCACCGATCGGTACCCCGCAAGGAAACCGGATTTTTGGCAAAGGAAGGGACCAAGGGGGGTCTGGGTCTTCACACAACGACTTACCAAAATAGCTGTTAAAAAGTGGTTATGAATAATATTAACTGAATTTTTAACTTTATATAATCCTTATAATTTTAGAATCCATATAATGAGTTTATTATACATAATATAAGAACAAATTAATTTTTTCAGATAAAAGAAGTATTTTTCAAAAAAATTCAATTTTACTGCCTTTTAACGGCGAACCATTTTTAAATACAATATATAACACTTTTATATATTAAATTTGTAAAAATAAAATTCTTCTTTATAATCGGTACATAAAAATTTATTTTCAATAATTTGTTGGTGTCTTTCTGATAACTTTCATATTTGGGTGAATAGAAAAAATTATTAAATTTTAACTGAAAACAAGTTTTTTAATCAAAATATTTTATAGTAATAAATTATAAATTTGAGTGGTTTTAATATTTCATTAGATTATATTTTTTTCATTTAATATAATGTAGGTCATTGGATGCAATTTCACATTTAAACTAGACATAAACAAGTGTCAATCTTTTGATAGTTATTATTTCTTAAAAATACGCTTTTTGTTTTGATAGTGAGAATTAATTTTAAATTTATTTCTGGAACTTATGTGTTTGGAATTTGAAAAAATGGATTCCATATTTGGGATTAGGAGTTCCAAATTGTGTAAATAGTTAACTTTTTATTTTTAGACATTATGAATAATTATTTCGGTAAATATTTTATTTACCATGATTAAAGGGTAAATCCGAAAAATATGGTGAAATAAATAATATTAAAATAATATTAAATTACTCTAACATGTGTCCTATCCCTATTGTATGATACATGTCCGACCATGGGCATCCTTGAGTCGATTTTGGGACCACTTGGAGCCACTTGAGAGTGATAATGACACTTTATATTAATTAATTTAATGTAAAGGCAAAAATGACATAAGCATATATCTTTTAGTAAAACAATTTTTACAAGGTGTTATATAAGTTATATTTTCGACTATAAATATTAATTAGAAAGATAAAACTATTTAATACATAATGGTTTTTTATTTATAATTTTTTTACATTTAATAATTAAATTTATTTATGACACAATGATGATGCAGTGTTTTCCATATTAATTAAAGAATAAAATAAATGGTATTATAAATGTTAAAATAAATATAATTTGAACATTTTGATGCCATAAAAGAATTTTATAGGTTACTATGGAATTTTAGTATTGATTAAATAAATTTATTTTGAATTAATAAAGTTCTTATGACTTTACAAAAAATCAATTATTAAATAGTGTCAAAATTTATGTAAAAGAGTTTTTAAAACAAATATTATAATATTAATTGATATAATATTCCTAGAAATCAAAGGATCAAAGAAAAGACTTATATTATGATAGGTATGTCATTAATGAAAAACTTGTGGTTTTATTGTCAGTTTAAAGTATGTCTATTAACCAAATAATATAAAAATAAAAAGAGACATGGTAAATGTCAAACTAATTAACTAAGAGTTTAATATAAAAGATAAGGTTAATATAGTGACCCAAACCTGTGTACAACCTAGTTTTTGAGTTTATATCACCCATAACCACATTATCCTCAAAATAAATTAGTTTGGAGCCATTATAAACCTGATATACATTTATTATAAAATAATATTTTATGTTTTTCCTAAGGTTCCCCTCACCCCTCTTATAAAAGGGCACTCCCACTTCTCTCAAATTCATACCTTAAAATCCTTTGGTTCAGCCAAAACCTGCCCAAATATCCTCTAGACTCCCCTTAATTCATTATAGAGGCCTTAATTTAGTCAGAAATCCAATTTAAGGATCCCTTTTTGATAAAATCAAAAGGAAGATCATGAAGAAGAGGTAATAATTTCACCACCATCTTTCAAGTTCTTTCTTCTTCAACTTACTCTTTCTTTGTTGTTTCCATTCTAAAATGATAAATAAAGTATATTCTATATACTGTGATGTTATTATAAATATGTTACAACCATATTCATTATTCTATCCATCCTTTGAATGACATGTCACCATATGTGCGTACGTACGACTTACGGTCTCCACGTCGTGGTGTAATTGTAATTCAATACATTATTATTTGGATGGGTATAATAATGATGTGTAATTGATTTAAATAATAAATATAACTTGATAATTATTATGTATATATGATATACCATTAAATTATATATTATTTTATTATCAAAGAATGATATTGTCGCTCATGCGTATGTACGGATTACCATCTCCATGAACGCGATGGGATTAATTCCCCATCATATCAATTAAAGAATAATTTTCATTTGATGTTTAAAAAAATGTTTAAAGACTTGATCTAATTATGTATATGAATAATATACATCCCATCCATAACAAATACTACTCACATAACAATGAATATAAAGGAAAATGAATCCATTAACACCCGAAATGACGATAATACTAAGATATTTTTAACAAAGCAATATCAAAAGATCATATATGATATAATATTAATGTATATGATTATTGTATAATTTAATAACAATTATTTCACCATTATACAGGAGGTTAACTTACTATCGAACAAGGAAAAGTAAAAGTTAAGGGTTAATTTCACAGTCTATTTATTATCCGAGGTTGTTTTACGTAAGTATCTAGTCAGACATATTTATTATCAATTTCCATGTTTCATAAAAGGGTTTCAAAGGGATTATTTTTAAGGGAATTTTTACTAAAACATAAATCTAAATTTTTTAAAGATTTACCTTTCTAAACCCTTTAAAATAATGTCCATGATTTCAAAATTATTTTTAAGGATTTATTTATATAGACATGAATGATTTGAAATGATAATTATTTTCAAAAGATTCAAAGTGGTATGGGACAATTTTATTAAAAAATATCTCTTAAATGAATTCCTTTATAAATTGTGAGACTTTAAAATGATTTCATGAAAAAGGGGTGTTTTTATCAAATCATTTTACTAATAATTTTCATCTATGTCAACATCCTTTGATGGATTTTAAACTTGTTTGAAGTTGATTTATTATAATACAAATATTCTATAATGTATTGAATATTTTTTGATATGTTTGACTGTGGATGTGTTATTTTTATACCATTCATGGTTTATGGTTAAATTTATAACATTTCGTATGCTAGTTTTAATACTAATGTTTATGTTATGTTTCATACTTTTCATATGAGGAATATATTGGACTTAGTAAGTGATGGGTGGATCCCACTATATCTCATTGATGAATCAGTAGGTCTCATGAGAGAATTAGACATGGAATTGGATGAGGCCTTTCCCAATTTGATATATGGTTTTGGCTGAGGCCTTAATTATTTTTAGACAACTCGGCCAAGGCCTTGACAAAATGTTTCATAATGTCTGACATTATGCATTCCCTCATTATGAAATCAGTTACTACATGTGATTATTCGACTAGTAGAATATCCATGTTTATGTTTATATAGTAATGTTTGATTTATTTTTACCATATTATGTTCAAGTTTATGTTTAAAAGGTTGTTGTTTTTATTACACATCTTTCCTTAAAAGTTTATAGCTTCGGCTAATTTATTTACCCTTACAGAGCATTTGAGCTCACCCATTTTTTATGTTTTATTTTCCCAGGATTTCCAAGAAGTGTATTATGATTGATATGTAGGGTTAAGATAAATGGAATAATGGAGATATCAAAGAACCATATTTTATTTATTTTATGTTTAAAATTGTAATGTGAAGTTCATGTATGTAATCTATTTTCCAAGACTGCTAAACTAATTGGTCCTTCCAGACTTGATTCCTTATAATCACGCCAATGTATTAAAATATTGCACCAAATCTAGGTAACCGGGGTCAGGGCGTTACACTGTCACTTTTTCATTTTTCATTAACACATATACAAATCCCTTCTTCAAAAAATTGATGAATACCACAAAATGTTTTGCACTTGTGGGTAATGGTGGTACATGTGTAGTGATAATCCAACTTTTAACTCAATTATTCTCTCATAACATTCTTCATACTACGAAAAATGGACTCCCATATATGTTATCATTATTAGAGTTTGAAAACCACAATAAATTTATCACAAATTAATGACAGTACCAAGATAATACAAGTAATCTATGGATATATACCATAGATATCAGCATTATACATTCATAAATTTCATTGATCATTGAAGTGTCCATAGATATCTCATTTATTTTGATAGATTTCCCCAAGATTTATACATCCTTGAACTAGAGATCACAATTTTTGTACAAGGAATAAATATTATCCTTTCATAATATCTTTAAGAAATATTTGAGATAATCCTCACACTCCTCCTAACATTTAGAGTATATTAGAATATCATCTATATATTCTTCCAAAAATTCATCAACATAGTATCTAAAAACTCTATTCATCAAGTCCAATAATATTTCTAGAGAATTAATGAGTCTAAATGGAATTACTATTAACTCATAGTGCATGTACCTTGTCTGAAATCAAGGCTTGGGGATATCCTCCTTCATCAACCTAATAGTTTATGATCCTGACCACATATCAAAAATAGATAAGTATTATGATCCATGTATCTTGTAAAATAATTCATTAATATTTTGAAGATGATACTTTTTCATTATATTTATCCTTTTGAGATCATGATAATCAATTCAAAGGAGCATTGACCCATCATTCTTCATGATGAATAAGACTAGTGCACCCATGGTGAAGCACTTGTTCATATGAACTATTTATCATGATTTTTCTTTAGTTATTTTGTCAGCTCCTCATGTTCAACAATAGCCATTATATATTGAGTCTTGGTTAATGGAAAAACCATAGGTATATGTTTGATTGAAAATTCAACCTCTCAGCTAGGAAGAAGACCATGCAATTTTTTCGGAAACACATCATCATATACCCTCACAAAGAAAATATATTAAAGGATGATTATTTTCTTTGACTCAATCATTTGAGTGATAATTTTTTTAAATGGTTAATGATATCTATTCTTGATATATTGGTACTAATGATGATTCATCCTCCTCCTTTCAATTTTAGAGAATCAAGGATCAATTCATGATATGAAGAGTGAATTCTTTCCCATGAATATTTATGTTGGATCTATATAGGGAAATATAATCCATACTATTGATTATGTACAATTTCTCCTAAGTTAGTATGAAAAGGCTCTACTATGTTTTCAACCCACAAATTGTGATGGTGGAGGAGTTATATAAATGGGATGCAATAATTTCCCCATTTTCTATTTTAGTCAATAGGTCTAATTTCCAAATTTTTTATTTTGTTTTAAAAGTTATAATAAAAATTCTTGGTACTAATACATAGAAATAGAGTAAAAATGTATGTTCTCTATTCTATAAATTAACAATTAAATATGGTTTGAGATAAGCATTCCTCTTGTATAACTCATTAGTGAGTTTCTACTTTCAATAATCATTTGCTAGGTTCCCCTCCTCCCCACACCTAAATCATTTTCTTATCCCCCTTAGAAAATTTCTAGGGTGTTTCCTACCTCACCTTTGACATGTCAGTTATTGAAATTTCATTGATCTATTATCTTTCTCCATCAAGAATCTATAATTAAACTCCAATGTCAGCTTCTTATCCCTATGATACACTTGACATTCTCTAATATTTATTTCAACATTAAAGGAACATCATAGAATTTTCTCATAGCTATCAAAGTCTCTAATCACTCGGTATTTTCATTTACTAGGTTTTAACCCACTATTGAAGTGTACAAACATTAATTCAGTGATAACTAAAATGTTTTATTTTTATCAATATTTCCTTTTTAATTTTTCCTCATACTATCATATAGATTCATTATCTTTTGTTCATGAGGGCGAGGAAAACTATTCAATTTTATATTGGAGATTGTGAGGAAAATATTTATCAATTTATTTTACTAAATTCATTTGAAATCCTCAATTACATAACTTCCTCAGGATTATTATTCTTAATCATTTTTCATCACTTATTAGATTATTCCTTCATATGATAAAAAACCAGTAGAACCTTCTCTTGCTCAGTTAATTTATGGATTGAGAATATCTTCTCAATTAATTTGATCCATTATTCTAAAATTAAGGGATTACAGGATGAATTAAAATTCAGGGGCCAATGTCATATAAATATATAAATTAAATATTGACCTTTCTTATGGGGATTGGGTGCTGTTACTCATCCCAAATTCTATTGAATACCTGAGTGAACTAAGAGTCTATCATCATAAATTTCACAATTCCCACTCACATTGTGTTGGGAATATCATTGGGGAGGTCATCACATTTCCCATCACATTGATTGTTTGCATGGTTTATCATCTTTTCAGCCATTGTATTGAAAAAATATGCTATTAGGGATGAGTATTTTTAAACTTTTAAACACATATACATAAATCTAATGAAATTATATAGGAATCTTATAAATTACATGTTTTTAATTAACTTATGAATTCATATGCTTTAATTTATATTATCTATGACATATTTCCTAATATAAATTCATATGGGTATTTTCCGATTTATTAATTATTGATTAGAATGAGATTTGAATTTACCAAATTAAATTCCCTAGGATTTTCAAACCTGATGTGAAGAATGTTTCATTTCTATTCACCATTTCTCAGTCGATTCAAGCTCGGCATAATGTTTTTGGGTTTTACCCATAATTAAATTTATGCCAGAGCCACACCCACTTTTTGTATTCAGACATGGATGTATTTTATTAATAAACCACATACAATAAAACTACCAAAATTTAGGAATTTTTTCTCAAACTATTTCTTATCCTTATTATTTTCTATAGGGTATTCTAATCTTAATCCAAAAAATAACTAAATTTTTTCTTTAATACCAAATATAAAAAATATATCTTTATTTCACCATAATACATGATTTATTACATAATATTACACTTAATACATTCTGAATGATTGAGAAGTCTAGTGTATTTTTGAATTATTTACATTATATGGAATATTTCAAAATGTAAAACACAGTCTTTATTGAAAACATCCTTCATATTTTCAAACATAAAGCAACATGGGATATCTTGGATATATATATAAGAAAGGTGTGAGCTATAAACCCTAGTAAAGGAAAAAAATTGAATAAAATTATGGGAGTAATAAATTTTAGATAATAGGGATGTCAATGTGGAATAAATTTAGTGAGAATCATAATCATGAATAATAAGACATTATATATCATGATAATCATAAAGGAAATAGAGGAAATGTGAGAAAAATTAAAACACTACACCATAAAAATTGGTTAAGGATAAATTCCAAGGAATAATGATGGAAAATTTCCCTAAAGGAATCATGTTTACTTCCTATCTCAATAAGACGTCTCATGAGTCTAAACATCACCCAATGCATTTGAACGTTATATAATTCTGATCACAACCATCAATTTCATTTCATTCTCATGATTATGTTTTCAACATAGATCACACAACATGGATTAATTTATCACCATATTTTTTCAATGATAAATGAGTGTTGAATAAATACATATCTATCTCAAATAAAGAATTATAAGTGTATAATGGTGAACACCTGAGATATGAAATAGGTGTGGTATTCACAATACAAATTTTTTTTCATTGAAAATGATGGTGAAATTTCAGTAGCATAATGATGTCACATAAAGATTCCTAAAATGGGTTGATGAGAGTGAAAGGTGTCTATAATAAATTTTAATTAAAATTTATACTAATAAGAATATGGTGAAACATATCCCAAAATTATGTATTGGAAATTGATGGCATAATGTACTGATGAAACATGAATAATGAGCAGAAGGAAAGGATCCCTTACCTTGAGAGTGTGATATCAAATGCATGGGAGGATATTCTAGAGAGCTTGGAGGAACCTTGGAAGGACTATATAGAGGTTATGGTAGAATAAAGAAGTTATTACATGATTTTAGTGAAGATAAATGAGAGTTTGTGTGGGTTTATATAGGAAATGAGTTTGGAATTCATTATCATTTCTCAAAAATATGTTTTCAACTACATATAATAAAATAACCAAAACAAAAAATTTAACCATGGTTTTTCCCCATATCTTCTATAAAATGGAATATGTTATCAATATTTTATTAGGATATGGTAAGAACATATTAAAATATTACACTCTGTGATGTGGAGGTGATTCATACTCATGAAAAAATGATATTAAAACTCTAAAATATATTAATGGTTTTGGAGGATTCATAAAGTCTATAAAATTAATAAAATTAAAAAAAAATCACATCATGTTAAAGGGTAGGCATATATTTTTCAATGGATTCTATTTATAGTATTTATTACATTACTTTGGGTCATTATGACGTCATAATACACACAGTATATTTATACAGTATTTAATTTTTACCCAAAAATTTGATTGTATTAGAAAATTATGAAAAATTCACCATTAGATAAATATAAAAATTATAATTCCACAAATTATATTCATTTTATAAAATAATTTTTTGAATATGTTTCATTTCCGTATTAAAATACGAATATACATTTATTTAAAAATGATGGGGTTTTTGGAAATACCATTTTTCAAACCACTATAAAAATTATATTTGACATTATAAAAATTATATGATCATTTATATACGATAATAATTATATAAAAAATAATAATTTATTCAAATATTATTTATTCCACATGTACATTAATTCTTTAAAATAAACATCATAATTAAAATTGAATACAAATTAAAAAAATACCTTATATGTTTTATTTCATAAAAATAAAAATCATTCATATTGTAATGATAAGGAAAAGAACATGAACAAATTTATTGTGAAAATAGAATATAAATATTCATATTATTATGGTGTTGATACATCTCCATTTAAAAAACCATAAAATAACCTAATAGTAAGGTGTACATTGGTGGACTTTTAATATGGTGGTTTGGTGTACAAGTTTTGGGTAATGATCTTGTTGAGCATGAAATTCTCGCATAAACAGTTTCTCTCATGCTTACGTTATTGGATCTGATCTTGGTATTGGTAAGGTGAAAATAATAATGATGTTATGTTCATATAGAGCCCGGATAAATGAGATTCATAGGGTACGATCCTACTGGTTGAGGCCCTCACAACATTTTTCTATAGAAAATGTATTTTTTTAAACTCTATATTTATACTAATCATGTGATCACTGTTTAATGAATTTATTATCAAATTTAATTATTTTTAAAAGACTTTTAAATCTTTTATGAGACAATAAAACTAAATAAGTAAATGTGTTTTATATAACCATAATACATAATAATAATTTTAATTAAATGAAAAGGGTAAATTGATTTATAACAGTTCAGTTTGTTACATAATGGATTTATTTTTCCAATTTCATCACAAAAAGATCCAATATAAAAAATATTTGTATAAAATTATTCATAAAAACACTATGAATATTGTAATGGAATTTTTTTTATTGTAAATTTCCACCAATGTAAAATTAAAATCCAAAATTCCTTAATATTGGAGAGAGAATGTCTTCAATATGTCTTATAATATTTGAATAGTCCTTTTATATTGTCCATCAATTTGATGGTTATAGGAAGAAATTAAATGAATCTATATATCTTGATACTTATGTAGAATTCTATTTAATTTAATTTTAAATCATAGATCATGATCAGAGTCAACTGAAATAGGTTCTCCATAAAGTATTAAAAGTAATTAATATGGAGTCGTTCAATGAGATAAAGAGTTAAATATTATTTTATAGATGGGAAATGCATATATTTGGTAATGTGGTCAATAATAAACCCTATTTCATTATTCATTATTATAGTTTGTTAATCTAGGGAAACATCCTTAGTAATTTTATCACATTTCAAGACAGGTATAGGTAGAGGTATCATGGATCATGTATGATAATATCTCTCTTCCTTCACCTATTGAAAAACCAAAGAACTAGGTATATAATCTGAAATATCAAACATCATATTATCTAGAAAAAATGACCATTATGATTCCTATATATCATGGAACTTCCATTATTTATCAATAAATTTTAATAATGAGAATCATATTATAATTAAATTTTCATCTCAGGAATACATAGTACACCAAGAATCTTCTGAAACATTAAAAATCCATTATCATATAAAAATTCTCCAAATTACCCATCATTCATGTAATTAGTTTTCTTTTGAAAATTATCATCTTTTAGATGAGAATAGTTTTTAATTTCCAATATATATGGTTTGGTAATAATTTAAAAAACGAGTTATGTTTCCACTTTAATAATATTTAATGTAATCATATTCAATAAGTCCCAGATCATAAGATCCTTATCAATCATTAATTTTCAAGGAATCTTTGATCTTTCATACTCAATGAATATTTTACCTTATTTACCTTCCATAGTTGGTAGATAAATGAGAAATTAAAATCCATTTGTAGATTGATCCATCATAGTTTCCTCATATTGAGGTCTTTTTATAAAAATATTTATTCTATCCTTTAATGGATTGTGAATATATAACATCTTTCACCATAAATATAATGTATCCATATCATCAATTAAAATATTATGAAATCTGACTTATGATAATGAGTTAGATTTTTTGGTTTATTTTTCATAAACTACCTTTATTCATAGGCAATAACTTTAACTTTCTTTAAGAGTAAATAACCAAGTCCCTTCTTGGAATCATTATTACATTTAAAAAATACATCATTACCTGAAGGTATAGTCAAAATTGGATCATTCTATAATCTATTCTTCAATTATTAAAAATATTGATCACATTACATTGTCCATGTGAACATAACCCCTTTACATGAATCCTTTGTTAACAGGTTAGTTAATCATGTAATTTTTTGAAAAAATCATAGATAATAACATTTCAATAAAATGGAACTACATTTATCTGTTATGTTATTTGGTGTAGTTTTATCTTTGAGAAGAATTTTATTTAAGGGATCAACTGAGATCCAACTAATTTTAAAAGTGTGAAATAAAAAGGATGAATTATGAATCTATAATTCAAACATTCTTGATCTCTAATATAACTCATTTTCTCTAAGAGTCACAATAATTATTCACAAGATATTACTATGATCCTAATTTCATTCATAGTACCACATGATATCATAAATATATAAAATAAAAAAATTATCAATATATTCTTGGAATAATATATTTATTAATTTAATAAAAATAGAGGTTGAATTTTCTAATCAAAATAGAATTACTATAAATTCATAATGTCCACACGACATAAAAAATTATGTATTTGGAATATATTCAATCATTACTCTAAATTTATGACACCCATATTTAATTTAAATCTTTAATAAATTTTAATATATGTGATTTGATCAAATAATTCATCAATGTGACTTGGAAGCTACTTGTTCTCTATTTTAATACAATTGATTTCCCTATAATCAATTCACTCTATCATATATTCATGTTAAAAAAAAATAAAATGGGATGAAAATGGTGAAACACTAGAGTGTATTAATAACCCTATCAAATAACTCCTTTAGTTGTTTCTTTAACCCTAGTAATTATATAGAGTCTATTAAATAGTGATTAATTTATATAGGTCTTGAATCATGGATCAAATAAATGGAAAACTATGTATCATGTGTTGGAAGTTGTGATGGTAATTAGTCTAGAAATACATTTTTTTATTCTTATAAAAATATTAAATTATCAATTTGATGATTATATTAATTTTTTTTGGATTGTGTTTACTCTTATTTATCAAAAACCTCATTCAAAAGATCTACTATATTTAGATCTAGGTATGACTCAAATGATTAACTCCCCCCTCTAAAGATAAGGAATTCCACATCCTCTTCCCAAACCACTATTTTATTCTATTATAATGAGTATTTTTTCATAATATTTTTAAATAAAATATATACTATGGATTATATCAGAATGGTCCAAAGGTATAACAATAAATTCTAAAAATTGTTAATGTTTAAGTTTTATAATGGGAATTGGATTAGACATTCTTTTCATATTGATATTTCCATTTGGTATTTTTACTAACAAAGGAATTCTTAAGGTGATATTGAAATATCTAATTTTAATTGATAAAATGAAATATTTAAAATATTATAAAAATAATGAATCAAATAAACCATTTGATGATTTTTTGGCTATGATTAATTCAACTTCCACTATATTATTAGAAACATCAACCTCAACTTTAGAGATCACATAAGCATGGCCTTATCCACTCTGAATATTCTATAGTAGGTTCCCTTAAGTCTTGGGGAATTGATATGAATAAGTACTCATTTACAAATATATCATTAACTAGATATAATCTATTTATTTATTCCTTGTGCATTAATTATCTAGATAAAACTTTTCTATACACATATGAAATACTGAAATTCCTTAGATTCATTTTACAGGAAGTTTCGTTCCACATTTTATGTATAATGAAAACTGATTCATTAACTAATTATTATTTATTAATGATTTACCTTTTTTATATAGATAAAATACTATCCTTTTCACTTTAATTTCATAGAATACATATGTTATAAATCATTAATTCTCTATTTTGATATAACATATTACTATTTCATTGTATGTCAATAAAAATTAGAGACCAGTTCCCTTTGAATTACTGTCTTAAATATTTCAAATAAATGGTCAACATTACAGTATGAATTTGGTTTTTAATCCATAGAACATATGGTCATTATTTTAATGGTATACTCACACTCTACAATACATTATTCTAAATTTTTTATTTATATTGATGAACATTATCTACATTTCAGTCCATTTATCATATGGGAAATATATAACGAATAATGTTCTTTAAAATCTCTCTACACTATGTGTTCTATTTCGTATTCCTTCCTATTGTTATGGATCAATTACCACCATTGATAATAATCCCCATAAATAAAATAAACCCATAACAGAAAAAATTCCCCTACACTTCATCCCAATGTTAGAAATATATTTTCATGATTCTTACTTCATATCTTAGATACAATGCGAATAATAGTTTCAGTATGATATGAAGGGTTATATCACATTAAATGATATGAAATATGTGTATCAAGATATGAAAATCTTGTAGCTCCATATATGAAAGGTTATTAGTTAAAACCCATGAAAACATCCCTAATATGGCTGTGATCATATCAACACCAACACCAGTTGTATTGGAATTTCCAAAAGGGAAACCCCTAAATTAACATATGGTGTTGATTGCCTTTCCTCCATTAGGAACCAAAAATAAATAATGTTACAAATTAGTTTAGCACATAATCGTAAGAAATATTGATATATAGAATAAAAATTACTATAATGTTAAATGTTCTAAATTCCTAAAAGAGATTATCAGAATTATAATGTTACCTATATTAAATTGAAATACAGTTCATAATGATTATACTAAATTTATAAAGATTGAAAATTTAAAAAACACAAAACCATTAACTTAGATCTAGTTTACACTATATTAAATAAGAATAAGATACTGGATATTTAATACTGATTTGATGGCCAGTCTAGATGTCTTGAAGAACTGATTACAAATATGACCCCAATTTTAAAGTGGATATACAATATAAACCATGAAAGAATAATTTTTCAAAATCACTAAAATTTATAGTAAGGTTTATGTCTATTGAAAGTTATTATTATTAAATAAGGAATTATAAAAATGGCACAATAAATAACTTGAATCTCATGGACTTTAATCAATAACATTATAATTTAATGTTTCCATGGATAATATAAAATTAAATAATATCATTAATACTAATAAAAGATGAATTCTAAATTAGATAAATGAATAATTTTTGATTTCATGATATTAGAAATCATGATATATTTACCATCAAGACCTTTCAAAAAGGTATGTTAAATTATTAGTAGGCATGCTCTAAAAACTTCTTTAATAAGGATATTAAGCTAGTTTGTCTATGAAAACCTATTAAGGAATTCAGGGTCTATGTAATGTACTATGCCATATTGACCATTACTTATCGAGGGTTAGAGTAGTTGATTTTTTTGGGGTTTTCCCAATGAGTTGTATAATAGATAATATATTTTAGTAGGGGAAAAAAAGTATGGATGTGTGTATGTCATGGAGCCTAGGAAAACACCATGTTAGTGGCCTATATAGTGTGTAAGGGTTATCTATGATATATGGAATCTGGAAGAAGATTTTTTGTTCCATTTATAAATATTAAATGGCAATTACTTGGTGGTTTACTATGGCGTGGACGTGATTTACTCACCTAGAACGTACAAAAGAAGGGTTTTGACATCAGCATGGAGTTCTAGGGTGAGTATTTTGTGGTTCTATAGATTTTAAGAGATATTTGATGTGGATTTAGAGTCTATAGAATATCATTTTCTGGTTGATTTGGTTCTCTTCTGTCGTAGTTAGGGGTGAAAAGTGGTATCCTAAAACATTTATAGGATATTTGGCATGGATATAGCAACATATCTCAATGTCTCATTAGACAACTTATGACGCGATATAGGGAAGAGTGTTGTGGCATGGTACATTGTGTTTTCATGGGGTCTGTGATGTGGTCATTTGGTATTCATTGTGGTCTTATGTGTTTTAGTCTCGGTATAAATTCCTAGAACCACTTAGAATCCTATCAATCTTCAAACCTTACTCTCATTTATTGGGTGACCATTGAGTGTCCCAAAGGGATCTTTTATCCTCTAATAAGTGGAATTCGTTCCTAGTAATTGAGGATTTTATGTGATGGTGTTAGTAAATTCCAATATTTTTTCATCATGTTTTATCTTATTTATTCATTTTGGAAGGTCCACTTCCGAGAAACTAGTATTTTTGATGTTTTTTGGAAAGTCAGGGATGCGGTTGTTATGTTCTATGATGGATAGGGTGATATCCTTCCCCGTGTTTTTTTGGGGTTCCCTTGTTTTTTATTCCTACCATGCCTAGTTGATCAGAAATCTATGTTTGAGGTGGGGGTACTTTATCTCTCATTATAGTGCATCATCCAGGATAGGTTTACACTTTTTTATCTATAGAATGATGGATTTCACCAACGCAATAACGATTGTTATATGGTCAAGTGAAATTGAATGGGAATGGAATGGTTCAGATTTCATTACAACTTTTTGATATTATCATGATATTTTGATTGTATAGGAGGAATGGACAAAGGAAAATTATCACCATTGTGGGATTTTTTTTGAAAATTATATGTGTTATGTGGAACCTTGTTTCATGTTTTTATTTATGTCACTTAAAATTGTAATTATATAATACCTTATATATGGTTAATGAAATGTTTTCACAAGGAATATTACTGTATTGTGTGATAATTCCCATTAATAAATATGTTTAATTGATGAATTGATATATTTTCAAAATATGAAAAATGTAATGATAATGTGATATAATTTTTTTTAATTTATGGTAATGATGTGCTGTGTTTTTTCCTACTATTGGAAAGTCTTTGGTGGTTTTTATTTAAAAAATGGAGGTGATGTTTAAAGTGGTCGAAGAAATGAAATATAGGATATGAGGACTTATTGTCATGAGAATGATGAGTTGTTTATTTTTCTGGTGTATCGTGTTGTTCTTGTTTTCAATGTATTATTAGAATTAATTAATTGACAATGAATGTTTAAATCATGTAAGGGTTTGGTAAATGGGAATGAAATGAATATTGAAATAATTGAATATGCCATTTTGTATTAATGGGTTATGTTTAATATCGAATGAATGAGATGATTAAAAGAAATTAATTAGAAATATGAAATATGGTAATGTATTAATTTGTAATTAAAATATAAAACGTGGATTGTGGATTGTGGATTTTTGTGTGATGTTGTGCACTTAGTGATTTTAACAAAAGTGTCAGTGTTGTGAGGATGGGTGGTGGTGTTGTGAATTGGTCAATACCTTGGATGTGAACCCATCTATTGGTATTTTTTGTTATATTATCTAAATACATTATAAGTTCCTTTTGATTTTCTATACACACCGTACCCACATTGAGCACCATATAAAGACACCCATATACATTGGGTTTCTTTTCCTATCATCCCCGGGATAAGGATGAAAGGCTATATACCAGCCCTTTCCCACTCCCACTCATAGTAAATTTTTACATATATGAGATTTTAAAGATAGATGTAAAATTTAAATATCATGATATTTTATAATGGGATGAACTCTGAGTATTTGGAAGAGGCATGATAAGATGTATTATAATGTAGGTCCTTGATTTTAGTAGCATGTCATGATATTAATATCCATCTAATTCGTATTAATGTACAATTTTGGTTATGGATGTGGTGTGATGTCCTAGGTGTCTTTGGAAGATACATGTTGTAATGGATCAGGTGTGTTTCAGTGAGATGTGATGTGATGGCTATTTTTATAGTAATTCTTGGAATGATGTGATTTTTTATAGATGGGAGTTTTAGGATGTATGATGTTGGGGTGTGAAAGAACCAAATTTAGGGGAAATTGAGTGGGGTACCATTTATCGATTTGATTTATTTGATTTTTTTATTCTTGGATTCCTTATTTGGTGATCTTGTTAGGGTAAGGATGGGGTTGGTTATATGACCTTCTTAGGATTTATTGGTTATGCTATTTTTACAATGGTTCATTAGTATACTTATTTCAATTGTGAATCAGAGACTTGTCATACCTAATTGGGTATACTTCTATTATAAACCTATATATATAAACTGATTTTTAGGTTTTCTGAAAAAGTTTATGGGTTATTAATCAAATTAATATCATGGAATCTTTGATATTTCTTATCTATCTTCCCAAGATTCCCATTCTAGTATCTCATTTAGATATGATTATGTATATATATTTTTATTTAAGCATGCATTAGGGGATGACTGTCATTTCCTTTATTTTATGTTTTGTCATGTTTTTGATTCATTGATGATATCTCAGATCATAATCCTATTATTATAGTTGATAATACCTCTCATTTTTTGGGGTTTTTATACCCCAGATGCTAGTCACCAAACTTCGGTCTATGAGATATAGTATTTAGGAGATATTATATCTTATATATCATTGTCAACCCATGATGGTTGTCTTTGGAGGTTAGGGGTCATGAAAGAGTGATATAAGTTGTACATATATTGATAAGATGAATTTTATATTTAGGCATAGTAAGGATTTCATGGGTTTATATGGAAACCATGTCTGTTGATGTTAGTGAGTGACATTGGCTAGGGAGTATTGGCAAGGATAATGGATTTTAGGTCCCCCCATGATCTTAAATAAGGACTATATGCCTACGAAACTACTAATTGAGATGATTCCATTTTATTGGTAGAGACATAGTATGGGAACACGAATCATGTTTGAACTATGTTATTATTTTAATTTGGTGATCTATAAGAATTTATGATTAATTAATTTAATATTAATAATATTTCACACTATCGGGATTAATAAATAATTATTTGATTTTCATTTATGGAACCTGGTCAGTGCCATTGTTTGGTTAATGTAGTGTAGGTTCAATAAGATTACCTGATTGATTGCTGGAGGTTTTATCTATATGAGGAGGTGGATTATAGGAACATGGAATTGAAAACATTTCATCAAAATACTATGGGAAGGTACAATGGAATATATTATTATTTATATATAGAGAATTTTATAGAGGAAATTCAGATTGATTTCAGTTTGATACATTATAGGGTGGAGTACTATGTCCCATTGGTAGTTAGTCAGATGTAGGATGTTTCACATCAGTGGTGGATACTATTTTATATTGATAAAAGGATGAATATGTGTTTTAACAAAACATCAAGAGGTAGTTCTGTTCATTTTTTTTGTTGTCGACCATTTTGGAGGAGAAGATATAGGAGTTTCTCTCTCTCTTATAAGGGCATTTCAATGAAGGATCTTGGAGTCATGTTCACGGGACTTTTCTATGTTCCCATTATATATTTACTCTTGATTAATTGAAATAATATCACCTTGATTAGGAACATAATCCTTTAATACACTATTTAGTTACTCCATTTATGTGGTGGATGTACTTGGAGATTTAAAATAAATTAGAGGTTATTGAGAATATTTATGGGCATTAAGGTTTACGGTGAGAGATGAACCAGTAGGTTTCCCTAAGGAGTAGAGGTGTTAGTGTTAGGTATAACTTTTTAGGGAGTTTGAGGTCTCATATAGAGATCCAATACTTTTACACATATTTTTGATTTTTTTACATAAATTTAAATTAAATAATAAATGAGGAATGAAAACACATAGTTTCTTTGGAAAATTATGTTTATATTACATCAAAATAATCTTAAAAATTAGAATCCTTATTTAATTATCCATAATGAACCATAAATAATTTTAATGAAAAGAACTACATTGAATATCCTTAGGATTACATAAATAAAGGCATGAGCTGAAAATACCTATAAGGAAATAAACATGATAATGAGACATAACATGTGAGTTAAATGCATAACATGATACCATAAAAGGGAAGGATAATTAGTAATAACATGGATGAATAACATAAATAGACCATTATCGTAAAATCATTTCATCATATGAAAAATGGAGTCAACATAAACCCTAACATAAAATTGATTTATAGAAAACTTCATAGACAATATCACATCATTGATAATGTCCCATAGAATATTTTTTCTGCACCATTATATAAAACATGATGCCTTATAATACTATACCTTTACATATTGCATTGGAGTTCTTTCTAGGTGAACCCATCATAAAATGTTAATGATATATTTTTTCCAGAGAACAAAATCATCCATATGGAGTAAAATAATATTTTCCAGCAGAAGGAAATCGGTTTCCTAATATCACTTTATATCATAATAAATGGATATTTCATAACAATGAAATTTGAGAAATGATCATAAGGATTATATTAAAACATCAAATTAAGGGATAATAAGATATGTATATATATTAGATATATATAAAATATATTTAGAATCATTTCAGTACATTGAAGAGAGGGATAATGTGAGTTAGGGAGTTAATGTTCATAACCTGAAGGAAAGGGTTGTCTATAGAGTTCCAACAACTTATAGAAGAATCATCACAAGAATTATTTATCCTCATAAATAATAAAAATAAATAAATTATTTAAATTAATGATATAATTTTTAATATTTATTATTACATTTAATTTAATTATTATTATGTTATATTTAATTACATAATCATTTAGTTTCACATTGGGCGTTTTGAAAATAATTGACTCATATGTACAAAATCACATTGGTAAGTTGAATAAGGTAAAATATAATATAATTTTATAATATATAGAACAATATTCATGACATTAATATCATTTTATCTATAATATATAATTTTTAAACCCATCATGAAATATGGTTATGAAAAACAAATTATGCTACAATCATGGAGATGGTAGGTCGTGCATATTCTTGAGTGACGTTTCAAATTTTTGAAGGCAATGAAGGAAAGAAGTTATATTTTATTTTAACATTCAAATATAATAATTATATAATAAATATCATTTAATTTATTTAAATACCCATACACATACCATCAATTTTATTTGGTAGAAAAAATGAATCAAATCACTTCGTGAGGTTGTAATGCACCGTAAACACGAATGATGTTATCATTTATTAAATTAACAATAATATAATATAGTATATGATTTATTTATTTTGTAGAATAATTAATATTTATATTATATTATATATAACAATAAAATTAACCCTTATTATCTTCCATATAAAGCGTACGTAAAAAATGTATGATATCTCTTTGCGAGGTGGTAGTCCATCATACACACAAATGAATTTATCATAATATCTATGGAATAGACTGTAAGAAGGAAGATGCTACATTATAATTGAAAAGGTTTAATTATATCATAAATTTAATTTATAAAATTTAAATACATCATTATATAAACCAGTGAGAAATGGTGATGAATAAAGAATTACATCAGTTCATGATGTTGTAGTCCACTATAAAGATTGTCAATAGATTCATTTCTTATTTAATGAAGGATAAGATAGTTGTAGGTCATGAAATAAACCTAAAAACATATAATTATATAGATTATACTAATGTTATTATATCAATTTTATTTAATAATATTAGAACGTGGTTCAAAAAGAAATAAAACAAAAAATCTTAGCTAATGATGCTACATATTTTTTGGAAAAAAATTTGGATTACATTAAATTTCATCATAGGTAAGATTTATGTTCACCAAAATGAATATATGATGAGGGAAGGGAATTTTGGAATTGATATGGGTAAGTATAGCCTACCAATGAGTCTACAATTATAGAAGGGAGAGAATGGATGTTGTCGTTTTATAAGTGCGGGAGATGAAACATTTTGAAAATTTGAAATTAAAAAATTCCACCCAAGTGTTTTACATTATAATATTAAAAAAAATAACAATTTAGAGTACTAGAAAAGTTAGGGTCGAAATAAGACCAAAATATAGGAATTATAAATGTTTTGGGTAATTTTTAACTCTATTAATTTTGTTTTAACCTATAGTAAACTTGTTTTTCAAAAACTATATTGAATAATTAAAAAATTTTAACTGTTGATTATGGGAAAAAATCAGATGATCGTATTAGATAATATAAATTATTATGTTTTCATTTTTTCAATCAATTTTTCAAAATTAAATTCAATTAATTATAAAAATTTTAATTAAAAATCCATCCCCTATACGTGATGAAAATCATGTTTTAAATCTGAAAATTTTCATACACAGAGAATGTTAAAATATAAAAATTCAATATTAAATTTGTTAAAATTATGAAAATTGGATTAAAAATTTATATAATTGTTAAAATTATGAGAGTCGTATGGTACTGTTCCTCCAGGTTAGCCTCAAGTCCCTCATATTTGAGATTGCTTCTCAGATAAGAGGTGGAGTGACGTCTGCTGTGATTAACAACCTCCTTAATCACCCCTGTTTTCGGAAAAAGGGGACTGGTCAGTGGGTTAAATGGCATCCACCAGTTTAGGGACTCAAGATTAATGTTCATGGTTCATGCATGGGAGGGATAATGAGGGGGAAGGCGTGCTACGGGATTCCTCTGGATTGGTTCTCATCGCCTTCAGTGCATTTTATGGGCCTGGCAATTCCTTGTGTGCGGAAGTTCAGGCTTGGTTTCGGGCTTATTGGTGTGCATAAGACAGCAGCTGGTTTTGTCTGAAATAGAATCAGACTCGGAAATAATCATGAAGATAATGAAAGGGTGGTGTGGGGTTCTGTGGGAATTCACGTACATTATCAGAAAGTGCAGAATGGAAACCTCACTTGGGGATCGTTTGTCTCACCGCTGGAGGGAGGCTAATTTCACAGCGGATTCTCTTGCCCGCTTTGGTAGACAAGACGACCCTCTCATTCTCTATAACTCTCCCCCTCTCTCCATTCAGAATGCGCCTTCATTTGTGTTGGGGGATGCACTCGGTCTGCTCTATTTCCGTCCCCCTTGAGGGGTCTTGTTTCCCTTCATTATTTCTTTTTGAATAAAAAATGAACTACTACTACTACTATTAAAAAATAATGTTTCCAAAAATAAAAATAAAAAAATAAACCCTAAGTTAATTTTGATACATTTATCCCTAATATTATATTAAATTAATAAAATATTATATTAAACTTCTTAAAATTATTTTTATTATTTGTATACAAAAGAAATAAAATTCATTTCTTGAGAAAAATTATTTTTGAAGCATATAAGGAATTTTACAAAAATATCTATTTTATTTATTTAAAAACATTCTACATAATTTTCAACAAGTTTTTAACCATATCTAAAAAAATAATAAATTCTATGTCATAAATATATTTTTTAAATAATAATATTAACAGTGTAATGAAATTCATTAAAAATAGGTGTTGTGTGTTACAAAATACATTTTAAAATATGAGTTTATTTGAAAAATATATATTATAAAGTCTCTTATATTAATATTCTAAACTAAATTCTATATTATGTGTTTCAAATTCTATCAAACTTAGTATTCCATTTTCAAAATGTGGGGAATCACATTCATTCCCATTAAATAATTTCTCCCTAGAAATATTAAACTAGAATGAAGGTGAAAATACGTGAGGTTACTTTTTCCTCACTGGTTATTATGAAACCCACGTTGCTTCCTCAAACTTGTGGGTTTTACACAGTAATTTGACCAGGTAGTTTTTATTATATCAAAGAACATTATCGCTAAAGTCCAACATTTTAACCTTCTTCTCTTTATAAGAGATATCATTTTCTAACATTAACACCTATGAATTTAGTACATGTTTCAGATCTGTTATGTTCTTCCCCAAGAGGGATAAATTGAATATGGAATATATTCAAAAAAGATTTCCTTGGTGTTCTAGATGATAAGACCTAGCTTCAATGTGATCAAGAATATCAAAGGGTTTGATTTACCTATGTCTTATATTTTTCTTCTTTTGAAGTCTCAAGATAGTATTCCATGGAGATACATGGATGAAAATATTACCTACAAACATGATCTCCATGTCTCATAAATTATTTTTATCATATCTATTTTGTTGAATTTGAGAATTTGAGATGTGCTGCTGAATGATCTTGTCCATTTCTTTCATCTATTCAAACATTTTTGGTCCTAATAGGTTGCATTCACCAAATTCATCCCAACACAGTTGCGTTTGATATTTATTCCAATAAAGGTATTCATATTTGGACATATGTATTTTTTAGTGAAATATATTATTATATGATAACTTCACAATATAAATATGTTGATACCATCATTATTTAAAGTCCACAGAGCATGCTATATTCCAAATTTATAGTATTTGAATAATTCACTAAAATTGGACACCTATTTTGTTGTGATAAGTCATTATAAAATTAATATTAGAATTTGGATTATGTTAGAGTCTCATACAGAACATGGAGGTAATTCTTTGTTTAGGGTAAGATACAATCAATATTAGTGTTCCATGTAGTCTCCACACTTCATTGATGTATATCCTCAAAAGATGATTGTGTGAGAAGTCCTATTGAATTATGATTATGTGAGAAGACTATGTAAGATGATTCACTAAAACCCATATGGAATTATTTCCTTTGGATGTCTTAGGTTGTCAGGTGAAAAGGACCACTGTGATGTACTCTCATTTCTATGATATTATGAGTAATGCTTTCATCACCCCTTATAATTTTTCATTTCATAATTCAATTTATAGCTTATGAGAAACATTAATATGTGATACATGATCTTCATCTATATGTTGTCTAAAAAATATTATACATGGATATCTAGATAGATCATTTTTCTATATGGGTATATGGAAAACGTTAAGTAATGTGAATCATTCAACTTCTATTTCATTATTTATGGGTTTTATGTTACACATAGTAATGAGCCAAATATTAATATTTCTTCTTTATCAATATTTATCTCAAAGTATTTCCATTTCTTTATAGAATCCACCTATATATGAATATCTACATTATCTTTTTGAGTGTTTTTCATAGTTTTTATAAGAGAATGTTGAGAAGTCATTTGAGTATTAAAGATGACATTCATTCCTTTATGATTCCTATGTCCATCAATTGTAAGGATATATATATTAGATCCTTCTAAATTATCAACATTGATAAAGTTTTCATATCCATCCTACTTAGAGAATAGTCTAACTTGTTTTCTTACCAATGATGGAAATGGGTTCAACATTCATAGTCTTTTATCAACCCTAAATATATTTAATAATGAATATTATTCTCATTCTATGTGAACATATATTTGAATCTCTTATAATCCATATATATTTCACCCTTCTCTCCATAGATATAATGTCTCTAGATTTTCAATTCAAAGATCACAATAGATAATACTAGATCACGCATTGGATAGTTGTTACCATGATCTTTTAATTTCCTTGAAGTTTAAGATAAAAATTTATCATTTTTAATTAGTACATATCCTAATTCCTTCTATGAAGAATCAATTAGTACCCTAAAATGGTCACCACTTGTTGAAGCATCAATACTAGTTCAGTGAAAAGACTATTTTCAACCTCTTGAAACACAATTTTCATTCTCTAGTCCAAAAAAACGTCACCCCTACCCAATCTATCTTGGATAACGAGTTTTACAATCCTGAAATGTTTAAAAAAATGGTTGATAATACACAGCTAGTCCACAAAATCTATTGATCTCTTTTTCATATGCTAGTCCACGATAGTCCTCGATTGAATTTATTATAAAAGGGTCAACACACATCGATTTAAATGATATAATATTTCCCAATAATGATACATACTTCAAAAATAACTCACATTTATGGTAAATTTCATATAGATTCACCATTATCAATTTTTTAAGAACAATATTCAGATTCTCCTCTAGTTCATCCTTGGATGTGAAGAATATCATTATATCATCTAAAAAAACTACTAAACATTTATTTAGATAATATCTAAAGAATATATTCATTATGTCCCCAGTCATGTTTGTTGTTTTGGGGAGTTTTAAGATCATAAATATGAGCTCAGAGTGTCCATACATTATTCAAAAGGCAGTTTTGGTAATATAGTTATTCTTCACATTCACGTAGTGATATCCCAATCAAAGGTTTAACTCAATGAAATATTGATCCTCACATATTTGATAGAATAATTTGTCTATATGGTTTAGGGGATAATATATTTAATATTTATTATATTGAGTTTATGATAATCAATACAGAGGTGTATTGACCCATCCTTCTTCTAGAAAAAATAACGGATTCTCCCCATTATGAAGCACACAGACACAAAAAAACCATTTCATGATTCACTTGTAGATACTTATTGAAATAATTAATATCATTGTTGGATATTTTTATAAGGATTAAATTATATGGTTAGAGATCTAGGTATAAGTTCAACTAATAACTCAACTTATCAGTCATGTGGAAAATCAGACAACTCTTTGGGGAAATACATCAGTATAATCCTTTAAAATGGGAATTTATTCAAGTATGGTTCACTCGATATTTTTGGTCATTTAATATATATATGATTCCTCACATGGAAATAATATCAATAATTTAACAAAAAATTCTAGGTGAGATTCATCGTCCTCCTTGCATTTGAATAGAATCAGAGGATGACTTAGGACATGTAAATTTATCTCCCTCTCCAGAATAATAATGTTTTATTTTGATAGATAAAACCAATCCATTCCAAACAAATCATAAAGCTCCACTAATTTAAGTATGAAAATATTTTATGGGTGGTTTAGTCTGAAAAAATCAACCACGATAGAGTTATATATTTGAGATAAAATAATTTCACTATTATATTTGCACACAAATTTTTCAACCCCCATGTTATGAGGTTGTGTTTGAATGGTTCAAATAAAAATTTACGATATGAAAGAATAAGTAGAACTAGAAAAAATGGTATCTTTACTATTATTAAATGAATAAATAGTGTACACATCACCAAATAATTATTATAATACACCTCTATAGAAGTGATATCATATCCCCTTCCTTTTTTCCTTGGAGGATTTTTTCATTTATTGTCTCTGGAAACCATTTGTTTTGGGAATTTTATTATATAATACCCATGTTCCTTTTAGTTAAAACACTATACTATAGGAATGGTGTTCATCTATACCTTATTATCTTCTTCCTCATTAGAGGGTTTCTTGATTCACCCTCGACACTAACTATACTGATTCCACTATTTTCATAAAATTATGCATCTTCAAGTTCCCCAAAAAATGTTTCTAGGATGGTTCTTCCCACACTTATTAGATTTGTGAAGTTGTGTTTTCCTTCCTCCATGGGATTTATCTATTCATAATCCTTATGAGAAGTTCATTTTATGTTATTTATCCCTAGTCCCATGAGACCACTAAGCGTAAGTAATATCCTTATCAACATCGAGGGGACAATGATCAATATCTTCACAGTTGTCAAAGTGTTTAATCGTAAAATATTTTCATAGACTCAAAGTTAACCCACTAATGAAATAATGACACTTTAATTCTGTACTAATTTTTTTTGGAGGAATACCATGAAGTCCTTAAAATTATTTCCTTATACACCTCTATTGAATCTTCTCATTTTTCCTTTAACCAAATAACCCCATCACCATTCTATGATAATGATTTTGGGGAAAATATTTATCAAATAATATTTTCATATTGTGAAACCATTCCTTTGATTCAATATGTTGTTTGTAGTTTTTGTTATTGATCAGTTTCCACAACTCATCAGCTTCTCTCTTATTGTGATAAATGGTTAGCACAAATTTCTCTTGTTATATTCATTAGATGATAGAGAAAATATTCTAAATAGAGTTAATCCACTATCTAGTGATGAAGCAACTATAAGATCCACTAAATTTTGGAGGATGTTTTTTACATAAATGATTATGCTACAACATTTTCCTTCCTAAGAGGATTAAGTAATTCAAAATGATTCATGTTATTTTTCCTAACACCTGCTAGTTGAGCTAGTACTTACATGATGTTCTCAGCTCCCACACACATTAGATTAGGTATATCCTTGGGGAAATATTCACATTCCAAATCATGTTGGTTTTTTACAAGTATTGTCATGTTTTCCTCCATCAAATATTATAAATGAAAAACAAGATGAATATACACTAATGTATAAAGGGAAACATTTAAACATTAAAGGAATAACTTATAAATGATTTGTTTTTCTTGAAATATGGTCCAACAGTTTTCATTCTAAATTATCCATGGTAATTATTCCTATTATGTTTTCCAACCTAAAAATTAATTCCCATACTTAATAATGGTTTGTAAAGACTTTGTGAATTTTTAGAACATATCCCCTTGTAGTTATAACCTTAGCACACAATAACCCATTTTCTTATACCATGAAATTATCAACAAAATATTTTCATGATTTTTCTAATGTTATTACCCCTACATACATATGTGGTTGAACCACTTCCACATATAATATCCAAACATGGATGTAATTTCTCATAATCCACTTTCCCAATACCTCAAAAATTTTCTATGTTATTTTCTACCATTAATATTATCCTCTGAATTGTAGTTATAGTTTCCACAAGGGTTCTCACTAATTGTTTCTTATCTGACTTCAAAATGATAACTAATCCTTCCATCTTGACCTAATCTGGGCCTAACCCAAGCCTTCCTCTAATTTTCTATGTGATGGAGACCATCACTGAGTAAGAATATCACAAAAAATTGGAGGCATTAGAATAATTTACATATTAAAAAATACCCATATCCAAGCCCATACAATATTAAAATGTAAAAAAACTAAAAATAATGATTCCATACATCTAAAATATCACCATAAAAGAAAACAAATAAAGCAATGAAAGAAGTAAGGGATCAAAATACAAGAAAAACCAAAAAAATGAAGATACCAACCTACCTAAAAGGCATGGACTACTATAAAAAAAACCACAAAAAAAACATCAGTCTCTATAGATGAATATAAATTACACCATATCCTCATCCTCTAATTACATTGTAAAAAATACCATCATTTTCAAAAGTCATGGAACATTTGGGTATATCCCATGCTTGTTTGAGAATAAAAATACCCAAAAGGAAAATCTTAAAACAGTAAACATGAATCATCAAGAGTATTCATCTCATAAAAAATAGATTGAATTAAAGGATAAACAAAAAACCCATATATAATCAAGAAAGAAACTAAAACTCCATGGTATCATAACCAAGATTCCATTCATAGGATTCTACTCAAAGATTCGAGGAAATTTAAATTTTAGGAGAATAGACTCCCAGATGCACGCCATCACCGAAGATACTCATCTAAAGAGGTCATGATCATTGGGATCGGCCTAATAAAAACTACTGGCCCCTAAATACCTCTATACATATACTGGGAATCGCACCCCAAACTGTTGGGTGAAATAAAAACCCAATCTAGATCATAATGATATAAATGGTATCATACATTAATTATACCTAAAACCCTAATAAAAAATACATCTATATAGATGATCAATGGAATGCGCATGGAGGTCACTTCCCGTCCATGAACCCTACATCACGTATGAGAAGAGATGATATATTAAAACATTCCAAAGTACCAGAGGGACACCAAAAAAACTATCTTTGAATAATCCTATATACGAGATCACAATCGACAAATTTGGATGTAATTCCACCTGATAACCTCAAGGGGATGGACCATGGGATCCCAGTCAACTAATATTGATCCAAAATTTAAGGAAATTAGGCATGGAATACCTCAATGGAATTACATGTCATTTACTAGGGGTACATGGTGAGTCTAGCCATTACATGGTCTTCCCATTTGGTGATAACTCACAAGGAGTGAATAAATCCATATACAGGACATGTATGAAAGGGTACACGACCTATAGAGATCTATTGGAACCATGAACCTACCATCTATCCATATCTGGGAATATCTGGATGTACCTTTATACTAAATAGAGTACACCTAAATTATGTTGTCTAGACCAAACATGTCCATCTATCTCAGTATTCCAAATCCTTAGTTTGATTAGAGATACACCCCAAGCCTATAAAGGGTCCCACATTGATTGTATATCTGGATAACATGCTGTGTAACAAAGGATTTTCCTAAATCCCTAGGTTCTTCTCCAAGTCACCACCATCACTACCATAATTGTGATTTAAACTAGGGAATCATGCATCGAGGGTCCTTCAGCCCTTCCCATCATAGATTTTAGGGATTTGGTTATTGAAACTCTCTAGGAAACACCCCCACACACCATCAAAATCCATGTCATCAATACTGTGATGAATAGAAACCATCAATCTATTCCGATCTACCTCTGATTGTAATTTATTGTTATGACACCTCGACCGCCCCACTGATCACAAACCAAACATGTGGTATTGATATTCCATGATGAATAATGGTCACAAAATAATCAAATACATAGTATTCATTATACTATGAGCCAAAAATATCACCCATGATGATTGATAAAATAAATGGAGGGGGATTCCATAAACCAATAAACCTAAGGAACAAACATTGGTCCTTTTCATTATCATCTTTTATCCATTTTAGATGAATTAGAAAAAAAATATGGAATAAAATAAGATCAATTAAATCCAACATAAATAAAATCATCTATAGAAATGTGAATATATTATTTTTGTAGAATTGATATGTGTAAATCTGAGATAACGAATGGTATTGAAATCACACTAATAAAACATACTACTTAGAGTATGTATCAATCGCTAATGAAGAATGGTAATGTGTTTATATCATTGGTGAGATCCACAAACTCTGATGGCACAATGATCCTAGATCTGATCTTGATATGATGTCTACAGGAAAGATATACTCTAATTCTCTCCCACATTTTATATGGTTATGAGGATAACCCATGAAATTTTTCAAAGAAGTGTATGTATAGGATACTATTAAGTTAGGATTTTAATTGAATAATTAAATAAATATAATTAAATATAATTAATTATTCACTTATTAAGGAACATATGACCAACTCCCAACAATGACATAGATTATGTTTCTCCAATGGTAAAACCCATACTATAATATCGAATATGGCCTCATATTTCTAATATGACCCTCCATCCAGGAGTAATTTAAATCTTTCAAGAAAATTTGCATGAGTGATATTAATTTATTCTATATTTTTAACACATTATGTATGTCCTCATTAATACTTAATTCTCATTCTTTCTCTGCCCCTGGATCCAAAAACAAATCTATAAATTTTTTAAAATTAATAAATTAAAATACTAGAGTCCTTTCATTATCCCCAACATCAGTTTTTTTCAAAAAATAATAATAATCCAACTTACAAATAAGGTGGTACATAGATCATATAGGGGTATCCCATTCCTTCATTTTATCTAGAATATTCTAATTCTTTCACTAGACATGCACTAGGGGAATCAATCACTAATGAAGGATCATCTCCTACTAATTCTCAATATCCACTAGGTACAGAAAAAAGGTATCCACATCCTCAATATCTAGTTATCCCCAATTGGTAACTTATTATTGGTCTCTCATTTACCTTCTAAGATGAAACACATGAATAGAGTTATGTACCTGGTCTAATTGTGATAGTTGGGATAGTCAGTATGAAACCTTTACAACTCTAATTAGTATCTTGAATGGGAAAATTAATCTTAGAGACATATTTCTACCCTGGTATAATATTTAAAATCTTTGAAATGGTGAGACCCTTAGGAACACTTTTTATCCCTCCACGAATTATACATTCTTTAATCATTAGTTTGAATAGGACTTTTGATAGCTCTATACAGTCATCATCCACTCTTAGATGATTTTCACCTTCTATGGTGTAACTCACACTGACTCTGGGACCATTAATTTTAAGTCACCTAGATTTTTCCAATAAAGTGGAAAACATTATGTTTTACCATACAAGGAATAAAATGATTTCATGTAAATGGAGGAATCACAACTATTGTTGTATGAAAAATCCAAAATGGTACATTATCCTACCAAGTATGAAAAAATCCAACATGAAGGATTAATTAATTTCTTCAATGACACGAATGGTCCACTTAGTTTGGATATTTGTATGGGGGAGAAATGTTATCCTCAATTATAATTGAGTCCCAAAGATATCCTAAAATCCTCTCCTTCATTTCAATATGAAGAAATCTTCATGTTCAGAAATGGTCATAAAGGTTAATTCATGGAGGAAAACTATCTAATTCATATAAAAAATCCCAATATATCTACTAAACTGTTCTCCTAAATTACTAGGATTTGGGATGACTTAGTGAGTCATAATAAAATAACCTAGATGGAATTAAGTCCCCAATTTGATTGTGATAACCTCATTATGATGCCCATTGATATCCCATCCCCATTCCACACTGGCACAATAATGGTATAAGATAAACCCATTTGAACATGGTTCTCTTAATACACTTATTGATAAGTGAGGAATCCAGATACAGACTCTATCATGAAATTGTCCATTCCTAGCCACCAAAATTGGCATCATAGGTAATGGTACGTCATCTTCAGAACTGGATGTACCTCATTAGGGGATAAATGAAACCCCATAATTACCTCCTCCCACCACTTTACCTCTACCATAATCGAGTCATCAAAAGGTTAATGTTACCCGCAACTTTAGAAAATTTAATAGGATCATGTACAGTGGTTTTTAAAGTACGTAAGGTCTCAAATTTTGTATTTACATCTTGATATTTCTAAACATGATATAAATGATATAGAGTATCAACCATCAAATAAAAATTTGATAAACCATCAATTTCCACTAAGAAAAACTTCAATAATGGAAACACCTCTAATTACTTGGCCAATAACCATGAACATGATATTATATTGAGAGAATCTTCCACCAAATTCCCCTTCCCTGTAATATATACAATCTCAAATTAGTAGTCCTTGTAGAACCCTTACGATCTACATTTTCTCATGATAAGATCCTTTTGAGAGAATATATACATGTAAATAAAATGTTCATAGTAGACAACTGCTTTCCAAAAAGGGTTTATTTCAATATATTCATGGTGATGAATACCACATATAACTCAAGATCAAGGGTCTTGTATTACTAATCATGTGATATCAACTTCCTAGACCAATAGGTAATCACTACCACCTATGAATCAGGACAAAATAAGTTTTGTCCTTCAGGTATCACAGAACATTACATACATGACATTCATCTATGGGAATCATAGGATGGGATCACTAGTCGATCTCTACCACATCTCCTAAAAAACTAATATCACCTTTATTTCCATAAAAATGGCATCCAATTTCAAGAAAAATCTATCAAGGGTTCTTCCGATATTTATAAATAGTATGAAAACCTCTAATATTACCCTTCCAAACCAAGGAACCTCTACACCTTGGTAAAACTCTTAGATGAATCCCAGACTTTCTCTGCCTTATCCTTAGATAGATCCACTACCACTCCAACCTCTGAGATGATGTGTACCATTATGTGGAAATAAAAAATCTAAGTCTATCACAAATAAAGTTTCCCAAAAAAGATGGTGATCTCAGAGTGTGTTCAGGACAATACTGAAGTGTCATGTATGGTACTACTTGGACTCCATGTACATTGGGATATCATCAATGAACACCTGCACAAACTAGTATATGAAAGGATTAATTATAATATTCATGAGTCCCATGAAGACTAATAGTGAATTCCCCACACTAAAATTAATTATCAAGTATTCATATTGATCGTAGAAACATCTGAGTGATGTATTTGATACATGTTCATCCTATACTCATAGTTTTTGATAGCATGATATGATGTTGATCTTTTTGAAACATGATACAACTATTAACTAATAAAATAATATGTATATCCTTGATTGTAGATACTTTTTATTCAATATCACCAGGTTCATGCATTGGTATTTCAAACATAACTTCAATACCATGTTTACTTCTTGGTGAACAACATTGGGGCGGCTAATAGGAAACAACGGTTCTAACAAATCAATTCACTTGGAAGTCCAATAACTACAATCTTAACTCTTGAAGCTCATCGAGATCCATATGATACGATGGTGAATATATCGGGGTTTCCTCGAGTTGTAATTCAATACATAATTCTATCTCACACTGGGGAGGTAAGATTGACATGTCATCAAGAATATGTCCTCACTCTCCACCACCACTATTGGGAACTAGTAACTGATATAATCTGCTACTATAGGGGTCAAGCTAGCCAATTGTGGAGTAATCAGTTGACTATAATATGTATTAGCCCATCCTACTTTTTCAAGGATTCCTTTTCTACCAAAAAATAAAATCTATATCAATCACTACAAACACATAACATCCTCTACCAAAAATAGTCAATCTGGGTATGAACATTGATTAACCAGTTCATACATATGATGATTGCATAAGGCCTCATAGCTTCTAAAAAAAGATCCCATGAAAAGCTCTCACTTAAAAGTGTTATATCAAATTTTTGATAGAAGTGTGCAATTTCCAAGTCACCTCCTATCAGAGTCTCTATTGACAAAGGTTGAATCAAATGTTCAGTGTGAATCTCTATGTCCAAAACCATAGAAGTGGAATGAATAGAATGAATCACACTTATGTCTATTAGTACTATAACTATTGTAGAAAAGTCATATATCATACATTGTATCATACCTGGAGCCTTAGGTTAAAAGTCCTCCATTCCATATAGTAGGACTCATCCCTAACCATCAACTCCCAAAGCCTAGCATGGACCACCTTGCGGTGGTGGTAGTAACGTTTCAAACCTCTCACCACCACTTCTTTCTTTATGAAAATATTTTCCATGTATTCCACACTATTTACCTCTATTATAATTCCTCATTCACTTTCTTGAATATCCCTCAAACATCTCCAAATAAACTATAAAATGGGTAAAAATTACATTTTATGATGTAACTGACCATCACAAGAGATGGAAGACATATCCCATGACTGACTTATTCCATCCCAGGAGTACTAAACTGCATATCCTTTCTCCTAGGATCATCTTTTGATGCATTTAACACGATCAAATCATTGTGATTGTCATTAAATAACTTTTACTAAGGTCTTAGGTCATGGGTGCCCTCTACCAGCACCTACTGTCAGCACATGTTCTTCCCAAAACCTCTTCACCACTATATCCCACACCAATAAAGAATAATAAATGTTAATGGAATGATATATCACTGAATACGTGATATATTGATGTAAAAAATTGTCAAAGGTATGTTATCTATGGAATTAATCCCGAACTATATTTATGTATTATCTCTAGAGATCATTAAACCTCACTGAATACACTTCCACAATCATACTTCCCTACTATAGATGAAAATATCTGGGATCCCAAATGATCATAATGTGACCAAATAAAACTACTCCCTAAAGAGACACTCAACTTTTTACCCGGAGAGATATGTCTTATCATTTGAGTAAATCACTAGACTCCACCATAACCCATCAGATTCCCAAAGTAGATTCTTCAAGAGTACATCCATATGATATGAAGGAATCCTTATAATTTCCATAAACCAATTTACCTCCCCTAGCTTGTCCTCATCCACATTGGGGTCTGGACCATCCTAAAATCCACGAGGACTCTTCTTCTACAACTTATGCAGTGAACTCAACCTACGTTCATTTCTACGGAATATTCATTTTCCAACATATACAAAATGGTTGGTGGTATAGTTGGTAAACTTATTAGAGGTAATATATCAATTATATACCTCTTTATTGTAGCCACATCACTTATAATATCATCCTTCTGATCACACAGTGCATCTAAGAGTAGCTATTTTCACAGAGGTAACCTGAAATAAAAATAATGTACCATAGTCAAAGAGTATAACTAGGTATATTAATACATAATTAAATGTATGAAACACATTTCTATTTTATGTATCTTAAAATGTTTTCCCTATAACCAATGTCTTCATTTATTGATTCGAATGGAAGTTTATCAGAGTCCTAGTGAACGAATACATCTTCTTCCTCACCAACATAGGAGTCCCTATCCAGAAACATGAATTAGAAACACCTAATAATGTTGTAATAAAACCAAAACCAATCCCAAAAACTCATGTACTAAGGTAATATGAATCATATGATATCAATATCTCATTAACCAACCCATCGGGTCCCGATCTTTGATTACCCCAACACCACCTCTTATAGGATAGGGGTTGGAGACCAGTGATGAGTAGGAATATCACACACAACAGAATAATTATCCTAATGTAACTTTATAAATATACAATTATCCAAGCCCAAAAAATTATGAAATATAAATCAACTCACACCAATGAATTTATAATATATAATCCCATAATCATAGAATGAAAGTAATGTCTTGATAATGATAATGGGGAAGAATAGAATCCCAATAAAAACTACAGAGATTCAAACCTCTATATAAGACTGGGAGTAAAATAAAATGCAATTTCCCAAAAAACACCTCGGTCTATGTAACTCAAAATATTATCCACCAAATCCATTTCCTCCTAGGACACTATAAAAATGAATTTCTTCTACATAATACATGACATGTTCGATCAGATCCCATGTAGGGGTTAGTATAACAATACCGAGTAGTAAACCTAAAAAAAACATAAATAATGGAGAGTAATCCAATAATTAAAATGATATAGTGGTTAAGGAATAAAAATAAAACCCCATAAATACTCTATAAGGACACTTATCCTCTTGTAATTAAAAACCAAACTAGTAGATACTTGATTCTACTATAATCATATAGGTAACTCTCATTCATGGAGAATGAACTCCACGATCCACACAATAAACGTAGAAACCCATATAAAGAGTTCATGGTCATTAGGATCCACCCAATAAAACTCATTGGTCTCCGAAGTCATCAATACTCAGATATGGGATCGAACTGAGGACCACTGGGGAAAAAATAACCCAAATTGGATCAACCCAAAATGTTGGAGATTGTACACCAATGATACCTCAAAACACACCGAATCTCTCTACTCTAAGTATGATAACTTCATCATTCATAGATTTCACACCGATTCCATGAACCACATATCAGGTATCAGAAGAGATGATAGAGGATCACGCTTTGGTGTTATGAAGGGATAAATGAAAAAAATTATAGGACACATCCACTAACAGGTATCACAATATAGATCTATGAACATAATTACACACTGTACTCTTTATGGGATGGACTTAGGTAACACACTCAACTATTACTATTCTAAAACTGAAAAAATGAAGAGATCCAAAAAACCTCAAATATAGTACACAATGTGTACTGAGGGTAATTAGTGTGTCTATATGGACCTTGGTATTCCCATGTGGTGATGCCTCACAAGGCATATATAACTCCATATACACTGCATGTAGAGCTCAGTGGGTATCCTTCCCATGCTATTAATCCAAGTCCATGTAGCTATGAACATTCTAGTGAACCAAATAATGTACAACAAGCCATGTGAATGTAAACCTAACTATTCCCATGTATCCAAACATTCCCATTCCTATATGTGCACAAATAAACACACTAATAATTCAGCACAAGACACACAATATGTGAAAGATGTTGTAACATCTCGAACTATTAAAAATAAAATTCCTTTTTTATTTAATTAAATGTATTATCATATATTAAGGTTATAGAAGAAACATTCACTTCCAAAATTTTGTTATATCCTATCATATTTAAAACAATGTTAAGTAAAATTAATGTATATAATATATCAATTAAATAGTGATCATATTTTTAGTATTAATAAAGGAATATTAAAAGTACAATTGAAATAGAAAAACGAAGTGATGGCCTCAACCAGTAGGATCATACCCTATGATTCCCATTTATCATATCTTATTAGGGATATATCATCACTACGCTTTTCACTTGACCTAGTACAATCCGATATCCAGCATCTAAATCAAGAGAAAAACTATATACAGGTGAAATTCAAGATCATCAAGATCATGTCCCTAACCATGTATGCCAAACCACACCATGATAGTCTCAGTATCACATACCTTACCCTTAAGGAATTTTTTGGTGTAATAAAGGGTTATGTATCAAGAACCTAACTATATGAATATGTATATTTTATAGAATTATGGATATATTTTCATATTGTTATTATTAACTTATATATGAGTTTGATTTGAATTTAATAAAACAAAGATTCTATTTTTGGGTGTTATTCAATTTCATTGAATAAATTTATTTTGATGAATTGATGTATTCATAAAATAAATAATATTTTAATAAAGTATTATTATTAAAAAGTGTTTACTAAATATAAGTTTTAATTAATTTTTTATGATGTAAAATGTAAATTTTATAAGGGTTCAAAAACATATCTTATAAAAATAAACCCATTATTTATCAAAAAATTTGAATTATTATTTTAAAAGTAAAAATTAAAACATATTTAAATTTTATTTAATAAAATAATTATTATTTTTGGAATAAAAACATAAAAATTATCCAACGATTAATTTCTCATAATTTTCAGACAGTTGCATTTTTAGGAAACAATTAAATAAAGTATAAATATAAAGTGTCTATTATGAAATAATAATCCCAAAAATGAGATTTAATAAATTCTATTAATTTTATCCCTAACCAAATATATATTCCCATTTAAAATAAATTTATTTTAAGGATATTTTATTAATTTTATAAATCCATTGTGAATCCTCTAAAACCAATAATGTATTCTATGGTTTTAAAATAATTTTTTTGAGAACATGATAATCATCCACATCCCCAAGGGTTATATTTTAATATTTAATACCCTTGTAAATATAAAATAATGAAAACCATTCCAATTTGGAAGAAACCATGGGAAAAATAATGGGGACTATTTTGGTTTTGGTTACATTATGATATAGAGACCGAAACCTTTGTTTAGAAAATATTAAAGAAGTCCACTCTCCTTTCCTATATAATACTACCCAATACCCCATTCCACTCCCTAAAAAACAATACATCACATCCTTAATCTACCATTACATATATAGATTCCTCCCAATGTTACCCCAATCTCCCAAGAAGATCCACCCATGCTTTTGGAATCACCCTCTCAAGGTGATGGATCCTCTCCTTATACTCTTTATTCAATCATCTTTTTCATTTTATGTCTTTTATTTAAAATTAATAATAACGGGATATGTTTTTACATGTACATATTAATGTTAAAAAAATGAAAAAATGGAGATAGAACAATTTTTTCACATTGATCAATTTTAGGAATCATTATATATCACCTTTATGCTGTTGAAATTTCCCTGTGATTTTTCCATGCCAAAACAATTTTAATAAGAATTCCATTTTTATTTTCACTCAAGGGTATTAACCTAGACATATATATATATTCCCTTGATTGGGATATACAATTTACTTATTCTATAAACCACGATCATTTAATTAATTAAGACAAAATATTATTTTATATTGAATTTTCTATTGGGTATACTTATGCATGTACATGATATAATGGAGACATGTGTTCTTGGAATTATATAGAACTCCAATGAATTGGTTAATATTTTACACACATGATACTTCATGAATGGGATTAGGGAGTGAACCTAATCCATCATGGGAGTTTTTACACCATTTTATTTTATCCTTTCGGTTATCCTTGTCTAATGTTATGATTTCTTTTTTAATTTTTTTGTCACATTTTAAAGTTTCCTTTATTTTGTCATTCTTAAACATGCATCAATGTTCATGTCATGTTTATCACCTATTTCATGTTCCATTGAAATGAATATTCACTATCATGTAATAATTTCTTCATGTTATTCCATGTTAATTCCATTAGAAGACTTTATATTTCATCACATTTTTATATGTGTTTCCAAATTATTCAATGATGTTTTAAGTATGATGGAATTTTATGAGAATTTTAAGTACTTTTTTGGTAATGGTGGCATATCCCCTATTTTATATAGTTAGTTTATGTACCAAATTCACAAATACACAATACTTCATGATATTATGGGTTGTATTATTTGTAATATTATTTGATATATCATTAATTGATGTCTAATAATGAAAAGGGTTTTCAATGTTATTATCAGAGGGATGGTTAGTTATTTTTTGGATTAAGATTGAAATACTCATGGTTAATCTTCAAGGATAAGACAAAACATAAAAAATACATCCCTAAATTTATGTAATGTATAGTGTATATGGTTTTCAATAAAATGCATCCATTTCTCGATACCAGAAGTGGACATGTATCTAGGACATATATACCTAGTGTAAAACCCAAAAACACTTCTTTGAGCTAGACTTAATCGGAAAATGATGCTCGACAATAGGAATTTCTACAAACCTATTTTATTATACAAGGGGATATGTTATGTTAAATTCACTCTCTAATTAAGAACCAATATTAAGAGATTTTTTTTCATAATTTTAAATGTTATAATAAATATTATGGATAAAATATATTGAATAATAGAAATTAAAAAGTAAAGGAATATTATTTTTATATTATCTATTTATTGTTATTGGTTTCCGATTTATATGTTTAATAATTTGAGAATTATCATCCATTATTATATTTTAGAGGATATAAATGGTTAGAACCAATATGAAAATGTGAAAGGTAGTGTTATAATCAATACTTCTATGCTTTCCTTAATAACACACAATTTTATTATAAATATTCAAACACCAACATAAATAATGGTAGAAGTGAAGTTGGTAAAAAAACAAATGGGAAAATTTTGAATCCCAAATATATTACTCCTCCTCTATCAATCATTTTGTTATGAACTTACTAGTGAACTTTATGACACTCCCATTAGTGGGATTTGATGCAAATAGAGACAACATAAATTTTCATGATAAGGAAATCACCCACCGTCTCATGAATCATCCCTTCATTCTATACAAGTTCAAGGTGAATGAATAACCTTTTTAATCAACATGTGAAGCACAGTTATTATTTCCATACAAAAAATTTTACCTAGATCAAATGATTATTTATAATTAAAATTTCATCCACAATGACATGCCCATTGTGGGGGAATATGCTGATGTGTTTCCTGAATAATTATCAAGTCTTCATTCATTCCTAATGGTTGAATTTTCAATAAATATTATACCTGGGGAGTTTCCATTATCCATGAATCCATATATAATGGTTTTTGTGAAACTTCATGAACTGAATAAAAAACTCTAAGAGAATATGGATAAAGGGTTCGTATGATCAAGAGAATAACCATGGGGTGTATAAGTTCTATTTGTCACGAAGAGGTATTGTTCAATTCACCTCGGTATTGATTATTGCGAGCTCAATAAGACCCCGACAAAGAACAAGTATCCTATATGATAGATTATTGATCTGATAAGTAGATACAAATACACCTCCAAGGTGGATATTCGGTTGAGTTATTATAATGAAATTCTGATGAGTGAGGATATCCACAAGAATCCTTTCCGTACAGGGTATGAGGACTATAAGTTCATATTAATTCCATTAAAACTAACTAATTCAACATTAAACATCATTGGAATGATGAATATAGTCTTTAATGATTATATTAACAATTTTTGTTAGTATTTATAGATGATATTATAATACGCACCAAAATTAAGGATAAGCATAATGAGAATATAAGAACTATTCTAAAGACCATACAAAAGTATAATCTATATAAAAATTACAAGAAATTTAAGTTCGTGTTTAAGGATGTCTCATTAAAGGGAAATATAATCACATGAACTAGGATATCTGGGAACCCTTCAAAGACAAAAGCTATTGATGGATGGACAAGTATGGAATATGTGACAACAAATCCTTAATTACATTGGTTTATGTGGGCATTATAATTTATTTATGAGAATTTTGTCAAAATTTTCAAACACTTTATCCGAAATTACTCTTAATGGTGGAATGCTTTTTTGGAATAACGAATGTGAAGAGAGATCCACAAAGTTAAAAAAGAGTCTTATCACCATACATGAAATTATACTACCCATAATAGTAGAAAAATTCATGGTGTAGAGTGATCCTTAAAAGAAGGGAGTGAGTTGTGTATTAATTCACAATGACAAATTTATTTCCTATGAATCATGGAAACTAAAAGTTCATGAATGAAAATACCCAACAAATGATCTAGATTAGTGTGTAGTTATCATCAAACTTATAATTGGGAGGCGTTATCTCATTGGGAGTAACTATGAAATCAATTTTTTTCATAAGATCCTCATGTATATATTCACACAGAAAGGGATGAATATGTGCCAGTGAAGATAGTTAGAGATTCTTGAGTTATATGAATGATCAGTCCACTATCATCATCATAATGAAATTAATGTGGAAGATTCTACATGTAGAATAAATCCAACAATGTTATCAACTATGATAATTGAGCTGGATCAGTTTGTTGTAGACTTGAAAAGGATGGACATTAGAATCATAAATAAAGCATCACCATAAATACATTCACAAATGATTTCTAAACCATCCCTCAATAAGAAGATAAAGGATTATAAAATAGAAAATGTAGAAATTAATAATAAGGGGGAGGATATATGAAAATGTAAATCCATAGATTTCAAAATTTATGAAGGAGTTATATTATATAGGTCATGACTATATGTACCATAAAATCATGAGTTAAAGAATGAGATGATGGAGGATTTACATAGATCAACCTTCCACATCCATAAACGGAGAAAAAAGATTTTACAAGTTCTCTGATTACAATTTTGATTGGAAAATATGAATAATTATAGCATAGAATATACATCAAGGTGTCTTATTTATCAAAAAGTGAAGGATGAAAGGAAAAACATTGATATGATACAACTATTACCCATACATAAATTAAAAAGGGAAAACATAACCATGAAGGTTTTCGCTGGCCTTATAAAGACATCAATAGGGAATAATGGTATATGTGTTGTGTTGTATCATCTAAAAAATTATAACCACTTAATTGTAATCAGATATGACATCTCACTTGATCAACTTGCAATGATATAAATTAGACAAGTGGTGAGGCTTCCTAGAACCCCAATATTAATTGTATCTTACTGAGATCCATGATTTACCTCCATATCTGAGAAGGGTCTCCAACAATCTCTAAATTTTTTGTTGAGATTCAGTACAACTAATCCCCTGTGAAAAAATGGATAATATAAGAGGGAACTTTAGTCACTTAAGGAAATTTTGAGAGAATTCTTAACATACTCCAATTTACAATGGGATAATCATCATCCTCTATTAATTTTTTTATACAATAATAATTTCCTCACAAGAATCCAAATGTACCAATATGATTCTCTTTATGGGGATATGTAAATATAAACATTATGCTAGGATGAATTTGGGGAACAAGAAATACTAGGTCTTGAAATGGTCAAGTAAATGGTGGAAATGGTCACATCCAATTAATAGAACAATAATGATACTCAGAGACGATAGAAGAGTCATGCTTATAGTATTTTATGATACCTATAGTTTGAGGTTGGAGATAAGGTATTACACTACAAATCTATAATAAATTCACAAGATTTTAGACTAAGGGAAAGATTGGTACAATATACATTGGTCTATTTGAGATCCTTTATCATATTAGAGTTATGTCCAATTTAATAACACTCCCACATAACCTATCACATATACCTGAGGTGTTCTATGAATCTTTCTTTAGTAAGTACATACCACACCCCTCACATGTGATGAATCCATAGGTGGTACCATTGGAGAATGATCTCTCATATGAGGAGTGGCTGGGGAAGATCTCATTTGATAAAAACAATGTTCTACTAAATAAGACAATACATACTGATAAATATCTATAGAGAAAGAAATAGTATGAAAAGGTGATGTGTGAAATAGAAGAGGTGTTGAAATATATTTAACCTCATCATTTTTATTTTTTGAATTCAAAATTTTGATGGAGTTATTTATAAAGGGGGAAGATTATAAAAACCCAAATCATTATAAATAAATCATCCTTTATTATTTGATTAATTGTATTATTATTTCTTATGGTTATAAAATCACATGAAATTACATGCATTTTTTCTATCCTTTAAAATTTAAAATACTATTTATAGCAATAAATATTTATAATATATCTTTTGAAAATAGATCATATTATAATTTTAAATAAGCAGTTTTGACAAATCCAATTGATATAGACAGAGGAATTAATGGCTCAACTAGTAGGGTAATACCTTGTGAATAATATTTCATGGAGATTCAAATGAATATAGAATCATTAAGATTTTCCCTTGAAAAATCCTATTTTGTGATCAAACAACTAAAGGGCGAAGAAATTTTTTTTCGAGAAAAACTCTAGCTCATCAAGATCATGACCTACCCAAGAACGCTGAACCACCGCCATGAATGTATCACCATCACAAAAATTACCCTTTGGGTGTTTTTTCAACAATAAATGGATATTAATGAAGAATTTAATTAAGATAATTTTTATATTTTATAGAATAATGAATTTCTTTTGTTCTTATTTTTTTACTTTATAACTTATTTTGATATTGAAATAATAAAATAGAAATTATAGTTCTGGTTCATATTCAATTGGAATTAATAAATTTAGTTTTCAAAATTATTATAATTTTTAAATAAGTAGTATTATTAAAATATGTTACTATTAAATAATATTTATTAAATATCAATTATTATATAATTTTCATGCTGTCCAATGTAGTTTTTATAAGGGTTTGAAAACTGTTATTGTCAAAAAACCCAACATTTCTAAATAAATGTAAATTATTTTTTTAAAGATAAATTTAACATATTTATAAAATTATTTCAATAAAATAAATATTATTTTTATCAGAATTTCATAATTATCCAATAGTGAATATTTTATAATTTTCTGAGATAATGATTTTTTCATTTAAAATATAAATATATTATAAATATAAGATGTGTATTATGAAATCATAATGACTAAAAAGTGATGTAATATATTATATTAATGGTTTAAACATCCAAAAATATGTTTCCATTTAAAATAATGTAATTTTTTGGATATTTTATTAATTTTATAAATCCATTATGATGCATGGAAACTTATAATATATTTTAAGGTTTTAAAATCATTTCTATAAAAACACGACTCACTTAAAAATCACTAAGGGTAGTATTTTAAAATATTAGGACCTGGTACATACGAAATAACAAATTAAACTCCACATTTTCATAAACTATTCAAAAAACTGTTAGATGATTTCTGGGTTTGCTTAAATTATTTTATACTATCCAAACCCATTTTTTTAAAATATAAAAGATCTTCTCTCCCATTTCCTATATAAACCCACCAAGATCCCATTATCGTTCACAAAAAAACCATGGGGACGATATTAAATCTTCCCAAATCTCTCTAGATTAATCCTAATATTCCCCAAGATCCTCAGAATGTCCTCCCAATCTTTTGGAATCACCCTCTCAAACCATTATTATATATGTCCACAGGTTATCCGACACAGTTTTATGTATGATATAATATTCAAAGAATGTTAAGGATGTTTTCGATTGTAAATATATACCCTTTGTTTTTATTTTTTATATAATACACTAAATTACAAAAACACTAAACTTCTAAACATTTTGAGTTATATTATGTGTAATATTTTGTAATAAGTATTGAATTAATGCTTAATAAATATAAGGGTTATCAAAGATTTCACCCAATGTATGATCTTTTTCTCTTCTATGGAAACCCTAGAGACATATAGAGGGTCCAACATAGCGTGAATATATAGATTACATGCAGTGTAACAAGATATTTTCCATAACCCATTGGGTTATCTAAACTTCATCTCTAAATCTCTCATCATCATTATTCTATCTAGAGAGTCACATATTTGGGGTTTTATGACCCTTTCCATCACTGATATCCAGGATATAACCTTCAAAAATAATTAAAAAATGCCACGTGTTCCACCTTTAGTCATGTAATTTAATGTGGGATAGATGGTAAATTTTAATTTATTATTATCCACCTCCAATCATAATCCTTTGCAACATCACTTCAATCAAATCCTTGATCATGAGCCGCACCCATGGTATTGATCTGTTGCAAAAAAAGGATCGTGCAATGATCATATAACTGGAATGAATCAAACCACATGATAAAAAATATGTCATGATGAACATGTAATTTAATTGATGATAAATCCATAACTTACATAAGAAGAAGAACAAACCTTAACCATTTTTCATTTTTATCCTCAATCAGTTTTCAGATAAATCGACAAACAAAGAGTGAATAAATAAAATACAATTAAATCCACCATAAATATAATCAAAATTAAATGGTATAATCAATTTCTATTCATATAATTGATCAATAATATACTTGGATAAAGAACATGATAAAAAATAAAGAAATAAAACTTTCTAAATGGAGTTTGGATCGATCAGTGATGGTGAACAGACATGCTTTGCTGCTCTTAGTGATATTCATGAACTCAGATGGTGTAACAATTCTTGATCTGATCATGATTTGATATCTTCCATAAATATATACTCTAACAATATCTCATAATATGAATGGTTATGTGTGTAACAATAAAAAATTCTTATAGCTATGTATATAGAAGAGGTTATTATGTCAGGTTTTTTTGAATAATTAAATAAATATAATGAAATTTGTTTAGTTACTCTAACATGAATGATCTTAAGGCCAGTTCCTATCACTGACTTAGATTATGTCATACCTAGAACAAAACCCACATTATTAAATCAATGGAAAAATCATATTTATTATTTGAGGTTATGTTTATGGGTTATTCCAATTTTTTAGGAAATATATGTTTATGTGATATTATTATAAATAATATTTTTCCAATTTTAATTTACAAATCACTGGGACTCATATTCTAACGCCACCTCAAAACCTATATCAAAAAAATAATCTATATAACTTTATGATGTAATACATGAGAAAATAATTGTTATTGAACAATTAATATGATATAAGTTATAGATAACCTAGACTATTACACATATTATTGAATGATATCTATCAAAAATATCCATTAAATACAATCTAAGGATATAAATGGCCTAGTGTAATTGGAATAATATGTAAATTATACATCAAAAGGAATCTAAAACATGCGATACATATTTCATTCTCTATAATGGGTTGCTAAAATACCTTTTAGATCCAAAAACTAAATGGGATAACCTAAAGAATACATAAATAAATGTGTCATCTAAAAAGAGATGTTAGTGAATAAACATGATAAAGATACATGACATAGAGTTCAATGGTATACCATGATATCATATAAGGGATGGATCTTGAGTTATAAAATGGAATAATAAATTACATTTCATGGTATTATAACATCATTTAATCATAGGAAATTGTTTTATGAATATATAAAATTATATAATCATTAGTGAAGGATAAATTCATAGACAATATAACTTGGTGAATAATATCCAATAATGAGTTAGGTTTACTCCCAAATCACATACATGATGCCTCATGAAGATAATGCTTTGGAAAATGAATTGTAGTGCTATCTAGGTTCTCCTATCATAACATGATCATGATATATGAGTGAAAGATAATAAAATAGATCATAATTCATAACATAATAATTATTGATGGAATTAAAAATAGTTCCAAAATATTTCTTTATATCAGAATCAATATAGATTCCATAATAACGAAATTTGAGAAATGATAACAAGAAGTGTATTAACCACTGAAAGAGAATATAATAAGATAGGTGTATTGGGGGAGAAATATGTAAATAATTTATATGCATTCTATAAAAATAAAAAGTCATAAAAAGTGAGATAGATTGGGAATGGTCCAAACCATAAGGAAACAGTGGTATAGAGAGATACCATCCTCAAACATGAATCGTCAAGTGCGTTCATTATCTTCCCTAAAAATTAAATATATTAATTATTTAATTTCATAATAAAAATTTTCAGTTTTTTTATTCCCTTTCATTTATGTATTACAATTTAATATATAATTATGTAATCATTTAGTTTCATGTCTGACGTTCTGAAGATACTTAGCTTGTATGAACAAAATCTATTTGTTAAGTTGAAAAATGTCAAATTGATTTAAATTTATTTATAAACTTTACAATATTGATGATATATATATATATATAATTTTAATAAATAATTTATAATTCTTAAAATAATCATAAAATATGGTTATGAAAAATGAATTACATTTCCATCATGAAGAGGGTATGTCATACTTAAGCATTCTTAATATTTCCAATTTTCAATGATAATGATAGAATGATGGGAAGTGATATTTTATAATTTCATGATGATAAATAAATAATAAATATAATATAATTTGTTAAAATTTCCTTACAAATACAATCCATGATATGTGGTAGTAGAAACTAATCACACCACTTCGTAAGGTGGTAGTTCACCGTACATAAGAATAATACTATCATTTATTAAATGGAATGTAAGTTAAGATAATATATAATATATTTATTTTATTTAATTATTAATATTTAATTAATATAATATATCAATTTCAAATTAATACTTATTTACCTTTCATGTAATGCATATGTAAAAAATGAATCACATCACATTTTGAGGTTGTAGTTTGTTGTACACACGAGTGATATTGTCATATTTTCTATGGAATAAATATTAACAAGGTGTATACGATATAATATTTACATAAGTATAATTTTATCAAAAATAAAATATATAAACTATAAATACTTCTTTAAATAAATCTATGAGAAATAGTGATGGAAAATTATTTATGTTGGTTCATGTGATGATATTTCTTTGTACACACGATCAATGGTTTTTCACATTTGAGGGAGAAGGAGATGGTTGTAGGTCATTAAATAAAATAAATCATCTAATTATAATATATATATTAATTTTATTATATAATAATTATATAATGAAAATGTATTGAGGTGGAATTAGAAATGAAATTAAATGCTTGGTTTTAGATGTTTCATATTCTTCCCATAACTTAATTGGGTTTGTAATAAAATACTTCCTTCATTGAGTTTTTTATAAAACAATGGATTAAAGGATGGGGGTTTTGAGGTAAGTTTTTTATTTGGGACTTGATTGGAAAAAACTGGGATATGGATATTTGGAATTTATAGGAGAGTGGGTGGATTTTTATAAGTGTGGGATATGACACATTGGAATTATTTAAAAGGAATAAATTTCACCTGTATTTTTCTCATTCCACAAGAATACATAATGAACCATTTTAGAGGCTTTTATGTGATATTCTCAAAATAAGTCCATAAAATAAGAAATATACACGTTTTTTTTAATTTTTAACCCTACTATTATAAGTTAAACTTTATTGTAAACCTATTTTTACCTTAATGATGATTAATTGTTTTTACACTTTTCGCTATTCATTGTGGTAAAAAAATTAATTCAAATTGTTCTATAATATATGTTATAATAATTCAATGTATAGAATAAATTTTTACAATTTCTATTAATATCTGTTCAAAAAAGTATTTTAAAATTAACCCACATATGAAATGAAAATGAGGAGTTCTAAAGAGAAAAGATTTCTTAGTAGAGAAAATTTTAATATCAAAATTCAATATCATATTTATTCCAATTAAAATAATGGAAATAATAAATATTTCATTGAAATTGTTTTAATTTTTAAAACCATTTTTTATAAATTATCTATATAAATTCATTAAATAAAAATGATCTTTTCAACAAAAACATGTCTTTTTTCACTATTAAAAAAACAATTTCTAAAAAAATCCCTAAAGTTAACCAATGATAATTTTTTCTTGTTTAATCCAAAAAATAAGTTCATTTTTAAATAAATTTTCTAAAATTGGTAAAATTATAATATTTTTTTGATCATAAAATCATTCAAATTCATTTTTTTGGAAAAAATATTTTCGAATCATATAAGCACATTACAAAAAGTATATTTTTTTCATATAAAAACAACATAATTTATTTAAACAGTTTTTCCATTATTATACAAAAAAAAATTATTATCTACCATATTATAACCAAACATTTTCAATAATAATAATACTAGTGAAAATGGTATGCTAAATCTATGTGTTTCATGTTACATGAGCTACCATTTAAGTAGAGTTTATTTATAAATGAAAATTTTTGTAATGTCTCAAGGTGTAATATTATTTTCTTTGTTCTATGATTTTTACCACATAAACAGTAAAATAATGTATTCCCTTTTAAAACATGAGGTGTTGTATTTTTTTCTAGTGGGGAGTAAACCTTACAAGCTTCAGTTTGGATCTTCTTGGGAGTGTGGTTTTCATTATTTTCATGGGAAATTTAAAGATGTTAATGTATTCCCTTTTAAAACATGAGGTGTTGTATTTTTTTCCAGTGGGGAGTAAACCTTACAAGCTTCAGTTTGGATCTTCTTGGGAGTGTGGTTTTCATTATTTTCATGGGAAATTTAAAGATGTTAAATTTTTTATAGTGTTTGTAGGATTCATCAGAATCAATTCCCATTGGTTATTTGAGATTATTATTGTGGTTATTGATATGGTCAATGTATGCCGCCATGTTTTCTTAGAGTAATACCATTTTATTAGTAGTGACAATAGGTATTTTTCTATACTAAGGGGTGATGGCGATGGTTGAGTGTAAACACCATATGTTCCTCATCCATAGGGACTTATAACTTAGAATGGATTTGGAGGTGACCATAAATAGAGTGGTGGAGATGTTGGAAATGATCATTTTTTAGCAATATATGAGGGAGCACCAAGAGTGGGGAGAGGGGTGGCTAGAAATTATTTGAGAAACACTCACAATGTTATCCACCATGGTCCATTTGTTGTTTGATTTAGGCTATTCGTACTCATTTTTAAACCCTCTCATGTTTATGTTCTAGGTTTATCTATATAGAGGATTTTCATATCTCTGGTGTTGGATACACCATTCATATGCTAGAATAGCTTGTTTGACATGTCCAAGAGTGTAGAATAATAATAGGGACACATTTTTCATTTAGGATGCATCCATATATTTTCATACTCAACAACAATTTCTGGTTTTCTTTGTATTCTATTATCACCTACTTATGGGGAGAGTTATATTCTCAAATATGGATTGGAAGCATGTAATTTATAGTGTTTTGGGGAGTTGATAGATTAACTGATTTTCTATAAATACCTTAAATTTCATGATGGATGGGATGTCTATGGAACAATGGAGAAAATGAGAGTGGAGATTCCCTAGATCATTTCGGGTTTTTATGATATTCATGATGATGTTGTGCCACAAAAATATTTTTGAGATTTTTATTTCTATATATATTTAAAACATAGAACCTCTCTAATTTCAATGACTATTTAGCTGATTTAACCTTTTGAGTAGTGGGAGTTAAGGGTTATGGTATGTGACCTAATACTAAATGGTTTCCTATGAATTATTATGTAACTATGGGGTGGAATTGTGTTATTCAATAAGAAGGAAGATGGAAGTCTGTATCTTTGTATAGACTATCAAAGGTTGAATCTGGTGAAGATCATGAGTAGTTACTCCATTAAAAATATTGGTGGTATATTCGTCTAGTTGATAGGTGTTAGTTGTATTTCTATGATAGCTCTATTTTCAATGTATCAAAAGTTAGGGGTGAAGGGGTTGATATCCAGGATATTTCCTTCAAATGAAATTATGGTAACTTAGGATTTCTATTCATGTCATTAAGTTTCATGAATGAGAATTCTATTTCCTTAGGTAATTTGAAATCCATGATCCATGGATTCACAAAATAGTTCATAATCATATTTATTGATGAATTATCGATCTTATATAAGTCAAATGAGCAATGTTCAGATCATATCAAATTTTTCTTATAGGTTGTTTGATGTCAGCAGTTAAATGGAAGTTTTTCCATATGTATATTCTAGGCAAGATTCGTACACTTCCTTGGAAATGTAGTGTCTCAGTAGGGTGTGTCCATGGTCCCATAAATGATTAATGTAGCTATTTCATGGGAAAAACCCAAGAAAGATGTGAGGGTCCATAACATTAATAGTATTGTGAGATATTTAAAGAGTTTCATATCCTATATACCATCAATTTTATAATCATGGAATAATTCAACTAGAAATTAATAGGCTTCTATTTTGGTCGATAAGTATCAGGAAACATTGGAATTGTTGATGGGAAATTGAGTTGTGTTTTGGTGATCCAATTACCTGAGGAGGGGGTGATGTTAGTGGTGTTTTTAATTATTTCCCTCTTGTATGTTGAGGTGTGTTAATATATTATAATGTAATGATATCTTTTTTCTCAAATTTTTTTCCCCAGATGAGTAACTGAGCCACCCACCTTCTAGATATCGTAGCAGTTGTGTTTTTACTACTGTTGTGAATGTATTACTGGACAATGGAGAAATTTAAAGTATTCACCGATCTGAATAACTATAGGTATGCATTTTATCAACATCATATTAATCTTTGACAATAGATTTGGATGAATATTCTCTAGGATTAAAAATTTATGATATCAAAAAGACCAGGAATTAAAAGTTTTGAGGATTTTTTTATGTTTTAATTTGTGGGATAATGTTTTCCTATAGTACAAGGATTACAAAAAAGAGATGGAGTAGTTGGAATCCTTTATTAAGATTAAAGTGTGGTTGATGGTGAAGATTTTCTATTTTAGATGATACTACAATGTTCTCTGATCTAGTAGGTAGAAGATTTTTAATGGGGATACATAGTTGTATAAGTGATACAAGATCTTTTTGACCACTATGATTCTCCAAAGGGATGGTCAGAGGATGGTAAGAACCATATATTGGTTTGTGTTTGGATAATCATTCTAGTAGTGATTCAATATGGGGTCTATAATTATTTTCATATATCCCCTTTTTTAGTACACCTAGGGGTATCTATGATTTAATGTAGCATGATGATGAAATTTTGGGGGCCCATGATGAAACAAGTGGTGAAAATTTTGGGGCTTGGTATTGATTTTTATAGCAAGTAACTATTAATCTCCATGTTCCTAGAGTATTTTTTCAACTCATGGATGTCCTTAATTTCAAATGGGATAACATATATATAGACATTTCTAGTGGTTTAAACTATCATCATGAATATTTTTATGTTTTTAGGTGATTATGGACCGATAGCTAAAACTTCGCTACTTCCCATAGATTAATGAGTTGGGACCAATAGATATTTTTTTTTGTGAGGAGGAATGCAGATTAGATTATTTGAATGCATGGAGATTTAAGATCCAAATTATTAGATGAGAACACTATTTTTACTTAAAGTGTATATAGGTAATTAAATCATGATTTTAGTACTCAAATAAACCTCATCACTTCTTTCCACCCTTAAAATGATGGTAAAACAGAGTGGATTATCCTAGTGGTGGATGTTATGTTGTTGGAGTGCATCTTGGACTTTATTGGATATTTGGAAAAGAAATTTAAATTCACTAATTTTTATTATAATAAGGGATATCACTCATCCATCATCATGGATCCATTTGAGTATTTATATGGGAGTACATGTCATAATATGTGGTGTTGGGATTTGTTTTGGGAGTCATCGTTTCTTGATCTTAATGTGTTTTGGAGAATGAAAAATATGGTTCAGTTTATTAATGAGAAAATAATAGTGGGGAAGGACCAAAATTAGTCTTATTATTTTCAAAATATTAGGCATATAGAGTTCTAGTTTAATGAACATTTGTTCATGAATCTATCCACATCATGTTTTAAGAAGATGTTTGGTAGGGGGTGTAAGCTATCTCCCTGGTTAGTTAGACATTTTGTTGGGTTGGAACACATTGGTGAGGTGGTTTATCAATTGAAACTCCTCCATAAATGGACTTAATTCATGAAAATTTTAATATCTCTTAGCTTCATTAGTATCTTTATGATGACTCCCGTTCCAATTATTGGGGAGTGTTGGATATCGATGATAAAGAAATATCCATTGAGTAGCCAATAGATATCTAGATTCATCAGTAGAAGTTACAAAATGGATGGACCATTCCATTGGTACATTTTTTTGGAGGAATTTTAGCATAGAAAAGGGTACTTGGGAGCATGATAAACATAGTTTTTCCCAATACAATGAGTATTTTTATATTATCATGCATTTAATAGTTTTTTCATGATAATGTGAGGTTTAGATATTTCTATTTTTTGAAATTTTATTCTCTTTAATGTGATGTGTCTTGTATTGTTTTATGAAAATGATGTGGGGAGAACCTGTTTCCTTGTAAATAAATATAAAAATTTAAAATTATTAAAACCATGAGGGTGATTCCGTGCCTCTCAAAGTGGATATTGTATTTACATGGAATGTGTAATTCCCCAAATTTTGTTTTTGGGGATCTGTTTTTTGGTGGATGTGGATGTTTTTCACATGGGATGTGTGTGGATTAAGGTAGTGGTTATGTTTTATATTTGGAAAAGGTGGAGGTTTTTGGATGATGTGAAGTGGTGTGGTGGTGTGTTTATGTGAAATTGATAATGAAAATTATTATTTGGGTGGTGGTTTTAGTTGATGGTTGAGTTCAGTTGTGATGAGAATCTTGAGTGGTATCTTATGCGATAGTTGGCTTGTTATTTTAACCTACTTCCTTTGAGGAGGATTTTTATTCTTGGGAATGATTATATTTTGAGATGTATCTAATTTATAGTCATAGTCCATCCAACCCATTTCATTACACGAAATCCTTTAGTGGATGTTTTAGTTGGAGTCCTGAGGAGTCGAAAAACGGGTGAGACGTTGTAGAAAAATTGTATTGTTTAGGACTTTACTGTATATTAGAGCCTAGGGGAAAACCATAGTAGTGGGTGCTATAGTGTTAATAGTCTAGTTATAGTGTAGAAAACCCTAAGGAAGATTTTTGGTGAAACTAACCAATATGGAATGGTTTTGACAGGTAAGCTAACTGTATCTTAGTGTTGATTTTCTCACCCAGTGGATATGGTGTTAGGGATTCATTTGCAGCATGGATTCCTAGGGTGATGTTTTTGCAGTCTTCCATTATTTTGGTATATGTGATCAAGAGTAAGAGGCTATAACATTTCACTTTCAAGTTTTTGGGGTCTGAAACGTGGTAGTCTAGGCTGTTCTACATACTCCTCCCCCGTTTACAAGATTTATAGTATCAATATATCAATGGATCTAGGTGAGTATATTTACTAGTAGAGATAAAACATATATGGGCTTAATTCACCATGGCCATTTCAATTATCATGTGATCTGTGGCATGATTCTATGGGTTACACTGTTTTCTTATATTTTTCAGACTTTGTATAAAATCCTATAACCCTTCACACCACCATTATTAATTATTATTTTTCAATAATTTATTGGGTGATTGTTGTGTGTTCAAAATATTTATATGATCCACTAACAAGTGGATCCTCACATCTATATTGGAGTATTTAATTGTGGTGTTTTTAGTAATTTACCATATTTTTTTCAACCAGTTTAATTTTATTTCTTCATTTGGGACGAATTTCTATTATTAACCTAGTGATGAGAGAGTATTTTGGTTATGAGGATGGTGTGGTTGTTAAATTATATCTTAGTGAGGGGGTTATCCTTCATTTTTATGTTTGTTGGTGGAATTTACCTTATTCCAACCTTGGACAACATATTTCAAATTTCAATTTGAGGTAGGTGATACATCATTTCTCACTATAGGGTATCATGTGGGAGGGTTTTAATCTTCTATAAATGGAAATAAAGTTTTTACTTTTTTAATAAAGGTAATTAAATTATTAATTAATTTCAAATGGAATGGATAATGGTTTATATTTCATTAAAAATTTTGATATTATGGGGATATTGTGATTATACAGTTTCAATTCCCTAGTAAAAATTATGTCCATTGTATTATTTGTCTATATAGATTTGAATTCAGATATGGAATTTTTTTGTGTGTTTGTTGATGACACTTAAAATTTAACTATAAAATCACTTAATTTTAGGTAATAAAATGTTGTCTCGATTGAATTATTATATTTTATGAGAATTACTAGAAATAAAGATTTGGGATAATTGAATGAACCCTTTAAAAATATGAATAATCTCATTTTCAAGTGATTTGAATGTTTTGTAAGGTATTTTTGTGATGTTTTGTGGTGTTTTTATAATATGGTGATGTTTCTAATTGATGTAATGTGGAAAAAAATAATGATGTGGAATGCTTGTGTGGCTATGAAATTTAGTCAATTTGGTATTCTTGGGATGTGAAATAATTGTATTTATTTTGGGTTATGTTGTGCTCTGTTAGTTTCCCAAGAATTATTTATGTTACACGGTTAGTAATGAATTTTAATATAAACTAATGAATTTGTAAATGGGATGGAAATGGATAATGATGGAATTAAAAGGTATGCATGGTTTAAATGGATAATGTTTAATATAGATGGTGTGGGCTGCTTAATTGGAAATGGTTGATAATGTGGAGTTTGGAAAATGGATCAATTTTCAATGGTGGGGTAAAATGTGTCTTGTGTATCATGGAATTTTCTTATAGTGTTGTGACTTTAGTGGGTGAAGAATAAGTTTAATTGTTGTGAGTTTGGGTTGAGATATTTATTTTTTGTCGGTGTATTTATTTTGAACCCATAGGTATAACTTTTTTGAGTATATATCTAAATACCATGTATGTTCCAATTGATATTTTATAACCATGCCATCACATCAAGAACCATGTGATTACACCATATAAAAACACTCTCTATTCATACATATAACTAACATATATTTTGTGGAATAAATAACAGATTACATAAACACACGCCCAAAGACCATATTAGTATACTTCCTTTGGAAACATGGACATATAAGCTCTAGTGCATAATTGAGCTACACTATATCCTACAAAGTTATCCTTAACTAGAACCCTTCTTATACACATAATACATAATAAATATATTCATAACTTGGAAATGGAAACATATGAAAAGGATGAGATCATGTAATCATTAAGGGAAAACAATGGAGTCATGTAAGTATAATCATGAGAATAACGGTATGAGAACATGATAATAACATTAGAAGATAATAACATGCATACGAAACATAATAATCAAGAGTCATGGAATAAATATTTGGAGTTAATATGAAATAAATAATAATGTAATAAGAGAAAAATCCATGATGGTATAACATAGGAATATGATATAGAGATTTTTTAATACATGTAAGAATATAAAATAATTTCATATAAGTCAAGGATTATTGACAAAAACTATCAGGGAAATTTATGGGGCATAAAACAATAGCATTGGATACACCACCATCCCCAGTTAGAGTCATTTACTTATAGTGTAATCAATTCACTCTCCAAAAAATATTTTTAGTCAAGGTTCACTCACAAGACCACACTAGTTGTCAATGATCACTCCAAGACAATATTTTGTGAAAAAGACCTTTATTGAAAATTTCCACCCATTATTATAGCAACATATATATTGTGAATATAAATATTTATCCAATATAGTGTAGGGGAAATAGGTCCAACTTATCACAAAATGAAATTATCCAGTCACCTTTCATAATATAATAAAACATTAATCATATCATAACCTATAAAAATGCATGGGTTTAATAAACAAAAAAACATGACCCATGAAAATAAATGGGCATCATGAAAATTTCAGCATATCATAACCTATAGAAAAGAGACAATTTTTATTATCATTTCATCAAATCACATATTAAGAAAATAAGTTGGATTCAAGACCATATAACTCATGGAAGGGAAACAAATTCCATTGAAATCATTCGATAAAAACATAAACCATTCTGATAAATATTATAAATGGTTACCTTAGATCATATCCCATGTATATCATAAAATATATAAATGGATGACACCTTATGGGGGGGGGGGTATTTTGAAAGATCACTTGAAACATTTGTAATAGAAAAATCATTATTTGAAACTCACTTTTTAAAACATAAAAATTTTCAAAATCAACTCCATTAAAAAAAATATTGAATAAAAAATATTGGAATATTTTAAAAACCTCTAGAACATTCCATGAGTAAAATATAATTTTTTCCATAAAAATATATGTTTTAAAGATAAATCTATTTGAAGACTATTTACATTGAAAAATAAGCTTGAATGTGCATAAAAGAATCTTGATTTTTATAAAAATATTATTTCAATATAAAATTGAATACATATAATGGATTCTTGAAAACATTTTGAAATCCATATCTTTGAAAATAGATTTGAAATTATAAGAAGGAATATTTTAAAATAATTTTAAAAAATTATAGAATATAAAATATTTTTAAAAACCTTTTTATTTTAAAAACACTTTATGAATAATTAATATCTTGAAAATTAGAAAAATAATTTTTCATAAAAATAAATATCGTAAGGATGCAATGAAATTTTCAATGGGCGGACATTCATGAATATGGATAAATCTATACCTTTCGAACAAAACTTTTGCACTGTAAAAAGTATAGAAAAGTTCCTGGATTAGAAAATGAAAATAATATTACTTTTAAAAAATCATTTTGATAACAAGGTGAAAAATGGTTAAAAATTTCATTTAAAGAAAATAGTATAATATTATAATTTTTTATAAATAAATTTAGAAATCATTGTTATGGAAGAATACATATTTCTAAAAAAATAGAAATAAAGTTAGATTAACATAAAAATGTTTTCTTAATTATATTAAATTAAAAAGAGTGAAAAAATGGTACCTATACATTAATAAATCATAAATAACCAGAGGAGAAGAAAAATAAAGAGGGTTATTGAGATATGGATCATAATATTTCATCAATGGAAGAATAATCATAAATAATCTTGATAAATAATGATATTGTTGCAATAAAATATTACCACATTTGGTGACCTTTAATCATAATACCAATAAGAGAACATTATTATATAAATTAAAAATATCCTAAAATTAATTAGATTAATTATATAACATTTGAAATATAATTATATACAACTCATAGAAAAATAAACTTGTATAACATTACATGTGTCTCAAAGAATCCTAATTGATAAAAATTACTTTATAGAGTTGGTATATTTTGAACCATAAACCACATAAAAAAATATTATCTAATTGATATGTAAATACCAATAAATATAAGTATAATAATAAGATAATACTTTCATGGGATGTAGAAACAAAACACCAAAGAAATGAGTGGTAACTCCTTTTGGTTTGAACCAAAGGGCATCCATTTTTGGATTCATTACCAAAGGGAGCCTCATAGGATGAAGGGAGGGATGCCGATTAGATATTTGGATAGGGATTGTATTAGAAAATGGGTATGAGAGGTGTATATAATTGAGGGGAGCGAGTTCCCTTTTTATAGTTAAGGAAGAGTGTCATTATTGTTAATATAAAAAGACAGACAATATTGAGAGGTATCCCTTATTTCATGTGCCTAAAATAATTTTCAATTTTTATCTAAGAGGATACTTGTTCAAAATATGTCCAAAAAATTTCTTTTGGACATGTTTATAGGTTATTTATCCCCTAAAATCACTGTTGAGCTACAAAGTATTCTTGTTTTTACCTTAATCACTATAATTAATTATAGTAACATTCACTAATATTTTTATAAACAAATGTTGACCACATTAGAAGTTAAAAATTATTATGATTATAACTATTAAATCCATTTCTAAAAATTATAATCAATTATGTTATATAATTTAATTTAAAATTAATCTTGTAAGGTGTCATGACATCAGGGTTTTTAAGGGAAAATTTTTACATGTTTGAAATGTTCATATATCCGATTTCAGAGTAAAATTAGATCTAATGACCTAAATTGGGATAATTTATGTAAAATTTATATAATAAAAAATAAAAAAATATAATTTATCGTCATAAATCAATTATACAAAAAATTATATTTGAATTACCATTAATTATATTTCACTATTCCACCAAAAATGAACATTTTCCAAAAAATCACAAAAAAGTCACCCTAAGACAATTTGATGGCACATATTCATAAATGAAGACACATTTATCAAATTAAATATTTAATATTTTCTAAAATTAATTTTTTTATTATTCATAGTACATAAAAAGGAGTTCATTTGAGAAAATATTATTTTCAACCATATAACATCTTTACAAAAAAATTTTATGATTTATTATCAATATGTTTTATTAACATAAAACCATTATAAATAATATTGTAAAATTATTTATTACAATTCATATTACTATGTTTAATGACTATGTTATAACTATCTTATTTAAATAATCATAATAATAAAATGTTATTTCATTAAAAGTCAGGGTTGCATGTAACACAAGCTACATAGGTGTTGAATATAGTGAAATATTATTTTGGTGTAGAATAAAATGAATAATTAACATGGTGTATAATGAAATGAAATACATAAAATAATATTAAATTAATTGAAAAATTATTCATAAAAACTATGGGTGGTACATTCTACCCCCCTTAAAAAGAATTTCACACTTGAAATTCATCTAGGTTATCAAATGTTTGATACCAGAAATTTACATCAATAGAAACCCAATTTGTAATAATGAATAATATAAATTTATTTAAAAAATTAATGTTGTAAAAATAATTTCCCCCAATGTAACTCACAACTATGTTTCCACATAGGATAACATAGGTGGAATGTAAAAATAGGGACATAAAAGTGAAATATATCTATCATGTTCTGATAGAATTTAATATAGAACATGGTTATGAAAAATATAATCATCACCACTCTATAATAGAAAGAGGTTTGAATAGTCGATTATATCATAAAAATAGTGATACAAGGGAAATAATTATTTAACAAACCGTTTTCCAAAAGATGAATAATTTTCCTGAAAATATATACTTATATGATTTTAGGATAGCATCACCCTTTGTTGTTCTTTGATAAATTTACACGTCATCATTTATTCAATGAAATACAGGTTAATTTTTCATTTGTGGGGAATTATATGATCATGAGATCCTAAAATGGAATGATAGGACATTCAATCCATCTTTATAAAATAAATTTAGAACAAGTTATCCATTACGCATAAATCATCATATGGTGAGAGAGTAATTTAATCTTTAAAACATCATCTGAAGTTTAACATAAACCATTACATTAATGGTAAAAAATATAACCATTCTGAAATATTAATGTAAAAAAATATAAATAAGGTCACAAAATTTCTCAAAAACAACATTTAATAGATAATAAAGATATATATATATATATAAATCTCTTGTTTTTCACATACCAAACATGTGAATACCTTCATCATGTTTTCTTTTAATACACGGTAATTAACAAAAATCATTATATGAAAATATGCATGATTCCTTATTCCATTTTTATTCTATATATTACATAAATATGAAAGTGGTGTAAACTCCATCCATGATTGTAAAAACCACGTTTTCAACAAATCCTTTATTAGTTACAAGGTAATCAGTACCATATAGTCAAATTATTCAAATCCAACATACTTTATCTAAGAATTATTATCTCAACATCCAGAACATATTTAGGGTTTCCCTCCCTTAGAAAAAATATATCCTTTTCATTAAATCATTTTTCTAGTCCATTCGAACTATTCAATATATTCATGTAAATCCTTAATGAAAAAACCTTTATTGATAAATCCTTATATATATAATAATTCAAAATTCTTGAATCGAAATAAATAAACACTTATTTTATTCCACTTCATCCATAATATATTAACAAGGATTACTCGTCATACTCTTTAATACACTTTTCATTACAAATTTCATGTTTAGTCTCGTCATCATCAGCAATATAATCTTTAATCATAACACCTTGTTAATTCTCTTCATGATATTTCCACAAAGGACATCAATTTTCATAATGTCCATTTATTCCACTTTTAAACCATTAAACCATTGATGATACAATATGGATTCTGTTTTTTTCATTAATGGTGTTTACTAAGATTTTCATTTTTCCCTTTTCAGTTACATTCTTTGTTTACTTCTTTTCTACAAAAAAAATCTTACAGTTCCTCTAATATATTCACTTGGGTTTTTCTTTCTACATTCTTGAAACTATGGTAACTAAATATTCATTCCTCTATTGTATCCATTACCCGATATCTCATCAAACACTTTCCGTATGTTATTTGGTGATTCTAGGATATGGTTAAGGTACATATTTTTAATCATGTCATATTAATTCTTATTAAAAATGATCTTAACTTCCTTTAATCTAATCATCATCTCATTTTACTTCTCATTAGTAAATTTTCTATCATAGACATCATTAAACTAGTTAATTTTTCTTCCTTCCATAACATTAAATATGAAATCCTAGTGTGAGTAACAATTATCAAACTATAAAACCATATAATAATGAAAAGTAACTTTTAGTATGCTTAAATTTTGTTGTGTTCATTAATGTTTATGAATCCTTAGGATTATACTTAGATACAACCCTAAAAACATCATTAGAAATATACCTAGGGACCTCAGTAACACTTTCTAATCCAAGTATGCAACTTTATACTAAACCTTAACTCTGTTAACCAATTTAAAAACCCTAACTTTTCATATATATATTTTAATACATTTATTTGGAATACTTAATACATTAAAAAAATAAACAACCAAAGACCAAATTTGTTTAGTTGTTTTTTAAACATAGAAACATAAACAGTAGTCAACAATTGCATTAAAATATATCATACTAGATTTCCTTGACTAGAAACTGTTTTTGATATATCATACAAAATAAATATCTTCAAAACTTGATAAATGAATGATAAGAAAAGGGTATGATAAGAATATCTCTAGAGGAAAAAAGAGAGATATATATGCATAATCACATGAATAAGGGTATGAGAAAATTATGCTAAAACATAAAGATCATTCCTTGAATATCAAACATCAAATCACTTTTCATGGTGAAAATATTCATTATTCCTAAGGCATGAATAAAATGGGAATATAGAGGAAAATAAATTAGAGAATAACTTTGGAATAAGATAAAAAATTTTTGGAATACACATAATAATATAAAATTAATATATATAAGTGAAGGATTAATTCCAAAACCTATCAGGGAACATCATGGGAATAAAAATACTAAGAGAGACACACCACCATTCCAAGTCACATACCTTTCTTTTTAGTGTAAGGGGTTTAAATCCCAAGACATATTAGTATACAAGATTAACATCCAAGACCATACTAGTAGTAAATTTTTACTCTCAAGACCATCATAATAGACAATATAATTTTCTGAACTGAGTTCACTCATCATTCTAGTGATGTGGATATCATGAGATATAAATCATTACCAAATTAATTGGAGTGAGATATATTTATCAACTACCACATAATAAAATCATACATATGTTCTCGATAAGATAATTAAACATTCATCATATCATGATCCATAAAAAAATATGGGTTTCATTTACATTATAAAATGGCCCATGAAATTAAATGGGCATTATAAAAATGTGACCATATCAAAACTTATATAAAAAAGATAGGATTCATATTCATTTCATCAAATCATAACTCATGAAAAGAACTAGGTTTCATAAGAATATGACACGTGGAAGAGAAATGGGTGCCATATAAATCATTCCATTAAAACATAAACCATTGAGAGAAAAAATATAAATGGTACCATTGGATCTTATCCCCATTATATTATAAACTATATCAACGAGTGTAACCTTATATAAGTAGGGATATTTAAGTATTACACGGAAAATTTCTAATGGAAAATAACCATTCTTTACAAATATCTATTTAAAACATTAAAAACTTTTAAAAAAAATTCATTGAAAAAAATTTAAAAAAATAATGGAAGATTTTAAAACCTTATAAAACATTTCATGAGGAAAATATCCTTTCTTCATTGAGAAATTATTTTTAAAAGATAAATCCATTTAAAAAAAATCCATTTAAAAAATATCCTTGAAAATATATAATGGACGCTTGAAAACATTTTTTAAAAAATATACTTTCTAATTAAATATTAAAAGTTATAATGGAATATTGAAATATTTTTTAATATTTTTTAATATTTTTTAATTTTTTTAAAACACGAAAAGGAATCATTGAAAATCAATTAAAATTGTTCATGAATTTAAAATAATTTTTAAAACCATTTTCTCATAAAATAAAATAAAAATATAATGTAAAAAATACTACAAAAATTATTATTATTAAAAATAATTGTTGAAATCATGTAAAAGAATCTACAAAGGAAGGATAGTCATGAAAGGGGATGAATATGTTCTTGCTGAAAATTTATTTTAAAATGTAGAAAGTTAAGAAAAACACTTTAATAATAAAATGGAAAGATGGTTCATTTTTAAAAATCATTTTGTTAAATAGGTGAAACATGGGTAAAAATCTCTTCTAAGTAACAAAGTATTTTATATGTAAATTTTTTAAATTATTTTTAATAAATTGTTTTGGAAGAACACAGATTTTTAAAAAGAAAGATAAATATGTTCAGATTTTATGAACATGTTTTCTTAATTGTATTAAGTTCTAAAGTGTGGAAAATGGTTCCATTACATGAAGAAATCATGAATAATAAGAGGATAATAAAATTAATGAGATTTCATGAGATATGGATCATAAGATTTGATCAATAGAAACATAATCATAAATAGTCTTGATAAACGATGAGATTATAGCAATAAAATGTTACCACATATTTGGTAAATTATAGTCAAAATCTTTTTGAAAGAAATAAAATTAAATGAATCATAAAATAAGTTGAGAATAATTAGATTCAGGATATAGAATCTCAATTTGTATTATATACATGTCATTGTAAAATAAGGGTTCATAACATGATGCGTGTCTCAAATAAGGAAAATTGAGACAAAATTACACTACTGATTTATTTACTTTTGAACCATAAACCCCCTGAAATTAGTATCATTAAGTATATTTGTAAATCGTAATAAATTTAAATTAAATATTAATTTAATACATTAATGGTAAATATATAGATAAAAAAATAAAATATTTTTTAATAAGAAAGTATTGTCTTAGAAATTAAAGTAATATGAGAAAATCCTTACCTTTTGTGTTGACTCTCGACGTAATAATTCAAATCTACTCTTCATTGGGTAACCAATTTTAGTTTTCACCAAAGGGATTAGTTGAATGGATTTTATCCAAAATTATTCTTCTAGGTTTAATAGAGGGATATTGGGAGTATATTCTGATTGGGGTTTTCTATATAAATGGTATTTATAGGTGCAAATAAGTGATGGGGGGGGGGTTCCCTTTATATATTAGAGGAGTGGAATTATTGTAAATATAAAACATAAAGCACTATTGAGAGGTTTCCCTTACATAATTTTAATCCATTAAGTGAAAATTTTATATAAAATTGGTAAAAATGTCGAAATATGTATAGCTAGGGTATTTTGGACACATGTCTAGGTTTTTCTGCCCTTTATATTAATGTGTAACTACTAATTAATATTGTTTTTACTTTAATAACTTTAATTAATATTAATTACTTTCAGTAATATTTATGGTCCCAAACTTAGTTGACCTTATTAAAAATGTTAAATTATGATTATTAGAATAATGAATCCATTTTCGAAACATTAATCATAGTACTTCTAGAATTCAGGTTATGATTAATCATGAAGACATGAAATGACATTGGGTTGTTTTTAGAGAAAATATTTAAATGATTGAAATGATATTATATCACATTTTAATCTAAAATTTTATCCAATGAGATTAATTGGAATAATGGATGTTAAATTGATTTAATTTAACTTTAAAACCATATTAAAATATAATTAAAAAATATAAATATATTATCTGAAACATAATTTTGGAATTGAAATTCAATAATTTTCACTATTCCCAAAGAAATGATGTTTTATAGAAAAATACACCAAATTCACTATAATCTAATTTTGAACAAATTTATCAAAAATGAAGTTTATTTTATAAAATTAAATTTCTAAAATTGTCTAAAATCAATTTTACTTATGTTCATAGAAGGTAATAAAAACTATTCATTTGAGAAGATTGTATTTTCAAATATATAAAGAGATTACCAAAAATAATAATTTTTATTATCAATATTTTTTATTTATATATATTAATTAAATATTATTTTTTAAAATTATTTAACACTATTCATATTACTATGTTTAACTTCTATGTTATAACTTTATTGTTTAAATAATAAAATAACAAAATATTGTTTTGTAGATTCTCAATGATGCTTATAACACAAGAAATGTCAGTGGTGTGTGTAGTGAAATATTATCATGGGGTAACATTTAAATAAATATTAACATGGAGTGAATTTAAACCCATGAAATAATTGAAAATTAATTTTAATCAAAAAAAGGTTGATAAAAACTCGGGGTGTTAGACACCCCTAAAAATAAGGGGTTCTTTTCCCAGTATCTCAAAAACCTCATTGGATGGATGGATAACCACTCTACATTCTCATAAATATTTAGATGCCTTTTATATGATGGTTATAAGTCAAATATTTCATATCAATATGGATTGTGATGTGATGTCACTTCTATCTTCAGGCGTGTTCTGATGAGATGGCTTATACTAGGGGTTAGGAATTTTATGAGGAGGGAATAAGGTTGTTTACCTTTATGTTCAAAATACCCAACTATTTTGGTGATATATTTGGTTTTATAGAACATGATTATTTGGGAGATATATACTTAAATGTCCCGGGTTTATTGAGTTGAGTTGTTATGTGATGTCTTATTGCACGTGCAGTGCTAGGCGTGATGTGAAATAGACGATATGGGAGCTCAAGGAAATTAGACATTGGGATTGTGAGATAGGAAATCACTAGGAAGGTGGTTGAGGAAAACCTTTTTCTATATTATTAATATTATGTCATTATAATTGGAGGTGTTATTTTGTGAGTATGCAATAGTGATGATGAGATCTGCTAGTTTGCTCACATTGGTTATGTGGGTTCAATTATTTGATCACTAATGCATTATTATGATTATTTAATATGTTAATGAGATACTTTTGGTTACCCAATGAGTACACCATCAATCCCAAACTATTCATATAATCTTATTTTATGGTTTTATAGAGAAATTCAATGACCATGTTGTGAATTACTAGCTCAAACCCTTGGAAAATTTCTATGTCGCAACCCTATCTTTCAATCCATTTATTATAAAATTTAATTAATCTAATTTGTGATATTTTTATAACATCATTTAGAGTCTCCATCTTGGGACCAATTGGTGGCGGGACTCAGAGGTAATTATTTATCTTCCTTTGTTGTGGACCTAGGAGGGGTAACTTTAGAGGTAGTGGGTCATGCCAGACTATATTAAATGTAAAATACCGTATGTAGAATCAATATATGATTTAAGTAATGATGATATAAAATATATAATGAATATGTTTATTTGATAGAAATGTAATGTATAATGATCATTAGAAAGTGACTGATTCAAGGGAAATTTAATGACAATAAAATTAATCAAGAGATGAGATATTAGGATATGAAAATAATATTTTATGGTAAAATAATGTTGTTTTTGAATATAATTAAATAAAATAAAAACATTTTAAATAATATTTTAAAAAGAATATTATTTTTAATAAATTTTAATATTGTACAAAATTTTATATATTATAAAATAGTTATGATAGTGGGAATGCTATATAATGAAGTATACATTAAAATAGAAACATTCCTTTTTTCCTTTTTATAAAGATATTAAAAAATTACCCTTTAAAAAAATAGAAATGTTCCATTAAATTATTTTACAAGGTTTGGGATAATATAAAATGTACTGAATAAATCATTTTATTTTAAAAAAATAATTTTTGTATTTTTTTCTTGAAAAAATGGAAATGGAAGAAAAATATACCCGATAAAAATGTAAAATAAGAATAGAATTTCATGTAAAAATTAATTATAAAAGGGTAATATGAATTAAATCATTAATTAACATGAAGAAATAGATATTTATATTTAGTACCTCAAATGGTTAGTATATTTTACATATGAAAGTAAATGGGTGTGTTATATTAAATATGTAGCAATGAAGTGGAATTTGAAAAAAAGTCCCTTAACTCACACTTCCCCTTAGTTGAATGTGCTATAAAATCCACTGTAATCATTATAAAAATTTTATTAATTGATAAAATAATAGTATTCATATTTATAACTTCTTATATGATCCTCTTACAACATCGTATCACTTTTTCTTTAACAACACCTCATTATTATCATTCCTTTGAGTGTTATCTTATTTATTTTCCTCACATTTGATTGGTTGTGAATGTTCCAATAATTATATAGGAATTATGGTACAATAATATCTAGAATATTAATCACGATATAGATATCATATGTATTATATATATATATATTTGGTGTCTTCCATAAAAGGTAGAGATATATAAATGAAATAAACCATTATTGGAGATGGTAGGGCGTACATATGCATGAACAATGTTTTCATTTATTAATGGAATAAAATAAATAAATAAATAAATAACCTTTTTATAGTCACAGAGACATATATATATCATATATATTTAATAAATCCATTTTTATTAAAATCCATGTAAATTTAAAAAAATAAATCACATCCCTTCATGGAGGTAGTAGTCGACTTGTATGCACAAGAAACAATATCATTTTATAACAGGATGAACGGTATGAAAGTAGATATGATATTAAATTTTTTGAATATGAGTTATTCAATAAATGTAATATATATTCCTTATTTTTTAATTTATATCCAACCAATTAAAATGGTGAGGAAAATCAAATTATAGCTCTCTGTGGTGATGATAATCAAACATACCCACAAACAATGATTTTACTTTTTTGTAGGATGTAAAAGAGATATAGTATGGTTGTCACAAAATCATAATTAGAAATCAACATATTTATTATACATTATTTATTATTTTATTATGGGCACAACACATGTTTATGAATTAGATGATGAAATATACTTGAAAGTGTCAGTAAAGATGATTACCACTTCTTCAGAAGACATAATTTAGATTCGCTATTAATATCCCTTAGAATGGCCTATTAAGAAGAAGAAAAACTCTTATTTTTTTTTCTAGGGAAGTTGATATGTTAATTATTTATGGGTTGGTTGAGTTAGGTTTTATAATTTTTTATAAAGAAAAAAGGGATGTGGTATTCTTTAATAAATGAGGGGAGGGGACTTATTGAAATTTCATAATTTATTAAATTAATTTAAAATATTTTTCATATACCCATTGATAAAAAATTATATAATTATAATATAAAATGACATAGAATCAATATAATATCATAAAAAAAATATTTCACCTGTTTCGGTTATGTTTTGAACATTATATTTTAGTTTAACCCCCTGTTAAACATTTAGATAATTACCATGATATTATTTTTTTCTGTATATTCTATGTCCTAAAAGTTACCATAAAAAGAAATACATCCCACAAAAAAAATGAATGATATTTTCAACCATATTTAATTTACTAACATAATGATAATATTTTATGAATTCTATAACATTTAATTTTTTTGTTATTATAAAATATCATTAATGTATTTTTTTGTAATTAGTAATTCAACTTGACATTGGAAATAAATCACATAAATGAAATTATAACATTAATGTTTAAAAAACCTAATAATATATATTTATGTTTAAAATTGTTAATATAATATAAATCAATCATGAAAAGCTACTTTTCTAGTTTTTGAAATCATTTAGTTTGTTTTTCAACTCTATGCCCAAGAATTTTGTTAGTGTTGAAGAAGAATTTAAACCGATTATTCTGTTACAAAAAATTTAAAATAAATTAAAATGATAAAAAAATAATTCCAATATCATATTAACTTTTAATTTAAAAAACAATTTGTTTCTATACCTATAAAAATGTATTATTGATATTAAAATAATAAAAGTGATATTTTTTATATTACCATTCACCTAAACATTACAAAGAAAAAAATCATACCCAAATTAAAAAATGGTCATATTATTGAATGTTGAATGATTAGGGATAATTTATAAAACTTAAATGAAATTTAGAAAAGTCTGGAGTTGATTTTAAATATATTATCATAATATTTTTAACCATAATTTATAGTCATACACTTTATCATGGAGATAATTTTCACTATTTTAACTATATATTATAGTGAAAAATAAAAGGGACCTCGTTAAAATTTTTTTGCATACTAATTCCAAATATAGTATAATTTGTTTCAGATTCATTTTCTTTATATTTCATGAATTAATTTTAAAAATAGTGTTAAAAACAAATTGTAAAATGTTTATTTGAGAAACATATGGTTTAAAGAACAAAAAATATATTATATCCAAATCATGAATATGGGGTATTATATTATTTCAAATAAAAAATGGAATATTAAATTATAATACCAGATTAAAAATATAATTGGTTATTAAATTTCTTAATTTAATGAAATTGGATGATGGAATATGATAAAGTGGTATTTTCTAAAATCCACTAAAAAATAAATCATTTGATAAAATTTAAAAAATTCAGTAAATTTTAAAATTGATCTAGTGATTTAAAAATAGTATTATTTTAATAAAAATAAATATATTGAATTTGAAAATTTTGGTAGTTATTATATTTTTTTAAAAAACTATGTTTATTTTTTATTTATTCGTAAAAAACATACTATAATCGAATATGAAGTGATACATTGGTCCATCCATAAAAAAATTGAGTCATCAAAATTTATGAAATATTACATCAATAATAGATTTGGGTAGTTATTCATAAAAATTTAAACATATTCCCATGGGTCTTCATTCATCTTCTATTTTATCCAATGTAATAATTATAATAAACTCATCTAATCCCTCAACACAAGTTCTCTAGTGAACACAATTTAGATATACTCTTCACTGTAAGATAAATCAGGTTCCAATTGTATATCCCCAAACGAGGGATTATGCATTAGATCTGTCATGTTCTTACCCAATAAAGAGATATGGAAAGCATACTGTACTTTAGAGAGGCTAGGTGGAAATGTTAAATGATAATATATATCTCCAATTATTTCAATAATTTCAAAAGGTATAATGTACTTGGTGGTATGATTTATTTTCATACTGATCTTGATAACAACCTTCTATAATGAGACTTTAAAAAAACATTATATAAAAGTTGAAACACAAAAAAATTCCTTCAATTATTAGAATATATATTTTTCATGATTAGATCTAAATTAATATGGGTTTGAATTGTTTTTATCATCAGCGTTTTCTTCTTATAATGTTTAGGGCCCATAAGATTTCTTTCAAAAACATCTTCCCAAAATGTTTGAGTTTGAAATATCTTTATATATATTTTCTTATATTGTGTCATTTGAATAGATGAATAGAATCCATTATTATAGGGAAACTATTACAAATGTAAATTCTAAGCTAACATCCCTTAAAATTCAGGTGAAAATGGCCTTGACATGGTTTCAAAAATATGAATTTACCTTTTTTACTATCCATATGTTTGAGGATGAAAGAAAATAATTACATAATGATCAATATTAAATTCATAAAAAATAATTCTCTATAATTTAAATTTATATTTGTGATCATGATGAGAAAAAATTGAAACAAATTTTACATGAAGTCTAAAAAATTTATAAATATAGATTTCTGAAATGCTGTAATGCAATAAATATTCTCTTATAGTGAGGAAATGTATTGATTTACTAAGGTGATCAACAATAACCCACATTGCATCAATATTTCATGGAGTATTTGTTAATCATGTAACATTTTCAATAGTAATTTCATCCTATTTCTGTAACACCCTAGGTAAATAAAGAATATGACATTTTCATATTTATCCATATTTTAAAATAAAATATTAATATGACTTTAAAGGGGACACTATGCTCGATGGCGTACCCAACACGCAACAACGAGTTTCTTGGGAATCTTATGTTGCACTCTAATAATAAAATAATATTATTTTAAATGGTAGTTAACATGTAGCCGTTGTATTGGCGGGAATGGATAGAAATAACTAAAATATGATTATATATGTTTTTACATTTATCCAATAAAAGATAAAGGCATAAAATACGGAAATAATTCAATTTTAGGCGTATATGCCCTAGTTTTCACTAAAGGTTCACTTATTGCCTTTTGGATGGAGAACCTTCATTAAATATAGTTTTGTTCACTCTTATACATACTTTTTGACCAAATAAAACTCTTCTTAAGAATTGGGACATCAAAATTTACTTTGTGTAAATTTTTTGTATCTTTCTGATAAAGTTCATTTTTAATGAATAGTGTAAAATGTTGTATTTTAATTCAAAACCTCTTTTTAATCTAATTTATTTATATGATTAGATTATCTTTTGAATTGGTTTTAAAGTGAAATTATAATATATTTTTACCATTAAATCTAATAGTGGTCGTTGGAATTAATTTCACTTTGAAATCAGACTTAAACTAGTGTCAATCTTTTGATACTTATTGTTTCATAAAAACACGCTATTTTGCTCCGACAGCGGGAATTAATTATTAAATTAATTAATGTGACTTATATGTTTTGAATTTTGTAAAATATACTTCATTTTTGAATTCGGAATATCAAATATAGCTTAGGGTGAATTTTTGGGATTTTTCTGAAAAACATCAATTTTTGATGAATAGTGAAACCACTAAGTGGTACTTATAAAAACTGATTTTTTCCGTTTAAATAAAATTTTGCCATCATTGTGTTTTGAATTTCAAAAATCCGACATACATGGTTGTCATTAAGAAGTAAAATGTGGTTCAATGGGATAAAAATAATTTTTTTTTGTGAATAGTAACTTATTATGTTTTTAATCGCGATTAGAGGTAATTAGTTTAGTTTAAGGTAAAAATAATGTTTTAATAATATGCAATGAACTTGAAAAATGTCCTAACCTCATTGTATTTGTCATGGCCGACCAAGACAACCCATGGGTCAACTTGGGGACCCCATGAAGCCACTTTGGTTGGAAAATGACATTAATATATTTTTATTTAAAGTTAAAGTAAAAATTAGACAAACATGAAATGTTTTACTAAAACAATTTCTAGATGGGGTTATACAAATCATATTTTTGACTATAAATTTTTATTGTAAAGCTAAAAATATTTCCTACATCATAGTATTTTTTTAATAATTTTTAGACATTAAATAAATTAAATTATTTATGATATCATGATGATGCAGCGATTACCTCATTATTTAACGATTTAAATAAAATGGAAATATAATGTAATATCTAAGACCTACAATTTCCAAAACCTATTGTATGAGTGGATTTAGAATACTTATCACCTTATCCTCGAATCACATGAATGTGGGACCTCTTAAATCCGAATACCATTTTAAAATAAAGTGACTTTTCTTTACCTTCCAAGAGTGCCCTCCTCTCCTCTTATAAAAGGCCCCCACCTCTACCTCCTTACCCACACTCCCAAAGCATTTGGCTCGGCCAACCACTGCCCATTTTGTCTCTCCACTTCCCTCTAGTACTCCTTGAAGCCTCAATTTGGGCAGAAGTCTTCCCAAGGAAGCCTTTGAGCTCAAACCAAAGGGAGTTACCCGATTTTAAGGTAACGTCTTCACTTGAGTCCTTTTGTTTTATTTTGCTTCTCCAACCCCCTAAGCTCTTTTTATTCATTTATTTTGTAACAAATACAGTATCATAAATATACTAGGATGTTGTTATAAGAAGGATTCGAGCTACACTTTCACACACCTACATCTAATGGTTAAAGAACATATTGTTTCTGTGGATGGTGAATTTCGGCCTCCCGAAACGATGATTGTTCAACATTCTTTTAACACCTTAAAAGGTGGCCATTAAGATGAAACTGTATTTATATATGATATATGATATATTTATGTTTTCCTTAAGCTTATGTATTTTTCATTTTGTTCATACCTTTATGGTTTCCATTATGGGTAAACGCGATATCTTCATTTAAGGAAGTGCGGACTACCGCCCCATCAAAGTGATTTGATTCGTTAATACCATATGTGGTACGTATAAAGGATATATTTAATGATATTATATATGATACCATACTGGAATTAAAATACTATTATGTATCATAATTTTTTAATTCCATTAAATATGAAATAGAAATGTAAGTAGCGTTCATGAGTACGTACGGCTTACCGTCTCCATGAACGGTACATTTCATTTCTTATCTCAAAATGTTATGTAATATTATAAGTACATATATATAATGGATATATATGTAATATATTAAATCAAAATTATGGATATCATTCTGGAATTATAACATATATATATCTCTCTCATTTTGTTTTAATTCCATTAATATGACAAAAAATGAAAGTAGCGTTCATGCGTACGTACGGCCTACTGTCTCCATGAACGGTGCTTTTCGTTTTTTATCTCCAAATGATATGGAATATTATGAAATGAATATTTACTGGATATATATGATATTTTAGTCATTAATACTATTCTGGAAATTATTTACTTATAACTACATGGGAAATCTTTTTTCAAACAAGTTCATTTTTGACTCATGTACCAAACATCGGCAAAAACGTCTGATATGAACTAACATTATTAAACAATTATTATAACATTATAATATGTGATATGAACTGAATAATAATATATAAAGGAGTTACTTAGTCAATTATTAATTGACCAATGTTTATTATTTAGGAATATAAAGAAACGAACAAGACAAGTTGGACTTGAGGTAAGGGATCCCACTCTCTTTCTTTTTCAGTACAGTCTTTTATGTCATTCCTTATAAGCTCATCTTTCTTGTTATTGGGATGTTATTTTATATTAATATTACTGTAATTTTTATGTTCATATTATGAGAGACCCTATTCTCTCTCATCAATCCATTTTAGAAGTTTTGAGTGGCGCCGTTAGGCTGCCGAATTTTCGTAAGAGATCTAACCTCTCTCTTTCTCTTTAAGTACTCCCCTTTATGTCACTTCTTTTAAGCTCATGTTTGTTATGATGGGGGATGTTATTTTATATTCCTCTTTCTGTAAATTTTATTGTAATGTGATGAGATACCCTATTTTATCTCATCAATCTATTTTTCTTTTAAGTGGCGTTGTTAGGCTGCTGAGTTTTCGTAAGGGATTTTTCATCTCACTTTTATTTCCGTGAGATTTATGATAAATTTGCCACAATTTCCTTTGAGTGGTGTATGTACTGACCATTATTTTACTCATTGTGTAATATTCTTTCATTTATGAGTATTTACATCAATTATGTATTGTCCTTCTTTCACGGGGCGTATGTTTCGAAAGATACCCATGTCGGTAAGGGAACCTTTCACCCTCCTCTTTTTAAAAGACATATTTTTTTATGTCTTTTAATTCACATAATATTATTTTGGGATATGTTCTTCTATATCCTTATTTATGTAAATTTTATGTCCAAGTGATGATATACCCATTTTATCTCTCATCAACTCTTTTTTCTGAATTTTGAAGTGACGTCGTTAGGCTGTCTAATTTTTGCAAGGGAACTTCTTAACCCAATTTCGATTCTTTGGGATAAACTTGTACACCTTGAATATTTCGTTCTATGATTATGTGTGAATGTCCTCTGATTGTTTTACACTTAATACCCACTTATATTTTGTGTATTCTTTTGCCACACATAGTTATGTAACTCATTTATCCTTAATCCAAGGATACCGTCTTTGTATGGGACTTCGTCTCAATCTCCATTCATTGAGGCATATTTTGTTTTATACACAACCTTATTTTATACAGTGTATAAACCCCTTTGACTTTTACGTTTATCCGAAAGGAATATTTTTTTATACAAAGCGTTTTACTAAACGACAAAAGGGAATGTTTTTGTCGTACATATGCAGAGACAATGACTTCTCCGCCGCCGTGACCATTATTTGAGTTTCGGCTTCCTCTACAAGCCATACCTTTTTTAAAAGAAAAATAAATACCGTGTTTTAATTTTCTTTTATTTTGGTATTGAGAATGGTTTTCATAATGTTTTTATATCAATGTTTTGTATTGATATCTTGTGATTGAAAAGTGGAAATGTTATGTTTCCTTTATGCATGTTTTATGTGATACGATTATGTTATGGTTCTTGGGAATTATTATGAAGATGGGTGGTTCCGTGATAAACTAGGGTCGGGTGAGCCCGATATAGCTCTCCAATGCATTGGGTAACACGAAGGAGTGAAACGTTATGTTTTCTCCGAAGAGATTTAGGGAATATACTGTGATGGGTATTCCAAACATAACCAAGAGGGTTACTCCCTACGTAAGAATGTTATGAATGCCTCAAGTTACCTTTATGTCTTATGATTTCTATGATTTATTCATGGTTTGATGAGGTATGTTAAAGTTCCTATGTTTTATGGGTAAAGTATGATTTCATTCTTATGTATATATGAACTCATGTTTCACTTCCATATTTTTATAACCCTTACTGGGCTTTTTATGCTCATCCCAAGTTTTTGAAAAGTTTTTCACAGGTCAAGGGAAAGGTACATGATGTGATGATAATGTCAAGGATGTGTCAAGAAAGAATCCATGTTTTATTTTCAATATGTTTCCGTTGATGGGAAGAATGAATACTGTCTTTTATGTAACCACTTTGTTTAAATGTGGAATGTAATGCAAGTTTCATGATCTAATTATCTAAAACTCTAAACCTAAAAAGATCCTCAATGCGTAATCTTGTAATAACTCAAGATTAAGTAAGGTTTAAGGCTGGGGCCTTATAATTTCTATATAGGAGTAATTAAATATTGCATGAATCTTATTAGATATTGTCTACAAGAATTCATCTGTTGATAAAACCAATGTCTTGATATATAATTAGAAATTTACTACTTCATATTTTCCAACAACAAAATTCCATTCAAATATGAATTCATCTTAGTAATTATAGGGTGTATAGAGAGATTATAACAATGAAAATCATCTAATAATTCCCTTTTTATCTTAGGTATAAATTTTACACATATCCTCTTTACAAATTTTATAATTTTATCTTCATTTATGAAGTCCTCCAACTTCCAACCATTCATGGATTAATTTCCCTTTTAAAATTATAAAAATATTATTGAGAAAATATTACTAATTAAAATAAATATTGTTTGGAAATAACTTGAAATGGGGGAGATGGTTCTCTTTCCATAATAGTTACCAAATCCATAATTATTAAATCTATAAACATATGATAGTTTACAATCTTCATTTTCATTAGGAATCCATGATCCTTCTTAATTTATGAATGATATAGATTATTTTATATCACTAGGTGGTATTACGTTGAGAAAAAAATACACTAGTAGCTTAGTCCATCATCTCTTCCACATATACATATCTTTGTATGAAAAGAGGTATTTTAGTCCCTTATTTTCTATATATATCTCACATATTTTTCCACGTATATAATTTCTCTATATCTTCAAAGTGTAGATAACGGTTTAAAACTCATGATCAGGAGTTTTATAGTTTTGTTCATGAGCCTTTAAATAGCTTAATGAAAAATAAATAACATTATACCTTTTTATATGTACACAACCATGCCAAATTTTCAATGTGTCACTATATATTAAAAATCCATAATTTCCCAACGGTAGTGGAAAAATCGAAGCATTAAACAATGTATTCAAAAATTATTCAAAAAATTATTTTTGATGGTTGTGTCCATGTGAACATAACACCATTACATGTGTGGAGGGCTAATGAGTTCATTAATTAGGAAAAATATTGAAAAAACATATGACAAAAACTATACAATCCAATGAAATAATATTCCTTAGTTATGTTCATTTTTCTAGGCCATTCATCGACTGAATTTGTTAATATAGGATCAACTGTGATTCCATCCTTGGGGAAAATATGTCCAAGTGAAGAAATGTATAAATTTTATAATTAAATAATTATAAATTTTCTCTAAAATTCATTATCCCTATCAGTATCATTAATTATCTAAAAGTTATTACCATGATCCCCATAATTGTTAGAGTGCACTAAGATATTGTAAATAAATAACATAAAAATTATCAGGATATTTTGGAAATCACTATTAATTAATCTATAATATCAAAGGGTTCATTAGTTAATACCAATGGAAATACTATAAGTTCATAATGTCCATACATCTTATGAAAATATTTCTTCATATTATCTTCCCTCATTACTCACAATTGATAATACCCATAATGAAGGTCAATTATTGATGAATGTTGAGCTCCAAGATTTTTATCAAACAAGTCATAAATGTGGAAAACTTGATACCTGTTCTATATAGTATTGTCATTGATTTACCTATAATCATGACACACTCACATGGATTCATCGTTATTCTTAATGAAAATAATTTTGGATGCCATTATGAAATACCATGGACTATAAATCCATTTTCCCAGTACTGAAGTAGTTTATTATTCAACTCGACTAATCACATAGTGGAAATTATATATGAATTATTTGATATAGTTATCATCTAAGGGATTAAATAAATAAAAAACTCAAAAAAATGTTTTGGAATATCTCAATGTAATTTATCAGGAAACACATCATTGAATTCCAGTAAAATAGGTATATACTAAATTTTATGATTACCTTTCCCATACATAGATTTTATCTTCTGTTATTTTTAGTTATTATATTTTACAAGAGATAATAGAGGAGGATATAGATATTACTCAAGTGATTATGTCTCCCCTCTAAAGACATGGAATTAAACATATACATCATTAATACCAATCTCTAACTATTGGAAATAAATTTTCTTTATTACCTTTTAATGATGAATAAATACAAAGAAATATATAAAATACCATCACTATAATAACAATGTCTATAAGAAGGGACTTTTATGTATCATATTTTGAACTTAAGAACACATCATTGTTACAGTGATATTTCAGCTACAATTTTTGATTGAAAAATCCATTCTTAAGGTTTATGGGAAATTAGATACTTTCATGGAAAACATAGAATTTATAAATTAGTGAGATTATTAAGAACCAAATAAATAATTAGATAAATTTTTTCTGTGGTTAATTTCCCTATGACCAAATCATTCGTAACTTGGACCTAAGCTATAATGATTGCATAATCTTGTTCCTATCTCATAGACGTCTTCTTTGGATGGTTCCCATGATATATTAGAAATTATTTTTGAATTATTTTCCATAACACTATAGTTAAATCACTAGATAAATTTTATTCATTTCTTTCCCTCACATTCATTATCGATATAACCCTTTTGTATTCACTTGAAATAACCTCACATTCTATTTAAGATCTTTCCAGGCTATTCATTCCACAATTTCAATATGATTGAAATTTTTTTATTCACTTCTTCATCATTGATTATATAGTATTTTATTGGTTCTCAATTGACCATTAATTATATATATTTCTCTTGAGGCATTATACTTCATAAAATTCATTCTATTTCTTGATGGGACATAATAATTGTTTTATAATATGATGACCTTTTTTAGAAACTATTTCCCTTAAATGTCACGAATTAAGGAATTTAAAGAAATCACCACTATTTATCTTTAGATTTTACATGTACTCAACATTATACCTAGATTTTCCTGCAATCATATCTTTATACATATAATAGTTTATTCTCCTATTTTGTTTATGTTTAGTAACTTTTACTTCATTTATTTCTATTTCTCATGAGAAAAATATTTATCAAATAATGTTAATTTTAAATATATCATACCCATATGTTCTATTAATTCTTCTAGCATAATATTTTTGGTCAATGATAACCATTGACGAACAATTACATTAAGATAATACTATTTAATCATAACCTTTCACCATTTATTACATACCAAATACAGAAATATTTTTCAAGATACATAATCTATCTTTATTCTACCACAAAATTAGTAGTTCCACTAAATGATTATACATTATGTTTCCTGAAATGATCCAATATAGGTTTATCATGTTGTGGAACATGATGTTTCTCTACATGTGAAATGTTATTATTTGAAAACTAGGATAGTTTTCCAAAATTGTCAATAATACTCTCACATTTAACTGGATTTTTACTTGCTTTCCCAGTAGGGATATCCATAAATTGTCTTTAGATTTTGATTAATTGTCTTCTCTTCATCCCCATCAGTAAATAATATTACACACTCTGTTATCACAAAATCATTCAAAATATTGATCTATAATATAAAAATCCATCAACTTAAAAAATTTCTCAAATAACATATTGTATTTTGATAATTCTCATATCATCTATGATTATTTTAACTATATTTCTCAATTTATATGATATGAATAATATGTTATAAAATTTTACAACTACAACTCTAATAACCTAGAGCTGTTGTCCGGTTTATTACTTTATAATAAGTTATAATGGATCTTATCATGATAGACCAACCGGTTTAATATACTTAATGAAATATACACATAAACGATTCCAATTTTAGTTTGGAAATAAAATATAAGAACATAAAAAGAAATATCCACCATCCATGGAACTGATTCAAATATTTTTTCTTTATTTTATGGGGAAAGGGAAAAAATTATTATAAATTTTAAATGCTTCATATGGGTTATCTAGGAAGAATTATTTTATGATAAAATATGTGCTAATAAATATGTAATGGTAAATAACTAAAAATTAATTCCATTTTATAAATAAAATTATTTCAAAATGCATCCCAGGGCATTATAAAATTCAATAATATCATGGATAAATATAGTAAATAAATTATGATTAAAGGAAATGCATATTATTGTATATTATAATCTTAGATATAATTATATATTTACCATATAGACAATAAAATAAGGTAGTTTAAAGTATTAGTATACATATAAAAAACCCATTTGATATTTCAAGATAACTGGTTTGTCCAATGAGTCTTTTTGATGAATCTACGGGAAATAAAATTCGAAGTTCCACCCACCACTGCATTTCTAATTAATTCCTAATTTATTCAGTACTCAATTTAATTAAAAAACTATATTCCTTACCAATAAACGTATTTATTGAGTAAATAATATGGAATATTAATATTTCTTAATTCTATAAAATAAATATTCAAGGAAAATAGAATATATATAAATAGTATATGGTTTAGGAAATAATCATATCTATTATAAAAATAATATAGATATTTTAAAAAATTTATTTCCAATGATCACAATAATTTTAGAGTTTCAAAAAAAATATTTTTACCTTAAAATTAATCAAGATATTATTGATGAACATCACAAAATTTGGTTTTTTAGTAAAATAAATTGTTTCAATGAATTGGAGAAAATGGTAACAATGAATATATGATTAATTTTTATAAATAGTATTCATTATAAATCATTTAAATATTTTTGAAGAATTAAAATAATGTAAATTATTTAAAATGGAGTAAATGTCTGTTATTCCCATATGTTTTAAGATGGAAACATTAATTTTTAATTTTTAGTAATAAAGTCAAAATTTTATATTTTGTAAAATAATAGATATATTTAAACATTTTAAAAAGCCTATGATGATTTTTTTTATAATTCATTTTAAAGTTAAAAAATAAATTTTGAAACCAATTATTTAAAATGTGTACATTGAAGAAAAAAAAAACAATCAAAAAGAGAAATATGATTATCTTTTAATTTAATCATTATCTTAAAAGTGTAACATAAATATAATAATTCATAATCACTAATAAACATATATTAATTTCAAATTACTTAAATGGATAGTATATTACCCAAATAAAAATTATTAGGTCCACAATACCAATTATATCTAAGGGTATTAGATAATTTATATGAATCCATTACATTAAACTTCCCCTTATTTCAATGTGATTTAGACTCATTTATAATTGTTTTAATCGTGCTATTAATTTATTACAGAACCATATTCATGTTTCTAACATCATATATGATCATTCTATAACATGTTACCATACATTTATTAATAGTCATATATTATTATCATCATTTTTTGTATTAACTGCTTTTTTTCCTCTCACAGGTTTTTGTGTGGATGTTATGGTCCTTATAATATTATTATAATTCAATAATAAATATAATTTACCGATGATATAAATTTTACATAAATTTATTATAAATTAATTTAGAATCATCCATGATATATAGATATAAGAAAATAAATTACACCATTCATGGAGACGGTAGGGCATACATATGAATGGAAACTATCTTCACTTTTTGATGGATGAAAAGAAAGAAAGGTATGTTATAAATATATTTTCAATTATAATTTTTATATAATAAAATTCATATGTATTCATTAAATCAATCCTTTATTCCATATATGTAAATGGAATTAAGAAATAAATCACATCTCCTTTTATAGGTTGTGGTCCAAAATTACGATCGAGCATTGTTATCATTTTACATCAGCTTGGAATGTAATATTATATATTTAATACGATAATTTTACATTAATAATTATTCCATAAATTTAATATATATCCATTAATTCCATATATATTACCTTCCATTTGAAATAGTGATGAAAAAAATTACAATGCTACATTGAGATGGTATATTTTACATACACAAGAGAATTTGTTTTCTTTTTTGATGATGGAAATGGTATTGAATATGGTAATAAAATAATAATAAAAATAAAATCTAATCAATTTTTTAATCATAATCATTTTAGTATTTTTACAATATATTTATATTATTTATAATATAAAAAAATGAAAGAGTTAGTAAAGACGATTAAATATTCATCGGTGAAAATTGATTAGATCCATTCTTATGGACACATTAAAAATAAATTTAATTGTAAAAAAAATATAAATCATGCATAGTGATATTTTTATGGGAACTGGACAATTTTTTCGAGATTTATTTATCATTGTAGTGAAATGAAAAGGGTTATGGGGTCTCATTCTATAATTGATAGGAAGATAAATAATGAAATTTCGTAAGGAAATAAATTAATATAAATTATTTTTCATTTATAAATGGATAAAAATTGATATTAGTAAATAAATATGAGAGAATTAGTCTAAATCATCTAATAAAATAAAAGTTTGGAATCTTTTTCTTATCTTTTAACCCTTATCATTGTGTTTCAATAACATATTAACCCTTTTGATAATTAATGTGATATTAAATTTTTATATGCTTTAAGGGTAATGAATGATATCATAAAAGGAAAAAAATAACCCTTATTGATCTTGGTTGATGTTTTCAACCATATCTCATTCATTTGAAAAAAGATATATATATTTTAATTTTAATTCATTTAATATAATAATATCTATTATAAAATATAATTAATTTCATTTTTGGATATGTAAATTTAATTTGAATTCAAAATCATCATGATAGAAAAGGAAATAGTATAGTAACATTTAAAAAATCCATAATATATTTATTCATATATGAAATAATTAGGACACTATAACGTACTGAAGAAATTAATGTTAGATTTTGTAATATCATTTACATGATTTTTCTTCTACACTTAGAAACATAGTGTTTGTATTTCATATTCACATAAGAAAATACATAAAATAATAAAAATTTTAAAAAAATTAAAATGATAGAAAAATTATTATAAGGTTAAAATAAATTTCAAACACTAATCCTATTTTGTTTTTATTCCTACCCCAAAATAGTATTGATATTAAAAAAGGAAACATACATTTATTACATTATTTTTCTATTAAATATTATAAATATGAAAATCATATCCAAATGATAAAAGGAAATATTTTATTTGGATGAATATGGAAAAAATAAACTCTTCAAATTAAATTATAGAGAATGATGGGTATAACATTAATGCATTTTCACATTGTTTTAAATGCTAATTACTCGATTCATCCTTTATAGAGGTGATCAATTTTACCATGGTTATTTTTTATAATTATTTAAAATTTAATGTGCCTATATAACAAATTTAAACCTCTTTATTACAAATATTTTATAAATTTCTCGAGAGTCATTTCTACACGTGTCAAAAATTAATTTTAATATAAATGAATAAAATGTGATGAAATATTTTTTAGGATAATATATATTTTTAATTGAAATTATTTGATATAAAAATTTTGATAATTTTTTATTAGATTAATTTTTAAAATGCTTATCATATTTAAAATTATTATCAAAAAAAATATTAAATGGTAATTTTGATTAAATAAATTAATGAAAATAAATGGAAGTATTTGAAAAATCAATATTAATCATTATTCACTAAATAATCATTCATTTTAGAAAAAATCCCAAAAGTTGGCCCTAAGTAAATATTTATATTATTATTTCAAAAATTATAATAATTGAATAAAATAAAATTTACCAAATTTGACAATTTATATTTCAACCACATACTTGAATAAAACTATGTGTAATGTGAAACTATTTCCTTAAAAAAATAATACAATAATTGAAGCTCATGTGTTACATATTTTCCATAATATGATGGTACCAAGGCAGAGTTATATAAATGTGATGGAATATGAAATATTAATCCACATCATACTCTACCTCCATAGGGAGTGAATTATTATGTAACAATGGGCCACCTACAGCATTTTTGTAAGAACACTTAGTAGAATCCTAATGGAAAAGAATTTCGATCCACACATGGAATTGTGATAGGTACTACATATTAACAAAACTATTAGTTGGGAATAAAGAAGACACTTAATTCATTTTGATGGCATAGATTTCAAGGTTAGGTACTATAGTTCAAGTAGTGAGGTGCAGTTTAGGGTAGTCATATATGAGCCCATGGACATGGTTCCTACTTGAAACATGTCATCCATCCTACCCCATGGACCATGATATTAGACCATATAGAGTTCATGGTATAGTCCATTTATCTTTTAATATTAATTATTATTAAATTTATTATGTAACTCAACATTATTACTTTAATATTTTTTTTGTTTTATGTTTGGGATTAGTTGTGTTTTACACTTATGGAGTTCTTTCAATTAACACACCCATTGGTAGGAATTTAGAGGGGATATAAATGTATGGTGATATTTAGTTTGTAATTGGATATTCCTAATTACTCTAGGAATTTTCTGAATATAAAATTGGTAGTTTTTACATAATTCTTAGGATGTATTAGTTTATTTTTTATCTTGCAAAGATTGATTTCAATCACCGATGAGTGTCATTGAGTTATCCAATGGAAAGAAACATAAAATATGATGGTGAGTGGGATATATAAGAATTTCTTTTAAGAAAAAATAACCTATGAATAGGTGTAATTACAGTTCATGTTTCTAGTACCTTCCTATATATTGGGGAGAACTAATAGGTTTTGTTTCCTCTTACATTAATTTTATATATTGTATTTGTTTCATTGGGAATTTTTAGTATTATCCCTAGATCATGGGATCAAATTGGCTATTTATATTCTTCTAGGAATGTATCATATATCTATTACTCCTTATATAGTGGAATAGGGGGAGATTATATAATTTTATTCCCAACTACATGACTTATATTCAAATGGGTTTAATTACCATTGAACAACCACCTATGGTACCCCAGTCTTATTTTATAACAAGATGGATGCATCCTTGAGGTTATGTGTAGATTATCATAATATTAAAAAGCTAATAATTAAAAGGAAATATATATTTCATGGTGTCTATGATATATTCAATAATATTTAGGTTTCTAATGTTCTTTCAATTATTATATTGCACTTACAATACCATCAATGTACAATGAAACCTTATAGCATTCCAATTAGAGTTTTTAGGAATTTATATGACCTTTATGAGAAAATTATGATTCATTCAGGGTTACATAATATAAAACATATATTGAATATAATGATGAAATTTTTTGTCCAGAATTAGTAAGAGACTTTCAATCTAATTTTTATTTGTTAAATTTTTCTATACTCTACGTCAATAGAGGAGTATAAAAATCATCTGGGATATATTTTTATACACACAAATTGATAGGGTTGATGATGCATAACATGATCCTGAGTCATCAGTGATTTTTTGATCAATTTCACTTCTTAGTCCATGTTATGTCTAAGGTGGAGTTGTTAATAGATCCCAAGATGGTAGAGTTCAAGATTTACTGGGGATATCGAGGAGGATCATTGATTTATGTATGTTCTTGGGGTTGACCTATTATTATCACAAATTTATTGAAGAAATCTACCTCTTGGATGAAAAATTAATTGAGGTTATATACAAGTGAGTGATGTTTTAGTTTTTTGATGAGTGTAAGCTAGCCTTCAAGGATAAAAAAATAAAATATTGAATTATGGAATGATTTTGACCACACCCAAACCAGGAAAACATTGTAGTTCAAATTTTTATTCCCCATGTATTGTATTTTTGTAGTGTTAATGCAACACCCTGAGATTTTATGAGAAATATTTTTTTTATGTCTTATGTTATACGCAACACCAAAGGAATCTTTCACATCACATAATACAGACTTGGCTTGCATTACACACAATCGCGCCCTTCCTCGATAGCGTGTGTAGTACGCAATACCAGGTTTCACTAAACAATGATATATTATTATGGACTAGCCTTTATGAATAGTATTAACTACATTTTGAATTTTATAACATTATTATTCATCTTACACATTTTCTAGAATATGGTAAGAGAACAAAATAAATTTTTCAGGTAAAATAAGTATTTTTCAAAAAATGCAGTTTTGCCACCTTTTGATGGCGCACTCACATTAAATATAGTTTTTGAAATTTTTATAAGTTCAATTTGACAAAATAAAATTCTTATTTTGAATCAGGGTATAAAAATTTACTTTGGATAAATTTTTGATATTTTTCTGATAACTTTCATATTTTGGTGAATAGTAACAATACGCTAATTTTTAATTAAAAACAACTTTTTTTTTCATTGAGATAATTTATATGGTTAAATTATAATATTGAATGGTTTTAAAGTATAAATAGAATATATTTTTACAATTTAATATAATTTATGTCATTAGCACTAATTTCACATTGAATTCATAGGTAAAAACATTTCAATCTTTGGCAATGTTTTAACTTCTAAAACCCATTTTCTTAACAACATGATTTATTTTAAATTAATTACTGCAACTTATATGTTTTGAATTTTGAAAAATGGATTCCATATTTGGAATTAGTGGGTACAAATTATGTTAATAGGCTACTTTTTATTTTTGGGCATTAGGAATAGTAACTACGGTAAATTTTATTTACCATAGTTAAAGGTAAATCGGGTAATTAAGGGTAAATATAAGATTACAAAATTACCCTAACACCTGAAAAAATACTATTGGATGACTAAAAGTCGACCCATATCACCTAATGGTCGGATTAGATTCATTTAATCGACTTTTGTCCATGAAAATAATTTAATTATTATTAAAACCAAAGAATGTGACAACATGTCACTTTCTTAAATATTATAAGTATAATAATTTTAATTTAGTGATAAACATAATGAAACTTCGAACATTAATAGTCTCCAAAAATATAATACAATTATCTACATCATAGGAATTTATTTATAATTTTTAGGGATTGAATAATTATCTTTAATTATGACACAATAGTGATGTTGAAATTATTTTATTAATTAAAATATCAAATAAATGGTTTTAAAAATATTAAAATAAATATTATATGAACTATTTAATGTCCTCCACTAATTTTATAGATACATATGAAATTTTATGAATCTATTAAATCTTTTATTTCGAACATATCTTCTGTATATATTTTATTTAAATTCAAATAAATGAACAGTTTTAAAATTGACACTATTGTTATTTTATAAAAATAACATATTATAAAATTGTTTAAAAATGACAAAAATATTAAAAAATTATAAATTAAAATTTATATGGTCGAAAATTTCATAAAGTGTCAAATTATGGAAAATTCATAACACATATGTAATTATTTATAATAATTTAAAAGTTAGAATATTTTTACCACAAATAAAATTAAATTGATAAATAAGGATAAATCAAGTTGATAATGTTTAAAATAAATTCCTAACATGTATAAATTTTATTGGTTGATGAGATTAAGACCCTATCGAATCTAATATTCGGACATGAGTCATTTTGGAAGTTTTTATGGGGGGTTGGGATTTAATATAAACTAATATTTCTTATTTTTCCAAAGGTGCCCCTCTCCTCCCTTATAAAAGGGAACCTCCTCCCTCTCCTCCTCACACAAGTTTGAGCTTTCAAGCTCGGCCAATCCCTGCCCATTTCACTTCCCCACTTCACTAGAAACATCCTAGAGGTCCTGGTCTTCTTTAAAGACGAATTGTAGTGCCCAAAGAGGAGGTCTCAAAGAGGCGCTTCAAAGAAGAGGTAATGTCCGTTACCAATTCTTTCAACTTTATTTCTTCTTACACTTATTCTTATTTAGTTGTTTAATTATGAATTAATAACATAAGTATCACTCATATACTGATATGTTATTATAATTATGAAACAACCCTATTTCACCATCTATCCATCCTACGGAAAACGAAATCACCGCGTGTGCGTACGTAAGGAATACCGTCTCCACGCCGTGGTGTAATCTATTTTACATCACCACCTTACTTGTATGGGTATAATGGTGAAAATAAATAACTATATATGATTATTTTAAAGTGGTATTTATTCTGAAATAGTATACATACACTCCAATACAATTCCACGATCATGGGAACGATATCATCGCTCGTGCGTACGTACGGAATACTGTCTCCACGATGTGATGTGATTTTTTCTACACAATATTCATTTCATAATGATTATATAAATTAATTTAATGAATCAATATGATATATAGTACAATAATAACATTTTTTAAATGTGGTATCTATAACCTAAAGAGAAGAATAAGAATTTATTCGACAAAACACGCATAAGAATAAAAAGTAATAAACACCCGAATAACAAGTAGTAATGAAATATTACTAATAAGAAGCAAAAAATATGACCATATATGATATTATAACAATAATTATGATTCTGGAATAAGTCAATAACATTATTTAAATCATTATACAGGAGGTTCAGACACTTACAAAGTAAATCGGACCTAAGGTAAGGGACAATCTCACAATCTCAATTTTTATCCGAGATTGTTTATACTTCAGAATTTACTGGGGAATATTTATCATAAACATCCATGTATCCTCAATATGTAACATTATTCACATCCTCCTATAATTGTTTAAATCAAATTTTACCCTTCAGTGAGTTTTTAGTAAAATATATGAAATGAATCTTTTTTCATTTTTCATACGAGGTACTTTTTGACTTATCCAAAAAAAGTACGAGAAGAATGTTTTTTTAACTTATATGACATGAATGGTTTTTAAAACATTATTTCCAAGAATCTTCCTTTACATGTTTTCAAGTTTATTTTTAATCAACTTCTTTTAGTTTAGGATTGTATGACATGTTAAGAAAGGAAAAATGTTTTTGAAGTAGAAAGGATATTTTCCTCAAGAATGGACTTCAAGAGTTTTATGAAAATTATTTTCCATCTAAGATAATATAGGGTTATGTTTCTATCCATATTATTACATTGATTTGATTATTTTGTGATGGAAATATTTTTATGATGTCACGATGTTTAAGATTCCCATTTTTATTACATGGGTTATGCTATGATGTACGGTTTATGATTTTGTGGCACACATAAAAATGGTATCGTTATGAGATGGGTGGGACCTATATCTCCCTCCAATGCATTAGGTAAAGATTTTATATCTCAGGAGATAGACATTGCTGGAATGACAGGTTAAACCAGTTCAGTGAAACAGGACTGAAACAAGTAGTGAACTCGGTTCAGAAATGGACTTTGTCCACTAAGATAGTCTTGGCAATGGGTCTTGACTACTAAGAAATGATTTTCTATGATTATGTGTGTATGAAAGAAAGCTCATGTTTTATGTTATGATTATTGGGATTACATTTCACTTCTGTGATTTATCCCATTTTATGATCTCTTTTACAGGATAAGATTTTCAAAATGTTATGATAAATATGATATGTTTGATATTTCTTTTTCTTACCCTTACTAAGCATTTGAGCTCACCCTTTTGTATGTTTTATTTTACCCAGGCCAGGAAGAAGGATATTAAGTAGGATATGCCAAAAAGGGACTCTAGATATGATAAAATAAATGGGAGACAACATAGATGATTTATGAACCATTTGTTTATGTTTCCCAGTTTCTAAAGACACTATAACTATATGGTCCTTTCATGGTTTTGTTATATGTTGTAATAAGTGTACTTCAATTTTTAAGTAACAACCATGTATGTAAAGTATGAGTCGTTATAGTTGGTATCACAGGAAAGTTATAGTCAACTTTTGGAAACTAGGATGTGAAAGCCTTAGTAAGAAACCTAAGGATATGTCTAAGCATAGAACACAATCTTAGTGTTTTAGAAATGGCCATGAAAAACCTATGATAAGACCTTAAGTGTGAAATTTTATTCTTTATTATGTGGTTTTTCTATTATAATTAGTGTTTCTCACCCGATTCTTCTTGGTTTTAGTCAATATCCAGAACTTGAAGAAACCGTGTTAATGCGGAATGCGATGGGCAATGCAATGATTTTCCCCCCGAGAAACCAAACTTTATGGGAGCTGAAATGAAAAATCTTGTAGCCATGCTCACATAACTTTCTCAAGCTATTAATCATTCAGGACTTCCAAATGAGCAATGGAAGGAGCAACATTCTGTCGATTCCTTCATGAGGCAGCATCCACCTTCATTCAGCGGGTCTTCTGATCCATTAGTGGCTGAAAAATGGACCAGCACCACTGAAAAGATATTTTCAGTTCTTCAATGTTCTGAACATGATAAAGTCATCTTAGTAGTGTATCGTTTGGAAGATGATGGTGATCAATGGTGGAATATTATTAAGAATACGAGGCAAAGGGATGAAATTGTGTTCATGGAATGGGATGAGTTCAAGAACTTATTTTTCAATAAGTATTTCCCTCGTATTCTTCGAACAAAGATGGAGAAGGAGTTTCTTGAACTGAAGCAAAAGAATGATGAATCCATTGGTACCCACGAATCAAATTTTACAATACATGCAAGGTATGCTTCTGGAATTATTATCCAACCTGAGAGTAAGATCGATCGATTCATTAGTGGCTTAAAACCAAGTCTTCGAAGGGTGTTACCCATAAGGAACCTCAATAGCTATGAGGAAATTTTTCGATGTGCTCTCAAGGTTGAGATGGAGATTGGTGTAACCCATCAGTCACATGGGTTTGATAAGAAGAGGAAAATGGAATTCAAAGGAAAATATAAAGACCACACTAAAAAGAAGATGAGTTTTCCCTTATGCTCAACGTGTGGAATGAAACATGGAGGAAATTGTCTTAAGGGGACAAGAAAATGTTATAAGTGTGGAAAAGAAGGTCATTGGGCAATTGAATGTCAAAATAATGGGAAGAAGATGTCTAATGATGCAAACAAAGGAAGGGATACACAGAATGAACCTAATACACTTTAATGTTTCAAGTGCAAGGAGATGGGGAATTATGCCAATCAACGCCCAAATCCAAGGGTTGATGATGATGATCGACATCAACAAACTCTTAAGTCCAAAGACAAAGGAAAGTCACATGCAATTTCTATCGGCGATGTGGAGTATGACAACGAAGTGGTGAGAGGTACACTTACCATCCACTCTAAAGTAGAAAATGTTTTATTTGATTCTAGATCCACCCACTCTTTTATTTCTGAAGAATTTTCTAAGGGTATCGCTGTATTACCTCAACCATTAGATGTTGAGTTGGCTGTGAGAACTCCTAATGGCACAACAGTCGGATCAAAAGTTTACAATTCTTCTCCGATTGAAGTTTTTGGGAAAGTGCTTCCTACAAATCTTGTGATCCTTCCTATAGTGCAATTTTATGTGATTCTTGGCATGGATTGGCTTTCTCTATATAGAGCTCATATCAATTTCCAAATAAGGGAAGTCACATTTAATATTCCAGATCAATCTATGATCGTCTATTGATGGAAGGATGAACACAACCTTCTAATGGAAATTTCTTCCATCTTATGGGTCTTGATTCCACTAAATGAGGGTTATTTATCTCAAATGGTTGGAGAGAAACTCACGATTAAGAATATTCCCATTGTACGAGAATTTGATGATGTCTTTCCGGAGGAATTTCCAGGTCTTCCACCAAATCGTGAAGTTGAGTTTTCAATAAAACACGTACCGGGTGCTTTGCCTATTTCAAAGACACCGTATAGAATGGCCCCAATTGAGTTGTAGGAATTGAAGAAGAAACTCCTAGATAATCTTGATAAAGGATTCATACGCCCTAGTGCGTCACCTTGGGGATCACCTGTTCTGTTTCATAAGAAGAAAGATGGATCAATGAGACTCTGCGTTGATTATCGAAAACATTACAAGATCACTATCAAGAACAAATATCCTCTCCCACTCATTGATGACCTATTTGACCAACCACGCAGAGCTCAATACTTTTCCAAGATTTATCTTCGTTTAGGGTATCATCAATTAAGGGTCAAAAGGGAGGATATACCAAAAACGGCTTTCCATACAAGGTATGGACACTATGAATTTATAGTGATGCGATTTGGTCTTACTAATGCCCCTACTATCTTCATGGATCTGATGAATGGAGTCTTTAGAGACTATCTTGATCAGTTTATGGTAGTCTTTATAGATGATATTCTTGTCTATTCAATGGGCAAGGAAGAACATGATGATCACTTGAGAATTGTATTAAAGACCCTAAGAAAGGAGAATCTTTATGACAAATTTACAAAGTGTGAATTTTCGCTTCAAAAAGTTTCATTTTTGGGTCACATAATCTCAAAAGAGGGGATATCTGTGGATCCAGAAAAAATAGAGGTTATCAAAATATGTTCGAGACCAACAATAGTAACCATGATCCGAAGTTTTCTTGGTTTGGCTGGGTATTATCGATGTTTTGTGAATGATTTTACAAGGTTATCTAACCCACTCACCAAGTTGACTCGAAAAGGAGTTATGTTTGTTTGGAAGGAGGAATTTGAAGAAAATTTCAAAAAGCTAAAAAGAGGGTTAGCCAGTGCACCTGTTCTCACACTACCTTGCAGTGGAGAAAGGTTTGTGATCTATAGTTATGCATCCAAGAAGGGACTGGGATGTGTTCTCATGAAAAATGATATGGTGATAGCTTATGCCTCACGACAGTTGAAAATCCATGAACAAAATTACCCAACTCATGATTTGGAGTTAGCTGTGGTAATCATTGCATTAAAGAATTGGAGGCATTACCTTTATGATGAAAGGTGTGATATTTATACTGATCATACAAGTTTAAAGTATATTTTCACACAAAAGGAGATGAATATGCGTCAAAGATGATGGTTGGAGCTGATTAAGGATTACGACTGCTCAATTCATTACCACCCTGGGAAAGCAAATAAGGTGGCAGATGCATTAAGTCGACAAGACCATGATAGCTTATCCATAATGAGGATCACAAATGATCCAATATTTATGGATTTACAAAGGTTGGATCTTGGAATTTTAATGGAAGGGGAGAAATCTTATCTTTCTCAAATGAATGTTCAACCATCTATACATGTGAAGAATCAAGAGGCAGAGAAAGAAGATGTCGAGTGACAAAAGAAGGTGAGAAATATTCCTAAATTCGACCTTGATTGTGATGGGATAATAAGGTCCAGGAATCGGGTTTGTGTTCCTCCCATCCCAGAATTAAAGAAGGAGATACTGGATGAGGCTCATAGTTCTTCATTCTCTATTCATCCTGGAAGCACGAAGATGTATAGGGACATGAAAGAGTACTTCTGGTGGGATGGAATAAAAATAGATGTTGCTGAATATGTCTCTCAATTCTTGGTTTGTCAGCAAGTTAAAGTTGATATACAAAAGTCTAAGGGGATGTTACAACCATTACCCATTACAGAATGGAAATGGGAAAACATCACTATGGAATTTGTCACTGGACTTCCTAAAACATCCAAAGGCAATAATTCTATCTGGGTCATAGTTGATCGTCTTACAAAGTCTGCACACTTCATTGCTATTAGAGAAGATTTCTCTCCAGATCAGCTTGCCATGATATAAGAAAAGGAAGTGGTAAGATTGCATGAAGTACCACTTTCTATTATATCTGATCGGGATCTGAGGTTTACCTCAAAGTTCTGGCGAAGTCTTCAGCAAACCCTAGATAGAGAGCTGAGTTTCAGTACTACTTATCATCCTCAGACAGACGGTCAGTCTGAGAGGACAATTCAAACTCTAGATGATATGTTGAGAGCTTTCTCTATAGATTTCAAAGGTGGTTGGGATCAACACCTACCTTTGGTAGAATTTTCTTATAATAATAGCTTTCACTCTAGTATTCAGATGTCCACTTATGAAGCTCTCTATGGAAGGAAATGCAAGACTCCAACTAGCTGGGATTATGTTGGGGAAAGCAAGCTATTAGGACCTGATCTTTGTGATGAAATGGCAGAAAAGGTCAGATCTATTCAACAACACATAAGAGCAGCTCAGAGTCGACAGAAAAGTTAAGCTGACAACAAAAGAAAATACCTAGAATTTGAAGTGGGTGATAAAGTGTTCTTACGAATATCTCCCTGGAATAGGGTCATGAGATTTGTAAAGAAGGGAAAGTTGAGCCCTAGATATATCAGTCCTTTTGAAATTCTCGATCGTGTTGGGAAGGTAGCTTACCGATTGGCACTTCTGCCGAATCTCTCTCATGTTTACGATGTGTTCCATGTATATCTCCTGAGAAAGTACATACCTGATCCTTCACATGTACTCAGCTCAGAAGTTGTACTGCTAGAGAAAGATCTTTCTTATAAAGAACAACAAATAGAGATTCTGGATCGTATCGAAAAAGTCCTATGAAACAAGACCACTCACTTGGTGAATGTTTTATGGAGGAACCACCAATTAGAAGAATCTACATGGGAACTTGAGGATATGATGAGGGAGAGGTATCCTCATCTCTTTGTAATGAAGTAACGAATTTCGAGGGCGAAATTCATTTTAAGGGGGGTAGAATGTAACACCATGAGATTTTATGAGAAATAGTTTTTTATGTCTTATGTTATACGCAACACCAAAGGAATCTTTCACAACACACAATACAAACTTGGCTTGCATTACACGCAATCACGACCTTCCTCGATAGCGTGTGTAGTACGCAATAACGGGTTTCACTAAACAATGATATATTATTATGGACTAGACATTATGAATATTATTAACTACATTTTGAATTTTATAACATTATTATTCATCTTACACATTTTCTATAATATAGTAAGAGAACAAAATAAATTTTTCAGGTAAAATAAGTATTTTTCAAAAAATGCAGTTTTGCCGCCTTTTGATGGAGCACCCACATAAATCTAGGTTTTGACATGTTTATAAATTAAATTTGACAAAATAAAATTCTTCTTTTGAATCAGGGTATAAAAATTTACTTTGGATAAATTTTTGATATTTTTCTGATAACTTTCATATTTTGATGAATAGGAAAAATACGCTAATTTTTAATTAAAAACAACTTTTTTCATTGAGATAATTTATATGGTTAAATTATAATATTGAATGGTTTTAAATTATAAATATAATATATTTTTACCATTTAATATAATGTATGTCATTATCACTAATTTCACATTGAATTCATAGGTAAGAACATTTCAATCTTTGGCAATGTTTTAACTTCTAAAACCCATTTTCTTAACAAGGAGATTTAATTTAAATTAATTACTGCAACTTATATGTTTTGAATTTTGAAAAATGAATTCCATATTTGGAATCAGTGGTTCCAAATTATGTTAATAGGCTACTTTTTATTTTTGGGCATTATGAATAGTAACTACGGTAAATTTTATTTACCATAGTTAAAGGTAAATTGGGTAATTAAGGGTAAATATAAGATTATAAAATTACACTAACACCTTCCAAAATCCTATTGGATGACTAAAGGTAGACCCATATCACCTAAGGGTCGTATTAGATTCATTTAATGGACTTTTTTCCATGAAAATAATTTAATTATTATTAAAACCAAAGAATGTGACAACATGTCACTTTCATAAATCTTATAAGTATAATAATTTTATTCTAGTGATAAACATAATGAAACTTCAAACATGAATAGTATCCAGAAATCTAATACAATTATCTACATCATAGGAATTTTGTTATAATTTTTAGGGATTAAATAATTATCATTAATTATGACACAATAGTGATGTTGAAATTATTTTATTAATTAAAATATCAAATAAATGGTTTTAAAAATATTAAAATAACTATTATATGATCTATTTAATGTTCTCCAATAATTTTTTAGATACATATGACATTTTATGAATCTATTAAATCTTATATTTTGAATATATATTCTGTATATATTTTATATAAATTCAAATAAATTAATAGTGTCAAAATTGACACTATTGTTATTTTATAAAAATAACATATTATAAAATTGTTTTAAAATCACAAAAAAATTTAAAAATTATAAATTAAAATTTATAAGGTCTAAAATTTTATAAAGTGTCAAATTATGGTAAATTCACAACACATATGTAATTATTTATAATAATTTAAAATTTAGAATATTTTTACCACAAATAAAATTAAATTGATAAATAAGGATAAATCAAGTTGATAATGTTTAAAATAAATTCCTAACATGTATAAATTTTATTTGTTGATGATATTACAACCCTATATCATCTAATATTTCTATATGATTCATTTGAGAAGTTTTTATGTGGGGTTGGGATTTAATATAAACTAACATTTCTTATTTTTCCAAAGGTGACCCTCTGCTCCCTTATAAAAGGGAACCTCCTCCCTCTCCTCCTCACACCAATTGTTTCCTTCAATCTCGGCCAATACCTGCCCATTTCACTTACCCACTTTCCTAGAAACATTCTAGAGGTCCTGGTATTCTTCAAAGACCAATTGTAGTGCCTTAAGAGGAGGTCTCAAAGAGGCGCTTCAAAGAAGAGGTAATGTCCTCTACCGATTCTTTCAACTTTATTTATTCTTACAGTTCTTATTATTTAGTTTTTTCATTATGAATTAATAACATCAGTATAAATCATATACTGATATGTTATTTTAATTATTAAACAACCCTATTTCACCATTTATCCATCCTACAGAAAACGAAATCACCGCACGTGCGTATGTTCGGAATACCGTCTCTACACCGTGGTGTAATCTATTTTCCATCACCACCTTACTTGGATGGGTATAATGGTGAAAATAAATAACTCTATATGATTATTGTAAAGTGTTATTGATTCTGAAATAGTATACATACACTTCAATACAATTCCACGATCATGGGAACGATATCATCACTCGTGCGTACGTACGAAATACCGTCTCCACGATGTGATGCGATTCGTTCTACATGATATTCATTGCATAATGATTATATAAATGAATTTAATGAATAAATATGATATATAGTACACTAATACCATTCTGTAAATGAGGTATCTACAACCTAAAGAGAATAATAAGAATTTATTCGACAAAACACGCATAAGAACAAAAAGTAATAAACACCCGAATGACAAGTAGTAATGAAATATTACTAATAAGAAGCTTATAATATGACCATATATGATATAATAACAATAATTATGATTCAGGAATAATTCAATAACATTATTTAAATCATTATACAGGAGTTTTGGACACTTACGAAGCAAATCAGACCTAAGGTAAGGGACAATATCACAATCTCAATTTTTATCCGAGATTGTTTATACTTCAGAATTTACTTGGGAATATTTATCATCCACATCCATGTTTCCTCAATATATAATATTATTCACATCCTCCTACAATTGTTTAAATCCAATTTTACCCTTCGGTGAGTTTTTAGTAAAAGATATGAAAGGGATCTTTTGTCGTTTTTCGTACGAGGTACTTTTTGACTTATCCGACAAAAGTACGAGAAGAATGTTTTTTTAACTTATAAGGCATGAATGGATTTTTAAAACATTATTTACAAGAAGATTCCTTTACAATTTTTCATGTTTATTTTTAATAAAATTCTTTTAGTTTAAGATTGTATGACATGTTAAGAAAGGAAAAATGTTTTTGAAGTAGAAATGATATTTTCCTCAAGAATGAAGTTCAAGAGTTTTATCAAAATTATTTTCCATCTAAGATAATACAGGGTTCTGTTTCTATCCCTATTATTACATTGATTTGATTATTTTGTGATGGAAATATTTTTATGATTTCATGATGTTTAAGATTCCCATTTTTATTACATGGGTTATGCTATGATGTACGGTTTATGATTTTGTGGAACACATAAGAATGGTATCATTATGAGATGGGTGGGACCTATATCTCCCTCCAATTAATTAGGTAAAGATTTTATATATCATGAGATAGACATGGCTGGAATGGTAGGTTAAACCGGTTCAGTGAAATAGGACTGAAACAAGGAGTGAACTCTGTTCAGAAATGGACCTTGTCCACTAAGATAGTCTTGGCAATGAGTCTTGACTACTAAGAAATAATTTTCTATTATTATGTGTGTATGCCAAAAAGATTCATTTTTTAAGTTATGATTATTGGGATTAAATTTCACTTCTATGATTTATCCCATGTTATGATCTCTTTTACAGGATAAGATTTTCAAAATGTTATGATAAATATGATATGTTTGATATTTCTTTTGTTTACCCTTACTGAGAATTTGAGATCACCCTTTTGTATGTTTTATTTTCCCCAGGTCAGGAAGAAGGATATTAAGTAGGATATGCCAAAAAGGGACTTTAGATATGATGAAATAAATGGGATACAACGTAGATTATTTATGAACGAGTTGTTTATGTTTCACAGTTTCTAAAGATACTATACCTATATGGTCCTTTCATGGTCTTGTTATATGTTGTAATAAGTGTACTTCAATTTTGAAGTAACAACCATGTATGTAAAGTATGAGTCGTTATAGTTAATGCAGGGAGCGAATGTAGTTTCTTATGAATCTAGGTAGGTGAGTATTCATAAGTGTTTCTCCCCAAATCATTGTTTTATTTTTCTATAGTGGTTCATGCCTTGAGGTGTTTGATATAATGTCATATGGGAGATATGTTTATGGTTTAAACTGATCATAAAATTGGGGAATATTATTTTATCTTAGAACTAATTCTACCGTCTCCAGAATAGATGAATTATGTACCATTCATCTATTGATTTTGATCTTGAATTTACCAATATGAAGGTTAATTCATTGAATATGTTTTCATTAGGAATAAACTGAATGGGGTGGTGTATGATATCATTAGTCAGTGGAAGTTGATGGTTCAATTTTATGATATTTGTTTTGATTTACTTTAATACTAGGAGAGAGTAACTACGTAATCATAAAAAATGATTGGGTGAAGAAGTTTTAACATTGTGAATCAGAATTCATGGCGACAAGGGAATGTTGAAATGGTTATATTCCACTACTAGATTGTTAATTTGATTCTTATGTGATAATGTTTATTCTAAAATTAATGGTTGTCACTATAATCATGTGTTAGGAGAGGACGAGGGACATCCATGCCTTAAAGTGGGGATTCAATTTGGTTTTAAACATGCTGTAATGTGAAATCATCAGATTATATGGGTTGTATAGAATGATGAAAGACATAGATGGTTTCATTTCTCGATGCCCGACCTGTCATTATGTGATGGTGAACATCATCCACCATCATTCCCTCATTAGGAACTAACCATTAAATAGTGGAAATTGGATACTGTGAAAATGTATTTATGATGATATTATTGATGAATCCCCAAGATTGTGATTATTTTTTGGTATTTATGTATTAATTAATTAATATGTCCCATTTTTTACTGGTCAATGAATATTATTTAGTGTATGAACTCAAATAATTATTTAATTTTGGGGTGGGAAACATGCATTGGGTTCCATATTGAATCATATATGATATGGATAGAAACTTTTCAAAGAGATTTTATTTAGTATATAATAAGTAATTAAGTAAATAGCTACTCTTATTTTGGGAATATCACCCATAAATAGATGGGTAATCTGAGAGTACTATACAAGCATTGGAGGAAATACTCTTAGTATATGTACTAGATTTTAATCGATATTGGGATATTCATATAATAATAGCAGAATTTTATAATAATATAGTAATTAGGAATCTATTAAGATGGATCCATTTTATTCCTCATATGGTCGGTCATGTTGATCACATTTTTGACGATATGAATATCGAGTGTCTGCCATTCTTAGGATGATTCATCTAAGAAATAATAAAAATTTGGATAATCATGATGTGATTCAAAACCACTCTGAGTAGGAAGGGATTATATGTTCACTGGAAACATAATTATTAGGAATTTTATGTAGTTTAATGTGGTTTTTATATGGGTCATTGAATCTTAAGAAAGATTTATATTCAAATGAAGGGAGATTTGGTGATTATATTTTTAGGGACATTTGAGGTAACCAAAAAGGTCGATACTATAGAACACTAATGTGATCATATTCCAAGATACGCTACTACATATTATTTATTCAACAACGATCAGATTCAATTATATCATTAAGACATGAATCATATTATTGAGATATATGATTAAAATATTGTAAGAGATGAATCCTTAAAAGAATGTTAGGGTTTAATAATGGGACATTGAGTGAAAAATATTCAATCCATGTAAATACCTATATAATTAGTGTTATAGGGGAATTAATGGATCTATGTGGACACATGAAAGATAAAATCATATATATGAACCTATTTACAAACTTATTCTTTGATAATACCTAGTGATGATTGAGATTCAAACTTATAAAAATAATATTATTTGGTGTGGATGTTATAAGGCCATGTTCTTATGTTGATTTACATTACTCATTAATTTTAGTTGATAATATTTTATTATGGATTGTTATGGTTTTTTAAGATGTATATGATGTGAAAGTGGTGAATCGGGTGCTCAATAGTTAGATATTGGCCTACACTATTATTCTTAAGTGCCACTGGCTTTCCAGTAATGGTACAACAAACCGGCTAGCTGTTGGACAGAATAATATCAGAGTGGGGATACGAGGTTCCTCGGTCAGCTGTTGTTCTGATATGTGATTTTTTAAATGGGATATTTTTATGTCTTTTTTACACCTATTTTTAATAAAAAAATAACTAGATTGTTAACATCATTTTCTATCTAGTTTCCTTATCCATCCCACACCTATATATTTTAATCAATTTCTACATGGAACTCCATTAATATAATGGTTTTTTGAGTTTCATTTTATCGGATTCAAATATAATTTTAAGGTTTCATTTCCACTACTTATTTTTCTCCAACTTTTTCTTTACCTTTCATTATCTCCTCAATTTTACCTAATTTGCCTTATTTTTTTCTATATATATATTCTTTATTGAAACCTACAATTATAGGATAAATTAGGGAATTATATTGGATGTGAAATCTTATATTGGGCTAATGTAGTTTATCCAAAGATTTTCCTTAAGTTTTGTTATAATGTATAAATACATTGGTTGTGTGGATGCATGGAAATAGTGGGTATTGGCCATGCCTATAATTAAGTAACTTACTTTTCATATTTCCATGACATAAAAAACTATTACACATGTCGATGATCTATAAAAAGGGGAAAATCTAATGAAATTCATTTTATGAGTACTTTACAATGAAAATTGACAAATTTATATTGTAAATATCAATTTACCCTTGTAGCATGGAGGGAGACATCAACAGGAATCCATAAGCTTAACATTACTATGACTTTTTTTTAATGAAATGGTAATGTATGTTATTTTTTTTACATTATATTTTGATCATGATGATAAGGGATAATCAATTCGTTAAAACAATTAAAAATGCTCCAAGAAATTATATGAAATTTAAATGATAAAATATGGAAAATTTAAAACTATTTTTATTAGGTAATATGTTAGGGAAAATGTTTATATGGTTTTAATTGTCGAATTATGATACAAAGTAAAATACCCATCAAGGTGGTGTTGAGATACATATACTGTAAATACCTAATAAATTTTTATTAGATACATATTATATAAACCCCCCTATAGGATGTATTGAGATACTCACGAAGAATATCCCCTTATAGGTAGTCTTCATACATAGTGTGGTTACATGGGATGGATCATTTACATGATGATATTAGAGGCAGCTGGAAATAACTAAGGTTTGTATGTCTTACCTTAGGTGTCACAATATTACCTAGGTGTTGAGTTTTTTTTATTTTTTGTCTGTATTTTATCTATAAATTATTTATCTATAAGTTCATAGCAGTCATGTATGAACATATATTTTCAGAGTAGAGTAATATAGGGATGTCATCGGAATTTACCTAATGAGTTTTACTAACACCCTTTGGGGGTCAGAATCTGGTATACATGGAGGCACACATAAGGTTACATATCGTATCAAGCAAGGGAACCTATTGAGTGGAATCCTTAGTTGGAAATTATTTATTATGTGACATCATAAGTGATAATCAATACATTATAAGAGAATAAGGGACATTATATGAGTAACAACATATTTTAGAAGAGTAACATTTACTTTATATAAGTGAACACATATAGTGGATGTGTAATGTTTGAGTTTGTAAGAGAAATATCCTACATTTTAAGAGGAATATATAACATTTGAAGTGTAAAATTAAAATATTGAATATTAACATGTCTCTTCATAGTTGTCTTATAATTATGATCTTGACAATTATGAAGGATGAAAATTAAAGGTTACACAATTAATTCTCTAAATTAGGGTATGATTTATTACTATTATTTTTTATTTATTTCAAGATCAAAACATCACGGTTAAATATTTATCATTTGTTCAAGAAATTTTTAGTATAATAAAATAAGATGATGATGATGAAATAAATATTAAATTATATTATAATTTTAAAAATCTTTTATTTAAAAATAAATATTTGTGACCAATATGGTGGTACTTTTGGGGTTATTATAAGTGACACAAAAGTTTTCATTTATAAACACAAATATACAAAATTTATTTTTGATACAAACAATATTATTAAAAATATTATCATTATGTTGAAAGAAAATAAAATGTAGAGATAGAATTCTAGGAATATAAATTTCCCAAATTGAAGAAATTCCTGGTTAATTAAATCAAGAAATTAAAATTTAGAAGTAACATATGTTTTATTTTAGGGCTTGAAATATAATAAATATTTTTGATTTAATTTGAAGAAGAATATTCCTGGAGAAGATCTATTGTATATTTTTTGTACAACTCAAAAACGATATTCTTTTATAGCTATGAATCATATCATATAAATCAATGAGGAACTATCTATGTGATATAAAATATGGGTGAATGATAATTGAAATTTAAAAGGATATTTTTTTATACTTATAGCTATATATGTGGTGGCACGTTTATGGTGATATCATGGGAGAAACATTGGTTACATGTCATCGATTTTTCTGTTAACATAAGATATATAATATTTTTAAATATTTAAATGTAAAAATACCCTAAAATGAAAAGTGGTTCTACTTATAATGAAAATATTAGGCCCATGTATAAAAAATTATTGAACCTCTCAAGAAAATTTGAAGAAAAAAAAAGTGTTGAACACTTTAGATGTATGTTATGAGGGAGGAGAATAACTATAAAAAAATTGAAGATAAGTTTTTCATGTATTGAATGTAATTCCATCTAGTTATTTGATAAGAGAAGAACAAAAAAATTCTTTTACTGGTAAGATTCAATGTTTTTAATCCAAAGAATAATAAGTATAATTAGATAATAATAAGTTATGGGGAAAATATTTTTGAGTATCATAGATGAATAAAATTAGGATTATGATGTATTTTTTCATATCATTACCAATATAAGAATTAAAAATGAATAAAAACATCTCATGATACACGTAATTACTAATGTAGTGAGAATTAATGAAGGAATTTAAGAAAGAAAAAATGAAAGAACTAGCATTGTCTGTAACACCCCAAGGTTTTTAAAATAATTTAAAATGCATGAAACCTTGATTCTAAACATAATGAAACTTTTTACAGAGATAGTTATAATGTATCCATTAAGCATAATTTTTCAGCTTCTAGGATTTGAATTTCAAAAAATGGACATCTACAGTTGTGATCTGTAAGTTATTTGGAGTTTAATAAAACCAAATTTACTTTTTGGTGAATAGTAACATACCCTTTTGAATAGTAATATGAATATTAATATAACACTTATGGATAGTAAATCATATAATTTGGTAATGTTATAAGATAATGAAATATTGAATAAATTTTCAAGGCTATATATAGTCAGTTATAGTTTTAAAATTGATATTTTTGGAATAAAATAAAATTTTATTTAAAAACTAAATTAATCATATTTAGAAAATCATTTTCAAAAAAATGGATTTCATTTTGAAATTTCGCGCATTGAAAAATGATTGGGGTTAGTTTTTGGGGATTTTTCTAAAATACATGAATTTTTGGTGAATAGTGAAATTCGATAATTATAAAATAAGATAAATAATGGAATTTTTGCATGATGCTTAAGTCATGGATGATGTAAATGAACATTTTTTTGAAATCACATTCACTTTTTAATGTTTTTATCGCATTAATCAATACTATTCATTGCCTTGAGTAAAAATATTAAACTAATGATTAAAATAATGTAAACCCCCCCTCTCCCTCACTATAAATACCACCCTCACCCCATTCCTCTCACACTTATAAATATTTCTAGATTGTATAAGTACTACCCAATCACATTATAATGCCTATTACCCAATTCCAAGACCTGATGATCTCACCAAAAGTCAAAAACCTAATTCCTTAAGGAGGATTTCAAGGAGAATATATCAAGAGGCAAGAGTTCTCTTTCATTTTCTTATTTTTCTTTTCAATTCTTTTTCTTTTCATATACTCCCTTCCATTAACCTTATCCAAGAGGTATTAAATCTATAAAATCATATATATTATGGATTTTATCAGGACTATGGAAAAAAATCATCATCATTATTCCTATACTATTCCACTTATTCTAAAAATTAAAACACCATATGTGATGTGCCGATTTACCCAAATCATTGACGTTGTGTTTTCAATTAGAATTACTTCCTTAAAAACTAGTAAAAAACCTATTTTAATTGTTGAAATATATTCTAATGTATATTATACGTTCTATTTCTTGTTCTATATTTAACACATATACCTAATATCATGTTGTATAATGAAACTAGTTCGTGATTATCAAAGAACCGCCAAAATGATCTAAACAGATATCACTAAATATTTATCTAATGATTCATACTCATACCATATAAACCAAATGATTTATGAAATAATTTAATATTCTGGATTCATATTAATACCATATCATTCAACTTATGAAATTCCATTTCTATATGACAAGGAAATCAAATACAAACCGACAGTGAAAATCATGTAAAGAACACACCTAGAACAACAGAAGAAACAAAATACTTAAAATTAAAAGGTGAAATTATGTTATTAAATGATAATATAATGTGTTATAAACATGAATATATATTTTTAGGATATTAATAACACTCTTTTATCCATTATACAGGAGGTTTAAACATGATTTATGTAAGACAAACCCGAGGTAAGGGAATTCTTAAGCTAATTTCCATTCTTTGGGTTAACTATTTACTTGATTAATTATATGATATTAAAATTGTTTGTGAGATTAATTTTGTTATATTAAATTTATTTATGTGTAATTACATTTTAAATAAATTTTCCATCAACTATATTAAGTGTCACTTCAATTATATGATATTAATAAGTAGATTTTCTTTTAAAATCCTCTTTTAAAATTCTGTTTTACAAAATTCCAAAGAAATGTTTTTATGAAATTATTAATGTTGTATGATTATGTTATGGTTATTGGGAATTTATTATGATGAATGGTGGGACCTATATATCTCTCCAATTCATTGGGTATTCATTTTTGTAGTTTGGTCGTATGGTTACTCGAAGTGTAGCTCTGATGGTAACACAGTAAGTTGAATGTAAGGATTACATTGTAAGGTAGCCATGATGGTTAAAAATAATAAGGTATCATATAGGGTTATAATATTATGTATGTAATACCCAAGATACCTTTATAGTTCTTTCTATGTTTCTTATGTTTTGTGGAAATATCATTTAAATCTCATGTTTCACAAAGTAAGTATATATGGGTCTCAAGTATGTATTTTTCAAAATGATTTGAAACTTTTATATGTATTCATGGGAAAATGTTTTATTTCATTATTTTTATATCCCTTACATTTCCTTTTGTTCTCATCCCATTTTTTTAAATGATTTTCATTGGTTATAAGGATTTGTGAGAGAAAGAAGGATGCCAAGTTAAATGTTATAAATATTTTTCAAAGAAATCATGTTTTTGTTTTGTGTTTAAAATTTTATGTTTTGGATAAAATGAATACTAATTTAATGGTACCAAATTTTTATTCTTGTGGGTTAATATTTATGAGTTGTTTCCTAACATTCTAAAACTCAAAACCAAAAACATATTTAGGAATTTAAATATGTGAAATCTATTTGAAATAAATAGAATATATAATGTTTAAGGTATGGACCTTATAATTTCCATCAGAGCACTATTTAGGTAACTTTTGGAGTTAGTATGATGTTGAAAGAAGACCATGAATTATTTTTATCTTATATTTAGGTTAAAATAGTATAGAATTTAAATATTAAGATGTTTCTTCATCTATTATATGTCTATTCCTAATGGTTTTTTGTTGAAGAAATAGGAGAGAAAAAGTTGGAAGTAATCGAGAGGCTGATATCTTTTCAAATCCACAACCAAGAATGGTGGGAATTGGAATAGGGTAGTTTGTGATGGTAATGGATCAACTGAATTTGTCGATAAATTATGGTGTAATCAATAAAAGAGAAAAACTAGAGCTACCATAATGAAATATAATGATAGTGGAACATTTTATGAGGCAACACCCTCCTGCTTTTAGTAGATCTTCAGACCAAGTAGTGGCAAAAATATGGATTAAATAAGTTAAATAGATATTAAATGTAATGGAATGTTCATATAATCAAAAGGTATGTCTTTTCATTTATTATTTTTTAAGAGAAGAAGATTAGTAGTGGTTAGGGTTCAAGAATATCAAGGATAGAGAGGAGATTGATGCCTTATATTGGGATGAATTTAATACTCTTTCCTTGAGAAATATTTTCCAAAGGTGGTTAGACATTGGATGGAGAAGCAATTCATTGAATTGAGGAAAAATGAAGAAGAATCAGTGGACATGTATGAAGAAAATTTCACCCGACTTGCAAGGTGCCCTCAAAATATTATTCGAGATCATGATAGACTAACCAACCATTTTTAATCAAGATTGAAGCTAAGATATCAAAGGGAATTGGATTCCCAAGAGGTAAAACATTATGAAAAACTTATTTGATATGTTGCTAGGGTAGAAATAGAGTTTTATGACGATCACATGTACTTTGAGAACAAATTGAAGAAGAGGTACAGATGGTAAGCGATGGTTAAGAATCAATCAAATAAATCTGTTGGTAAGAATGTTGCAGTTCCAATTTGTGAAAGGTGTGGTAAAATGAAACCTGGGGAATGCCTTACTAAAAATGGGAAGTGTTTTCGATGTGGAAAGTTTAGACATATGGCCTGTGATTATAATGAAAATAATCCTAACATTAATCTAGATAATAAAACTGTAAAGTATTTCAAATGTGGTGAGATAGGTCATTCTGCAAATGTATACCCAAAGAATGATCTGAATGATTGGAAGCAGCCCTAATATATGAAGAAAGGTTTAGTGAGATCCTTTGTGACTACATCAACAGATGTCAGGCCATCCAATGATGTGGTATCATGTACTTTGTTTTTCTACTCATATTTTTCTAAAGTCATTTTTGATTCTGGGTCAACACATTCCTTGATTTTAGAGATATTTTTTTTTGTAAATTGGAAATATAGCCTCAAAAAATGAGACTATAACTTATTGTTACAGCACCAGGGGAAAATGTTATAAAAAATGAATTTTATGAATCTTCTTATTGTTATATGTGGAAAGAAATTACATGAAAACCTTGTTGTTTTTTCATTAGTAGAGTTTGATTTAATTTTGGGTATGGATTGTCTTTCTATTAATCTTGCGATGATTGATTATTGAGCTAAATATGTTGTTTTTCAAAATTTATTTTAGTTTGTATACAAGAATAAACCCATAAAATTGATAATATTTCTGTAAGTTGAGAAAATATTTAAAAATGGAAATGAATTTTATCTTTGTCATATTTTTTTAAACCAATGGAACTGTTCATATTAATTATGTTCCAGTACTTAATGAATATTCTGAAGTTTTTATTGATGAGTTACCTAGAGTTATACCTAACCAGGAAGTTGAATTCAAAATTGACTTAGTTTTTAATGATGATCCAATTTCAAATCCCCCTTATCCCATGGGTCAAACATAACTTCTTAGATTGAAAAATTTCCTGTAAGAGATTTTTGATAAAAGATTCATTTATCCTAGAACTTCACCATGGGGTTCTTTTATTTGTTTGTTAAAAATAATGATGGTTCCATAAGACATTTCATTGATTATAGAGACTTTAATAACATCACTAATACAATTAAGTATCATTTTCCTCATATCGATGACTTGTTTGATCAACTATATGTATTAAAGTACTTTTTGAAGGATGACCTGGGGTTCGGGTACCATTAGTGGAATGTAAAGGAAGAAGACATATTGGAGACTACATTTGATACAAGATACATGTTATAGCGATGTAGAGTTTTCTTGAACTATATGGTTATTACTGATAGTTTTTTAAAAAGCTTTCAGGGTTATCTATCCTGCTAACTATGTTAACACAAAAAGCGGTTAAATTTATTTGGATAGAATAATGAGATGTTTTTTACAGGAACTGATGAAGTGTTTGGTGAATGATCCAGTTTTGGCCTTGCCTTCCATAAATGGTATGTTTTTTATCTATATAGATGCTTCATTGAAGGGAATTGTTTTTTTTCTGATAAAGAATGATTAGTTAATTGCTTATGCTTCAATGCAACTAAAAGATCATCAGTTAAATTATCCCAAAAATGATTTGGAATTAGCAGCAGTGGTTTTTTTGATTGAAAATTTGGAGGAATCATTTATACATTGCCAAATGTGAAATATATACTGACTATTAAAGCCTAAAATATATGTTAACTTAGAATTAAATAAACAAGAGGCAAAGAATATGGCATGAATTGACAAAGGATTATGATTACAAGATCAATTGGCTTATGAGAAAAGAAAACAAAGTGAATGATTCATTGATTCAACAACAACATGTATCAACCATGTTATATTTGGAACATGACCCCTTGATTAATCATTTGATGATTTTTGGATTGGATGTTGTTGGTGCAAGAAATTACTACATTTTGTTTCAGGTTTTATTGCAGTCATCTTGGTCATATAGAATTAAACAAGAACAAAGGGCAGATAAGGAGCTACAGAAAAATGTAGAATTTGTAAAATTAGAATGTTTATAGAATTTATAATTGTTAATGTTTCTATTTTGAGATTTAGATGAATATTGTGTGTGCCTTGAAATTATAATATAAATAAAGGTTTATTGTGAAAATATCAAGGTTATATATTTTCATTCATCCTGGATGCAAAAATATATACAAAGTCTTTTGGGAGTATTACTGGTGGGTTGGAATGAAAAGAGATATTACATATTTTACCATGAAATTCGTGACATGTCAATAAGTTAAAGCCAAACAATAGTTACCAAAGGGGATGCCTCAGCCTAAACCTTTGGGAAATTGGAAATGAGAAAATATATCCATAGACTTCATTGTGGGAATATCAAATATTTATTGAGGTAACAATGCAATCTAGATTATTGTTGATCGACTAACTAAATCTGCTCATTTGCTTCCAATTCATGATACCATGTCTTTGGTTCATCTTTCTCAAATATAACTCAAATATATTTTCAGGTTAGATTAAGTTCCTCTTTCTATTATATTTGATGGTGATCCCAAGGTCACTTTTATCTTTTGGAAATGCCCTCAGAATTCATTGGGAAAAAATTTAAATTTTTGTACAGCCTTTCATCCTCAATCAGATGAGAATTCCAAACAGACGATTCAGACGTTGGATGATATGCTTTGAGCTTGTTCAATGGATTACAAGAAATGTTGGGATCATAATATTTATTTAGTTGAATTTCTTATATTAACATATTTCATTCCATTATATAGATAAAACCTTTTCAGTCATTATATGGAAAGCGGTGTTGAACTCCAGCATTCAGGGATGAAGTTGGTGAAAGAATGTTGGTTGGACTAGAAATATTAGAGGAAGTGGCTGAGAAAGTGAAGATGATCCAGGAACACATGTTGATAGATCAGAGTAGGTAGAAAAGTTATATAAACAATAGGAGGCAATACTTGTATTTTGAGGTAGGTGATCATGTTTTTCATAGAATCTCAACAGGGAAAAGTGTTATGTGTTTTGGTAAGAAATGGATGAAGAGTTCATGATTCATTGGACCTTATAAAATCTTGGAGATAGTTGTACCAGTTTCTTACCAACTATCTTTGCCTCCGATTTTATCTCAGGTACAAAATGTTTTTCCTGTTTCAATGTTGAGAAAGTATATTCCAAATTCATCTAATGTTTTGATCCCTGAAGTAGTCTAACTGAAAGAGAAACTTTCTTATGAAGAGAAACCTTTTCATATTCTTAATCAAATAGAATAAGTATTTTAGAAAAAGGTAATACAGTAGGTAAATGTTTCATATAGAAACCACATGGTTGAGGAAGCAACTTGGTAATCTGAAAATTCTATGAGGGAATGGTATCCTAATTTGTTTAATAAGTGACTAAAAACACGAGGAAACATTTTCAAGAAGGTGGGGAGAATATAACACCCCAATATTTTAAAAATAAATTGGAATGCCTAAAAGATTAATTCTCTACATAATGATACTTTGTTTAAGAATTTTTTTGTAAAATAGTCGTCAAAATTAATTTTTCCACTTATATGATTTGAATTTCAAAAAACAGACATCTATAGTTGTGATCAGTAGGTTATATGGAGTATAATAAGACCAGATTGATTTTTTGGTGAATATAAACATACCCTTATGAATAGTCACATTAATAGTAATATGAATATTATGAATAGTAAATCTTATTATTATTTTATTTTCTTATATTTATAAGATAATGTGATCTTGGTTAATTTTTCCAGGTGATATAATGTCAGTTATAGTTTTAAAAGTGTTATTTTTGGAATAAAAAATAATTTTATTTAAAAATTGAAATTTATCATATTTAGAATTTTTTTTTCAAAAAATGGAGTTCATTTTTGAACTCTATATGTTGAAAATTTATTGGGGTGAATTTTTGGGATTTCTCTAAAATACATGAATTTTTGGGGAACACTGAAATTTTATAATTACGAAATATGATAAATAAATGAATTTTTGAATCATACATTATTCATGGATGATGAGAATGGTCATTCATTAGAACACACATGTAATTATTAATATTTTTGGTTACATGAATCAATACAATTCATAATCTTGAGAAAATATGTTAAACAAATGATTAAAATAATGTAAAACCCCTCCTCTCCTACATAATAAATACCACCCTCACCCCTTTTCCTCTCAAAACTCTCAAGATTTTTGCATTATATAAGATCTACCCAATTACCTTACCAAGGATATTACCTAAGTCCAAGACCTTCTAGTCTCACCAAAAGTCTAAAACCAAAGGCCTTAAGGATAATCTCAAGGAGAAGAGATCAACAAGTATGAATCTTCTTTCATATCTTATGTTTTCTTTTCAATACTGTTCTTTTCATATAATCCATTCACTCCCATTATCCAAGAGTTATGAAATCACATTATTTTTATATATTATGGATTTAATCATGTTTATGGGAAAACATTATCATGATTCTTCCTCTACTCTTCCTCTTATTCTAAAAATAAAAACACCATCTGTGATGTGTCGATTTACCAAAATCGTGGATGATGTGTTTTCAATTTCCATTAATTCCTTCAAAACTGGTTATAAAAAAATATCAATGGTTGAAAAACATTTTAAAATTTATGATATATACTATTTGATGTTATGGATTTAGCATTTATATATATATAATGTCATGTTATATAATGAAACTAGTTTAATATATAATCTTATGGTTTATCTAATGATTCATCACCACACCATATAACCAAAATGGCTTATGGAATCATATAATATTATGAAAAAATATTAATAACATTTCATTCGACTTTTGTAATTTCATTTACATATGATAAAGAAATGAAATACCAACCGGTTTTGGTAATCATGTAAATAATGCACCCAAAACAGTAGAAGGAACAAAATACTAATAATTGAAGGGTGATGTGATGTTATTAAATGATCATATAATGTCTTATAAACATGAATATATTTCATTAAGATATTTAAAACACACTTTTAACCATTATATAAGAGTTTTAAACACTTTTTAAATAAGATAAACCTATGTTAAGGGAATTATTAACCTAATTTCCATTCTTTGGGTTAACCTTCTACTTCATTAATTATGTGATATTAAAATTTTTTGGGTGATCAATTTTATTTATATTATGTAAAATTATGTGTATTTAAATTTTTTATACATATTACTTCCACTGTATTAACTCTCACTTAAAATATGTGATATTTGTAAGGGGCCTTTCTTTTAAAATCTTCTTTTAAAATTATTATTTTCAAAATTCCAAAGAAATATTTTTATGAAATTATTCATATGGTATGATTATGTTATGGTACCTAGGAATTGTTTATGATGAATTTTTCGACCTATATATCCCTCCAATTAATTGGGTATGTGTCTGTTGGAGGTCAGTTACATGGTTACTCCATGTGTAACTACGATGGTTACACAATAAGGTGGTCATGAGGGTTACACTGTAAGGTAACCGTGAGGGTTACAAATCCAAAGCTAGATGAGAGGGTTACAGGATTATGTATGTAATTCCACAACATACCGTTATGTTTCCATTTATGTTCATTATGTTTTGTGTAAATCTTTTGGAAATCTCAAGTTTCTCAAAGTAAGTATATATGGGTGTCAAGTATGTCTTTTTGAAATTGATTTCATAGGTTTACAAGAATTCATGTGCTGAAGTTTTATTTATTTCTTTATATATATCTTACAGTTGTATTTTTCTTATCCAATGTTGTTACATTATTTTCATAGGTTATAAGGATGTGTGAGAGAAATAAGGAAGTCATGTTAAATTTAAGAGATATTTCATATCTTTCTAAAACTCTAAACTGAAAATATCTTTGGGAATGTAAAGAAGTTAAATCATGTTGAAATATCAAGAATATGTAATGTTTAAGGTTGGGACCCTATATTGTCCATAACTTATGTGTTGATTCATATGAATATTATTCAGGATCTTCTAGTTATTTGAATATAATTGGATCATGGTTGTGTGAAATCATTCATATTATTCTGATCATGATTAATAAGCTGCATTGAAATAATAGACCAAAAGAAATGAATAGTTAATATTATTAATAGGTAGTAGAGGAATCTATGTTTAGTAAGAAGTATATTTTATTTGTGGATAAAATAATCTCAATATATTTTGGTGAACTACTTTAATATATATGTATTTAACCATGACTAGTGAGATGTTATTTTGAAGAACCTATGGGAAGAAGTCCATGTTCAATTTTTTAATATAGTTAAGACTCACATATGTAATATGGTTATAATGGGTTAGGATGATTAATTATTGGTATCTATCAAATTGATAACAATGTCATTGAAAGAAAATATATGTAATAGTGAAATATAATCACAACAAGGATTAGTTATCATGTGATGGGACAAACACTGACAAAGAACTATGTTATTCTATTTTATTTACATTATGAATTTCATATGGTGTATGTGATTGTATAAAATAAATATATCCATTAATGACATAAAAAAGTAATATATTTTTAAAACCAATTGTGGTAAAATATTAAATAGTGAATTATAATTTGATAAATGTTTTGAAATACTTGATTTTCCCTACCAATATTTATTGATATATGTGCTGATATTCTAGGAATTTTCAAATCACATATTTTAGGACTATATTATACTAGGATTCCACTAAACATAACACTATATTGATAAATACTACTCAACATAAATCAATAGAATTTTTTTAACAAAATTTGTTATTGTTTAATCCATATAATCAATTAATGAATCATTATTACTCAATATATATAAATATTTTAACAGTATTCTCATATCTATATATATTCCATTATCTAACAATAAATCCAAATTTTAATTTTTTTTGTATTAGTTGATCTAAATGAATATAAAAATTAATTATGAGATATTTAGTGTTAAATTATTTTAAACATATTTTCACTACAAATTTAAAAATCAAATACAAATTTATGTATATGGTTCATTATCCTAATAAATAAGAATGTTTCCTTCATTATTCCATCAGAATTACAATCAATTATATTTCTTCCATGATCATTGTAAATTTATTTCTTCCACTAAAATATCCAATCAAATACTTTTAAAATTTAATGATTTACATGTCTCAATCCTAGAATCATCATCTTAACATTAGATTATATTATAAAATATAAAATTTATCACATTGTATTCTTTATATATATATAATATATTTTTAAACTATAAAAAATGAACATAATAAAATCTAAAGTAGTGTAAATTCATAGGAACTAAAATATTATAAAAATCACTCATACTTGACTAATATTTCATAAATAATATAAATATATGATTTAAAACAACTTTATCTCACACACAACAATTCAAAATACCCTAGTATCATAAATCAGTGCAGTATAAATCACAAAGAGGTGTAAACCAAAACCTAAGATCAAGGGAGGTATATAGAAGAAATTCCATCATATTTTGTAGAAATACAAAAGAAGCTGAATTCCATTACAGATTTTAGATGGGGAACTATGTGAAAATTAGAAGATGTAATAAGGTGGGTTTATAGCAGTATAGTCAGGTCAATTAATGAGGAAAGGGATTTATGGATTTGGGCCTACAAGACATATAATGTTGGCATGTGAGGCTATGTGAATTTGTGTCATTTAAGGGTTCACTCTCAACACAGAAAAAAAGAGGGAATTCAAGAATATATATATATATATATATTCAGATCAGATAAAAAAGTGAATATTAAAAAAACATTACATTAAAATTAAGAAAATTAAATAATAAATCATTTATAAGATAAATTAAATCAAATTAAATACCAGAAATTACAATCCATAATTTCAGGGAGTTAAATTAAATAAATGATAAAATAAATTTAGATAAAGAATAATAAAATCCATATTTAAACACTTCATGTATCATATATAATCAATAATAATGTATTTAAATAAATATGAATTCAAAAAATTGATCATGTAGAATAAAAAAATCTTATAAATTATTAACATAAACACTTTATAGTCCAATAATGATGAAAAAATTGTTTCTAAAAAATTAACATTTTATAAATAGTACTAAAATATGGTCACATTGTATGAATAAAGCACATTGTAATTATGAATGCTTCATATTCATTAAAATATATATTTTATATGAAACATTAGTTACAAATATCTAATATATTAATTTTTATGTTTAATTAATGTTGAATAACATGAATAAGTCACATTATATAAATATAACACATTTTTAAAAAATTCCCTATAATATATCCACTTTATAAAAACATCATACCTTCTAAAATTATTTTTGGTCCGATATTGATGAATATTTCTTATAAATGATATTCAAATGAAAAAAATAATTATTTAATTAATTTTTTTGAAATATTTATTAATTAAACATACATATATTCTACATTTTATGAACCTTTCATAAATTAAAATTAAATTTTTTTTATCAAATAAATTATTTAAATTTATAGATTGATTTTAAATTGTATTCATAAAGGTAAATTCCAATTTTTGAAATGGACTACAGTCGGTTTTAAATATACATTTTATTGTTGATAATTTTTTTAACAATTTATCGTTTTAATTAAGCTAATATAAAATATTTTATCTCGAATACTACTCTTGTTCGATTGACCATTTATTTATTATTTCAGTTAATTATTATTATTATTTTCCATATAATGTTTTTTAAAAAATGATTACTGGAAAGCACAATTATGAAAACCATAAATCCATAAAAAATATGTTTCTAAAAAATATAATCATAAATCATATAATTTTCAGAATAAAGATATAAATTATTTTAAAAAGTTATATTTTATTAAAAATTGTTTCATAAAAAATGATATTGGTTTTATAAAACCATCATTAAAAAGTTATCATTAGAATAATAATTATAAATAAATAAATAATTATATATATAAATTCACAAAACATGAAAAATATGTTTAATCAGTGTTGGAAGAATAGTCTAACAAGGACCTCAAATGAAATGGACATGACACATATTAAGATGACATTGTTATAATACTATATACAATAGATAACATGTAATTTAAAACAATATTAATAACAACAAAATTTTATATCCCAATATAAATATGTATACTGTCTTTCTATTGGGTGAGTGTCATGTTGGAAACATGGATATTCTTTGATGGTAATGGAGTTCGAATTGTGTTTTTTTCAATCCACATTGGTTTAATCAAGGAGTATGCAAGATAAGTGATCTTACATTACAGAATGTCATCAATGATAAAGGTGTCTTTGTTTCCCAATGATATCAAAATTTTTGGTGAAAATTATTGGATATTATATAGAAAAGATTTTGGAAAATTAAGATCACTGCATGATTGAAAGAGGTTTGGAAATTTATGAAAATGATATATTTTGAGATCATCACAGAAAAATATGAAAATAGAGAAAGGTGCACAAAATATTTAAATGTGCAAGAAAGGTGAGGTGTTGTAAAAAACCTATGAACCCAATGCATCATAGAAATTATTTTTTCAAAGTTAGATAGAATATTGTCCACACATATTAAGATGCATCCAATCTTATATTTAGTTTTATCATGGTCTATAAATATGAATCTACAACCATGAAATACATTGATCTTTTTCCATTGAAGAGCCGGTGTCTCAATCGCATGGAAGAGTTGTGCATGGAACACTTACGCACAATACATCTTACACACATAATGTTTCTTGGGTATATAAGGACCATGTGATTCTTTTGGTGCAGTTTCACAAAATAAAAGGGTTGAGAGAAATACATACTATGTGATAATCCAAAAAAATGCATGCAAGAATAGGTGTTATGCGCTTGTGTTGTGTTGAGCTTCTATCATGTTTTGATTATCCAGTTTATCTGATTGGTGCTTTCAAGTGAATCAATTTAGTACTTCAATGAATGCAGGGTCTCATGCTAGATAGGAAAAAACTTAAATGATAGTCTACTAAAGATACCTTCAAGTATATAAAATATGTAATACTTATCCCTAGGTATCAATATAGGGGGAGTTGAATGAAGTGTTCTAAGGGATGTGGTGAGTTATCCCTATAATCTTGTAAAGGCAGTGTTCCGGGAATAAAGAGACTATGCTTAATATTTTTTATTCCAAAACTAGCAAAGATTAGTGGATTAAAGTATGATCAGAAAACTAATTATTTATACTCATTAGAGTATCCCTTAGTGGTTAACCAAGTTAAATTTACATGTTATCTCGTTGCATGTGGTTGTTTATTTTCTCAACATTCTACCAACATAGGAATAAGATCCATCGCTTTTGTAGAAATATTTGACACCCTATTTCACTCCTCCCCTATTAGGGTGATCCGGTGTCCTTGATGTCGTAATGTTTTTTCAAAAACATGATATAATTTTCCATTTTTTTAATCCTAGTACTCTCAAATATGAGAAATATATAACTCATATTCATATAAAATTTTTAAAAATAAATAATGGATTTAAAACTATAATATATTTATAAAATAAATTATCATACAATGGAAAAAATTTAAAACCCATAATAAAATGTTATCAATAAAAAAGAAACTATTGGGGAACAGTATTAATGTACATATTAATAAACATTATAAATATAGTAATGATGTTATCTATCAGGCTTCACTAATATATATACATAAATATTTAGTTGAAAATATTTCCAAATTAACAAGTATATAAGTGAAATTAAAAATATTATACATTATCCTCTTATGAAAATTACCAAATCCCACATTACTAATATTTTAGTTTACATATTGGGAAGCTGATATTTTCTTCCATTTTGAGGAATTATTCTTGAAATAGTCCATTATTCAATATATACTAAGCCTATATCATAGAGGGATGGAAAATATGTTGATAAACCATACTTCATTAACTAAATCAACTCTTAGAAAATATATTCATTTCCCTCCAAAACATGTTATACAATAACTAATGGAATAAATCTTTCCTGAAAATATTTCATGATTCCTAAATCTAAGACATAAAAAACCATCATTAATTCATCAAAGATCCATTAATAACATTGAAAAATAATAACATAAATCTAAATTATATAAAATATAATTCTCTATATTTATAGTTAAGACAATAATTGAATATTTTATTACATGTATCTATGAAAACATACTCCCATGATTACTGAGTGACATAACAAGTTGTTACAATTATCACATGTCACAAAAATGTCTTCATGAAAAAAATTGAGAGAATATTTTAAACAATATATAATAAATTGATTAGCGTGGATGAAAAATACTTGAATTTTTTAAATAAATATATCAACATATTTATGAATATTAGGTTAAAAATGAATAAATTAATGTTTCTATAGATAATTTTATACAGTAATTAACATAGATTGTCCACGACCCCTTATTCTAGTATAGATTATGGTACTATATTTTCTTCCATCCCAACGTCTTTGTTCTAGACATGGAATGATGTTGTCATCCAGTAACTCATACTTTATCATTTATATAGTAAATGCAATCTAGTATATACCTAAAATAATAATAATTATTAATATTATAAGGTTAAATAGATTTTTTTTGGAAATATGAGTAACTATTTCAATCTTGTAATATCGGTCCCATGATTTTTTTCCATATCACATCATATTATTTCTCTTCATATTCATCTAAATATCTATATCCATCTTAATAAATTTCTTTGGAATCATCATGTTAATTATATTCTATAGTATCAATGTTAATCATGAATAAATCATAATATATAATAATATTATCTTCCAATCTTAATTTTAATGTATTGTAAGTTATTTTTATTCATCATCATGAAGGTGATGGATTTAGAAAATATTTTTGAAACATTTGACTATTTGAAAAATCAGTGTAATCAATTTAACATATAAGAAATTGAATATCATAGAATTTCATTGTTATAGCTCTATAATATTCATGGTTTTCTCTCATAATTTCCCAATGTATTTTATTATAAATTTTATATAGATATTGAATTAATTTAAATGGTTCATTTTAAAAAAAATGAAATCTATATTTTATATCAATATGTTAATTGAATGTATTAATGTGAATTCTTATATTAATTTCATGTCAAAATATATATTATATTTTATGTTACAGAGACTCACTTATTTAATACATCATTCTATAGTAGTCATCTTCACCATCCATGCAATGTATTTAATTAAAATAGGTATAACTATTCCTTCATTTCTTTAACATTATAAATACACACACCGATATATATATAATCATAAATATTTATTTTTATAATCATCATAACATTTAAATTTTTTATTGGATTCTTACTAAGTTAACATAATTAATTATTAATTTTATTAATATATTATTATCGGGTTATCAACTAGATACCATAATATTATTCAACATGAATGAAATGATTTTTTGTTACTCCATTCCACTCAATTTAACATATTTTATATAAGTACTATTTACATTATATTATTTCCCTAAATTAATTATAACTTAATATTAATATTCTATAATATAATAATGGGAAAATAATTTTTATTCTCAATTTAAAACATGAGCATTATATTGGTGATGAATAATGGAATGAGGTTGATATTGATGGATATTTTTTTAGTATTTTCCCTTTTTAATTATTATTTAATAATCTAGAAATAATAATCCATTATTTCTCACTTTTTTGTTGGGTACTTTTTTTATATGTACTAGAATCATACAAATCATCAATTACTCTATTTTTTAGATAATTTCACAATGGGAATTATATTTATGCTAAAGGGATTTAATTATATAAAATAGAGTGGGGAATAGTTAATACCCGTAAATTTTGAGATTTTTTTAACTATGTTATTATTAATTTCATTGGAAGATTTTTTTTGACATTTTCAAACAAATTTTTTTACTCTAATGTTTTAGAATTTAGTAAAAATACATTACTCTTGTGGATAAAATTTAGGTTGAAAAGTCCATATATATTGACATTCAATAATCTATTCAATGTTGTATTCTAAGAGTTTAATTTTATATATGTGGTCCATATTGAACATTAAATTAGTTGTATTATTGGATATTGTGTATTATTATATTTTTAATGTCCTAGAAACAACCATTTAAATTGCTTCAGAGATATGTTTTTTGGAAGATATATATATTGGAAATAATAATAACATGATACATTAACTAACATGTACTCTTGAAATTGGGTGGGGGGGGGGTATAAATAATTCCAATGTTGTAAAATTTTTATTGAGTGGTATATCTATTATATCATATTAAAATTCAAATAGTATGAATTTGGGAATGTGGTTTTTTTCATTATTAATGGAATTATAAAAATATTTAAATAAAAAATTTCTAAGAGATTATTTTAGAGGCTCAGTGGAGGTTAGGATATTAAGGATTTATTGTCCAAAAATGAAGAAGTTTTTTAGTTAAGGGTTAGATTTTTGAAAGTTTAACATTGTATTGATGACTACCATATAAGGATTTAATTTCTACAAAATTAATGAGATCCTAAAAAATATTGTTAGAATATGTATCCATATATAGAGATAAAAAAATGATTAAATATAGGATTAATTATATAGTACTAAAAATCTCACATTCTCAATCAAGACTATTTACAACTACAGTACTATAGAATATAAAATCATATTTTGAAAAAATGTTCAAGTATAATCAAGTTAAATAAAATACTTTAAATCATCTATATATAACTAGTTTTATGGTTTTCCTTATATTTTTATTATTCATTCAACTGAAGTGTAATTATAAAATAGTAAATTATTTTACCTCATAAAATAATGTTTTTTATTTTTGGGGTTTAACTACTTGAAAGGTATGCATTTGTAATTTAGTTGTGAATCCCCAATAGAAGTCAAGTTGGGTGTTTCTTGTAATGCCCTGACCCCAATTATGGGAGTAGGTGCATTATTTTAATACATTGGCATAATTACAAGGAATCAACTCTCGAAAGACAGATAAGTTTAGTAGTCTTGTAAAATAGATGACATACATGAACATTAAATTACACATTATAAAATAAACACAACATAAATGATCATTTGAGAATGCCATTAATTCCTTAGCTTAACCCTGATTATCAATCATAAAATACATCTTCACATCCTGGGAAAACAAAACATTGAAAGGGTTGAGATCAGATGCTCATAAAGGATAACACTATAGTGGAAAATTTCATAAATAAACATAAAAATGTAAGGACATATATTAGACTAAAACCAAAGCCTTTTAAATTTAAACCTCAACATAATATGGAAAAGATTAAATTAAATAATGCTATTTACTTACTCGCATGGATATTATACTAGTCTAATAATCACATTAAATATCAATAGCCTCTTTCATAATGATGTAATGCCTAATTCCGGACATGAATTTCTATTTCAAGGCCTCGTTCCAGGACCTAGGGTCTAACTTTAATAGGACCCCAACCGGGAGAGCCTCTATAACCGGACTCCAACACAGAGAGCCTCTATAACTGGACTACAACCCGGAGGGTCTGTTGTAACCAGAACCCAACTCGGAGGGCTTAATTTTACCAGTCCCCATCCCAAAACATACTAGTCCAACACATTCATCTTAATAAGAGGTTGAAATATAACATAAACATTCATTTTAAAACTAGAATATGAAATGTCATTACTTTAACCATAAACCATGAATGAAATAAAAATAACTCATCCACAGTCAAAAATATCACAAAACCTTAACTAAAATATGGAAGATTTGTATCATAATAAATCAACTTCAAAAAAGTGTAAAATTTATCAAAATATGTTGACATAGGTGAAATCAAAACTATTTGAGAGAATATCTCTTTATAATTTGAAATCATTTAAGAGTCACATAACTATAAATAAACATTTATTTTGAAAATATTCTTATAAAATTGTAAGGTAATCTTAGACGATGTTATAACAATGGAGAATAACTACACCTACCGTATATGTTAAAAAAATAGTCTTACCATAATTTTGTCAAAAAGGTCCTAAAGTACCTTGTTTGGAAAACGACGGAGAGATTCCTTCCAAAACATATAAGGTAAAATAAGGTTGTAAATGAATTTAGTCCATTTTCTACTAAATAGTAAAAATGTTTTGAAATACATTTTAAGAAACATGCATGTGGATGATAAAGTTGTCCTAGTAGATACTTACGTAAAAATAACCTCAGATGACGAAGAGATTCTGAAATTAACCCTTACCACGATGTAATCAATCGTGTCGTATGACCAAAAGTTAATCAACACCAAATCATTCACATAATAACACGAATATAAATAGAATCATGATAATATATATATCAAATGGTAGTATACAATATACCACATGTAATAGGTGGTGAATAATGGAAATCTCATGGAATTAAAAACGAGATAAGAAACCCCTTACATCGTGTCTAACTTGACTTGTTTGTTCCTTGTTATTCCTGATTAATAAAAATAAGTTAATTTATACTTGAATAAGAACCATTTTTCAAGTTTATTATTACTTTCATATCACTTATTTCAATGTTATAAATATTATGTAATCATTTATTTTAATAATGGTCGTTTTGTTAATATTTGGTACTTGACAAAAAAATGAACACCTTATAATTACAAGTTGTCCATGTGCTCAAGAGTACATCATCTAAATAATTATATGCATGATTTATATATCATATATATCTTATATATCCACTATATATATGTATTTATAATAGTACATAACATTTGGAGATAAGAAATGAAATACACTGTTCATGGAGACGGTAAGTCGTACGTACGCATGAATGCTACTTTCATTTCTATTTCGTATTTTAATTGAATAAAAACATAATGATACATAGTTATATTATAATTAAGGTATAGTATCATATATAATTTAAATAACAGTATCCTTTATATTTCTCACTTATGGTAAGAACGAGTCATATCACTTTGAGGGGGCGGTAGCCCGCACATCCTCAAATGAAATTATCACGTTTAATTATAATAGAAATCATAAATGTATGATATGAATTTAAAATAAATAAGCATAAAGAAAATATAAACATAATAAATATCATATATAAATACAATTTCGTCACAATGTCCACTATAAGAGGTGGTAGGAGATAATTGAACAATCTTTGTTTTATGAGGCGTTAGTTTCCCATCCTGAGACACAGTATGTTCTTTACCCATTACATGGAGGTGTGTGTAAGTGTAGTTAGAGTAATTATAATAAAAACATCCTAGTATATTTAAGATACTATTGTTGTTATTAAATAAAAGACTGAAAATATTTATGGGGTTGGATTAGTAAAATGAAAGAAAACAAGTTAAGAGAGACTGTTACCTTTAATTCAGGTAACTCCCTTTGGTTTGAACAAAAATGACTTCTTGAAGTTCCTTATACCTATTAAAAGGATTCTAGGAGGAAGATATGGATATTAAGAGCTTATTTGGGCAGGGTTTGGAGGAGCCAAGGGTCTTGAGTGGTGTGAGGAATGGTTAAGAAGTGAGGGATTTTTATAAGGGGGGAGGGGTTCTTTAGGAAAGTGTGAAAATATTATTTTATTATATAATTATTTTCAGATTATAAAGGTCCAAAACTAATTAAGGTCTAAACTAAGATTACCCATGGCCTAAATAAGTTCATACAATAATAATTTGATAGGTTTTGGATGTTATTTTAATATTTATAATCTTATTTATTTAAATCATTTATTAATGAGGTAAATACTACATCATTTTTGTGTCAAAAATAATGTAATTTATTTGATGTCTAAAAATTATTAAAAAAATACAATGATGTAGGAAAACATTTTATCTATCCAAAAAAATTTATAGTCAAAAGGATAAATTATATTACCCCATGAGAAAATTAATTTACAAAAAGATATTTGTTTTTCTCATTTTTGTCTTTACTTTATGTTAATTAAAATAAAGTGTCATAATAACTATTAAGTGGCTCCATGAGGTCCCATAATCGACCCAAATATGTCTATTGTCGGCCATGACTCCTCGAATAAGGTTAGGATAAGTGTTAAGGTAATTTTTTATTATTATGATATTCTTTTTACCTTGAATTATCCGATTTACCTTTAACTGTGGTAAAAAAAATTCAGAAGTTACAATTCTCCAAAATTTATTTTTATCTTATTAAACCAAATTTTACCTAATAATAACTCCCATGTATTTCAGATTTCCTAAATTCAATTCACAGATGAGGTAAAATTTCATTTAAATGAAAAAGTCAGTTTTTTTAACTACTACTAAGTAGAACCACTATTCATCCAAAATTGAAGTTTCTCAGAAAAATACCAAAAATTCAGCTTAAGATATATTTGATATTAAAAATTCAAAATTGATGTCTATTTTAAGAAATTAATAACATATAACATGCATTAATTAATTTAAAATTAATTTCCGTTGTCAAAACAAATAGCATGTTTTTAAGGAACAATATCTATCAAAAGATTGACACTTGTTTATGTCCAATTTCAAAGTGAAGTTAATAATAATGACCTAAATTTAATTAAATGATAAATATATACTCTAATTATACTTAAAAACCATTCAAATTAATAATTTAACACTATAAATTATTTTGATTAAAAATGTTGTTTTTAATTAAAATTTTGTATTTGTCACTATTTACCAAAATATGAAAGTCATCAGAAAAATACCAGAAATTTATCGAAACTAAATTTTTATATCCCTATTCTAAATAAGATTTTTATTTTGTAAAAATTAATATATAAAATTAACAATAGTTTATTTAAAAAGGGTTCTCTATTTAATGGCGGTAAAATTTTATTTTCTGAAAAAAACTTCCTTTATCTGAAAAATTGAATTTGTTCTTATATTATGTATAAGAAAAACATAATATGGATTTTAAAATTATATGGAGTGTATAAGATTTAAAATTAAATTAATACTATCTATAACCATTTTTTAAATGGCTATTTTGGTGTGTCGTGGGGCGCTCGAACTTGGTGTTGTGTGTAGCGCAAGTTATTGAATTACTTTGAAGAGATAACATACTATGAAATCTTAGGGTGTTACATTCTCCCCTACTTCAATAAATTGTGTCCTCACAATTTGAAATTATTCTTCTAAAATAATAGGTTGAAAATAAAAAATACCTTTGTGGAAAACCCACATTGGAAATAGGGTTAATAAAATTTAGTCTTAATAAGAGGGAAGTAGAAATGAAAACGTCACCACCAACACATGATTTCGAATTAGGGAACATTGTTGGAAATTAGAGACACATAATTGAAGAAAAAATGTAAATATTTATAGGGATTTATTGAGGTCATCAATCAAAATCAAATTTAAAATTTAGGGCCTCAAAGTCATCAATCTAAGATGAATTAGAATATCATCAGTTCAACAAAACCTAAGGTATTAGGATAACAAATTTTTGGTTTTAATATCCCACTATTGGAAAACTAACCTATAACTACGGTTTGGAGAACTGTAGGCAAGTAAGTCGTTGGGATAGGTCTATACCAAAGGTTTTTGGAAAACCATTGGTATAGACCTATAACAACGGTTTTGAAAACTGTTGGTATAAGTAATATGAAAATCTATACCAACGGTTACATAAAACCATTGGTATATGTATTTCCAAAAAAAAATTCCCTGGGATTTGATCCCAGGACCTCCAGTTTATCATTGAACGATCCAACCACTATCCTAACATGACTTTTGTGAACATAATTTCATGAATATATATATATATGTATTATCATAATTATTTTAAATTTTTATTTATAGAATGTTCTAGTTAAGAGGATCCGATAAAAAATCAAAGGACCTATACCAACAGTTTTCAAAACCGTTGGTATAGACCTATACCAACGGTTTTGACAATCGTTGGTATAGGTCCCTGGAATCTGGGGGTGATGTTGATATATTGGGGACTTTTCCCAACGGTTTGGCCAAACCGTTGGGAAAGCCTAACCTTTCTCAACGGTTTTGAAAAATCATTCGGAAAAGTGGCCACAAATTGGACCTTTCCCAATGGTTTCGCCAAAACGTTGGGAAAGGTGGCCAGAAATTGGACCTTTCCCAACGGTTTGGCCAAACTGTTGGGAAAGCCTGCCCTTTCCCAATGGTTTTGGAAAAACGTTGGGAAAGGTGGCCACAAAGTGGGATTTCCCAACGGTATGGACAAACCATTGGGAAAGGGGGTATAAAAGTGTGGGGAAAGGTCACATTTCCAGTAGTGTCCCTTACATAATGTTTAAGAATTAATTTCTTCATAGAATAATATATATATATATATATATATATATATATATATATATATACTTGACAAGTAGAGTTCCATCCTTTAACTATTTTATACCACAAACTCATCTTCCACCCCAAAAGATAATAGAACTCAAAAATATTATTTTTAACTATATACCATGAAAAAAATAATTTAGAATAACCAACGACTTACTATAGGCAAGTGGTTGATAATAAATCTTTTTCACACTTTGGTTGTGGATTCGATTCCTATAGCTTTGTCCAACGCGACGGGTTATCGCCCGTCCTGCAGGTTGTCCTTTTTCTAAAAATATAGTTTTATAATATTCCAAAAATAATCATAATAAATACTATCCAATGGTAAACTTAATCCATTCAAGCCTTTATAGGTATCCAAAATACTTCTACCCAAACTCATAGTCCAAAATTTTTAAAGAAGGTAAACAAAATGAAAATCGCTTTTTCCACGTAATAACATATGTATACCTTCATCATGTATTATTTTAAAACCTATTAACAACCATAATTTCCATAAAACATTATTGATTACATTCATGCTCCCTTATTCATTATAGAATACTAGATATATTCTTTATATACATTTTTTTGAATATTCCATCAATGATGGAATAAACAAACCATTAATCAGTTCCACGGTAGTCAATAATATCCATTATAATTTATCCAAATCAACCATCTCTTATTCCAAAATCACTTGCTCATTATCAAGACCATATTATGGTTTACCTTTCCTTTAACCATATATTTTCCAAGAAAAATTTAACCTACTATTGAGTCACTTTTCTTGGATCCACACAATATCAATTCCGTAATGAAATTGTACTGCAATAAAATCCTTATATAATCCATAATTATTATAACCAGTACATAATTGATATAATAATCAAATGACATAATTCTTTAATATCAACAAAAGAACACTAGTCATTACTATTCATCTGTGGTAATATCATAACTTGATTATTATCCAACAACATCATTTGTGGTATTCTATGATGATTTAGACATTGATTTGCCTAGTATCCCAAATCCTTGTAGATGAAGCATTGTACATTTGAAACCTTTTTATTACCCTTTAAATCTCGTACTTGGGGTCCTTTTTCTCCACACTTATAAAAAACTCCCATTCCCTTCAAGAATTTACCAAGGTGATTCTTTCCACAGTTATCATATATAGGAAAATCCTTCTTTCCCCTCTTCTCTTTATCCATATTTATTTCTTCCATCCTTTTATTCTCTTCCTTCCCTTCAAAACCATAGGACATAGAGAATTATTTACATATCTTATTTACACATGATAATATTTCATCATATGATGAGAATATGTGGGAGACTATTTTTCATTTAAATTTTGGATTAATACCATGAAACATATGATCCTTATTAATCTTTCAATCATGCGAATTGCTGGAATTCTCATTCCTTCCACTAGGTACCATTTCTAAACAATGGAATACACTAGGTTAGTTTATGTATCACAATTCATAATTCCAAACTTGTGAATTACCAAATGTAAACTAAACAGTTTATGAATATAATCCATAATAATAAAAATGTTTTTATTAAGGAAGTATTTACTCCGAAATACTTCATAATGTCTTGTAATGAAAATGTGAATTATCCTAAACATGTCCCTTGGGAGTGTCATAACCAAGAGTTTAGAAATGCCCGTTATCATGCATCAGTTACCGTTTGAGTCTATCTTGAAGTGGTGTTTTCAAGTTTTACCCCTAGGTACATCTGTGCCAGAGCCGCCTCTACCTGCTTGTATCCAGATATGGATGTATTGTTTGGAAAACTAACAAAATATCTACAAATCCAAAATTCTTGGATGTTCATTAATAATAATCTTGAACGTCTATATTAGGGTAATGTTCTCTAATCAGAGTTTATCTAAATCTATTTCCCAGGTTATTTCAAAACTTTCTATGATACCAACTGTAATGCCCCGACCCCAACTATGTGAGTTAGTGCATTATTTTAATACATTGGAATGATTACAAAGAATCAAGTCCCAAAAGACTGATCAATTTAAAAGTCTAGAAAAATAGATTATATACAAGAACATTACATTACATGTTAGAAAATAAAACACAACATAAATGATCCTTTTAAAACACCATTAACCCCTTAGATTAACCCTTATTATAAATCGTAAAATACTTCTTCACATCCTGGGAACAACAAAACATAGAAAGAGGTGAGATCAGATGCTCAGTAAGGATAACAATATAGAGGAAACTTTCATAAATAAGAATAAACATTTAAGGCAATGTATTATACTACAATAAAATCCTTTTAAACTAAAAATTCAGTATAATATGGAAAATATAAAATCAAATAAATCCATTTACTTACTCACATGGATATTCTACTAGTCGAATAATCACATGAAATATCAATATCCTCTTTCATAATGTTGGAATTCATAATGCCAGACTTTAATTTCTAGGTCAAGGCCTTGTGCCAGGACCTAGGGGCTAACTATAACCGGACCCCAACCCGAGGAGCCATTGTAACCGAACTCCAACCCGGAGAGCCTCTCTAACCAGATTCCCACCCGAAGGGTCTTCTGTAACCTGACACCAACCCAGAGGGCTTACTTTTACCGGTCCCCAACCCAGAACATACTAGTCCAACACATTCATCTTAATAAGAGTTTAAAATATAAAATAAAAATTCATATTAAAACTAGCATACTCAATGTCAATACTTTAACCATAAACCACAAATGGAACAAAAATAACTCATCCATAGTAAAAAATATCACAAAAAATTAAATACAATATAGAGGATTTGTATCATAATAAATCAACTTCAAAAAAGTCTAAAATTTATCAAAATATGTTGACATAGGTGAAATCAAAACTATTTGAGACAAATATCTATTTCTAATTTGAAATCATTTAAGATTAAAATAATTATAAAGAAAACATTTATTTTGAAAATATTCTTATAAGATTGTATAGGAAGCTTATACGATGTTATTTTTGGAGTTGGTGGCCTAGAACCTACTACTTTGTACTTTATTCATTAATAAATGCCTTATCACATCTTTATTGTTCTTCTGCGTGACAATGCATGTGATAATTTCCTAAGGATAGCTATTGCATTAATGGGTCATAGAGGATCCCTGCTGTGATGAGAACCCAGAAGTTCCATAACACTGTTCTTGAATATATGTTTTATGGCCGGATGATGTTATTTTAGGGACACAAATAATACATGCCATTATGGATGAGGACTCATAAAAATTTGCATCACCTTCTCATGGTGTGCACCCTTGGTAATATCCAAGAGGATATTATGAGAATAAGACCCGCTAGTAGGAAATCCAAATTTCATAGTGTTATTGGATGTTCCAATCTGTGGACGTGTGTATTGGTCCTTTGAATTTAATATTATTATTATTGGGTATTACAATGCACACACTTAGATGTATTGACGAAAAATGAGATGAAACACTGTTCGCAGTGAGGTAGGATATGTTGGGTGCATCATGAGTAATACCGCATTAATAGATAATGCTAGAAAGGATTTATCCCTTCTGTTCCATAACAGAAGTAGAAATCTCAGGCCCTTTGATGGAATTGATATAGCCTAAATAAATCCATGTCCATTGTAAGGTATGGGTGAGTTCAATTCCAGAAAGTCAAAGAAAGAATAATCAAGCACGTGGGTTGATGAAACTAGAAAAAAACCCGCTTGATTCGAGATATCATGACAAAGGGATTATATTACACTGTAAGAATTCGTATGAGGTGACACATCATTGTGGCGTTAACATTATTCTCGATGGGTGCCTTGGCGTGTTTCTAGACGCTAACTTTGGACTTTAGGCAGGCTCTACCTAATGCCACTGAGAAAGAGTCCTAGAGGGTCACACACTAAGTGCATCCATGTATCTCAGTTAAATATTAATTTAATAAGTTAAATACAGATTATTCCCGACTGTGGTTTTATAATTATTTAAGGATTCCTGATCATATTTATTTCAACATTAGTTATTCGAGAGAATATATTGTGGGTGAAATAATATATTTATTAGCGAGTAATGCAGTTACATTTATTTTAGAAATAAATAGCCATTACTTAAGGTATAATAAATGTGTAGGAGGAGATAAAGAAAAGTTGAAAATAAAAGTACAGGCTATGTATCTTTAATATACATGCCGTGTAGTTTTATGTAAAACAAGTACATGTCGTGTATTAATGATTACATAGTGTGTAGTTTTTATATATGGGATTTTGAGGAAATAATATCATTATTCTAATATTTATTATAATCAGCGTGGGTGCATGTCAAGGAATTAATCATTCGACATGGGAGTTTTCAATAAGAGTTAATGAAATAAATAAAACTTGTAATGCGTTTATTTATTGTCATAATTGTACAACCTCAAACATGATTATAAATATCATCACAGCCCCAACAATTTTCAAAAGGAATCATTGTGCACAATAATTCTGGAGAATTCTTTCAAGACTGAAATAAATCTTTCCTCCAAGAATCCTCTCAAGACCGAGAGGCCAAGGCGATCAAAGGTGGACATCACAAGCGATGGTTCTTCCATGAAAGCACTCGGAGATCCCTTCAGCAACATCCGGAGATACGTGGCACACGTGTGGATCACCGCTTGAGGAATCCTACACATGGATTCTATGATGCAATGATAGATAACAGGATTATGACCAGAGGAATAAACGAAGAAAGAATTCCACCATGGTAATTCTTGTGAATTAATTAAATTAATTATAACCAACATATGATGATCCTATCTCTATGGTTCTGGGATTCCCACTTTTGTTTTTCATTCTTCGTTCTATTTCGAAGATCCGGTGTTTTATATCATGATGGATCTCGGTTTGAACATTGTTTAAACGCTAAAATTAAATTTGGGAAAACCCACCAACGTGCTTCCGCTATACCCAAAACCTACAAGTGGTATCATAGGGGTCATATCGTTGATTATAATTATTTAGTTTTTTAATGGTGATTTACACATTAAACAATTTAGTGTTTTCAATTCATGTTTAATCGTTCTGGAAATATGAATCTCAAGATCTGTTCCTCCTCCCTCATTTCTCGTTCACCTCACAGAAATGATTTTTTCTTTTAATGTTGATTAAAATAAAATAGAGGAACTCATCTAGAGGATCCAGACGTTTCTAGCCATACAACACCAGAATACACGACGTGTATTCTAAAGTATATTCCGTGTTGTCTAGGTCCATGCATAGGACTGGTCTACCAAATCAGGCCGTGTATTAATCCTATCTATGTCATTTATGACACCGTGTGTTGAACAGGAACAGGTGGCACATGGTTTTTTGGATTACACGCTATGTGGTCATACAGAACACGACATGTAGTCCCTTTGGGTTAGGGTTGGACCGTGTACCCCGTACACGGCCTGCCCAGGTGGAAACTGTGTAACGCAAAAACTACATGGCGTGTGTCCCACTGTACATGTTGTGTACTCCGAAAATTTCCGAAGTACATTAACACGCCATGTCCCCGGGCGTGTACTTCGGATGGACGATGAAGAAAAGTACACACCATGTAGTCAGAACTACACATCGTGTACTCACCCAAATTACGCAGATTTATTAAAATTTATTATTATATTATACAAACCCTTGAGATGTGTACCATAGTGAAGGTGTAAAGATGAGGCACAAAATTTGATAGGTGTTATATATATATGTGTTTAATTTAACATCTGCTTAACAAATGAGAATTCACCGGGTTTCCTCTAAGGTACAAGTTAGGTACAAGGATAATTTTGAATGAATTTATTTGTTTAAAATTACGATGGATGAGAATCTCAAGAAAGTTCAGAAAAGTGTTTAAGATAAATGGATTGATTAATTAATGATAATTAATTTATTTGAGATTGATTTATCTTAAACAAGAACGATTAAAGAATTGAATGCTCGTTTTATTTATGCGTAAATATCATTGCTTGTATGGACGATCATGAGCTAGAACGAGACCTTTGTATGTGAATGGTTTCTTTTTATTTATTTATTTAAATTAAAATTCTTGGCTTGCAAACCATCTCCTCATTAATATGTAGGGCCTACTCGCCCAAGGATTCATTTATGTAAAAACCCCTTTTTACACATCACCTGTGTGTGAGATAAAATCATATGTAATGGATGGAGCTCCCAAGCTAGTGGAGGCGGCTCCAGTCAGGAGACAAGGTGAAACCAATCCAAGGAGATACAAAGGTGGACAAGTGGAAAGCTGTAAACATGAACCCGAAAGGTTCAAGGTGTTTCTCCCCTAGGTCTTGGGTTAGTTTATCAACCACTAGATAAACTAACCAATAGAAAAGCTCATGATCATACCAATTATTTTATTTATGTCAGTTGCATGGTTAATTTATTGTGGGTGTGTTATCAAAATCACACAATTAATGAAGTAAATGAGCATGCAAGATGGAACTAAAATAAAATTGGCTTATACATAAATATTATCTTAGACATGGTTAGTCACTTAAGTATATCCTGCTTAATATTAACAAGCATGTAATAAAAGATAATAAATTGTAAATTTATGTATAAGGATAAAATCCCTCAAAGGAAATATTAAGTTGGTATAGCCTTCCATAATCTTGGTTAGAATCGAACCATAGTTCAATGTGCTTGGCCAAGCCTATTTGGGGTTCTTTCAACTATCGGGGAATTCTAAATCAAGGTTTTGGGTTTACTTGACTTGGTTCGCATCAAGGGTTGACTTCCACAGTAGGACTTGGTGTGACCAAGAGGCAAAGGTTGAGGAAATCCAAAATAAAAGGATTTCAGGATTGCGGAGTCCACTCAGTGGATCAAGGAGCTGCGAGTTAATGAAGTTGGAGTTTAGAATGGCTACCTAAAACCCTTCAAGTTTCTTGACCAACCCTATTTGGGGTAATGCGAAGGGAAATATGGATCCTTTCCACTAGAATATTTAGGTAACAGAATATTCCGAAATCAATGGTGAGGACTATTGGATTTCGATAAAATAGTGGGAGACTAGTAAGTATTAATTTATTTATTTGTCTCAGTTTTTAATAAGGCAATAAACTTTTGATCATCTTAATTTGTATAAATGACAAGAAAATGACTTAAAAAATATCATTGCAAACCATACTTGAGAAGGAAAACCTTATCACCGACAACAATTTCCAAGAGTGGAAAAGGAGTTTACACGTCATCCTTCGCCATGAAAGGAAATTTTATGTGCTGGAAGAGCCTATTCCAGTTTCACCTGGGAAAGAGGCCAGCGATGAGGAATTATCTCTCTATATGTAAAACATGGATTATGCCACAGATGTCCAGGGTTTCATGCTATCGGCCATGTCTAATGAGCTCTTGAAGCAACATGAAAACATGGACGCATATAGAATGATGTCTCACCTTAAGGATATCTACCAAGAGAAGGAGAGACAAGAGAGATATGAGATCTCCAATGATTTTTTTACAACTAAGCTTGGAGTGTCTGCGCTAGCTGGGCCTCATGTAGTAAAGCTTATTGGCTACATTGAATGCCTGGACATCTTAGGGATTAAATTCCCGGATGAGTTGCGTACAGATCTCATCCTATCATCACTGCCCAAGACCTTCTCCAGATTTATTGCCAAATACATCATGAGAAACAATGAGAAAAGTCTATAAGAACTTCTGACCTTGATTCGCCAGGTAGTTAAGGATAGGGGGCTTGAAAAACCCACAGTCCTTATGGTGAATAGGAAACGGAAGGACAAGGAAAAGTAGCCAAAGACTTATAAATGGTCTAAAGACCCTGAGGATCATCCCTCCAAGAAGGAGAATATCCAGAGGCAGGGCAAGGAATGGGAGGCGATTTGTTTTTCATGTGTCAAGCAAGGCCACTGGAAGAGGAACTGCACCCAGAAGCATGTGGATGCTAAAGTTGCATTCGTTATTGAGTGTAATCTTTCTATTTCTACACATTGGGTATTAGATACATCTTATGGGGCTCACATCTATATTCAAATGTAGGAACCAAGTAGATTTAGAATGATTTTTAGAGGAGAGGTGGATCATCGAACTACCAATGGCACAAGGATGGTTGCGTTGGCTATTGGCGATTACCACCTCTCATTGCCGACTGGAATGATTTTTGTTTTACATAACTGTTATTTTGTGCCTAGTGTTACCAAAAACGTAATTTTTGTATCTTGTTTGGATATGGATGGATTTATTTTCAAGTTTGGAAATAAGGGTTGTCTCTTTAATGAGAACAACATATGTTATGGTATGACACATTTAAATAATGGTTTGTATGTATTGAATTACGAAAACCAAGTGTTGTCAATCGATAACGAAACAAACTCACATGACTCATACATCACCCAGTTGTGGCATCATCATCTCAGTCATGTAAATGAGAAGAGCTTGAAAAATCTCTGCCAAGATGGCTATTTAGACTCTACTGAGCTAAAACCACTTGATAGATGTCTTGCTTGTTTACAAGGAAAAATGACCAAGCCACCTTTTGGTGGACAAGGGGAAAGGGCCACAGAGCTTCTAGGATTGGTACACATGGATGTGTGTGGACCATTTCCAATAGTAGCTAGAGGTGTATATTCTTACTTCATAACTTTTACTAATGATTTGAGTAGATATGTCTATGTCTACTTAATGAGGTATAAGTCAGAGGCCTTAGAAAAATTTAAGGAATTCAATAATTATGTAGAGAATCATCTTGGTAAGAAGATAAAGAAACTTCTATCGGATCTAGGTGGAGAATATCTGAACCAAGAGTTCATTGATCTTCTATGGGAGTCTGGGATTCTATCTTAGGGAACTCCTCCTTATACACCATAGTAGAATGGTGTTAGTGAAAGGAGGAACTACACCTTGTTGGACATGGTGAGGTTGATGATGAGTCACGTGGATCTTCCATTATCCTTTTGGGGATATGCATTACAAACTGCAGCATACACATTAAACTGAGTACCAATTAAGGTGGAAAATGGAATTCCATCCGAGTTATGTAATGGAAGGAAACCCACTTTGTCACACACACATTTATGAAGATGTGGGGCGTTTTTTAAGGCCTTTTCATGCAAAAAACTAGCACCCCAGGGCACGAGGTGTATCTTTATAGGATATCCCAAGGAAACAAAAGGATATTACCTATATAACCCTTCAGACAAGAAAGTGATTATCGCCAGACAAGACATCTTTCTTGAGAGGGAGCACGTCCTCAAGAAGGATAGTGGGATCAAGATTGAATTCGAAGAAGTTGATGCTCAAGATACACAGGATTTGGTACGGGAACAAGTTCCACAGAACCCCATAGAAGAGGTTCCAGAAACACAAGTACTGTGTAGGAGCTCAAGAGAGATAAGGAAACCAGAGAGATTTTGTTTCTTAGTCATTGAGGATGGTGAATAATTATTGTTGGACAATGATGAACTTCTCTCTTATAGGGAAGAAGTAGAATGTTCGGAAGCTGCAAGATGGCTAGAAGCTATGAATTCTGAGATGGATTCCATGTATCAGAACCAAGTCTGGGTTCTGGTCGATGAGCCAGTTGATGTAAAGCCTACTGGATGCAAATGGGTATTCAAGATAAAGATGGACATGAAAGGTCAATTTAGAACCTATAAAGCAAGGCTAGTGTCTAAAGGATTTAGACAACATCATGGAATTGACTATGATGAATCCTTCTCACCAGTTTCCATGTTTAAATCCATAAGAATAATACTTTCCATAGCAGCTTACCATAAATACAGGATTTGGAAGATGGATGTTAAAACAACATTCATTAATGGGAACCTTCAGGAAGATGTCTATATTACACAACCAGAAGGGTTTGTGACACCAGGCAAAGCCAAACGTGTTTTCAAGTTGCAAAAATCCATTTATAGATTAAATCAAGCATCCAGGTCATGGAACATTTGATTTGATGAAGCCATAAAAGAATTTGGGTTCCTTAAAAGAGAATGTGAGCCATGTGTTTATAAACAGTTTAATGGGAATACGATCTGTATCCTAGTAGTATATTTTGATGACATATTGCTTATTGTAAACGATGTATCAGTCTTACAGTCAGTTAAGGACTGGTTTAACATGTGTTTATCCACGAAGGACTTGGGTGAAGTAGCCTATATTCTAGGGATCAAGATCATTCATAATAGATCCAAGAGGCTGCTTGGACTAAGTCAAAGTACATATATTGACTAGATACTAAAGAGATTTAGTAAGGAAAAATCCAGGAGGGGATTGGTTCCAGTGTCAAATGGCCTACATCTTTCTAAGAAAATGTGTCCTCAGACACAACAAGAGAAAGATAGAATGAGTAATATCCCATATGCTTCAGCAATAGGATCTATCATGTATGCCATGTTATGTAACATGCTTGATGTTCCCTATACACTAATCATGGTAGGAAGATATCAAGAGGGTCCAGGAGAACAACATTGGATTGCTGTTAAGACTATCCTTAAGTATCTAAGAAGAACTAAGGATATGTTTCTGGTGTATGGAGGAGACAAGGAGCTTGTCATCAGAGGGTATGCTGATGTTGGTTTTTCGACAGATCATAATGATCTGAAGTTGCAATCTGGATATGTTTTCTATCTCAATGAAGGAGCTGTAAGCTGGAAGAGTTGAAAGCAGCTAGTTATTGCTGATTCTATAGTGGTGTCTGAATATATAGCAGCTTCTGATGCAGCCAAGGAAGCCGTGTGGATTTGGAACTTTTTCCAGGAGCTTGATGTGGTTCCTAGCAGTAAAGATCTCATTACATTGTATTGTTATAATACTGCAGTGGTGTCTCTTGCAAAATAACCAAGGTCAAATCAATGGACAAAGCACATACTCCGGAAGTATCACCTCTTGAGGGATTTATATCAAAGGGGTGAAGTTACAGTAAGCAGAGTGTCCACAGAAGAGAACATGGAGGACACCAGGACGAATGACCTATCTTAGAAGAAGCATGAATATCATGTGAGAGCTAGCGGGTTAAAGGTTGTTAATAGTTGGATCTAGTCCAAGTGGGAGTTTGTTAGAGTAGGTGTCCTAGAAACAACAAATTTGTACTTTATTCATTAATAAATTCTTTATCACATCTTGATTGTTCTTCTGCGTGACAATGCATGTGATAATGTCCTAAGGACAGCTGTTGCATTAATGGGTCATAGTGGATCCCTACTGTGATGAGAACCCAGAAGTTCCATAACACCGTTCTTGAATATATGTTCTATGGACGGATGATGTTATTTGAGTGACACAAATAATACAGGCCATTAGGGGTGAGGAATCATAAAAATTTGAGGCACCTTCTAATGGTGTGCGCCCTTGGTAATATCCAAGAGGATATTATGAGAACGAGACCTGCCAGTAGGAAAACCACATTTCATAGTGTCATTGGATGTTTCTATCTACGGACGTGTGTATTGGCCCTTAGACTTTAAGATTATTATTAATGGGTATTAAAACTTGCTCAAATAGTTGTATTGATGAAAATTGTGACGACACACTGTTCGCAGCGAGGTAGGATATGTTGGGTGCGTCACGGGTAATACCACATTAATAGACACTATGAGAAAGGATTTTCCCTTTTTGTTCCATAACAGAAGTAGATATCTCAGGCCCTTTGATGGAATTGATATAGCCTAAATAAATCTATGGCCATGGTAAGGTATGGGCGGGTTCAATTCCAGAAATTTAAAGAATGAATAATTGAGCATGTGGGTTGATGACACTAGCATGAAACCTGCTTGATTCGAGATATCGTGAAAAAGGGATTATATTACACGGTAAGCGTTCTTATGAGGTGACACGCCATTGCGGCATTAACTTCTTTCTCTATGGGTGCCTTGGCGTGTTTCTAGACGCTAACCTTGGACTTTAAGTTGGCTCTGCCAAATGCCACTGAGAAAGAGGACTAGAGGTTCACACACTATGTGTGTCCATGTATCTCAGTTAAATATTAATTTAGAAAGTTAAATAAAGATTATTCCCGGCTGTGGTTTAATAATTATTTAAGGATGCCTGATCACATTTATTTTGACACTAGTTATTCGAGAGAATATATTTTGTGTGAAATAATATATTTACTAGTGAGTAATGCAGTTACATTTATTTTAGAAATAAATAGCCATTACTCAAGGTTTAATAAATGTGGAGGAGGATAAAAAGAAAAGTATAAAATAAAATTACACGCCGTGTATATTTAATATACACATCGTGTAGTTTTATGGAAAACAAGTACTCGCTGTGTATTAATGATTACACGGTGTGTAGTTTTTCTAGTTGGGATTTTGATGAAATAATATCATTATTGTGATATTAATTATAATCTGCGTGGGGGCATGTCAAAGAATTAATAATTCAACATGGGTGGTTTTAATAAGATTTAATGAAATAAATAAAACGTGTAACACATTTATTTATTGTCATAACTCTATAACCTCAAACATGATTATAAATATCCTCACAACCCCAACACTTTTCAAAAGGAATCGTTTTCCACAACAATTCTGGATAATTCTTTCAATACTGAAAGAACTCCTTCCTCCAAGAATGCTCTCAAGACCGAGAGACCAAGGTGATCAAAGGCGGACATCGGAAGTGAAGGTTCTTTCGCACTAGCACACAGAGATCCCTTCGGTGACGTCCATAGATACGTGGAACACATGTGGATCTCCGCTAGAGGAATCCTACACTTGGATTCTACAATGCAATGATGGATCACAAGATCATGACCGGAGACATCAACGAAGAAAGAATTACACCAAGGTAATTCTTGTGAATTAATTAAATTAATTATAACCAACATATGATGATCCTATCACTATGGTTCTGGTATTCCCTCTTTTGTTTTTCATTCTTCGTTCTATTCTGAAGATCTGGCGTTTTATATCGTGAAGGATATCGATTTGAATGTTGTTTAAACACTAAAATTAAAGTTGGGAAAACCCACAAACATGCTTCTGCTGCACCCAGAACCTACAGTTATAACAGCGGAGAATAACCACACCCGCCGTATAAGTTAAAAAAACTGTCTTAACATATTTTTTTCAAAAAGGTCATAAAGTACCTTGTTTGGAAAACGACAGAAAGATTCCTTTCAAAACATTAAGGTTAAATGAGGGTAAAAATTACCTTAACCCATTGTATAGAAAATAGTAAAAATGTTTTGAAATAAATTTTAAGAAACATTGATGTGGATGATAAAGAGGCCCTAGTAGATACTTACGTAAAAACAACCTCAGATGATAAAGCGATTGTGAAATTAACCCTTACCACATTGTAATCAATTGAGTCGTATGACCAAAAATTAATAACCACCAAATTACTCACAGAATACCATGAATAAAAAGTGAATCATGATAATATATATCAAATGGCAGTACACAATACACCAAATGTAATATGTTGTGAATAATGGAAATCTCACGGAATTACAAGTGAGATATGAAACCCCTTACCTCATGTCTGACTTGACTTGTTTGTTCCTTATTATTCCTGAATAATAAACTTATGTTAATTTCTACTTGATTAAGAACCCTTTTTCAAGTTTATTATTCCTTTTATATCAGTTATTACCATATTATAAACAATACGTAATCATTTATGTTAATAATGGTTGTTTTGTCGATATTTGGTACTTGAGTCAAAAAAGGACACATTATAATTACAAGTTGTCCATGTGGTAAAGATTCCATTATCTCCTAAATTATATTCATGATTTAGATATGATATATATCATTTATATTCATCATATTTTTGTATTTATAACAGTACATAACATTTGAAGATAAGAATTGAAATGCACTGTCCATGGAGACGGTAAGCCGTACGGACGCATGAACTCTACTTTCTTTTCTATTTTTTATTTTAATTGTATGAAAACATAATGATGCATAGTTATATTATAATTCCAGTATAATATCATATATAATTTCAATAACTCCATCCTTTATATGTCCCACGTATGGTAATAATGAGTCATATCACTTTGAGTAGGCGGTAGTCCGCACTTCCTCAAATGAAATTATCATGTTTACTCATAATGGAAATCATAATGGTATGCTATAAAATAAAAATACTGAAGAATAAGGATAAAATAAACATAATCTATATCATATATAAATATAGTGTCACCATAATGGCCACCATTAGAGGAGGTAGGAGATAATTAAACAATCATCGTTTTGTGAGGTGTTAGTTTTCCATCCACAGAAACAGTATGTTCTTTACCCATTAGATGGAGGTGTGTGTATATGTAGTTTGAATAATTCTCAGAAAAAAGTCCTATTATATTCTAGATACTGGTGTTATTATAAAATAAAGGAATGAAAATATTTTAGGGGTTGGAGATGTAAAATAAAAGAAAATAATTTAAGAGAAACTGTTACATTTAATTCGGGTAACTCCCTTTGGTTTGAACCAAAGGACTTCTTGAAGTTCCTTCTGCCTAAGGAAAGGCTTATATGAGGAATAGAGGGATATTTATAGATTATTTAGGCAGGATTTTTATTAGAAAAGGGGCTTGAGATGTGCAAGTAATGGGTTAAAAGTGAGGGCATTTTATTAGGGGGAGTAGGGGTTCTTTAGGAAAGTGTGAAAATATTATTTTATTATATAAATATTTTCGGTTTCAAATGGCCTAAAACATATTAAGGTCGAAGATAAGATGACTCATGGTCGAAATAAATCCATACAATAAGAATTTTATATGTTGTGGATGTTATTTTAATATTTATAATCTTATCTATTTAAATCATTTATTAACGAGGTAAATACTACATCATTTTTGTGTCATAAATAATTTAATTTGTTTGATGTCTAAAAATTATAAAAAAATACCATGATGTATGAAAACGTTACAGATTTAAAAATAATATTTATAGTCAAAAATATAACTTATATAACCTCATGTAAGAATTATTTTTCAAAAATATATTTGTTTATGTCATTTATGTCTTTACTTTAAGTTAATTAAAATAAAGTGTCATTATCACTCTTAAGTGGCTCTATGAAGTCCCAAAATAGACCCAAAGATGACCATGGTCGGCCATGACTCATCCAATAAGGCTAGGGCAATTTTTAGGGTAATATTTCATTATTATTATATTCTTTTTACCTTGAAATACCATATTACCATTAACCGCGTTAAATAAAAGTCAAAAGATACTATTCACCAAAATTTTTTTTATCTTATTGAGCTGAATTTTACTTACTAATATCAACCATTTATGTCACATTTTCTAAATTCAATTCAGAGAAGTGTTAAAATTTCATTTAAATGAAAAATTCAGTTTTTTAACTACTACTAAGTGGTTTTACTATTCTTCAAAAATTGAAGTTTCTCAGAAAAATACAAAAAATTCAGCCTAAGCTATTTTTGATATTCCTAATTAAAAAATTATGTCTATTTTACCATATTCAAAACATATATGTTTTATTAATTACTTTTAAATTAATTTCCGTTGTCAAAAAAATAGCGTATTTTTAATGAACAATATATATCAAACGATTGACACTGGTTTCTGTCAAATTTTAAAGTGAAATTAATTATAATGACCGAAATTGTATTAAATAATAAAAATATAAGTTAATTATACTTCAAAACCATTCAAATTCCTTATTTAACACTATAAATTATTTCTATTAAAAAAGTTGTTTTTAATTAAAATTTAGTATTTTTCTTTATTCACCAAAATATGAAAGTTATCAGAAAAATACCAAAAATTTAACCAAACTCAATTTTTATGTCCCAATTCTAAAGAAGAAGTTTATTTTGTAAAATTTAATATATAAAAGTTTCAAATATTGGATTTAAAAAGGGTTATCCATTAAAAGGTGGTAAACTTACATTTTCTGAAAAATACTTCCTTTATTTGAAAAATTGAATATGTTCTTATATTATGTCTAAGAAACACATATTATGGATTTTAAAATTATATGTAGTATATAAAATTAAAAATTCAGTTATTACTATCCATAAATGTTTTTTGAACGACTAGTTTTGTAAGTCGCGATGTTCTCAACTCGGTGTTGCGTGTAGCGCAAGTTATTGAATTACATTGAAAAGATAACATAATTTGAAATATTGGGTTGTTACATAGAATATGATTTTATTATAAAAGGAAGGTCATAATATATTTGTGAATCCCCATAAAATATCAAGTTGTTACACTAGATTTCATACCACTCAATAAGTAGAAAGGTTTAAGGAGTAGATAAGGATGATTATGATTAGGGCCACTATAAAAATATCATGAGTTTCTATTTGACTTAAATATTTAATTTTATGTTCTTATATTTATTCTTCAAACTCTTATACAATATTAAAAATCACATTACTGGGGACAAATACCTTTGTCAAATATTTATAAATTTTACATTATTGTTTAATGGCTTGGATCCATGTGGATTAACCCGTTGTGTGTTCTCAAAGACTGAGGTGCTTGGAGAAGGCTCAAAGGATGTCTGGAGGAGTTTGATCGCGAGAAGATGAAAATAATGGGGATACACAACATGATCAAGGGGGACATGATGTGTACTATTGTGTTTCATAAAAATAATGTAAAGTGCCGAGGCGACATGTTTTTCGTCATAAGTCGCCTCGTTGAGGCACACAACCTGACGTGGAGGTACACGTCGTGTACTACCCCACTGTTGGGTGATTTAAATACATAAAGAAACATGGATTTTATAAACCCTACAACTTGAGAAGATCCCCACTTGACCCCAGATTACCCAGATGCCTCCCTCTTTGATGCTTGGGGATTCATTTTTCCTAGATCGGTTCCCCACTTGCTTTTTTGATCAATGTTCAATATGACGTAAGATATACCTCCATTATTTAGTTTTCTTGGATCTATTTTCTTCCTTTTCCATTTGTAATGTTATGGAGTTTGATCTCCATGGTTCTAAGGGAGTTTATTTTTGTTTTTGTCGATGTGGTTATGACATGCCTTCCTCGGGTGGATGTCGTTGTTGCAGGGAAGGCGATCTTGATCCATTCCTTTGATCCATTCTTGTGAGATGAACTTCATAAACCTTTTTAGGTATGGGATTATTTTATTTTCTTTTCGTTTACGTGAAACTATTGAGATAGCATGTTTAAGCCCTTTGTATCATAAACAAATTGACATATTAAAATAATTGAACGAGATTAAAATAAATGTTTTGGTCACATGTTGTTTCTTTGCACCATGATAACAGTTTGCCTCTGGATTTTCTAGATAGTGTGATATATATGAATTTCTTATTATCATGTTGTTCTTAATTAAATTGTTAAAGAATGTATTGCAAGAATTAATTGATAATTAATTGTATAATGATAAAGAGGTATATAAACCAATCTAGTTGTTGTTTTAATTTGATGTTAATCAATTTGATGAAAATGTTCTTGTATGTTCCAGTTAGTTATTAAAATTGAAGCATGTTGGTACCTGTTGTTTAAAGGCATGTAATTTCAATTATTTAATTAAGTTGTGATATCAATGATAGCTTTCCATTTAGATTACCCATAGTTGGATCCTACTAATGATGAATTAGTTAATTCAATATGGATTAATGAATTGGTTTGTTGATAAAAGATAATTCCTTGTAGGGTTTTGAGTTACCATGTTGCATGTAAAGGACAATGAGCATTATTATAGGAGCTGTAAGAGCTCATTTCTTGTTAATGAGTAATACCTAATTTAAGGTCCAAGAGCCTGGTTGATATGATGTTGTTTCCTATTTTTTATGATGATATGTGGTCCTGGATGGATATTGTGAGATGTGGGGGCAGGGTGGTCTAGTGTATGCGACAACAATTGATGCCGATAGTGGCTACATGCATTAGTTTATACAGGTTGGTGTCAGGGAGGACACCAGAGTTGATGAAATGGGTTGAAGTTGGACTTACACACTGCTGTGAATATAGTTTCTTATAGAATCTCTTGTTTGTTTATCTACTTTAAATTCCCCACTACTTGAGGATGTTGGTCTTGCTTATACTCCATCTAAAATAGGTGAAGACACACGGGGTATTCCATGTGGTTTTGGTGTTTATCTTCTCAAGGATGGATGGGTCTTTGCTTCTACTATAGGAGAAAAAGACTCTACTAGTATCCCATCTACTCACCGTGGAGAGCCCGTTGTGTTTGGTAGCATAGAATGTTTTTTTATAATGCCTGGGAATATGGGAAAGTAATAATACTGTTAATAAATGGTTGTATAAATGATATTAACCCATGCGTTTAGAGATTATTGGGATGTAATGTTGAGGTTACAATTTAAAGGAATAGTGTAATTTGGGCATGATGCTAATGAAATATAATGTGTAATTGTTAATTGTAAATTAATGCTTAAATAATTAATTAACATAAAGTAAAACTAATAAAAAGGGAATGAAGTAATTTTTAATAAAAATGGAATGATATTAATGTTTATAGGATGCCTTGTCTTAGCAGTGGCAGATGAGAGTCTGAGAGACGTTAGCTGTAGTTAAATATAAGACTAGGTTATGTCTATAGTGTTGTTGTGAGCTATAATATATTATGAAATTTTTGTGTTTCTATAGTCTACCACACCCCATCAGTTATGGAAACTGATTCCATGAGAATTTTAATCTCTGACAGTGTTTTTCCCAATATTCTGATAGGAGGATAGATGGATGACCACCCCCATTAACCCCACTCTTTTCTATTGGTAGTTACTAGTGCTGATAGGCACACCAGTTAGTTTTCCCCATATATGTGTGTAGAGGGATGTAATAGATTTTGGTTATTCATACACATATATTCTAGATATAGTTTCCTATAGACTACTATGGGTGTAACATGTATAGGTTGTGATGGATTGAGAATACTTACTCAGTGTACGAGCTATAATGGATTGAGGTTTAATGCCCAACGTATAGGACATTTTATACGAGCTGTGGTGGCTTCCGGACACTATATAGTTACTTTGGTTACATGGATGTAGTGGTTGTGTAGCATGAGGTGCATATTGTGGTGATTCACCTTGGTGTCTGCAGAAAATCCTTTTGGAGAGAGATTCTTAGGAAGTGTGACATTTGGGAAAAGAAGAAAACCAGTGGGGAAGTGGTAGCGGGGTACCCTTGATATTATTTATTATATTATATAATCTTATATACGATACTCGGTGAAAGTAGCTAGGTTCAGGATGTAAATTTAGCATACCAGTTTAAGTGATGAGTTAATATCACTTGTTGTTCACTGTGATTTAAATGCTTTCTTTACTTTTGCACGAGAGGCTTTGGGGAGGGTCCTTCTAATTATACTGTTATGCTCAACCTAAGTATATATAAACTATTTCTTAGGTCACTTAGAGAAGGTTGGAGATCAAGATGGTAACTACTATCTTAGGGTTTCAGGAGCTATTTGTGCTTCATGGTTGCTGTCAATTTTAATTTATTTTGGTACTTATAGTTTTCCCTTCAAGTTGTAGTAGTTTTTCATGACATTACATATGTGTACATGGTATTTATTTTATATTGAAGTCTGAGTTAGAGTTTATTAGTGACTATCTTATCTCTCTTATTCTCATGTGTTCCCTTATAGGGTAATCCCTCGTATTTTTCTATTTACTATACCCTTGGTGCAATTCTCCAACCTATGTCCTATTGGAGGTGGGACTCGAGGGGTCACTATCTACCTTCTCATGTTTATTTCTATGGAGGGGTACACCTTGTTGGGAGGGGTTCATGAAAGAGTGGTATCAAAGGTTTGGTCTAGTGATAGGGTGGGGTTTGGTGGTTGGCACAAGTGAGGTTTCATGAGTTGTTACAGAAACAATGCCAGTCATGTTTAGCAAGTGATGTAAACACTAGATACCGGATGAGACATATGCATTTAGGGAATCCTAAGATCTTATGAACATACCTTTAATTTTACAGTGGATACTAAATGTGGTGATATTGATTAGAGGCTAGAGACCTATGAAAGGATGATGCATCATTCTTATTTGTGCATATGTTTGAATGGGTAGACCTTGGGATAGGTTAACCTAAAATGAATAAAAGAAAACAATTAATTTGTTAATGTAGAGTCTTCCATATTCTAGTTTTAGGATCTCTAATTATTTTTTATTTTTCAATAATGGCTCCCGATTTACATTCGTGTCAGGTTTGCATAGAAGATGTCCAACAGTCTATGACAGCTGATCACCGTAGGGTAGATGTTGACGAAAATGAATCTTGGAAGAGGACACTCTGAGTTTTTCAGTGCCCGATTCTATAGAAGTTAGAGGGATACATTTCAAATGTAGTCATAGAAGACTGGTTAGTGGAGGTTGATATTTCCTACAGTTCAATCCATGATCGGAAGGATAATTGGGTTCCTTTGGTTGTGATGAAGCTGCATGGGGCAGCGAGGCAGTGGTGGTTCTTGTTCCTCAGGGATCGTGAGGAGTCATTGATCTCATGGGAGGGGTTCTGAGAGAAGTTCAATGTTGATTTTAATTTTTCCACTAAGAAGGAATCCTATCGCTAGAATCTGCTTACACTTCGATAGGGGAGATCTAGTGTGCAAGATATGGAATCTGTTTTAGGAAGCTTTTAGGACCTGGTATAGAATTATTTCCAGTTGAGGAGGCTAGGGTGAGGAATTTTAAGGAGTATTTGTATCCAGAGATCCAAAACCAGGTAACCCCATTTATGATGAAGAAATATTTTGAGGTGATGGAGAGGCATAGGTCATCGAGAGGATGTTACCTAGAACCAGATCACTCTATGAGGGAGTAATCAAGATTCATCATGAAGCAGAGCTGTGGCCCGAGGTTCTCAGATTTCATGGAAAAAGATTTTTCGTTCACACAAGGGTAGGTCTTAGCCCTCGACATCTCGTTAATATGGGGTGATGAATCTTAGGAATTTACCAAGGGATTAAGCGATTGTTTTTTTATAGTGGATGAGTTCATATGCAATGAGAGTGCCCAACCTTTTAGAGTATTAACCTTCTCCAGGTGTTCCACTCTAGGTTCCTTTTTTGAGACAGTTACAACTGATGCAGCAGCAGAAGGTTGTTCCTAATTTAGATCAACATAGAGAAGATGGTGCAGGTAGGGGACAATCTCATGATGATCCCCATCATTAGAGACCATAGTGTGTCCAGGGTTATGGTCATCATTAGGGTCAGAAAGGTCTTAGAGTAGGTCTTGGTCAGCTTAAGGCTTTAGGGTTTCCGGCGACAGGTGAGCTAGTTGTCGTTCGAGGTACCATTTTCTTGTTTTCTACTTGGGTGCATGCCTTGTTTGATTTAAGATTGATGCATTCCTTCATATCACATAACATTGTCCAAGATTTGGGGAATGAGGTAGAGAGGATTCAAGTTCCCTTGTTATTGTCTATGCTAGTTAGAGGTTGAGATGACTTTTTTGATGTATGTAGAGACTATAAGCTACTTTTGGGTCATATTTAGGAGGTTTCCTATGTTTATGAATACAACCATACAATGTCAACCAAGACATGGATTTTTTTTGTATTTTTTGAAGGTTATTATAGATTACTTATAGAGGTAGGTTGTGTTCTTTGATGGTGAGGAAGATCCAGTAGTGTTTGTTGGAGACCGATACCCTTGGATGGGTTAGAGGCATGTTTTTTCCTTTTAAACCTTGATGGTTGAGCTGATACAATTTTCTTCAGAGGATCAGTATTTTGAATTTCCTAGGGTTGTAGAAGAGTACCCTAATGCCTTTCCAAAAGTGGTTGTAGCATTACCCCCTCGACGAGAGATTGAGTTTGGGATCGAGATACAACTAAGAGAATATCCTATATCTATGCCCCCATATAGGATGGCACCTTATGAGTTATGGGAGCAGGTTTTATAGATTAATATTCTATTATAGTCTGGTTTGGTTCAGCTGTGTGTCTCACTGTGAGGTGCACCAGGTTTTTCGTAAAGAAGGCTGATGGCATTTTCTGGTTGTGTGTCGATTATTGTCTCTTAAACAATGTGTTGGTGATGAATCAGTGTCATCTTCCACATATTGATGATTTATTCGTTCAACTGAATGGTGAAATTTGGTTCTCAAATATCAAATTTCAGTCTGGGTTTCATCAGATGCATGTGAAGCACTAAGATATCTCAAAGTATGCTTTCTATTTTCGTTATGGGCATTATGAGTTCATTGTAATTCCATTTCGTGTGACAAATTCTACAGATGTTTTCATGATATTGATTAAACCTATGTTCCATGAGTCCCTGGATAAGTTCATGGTGGTTTTCATTTATGAAATTCATGTGTACTCCACGTTCGAGGGGGATCATGAAGAACTTCTGCATACTGTTTTGGGTGTTCTTCATCAGCAGAATCTGTTTGGGAAGTTGTAGAATTGTGAGTTTTGAGTTCAAGAAGTCCATTTTTTATGCATGTTGTATTTAAGGACCCAACCTTAAAACATTACATAATATTGAATTAAATGAATAATTTCCATTGAGAATCTTTTCATGTTTATAGTTTTAGAAAATTAGGCCACAACTATTACATAACAACTTGAATATTACAAGTAGACACTACTAGTCAGTATCCATTTTTTTTCTTTAAAAGAAACATGTCTAGTTCAATATTTTATACAACATGACTTTTCCTTGATCCCATCCTTTACCCTATGAATCTTTAAGTCCTGTGGAAAACATTTCATAAACTTGGGATGGCCATAAAAATCTCAACAAGGGTTATAAAATAAATAAGGAAAACATTAGCCCATCAATTAATAAAAATCAATGAAACTATATTTTTCAGTCATAACATACCTTATGAAATCATAAGATTTATGAATAACAAACACAAATCATAAATCATAAAGGTTACTTATGACATCCATATCAAACTTACATTGTAGCTATCACAACTACATAGGGATTTACACTTGGAATACCCATCACGGTATATTCCCTAAATCTCTTAGGATAAACATCATGTTTACCTCCGTCACGTTACCCAATGCATCAGAGAGATATCTCGGGCTCACCCGCATTATTTTTATCAAGGAACCACCTGTATATGTAAACAATTCCCAATAACCATAACATAATCATGACATATAACACAATTATAAAGGAAATATAATATTTCCACATTCCAATATATCAAGACAATGCTTTATAAAATCATTTCCAAAACCATTTAAAAAGATATTTTTGAATCAAAGTGTCCCATACCACTTTGAAGATTTTAAATGAAATATCATTTGAAAACATTAATGTCCATATAAATAAATCCTAAAACCCATTTTGAAAACATTGACATTAATGGGAAATATTTTGAAGAATAATTCTTTAAAAAATTTAAAACAATATTTTAGTTAAAGAGTTTTTTAACAAAAAGATAGATGCTTGAATACCAATAAATGAGGAATAAAATTTAATCAGAACCTTATAATATCATGAGAATAAAGGGATTCATGATATAATATGTAAAAGGATAGTATATACACCATATAAGAGTGAATTGGTGTATAGAAACAATGAAGTATCAGTGGAAATGTAAATTGAGATGAAATTCATTACAAAGATGGTATCCCTAAATTAAGGATAAATCAATCACATAATTATGTGTGAAAAATATAAATACACCCAATATTAGTGGATATTAAGTGTACAAAAATCATATTTCATTCACAAATATTCATAGGATGACATATTCTAGAAGTACAAGTTTAACCCAAAGAATTGAAATTGGGTTAAGAAGTTCCCATGCAAAACTTCGAAAAGCCTAATGACATCACTTTTAGAATTCAGAAAATGAGTTGATGAGATAAAAAGGGTATCTCATCACTTGGACATAAATTTTACATCAATGAGGATATATAAGAACATATCTCAACACAATAAGATTTACATTAAAATACATGACAAAAAGATGACTTTTAAATAGAAGAGGGTCAAAGGTTCCCTTACCGATTTGGAAACGTACAAAACATATGCCACATGAAAGAAAGATCATACAATGGATATGTAAATACTCATAAATGAAATTATATTACACAAAAGTAAAATCATGGGCAGTAAATACACCACACAAAAGGAAATAGTGGTAAATATAGCATGAATCTCATGGGAATAAAAGTGAGATGAAACCCTTTACCTCGTTTTAATCAACTGAGTCATTTGATCAAAAGTTAATAACCATAAAATTAATCACAGAATACCATGAATATAATTATAATCATGATAAAATATATCAAAAGTAAGTACATAATACACCATATCTAATAAATAAGTGGCGAACAATGGAAATCTCACTGAATTAAAAGTGAGATAAGAAATCTCCTTTCCTTGTGTCTGACTAGAACCGTTCGTTCCTTAATCACTTGAATAATAAACTAATGTTAATTTATTCTTTCTTAAGAACCTTTTTAAATTTTATTATAATTTATATATTACTTATTACCTTTTTATATACATTATGTAATCATTTAATTTAATAATGGTCGTTTGGTCGATATTTGGTAGTTGAGTAAAAAAATGAACACCTTATATTTACAAGTTTTCCATGTGGTCAAGAGAAAATTATCTCCAGAATGATATTCATTATTTATATATCAAATATATCATATATATCCAGTATATATATTTATTTATAAAAGTACATAACATTTGGAGATAAGAAATGAAATGCACCGTTCATGGAGATGGTAAGTCGTACGTACACATGAACACTACTTTCATTTCTATTTCATATTGTAATAAAATAGAAACTTAATGATACTTAATTATATTATAATTAAAGTATAATATCATATATAATATCATTAACTCCATCCTTTATATGTCCCATATATGTCATTATTGAGTCATAACACTTTGAGGGGGTGGTAGTCCGCACTTCCTCAAATTAAATTATCGTGTTTAACTAAAATGGAAACTATAAAAGTATAATATAAAAGGAAAATACATAAGAATAAATAAAACATAAACACAATATATATCATATATAAATAAAATTACATCATAATTTCAGCCATGAGAGGGGATAGGAGGTAATTGAATAATCATCGTTTCGTGAGACGTTAGTTTGCCATCCACAGAAACATTATGTTCTTCACACATTAGATGGAGGTGTGTGTAAGTTTAGTTTAAATCCATCTTAGAAAAACATACTAGTATATTGAGGATATTGGTGTTGTTATAAAATAATGTATTAAAAAGATTATAGGGGTTTTAGAAGTAAAATAAAAGAAAATAAGTTAAGAGAAATCGTTACCTTTAATTTTGGTAACTTCCTTTGGTTTGATCCAAAAGGACTTCTTAAAGTGCCTTCTGCCTAAGGAAAGGCTACTAGGAGGAGGAGAGGGATGTAGGGAGTTTAATTTGGCAGAGTTTGGATGAGACTAAAGGCCTGAGAGGTGTGAGTAGTTGGTTAGAAGTGGTCTCCTTTTATAAGGGAGATGAGGGGCTCTTTAAGAAAGTGTGATAATATTATTTTATTATATAATGATATTCGGTTTCTGAAAGTCCAAAAATCATTAAAGTCGAAGATAAAATGACTCATAGTAGAAATAATTTCATTAAATAGTTATTGGATAGGTTTTGGATGTTATTTTAATATTTATAATCTTATTTAGTTAAATATTTTATTAATGATGTAAATACTACATCATTATTTTGTAATAAATAATTTAATTTATGTGATGTATAAAAATTATAAAAAAAATACCAAGATGTAGAAAATATTTTTATCATTCCAATTAATATTTATAGTCGAAAATATAAATTATATAACACCATATAAAAATTAATTTACTAAAAGATATTTGTTTTTGTCATTTTTACCTTTACTTTATGTTAATTGATATAAATTGTCATTATCACTCCCAAGTGGCTCAATTTGTTCCCAAAATCAACATAAATATTCCCATGGTCATAAAGGACTCAACCAATAAGGTTTGGATAAGTTTTAAGGTAATTTTTAATTATTATAATATTATTTTTACCTTGAATTACCCTATTTAAATTTAACCGCGGTAAATAAAAGTCAAGAGATACTATTCAAGAAAAATTATTTTCATCTTATTGAATCAAATTTTACTTCATTATTACAACCATGTATGTAGGATTTTCTAAATTAAATTCAAAGAAGTGCTAAAATTTCATTTAAATGAAAAATTCAGTTTTTTTAACTACTACTAATTGATTTCACTATTCACCAAAAATTGACGTTTTTCAGAAAAATACCAAAAATTCAGCCTAATATTTATTTGATATTCCAAATTCAAAAATGATGTCTATTTTGATAAATTCAAAACATATATGTGGAATTAATTAATTTAAAATTAATTACCATTGTTAAAACAAACATCGTGTTTTTAAGATACAATAATTATCATAATCTTGACACTTATTTAAGTCAAATTTCAAAGTGAAATTAATTCCAATGACCAAAATTGGATTAAATGGTAATAATATATTCTAATTACACTTCAAAACCAATTAAAAAAACAATATAACTATATAAATAAATTATATTAAAACATGGTTTTGAATTAAAATACAATATGTTTCACTATTTATTAGAAAATGAACTTTATCAGAAAAATTACAAAAAATTACACAAAGTAAATTTTGATGTCCCCATTCAAAATAAGGATTTTATTTGGTCATATAGAATGTATTAAAGTGACAAATATTATATTTAAAGAGGGTTCTCCATTAAAAGGTGTCAAATCGGCCTTTTAATGTAAATTATCCTTAAAATTAGATTCATTCACATTTTAAGCCTCTAAATTTTATTGGATAAATGTAAATAAATTTAACAAACATGTATAATCATTTTGTTGTTAGTTTTGTTCATTCCCACCAATACAACATCCAAGAGTTAACTACCATTTAAAATAATAATATTATATTATTAGTGTGCAATGTAAGATTTCAGAGAAACCCCTTGTTGCGTATCGGGTACGCTATCGAACATAGCAACCCCTTTAAAGTAAAATTATTATTTAATTCAAAAATATTAATAAATATCAAATATGTATTATTGTTTATTTACCTGGGATGTTACATCCTTACCCCCTTTTTGTAATTATGTCCTCGCAATTTTAAAACTAGGCTTCGAAACTTCATTAAAAGTCCCACATCGGAAATGAGTCAGTAAAACTATCACTTTAAAAGAAAGAAAGAAAAGTAAAATGGTCACTTGAGATACCCCATACTAGGATTCCATGTAATAAAACATGGATATGGAATAGAGAACAAATGGTCATGTTCATATGGAGAGTGATATAAAACATGATTAGGAGGAAGTTAACCACCAGAAAATCACAAACATAAGATGTGTTAAACGGTGTTTTATTTCCCAATAGAAAATTTAAAACAACAGCATTTTTGTTTTACATTCCTTTTCATAATTTGGAGGAATTCATTTACTACATAGAATAAGAACATAAATAAATACACTTACCTTCAAGTAGAGTTTTATTCTTTAATAAGTTTCTCCAAAAAACATATCTTTTATCCATACAAAGAGCATCCAAAAAGACTCGGTCACATAAAAAGCACAAGAACCATCTTCTTGAGAATCACATAATTCAAAAAAGAAGAACTATATATTTTCCTTGTCTTTAGACATCAGTTAAAATAAAAAAATTTAGTGCGAGATCAGATAATAGCCAAAAAGGATAATCCTATACAAAAAGAAAAACTACTCTTAATCTCTTAAATTTTTCAAACAAAACTAAATGTTAAACAAAGACCATTCAAAAAAAAACTTTCCATAAAATTATTCAAAAGTAATCCAAACTAAGATTGAAACCAAAATCTCATAAGGATTTAATTAAATAGTCTTCCAAGATAACATTTATCTCCAAATAACAACAATTACTCATAAAGAATCATATTGAAAAGTAATTAAACAAATCACATGTTCTCCATGATAGGTTAATCATTTTCATAGATATACCAAATCTTCATATGTCCAGAATAAAAACATAGATTCTTACAAACTAAATTTTCAACAATTATACCACAATTGAAATCCATAGTATTTTATCTTCTTTAGGCAGGTAGTGTTTCCTAAAAAGATAGAACGTCTTCCACAATAGCCTTTATCACTTAATCACTAAATCATTTTTCTATACTAAGTATATCCATTTGATAAAACATATGTTCCAAAAATATACTTATTCTTGTTCCATTAAAACATTTTACTAACATAATAAGCCATAATAACCAAGGACTTCAAGTAGGCTAGTGGTAGGTGATGTACCCTTGTCACCCTTTAGTTGTGGGTTCGATTCCTGTAGCCTTGCCAGATGCGACAGGTTGTCACCCATCCTACGGGTTTTCCTTTTTATAAAACTCAAAAATATCCCTAACATGTTTTAACCTCAATGGTTTCCTTATACCTCTAATTTTCATCCAAATTAATTATTATCTAAACATATTAATTATTGAAGTCTTATTTCACCACCATATGATAAAATAAAATGATCCCCAAAATAAAGAACATCATACCTTGATCATGGTGTCCATATGGTTTCATCATCATCTTTTTCACATAGGTAGAAGGTCCATGCATTGCAACATTGATTTAGAGATCCTTCAAAATCAATTTCTTCCTCCATCCAAATACACCTTGTACAACATGGGTCATATGGGTGTTCACAGAAAAAATATTTTTGGAAAATAATGATGTATGAAATATAATTTCAAATCATCTAATAAAACATGATTTTTATAAAATAGTCAGACCAAATTTGAGTTGAAACATTCAATTAATGGTCCTTTTAAAATACTATAGGTATGCGATGGGAGAATATATTGTAAAATGAAATAAAAATAGGTTTCACAAGGGTCTCCTTCTTCAGCAACTTTTTTAAAATCATAATATGCTTCAAAATCTTGTTATAAGATAAAATATTTGAAACTTACTTGAAAATATTTACCTTTCTTGAAAATATGAGAATATTGTGAAAATAGGTTTTGTCTAAATACAACCCATGATCCACGATGATAACGAGGTATAGTGGAGGTGTTTGATATCACAAAAAACTGCTTGCAAGTGAGTTGTATGCTAGAAAAAGTTTCACAATCATCCGAACAAGACTTTACAATAATTATTGAAAGCATGTAATCAGGAAGAGATTGGAATGTCGTCTGAAATCCTCCTCCTTCCATTTTTAACTGACTTTCCTTGATCTTAAAAAGTTATAAAACAAGTATTTAACTGAAATAATAGACATAGGGACTAACCATGTGTCTACGAAAAACTCATAATCCCTAAAGTTGTATAAACCGACCTCTGATACAAACTATAATGAGTCGTCCTTAAAACTTTACATAATATTGAATTAAAAGAATAATTCTCATTGAGGATATTTTTAGGTTTAGAGTTTTATAGAATTAGGCCATAACTATTACATAACAACTTGAATATTACAAGTAGACACTACAACTCAGTATCCATTTTTTTTCTTAAAAAGAAACATGTCTCATTCCATATTTTAGACAACATGAATTTTCCTTGATCCCATCCTTGACCCTATTCATCTTTACATTCTATGGAAAACATTTCAAAAACTTTGGATGAGAATAAAAATATCAGTATGGGTTATAAAATAAGGAAAGAAAAAAATATCCCATCAATAAATTAAAATCAATGAAACTATATTTTTCAATCACAACATACCTTACGAAATCATAAGATTTATGAATAACACACACAAATCATAAATCATAAAGGTTACTTATGGAATCCATATCAAACATACATTTTAGCTATCGCAGCTACCTAGAGAGTTACACATGGAATACCCATCACAGTATATTCCCTAAATCTCTTAGGAGAAACATCACATTCACCTCCATCACGTTACCCAATGCATTGGAGAGCTATCTCGGGCTTACCCGCCCTAGGTTTATCATGGAACCACCCGTATATGTAAACAATTCCCAATAACAATAACATAATCCTAACACATAACCCAAGTATAAAGGAAATATAAAATTTCCACATTCCAATATATCAAAATAATGCTTTATCAAATCATTTTCAAAACCATTTAAAAAGTGAATTTTGAATCAAAGTGTCCCATACCACTTTGAAGATTTTAAATGATTTATCATTTGAAAACATTAATGTTCATATAAATAAATCATAAAACCCGTTTTGAAGACATGGAAATTAATGAGAAATATTTAGAAGAATAAATCTTTAAAACATTGAAAATAATATTTGTGTTAAATAATTTTTTAACAAAAAGAGAGATGATTGAATACAAATAAATGAGGAATAAAATTTAATCAGAACATTATAATAACATGATAATTAAGGGATTAATGATATAATATGTCAAAAGATAGTATATACACCATATAAGAGTGAATTGGTGTATAACAACAATGATGTCTCTGTGGAAATGTAAATTGAGATGAAATCCCTTATAAAGATGGTATCCTTACATTAAAGATAAATCAATCACATAATTATGTGTGAAAAATATAAATACACCCAATATAAGTGGATATTAAGTGTAAAACAATCAGAGGTCATTCACACATATTCATAGTATAACATATTATAGAAGTACAAGTTGAACCCAAAGAATTGAAATTGGGTTAAGAAGTTCCCTTTCAAAAATTCGAAAAGCCTAACAGCGTCACTTTTAGAATTCAGAAAATTAGTTGATGAGATAAAAAGGGTATCTATTCACTTGGAAATAAAGTTTAAATTAATAAGGATATATAAGAACATATCCCATCATAATAATATGTAAATTAAAAGACATAACAAAAAGAAGTCTTTTAAATAGAGGAGGGTCAAAGGTTCCCTTATAGATTTGGTAACTTACAAAACATATTCCACATGAAAGAAGGATCATAAAATGAAGATGTAAATACTCATATAGGAAAGTATATTACACAAAATTACAATCATGGGCAGTACATACACCACATAAAAGTATATAGTGGCAAATATAGCATGAATCTCATGGGAATAAAAGTGAGATGGAACCCTTTACCTCGTTGTAATCAACTGATTCATTTGATCAAATATTAATAACCATAAAATGAATCATAGAATACCATGAATATAATGATAATAATGATAAAATATATCAAACGATAGCTCATAATACAACACATGCAATAATTAAGTGCCAAACAATGTAAATCTTATGGAATTAAAAGTGAGATAAGAAATCTCTTTACCTTGTGTCCGACTTGACCTGTTCGTTCTTTAATCTGATGAATAATAAACTAATGTTAATTTATAATTCATTAAGAACCTTTTTAAATATTATTATTCCTTTTATATTACTTATTACCATGTTATAAACATTATGTAATCATTTATGTTAATAATGGTCATTTGGTCGATATTTGGTACTTGAGTAAAAAAATGAACACCTTATATTTACAAGTTGTCCATGTGGTCAAGAGACCATTATCTCTAGAATTATATTAATTATTTATATATCATATATATCATATATATCCTATATATATATATGTATGTATTTATAAAAGTACATAACATTTGGAGATAACAAATGAAATGCAACGTTCATGGAGATGGTAAGCCGTACGTACACATGAATGCTACTATCATTTCTATTTTGTATTGTAATAGAATAGAAACATAATGATACTTAATTATATTATAATTACATTATAATATAATATATAGAACATGAGCCTTATCCCGTTTGGTAATGACTCCATAAGTGCATCTGGGAGACCCAGGATCAAATCCAGGGGGAGACATTTTTTCTGGTTACTGTAGCAGTAATGTAGCAGGTACTGTAGCAGGAACTGTGTAGTACTGTAGAAGGTATTGTTTGGCACTGTAGTAGCTGAGAATATGCCCCCTTTTGGGCCTTCGGGCCACCAATTTGGTCCTCATGTCCTTTCAGGCCTTCGGTTCACCCAGGCCTTCGAGTCAGTAAGGCCTTCAGGCCACCTCAAGGCCTTCAGGCCACCATAAGTGCAGATGAAAACCAGATGATCTACAAGGAAAAAGCTCTACAAGGAGGATGAGAAAAGATCTTTAACCATAGTAGAAGGTAACAAGATTGTAATAATGAGAGGGTATGAATCCTTCCATCGGGACAAGCCTGTGCACGCATGAGAATGCCTAGACGAACAAGCATGTGAAGGTGGAGAGCCAATTTCACGATGAGGATGCTAGGGAGGAGCTGTTCCAAGTAGTTATTCTAGGTTGTATGTAATGTTTGAATCCTATGGTCAAATGAATTCCTCTAAGGCCTACGGGCCATGTAATACTTACACCTATGGGCCTTGTAATGGTTCCAACTCACCCATTGAAAGGTGGATTATCAAAAATCAATAAAAAATGAAGGCCTTCTAGCCATTGGATTGATATATAATATCACAAAATCTACCCTTTATATGTCCCACATATGGAATTAACGAGTCATATCACTTTGAGGGGGCGGTAGTCCACACTTCCTCAAATGAAATTATCGCATTTACCCATAATGGAAACAATAAAGGTATGATATAAAAAGAAAATATAGAAGCATAAAGAAAACATAAACATAATATATATCATATATTAATACAGTGTCATCATAATGGCCACCATGAGAGGAGGTAGGTTGTAATTGAACAATCATCGTTTCATGAGGCGTTAGTTTTCCATCAACAGAATCATTATGTTCTTCACCCATTAGATGGAGGTGTGTTTAAGTGTAGTTCGAATCCTTCTCATAAAAACATCCTAGTATATTTAGGATACTGGTTTTGTTAAAAAATAAAGTAATAAAAATATTATAGGGTTTGGAGAAGTAAAATAAAAGAAAAGAAGTTAAGAGAAACTATTAACTTTAATTTGGGTAACTTACTTTGGTTTGATCTAAAAAGAATTCTTAAAGTGCCCTATGCCAAAGGTAATGCTTCTAAACGGAAGAGAGGGATGTAGGGAGATTAATTGGGTAGAGGTTGGATGAGACTAAAGGCTTGAGAGGTGTGAGGCTTTGGTTAGAAGTGGTCTATTTTTATAAGGGAGAGGAGGGGCTCTTTAAAAAAGTGTGATAACATTATTTTATTATATAATGATATTCAGTTTATAAAAGTCCAAAAATAATTAAAGTCAAAGATAAGATGACTCATAGTCGAAATAATATCATCCAATAGGAATTTTATTGGTTTTGGATGTTATTTTAATATTTATAATTTTATTTATTGAAATCTTTTATTAATGAGGTAAATAGTACATTATTATTGTGTCATAAATATTTTAATTTACGTGATTTCTAAAAATTATAAAAAAATACCATGATATAGGAAATATTTTTATCTTTCCAATTAATATTTATAGTTTAAAATATAATTTATATAACATGATATAAAAATTAATTTACTAAAAAATATTTGTTTTTGTCATTTTGCCTTACTTTAAGTTAATTAATATAAATTGTCATTATCACTCCCATGTGGCTCAATGGGGTCCCTAAATCGACCCATAGATGTCCATGGTCATAAATGACTCTAAAAATAAGGTTTGGACAAGTGTTGAAGTAATTTTTAAATATTATAATATTATTTATACCTTGAATTACCCTATTTACCTTTAACCGCGGTAAATAAAAGTCAAAATTTACTATTCACCAAAAATTATTTTCATCTTATTGAGCCAAATTTTACTTCTTAATAACAACCATGCATGCCAAATTTTTGAAATTCAATTCAAAGAAGCGGTAAAATTTCATTTAAATGAAAAAAGTCAGTTTTTTAACTACCACTAAGTGATTTCACTATTCATCAAAAATTGAAGTTTTTCAGAAAAATACCAAAAAATTAGCTTAAGATTTATTTGATATTACGAATTCAAAAAATGATGTCTATTTTTCTAAATTAAAAACATAGAAGTGGCATTGAATAATTTAAAATTAATTCCCGTTGTTAAAACAAATAGCGTGTTTTTAAGAAACAATAACTATCAAAAGATTGACACTTGTTTTTGTCCAATTTCAAAGTGAAATTAATTTCAATGAAAAACATTCGATTAAATAGTAAAAATATATATAATTATTCTTTAAAACCAATTAAACATATAATACAACTATATAAATAAATTATATTAAAACATTTTTTTGAATTAAAATACAATATTTTTCACAGTTCATTAGAAAATGAACTTTATCAGAAAAATTCCAAAAATTTACACAAAGTAAATTTTGTCGTCCCCATTCTAAAGTAGTATTTTATTTGGTCAAATATAAAGTATTAATGTGACCAAAATTAGATTTAAAGAGGCTTCTCTATTAAAAGGCGGTAAATCACCCATTTAATATGAATTATGCTTAAAATTAGATTCATTCACATTTTAAGCTTCTAACATTTATTGGATAAATGTAAATACATTTAAAAAACATGTATAATAATATTGTAGTTTTTTTTTCATTCCTGGAAATACATCATCTAGGAGTTAACTACCATTTAAAATAATAATATTATATTATTAGTGTGCAATGTAAGATTTCAAAGAAACCCATTATTGCGTATCGGGTACGCTATCGAACATAAGAACCCCTTTAAAATAAAATTAATATTTAATTCAAAATATTTATAAATATAAAATATGTCTTATTTTTTATTAACCTGGGATGTTACATTGTATCCCAACAGGGAGTAGTTGTGGATCCGTCAATGATAAAAGCGGTTGTATCTTGGCCATCTCCGAAGACAATGATAGTGTTTCAATGTTGACTTGGTCTTGTAGGCTACTAAAGGAGGTCCGTAACCAATTTTTCTTGGTTTGAGAATCCTCTGAAAATAATGATTCGGAAGGATCAGGAATTCATGTGGAATGATATGTGCTATCTTGTTTTTGATAATATGAAGGATAAGTTGGTAAGTGCTCAAGTTCATTGTCTTCTAGAAGAGGGTGTTCAGTTTGATGTTTCCTGTGATGCTTCTTTTCTAGGGTTAGGTTACATTATAATGTAGTAGATATTATTTTTTTCTAAGGGGTATCGGCAGTTGCATCTCATGAACATAACTATGCTACCCATGATCTCGTGTTGGAAGCTGTGGTGTTTTATTTGAAGTTGTGAAGACATTACCTCATCAGGGAGCGCTCTGTGGTTTTCAAAAATCAAAAGAGTCTGAGGAATTTTTTCTCCCAACATGACATGGAATTGTGACAGTGTCAGTGGATTGAGTTATTATAGGAATATGACTTTGAAATAGTGTATACACCTTGAAAGGGGAATTTTGTAGCTGATGCGCTGAGCAAGAAGTCACCATTTGATCTAGTGCGCGAATATGGTGATTCATGGTGAGTGATATAAGAAAATTCAGCATTAAATATTGATATGTGAGAAGTTAAGTGTGGATGTTTTCTTTTTTATATGCTGGTGCAGTCTACCCTGGTGCAGTGGGTGGAAGTCCCAGTTGGGGGATCTAGTGGTGGAGGTCTGGAAAGACCGAGTTTTTTGTGGAGGGCCCTCTGATGGACAGTCTAAGGATGAACAACACAAAGCGGTGTATCAGAGAAGGATTTTCATTCCTTTGGTGATGTGTGAGATGGTTCTTAGAGAGTTCCATAGTTTTCCTTTAGTGATTCATCCTGGCATGAAAAAGATCTACCGAGCCTCGAGGTGTCAGTTTTTCTGGCAAGGGTTGAAACATGCAATTGTTGAGTTTGTTTTTTTATGTTTGGTCTTCCTGAAGTTGAAGTCCAAGCACCGTGTTTCTAGTAGTTTTCTATAGCCATTGGATATTCCTTATTGGAAGTGGGACGACATCTCAATGTACTTTTTTACTAGTTTAGCTCATGCTCAGGGAGTCCATGACGCTATCTGGGTGGTAGTGGCTTGTTTAACAAAATCATCCCACATCATAGTAGTCAGGGAATCGAGATCAATAGAGGTTTTTTGAGACAGTATCTGGAGGAGGTGGTGTGTCTCCATGGATTCTTGAGGACAATTATTTCTAATAGTGATCCTTGTTTTACCTATAGGCTGTGGAGAGGTTTCTAGAATTCTTTCAGTTATCAGATATACTTTAGCACTACATTTCATCCGCAGATGTATGGTCAGACAGAGTGGACCATCCAGAAACTTAAAGACATGTTGCACTCTCATGTCTAAGATTTTGGAGGTTTTTGGATGTGACAATTACCTTTGGTGGAGTTCACTACAAATAATAGTTTTCACTCCACCATCGATATGGAACCGTTTTAATCCTTGTATGGCTGACCATTCCATTCTCTATTGTGCTAGACTGGGTTGGAGAGCCAGAAATTCTCTGACTAGAACTAGTGTAAAATACTACAGATATGGTTAAATGATTCGTAAGAGTATGTTGGTTGCACAAGATCTTCATAAATACTATTCTGATCAATGGATGAGACATTTTGAGTTGGATGTCGGGGATCACTTGTTTCTGAAGGTGAATCCCCATCATTGGTAAAAATGATTTGGTCGCGGGGGTAAGATTAATCCTTAGATTGTTGGGCCTTTAAAGGTGATGGATCATGTTGGAACCATGAAATATCATGTTGCACTTCCCCCGTAGATGAGCCAGATACATGATGTTTTTCAAGTGTCATAGCTCTATCGTTATCTTCATGATGACTATCACATCATTGATAGGGGAGAGATTGACATTGACGATGATGAAACCTTCGAGGAGTGATATATGTATATTAAAAATTGAAAAGAGAAGGTGTTTCATCGGTGTTCTATTCCCCTGGTTTTTGTCATGTGGTGACATAGTGGCATGGAGAAGAGTATCTAGGAACATGAGTCACATTTACGTACCCAGTACCATGAGTTGTTGATGTTTAACTCTTTTAATGTAACGATGTTCACCTTGTGGTTATATACCATTCAGGTTTAGGAGATGGCTTCATTTTTTTGTTTGTTGTGGAATTCTCTCTTTGGAGATGTATCTCCACCGGGAGAGCATTTAGGATCTGGTTTTGGTTGTCGCGATATTTTGTGTCCTTCTTTTGATGTGGTTAAGCTCCTGGGGTGCAAAAATCTTTGAGAAGTATCTCGTGCGGTGGTTTTTTGGACAACCCCTTTTTTCTTCTATGTGTTGGTTTTGGATTCTCTAGGATAAGAATGTTTTAATACATATCTGATGTATAGTCCATGATCCACATGGATCGACCCTTTGCATGTTTTTGAAGACAATGTTTCTTAGAGAAGTCTTTGAGTATGTCTAGAGGAATTTGGTCACATGAATCTAGAAGTAGGGGGGATACATGACGTGACCATAGGGGACACAATGTGTACTGTTTGAGTTTTAGAAAAAAAACAAAGCACTTAGGTGTTTAATTATTCAGCATAATTTTCCTCTTTGCGGTACACGATGTGATGCGGAGGTACACGTCGTGTACTTCCCCGCCGATGGGTGTTTAAAAGACACCCAAATGCTTGGTTTTTTCAACCCTTAGGGATTGTGTGCACCCCCTATCAACCTCAGAAGACCCAAATGCCCCCCTCCTCAATGTTTTAGTATTCATTCATCCTGGATTGGTTCCCTACTTCTTTCTTCAGTCCGTCTTCAATCTGAGGTAAAATCTGCCTCATTTCTTTTGTTTTCTTCAACCAGTTCTCTAAATTTCCTCTTTTCCATTCTATGTAATTTGATCTACATTGTTCTGAGTGATTTTACTTTTATTGTTGTTCATGGGGTTGTGCCACGACATCCTCAGGTGTATGCAGTTGTTGCATGGAAGGCAATCATGATCGCTTTCCTTGATCCATTATCGAGCAAAGTAATTCAAAAACCTTTTGAGGTAGGGGATTCATTTCTTCACTATTCATTTACATGAAATTGTATAGTTATCATGTTTTTTATTTTTGGATCTCAATGTAATTGACCTAATTTAATGCTTGAACTTGATTAAAAGAATTGCTTTGATCGCTCGACATTCCTTTGCACAATGATAACCGTTTTCCTCTTGATTTTCTAGATAGTGTGATATATATGCTTTTCTTGTTATCATGTTTTTCTGGAAGAAATTTTTTATGAATGTGAATATGGAATTAATTGATAATTAATTGTCTAAAGATAAAGAGGTATATATATGAATCAAGTTGTTGTAGTAATTTTATGTTAATAAAATTAATGCAAATGAGCATGTCTATTCAAGTTGGTTTTAAAACCTGAAACATTTTCGAACATATTGTTTAAAGTCTTCTATAATTAATTGTTTAATTAAATTGTGATAGCTATGATAAATTTATATTTAGGTAACCCAAAGTTGGAACATAATAATGATGAATCGGTTAATTCAAGATGGATTAATGGACTGGTTTTTTAATAAAGGATAATTCATAGTAGGGTTCTAATTTAAACACTTTCGCCAAAGTGCCTTTTTCTTGGAGCTGTGAGAGACCATTTCATGTGAAGGAAGAATTCCTTGTTTAAGGGACAAGAGACATGTTGATATGATTTTCTTTCCTACTGCTTGTGATGTAATGTGAGCCAGGATTACTGTTTTGTGAAGTGAGGGGCAGGGAGGCCTAGTGGTTGTGGCAACAGTTGATGCCTATAGTGACGAGATGCATCGGTTTATACTGGTGGGTGTCGGAGAGGACACCATAGGTGATGAAATAGGCCAAAGACTGGCATACACACTACTATGAATAAGGTTGGTTCTTGAATATCTTTTTGGTTTATCTTCTTTAATTTTCCAAATCTTTGAGGCAACTAGTCATGCTATCCCTCCTTTAAAAAGAGGCAAAGACGTGTCAGGTATACCACAAGATTTCCGTGTTTAGTTTCACAAGGATGGATGGGTCTACGATCATGCTATAGGTTTAAAATACTCGATGGGTCACCCGTCTACTCCCCGTGTGGAGACCCTTATATTTAGTAGATTAGAATGTACTTCTATAATGACTTGGAATATGGGAAAGTAATAATAATATTAAAAAATGGTTGAATAAGTGATGTCAACCCATGTGGTTGGAGCTTGTTAGGAAGCAATGCTGAGGTTACAATTAAAAGTAGTGTGGACTTTGGGTGTGATACTAATGAAATATAACGTGGAACTGTTAATGGTTAATTAATGTTTATCGAATTAACTAAGGTAAAGTGAAACTGATAAAAAGGGAATGATGTAATCTAATAAATCTCTTTAAATGGTTGTGTTATTATATAATACCTAGTTTTATAAGTGGAAGTTGGGAGTCTGAGATACATTATTTTTATTTGAGTCTATGAATAGGTTATTCCCATAATGTGGATTTGATATATTATATATTATGTATTTTTTTGTGTTTATATACACTACCCCTCAATATCTATTAGTGAAACTAACACCCTGGGGATTTTGATCCCTAGGGCGGTGTTTTCACCAAAATTCTAGTGGGAGGATGGATGGATTACTACCCCCTTTGGTCCCGATCTCTTCTCTTGGTTGTTACTAGTAATGGTAGGCATAGCGGTTAGTTTTCCCCATATATGTGTATAGAGTATTTTGATGGCTTGTGGTTATTCACACACATATATTTTGGATAAATTTTTCTATTGATTAATATAGGTGTAACATATATATGTAGTGATGTCTTGAGGATCCTTACATGGTGTACGAGCAGCAATGGGTTGCTGGTTTAATGTACGGCGTATGATACACATTATATGAGTTGATCTGGCTCCCAGAAATGACTTGGTTAATTTGGTTACATAGACATAGTGGTTGTGTTGAACAAGGTGTATATTGTGGTGCTTCCCAAAATTGATTGTAGACAAGCCATTTGGAGAAATATTCTTAGGACGTGCGACGTTGGGGAAAAGTGTCAAACTAGTGGGGAAGTGGTAGTGGGGTACCCTTAATATTCTTTATTATATTATATACTCTTGCATGAGATACAGAGTGAGTGTTTCAATGGTGAAGATAGAAATTTAGTATACCTTATTATCTGATGAATTTGTTTTAGTTGGTGTTCACTGTGTTTTATCACGCTTTCTTTGATTTTTCAAAAGAGGCTCTGGGGAGGATCCGATTGAGTATACTGTTATACTCACCATATATAAAGATAAAAAATTTCTCTGGTCACTTGGACTAGGTTAGAGATCCAGCTAGTTACTAATAGCTTGGGGTTTCAAGAGCTGTTCGGGCATAATGCTTGCTGTCATTTTTTTACTTTCTTTTGGTACTTGTAGTTTTCCTTTTCAGCTGTAGTAGTTTTTCATGAAATTATATATGTGTACATTGGTTTTCATTTATATTTTAGTATGAGTTGGAGTTGTTTGGTGTTTATATTATCTATATATTTTTCTTGTCTTATCGTACAAGGAAATTCCTCCCATTTGTGTGTTTACTATACCCATAGTGCTAGTCGGTATCCCGAGGCCTACTAGAGTCGGGACTTGGTTGGTCACTATCTCCCTTCTCACATTTCCGACCATGGAGGGGTACACCTTGTGGGGAGGGGGTCATGAAAATTTTTGTTTATTAATAATTATTTTTAAAGACTTGGATGTCAAAATGAAATATTATTTCATATGGTTTCTCAACGATCAAAGGATTGTTTGATTATAGTGAACCCACCATTCTTTAAACTGAAGTAATAAATTTACTAAAAAGTGAGAATAAAATCCTATATCAAGTAATAATTCACATGAAAGTGGAGTAAAAATAGTAAAAAAATATGAATTACCTAATAATTAACATAATTAACTCACTAGTAATGAACAAGCTATGTATGATATTCAATATATATTAATGAATGTTATTAATTGAGATATTGGTAGAAATTTCATTAGTCATATTTCTACTTTTATGGATGGTGATAATTATTTTGGAATTGTATGTGTTTTTAATTACACTATAGATATTTTGGAATGAAACATTACATTCATGAAATTTTCATAGTAATAAGAATGTTAGGTGAGAGAAAACAACAATTTCATTCAAATGGTTCCTTGATTTAAATGAACTGTGGTTAAGAAGTGAACACTTAGTGATTTATTATATAACAATATTTTGGTACAAATTTTCCATTGATCAAAATTAAATATTTTAAATTAAAATAAGGTATCCAGTTATTAAATAAAAAACTTCAATATACATACATTATTATGTTATCAGTTCATTTGTTTGATGTGTTAGAGTCGATGTAAAAAACTAATTAATGGACAAAAATAATTACTGGTGTAGAATTAAAATATATAAAATTTTCATCATACAAATATTTTAGTTATAAGAGACCAAGAGGTGGAAAAATAATTTACCTATACCTATTAAAGGATTCAAAATAGATATGAATGGAAAGAATGATTTCATAACAATATTTTGAATAAATTATCGAGGTGATTATCATAATGACTATAAGGGGGGGGGGGAATTATAAATTTAATTATAATAAATTATATCTCATATACAATGAATTCAAAAATAAAGGGAAAATAAAAATATTCTATTGATATTTTAAAATTTAAATAAAATATAAAAAATAACAAAATAGAAGAGGAAAGAGAATTTTTTCTCAGATTGAGTTAGAATAATGATTTTGATTTGAAAAATTATTTTGTAACCATTATTTAATTTTAATATATGTTATTATTTTAATATATGAACAAGGTAATAGATTCCAAATTCAATTTATACATTGATTATAATATTAAATATTATTTTTATTAAACTATTATTTTCTATCTAAATGAAAATATTGAAATTTCCAAAGAGATATTATTAGAATTTTTGAGTTGTATAAGGAAATCAAATGAAGTAACAAATAACCATGTTGTAGAATTTTTTTTACAAATATATTTAGAATCAAATGAAAAATACATTCAATTATAATAAAATGGTTTGGAAATATTTTTGTATCTATTTGGATCTTGAATGAAATATTTAATATTTAAATTTAAGGATTGTTCTAATGATTTAAAAATATTTCTCAAGGAAAGGAATTATAATTCCAGATGATGTTAATGAAAAATATGAAAAAAAACAATGGTGTAGGTTATTGTCAAAAAATCCATATATAAAGAAGAAATTATTTATAAAAAAAATGAATGGTAAAATATCTATGACTATTTTTTAGGTATACGATTCAAGGTTATTGTGCTACTAAAAGAAAACCTAAATTTCCACAATACATGAGACACACAAAAAATAATAATAATAATAATTATATTATAACACTCAGAAGAACAGTTAATTAAAAAATTATTATCGATTAGAGAACTAATTTAAAAAAACTTATTGAACTCATGGTTGAACGGGTACCAAAAATATTTATTAATTGATATTAAGAAATAATAATTTGGAATAACAAAAAATTTGTATGATACATGGAAAATATATGGGGTGAGAAATTGATTGGAGACATATAGAACATTATTTGAGAGAGAAGATATGATAAAGAAACATTCATAATAAGAGATGTTTCCAAAGGTATGGTAAATTGTTTTGGGGAGGTATCAATATCTAATTATCTTAATATTAATATTGTTTTTTATGGGGATGGATTACCTAAATTCTCATTTATATAATATTAAATTGTTGGTAAAACATTTAAATTATATATTCATTATTATTAATGATTATTCTATATCAAGGAGATAGTGAATATTTATTCTATTAACCATGATGAGCTAACATTACAATATTTTGACTATTTAAATATTGTACACTCATATTTTATATAATGGAAGAAGAGGTACAATAAATTTTTAAAAAAACCTAAGCATTTATGACAATGAATGATTACTATAATTATAACAGCTCATGATAGAAGAGTGTCGTGTTTGTGATTTATGCATAGGCTTCAAACAACATTATGATTCTATTAATGTGATCATGAATGTTAAAAACCTTAGATCTTTCCACATGATTAACCATGATTTATTTACACCTAATATAATTTCAATCCTTAGAGGTAATAAATATGCTTTTTTTATTTCAAATTAATACAAAGATTTATTGGGTATATTTGTGAGGGCACAATATTAACAAATTATCTATGACTTATTCTCATTTAAATTTTGTTCATAATGATTAATTTTATTTGATAATTTCTAGTAAATGTGACAATGAAGGTTAATTTTAGAACACAAAAATAGAGGATAACATTAGAGAATACAATTTAAGAGATTATATAAATATAATGTTTATTCACATAAATTTTCAACCCTATAGTATATTCATTAAATTGGAGTAGTAAAAAGGTAGAATAATAAACTTCATTAAATATCATTAATTATCATATAGAATGATGGGTTTCCATGAAAACATTATTTAGAATCTATACCAACATCTTCTTATGTATCAAAACAAATTTATATCATCCTATTTCAAGGGCAGAAATTATTGGGTTAGAGAATTATATCAAACAAATGGTTGTATATTTTATAGATCCTGGATATATAATATTTATATTCAATACTAAGGATTGGTTGGATAAATTTTATATAATTTTTTATGTATACATAATTTTGGGATATTATAGTATTATAAATTCTTATAGATTTAATAATATAATTAGAATTATTATTTAAATAAATAAATAATATCAAATTTTATGAAAAGGATTTTGTGAAAAAGTCTATATAAGAACATCATATTGAAGAATATTTTAGGGAATTGAATTTTGGAAAAGCTAAAAATATAGAAGAAGATATATCTATTGAGGGAGATAATCGTCATGTTAAATATTGAATTTTGAAGAATAATAGAGATCATTCTATTAAATGAGTTATTAGTGGTATTTATTTAATTTTAAAAAAAATATACTTTCATTAAATATTTTTTAGGTTATATTTTTATTCCACAGTTTGTTCCAAATGATATAAAAAATGAATTGAAAGTTCATAAATGGTTTATTTTAATATAATAGGGTCTTAACCATTTTTAAGGGATTATGTTAGAGAATTTATTAAACAACCTGAAGATCAATAGGTGATTGATTGTAAAATTATTTTTTAAAATTAACTTTATGAATCTTGTAATATTTTATAAAAACTTATATATTACTTTACGAAGTTACATATGAATTGGGAGGAATTGATTATGGTGACACATTAACAAAAATTTTATTATCAAAATCAATTTATATTTTAATATATTATATAAAACATGTTGTTTTTTATCATATAAAATAGATCTATAATGAACATTTAATTATGTAATTATATCGTAAGGTATCTCCATATGAATTCCAATGGACTTTTTAGTATTGAATAATCAATAAAAAGTGTTTATTCATTATGAATATGTTAATTGACTAAATTAAGAACCCCTAGATTGACGTTTCATGGTGTCAGAGTTTATTTTAAATATTTTTCTTAGTTATAGGTAATTTTGAGCCAAGATTATTTATCGAAAAATATTCTAATTATATTCAAATAATTTATATTTATAATGATGATATTATATTTTGTTCATATATTTGATTTATTTTTATGGATTTGTTTTATCTGTCAAACAATGAATTTTATATGAGTATCATGGGAGAGCTCATGTTCTTTTTAGAACTTAAGATTTTCAATTAGATCACCGAAAATTTTAGAATCAAATTATGTATTACATAGATTTGATAAAGAGGATTGGATGTGATTATTTTAAAATAATGAACAACCATTAAGGTAAATTATATTGAATATATAAAGGTTATATCATATTTTTTATAAAATGATTTATATAGATATGAGAGGGTGTCTATTGTAATAATTTTCTAGTAGACTTTATTTGAGGTTTGCGATTTTCATGTGTGAAAAATTTCAAGATAACCATATGGAATTTTTTTGACAAGAGTAAAGATAATTATTAAATATAATAAAGGTACAATTAATATTTTTTTATTATATTCAAGAAATAAATTATTATAATTATCATGTTATTTTGGTTATGTCTTTATAGGGTGAATGATCAATAAAAAGGAACTAGTTCTTGTGTCATTTTACAGGTAATAGTTATATTAATGGAGTTAAAACAATAACCATTTAGTAAAATTATCAATAATAAATGGTTAGTATGTTACAAAGAAATATATCATGGGGATACTCTTTAGAGAATACATAATTAATTATATTTTAATATTTATTTATAATTGATGATAATTATATGTGATAATTATTCTTTTATATCTATTTCAGAAATTCCTCTACAACAGTGTAGAATAACTCGTATTGAATTGAGATATCATTTTATCTAAGATATTGTGAAGATAAGTGATATAAAACTATATATTATTCCTTTATAAGATCATTTATCTGATATATATTGTAACACCCCAAGATTTTATAGTACGTTATTTCTTCAAAGTAATTCAATAACTTGCACTACACAGAACACCAAGTTCAAGCGCACAATGACTTACCAAACTAGCCCTTCAAAAGCAGTTATGAATAGTATTAACTGAATTTTTAATTTTTTATAATCATTATAATTTTATAATCCATATTATGAGTTTCTTATAGATAATATAAGAACAAATTCATTTTTTCAGATTAAAGAAGTATTTTTCAAAAAAATGAAATTTTACCCCCTTTTAATGGAGAACCCTTTTTAAATCCTATATTTGACACTTTTATATATTAAATTTGGAAAAATAAACTTCTTATTTAGAATCGGTACATAAAAATTTCGTTTTGATAAATGTTTTGTCTCTTTCTGATAACTTTCATATTTGGGGGAATAATGAAAATTATTAAAATTTAACTGAAAAAAATTTTTTAATCAAAATAATTTATAGTACTAAAATATAAATTTGAATGGTTTTAATATTTAATTATATTATTTTTTTATATTATTTAATATAATTTAGGTCAATGGATGTGATTTCACATTTAAACAAAACATAAACAAGTGTCAGTCTTTTGATAGTAATTATTTCTTAGAAACACGTTTTTTGTTTTGATACCTTGAATTAATTTTATATTACTTTCATCCACTTATTTTCTTAGAATTTGGAAAAATGGATTCCATATTTGAGATCAGGAGGTCCAAAATGTGTAAATAGTTATCTTTTATTTTTATACATTATGAATAATTACTTCGGTAAATCTTTTATTTACTACGATTAATGGGTAAATCCGGTAAATATGGGTAAGGAAATAATATTAAAATAATACTAAATTAACCTAACACGTTTACTAACCCTATTGGATGATACATGTATAACCATGGGCATACATGTGTCGATTTTGGGACCACTTGGAGCCACATGAGAGTGATAATGACACTTTATATTAATTAATTTAAAGTAAATCCAAAAATGACATAAACATATATCTTTTAGTAAAAACCCTTTTACATGGTGTTATATAAGTTATATTTTTGATAATAAATATTAATTATAAAGCTAAAAATATTTCCCACTTAATTGTATTTTATTTATAATTTTTTGACTTTTAATAATTAAATTTATTTATGACACAACGATGATGTAGTGTTTTCCTTATTAATGAAAGAATCAAATAAATGGTATTATAAATATTAAAATAAATATAAATTAAATATTTTGAGGCCATCTAAGAATTTTGAAGGTTACTATGGAATGTTAGTATTGATTAAAAAAATTTATTTTGAATTAATAAAGTTTTTATGAAATTAAAAAAAATCAATTATTAAATAGTGTCAAAATTGACATAAAAGAGTTTTTAAAACAAATATTATATTATTAATTGATATAATATTCCAAAAAATATAATGTTAGACAAATAGACTTATATTATGATAGGTATATCATTGAATAACAACTTGGGGTTATCTTGGACGTTCATAGTTTGTTTATCAACCAAATAATATAAAAATACAAAGAGACATGGTAAATATCAAACTAATTAACTAAGAGTTAAATCTAAAAGATAAGGTTAATATAGTGACCCAAACCTGTCTAAAACATATTGTTTGAATTTATTTTTACACATCCCAACCTTATCCTCAAAATAAATCAGTTTTAAACCATTAAAAATAGAATATGAATTTATTTTAAAATAATATTGTAAGCTTTTCCTAAGGTGCCCCGCACCCCTCTTATTAAAGTGCACTCTCCTTCTCTCAAATTAATACCTTAAAAGAATTTTGGTTCGGCCAAACCCTACCCAAATATAGTCTAAACATCCCTAACTTCATCCTAGAGGCCTTCCATTAGTCATAAAGCTGACATAAGGTGCCCTTTTTGATAAAATCAAAAGGAAGAACCCGAAGAAGAGGTAATAATTTCACCACCCTCTTTCAAGTTCTTTCTTCTTCCACTTTATATTTCTTTGTTTTTTCCATTATCAAATGATAACTACAGTATTTTCTATATACTTTGATGTTGTTATAAATATGGTATGACCATATTCATTATTCTATCCATCCTTTGAATGACATGTCACCATATGTGCGTACGTATGACTTACCGTCTCCACATCGTGGTGTAATTGTTATTCAATACCTTATTATTTGGATGAGTATAATAATGATGTGTAACTAATGTAAATAATAAATATAACATGATAATTATTCTATATATATGATATACCATTCAATTATATATTATTTTAATATCAAAGAATTATATTATCGCTCATGCATACATTCAGATTACAGTCACCCTGAACGCGATGAGATTCATTCCCCATTATATCCATTCAAGACAAATATTCATTTGATGATTAAAAATAATGTTTAAATACTTGATATCATTCTGGATATGAATAATATACATCCCATCCATATTAAATATGACTCACATAACAATGAATATAAAGTAAAATGAATCCGTTAAAACCCAAAATGATGATAATACTAAGATTTTATTAACAAAGTAATATCAAAATATCATATATGATATCATATTAATGTATATGATTATCGTATAATTTAATAAAAATTATTTCACCATTATACAGGAGGTTAAACTAGCCACGACTATGGAAAAGTACAAGGTAAGGGTTAATTTCACAATCTCTTTATAATCCAATGTTGTTTTACGTAAGTATCTACTAGGACATATTTATTATCCAAGTCCATGATTTATAAAAGGGTTTTCAAAGGGATTATATTCAAGGGAATTTTTAATAAAACAACATTTTAAATGTTTTAATGATTTATCTTTCTAAACCATTTTAATTAATGTCCATGATTTCGAAATTATTTTTAAGGATTTATTTATATGGACTTGAATGATTTAAAATGATAATTATTTTCAAAAATTTGAAAGTGGTAGGGGACACTTTGACTCAAAAATATCTGTTAAATGAATTCCTTCATAAATTATGAGAGTTTTAAATTATTTCATGAAAAGGGTTTTTTTATCAAATCATTTTACTAATCATTTTCATCTATTTCAACATCCTTTGATGGATTTTAAACTTGTTTGAAGTTGATTTATTATGATACAAAACATCCATATTGTATTGAAGGTTTTGTGATTTGTTTGACTATGGATGTTTTATTTTTATACCATTCATGGTTTATGGTTAAATTATTGACATTTTGTATGTTTTTTTAATACAAATGTTTATGTTATATTTCAACCTTTTCATATGAGGATTGTATTAGACTTAGTGAGTGATGGGTGGAAGCTGATATAGCTCCTCGATGAATCGCTAGGTCTCATGAGGTAATTAGAAATGGAATTGGCCATGGCCTTTCCCAATTAGATATATGGTTTTAGATTATGCCTTAATCATTTTTAGACATCTTGGATGAGGCCTTGACAAAATTTTTAGAATGTCTAGTATTATGCATTCCCTCATTATGAAATTAGTTATTACATGTGATTATTCTACTAGTAGAATAGTGCATGTTTATATGGAAATGTTTGATTTATTTTTACCATATTATGTACAAGTTTATGTTTAAAAGGTTTTTGTTTTTATTACAAATCTTGCCTTAAAAGTTTATATCTTCCGCTAAATTATTTACCCTTACTGAGCATCTGAGCTCACCCCTTTCTTATGTTTTAGTTTCCCAGGATTTAGAAGATGGGTATTATAATTGTTATGAAGGGTTAAGATAAAGGGAACAATGGAATTCTCAAAAATCTATTTATGTTGTGTTTTATGTTTAGAAAGTGTAATGTAACATTCATGTATGTAATGTATTTTCCAAGACTGCTAAACTGATCGGTCCTTCAAGACACAATTCCTTGTAATAATACCAATGTATTAAAATAATGCACCAAATATGGTTAACTGGGGTCGGGTCATTACAGTTGGTATCAGATAAAGTTTAGTTCAAAATTTGGAAACTAGATTTAGGTAAACTCTGATTAGAGAACATAGCCCTAAGATAGGCCTTGAGAATTAGTATAGAAGAACTTCCCAGAATTTATCTATTGAAAGGATTTTGTGACTTCTCTAGGAAATACATCCCTATCTGGATACGAGCAGGTAGAGGCGGATCTGTAACATATGTACCTAGAGATAAAACCTAAAAACACTACTTTGAGATAGACTCTAATGGGAACTGGTGTACGACAATGGGACTTACTGCACTCTTGGTTACGACACTCCAGAGGGATATGCTTAGGGTAATTCACATTTTCATTAAAAGCCTTTATGATGGATTTAGGAGTAAATAATTCCTCAAAGAAAACATTTTTATGATAATATCCATAAACTGTTCAATTTATGTTATGTCTTTTACAAGTTTGGAATTATGAATTGCGATTCATAAACCGACCTAGTGTATGCCATTGTTTATAAATGGCACCCAGTAGAAGGAATGAGAACTCCATCAATACATATGATTCAAAGAGTAAGAATGATCACATATTTCATAGTATTAAGCCAATATAATCCCACATATTCTCATCACATTAAGATATAGTATTGTGTGATAATAAGATAAGTAAATAATTATATGAGTCCTATGGCATTGAAGGGAATAAAGAGAAGAAAATGATGGAAGAGCGAAAGATGGATAATTGGAAGAGGGGTAAGCAAGATTTTCCTACATGTGATTACTATGGAAATAATCACCTTTGTAAATTATTAAAGGGAATGTGAGTTTGTTATAAGTGTTGAGAAAAAGGAAATCAAGTACATGATTTCAAGGATAATAAAAAAGTTCAAAATGTTAAAGCTTTATCTGCATGGAGTTGGGACACTATGTGAATCAATGTTAAAATCATCAGAGTATTCCCCAAATGATGCTAATGAATAATAATCAAGTTATGATACTACCACAAATGAAGAGGAATGACTAGTGTTCTTTTGTTTTTATTAAAGAATTTTTTCATTTGAGTGTTGTATCAACGATGAACTGTTTATATAAATTATGTAAATAAATAAGGATTTTACTACAGTACTATTTCATAGAAGATTTAAGATTATATGGTATTATGAAATGTGACTCAACAACAAGTTAAACGTTTTTTGAAAATAAATGGTTGAAGGAAATGTAATCCTTAATATTTTCCTGATATTGAGGTATTAATTTTAGAATAAGATATGGTTGATTTGGATAAATTATATTGGATATACTTGACTACCTTGACACTGATTAATGGTTTGTTTATTTCATCATTGTTGGAGTATTCAAAATTTTTGGATATAAGGAAGATATCTAGTATTCTATAAGGAATAAGGGAGAATTAATCTAATCAACAAGTTTTTATGGTAATTTAGGGTGTTATTGTGTTTTAAAAGAATACATGATGATGGTATTCAGATTTTATTACGTGGAAATATGGATCTTCATTGTGTTTACATTACTTATAAATTTTGGACTGTGAGTTTGGATTGAAGTATTTTGGATATGTCTATAGGTTGGAATCGATTAAGTTTGACTTTAGATACTATTGTTAAGGTTAAATCATTTCTTGAGATTATATTTACAGTACCATAAAAATGACACCCCGAAGGATGGGCAACAACCGGTTGCGTCCGACAAGGTCGTGAGACTCGAACCCACAACCGAAGGATGACAGGGGTGCATCACCTAACACGAGTCTATGTGATATCCTGGATTGTATAATTTATTTTCTTTTTAAATGGTCTGATAGGTGAATTTTAAATTCATTATTTTTGTAACCCTATACGATTATGATAAATATGAAATTTTTTTGAAATCTTTTGGAATAAAAGATGAGTTTGTGGTAGGAATTAGTTGAAGGTTGAAACTCGACTTGTCAAGTATATATATATTTTCCTCTTATTCTATGGATAAATTAATTCTTAAAGTTTATGTAAGGGATATTAAAAACAGAAATTTGTTTTCCTAATACGGTATGTTTTTTTGAACCGATGGTATTTTAAATCATCATATATTGATGGGTTTGAGGCCCTCAATTTTACACTTGTTTGTGATTGATGACCTCAATCACTCCCTATAAATATTTACGTTTTCCCTCTAATTTTGTGTCTCTAATTTCTACCAATTTTCTCCTAATTGAGATCATAATTTGGTGGTGAATTTTATCATTTCCCGTTCCCTCTTATTAAGTCTAAATTTTATTAACCCAATTTCCGATGTGGGTTTTCCACAAAGTTATTTTTCTATTTATAACATTTTACTTTCGAAGAAAAATATCAAATTGCGAGGATGTAATTTATTTAATGAGGGTAGAATGTAACACCCCATGATTTCATAGTACATTATTTCTTCAAAGTAATTCAATAACTTTTACTACACAAAAAACTGAGTTCAAGCGAACAATGACTTACCAAACTAGCCGTTCAAAAGGGGTTATGAATAAAATTATCTGAATTTTTTATTTTATATAATCCTTTTAATTTTAGAATCCATATCATGAGTTTATTAGAAATAATATATGAAAAAATATATTTTTATAGATAAAAGAAGTATTTTTCAAAAAAATGCAATTTTACAGCCTTTTAATGGCGAACCCTTTTTAAATTCAATATTTGAAACTTTTATATATTCAATTTAGAAAAATTAACTTCTTATTTAGAATCCGTACAAAAAAAATTAGTTTTGATAAATTTTTGGTGTCTTTCTGATAACTTTCATATTTGGGTGAATATGGAAAATTATTAAATTTTAACTGAAAACAACTTTTTTAATCAAAATAATTTATATTAATAAATTATAAATTTGAGTGGTTTTAATATGTAATTAGATTATTTTTTTTATTATTTAATATAATGTAGGTAATTGGATGTAATTTCACATTTAAACTAGACATAAACAAGTGTCAATCTTTTGATAGTTATTATTTCTTTAAAACACGCTTTTTGTTTTGATAGCGGGAATTAATTTTAAATTAATTTATTCCACATATTTTTTTAGAATTTGGAAAAATGGATCAAATATTTAGGATTAGGAGGTCCAAATTTTTTAAATAGGTAACTCTTTATTTTTAGACATTATGAATAATTTCTTCGGTAAATATTTTATTTACCATGATTAAATGGTAAATCCGATAAATATGGGTAAAAAAATAATATTACAATAATATTAAAATAACCTAATACATATACTAACCCTATTTTATGATACATGTATGACCATGGGAATCCTATTGTCTATTTTGGGACCACTTGGATCCACATGAGAGTGATAATGACACTTTATATTAATTAATTTAAAGTAACAGAAAAAATGACCTAAACATATATCTTTTAGTAAAACAATTTTTACAAAGTGTTATATAAGTTATCTTTTCATATATAAATATTCATTAGAAATATAAAGATATTTTGTACATAATGGTATTTAAATTATAATTATTTTATTTTTAATAATTAAATTTATTTATGACACAATGATGATGTAGTGTTTTCAATATTAATGAAAGAATCAAATAAATGGTATTATAAATGTTAAAATAAATATAATTTGAATCTTTTTATGCCATACACAAATTTTCTAGGTTACTATGTCATGTTAGGATTTATTAAATAAATTTATTTTGAATTAATAATTTTTTATGACTTTAAAAGAAATCAATTATTAAATAGTTTCAAAATTGACATTAAAGAGTTTTTTAAAAAAACTATTATATTATTAATTGATATAATATTCCTAAAAATCTATGTTTCGGCCAAAGGACTTATATTATGATAGGTATGTCATAAATGAACCACTTGGGGTTCTATTGGAAGTTTATAGTAAGTTTATTAACAAAATAATATAAAAATAAAAAGTGACATGGTAAATGTCAAACTAATGAACTAGAAGTTAAATCTAAATGATAAGGTTAATATAGTGACCCAAACCAGTATAAAACATATTGGTTGAGTTTATTTCATCTCATACCCATTTTATCCTCGAAATAAATCAGTTTGGAGCCATTATAAACTGAATAGTAATTTATTATAAAATAATATTTTATTCTTTTTTAAGGTGCCCCTCACCCCTCTTATAAAAGGGAACTCCCCCTTCTCTCAAATTCATACCTTCAAAGCCTTTTAGTTCGGCCAAAACCTGCCCAAATATCCTCTAAAATTACCTCAATTAATCCTAGAGGCCTTAATTTAGTCAGAAATCCAACCTAATGAGCCCTTTTTGATCAAAGCAAAAAGAAGATCCTAAAGAAGAGGTAATAATTTCACCACCCTCTTTCAAGGTCTTTCTTCTTCCACTTCCTATTTATTTGTTGTTTCCATTCTAAAATTATATATACAATATCTTATATATACTGTGATGTTATTATAAATATGGTACAACCATATTCATTATTCTATCCATCCTTTGAATGACATGTCACCATACGTGCGTACGTACGACTTACCGTCTCCACATCGTGGTGTAATTGTTATTCAATTCCTTATTATTTGGATGGATATAATAATGAAGTGTAATTTATGTAAATAATAAATATAACATGTTAATGATTCTTTATATATGATATAACTTTCAATTATATATTATTTTAATATTAAAGAATGATATTGTCGCTCGGGCGTACGTACAGATTACCGTCTCCACGAACACGATGAGATTCATTCCCCATCATATCCATTCAAGACAAATTTTCATTTGATGATTAAAAATAATGTTTAAAGACCTGATATAATTCTAGATATGAATAATATACATCCCATCCATAACTAATATGACTCACATAACAATGAATATAAAGTAAAACAGAGCTGTTAACACCCGAAATGATGATAATACTATGATATTATTAACAAAACAATATCAAAAGATCATATATGATATCATATTAATGTATATGATTATTTTATAATTTAATAACTATTATTTAACCATTAAAAATGAGGTTAACCTACGCTCGACCAAGGAAAAGTACAAGGTAAGAGTTAATTTCACAATATCATTATTATTCGAGGTTGTTTTACGTAAGTATCTATTGGGATGTATTTATTATCCATGTCAATGTTTCATAATAAGGTTTTCAAAGGGATTATGTATTAGGGAATTTTCACTAAAACATCAATTTAAATGTTTTAATGGTTTATCTTTATATACCATTTTAATTAATGTCCATGATTTCAAAATGATTTTTAAGGATTTATTTATATGGACATGAATGCTTTAAAATGATAATTCTTTTCAAAAGTTTCAAAGTGGTATGGGAAAATTTGATTCAAAAATATCTTTTAAATTTCTTCCTTTATAAATTGTGAGAATTTTTAATGATTTCATGAAAAATGGGTATTTTTATCAAATCATTTTACTGATCATTTTCATCTATGTAAACATTCTTTGATGGATTTTAAACTTATTTGAAGTTGATTTATTATCATACAAAACTTACATTTTATATTGAAGGTTTTTTGATATTTTTGACTATGGATGTGATATTTTTATACCATTCATGGTTTATGGTTAAATTATTGACATTTTCTTTTCTAGTTTTAATATGAATGTGTATGTTATATTTAAACCTTTTCATATGAGGAATGTATTGGACATAGTATGTGATGGGTGGGGCCTGATATAGCTCCTTGATGCATAAGTAGGTCTCATGAGACAATTAGAGTTGGAATTGGTTGAGGACCTTCCCAATTTAATATATGGTTTTGGCCAAGGCCTTAATCATTTTTAGACATCTCAGCCGAGGCCTTGACAAAATGTTTCAGAATGTTCGGCATTTTGCATTCCCTCATTATGAACTCAGTTATTACATGTGATTATTAGTCTATTAGAATATCAATGTGCATGTTTATATGTTAATTTTTGATTTATTTTTATCATATTATGTTCATGTTTATGTTTAAAAGGATGTTGTTTTTATTACACATCTTGCCTTAAAAGTTTATAGATTTCTCTAAATTATTTACCCTTACTAAGCATCTGTGCTCAACCCTTTTATTATGTTTTATTTTCCTAGGATTTCCAAGATGGGTATTATGATTGTTATAAAGGGTTATGCTATAGGGAACAATGGCGTTCTAAAAGGATTATTTATACTTTTTTGTATGTTTAGAAAGTGTAATGTAACGTTCATGTATGTACTCTATTTTCCAAGACTGCTAAACTTATCGGTCCTTCAGGACTTGATTCCTTGTAATCATACCAATGTATTAAAATAATGCACCAACTCTGGGTAACTGGGGTTGGGTCATTACATATATACTAAGAAATTTTATTCTGAAATGGCTCAGAATATTAAATATGATCTAGGAATGGTAGATGGTAACGAAAATATATAAATATTGATATAATTTAATCCTGACAAAATTATTATATAGTTAATCAAATACTACAAAGTATTTCATATCTCATTATAGCATTTGATACATGATAATTTTTTTTCTGACCTAGAATTATAGCATGGGAGGAAAAACTTGGGTTTTTCTTTTCATGTCCTAAAACCTTTCATGGGAAAAAATTATAAATATAACCTATTAAATGAACATCGGAATAACATTTGATGGTTATGTTGATATAAGTGTCTGGTTTTTACCACATGGATGAGCTAATAGAGTAGTTTGAGAATAGCGAGGACCAAATAAAGATATAATAAGTTTTAATATTTTATTTTTTAGCCTCTATGAATTTATTTTTTATATAATAACTTTTTCTGCTAATTTTAATAAACCCTTGGAAGGGTGGGGGTGGGGGATATTAAATTTTGGATAACTGTGATGTTGTATGAATAAATTATTTAGACATAAAAAATGTTTTTGAATGATAATTTAGCTTCAACAACAGTTTCATGAACCAATCGTTACCCATCTATGTAGGAATTTTTGATTTTTTCATTAACATTCCATTATAACATAACAAATTTTATTTATATTGAATAATATAAATGATACTGGTATAAAAATACATGATCCCTCATTATTTTATGACCCACTTCAATTTAACATAAACTATAATTTCTCCTAAAAATAATATTAACATTATTTTTATGGAATATATGAAATTATTATAAATTGTAGAAATAAAAATCCATGTGTTCTTAACCAATGTTCACATGATAGTTTTATGAAAATTCACCTACCACAAGATGAAATTATTCATTGTCATATCCGATTATCATGATATCCCATTGATTCAATCATTATACTTTTCATTTAATGATCGCTATAATGTAGGCCATCCAAAATTTGTCTCCCTTATCGCAAAAGAGTCTTTATAAAAAAACTATCCTATGTTTATTCCATTGTTGATGAAACTTAATTAAAACACCCTCAAAGATCTATAATCATCTGAAATGTTCTGTTAAACACTATAAAAATGGTTAAATGAATAATAATATTTCTGGATTTCTTTACACAACACACCATGCTTTAAGTGAATTTTGAGATATTACGGAAAAAATATTATTTTACACTATGCATTGAATTAGTGGGTATGAATAATATTTATTATAGTATGAAATAAGTTTATAATTATCTTACATGATAATTTTTTTTATTAAATATTCATACAAAATTTTTTGTTGTCATTTAATGATTTTAAAAAAACATTTTCATCAAATATTGTTTATTTTAATATTTTCATTCAAATTATTGTTTATTTCTACCACTTTTATAAATTATGAAATGAATATAACTTTTGAAATCTGTATATAAAAATTAATATAGGGTGGTTTTGTAGGTTTACAAATAAAGGTTGATTTTTTAATAAATATTAAAAATATATTTTTTCAAATATTTTCATTTCTTTTAATTAATCCAAGTACCATTAAATTTTTTATTTTTTAAAGTAAAAAAGTCTCATTTGATTTTTAATATTATAATTAACCCTATATTAATGATAAATATTCTATATTTTCAAATATGTATATTTTTATGCGTAAAAACACAATTTTATTAAACTTTTTATCATTATTCTTTATGCATTTATATTGAAATTTATTTTTTCCACACACACACACAAATATATATTTTTATATATATATTTAATCAATAAAAATAGAAACCTTATTTTTAACCAATAGAATATAATTTGATAAACATGAATATTTTGTTTTTTGGATTAGGAATATTAATTGGGGTATTTTGTATCACCTCTATAATTGATAAATTAGGTAATTATGGTTAAATATATCATTATAACGATTTAAAAAACTATCCAACACAATAATTTATTTAATTGGATGACTATATTTCATATATAATTATATTTAATTTTAAAATATGAAATCAGTTTCCATTTTACATTAATGGTTTTCTTTCTAATATTTATTTATATGATAATGTGAAAAATATCTATCTCTATAATATTTTATGAATAAGAAGAAAACCAATTTTTTTTTCTAAATAGATATTTGAAATATTTATCATTAAAATTTATTTAGGTTAATTTATTTTAAATTTTAGTGGGACTGAATAATTAGCATAAATTCTTACAAAAATCATACATATTTTATGTTCACGATTAAGATAAATGATGTAAATTATATTAAAAAATATAAAATTTATTTTATCCAATTAATTTATATATCCCCATAGGTTTTATAGGTAAATATATTATATTATGAATTTTAAAGGGTTCATATACTAATTTATGATCTTTTATGTTGTTTTAAATGTCCACTAAAATTAATTTTTCAAAAAAATGACACTAATAATATTTTATAATCAATAATATTTTATTATATGGTTTAAATTTCAAAAAACTACTTAATTCATATATTTGAATTATATTTTTTTGGTAAAATCAACCATAGTTCATTTAGGTGCCATTTTTTCTTTTATAGTAACATTATTAACCCACGAATGGAAGAAATATTTAATATTGAAGTAATTGTCAAAATGGTTAATAGGGAGGGTTAAAACTAAAAGATAACATTGATAACATAACCAAAAAATTGAAAAATATTTTTATATGAGAGTTAATGGAGAAATAATATTATTATATTCTATTTTCATAAATTTTTATCAATTTAGACCTGAAAGAAAATTTAAATTATTTAAATACATTATGAAATTCAAAGAATTCCCCTACACCCAGTTATAACAGGACACCCCGTATCTCTAATCATTACACCTCATTCACATTCATATATAAACCAATATCAACCCATTTAACTTCCTAAAATCATTATCTAAGTTCCATAGGATCTATACTTTCTAAAATACCTACCCTATATCCCTTAAGTGGATACCAAAAGGAATTCTACTCAAGAATATGTAATTATCAATTCTAACTATTTCACATTTATTTCTTCTTCCAACTACTACTAATTTATTATACCCAAAAATTAATAACTCAATTTTTATAAATATACTTATATGTTATTATGTAATGGTAATACAAAATTATTTATCTTTTCTATACCAAGAAAAGTGAAAACATTACTAGTGCATACGTAACCCATAACATGTTCATGTAGTAGTGTAATTATTTTTTCAATACCATTTTAATATAATGGTTTTAAATGTTGAATTAATGAATATATATGATACCTATAACATATTTATGCTTATTAAATAATAAAATCATGTATACCTTCTTAGTTTCTAATATGTTGGAAAATAGTAACGCCACATTAGCGTATATGTTGACTACCACCTATTTTAAAAGATGATATCCATTTTTAATGTATGATTTACATGGATGGTAGTAAGAATATAGTGATTTAATATATATTAAATTTATGATATAATATTTATTAAATAAAGTATTATTATTTCCCTTTATTTATTTCTATTCTCTGAAAAGTTAAAATAACATCATGTGTACCTATGACCTACCGTCTCCATGAAATGTGTTATTAAAATTTTGATATGTACCATATATATATGAATACAAATTTTTATATATTTAATATATATTATATAAATAATAGTATGGTGTTTATGGAAACATGATCAATATGTATGGTACAAAACTATCTATTCAAAACATGTATTAAAAATGAAGTAGCTAACACCTAAAATAATGATAATAGTAAAATATTATTATTAATTTAGTGATAAAATATTATAAATGGATGGTATATGTTATTAAATATATGTATATAGTTTTTTTAACTATTTATAAAAAATATAAATTTGTTATTGAGGTGGTCAAAATAATTTCTAAGTCACAGCACACATGATGTACGTTGTATCTTAACTCAATTTCCCATCACAGGTTTATAATTTTACTTTATTGACTATGTTATATCATGATTATGTGTGAAATGACCTCTGATTGTATTATGCTGTATATTTTTTGTGTAATATAATTCAATACACAAAATCAATTCATTGATTAATTCTCACCTAAATGGTATGATCTTGTAGGATATTTCATCAAAATTTTTACTTAATTGTAACATATTTCAAATTATGTACATATATTATTTTAGGTGATTATATTATGTATTTAATGAGTTTAACATGAATATTTATTTATGCACGATAATAAAATACTATGTAATTTTCTGGTTCTTTCAAGTCGATATAATTTAAATGTTACCAAATTTGTAATAATTAATTTTACAATATCATTTTTTTGGATTTATTATATTTTTAATTGAGGAAATCGTATAATATATCATTCATAAAACCAATATATCAGATTACCCTATATACAATGGGTTTCCATATTTTCATCAAAATATTCCACCCACTGATACATTATAAAAAAATTAAACTTTTAAATGAGAACATGATCTTATTTCAATATTAATTGAGTTCATTTTTATTTCATGTAAGTATTTTTTAAAATTGTTTACAGATGCACTTCATATTGAACAAAATATTTATTTATCATTTTTCCTATTGTCTCTAAATTTTTAAATTAATTTTAAAAGGATCTTAAAATTGATTTCCAATATGTTAATTTTCAATTTTCTTTAATAAAACTCAAATGGATGATTTTATTTTTATTGAATATGGTGTCAACAAAATTTTCAGCTACTATAAACATTTTATTCTCTTTATATTATTTTATATGATTTTTTTGAGTTTTCAATGAAATAAATTAATGAAAAAAATATTTCTAATGTTTCTCCTAAATTTTTATCATTTATATAAAGTAAATTGTAATATTAAAAATTATATATTACTAATAAATTGATGGTCATATTTTATCACTAATTAATTTAGTGCTTATTAACATTTCCTAGAAATAATTACATTATTTTGATTATTTAAAATTATATTTCTTATAAATATCTATATTTTATATATAATGGGTATGATTAATTTATTAATTATATACCATTTCCACAAATATTGTTTTACATTTAATGTTATTTGATTGATTTTTAAAATAATCATCCTCCATACAATGTCCTGACAAATGATATTGTTTGATAAGGAATATTTTTTTAAAATAAATTGATCATTTGGTAAATGAAAAATTCATTGGACATTCGGTGACATGAGGGGACAAAAATTTTACATACCATCAAAGAATCGATTGGTCTCATGATACAAATCAATTAAAAAAGATAAATGGTACATTGTTGTTTACCTACCCATTGAATTAACTTTAATTGAAAATGGATTAGATGGTAATGATGTAATGATATCTGAAATCATGATTTACAATAAGAAAATTTCCATTATTTAGAATTCAGATACTATTATCCCTGATATTATTGCATTAATATTATTAAAGTATCCACATTGTACTAAATTTATTGTTCACATTGAAAATATTTCAAGTTATTACATTATCGTATGTGTTATTTCTTATTTACTAATGATGGATTTTACTGTATGTAACCCTTGCTGAGTATACAATATCCCCTTTTATTTTTTTTACATTACTAAGGACATTTATAAGTATATTATTGATATTATAAAGTAGAAAATAATTATTCTTATCATACATTATTTATATTTCCAATATAAAATGGGAATCATATATTTATATATATACTTAATATTGATAAAATAATAATACCTTTAGGAGTTGATGACTTGTAATATATTCTGATTTCTTAATGTAGAAACCTTATACATTCTACTGAAGATTTTGTTTCTATAGTTTGTATTTGAGATTGATTAGTTGAACCCTTGGAAGCTAGAATTGGAAAAAAATAGATTAAGAAACATAACATGATGAATAGAATAGATTATTGCTTTAATTATTAGATAATATGATAATTTTTCTGGTAATATAATTATAATTTGGTTTTCTTATAAGCATATCCCTATTTGAGTAAAAAAAGTGACTTGGTTTTCATTAAGATTCATCTAGGGATAATAATATGAAAAATGGTTGGTTGAGAATATTTCAATAATTATTTTTGTCTGATATAAATATGATATTACTACATACCTATTTTGGTACTCATGGGATATATTCTTCATTGTTAAAAATTTATTTATGAACCATTCACATTAATTTGAATAGATGATATCCAATGGTGGGCATGGTTAAACCTAATGTGTAACTAAGTGAAAAGAAGGTTTCATAATTTATAAATCCTAGGAATGATATTATATTATTTTCCACAATTTCTTTTATTTAACATTCTATTATTTATTGTTTTAGTCATATATTAAATTAGGAATAACCACAATAATTTTGAATGCGATGTAAAATTTAATGATTATGAGAAACCAAATGGAATGATGGCCAGGTTGAATGATATTTTGATTTATCCTAATTATATATAGAGAATATGATTAAAAAAATTCTAAATAACCAAATCCCATACACACCAAATAAGTGAATGATAGAGTTCCCTAAGATCTTTGGTGGTGGATACCATAAAGTAAAGAGTGATCAAATTCCTTCATGTAAAAACTGTTGAAATAAACACCATAAAGATTGTATCAATAGAAGAAGAAAATGTATTATCTGTAGAAGATAATTTCATAGATCAATGATTTTTGGAGAAAAATTATGGGTATCGTTTAATTGAAAAAATGTATCATGTGTGGGGAATATGTGAATTACATAATTCAATACCCCAATCTAAGGGTGAACTCAATGGATATGGAAGGACATATTCCCAATCAATCCTTAAAGTGGAATTATTTTTTTTATGTTCTTGGATTTTATAAATATGTTTTAGAAGTTTTATAAAAATTGTATTATGGTTATAATAACAATATACCCATGAAGGATTGTTGGAAAATTGTTTTTATGGACAAGAAAGTAAATGTTGAATGTTATTGATAACTGAGAAATGTTATCTGTCTGTAAGTTTATATTTTTTGAATAAAAACGATTAAGGTAAATATAAACCTTAAGATATGATAAAAATTGATGATGTAAAAGGATTTATATAGGAAAAATTGAACTTGTTTTGTGATTTCTTTAATAAGGTTTTAGTTCATTTATGATGATTTTAATATAATTTCTAGAGTAATGGAATATATTCAATAGTATATCATTTAATTTTTGGAATATGCATAGGGCTGTATTTTTAACCACATATATATATATTCATTGTGGTTTCATGGTGATTCAGGTCATTTTTAGGTTTTATGTTAACATATGATCAATATATTATCATTTTTGTTATATGAAATTATAAGGAAATTCATGTTATATATGGTTAAATATTTGATCAGATCACTTGGAATTTTGGGTTATCTAATTGTTTTAGGAATATTTTATATGATTCATAAAGTTAATTATTTATTGAATGGGTTATTTTGAACATCAAGGTTTGTTATTTCAGTTTTATAGATTAATTTATTATATTTATCCAGGTCAGAAAACTTTTGCTAAACATTTTCGTTTTCATAATTATTTTTAGAATGATGGAATGGATATTAATTCATTTATAGATATTATTATCAGCTAAAAGTTAATTCTTGTTCCTTAGAAATTAAAAATTCATCTTGAATATCAATTTATTGGAGTAAGAGATGATATATAATAGGAATTAATAGCATCACAACCAAAGAAAGGAATTGTTTTAAAAAAATTAAATGATATGAAGTTAGTATATTTTATCATCAAATCTATAATTATACTAAAATAATCCCTTAACATTGGAGAAAGGATCCAGAATTAAAAATAGTGATCCTTATAATTTATTTTCAGATTAATCGATGGGGGTTTTCACTCTTAAAGATTTATAATATTTGTCGTGGTTAAGTTTCTCATGACCATGTTGTATATTAATATATATTACACTATAAAGTAATTTTTACTCCTCTATGTATATTATTTAACATCCAAAAAATGTTCCTCTAATTGGTTAGCACAATTATTTGTTATTTCAGGTAGCCACTACCCTTACCAATTTTTATTTTAAAGGGTGTTTTATAATACCTTTTTATCTTGTGGGATTCAAAAACTATATTTTAAAATATTAAAACTTCTATTATAATCATAAATATTTGAGGAAGTATTTTCTTATGTGGAGTGGGATGAAGAATGTAACACCCAAATATTTTAGTTAAATGAATAATCAACTTTATACCATTCTTAAAACAATACACCAATCATTAATCGAAATGTGATATATTATTACAATATATTTATAAAACATCCAAATAATTGTTCTATTTGAATATTACTAAATTTATTCAGAAATAAATTTCAAATTTAATTACTAATTTTTTTTATTAAATCTCATGAAATAAACAACCAATTTTTGTGAAGTCATTTTAGGCAAAAAATGCATATTCATTCAAAAATATTCATTATTTTTTTCATTGAAATTATAACTAATTTCTTCCAATTTTAGAAATCATAATGTGAAAATATTTTCTTAAATCATCATATCCAAATTTACGTAGGTGAAATTAATGGATTTTCTGGAAAAGAACGATTCTTCAGTTAATAGTAAAATGTTTCAAAATTTCAAATGTCATTTTTTTGTTAAATAATGTCCCATTATAATTTTTAGTTTTTAATGAACTAAAATATGAGACATTTTATTTTTAATATCTAATTAATTAAAAATTAATTAGAAGCATTCATGATTTTGATATATGATTATTTTTAGGATTAAAATCCAATTTTCATTAAAGCTATATTTTATTGTGTTTTACACTTTAAAATTAAAATTCATTTCTTAGAAATATTATTTATACCTTCATTGTAAAAATTATTTTTTAATTTAGTAAATATTTCCCTCTAATTTTTTGGCGTTACAAATTCTAGTTATGTTAATGTTCAGCAACTTGATAAAGGGTAATACAGGTAATTATAGTTAAAAAATGTGTCTTAAGGCTATAAAAACATATAAAACACTTCATTTTTTAATTTCATGAGTTTATTTCGTCCATAATAACATTAATATAAAAAAATTATAATTAATTATTATTTTCCATGGATTTGATTCATTATAATATTTAATAATGTAAAAAATTCTACACTATAGATTTTAAAAGATATATTATTTTTTTGAATGGGTTAAAATAACATATATTCTGTTCTATATGGTTATCATCAAGATGTTTTTTTTGGTTTTTTAATTTTTTATTTACTAAATTATTAGATATTTTCTTAAACAACACATACACAGTTCTTGTCTAAAAATAATAAAAATCATTTAATTGATTTTGAAAACTAAAATATTTTATATTTTAGTGAGTTATAGTTATACAATAATTTTATAGATAAATTACATATATTTGGGACGTTTAAATTGTTCATATAAAAATTATTTATCTAACATATTTTTTTTAATTTCAAATTAAATTAATAGAACTAAAAATGAAATTACTGGTATAAGAAAATAAAAAATAATAAATTTATTGATTTAAAAATAATAATAATAATATATTCATAAAATTAAATGTTAGATTTTTCTGAAAACAAAACACAGTTTATTTATGGGTTTTTTTATAGAATCATTCATAACCCTGAAATGGTAGAAAGAAATAATATTATGATAATTGTTAAAATCGTTACATGGGGAGTAAACTAAACTTTTTCGGTGAAGACATAACTTAAACAAGTAAAAATTATATTTAATGATAATATTAATAGTAATACAAATATTGTATTCATATTATTTCAATTTTTATTCATTTTTATAACAAAAATAAATTATAATAATTTAATATATTAAGAACTTATATTAATTCCCCTCCCTCAATTATAAAGGGAAACTCCATCCCTATTTTCATTACACCTATTTGCGAAATGTATCTTTACAAAAATAATTCCATTCATATTTTAAAAAACCATTTCCCTATTTTATAGGTTCATTTACTCCCAAAATACCAAACCTATGTCTCCTAAAAGGATTTTTAAAATAAGTCTATAGAAGAAGAGGTATTCATCTGTACAGACACATTAATGGTTAATTATTCATTTAATTCCTATAAATCTATATTAACCATACAAAAATATTAGATATAGTATCATGGATATACAAATATATTATTATGAACATGGGATAACCGTATTCAATATCTTTTACATCATACGAAAACAGATAGCATTGCTCGTTCTTACATACAACTTACCTTCCCCTCATAATAGTGTAATTCAATTTTCAATACAAATTTTCATGGATCATTATAAATATTTATATAATTATTATGTAATATATTTATTTAATAATTTTTATCATGAAATTACAATATCCAATCAACATTTTTACCTTATAATTCTTTGGAAATTGATAACATCACTCATACATACGTGTGAACTACCACCTCCATAATGCATTCTAATCCGTTTCTAATTTCAAATTACAAGGAAGATAAAAATTATATATTAAATTCATAAATTATATATATATATATATAATATTACTAATTAATTAATGGGTTATTATTATTTAACTTTATTACATTCCATCAATCGAAGGGTGAAATTGCATTCATGTGTACGTTTGACCTACCATCTCAATGAAAGTTGTAATTTACTTGAAAATATTTTTCTTTATAGATATACATATATATATATATATATTATATTTTATATTTACAAAATTATAGTGATAATTTTTACATTACCAAGATGTAGGTACAAAAACTATTGAATCAAAAAATACATGAAAAATGAATTATCCAATATCCAAAATAATAACAATAACAAATGATTATTACAAAATGCATGATAAAATGTTATGAATTAATAATATATGAAAATATTTATTTTTATATAATTATGGAATATATGTATAAAAAATAAAAATTTATTATACAAGTGGTTAAAGGTGCTTCATAGGATAGAAGAACTTAAAGAAAGTGGTGTCTAAACCAAATTTAAATTCATTGTGTTATAATTATACTTAAATATCAATATTATTCCATGATCATATGTGAAATCACCACATTTTGAATTATTTTTTATTTTTTTGTGTGAATATATTTCTCAAACTAAATAACTTTGTTGAATCATTAGAGATTCGATTATCTGATCATTGTAAGGAATTCTATATCATTTTCTTACCCATCGAGACTTATTTTGTACTATGAATCTGTATAATTTTATAGAGTTACTATGCTTCACCTTTGATGAATATATATTGAATATTTATCAATTCATGATGATCAAAATTTCAATTAATGTTAATTATAGAAAAGGGTTAAAATTTAAAAGTTAACAAAGAGGTATGAATTTATTTTACAATATCATTTTTTGGGATTGCATATAATTTTTGTTGAATGATTCTTACAAATATATACTTCATAAAATACTTAAATATTCTTATACACTAGGTATTTATGGTGTTTTATTATTTTATTGTAGCATTTACTATACATTGAACTTAAAACATGAACATAAATCATTAAAAGTAAATCCGATCTTATTTTTCCTTTGACCGGGAATATTATTTTTTCATTTAAAATTTTTTCAATTTTTTTACAAATGTAAATTTTATTAATAAAATAATTTATTTAGGAAGTTTCATATTATCTATTACTTTTTAAATTTTTTTAATGGAATATTTATAATTCTTTCCGAAATATCTAATTTTAACATTTATTATATAAATTTAAAAGGAATGATTCTTTTAACTGTATACCGCATTAACAAATTTTTTCACTTCAATATCCATTTTTTTCTATTTTGATTATTCTACATGATTTAACTTAGTTTAAAAACAAAAAAATTTATGTAAAATATATTTTCAATTTTCACTACCATTATAATTATTTCTATAACGGACAATATTTAATTAAAAAAAGTATATCTATAATAAACTGATGGTCATCATTTATCTCTTTTTAATTTCTTGGTCATTATAATTCCATTGAATGATTAACTTTCATATAATCTTTAAAAATGAATTTTTAAATCTTATCCACATTAATTTCATAATTATATGATCATATCTCAATCCATATACAATTTTTACATAGATTTTTTTAAATTGATTTTTATTTCATGGATTGAGCAAATATTGATATTCTATATTATTCTTTCAATATAGATATTGATTTTTATAAATATTAGTTATAAATAATATTTAACAATATATTTATGAGTAATGAATGGTAAATTAATTGATGTGAAAATGATGGAATTCTATATCCCCTAGATGCATTAAGTTGTCTCATGAGAAAAATAATTTGGCTAAATTAATGGGTTTTTTGGGTGTATACCTACCTATGGATTAAACTATCACCAAAAAAGACTTATATTGTAGATATATCATGATTTATGGAATCAAGATGTCCAATAATAATATTTTATATCAATGAGAGTTTAGTTATTATTATCCATGATATTACAGTATTAATGTTATCCATTTGTGTATTTTGTGCATATGTTATTTATTAAATGTAATCTTTTTTATGTATTATACCATTAATTGTTTATTATTCCATATTTACTGAAGATATATTTATTTATATTTAAAACGTACTAATTTTATAATCTCATAAAATATTTGTTTTTCTTTTCCTTATGAGATGAATAATGATATTATGAATATTATAATGTAACTGAGAATGATTTTTTAATCTATGTATTTTATATTTTTCTAATGTGATTTGGGAACCATATCTATATATAGTTCTTTAATACAAAAAGACTGATTATTCCCTTTTGATGAGGTCTCATGTATCTTTTTAAGTTTAATAAAGTAGACAATATATCAGGGTTACTATAGTTGGCATTTTCAGAAGATCAAAAAACCTGACCATCCTCCGAATGAACTCATCTCATGTTAATTTCATCATTTGATCCTATATCCAATGGTCATTTTCATTAGTGTGATATCCAAAGAGAGAGGAAGGGGGATAAGTCAAATAAAGGATAAAGAAGTATAATATGATAATCTATCCGTCAAATTTTTCTCTAGATGTAAAAAAATCCATAAAAAAGTATGTTTGAAATCTATCTACCTTAAAATTTCATGGAATTAGATCTTAAATAATAACAATTTGAATTCATTATTCACAATGTGGTCATATAATAACTGATGAATAATTACATTTAATAATATTTATGACAACATCAGTGAATAATGGCGATTCTAATCTATTAGTAAATATGTGTAACAATTAAATTAAATGGAGTAAGGTAAAAAATTCATACCTTCATGATGATGTTACATCACGTAAATCAATTTTAACATCAATATGATCATTCATAATTTATCATTAAATCCATTAAAACTAAAAATTATGCAATTTTCCAACTAAATAATATTGGTTTAATACATCACCCTGAACTTAAACCCTTTTGTTCCTTTAAAATAAATCAACTATAACTCTTAAATGCAGATTCTTAAAAAGCAAACCAATTTTGGAAACAACCATCACCAAAAGAAAATTCAAAACAAATGGAAGTTCAAGCTCAATGGTAACTCTAAACTCACCCCAATATAGGAAAAAATACAATTACAATACATAAGATATACGCTACATATCATCTTAATAAAAGACTAACTAAAAAATTAATCCATTTTATATAAGTGATTACAAGTATCAATACACAATATATTTCCCCATCCACCATAAGTTATTAAAATTGTGAATAAATAAATCTACTAACCCATAACATCATCCATGAAATGGTTTGTCGATAATGTTGTCACAAGTGGAGGTTCTTAACTCCCAAGATACTGAGAATTTAATTTTCAGTTATTTTAATACTTATCATATGGTGGTATAAAATACTATTTCTACTCTTCATATTCCATGAACTATCCCAAAAGATATTAAAACATGATTAATCCAAACCCACCTTCAATAGTATATAGGTTAGTGACCAAAAATGAAATCGTATATCACACTTTTGTGATAAATTAGCCAAATGTACATGTACACACACCCACATATAAAACCCCTAAAACGATGAAAAGTAATAAAATGAAACTAATGCAAGAATAAATGAAAGATCCCAAAAGAAGTGTATGATAGTAAAGTATTCAATGATAAAAAAAGGAAAAATACAACCCCACATTGAAAAACTAAAGAGAGTATAGCCACTTCCCAGAGGGGGGACCGCGATCAAATGTAACCACCTAAAAAACAACTAATTCTATCAAGCTCAAGCTATTCTCCAACTACTTCATATTCCCCCAGGATACCATCAAATGGTCCTTAATCTCCATATGAAATGACATTTATGGGAAGATCCCATGTAGGGGAGAGTATACAAATACCTATAATGACACTCCAAAAACACTAACACTAAATCATTTAGAATAGTAAGATCATTACTATGATATATAAATTAATTCATAGTAACAGAGAGAGTATATTCTTTGTAATGACACCATATATCTATCTAATTATAAAAAAATAACATCCATGATAGCAGGAATATAGAAATCTACATTGTGAGAGAATCCAATCCATGTTCCATGCAGTCACCATTGACATTCATCCTTGAAGGCATGATCATTAGGAAATTGTTAAGAAATCTCACTAGTCTTCAGGGACCAGATACTCAGATAGGGGGTCACACACAAGAATGTTGAGGGACACCACAAACCAAATATGGATCATCCCAAAATGTAGTGTATTGTACCCCAAGGATGCAATGAACCCTCCTAAAACATGATTATAGATGCATGATCACCTTCTTACATATGGAGGTCATTCAAATTTCATAAACCCCACCTACTATTTAAATTGATAGAGGATCACACTCCAGTCTCACTGAGGGAGACCAAAAACTTAATATTCGACACATCCTTTAATGGGGGTAACATTCTAGATATTTGGATGTAACACTAAAAAGGAACCTACATGGGAATGTCTAAGGGAACACACTCAACAAATACCTTTCCAGAATAAAGGAATAAAGGGATCCAAACACCCTTAATGGGTTACACGTTGCGTACTTGAGGTTTCACAGAATGTTCAGTTGAACCCTAATCTTTTTATATGGGGTTGCCTCAAATTAAATGCAGATGTCCATATAAAGAATTTGTAGGAATATAAAAGAATATTTATAGATCACATAGAACTCTTCTAATTACACCTGGTCATTCCCATGACACCAATCTGTGTCTGTGTACTCTGGTCATGACCATGTGAATCAACATTCTTGTGCCCATGTAGCCTCTAAATTACACACTTATCCACCAAGAACATGTCACAAAGAAAATTTATTTCTAAAACTCTATGGAAACACAATAGACAAAGCTAAGGTGTCCCATACATAGTGTAATGCCAGATTACATTTTCTGTAACCCAAAAAATTCCAGAACACTAGGGTTCTTCCTCTATATCATCCATGTACACCACTTCCATCGTTACCCTCACCATATATAATTGATTTGTGGATGGCCAATACTCCAATCCTAGTGATCTTGATTACAAGATTTAAATATACATAGAAAAAATAAACTCTTATTCCATAGAAACACCATCAAATCCAGTGTGAACCGATACTGAAAATCTATTTTGAACCACCACTAATCATCGTCCTTCATCATCACACCTCTATCACACCATTGATCAAGAACTTCACCTACAGTATTAATCTTTTTGTGTGGACGAATAGTATTTTAATGATAAAATACCTAGTACATATAATTCCTCATGCAAAATAAAATCCATGCGATGGACATGTGATGAAATGGGGAAGAAAATTTTCAAACCATAAGATGTGAGAAATAAACCTCACCCTTTATTCATTCAGAAATGATCTGTAGTCATAGATTTAGTTGAATAAATAGGGATAAAAAATTAATGATTAAAATAAATCCATCATTATAATATACCATCAATGTGAGATTTAGTTATCGTTCATTGAATTGATCCACCATTGAGATAAAAAAATTAGGGGATTGAATATTTAAAATTAAAAATATGATATAGATTTTTCATAGATCACATATGACAAATTATTCTTTATTTCCATTATTAGACACATCTTTTAAATTCATTGGAACACGATCCCCATTCTAATGCTTTCTGATACTATCTTCCAAAAATACACAAAAGGATCATATCTAACGGTTCATCTCAATCCATGGTTGTATAAATAGGCATAATATTGAGGCATATATGATTTTAAATAGGATATATGGTCCCAAAATCAAGGGAAAATAAAATAACATTGTTACATAATATATTTTATTAATTCCCCACCCAAAAATGCATTTTCACAAACACTTGGCCCTAACTTGTATTATGACATACCTATGATAAAACAAATTTTCTTAACTCAAATATACCCTCAAAATTTTTATTCAATCCACTAATCAAGAGTTATTCTTATTTTTAATGAATACTATGCATGTGTGATATTAATATATTTAACGTATTTAAAAAATTAATTTCTAGCACACCCGGTCTTAGAATATCATGTCTTCAAAATGAATATCTCTTAAAATAATCCCTATAATATCCAAATGTAATACATGAAAAAATATGAGTTTTTACATTCTCCCCACCTTATAGATTTTCAACCTTGAATGAGAGACAAACAACCTACTAAAAAGATGATTGTACAAGGCTTGCATCCATGCCTCCCTCTCCCATGTACTCAGCCAATGATTCAGATACAACCATCACACACACACTATGGGAATAGATCCCCCATAAAGGAACCTCTATTTCAAATCAATGTTCTATATTGGGTACTCAACAAAGGTAGCACTATATTTAATGTTAATCCCACCAAAACTGATATCATATGATGGTTCATGCATGTATCTCATCAGCTATGACATGTTGAAAAAATTTCGTACCAAGAAAAACTAAGGTAGAAGATCCAAGTGGTATTCCACATCAAAAAATGTTCATAGTATCTAGAAAGGTTTAATTAATCTCATAGATAACATTCTACCTCCACCAAATTCATATGAATCCACATCTTGGTGAGACCCTTAAGAACACGTCGAATCCCGCCTTGAACTCTATAAGCCTCATTCATTAGTCCTCATAAGAATATTTATGTCTTTGTGAAGTCTTCATCTACTCCAAGGTGATCTAAACCTTCTCATTAGATATCATAGAAAATCTAGGCACATGTGTGTTGAATAATTCGAACCTGTACAAAAAAGTAGTGACCTACATGGTCACCCATACAAGGCCTCAAATAGTGATATACCAATGGTGGAATAGTAGATGTTGTTAGTTTAAAACACCACCAAGGGTAGGTTATCCTCCCAGTTACTTCCAAAATCCAACATGAAAGCCTGCAACATGTCCTGAAAGACTTGAAAGGTCTACTTAGTATGGTCATTAGTTTGGGGGTGAAACACAATTCTCAAACACTGCACAGTCCAAAATCCTCATATAATGCTCCCCATAATCACAAAATGATGTGATAATCCTTGATTGAATATATTTTCAAGGGAAATCCATTGAGACAAACAATCACATGCACACACCAGAATCCAAAGCTCCCTACTGAACTATACTCTAGAATTGATCAGAAGTGGGAAAACATGGTGATTTAGTGTATCATCACCCAAATGGAATCATGTCCCACATACCTATGTGGTAACCCAGTCATGATTTCCATTTATATCCTATCCCACTTCCACTCATTCAACTGAATGGGTTAATCTATATATTCTCAAAATTAGTGCTCAACCATCACTTATTAACAAATGATGAATCAAGAGGTAATCATTGTAATAAAAAACATCATGGATGGACAAAAAAATTACATCAATGGTATTGGTATGTATTTTACACACCCATATGTACTACCAACGGAGATGTATTAAACTTATACATCACCTTACACCATAATGTAAATGGTAGAATAATCTATCCTCTGAATAATACAGTGTGATCCCCACCTTCAAAATATCCATCCGGAGAATGAATAGTGTATATTTGGTTATTTATGGTATCAAAGTCATTATATTCATATTGACAATCACTAACATGCTATAAAAGGGGTATGTTAACAATCATCGATTTCATATATGGATCACCTTCAATGTCCACTAAGGATAATTGGAATGTGGCTAAATATTCGGAAGACTTAGCCAACAACTAAGAAAAATATATCTTGCTGAGAGTATCTACTGGTACATTCCCCTTCCCATTATTATATAAAATATCAAATTCATATTCCTAGAGGAACTCTAGACGTCACCTCATTTTCAAGTTATCCTCATTTTGATAGAAGATATACTTGAATATCATGTGGTTAGAGTGGATGATAAACCAATCTATAATTAGGTAGAGTCACCCCATATTCAGTGAAAATAATATCATAGATAACTCAATATCGTGGGTCACATAGGTCTCTTACTATGGCGTTAACTTAAATGAACCACAAGAAATTATTTCCAACATCTACGTTATAACACAACTAAACCAACTCCTTGATGCATCACAAAACACTCTGTACTCGACACCCTCCTCATGAAATATCAAGATGGGAGTTCTCATCAACCTATGCCTTTACTATGTAAAGAACTAATCGAACACTTCCATACATAGAAAATGATTCCAAATTTAGGTCAAATATCTCAAGTGTGATGCCACTCTAGAGAAATCAGGTGCAATCATCTGATTATACCCAACCGAACCAAATATACTCTTCACCTTAGTGACACTCTTAGTTGACTCTAAAGATAGAAATACATTAACAATCATTGGGCCCACTAATATTTCTAACTCTGAGATGATGTGTCCTAAAATACGGAACTATAGAATCCAAAAAAGATACTTCTAGGGCCTTCTATTAAGATAGTGCTCTAGGTGAATGTAAATGAGCATCTTCAAGTGTCTTATATGATCTTCATCAGACATAGAATACAGTGGGATAGTATTAACTAATAATACAAAAAGTTTGTCTAAGAAAGGATGAATGATCTGGTTCATGACTCCCATTAACACTTCTATGGAGGTTTTCACATCGAAGGGAATAAAAAAATACTATAAGTGACCATAGTGTCCTTTGAATGCCATATTTATTATATCCTCACCCTAAACTTATAGCTAGTGATAGCCTAACATGTGGTTATTCTTTGAAATCCATCTAACCCCTCCAAATTAATCAACAAGGTAATCATACCTCAATAATTGGTAAATATTATTCATGTTCACCTTTATCAAGTATTGATAATTAATAAATACCCATATTATTTTGTCCACATTATTGTCTAACAACACTTGGACAACCCATGGGAAAAAACTGGGTCTCACTAATCCCTTATCCTATAAGTCCTATAATTACACTATAACCTCCTAATGCTCATTGAGAGCCATCATATATGCTAGTGCTGATATTAGGGTCATCCCAAGGGGAAAGTCATTGCATATGTTCAGCTCCCCACAGGGGGGAATGCTTGGAACATCATCCTGGAAAACATCCACCAAATCCACCACCACCATAGTGAACATTTATCCCATAGAATATATTGATCCAATATTAATGAAATTAAAATATTTGAGTAATTAAATACACTATCCTATATATGATCCTATCATACTTTACCACATTTTCCTTTTCATCCATAAAGGAATACATTGTCAGGTCACTAAGGAAAAAACATATCCTTTACATAAAATAGTCAATTTGGGAATGAACTATATATATAAATTCTACATCTAAGATGAAATAATAATTCCCCATAACTAAAATGAATATATCCATACAAAAATATCACCCCCAAGTGTCTGATAAAACTATCAAAATATGTGTTCAGTCAGTTTTTCACCTCTTGTTAGAGTCTCAATGTTCATGGGTCAGGTCAAAAGATCAAATAGAATCTCTATGTATTAAACAAGAGATGTTTAATGAAATTAATGACTCACAATTGTTCCTGTCAATGTTGTATTTAATATAGAAAAACAAATACCATACCTTGTATCGTCCCAAGAGACTTGGGGTCCTAGACATCCATATATTGAACCTATCCCAATCCACAAACTCCACATCCCTCATGCTCGTATATACCACACATGATGTGTTGTTAATTGGTAAAACTTATAAAATCCTACTAAAAATATTCCAAACTATTTACCATGACACCCACAATATGGACAACCCGAATCTTTCCATTTTCTCTACCTTGGAAATCCCTCAACCATTTCCCAATCATCTATTTAAAAGGTCACAAAATCCCATGCCAGATGTACCTAACAATCAAATAATAAAATTTCCACTCCCTCAGATAATTAAATACATTATAAGACCATGTATGAATGATCCTATATTATGTGATTATTTCATGAATCATTTGGCATGACAAGATTCATGAAACTACCATCAATACCTGTTGTAGAGTTCTTTCCACCTAGGTTCACACTACCAGCACCCACTGTTAGCACATTATCATCTAGGAATATATCCTTCACAAAGGCCTTCCCATGAACTCCATTAAATGTTGTAACGCAGAGTATTATCATTGCAGCCTTGGAATCATGATGTAAACCCATTATCAATGATCTGTGTTCTAAAATATGTATTCAGTACCGTATTCATGGTAAAACATGAGAGAATATTGAACCTTGAAAAATACTCCAACATAGTAAAACATTCTTAATATATTGGTAGGATTTTAGGGATGTGAACTGATCACAACATGTCCAGATAAAACACATTCCTTAAGAGATGCTATAATTCTAATTAGGGGAGAGATTTCTCACCAAGTGACTCATTCACTAAAATACACCATCAAAATATATATCAATGATGAATTATCACCATGATATCCTACGTATGATCTTTAAGAATAATTATATGGGAAAATATTCAAGTTACTACCTGTAGACACCCCTTAGCCACATGGGGGTCAGGATCACACTAAAACCTTGGAGATCACTGACTCTGAATCTCATGTAGTTCACTAATACTACATGAATCCGTAGATGGAACATCCAACATTTGCTTCTACTCAATGGGAGGTGATATATCTGGTAAACCACATGGATGGGATATCATTGTTACCTCTATACTGAAAATTTAACACTTGGAGGATAATCCTCACAATCTTAGAGTGAAATCTTGGTTAGAATTCTTCTAGGAGGAATCCATAATTTAACTAGATATATACCAGTCACAGATTATATACAGAGAACTTACTCAAGAAAGAAAATGAATTCCAAAATCATTTATTATTTGATGAATTTACCAATTTTTTTCATACAAAAAAGGCATACATATACTATGTGGAAAATAATTTGACAAGAGTCCAATTGTTTGGATACATATATCTTTATGACCTCACTATACTCCATGTCAAGATAGTCAAAGTTGAAATACTTTACACTATTTTGACAAACTAAACTCAATTATACTAATCCTATGGTATAACCAAACTACCATTGCCGCCACTATGTCACGACTAGGACAAATGGGGCCCTAACCATTACTACTGAAATCCCACCTTCAATTAGCTTGGGGAAGGGAACCAGCACTGAGTAGGAATATCACATAATGGGAGGAATTATCCTATGGTTCTTGTACACAATCACACATCTCAAAGATCATATAATGATGAATTATAAAAAACTACAAAAAATCATGTATACATATAAGATCCCACAATCAGAGTATTATAGTAATGTACGATGTGAAATAAAGGGGAAATATACAAGCCCAACCAAAAAACATTAGAGAGTCAAACCATCTCCAATGTAGAGTAATATGATCAAATGAAACAACAAAGACAAAAACTTTTTCTATCAGGCTCATTTTTTTCTCCCCCCACTTCCTATCCTCCCAGAACACCATAAAATGGACCATCATCCACATAAGGCCTGAAACATATGGGAAAACACCATCTAGGTGCAAGTTTAACAATGAACAGTAAGAAATCCAAAAAACACTAAACACAAATCATCAAGAATTGATAAATCATCATAGTAATTTAAAAATAAATTCATATCTAAAAAATAAAAATGTATTAATGGAGGACACTATGAATCCTAATGGTCAAACCCAAATATCAATCCATATAATTCTACTAAATTTTTTGATCGTAATTGGATATTACAAATCAAGATCAATGTTATTTCTATATCCACTAATACAAGAGTTTAGGATCATTTGAACCCACCCAAGAAAGCTCAATGGCCTTCAAAGACCTGATACATAGATTGGGGATGACAACCAAAATAGTTGGGGACACCAAAATCCCAATATAGATTAGAATGGTATGGATGAAATTACATTCCAATGATACAACGAACCCTAATGAAATGACCTTCTAGATGGATTATCAAAGGATTAATAAAAGAGGTTACAATGATTCCCCAAACCCCATGTATGGTAATAAATGATAGAGGATTACAATCTAGTATGAAAAATGGATTGTAAAAACTCAATATGAGACTCATAATATAGAGGGGATTATAATTTTTATATTTAGACATAATTATGTAGTTTACCCTAAAGGGAATTGGTAAAGAAAACACTCTCAACTCATACTAGGCCACGATGAAGAAACTAATGGCTCCAAACATCATCAATGGGAATACATTAATGGTAAGTGAGGGTGCACGATGTCTCCAACCAACACATGATCTTACATTTAGTTGCCTCTTAAATAAGAATGTAAATATCTATACACACATTGTATAGGAAGAGTTTGAAAAATGTATTGGTGGACTAGAACTCTGCCCATGTTTTGGGACATGTCGTTGTACACCTGACTATGTCTATATACTCTGGCCATGTCTGTGTACCTAGGTCTGCACATTCTTATGAAACCACCCAACTACATGTTGACGCACTGAGCATGTTTCCCATGACACGTGACATGTTCAAACAACATGTGATATTTAACACTTCATGGAAACCCTAGTGTGATGCTAGGGGTTCCACATACTGTGTATCACCATATTGAATTCCATGTGACCCGAAAAATTCTAGAGCCCATTGGGTTTCTTCTTCAACAATTTTTGTACATGCCAACGATACCAATTCCATGATTTCCAAAGATCATATATTTAGGTTTGAGAAACACTCACACAACCATAGGTTATGATTATGGTCTAAAAATCCACTCGAGAAACTCCAACACACGCTATCCAAAGCCACACCATCAAATCTATGATGAAAGAATACCAAAAATCAATTACTATATTTCTCTTATCATGATCTATCTTCATTCCACCTCGATTACCCCATTTATCAGGAATTTTACCCATGGTATTTATCTATTTCACTGAATAACACTCACACAAAAATCAAATATTGAGTAACTGTCAAACCCAAAGGCCATAAAAATTCCCTTGATCAATGTGTGATGAAATCTGGGAGAATTCCATAAAAAATAATATATGAGGAATGAACCTCACCCTTTTTTAATTTGAAATTGAACCATTTTTGACCATTTATATGAACAAATGGTGATAAAAATAAATGAAAAAATACATTAATTAAATCTATATTTGATGCATGATTAAATTATTATTCATTTAATTGATCCATGTTCGACATGGATAAAATGACATGATGAAATTGCACAAATAAAACATTGTAACTGGATTTGGGAGCTATCATTGCTGAAGAAATATTTTGAGTTGTGTTCATTGGGAAGATCCACGAAATGCATTGATGCACGATCCATGATCTAATCTATTCTTACAACAATACCCCATAGTCACCTATCCATTGTTTCCTATCAAAACTAGGTTAAGTTTATATTACTTGGATTAATGAATTAATTTGTATAAATAGAATTTATAGTCAATTCATTGATGAAAATGAAAATAATTCAATTTAATAAGTAATTTTATTAATTTTGCACCTGAATCAACTTTGTCACAAACTATTGATGCATAAAATACTTATTTAATGCCTTAAAAAATGTCATGTAATAAACTTAATGGTTTCATCATACTAATGATTATGTCCACCAATTGAGAGTTATTATACTATTTAAGAAAACATCATGTGTTTGATGTTAATATATTTAAAATATTTCAAAAATTAATTTCAATTACATAGACCTTTAAAATATCACAGTGTCATAGTTAATATCTATAAAAACATGTTGTTAAATAGTCAAATGTAATCCATGGAAAAGTTAGAGTCTTTAAACCTTATTGTTGAAAAATTATTTAATAGGGTCATCACTCATGAGAATATTTTGAGTCCAATTAGTGACAAACATTAAACACTAATTATATATTTGGATTATATATATAAATAAAGAGTGTTGCAAATTAGATCACATATCAAGAATGAAACATGAATCTGATAAATAAATATAGAATATATGAATTTGGGGAGAAAGAAAATGGTCAAGGGATATTTCTACATGGGTTCCTTAATTATCCATTATTATTGTCTAAATTATATTTTATTACCCTTTATATCACACATGAACTATTATCAGTACCATTGTTTGTGTAGAATATCATTTCTAAAATATCTCATTATCACACTAATCCGGACATCCTCTAATAGTCAAGAATAATTCATATATCCCAATTGAGATTGTGACATCTTCCATGACCCAAATGCGTAATATATTGTTTAATTTATTAAGCCATGTACAATTAGTTGAATGAAATTTTTTTGGAGGCAATAGAGGGAATCAATGTGTAGTAAGAAATAGAATGTGTTTTAGAGTCTAGTCATGGAGTGGTGTGTGATCACCACATAACACCAAAAAACACTTCTCCTCATAACCATATGGAAAATAATATAATAATTAATTGATTGTAAATAATATTGTAACATTTAAGAATACTCTTTCAAGGAAAACACAACATTTAATTACTCACTAGAAGGAGTATAGTATATCAGAGTGATGTGACATATAGAATCAATGACATGAGAAAGAGAGAGAAAGAATTAAAATTATTTTACTAAAATATAAAATTTGGGAATACTAAAGGAATAGAAATTTTAATATTAGGGATAATTAATAGAAAATTTGTATAACACTCATAAAACTCCCCCATTCAATCTCTTATTCCAATGATGAATGGAAAATATTTAAAGAGTTAATTGGAGGATATGGACTAAATAAATACTAAATGGAATGTTGAAAATCAAGTAAAATAAGATCCCTACTTTTTACCTTATGGTTGACCATACAAATAACTAGAATATAAGTTGATATAGTTAAATTAATTCTTTATCTTAGTTTTCTATAACATTTGAAATGATTTAATATGAAGTATTGATATTATGTAAATTTTTATAATCATTAAAATGATGTAATATTTATAATTATCCATACAGTCTAGCGTTTCATTTTATACCCATTATATATATATATGAAAAATACATTATCCTATAATATGCATGGAAATTAAATAGGTTTCACAAATAAGTATAATTGTTAGAATAAATTAAAATTAAAATTTATGGAGTATAATAGTTTATCATAAAAATAATATAGCATACTTAAATGAAGAAAAATTCAATTTAGATGAATATTACAAATTCATGGTCATATTACAAATTCCAATTAAATAGTCATTTAAAAATTATAAATTTACCAATTAATATCAATGATAAATAAAAACACACATAAATTAGTAAATATAATTTTTTACAATTCAGTAAAAATGATTCATTAAATATGAATATGTAAAAGTATCCATAAATTAAAAAAATTTTGGGAGTAAAATAATTAATATTCAAAGTAAAATATAAGAAAATATTTCATTTATCAATAAAAATAAATCTAAATATTTAAATATTAATAAATTAAATTAATTATATTGAAAAAAACTTTACCATTACTATGTATAGACACATAAATTATAAAAATTGAGAAATAATGATTCATTCAATTATGAAAAAATCATACCTCCATAATTTGTTTTATCCAAAATCCTTCTTAATTTTATAAAACAATTCATGTTCTATTAGTGTGAACATGACTGAATATAGTGTATGTAAAATTTTATCATGAGGAACTATAATAACATTATTTTTTCCTAAGATCCATATACAATGGTTTTATTTGTTACATCCATGATCAAACCAAATGTACATTAATATAATTTAGTTTCATCCTTCTTCATTTATTGTTCAATATTCCCATAACCTAAATCCATGTATTTTTAAAATTTGGCACCATACTTAATTTTTATGTGCCTAAATATCATAAAACATCATATGGGATCCTAATTTCCAATTTTACTATTATTCAAAGCGATATACATATAAATGTTTTTTGAGTTGAGTTCATAGTCTGCTTTTTTTTCACAATAGAAAGGTTACCTAAGACAGTGTTAAAGTTTATTATTTCTTAATCCTAATATCTTTTCTCACTTAATAATATTCCATTTACAATCTATTTACCAATTCTAAAAGAAATGTTTTCATGATAAAGTGTTATAAAATTCTTCTCAACCACAAAAACAAACAACATAAAAATTAGTGAAATCCTGAAAACTATCGTATTATTTTAAGAGGAATGTTTGAATTTAGGTAATTTTTATTTATAAAAAATGAATAAATAATAATTATGAAAAAAATTAATACCTGAAAATATTTGGTAATAATCCATACTATTTGAAAATTAATACCCATTCTTAATTAAAAAATAACTTTTTTATTCTAACAAAAGAGAAGTAAATACTAATGAAAAATAATAATTTATAAATGAGTATTATGAAATGAATTATTAATAGTGGAATCCTAGTGTTAATATCTTATTTAAATTCGACTAAAAACATAAAAAAAGATAAATTTATCAAATTTAAATTTAATGGGAATAATTACAAAAAAAATATATTGAAAAATATGCATTTCATAATCCCTGTGGGTATACAGTTTTTAATTCCGCTAGATATGACGATCAATCCATTATCTAAAATTTAATGGTTGGTGGTGTTTCTATGAAACAAAACACCAATATTTTTTCTATACAATTTTTTTAATATTTAAATTTTTGTATAGGTTCAAAATCATTTAAAATATCATACCCATGTTCCTTTCTATATGTTATAACATGTTTTATTGGATTAGGAATCATAATTTTAACTCTTTATTTGATTTGGAAGAACCTTCTTTAGACACTTGTTCAAAAAAAATGGCTTGATAATTTTTTTCTTTTATTAGTATTTTTATTAAAGGTTTATATATTAAAGATTATAATTAAATTAAATTAAATTTATATAATTATTATTAAAATATTATACATCTTAGTAATCATTTTATAACATAGTTTCATCTAAAAAAATCCACTAGAATCTATTCACTTATCCCGTAACTTGTATGTTCAATGAATCCGGAATGAATTTTATTTCTCATAAATTTTATCATTATGTTCCACTTATATTCCTATGGAAATTAACATTTTGGATGAATATTAAAAAAACTAGTATTCTAAGAGATAGTACCCAATTCAAATTAATTTAATTTTAATGAAAACAATTTCTACATAAAGTTATATAACTCTAATGGTTTACCTGAGTTTTCTTAGTAATTGATCAATTCCACTTAGATCAAGGTTTTAGTGGTAGATATGGGAATTCAGTCTCCTCAAATAATTTTTTAAATTATAGAACATGGGTTCTGCCTTCTACCAACCCTAGAGAAGGATAAAATGATGATGATAATGATTATTCCATGGGGGGTGATTATGATATTGATTACATTATAAAAATTGATGATATATTTAGTAAAAAATTATTGATCACATAGATGTTTGAAAATAGGAATGATTTTCGCATGAAAATATTCTTACCATGAACAATTAAAATATGGTAGTATATTCTAAATAATTGGATATTTTAATCCTCAAGTTCACGAATAGGTAAAATTGATTTTGAGATTACCTCCTCTTATGGTTCTAGTTATTATTTCTATATTAACTTATCTTATGATTAAATGTGTTATTTAGTTATAAATTTTAACTGGTTACTCACATTTTTTATGTCATCACCAATTTAGAGAAACTAAGCTTTTATTTCATAAAAAACTTCTTTTTCTTCTATCACTAGAAAGTGGTTAGTCCAGTTATATTAATCTATATTAGATTAATTCATGGCCATATTTATTTGAAATTTTTATAATAAATTCTATAAAATATAATTAAAAAATATTAAAAAAATAATTGAAATTATTCATGGTCCAAAAAACTCAAAAAATATTGTGGATCACCTCTTATGTAGTGGTGAAAAATATTATTTATATATTTACTAGTATAATAAAGTGGTTGATATTGTAATATTAGTAGAGATTCCTCTGTAATGAGTCAATCACTAATCCTAATCAATTAGGAAATTTTTATAATTTTTTATACGTATAAAAAAATATAAAACGAGGTCATAGAATTGGAATAAAAGAATATAAAGAAATATGTAGTGCATTAATTATGATAGAATGAATAAGTTCAGCAAGAAAGTACATCATACTAGTGGTTAGATACATGGGTTAATTTATTATTACTTATTATAATTTATGTTATACTTTATATCCCATACAATCATACATGAACAATTATCACCTAATTTGTGTCTGAATTCAAGCATGCCTAATATTTTAGTATGGAACACTAAACATCACCTCCAATGATTGAACAGAATAATGATCACACCATAATAGAATGTGTGAGACCTTCCAAGACCCACATTCATCATATTCCATTTCTTCTTTCAAACACACTCAAATAAAGAAATAAATATCATACAAAAAATAAGATGTGGAATATATTTTTTAGGGAAATATGAGTTATAGAGTCATGGATAGGAGTGGTAGACAATAACTTCATCAATCCATAACACTCATATCTATTAACCAAGAAAATAATAAACACATAAATATTTTAATTATTTAATTAATCAATAAAAATAAAACCCCCATAAAAGGAATTCATAGATTCTACGGCTTACTCTCAAGAATATAATTGATCAGGGTCTAAAAAGGAGAGTGAGAAAAAAGCGAGAATGAAACCAATTATATAGAATAATATAATGTTAAAAAAAATGGAACATAAAATATATAGGTAAAATAATATAAAATAAAATATAACTCTAATAGAACACCCCCATGTGGAATCCCTCTACAAATGTTAATAATATATATTTTGAAATGAACTCTACAATTAAAAAAATTTAAAAATTTAATGTTTAAAAATAGTTAAAACTACGTCCTTTTTTTATATAATTGTTTAAAATAAAAAATGAATAAAATATATATTAATTTAATTTATGGAAATAAATTAATTTCAGTCCAAAATCAAGTATTAAAATTAAAACACAGTATATTCAGAGATGTAATCACTATTATTCAAACATTGATGTGATATCTAGAGAGAAGAATCCATACCATCTTAACTATTAGTAAATACTTTTCCCCTTGAAACATAATTAAACATATCTATTTATTCCAAAAATATTTGTCGAATAATATTTAACTTTTAAAAAAAAATAGAAATTAAAACTCCTTAGATATAGAATTTTAGAATAAAAATACAAAAGTTTACATGAAATAATAAATTAAAATTTCAATTAAAATTTCAAATTCTATATTACAAAAATTAATTTTAATTCATCACATAAAAGATATTAATTTATCAATCACTATCAATTATAAATAAAAAATGGGATAAATTAATAAATATTCCATTTACACTCTTAAACACAATTTATTCTTTATTTTATAATTTCTAATAAGTAACCATAAATTTTCAATTTGTGGGATTTAAAACATTTTAATTTGAATCGAAATATATGAAAGCATTTTCCTTGTTAGTTATGTATTAGAGAATAATATTTATAGTGTATTAAAACCATGAGAACTTCAAATTATTACACACTAAAACCTATACTAATGTAATTTTTTACTCTCCCCCTAACCCATGTAATTTTACTCATATTATCTTCCCTTTGAGTCACATGGGCCACTTCCATTTTTGTATATCATAATAGAGAATGGGGAATTAAATACCAATATCCTATCATCCAGATTTGATAACTCTTTATGTTCACCTTGATTTCAAAACCGTATAACGTACTCCATAGAAGGTGACATGGTAATGTTATAATTGATCTTTCATGAAAGATATTGTCAATGTCACAACCCGTCCCCTGAGGCCCATGCCCTGACTACCCAATCTCATATTTTATAGTCCACGGGAAGGAAACTAGCACCAAAGACGTAATTCCCTAAAACTGGGAAGGAATTGTCTTTAAAAACTGTAAAAAAACACAACAGAGTACACAACATGATACGAAACACTACTTAAAACAGTATAACAAAAGAGTATTGAAAAGTAAAGGGGCCGAAAATACAATCCCAAAAATAAAGCACATAGAAACTAGAAATACATGTAAAACTGAAAGAAAAGAAAAACAGATGTTGGGTCGTCCTCCAGGATTCATACTTGAAGGGTAGGTTCATATAACCCCTCAGGACTCCACTTCCGTCAATCACCTCCATGTAGCAGTTCATCATAAGGTCCACCTCTGGGAACCATCTAGTCCTGGTACACTCAGCCTCAGTGAGTGCTGTCCATCGTCTGCATCCCACACAATAAGGTGCAAGCATATCATGTGCAAGGGTGTGTATAGCGATACTTAGTAGGGACCCCGAGACCCTCAAGGTGTCACCAAATCCAATAAGTATAAACAAAAAATCATGAAATCAACAGATACCCATACTTATGTATATTCTCATACATATACCTAAGTTATCAAATGATCAATCTCAATCATGGGGAAAACACAAGAGTACTGACTCAGCTCAACTAAGATTTTATTCACATTATCGAGACCACAACTGCTAGAGAACTCCTCTTCTGTCGAGTATAGTGAGCATGTCTCAACACCACACACGCTTCCCACTAACCATGGACTGCTGAGGTACTCCTCATGTCGAGTACTGTGGGTCTGCTGTGTCACACAGAGGCTCTCCCCACCATGGGTCTTCCACAACAACCAGGTGCTCCCCCTCATAGCCTGCAGAGGAATTCCTCCTATCGAGTACTGCAGGTCTGCCACCACAACTAGGTGATACTCTTTAGGGGGTCTTGGAATATCTTCTCCACTCCTGGATGTACAACTAGAGGGGATGTGCGGAACTCCTTCAACATTTCCGCTTGAAGTGACACTAGTACCATGATAATTCCCCTGAAGAGAATGATGTGCTTACCACATTCAATAAATATATCAGGTGCATGTCCTGTGGATATCTGAGCAGGTCATGTCTTGCAGTCAACATCACTCTGTTTTGCCTCCCTGACTCAATAATTGATTGGGGGAGTGGCTATATGATACTGAAGAAAAATAGCTCATTCTTGATCCACAATGGATATCTACGAAGTGAATAGCTGCTCAGTTACCTCACTCAGTAGATGCAGGCCAGAACTCTTGATGTGTGCGTCTGCTACCATGTTCCCCTTCCCACGAGTATAGACTATCTCACAGTCATATTTTGCTTCCAATAGGGTGAGGTTTCCTGACTCACGAGTGATTAGATGCACCCTCCTATGCATGAGTTTATCATGCGATTCTTGGGTTTCCTTTTTCATCGACCAAGGAAACCCCCATCCCAAAATAATAGAAAAACCACATCCTCATTGTCTAATATAATCAATTTGAGTGTGAATTGTGGATGTCAAGTCCAAACCCAATCTAAAATTGTAAGGAATCGACGCTACCACCAAGAGGTTCCAACCAAAACTCTCACCTCAAGGGTCAGATCAAATCATCCGTGTAAGTGTGATTCTCAAGTCTCTTCCCAAAGGTATCTCCAGATGTGAGGGTTAAGTCAATAGTTTAACTGGAAACTCTAGGTCCTGGAAAATATTCGTGGAAGGAAGAAATGATTGGTACCTATGACTGTTGATACAGAAGCTATTAGTAGACATAGACCGCACCTTGAATCAATCCCAGATCCCTTGGGTCACATTCCCTGACCGCATGCAACTACTCTCTTACCATGTCCTCTAGCTCCCTAAGCCTTGAGGGGTCCACAAAGAGGGGTGGTTGTGGTTGTAACATTTTGAAAAGTACACCACCTCATGCTGCTCTCCTAGCTTTGCTTCCATGTATTCTGCCCTACAGAATCATCTTTCCCTAACACTTCTTCTTCCAGAAACATTTTACATGACCAAGTCTCTGAGATAGGCACCCGTTTCCTAATTTCCCACTGCTAACATTCACTGTCTATATCTGCTCAGCCAAAGGACATTCAACCACAAAGGATATCTCTAGCACCCTAGCATAAATAGGAATTCAGAGAGGAATAGTTCTGTCTCAGATGTCCTTTAAACACACCTCTCTTAGAATTTCGATCCCTAAAGAACTAATCGTATCTTATTCATCAAGTACTAGCAATGATTGGTACACCTCGATGAATACTCAGCTACCGACATGTCATCCTACCGAAGCTAGAGAAGTTCTAGAGAACTCTCAGCCACCTCCTCAAGCCATTCCTCAGCTGCCTATGAGTTGGGCTCACCTCAGAACCTGAGGGGTATCTAATGCTGAAACACATGTAAAGCACTAAGCCTATATGTGTCCTCTACCGGTACCACCGGTTGTAACTACTGACCAACGAGTAGTGATATAGCTGGAACACTATAAGAAGGTACCATCTCGGGTAACAGTCCATGTATCAGAGCCTGATCACTTAGTAGACCATCCTCATCGTCACTCACTAAAATAGACTAGTAGCTAAGATCACTGTATGCTCTACTCGTGTCTCAAATAGACAAGAAACTCTAGAAATCACCTCCAGCCAGCACTCAACTACGTGGGAATTTGTCTCACTTCAAAACCTCAGAGGCCTCGGCTGCTGGAACTCGTGCCACACACTCAGTCGTCATGAACTATCCACTAGTTTGGCTGGTGTTATCTACTACCCAACAGGTGGTGGTGATGAAGGTACAACACCCGAAGGAGAGAACATATTAAGAGGGCCCTGCACCAAAGCCTCATCACTCGGTGGGCTATCAGTGCATACAACCCTCGGAACTCTAACTGGCTATCTGTGTGGATGCATTCTGTAATGAAAAAGGTGCTCTAATGTTAAAAGGTTGTACCTTGTGAGCTGACCTGGTAAGATGACTTAATGAAAAACTTTTGAAAACACAAATGCAATCACTGTTTTGTGTACTAAGTCAGAAATCAGAAGTCAGGGTCCTGGTGTATGGATACGTCGGCCACCACACCAATATTGGACACCATGAACTGAAAACCACCCTCACTACACTTAACAGTATTAATTAATAGAAAACATCATATTACTAAGTTCTACAATAGAACCAACTCCTATGAGACCAATTTTTTATGACCCATCCCTCGGGGCCCATGTCGTGACTACCCCAAGCCCCCTTCCATAGGCCAGGGGCTGGCGACTAGCACCGAATGCGTAATTCCATAAAACTGGGAAGGCATTTCCTTTATAGACTATAAAAAAACACTACAGAGTACACATATGGATACGAACCACTCTGTAAAACTGTATAACAAAAGAGTATTTAAAAGTAAAAGGGTCAGAAATACAAGCCCATCTATAAAGTACAAGGAAACTGAAAATACATGTACAACTGAAAGAAAAGAAAAACAGAAACTGGGTCATCCTCATGGATTACTTCTAGAAGGGTAGGTACAGATAGCCTCCTCATCTGCTGGGTCATCTGCACGCCCCGCACACCCTGCGCCGCCACTGGCCAAACCGGCCCGCTGGCCTCCCGAGCTGCCCCGACCACACCGGCCCGCCGACCCCTTGTGGCGCCCCGACCAAACCGGCCCACGCCCTCACGGTTCCCCGGATGAATCGGACCTGGCCACTGGGCTGAGCCGCCCCAAGATGAACCCCCTCATGGTGCCCTCTAGGCCAAACCACCCTCACGGAACCCTCCCGGCAAAACAACCCTCGCACCGACCCACGACCGGTCCATGCCCTCGCGGCCCTCCGCGTCCCCTTGCGGCCAGCTGGACTGGTCCCTGTGGGCCAAGCCGAACCTAATGGGATGGCCCACCCAACAAGCCGAGCCAGACCCAACGGGTTAGACCGGGTCAACCCGAACCGGGTCGCCCCAGACTAAGTCAGGCCGGGTCAGTCCGACTGGGTCAGACCAGACCCGAGCCTAATACCGACCCTTTACTTTTTTGGGCTATGTCATTGGCATCAGAAGTCCGTTTGATGAACCGTAAATGACACGGGTAATCATATATCTTGAAGTTCCTTTTGAGTATACCCCACTGTAGTTTGGGGTATAGTTGAGATACAGTCAATTTGGATCGTGCATGAATCCAACCGGGGCCCTGAGACTAAAAGGCGAATAACTCTCAGACCGGGAGTCCGATTAACGCGCCAAGTGCCACGTTGGTTTCATTAAGACAAATGGTATCAGAGCTAATTCCCAGCCATAATTTCTTACGCACTACCTATGATTGAGTCTTGGGTTCTACAACGAGGGCGTTGTGCTTTAAACAGGTGGATATTGTAACACCCCTGCAAAATTGAGACTTAAAAGGCTAATTGTTACTACCCATGTCAACATGGTGAACCTTTCTTTTCCAGAGCCTACTTGATTAGAACTCCACAGTTAAGCATGCTTGGTCTAGAGTAGTAATCAGGATGGGTGACCTTCTGGGAAGTTTCCCAGGGTGTGTGTGAGTGAGGATAAAACACTCTGAAAGAACATGTGTTGGCCTGTGGGGACAATCATTAGTCTGATAAGCGACCTTAGTGGGTAATGGACTATGGTGTGTTCGGAAGGAAACCAAGGTATTATAGGAGACCCATGGGGTCAGATGAAAAAGTTCATGGCCTAGGGAGGTGGGTCATGACAGGAATGAAATTTAGAACCAAGAAAAATTAAATATTTTTTGATGAATGGACGAATATGTATTATATTTTCCATTCCATCAAAATTAAAAATAGATATCCGTTTCCATTCTAATGATCCATATATATGACCTATAGACCTAGAGATTAAATAATAAAAAAACTCAACTCATAAAAAATAATTAATTATGAGAAAAAATCATCCATCACCAAATTATAAATGTTTTTATGATAGAAAAGAATACCATGATCAAGGTAACATAACACACATTGGGCCTCTAATAAAATTGAAAATCTTGAATCCTGATGTCCATCCTAACACGTAGAATTAACACCATGTGTAAATAATATCCTTCTTGGGGATACGGTGTACATGATGCATTCCTTCCAGAAATATCATTCAGGTTTATCTCACGCGTGTTCTTAATCACACATGACCATATAATTTCATCACCAACCAATCAATACCACACAAAAATTATGTGTTTTTGGCCTCCAACATCAATATATTGTGGGAAATTTCAGTCTCTCAACACAAGGACATACCACTTGAATTATACATACTAATGATCCACACACATCATTCAGACATATCATCAAATTCTTGATAGTTTATACTTATTGTGTTGATGTGAAATAGTAACCATATAAAATAACACATCATTAATTAAATGAATACCAAACTCATTCCATGCATTAATATCCTTTACTATAGTAGTTAACAAAATTAGTATAGCTCTTATTATAAGTCTTGTAAAAATTTCATTAATGTCCATTATGGTTAATCATAAATAGTTACATGGAATTTTTCAGTCTACATACTCATTAATTTCACATTATTTCATGTCATTCAGGTTTTTAAAATGAAAACATCATATTCTAAATGAAAAATAATGAAAACCTTATCCCTTAAATAAGGGCCAAACATGTGTTAACCTAGGATATATATTTCATATTTCTCATCATTCATAGGAAGCGAGTTTCCCATAATTTCATTCAGTGTATAAAAGATATAACTATTATCTGGTATATAGTGGAATACAACATTTTGGGGGTGGGATATACTCCACATACATGTGGGGACATAAACCACTACAAAGGTTGAACTATGATTGATTTTCTCCACACTATATGAGCAAGTAGTACTATCACTGGTACCCAATTAATAAAAATAACAGTACCATTTAATATCATACCATATAAAGGTAAATATAATAATATGGATCATTCTACACTGTGGATAAGCCTACATTATCATAATATGTGAGTGAATGGAATTCATAATATTTTTTATCTCACTAAGTAGTGGGGTTCTTGATTATTATCCCAATAAAATTTTAAACTCAAGAACATATGATATATAAGTAAAATCCTCAATATGTTCCATCCCATAAAAGGGGCCATGATGAAAGGAGAGAATTTTACACAAAAATATACCAATAGATGTATTACTATATCAAAACACCCTAAAAATAAACCCATAACTCTGATTACAATCCCTCCATACTTGATGTGAATAATCTGAACGTGGTGTTCGTGGGAGTGGATTGATGTTTAAACCAAAATTGACCACTTTGAACCCATTGAATCCTAAAAATAATCTTTAATTTTAATAATTATAGATTATAATAAGAAGTGTTTAGGTCCCATTACCATCTCCAATATAGAGTATTGTCCACAATACCACTTTAGATTTCCTCTATATTAAAACATGCCTACACTAAATGACAAGGTTTATTCTAACTTTAATACTCAATATGTAAATGGTAACCCAATGGTGTTGAGTCAATAGGGTTTTCCTTATGACTTTTCCATTCCTTCATATAAGGGGATATTGATAAGTCCTCAAGGTTTCTTTATGACTTGACCATTCCTCTTGTCTTGAAAATCACAAACACCTTATTTCAAGGCAAAACACTTTTTACCCCTATTTTACTTCTATAAAAAAAAATTCCTTACCCAAGGAAATTTACCCCTACCTTGTTTTCATTGTTCATATCAAATTTTTTTCTTATGTATAAAAATTTGATTCATATCTAAAACCTAAAAAATCATATAATAATTAGATATGAAGCATTCTGTTTTAGGATCCTAATTCCTATTTTGAACTTTTTTGAAGTTCTACACCGAATTCCCTGTTTGGAACTTTTATGAAGTTCTACTCTAAATTATGATTATGAAGTTATATAATGTTCTAACTACGAATTCTGTTGATGAATTCCGATTATGAATTCTCATTATGAATTCTGATGATGAATTCTGATTACGAATTCTCATAACAAATTCTTATGATGAATACTTTTTACAAATTCTCATTATGAATTCTGATGATGAATTCTGATTACGGATTCTCATTACGAATTATGATTGTGAATTCCGAATATGAATAATGGATATGAACTTGTAGGAATTTCGCCTCCGAATTCTTCTGATAAATAGAATTCGAATATCCTTGTTTTATAGACTCCGAATTCATATTCTGGTTAGACTCCAAACTTTAACTTTCTCCATTCCGAATATTCATTTTCTCCATTTCGAATATCATTTTTAGTTATTCTTTCACTTGTTCGTTTATAAAACGATGTCCTTCCTTCAGTTATCAACTAACCGTTTATTGAGTGACACGTGTATAGGTCCCTCCTCAATTCAATGAAAAATATGACCGTTGTAGTAAGGACCCGACCGTTACAGCCACACCTATAAATAAGAGCCCATTTGAAAAGAGATCACAACTTTGACACAACTTTGACATATGTGCCTACATGCGATTGAAGTTATTTCTAGAGAGAGAGGCTCTTATAAACTCTCAAGCTTCATGCAGAAAGTTTGAATAGCCTGTTCAAACTTTTCGTTGTCCAAATTGTCTTCGTGCGACTCATATTTTTGCTGTGTACAATCGAGGGATTCCGGGGATAGGAATACAGAGGTTTCAACACCTTGAAGTTGAGGGCTTCCTTACTGAGGAAGATAGAGGTGTCGGCTACCTGATAGTTTAGGGTTTGTGGATATATCAAGACAGACTCCGATATTGGTATCTAGGGCTTACCAAAGTGTGGGTAAGACAGATATTCTTCAAAGTATAAATCAAGAGACCTTTTATCCAAGGCTGTTGGATACCGTTCTCTTTGGGTTAAAAGGATTATTACTTGTTATTTGTTTTGTTACAAGTTTTTCCGCTGCATTTGTATGTTTATGTAAAGTATAAATATCATGTACTTCCTTACTCTTGTACTCTGATATATTTAGTTTCTATACGCTTTAAGGTAGAATCTTCAACTTTGTAAACTTCAGCTAAGTTCCATTTCCGGAATCACTTTTATGAAATCTAGCAAGTCATTAGAACTTATAGAGGTCTTATGAATTATCTTGTTTAACCTTGTTAAACATAACCATCATTAAAAGTTCCAAAGGAATTTTTAAAAGGTACAATTCACCCCCCTCTTGTATCTGAAAATATCATTCTTATTTCGATCCTACATTTGGTATTATAGAGTACATCATAATCATACATACCATCCTAACAATTGTTATCAGAGGATTTGGTTCAATCTGAATTAATCTCACGATTAGATTCATAAGAGAATTAGTTCTCAGAAAAGAATTTTCAGATTCACATATTCGGATTCACACTTCCAGATCCATTTTTTTTTCAGAATCTATTTTTTGGACTCATCTAGTTCGGATTCACTTTTTCATAGATAAACTTTTACTCTATATTTTCTTACTTAAAATATTTTCCTTGGTTACAAACTATTTCGACTAACAAGTGTTTGTGGAAAGACTTTTCTTAAGAATGGAAGGAATCAATGATGGTTCCATAGACAAAATTAATCAAAGCAGACCACCTATCTTTGAGGGTAATGATTACGAATATTGGAGAGATCACACGAAGTCTTTCATTATCAACACTGGGGTTGGAAATTTTGTTATGCTTATCGGTGGATACAAAATTCCTGATAAAAAAGAAAGTGCATTTACAAATCAAGAAAATCATGAATATCAACTTAATTATAAGGTACAAAATACTTTACTTTGTTCAATGACTATAAATAAATATATATATATATATATATATATCCAAATTTCATCTTGTGAAGCAGGAAATTCTATATGTAAGAAACTATAAGTTACTCACTTTGGAACTTCTAAAGTAATTGAGACCAGAAGATCCATGCTTAGAGATGAATACCATGGTTTTAGTTTTCCTTATAGTGAACCCATATGTAAAGTGCAACAAAGATTCATTACTAGTTTGAATAGTTTACAATCAATGGGGGAAAAGGATTAGATGAAGAAGCCCGTGTTGACATGATCATCAACATCATTCCAAATGAGTGTGAATTTGAAATGACTGAAATTGATGAGAATAGAAAGGTCACTCAGATTACCCTTTATAAGATGTTTGGAACTCTTCTTCAACATGAGACTAGAATGAAGAGAGATGCTGATATTGTGAAGAAGAAGAATGGAAATGGCAGTGTAGCCTTTACTACTACTTCCAATCATATGAATTCCAAGAATCCTAATAGAGTTACTAGATCTAGATCTAAGAATGTTTTTATCCATTCCAAATCTAGTGGAAGTGAATCCTCATAAAATGAATTAGAAAATCTTTCTTGAAGGATGAACATGATAGATGGATAGAGGAACTTTCAATCCAAATACAGGAAGAAGGAATGGAAAGACAAGAAATATTCTGAAGTTACATGCTATGAATTCTAGAGAGCTCGACACATAAGACCTGACTGCCCTATGCTCAAGAGAAAAGAAATAAAGGAAAGGTATTCTAAGAAAAATAGAAAGAAGTATTACATGTCCAAAGCTAAGAATGTTTTGAAAGCCAATGACACATAGAATTCCATTGGTTGTGATTATTCAGATGAATCTTCAGATTATGAATCTTCTGGACAGAAAAATCATGGTCTTTTAGCCAGGGTACCTATTGAAAATAATTGCTTGATGGCTAAGGAACACAATGATGAATCAATGACCAATGTTTCCTTAAATGCCAACGATAGTAAATATTATGACTCTTTAGATGAAGAATCTTCTTCTGATAAAGATAATACTTTACCCACCTATGAAAAAGTTTCTAAATTTTCCAAACTCCTTGAGAATGAGAATTCAAAACTCATGAAGAAACTCAATAAGGAAAATTATAGGAATACTATTCTTACAAAGGAAGTATCAGATCATTCTAAAGATCTTGATAAGAAAAATTCTGATTTTGAAAGTATTTCAAAAAATATTAAGGAAGTAATTTCTGAGAAGAATAAACATTCTAAAGATCTAGAAAACATAATTTCTAAGAAAAATGTTTTCAAGCCTAGATTTAGTTCAAATGTTTTTGAAGACAAGAAATTAGTTATAAAACTCAAATCGAAATATATTCTCCTTAAGGATGTGTTTTTCAAACTTTACCCTAGTTAAGGAAAATTTTGATAAAATGTTTTCAAAAATCCAACCTCGAAGGAATACTTCTTGGTTTGGTTAGACAAGTTCTAAACTGATTTTTAGCAACAATTACTTTGTTCCTCAAAGTGCCCCATTCTATACTAAGTGTCAATGTGGTGTTCATTAGGGAAAGAATTGTTCTTTAAAGAAAACCCAGTCTTTTGGATTCCATAAATCTTATTTTTCAAAGAGGATGTGGGTTCCCAAAATTTTAATTTCTGAGATTTCTAGATCCAAGAATATATGGATTCCAAAAACCTAACTTTTTTCTTGTTTTCTAGAAAATAGAGAAAGTACCAACAATAATAAAAGGTACATAGATAGTGGATTTTCCGTACATATTACCGGTAACAAAAACTATTTTGAAAAGATTATCAAGATGAAAGGAGTAAAAGTAACTTTCAGAGATTATTCTCAGGGATAAATTATTGGTATATGTTACATTTTTCTTCTTGGGAAATCATTGATTTCAAAAGTTTTATTTGTTTAGGGTCTCAAGAACAACCTCATAAGCATATGAAAATTATGCGATGAAGGATACTTTGTGAATTTTAGGAATGATAAGTCCTTAGTACACAATTCCAAGGATGATTTTATTCAATTTTCCCATAGGAAAGAGAATGTTTACAAACTAAACATAGAAGACCTTAAGAGAAAAGACTTACCATGCCTTAGTGCAATGGAAGATAATTCTTGGTTGTGGAATAGAAGGTTAGGTCATGTAACCTTAGGAACTTATGTAAACATTCTAAGAAAGAATTATTTAAGGATCTACATGAGCTTAGATTTGATTATTAAAAAGATTGTGACCCTTGTCAATATGGTATGCAACATAAATCAAGTTTTAAATCAGTCTCTGAAGTCTCAACTACTGATTCATTACAGCTAGTGCATTTGGATCTTTTTGGTCCAATAGAAACTGGAAGCATTGGGGGAGAGTATTATGTATTTGTCTTAGTTGATGATTACACTAGATTTACGTGGGTCTATTTTCTAGCAAGGAAGTCTGGGGCCTTTTCTTATTTCAAAAGCTTTAGAGCCCAAGTTAAAAATGAGAAAACCCTTCCATTGAAAACTATTCATAGTGATCATGGAGGATAATTTCAAAATTATGATTTTGAAACTTTTTGTTGTAGAAAAGGAATTTCCCATAACTTTTCAGCACCCAGAACACCCCAAAAGAATGGTGTTATTAAAATAAAAAAATAGAATTCTTAAAGAGATAACTAGAACCATGTTGAGTGAGTATTCCGTTGCCCAAAATTTATGGGCTAAAGCTATAAGTACTGCTTTTTATACTATAAATCATGTTTTGATTAGACATTTTCTTAATAAAACTCATTATGAGTTATGGAATGGTAGAAAACCTAGACTACCTACTTTATGGTTTTTGGTTGCAAGGTATTAATTCTGAATACAAAAGATAATATTCATAAATTCGCACCAAAACATGATTAAGGATTTTTCTTAGGATACTCCACAACTTCTAATGCATATAGATTTTTCAACAAAAACACTTGTATTATTGAAGAGACAATACATGTTAAATTTGATGAAACTGATTCCTTTGTTTTTAAAAAAACCCAACCTACATCTTTAGATGTGTTTTCAAAAATTAATTATCAACCTTTGATAGAAAATCTTTATGATAAAGAAAATGTTCAAGAAGATACTTATGAAACATTTACCCCAGAAGATTTTCTAACCTATGTTGATGAATAGGTCTTACGAATCCCAAACAAGTCATTTCTAAGGAATCATCCCAGTGATAGTATCATTGGTCATGTGAATCAACCTGTAAGGACTAGAAGTTCATTAATAAATAAAGTAGAGAATCTAGAATTTCATTCCCAATCAGAACCAAAAAGCACTGATGAAGATTTAGGTGTTGTTGATTGGATTAAATCCATGCAAGATGAATTAAATGAATTCAAAAGAAATAAAGTCTGGAAATTGGTTGAAAGACCTAAGGAAACTTCTATTATTGGTGTAAAGTGGGTATTTAGAAATAAGTGTGATGAAAATGGAATCATAGTAAGAAATAAATATATATTAGTTGGTATAGGATATAATCAACAAGAGGGAATAGACTATGAAGAAACCTATGCTGCAGTAGCTAGACTTGAATCTATTCGTATTTTACTTTCCTTTACAACATTATTCAATTTCAAACTTTTTCAAATGGAAGTGAAATGTGATTTCATTAATGGTTATGTTCAAGAAGACGTTTTTCTGGAATAACCTCCTGGCTTTGAAGATACAAAACATCCTGATTTTGTTTTTTGACTTACCAAAGCTTTGTATGGGCTTAAAAAAGCCCCTCGAGCATGGTATGATATACTTACAAGATTTTTTCTTCAAAATAACTATGTTATGGGAAATAAAGATCCAATACTTTTTATAAATAATGATGAGAAAAATGTTTTGATTTTTCAAATCTATGTTGATGACATTATATTTGGTTCAACTCAGTAATATTTATCTGATTCCATTGCGGATCTAATGAAATCTGAGTTTGAAATCAGTATGATGGGTGAGTTTACATTTTTCCTTGGTTTTCAAATTTCACAAAAACCAAAAGGAATCTATATATCCCAAGATAATTATATTAAATATATTCTTAAAAAGTATGGATATGAAAATAATAAGAGTATAAGTACTCCCATCGGTACCTCAAACACACTTGATCTTGATGAAACTGGGAAACCAGGAGATCAAACATCTTTTAGAGGTATGATAGGAAGTCTACTTTACTTGACATCTAGTCGTCCAAATTTGATGTTTTCAGCATGCTTATGTTCAAGATATCAATATAATCCTAAGAAATCTTATTTAAAGGAAGTGAAAATAATTTTTCGCTACTTAAAGGGAACCAATGATTTTGGACTATTTTACACTTCTGGAAGTAATTTTATTTTAAAGAGTTTTTCGGATGCGGACTTTGGTGGATGTAGAATGGATAGAAAGAGAACATCCAGAACATGTCATTTTTTATGAGATTCATTAGTTTCTTGGTCTTGAAAGAAGAAACATTCTTTAGAGCTCTCCACTACTAAAGCCGAATATGTAGTAGTTGGAAGTTGTTGTGCTAAAGTGCTGTGGATGCAACACACACTCACAGACTATCACTTGAGTTTTACTAAGACTCAAATTCTGTGTGATAACACAAGTGCCATTTCCCTTAGTAAAAATCCTACACATCACTCTCCTGAAAATCCCATAGACAATAGGCATCAATTTCTTAGGTATCACACACTAAAATGAGATATCATTCTTCAATTTATCGAAACTCAAGATCAACTTGCTGATATTTTGAAAAAATCATTACCTGCCGATAGATTTGAATTCATTAAATAAAAGATAGGAATGATAACCATGAGGTAATCTCCCTCCATTAACATCCTATTTAACCAATCTCCATACAGTAATAAACACTTTTTCATTGGGGGAGTACATCTGTTATTGATGATTTTCAAAAAAAATTAATGAAAATTTTCATAGTTAATTTTTTTCAAAATTTTCGTAATGAAAATTTTCATAGTTAGTTTTTCAAAATTTTTGTAATACCAATTTTCATAGTGGAAGTTTTCGTAATAGAAATTTTCTTAATGAAAATGTTCTTAATGAAATTTTGGTATAGAAAATTTTCATACTGAAAAATTTCGTAGTGGAAATTTTTGTAATGGAAACTTCCGTACTCATAATTTTCATAATCATGTTTTGGAAGTCAACCTTTTTTCAAAAAAAAATTTTGATCTTAAATTTTTTCATAGTGAGTTTTTCATAGTGAGTTTCTTGTAGTGAGTTTTTCTTAGTGATTTTTCCGTAGTATGTTTTTCGTAGTATGTTTTTCATAGTATGTTTTTCCTTGTGAGTTTTTCATAGCAAGTTTTTCGTAGTGAGTTTTTTTTGTAGTAATATTTTTTCGTAGTCAAATTTTATTCAAGAAGAATATCACCTATTACAAATAAACTTCCTAGCCAATCCAAAAGGTATGATTTCCTTACTCAGTTTTCATAATCATTTTTACTTGCTGATATTTTCCATTGTATTTTAATTTTTCGGATTCATTTTTTTCCTTAAATACGAATGTTTCTATTAAAACCTCAAATGATCGGATTCAAGATTTACTTGAGGGAATTTTCTCAACTGTCAGATCAGATTAGAGATTTTCCCAACCGATAGATTGGTTTTGGAAGATAAAAGGTCACCACCATCGCTAATATAAAGGGGACCCCATATGGTTGTCCCACATCAGTTTTCAAAGCTTTTTTATCTCGAAGCTCTACCTCAGTTCTTAAACCGTTCCAAATCTCTTCAAGTTCCTTAGCCCAAATATCTACAGAAGCCCCTTCTCAGGATATTTCTTCAGTCAAGCTGATCTTGGAGTGGAATATATATAGGAGAGGTTGGTACACAGAAACGTTTTCAATAAGTATGATTCTCTAATTTCCAAAAACATCAAACTTAATGGATGGGAAGATGTACCCATTTCTAAAACGTGATCTCATGATGTGGTGTATCCATACTTGCTCATAGAGTTTTATGAGTTAACTAGTTTTTTCATGGAAGATGGAAGGGAGAAGTTATCCTTCAAAATCTATTGGAAGACGTATGATTTATCCTATACCAAGGTGGCTAGTCTGGCTGGAATACCCTATGAATGAGAGGTAGAATTTTGATCCCATAAGTTTCCATAAGTTCAGGGTAGTTTTGTTAGAGGAAAGGCTATGGAGTGCCTTGGTCTTTCTAATATCAAGACTGAAAAAAAGATCGCCCATATTTCAACCAAAAATCAGATTCTACAGCTTTGGGTACAAGGGTTTATTGTACCAAGGAAGGGTGAAAAGGATACCCTTAAGAAGAGCGACATGTATATTCTAGAATTTTTTGGTAAATCTAAGGAAAGTAAATCTCATGAGACATATCCTCATTATGATTTAGAACATCAAGAATGGAAATCTTAGAGTTTATATCATTATGTATCCAGAATTTCTTTCTAAGTTGATAGTTTGGTGCCTAGAATCCTTCAAAATCCCACGTAGATCCAAGCTGAGAAATTGCAAGGTGATGCTGATTAGTGACGAGAACTTAAAGAGGATGATAGTCGGTTTTTCCAAAGAGACAAGAGAGTTTTATGATTTTCCATAGGAGGAGGAAGAACACATTCTGGAAAATGTGGAAAATGCTGAACCCTCAAAGAAGGCCGCTAAGAAGAGGAAGTTGAAGGAAGTGAAAGCTGAAGATAAAACCCCAAAATCAAAGTAATTCCAATCCGAACCTCATAAACCGAAGAAAAAAAAAGCTTATCTGGATGAAGTGGTTGCAAAATGGAGGGAAGTTAAGGAAAAGAGGAAAGAAGGGGAGCCACAGTTTGGCTTGGACCATGCTGAGGCTAAGTCCTTAAAAGAAAAAGCTACTGATGAGGTAGTGAAGAAAGAAAAGGAGAAAAAGAAGAAGAAAAAGATGACAGAGGCCAAGATTTGTTAATCCCTTTTGAGGGATGCTGAAATTACATCTGAGAACATCCCAGTTCTGAGATCTTTACTTATGGAAAAATTACCTGACACTCCGGGGAAGAATTTCCTCACTCCAGAAAAACCACAAGAGAAGGTTGTGGAAGAGAAGGAAGATGAAAAAGAAGTTCAAAAAGCTGAGATGAGTGGTAGTTCTGATGATGTAATCAAGAAAGTTTAAGAATATCCAGATAAGGCAAATCCATCAGAGAAATAACCACTCTGAACATTTGAGGCCGATTCCTCAAAGCATGTCACTCCTGGAAAGGAAGAAGAGAAAGACGGAGAGGAAGATGAAGACAAGGAAGAAGAAGAAGTAAATGAATTATCTGAGAAAGAACGCTATGAAAAGCACTTTATTGTGGAAGGAGAAGAAAAAGAGAAATTTGATGAAGAAAGAGTTGTTCAATTATCCGATAGAGAGCATAAATCTCCGGATTATCAAGTCATACCGAAGGTTAGTAAGGGTAAGAAATTCGTTGGTGATTCTCAAATAAAATCTACAGTGAAGAGGAAGGAAGCTGTAGGAACTTCGAAATGGAGTCTTGTTGAGCTTCCAAATCCACTTTCACCAAGTAATGTCTCGGATTCAGAGTCATCTTAACTTGGTCATGATTTTGTGGAGCATTCTTTGAGGAAGCTAGTCAGTTCCATTCCGACTTTTACAAACATAGATTGTAGATTCTAGATGCTCCAACACACTCTTAATCAGAAGTCAGATCTGGTGTCCATGGTGATGGACAAGTGTGTAAAGATAGTATTAGATTTCAAAACTTTTCTTATAGGATACAAATCACATAGTATGTACTACCAGAAAATGACCACTTGGTCAAAGAATATCGTCCATAATATGGCAAATCATGATGGATTCCAAGAGGAAGTAAAAGAGGCTTTTGATACTGAAGATTCCAAGATCAGTGTTCTTTCTACTATTTTTTAGGAAAAGCTATGTTTTGAACAAAATAATCAGATTCAGGATGTAAAATATCTGAATGGGAAGCTGAGCTATTTTGTTCAAATCCTAAAAACAGAGAAGGATCTTCGGAGTGAGATACGAGAAAAAATTGTGAAGCAAGATGAATTGATAAAGGCTTAGGAAGAGGCCATGAAAGCTCAGGTAGAGGTCTTGAAGGCTCAAGAAGAAAAGGTCAAAACCTTGGAGAATAAAGTAGAAGAGGACCATAAAGAGATGAAGAAATTGAAGACAGTTTTCAATATTCTTATGCCCAAGGAAAAAGAAATAAAATAGACCACTATGATCTTTTGTAGCAATTTTTTCCTTGTACTAATATTTCCAATCATAATGAAGTTCTCGATGCTTGTCTTGTTTGTATGTCTTTACTAATCTTTTTGGTACCATATTTCTTTTCCATTCCCTAAAACTCTTTTTGAAAATCACAAAGGGGGAGAAAGGAAAAATAATCCTAAAAGATAGATGAAAAATCTAAAGGAGAATATTTTTAAGTATAATAATATCATTACTAAGTAATGGAGAGTGATCATTATAAATATTTCGCCATTCCAGAAATCTAGAATACGATCCTTAGAGTTCCAAATCCTAAGGGGTAGTCAGTCATATTTTCAATTATCCATGAAAAAAGGGAGATAAACATTAATTTCAAAGTCTATAAATTTATTCTATGTTCCAACATTCGTTTTCGTAAGGAAGTTTGTGCTTTCCAAAAAGGGGGAGATTGTTGAGTCCATAAGGTTTTATTTATGACTTTTCCATTCCTTCATATAAGGGGGAGATTGATAAGTCATCAAGGTTTCCTTATGACTTGGTCATTCCTCTTGTTTTGAAAATTACAAACACCTTATTTAAAGGCAAAACAATTTTTACCCCTATTTTACTTCTATATGGAAAATTTCCTTACCCAAGGAAATTTACCCCTACCTTGTTTTCATTGTTCATATCAATATTTTTTATTAAGTATAAAAATTTTATTCACATATAAATCATCAAAATCATATAATACTTAGATATGAAGAATTCTGTTTTAGGATCCGAATTCATGTTATGAACTTTTATGAAGTTCTACTCCAAATTCCTTATTACAAACTTTTATGAAGTTCAACTCTGAATTCTGATTATGAACTTATATAAAGTTCTAACTACGAATTCTGATGATGAATTCTGATGATGAATTCTCATTATGAATTCTGATGATGAATTCTGATTACGAATTCTCATTATGAATTCTGATGATGAATTCTGTTTACAAATTCTCATTACGAATTTTGATGATGAATTCTGATTACGAATTCTCATTATGAATTCTGATTGTGAATTCTGATTACGAATTATTGATATGAACTTGTATGAAGTTCAACTCCAAATTCTTCTGATAAAAAGAATAAGAATATCCTTGTATTATAGACTCCGAATTCATATTTTGGTTAGACTCCGAACTTTAACTTTCTGCATTTTGAACTTTCATTTTCTTCATTCAGAATATCTGTTTTAGTTATGCTTTCAATTTTTTATTTATAAAAAGATGTCATGCCTTCAGTTATTAAGTAACCATTTTTTGAGTAACACATGTACAGGTCCCTCCGAAATTCAAGGAAAAATATGACCGTTGGATGAGGGAGCCGACCGTTGCATCCACGCCTATAAATTGGAGCTCATTTGGAAAGAGCACACAACTTTGACACAACTTTGACATCTGTGCCTACATGCTGTTGAAGTTATTTATAGAGAGATATTCTCTTAAAAACACTCATGATTCATGCAGAAAGTTTGAACAACTTGTTCAAACTTTTCCTTGTGCAGATTTTCTTTGTGCGACTCCAATTGTTGCTGTGTACAATTGAGGGCTTCCAGGGATTGGAAGAAAGAAGTTAAAACATCTGGAAGTTGCAAGCTTCCTTTTTGAGTAAGACAGAGGTGACGACTACCTAATAGTTGAGGGCTTGTGAGGACAACAAGACAAACTCTGATCTTCTTATCGAGGGCTTACACTGGTGTGGGTAAGATGGACTTTCATGAATGCATAAATCAAGGGGCCTTTTATCAAAGGTTGTTGGATACCCTTCTCTTTGGGTTAAAAGTCTTATTACTTGTTACTTGTTTTGTTACAATTTTTCCACTGCATTTTTATTGTTAAGTAAAGTATAACTATCTTGTACTTCTTTACTATTGTACTCTAATATAGTTAGATTCTATACGCTTTAAGTTAGAATATTCAATTTTGTAAACTTTAGCTAAGTTCCATTTCTGAAATCACTTTTCCGGAATCTTGCAAGTAATTATAACTTATATAAGACTTCTGAATTATCTTTTTTAACCTTGTTAAACATAACCATCTTTAAAAGTTCCAAAGGAAATTTTAAAAGGTACAATCCACCCCCCACTTATATTTGAGAATTTCATTCTTATTTCGATCCTACATTTGGTATTATAGAGTATATCATACTCAGACATTCCATCCTAATAGATGACACAAAAATAATTATTGGAATATGAAAAAACAACCATATATTGACCACTATAACTTATATTCTCCACCCACAATTCTAATCTCAAAAAGTACCTCTTGAAATCATATCTAGATAACATGTCACAAAGTCTGTGGGAATCAACATTTAATTTAACATTATAATTAAATATTTTGGAGGGAAAAAAATCATTAGTTAACAATACATCTATGAAAATAACTCAAACTACATTTATGGTAGAGAATAATTATTGGGAGTTTTAAGGAATCAATATACATTATTGGGTATTGATGACACACATAAATCATGAGCTAAGAGTCATAATCTAGCCAGTGAATTTCTAAACCAAATAGAAATGATCATCCCAAAATCAATTTGATACAAAATAAAAAAATAGTAAAGGTATATATGATCATCAAAAAAACATTTCAAAACAATCATATTATCTTCTAAAATTTTAAATTTAATAATATACTCTAAAATAATGAATATTTTGAGAATAATGTTAATTGAATATTTCAAAAGTCGTGGTTTGGTGGTATCTCTCAATTGAGTCATTGAAAAAAATTCAATTTAACCTCTATTTAACATTAAATTAGACCTCAAACCTCATCATATTACACATAGTAAATGAGGGGTTACATAATAATCGAGTGTAAAACACCATCAAATCCAGTACTCATAATTAATTAGAAAGAAACAAATAATTGAGGGTAGGACAAAACATTTGTGTGTACAATAGTATGCTTGAGATCACTCATGACTTGCAGAAAATTATAAAATTATATAGTGTAGGGAACATAGGTCATGTTTACAACACTATATATGAGACACAACTGTAGGTAAGAATAGAGAGTATTGAACCCATAAATGATATAAACACCACTCTTTTGGACTCCCAAAAGAGGGTCAATAATATGTATGGGTTATTTTATGACCCTTCCTCTAAATTTTTAATAGGTTATTATATTGACGCCTTGATAAATTAACAAGTTAATTCATAATAAATTGATTTTACCAATTGTGTTGAATCAAAATGGGAATTGAAAGAAATACTACATTCATATATAGTGTATGAACCATTATAATTTCATTCATCTGATTCCTTAATAAAAAGAGTTGAAAATAACATTATCATTATACTAGTGAATGGATTTTTTGATCATGAAACCAACACAAGGTTACCCAGCAAGCAAGATTATCATCATACCTAATAACATTTATTAACTAAATTACCAAGAACAATCATCACTATATAACTAACACAAAACTCCAATGGTACAAAAATCATTTTTCTCATACCACATGAACCTGAATAGAACACTTTATAAAACTTCCATGGTAAACCATAGTTTGAAATTATCACCCCATTCCCATTTATATTAGTCTAAAAACTAGTGACATGTACTAATTTGGAATATCACATATGATGTAAGTCCATATCCAAATAGGATATTATATGAATCCAACTCCCCAAGAATTAGATATGAAACAAGAATAAAAAAAATGAAATATGTAAAATTTTAGTTAAAAACTCTATTATCCAAATTGATAATACTAATCATATTATATATAAAAATATGAAAATATAATCGAAAATATCACCAAACAATTCATAATCCAATTATTATAGAAGATCCTTAAAATAAAGGGCATCTAAACATGATCATTTCCCATCGAAAAAGACACCACCTAGGGTCATTAACCTAAAGTACACACTCTATTCACAACCACTAATAACACATACATCCTTTCCAATATTTTCCTAAACATGTGTCATTTTATAATAGAGATCATGTATGAGTGAGTATAAAAATAGATATTAGGATATCCCAAATTCAAAAAATTAAACATGTAGTAAACATTAATCTCAAATTCATACTATTATAGGTGAACTAGTGCAATAAAAAAATAAAAATAAAGAATCATTGATCAATATTGATTCTCCTAGTACTGTAGGGTAACTGGAAAACAGGAAGTGAACAATAAGTTCAAACTCTTTTGTAGGAATGAAACTTTATGAAGTCATGAATAATCCGTAAATTCACAATAATATCATTTTTAGGGACACATAATATATAAGGTCATCATTTATCCAATCCATGACGTTTTTTTCATTAAACATTGCACAAGCCCACAAATGATTGAATGCATTGAGTAAAATGATATTTTATGAGTACAAAAAATAACCATCTTAGTCTAATGTTGGGACTATAGATATATATATTTTATTAAATGAATCCATGGGTACTAATATATTTTTATATAATTTACTATATCATCTTCAAAACATAAGTTAAATATTTCAATAAAAACATTTTCATGACCTTTTAGGTTTAATTTTTCTAAAAACATGAAATAATAAAAACTAAAAAAACCATGTTATTTTAATAAATTAGTAATTTTACCCAGTATATACAAAAATAAATAATCCATAATGATATTTAAAGATATTCTATAAATACATCATATTATAAAAATAATTGTACACTTCTTACATTATCTATATTCAAAACCTATGGAAATAAAATTCTAATAAAGGGGTATGCATAGATACATAGTAAGGGTAAATAAAAGTGATAACAATGAAATATAATTAGTGGTTATATGATGTGAATATGTGTATAATAAATATAAATAATAAAAAAAGACATAAAAAAATTTATTATACATCATGTCATATGTATTGGTATAAAATAACACATGAATGAGTCATTAAAAAAGATCCTTGAGTAAATGAAAAATATATTAGAATAATCATAAAACTATGACATGTATCAAATATTTCACAAAATTTAGTATTATGAAACATTAATTTCATGAGACACATCCTCAATTCCCATGCATATGAGAAACAAAAATTAACCCAGGAATTCATATCTTAGGAGATTAAAACTTTTAACCAATGAATAGGAAGGTGATAGAGGACCCCACCAATCATTTATCCATAATAATGTGTCCCATATGAAAATAATTTAATTATCACAAAAATAAAGATATTTTTGAAATATAGTGTGTTTGATAAGATCATCCAAATGATAATCATTCACATTTTATAGAATATAGGATCAACTGATGAAATTGGTTTTAATCAAAACATCCAAATAATCCCATGGGAAAAAAATTTAATATCCTTTTTACATATATTCACATAATGAATTTGTTAATAATTTCATCAATAATCATAATATGATAATCACATGGAATTTAAATTGATATCCATTGATTTGTGAATCTTTCTATAAAAATATTATTTAATCCCGATAATAATGTTCATAAAATTATTTCCAAAATGAATCATTGTATATAACTATAATGAACCCTATTTAATCAAATGAATAAAAATTTGATTGGTCATAGAAAAAAAACATTGGATTGTAATTTATATTGATATTTATATATTGATTTGTAATGATATTGGTGGTGATGTAAAATTCCAACAAAATAGAGTGACAATACATAATCTATCCATATAATGAATATAGTTTGTAGCATATGAAGAATATCATTTATAAAGTATAATATATATAAATTAATATTAACATACTTGAAAAATTATTTTTAAAATATTTATTTAAAACAATTCAATAAAAAAATATTCATAATGTTTTGAAAAAAAATTAAATGAAATATTTTGTAAATCAAACAGAAAATAATTTCTTTATAAACCATAAAAACAAGAGATAAAAATTAATATAAAACAAAAATGGAATTGGAATTGCATTTCCATGCATAAATTTTAGGAAGAGATTCATTTCACATATTAATGAAAATGAATCATGAAGAATATGTTCATATTATTTAAAATATTCATCATAGTTTCACGTAGTAGTAAATGAAAATAATAATTTATAATATATAATAAATAAATAAACATTAAAAAAACTAAATAATATCGATATTGTAAATTGGATGTTCTTGAATAAGAAGAATATATGGTGTATATTTCACTAAAATGAAACAATTTAGGGGAAATATAAGTCAATGGGAAATGAAAATTTAAATGGACATGTAAAAAAATAAATTGGTGGCACCACATGTATCATTTGTTGCTAGTGGGTCAATATGTGATGGGGTGATGCTTCATAAAAACAATTACTTGAGGATGACTCTATATATGAGAATCATGCATTGATTCATGTTTGATACCTGTGTCCTCATAGACATCCATGAATGAGTTACATTGTCTCAGACAAAATACTTTCTTAGTGATAATTTTTTATGAATGATCACTTAATTCAGATATCATATGAAATAATTTAATTATCATTCAAATTAATATATAATGAATGAAAAATTGAAGGAAAACCACATTCAAGATACACGTTCATGATTTATTCATGTATGAATGATATTATTGATTCTGAAGATATAAATATTTGTGGAATGGATAGTTCAACAAGATGAAGAAGAAGTGGAAACCTCAATCCATTTGGTATTTTTCATGTTTTATATGCTGATAAAGAATACCAACTAAAATTATTGTGTATTTTGAATGAGTAAATATAAAACCAAATATTTTTTAGTTATTTATATTTAAATTTGGAAACACTATGTAATTTAATATAACATTTTTTTCCTGTAATAATTTAGTTCTATATATTTTTTGATATAATTATCATTCAGGTAGTGAATTAGTGTTGAATAATAATTTGGGGATTACTTTAGGAACCAGACATCAACATATAAAAATGGAGTTTGAAGATTGGATCTATTAAAGAATAACAATCCTTTGTTTCCACATATTCAAATATTTAGTAGAATATAGATTGTAGAAAAACTCTAAGGAGTATCAAGTCCAACATTTCCAATGTTCATGAGTATATATTCATGGAAGAGAAATATGACATTCATTTGGAGGAAGAATATATTCGGATAAGATGTTTATATATATTGATCAACATAAAAAATGAATCTTTTAGATACAACGTCTAACTAGATATTGGAGGCTTGTGATTAGGTTGTCTAACCAAACATATAGTAAGAGATATTTGGGTTTCAAACTAATTAGAAAGAGATTTCAATAGAGGTGCATAATCATTTGCTTTCATAATGTGGAATTTTGAAGAATCTATAATTGGTGGTATAACCAATATAGAATGAAGTTTACCATTTAGGTAAACCTTGTAAATATTTTAGGTTTCTATGACTTATCATACAACATCAATAATGGTATGATTGAGGGATCATATTGATAAGATATGGAAGATGAACAATATTCTAGAAGCCTAATTGAATGTGAATTTCAAAAAACTAGGGTACCATAGATTCGACCATGTCATAATTTAATATTTCTAGTCTGTGGATTTTACAATTTCCATCAAACTTTCAACACCTCTACATATTCAAGTAGTTTTTGATGATTGAGTTTTTTTATTAACATTAAAGAGAAAAGAATCCATTATTTTATGAATGTTAAAATAGGGTAAAGTGAATAAATAACTAAATATAATAACGAATGTTTATATATAATTTTCATCCTAGTTTAGAGATGAATTTAATTTCACATACTTTCTCAAAAACAATAATTTGAGACCATCCCTAATGTTTTTCTCTATATTCGATGAAAAATTTAAGTATAATGTTATTTTTAATTCTAACCCCTAAGTTATGAAATTTCATCACATTCCAAATTATCTATTTGAGCTAAAAAATAATTGTTATTTTGTTGATGAAGAGGAAAAAAATAAAGATTATATCATAACTATTTCTTATTAAATGGAAAAGAATATTGATGGAGAATCATTAAAGATGTTTAGTGATTGATGATAAAATATTTTTATTAAAAAATACATGAATGAAGAGTGAATAAGTGGCCTTGAATCTGAACACAACGAAAAAGGAAAACAATATAACTAATCATAGTGGTATGATGAAGGATCTATCCAAAGTGATTATAATATATATTTCAATGGAGAAATAGATAATGGTTAACTCAAATCAATCAGTACCTGATATAATGAATTGATTCAATATGGCATGTTTACAACATAAAATATGATTTATATATTTTCTAAATAGATTTAAAAAGGTATAAATATATGATTACATGAGGAGAATATGAACACCTAGGAATTAAATATGAGGATCCACACAAAATATAACCCACCATATTTAGCAATAAAGTATAACCATGATTTTAAATATCAAAGAAAAGATTTTCTCCAAAAAAATTTGATTTTTTTCGATAATATTTGAAATCACTAAGTTGAATATATTATGGAATATTTTGGAACAACAAGAGTATATTTTTATAGAAAAAATTCCAAAGTTGTTAGAAGAACATAAGTAGTCCCAACATCTCAATCATGGAGAGACTAAATGAGGTATGTTTCAAAAATTTAATGTTTTATTAATTATAACTATGGACATTTAGATATGTATTTTAATTGAGGGTAGGCATGGAAAGTTAATGATTCCAAAGGTTTATAGTCCACTCCATTGACTTGTAGGGAAATTTTTTATCTTTGAACATACTTATTAATATATGAAATATGTTCAATGTCATTGGGTGATGAAACTAAGGTTCAAGATATGGTGTATCAAGAAAAAAAATTGATCAGTCTATAAAACACCCTATGAAAAAATGATAAAAAATCTGGAACAAAAGGAATGAGTGTGTTCTAGTAATTTAGAACGTTGGAAAACAACTCCACATGGGGAATCAATTCATGAGAATAAAATATGTTACCAATCTATGAATCATGCCAATAATAATTAAATGAAATTCCATGTCGAGTGTAGACTATAGAAAATAGAAATAATGTAATAAAGCTGTCACCTTTAATTTTCGTCAAAGGAAACATGATTATTTTACATATTCCTATATGTTGTGTGAGATAACATGCTGGGAATTGAAGGATAATTTTTTTTTCATCATGGTGGTCATTAAATTCTATTATTTTGATGAATGATCACATATATTGATGGATAAATTACATTTATATTATTATTTTCCTAGCACAAAATGTTTTATCATTAATTATTTTATTTATTAAGAGTTATTGATTTGTTGAAGAAAAATTTGAGAAAAATGGGGAGTGATTATTGCTTATCTAAAAATTTTAATTTATTTTTGAAGAGTGTTATTTTTATTATTCTCATTGATAATTATGATTGTTTTGTACACCTTAAAATATAATTTAGAATATATAATATTGGTATTTGATGTGATTATTGTGATTTTAATTTATAGAATCATTTTATTGTTTATCTTTTTTTATACACTAGGTTTCCAAAAATTTACATAAAGTTGACTAAAAAATGTTATCTACCATGTACCATGTAATACCATTCATTCTTTTAAAAATAAGTGAACGTGTTTTAAAAAAATTATGAGATGAGAAATATCTAATTATCCATTATATTGGATTTTAAAAAAGGGTGTTAAATGAAATAAAAACAGATATTGAAATTAATTATGTGATGGGATATTGACAATGAAATACAAATGGTGTGTTGTTGAAACCATGTTTTTTATTTTTTGTCCATGGGTTAATATGTTATGTTGTCATTAATGGATAGTTATATGGATTTAAATTATGGAATTGGATATAATAAATGGGAACTTATCATTATTAAAATATTATCATTTTTGAATTGATATTTTATTTTAATGATATGTTTAAAGGATGATAGCTTTTAGACAAAAGTTTTGGACCCTGAAAATATTTATTTCCATGAGGATTTGAATATTTCAAGGAAAAAATAGTGTAACAATTAGGTGGAATTAAATATGTCCATGAATGAATAGAATATTAAATAAAATATATTTTTCATGACTAATTTAATTATTTTTATTCAATACGTCTTGGAATTTGGTAGTATCATATGGGATGTACATATATTTTAGAAACACTTATATTTTATTTTAAAAAAAGGCTTGTAACCAACAAGAAAGACGAAGGGACAACAGAATAACTATATACGTGCGGTGGGTTCACCTCAAACTTGTATGGTAGTATCATGATTGGATTTTCATAGTCCCTATAGGGTGCAAGTGATCATGGGGTTGTGTACAATTATCTCCCTCAGAGTGTGCTCATGTGAGACAGAGTGGGTGTGGATAGGGGGTCCTGCACATGTCAAGTGATGTCTGTGATACCCGGTGTGTGTTGGGTTGTTTATTATAAACCCCATATCCAATATTAGCATTCAATGAAATGAATTTTATTTAATTTAATTTATGCACTATGGAAATAATTTAGCTGGGATGGTTGAAGTGTTAAAGTAATATTCATATTCATTAAATTGATGTGTTTATATCACCACCATACAATCTATTTAATATGGACCATTCATTCGTCTCTGTGAATTTTTTTATACCTATATCACCATCAAGTGTTTTTATAGTACTCAATAATTCATGATTTTTGAGAGGTGATAATCATGGTGATCCATGTGACTTTATCATGAATCCATCATTTATAAAGATATTATCCCTTGATGAAAAGACTTGCTTGTGGCCAAACCTATAGATGAGAACCTTGCAATGAGACCTTTTTGACATCCATTGACCAATATAAATCTATGGATGAGATATAGTGTCTTATAACAATTACTTATCTTATAATAATTTTTTATTTATGACCATATATGTCAAACAAATGTGATATATAAGTAGTTTTCATGTGAAGGTACATAAATTGAATGATAAAAGTAAGAACAACCACATACGAGATACCAGTGAATGATATATTATTGATTTTGATATAATAAAGATTTATAATCCATGAAAAGGTTTATCTATGAAAAATATTTACCTCATGAGTAAGAAGGGGAAACGCAAATCCCTCGGGAATTTCTTATGTGCTTCATTTAGATATAGAATAACCAAATAAATTATAGACAATTTACTATGAGGAAACATAATAATATCTGATTTTTGGTATTTATATTTGAATGAGAGAAATTAATTTTTATTTACTAAAATTTATTTCATCTAATAATTGAGATTCTAATGGAAAATATTGTTATTTAGAATAAAAAAGTATTAATTTACAAAGTGAAAAAGTGTTAGGGAATACTTTATAGATAATTTTTTAGAACTAGATAAATGAATTTATCAATGAATGTGTTTGAATCTGGATTCCCATAAATAATAGAAATACAATGGAGAAATGTATTAAAATATTGTGGGGAATATAAATTGCACTAATTTTGGATGGATTCATAGGACCAGTTTTTTGAAGTTCTTGAGGAAGTAGACAAGAATGTGTTGTCGAACTTTCCTATGAAATAAGATTATATATGAAGAAAATATTTATCTCTCTATAAATACATAGAAGTTAAATCCATTAGGTGTAATGTCTAACTAGGAATTGGGATATGATGATTGGTCAGTCTAACCAATTCGAGATAAGGAACAGTCTGGGTCTCTAACAAATTTTGGAGGGATTCTATCTCGGGTATCAATTCAGTGGTATTTACTTGGAGGATAGGGAAGAATCCATGTTGTCTAGTATAAAGAAAATTTAAATGACTAGGAGTTTAATCTAATCCTTATATATATAATGTTGTCTTATCTCTCTTATATTATAAATTATGTTGATGAATGACTGAGAGTGTACATGGAGTGGGATAGGGTCTTGAAAATTTACAAGAGGTTAATTAAAATAGAATTATAAAAATGAGGGTACCATTTATTAACCCCACTCCTAGTTAAACTTAACTGATCTATGGAATATTCATGAATATCAAAAAAAAATTACATAAGAAAAAAAATCCAAGGTTGTATTATCTTTATGAAATAAATTTGTCTAAAAAATAATATTGAAAATCTAAGACCTTACAGTTTGAGTAACTTATAAATTAAAATACATTTCAAGATTTATTATCTATAGAATAAAATAAAACATAATTAAGTATATGAAATTTATCAAATAAAAAAATGACTATGATAAAATAAATTCATCAACTAATATTAACACCATATTAATGGAATTGTGGATCACAGTATGAAATATAAATTAGGAAATTAGATTTCGGTCAGAGAACCCCTTACATAAATTCCCACATTGTCAAAATTTATTCTAAAATTCTATATAATAGATGTAACATTATTATTAACCAATATTAAAAACAATTTCGTATCATTAAAAAATGGTATACTTCATTTAAAATTATTCTTTTTGTATATATTAGATATCTATTAATTATTTTCGATATCAGGTATGAGTAATAAACATTCTTTTTAACTTGTTTAATAATATAAATATTTCCTTCATTATTAACCCACTGATCATTATTATCTAATAATGAAATTTACTTTGGTTTATTATTTTTAAATATTGATATTTATGTAATAATATTCTAAGAGATTTTAAGTTTTTTTCCTAATTTTTTTTGAAGATGGGAATATTTTTATGATTCTAACAGAATGAAGCGTTATTTTTTTGGAATAATGGCATAAAATGATTTTTTTTATTTATAATTTTTTTCATTTTTCACTTATTAAAGGGTAATTACTCTCTTCACATGCTCCCACTCCAAAACACACATAAATCTACAAAAAACAGCCTAAATACTGTACAAAAAATTTATTTCTTCCATCAAATGTTTTTATTCACCATAAAACACAATACCACAAAGGCTTGCTCCTATTTTCCAAAGAAAATTGTCTAATAAGTGATGTGTAATTTTCTAACAACTCCTTCCTCCTTTCTAAATTTTCTTTTTTACTTACTATTTCTCAAATAACACTCCCAAATAATAAAATTATAGAACCATTATCATTGTTATAAATTAATTTTATTATAATGATGGTACTATCATTAACCGCATTACCCCTTTCTATTAAAAAAATTAAAAATATTCATTCATGCATTGCTCAAAATACCAAATCAATGAAAACATGTGTTTTTTCTTTATATATATACAAGCATCGTCCTATCATGGAATTAAATTATTATTTTTATTTTTAAAATATATTTTAGATTCTATAATAAAAACTGTATTAATTTTGTTGCTAGTTATGTAGTAAAAAATCATCACCCATAAATAAGTGTGAACTTCCGCCTCCATGGAAGGATTGATTTTCTTTTTTATTTTTTATATAAGACATTAATGGAAAGTAATGAGAATTATTTAAATGAAAAAAATATAATTTTTATGAAATTAATATATTTTTTAATGATTATTTAGATATCCAAAAAATAATATTTTAAAAAATAATGTCGTAAATTCAAGTCCTCATGGATGGGATTAAGGTTCAACAGAAGGTGTGTAATGTAAAAAATTTGATCATTTGGTAAAAATCTCAATGAAACAATAATGAAAAATCTAAAACAAAAAGAAATGGTTTTTTCTCATAAGTATGATGGTGGGGAAAAATCCACACGGGGAATCAATTCATGGGATGAAAATATGTTTCTAATCAATGAATCATGTCAATAAGAATGAATGAACATTCTATATTGAGTTTAGATTGAATAATATATAAAGGATGTGATAAAACTATCACCTTTTATTTTCCTCGAGAGAAACTACAAGTCATACTCATTCCAAATTATTTATTGTGTTGTGAGATAACATATAGCGAATTGAAGGAGAAATATTTTCCTTCATAGAGGTCATCCTATTATATTGTTATGATGAATGATTCCATCTATTAAGGGAGAGAATACATTTATATTTTTGTATTATAATAAAAATATCTTACATAATTCATTATTTTATTTATCAAGTGTGATTGATTTAGTGAATGAAAATTTATATAAAAATGGAGAGTAATTATTATTTATATGAAAATTTAAATTTATTTCGGATGAGTGTGATTTTTTTAACTTTTATAGATAATTATGATTATTCTATACCACATAAAATATAATTGATAATTTATTATATTGGTATCTCATTTAATTATTGTGTATGTACTTCATAGAATAAATTTCATTCTATCTCTTTTATATACGCTAGGTTACCCCACATCGACTTAGAGTTTATTAAAAGAATGTTCACTTCTTTGTATCATGTGATATAATTAATTCTTTTAAAAACAAGAGAATGCGTTTTTAAAAGAATGATGAGATGAAAAAACACCAATTATCCATTAAATTTAATTTTAAATAAGGTATTTAAATGAAACAAAACCACATATTGACATTAATTACGTGATGGGATATTGAAAACAATATAAAAAGCGGAAATTGTTGGATCAATTTTTTTATTTGTTTTCATTGGGACAAAATGTAATATGGTGATTCATAGAAAATTATATAGATTCAAATTATTGAATTAAATATAATAAATGCATAATTATCCTTTTTTGAATATTAATATTTATGAATTAGTATTATATGTTAATGATATGTTCTAAGTATTTCAGATTCAATAAAATAATTGAATACCTTGAAAATATTTATTTCCATGAGGATGTTAACATTTCGAGAAAAAAAGAAAGTAACTACTTCGTTGAAATAAATATATCTATGAATGAATAGAATATTAAAACATATAATATTTTCAGGATTAATTTAAAGAATTTTTTATCTATATGAATTGAAATTTAGTAATATTATATGGTAAGAACAAATTTTTTGGAAACTCTTTTATTGGATTTTTTAAAAAAGGAGTGTAACCAGTAAGAAACCTAGAAGGACAACAGAATAACTACTAACACGGGATGGATTCACATCCAACATGTATGGAAGTTTCATGATATAATTTTCATAGTTACAATAGAGATAATGAGAGAATAGTGGTGTGGACAAATATCATCCACAAAGCATTCTCGGGTGAGAGCTAATGGGTGTGGATATGTGGTCCTGTATAAATTAGGTGATGTTCATGATTCTTGGTGTGTGAAATGTTGTGTGTTCGAAACCCTACATCAATCATGCATATTAAATTAAATCAATGTAATTATAAATAATTTCAATACAAAGGAAATAATTTAGTTTGGTTGAGTGAAGTGTGAAAGTATTTTTCCTCTTCATAAAAATGATATGTTTATATCATCCATTCTCTTTAATATGGAACATTCAGTTGGCTATATGAATTCCCATATTCTCCTATAGTCATCAATGTTTTTTATAGTAAAAAATATTCCATGATTTTATATATGTGATTATAACGATGATCGATGGTCCTTTATGATGAATCCACCATTGCTCAAGATATTATCCCATAATGAAATGATTTCCATATAGACGAATCTATAGATGAGAATCATGAAATGATCCATTTTTAAGATCCATGGTCCAACATTAATCCACGAATGAGTTGTAGTGTCTAATAAAAACTACTTATCTTCTCATAATCCTTGATTAATTAACAAGCATGTCCAAATTAATGTGATATATATGTATTTTCCATGTGAATGTATATACAGAGAATGATAAAAGTAAGAACAACCACATACTATTGGATGAGATATTCTTCATTTTTAAATAATAATTATTTCAAATCCATGAAATGGTTTAGCTATGAATATATTTATCACATGAATAAAAAGTGTAAACCCAAATACCTTGTGTATTTATCATGTTCTTCATGTAGATATATAAGATCCAAATAAATTATGGACTATTAACTATGAGGAAACATAATGCATAAGCGATTTCATGTATTTATTTTTGAATCATGGAAATTAATTCTTTATTTTTAAAAAATTTATTTCATGTAATAATTGAGATACTAATGGAAAATTATAGTTATTAGTATAATAAAATTGTTAATTTAGGTGGTGGATGTGGCTTAGGGAATAATTTCTAGATAATATTTTAGAACACGATACATGAATGTATCAAAGAATGAGTTTGAATATGGGATCCCATAAATAAGATAAATTAAATATACAAGGGTATTAAAATATCCTGGAGAATATAAATTGCAGTAATTCTAGATAGAGTCATGGGGACAATTTTTCCAAGGTTCTCGATGAAGTACACAAGAAAGTGTTGGCCAACATTCCTATGAAATAAAAATATATATGAAGAATAATTTTCTCGATAGAGAACTACATTGAAGTTAAATCCATTAAATGGAATGTATTACTAGGTATAGAGATATTATTATTGGGGTTTCTAACCAACTAAATATGAAGAATTCTCAAGGTCTCTAACAAATTTTGGAGGGATTGTAACTATGGAATCAATGCATTGGTATTCACCTGGAGGATAGTGAAGAATACATGTTATGTGGTATAAAATACGTGGAAATGAGTTTTCCTGCAATCCAATCCTTATAAATAATGTGTTATTATCTCTCTTATATTATAACATAACTTCATTAATGATTTAGAGTGTATATAGAGGGGTCCTAGGACATGAAAAAACTCAAGAGGTTAATTAAAAGATAATTTTAAAAATGAGGCCACCATTAATTAACCCCCACTCTTACATGAACAAAAATAATCTATGGAATCTATATGAATATCCAATTATAAATACATAATAAAAAATAAAAGGATGTATTATCGTTATGAAAAAATTGCGACATAAAAATAAAATTAGAAATCTAATCCCTTACTATTTGAGTAACATATAAATCAAATTCCATTTAATCTTTTTTTATCTTTGGAATAAAATAAAATTTAATTAAGTACATGAATTTTCTATTATAATCCAATGAGTATGATAAAATAAATTCATTAGCTAGTAGTCTCACCATATTAATGTAATTGTGGATCACATTACAAAATATAAATTAGGGAATTGGATTCCCATCAAAGAACCACTTACCTAAACTCCCACATTGTCAAAATGTATTGTAAAATCCTATATAATAGACGTAACATAATTATTAAACAATATTAAAAAGTTTTACATATCATTAAACAATGATATACTTCATTTAAAATTATTCTCATTATATATATATATTTGATATTTATTAATTTTTTTCTATATCACGTGTGATTAACGAAGATGATTATTAACTTGTTTCATAATAGAAATATTGTCCTTCATTATTACCTCATTGATAATTATAATATAATAATAAAATTTACATTAAATTATTATTTATAAATATTTATATTTATATAATAAAATTCTAAGGGATTTTTAGATTTTCTACTGGAAGTTGAATTTGAAGATAGGCATATTTTTGATGATTCTAAGAGAATGAAGAGTGAATTTGTAATAATGGAATTAGTTTTTATAATAAAATTAAATAAAAAATATTTATTTACTTATTTATATAATATATTAAGATAAATTAAATTCCCATTATAATCCATGATAAAAATTCATAGCAATGTTAATGTATGTCGTTAAACCAACCAAAAAAATCATATTGTAATTAATGGATGATTATGAAGATATTTAATTGAAATATCAGTATAAAATAATATTATTGACCCTAATATGTGATTATTAACTCTATATATGATATTATTAAAAAATTATATGAATAATATTCCAACACATAGTAATTTCATAGTATAACAAATCATTTTTTCTATTAAAAATCAAATTTGAATGGTTAAATTTACCACATAGTTTTTATAATATTATGTATAGGATATCCAATTAATCATTAAAAATATATATTAATTTCATAAAAATTATATTTTTTCATTTAAATAATTCTCATAACCATCTATAAAAGCTGAATATTACAATAACAGTGAAAATTAACTATTCCATTGAGTCGGCTGTTCACACGTATAGATGAGTGATGACTTGGTGTTATATAGAAGTAGAAAAATGTGTAATATGGTTTTTTTATTTGAGAATATAAAATATATTTTAAAAATAATAATAATATATTTAATTCCATGATAAAACTGTACTTGTATGGATGTAAAGATAGATTAAACACATGTTTTCATGGTGTTGGTAGTTTAAACAATGCATGAATGACTATTTGTTATTTTTAAACAGAAAAATTTAATGTGGTTAATTATGGTACCATAATTATCATAAAATTAACTGATAACAATGGTAATGGTTTCATAATTTTATTATTTGAGAAATAATAAGTTCAAATAAAAATATAAAGGAGGAAAGAGTAGTTAGAATATAATACGTCACTTATTAGACTATCTCCTTTGGAAAATGGGATTCAGTCTTTGTGGGGTTTTGTTTTATGGTAAAGAAAACCACTTGATAGTGGAAATAAATTTTTAGTAAAGTATTAAAATGTTTTTCATACATTTATTTGTGTTTTGTAGAGGGAATATATGAGGAGAGAAGTACCCCCTTTATAAGTGAAGAATAATGACTCTTTAGTAATAGAAAAAAGAATATATTAATTGGAAGTCACTATCAAGTAATTTTTATCCTAAAATGGATGCTAATATTTTTTTTCACTTTTATGGTTGATGAAGTCCTCAAAGACCCATTGAATAACATGTTCTGGACAAATTTTTGGTCTATATACCTAAAACCAATAACCCGAAGTTAGTGTCTAATTTATTAAATTTTCATATGATATAAGGAATCACATTCGAAAGTACTAAATAGTTCATTAGTATTGTGAGACTAGATAATTTCATGAAATTTACATTATATTTTCAAATATAAAATATAAAAGATTTTTTTTTGCAATTCCAATACTTCCTTAGTATATACCTACATATCAATTAGAAAATACATCATGGCATCTTATAGAAAATAAAACAAAACAAAATGGACAGATCATATTATTATTAAGGGTAAGTGTATAGTGAAAGATATAAATAAATACAGAATAATAAATATAGAATGGTAAATAATAAAACATATTCCATTTAATCTATAAAAGGATCATAATATAGATATAAAAAATGATCACATAATTTTGTATAAATAATTACAAGAATTTGAAATGTGACCATGGATATTTTAAATAATAGAATAATATCATGAAATATCATTAAAAAAATTCGTAATGATAGAATTAATAATAATGGATATCAATATCATACATTTTAGGCTTGTGAGAATGCATATGATACAATTAATTCTATTTCCAAGACATTTAATACCATCATGGTTTATTCCAAGACATATATATAAATAGGAAATACCATGGACAAAACCATATATACATTGTCTCATGAAACTTATTGATATATTCAAGGGTAATAGTAGATTAAATCCATTATATACAGTTTCCAAATCATTATTCTTAATAATAGGATGAAACAAATTCAATATAAATATTTTTACCGAATAACTAACATATAAAATTTTTATACATACCCTAATAAATAAACATAATCATAAACCTATGAGAGTAAAATGATGAATTGTAATAAAATTATTAATCATAAATTAACATAATAGAAAATAAACCATAGAAAAAAATAAGTATGATATAAATAAATTATATACCTATCATATCATAAGTATATTAATTGGTTGATTTCATTGATTAATAGAAATACCATAAAATATCAATAAAAAATAATTTTCACAAAATCAGAATTTCCATTTTAAAAACCAAATTTTCAAAAAGAAAGGTCCAAAAACATTTTCAAAACACATTTATTTGAAAAAATTGGAAAATATAAAGTCATTGTTAAAACATTTACTAGTCACGATGAAAGGATATTCTATAAATTCCAATAATGTGAAAAGAAATATTCCATTCACATTTTCTGTAAAAACAAAACTCTGAATATTTTTAAAGTTAATTGAATATAAAATTAAATTTTTTTTATAAAAAAATAAAAATGGTTAAAAATTTCATTAATAACCTATTTTAAGAGGTTAAGAACATTATTGGATTTTTTTTTCAAAACACAGTGTTCGATGAAACTAGATTTATAACCCGAGAGAGATATATAGATAGATTTTCCTAAAAATTATTTCCGAATTATTTTTAGTTCTAAAGAGTTGAAAAATAATATTAAAAATTGTATATGTAAATTAGTAACTAATTGGGAAGAAAATATATTAATTTTACATTATAAATATCCAATTATTCCCCAAAGGGATACTTAAATGAAAACAATCCCAAATAGTGATGATATATCAAATAAAGCCATATGACATTAGTACCTTTTAAATCATAAATCCCATAATGGAAATAAAATTAAATGAATAATTTAATACCATTAATATTATTAAAATCAAGATATAAAATATAGATATGGAATCATATACACCAAAAAAGGTAAATAAGTAGTCAATATGGAATATGTATCTTATAAGTAAAAATTAGATGAGAAACCCTTATATTGAATCTAATTTTCCATATAAAATCTTCATTATAAATATAATAGTTTCATTCATTTATATTACTTCTTTTATAGATGAATATTCATTAAGTTATCCAATCATATTCTTGAGGACCATAATTGGTTAGGGTCATTAGAAAATTAGAATGAAAAATTATATTCTGCGGAAAGATCATCAATAGTTCCCACAAAGATCAACCCCTTTAGTACGTCATACAAAACCTTTCATTATAACTGATGGAAAGGAAACATAATAAATATTGAGTTCATACTCTCAGAAAGGGTATGAATTAGATATATATAATCATTATATGAACATAAGGGTATGATAACATGATAATAATAGTTGAATAGCTATCCAGCATATCAAATGTCATAATCAGTAATCATGGAATAAATATTTTCAGTTTATATGATATGAATCATATGATAATCAAATAAAATGATCCATCAGATTATAAAAATGGAATTAGAAATAGAATTTTTGGTGTACACGTATGTTTAAATAATATTTTGTCCACGATACTTACTAATATATTCATTACATGATAGTCTTGGGGTAATCTTCCAAGTACCATATATAGTCATGGGATGGCCTCACATGGACCTTCTAGTTTTGGGCTTTGGGGGACCTCCCTTGTACCCTCTTGTTTCATGCATTGGATGACCTACCGTGTACCCACTAGTTGTGGTCTTGGAATAATAACCCCAATAACATTTGATACATGGATCATATAACATTACCCAATGTATTATAGGGAGTTATATGTCCCACTTTTTATATTATGAGATCCATATAAATGTGTTCTAAAAAAATATAATTCATACCCCACATAAAAGCCCATAAAAATAAATGGGATTAAAAAACATTTCATCATAACATAACTCATTAAAATGAAATAAAATTCATTAGCATTATTCCATAATAAAAGAAATTCTTTTTCAGGAAGAATATGAATGGTATCCTTGGATAATTTCCATAGTAAGGAATGAGTAACACCAATAGGAATCATCATAGAAGGAAAGAAATATGTAAATATCCTTTTTAATCATTTCATGATTTAAATTTCATTTCAACTTTGTTTTTTTTAAATAAAAAAAGTTAGAAAACAGTTTTCATTGAAAATAACCTTGAAAACATATAAATTATGATTTGAAAAAAAAATTAAAAAATTTTGAAATCAATTTCTATTAAAATGATTATATTATCATTTAATATGAATTTTGGTATTTTTTGGAAAGAATATTTAAGAATAATAAAAATTTTAGATAAAATATAAAATACAATTATTTAATACTTTTAATATCCTAAAAATTATATTTATGATACAACATTTTAAAGGGATTTATATGCAACTCGTTAAATAATATACGTGCATAACATAAATTTTGTATAAAATAATTGAATTTCAGAAAACAACATATTATAAATTTGTTAAATTTTGAACCATAAACACCATTAAATATATATAATGGAATGAGTATCTAAATATCCATAAATTTAAGTATTTATATAACAAAAACAGAATATAAAATAGGTATTAAGTAATAAGACTCGTAGAAATAAATGTGAGACTAGAAATATCCTTCCCTTATGTATTGACTTCCTTAGAATATGTTCAGAAATTTTTTATAGTAAATATAATTTTATTATACATATATCAAAAAACCATATTCACATATATAATACCATATATAATATACTCTCTTATTAAAAGTTTATTGTGAAATTTATGATTTGTATAATAGCATTTTTTTGTACATGTTGTGAAAATTTATAATTGGTACACTTAAATAGATATTGATTTCATCATCTACAGAACAATACCCATGATATAAATATAATATATATTTAGTTTATATATATTTAGGTAGATTTATTATTGTTATAGGTTGAAAATAAAATACAACATTCATAGAGTCATCAGGGTGTTCATATGCATGAATGTTGTTTTCATTTTATTGTAGGATGTAAAGATATAATATTATATGATATATCCAAATTCAAAAATAATTTTTATATTGTAAAATTCAAATATTTTTATTAAAATAATCCTTAATTAATTCCACATAAATATTAAAGGAAACAAATAGGTTCGTAAGGTAATAGTCCACCGTATAGAAGAACAACACTACTATATTCCAAAAAAAATTGTAAGAATGAAGGTATTTGTGATATAAAAATTGGAGATTAATAATAAAATCAATAAAATAATATATATCATATATAAACTATTAATCCATCATTATTACCTATAATATATAAGTGAGTATTGATAATGATTTATCATCTACCATGATTATAATTTTATCCAATAATGAAAATCATTTCTTGAGGCTAACTCCATATATACGAATCATGAAATGATACATGTTTGATACCCATGCACTCATTGAAATCCATGAATGAATTACATTGGCTCATACCAATTACTTCATTGGTGAAAATTCTTTATGAATCCTCATTTATTTAAGATATCACATGATATACTTGCATTATCATTAAAATGCATATATATTGAATGAAAAATAGCTGGAAAACCACATTTTAGATAGTTTTTCATGTTGTATGCATGTATTCATCATATTAATGATTCCAAAGGCATCATCTGTTTGACTAATGAATACTTGAACAAAATAAATAAGAAGTGGGAACCCCAATCCCATTGGTATTTCTCAAGAATTGTATGACAATAAAGAATAATGACTCAAATTATGGTTTATTTACAATAAGAGAATATAATACCTAATATTCTATAGTTATCTATATTTAAATGTTAGAACACTGAGTTTTTTAAGATAACATTTAATTCAAGTAATAATTTAGTTCTCCATGAACACTTTTTTATTTTTGATATAATTTTCATTTAGGTAGTGAATAAGTGTTGGAGAATAATTTAAGGAATGTTTTTTAGGAACCACAGACCAAAACATAAAAGAATTTGTTTTATTATGGGATCCATTAAAGAATAATTATACCTTTTGGACATGTATTCAATGATTAGGGAGGATATAGACTATACCCAAACTAGAAGGAGTCTCAAGTAAAACATTGCCAATGTTCTTGAGGATGTATTCAATGAAGGGGAATCCAACTTACATTTCGAGTAAGACTATATGTGAGGATATATGTAGATAAAAATCAAAATAATGTGGATTTTGTATAGGGTTCTTAACCATATATTTGTTTTTTATGATTGGGTTGTCTATCAAAATAGACAATAAGAGTTATTATTGTTTCGATCTAATTACTACGATATTATAATAGATGTGTATATCCAGTTGTATTCAGAAGTTAGCATAATGAAGATTCCATGATTGGTGGTATAACCAACATGTAATGAAGTTGTAATTTCAGTTAAACCTTGTAAATAGTTTGTTTTTATGTTACTTATATTATAACGTCACTCTAGGTATGATTGAGATTTTATATTATTAGATAGAGAACCTGGACAATATTCATGAATTCGAATTAAAAGTGAGTTTATAATAAAAGGGTAGAACTTATTTAAGCCTATCATAATTAAATTTTTACAGTCTTTTGATTTTACAATTTATACTATATGTTAATTACCACAAAATATTCTAGTAGTTTTTGAAGATGGAATTTATTATTTACATTAATGAGAAAAATTCCATTCATTTATGAATGCTAAAAGTGATTAAAGTGGATAGATCATTTAATAGAATAAATTATGTTCATATATCCTTCTAATCTCAATTTAGAGATGATATTAAGTTCATATATTTTCATAGAAACAATAATTTTTGACCCTCAATAATGTTTTTCTCTCCATTTGATGTGAAATTTGAACATAATATTATTTTTTTATTCTAACACTTCGGTGAAAAAACGTTTTCACATTCCAAATAATATATTGGAGCTAAAAAGGAGGAGTGATCGTGATGATGAAGAGGGAAAAACTCATTTCTATATTCTAAGGATTTTTCATGAAATGAAATGTAAGATATTTGGTGAATCATGAACTAAGATAAGTTTTTGATGATAATATATTATTCTCCAAAAATAAATGTATGAGAGGAAAATAAGTGTCCCTGAATAGAAACACAACTAAAATGGAAAGCAACATAAAAGAATAGAGTGATATATTGGATGAGATATATAATGTGATTATAATGTGTATTTCAATGGAGAAATTATTGAAGTTAATCTCATATCTATGAATACATGAACTAATGAATGCGTATAATCTGGTATGGTTGCAACATAAAATAATATTGTAATGGATTCTAAATAGATTTAAAAATTTATTAAAATAAGATAAGATAAGGAGAATATGAACACCTCTAAATAGAAGATGAGGATCCCCATAATATCTATCCCAACATCTTTAGAAATAAATTGTAACAAAGATTTGAAATATTGATGAAAAGTGTTTCCCTTATAAAAATAAGAACTTGTGATTCTAGAAAATTTTAAATCACTAAATTGATTGTGTTAATAAATATTTTGTCACAAAGAGTATATTTTCTATAGAAAAAAGTCCAAATATATTTTAATAACCCAATAAGTTCTAAATTTTAATCTGGGAGAGAAAAATTATCGAATATTTCCGAAAATTTAAATTTTTTATTCAATAATTGGTCATATAGAGATATATTTTAATTGAGGGATTTCATGGAAAAGAAAATGATTTCAAATGGAAATAGTCAACACCCATGACTTGTAAATAAATTTCATATATGAAAATGTCTATTAATATATAAAATCGGTTCAATGTAATTAGGTATGAAACCTAAGTCAACATAGAGTGTATCAAGTAAAAAATTTGATCATTTGGTAAAACTCTCTATGAAACAATGATGAAAAATCTGTAAGAAAGAGAAAGTGTTTGTTCTAGTTGGGATGAAGGTGGGGAAACCAACTCAACATGGGGAATCAATTATTAGGAATAAAATATGTTATTAATATATGAATCATGTTAATAATAATGAAAGAACATTCCATGATGATTGTATAAAGAAGAAGACAGAAAAGATGTTATAAAACTATCACCTTTAATATTCCTCAAAAGAAACTACTACTTCAGACCTATTCCCAATTATTTTATGTGTTTTGAGATAACATGTAGTGAACTGAAGAAGAATTATTTTTCCTCAGGGAGGACATCAAATTACATTATAAGGATGAATTATTCCATCTACTATGGGATAATATAAATTTATAATTTTTTATTCCAATCATAATATCATCTATATTTCATTATTTTATTTTTCAAGTGTGATCAATTTGTTGAATAAAAATTATAGAAAAATGTGGTGTCATTTTTTTTTCAGCTGTACACCTTAATTTATTTTGGATGAGTGTTGTTTTTTAATTGTATTGATAATTATGATTATTATATACCCCTTAAAAGACAATTGATTGTTTACGATATTGGTATTCGATGTGAGTATTGTGTATTCACATCATATGATAAATTCAATTATTTCTATTTTTTATACACCAGGTTATCCAACATTGACTTAGAGTTTAATAAAAAAATGTTCTCTTCTATGTATCATGCTATATAATCCCATATTTTAAAAATAATATAATGTGTTTATAGAAGAATTATGATATGATAAATTGACAACTATCTTTTTAATTGAATTGTAAATAAGGTATATAAATTTACGAAATCCACATATTGGAATTAATTATTTGATGGGATATTGACAACAAAAGACATATGGGGTACTATTGGAACCATGCTTTTTATATGTTGTCAATGGTTCAATATGTGATGTGGTGATTCATGAAAAATTACATGAATTCAAATTATGGAAGTGGATATAATAAATAGATAATTATCATTATATAAATATTTATTTTTTTAATTGGTTTTATGTGTTAATGATATGTTCTAAGGAGGATAGATTTTATACAATAATTTAAGACCACGAAAATATTTATTTCCATGAATATTTTTATATTTCAAGGAAAAAATAATGTAAATACTTGGGGGAATTCAATACTTGAAAGAATAAACCAGATATTAAAAAATATATACTTTTCATCATTAATTTAATGATTTTATTTCATTATGGATTGGAATTTTGTAGTATCGTATGGGATATCCATATATTTGGGAAAATCATTTATTGGTTTTTAAAAAATGTGTGTAACCGATAAGAAACATGGAAGGACAATAGAACAACTACTTATGTGGGGTGGGTTCACTTCTAAATAGTAAGGAAGTATTGTGAGAGTATGTTCATAGTTCCCATATAGAGCATGATAGTGTGGTGGTGTTGAAAAATATCTCCCAGAAATCATGCTCGCGTGAGAGTGAGTGGGTGTTGATAGGCGGTCCTATATAGGATATGTGATGTTCATGATTCCTACTGTGTGAAGTGTTGTGTGCTCCAAACCGTACATCTAGCATGTGCATTCAATGAAATGAATTTAATTATATAGAATTTCTATACTATGGAATAATTTAGTAATGTTGGGTTATATGTGAATGTATTATTACTCTTCTTAAAAATGATATAATTATATCACCTCCATCTAATCCCCTTAATATGTGGCATTCAATTAGCTATGTGAATTTTCTTATTCCCTTATAATCATCAATGATTTGTATAGTAAACAATATTCCATGATTTTACATATGTGATAATCATGATGATACATGGACCATTATGATGAATCCATCATTGATCAAGATATTATCCCATAAGAAAATGATTTTCTTGTGGCCAAATATATAGATGTGAATCACGCAATGAGTAATTTTTGAGATCTGTGGACAAACAAAAATCTATAAATGAGTGGTAGTGTATTATCTAAATTAAATGTATTCTAATAATTCTTGATTAATGAACTGGTATTTTTAAATTAATGTGATATATATATAGTTTACATGTGATTTTATATATATCTAATGATAAATATAAGAACAACCACATCAGAGATACAAGTGCATGAGATATTAAATATTTTTAAATAGTAATAATTTCCAATCCCTGAAATTGTTGACCTCTGAAAATATTTTCGGCATGAAAATGATGTGAAAACCCAAATACCTCACCTATTTATCATGTCTTTCATGTATATATAGAATCCCAAAAAAAAGTATAAATTATTTACTCTAATAATACATAATATCTAATTGATTTCATGTATATATATTTGAATAAGGAAAATTAATTTTTTTTAATTTATTAAAAAATTTATTTTATGTAATAATTTAGGTACTAATAGACAATATAGTTTTTATATTGGAGGAAGTGTTAATTAATATGGTGAAGAAGTAATAAGGAATATCTTTAAGATAGTTTTTTAGAGATCGATACATAAATGTATCAAATAATGTGTTTGAATATGAGATACATTAAAGAATATGAATCCAATTTAGTTGAGTATTAAAATACTGTGAAGAATAAAAATTGCACTAATCTGTATGGATTCATGGGACTATATTTTCTTATGTTCATGGGAATGTACAGAATAATTTCTTTTCCAAAATTCCAATGGAAGAAGAATGTATATGAAAAAGATATTTCTCTCTCTATAACTACATTGAAGTTGAATCCCTTAGGTGGAGTGTCTTACAATGAACTAGGATCTTATAATTGGGGTGTCTAATAAATCACAGATAAAGAATAGTCTCGATCTCTAAAATGTTTTAGAGGGATTGTAACAGGGGTATCAATGCATTGGTATTCACATAGAGGATAGTGAAAAATCCATGTAAAGTGGTATAAAAAAGGAATGGAGTAAGACATTAATACAATCCTTTTAAATAAATTGTTCTTCTCTCTCTTACAGTACAAATTAACATGATGAATGATTGAGAGTGTACATTTATTGGGATGAGGATAATAAAAGACTCAAGAGGTTAATTAAAAGAGAATTTTAAAAATGAGGGTACCAATGATTACCCACTCTCTTAGTGGAACCTAAATGATCTATGGACTCTACATGAATATACAATGAACATTATAAAATACTAAATCCAAGGTTAGATTATCTTTATCAATAAATTGTGACGTAAAAATAATATTTCTAGTCTAATACATTATGGTTTCAGTGACATATAAATTCAAATATGTATCAAAATTTTTTATCATTGGAATAAAGTAAAATTTAATTAAATAAATGAAATTTATCTTATAATCCAGTGATAATGATAAAAGATATTTAGTATTCCCACCATATTAATGGAGTTGGGGTTCGTATTATATAATGTACATTAAGAAATTAAATTTCTATTAAGGAACCCCTTACCTAAATTCCCACAGTTCCAAAATGAATTCTGAAATCATATATAATAGATGTAAAATTATTATTAACCAAAATTTAAAAAAAATTCATAACATTAAAAAATTTTATACTTCATTTAAAATTATTCTATTTATATATTATTGATATTTATTAATTATTTTCGAAATCAAGTGTGAGTAATGAAGATCATTTTTAACTTGTTTCATAATAACAATATTTTCCTTCATTATTATTCCATTGATCATTATTATCTAATAATACCATTTAATTTAATTTATGATTTATATATATATATATTTATATATTATTATTCTAAGGGACTTGTTGATTTTTTTCATGAAAGTTGAATTTGGAGATGAGCATATTTTGATGATTCAAAGAGAATGATGTGTGATTTTTGGAATAATGACTTAAATTTTTATAATAACATTATATAAAAAAAAATTAATTATTGCCTTATTTATATAATAAATTGAGATTAATTAAATTACCATAGTAATCTATGATAATAATTCGTAGCAATGTTAATGTATTTGGTTAAAATAACCATTTCAAAATCATATTGTAATTAATGGCTGATTATAAAGAGATTTAATTTTAATATCAATATAATAGAATAATATTTACCCTATTCCATGTTTATTAACATTTCTTATGATATTAGTACAAAATTATGTGAATAATATTCCTACACTTAGAAATTTGATAGTATAATAAATCATATTTTTTAATCATAAAACACTCTTTTGAATGTTTAAATTTCCCACATAGTTTATTTATCAAATTATTTATAGGATATCCAATTAATCATTAAAAATATATTTTAATGTCTTTAAATTTGTAATTTTCTTTAAAAACATTCTATTTTATATCCATGAAATATTTATATAAAAAAATGTAAATAAATCATTCCATAGAGGCTGCAGTACACACGTAAGCATATGCTATGATATTGTTTTCTATAGAACATTGAAAATTAGTAATATGGTTTTTTTAGAATCTAAAATAAGTTTTAAAAATAATAATAAAATATTTATTTCCCAGATAGTAAACTACTTATAAGAATTTGAAGGAAAAAACACATTATTATGGTGTTCGTAGTTTGCACAAAGCATCAATGACTTTTTTCTATTTATTAATAGAAAAGGACAATGTTGTTAATGATTGTACACTCATTATAACAAAATTACATTATAAAAATTATAATGGTGGTATAATTTTATTTTATGGGTATTTAATTTGAGAAATAATAATTGAAAATAACAATTAAAAACATGGAAGGAGTGATTAGAAATTTATTCCTCACTAATTATAGTATATCCATTATAAAATTAGATCAAGACTTTGTGTGTTTGTTATTTATGATGAATAAAACAACATAATGTTGGAAATAAATTTCTTGGATAATATTTTGAATATTATTTGAAGATTTATTTTCGTTTTGGAGTGATAATATGTGAATAGATTAGTACCCCTTTGATAAGATTCATTATATTCAAAGAAGTAAAACATTCTACAGAATCATATTTCTCGATCATTGGAACTATTCAACAAAAACATTCAAATACTTAATTAAAAATTAGAATAATCAAATCCATATATGTTTCAAAAATTTCATTAATAAAATACATTTACTACATATTTCATTGATCCAAATGCACAATAATAGTAATCATTCCACATTATATTAATAATATCTTATTCTTGTCCTTGACCCCTTAATAATTTTTTTTGGTATTTATCCTTTTCTATTCGGGTAATTATTTTCAATGTTCCTTATATCCTTAAAGTGGATGTATTTCAATATGTAAGATTATTTTTTCAATTTAAATCACTATCATTCTAACCTTTGTATCCATACATGATTGAAAATTCATTTCCTTTTTGTTACATACCATTATACTTCAATCCACTAGTATCATACAGTAGAAAATTCTATTTTCCCTTATTTAATTTAAATAACTTTTTCTCCATTTTTATTTTCTCCAATTGATACCATTTCATTCCATAATACATTGCGAATTTTACTTTTTCTTGATAGCATTTGATACTATGTATTCATACGATGAGAATGTTTCATGGAGTAGTGCCTGTTAGAATATTTTCTTAACCCATCAAAGAAAGGATCAATTATAAACTTTGTATTAAGTACGTGGTATTAATAATTACATGATTACCCTGTATAGTTTCCTTCATCGGTACCAATATTTTCATATTATTTTTGTCTTACACTCAAGAAATGTTTTTATATACCTTCTTATTTCTCACTAGGAAAATACATTTCCATGAAGATTACCTAGATATCCTTACACTGTATGATTTATATTTCCCCCTCATCCTTAGTGTTTTTAATTAATTTCCACTATTAGAATGTAACTCAGGAGATATGATAAGTTCACATGGAAAACATCTCCCATTCACCACTTCCTAGAGTAAGAAATATATTATAAAAGAAACTTATCCAATTGAATTTTTAAATATATTTTTAGTATTATTGAATAACTAAGGTTATTGATGCATATCCATTTCTATTATTGTTACATCACATTGTGTAATATATATAATCTCTATAAAAGATTTTTTGATATACATAACATGAGTCAAAAACACCAATATGGTTATTATTTGATTATTTTCAATTGTATATCCATCTCTAACTTTGTTATCTTACCCTGGTGGGAAAACACTATATAGAGTATGTGATTTGATATAGTTCCCATTACTTCAATTATGAACCATTTCAAAACAATGGAACACAAAATATTAGATCATAATGTTATGGAAAATAATGGATCATACGAATGAATGTGAAAAATATAACACTAAATGAAAACTTTATGTATAGATAATCTCATAATCATAATCATGTTTTCTTTTTGGATAACATTCTTTTCAAATCCGTCATAGTGGATTGTAAAAAATTTGAATTATCTTACGAATACCCCTAATTATTTTCAAACCAGGTGTGCAGAAAGGACCACTTTTTTGCATTATGAGATTATTGGTTCAAGTCAAATGGTCCCTTATTGGAGTTATTTCCCATAGGCACCTTTATTCAATGTTCACATCCAATTATTGTGTCTATAAAATTAAGTGTTTATAGAAAAAACCATATAATATCTTCCTTATAAAAACATTAGGTTGTTATTCAATACATACACTAAATGATTATCTTAGTGTTTTTTTCCATAATGTATTTTTCCCTATATCTAGTTCCCAACGCTTCTAATATAAATTCTATGAAACCAACTATAGAGGCACAAACCCTAGTAGCATGTGGATGGAGACTAATTTTAAATATTGGAATAATATATATGGAATCGAATCCAAAAGGACTTAATAATATTGTAGTATTGGAAAACTCGATACAATAATGCAATTGAAATAAAATTTTAAAATAAAAAATTCAAAGATAATTTTCATTTTGGATTCCATTTTTCCAGTTAGTGTATCCCTTCATATAAATCAAAAAATAATTCTGGGTATCCTAGGGAATATATAACATAAGAAAGTGGTGAGATTATATGCTCAACAAGAGGATGTGTACAATAAAATCTATAAATAAATAATTCTTACTAAATAATTACAGGTAAATAATTTAGACATATTCAATTTTATAAATAAAATGATCATAATATTTATAGAATAAAATATTATTAAATAATACCATATAAATAATCACATGATCTTGAAACAAGAACATGTATTTTCTAACTAATCAAATAATCACATTGAATATCAATAACTGAATTCATAATTATGGAAATCATAAGGTTGGACATCTGAAACATAGTTTATAATCTTGTTTGAAGAAATCGTATACCATCAAGTAATATTCCTAGACAACTATTACCATTAAGGATGCTACCAATACGTCAATATAAATGGGTAAGTACTCAGCCAAAACCATATCAAGTTTATCTCATTCAACCTGCCAATGAATTGAGGGTCTATAATGGTTGAAAAAAGCCACATAAAACTCCAATTAATTACTCATTTGAATGCGATGAAACATAATCAATATTTTTTTTGATAAATTGATATACAAAATTTTGATACTTACCCCAATCAATAAACAAAATCATAAACCATTCAGAGTAAATTGGTGAATGGTAATAAAATTGTACATCATAAATTAAACTAATTTTAATTAATTTAAATAATGAATAAGGATGATATCAATACACCATATCATAATTGGATAATAAGTACATTAAATTGTTGATTCCATTGATGCATAGAAATACCATAAAAGTTTCATTATAATCAATTTAAGTACAATATCCATTTAATTTTGGAAAGAATGTTTTAAAAATAAATCTCGAAGAAAAAAATTGAATTAAATATTTATTAAAAACTAAATTTGCAACTTATAAATGAATATATAAAACATCATGTTTTCCGGATGGATTAAAACCCCATAGATGTTGTGTGTGTAAAAATAATGATTCCTTTCACATGTTTGATAATATTAAATCAGGAATTATTTTGAAAACGACATGAGGATTCCTTTTAAAAAATTAAAAGTAAAAATGTGTAAACTTTTCACTAATTATTCACTTCAAAAAAGATAAAAACATTTTTGCAAATATTTTCAAAAAATATGGTTTTTTAAATTGATTACCTAATGAATAGAGAAATAAAGGTGGATTTTCTAAACAAACTACAATTTTTTTAAGTAAAAAAAGTGTAAAAATGTTACTATTACATGAAATGGTTCTTTAATAGTCACTATATAGTAAAATATATTGATTTAATGATTTAAATATCAAATAATTCACACCAGGGATATTTAAATAAAATCAATTTGAAAAATGATAAGACAATGAAATAATCCCTTACAACAATGGAAACTATTGAGTAATGAGTCCCATGAAAAAATATCATTAAATGAAAAACTACATAACAATAAGGTAAATAAATTAATTTTATAACATAAAAAATTAAATTATTTACACGACACTTGATAAATATGTAGTGAATTTGGTTACTATCATACAGAAGTAAAAGTGACATGAGAAACCCTTACCTAGAGTTTGAATTTACTTGTATGTTCATTATATTCCTAAATAATAAACATATATTAATTATTTTATTTCATAATAGCATTTTTCATTTTTTTATTCCTTTTATTTAACTTATTACCATTTAAAATGATTACGAATTTAATTAAGTTTGTATTGGATGATTCCTTAATTCTTGGCTAATGTTGAAAAATGGCATTGGAATGGTAACTTTGGTCAAAGAGGATACAATTTAAATTTATCTTTAATAATAAAAATAATTAAATATTTATTATATTTATAGATCATTTGTATATTTAAAACTAATCATGAATGATGTTTGTGAAAAATTAATTATATTGCAATCAGGGAGATGGTAGGTTGTACATACACATGAGTAATGTTTCCATTTTTCCTTAATAAACATGGAAATAAGGTATGTACTATTTTTTATTTAAATAATGATTATAATATCATATATATATAATGCTTTTTAAATATTAATATTTTTATCATCAATGTGGGGAAATGATTAAACAAGGGTCATATAACGTCTGGAAATCAATAGTCTACACGTATATGAGCGATGATATAATTTTCCATAGTTAGAAAGATAATAAAATATTATATTTAATAATGATAAATATTCCATGAAAGTTATAATAACTCCATGTATATCATATATATTCATTAACATTATCTTTATCTCCATCTATTTAAATATTTCATGAAATATGAATCAGAACATTTCTCCAGGTAGTAGTCCTCTTTACACACAAGTGACTTTATCATATCCCATGTGTATTAAAATTAAAATGTAAATTATGATATAATTATTTTGAAGGTATTATTAAGTTATAGATATCATATTTATAATTTATTTCCATCATCATACCTATGACTTATTAGTATTAATGGAAAAATGAATGACATTAGTTCTCGATGTGGTAGTCTACCGTACACCGGAATGATGATTTCGTTACCCATTTTATGAGAGTGTCAGTGGTTTTATGTCATGAAATAAACAATAAAATATCAATATACATGTAACTTATTAATTTTATTATATAATCAATGTATAATTATAATTTAATAAGTTGAACAATTAAATATAATAAAAACACTTTTTCAAGAACATTACCACTTCTTTAGGTATCCTAAATTGGATTTCACCCAAGGATTCCTGGAATAGATTTCCTCCTAAAATAAGGATTATATGAACAGATAAGAGATGCATTGAAGTTATTTGGGAAGTTATTTTTGATTTTTTTTACAATTAGATGAAGAGAGGAGAGGTGTTGGCCATTTAAGAGTGAGGTTAGGGTCACACTTGAAATTATTTTGAAATAAAATAGTAACCCACTTTTTTCACATGCCAAAATGTTAAAAAGATTATTATTATAGTGATTTAGAAAATATATGGTCAAATTATTACAAAAAAAATATATTTTACAAATTTTTTTAGGCCAATATAACACTTATATTTTTAATTTGACCCCACATGAAATCGTTTATTACATTTACCATGACTTATAATTTTTATAGTTTTCACTACTCATTTGGATAAAAAATTATATAGGCATTATTAGAAATTATATATTCCTATTATTAGAAATATGGAATCCACAATTGAAATTTTTTTTCATAGAAATGGAATGTTTAAATTTAAATTTTATAAGACTGATGTGATGACAAAGAGGGTGTTTAAAGAGAAAATATTCAAAATATGACCATGTTTTTATATCGAACTTAGTGATTAAAATGATTCCAATGAAATAAATATGATTAAGTGATATAAATTATTTCTATTTTTACTTTATAACTAATTTAAATTATAATATTAAATTATAAATAATTTAAATAAAAGGAATTATTTCAATTAATAATCATTATATTCACTATTCATCAAAAAATGAATCCTTTCCAAAAATTTATATAAATTTATATCACCTTAATCTAATTTTGATTTTATAATTCAAAAAATACTACTAAATATTTCAATTAAATTTGAAAAATATGATAATAGTTATATGTTAATTATGTGGAAAAAACATAACAAATCCCTTTTTTAGAAATTATACAGTTTTTTAGAAAACACACTTTTTCCTTCAAATACATCTCACATTATCTAAAATAAATATGTATATATTTTATAAATGTTTTGAACATTTAATTTTCATAATTTAGTATTTACTATTAATACCCTCCAATTTAATGGCTTTTTTATAATTTTAAAGTTTAGATAATAATATTTTCGAAGAGAAACATTTTTTATTCAAACTCGGTGATGCATACAGTGAATAATATTAAAGATATTGAATTTAGATAAAAAGAGATATATCATAATGTATCGGGATATTATATTCTCTTATATGATTTCGGTTTCATGTTATATAAGCTATCTAATATAATTATCATGTTTTAGAATTAGGGGGTGTTACATGTGGGCATTCTCTCTTGGTTAAACCATTTTACCCCTTCCTATTTATACTAAGGTAACCCGATCATGAAATAGTACATTATTAGTTATTCATAAAAAGAATTTAGTCCTTAATAGGTTATTTATAACATATCATTACAAATTTATAATATATTTTTCTGTATTAAATTATTTATCATTGAATAAATGTGAATTTAAAATACTAGATGTAAAATTAATTAATTTTATTTTCAAAAATATAAAATATATTTTAAAATTTATTATATGTTTTTTAAATTACTAAAACCTATTTTAAAATTTAAAATTCACTTATAAATCCATATGTATTCATTGAATATTGTTTAATTAATTTTAAATTCATACATATATCCTAACGATGTCATAAAAGTTATATTATTTGTAAGGACACAAATTTCGAGTACCCAAAAAAAATTATTTAAAGAAATACAAAAAATTTATAGTATGAAAATATTATTTTAATTATTATTATAATACTATTATTTAGTTTATTATTCTAAAATATAGAAATTTAAATTTTAAAAATAATTAAAAATAATATATAGAATATGTTTTATATGAAAACATGTTTTTAATTAAAATCGAGATGATTTTATTTATCTATACTATATAAAAAAAATAAAAATTTAATTAATCAATGAATGTTATATTTTTTTAATATAATCATATAAAAATAATATAAATAGTTTTATCATATAAAAAGTGAAATTCATGAAAATATATTTTCTTAAACACAATAATGATTTATGAAAATTCAGATAACATTACTCTAATATATAAATATACATTAATATATGTCATAATTCCGTTAATATTTTTTTTACATACTTATTTAAAAAAAATTATTTCGTTCCATATATAATATTTAAAAAATATAAATATTTGTTTAATTCAGTGTTTTGTGTTGAAGAAGCTATCAAACATATTTGACATAAATATTTAAATAATTTTATTAAAGTATATTATCGTTACATTTAATCCCCTTAAATAAAGTGAATACTCACATTTTTAATTATTAGTAGCCAAAAAATTAATTTTACAGTATCATTATCAAATTAATCATTCAGGAGCTAACTTATAATATGGAATCTACATTACTCCCTTAAGAAATATTACATTACTTATCTCTTCTAAAAAAATATTTACATTTTATACAATCATGTACCTCAATATGTATATAACCTGATTATATACTCTCTATAAAATCCTACTCCTAAAAGCATTTTAATCTCAATGAAATTAAGAAACTATGATATTATATATTCCTCTAAAAATTAACTCAAATGTTTTACTATTTATGTATTAATTAATATATCAAACATTCATAAAATAGTAAATATATATCATAAACCCAATAATTATATGTACCTTAACATAAATAATATTTATAACATTTTTCATAAATAAAAAAAATTCCAATGATATTTATACCATTTAACTAAATTTTATCAAAATAAATCCACACAATATTGCCTTAATATCATTCAAATACTAAACCTAAAATTTTTCGATACCTCAATTTTGTAATATCCAATAGTTATAAAAAATATACTATTTATTTGAAAATAATTTTTATGGTTACTGGAACCATTTAATATATTATCCCATTAATTAAAGTAAGAAAATTATATTATAACAATCCTTATATGATTCAATTTTTTTTTATAAATTATAAAATTTAAAAGAATATTATCAATAAAAAACACTCAATAGATTAAATATCTAACATTATAAATAAATAATTTCTACTATGATGTCAACATAATTTAATTAGATAATATAAGGATCCTATCCTTTTTCGTAAAATTTTTATTATATCTATATTCTCAGGCCGGTTTGTATTCTACCTTATCATGTTATAGTTATTTTGGTTTCTAGACACATACCTTTCCCATCATCATTACCACGGTCATGCATCAACCAAACTAAAACCCAGAATAGTTTTTAATAAAATTATATTAAAAAGCCATATGAATATGAAATTGAAAAAAATAATATATTCTGTTATTACAAATTTATTTCATCCATTGATACATTGAGGATAACATATATTTCATTAAATTGGATTCCTTAGTACTAATTATCCTAATTTCATTATATAATTTAGAAATAAATCCTTCATAATTATTTAAAAAGATAATTTTATTAACTAAATTATATCACCCGAGTGTTTTTGGATAGATGTGTAATTTGTATATTTATCATGAAGTTTTATATTATTTATTCAATACACAATACACCATTTTCCTCTTTATTACCCCTATTTACATCGGTTAAATCAACTGCATCCTTGTATATTATAAAAAATTGATATAATTCCCCAAACAAGTCTAACAATTTTCACCTTATAAAAATTTCTTAATATTGTCTTATATATTGAATTAGTTGTTAGAATATCCAATATGGGTTTCATTAATTTTTTCATATACTAATTTATTTAATATAACAACAATAAAAGTAAAAGGTCATCTATATCTTTAATATTATATTATACTATGTACAATTATCCATTTTGACTTTTGTAAATACCAATGTGTCCACAAATTATATCATAATAATCTCTAAATCTATCTTTTCCTTATTATTTTACCAACTATACTAGACCACATACATGTCAAACTCGTCCACATAACTTATATCAAGTAATTCACTACATTACATTCCCAATATATATTTTTGTTATATATTTTAGGGAATCAGGACATAATATTATCCAACAAAACACATGTTATTTGAATAATTTAAAACAATTTAATTTTAAATAAAAAATTACCTAATCAATAACATGTATCTAATACCTCCAAAAAATCCTCAAGCTATGAAAATATTTTATATAATTCATACTTTTTCTGTCCTCATAAATTGTGGAAATGAAATCATAAGAATGTGGTGAGATGAAATTATGATTAAGGGTAAATAAAATTGATAACAATCATGTTTCATTCATCAAAATAAGAATAAATTACTCCTAATATATATATATATATATATATGAAAATTAAAACCAACAATTAATAGATCATGTATAATGGGATATAAATTGGATGAAAATTATAAATGAATTTTTTAATAAATATTATCCATGTGAGCACAAAATAATATTAATAATAATCATTAAAATATGACATCCTTCAAGTATGGAAAATTTTTTATAGGAACACATTACATTAATGATTCACACCATTTGGTCACATGATTATGTGAAATAAAAATTTACTCAGAAATACATGTCGCATGGGATATAAATTTTTTATTAATGAATTGGAGGTTTATGTAGGACCCCACATTTAATTCATCCACAATTATATGATCCTCATAAAAATTATTCACATATCTCATTATAATAAACCCAATGAAATTATTTGGGTTTGGATAGAAATTGAAATAAAAATCATTTAATTTTTATAATATAATAAACCCCTAAAATGAACATCGATTCCATTAAACACTTAAAAATGAATCCATGGATTGTAAATGGATATCTTTTCAAATTAGAATGGATTCAAAAAAATTAACCATTAATAATTAAACTAATAATCATATCATGATAAAATAATATAAAGTAAACAACTATCTAATGACATCTTTTGTATTTTTAGGTAAATAAAATTATATCAATACAATAATGAATGTGGTATATAAAACATATAAATAATGGGTGTAAAATTAATAAAAATAATTTCCCAAATAATTTATGGTAGGGAACCAAGGTAAACACTCTTAAGTCCTTGGAATGAATTTTATTGAGCACACATTGTAATTAAATGTGACAATATATCTTATTTTTTAGAGTGGATGTAGTGACCTGACCATAAGATCTAGTCAGTATTGTTCAACCATTATATTGGCATAAGATATATGTAAATTTATTCCCAAATGAATCAATACTTTATTAGTATTGGTAAACTAGATACATAAATGAGTCTTGTATTAAAAATACACACATTAAAACATTATTTCTCATAATAATAACATTTTCCCATATAGGATATCATTTAATATATTTTTTATTACACTTCATGGAAATCAATGGGAAATAAAAAAATAATGGTGATCTCAAATGCTCATTAAGGGTATATTACAGAGGAAGTAATAATTAATGAATCTTCATTATCATTATTGAAAGGTAAATATATTAACACCCTTTCCATTAAATCAAAAAAAATGATAAAGAAGTGTTTAAATAATATTGAATGAAAAATAAATAAAATCACATTCCAATTAAATCACATTACTATCATGATAATATATGGATGAATCTATATAAAAAATTTAATAACTAAAAAATTCAATTTAATTAATAAAATTTGAATTAAATGCAAGAATATATTTTTCATTGTAAAATTATCATGAATAATAATTAAAGAATCAAAATAAAGGGATGATTAACTATTGGATACAATGTTTCCCAGGTAGAAGATACCTTTACTATCAAGACCATTCACAAAGAGATTTAGTATACTACTATTAATAACTTTCACAATATAGATTAAATCATTTTATTCAAAAACTCGAAGGGGGTATTCCCAAGAATACTCAAATTATGATAGTACTGATGCATAATGTGGCTCACCATAAATGGAACCCATCACATGTTTTACTATCCCAAAGTATTCATTATTAATTTAATTCAAAACAATGTGCCATATCAAAATTTTATCGATACTGAGTAAAACATATTTATTTTTCAATAATTCTCTAGTTAATAAATTAACTACCATGGACTGAACATATGTAAAAATGGTACATGGCTTAGGAAATATTCATAGCAATAAAAAAAGAATTAAATATTTTGGGAAATTTTAATGTTTAATAATCATCAGAATGTGAACAATTGAAGGGTATGTTAATAAAAAAATTATTCAAGGAAGTGAATATCAATTCTATCCTTGGTAGAAATTATCATAATCAATCCAATGAATGTAAAAATATTTTATTAAACTGATATACACGCATTAGAGTAAAATAGTATTTGTTATCATTGATAAAATAAGAAATCCATAAAAATAAATTTTAAATTTTTTTAAAGAAATTCATTTTTTCATTATTAAAAACATATTTGAAATTATTTTCATTGAAAATAAATTTAAAAAAAATTTCATTTAAAAATATATTTATAAAATTTATATGGAATACTCCATGAAATGATGGTACGAAAGTTGATATAAGGAAAAAATAATATGTCTTTTTTATGATAAAAAGAGAAGTAAAGTGTTGTATTCAGAAAGATAGAATATTCCATCGATAAATTTTCTCCAAGGAAAAAGGGAATAAATGTATTTAATAAATCATTTTTAAAATTTCAATAAAATTGAATAAATTTTAATAAATCATGGTTTTGTGGGATATCAAATATTCGACCGAAGAGATAAATTGAGTTGGGTTTTCTTAAAAACATTTTATAAACTATATTATGGACCAAACACAATAAAACTAGTACAACTAAATGAAAAATATCACGAATAAGTATAAAAGATTAAAATGAAAGGGTTTATTAAATAATTATTTTATAATTTGTTTTAATAGAAACTAATGATGAAAAAATCTTCATTAGAATGATATTGGGAAATAAACACTTAAAATGAACATGATGTTAAATTTTCAATTAATCAATGAATATTTTATGTTTATCAATTATAATTATGTAGAAAATAAGTTTAAATACATCAATATATAGACAAATTCATTTTACACATTATCATATACTATTAATGACAATGGGGAAGTGATATAACTCAATGAAAATGTATTGAGTTATGAAATTTGGGTACCACTTGGTATTTTTACGTTCAAATACCATCAGATGAAATAATTCAAATTGAAGAACAAAATACCATGAATAATGAATAATGAATTATATTAAATGTGAAAGGGCCATTATATATACCATATAAAATAATCTAGGTGAATAACATTAAAATATGCCTGAATGAAATGAAAATGAGAAAATTATGGTACCATGTTTTTCCTTTTGGGAGAACATATGATAACTCGTGTATAGTGGTGTAAAATTTTATATTGACATATTAAAAATTAATATTAATATTTATGATATCATATATGATCATTATATAATAAATTATTACATGTTCGTTAATAATAATTCGTTATTTTCATCATTTCAAGTGTTAATTTCCTTTTAGAGTAAGTTTCGACATCTTTATTTTTGTTCCTATTTTATATATCATGATATCATAATCTAATAAATTTAATCAATTATTAAAATATCATATTTATTCGTTATATATATATTTATATTACTTCATGAAATTTATAGATTGGAAATGAAATGCACCACTCATAGATAAGGTAGGTTGTACGTTTGCATGCATGTTACTCCATTTTACATGATGCATTTAAAATTTAAGATATATATATATCTATATTATCATTATATTGTCATATATATTTCATATATTTTAAATATTTGTTTAAAAAAAATCCTTAATACATTCCATGTATAACGTGAATGAATCACATCACTTTGAATAGCCGGTAATGCACACGTCCACATGGATAATTATCTTATTCCCACAAAATAGAAACCCTAAAGATATGTGTTATATAAAATTTAAATAAGAGTAAATACATATTTAAAATCATATATATCACATATATACAATTAATCCATAATTATTCCAACCATGAATAGTGGTAATAGAAGAACGAATGAAATGGGTTCTATCACGACCCCCTCCCCACAATGTGTACCCCTCCTAGCCCAACATTGTGAGAAGGGAGATAATGACCCCCCAAGTCCCACCTCCAGTAGGCCCCGGGGTGGTGACTAGCACCGAGGGTATAGTAAACACACAAATGGGAGGCATTAACATTTAAGAGAACACATGCGGAAGGGAGAGATAATATAGACACCAACCAACTCCAACTCAGAACTGAACTATAAAAGAAACCCAAGTGAACATATGTAATGCCATTAAAACGTACTACAAATAGAAGGGGAAAACTACAAGTACCCCAAAAAAGTAAAAACAACAGTAACCATAAGCCCAAACATCCCCCGTAACCCCAAGCTACTAGAAACCAGCTTGATATTTAACCTACACCAAGTGACCTGAAAAATAGTTTATATATACATAGGGTGAGTATAACAGTATACTCATTAGGATCCTCTTCGAAGCCTCTCGTGCAAAAGTAAAGAAAGCATGCTAAAGCAAAGTGAACAACAAGTGAAACTAATACATCCCTTAAATAGGTATATTAAGTTCCCAGCCTCACGATGGATACTCTCACCAAGTAACGCATACAAGAATATATGATATAATAGAGAATATGAAGGGTACCCAGATATTACTTCCCCACAGGTTTTCCATTTGTGCCAACGTTGCACGTCCTAAGAATATCTCCCCAAAAAGGCATGCCCGCAAACACCTGGGCGAAGAACCACAACATGAACCTCGTGAAAAAAAAACTACCAGGTCCACGTAAGTAAATAACTAGGTAGTTTCTTGGAGCCACCACAACCCGCATAACATTTATCATTGTCGGGTATTATATCTCAAGAAATTACAGCCGATACACTGAGTAAGGAAACTCATACCATCACATCCTATACACGTTACACCTACAGTATTCCACATGAAACTATATTCAGAATATATGCATGTGAATAACCACAATCCATTACAACCCTCTACACACATATATGGGAAAAACTAACCGTTGTGCCTACCAGTAGAAGTAACTACCAAGAGAAGAGGGTGGGGCCAAAGGGGGTAGTCATCCATTCATCCTCCCACCAGAATGTTGTGGAAAACACCCCCAGGGCTCAAAATCCCTAGGGTGTCAGTTGTCCTAACTGACATGGTGGAGTATCGTATAGAAACACAAAAATTACATGATATACTATATCTCACAACCACACTATGGGCATAACCTAGTCTTATACACAACTACAGCTTACCTCTCTCAGACTCTGGGCTGCTATGTATAAGACTATGTATCCTATAAGCACACAACTAGTTAATGATCATTAATAAATTGATACATTACCTTTTTATTAGTTTCACTTTACGTTAATTAGTTCTTTAAAAATAAATTAACCAATGAAAATTCGACATTAAATTTAATTAGAATCACACCCAAAGTCCACTGTCCCTTTAAAATTATAACCTCATCATTATGTTCCAGAAAACTACAACCCCATTTGTTGACACCATTTATTCAATTATTCATTACAGAATTACTTTCCCATATTCCCATGCATTCTAGAAAAACATTATTTGCTACTAAACACAAGGGGGATCAACACGGTGAGTATATAAACTACCCTTTGAGTCTTTGCAGCTTATTGCAAAAACGTAGACCCATTCCCCCTTGAGAAGCTAAACATGGAAAACACGTGACATACCCCACTCATCTTCACCCCTTTCAGAAGAAGGGTATGTAAGACCAGTTACCTTAAGCAGTGGGGAGAAATAAAGCACATAAAAAACAAATTTGAATTAGCAATCATCCAATAATAAAATCCATCCCATTTTATTATCTATGGTATCATCTCCGACACACACATGCATAAACTGATGCATCTCACCACCCTAGGGATCATCTGCCACCACAACCAATAGGACGCTCTACCCCCACATATCACAACAACCATCTGGGCTTACATCAAAACACAAACAGTAGGAAAAACATATCATATCAATTGGGCTCTTGGCCCTTAAACAAAAAAGAAGGTAACTCAAGAACCCTATAAGAAATTATCTATTAACAATCCACAATTCTGTAATCCATCTTGGATTAATAGATTTATTATTCGTTGGTTAAAAATTCAGGAAACCTAACCAATACGCTATCACAAATAATTAAACATGTTTACTACAACAATTTTTTTAACATCAAATTACAACAACATCAATTAGATTCATTCACATTCCTCTTTATCTTTAGCCAACCTATTACCAATTAATTCCAAGTTTACGTTCATTACCAATTTCTATCAGGAACAAGCATATATATCACATTATCTAGCAAAAAAAGGAAATAACATACGATCAATATCTATTTATTTATCCAGTTCAAATGTTTATTATGTCAATTCCATTTTCATCTAGTGGGATAAAACATGATAACTATACAGTTTCATGTAAAATAAAATAGAATAAATTAATCCCCTACCTCAAATAGTTCTTGATGTTCTTTATATGAGAGTGGGCCACACAAAAGGTTATGATCTCCTCCCCTCATGACAACTGTATCCACCCGAGGATGCAGTGACACCACCACACTGGTCAACACCCAAGAAAATATCATTCGGAACATGAGGCTAAAATTCCATAAAAGGGGTGAGGGGAAACATAAAGAGACGAACCCAAAAGTTTGACAATAAATCATAACTTATATCGAAGATTGATCAATACTTATTTGTGTCATCAAAGACAAATCAGAACTAATCCTACGAGTATGAGTGATTATGAAACTACTATGTAATATAAATAATGGTTATAGCATATCATAGCCAAGAACAAAGAGGAAGAATTTGAGAGGAAGATATCCCGTACCTTTAGAAGATTTAACAGAGCGACAGTTTAAGATACGATTCATTTACTATTAAAAGTGGATCGCATTAAACAACATGGGTTGACTAAGTAAAAACATACCAAGACATAGGAATAATTAATATAGGAGTTATGGGCATTAAATCAGCCTTAGGGTCCTTAAAATAAGGATTTAAATGCTTCTTATGTCAAAGGAAACATTAAAGGGATGAAATTGTAGGAAGCTGCAAACATTGTTCTAAAACATGAAATTTGGAAATTTAAAAACATTGTTCATGAACCTCACTATTAGAGCCTCACCAATAGAACCTCACTGATCTGGAAACACTGTTCATGAAGCTCACCATTAGAGCCTCACTGATAGAACACAGTACACCTACCGTTATAGAAACACTGTACACGTACCGTTATGGAAACAATAGACACCTACCATTATGGAAACAATGTATGCCTCTCATTATAGGAACAATGTACAACTAATGTTAGAGGTTACCGATAGAACTGTTCACCGATGGAACTGTTCATATAATTGGAAATTTGGAAAAGGAAAGAGAGATTACCGATAGAACTGTTCACCGATGGAACTGTACACAGAACTCAAAATATGGAAAAGGAAAAAGAGGTTACCAATAGAGGTTACAGATAGAAATGTTCATCGATGGGATTGTTCATAGAATGGGAAATTTGGAAAAGGAAAGAGAGGATACCAATAGAGGTTACCGATAGAACTGTTCACCGATAGAACTGTTCACAGAACTCCAAATTTGTCAATGAAAAAAGAGATTACTCTTAGAGGTTACTGATAGAACTGTTGACAGATGGAAGTATTCATAGAACTGTAAATTTGGAAAAGGAAATAGAGGTTACCAGTAGAGGTTACCGATAGAACTGTTCACCGATAGAACTATTCAAAAACTCAAAATATGGCAATGAAAAAATAGGGTACAATTAGAGGTTACCAACAGAACTGTTCACTGATGGAACTGTTCATAGAACTAGAAAATTGGAAAAGGAAAGAGAGGTTATCGATAGAGCATTTCAACGATAGAACTGTTAACAGAACTCAAAATTTTGAAATGGAATGAGAGGTTACTGTTATACCTCACCATTGGCATGGTTCACAACCGTCTACTTTTGGAACTGTTCACCGAGGGTCACCGATGCCACTGTTCACATAAAGGGAAAAATTTGAAAAGTGTTGGGGATAAGTCACCTTAACCCCTCAAAACACCTCAAACACCATATTTTCACAAAGGAATGGACTTAAGAGGTCCATGATATTACGTCAGATACCTCTCAAAACATTCTCATCCTTGAGAATTCAAAACCCAACTAAAGTGAAATCGAACCAAGTTCTAAACAACCACCCATCCAAATACCACTCAAAAGACAGCAAGGCACAAAAGCAACAAAAGGAAACCATCTCAGAAACAGGAATGGTTTATGACCACAAATGCTACATCTATACATGAAAAGAGTTAAACATCAAACCACTCAGGGTACTGGGCACGTATCAGTGACTCGCATTCCCAGGTACTCTCTTCTTTTCCACCGTGTCGCCACAAGACACGAACCAAGGGTATAGAACGCCCAAACTACACATTCTCCTTGAGGTCTTGGATCTCTATAGGTCACTACTCGAAGGTCACATCATTATCAATACTGATATATCCTCATTCGATGACGTGAGAGTAATCATGAAGATAATGACAGAGCTGTGATACATGGAAAACATCATATATCAGACTCATCTATGGGGGAAGTGCTACTTGATATTCCATAGCTCTAACACGATCCAACACCTCTAAAGGCCCAAAAAACTGGGAAGAAAGCTTACTCCCATGACCAAACCATCACTGCCCATGAAAGGGAGTCACCTTCAATAACATGTGGTCCCCAACATCAAACTATAAGGGCCTCCTACTTTGATCGACAATTGATTTATGAGAATATTGTTCTATCTTCATCCTCTCATGAATCACCTGAACCATTTCTATTGTATTCTGCACTAGGTCTAGTCTGAGAATTGATGACTCTCTTACCCCAGTCCAGCACAACGGAGAATGGCATGGTCATCCATACAAGGCTTCAAAAGGCCCCATACCGATGGTGGAGTGAAAAATATTATTGTAATCGAACTCCACCAAGGTAAAGTGCTTCATCCATGAACCTCCAAAATCAAAAACACAAGAGTGTGACATTTCATCAAGAGTCTGGAGGGTTCACTCTATCTGACCATCTATTTGAGGATGTAAAGTAGTGCTAAGGCATAACTAAGAACCAAAATAATGCTATAGACCTCTCCACACCCTAGAAGTAAATCAAGGATCTCAATTAGAAATGATAATCCATGGGACTCCATGACGTCTCATCACCTCCTCTATATACATACTTGACAAAAAATCCACTCAGATCGACTCCTTGATTATTATAAAGTGGGCCGATTTTGAAAAGTGATCCACAGCCACCCAAATATCATCATTTCTTCTTAGATCTCAAGGTAAAATAGTAACAAGGTCCATTGAGATGTCCTCCCACATCCCCTAAGGAATCTCTAATGGTTGTATCAGACCACCAGGATCACTGTGTTTGGACTTCACCTTCTGGAAGAACAAACATCAGGACCCAAACTCTACAACTGCAGGTTTCAACCCAGGCCAATAAAACTGGCTCTTCAAGGCTCAGTATGTCTTTTTCACGCTAGGATAAACCGCTAAAGGAGAACTATGAAACTATCTGAGAACCATCTTGTGCATCACTAAAGTAACAAAAAGCCTTCCATGATACAAAACTCGGTGTTCTTCATCCTCATACCACCCATTAGGGGCCTCAATACAAACAACTCATTCTCTCCCCACCTCCTACTCAAGATCACCTAACTAGGAATCTTCCACTTGCTGCATAAGAGATGATTTCACCATCAACTGAAAAATACAACCTCTCCCCCAAAATCTCCTATATCAAGATGTAATGCTGATAGTTCCTCCATTACTCTCCAGAAATCACCAAATTCACGCACTTTATAACTACGTGACTTCCAACTTAGCGCATCATCTACAACAATCCCCTTTATTGGTGTATACGATATTTCTAAGTTGTATTCCTATAATAACTCCATCCACCAACATTTTCGTACGTTCAAGTCACACCAGGAGAAAACATACCTCAATCTCTTATGAATGGTGAAAACCACAATGCGCTCACGTATGAGGTAATGTCTCCACAACATCAGATAAAACACCACGATTGACAACTCAAGATCTTGAGTGGCATAGTTACGTTCAGGGAAGTGGAACTACCAAAACCCATACAAAACAAATGATCTTTTCCGCCTCAAAACATATCCCATCCCCAGATGCGAAGCATCGCAGAAAACATCAATCTGAACTCCCTCATCTAGAAGACAATGAACTGGAGCACTTACTAACTTCTTCTTTAGATATTCGAAAGCTGCCTGACACTGATCAGTCCATATGAATTCCTGATCCTTCTTGGTCAAATCTATCAGAGGAGTCGCGAATCGTGAGAAATCGGCTATGAACCATCTGTAGTAGCCTGCGAGACCTAGGAAACTTCTCACCTCTGACACTGTCTTGGGGGTATCCCAAGAAACAACTACTTCTATCTTCAGTGGTTCCACATCTAATCTCTACAGGTAGACAACATATCCCATGAAACAGACTTCTAAAACCCAAAACTCACACGTCGACAACTTCCCAAATATATGATGTTGACGAAGAACTCCAAAAACAGCATGTAGATCCTCTGCATGCTCCTCCTCAGATGTAGAGTACACAAGGATATCATCGATTAAAACTACCCTGAATTTTTCCACAAACTCATGGAACGAAGCATTCGTTGATCCCATGAATACAAATAGATCATTCATCACACCGAATGACATTACAACAAACTTATAATGCCCATGATGACAACAGAAATCAATTTTCCGGATATCTTCATCCTTCACTATTCATTTTGGTCAAAATATTAATATTGTCTAATTAAAAGAAAAATATGATACTAATTAAATCTATGTATGTCAGATTTTCAAAATTCAAATAAGATAAGGGGAAATATTAAGATTAACGCTAATCACACAGACGGGGTGAAATAATAGGTTTTTAATGTAGAAAAATGATCAAAATCCAGTTCTGTTTTTATATTGAATTTGAAAGTAAAATTGAATCTAATGAAATTAATTATATAAATAGATGTACTATTTATCTAATATGTCTCTAAAAAAATCGATAATATAATTTATCACCAATATTTAAGTAAATGAAAAGGTTGTTTTAACTAAATTTTAGTAATTTGTACTATTAATCAATAAATAATGTTTCTCAGAAAAATTAAAAAAAAAATCACCGTAATCAAATTATGACATTATGAATTCAAAAAAATGTTTATTTTAAAAAATAAAATTCATAAAAGTGAATTTTTTTTAAAAAATATGTTCACCATTAAAAGGCAGGTAAACTCAGTCATGCCTATAACAAAAGATAATTCAGTGTCATAAGATTAAAATTATGTATAAATAATTCCAACAAAAAAATATATTTATTCTAAAAGGAAAAATTTTTAAGGTATTTTTGTGTCAGATTATCCCCACCATAATTAAATTATTGCATCAAAATATAAACTTGGCCTCAGAAATTTAGGGATTAAAAATAAACTAGTTTTGAAAGACCCACATCCTAAATGGTTAAATATCACATTTTCATAATAAGAGACGAAGGAATGTACAATTGTCACATAACTATGTTCCCTAATTGTAAAACATATGTGGAAAATGGAATCATGGATATGGAAGAAAAATCTAACCATCATGATCTGATGGAGAGTCCTAGAGAACATGGTAATGAGAAAGTTAATAATCATAATGACATAAATCCACAATGATTTAAGAGGTCATTTGATTCATCAAAAAATAAGGCACTTGGAATTTTTTTATGGTTTGAGGATCATTTTTCTTTGAGTTGAAAAATCCATTCACTATATGTGTATATAAGAAAACATAAATATCCATATACATAATCTTTTCCTTTGATTATTACTTGAACTATTTCTACTTTATCTCATAGAACACAATGAAACATATAATGAATTAATATATTACACACTAAAATCTAATCCAATGATCAACTTAAACCAAAATAAAAATGGTTTACTTTTCCAAACGATTATGATCCAATAAATTATGAATTAAAGTAACTAAATTTACAAAATAATCTTATCATTAGACATTAGTCAACATGAATCGGATCTGAATTTTCACTCTCCAAACACATGAATAACATAATAATGAATCCTATTGTAATATTGTTATAACTAAAATTACTACAAATATTTATTAGAAAACATGAATTGATTCATATTATTTAATTAAAAACATTTTATTGGAATATTCCTTAAATCCAAACATGTTGTAAACTCCATAAATGAAATCATAGACCACTTTTGGAAAATTCATTAATCTATTATAGGGTAGTAATAAATTTTCCAAATAATTCATTTCTTCATCATTATCAGAACATTATGAACATATTTGGGGTTTTAGTTTCCTCAATCACGCCTTTTCTGAAAATTTTAACTTTCAACATATTCACTTTACTTTCTACCACTCCGCACAAGATATCAAATCCTTAATGAAATACTACTATAGTATAATCTTTAAATATTATTCAATTATTATAACTTCTAAATTTCTGATAAAATAATCTAAGGAAATAATTCATGAACAAGTAGATTAATCGTTCCTCTACAGATGTGGAAGTATCATAACATCTTGATAATCCAATAGAATCATATAGGTTATATTCCTTTGATGCATGGGACATTGATTTTCATAGTGTCCCGTATCATTGCAATGGAAGCATTGTACGTTGAATCCTTTTAATTACCCTTGCAATAACAAACATGGTGTCATTTTTCTCCACATGTATTGAAAACTTCCTTTACCTTCAAGAGATTACCAGAGTTTTTCTTGAAATATTTATCATAAGTTGGAAAATACTTTTTTCCATTCATATTCTTTGAATCATTCCACTTTTCAGGGTATTTATAAGATTTCTTCTTCTCTTGGTTTCCATCAAATACATTGGACTTAAATAATTTATTACCCATTTAATTGTCACATGATACAATGTATTCATATGATGTTAATGTTAGGGAGACTATTTATGTTTGAAATATTTTCTAAAGATCATGAAAGATTTGATGCTTTATACTCTTTGAATCATGTGCATTAGTGAGGTTCACATTCCTTTTATTATGGGATATTTATAAAGAATGGCATATACTAGATCAAATATTAAATTATGAAAATTGTAGAAATCTATCAACTATATAGAACATTATAGATATTTTTGCATTGTAAATAACAGAACCATAAAATATTAACACATTTGGGGAATAAATCATTCATAATTGTAGGTAAATAACAAGTGAATCATCATAAGAATATACCCCAGGAGTGTCAAATGTGATGTGAAGTAAGATCCATTTTGGTGTACCAGTTTACCCTGATTTGATCACACCACACCTTATTGGAGTCGTTACTTCTATGTACATCTTTGTAAAATTCACATCCACTTGTAGTATATAGATAAAGATGAATTTCTAGGAATAACCACATAATCTCCTCCTTATTGAAATTATAGGATGTTCTTATATACTTACCCTCAATTTATATATTAGGGATGTTCTCCCTAACCTATATTTTCTTAATATAGTTTCTAAGGTTGTTGGTAAACGTACTATTGAAACAAACTGTAATGACCCAAGCCTAGAAGCTCAGAGCCAATACATTATTACAAAAATTTGAATTATTAAAAGGAATCAAATCTAGAAAGACTATTTAATTTAGCATTCTTGGAATGTAATATTAGATAAATAATACCTGAAATACATTGGGAAAGAAAAATAAAATATGATATACAACAAAATTTTCAAGCCTATCCCCCGGGGACCATGTCGTGACTACCCTTATCTTGCCTTCCATATGCCAGGGGCTGGTGACTATCACCAAAATGTGTTTTCCCAAAAACTGGGAATGCATTTCCTTTATAACCTGCTAAATAACATAACCAAGCACATAACAAGATACAAACACAAGAAAACTATGTAACCAAAAGAGTTCTTAATGTAAATGGTTCCGAAATACAAGCCCAATAGTAAAGGTACAAGTACAACTGAAATACAATACAACTAAAGAAAGAGAAAATATAGCTGCTAGATTGTCCTCCGAGGTTCCTACCTGAAGGTTAGGTACAAATAACTTCCTCAGCACTCCACATCAAGTCTTCTACTCTACATACCAACACACAGTATGGCCCACCTCCAAGTACCATACAGACCTGGTACTCTCATCCTCAGTCAACATTGTCCATCGTCTGCATCCTACACAACAAGGTGCGGGCATATCCCATGTAGGGTTGAGTATAATGATACTCACTAGGTACTTCGAGACCCTAAAGGTCTCAGAACATCCTCCAAGGATAAAACACAATGTATGAAATCAACAGATAACCTTACTTAGGTATATGCCCATACATATACCCAAGTTATCAAGTTACCCATCTCAATCATGAAGAAACATAGAGGTACTGACTGAGCTCACACCAGGATTTAATCTTGGGGTAGTAACCGGTAAAATCCTCAGTCACATCATCGAACACCTATTCTACTAGAGAACCCATCCTCTATCAAGTAGAGTGGGTCTGTCACATCACACAGAGGCGCTTTCCACTAACCTTGGACTGTTGAGGTACTCATCCTATTGAGTATCATTGGTCTTCCGCGTCACACAGAGGCACTCCCCACTGTGGGTCTGCCACGTCACACATAGGCACTCCCACTCATGACTTGCTAAGGTACTCCTCCTGTCGAGTATCGTGGGACTATCATGTCACAAAAAGGCACTCCCCACTGTGGCCTGGTGAGAAGCCCCTCCAATCGAGTATTTTGGGTCTGTCACATCATACATAGGCGCTCCCCAAAGTGGGTCTTTCATGTCACAGAGAGGCGCTCCCCACTGTGCATGTCAAGTCACTCTGAGTCGAAAAGGTCAGCAGTCCTCAAGTCTCATCCAGCTACTGGGTTCCCGCACTATGCTCGCTAGTCTCTCGGAGGATCCTCCCCATGAGCTACTAGTCGATACTTCAGTAGCCACGAAGTCCCACGCAGAAGTATCTTTATGGTATTCCACATCATAGGGGTCTCAACGCAACATACGACACATCAATTAGAGGCCCAGTCTGTGAGTTATTAGACTTTTACTCCCCGGGGCCCGGTTGGATTGATGCTCAATCCTAACTAACTGTTCCCTATATTATTCTAAAAATATAGCGGGGTATACTCAAAGAGACCATCTCACTCTAGGATTTCCAATGGCACATGCATTTCATCAAACAGACATCCGGTGCCAATTTTATCGACCAGAGAGCATAATTGGGTCATAGTGGGACTATGTACGGTCTGACACGGTTGGACTGCCCTGGCCTGACCCAGCCTAGGCTGACCCGGTCTGGGTCACCCAGGCCCAACCCGCTTGGTCTAGCCCGGCCCATAGTGTGGCCAGACTCGTTGTGTCCTGCCCGGCCCGTACTAGGCGGTCTGGCCCACGGGGCGGTCTAGCAGGCCATGTAAGGCCGCAAGTGTTCGACCGCAGTTGACGCGAGGCCGCAGGGCAGCTCGGCCGGGGCGGCTTGGCCAGAGCCGCTCAGGGCTGCGGGGTAGCTTGTCTGGAGCAGCTCAGGAGGCCACAACTTAGAAAAACGGCCGCAGAGCTGTGAATAGAGGTGACGACTTAGCAGACGGTGGCGGCGGATCGACCCAGTCAGCGGCGGTGGCCCAGCCCGGATGGTGGTAGCCATGGGCAACGCAGTGGGGCCGTGCATGGTAGAGTTTTGGGGCGTGGTGGTCGTGGGGTGGTGTCATTGCATCGTTTCCTTAGTCACGTTCAAGACCACAAATCAAGACAATATTTTCTGAGGGGTTGGGCCATGTTTGTTTTTCCCGTACCGTTCGTGTTAGTGTGGTAGCATATGGCTCCACAAAAACTTGAAGAAGAATTTCAAGCTTTACAACCTCCCGCAACAATTTATTCCCAATCCCAAAAAATAATTCAAGGGAAAAAGATTGGAAAAGTATTCGTACACAAATAAACCCTCACCTTGTTTGATTCATCGATAGAGTCACATGGAAGAATATAAATTATGGGGAAAAGAGGGACATTAGTTTCGTCGGCGTTTTCCTCGATTGTTGGTTCATGTGTCGTCCTCTTGCTCTATTCTGAAGAACATTCTTCGATAATGTTCTCTGTTCGGAGAAGAAGTTATTCGTTGGTGTTCTTTATTGGAGAGATTTTCTCCCAATTCTCTAAGCTTCTCCCTTTTGGCCAAGAGCATCCCCCAATTCCACCCAAATGAGGATTAGCCAACTTAATAGATTAAGTTGGCATAATTTCAAATTTGATTAATTAATTAATTAATTGTTGTCATAATAAATTAAAGAGGGTTGGCACAATTAATGTTGAGGAAGCTCAAGAGGCTCCTCCACATTAAAAAGGGAGTTTGGAGGTTTCTCCATAATTAAGAGTGGAGTTCAAAATGTTTATACCTCGGGTGGTCCCCTCCACCATAATATCCACACGGGAGGTTAGGCTCGGGTGGTCCCCACTAATGAGCATTCAATTTGGAGAATAAAACTTCTATGGTCCCCCCACGAAAATATCCATAGGAGGGTGGTTACAAAAAATAAAATAAAATTTGTGATTTATTTTATTTTATTATTTCCATGAAAAACCCCAAAAATAACTTTCACCCTCAACCAACTGACGTAGAGGTGAAAGTCTTCCGAAGCGAATACCAGCGTTGTGAGTTCAACAGTGCTCTCAGATTTCAATTCCAAGAACCAGTTCAAGAGTTATAAAAACCCACTCATACATTTACTGAACATACATGAACAAATGTTTTGAAATTAATTCTGGGCACTCCGGGCCTTAGAATTATGCACTGTCAATTTTAGCAGAATCGTAAAATTTCCATATATTTAAAAAAAATTAATGGAAATCTCCGCACTTTTAATTCTCCCCAACTCAGGGATTTACATTCTTATAAGGCACAACTAAAACTATGTGAACATGTGGGGATACTAAGCATGCATCATAGCCTCCCACTCCCATGTGCTCTCCTGGAGGTTCCCATGCTCTCAGCGAATGCACACTATAGGTATTGACCATCCACAAAGGACCCACTCCTGTCAATCATCAATCTCTAATGAAACATCTTTAGGAGTCACCCCATCGTTGACGTCCATATCGTCATGGTCGATGATGTGGGAAGGGTAGTGCACATATCTCCTCAGTTGGGATATGTTTATGTCGTTGTGCACCCGATGCAACTGAGGTGGAAGAGATAAGTGGTATGACACCTCGACAACTCTACTAAGGACCTGAAAAGGTCTGATTAATCTAGGAGACAACTTTCTACCTATGCCAAATCTATGTAAAACTCCTCGAGGTGAGACCCATAAAAAGACGTGGTCGCCATCCTCGAACTGCAGAGGTCTCCGTCTCCTGTCGACATATGACTTCTGCCTTCTCTGTGTAGTTTTCATCTGCCTCTGGATGATTTGCACCTACTCTATGGTAGCCTGAACCCTCTCTGGTCCCACGAGTGCTGACACCTCAGGGTCAGTCCAGCACAAAGGTGATCTGCAAGGTCTCTCGTATAACACCTCAAAAGGTGCCAACCCAATTGTGGAGTGATAGTTTTTGTTGTATGAAAACTCCACCAAAGTTAAGTGATCCTCCAAAGTGCGACCGAAGTCGAGAACACAAGAACGCAACATGTCCCCTAGGGTTTAAATGGTCCGCTCAGTCTGACCATCTCTCTGAGGATGGAAGGCGGTGCTCAAACGAAACAGTGTCCCAAAAGCCTCCTCCAACCCCTTCCATAGCTGGGAAGTAAAACATACACCATGATTGGAGACAATCATCGAAGGTACTCCATGTAGTTTTACAATCTCTAGCACATAGAGGCGTCCCACGCTCTCTACTCAATCCTGCTCTTTGATTGGTAGGAAGTGGTCCGACATGGTGAGTCAGTCGACGATCACCCAAATCAAGTCATTACCCCTTGATGTACGTGGATTTACCATCAATAATTCCATGGATATCCCATCCCAATTCCACTCTGGGACCCTTAAAGGATGAACCCAGCCTACTGGTACTTGAAGTTCCACCTTTACTTGCTAAAAATTAAGGAATCGAGAAACAAACTCTACAACTACTTTATTCATTCATGGCCACCAGTGTTGTTATCAAAGATCCTGGTACATCTTCACCACTCTGGGATATACCACTAGAGATGATGTGTGGAACTCCCTCAATACATCCTCCTAAAGAGACACTGGTACCATGGTACATCCTCTAAAGAGGATAACATGCTCTCCACCTTCGGAAAATCCATCATGTTCCTGTCCTTTGGATATCTGAGCACATCTTGTCTCAAAATCAGAATACCCACACTATGCCTCCCTGACTCGCTGAAGAAGTGGGGGAGTGACTATAAGAGTTAGAAGGAAGGATACTCCATCTTTATCCACAAAGGATATTAGTAAAATATCCAGCTCCTCCATCGCCTCACCTAACAGTTGTATACCAGACCTCATATTGAGTGAATCTGAAACAACGTTCCCCTTCCCAGGAGTATAGACTATCTCAGAATCATAGTCCTGGAGGAACTCAACCCAATGTTGATGTCTCAGGTTCAGGTCCTTCTGAAAGAAGATATACCTGAGACTCTTGAGATCAGAGTACACTGTAAAATGTTCGCCCATCAGATAGCATCACCACATCTTCAAGCTAAAGTCCACTATTTCTAACTCTAGATCATGGGTAATGTAGTTCTTCTCATGCTATCTTAGCTATTGAGAACCATATTCAATCACTACTCACTCCTGCGTCAAGACACATCCAGAGCTCAGTCCCTGATGTGTCGTAGTAAACTATGTACCCTACGCCATCACTAGAAGTCTCAAGATGAGGGCACTAGTCAGCCTCGACCTCAGCTCATGGAAAATCTATCGGCATCTCTTTGACCACATTAAGGGTTGCCATTTCTTCATCAAGGCAGATAGTGGTGCCGTAAATCTATATAAATTAGGTTCAAATCTTCAGTAGTATCTAGCCAAACCCAAGAAACTTTGTACCTCTGTCACACTCCTAGGTGGTTCCTAAGAAATTACCACCTCAATATTCACTGGATCCACTGCAACTCTAGCTTCTGATATGACATGTCTCATAAAGATAACCGCTTAGATAAAAAACTAGAACTTCAAGTGCTTACCATAAAGATGGTGCTCTCAGAGTGAGTCCAGTACTAGCCGCAAGTGATAGAAATGCTCCTCATTATTAGTTGAGTATATCAGAATGTTGTCAACGAAGACTACTACAATGCGATCAAGGTATGGATGAAAGATCATTTTCATTCGTCCCATGAACACTGATTAAGTGTTGGTAATGCCGAATGGCATAAAAAATCTCTTAATGGCCATACCAACATCTGAATTTCATTTTCTGCACATCCTCTTTCTGAACACTGAGCTGGTGATAACTTGATCTGAGGTCTATCTTCTAGAACCACCATTCTCCCTTCAGTTGATCAAAGAGATCGTCAATCCTCTGTAGTGGGTAGATGTTTTTCATGGTCACCTGGTTTAGGAACCAATAGTCAACACATTGAATCAAGCTCCCATCCACCTTCTTGGTGAACAATATTGGGGCAGCCCAAGGAGAAACACTAGGCTGAATGAATCCTTTCCCCCATAAGTCCTCCAACAATACCCACAGATCACGATGCTCCCTGAGAGCCAACCGATACTCTGGTTTTGATATCAATGTCGTCCCAGGGTACAAGTCAATGTAAATGTCAATCTCTATTCTAGGAGGTAGACCCAGAACATCCTCAGGGAATACATCAGCGTACTGTTACACTACTAAAGGATATCTCAGACTCTCCACATCAAACGCTCTGAGGGTTAGGTTATCCAATTGATATGCAATTGGCTGCACCCTCCATCGGGTAAGTCCATCCTATGCTGTAAAGGCTCCCTTCTCGATGGTGAAGGTAAACCAGACCCCATTCATGCGGACATGATGCACTTTACACCTAATACAATCTATCTGAGCATGGACTTTAGATAACTAGTCCATACCCAATATGACGTCGTAAGGCCTAAATGACGCTAATAAGAGATCCCCACCAAATCTCTCACCTCCTAGAGTAAGCTAAAACCACCGGAACCAGTGTGTAATCATCAAATCCACTCCCATATGAGCCTCTAGCTGTAAGGATAAAGCCATTGGATCAACAGAAAACTCTGTGCTCTGAACAAGGGTAGCAGTAATAAAATAATAACTAGCACCTGTGTCTATAAGTACTATAGCTGAGGTGGATTAGACACAAATCATACCTCAAATCATCTCTGGAGCGCCCTGATCATAGGACACAGTTTCCTAGAGCTGAGCTCTCCACTCTCAAACTGCTCCCTACAGTCAGGGTGGACCTCCTGGTGGTGGTGGCAGTAATATCTCAAATCATCGCCCACTGCCAGATGCACGACTAGCTCCTGTGCCATTTCCACCTGCGCCCTGTGGACCTCCTCGATCAAACCTCTGTCTCTTTCTAGGTGGTCTTTTGATCGTTTTTGGATCATTCGTATGATGGTTTGGATAGTCATGAGCCATGTGACCCTACCCGTTGCATGAGTAACACTGCCTGATCCTTTCCTGGCTGGTTCCGCCTCGAGTTCCCCACACAACCGATCCTGATTCATGTGGTCATCCACCTATTTGTCTATTCCTCTTAGAACAATGTGACTTCTGTCTACTTCCAACTACATAAGACTCCTCTACGTGACAACTGGTGGTGGGTCTGACTGCTGGTGACTGCTCAGCAAGAAAACTCTCCACCTAGAGGGATCTCTCTAACACCCCCACTTGGGTCAGGATAATGAGTGAGACCATTGAAGCCCAGATCTCCCATCTATGCCCCTGCTCAATGGTTCGGGCAATAAAGAATGGTTACTCCACCATATTTGTGGAGTAGCATGAGAGGACAGTCAACCTCGCTAAGTACAGAGCTACAATCATGATTCCCTGATGCAGATGAAGATGCTCAAGTATGCGCACTGTGCGAAGAGTCGCTGAAACAAACTCTGCCCAACACGGGCTCTCAAAGTATGCCCAGTGAAGTGTCACCTCTTTGTGAACATGGAGCATCAAGATCTACCATCTTCCCACTACTACCTATAAATGGATGGAAGTAAGAATCACCCTGTTATCGGTTCGTGTCCCTATGAGTCAGAAGACTCTCACCATAGCCTCCTGCCAATCCTTAGCCCCCTGTGGGTCTGTCTCTCCCTTAACCCAGGGTGTCCTCTGGCACTGGAACTCATGAAATGCGCTCAAGAAGCATGTACCATCTACTTCTGGGGCTGGTGGCATTAGTGGCCCAGTGGGGAATGGTACCACTGGTGCCTCTGCATGTGCCTTTACCGGAAGAGGGCCCTGCACCGAGACCTCGTCGCTCGGTGGGATATCGGTGCGTACAAGTATTGGAACCCTCGATGGATGTCTGTGTGGAGGTATCCTGAAATGAAACAGGTGTTCCACGGTAAATAAGTTATACTGGGTGAGATGACTCAAGAGTTCACAAATAAGACTCTTAAAACACACACATAATCAGTGTTTTCGTGCACTGGGTCAGAAATCAGAAGTCATGGTCCTGGTGTACGGATACGTCGGCCGCCACACGAACACGAGATTCCCTAAACTGATAACCACACTCACTACACTTATCACTATTCCAGTTAAAAAGAAAGATCAGGGTACTATGTTATACGGTAGAACCGACTCTTATGATACTATTTTGTCATGACCCATCCCACGAGGCCCGTGCCATGACGAACCCCAGCCCACCTTCCATAGGCCAGGGTCTGGAAACTAGCATCAAAAGGAATTTTCCTAAAACTGGTAAGGCACTGCCTTTATAACTTGAAAACTCACATAACCAAGCACACAACAAGATAAGAACACAAGTAAACTATATAACCAACAGAGTGCTAAAATTAAAAGGGGCCAAAATACAATCCTAACAGTAAAGGTACAAGTACAACTGAAATACAATACAACTTAAGAAAGAGAAAAAGATAGCGATTGGATCATCTTCTATGGTTCCTACCTGAAGGGTATGTATAGATCGCCTCCTCAGCAATCCACATCCACCTGTCTCCTCTGTGTACCAATACCCTGTATGGACTACCTCCAGGTACTATCCAGTCCTAGTACTCTCAGCCTCAGTCAGCGCTATCTGTTATCTGCATCCTACAAAACAAGGTGCGGGCATAGCCCGTGCAGGGGTGAGTATAACAATACTCAGTAGGGACCCTGATACCCTCAATTTCTCACAAACTTCTCCAAGGATAAACCACAAAGTATGAAATAAACCGATAACCCAATATAGTTATATCCCCATACATATACCTATGTTATCAAGTAATCTATCCCAATCATGATGAAACATAGATGTACTGACTCAGCTCACACTTGGATGAAATCTAGGGGTAGTAACTAATAACATCCCCAGTCACTTTGTCGAACACCACAGATACTATGGAACCCCGCATCTATCAAGTATAGTGGTCCTGCCGCATCACACAGAGGCACTTCCCACTAACCTTGGACTGCTGAGGTACTCATCCTGTCGAGTACCTTGGGTCTGCCACGTCACACAGAGGTGCTCCCAACCGTGGGTCTGCCGTGTCACACATAGGCACTCCCACATGCGACTTGATGAGGTTCTCCTCATATCGAGTACCGTGGGTCTGTCACGTCACACAAAGGATCTCCTCACCATGGCCTAATGAGAAAACCCTTCTGTCGAGTACTGTGGGTTTTCCGCTTCACATAGAGATGCTCCCCACCGTGGGTCTACCATGTCACAGTGAGACGCCCCACACTAGACCAGTCAAGTCACTCTGAGTCGAAAAGGTCAGCAGTCGTCAAGTCTTAGCCAGCTACTAGGTTCCCGCACTATGCACGCTCGTCTCCGGGAGGATCCTCCCCATGAGCCACTAGTCGATATTTCAACTGCTATGAACTCCCATGAGGAAGTATCTTTAAGGTCTGCCTTGTCATAAGTGTCTTCACGCAATAGACGACAGGTCAATCGAATGCTCGGTCTGTGTGTTATTAGCCTTTTACACTCAGGGGGGGGTTGGATTCGTGCTCGATGCAACGTATCCATTCCCCATCCTATTCCAAAACTCTAGAGGGGTATACTCATAGGGACTATCTCGCTCCATGATTTCCAACGCTGCTGACATTTCGTCAAATAGACGTCTGGTGCCAAAGTTATGGCCCTGAGAGCATAATTGGGTCGTTGTGGTCCCATATTTGGTCTGACCCTATTGGACACACTTGGCCGGACCCGGCCTGGGCTGACCCAGTTTGGGTAGACCAGGCCCAACCCTATTGGTCTGGCCCAGCCTGTAGTGCGGCCTGACCTACTGGCTCCCACCCGGCCCGTACTAGGAAACCCTCCACCCGAGGCGGTCTGGTAGACCGCGAGGGACCTTGGGGGGGGGGCACATACATCATGAGGCCACAGCGTAGCTCAGCCAGGGTGGCACGGCCAAAGAAGCTCAGGGCTGCCAGACTGCTTGGCCAGATCGGCTCAGGATGCTGTGACTTGGTGGGACTGCGGTGGCTCGACGAATAGTGGCGGCGACTCAGCGGACGGTGGCGGTGGCTTGGCCCGGTCAGCGGCGACTGTGTGGTCCGGATGATAGCATCTGTGGGCAGTGCGGCCGGGCCGCAAGTTGTAGAGCTGGGGGGGGCCGGTGGCCATGGGGAGGTGTCTTTGTGTCGTCGCCTTCGTCGCGTTCAACACCACAAGTCAAGACAAGATTTGCGGAGGGGTCAGGCCATGTTTTTTAGCCCGTACCCTCCACGTTAGTGTGGTAGAATGTGGCTAAACAAGAACTTGAAGAAGAACCACAATATTTACAACCTCCCATAATGATTTATTCCCAGTCCAGAAAAATAATTCAAGGGAAAAACATGGGAAAATTATTCACACACAAATAAACCCCAACCTTGTAATATTTTTCGACAGAGTCGCGAGGAAGAAGATGAATTATTGGGAAAAGACAGACGTTGGTGTCTTCCTCATTTTCCTCGATTGTCAGTTCATGTGTCGTCCTCTTGCTAGATTCTGAAGAACGCTCTTCAATGGCGTTCTTCATTCGGAGAAAAATTTCTTCATTGGCGTTCATCATTGTAGAGATTTTCTCCCAATTCTCTAAGCTTCTACCATTTTTCCAAGTGTTTCCCCTAATTCCACCTAAATGAGGATTATCCAACTTAATAAATTAGGTTGGCATAATTTTAATTTTGATTAATTAGTTAATTGATGGGTGGCATACTAATTTAAGGAGGGTCGGCACAATTAATGTGGAGGAAGCTCAAGAGGCTCGTCCACATTAAAGAGGGATTTGGGAGTTTTCTCCCTCATTAAGAGTGGATTTTAAAAGGTTTATACCTCTGTTGGTCCCCACCACCATAATATCCACAAGGGAGGTTAGGCTCGGGAGGTCCCCACCACCGATCATTCAATTTGGTGATTAATACTACCGTGGTCCCCACCACGACAATATCTACAAGAGGGTGGTTACAAAAAATAAAATAACATGTGTGATTTATTTATTTTTATTATTTCTAGGAAAAACACAAAAATTATATTTCACCCTTGACCAACTGATGTCGAGGTGAAAGTCTTCCTAAGAGAATACCGACACTACGAGTTCAACGATGCCCTCATATTTCAATTCCAAGCACTGGTTCAAAAGTTAAAAATATCTACTCATAGGTTTACTGGATGTAACTAATAAGAAGTTAAGAAATTCATTCCTGGAACTCCGGGCCTTGGAATTATGCACCATCAATTTTCGTGGAATCCTAAAATTTCCATCTATTTAAAAATAATTACATGGAAATTTTATGTCTTTACATTCTACCCACCTCAGGACTTAACGTCCCCTAAGACACAACCAAAACTATGGGATCATGTGGGGGTATTGAGCATGCATCTTAGCCTCTGACTCCCATGTGCTCTTTTGGAGTTTCCCATTCTGCCAGTGAATGCACACCATAGGTATCGACCATCCACAAAGGACTTGCTCCTGTCAATCCTCAATCTCTACTGGAACATCTATAATAGTCACACCATCATCAACGTACAGATCTCCATGGTTGATGATGTCAGAAGGGTCGTGCACATATCTCCTCAGTTGGGATACATGGAAGACATCATGAATTCAGTGCAACTGAGGTGGAAGAGTTAGGCGGTATGCCACCTCGCCAAATCTGCTGAGGACCAGAAAAGGTCCGATGAATCTCAGAGATAACTTGCTGCCTCATCTAAATATCCATAAAACTCATCAAGGTTAGACCTGTGGAAATACGTGGTCTCCCTCCTCGAACTCTAGAGGTATCCATCTCCTATAGGAATACTAATTCTGCCTTCTTTGTGCAGTTTTCATCCGCTCCTCGAGGATCTGTACCTTCTCTGTTGTAGCCTGAACCCTCTATGGTCCCATGAGTGCTGACACCCCTAGGTCAGTCCAACACAAAGGTGATCTGAAAGGTCGCATGTATAACGCCTCAATAGGTTCCATCCCAATGGTGGAGTGATAGTTTTTGTTGTATGCAAACACCACCAAATGTAAGTGATCCTCCCAACTGCAACTGAAGTCGAGAACACAAGCACGCAACATGTCCACGAGGGTTTGAATGGTCCGCTCAGTCTGACCATCTGTCTGTGGATGGAAGGCGGTGCTCAAAAATAGCAGCATCTCAAATTTAACGACCCGTCCCTCGGGGTCCGTATCGTGACTACCCCAAACCCTACTTCCATAGGCCAGGGGATGGAGAGTAGCACCAAAGGTGTAATTACCTAAAACTGGGAAGGCATTTCCTTTTTAAAATGTAAACACAACAAACCAGAGTACAAAATCATGTAAAAACTAAGAAAAATCTGTATAACATGAGTACTGAAAGTAAAGGGGGGGGCATACAAGACCATTAGTAAAGTACAAATACAAATGAAAACAAGTACAACTGGAAAAGGGAAAAATAGCTGAAAGGTGAAAGAAGCTCCATGATCGTCCTCTGGGGTTCCTACCTGAAGGGTAGGTATAGATGGCCTCCTCAGCACTCCGTGTCTGACATACTCCACCATGTACCGAAACATCGTAATGTCCACCTCCGGGTACCATCCATTCCTAGCACTCTCGACCTCTTCCAGCACTGTCTGTCATTTGCATCCAACACAATGAGGTGTGGGAATAGCCCATACAGGAGTGAGTATAACAATACTCAGTAGGGACCCCGAGACCCTCAAGGTCTCACAAAATACAAAAAAGATAAACCACAAAGTATGATTTCAATGGATAACCATTACTTAGGTATATTCCCATACAAACACCTATGTTATCAAGTAACCCTTCTCATTCATGAGAAAAACACAAAGGTCATTGACTTAGCTCAAACCAGAAATTTTCATTATCGAAACCATGAATAATGGAGAACTCCACCTCTGTTGAGTACAATGGGCCTGTCAAGACACTGAGGTGCTTCTCACTAACCTTATACAGCTGATGTACTCCTCCTATCGAGTACCGCGGGTCTGCTGCCAAACCTGGCGCTCCATCCGCTCAGGGGCTACCACCAAACTGGGAGCTCCCCCTATAGCCTATAAAGGTACTCTTCCTATCATGTGCGGTGGGTCTGCTGCCAAACCAAATGCTCTGTCCACCATGGGTCTGCCACCAAAATGGGCGCTCTCCACTGGGCTAGTCGAATCACTCTGAGAAGAATCAGTCAAGCAGTCATCAGGTCTGTCAACTACTTGGTCTCTGCACTCTATATGCTCGTCTCCGGTAGGATCTAGTGCATGAGCTACTTGTTGATACTTCAAGTGCCACTAAATCTCACAGAGAAGTATCTTAAAGTAATGCCACGTCATAGGGGTCTTAATGAAACAGGCGACACGTCAATTGGATGCCTGGTCTATGAGTTATTATCATTTTCGTCTTGGGGCCCAGTTGGCTTCGTGTACGAACCAACCTGACCGTTACTCAACTATACCCTGACCTCCAGTGGGGTATACTCAAAGGGACAGTTATGTTCCAAAAATACCGACACCACTGACGTTTCGTCAAACGAACATCCGGTGCCAAAGATATGACCCAAGAAGGTAATGGGTCATTAATGGGCCTGGGTTCGGTCCGACCCAGTGGGACCGACTCAGCCCAACCAATTATGGGCCGACCCAGTCTGGGTCTAACCTGGCCCATTGGGAAGGTCAGCTCGCTATGTTTTGACCTGGTCCGTTGGGCCCAGCCCAGCGGACCGCGAGGGTGGTTCAACCTGATAGTCGCCACGTAGGTGGCTCGGTTACTAGGCCCTGGAGACCGGGCCAGTTTGGCCAACAACACCGCGGGGGATGCCATGGGTCAGCTCGAAATTACGGTGGTCGGGAGGCCAGCCGGCAGGCCGCGCGGGGCGCGGGCAGGCTGGCTAGGCACCAGGTAGGGTGCGACAGGAAACGGTGGCGCCTTGCAGGCCACCAACAGGGGCTAGGCAGGCTGCCATGGGTGTGGGAAGCATGTCGAGGCATCATGCTAGGGAAGTGCGCCAGGGGGGGGGGCGCCAGGTTAGCTGGGCAGTGCACATGGGGCACTGGGCTTTCGAGGCAGTATGCCGGGTGGGGGCCGAGCTTGCTGGGCAGCGTGGCGTGGGCGCTAGGATGGCCGGGCAGCGTGTTGGGGGGGGGGGGGGGGCTCGGCTGGCTGGGCAGCGTGCTGGGGGGTTCCGGGCTGAGCAGTAGGGCGTCGGGCAACACGAGCGGTGCGCCAGGGGGGGGGGGGGGTGCCGGGCAGCTCGCTGGGGCGCTAGTCAGGCACCTCTTGGTCAGAAGTGCAGTTCGTAGAGGCCACATGTAGCGTGGATGTTGTTCGTCATCTTCTTTGTTGTCACCTCCTTGCCGCTTCGAAGTACACCACAAAGAAATCTACAGAGAGTGTCAGGCCGTGTGAGGTTGACACAAACTCTCCATGTTTATGGTGATAAAAATTGGATGTTCACAATCCATAAATAAAATGGGAGAGAATGATAATAAAACGAACACAAATCTCCCTACCTTTGATTCACCGGTAGTCGTTCGTTGATGAAGTCACTGAAAGTGGATGTTGTCTCGTTGATGTCAGGAGGAGGTGATGTCTTCGTTGGCAACGTTCTTCACGGGCGACGTCTTCCCTTTCCTTTCATCGGTTGAAGGAAGAAGAAGACGACGTCGATATTTAGTGGAAGGAGCGTTCTTCGTGGGAAACATGTGTTCTTCATTGAGAGGATGAAGTCATCTCAATCATCTGAAAGCTCCTCTCAAGGTTCTCCAAACAAGAGTTTATGCCCACACCCACAATAATAAAATATAACACATTATCAAAGTGTTGGCATAAAGAATTCAAAAGAATTCAAAAATGTGCCAATTAATTAAAAGAGGTTTAATTCATTAATGGTGAGGGTTGGTACAAAATTTATTGGGGGAAGGTGAGAAGTTTCAAGGGTTACACCGAATTAATTGGGGGTGGGGTTCAGAGGCGTTAGAGAAGTCAAGTGGGCCCCACAAAATAAACCTCCCAAGGGGTTATGTGCGGTTGCGCCCCACCACCTAACCTCTCATGGGAGGTTATAGTATGGTGGCCCCCACCACTAAATTCCCTTTGGAGGTTCTAACTACCACTCAATAAAATAAAGTTATTACTTTCTTTTATTCAATTTAATTTAAAACCCCTGAAAACTATCTTCCACTCTAGTTAAAACTCAACTACAGTGAAGGTCTCACTAGGAAACTACCGACACTATGAGTTCAACTATGCCCTCAAATTTTAATTCTGAGCAATGGTTCAAATGTTATAAAATTATGAACGTATGTTTACTGAATGTACCAAAGAAAACTTCAGAAATTGATTTCGGGCACTCCGGGCCTTAGAATCTTGCGTCGCCATAAACTATGGACTCGCAAAATTCCCATGTATTAAAACAAATTTCCATGTGAATTTCGGGTCTTTACATTCTCCCCACCTCAATGCTTTACATCCCTGTAAGCTACAACTCAAACTAAGGGAACACAAAGTGGTACTGAGCACACATCTGAGATTCCCGCTCTCATGTGCTCTCTTGGAGGTTCCCGTGCATCCAGTGAATGCACACTAGAGTTATCCACCGTACACGCAGTACCCTCTCCTGTAGATCCTCAATCTCTACTAGGACCTCTGTGAATGTCCCCTCGTCATCGATGTCCAGCTCCCCGTGGTCGATGTTGTGGGATGGGTCGTGCACTTATCTCCTCAGCTGAGATACATGGAAGATGTCGTACACCTGGGGAAACTGAGGTAGAAGAGACAAGCGGTAAGCCACCATTCCTACTTGGCTGAGGACATGGAAAGGTATGATTAATCTTGGAGAAAACATTCCACGTTGGCCAAATCTCTATAGTCCTCATCGAGGTGAGACCCGTAGGAAGACATTGTCACCATCCTTGAACTCTAGAGGCCTCCCTCTCCTGTCAGCATATGACTTCTGCCTACAATGTGAAGTCTTCATACACTCCTAGATGATCTGAACCTTCTCCGTGGTATCCCATACCATCTATGCTCCCACTTGTGTTGACTCCCCTGGGTGTGTCCAACACAGTGGTGATATGTAAGGTCGTCTGTACACGGCCTCAAAAGGTGCCATACTGATGGTGGAGTGATAAATGTTGTGGTATGTGAAGTCCACCAATGGTAAGTGGTCCTCCCAGATGTGAATGAAGTTGAGGACACAAGCGCGAAGAATGTCCTCGAGGGTCTAGATGGTCCTCTCAGTCTGACCATCTGTCTGAGGATGGAAGGCAGTGCTCAGACATAGATGCATCCCGAAATCTTCCTACAACCCCTTCCATGGACGGGAAGTAAACCGTGCATCACAGTCAGAGACGATAGAAGAAGGTACTCCATGAAAATGCACAATCTCCTACACATAGAGGCATCCCAAGATCTCTACTAAGACCTACTCTCTAATCGGTAGGATGTGGGCTGACTTGGTGAGTCGGTAACGATCACCCATATCAAGTCGTGGCTCCTGGATGTACGTGGAAGACCCATCACGAAGTCCATGGATATCCCATCCAACTTCCACTCTGGGACCTTTAAGGGCTGATCCAAGCCTGCTAGCACCTGGTGCTCCACCTTCACTTGCTGAAAAGTGAGGCACCTTGAGACAAACTCTGATACTACCATCTTCATTCCTAGCCACCAGTGCTATCATCTGAGGTCCTGATACATCTTCACCACACCTAGATGTAATTTTAAAATAGATGTGTGGAACTCCTTCAACACGTCCTCCTATAGATTAGCTGGTACCATGGTACGTCTTCTGAAGAGGATGACGTGCCCCCCTCCTTCAGAAAATCCATCAGGTGCCCGTCCGGTGGATATCTGAGAATGTCATGTCTTGCAGTCAGCATCCCCATGCAAAGCCTCCCTGACTCGCTGAAGAAGACGAGGGGTGACTATAAGGGACTGTAGATAGGATTCTCCATCTCTATCCACAAAGGATATCAGTAAGGCAACTAGGTTCTCTATCACCTCTCCTAGCTGCTGAATGCCTGATCTTCTGCTAAGAGCATCTGCTACTACGTTTCCCTTCTTAGGAGTATAGACTACCTCGATGTAAAAGTCCTGGAGGAACTCAAGGCATCTCCGCTGTCTCAGGTTCAGGTCCTTCTGAGAGTAGATATACCTGAGAATCTTATGATCAGAGTACATGGTAAAACGTTCTCCCAATAGATAGTTCCGGCACATCTTCAAGGAAAAGACCACTGCTGCTAACTCCAGGTCATGGGTAACGTATTTATTCTCATGGTGTCTCAGCTACCGTGAATCGTATGTGATCACTGCATGCTCTTGTTTCAGGAAACACATGAGTTTGGTCCCTGATACATCACATTAGACTACGTACACTATGCCTTCGTCTAGAAGCCTCAAAACGGGGGAACTAGTTAGCCTCTGCCTCAGCTTTTGAAAGCTATGCTGGAATCTCTCCGACCACACAAAGGGTTTCCCCTTCTTCGTCAAGGCTGATAGTGGTGCTGCAACTCTAGAGAAGTATGGAACAAATCTCTAATAGTATCCAGCCAAACCCAGAAAACTTTGTACCTCCATCACACTCCGGGGTGGCTCCCAATCAAGTACCGCCTCAATCGTCACTGGATCCACTGCAACTCCAGCCTCCGAGATGACGTGTCCCATGAAGTGAACCTCTTGAATCCAAAACTGGCTCTTTGAGAGCTTATCATAAAGCGGGTTCTCTGAGAGTGTGTTCAGTACTACCTGCAAATGGTAGGCATGCTTTTACTCAGTAGTCGAGTACATCAGAATGTCGTTGATGAAGAATATGACAAAGCGAACGAGGTAATGATGGAATATCCTGTTCATGAGACTCAGAAACACTGCTGGAGAGTAGGTTATGATGAAGGGCATAACCAAGAACTCATAATGGTCGTACCGACATCTAAAGGCCGTCTGCTGCACATCTTCATCTCAAACTCTTAGCTGGTGATAACCCGATCTAAGGTCTTTCTTCGAGAACCATCATGCTCCCTTGAGTTGATCAAAGAGGTCGTCAATCCTCGGAAGAGGGTACTTGTTCTTAACGATCACCTGGTTCAGGCAATGATAGTTGATATAGAGCCTCAAGCTCTTGTCTTCCTTCATGGTGAATAGAATCGAGGTTTCCAAGGGAGAAACACTGGGTCAGATGAATCCAATTCCCTACAATTCCTCAAGCTGTACCCTCAGCTCGCGAAGCTCAGCGGGAACCATCCGATATGCTGGGGTAGATATCAGTGCCATATCGGGGTACGAGTCAATGTAGAAGTCCAAATCTCTGCGTGAAGGTAGTCCTGGAACATTGTTAAGGAAAACATCCATGTTCTGGTCCACCACTATAGAATAACTCAGACTCTCCACATCAACCAATCTGAGGGTAAGGCAAGCCAACTATTGAGTGATCATCTGCACCCTCCTCCAAGAAAGTCCGTCCTTCACTGCAAAGTCTCCCTTCTCACCGGTGAAGGTGAACCTGGTCCCATCCGTGTGGACATAATGCACTTTGCTCTTAATATAGTCAATCTGAGCATGGACTGTAGATAAGCAGTCCATACCCAAGATGACGTCGTAAGGCCTCGACGTCTCTATGAGGAGATCTTAGCCAATGTTCTTGCCTCCTAGAGTAATCTCACACTACCGAAACTAGTGCATAATCATCGAGTATGCTCTCGTAGGTGTCTCTAGCCGTAAGGATCTGGCCAACAGCTTTGTCGAAATCTCGGAGCTCTGAATTAGAGAGGTGGATATGAAACAGTGACTAGAACATGTGTCTATAAGAAATGCAGCTAAGGTGGAGTAGATACAGATCATACCTCAAATCATCACCAGAGCGCCATGGTCATAGGCCTCATCTTCCTGAAGATGAGCTCTCCCCTATCCACCATCTCCCTATGGTCGGGGTGGTCCTCTTGATGGTGGTGGTGGAAACACCTCAAAACGTCATCCACCTCTAGCTACTCGACCATCTCCTCTGCCACGTCCGACATATCCCTACAGACCGCCTCGATCGAATATCTGCCTCTGCCTTGGAGGTCCCTCAACTATCTGATGATTGTCAGAATGACGGGTAGGATAGTCATGAGCTATATGACCAAGCCTGCCGCATGAGAAGCACTGCCTGCTCCAAGCATGTCTGGCTGTGTCTCCACTATGGGTGCCCCACACAACCGATACTGAGTCGTGTAGTTGACCACCTGGGGGTCTGGTCCTCTTGGAACACTACATCATCTATCTACTACCAGTTGCATAAGACTCCGCTGCATGTCGTCTAGTGGTGGGTCTCGCTTCTTGAGACTTCTCATCAAGGAAACTCTGCACTAGGAGGGCTCTCTTTAACACCACCATCAGCGTCGGGATGCTGTGAGAGACAACTGAAGCACTTATCTCTCCCCTGAGCCCCTGCTCAAAGGTTTGGGCCAAGTAGAATGGGTCCTGCACCATATCTGTGGAGTAGCATGAGGGGTGAGTGAAGCTCGCTGAGTACTGCGCTACTGTCATACTTCCCTATAGCAGATGAAGTAACTTCTGTATCTGCACCGCTCGAAGTGTGGCTGGAATAATCTCCGGCCAAAATAGGATCTCGAAGTCCGCCCATAGAAGTGTCACATTGTCATGAATCTGGAGCATCAGGATCCACTATCTTCCAGCTGCTGCTTGAAGGAGGCTGGCAGCAAGGATCACCATGAAGTCGGCTGGTCTCCCTACTAGCCTGAAGAATCTCGCCACAGCCTCCAGCAAATCCTAAGCCGCCTGTGGTTCCGTCTCTCCCCGAAACCTGGGTGGCCTATGGAACTAGAACTCATGAAACGCGCTCAAGCGACATGCATCATCTGCTGCTGGGGATGGTGGAATTGGTGGCCCAATAGGGAGTGGTATTGATGTTGCCTCCAATGGTGCCTCAACTGGGAGAGGACCTTGTACCGAGGCCTCATCACTCGGAAGACTTTCAGTAAGTAAAAATCTTGGGGCTCTAGCTGGTCATCTGTGGGGAGGCATCCAGAAAGAAACAGATGCGACACCGTCAAAAGACTATACCTGGTGAGCTGACCTAGTTTGAGCTGAATTAAAGAAAAAATTTTGAATATACACACGCAATCAGTGTTTTCATGCACTGAGTCGGAAATCAGACGTCAGGGTCCTGGTGTATGGATATGTCGGCCACCCACACCAACACTGGACTCCCTGAACTGAAAACCACACATAGTAACCTTAACACTATTGCTTCATAGGAAAGAAATATCAGAGTCCTATGTTCTGCGGTAGAACCGATGTCCTCTGCTACCAATTTGTCACGACCCATCCCCTGAGGACTGTATCGTGACTACCCCAAGCCTACCTTTTATAGGCCAGGGGGTGGGGACTAGCACCAAAGGCGTAATTCCCTAAAACTGGGAAGGCATTGACTTTATAAAATGTAAACACACACAACTAGAGTACAAGAAGAAGTAAACACTAAGGAAAAACTGTATAACCAGAGTACTGAAAGTAAAGGGGGGGGGGGGGGCAGAATAAAAACCCAATAGTAAATTACAAATACAACTAAAAACAAGTACAACTGAAAATGGGAAAAACAAATGAAAGGTGAAATAAGTCCTTGATCGTACTCTAGGGCTCCTACCTAAATGGTAGGTACAGATGGCCTCCTCATCACTCCATTTCCGATAGACTCCACCATGTACCAAAACATCGCAAGATCCACCTCCGTGTTCTATCCAGTCCTGGCGCACTCGGCCTCCGTCTGCACTGCCTGATGCCCTGGCAGCACCCTGCTGCCCGGCCCGACGCCCCCCCCGACATGCCACCCATCTTTCCCGGTGCCCCCTGGTGCACTGCCCGGCCAACCTGACACCCCCAGCGTGCTTCCCATCCATCCCGACGCCCCCCCCCCCCCCGGCGCACTGCCCAGCCAGCCCAACGCCCCCCGACGTGCTGCCCAGTAAGCCCCCCCCCCCCCTCGGCGTGATTCATGGCCTTATCAGCACCCCGTCACCCTAGCGTGCTGACCGTGCCCCTAGCGGCCTGCCCGACATCTACTGGCAGCCTGCCCGGCACCACTGCGACCTGCTGTACCTTGCCTGATGCACCCGTGGCCTGCCCGCTGACCAGCCCACCTACCCGCGCCCCGAGTGGCCTACCAAATTTCCTCCTGGCCACCGGCCTTCCGAGACGTCCCGTGACATCCCCTGCGTTGTCGCTGGCCAAACCTGCCCGGTATCCCGATCCAAGTTACCAAGCCGCCTAAGTGGTGACTATCGAGTCGAACCGCCCTTGCGGTCCGCTGGGTCGAGCCCAGCGGACCGGGTCAAAACATAGCGGGCTGACACGCCCAATGGGCCGGGTCGGACCCAACGAGTCTGACCGGGTCGACCCAGACCGGGTTGGCCCAGTCTGGATTAGGGCGAGTCAGTCCGACCGGGTCGGACCAGACCCAGGCCCATTACTGACCCATTACCTTCTTGGGCCATATCTTTGGCACCGAACATACCTTTGATGAATCGTAAGCGGTGCCAGTATTATTGGAGCATAACCGTCCCTTTGAGTATACCCCACTAGAGTTCAAGGTATAGTTGAGTTACAGTCAGGTTGGTTTGTACACGAATCCAACTGGGCCCCTAGGACTAAAATGCTAATAACTCATAGACCGGGCATCCGATTGACGCACCATTTGTTACACTGAGACCCCTTATGATGTGGCAGTCCTTTGAGATACTTCCCCATGATACTTTGTGACACTTGGAGTATCGACCAGTAGGTTGTGGAGCAGATCCTCCCAGAGATGAGCAGATAGAGTGTGGAGATCAAGTAGCTGACAGACCTGACGACTGCGTGACCGATTCGACTCGGAGTGATTTGACTAGTCCAGTGGGGAGCACCCGGTTTGGCGGCAGACCCATGGAAGATGGAGCGCTTGGTTTGACAGTAGACCCATGGTAAATGACAGGATGAGTACCTTTGTAGGCTATAGGGGGAGCATCCTGTATGGAAGCAGGCCCACAACAGTTGGAGCGCCCGGTTTGGCAGCAGCCCCGCGGTACTCGACAGGAGGACTACCTCAGTAGTCTAAGGTTAGCGAAAATCACCTCAGTGTCGTGATATACCCACTGTACTCAATAGAGGAGGAGATCTCCAGTATCCGTGGTTTCGATAATGAAAATTCCTGGTTTGAGCTGAGTCAATGAACTTTGTGTTTTGCTCATGAATTAGATGGGTTACTTGATAACTTAAGTATATGTTTGGGCATATACCTAAGTAATGGTTATCCGTTGAAATCACACTTTTTGGTTTATTCTTGTTGGATTTTGTGAGACCTTGAGGGTCTCGGGGTCCCTACTGAGTTTCATTATACTCACCCCTGCACAGGATATGCCCGCACCTCATTGCGTTGGATGCAGACGATGAACAATGCTGATGGAGGGTGAGAACGGTAGGACTGGATGGTACCCAGAGGTGAAACTTGTGACGTTTTGGTACACGGTGGAGTCTGTCGGACGTGGAGTGCTGAGGAGGCCATCTATACCTACCAGTCAGGTAGGAACCCCAGAGGATGATCCAGGAGCTACTTTCACCTTTCAGTTATTTGTCCATTTTTCAGTTGAACTTGTTTTCATTTGTATTGGTATTTTACGCCTTTGGTGCTAGTCGCCATCACCTGGCCTATAAAAGGCGGGCTTGGGGTAGTCATGATACAGGCCCTGGGGGACGGGTCGTGACACTGAAAGTATCCTGCAACCCCTTCCATAGTAGGGAAGAAAAAAATACATCATGATCAGAGACAATCGTCGAGGGTACTTCATGTTTCCGTACAATCTCTTGCACATAGAGTTGTCCCAATCTCTCTACTAAAACCTACTATCTGATCTGTATGATGTGGGTTGAATGGTGAATCAATAAATGATCACTAATATCAAGTCATGACCCCTAGATGTACGTGGAAGTCCCATCACGAAGTCCATGGATATCTCATCTTACTTTCACTGTGGGACTTCTAAAGGCTGAACCAAGACTGCTGGTACCTGATGCTCAAACTTCACTTGTTGAAAAGTGAGGCACCGAGAAACTAACTCGGAAACTGATTTATTTATTCCTGGCCACCAGTGCTATCATCAGATATCATAGTACATCTTTGCCACTTCTGGGTATACCGCTAGAGGGGATGTGTGCAACTCCCTCAACACCTCGTCCTGAAGTGACACTGGTACCATGGTACATCCTCTTAAGAGGATGACATGCTCCCCACCTTCGAAAAATCCATCAGGTGCGTGTCCTTTGGATATCTGAACATGTCATGTATCACAGTCAGTATCCCCACGTTGCGCCTCCCTGACTCGCTGAAAAAGTTGGGGAGTAATTGTAACGTCTAAAGGAAGCCTGCTCCATCTCTATCCACAAAGGATATTTTTAAAGAAGCCAGCTCCTCCGTCGTCTCGCCTAGTAGATGTATACCAGACCTCTTGTTGAGTTCATCTGCAACATCATTACCCTTCCATGGTGTATAGACTATCTCTAAATTATAGTCCTTGAGGAACTCAACCCAACTTCACTATCTCAGGTTCAAGTCCTTTTGATAGAATATATACCTGATACTCTTGTGAGAAGAGTACACTGTAAAACGTTATCCCATCAGATAGTACCGCCACATCTTCATGGTGAAGTCCACTGCTGCTAACTCCTGGTCATGGGTGGCATAGTTCTGCTCATGCTGTCTTAGATATGGAGAACCATATGTAATCACTACTCACTCCTGCCTCAGGACACATCCAAGCTCGGTCCCTGACGCAGTGTAGTAAACTACGTACTATAACACCCTAAGATTTTATGAGAAATATTACTTTTAATTTCATTGATGTATTGTGTTGTACGCTACACCAAAAGATCTTTAACTACACACATCCCTAGCTTGTCTTGCATTACACACAATCGTGTCCTTCCACGATAGTGTGTGTTGTACGCAATACTGAGTTTCTCTAAACAACGATATGTTATATAAACTAGCCGTTATAAATAGTAATACCCACTTTTTTAAATTTTATGAATTTTATCGTTCTAAATAGACTTTATTTTTGGATTCAGAATATCGAAATTAGACTACGATTCCTTTTTGGTATTTTTTTTGAAAACATTCAATTTTTGATGAATAGTGAAAACATTGGGTTACTATTTAACAATAGAATTTTTATTTAAATAATTATGTATTTTATTTAAATTTAAAGTAGATCAAAATTGATACATAATACATATATAAGTTCAATGTAATTCATTGGACTCGTTTTATAATAATTTTAGATATATAAAAATTTTATTGAACTTTTCAACGTCTTTTACCCACCTCCAAGGAGAGTTTGAAAATTTACAAAAAATATAATTTTATCACTTTTGTGAGTGGAATTTAAAAAATCCGAGAGACACGGTTAATATCAAGGAGTAAAATGTGGTTTAATAAGATAAAATTAATTTTTGGTGAATAGTAACTTTTTTAATTTTATTTACCACGGTTAAAAGTAAATAGGGTAATTAAGGGTAAAAATGATATTATTATTACCCTAAAACATGTACTAATTCTATTGTAAAACTTTAATTCAACAGAAAACAACCATAGGAATAAAATATTAACCTTTATATCCACTTAGATTTGATTTGGACACTTATTATTTTTTTAAAGAAGAGTTAAAATAGTTAAAATCAATGTTTAATTACTAAAAAATATTTAATATAGGGTTATACATAAGAAAAATTCGACTATAAATATAAATTAGAAAGCTAAAAATATTTCTTACCTAATGTTATTTTATTTTTAATTTTTAGAAATTATATAATTTAATTTATTTATCACACAATGAGGATGTAGTAATTACCTAAATAATGAAATATTAAAATAATTGATATTATAAATACACAAATAAATGTAATTTGATACTTTTTATGAATTCCACTAATTTTATAGGTTAATATGAAATTATATTATTGATTTAATTAACTTTTTTGAACTAATAAATCTGTTATGATTTTCACAAAAATCAATTACCAAATAGTGGCAAAATTGACATAAAATATTTTTTAAAACAAATATTATATTATTAATTGTTAATATATTCATAAAAATCTATGGATTAGAAAAATGACATAGATAAGGTTATATATATTAATAATGAATCACTTGGGATTCTTTTGTCTTGTTATAGTAAGTTTATTAACCATATAGTGTAAGAAAACAAGAAGACACAGTAAAAGTTAAATTATTTAACATAGAGTTAAATCTAAATGATAAGGTTATAATAGTAACCCAAACTTGTCTAAAACCTATTGGTTTAGATAATTTCTACCCATACCTACTTTAACTTCGAAATAAATAAATTTGGAGCTATTATAAACCGAATATGACTTTATTATAAAATAATATTTTAAGTTTTTCCAAAGGTGCCCCTCTCCTCCTTTATAAAAAGAGCACCCCTTCCCTCTTCTCATCAAAACCCTTTGAGCCTTGAAGCTCAGACAACACCTGCCAATTCCCCTTCTAAACCTCTCTAGTTATATCATAGAGGTTCTGGTATCCTAAAAAGTACAACTCTAGTGCCCTAAAATTTTTTTAAAGGAGGTGTGTCGAGGAAGAGGTAATATCTTCTACCGATTCTTTCATGATTCTTTCTTCTCCAACTTCCTCTTATTTTAGTCGTTTTTATTGGGAAAAAATCCCTCAAGGAATCATTGAATCATTATTGAGGTGATTGTGTTTTTTGACAAAGTGGACATATGAGTTGTGATTGTTGACAAAGCAAATCAATGACATACAAATATGTTGACAAAGAGGATATCATGATGGAATGTCGAGTTCAAGAGCTGAGGTCAACGATCCATGTTTGATTCAAGAACATTGAAAAAAGGAATGGATGATCTGGAGGCGGTACAAAATGAACATATACAAGGTGGTTCCATTTTCCAATGTTTGCCAATTTTTGGGGCCTGAAAATCGACAAATGAAGAAAAGTGTTTTTGGCAAAGGGACGTGTGCGCTGAGGACATGGAGTATAGGAAACTTGCGCGCCATATGTTTTTCACGATCAGAAGAACAAAATATGGAAAAGGAAATAGGTTCGCGCATGTTTGAGAGTTGGTCGCACAAGTGTCTAGTAGGACAGAAGACTTGCGCGCCGAGACTGGATCGCGCAGGTGACTTGCACTGCGTCGAGCAGGGTGGTCAATTTTCCTATAGATACTGGACCACCCCTCTTCATTCTTAACTGGAGTTCAACACTTTGAGATATTAGAGCTCCCATCGCGCAGGTGTGGTGGTCGTGCAAGTGGTGTGTGTGGTCGCGCAGGTGGGACTTGTGTGCCAGGGTGATAGTTGTGTGCCAGTGTTTGAAGCTGCGCGCCAGTGTGGAGTTGCGCGCCAATACTGGATTGGGCGTAAAAGGAAGTGAGTCGCGCATGTTTAGATTTGAGGAAGCTTGAGACACACAAGTTTCTGAGGAGGACTTGCGCGCCAGTTGTGACTTACGCGCCGATACTTGCGTGCCGAGATTTACTTGTGCACCAAGTAAGGTTTATTTCCAGCAGTGATTTTCGGGCTGCGTGGAAGCTGGATGTTTTCCCGAAACCTTCGGTGCAAAGAGGGATTCATATATGGGTGAAAATTGGGCTTTAACAGAGCATCTACTTATAGAGGAAGATGAATTCCTTCATGCAAATGAAGAGACCTACAGGTCTATAAATTGTGAGTGGATTCCTTCCAAGAGCAGTGAGCTTAGGAAGAGAAAGAAGGTGATCCTCTCCACCGGAAGTGAACTAGAGAGAGAGAAATAGGGAGTGACCCTTGGGGAAGAAGCGAGCTGACCCTAAACATTGTAAATGCAGTGAGTCTGGGCATAGAAGTGATCTAGCCCGAACATTGTAATCCACAGCTAGTGAAGTTTAGTGGAATTGGTACGACCGGAAACTTGTTGGCGTATGCTCCTTGGACATAGCCCTTTGCGGTGAACAAAGTAAAATTGATGTGTCCTATGCATGCTTTACTTTCTGTTTACTTTGTGCAACATGAAAGAGAGAGAAGAATGTTTTTCTTAACAGCGAAACAAGATCAGAATGGGCGTTAATTTTAAATCAGGCATACCATGATTCACCCCCCTCTCAGGGTATTCAACCTTGTGGACATAACCGTTTCATTATATTGTAATAAAATCAGTATCAATAATATAATTATAAGTTATTATAAATATTAAATGACCCCATTTCAACTTCTACCCATCCTATAGAAAAAGAATTCACCACGCGTGCGTGCGTACAAAATACTGTCTCCACGCCGTGGTGTAATCAGTTTTTCCACCACCACCTTACTTGGATGGGTATAATGGTGTAAAGAATAACTATATATGATTATTATAACATCATACTGATTCTACGATATTATATAATCCACTCCAATTCCATTCAATAAATATGGGAATGATATCATCGCTCGTGCGTACGTATAGATTACCGTCTCCACGACGCGATGAGATTCATTTCCAATGTTTTGAATTAAAAAATGATTATAAATTATATATAATAAGTAATCATGACATATATGACATAATAATTTTACTGGATTTATTTTTATATATATGTGTATGTCATCTACTTAATTACATTCAATTCAATAAGGAAACAAAAACAACGTTCATGCGTACGTATGACCTACCGTCTCTATGAACGGTGTATTTATTTCCCTTTATCGATCAATTATATATATTTATATTCTGAATATATATTATATATAAATAATGTTTTATATTTTGGAATTAAGTAATCATGATCTAAGTAATCATATTAATAATTACAAGTCAAAACACATGCGATAAATGAAACGATTTTACCCAAAACGTTTCATTAACATGGAATTGACAAATGAATATATAATATAAAGTCATAAGTGAATCGTATATGACATCATAAATATTAATATGGTTCTTTTACAAGTTAATAATATTTTTAAACCCACTATATAGGAGTCTCAGACACATATGGAATAAATTGGACATAAGGTAAGGGATAATTATTCCAATCTCATTCTTATCCGAGATTGTTTATTCGTAAGTATTTACTGGGGTTATGTTTATTGTCCATGTCCATATGTTCTCAAAATGTTTTCATAAAATGTTTACTTTTATTTCATGTATGTTTAAAGTCATTTTTTCCCTTTTTACTTTTACCACATCGTATGGAAGGAATCATTCTTTTGATTACCATATGAGGTACTTTTTGACTTTTCCGACAAAAGTAAGAGAAGAATGTTTTTTTAACTTATACGAAATGAATGGATTTTTATGATTTCATAAAACCATATTTCCATGATGATTCATTTTCAAGTTTTCAAGTTTATTTTTAATTAACTTCTTTTAAAATTTTATTACATGTTAAGAAAGGAATAATGTTTTTTTGAAGTAGAAATGATATTTTCCTTAAGAATGGAGTTCAACTATTTTATCAAAATTATTTTCCATCTAAATTAATATAGGGTTCTGTTTCTATCCATAGTTTTACATCGATTTGATTATGTTACGATGGAATTAATTTTATTATGTCCTTTTATCTTATATGGATTATGATATGATGGAATGATGTTTAAGAACCCCATTTTTATTACATGGGTTATGCTATGATTTATGATTTTTTGGAACACATTAGAATGGTTTCATTATGAGAAGGGCAGGACCTATATCTCCCTCAAATTGATTGAGTAAAGATTTATATCTCATGAGATAGACATGGATGGAATGGTAAGTTAATATGGTTCAGTGATACATGACTGGAACGAGGAGTGAACTCGATTCAGAAAGGGACATTTTCCACTAAGATTGTATTGGCAGTAATTCCTTGGCTACTATGGAAATCATATCATGTGATTAATGGTTCTCCATAGTTACATGTTTTATTCCCATTTACTTTATCATGATTGATGTTCTTTTATGATATATGCCTTACGTACTTCAACTATTTTTTTCCTTACTCAAGATTTGGATGTTTAGATTTTATGTTCATGTTTTTGTATTCAAATGCTTATGGATTTTTTTATGTTATCTAGGTTTAACTTTACTGAGCATTTGAGCTCAGCATTTTTATGTTTTCTTTTCCCCAGGATATAAAGAATGGTTTTATGTAAGAAAAAAAGGGGAAGATCTTTATGGGAGATGTTGAAGATCATTCACCGTGATTAGAAGATTTTTCTTCAGAGTTTCCAAAGACACTAAACTATTATGATTCTTGTGTATTTGTTTTTGTTATTTATTAAGTATTCCACAAAAAGTAATGTAATGTCTATCTACTCCATTCTTGGGTCTCTATAGTTGGTATCCAAGGAAAGTTTATGTTAATCTTTGGAAACTACGATGCGAAAACTTTAGTGAGATCCCTAGAGATATTTCTAATGTATATCTTTGGATGTCCCTAAGGTTAAGTATAATTATCGGTTATAGTCTTAGAATTACGGTAACGATCTTAGAATTAAACCTAAGATGTTATATATTGAAGGTACTCCCCCTTTATTATGTTGTTTTCCCTAGAATGATTTTTGCCTCTCACACTATTCTTTTTGGGTTTTAGACAATGGATGGAACCCGAAGGAACCATGTTGATCAATGTAATGGACAATGGAATAATTTTATTTTTGAAGAAACCAATGTTATGGGAGATGGATTGAAAAATCATATTACTATACTGACACAAGCTATAAATCATTCTAGACTTTCAAATGAGTAGAGAGGGGAACAATATTCTATTCAGTCCTTCATGAGGCATCGTCCACCTTATTTCAGTGGATCTTCTGATCCACTTGTTGCTAAACAATGGATCAGTACCATTGAAAAGATAATTTCCATACTTTGCTGTTTGAAAAATGAAAAAGTAATTCTAGCTATTTACCATTTAGAAGGTAAATCAGATCAATGGTGGACTCTAATTAAGAATACGAGGCCCTGAGATGAAATTGAATCCATGGAATGAGATGAGTTGAAGAACTTATTTTTCAATAAGTACTTCCCTCGTATTCTTCGAACAAAGATAGAAAAGGATTTCCCTGAGCTTAAGAAAAAGGATGATCAATATGTTGGCATATATGAAGTGAATTTTACAAGGATTTCATGGTAAACATCTGGCTTTATCATCCAACCTGAAAGTAAAGTCGATCAATTATTCAATGGCTTAAAACCAAGTAATCGAAGGGCATTAGCTATAAGAGACTTCTGTAGATATAGAAGAAATTGTGCGTTGTGATTTCAAGGTAGAAATGGAAGTCGGTGTTACATATCCATCTCATGGTTTTGATATGAAACGAAAGATGGAGTTCAAGGAGAAATCTCAGAATAATGGTGAAAAGAAGATGAAAGCATCTTTATGCACAAAGTGTGGAAAGAAGCATGGTGGAGATTGTCTTAAAGGGACTAGAAACAGTTTTAAGTGTGGAAGAGAAGGTCATCGAGCAGTTGAGTGTCAATGTAATGGAAAAAGGGTTTCTAATGATGTTAATAAAGAACATACTGCAGAGAATGCACCACCAACACATCAATACTTTAAGTGCAAGGAAATGGGGCATTATGCTAATCAATTCCCTAATCCAAGGGTTAATGATGATCAATGTCAGCAACCTATTAAAGAAAAGGATAAAGGGAAGTCTCATGCGATAACTATTTGTGATGTTGAGTATGAATATGATGTTGTGTAATAATTAAGTGGTTATGTAATTGGATTTCAAAATAGTATCATGGAATCTCATTTATGGCATCGTGGAATTTTGGAATATCAATGTATTTGTTTTCAATAATTATATGGTACCGGTAACCATGAAAAGTGATTGTAATATTATTGGAAAGAAGATGATATGTTCATAATGAAGCGATAAATAAAAAAAATGAAATGATCTCATGACTGAAATAAGGACAATGTTATATCATGGTTTATGTATATAGAATTTTTGGGATTTTGGTATGTGGAAAGAGTTAACTTTTAATAGAGTTCATGTTTTCACTAAGGTGATATGGTAATTTATGTTTCAAGATAATACATGATTAAGGTATTCAAATGTGTGGAATGTGACCAACATCAAGATATATCTTATGATATATGGGGGAAAAATGAAGGAATTCATATGTTTGGTAGATGAAATTTCTAGTAATCAGACAGAAGTATTTTAGATAAGCCTAAAGATTGGAATGGATTATGTTGGACATAAGTCAGTATTGTTTAAGTATAGAACTTTTTCGATGTGGAATGTTATAATAATGTAGTTTTAGAAAAAGGACAACCTGCAGGACCGGTGACAACCCATCACGTCGGACAAGGCTGAGGGAATCGAACCCACAACTGAAGTGCGAAATGCCTTTATCACCTACCACTGGCCTACAGGAAGTCCCTGGTTAGTATAAACTAGTTTTATAATATTAAGAAGTATGATATATGAAGTATAAGTCCATTTTAAAAACCATATATGATTAATCTCACTATAGATAGACTTATGTATTTTTGATAACGTTTTCTAACCTTTTTTTTTGAGACGGATGGAATGACCCATCATTCTATCACATGATATGCTAACACATTACGAATGAAAAATTCAACTTCATTTCTTTATGAGATGAAGTGGAAATTGTTCATGGCATAAAAAACAGTGAGATTATACCAAAATAAATTAAGTATTTCTTTTAATTCAAATTATTGAACTTTAGGGAAATGATCTTGAAAACCAAAAATTTTGTCCCAGTGCCCTTATATCTGATGAATCAGATGGTACCTTAGATCATCAAATATTTATGGCTTTGTGATTGTAGGATTTTCCATAGCCATGTTCTCTACCACTCTCCATCAAAACATAATGGTTATATTTCTCTTCCATATCCATATCTTCACCTATGTTCTCTTATGTAGAAACCCAGTGATTAGTTAATTTGGGTAACCATTACGTTTCATACTTTAGTTATTAAAGATATGTTTTTGTATTCCTTTTTATAATGCGGGTTTCTATTAATGAAACATTCGAGTAGTAAACCATTTATAACCCCGATGAATTTCGAGGGTGAAATTCATTTTAAGGGGGGTAGAATGTAACACCCCGAGATTTTATGAAAAGTATTCTTTTTAATTTAATTGATGTATTGTTTTGTATGGTACACCAAAAGGATCTTGCACTACATGCATCCCTAGATTCTTTTGCATTACACGCAATCATGTCCTTCCACGATAGTGTGTGTTGTACGTAATACTGAGTTTCGCTAAACAACGATATGTTATATAAACTAGCCATTATGAATAGTAATACCCAATTTTTGAAATTTTATATACTTTATCATTCGAAATGAAATTCATTTTTGGATTTGGAATTTCGAAATTAGCTTAGGGTTATTTTTTGGTATTTTTCAGAAAACTTTCAATTTTTGATGAATAGTGAAAACACAAGGTTACTATTTAAAAACAACATTTTTATTTAAATAATTATTTATTTTATTTAAATTTACTTTAGGTCAAAATTGGTACATAATACCTATATAAGTTAAATTTAATTCATTTGAGTCATTTTATAACAATTTTAGATATATAAATCTTTATTGAACTTTTCACCGTCTTTTACCCACCTTCTAGGAGAGTTTGAAAATTTATATAAAACATAATTTTACCACTTCTGTGAGTGGAATTTCAAAAATCCGAGATACACGGTTAATATCAAGGATTAAAATTTGGTTCAATAAGATAAAAATAATTTTTGGTGAATAGTAACTTTTTTACTTTTATTTACCACAGTTATAAGTAAATAGGGTTATTAAGGGTAAAAATGATATTATTATTACCCTAAAACATGTCTTAATTTTATTGATTAACTTTAATTCTACCGAAAACAACCTTAGGAATAAAATAATACACTTCAGGTCCACTTGGATTAGATTAGTTCATTTATTATTATTTTATTTAAAGAAGAGTTAAAATAGTTAAAATCAATGTTTTATAAATAAAACATATTTAATATAGGGTTATACATAATATAAATTCGACTATAAATATAAATTAGAAATATAAAATGATTTACTACCTAATGGTATTTTATTTCTAATTTTTAGACATTATATAATTTAATTTATTTATGACACAATGGGGATGCATTAATTACCTAAATAATGAAATATTAAAATAATTGATATTATAAATACCCAAACAAATGTAATTTGAGACTTTTTATGAATTCCACTAATTTTATAGGTTAATATGACATGTTATTATTAATTTAATTGTCTTTATTTGATCTAATAATTCTGTTATTATTTTGACAAAAATCAATTACCAAATAGTGTCAAAATTGACATAAATATTTTTTAAAACAAATATTATATTATTAATTGTTATTATATTCCTAAAAATCTAAGGATCATTAAAATGACTTAGATAAGGTTATATATATTAATAATGAACCACTTGGGGTTATTTAGTCTTGTTATAGTAAGTTTATTAACTATATAGTGTAATAAAAAAAGAAGGCACCATAAAAGTTAAATTATTTAACTTAGAGTTCAATTTAAATGATAAAGTTACAATAGTAACCTAAACTTGTCTAAATCCAATTGGTTGAGAGGATTTCTACCCATACCAACTTTATCTTCTAAATAAATTAATTTGGAGCTATTATAAACCGAATATGACTTTATTATAAAATAATATTTTATGTTTTTCCAAAGTGCCCCTCTCCTCCCTGATAAAAAGGGCACCCCTTACCTCTTCTCTTCACACCCTTTTGAGCCTTAAAGCTCGACCAAACCCTAATAATTATTTTTATAAACCTATCTATTTACATCATAGGGGTTCTGGTATTCTAAAAAGATCAACTCTAGTTCCCTAAAAAGTAGTTTAAAGGAGGTGCATCGCGGAAGAGGTAATCTCTTCTACCGATTCTTTCATGTTTCTTTCTTCTTCAACTTATTCTTATTTAGTTGTTTCATTATATTGTTATAACATCAGTATCACTAATATAAATATAAGTTATTATAAATATGAAATGACCCCATTTCACATTCTATCCATCCTACGGATAACGAAATCACCGCGCGTGCGTACGTATGGAATACCGTCTCCAAGCCATGGTGTAATAAGTTTTTCCAGCACCACCTTACATGGATGGGTATAATGGTGTAAAGAATAACTATATATGATTATTATAACATCATACAGATTCTAAGATATTATATCATCCACTCCAATTCCATTCAATAAAAATGGGAATGATATCATCATTCGTGTGTACTTACGGATTACCATCTCCACGACGCGATAAGATTCATTTCCCATGTTAACAATTTATGAATGATTATAAAGTATATATAATAAGTAATCATGACATATATGACATAATAATTCTACTGGACTTATGTGTGTATATATATGTATGTCATCTACTTAATTCCATTCAATTCAATAAGGAAACGAAAACAACGTTCATGCGTACGTAAGGCCTACCGTCTCCATGAACGGTGTATTTATTTACCTTTATCGATCAATTATATATATGTATATTCTGAATATATATTATAAATAAATCAATATTTATATTCTGGAATTAAGTAATCGTGATCTATGTAATCACATTAATAATTACAAGTCAAAACACAGGCGATAAATGAAACAATTTTACCCAAAACGTTGCTTTAACCTCGAATGGACAAATGAACGGATAATATAAAGTCGTAAGTGAATAATATATGGCATCATAAATATTATTATGGTTCTGTTACAAGTTAATAATATGTTTAAACCCACTATACAGGAGTCTCGGACACATACATAAGAAATTGGACATAAGGTAAGGGATAATTATTCCAATCTCATTCTTATCCGAGATTGTTTATTCGTACATATTTACTAGGGTTATGTTTATTATACATGTCCATATGTTCACAAAATGTTTTCATAAAATGTTTACTTTTCTTTCATGTATGTTTAAAGTCATATTTACCATTTTTTTACTTTTACCACATCGTATGGAAGGAATATTTCTTTTATTTACCATACGAGGTATTTTTGGACTTTTCCAGCAAAAGTACGAGAATAATGTTTTTTTACCTTATACGGAATGAAAGGATTTTTATGATTTCATATAACATTATTTCCATGAAGATTCATTTTCTAGTTTTCAAGTTTATTTTTAATTAACTTTTTTTAATATTTTATGACATGTTAAGAAAGGAAAAATGTTTTTTTGAAGTAGAAAGGATATTTTCCTTAAGAATGGAGTTCAACTGTTTTATCAAAATTATTTTGCATCTAAGATAATATAGGCTTTAGTTTCTATCACTATTTTTACATCAATTTTATTATTTTATGATGGGATTAATTTTATGATGTCCTTTTATCTTATATGGATTATGATATGATGGCATGATGTTTAAGAACCCCATTTATATAACATGGATTATGCTATGATTTATAATTTTGTGGCACACATAATAATGGTTTCATTATAATATGAGTGGGACCTATATCTCCCTCTAATTCATTGGGTAAATATTTATACCTCATGAGATAGACATGGCTGGAATGGTAAGTTAATCTAGATCAGTGAAACATGACTGGAACGAGGAGTGAACTCGATTCAGAAATAGACTTTGTCCACTAACATAGTCTTGGCAGTAATGCCTTTGATACTATTGAAATCATATCACGTGATTAATTGTTTTCCATAATTACATGTTTTATTCCCATGCTATTTTATCATGATTGAGGTTCCTTTATGATATATGCCTTACGTACTTCCAAGATTTATGTCTTTGCTCAAGATTTGGATGTTTAGATTTTATGTTCATGTTTTTGCATTCAAATGTTTATGGATTGTTTTATTTTCTCTATGTTTACCCTTATTGAGCATTTGAGCTCACCCTTTTTATGTTTTCTTTTCCCCAGGATATAATGTAATGTTTTAGGTAAGAAAAAAAGGGGAAGATCATTATGGGAGATGTTGAAGATCTTTCACCGTGATTAGAAGATTATTTTTCTGAGTTTCCAAAGACACTAAACTATTACAGTCCTTGTGTGTTTGTTTTTCTTTTGTATTATGTATTCCACAAAAAGTAATTTAATGTCTATGTACGTCATGCTTGGGTCTCTACACGTACCCTATGCCACCTCTAGAAGTCTAAATATGGGGGCACTAGTCTGCCTCTGCCTCAGCTCCTAAAAACTCTTCCGGAATCTCTCCGACCACATGAAGGTTTTCCACTCCTTTTTCAAGGATGATAGTGGTGCTGAATCTCTAGATAAATCTGGTAAAAATATTCGGTAGTACCCATCCAAACCTAGGAAACTCTGTACCCTTATCACACTCATGGGTTTCTCCTAAAAAAGTACCACCTCAATCTTTGCTGGATCCACTAAAACTCCAACCTCCAATATAAAATGTCCCAGAATCTGAACCTCTCAGATCCAAAATAGGAACTTCAATAGCTTACCATAAAACTGTGATCTCAGAGTGTGTCTAGTACTACCTTCAAGTGTCCGGAATGCTCCTTCTCAGTAGCTGAGTAGATCAGAATGTAATCAATGAAGACTACTACAATAAAATCAAGGTATGGCTGAAATATCTTATTCATGAGTCCCATGAACACTGCTAGAGAGTTGGTCACGCCGAATAGAATAACCAAGAACATGTAATGGACATACCGAAATCTAAATTCCATTTTCAGCACATCCTCGTCCCTAACTCTGAGCTGGTGATAGCCTTATCTGAGGTATATCTTCGAGAACCACCATGCTCCCTTCAGCTGATCAAAGTGGTCGTCTATCCTCGAGAGTGGGTACTTATTCTTCACGGTCAGCTGGTTCAGGCTCCAATAGTCAACAAGAAGTCTAAAGCACCCATATGCCTTCTTGGTGAATAGTATTGGGGCTTCCCAAGGAGAAACACTAGGCCAATGAATCCTTTCCCCTATAAGTCATCCAGCTATACCCGCAGCTCAGGATGTTCCGTGGGGGCTATCCAATATGCTGGTGTAGATATCGGTGTTGTCCCAGGGTACATGTCAATGTAAAATTCAACCTATATCTAAGGAGGTAGAACTGAAACATCATTAGGGAATACATCAGCATACTGGTCCCCCACTACAGGATAGCTCGGACTCCCAACATCAACCTCTCCGAGGGTTATGTTAGCCAACTTATGTGTAATCGGATGCACCCTCCTCCAGGTAAGTCCATATTTCACTATAAAGGCTCGTTTCTAATCGGTGAAGGTAAACTAGGTCCCATACATGAGGACACAACACACTTTTCACCTAATAATGCATATCTGAGCATGGACTATAGATAACTAGTCCATACCCGAGATGATGTTTTAAGGCCTCGACGCCGCTACTAGGAGATCCCAACCATAGCTCTCACCATTTAGAGTAATCTCACACTACCGACACCAGTGCGTAATAATTGAATCCACTACCATAAGAGTCTCTAGCCGTAAGGATCGAGCCATAAGCTCAATCAGAATCTCCGAGCTCTGAACGAGGGTAGTGGCAACAAAATAACGACTGGAACCTATGTCTATAAGTTTTGGAGCTAAGGTAGAGTAGACACAAATTGTATCTCAAATCATATATAGAGCTCCATAAACGTAGGCCTCAGCTTCCAGGAGCTGAGCTCTCCCCTATCAACCTGCTCCATGCTATCGGGGTGGACCTCCTCGTGGTGGTGGCGGTAACATCTCGAACTGTCGCCCACTGACAGCTGCATGACTAGCTAATCTACCATATCTGCCTACTCCCTACAAACCTCCTCAGTCGAACCTCTGTCTCTGCCTGGGCGGTCTTTTGACCATCATCTAATCATCCATATGATGGGTCAGACAATCATGATTTATGTGACCCAACCCGCTACATGAGTAACACTGTATGATCCTTTCCTAACTGGTTCCGCCTTGGGTACCCCGCACAACCGATCCTGAGTCATGCGGTCATCCACCTGTAGGTCTGGTCCTCTAAGACCCCTCTGATGTCTATCTGCTGCCAGCTGCAGAAGACTCCTCTACATGACAACTGGTGGTGGGTCTAAGTGTTGGTGATTTCTCAGCAAGAAAACTATCCACCAAGAGGGCTCTCTCTAACACCACTACCTGCGTCAGGATAATGAGTGAGATCATCGAAGCCCTGATCTACCGCCTGAGCACCTTCTCCATGGTATGGGCCCTAAAGAATGGGTCCCGCACCATATTTGTGGAGTAGCGTGAGAGGTCAGTGAACCTCGCTGAGTACTGAGCTACAGTAAGGTTTCCCTACTGCAGATGAAGAAGCTCATTTATGCGCACCGCGCGAAGAGTCACTGGAACAAAATCATCCCAATGCGGACTCTAAACGTATGACCTGAGAAGTGTCACCTCGTCGTGAACCTGGAGCATCAATCTCCACCATCTGCCCGAAACTGCATGTAAAAGGCTGGAAGAAAGGATCACCATGAGATCGATTAGTGTCCTTACAAGTCAGAAGACTCTCACCATAGCCTCTAGCAAATCCCCAACTGCCTGTGGGTCCGTCTCTCCTATAAACCAGTGTGGCCTCTGGCACTGGAACTCAGGCAATGCGCTCAAGCAGTGTGCACCGTCTACTGCTGGGGTTGGTGGCATCGGTGTCCTAACAATGAATGGTACCACTGGTGCCTCTGCTGGGGCATCTACCGGAAGAGGTCCATGCACCGAGACCTCGTCTCTTGGTGGGCTATCAGTGCGTACAACTCTTGGAAACCTAGCTATATGTCTGCGTGTAGGAATCTTAAAAATAAATAGGTGTGCCAAAGTAAATAAGTTATACCTGGTGATATGACTCAAGAGTTCACAAAGAAGTCTCTTAAAACACACTCAAAATCAGTGTTTTCATGTACTTGGTTGGAAATCAGAAGTCAAGGACATGGTGTATAGATACGTCGGCTGCCACAAAAACATTGGATTCCCTAAATAGATAACCACACTCACTACACATAACACTACTGCTGTTAAAAGGAAAGATTAGAGTATTATGTTCTGTGGGAGAACCGACTCCTATGATACTAATTTGTCACGACCCATCCCATGGGGCCCATGATGTGACTACCCCAAGCCCATCTTCCATAAGCCTGGGGCTAGCAACTATGAACCGAAATGTGTTTTTACTAAAATTGGGAAGGCATTGACTTTATAACCTACTAACTCACATAACCAAGCACACTGCAAGATACAAGCACAAGAAAACTGTATATCAAAAAGAGAGCGGAATGTAAAAGGGTCCAGAATACAAAACCAACAATAAAGTTAAAAGTACAACTGAAATACAATACAATTGAATAAAGATAAAAATACAGCATCTAGATCATCCTCTGAGGTTACTACCTGAAGTGTAAGTACAGATCGGCTCCTCAACACTCCACGTCCAACTGTCTCCTCTGCGTACCAACAAGTCGTATGGCCCACCTCAAGGTACCATCCAGTCTTGGTACTCTCAGCCTCAATCAGTGTTGTCTGTCGTCTGCATCCAATACAAAAAGGTGTGGGTATAGCCCGTGTAGGGGTGAGTATAAAAATACTCAGTAGTGACCCTGAGACCATCAAGGTCTCACAAAATCTACCAAGGATAAACCAAAAAGTATTAAATCAACAGTTAAACCTACTTAGTTATATACCCATACATATACCTAAGTTATCAAATAATCAATCTCAATCATAATGAAAAACAAAAGTACTGAATCAGGTCACACTAGGATTTATTCTAGGGGTAGTAATAAGCAACATCCACAGTCACATCGTCGAACACATCAAAAACTAGAGAACCCATTCATTATCGAGTATGGTAGGCCTTCCACGTCACATAGAGGTGCTTCCCACTAACCTTGGACTGTTGAGGTACTCATCCTATCGAGCACCATGGGTATACCACTTCACACAGAGGTGCTCCCCACCATTGGTAGACCGTGTCACACAGATGCACTACCCCTCGTGACTTGCTGATGTACTTCTCCTGTCGAGTGCCATGGGTTTGCCGTGTCACATAGAGGCACTCCCCACCGTGGCCTGCTGAGGTACCTCTCCTGTTGAGTTCCATGGGTCTTCCACGTCACATAGAGGCGCTCCCCATAGTGGGTCTACCACGTCACACAGAGGCGCTCCCCACTAGGCATGTCAAGTCACTCTGAGTCAAAAAGGTCAGTAGTTGTCAAGTCTCAACCAGCTACTGGTTTCCCGCACTATGCTCGGCCATCTCTGGGAGGATCCACTCCATGAGCTGCTATTTGATACTCCAACTACCATAAAGTCCAACGGGGATGTATCTCTTTGTTCGGACATGTTGTAGGTGTCACAACGCAATAGACAACACGTCAATCAGATGCCCAGTCTATGAGTTATTTGGATTTTAGTCCCAGGGGACTAGTTGGATTCGTGCTCAATCCAACCTGATCATTTTTCATCCTAATCAAAAAATCCTATGGGTTTTACTCAAAGGTACTATCTCTCTAAATGATTTCCAGCGCCGATGAAGTTTTATCAAATGGACGAATGGTGCAAAAGATATGGCCCCGAGAGCGTAATTTGGTCATAGTGGGTCCTGGTCTGGTCCGACCTGGCCTGACCTAGACTTAGACGACCCGGTTCGGGACTCCATACCTGCCTGCTGTGTCTGGCCCAACCCGTAGTGTGGCCCGACCTACGGGGTCCCTCCCGGCCCATGATGGGCGGCCCAGCCCGTAGGGTGGTCCGATAGGCCACGAGGGGCCGCGGGGGTTCCACCGCAGACAGCGTGAGGCTGTAGGGAGTCTCGGCCGAGGCGGCTCAGCTGGAAAAGCTCTAGGACAAGGGGAGGCTTGGCCGGAGTGGCTTGGGAAGTCGCGAAATGGAAGGACGACAACTACTCAATGAACGGTGGTGGCGGCTCGACCCGGTTGGCGGCAGCGGCTTGGCCAGAACGGCGGCGGCTCGGCCCAGACGACGGCAACCGTGGGTGGGGCGGTAGGGCCGTGGTTGGTGGATCCGTAGGGTGCGGTGGTCGCGGGGCAGTGTTGTTTTACCTTCACCTTCTTCATGTTCAACACAACAAATCATCACAATATTTGTGGAGTGGCCGGGCCAGGTTTGTTTAGACCGTACCCTCCACATTACGGTGGTAGCATATGGCTCAAAAAAACATGAATAAGAACATCAATATTAACATCCTCCATCAAGGATTTATTCCCAATCCCACAAAAGAATTCATGGGAAAAACACAATAAAAGTATTCATACACAAATAAACCCCTACATAGTTTGATTTTTCGACGAAGTCACGAGGAAGAAGACGAATCGTTGGGAAAAGACAGACGTTGGTGTCATTGGTGTTTTCCTCGATTGTTGTTCTATGTGTCTTCCTCTTTCTTGATTCTGAAGAATGTTCTTTGATTGCGTTCTTCGTTCGGAGAAAATGTTATTCATTGGAGTTCTTCGTTGGAGTGATTTTCTCTCAATTCTCCAAGATTCTCCCTTTTTTCCAAGAGATTCCCCCAATTGCACCCAAATGAGGATTAGCCAACTTAATATATTATGTTGGAAAAATTTATAATGCTATTAATTAATTAATTTATGGGTGGTATAATAAATTAATGAGGGGTTTCAAAATTAATTTGGAATAAGCTCCATAGGATCCTCCATATTAAAGAGGGAGATGGGAGGTTTCTACCACCTTAAGAGGGGAGTTCAAGAGGTATATACCTCAGGTGGTCTTCACCACCATAATATCCACAAGGGAGGTTAGGCTCGGGTGGTTCCTCTCACTGAGTATTCAATTTGGAGAATAAAACTTATGTTGTCCCCACCACAACAATATCCACAAGAGGGTGGTTACAACTAATAAAATAAAATGTGTGATTTATTTTATTTTATTATATCCATGAAAACCCAAAAAATTCAAATTCACTCTCGACGAACTGACATTGAGGTGAATGTCTTCCTAAGTGAATACCGGTGTTGCGAGTTCAACGGTTCCCTCAGATTTCAATTCCGTGTATTAGTTCAAAAGTTATTAAAACGATCTTGTACGTTTTCTGAACATACCATAACAAAAGTTTAAAAATTCATTTCGGGCACTCCAGGCCTCAGAATTATGCGTAATCAATTTTCAAATACTCATAAAATTCCAATATATTAAAAAAAATATATGGAAATTCCAGGTCTTAAAAAAATGAAAAAATTCCATCCTTGAATGATTATTCAAAGGTTTCTTCTACATAACATGGGTAAAGAAACAAAATTAGGGTGATATCAAATTCATTGTAAGGGTAAGTACAATGGAAGCAATACTAAAACTATCTACATGAAACAGAAAATAACTGAGCACACAATCCATAAAAATAACTATAAATGGTAGAAATAATATGGAAAGTAAGAAACTAAAACACATGCCATAAATCAATAATCTGAGAACGAACTACATCCATAAATATGCCAGTGAAAAATCTCATAGATAAATAATAATTAAAACTAAATGATTTATACTTATTTATTATTATACATTATTTCTCTGGAACATGAAAACATATTACTATCAAGACCTTTCACTAGATGGTTTAATACATTGATAGAAACCCATTTATTTTTGCCAATTTATTCTTCTATTGAGAACCTTTCGATGCATAGAGGAGGAATATTAATTTTGTGATCCACCTATAATTTCATATCTAAATAATTCCAAATATTTAATTTTAAAATAACTAATATGGATTATCAAATATCTGTATTTAATGGTAAATACAGATCTATCAATAATTCCCCAGTAATTAAATAATTTCCAATGTAATCACCATATGGAAAAAGTTACACAGTTTAGGAATTATTGATATACAATGTATGAGAATATGGATATTACATTAAATTTATAATGAAAAATTATTACAATAAAATTATTTCATCAAGGGAAGTTAACAATCACATATGTAGGTGAGGTTAAGAACATTTGAGGATAATAATCATTAAACATTCCTAAGTGCGCATACCACTTAGAAACATTTAAATTATAATCACTAGTAAGGTATGGAATTAAAATAATCTTATGATATCATGAGAGTAAAATTATTAATGATTTAATATATCAATATGGCTAGTAGGTATTGCACACAAAATAAGAAAGTAGTGAATTTGACATTAATCTGATAGATTTATGAAGTGAGATGGAAATACCTTACCTCAACCTTCTTCTTGTTGTGTGGTCTTTAAAAACTAGTATAGTGGTTTTGAATATGTCAATAACTAAACCAAAACCACAATCATGTTTATAATACCATATGTTAACTTATTAAAATACATTATTATGCGATTTTCAATAATAATTCATCATTTTGACTATTTCTGGTGTTATTACCATATTTTTATCAAGTACGTTTTCAGTTGTTATTTGTTTTTATTAATAAATATATCAAGGTTTAATTATATAAAAAAAATTAAACCATAACTAAATTATCTTATATATTAAGTACATCATTATTTAGAATAGTTCAAAAGATTTGGAGATTAGAAATGAAAGGCACCATTCATAGAGATGGTAGGCCTTATGTACGCATGAACACTAATTTAATTTCTTCATCATATTAATGGAATTGGAAACTAAATGATAGAATAGAATATTATAATTTAAAGTATCATATCAATTTTGTACATGTTATATAGTTTTATTATAAAAATCCATTATATGTTCCATGTGTATCATGAACGAGACGTATCGCTCTAAGGGGGAGGTAGTCCACACATCCTAAAACAAAATTATTATATTTATACGTGATGGAAAACATAATGGTATGTTGTAAATAAATATTAAATAACAATAATGTCATTAAAAAGTAAATATATATTGTATATAAATATATATATTCCCTCATAATGGCCACCACGAGAGGAGGCAGAGGAAAATTGTACAATCATCATTTCATGAGGCAGTAGTTCTTAGTAAATAAAAACAGTATGTTCAGTACCATTAGATAGAGGTGTGTTTATTTTTAGGTCATAAATGTAGCATAAAAACATTCTAGTATATTTAATATAATGGTTTTTTGTCTAATCATAGAATAATGAGAGTATATGGAGTGGATAATGGAAATTAACTTAGAAAGCATGAGAGAAGGTGTTACCTCTTATTAGGGTAACCACTGTTGGTTTGTCACAAAAGAATATTTGTAATTTATTCACAAGGTAAGGATTATAGGAATATGAGAGGTATGTTGTGAGTCTATTGAGATATAGGTTAGATCCGCCAATATTTTTTGAGAGGATTTAGGAAGGGGTAGAATGCTGGCCTTTTTATATTGGAGGGGGAATATCACATTAATAAATACCAAAAGGTATTCAATAATAGTCGGTCTAACTTACCAAAAGACCCTAAAAAATGAAAAAAAAATATTAATGGACATTAATGATTAGGGTACCTCATCCACAAAAAAGTATTTTCATTTTAATAATTTTTTCCCTTAACTTTTATGATTCCACAATATTATTATTTTGGTTATTGTTAAAAAATATAGATTTATAATCTAATTAATTAAACCATTAAGTAAAAATTAAATAGAGATTTATTATAAAATATAGAGACACTAAATTATTAATATGAAATATAATTTATTATATTAAATTCCTATTTTTTTTAAATAAATTTTAAAATAAGATCATGTCACGCACTAAAACACTCCGTAAACCCAGACCGTATTAGCAATGTTTTGAAAATATATGGGTCGATAGGTTAATTATAAAATATTAATTCATCCATTAATAGAAAAAATTTAGTATTTATTAACACTAATAAATAAAATTTCATAATATAGAATTTTTTAATTTTAAATCATTTGATATGATTCACTTATTGTAAAATAACAATACTGTGAATTTTGATGTTATTTATTTAATGTTTTTTTTAAAATATAAATCTTATTTTGGAATTAAATATATTAGTATTAAAAGATTTTAACATGATATATTCAACTCAAAGTAAATAATGAAAACAATTTAATCAATTAAAATCACTTTTATATTAATAGTATTATTTATTTTAGTTAATTATTAACTAAATAATCACTATATCGATGTTTCATAATAATTTCAAGTAACTAAAACATCTAAAAAAATTAATTGATAAGTTATTATGATAAAAATAACCGAAAAAACTGAACAATAATATGAATAAACGAAACCATTATATTTTGTACATATTTAAGAATTTTATAAGTGTTAATTGTAAGGAAAGTTTTGTTTTTTTCTTTTTCCTTACATAAACTTTTATATAGGGGACATCCATTTAATAATATCCCAATAACCCATATATTTCAAAACAAGTGGGGAAATGGTAAAATTATTATCATTCAATGGATTTTTGACAAGTTTAAATGTCATTTTAATCATTAATATTATGGTTTAGCCACTTATTAAGCATAATAATACCTTAATAACCGTAATTAATTTTAATCACATCCACTAATTATTATGGACAAAAAATTAAAGTGATATTATTAGACAAAAAAATTATATTATTTAATACATGTTTATATGATTTTATAAATTCAAATAACAAAACTAGAAAAATTATGATTAACGCTAATCTTGCAGACTGAGAGAAATAATAAGGGTTTAAGGTAAAAAACATTCAAAATCTTGTTAAATTTTTATATTCAAATTGAAAGTAAAATTCATTATAATGAACTTAATTGTATATACATTAATAATTTATCTAATGTGGATCTAAAAAAATATAAAATATAATTGATCATTAATAATTATGTAAAGGAAAATGATGTTTTTAAATAAATTACAATAATTTTCCCTTTTCATCAAAAAATGAAGTTTCACGGAGATATCCAAAAAATTCACCAGAAGATAATTTCAAAATTATGAATTAAAAATGGATATTTTTTTTAATAATAAAATTTATAAGTTTCAAAAATTTTGTTATAAAATAGGTTCACCATTAGAAGTACGTAAAATTAATTCTTGAGTGTAACAAAAGAAAATTCATTGTCGTAAGTTTAACATTATGTATAAATTATTCCAATTTTTTTTATTTATTATAAATGGAAAATATTTAAAGTTATTGTTGTTTCACACCAATCTTCACACCTCACAATCCACATTGGTTCAGATAATCCATAACCAAATCAATACAATAATTCCATACCCTAATACTATGTGCTTTATCTTTTTCTATAATCCATATTTTTTGTCATTAGTTCAAACGTAGAGAAGATACTCTTAGAAATGGTATTGTTTTTTTAATGAGTTTTTATTTATTTAAATCACTATATCATTCAATTATATTTATATCATTGTTATATAATACCTAGCTATCATTAATATTATGAGATGATGTTATGTTTCATGTAAGACTTAAAACTTCACACAATTCGACAAAATGTGTTACGAGATCATTGTTTGTGTGTTTGATGGCTTACCACCTCAAGAATTGACATCACTCATTTTTCCTATTCCAACAATCATGGTTGGGAATAATGATGTATTTATAGTTTATATATGAGATATAAAATAATTATGACGTAATTATTCCTCTTTATATATTATATCATACAAACCTTTAGGATTTCCATTTTGTGGGAATATGATATCATCACTCGTGTGCATAGAAGAAAAATTCCTCACGAAGCGATGAGTTTAATTCATGAATAAAAAAGAATTTATTAAGGATGTTTAGAAAATATATATGATATATATATCATAAAAATTATACTTTAATAATAACAGACACATATATATTGAATTTATGTTTATTATTTTCCATACGAATAGAAAAAAGAAGCAATGCTCATGCATGAATACGACCGACCGTCTACATGAACGGTGTATTTCATTTCCTATCAATAAATTTTAGGGAATAATATGTATAAATGTATACTAACTAAAATTTTTATTTAAATCATTGTTTAAATTATAAATATGATTAAATCATTATTTATGTATGAATAAAAAATAACAAGTCAATATATACTTAAATAAAATCATTCAATAATTTTAATGATGAAAAAAATACAATATTATTCTCGAAAGGGAAATGAAATTTTATAAAGGATTAATATATGATATAATAAACTTTAATTTGGTTTTGATATAATTTTATATCATTTGTAAAACAAACATACCTAATTTTTAATCACATTTAACCAAATAGATCTTTAATGTAGTGGATTTCATCTCAATTTAATTTTATTGATGCATATTGGAATGATATTAACTTATTTTATTTTATATAGTGTATATAATGTCCCTTTTACATGTAATTTCATGAATAAATACTTATTACTTTCATTTAGTGTTTATATTTTTTATTTTTTAATCAAATGAGATTGTAATTCATATTTACCAAGAGGTAAAAAAATTCATAATTAGATTCCTTTTAATTTTGTTATATTACTTCTTCATTATTGTTAATATTTTAAGATTATGTGTGAAATGAAATTGGGATATTTATTTTTTTGTTTAATTTTTTATTTGGATTTATAGTTGATACAAAAATTTAATTCATTTGTTTATTACCATATCAACATTATGATCATTGTATGGATTTACTTTATAATGTCATTTTACTCAGGATTGTTTGAACATCAGTTTACATCGAAGAAAATTATTTGAAAATTGTTTTATAAACCCTTTAATTTTATTATCCTCTAGTAATTAAATAATATTTTCAAGAAATATTTCCATTTTTCAACTATTTGGTGTATATAATGTTTTTGTAAAACTATTTCAATAATATCAATCTTCATTTTTCTCTTCGATGGAAAATATGTTTTCTTCCAAAACCATGTTTTCTAAAAATTATTTTAAAATTGTTTTAACATTCTCAAAGTGATTTACTAAACGAATTTCATATATTTTTACTCATTAGAAAATATTATCAATGAAATATTTACATATTTTTCATAATAATTCACATTTTTCATTTACAGAAAAAGTGAATAGATTTTTTTAACATGTACATCATGAAGGAAATATCCAAAAGTCATGGCTGATATAAATTTTTCATGGTTATATTATAAGAATAAAATTTTAACATCAAATACAATCATTTTCAAAATAGTTTCAATAATTTTTTTTATTTAAATTATATTTCTAATGAATTGGATTTTTAAAATTATTTTCAATATGAAAAAAGAGATTTTACGTATGAATGATTTTAATGATATTTTTATGTTATTTATATTAATCAATGAAATAAACCCATTATTCTGCCTACAATGACTGTGTATTATACTTCTTATATCCCTTATATTTTCCAAGATGGTTTATTATCATTTTTTTCTAATGAAATTATTTACATTGACTTCCTTGATTCATTTTTTGTAGTCAATAACATTCTTGTTAATTACTCACATTCCTGTGATCATTGGAAATTAAATTTATCTAAAATATTCATATTATTTTCTGAGTGATATGATTATTTCATAAAATTTATACCATTTTTACATATGTTTTTTACATTAAATGTTATCTGATTAACTATGAAAATATTGAGAAATTTGTATTATTTTATCAACATGAATATTTGATCAGGCACATTTTTTATAAATGAAATTGATTAGTGTATTAAAGTACAATTTAGGGGATATTTATGAAATGGGTTGGGGAAAATTTAATGTAATCCCATCGATGAATTAATAGTATCATGAGTCAAAATAATTTGAAAAAAACCCTTTGTATTAGTAACTATGAACATTTAAACATTATTAAGGACAAATCATGATAGGAAGTGTATTGTGAAAGATATATAAACAAATTAGATGGGTTTCACTAAGGTTGTTTTAAACCATCTTGAGGATAGATATTAATGGTAATGGTATCATGTTCTTTGGAAAAATGACAACCAATAATTAAGAATTATCTTCATTTAGATTTAGTTTTCATTATCCATGAGATTTTCACTATATTATAATCTATAGATGAAATTTATTTTCTCATTCATGATTTATATAGAACTTTTGATCATTTATTTTCCATTATATACTGTTATCCCTATAATACATTAATATTCAAGTTATTTAAATGTCAGTCATGTTCAGTTAGTTACATTTTAAATTAATTGTACAAATTGATTCATGAATGCGTTAGATCTACTTAATCCTTATTGAGAATTTAAGATCATGGTTATTTTATTTAATTTCATAGGATTTCATTAAGGATAATAAGTCTAATATAAATGGTTGTTTTATAATCCCATGTTTTTAAAAAGAGGCATTATGTTCTATTGCATAAATTATATGCCACATTGAACATAAAAGGAAAAATAAACATTGTTATTTAATATTATAGTTATATAATATCCCTTATAATAGTTAGAATTTAATGGATTAAATTAATTACAAAAATATGGTTTACACATTTATATATAATTAATTATTTGGTTTCCAATTAATTATAAATTAAAGTAAAAACCTTTTCAAAATAAAGGAAAATATTTATCTGAGAAAGTATTTAAATGTAAAGAAGTGTGTTTTCTTCTAATAAATAAAAAAATAAATATTTCTAGATATATATATATAATATTATATATAGTGGTTAAAATTCATTTAATGTGTTTTTGATATATGAAATAAAAACAATTATAATTATATGTATAAAAAGAATTGTTTTTCAAAAAGGCAGTTTTGCCTCCTTTTGATGGTGCACCTATTTTTAATCTAGATTTGAAAATTTTATAAATTATTTTAGATAGAATAAATTTATTCATTTAAATATTAATACTAAAATTAACTTTGGTTAATTTTTTTTATATTGTTCTGAAATATTCAATATATTATTAATAGTAAAAAATATTGCATTTTAATAGAAAACATCTTTTTCATAAAATTAATATATAGTGTTAAAATAAATATTTTAATGGATTTAATGTATTATAAGATAATTATATTATTTTTTAATCCCGTTTAGTTCATTGGAATCCATTTCACATTGAAATTTGATATAAAAGCATTGTGAACTTTTGCACGTTTTTACTGTAGAAACACATTTTATCATTCCATCATCGTGATTAAAATTTAATTAAGCTCTAAAAATTATGTGTCTTGGATAATGAAAAATTGATTCGATATTTGTAATCAACAGTTATAAATGATATAAATACTATGATTTTAATTTATTACAGTATTAATTACAACATCTGTAATTTTTTTGTAAACACGATCAAAGTTATATCTGGTAATTAAGTCTTCAAACAATATTCTAAATATTAATAAATTATCTAAAAACATATCCTAATTGAATTTAATGAGTTAATTTCCACTAAAATTATCATAGGGATGATATTATGTGCTTTTAAATCCACATGTATGATAACTTTCCTTTTATAATGTTATATTCAAAGAAATGTCAATTTTGGAACACTTTTGTTTTTAGCAAGATAAATATTTTTAATATGGGTTATTATATTTTATATGTTAAAATATAAATATTATATTTAAATATAAAACATTTATAATTTTCATTATAATTTTTTTATATTTAGTGAAGAAATAATTTAATTAATGGTTTTCACAATGATAATTCAGTGATTGTTTAATTAAATAAAATACAAAACCAATGATATTAAAAATGATAAAATAAATATAATTTGATTCAATGAATTTTTTATATTACTTATAAATTTTATTAATGTTTTATTGGTATTGGTTCAAATGTATCATGATTTTATGATATTTTGTAAAAAAAACATGTATTAAATACAATCAAAATTGACATTATTTTAATTTTAAATTAAATAACATTTTCATAATTGATATAAAAATAAGTCAAATATAATTTCAGTAAAATTAATTTGGATAAGTATAAAAATGAAATAAATGACTCATTTATAGGTATTTTTTCATTTAACTATAAATATATTTACCCTCAATGTGTAAATTACATGATATCACAGAAATAATTTAAAATATTAAATAAGGGTTAAAAAATTATAATGATTAAAAAGTAGTAAAAAAATATATAATTTTTATGGGATTAGTGTTAATCTACCAAAATTATTATATATTCTAAATATAATACTTTAGACCCATTTGTAAAATATAATTATTTTATATTAAATTATGATTTTGAATAATTATAAAAGTACCACTCCCCTCTTTTATAAAAGGAAACTAATTCTTCTCATTTCATTAAATTTAAAAACCTATTTGTTTTGACCAATATATATCCAAATCCATTACTATAATTCAAAACCACATTCTAAATTTTTCTTTTTAGTAATAAAACTCTCTGAATTGGTGTTAAGGTATTAATCAACGGATATCGTCTAAGGAAGAGGTGTCGTTTTTAATTAAGGGTTTCTGTTTTATATATTCTTACACTTACATAAATGATTATTCAACCATGATGACATAATAAATCAAATATCCTCAATATAAATATATGTTATTTTTTTATATCATCACTTAAATCCATAGTTACTTCTATCAAATTATACAATAATTAATCTATCTTGTTTAAAGAGGCATACCACCTCACGAACAGATATAAGTTATTTTCCATCACCACCTCTAATGACGGATTATAATAATGTAATTAATGTTAATATAATATATTAATTAAATATTTATCATTACTAAATAATAATATATCATTTAATATCTTACCTTTCATTTACATAAAAATCATAATGTTGTTCGTGCGTACATATGAACTATCACCTCCACTAAGTGATGTGATTCATTTTTCATCCCCTCATCACATGAATGATATGTAAAAGTATTCTTAAATTATTAGTATTAAATTAATGATATTATTTACATTATTATAATATAAAATAATACTTCCCTTATTTCCATAATGATCATTGAAAAATGAGAACCTTACTCATACTTATGTACGACATACCATCTCATGAAAACAACGTTGTTCATTTTTCCTAAAGAACACAAATGGTTTCATTTAAAAGTATATTTAATTAATTAAAGAAATTATTATTACATTAATAATATTCTAGAGATAACGGAATTATTAACACTTTGAAAATTTACATCACACAAATTTTATTTTCGAATCAAGTACAAAATATCGACAAATAGCCCGAAATGACGTTAAATAGTTTAGTAACTGTTATATCCCGATAATGAGTAATATAAAAGGAATAATAAACTAAAAAAGGATATTTATAATATAAATAACTAACTTATGTTTAACAGTCAAGAAGATAAATATTTTATGTGATGAGACCGACTCGTGGTAAGGGACTCATTAATTAAAACATCATTTTAAATTTTTTAATGATTTAATCTTAAATATATTTCTCTTTCATGTCCATGGTTTGAAAATGAATTTTTTGAATTTATTTATATGGTCTTGAGTGTTTTATAAAGGTATTTTTTTGTTTATTGAATTTTTTTAATTTTTATGGGATACATATATTTGAAATGTTACGACTAAGATACTTATAAAATAATTTATTTTTATTCTTGAATTAAATTATTGAATCCATTATAAATTTATATTGAAATAAGTGATATTTATATAAATTATGAAATATAAACAAATAGAATAATATAATCACCTATTATTTTATAAATAAAATATATGTTCCATATAATTGAAATTGTGACGTATTTATATCTTGGAGTAAGTAAATAAATGTTTCGAAAATGATAATTAAAGTGTTTTTATTTTTTATGAAAAATAAATTTTTATTTAAAATTTTATAATTTATATAAATATTTTAATGATAATATATATTAATAAAATTTGTTAAAAATTAATATTTTTTAGTCCTATTAATATAATATAGTTTTATGAGATGTTTATTGTATTTTCAAAGTGTTATAGAATCAATTAAATTTTTTAAATTTGTATTTTTCGAGAAAATGAAGAATTTTATTAAAAATTAGATTTATCATACCTATAAAATTATTTATAAAAAGTTGTGTTATTTTTTTAATATTAAAAATTTAAAAATTGTTATGGTGAATTTTTAGGATTTTTAAAAAATACATGAATATTTAGTGAATAATAAAATATAGTAATTTACAGTATATATACATTAAAAGTTAAATACATTATTCAATGAGTCATTGTTGATGTAAGCACCATAATATCAAATCCTACTTGATTATTTTAATATATATAGTGATAATGATGAAACTATTCATAGGATTGATCCAAACTAATAAATTAATGAATAAAATTATCAAATAACATCTCTTTCCCCCACTATAAATAAAAACCATCATCACCTTTTCTAGACACACCTCAATGCCTTGTAAATTGTTTAATTTCTTCCTAATAACCTTCTTAAGACTCTTCCCCATGTACAGGACCCACATTCCTCACTAAATGTAAAAAATCAAGGGCCTTAAATAGGTTCTCAATGAGAATAATTCAAAATGTAAAACAAACTTTTATTTTATTCACCTTTTAATTTATTTTATTTTGTAATTTTATCTTCAAATCACATTATAAAAGTGAAATAAAAACTCCAGTATCTTATATAGACATGAACTTTATCATTTTCATGGAAAAATAAACCATCAAACTCCTTATCCGCTAAATTTTATTCTAAAAATGAGACTATCGTTTGTGATGGGTCAATTTACCGCCATCATCGAAGATACACATTAATTTTAATCTACCACCTTCAGGTATGGTAATTAAAGAAATATTATGGTTGAATTCTATTTTATTATAAATATTATATATTATAACAAGTTCTGGAACCAACAAATAAAAATTATATTAATTAAAATCACCTAAGCTCATGATGGTTTCAAAAATCACCAAAATAATTTAAATCATTTTCAATAATATTTTATCTAATGAATCAACCTAATATCAGAAAAAATTATAGTATTATTAAATACTATGGAAACATATTAATAAATTTTCATTAATATTTTTTATCTTTTCACCCATTCGAAAAGAAAATCCATAATGAACCAGCTATAAAAATTATGAAATAAATGCACCCAAAACAATAAAAATTAATTAATTTTTCTTCAATGGGTTGATATATATGAAGTTACCAGTCAGGAACTAAGTATCATTGAGAGGGGGAGGGCATGAATCAGTGATATCTTTTCTTTTTTTATGTTTCATTATATCTGAAACGACCTTCACCTCCTGTTAAAGAGTTTCTTCCCGACTGAAGACACACAACCAAAAAAACCCAAGATTTACAAGGCTCACTGCTCAACAAGAGTAGCTATATCCTTGGTATGGTAAAAAAAAAATACAACACCACACAATCCACTGGAAAAAAATCCTTTTATTTGGAATACAATGAGTAGGATATACCATTACACTCGTGTAGAACATGGAAAATAATCCACATGTGTGTTTTCACCCTCTTATCACAAATAGGGAATTACAATATTTCAGTGCTTCTTTACAATTGAATAAGTGTATTCTTTGAAGTACAAATCGTCACTTTCTTACCCAGAATCTGGTAAGATCTATCTTACACATAACCAAATATGTGCGAAAAACCCAAATATTTTGTGAACACCTTTTATTGTCTTGCACACAACTTTTATGCCACACGCACAAGATTCAACTTTTGTGGTGAAACACCTCTTACATGCAACTTCAATCTTGCATTCAACTCTCTTCTTGCACACAACTATATTTATTTCTTTTACTCCCCTTTACTTAATGTTCTTTCAGGTCTCAGAGATAGATATTTCTCTAAGTGTCAAGCCTTAAAAATGTGAGGGGGTCACCTATTATTTATAGACCTCGTCGACCCATACGTGAAAAAACCCCAATGTGTCGTTTAAGATCTTAACACATCACACACAACTCCATTTGAGGTCTCATTGGGAACATATGTTTCTTTCTCACCAACCAGATCTTTCGCGCACTTATTGAATCTTTTTCACACTTTTTGCATTTTCCCTTTTTCAATGTTTGGACCTCGAATCATGTCTGATGTGAAACATTCCAAAATCCCTTCAATATTGGATGAAAAAAATCATTTGAACAAGCCTCTTATTTTCCATATTTTGATGTTCAGACCATGGAACTCCACTTGCACATAACATACCAAGACATCTTCAAACTTGCTCGCACCATCCTTTTCCAAAATCTGTTTCGGAATGAAAACCAATGATGATTCATTATCATTTTTCATTTCCAACAAAAACTTTCTTTCATCATGAACCATATATATCGTGATATATAGTCTTGGATAAAACACCTTTAGCACTGTCAGATTTTCAAAAGAATTTTTTTCCACTTCCCTATCTACCACCAACATCTTTCTTTCCAATCAATAATATATATGAATGACAACACATTTTCTACCACTTTCCTTTATAAGGATTTCATTATAGGTTCCCCTAAATTATTATATTTGTGAAATACAAATCATAAAAAATATTCAAATTTTCATGTCCTTTAAAAAGAGACTTGACTTATGTTCTTTGACAAAAAAATATAACGAACTATAATAGAAAACTCTTCGTACTTCCTTCTCCATCCCACTTGATCACAACAATATATTAAAAAAATATAGTATAGGTTATAATAAATATGAATACATTTCTTTAATATTTTAATGAAACTCTTTAAACAATTATATATGAGTTTTTATCACATGTTAAATTAGACAAATCTGAGGTAAGTGACTTTCCACCCAAATCCTCTTTAATGTATATTTATTAAAAATTTAAAAGGAATGTTTTTATGATGAATGTATCCATGTTTTATGATTTTTTTCATGGGTATTTTTTATAATAAATAGTTGGGAATATATATCCATTAAAATAATTTTCTATGTTTTTGTTGGTAGTCGATCGTATGGTTATTGGAAGTATAAATCTGTTGGTTACACTAAAAGGGAGCCACGAGGGTTACATTTCAAGGTAGCCTTACAGGAATGATTATAAGGTATCCATGAGTGTAAAAAATCAAAATGTATTAATGAGGGTTAAAATATTATTTTTATAATTTCCTAATATATCATTATGGTTTTATTTGTGTTCTCTATGTTTTATGGAAATCACATGTTTACACAATTTATGTATATGAAACTTAAGGGCAATAAGTATATCATTAAAAAATGATATTATATGTCTATAAGTACTCATAGAATATTATTTTCTTTCATTATTTTGAGGTCCATTAATGATATTTTTTTTCTCATCCCAAAATTTTAATTTTTTTCACTGGGTTTAAGTATTGTTAAGAGAAAATAAGAATCCAAGATGAATATTGTGAAGACAATTTATTGAAAACATTTGATGTTTTATTTAAAATTTTGTTTAATAGAAGAAATGTATCTTGACTTAGTCGTACCTAATTTATATAGTTGTGGGTTTTTATGTATAAATTATATGCTAATTCCATGAATCTATAAACATAAAATATCTTTGGGAATGTAAGTAATTGAATAATAAAATAATTTAATAAATTATATAATATTTATGGTCAGGATATTATAGGTGGGATTATAGCCTGATTTAGATATCATTTGGGTTTATTATAAAAAAAATAGAATAATTATTAATTATTTTTTAACTCATGTTTAATTTAAAATGATATATAATTTTAATAATACCTTCTTGATTCATTTAAGAAAAGTCTCTTCAGAATGGTTTTACACAGATGAAATAAGGATGGTGAAGCAAGAAAGCACAAGGAGGATGATATGTTTTTGAATCTAAAACCAAGAATGGTGTGAATTTCAATCGAGTATTTTGGGATAGTAATGAATTAGTTTAATAAAGATTTTAATGGTGGTGTAATCTATACAAGATAATAGCCAAAACAACCACAAATGAACATAATGATAATGGATCATTTTAAGAGGGAACACCGACCATCTTTCAATGGATCTTCTGACCCACTGGTAGATAAAGGATATATTAAATCCATTGAAAAGATATTTTATGTCCTTAGGGGTTTCATATAATTATGTGGTTAGTCTTCATATTTATCTTTTTGATGGTGATATTGACCAGTGATGGTCGATGGGAAAGAATATCAATGATAATGAGATGATTAATTCCTAGGAATGAAATGAATTTAGAAATATTTTTCTCAAAAAATAGTTTCCAAAGGTGGTTCTATATATTATGGAAAATAAATTCCTTGAATTAAAAAATGAGGATGACTCGGTGGTTGTTTAGGAAAAATGATTCATCTGATTAGCAAGGTATGCTACAAATATTATTTTACCTCTTGATCGGAAAATAACTCATTTTTTAACCAAGATTCAATCCTAGATATCATTGGTAATTAGCCTCCCATGAATTAAAAAGTTATAATTATCTTTTTTGATGTTGTGGGAAGGTAGAAATGGGGGTTTTTGATGGTTACATGTACTTTGAATAAAACCATAACAAAATGTCCTCATGGAAACAGATGTGCATAAATCAATAAAAAAATCAAAAGGTAAAAAAATACAATTTTTATTTTGTTAAATGTATTGTATAAAGAACCCTAATAAATTGCTTAAAAACATGAGAAGTGTTTTTAAGGTGTTAACATTGGAAATATGGATCAGTATTGAAATGTAAATGATCATAATATTAATCATTATATGAAAACTATAAAGTGTATTAAATGTGGTGAGATGGGGAATTATGAAAATAACTACCCAAGGAAATATTTGAATGATGAGAACTATCCAGATTATTAGAATAATAGTGTAGTGCAATAAATTATGACTAATTATGAAAATGATGCACCATCCAATGGAGTGGTATTAGGTACATTGTTTTTTAGTTATATTTTTCAAAACAAAATTTTGTATGAGGTATGTAGATTCCATTTTTTTTAAATTTTATAGTTAATTAAAAAATTTACCCCATGAAATGAAACCATGGATTATGGTTAAAACACAAGGGAGAAATATTATAGTATAAAAGGATTAAATGAATATTCCTATTATTTTATATAGAAACTATTTACATAAAAACATTTTTATTTCCCCTATTAGATTTTTTTTTGTTATTCTAGGTATGTATTGGATATACATTTATCATTTTAAGATTTATTATAGAGCTTTGAATAACATTACAATTCAAATTAAATATCCAATTCCTCATATCGATGACTTGTTTGATCAGTTATCGAGAACTCAATATTATTCCAAGAATGATGTGATATCTATGTACCATTAGTTTAATTTTATGGGGAATGGTATTCTGAAATTTGTTTTCCAAACTTTATATGAGCATTATGAGTTTGTTGTTATTCCATTTTTCTTAAAAAATTCTCCAGAAGTATTTTTGGATATTATGAATCAAATTTTCCATGAATATTTGGGTAATTTTGTTTTTTTAATTTATCGTTGATATTTTTTATTTAAAAATATTATTATTAAAATGAAAAAAATATATGTATTTTCCAAAAAAATCAAATTTAAATTATGTTATATGATAAATCTATTAAATGTGATTTTTTCATGGAAAAACTTTCTTTTCTTGTGAGGATTTTAAATTAGGATACTCTAATAGTTGATCCCGCAAAAACAAAAGAATTTGATAAATGGAAAATTCCTACAAATATTACTGTGAGTTATAGTTTTATTATACTCGGATGATATTACAGATAATTTATTAAAAAAATTTCATAGTCATATATAAAACTAACTTAGTTACCATGAAAGGGGTTGAATTTATTTTAACAAAAGAAAGAGATTATTGTTTTCTGGAACGAAAGAGGAAAGTGGGGAATACTCCAGTTTTATCCATAACATCAAGATATTATAATTGGTTTCATCTAAAATTATGCCTCATTAAATTAATTCGATGTGTTATGATACATAATGATCTAATAATTGCTTATTATACACAAAAATTGAAACCTCATGAACAAAATTATACTACGAATGATTTAAAATTAGAAAGTATTTTTGTCTATTGGAATATTTTGAGGAATCATTTATATAGATAAAAATGTGAAATATATAATGACCATAAAAATTGTAAGTATATATTTACTCGGAAGGAATAGAACATGAGGTAGAAAATATGGATAGAACTGATAAGTTATTATCATTTCACGATCTATTTCCATCATAGAATAAGCTAACAAAGTGGTACATACCTTATGTAAAAAATCATTTTACATTAAAAATAGTACATTTTTAATATGACCCATTGATTAATCATTTGATTATTTTTGTATTGAAAATTGTTCGTGTAGAAAAATACTTTATTTTTTAGTTTTCAGTGAAATAATCTCTATTAAGTATAATTAAGAATGTATAGAAGAAAGACCATGAGTTATGGGAAAATATAGAATTTGTTAAAAGGGGTATGTTTCCATAATTTAGCATTGAAAAATATTGTGTTATGATAATTGGGATGTGATTATGTGTTCATTGTGATTACCATATAAAGATAGAATTTGTGGTGTGGAGTTCATAGTTCTACTTTTTCAGTTCATCCTTGAAGAACTATGATGTACAAATTCATTTAAGGTTATTACAAGTGGGGTGTAATGAAAAGATATATTGTAGATTTTTCTAGGAAATGTTTGAATTTTGAAATGGATAAAAAGTGAAATAATTACTGAAAGGGTGGTTTTTTATTTTCTAATGCGATAGTGGAAATTATAAAATATATCCATGTAATTCATGGTTAAACAACCAAAGACTCTTCAAGGTGACGATGTAATTTGTGTTATTATTGAATGATTGACTAAATATGAACATTTACATCCTATTAAAGACATTATTTCTCTAGATCAACATTATTGGTTGTACCTCAATGATATTGTGAGGTTATATGGAGTTCATATTTCAGTTTTATCTTACGATGATCATAGGTTCAGTTATAACTTTTGGAACAAACACTATATGTTGTTGGGAATGGAATTAAAGTTTAAAAAAACATTCATCCCCAATTTGATGGACATGAATCTAATAATTAATACCTTAGATGAAATGATATGTTATTATTCTATTTATTACACAGGAAGTTGATATTAACTTATTATGTAGTTGAGTTTTTTTTATAATGAATTTTTTTATTCCCATATAAAGACGGTACATTATAAAGAATTATTTTGAAAGTGGTGTTGAACTACTACAATTTGGGATGTCGTTAGGTAAAGGATATTTATGGGACCATAATTGGAAGTGGAAGTGGATGAGAAATTGAAGATTGTCTTGAAACACATGAGGAAAACTTAGAACAGGTAGAATTTTTTTGAATATAATTGAAGGAATTTTTTTTAAGGTAGGTGATTATGTTTTCCATAAAGTCTATACATGGAAAAGTGTTATTATTTTCGGTATGAAAGAAATCCGAGTCCATGATTAATTGGGCACTATGAAATCATAGAGAAATTTGGACCAGTTTCCAACCAAGTATCACTGGATCAAACTTTATCTAAGGCACACAATGTTTATCATGTTTTGATGTGAATAAATTATGTACAATATTCATCTCAATTATTCATCATATAATTAGTTTGGCTATAATATAACCTTTTTTATGATGATAAACCTATTTATATTCTTGATTTTAGATATCATGTCTTATGAAACAATGTAATTCAACTGGTTAATGATTTTAAAAAAACCACATGGTTGAATAAGTTACATGGGAATCAAAAAAATATGACGAGAGAATGGTACCCAAACTTGTTTAGTAAGTTAATCAAAACTGAGAGGATGGAATTTTTAGATGGTGAAGATAATGTAATCACCAGGTACTTGTAAAATAATTTTTTTTATTTTGGAATTAAATATTTAATTTCATTATAAATTCACACTGAAATAAGTGATATTTATTGAAATTAATGAATCTATACTAAAATAATAGTATAAAAACCTATGATATTATAAATATTTTTTTGAATATTTTATGTGAAATCATTATGTATTTATATCTTGCAATCAGTAAATAATGGTTTTGAAAATTATTATTTAAGTTCATATTTTTTTTATGATTCAAAAATTTTCATTTGAAAATTTATAATTTATATAAGGAGATAAATGAAAATTTTATTCATAAAATAGATTATAAATTTATTATTTTTGTGTCTTATGATTCTTAGATTACATTATTAAACATTAATTAATTTTCCAAAGTGTTATAAAGTAAGTTATATTTTTATAATTCCTATTTCTTGAGTAAATGATGCAGTTAATTAAAAACTAAATTTATCATATGTAGATAATTATTTTCAATGAATGGATTTTCTTTTTGACTTATACACATCGAAAAATTATTAGGGTTTGTTTTTTGGATTTTTCTAAAATACCAAATTTTTTAGTGAATAGAAAAATTGGACAATTTAAATTATATAAACATTATATGGTTGTTAAACTATTTCATGAGTTATCATTGATAAAAGCCCCATATTCATCAATAGTACTTCATTATTTTAATAAATTTATTTATAATTCTCAAACTATTATTGTTATTGATCCAAAATAATAACATAAATACTAAAATAATCAAAAAAAGAACCCCTCCTCCATTATAAATACCACCCCACATCACCTCTTATACTCACACCTCAATGCATTGTTCTTAGTTTAACTTATTCCCATGTACCATACATAGATTCTTCCCCATGTACTAGACCTTATTTCTTACTAAAAGGCCAAAACCAAGGGCTGTATAGAGGTTTCAAAGGAGAAGAAAATCAAGAGGTAAAATCCACTTCTATTTTCATTTATTTTCCATTAAATTAAATTTCATTTCATGTTTTTTTATTCACATCACATTATCCAAGGGACATGAAATCTCTAGTATCTTATATAAACTGTAATTTTATCACGATTATGTTATTTTCATTATTAAACACCTTCTCGACCCCTTTTATTATTAAAATTATAACATCATCAGTGATGTGGTGATTTACTACCATCATGGATTATACACTTTAATATTAAATTAAAGTCATCTAGGATGGTCATAAAACCATAATTATGGTTAACTTTATTATTAATATTTTAAGTTATACAAGGTTTTAGATCCAATATATAAACATCATATTAAAAAAATGGTACAAGATCGCGATGGTTGTAAAAAATAGTAAAATAGATTAAATCACTTTTGTTATCGTTATATATAATTAATAATCTTAATATAAAAAAAATCATATATGATATCATAAAAAATTATATAAACATATTAATTCAATTTCATTAGGTTTATGGAGTATTTTTACCCATTCTACATGAAAATCCATGTTGAACCAATCATGAAAAAAATGAAATAAATGCACCCATAACAATGAGAATAAAATAAGTATTACTGATAAATTGGTGGAAAATGTAATAAAAAGAGCATATAAAGAATTATAAATATTAATAATGTTAACTAATATATTAATTACGTTCAATAAACCACTATAATGGAGGTTTGAATATTTTTTATGTTTGATAAACCTGAGGTAAGGAACATTCCTTTTAAAATCCCCTTTAATGTCAATTTTAACAAAATTCAAGAGGATTGATTTTATGATGAATGTAATCATATTTTAGGATTATGTTTTGGATTTCATAATTTTTTAGTATGAAGGGTCAGACATATATATCCCACAAATCCATTCCATATGTTTATCTTGGAGGTCAACTATCTAGTTACTCCACATGTAACTACGATGGTTACACCATATGGTTACGATGAGGGTTACATTAAAATGTATCTTTGAGGGTTATATTGTAAGGTAGATACGAGGGTTGAAAATAATATGGTATAATTGAGGGTACCATTATTAAGTGGGTAACTCCCTAATTAATGTTTATGGTTTTATTTATGTTCTCTATGTTTTTTTGGAAATCTCCTATTTTCATAATGTAAGTTTATGATACTTTAAGGGTTACAAGTATATATTATTAAAAATGATTTCATATGTTTTATGAATTCATGGATTATAAATATATCGTATTTTTTAATTTCCATTAGTGATATTTTTTTCTCAGTCTATGTTTTAATTTATTTTCACAGTGTTCAAGGATGGTTAATAGAAAAAAAAATCACAGCTAAATATTGTGATGATTTTCCATGAAAATAGATAATTTTTTATTTACTATTTTTTAATTATGGAATTAATTGATACTGTTATTTTACCCACATTGTTTGATTTGGGATTGATATGTACAAATTATTTCATAATTATCCTATACTCTTAACTAAAAATATATTTATTAATTTAAGGAAATGATTTATAAAAAATCTACTAAATTATATAAATTTTAAGGTTGTTTTATTATATAGAAATATATTTTTAAATTTTTAAAATTATTTTGAAAATGGTTTGATAATATATATAACATGAAATGTTTTATAATGAGTGAAAATAAAATTTTATGAGTGACATGTTAAAAATAAAAAGATTTTATTTGTTATGATTATATAATGGTACATGGAAATTTCAGGGGTTGTTAATTGATAAAAAAATGGATTAGTGGTAATGTTATATCCTGTAATGCATTCGGTATGAGTGTTAGTTATCTGAATATTCCACTTGTATGAGTTATATGTACTGATGTGATCCATATATCTATTCCATTTGTAAGAGTGAAATTTATGGAAGTAGATCACATGGTTATTCAATTTTAGTATTCTTCTATGTCACATAATTATATTTTATTAGTTTCCTTATTTGGTTTCATGAAAAGAGACTGATTTTTAAAAGGTTATATAATTATCATTTTGAAATTACTTTCTCTTTTTCTTGTTAAGAAAGGGATGTTTTAAGGAAATGATTTATGGGTTTTCATTGTACTAATTGTTTCATTTATTTTAAGTCCCTTACTTATATTTTTTCATCATCTTAATTTTTTAATTTTTTACAGGGTTTATAAAACTGTTATTTCATAGAGGATATCAAGGGAAAATTGTTAAGATATATCAGTATAAGAAATCATGTTTTATTTTCAAGAATATAGTTTTTAAAAAAGGATTCTGGGTATACATTTCCTTGTCTAATTTCTGGGATTAAAATATAAAAGTTTTCATTTACTCTTTAAAAATCTAATACTAAAAGATATTTTTGAAATTAATATTTCTTCTAGTTTTAAAATAACTTGAATATGTAATGTTTAATTATATGTCCTTGTAGTTTCTACCAATAAAGGGTTTAGAAATGATTGGAGATTATGATGTTTATTATGTATAAAGGAATAAATCATGGGTTTATAATTTTAAATATTATAATATGTTAATTGACTTAGAATCCCCTTTTGGTGATTTATGATATGAAATTTTAAGGTGAATAATGGTATTTTAAGAGACATTATTCATTGAGTAAATTAAGTGTTATTACATTTTGGGATGAAAAATGATATTTTGAATATAAAAATATATGTCTAAACATGTTGTGATTATTTTTTGAGAACATTATCATATTATGAGAATGTTATAAGTGTTATATAGTCATAGAAATTGTATAAACTGTAGGATGGGTCAAAACATATCGCATTTGACCATACTAGTTGAATGAAACTCTCAACTAAATGATGAAAAGGGTGAATCTCCTACAACTATCATATATGATGTCCTTGATATAATAAATTATTTCGTTTTAGTTCAATAATTTTTTGGTTTATGAATATTTTTATTTTGGGAGCATATATTTTATCAATTTAAAATCCTTGTCATTGGAATATGTTTTGGTGATTATGTGATTAATGTTATTTTAAAAAATGTTCACTATTTTTAGAATCATATTATATTTAAATAAATATAATATTGTGGTATTTTATTTGATATATATATATATATATTGAATTATATTTTAAAAAAACCAATGAATTTAGTGTGTAATTTTGGTGATTCATGTTATTAATGGAAATGACTAACCTATCACAGAGAATATATGATTTAGAAAATTATTTTTTGATATGATACATTGAGAGTGATTGATGAGATTTGGAGATAAATTTTAAAATTTATATTGCAATAATATATTATCAAATACTTCTAAATTTGGGGTTTTATTAATACTTTTTATTATTTTGGTGAATTTAAAGGACACTTATTTGATGAAAGCTATATATTGATCTTTGGGTATTACCAATGAAATTTTGTGATTGGAGTATTTTTTTAATCATATAAAGAATTATAATTTATGGGGAATTTTATTTTTTTTACTCACCATTTTTTGGTTAATTTTTATAAAAGGAGAAATTAAATGTCAATATTTTGTGGATTATGATAGTCTCTAGTGATTCATGAATGAAAAATAAATATCGTATAATAATCATATAGAGTAAATGTTGAGTTTGAGGAGGAAATATATTAAATGATGAAAATATACTTTTCAAGTAAGTATGTTTCCTTATATTCTTAGTCAATGTAGTAAAATAATCCTTCAACTCTATAAAATAGATTTTGAAATAAAATATTATTTGTTTAATTTTTACTAAGAAAACAATGACCTTTTAACCCATCAAATATTTATGGTTTTGTGATTATTAACATTATCATTACCATTTTCTCTATAAATATCCATAAAAACATTTTATTCAATTATTTTTAAATAATATACTTGTAGCTAACAATTTCTATAAATATCTTGTGTCATACCAAAAAGTTTTTACTTATGAAAGAAGAGTACCAAAAAGAAATAGTGAAAAATTTATATTGATGGAGGCATATCATGTGAATAGAAATTACTTTTAGTATCATAAATTGATATTTAAATAATGTATGATTAAAAAATTTTAATTTTCTTTAATTTCTTAAAATATTATGATATGATACAATTTTTTTAATAATTGTGAAAAAATACTTCATTTTAATTGAAAACTATTTTTTCAGAAAATTTATTTATAGTGTTAAATTATGTATTTTATTTGTTTTAAACTATAATTACATAATTTTTCAATTATTTATTAAAATATATATAATTTTAATAAATTACAAAATGAAATTGGATATGAAAACATTGTGAACGTTTGTTTGTTTTTACTTTAAAATCTGGTTTTATCGTTATGTCAACATGATTGATTTTTAATTAATTTCATCGAAAAATGTGTGTTTAATTAATAAAATTGGATTCCATATTTTTAATTTGAAGGTAAATTTTATTTAAGTGGGTAAAATATATTTTTATACAATATGAATAGTTAATTTAGTAATTTTTTATTAATAATATTGAAGGTTTATATGTTAATTAAGTGTAAAAATAATATTATAAATATTATAAAATTACCCAAATAGTTAACTTAATTTCATTGGATGAGACTATTTAGATCAAAATCATCAATGGCATAAATATATGACATTTGGAAGAAAATTGAATGAGATTATTTCATTTAAAATATAATATTCAAAGAAAAGTAAATTTTGTCACAATTGTTTTACAATTGTTTTAATATAGGGAAATATAAGGGATATGATATACTAAATAAGGAATAGTTAAATATAAAACAAAAATATTTTTCATTATAATTATTTATTAATTTTTATTTAATAATACATTTTAGTTAAGGCTTGAATAATGATAAATTAGTAATTATTTAATGACATGAAATATCAAATAAATGATATTAAAAATACTAAAATAAATATAATTTGTGATTCTTAATGTGATAAAAAATTATTTAGATGAATATGAACTTTTATAAATTACATATAATTATTTAATAGAATTTATCATATCATTATCCTATTTTAAAAAATTCATGTAATAAATAGTTTTGGAATTGACATTATTGATATTTTAAAATTATTAATATTTTCTTAAATTATATAAAATTTATTAAAAAATAAAATTTGGAAAAATATTTGGGATACATATAAAAATATAATCAATAACTCATTTATTGGTCATTTTTTAATTTTCTAGTAATAATATTTACCCTTAATTATTAAATTACAAGATATCTTGAAAATAATTAAAAAGTGAAATAAGGGTTAAAAGAAAAATATAATGATTAAAAAATAAGAAAAAATTATATAATTTTCATTTGATAAAATTTATTCAACCATAAATCATCTTATATTATAAATAAATGATTTTAGTCCCATTTTTAATTGAACATTAATTTATATTAAATTAATATTTTGAATAATTTCAAGAGTGACCCTCCCCTATCCTATAAAAAAGCCAATATCCTCATTTAAATGCACTTAAAAACCTATTATTTGTTCCAATATATATCAAAATAAATTTTTAGAATCTCTACCCATATTATAGAGGCATTATTTTAGGTATAAAATCCTTTGAAGTGGTGTTAAGGGGATAATCTAAGGATATCTTCTAAGAAAGAGGTATCATTTTTAATTAACTATTGATGTTTTATTTATTCTTTCAATTACATCAAATATTATTCATACAAGATAAATAATAAATAAATTATCCTTAATAAAGTTATATTTTATTAATTTTATATCATCTTATAAATCCATATCCACTTCTATAAAATGGTAAAATAAATAATCGTTCATATGCAGGGTGAAATACCACCTCGCGAAACAATATAATTTGTTTTCCAGCACCACCACTCAGGACTAGTTATAATGATGTAAATAATTTTTATATATGATATTAATGTAATATTTATATTTATTAAATAATAATATATCATTTAAATTATTACCATTTTATGCACATAAAAATGACAACGTTGTTCATGTGTACGTGTGAACTATCAGCTTCATGAAGCTGTCTGATTCATTTTTCATCAACACATCAAATTAATGATATGTTTTAGTATATATAAAATATTTATATTAGGTTAATTATATTATTATAATTCTTTAAATATATAATTATACATACCTTTTTTTATAATGATCATTGAAAAACAAAAACGTTACAGATGCGTACATACAACCGACTGTCTCCATGATTATAACATTGATCATTTTTATAACCATACATTAATGGTTTTATTTAATAGTATAATTTAGGAATAAAAGTGATTATAATTTAATGATTTTTATTTTGGAGATGATTAACTTAAGATCACTTTGAGTACATACATTATACCTAGTTTATTTTGGACTCGTGTACCAAATATCAACAAAAATCAGATATAAATATGAATAATTACGTAATTGTTATAGAATTGTAATAAGTGATTTAAAAGTAATAATAACCTTCAAAGATGAAACTAAGAATGTAAATAATCAACTTATGATTACTATTTAGGAATAAAAATATTATACATGACAATTAAGTCTCTATGTAAATAATTCTTTAACTAAATCCTAATTTTAAAATTTTAATGATTTATTCTTTTAAATCAGTCTCTTTCTTTTAATGGTTTTCAAAATTGACTTTATGAATGTATTTTTATCTACATGAAAGTTTCAAAAAGTAAATTTTTTATTTGTTTATAAAATGTTTCAAAGTGTTATGGGACACATATTTAAAAATCTATTTTTAAAATTTTAAAATGTTTTTTGAAAATGGTATGATAAATTCTATAACATTAAATATTTTATAATGATAGAAAATGAATTTTAAAGAGTGAAATGTTAAAATTACAAGATTTTATTTGTTAGTATTATATAGGTACTTGTAAATTTCATGTATGGTTACAATATAATCTAAGAAATAGTGGTTACGTTATAACCTCCAATGCATTAGGTATAAAAGTTAGTTGTATCACTATTCTATTTATAAGAGTAACGTGTAAATAAGTTGGTCATGTGGCTATTATATTTCAAAGAGTGAAATGTATGGAATTAGAATACATTGTTATTCCATTTAATTGTTATTCCATGTTAACTAATTATATTTTATATGCTTGAATACGAGTTTTCATGAATATAATTTGATTTTTCAATGGTAAAATAATGTTCTTTTTTAAATGATGATATCTTTTTCTGGGTAAAAAGGAATGTCATATAGAAATTATTTATGCGTTTTCACAATATTAATAGATTCTTTTATTTAACTCCATAAATGTTATTTTTTTCACATATTATGTTTTTAGATGTCTATTACATATTTAAAAGAATATTTTGTTCAATAATGAGTTTTATGGAAAATTACAATGATATATCAGCATAAGAAATGATATTTTAGTTTATTGATTTTTGTCTTATGAAAAAATGGATACTGAATATATGTATCATCGTGTAATTTATTCCTTTAAAATGAATTTATTTCTTAATTATCTAAAAATTCAAACCATAAATATCTTTTGGAAATTAATTTGATTTATAGTTTTAAATAACTCAATTATTTTTAGCTTATGGCTAGTTCTTTTTGTTTTTTCTAGATTTAATAAAGTGCATCTCATTAAAAATTGTGTTTTAATTTTTTTTAAATGTAATTTAAAAATCATGTCTGTATATATTTTACAAAGACTACTAAATTATACAGTCCTTTGGGATGTGTTTCCTTGTATCTTATTCCAATTTAATTATAGTACGAACCATCTCCAATCTTATTAGGGTTAGGTCATTATAACTGAGATGGAATCATCCCATCAATGTTTAATGAATATTAGTTAGGTATTTGGCCCACATATAGTTCAAAAATAACATATCATAATAAAATAATCCATATAAAAACCACACTTTACAGATATATATTTGTGTTGGGGGAATTAAATATTACTTCCTTAACCTCACATGTTTTATGGTAAACTATATTGTGTCACATGGACCTAAGTTGGGAAAAATTCCCCTCTCTGAGGGAAATGTATTTTTCAAGGGTAATAACCAACCCCAGATAAAATCCCACTCTCCATGCCAGAAAATGTAAATGATATTATCAAATAATTGGTGTAATAATTATAATATAACTCCATCAGAGTTATTGGGATATTGATTCAAGAAATATAACACATGAAAGATTAAGGGGAAAACCTAACACTAAATCACAGTGATAATATGGTTCAAACCCCATCATCATTCATGTGGGTCAATATATAAATTAAACTCTCTCACCTCAAAATATTACTTGGGTGTATAAGAAACCATTACCTTTTGATCTATAAGATAAAATAACTAGTATATCTTATTAAAATATTGAATAATAAAATAAATCAAAAATTTCTATTACATCATATAAAAAACATAACCTATGGATCATGACACAACTCTTCATTTAATCATTGATTCTCACGATGAATATTATCGTTTTCATTCAATCATAAAGATAAATAGATATTTAGTTTCCATTCATTAAAAACCTATATGTTTTTGTATCAAATTATATATAAAAAACTCTCTATCCAAACTCAATTAATTTTTCTGAATTATTTTCCCTAGAATCATTAATATCATCAAATTTTTCCCCACCGAATTTTTTGGTTCAATGGTTTGTGTTTTATTTCTGCATTTATTAGTTTTTATCATATTATATATACATTGAATTCATTAAACTAATATCATAATTTTTAGGATATATTTTATCAAACATATTATGGTGAGAATTAAGTATTATGACCCTCTTTATTACCAAATATTAGTAAAAATATATATTACTTAGTTTGGGATTCAGTTCAAGAGCTTAAATTTATTAATTTTTATTTATAAATCATTTGGGATGTTCCCACTATTTTTTACCCAATAAAATTAATAAATAGAATTATCATTAATATTATAGAAATACATTACATACATTGATTGAGGTGTATATATGTTACCCTATAATTAAGGATGTGTTTTTGGTTATTAATTAATTTGGGATTTTAATCCCAATTGAATTTGAATGATTATTTAATTTTTAAGAAATTTTCAATGTTATTTTAATCAATAAAATTGGTGTCATATGAATTTAAATATTTAGTTTTTTAATAATAGTGCACACATGTTTTAGAAATACCAATATATATTTCCCATTAATGAATACATGTTAATTGGAATATTATCTATTACTGTAAAAAGGGAAAGGTTTTATAAACCTATTTATAATGATATGAAATCAGAAAGGTGTATGTGAAATGGAACTCAAACCCTTGATGTAATGATGGGTGATAATTATTTTAAACCTAGTATAATGAAAACTGATGAAGAATAGTTGAAACTAATTCTCTTAGTTTAGAATAAATATAAATAGAAGGTGAAGGATCGTTTATGAACGTGGTCATATGGGAGTTATTATGACGATGAGTTTTATTCTTGTAATTTTAATTAAGATTTTTTTAAATTATTCTCAAACATATCTATTTTTACTATTTTACACATATAATCCTTCACAATAGACATGATTAAGAATAACATGGTTATGATTTCTAAGAATTATTTAACTACTTTATCTATAGAAAATGATCCTATATTTGAATCTATGATGGTTTCATAGAAACATGGGTTATCTTGATCTTCATATGGCTATAAAAATTTTAATTTGGTTATTGGTTTTGGAATCATAGTATTTCTTATTTCACTAGATATGGTTTGTTATTACAAAATTATGTTGGTTACGTATTCATAATCTATAAATGGACCCAAAAAATATGGGGCCTATTGATTTCTAATAATTATAGTAGATATATATATATATATGATATAATTTATAATTTGTTCATATATATAGTTAACTCATATTGGTAAGGATCTTATTTTGTTCAAACATTATGTTAGATAGGTCCCCCTTATCTAGTTCAATGCATGTTTAAACATTGTTATTATAGTTACTGTTTGTTGTCCATAAAATAATAATGAAATTGGTGTATCAAAATTATCTACTCATGCTAGAAATGATGATTGCGATATTTATTTTTGATAGTATAAAAAAATAAAGCAGAATTTTTTTAGGTGGAAGGAATGGAATCATATACTATGTATGATTGTATTGATTTGGAAACATCAATGGAAATCAATTAGGATAATCTTAATGCTATGGTTTTAGAGGAGATGGTTTTAACAGATTTCAGCACGAATTTGTTTGAATACTCTTCTATTTGTTACTATGATCCATGTAAAAATTCCTTTATTTATCATTATGAGATTTTCTAACTACAAGAATTTGAATCAATCCAGAAGATTGTGAATGTTCTTTAGAAATATCAAACAAAGATTAACTTCATTAATTATATGCCTGTGATTGATAATGGATAACTATTTAATGAAATGTTTAGAAAATCTTAGAATTCAATAGACATTATTATGGCTCATCGTAATGTCTCTCATCCTGATTTTGGAAATGAATCTTGTGGTTGTAAATCTTAAATCATTTTTACATCAATTGAGGAAACATTAATTGATTAACAAAATACATCAACAAAAAATGTTATTTAATTTGATAGTGATAACTATTCTATTAATATATAAGATGTTAAATATTTTTGAATATTCATTTATAATGTGGTTTCACAAACTATAAATTTTGAACATAAAAATCGTTAATGCTTTAAAAAATAGAGATACTAATCTTCATGAAGACAATAATACTCGATTTTCGCTAATTTCTATCAATTTAATGATTCAAAATGAGCAATGTGGGGACTTAATAAATTGGATTGAGTAACATAAAATTTTTATGTTCATGTGGAATTAAAATTTATGCAAATTTAAATAGTAATATAACAACATATTTCAAAAATCCAACATGGGATTACCTATGTCCACTTTTCATCAAATGTGGGATAAATTGTGTCATACCTGGAAAATCATAATATGTATATAAATGAATGATAAAACTAATATTTAGATTAGTTTTAGTAGTTAAGTAGATTATTATAGTATTACATAATGTGTTATCTTTTCTATATGGTTTGTTGGTGTTTATGAAGTTAGTTATAGAGAATACAATTGCTGATTAGAGGGTCATGCTTCTAATATGGTGCGTGGCATTAGCATATTCATTATTTTTCATTTCAATAACTTCATTTTAATTTTATCATTATTGAATGATATAAAAAAGTGAATATTTTATGTGAGTATTTCGGTGATAATTTTGTGGGGTTCATGGATTTAGAATGAAAATAACATGTGTCATAACATTTTTTGTGTGGATATTTTTTAGTTATATCTTCTTTATGTGATGATTGATTGAAGATCAATATACACCTCCATGATCCAAGAATGTAGAAATATCAATTTGGACTAATATTTTGTTCCCCAATCTAAATCAATGAATGAAAAAAATGATGATCTATATATTTACTTACCTATTTGGAAGATTTTTTTTTCATATATTTCATATTATTGACAAATTAATTTGAAAGAAATTTTATTTTATTCCATATAGATATCAATTCCATAGTCTTTTCTGATATCTTATACAATTTTTGAGGTGATATGGGTAGAATTAAAATTTTGATCCAAATGACTAAATATGAAATTCCTGCATATTTAACAGAATTTTTTTTGGTTTCTATCTTTCCCCATTATCTTCTCTTAACTATTCAACAATGTTAGAGATTCCTAAGAATTTAATAGAGTTAAATTTTGACCCATTTGTTGGATATTTTATATTAACATAGTTTGTGAGTATCATGAAGAGAATTATTTATTGGGGGTAGTTATTCACATAAAATTATACATTTTCTTTACTGTGTAAGTGGTTTTCCCATAATGATTCACAATGGAATCACACATTTTTTTATAACCTAAGTGGTCATGTATATAGGTGTTAAAAATCCAAATATATAAATCTACATATTAGTACCAATCTCTCTATGGTTTCTCATTTTATGATATAAAAATTGTGGATCATTTGTTTAGAATTTCCTAATTGAATACACATTAAACACTAAGGGGAGGATTTTATATTGCCTCATTATAGAATCTAAACTGATGAATGTTTAGATATATTAAATACATTATGATTTTTTATTTCTTTGGAACAACTTTGATCAATTAATGATGAGATATAAAACGGGTATTTGGACATTAGTTGTTGTGAGTTTATTTTGGAACTCTAAGAATACCTTGTTACACATGCAATTCAAACATTTTTGGGTTTTTGTAGATAAAATATATATAAACCATCATGTATTAGAAAAATGTTGACTGAACCTCTTCTATCTACCAAGGAAATTTTGTTTTTGAATATATCTATATTATCCATAATTTCTATCAACTACTTTCCAATATTATATTTTATGGTGGTTTTTTTACTATTAATCTGGTTCGCCTATAGTACTAGAAGATTATATGGTACATAATATTTATTTATTTACCTCTTTATCTACCTCTGAGAAACCATAATGACTACAATTTAATATGATTAATTATAACATGTTTCAATTATATTTTTTTTATAGAATCCTAATGGGTATCTTTATACTTTCCCTTTCATTAGCTCTACTCCCACACATGTTATGTGCGTGTAGTCATGTAAAGTTATAAGGTGTTATTTTTGGTTGTTGATATAGTGTGAATTTTAAATCTAAATCTTTTTGGTGTCCATGGTGGAATGGTTTTTTCATGTTTGGTGTAAGGATACTTTATGAACTCATCATTTAACCAATTTATAGTAGTTTTAATTTTATATTTTTGGGTGTATTTTACACCTTTTTATTCATGTATTTAGAAATATCTCACCATTTTGGATCCCAAAGTTTTCACTAGAATTATTATTATTATTGTATTTTTTATTGATTCCTTATTATATATTGTTTGTAGACACATATTGTATGGAAGTGAAGGTCGGTAAGGCCTCTAGTGAAGCGTGATATGAAAACATAATGTTGTCCACCAAACCTTATACTAATGGTGGTAGGAATGGGGTGGCAATATAATCCTATCACATTCCTTGGTGGGTCCCCATTGGGTTTGTTCATATAATTTTTTAATGTTGTGTACTCACTACTATATTATTTCAAGATAATCTATATGGACTAAATATTTGGTTTTATATTCTTTTAATATTTATTTATTTCAAAATTATTCAATGATTTTTATTTCCATTCATTTTTAGGGAGTAATTAATTTAGAAAAATATGTTTTTTATTTAACCATAATTTATATTATATTCATTTTTTTTATGAATTAGTATTTTATTATTATTTTCAAAAAAATGAAGGAGAATTTTTTTCTTTGGGAACATATAGTAGATTAATTTTTAAATTAGGTTAGTGATTTTAAAATTAATAATGGAAATAATTTTTCAAATATTTAGAATGTGGAAAAATTTCAATGCATTTTCAATAATCTATATTTAATTTTATGTATAATTATTACTTCCATTTCATAATTTTTAATTCATTTTTTATTTTAATTTATTTTATGACCTATTTAATCTGTTGAGAAGAAGGTGTCAAATCAATGGAGGTAGAAGGATAATTTTTGTACATTTAATCAAACACTAATACCATTTAATTTTTGATTTAATCAACTAATAAATTTTATCCTACCTCATACATATAGAAGAACAAGGGAAATGATCATTAAGAATTACATTTGGTACAACCCCTTCTAAGAAGGCCCACTTTATTCCATGGTTTGATATTCTCACAAAATGTGGACTTTTTAGTATAATAAAATTATAGTTTTGATTTTTATTATTAGTATATGATATTAAATCGATTTCTAGAATCACACTAAATTGTGTCGCTTCACACTAGAGAAATAGTGTAATATGAAATAACGGTAATGATCCCATTGATTGTATGGTTTTTATTGTAGGACCATGTTATTCTATTCTTCTAAGATAGTACATAATATTCTATAATGACATATATAGTTATTGTATAATTTATTTAAGACCCACATCTCAGTTCCAAAAATGTAGATTTCATTCACTAGAATATCAAACTCATACATGTGTAAATGATTGATTAGAAAAATAAGGCTAAAATATCTCTAATTCTCTCTCCTAAATTTATATCTATCACAACAATTAATCAATTTATTTAATATTTTAAAAACCAAAACATATTAAGTACATGATATAACTGAATTGTGTTAGTTAAATAAATATCATTTGTAAATCAACCATATATATTATTACTTAAAGGGAAACCTGAGGCAATATCTTATTTATTTTCTCATTCAGTTAGACTCATTATTAGGAATTAAGATAATATAATATCTTTAATTTTTTAGTAACTACTTTTCTCTAGCACATTTCAACTTATATACTTTATTTATAAATTCCAAAATAATTAGAAATGAATATTCCCTGAGAATACACAAAAATAATGATGAACTATATAATACATAAAAAACAATTAATTTTTCAATTTCTAGAGATACAATTAATTAATATTTTAATTTAGTTTCTTAAACAAAAATTATTACTAAATGATAGAATAAAAAACAAAAAACTACACTACAAATAACAAAATTCAAATCAAAATACTGAATAATAAAACTCAACATATAAGAATGAATCACATCAAAAATAGTACGATGTAATAATACTAACTATAGATAGAAAATCAAAATTACACTATAAAATTATGAAATTATTTCTAGTTTTCAATATTAAAAACATTGTATTAATAAAAAACTAGAAAACACTTATTGAAACACTAAACAGATAGGTCTTGATGAGACAAACATATAGATTTTTAACCGTGACATGAAACTACATGAATCCAAATTTTAATATTATGTTTTAATAAATGAAGATCAATTTAATCACCATTAGATTTTTTCTTTAATAGAACAATAATTTTAAATTAAATTTCTAACACATTATTACAATTTTTTTAAAGCCATGAAATATATGTAGGTATTGATGAGACAAACATATAGATTTTTTTTGAAAAATATTAATCATAACAGAAAAAATACTGAATAGAGGAAACACACATTCACATATTACTTTTCTAGAAAATGACTAAAAAATGATGTCATATAACATATAAACAATATCAAAGACATACATATATTATGATAAAAACACTCATATTACATATATAAGATAACTAGTAAATTACTTAATGACTCATAAAAATGACTCCTTCATAAACTACAAAAAATGTAGAATATTAGAAATTATAAAATAAAAAAGTAATATCTTCAATGAAATTTCAAACCACACAGAATTAACATAGATTTATAGTTAATTGAATCAGAATCATCCCAGTTTTAGTAATGAATATCAATATTATTATTAAATAAATGAAACCCCTAAATATAATACTAATGGATGTACAATATACCCCATTGGAGTTTTTTTGTAATTAATATAAAACACATTTATAAAGACCCATACTTTACATAAATAAATACTACATCTAAATTGATGAATATTCACATTACAAAAAAACCCAACACAAATCGTATAGGTTTTTGTATTTGGAGACATGGAAATATTAACCACTAGTTCAGAAAATTCCTACAAGGTCTCCAGATTATTTAATTATAACTAGAAACATTTTTGACTTTTGGAACACAATTTGTTTTCATAACTTATGGAATGGAAAAAAATACAAATGTGAGATTAGTTGTTTAGTAAGGGAAAAATGGTGATATTAGTCATAAAACAAACATAATGGTATAATAATTTGAATAGAACAGTTGTAGGTGATACCCTTAATGTCAAATATTATAACATTGAGTCTTTAAATAAATCATAACAAATCAGAAGTCATGAATCCTAAAAGAATTACTTTTTTATAATTCATGGATTTAAGGAAAACACATATTCAGAAAAAATCATTTCATTATAAGTCAGGAAACTTTTATAACACAATACTAGTGTAATGGGGCCACTCTTGAAACCATCATATTAGTTGATCTCCCAAGACTATTATGAAAAAAAATTCCGTTAATAAACCCATTTCACTTGTCATTCCAGTACTGTATGAATCGAGTTCAATCAATATTCTAGAAAAGTATATCTCAAGAGAAAAAATATCATAACCCAATTAATTGGAGGTATATATAGGTACCACCCCTCACAAAATTAAAACTATAAATACGTGGTCCAAAATAACAAAAATCATTCAAAATATCACAACCCATGAAAAAAAGGTTTCATAAATATTTCATCATATCATAACCCATCAAAAATAAATTTGTTTCATAATTAGTAATAAATATAAATAAAATAAAAATAAAAACAGATGTTTCAAAGAATTATATTCACATTAAATCATATGTACCGTCAAATAACTTTTCCATAGGAGGAAATTTATTTCACAGATCACTTTAAATAATAATTGTCTAAAATATGCTTTCAATTTTTAAAATATTTTTTATTAAAATTCCATAACATTATAAAATAATTAATTTTATTTGAAAACAACCTTTTAATCTTGTAAATAAACTTGAGTAGATTAAAAAATCACATAAGTGGGACAATATTATTAAAATATATTTGTAAAAACATTCTATATGTATTTTTTTCGGCAAAGTAATAAAAAATCTCCCTTTGAAAAAGACAAAAGAATCATTTAAAACGATTTTTTTAAAAGTAAAACTTGATTAAAATAAAATTAAAAAATTATAATAAAATTTTAAAATAAAATATGGAGAAAAATATATGAAAAAGATATGGAAGAAAAATAGAGTTTTAAGGGAAATTGTAAAAAATAATTTTTACTAGAAAATACAAAATAAATATAATATCATTATTGTGAGAAAATGTATCAATAATTTTAATTCACAATATATACACATAAATAAATTATATGTGAAAACAATTATAATTAAATTTGCGCCCATATGTAATCAAATCATTATATTATCAATTATGTAGAAGGTTAACCCAATGAAAGGAAATTGGGTTAAGAATTCCCTTACTACATTGTAATAAGTGGAATGATATTCCCCAAAAATTTATAATTTTAAAATGGTAAATATAACTATAGAAATATAATTATATTAATTATATTTTATATAAATGGGAAATATATATACCACAGAATAGAAATAAGTGTAATAAGGCACATATCTCACAAAATAAAAAGTGAGACAAGATCCCATTATTTAATGCTTCCCTTTAGTATTACACAGTTAAAACTATTGAATAATGATTTAAAAGTTGTTTTTAATTCATTATTGAACAATATATATAATTATATTACATTATATGATATTTTTATAACATCTTATAACACATAATATAATAGTATATCATGGTTTTTATTGGTTCATGTGAGTTTGTTTCAAGATTTTCATGATCAGTTCCATTGTAAATAATTAAGGATTTTTATGTAGAATGGATAAAAAAAAAATTTAAAGTGTAATGAAATGGTATTAATTAAACTCAATATTTATAAATTGTCACATTAATAATGTTTATTTCATGCCTATGTATGACACATTTTATAAAGTTATATTGATAAATGTTAAGTTTATTTTGGGGTTTTTTTTGAAACCAAGGACACATTTAGTTTTAAATAATACTATGATTATATTTTAGATAAAGAAAATTAAATAGGTTATAATATGTCTATTAAAATATTATTTAATCAGAATAATAGTTTTATTATAATCCATGATGGCGGTAATGGAAAACAAAAAAATCATTATTCACAGAGGCGATTAACATATATAATTTGGAAAATACATTCATTTTTTTTGATTAAGAGGAGGTAATGAATGGGATATATATGGTAATCCATTAAAAACATAAAATAAAAATATTTTCACAATTATAGAGTTATTACTTCCAGAGGAATCAAATATATGAGGAGAATGTAGAATAAGAAAATAAATTAGGAGAGGTACTTCCAGAAATTTAGATCTTGAATTTGACCGCATTGAGAGACCCTTGAGGACCTTTGATTTGGTATTTTTGTTACTGTAGATGAAATATGATGCAGGTGTAGAGTTGGAAGAATTTTTAGTCAGATATTTGAGTATATTCAAGGATTTTCGCTGAAAATGGGTTGTTGAGGGTTGTTATTTATTCGTGTGTAGAGCTAGTTTTAAGTAATTAATGTAAATATTATTTTATATTTAATGACAAAAAAAATTATCATTTCTAATTTACACTAAATTTTAGAAAATTAATATATTAGAGGGTATTATGGTTTTATAATCCCCTGAACCAATAAATTTTTTTTTTAATATTTAGGTATGTTATGATTTATCATTTTACTTTAACAACAGTCACTATTTAACCTATATTGTGGTAACATATTTTTTTACCTGTGTAAATTTTTTATACATAAAAATAAAATTAATCATAAAAGATAATTTATTAATTCTTATTAAAAAAATTAAATCATTTTTACTAAATTCAATTCCTATAATAATAATAATTATTTTTAAAATTAGTCAATATAAGTAATGAGAATGAGGGGTTTTAAAGAGAAATATTCAATATTTCTAAATGTTTTTATATCTAATTATAATCTGAAATCAATTCCAATTAATTAATTTGGACTTAGAGATACATATTTTAACGAATTATAATTTAAAACAAATTAAAAATATAAATTACCTATATAATGAAATAATATAAAAATATTTTCTTAATTAAATTTCATTATTTTTCATTATTAATAAAAAATGAATCTTATAAAAAAACCTCAATTTCACTGTATGAAAATTTTTATATTTTAATTTAAAATTGAGTTTTATTTTTTGAAGAACTATTTATCAAACTCAAAAAAATTAGTTTTAAAATAGGTGCCCATTAAATTGTCACAAAATTGTATTTCATAAAAATATAGTGTTTTATTTTCAAAATTTAATTTATTATTATCTTAAGACTATAAGAAATATGGAATGAACTAAGAAAACCTTTTATTTAGTATATATCATATAAATTTCATTATTATCATTCAATAATAGTTATACATTTAATTTATTTATAAAAGTTAAATTATAAGCTTAAAAATATTTGTTAAAAAACAATACTTTGGGTTCAGTTAGTTTTGATTTTAATTTATAATTAATTTATAACCAATGAATTAATTTTAAAAAAATTATTAAACATTATTTTCATAATTTAGTTGATCTCATTTATTATAGTCATTTACAATGCAATGTGATAATATTTGGGTTAGAATTATTGTATTCTGGTGTTTGTTTAGGCATGTAGTTTTGTGAAATGTATGTTATCAATGAGATTAAACATTTTTAAAAAGAAGACATTGCATAATATCAGATGGAGTTACATTATAACCCCATTAAATTGAATATTTCGTCAAAACATGTTACTCGGATATAAAAAGATAATGATACATCTATCTAATCACATTCTCTTATTCACATACAGCTTCCTCAATTTTGTGGATTCTCTATAAAATATTTACATTGTGAGTAGAATTTATTGGTAGAACTTTATATATATGGTCTGAAATCTCTAATATTTGTTAATTATAAGAAAGATATTTCTCTAATGTTATGATCATTAATTTTAGTACATGTGAAGGATAATTTTTTTACTTACTCAGGCAAGATACATGGAACACATAATCAACATGAGAGAGATAATTTTTATCCATCACTTGATAAGATACCATCTCATTATGATAATGAATTTAAAAAACTATTGTCATCAAAATTTGAAATTTCAATTCAAAAATAAATAGTGGATGTTTCAATTTGTTTTGGGACTCTAAAATCTAAACGGGGGTAATAGAATATACCCATAAAAAGAGGGAATGTAAAAGAAAATGATCCCCACAAATCACGTGTTCCAGTTATTAGAAAATTAATATAATGTGAAAACATAGACATGGACAATAATTATGGCTATAAAGTTTTATATGAGTAGTTATGGAGAACATGTTCATTAAAAGGTTAATGAAAAGAACCATAGACCATATAGGTCTAAAAAGTTCATTGATATCATCTAAAATGATTATAATAGGATAGAATTTTATTTCAAAAACTATTTGAGAATATATAGTTATTTTATTTTATCTCATAAATTTGATCTAAATATTTGGGTACACATTTATAAATTTCTACTTCATTTATTACTCCAAGGAGTTATATTTATTTTTTAGTCATTGCAGAACCAATGGACCATAAAATAAAAAATGGGTTGACAATTTGTGTCTTACGTATCTACTTATAATCATAATATAAATGTTTAGAATGTGTTATTCTATATGAATAATAATTATATTCTTACATAATAAATTAATTTATAAAACCTTTTCATAATATCAATAGAAAAATTTCATAAATGGATACATTTGTGAACCATTCTAAAGATCAAAATACAAGACTTTCGAATGAGGGTTCTGAATTTCCAATATGAACGTATCATTAATCCCCAAAAGATGTTGTTTTTCTTAATTAAACACCAAAAACTAGTTAATTATAATTATCATGTATTTTCCATAAACCCATAGGGAAAACAAATTTTATTCAAAAATTAACTCGTTCTACATAACAAAAATCTAAAAATTCTATAAACTCAATCCATATACCACCTTATAATCATATTACCAATCAGTTCCAATTTCATCAGTACCATCCCATTTATTCTACCACAAACAAACAAAAAAATGGTCCAATTATTATCCCTTTATCATAAGAATATTATGTTTTATCATTACCTTAATCACATGTTCATTAAAAATACCACCATACCAGTAAATCAATTTTTCATTCCATCACCATTATTCAACATATCCTTTGAAATCCAAAATTAAGATCTATAGTGGACAAATTATTTTATTTTTCACTATTACATAGTACCATGAAACTACTTAGACTTCATTATTCTTTATTCCTAATACATAAACACTAAATCTTTACACTAATTTGATATCATAATCAACATTTAAAATATTGACCACATGTGATTTCCTATTTTCTTTTTCCATAAGAGTTTACTCATATAGATCATCATTGTGAACCCTTTTATTTGTACATTTATAAGAATAATTCCCATTTTCCTTGCACTTGAAGCATTGAAGTGGGGGGGGGGGTGGGATAATTCCATCAACCATTATCTCTATTAGATTCATTATCACTCTTCATCACATCACTCCATTACTAAATTTCCCATTGAACTTCCTTTCCACACCTGAAATATTTCATAGTACCCATATGATTATTTCCCTCTGATTACATTCCTCACATTGAGAATAAAAAAAATCCTCTTCATTTCTCCATGGTTTTTAGATTTATCTTTAAATTTAAATTTTCATTTCTTATTAATACCATGAGATAGATGGGTAAATATGATTTACATCTCCACATTGAAATCATATCATACAAATTATTCATAAGTGATAAAGTATCTTATAGATAATCCCCTCTGAATACAAGTATTTAAAACTATAAAAAATATATCAATTTTAATTTGCAAATAGATAAAGAAACTAGAGGCATACATTTAAAGCCTTGTAAGATTTTCCTCACATGAATCAAATTATTTTTCATCCTTTTACATATTCTCAACAAATTTTATCTCCATATTTTTATTTATAATTTTAGGGAAGTCCTTGCTAAGGAATATCCCCTTAGGAAACTCCCATTCCATCGATTTGATTTCTTCTTCTTTCATCATACTTTTGATAAGATTCCACAATTGATCTAATTATCCAAACACACAATTAATAGAGAATACATATTTAACACTTACAAAGAGATGAATAATATAAAATATTTTTCCAATGGGGATGATCCATTGATAAAATATTTGGGGATCATATGAACCAGTAAAAGAAGTTGGATGTTGCCTCACAAAGCAATAAACATAATGTTGTTCCTCTCATCATTTTAGAGTTCACCACAATTAATATATATTTTTATTATATAAATAATATTTTTCATTCCATGACCCATAAGTATCAGTTACTCAAAAGAGAAATCATTGCATTTCTCTTTGCATTTAGCAATAAAACGGTTCCTTCAGTTTCCAATGATTGGCTAAGTAAAGAATAGTGAAAGTAGAGATAATATTATTGGAAAAAACTAAATTTAAATTGAAAATAATTATAATATTTCAATAAATGAAAACTTATGTTTAATCATTGGAAATTCATGATCATTACCAAAACCATAAGAAGGTAACATCGATTTATCCTTAGGGTTCTTAATAAGGTTTTATCATTATATTTTCCAATTTTATATCTAAGCAATAAAATGATACAAATTATAATGACCCATAAGGTTAAACTCATATGTCTAATTTTTACATATGATCTGTTTTATCTTTCTTCCTTTGTTGGGTCATGTTCTAGGAGTTATGGTTTGTAATTACGAGTTTCAGCATGTTTTTCTCTTAGCGCATAGTTAGGGAAAATCATTCGACTTAGTCCACCAAACCATGAGAGATTTTTTATGTTTTCGATTGAGGGATAACCTACCACACATAGTTATTAAAACTATAATTAAATAATTTTTTAGGCCACCGTATCATGTAACGACCATTCCACATGGTTTGGAAACCGTTCACTAAACCTTATGGCCAAATCGTAAGAGCTAACATTGTCATTAATAATGTGAAATGAATTTGTTTACCTCTCTTAATTTGAATCCAAATTCACCCCATTTCATACAACTCCTAGTTAATAAAATCCTATGGGAGCTTCTACATGTTTATTTATGACTTTCCTACCTCACATGATGAATATCTAAGGTGATCCATAATGTTTTATTCTAGATTTCTCAAGGAAATCACTTCCATACACCTCCCCTTCAATATTATTCCATTTTATATAGATATATTATTATTACTTGGTTAATGGGATCTATGGTTCTTGTTTCCCTTTATTTATGTTGGTATTTTTGTGTGTTTAAGGGTTCTTACAGTGGTGCGTGATTCCGTATACCTTCATGTGGAGGTTTCAGGTGTTAGTTTTTGACGCAACATGAGATTGATGTTGGTTTTCATTTCATATTACCTTTTAATTTATGAATAATTGGATTATTGATTATAAAAAAATACTTGAAAATTTAATTGTGATGTGTGATCTTTGAAATATTTTTTACGTGTAAAGTGGCGATTTTATCCTAATTATTTTGATAAATAGATTTTTTTGTTGACTGTTTTACACTATATGTTAGATGAAATTTCTAGTTGAATTTTTCATATTCCTTTTGATATATAAAGCATGGGTTTTCTTTGTAAATATAATTATGATATGTGAAATGATCATTTTGGTTACCAGAGTGCGTTTCCCAAGTGGTTTTTGATTAAAAATATGAGTGTGTTTGGATTTTAAAAATGTTTTCACATGTTATGGTGGATAATAGTCTGTTTGGAAATTTTATGAAAATGGATTTGGCTTAAAAATATGATGGGATAATTAATGTGGGATTATATAAATGGGTGTGAACAAATGGTTTATTTGGACTTTTTCAGAATTGTGGTTTTGGTTATTTTAAAAAGTTATGGTTTCTCAAAGAATTCCTGACTGATCGTTAAGCACATTTGTGAATGTCATGAAAGTGTTTATCCTAAAATGTATCATGGGATGATTGTATTTCAGAGTTTATATTTAATGGTTGGTATTTACTCCTTATCAACTCCTCATAAACCATTTATGTTATATGAAATGGGATATCCTCATTGTGGACCCCTTGGGGAACTATTTCATATAGAAAAAGATTATTCAGGGGGTTACTCGGGTGATTATTGTAATGTGAATTATCATTATATATTTTCAGGTGATTGTATGCTCAGATGGAATCAGTTGGATCACTATATTTTACATCATGAAATGAGAAATTGGTAGAGTGATAAAATTTTCTCTGAACTATTATTAAATTAGATTAGGTTAAACATGATCTAGTGTCCCACAAAAGGGGGATATATTGATTTTTTTTGTATGGGATAGTTCATGTTGTTTTGTACGATATAGGAAATGAAAGAAAATGTAAGGGAGTTATTGATTTCATCGAGTAAGGCATGCTTTCTGGGATGAGTTAAAAATTATTATTATGTTGTGGATTATTCAATAGCTTCTATATTCACTCATGTATATTGGAAATTTTTTGTCCATATCGAATGAGTGTGACAAGATTTTGGTCAGATTATATTCCCTGATATTCTACCACTTACCTTTTAGTTTGATCATTGTTTTAACTTTATGATCATTGAGGATTTTTGAAAGGAATGATAAATTTTATTTGGAAATGTTTGGAAGTATTTATATATTATAAATAGGATGCTACCATTTCCTTTTAAAATCCCCATGAATCATCTTTGGAAAATAGTGTGGTTTTGAATAGAAAAAAGGTAAATCAACCATGTTTTGTTTTAAATAGGAATACATGTGAAAAATAAAACCTTTGATATATTTTATTTCAAACATGAAGTTGTTGTTTCTTATATTTTTATGGTATTTTATTTAAAATAGATTATGTTTGCACACTTACTGAGTTTTTAGAATCATTCTTATATTTATTTCTTATTTTTTGATTATGACATAGGATTTTTATTGGATTCAATATCCATAGGTAATGGATGGTTATGGTGTCAAATAGTGACACTCAAAGTCATATGGAGAAGTTATGGCCATCAGGTTCATCTTGGGTTTTCTTTCTAAGATTGTTGTTTTTTCTTCAGAATTTATATAAGATATGTTCAGTCTAGATTCATTTATATACATATATAATTGGTCTTATTTATTTATCATTACAATATTTCATTTAATTATTTATATTTGGTGAAATTGTTCCCTTGGTTTCACTGATGACATCTGACACTACTTTACAGCAAATGCAAATCGAGAACACCCTTCAGGCCATGTCAGAAATTGGCTCGAGTGAACAGATTGGGGTTAACCGGGGTATGATAATCACAAAATGGTATAAGAAGATGCTAGTTATTTATAGGACCTAGATTTTAGAGTTCCTTATGTTATTTAGGAGGCCAGGGTTCATGGAGTATGAGTGTTAGATCTTGGGGGTGAAAGTCTAGAGGAATGTATAACCAACACTTTTTGGATCAATCGAGGATTTTCCTTGAGTAGTAGTGTTTCTTTTGGTTTCATTGGTTATTATGGTCATTTTGCATTTGGGAAATGAAAATTGTGTTGGGAAAATGGTCTTAGTGAGCTTGTAGGGCCTGGAAATCCTTTTTGATCTAGGTACATGGTCCTCAAATACTCCCCATGTTAGGATTTTCATTTGAATATGTCCTTCGACCATAACTCCTAGTCAGTAATCAAAATTACTTTTTCCATGTGTTTTTTAGATCCTATTGATTTTGAAATTGTTTTGGGAACACATTATTTGGAATTTTGAAATGAAATTTTTATCAATAATGGTTTGGTTTTAGGAAAATGGAAAAGTAATTTTCAGAATTAAATTTGGGTATGGGTTTAGAAAAATATATTTTTATAAAATTATTCATTTGGATAAGAATGAAATGGTTCAAAAAGATTTAATTTTTATAATTGGTGATTTGGGTTTATAGAAATTAGTTGATTGAAATTAGATGATTGTTTTTCATTTTTTTTAAAATGGGATGGAATGAGCTATAATCAAATGATTGTCGATGGAATGGAATTTTTATAGATGGTGAAAATATTTTTATTAAGACTCATGGAAATTTTATTATTAAATGGTATTAAACGGGGATTTTTAAAAAAAATATGTATTGAACAATGCGTGTTCTTTTGAAAATATTTTTGAATTTGAAAATGAGAAGTACATTGAATGTTTGAAAACATGAGTAGGGTGTTTTTTTGTAAAATGGAAATATTTTGTTTTAATTATTGTGTTTTAATGGGTTCTCACATGTATGATATTTGTGGATAAGTGGGAATATGAGTGATTTTACTGGAATAAGATGATGAGTCACTTGGGTGGCATATGAATGAGCATTTGTGATGCTTCATGTAAAAAATAATGAGTATCAAATGACACCCCATTTTTTTCTTTTAAAATGAGGTTTTAAGAAAAAAAATTTATGTTTTGATAGCCAATGGTTATGTTGATCATTTTTCCCATGTACATGGTATGTTTTTTTCTGTAGTTTTTGATCTTGAGAACTCTTATTGGTGAGTTAATTTGGATGGAAATCTTCATTTCCTTATTCATTAGTATTATCCACCCATAAAAATTTTGTGGCTATTCAATGGGTGTCAATGGGTGGTTCATCGTTGAAAGATCAGCCCGTTTATCAACAAAATTATTTCTTTTTTGAGTTTCTTAAGTAAGATCCACAACTCTTTTATGGGCATAATGATCCTCTTGTAGGGGAATAGTGTATTAGGAATATTGAGGGAAAAATAGTTTCTTTGAGCATATATAGTAATTTATGGTGATGTTTTTTACCATAATTATTGAAGGACCGACCAATAGGTGGTGGATATAAGTGTCTCAGAAAAATACTCGAGAAGATCTCAGTTGAGAGTTCTTCAAGGATTCATTCATCTATATCTGTTTCCCTAAGATAGTAAATGTGAGAAATTGCAATATTCTCTTTGCAGAAAGGTGATGGATTGGTGTTGGACTAATTCTGTCATTTTTTGGATCTTATTTCTTAAGCACCATAGTTGTCCACATATGATTCCTTGAAGGCATGATGTTTTTTCAGTTTCTTCCTAGTCCTAATCTGCAATATAACTATCAATATTTAGCTTAACATCCATAGATGGCATGTTGAGGCATTCTATTCATGACGAGGATGTTCTATATGGTGTGAATGAGGAAGAGAGTGTTAATAAATTCTCTTGATGTAGTGAAGGTAATTCTAGTAAGGATATGGGGAAGTGGCTTGAGGACATTGGTGTTAGTCATAGAATAAAAATACCATTGGATCATTATTCAAATTCTTCTAAGAGAAATTTCATGGTGTGCCATTAGTGTGTGATAAGGATCATTATATGTCATGAAGTTTGAATTCTTTGAATATTTTTCATTCTGGTGGACTCCAAGTTTCCATGAAAAAGGTTTGTTGGGGTGTTTCCAAGAAGTTATGTGGAACCAATTCATAATAGTAGAGTATTTTTGTGGATCAGTTTAAAGTTCCTTTATATTTTACTGTTTCATTCTATTGTGGAATTTGCGCCTCGAGGGGTTTTGAATTGTTGAATTCTTTTTAAAAATTAATTTTTTTTTGATTTCCTTATAAATTTATATTTCAATGCGAGAGTGCTAGAAAATTATAAATTTTCAATTTTTTTCACGTTTATTCATCTTCTAATTCTGAGGAAGGAGATATTCCAAACTTAAATGATCTAAGCATAGGCTCCAATGGGGAACTGGAATGTTGTCATGAATTAGGGGGTGATAGATTGTATTCTAAATTTTATCTTCAATATGGGAATATAGAGTTTATGGTTCCCTTTTGTTGTGATTATTTCCCATTATGGTGGGGTATTTTTGGTTGATATGGGGGAGTGTTTATACTTTGGATATTATCTGTTTTTCTATATTAGTCAGTTCATAAGGGAGGGGAGACCCACCACAGTGTCTCTTTGAGATTTCTCCTAGAATTTGATAAGTAATAGTGGTTTCCTAATGGTTAGGAATTCATTATAGCATCCCTTGTTAATGAGTTGGTTTATATTTTTGTTCTATTTTGGGGAAGATGAATACGTTCTATTTTGATATGGTTGGAATGTTATCTATTTAAGATTTTGGATCCTGAAATTATGGAAATCCTTAGTCTTTGATCAATCAACTGGAAGTTTTTATGGCCTTATAAAGGAATAATGTGTAATGGAGGGGAAAATGGTTACCCCAGGATATATAATTTCGATGTTTAGTCTATTTTATCTTGTCTCCTTGGGTAATTATATCATGATCCATGGGTGACAGTTTTGAATTTGGTGTTTTATAGTGTTTTTATCTTAGTGGCTGGGCAGCGTATGGTTTTCAGAAAACATGTGGCCTATCTGAGGATACCATGTGAGATTTTTTGTAATTCTAGTTGAGTGTATATAAACTACACACAGTTAGTCCAACCATGCTTATATCATGTAGGAGGAAACTTCATCATGGTAGAACTATTCCTCATGGTTGGTGCACGATTTAACAAACCGTGAGGTAAAACCAGGCAAGCTACCTAGGTGATTAAAACTTTGAAATAAATTATTTTTTCTATAAATATTTTTAGGCTCAATCTACCCATTTCATCCTCCTCATAGTTGTTAAGGCCCTCATGGGTCTTCTCATTGGTTCTTCAATCCTCTCCTTCCTCCCTTGGTGTAGATGTAAGGCGAATCTTTATTTTTTTAGGTAGATTTATCGTGTTAATCTCTTCTCTTCTCACAATCATTATTTTTATTCCATTATTCATAGATATTGTATTCTTCCATTGTTAAGGGGCCATTTTGTTTATTTTTTTCTTTGATTTATGATTGGGGTTTTGTGTCTTTAATATTCATTGTTGTTTTTCAGGCTTCCTTTGAACATCGTGAGGTGGTTTCGGGTGTGTGTTAAAAAAACACCATGAGTTGGTGGTAGGTTTTCCTTAAAAATTCCATTTTAAATTAAAAATAATTACTTTCTTTCTTTTTTCACATTCCATGAATATGTAATTGTGATGTGTGATTATTAAAATATTTTTTCCATGAAAAGTGAGGATTTCTTATTTGTTTTGTGACAAATGTTATTGTTTTTTAAAATTATTGACACCAAGTGTTGGATGAAATTCCCAATTGGAATTTTCATGTTATTTATATTATATAAATAATGGTTTTGATTGGTGAATATATTTGAGATATGTTAAATGATAATTTGGGGTTTTAATGGGTTTACTAAGTGGTTTTTCATTTAAACAAAGTGTGTATTGGGATTTCACACATTTTTTGGAATTTGATACTTCTTAATGTCCCATTTAGCATTTTGATGAATATGGATTGGCTTGAAAATTTGAAGGCGTCAATCAAGTTTGATTTGATATGTGATCTTGAAATAAAGAATATTTTATTTGAAACATTTTTTTAATGTTGGTTTTGTTATTGAAAAAAGTAACAGGTTTTTAATAAATTTTCAAGGGCCTATTTATAAATTTTCTGAAAATGGTGAAAGTGTTTATCATGAAAACTCCCCTTAGATAATTCCATATCCATGTTTCTGTTGAATGATTGGGATGTCATCACTTTGGATTCTTCGTGACCCATCAACGTTTTTTGAAATGTGATATACTTAGTTTGAAATCCTTTATATCTAATTATTATAGAAAAATATTAGTCATTTGGGTGACATGGGTGATGCATGTTGTGTGAATTGTTATTATACATGTGAATTTTATTGGATTATTGGTTGGAATCAGTTGTATAACACTATTTTACATCTTCACATGGGAACTTGACGAAGTGAGAAAATTTTCTAATTAAAAATGATGTACTAGATTTGGATACTCACTAGATAGTGGCATATAAAAGGGGGGATATATTGAGTTTTATTATTATGGGATATCCCCCCTCTGTCTGTATCATGCAGGGGATGACTGAATAGGTGATGTATTTATTGAATTCATTGAGTGATGTATGATTTCCGAGATAATTCAACATGTGTTAATATATTATGTATTACCTACATGCACTTTTGATCAGTAATGTATATGGGAAATTAGTTGTTTGTGGAGAATGATTGTGATGCCATATTGGTAATATTATATTCTATGATATTTTTCCATTTACCTTTTTGTATGACAATTGTGATTTCTTGTAGAGTAGTGTGGCTTTATTCCCTGATTTGATAAAATGTTTTCAAATATTTATAGAAAAAGGTTTTGGACAATTTTAAAACTATTTATCTTTTATAAATGGGATTTAACCAATTCCTTTTAAAATTCATATGGGTTATCCTTGTAAAAGTGTGTGGTTTGAAATGGAGAAATGGAAATTGTTTTTTTTGGTTTTAAAGTGGAAAACATTTAGAAAAATCTTAAATTTATATATTTTATTTCAAACATGAATTTGATGTTTTTTTATTTTAATATATGTTCATTTGGAATAGATTGTTCATACATGCCAACAAGTTTTTAATACTGAAACCTATATATATTTCTAATTATTATATTGTGATCCAGGTCTCACGTTGGTTTAATTTTTCATTATTGATGGTTGGTTATGGTGTCGGAGAGTGGCCCTCATGGTCACATGGATATTTTGTGGTCATCATGATTAGCTTGATTTTTTCTATAATATTTTATTGAATTATTTTATAATATAAATTTTGTTGAGTTTTGTTTATATATATATATTTATTTGGGGTACTCTTTTTATCTTTATTTTTTATCATTTAATTAGTTATATTGGGTGAAACCGTTCAATTGGATTCTCTATTCAGGCCCTTCACTAGTTTCCGACATATATGGATAGACAACTCCATTCAGGCCATGTCATGGATGTGTTCGGGTTACCAATTCATGGTTGATCCAAGTTTGTTCATGACATATAATTTAAAATCATAGATATTACTTCTAAATACATGAATAATAACATTAAAAAAACACAATGGAATCATATGTGTTTAGTATCATTGGATCCTTAGAATTTTAAATGTCAATGTCCTAAAACACCTACATTTCCACTCTATTATTAATTAATAACAAGAGCGATTTTTTTACAGGTTCAACATAAAACATTTCATTGTATGTTGAGGAAAAAAACATAAGTAAACATTGATCTAAATTTCATAGTAAAAGAAAAATAGAGATATGAATCATAATATATAATAATGGTATAAAAATATGAACATAAAATTGGAATATCATACACAATAAGATTACGATCACAACCTTTCATGTTAGAATAAATCAGAAAAATTCATAAGACATGAATCAGAAAAGAATAAAATTTCATAACACATGGAATTATAGAAAATAGATAAGCATATAAAATCATTTCATATTTAGTCAAAAATCATTTTTATGACAATAATTATAGAAAGGTTTTAGTCCCCAAGAAATCATTGTTTTTGAGATTCACTCCTAAGATTATCATGGTGTGAAAATTCCACTACTAAACCAGTTTATCATCCCATTCTATTCCTTTATAAAACATGACCATTCCATGTTTAAATCTTTTCAATATCACGATACATACAATCATTACCCAATACATTGGAGGGAGATATAGGTCCCACCCATCACATTATAAAAATCAGACATATGTGTTCCAATAGAACATAAATCATTCATCTTATCATAACCAAAGAAAATAAATATGTTTCACAATCATTTAATCATAACAGAACCCATAGAAAAAAGGGGTTTCATAAAAATCAATAAACATAAACAGACATTAAAATAAAAATGATAATTTATATAAATATAATTTAAATAAAATCATATATAACATTAAATAATTTTATCTTAATAGGAAATTAATATTTAGTGATTACTTTATATAATTCTTGATCAAAATATAATTTTGGGTAAAAAATTTGATTCTTCTGAAAAAGCCTCCCATTTTTAAAAGATTGATTTTGTTTAAAAAAATTATCATGGAATGTTATAAATTAATATTCATGTTGTTTTGGAATAATTATGGTTTTAAACTATATACATGGTGTATAAGTTAGAAAAACATTCCATATATATATTTATCAAAAATCTAATTAAAAACATTGCATAGAAAATGATAAAAATATCCTTTGAAACCAATTATTAACAAGTTAAAATTCAGTAAAATGTAAATTAAAAATCATAATATAATAGTAGAAACATTTATTATAATAATTTTATAAACAATTAACATGGTAAAATACTATATTTTTAAGGAAAATATAAAAAACATTACTTAAAAATCCCTTATAAATATTATATATTTGAGTGAGAAAAAAATAGATTATGTGTATTCAGTGTAAATCTATATACAAAATTATATATGACACAAAATAAAATCAAATGTATTCCAAAAAATAATATTAACATGGTATAATAAATCAGGTATAAAGTTAACCCAATGAATATAAATTTGGTTTAGAATTCCCTTTCTACATTTTAATCTGGGTCATCATATGCCCCATAAAAGTAATAATTATCCAATGGTACATTTAATGACCTAAGGATAATTATATTCTTGATATTATATTTTAATGGTCAGTATATACACTAGACATAATGAAAAATGTGGTAATAAAGAATATATCGTACCAGAGACAATGTGGGATACGAAACCCTTACCTCACGCTTCCATTCAGTCTTGCATACTCAAACCACCTCAATAATAATCAAAATAATTTTATTAATCAATTAAATAACAATATATATATATATAATACATTATATGATATTTTTATGACATCTTAACTCCCATTAGTTATTAAAAATTCAATATTTTCAATGTTTAGGGTGAGGTTTCTTAACAATTTTCATGATTATTTTCATTTGGAATAATTTTGGATTTTCATGTAAAATGTAAATAAAGAACCTTAAGTGTAATTAAATGGTATTAATTCACATAAATATCTTTATATGGACCCATTTATCATACTTAATTCACACACAATGATGATTAATTTGATAATATATTAATGATAAATGTTTAGTTTATTTTAGTGGTTTTTTTCGAATACCCCATACTAGTTGTGTTTTGTTTATTATTATGATTATATATTAGTTCCATAACATTAAATAGGTTTTAATAAACCTTTTAATTTTTTTTAAAATAATAACATTTTAATGACATCTATGACGGAATTAAAGGTAAATGAAAAAAATAATTATTCACAATGGTGATTAAGAGGCATAATTTGGATAATAGTTTTGTTTCATAGAATAAGAGGAGGAAATACAAGGGATGGATATTACTTATTAAATAAATAACATATAATAATAATATTTATATTATTCTCTAATTATTATGTCATGATGGATGGATTATACTAGGAAAATGTAGAAAAATTAAATAAATTAATAGAGGTAATTTGAGAAACTTAATTTTTGAATATCACCTCCTTGAGAGAGCCGTGAAGGACTTGTATTTTATATTTTGGTTATAAAAACAAAAATAGGTCTTGAGGATATTTTTTAAGAGATATTAGGAATTATATTATTGGATCTTAAATGTTTTTTAGTTCAAATGGAATGGTGAGGGTTAGTATTTTTACTTGAGAATAGGTGGATTTAGTAGAATAAAATACCAATTATTTATATTTAATGAAAAACACTATTACTTGGAATTAAATTCAATGAATATAGATGAAAATTAATATTTAATATTATGTTTAGGGTGAAGTCAGAACTCAAAAAAAAATCAGATATTTTTATTTATGTATTTCAAGTATTTAACTTTTAATTTTAACCCGTGTCACTATTTTACATATAATATGATAAGTTGTTTTTTGAAAAAGGTAATATTTTTATAAAAAATAAAATGTACGTTAAAAAATAATGTAAAAATTTAGATTCCAAAACTGTAATACACTTTAATAATTTCAATTAAAAGGATAGTAAAAATCATATTTAAAATTAGTTTTATAAACAAGATGTGAGAACATGGTTTAAAAGTGAAAAATTCAAAATTTATAAATGTTTTGAAATTCAATTTCAATGTGAAATTGATTAAAATTACATAAATTGGACTTATTTATTAATATTTAGCTAATTATACATTAAAAATAATTTAAAGTATAATTTTTATATATAAATATATTTTATGAAAAAGAAATATTTCACTTAAATTTAGTATTTTAGGGTATTCAAAAAAATGAATCTTATTAGAAAAACACAAAAAATTCACCTAAATATAATATTAATATTGTAATTTATAAAATAAAGTGTTTTTAATACAAAAATGTTAAAAATACAAAAATTTAGTTATAAAATTAGTGGTCTATTAAAATGAGGTGAAATTGGCTTTTACAGAAATATATCTTTTTATGCTCAAAATTGAATTCATTCATTTCTTAATACATTAAAATATATTGATATTATTTTCCAAAAAATTGATTTAATATTATAGAAATAAATGTTATTATAATTTTTCAGTAATAGTAATTAATTTAATTTATTAGTAAAATATTCCAATATGATTATAAAAATAGTTCTCTTAAGAATAACACATCATTTATGTTCAATTAGTTTTTATATTCATTTATAATTTACTGTTAACCAGTAAAGTAATTTTATATACATGTGTAAATGGTATCTTGATAATTTATTTCTTCTCATTCATTCCTTTCACTCCAACAACTAGGTGATAATGGTTTGGTTAGAATAATAATACTATAGAGTTCATATGAGCTCTGTGTATTGTGAAAAGAATGTTATTTAAGAAATTAAATTTATTATTAAAAAAATACAATGTGTAAAATCATGGTGCATTATAACAGTATTCTCAATATAAATTATTTAATCATTCTAAAATCCCATTAGTTCCATTATGTCATATCCTTTCTCAATTAGATGTGTCTTTCACCACACCATCAGACTAAGTAATATTTTTGCGAATTCAATCCCACTGAGAAAATTTTGTTTTTATGGAAATTTTACATTGATGATAATCCACTAAATACATGATTAAATTTTTATTTACCAATTAATAATCCATTGAAAATTACTCACAACATCAGATTAACCAAAATTAATTTAGAATCCATTTATTGAATTGAATTATTAAAGCCTTTATGAATGAATTGTGGCACTATATAATCCCCCTTTGTTAACACCATCTAAATAATTATAGGGTTGTGGATTTTTTTCATTTCATCATGTGGCTGTATTTGAATAAATATGATTTTTTATCTTAAAAATAAAGATCCTAAATACGGGAATAACGTTTTTAATGATATTTCTAACCTCTATAGAGCTATAAATATCTTTAATCTTGATATCATTATCAATAAATATTTATCTATTAAAATTATAAATGATTTATATGTTTTATTATATATTATTTTATATATTATTCATTTATTTATTTTTTAAATTATGATTTTCACACAATACCATCAATGGAATATCAGTTTCACCTTTCAAATTATATACGTAATCCAACATCCATAAAAAAAATTCTGATACATTAGTGGATGATATATACTCAACCTCTATAGTTATAGGTGTTACTCAGTTCCACTTATTTATTTACTAATTCACACTACTCTCACCAATGATAAACTTTTACCCTAATATGGATCATTAGAATGTGTGATATCCTTATAAATATACAATAGTGAATCCATTAATGTTCAAATCTGTTCCGCATCAATATTAGAGTCAATAATTTATTATTCCCATCACATATGATAAAACACGCTTTTTTAAAATAATTTATGACTCTCTTATGTTAATATTATATATACTAAATTTTTTATCTATAGTGGCCATGTTAAGTGATAATGTTATTTATTTAAAATTGATTCCAATAAATTTTCTAAAATACTTTTTCATCATTGATTCAAGTATAGTCCATATGTTTTTCCCAACTAAAATAAGTGTTGAAATTTTTTAAGATTATTTCATTGAAATCCTTTTAATTACACTATTATATTTTTATATGATGATAATATGTAATCCGATTTGTTTTTCTATTATAATAACATAATGTATGAAAACTCCCCAAACAATTACATCTTAGTCATCTTTTGTATATTCTAGAAATTAATCTCAATATGATACAAATTATCATAAAAAAGTATTATATCATAAATTAATACTTTAAAATCAATGTAGTTGTGGTTAACACATTTACATATATATTTTTTTATCAACATTACAATTTAAAAAAATAAATTTTATTATGGATCAGTGATGTTTTTAAAAATAGAATTTTATATCCCATACCAATAAATATAATTAATTTCCCAGTCCACATAGAATAATAGTATCTACATCAGTAAAAAAAACATTAGTTTCTTAGAAAACACTTATTCATTAACTTCACTATTATGAAATTATGATTTCAAATTGATTTGATAAGAATAATATTAACTATATAAAGGATCTGATAAACATATTCTTATTGTTTTCAATGTTGATACTAGGAAAAACGATTATTCAGATTTTACGCCTTATAATTGTAAGTTTCACTTAAGGAAAAATCAATCTATGTCACATGTAACATCAACGTTCAAATTCATTATTCCCCAAAAACTCTTTTCATGCTAATAAAACCATTTTCTTTTAACCATGGGAGTATATCCAAATCGAAGTGTTATTAATTAGGTTTTTGTAATTATTTATTTATTCTACATAGACAACATACCTATTAGATCCAGCCAATAAAATTTATTCACAATATGATAATGGTGATATTCTATTTTTTTCTCAATTATCATCTAGTTTTAATAGGTTCCTCTGGTTTTCAAATGATATATTTTTTTTGTTTTTGAATTCTTATTCATATTCTAAAATTATTTGTTATTATATATAATAGAAACTTTTTTAACAATAATATGTTATGAATAAATCTAAATATTATTGTGTTCACAATCATCAATATTTTCAAAATAATCTTTAAGAAATATACATTTTCATTCTATAATGTTCAAATCAACTACTATAGTATAACATAATGTATTCTATATGGAAATTATATTAACATTTGAATAGTCAAGAACATTTTTTAACCTATTATTCCATCACAGGTGGTTACTTCCATAGGATATTAATCTTATAATAACCCATTTATCTATAATATCTTAAAAAAGAACATTTTACTATATTATTTTATTAGAAGGCATGTACTACCACATAATCTGATGTACACAATATTTTTCATCCATCATGAATAAAATATAATAATAAGTAGGATGTGTATTAGTTTAAAAAAACTATTATACATGTGTATATTACTACACATAACCCATCTATAAAACTATTTCATGAGTCTATTTTTTTCAAGAATTATCCTACCGAAATAAACAAAACTTTTAAGCCTTTTTTATGTAAAACCTTTCAGTTGGGGAGTATATCGTTTGTAGAATTTATACTTCCTTCCATATTTTAAAATATATCATTATAATGAATCACTAGTAATTTCCTTTAAATTTTCAAATCATAATTTATTAATGTATAGTAACAACTCCTTTTCAACTTAACTCTTTAAAATATGGAACATATTAATATATTATAACTCGTACAAAATGAAAATAACATAAGTTATTCATGTGAAATCATCAGTTCACATGGAAAAGTATAGATAACATTTAATATTCTTTTTACGTGTGGTATAACATAAATCATGGTGAAAATTTTTCATGTTCTATTTGAAATAATGATATCAATAATTGTCGAGTTCTAATTCATAGTTCATTTTTACATGTCCTAAAAATATTCATGTTGTTTTATAATTTTGGAAAAATATGTTACCACTTTAATGTGATGAATTTTTATCATTCTTATTTGGAAAAACTGATATATCTTCTATGATGAAATATACACTCATATTTTCTGCCAATAATCATGAATTGGAATGATCACAATCTAAAAAGTTAATAAAAGTTAATATTTTTTCCATTATATATTATCTATCCATCCATTATGAATTTAATGATACAAGATTCCTTGAAAATAATCTCACATCTATAATGAATAAATTGAGAAGCAATTAAAATATTATTCTTTATCAATTTATCAAATAAAATATCCATCAATTTCATTATTTGATATTTTATTTTAACCTACCCAATGAAAATGATTTTTAGAGAAAAATTGATACCAAATATGGCTACTCATCTGTCAACCATCTCAATATTTTTTTATAATCATAATGTCACATCTTATTTGGGATGGTGACCCTCAATAAATATATAAGGACTTTTTCCTTATGATATACTGAAATCATACTTTTGAATGAAATCATTTTTCATCAATGGGTTACTGAATAATCATTCTGTTTTGATCATATGAAAATTGTGTTTGGAAATATCTCCTACACTTCATTTCACTATAACCATACTTCTCAAAAATACCATACATATCTTTAAGACTAAATATTCTTGTTTTAATTGGGAAATTGGAATTATTTTTCATAACATTTTCCATTCATTTATAATAATATTTCATATATTCTAATTTAATTCCCCAAACATTATCCTTATTTATTATTAGTGAATTTTTAAATAATTATTTGTATTAATTATTACCAAAAACATCACACCTATAATAATATTTTTAAATTTTAAATTTTTATAATTATAAAACCTCAAACATAAATATTTTCCATAATATTTTACTTTCATCACTCCTTGGGTATGAATATATTTTTATCCAAGAGGTGACGACCATCTTCAGTTCCTTCTTTTCTATACTTCCATGTGAGATTGTTTCCACATATTTATATTTGTTGAAAAATGAATATATTTTGAGTTTGGAAATATAATGTTAGAAAAATAATAATTATATACATTTTTTGGGGGAACCATTAAATATATCATTTGTGCATGTTCTATAAAAGTATTTATACAACACATTTTTGAATAAAAAATAATTTCTCATTTTCTCCTTAAACATATTCATAATATTATCACCACCATTATTCATTGATTATTTCTTATATAATTATTTTTATTTAAAGGAAAACATGTCTTCTTGATATTTTATCATCATTTAATGTTTATAAAAATTCACCTTAATTTTTTTTGTCTTATCAATACATAAGACTTATTTCTTTATTAACTGATTCTTCTCTGTAATTAGCCTCTTGTTATTTTTCACTGTCATTTTAATTTAATTCATGAGATTTGGATTACCCAAAAAATAACCTTGTATCGAATTTTTAGCATGTCTTCTATCTTAGCTTTTATGAATCATCTTCTCTACTAATTTTTTTGTCAAATTATTTTGTTTTGATCCATAAAATTATTAAATTTAATTTTTTTTTCTCTCTCATTTTCACTGTTAGACAACAGATTAGTTTTTTATTCATTTGTAATCATGTTTCATCACATTATTATAGAAATCTGATTCATAATTCTAAAATGTCTTGATGAATCATTTAATTTTTACCCCAATTATTTCATTTAGGTTTCAAAACATTTGTAGATTCAAAATATACCCCCTTATTCCATGGATATTTCTTAACAAAATAACCAATTCCTTTGAATATGATGAATCTAACTTGAGATTCTACAATATCATTTCTTATTACCTTCATTAAATTTGCTGATATAATATATATAATTCATTAATTTTATTTATCCACTTACATATCATCATATTCAATTAAATTTTAAACACCATCATATTATTTGATTTTCAACATTCTTATGGTCTCAAAATGCATTTATTCGTTGATATTTCAAATGATTTCGTGTATTTTTATCAATTCATATTCCTCAATGATGTTATGTCTCTCGTTGAGGGAATTATCATTTTGGTCCTTATTATCTACAACAATTGGATCAAAACTATATTAAATATTTTACACTAGATTCTTGATCATTGTAGTATCGTTCAACATTCGAGGAAACCATCAAATATTGTTGATACTTTTACTCTCACATGTAATATAACCATTATTATTTCCTTCCATATTCAAATTTACATTATCAAAAAATTTCAAAAATAATAATTAAGATTTCATGACTATCAAATTTCTTTTATTTATACATTAAAAATATCCCAAATTATTTTTGGAATATTCATGATTGATCACTTTTGAGTAGTCATTTTCATATAAATATATATGAATTGAATTTTTTGATATTATGTCCAAATTTATATTAATTTTATCTAAAAATTTTATTGGGGTATTCGCTTCAATTGTTGTTAAATAACATAATCTTTAATATGAAATAAAAATGATATAATATATAGAAAAATATTGTTTTTCAAAATATGATATTTTTTAAAAAAAAATATAAGAACTCCTAGATTTGTAATATAATTCATAAAATTTATAATATATACCTTCATAGATTATATAGACTTAACTATACTATGATAAAATTTGGTGAACATAAATTTTATTTCTCTACAAGTATGTAATGATGAATTTGTTGAAACCTAATTTCACAATTTCCCAATAATATACCTTACCCTCTACAACCTTTTAAATTTAGATGAAATCAAATTTGAATTCTCACCCTGAGTCAAACATGAAAAATATAAAAACAATAAATATAAGGAGTTTTAAAAGGTTATGATTCCTTTTGGATTGCATAATTCCTTCTATAATTAGTTAATATCCCTATCCATTTATTATTTAGTAATAGAACTTGTGAATTTAGAGTACATGTATGTGTATAACATATCATAATACCATTATAGATTCACACTAGACTATGAATATTTATACTATATATATAATTTAGAAAAACAAGAATTGTAAATATCACATTGAATGTCTAGTTTTTACATAAACAATAGAAGATTATCTTCCTTTAAGATTATTTAGATTATTTAGGGTCAATATCCTCACCCAGTTTAAAATTTTGTGATTATATTCTTATAAATTATCGACATTTATATTTAATTGAATGAATCCATGTTCACAATCATGTGTAAATGTTTACTTCTATATATTAATTACTAATAGATATTAAGAATAATGCCTCATTGATATTCTGATCAATACTTATCACTCTACCTTTATCATATCTTTGGAATGCTCAACATATTCAGCTACCCATTATCATATAATTATTTTAATCCCAAAAATAGCATTCCTTCATCATAATTCTTGATCCCCCTTTAACAAAATTGAGTACCTTGATCTCATAAATTTCATCATTCGATTAGGCCCATTTTTATACCCCATTATATGACATTACCCATTTATTTTTAATAACTTCCGATCTAAATCACATTGAAACCTTCATAATTGGTTTCATTATTTTAAAATTACAAGAAATAAATATGTCCAAAGAATACACAAGAATCTCAACGTCTCTAAAAATAAATTATAAACATTTAGTTTTTTAATATCATAATATTTTCGTATTTTCTATTTTACTAGATCTCATCAGTAATATATTCTACTTACATTGAAGCACAGAAAATCACATAAAAATTATTTTTTTAATAAAATAATATGTAACTGATTATCTTCAATAAAAAAATAAGTTTATAATCAAGCATCATATAAGAACAAGTTTAAAATTACTATAAGAACTATAATACGATAGTGGATCAACAGTCAAAATATTAAAATAGTTTATATAATATTTAATCATAAAAAAATAGAAATTATTATTGCAAAAGATAAATATTCATGAAATCTAAATATGACACAGGAAATTATCAATAATTTATATTTACAACATAAAAAAATGAATCATAATTTAAATATGATGTTATAACCTATAAATAACATCTTATAAATTAACTAATTTATTATTAAATATAAATTTAACATTGATGAAGTAACATTTTGAACAACTGAAAATTAATAAATTTTAAAAGTCATGATATATGCGTTGTTCCAAATAATACCCACATAGAACATCTATGACACTTAGGAAACAACTAAGGACACATGTACCACACTTGGAACTCTCAAAAAGAGATAAATTTTCTATAAACACATCTTATTCAGTTATAAAATTTCACATACATAGTTTCCCAAATACACATACTCGAATACAATAACACATAGAAGAATCCTAATAAATAATGATTAAGATACCCAATGTCTTATAAATATATCATTTTCCAAAACCCAATCTCAATAATAAATATACAATTTAACAAATAAACATAAAATTATTTCAAAATAATTTAAATCATATAAGAATCATCTAAAAACCCATAATTGATTATAAACTATCAAATATTTTTAAATTATTATCAAGAAAATTTGTAAAAACATATAAATCCTAAAATAAATCAAAGGAGAATGTTAATTAATTACTATTATTATAAATCTACATTACAAATTTTAATGGATTTTTTAGATAGGGTTTCGTACTTTCAATTTTTCTAATTGTAGAATAATGGAATGATGTTCAGACATTTGGGTACTCCATTTATAGTTATCTAGTACTGTTATTCTTTAATAATATATAAAATATATTTGGTTATTTCTCAGGGTTATGTTATATAATGTAGTCTAGGTGCTAGAATTTTATGTACAAGAAGTTTCCCTTATAATTATATAATTTAGAAAATTAATGTACCTTTACACTAAAGTAATCGACTTTTTGTATTACAATGGTTAATGGTTTTTATAATTACAATTTAAGGATTTACTAATGCATTTCATTTTTTCATTTCACGTGATGATTTATTTTAAATATATGTACAAATTATTTAATCTTAGATGTTATAAATTCTGGAAACTTCATTAAACTTATGCATAAACTAGATGTTTTGATAATGCACATCAACATAGGTATTTGGTAAACTATTGACTATTACATTTTAGTAATTTATTTTACATATGAGGTATGGATTTTATATTTAAAATTTTAATTTATCAAAATCTACGAATAGTTATTTTTATTGTATTATAATCCTAGATGTTAATTGCATAGAATATATATATCTATATATATATATGAAATTATGAATTTTGCGATGTCATTCGTCAAATAGGGAGGATTGATATATATGAATGATATTGATGGGAATAGAAATCATCACATCATTATAAAAATATTTTCAATGTGATATATCTAGAATACGATATTCAAATTAAATTTCCAAAAAAAATTGGAAATAGATATTTTATGTTCTTAAAGGACTTATTTAAATGTTTAAATACTACATATTATGGATATTAATTAGATGGATCAATAACTATAAATATGACATAAAAACCAGATACAAATACAAATTAGTATTTCATTTAGATGTATTTTTTAATAATATATGTTTCATTTATTACTAATATTATAGTAATGATTATATATAAGATCCCACTAACGGATAGATCACAATTTCCAAAGGATTTTTAATTTCCTTTACCAGATGCGTCACGTATCAAATTAAAACTCATAATGAGATTAATGTGTTGGAATTATTAAAGGTGTTTTTTTGAGATAATGAATTGTTACTGGGAGGTGGAACAGGTGTTTAGATGTTCTTTAGATGTTTATGGTTATGTTTTATGAGTTTTTGAGTCTTCTGGCATGGGTACAAGATTTGGTGTGCATTATTTAAGGGTATCATTTTCACACTATGATGATTTGGAAGGTTTTAGCTAAATTTGAAGTGTTCATTGTTTAATTTGACGATAATACAATGGTCTGTAGAAAACCATGTGAGGAAAAATGAGTACTCATTTAAGGATAAGGTGATTCAGAGGCATAGTGTGTGGATTATCCATGGTTTTAGAAAAACCTTATACCTTGCTACAAAGGGGAGGCGGTATAGATGGCATGGATTTAACATGATTTTTTGAAATGTGTAGCAAAACCATATAGAGGTAGGTGTTTTGTAAAGAAAGGGGTGTGCATGAATAGTGAATAGTTATTACAGCTGTTCATCCAAACCAAGTGAGTCATCAACTTAGACCGAACCAACTGCATGACTGGCGCACAATTAGGAAGAATGTGCAACCAAACCATGTAGATACAAAATTTAATTGAAAATGATGATGAAAACAAAATACCCTCTAAATGATTTCAACCCATTCACCCCCTAACCCCCTTTATTAGAAAATGAACCAAGGGACTCCCAAACCCCTTTCTCCTCTTCTATTCCTTGATTTTTGGATGTTTTCATTGATATTTCATGGAATTTGTTCTGATTTCTTATCCTATGGTGATTTATATTCTTCGTCATCTTCACCCCCTCCAATTTTTGGGAATTCAGATTTTTTAATGATTCCATAAGATCATGGTAGAATGTTCTATTTATCATGGGGATTGTAGTCGGCCTATTTTAAGAAGTCCCAAATATAGACTTTTCACTTCATTCTGTGGTGTTTTGTTAATGTATGGGACCATAGTTAATTTTATTATGTTTTTGAAATTTTTTTATTTTTTGGTGGTCAAATTTATATTTAATCATTGTTATTTTTCCAGAAATGGTGTCCGGGATACACTAAATTCCATTTATGTATTTTTCTTGATGATTTAATAATATGTGAGTCCTCGGTGAGTTTTCAATCTATAAATGGATATTACTTTGGGATAATTAAATAATTATTATTGTTATGATTATTGATTTTTTTGTGAGTGCATAAATAATGGTTGATAATAAAATATCATTTCTGTACTAAGGGGTTTGGAGGATGCTCAGATGGGCCTTTACATGGATTTTCAACCTTTAAAATGTTTTGAAAAATAATTATTGATGAGGTTGGTTCCATATGATCATCACTAGTAGTATTAATATTTTTATGGTAATTATAATATATTCCATAGAGACCTTGTGTTTTATGCTTCCTTACTTGTTTTATGAAATTGGTTTTGATATTAGTTTGGCACCACATAACTTCAATATATCTCGTTGGGTATGTGGTGATGTGAGTCCAAAAATAGGGCCACTAGTGATGTGATCCAACCATTAGAAGTGAAATGTTTTACGTGATAAGACATTATGAGAATTAATATGATAATTTTTAAATGGTTTAATATGGGTATTGGGTTTTTAATAGATTTTTGTGAAATAGGGGAAGATTTTTTTGAAATTATTCTTGTTTTAAAATTATTGATTGATCTCCAAGTGGTTTTTGAAAATGGGATTCAATTTGATTTCTTGTATCAAATTGAAATGGATATGTGCTGACATCTTCTGTGAAAATTCCACATGGTCACATTTGATTATTTTCATGCAAAAAGATTCCTTGGGCATTGTATGGATTTATATTGTAAATAAACATGTTTGAAATGGAGGTTTTGAAATGTTAAATAAATAAGTATTGTTTTGATATTTTTATGACATGTGAAAAAGGTTTTGGGTTTTTTGGATTTTTTCCATATTGTTTTCCTAGGATAATTAAAAAATGAAGTGATTATGAAAAAAAAAATGGTTTAAAAGGGTTGTGTCTTAATGTTTAATGGATTTAAGGTAATATCATAAGGTAAAGTACGATATGGGTAAATTGTGAAATTCTGTTTTATAACTAATGCATTGGGTTAAGAAAATGTTGAATGTGATTGTAATAATGCATAATCAAATGTTTAGGGATAGTGGACCAAGATGTGCCAAATCCAGGATGGATTCATGGAATTATGCACCATGTTTTTTGAAGTATAACTAATAGTTTTGAGATTCTATATTTATGCTCCACTCTCCAATTATACATGGGATTGACTGATACTCTAGGTTCTTTGGTGCATTATAGTTCTTCGGGGGAATTATTGACCTTCCATAACCCAATAGTATGGACATCAAATTTTATATCAAGGTTGGGATGGTCGAATATGAATTTTAGAGTCCTATTTGGATGCATAGACAAGTCCTTAATAACTTAAATTTTTTTACCTAGATGTTGATATTGATGAAATGGAATTTCAAGTCATAGTTAGATTCATAGAATTATGCTCTATGTTTTTGACTTTTGACCTAGCCGTTTTGATGACCAGGCTTGGTTTTAATGATCTTAGATGGTTTATTGGATTGATACTCCTTGATTTACAACTAGTTACATCTATTAAATATTGCTCTAATGACCGACATAGGCCAAGATAGTTTTGATAATAATGTATAATCAAGTGATGAAAATAATTAGTGACCAAATTAAAGATTTGTAAATAGTGTAGCATGATTTATTTACCTTCTGATATTCCATTATACATTATCTTTCATACACTATTGAACAAAATGTCAATTACATTATAAACCATTGATGGTGGGCTAATGATTTTTTTACTCCTTTTTCGGGCCACTATTGCACACTGGCACCCATGTATCTCTCACATGTTTATTGCAAAAACATTGTGGGGATGAGGCCTTGTGTTGTGTATTAGTTGATCGATAAGGAATTATCAAGTTGTATTAGTTGAATTTTTAGGTGTCGATTAGTGATGTTGGGTATACCATTTTTATTATCTTTTATTTCAGAATGTTTTGTTACTAGAATAGTGGGAGGTTGGTTGTATGTATGATAAGGCTTTTTAGGGCTGTTATTACATTTCATTTTATAACAAAATGTTTCAATTACTATTCATTAATTTTTCTATATAATATGATATGAATGATATTTTTATATTTGATTCAATTTCTCAATCTGATTTGGGGGTATAATATCATAATAGTATCATTTTTACCATAACTATTAGTCAGTATCCTATAGCATTTGTGAAGTCTCTCTTGAGGTCATATTATGAATTTTCATGGGGAATAGTTTAGTTACTCATGGGATGAGATGTTACAAAGTGTTATCACATTGGTTATATTACTATTATTTTATTATTTGGGGATTAGTATTTAGGAAAACTAAGAATATTTTAGAGATTATGAGAGATGTCGTACCGGTGCATCGTGAACACCTATTTCGGTAGGATGTTATGGTTACTATGGGTTAGGTTTGATTTTTTATGTTGGTTATTTTTTGTTTCTAGGTGATTATACCTTTAATAAATGTACATGTTTATTGGTTTTGATATCTTATCAGTTATTTTAGTATCTTTGGAAATTTTAAGGGTTTTGTGAATTGGTTTTAACACTTATCTAAAAGAGGAAAAAGGATTCGCAAACATCATTTTATGAAAATAGTACCAACATATTATAGGACTAAAATTGTGTGATTTCATGTACATCTTATTTATGGAATCTTTAGTGGATCTAAGGTGTGGTTCTTAGTTATGGGAATGATGGTGTGGTCCTCATGTTCTATTATTGCAGTGACCAAGGTGGTTCATCTCAACGTGAGTATAAAGTCATTGGATCCCTTATGGATGGATTTTTTCTGAGTTTTTTTAGTTTTTCTAGGTCCTTCAGGGAGTGGACTAATGTGTAGATTCTTGAAGAGGATAGTCCCCCTAGTTTTGCAGTTGGTCAGTGTATTGAATTTTCTTGTATTAGACCCATGATGTGGTTGTGTAGACATGTTAATGCCGTATGATGATAAGATGGGTTCATATTTTGTTCCCCATGATTTTTGTCCTTTTTTATGGTGGCATAGACTGTTGGTGGTTGGACATTGTGACCTTGGTGACCTGACTCAATTTTGGAAGATGATATCACTTGGATTCTAATTTTTAAACATGAAAGGGGTCTAATTTGTATTGTGTGATTCGGGTGAGATGGGAACAAAAGGGATTCCTAGACTTTTGAAAATGGAGTGTGAATGGAGAAACCCAAAATGGTGACTAGGAATATAGTTTGAATTTGGAGCTAGGAAAGAGTACTTGAAGGCTATTGGTTTATCTTGGTGGTCTATTTTAGTGGGAATGATCAATTGGGTGCCTAACCCAGCTAAATATGTAGGTGTCTTGAATAGCCCAATGACAGAGTACATGATCTTTGTCGAATATTCAAATAGGCTCTGGTTATTAGTGTTAAAGAAAGTGGTATGGATCATGAGTTTATTATGGCTTTTAAAACAACAATGGGTCTGATATGATGGGTTAGATATGTAGGTGAGGTAGGAATGGATGATGCATCATGGTGGTGAGTCGAGTTTTCCTTTGACATGACCCATTTTGGTGGTAAATAGATTATGTGGTTAGGTTACATAAGGAAATGTTATGTCTAATTATTAATGAGATATTAGAGACATAATCATGAGTTGATTAATTATGTCATTTGGTTTGTGAAAAAAATTTATTATGACATACATATGATGTGATTCAGTAGAGAATGCATCCGTGAGTAGGATGAGGAATGATGTTAATCTGATGTGAATCATGTGGGCAGGGAGTCCTCAGACCATTGAATGTGATAGAATTTTCTCTGAAGACATAGGGACATCAGAAATTAATGAGTGGTGGTGTTATTCATCAATGGAATCATAACTTACTCGAAGTATGTGATGATCATGCCATGTATCTTGATATCATTCTAAATAAATTTAGAGATAAATTTCTGTAATCCATGATACACTAATATATTCCAGTTGGATATGTGGATTCTTGAATGTTATGCTCCTGGAGTGCTGATAGTGAATTCATATGGTGGGATGTTTATCAGTAACCATTTAAGGGTTTGGTCACCAAGACAGACAAGATGTCAATGAATGATATGGGATCTATCTTCAGATTTCAAAAAAGGGTGATAATTGAATTTTTTATATGATTCTCCAGGTGTCTCAAAGGTGGAATCATACAATCCTTAGGTTATAATTTTTATTGTAACATGGGTCATGATGGTTGAGGTCATTTGGGTGACTTAGTGATACCAAAATTCCTATAGTGGGATTCATGTATTAGTAGCAGCTATGTGGCCCTCATACTAGAAGGGTAGCTTGTATGTATATGTGTAAATGGAATGGTCCTAGTTTCACTTAAATTACCATTAATAATTATTGGAGTGCATGATAATATTTTGTAGAAAACCCAAATGTGGAATTAGTAGTGATGGATGATCAGACCATGAGTTGGTATTGGGTAAATCTAGTTTTGAGAGGTAGTTCGGTATGGAATCAAGAATATATGTTTGGGTTGTTTGGAAATTGCTATTGGTATGAAGTTATCTTTACTATTTGTAGTGGAAAAAAATAGAAAGTTATAACCAATCATTTTCTATATCTGTGAGCTGAGGTTAGTTATACTGGGGGTAACAGTCAATGTGGAGTCAAAAAGTTATAAGTTGTATTCAGTGTGTCTCTTTGGGGATGACTAGTGCATTTTATGATTGAGTTGGCATTTTTTAAAAAAATATAGTATTTTATGAACATTTCAATGGATGATGGGTATCCATATTATATGGTTGGTTTTTGATGATGAGGGAAGGTTTTAATGGGGATTTTAATTATCATGCATGTTAGAGAATGGCATGTTAGTGATCATTCAATGATCCTGTTAGTTGGGTGAGTTTAGGTTTGTTTGGGGTTTTCTGATGGGAGTGGGGTTATATATAGGGAGTTGGTGGACATTAGGTGAATCTTATCATATATAGAACAATTTTATGATGCTTTATTGGGTGATTTTATAAAAGAAAAAATATTTTATGGTCTTGGGTAAAAGTCAATGCAGTTTTTTAGTTTGGTAATGGGTGTCATCATGAGTTCCCACCAAGTTATGGGCCTTGAGTATGAGGAAGTTCCATTTTAGTGTTCTGAGCTATTAGAAGCTGTATGAGGATAATAGATGTAATGTGGTTACAAACGTAGGAATGGTTGTGCATAGGTATGAAAATAGAGTCTTCACGAGTATGAGAAGTGTTATGGGTGGTAGGTTTTAAAATCCCACTTCTAGATGGATCAAAATATCTGAAGGATATTTTTTTACTAGACAAATAATGTCTTGAATTAATATATGGAATAATAATATGAGTAATTGAATAAATTGAGGTTTTTTTGAGACGCGAAATGAAGATTGGGAGGAGGATGCAGTGTTTGGATGACATTTAGAGGCTCTAAGTTATGTTTTGGTTGTTTTAGAGACATTTTTCATTAGAAAACCATTTTTTGTGCATAGTTTTGAAGAAAACATGTGACACCTTAATGTTGAGGTGTTTTTTATTTTAATTTGAATAGTGCATGATTGAGTATCATTATTAGAGTACACTTTGGGTAATCCGACGAAATGAAAAAGGAGTAACAATACAAGAACAATGTCTAAATGAGGATTGATGCATTATATGCACACGGTTTTAGATAAAACACGTACCTTGATGAAGATGGGAGGCAGCGATTATATCACATTTGGCTCATAGTTTTTAAACCATGTATAGTATCATTGTAGAGTAGGGGGTGTTGGACTTTAATAATATAGATTTTTATCTCATATTTTATCTATAAATGAATAAAAAACATGTGATTGGTTGACATGGATTGAACTAACTATGCTATTGGTGTATGGTTTGGAAAACTAAGAGGCCAAACCATGATGATTCCCATATTTCATTAAAATGGGTGATTTTACCAAAAATACCCAATGTCTTTTTCATTAACTAAATTCCATTTCTCCCTCATTCTAGGAACAAAAATCAAGCGCTTCACAAACACCTACCTCATCTTTACTTTAATAATTCTAGAACCCTACCTATTTATTACATAATCTTATTATTTACATTTTTAAAATAGATGATCTTATAAAGTTTAGTTTCTTTGAAACAAGGTACATTAGACATTGAAACATAAGACATTATTCTAAACCAATATAACGTATTATTCATTTGTTCATTTTATGTAATTTTACTACATATCATGATCTAGGGTCATACATCAAAGGCCAAGTTGTTAATAAGGCATAGTAAGGTAAAGAAAGGGAAATATTTGACATGCGATCTTGATAAATATAAATAAGTACATGATGAAAATAATAAAGGCAAGAGAAAAAGAAAACTGATATATCATACTAAAAATAACATGAATCATAAAATGGAAATCTCGAAAAAATATTTAAATGACCCATTCTTGAACATATCAATACAATTTGTCACTGAGGTGACCTAAAAATTACTATGGTTATTCGCCAAGGCATCATTAATCTTGTTATCTCTATAGATAAATTTCTTTTCCCAATGAATTAGAGTGATATAAAGTTTCACCATTAGTAAGTCTTAATTAATTTTAACCTCATATATAATAATAAAATTCATAAATTTCCCATGAAGAACAGATGAATCATGTTTCAAATAAGAATCTATGCATTTTAAAATGTATATAAAGAAAACATATGTATGGAATTTATAACGTAGAGAAATGGAATGATGATTATATATATATATATATATAAATTATAGAATAAATAACTTCAATTTTACATCTTAGTGAATACACTTAGAAAATAAGGTGGTTTCTGTATTCCCATAATGAAAATAATAGGCATTTTCTTAATGAGAACAGATAAAATTTTAGAACAAAAATCTACAGCATAACGTATATAAAATATGGTTTTATAAAATAGTAAAAAGAGAGGGGAAAATGGTATTAAATTGATAAAAACTAATTTTCATGTAAGGGGATTAATGATAAAGTAATAATATATATTTAATATAACATTTAGATATCATATTAAAATGTGGTTCTTGGAATGAAGAGAAATAAAGGATATTTCCCTTACCTTAATGTGTAACTCGTAAAACATGAGGAACATGAAATATGGGGCTTGAGGACACCATGAGAGGACTTATTGGGAGGAAAAATTATCATATCGTCAAGAAGGATGAAATGGGAGTTGATGGAAATAGAGAAATGGGTGGGTATTTGTGGAGATAATAGAGGATTTGTTTTTTAGTTTCCAGATAACATCCTTGGTAACATAGGTAGTGGTAAATGAAAAACCATGGGTTTGAACTTGGTATTTTTCCATAGTATTAGACCCATCTGAAAAAATTTATTTTATTTAAATCTATATAATTTTTCCATCAAAATATATTACCTATTTTTTCAATGAAAATTATTTTTTTTTCCAAAAATACAAATTTTAAAGTTAATTTATCTATTTTAATATTTGGAATGTAAATTATATGTATATGGTAATTAAATAAAATATATTAAAATCATTTATATTAAAAAAATAACATATTTTATTAAATGGATTGTGGTTAACTAATTTTTAAATAATTACGAAATAATTATAATGTCATTAATATATGGAAAAACAAAAACTGTATTTTTAATATTCTCTAAAAACTATGTATTTTAGAAAATTATCATAAATTAAACCAACCAATATTTCTAAATGATTATTTAAAAATATCTATTTTTATTTTATCATTATAAATCTATAAATAAGATAATTTAAAATTATAATCTAAAATTCATTATATATTAAAAATAACAGCGAATTGAAAATACATTGTAAAATTTATGACACATAAAAAAAATATTATCATTTATATTAAAATAAGACACATTTTATCACAATAATTTATTAAAATATGTTTTATTTAAAAAATTTATATTATTACAATTATTTATATATTTTATGTAAAAAATAATTTCTATCTGAAAAATCAATTGATCTAATTTTTTCTCTATTTTATTAATCCAAACTCTTCCTATAACGGAAATGAAGGAATAATTTTTCTAAAAAAGCAATTTAATAGTAAGGTTGGGAAATTTAACCCCATATCACATATCTCTAAACCCTAAGAATAACATGTGTTATAGTGGAAGTATTATGGTGTTCTACAACCTATATCGATCCAGTGGTAATATATACTTGCTTGAAATTCTCTCGTAGGTGATTTCATTCAAGCATTACTTGTGGATCATTGGATTGGGATTGGTCATGGGAGAACACCAATGATGAAAACACCATCCCAATCATTAAAAAATAGGCTCTAAATGGAATGATTCTAATAATTGGGTCTATCGACTATTTATTTTTGGTCAATTAAAATTTTACGTATAAAATATAATGATTATGTTAAAATTATATTCAGGAGTATAATTCTCTATGGTTATATTATATAATGGTCATAATTGAAAAACAATTTTAAATTAGTTAAATCCATATGGTTACATTTAAATTTATATCAACATCATTAAAAATTACATGACTTTTGATGAATAATATAACACATAGTTTTAGGAAAACATTATCATTCAAAAAGTTCTTTTCATTACATTAATCCCATATTAGTAAAATTTTTCCATGAAAACTCAACTGCTTCCCCCGGTTTAGAAAATGTGTGGTAGTTCTTAATCATTTTATCATCTGATTCCTATATAACAAATTCATATTTACAATTCATCTAAATCATGTTTACATGGTGGGTTGTTTGATATGTAGAGCCTTGTCACTACGGTCCAAGTTCTCCATCGACTTCTCCTCACAAGAGAGGTAACGTTCCATTTGTACCACCTCAATATTCAATAAAATTTAACGGTAAGTCCCATAATTCTTCAAGAGTGATTTGTGGAACACATCATGATATTGCGATAGAATTTTTGAAGTGCTAGAAGGTTGGACACTTCTCCCGTGTGATCAAGGATTTCAGAGGGTCTTCTATACGTGGGGATAAACCTATATTTCATCCCAAACCGCATGACTCTCCACTATGGTGATATCCAAAGGAACACTTTTTCTCCAACAGTAAACTCCATGTCCCCTCTACAACTGTCATCAGAGCTCGTACGATTACAATGTGAAACCTAAATGTGATTTTTGATGGAATGAAACATTTCTATCACCTCTTCCACAAGATCTGGCACAAGTAGATTTCTCTCAAAAGCGTTATCCCAAAAACTAGGAGTTTCACATCGCTTCCCATATAGATCAGCATAGGGTACCATTTAATTGCTGGAATGGAAGTTTTTGATGTATTAAAACTACAATAATGTTTTATTGTAATCCCATTCACCTTTAAATTCTATTGAGTGTTTTCTCTGTATTCCCTCAGGTGTTTTAATATTATATTCAGATTTACCATCAATTTGGTTGTGATATGCCATACTGAAATTCAATTTTTTACACATAAATGATGAATTATTCTCCATAATTTTTATGTGATCCATAGATCATGATTATAAATGATTTAAATTGGCACTCCATTAAACTCCACCACTTTATGAAAATAACGACTTGTTTACCGAGGGTTAATTATTCCCCGATAGAGGTAAAATTGGAAGTCTTAGTTAGATGATTCACTATAACACATGTCCCATTATTTCCTTTTGATGTTCTCCAGGGAACTGTGACAAAATAAGTAGTGATATTTCCCCATATACATGTTTGAATGGGTAGTTATTGTAATACCCCTTTAATAATTTGTCACTTTTCCTTCAATTAATGAAACACCAGAAACCTTGTTGTGTGTTCTTTGATCTCCCTTTTCATGTTTTCCCACTAATAATGACCAAAATTTCCCTATACAGTTTATTCCATCAATGATGTAAAAATATTTTTGAGTTATGATCTTAATAAATGAGCTCCTTTATTTTAAAAATAGTTTAAACACATATCCTTGTATGAAGTTTTAATACACCTTCTTGATCAATTTTTATCCCATGATATTTACCATTATTCACACACTTTATCTTATTTTATAATAATGGAATTCCTATATGATATTTCTGGATATTATCCATTTATTATGTTTGAGATATCCTTAGGTAGAGAATTGACAATGTAGATTTCCTAATTATACCCATGTCCAACAGTACTAGGTACTTGCTCAAATGCTCTCCTAAAATCATCATCATTGCCAACACAATAACTCGTTTCCTACTTAATTCACCGGAAATTTTTTTACACGTTGGGGATGATATAAAATTGGACAAGAATAGTATTTAAGATGTTCCAACCATATCATATATCTCATTTAAAATTATTTTTGTTCAAAAATATACTTCAATAATTGGTGGTATGTGTATATATCACATTTATCCCCTTATATAGAGTTCCTCCATATATTTTTGGAAAAAACAACCATAGTCAGCTCAATTTCATGTGTAGGATAATTTTTATCATGTGTCATTAACTGTAGAGATTCAAAAGCAATCACCTTGTAATTTTTAATAAGGAATAATCCATTCAATTTTAGAGATATATCAATAAATAAAATATAAATTCTCTGATTGAGTTTACTGTTAACACATGTTGAGTAAAAAATATCTTTATTAGATCCTAGAATATTTTTTAAGTCACCTTTTTCTCGGTGAACTTTCACACTTTATGAGTTTACTTGATTAGTAGATTATAAATTCATGATTTTTTTCACATACCTCATATAAGATAATAATAAATCAAGGAAAAAATGAATCTTAGTTATGGTGGTAGGATGAGGCCACTAATCAAGAACCTTTGTCTTGGTAGGTTCAAATAAGATTCCTTCATTCGATACAATGTTCCCCATGAAATCACCATTTTTAACAAAAAATCACATTTTATGAACATTTAAAATATCCTATCCTTCCTCATAGTTTTCAATATAACCCTTAGATAATTCTAATGATCGTTAAGGCATTTGAAATATATCATAATATCATCAGTAGAAACTACCACAATGTTAACAAGTTAGTGTATAAATATTCTATTTGTTGAATCCAATAAAATTAACAAAGAATATGTCAAAATGAATAGAATAACAAAAAAATTGTAATGAACATATCTCAATTGTTAGTATAGATTTGAAATATAATATTTGTTCACCCTCAATTGACGATAACTGTATTGTTGAAAAATCATAGAGAAGAATTGAAAACCATGAATCTGGTCAATAAATGATCAATCATTGGAAGAAGGTACTTGTTCTTAAATATGATCTCATTTAGTTCTCTAAAATCAATTCATAGACACATTCATCAATCCTTCATCCTCACAAAGGGAAGATTTGATATTCAAGGTGACACACTTGGTTGGATAAACCCATAATCTAAAAGATATTAGAGCTGTTTCTTTAATTCATGAAGCTCCATACATTCCATTCCATACGAGGTCTTTGATATCAACTTGGATCCAAGAATGAGCTCAATGGAGAAATATAACACTGTTTCTGGGGGAGGACAATGTAACCACTTAGTAAATACATCAATTTATTATTAAATTATATGGGCATTATCTATTTGTATACATGAACATCCGTCTTCATATTCATCGATAATTTTCATAAATAAAGATAATAGAGATGTTTCTAGACAAAGATTACATTGAGATATCCCTCATTGGATGATAAATGTGAGATGTCCCTTCATGAATATTGTGATCCAAATACATATGAATTTGATCAAAGAAAATAAAATTTTAGAGCATGTCCAACTGTAGTATAGTGTCAAATTTCTTCATTGTAATGAATAAAATATTTTCAATGAAATTGTTCGCTCTAAATAGGATTATAGAGTTTCTATACACTACTGATGCTTGGATAATTCCTCCAATAGAATTTAATGATAAATATACTTTTACAAGTTCTGGAATTGATTCTATAGTCTATTCAAACATAGAGGAAATAAAGGAATGTGTAGAACCTCAATCAAACAAGGTACTTTCTATATTTGAGCGAACAATGAGAGTACCTATCACCACAACATTAGGATCTTTAAATTCATCCATCATGATATATAAATCCTGAACATTATTAACCTGAATATCATATGGTTTAATATCATAAAATATCATTCATAATTATGTTAATCATTAAAAATAGTAACATTTTATATATATCCTTTATAATTGTTCACTAAAGCTTTGGGATTAAGAAAACATATCCCCAGTGAGTCTTAAACTAGGAGTACAACAAGACCCGTAGTTGTAAACTAGTTCCCATTCTAAAATAACTCATATTGGTGTTTTTTCTTTTACCCCAAGATACATCTTTTATAGAGCCGCATCTACATGTTCATGTCAAGACACATATTTATTTTCTAAAAAACCACTCACATAATACATTAACAAAATTTATGTATATTTTTCTATATTTTAACTTATGACTAAGGTTCTTCCTAAAGTATTAAAATCATAATTTTCTCAAATAACTAAACCATCCATTGATACCAGATATGGCATCCATATTTTTTATAACAAGAATATTTTATTTAAATTGTACAAATAGAAGATCATTTAATTTTTTGTTTCATGGAAACAAGGTACTAAATAAATGAAAATATAAAACCTTATTCTAAAAAATTATAAATTATTCACAATTGTATAAAACTATATAATTTTACAACATATTATATCATGGGGTTATGCATCAAAGGAAAGGGTGAGAAAATGGCCCAGTAAGGGAAAGGAAGGAAAACAATTTACATTTGATCTTATGAAATATTAATACGAACTTAAGGAATTTAATAAAGGCATAATAAAAGAAAAAAGGTAACATCATTGGAGAAATAACATTAATAATGACATGTAAATGTGAACAAGACATTGATAAGAATATCACTATAGAGTTTCACCATGGTTCCATAAAAATTACAAAGGTTATTTACGAAGTTATAAGAAAAAATGTCATCTCTAGATAATAATTTCTTTACCCAATTAAATTAATAACTATTACGGTTTACCTTTGACATTTATTAATTATTATGATACTCATATATCATAATAAATCATTTCATAAATAATCCATGGAGAAAAGAGGAAATTAGTTTCATATTGAAATCACGTCATTTTTAATAATGCTTAATGACAAGATATTAACGTCATTTAGAACCCACAAAAAGAAAATGATGGTTTTATGTAAGTTATTTAGATAATTTTATAACTTATATTTTTATCCTGGTGAATACCCCTATAATATAATTTCTTTTTGGTATTATGATAAGTAAAATAAAACATAATTTCCAAAGGTGAAGAGAAAAATTTGGAGAACTAAAATCGACAACATAACACGTTTAAAATATGGTTTATAAAAAGGGTAAAAAAGAGGGGGAAATGTTATACAATTTATAAAATATATTTATAAATTAAATTTTTGAATAAAAAATATAATTTTTTTAATGTCAAATTAGAAATACATATTCAAAAAGTACTTCTTGAAATGAAGAGAAAAGAAGGATATTTCCCTTACCTTAAAGAGTAGACCCTAATACAAGAGTATTAGGAACATGGTGGATTGAGGAAACCATGGGAGGACCCCATGTGAGGTAAAAATATCATATATTTGTGTAGGATGAAGTGGGAGTAAATTTAAATGTATAAATGGGTGGGTATTTATAAAAAAACTAGTGTATTTTTTTTATTTTCCAAATAAAGTCACGGGACACCATGTTGTATTAAAAGAAAAACCATTTTATTTACCTTGGTAATTTCACATTATATTTTATAGTTGGGACACCATTTATATTATTATCATTTATATTAGTCGAACATAATTTTATAGTTCTTATTATTGCATGGGAAATTAATGTTTTTGAAAAATAACAGTTTTAAATTTAATGATTATATTTTAGAATTTGGATATTAAAATATATATTCGAAAATTGATTAAAATATATTAAAATACTTTATATTAAAAAAATTAAATATTTTATGTCTTGTATTGTTGTTAATTTGTTATTTCATCATTATTACAAAATTATGATATAGTTAATTTACCAAAAAAATCATACTTGTTTCATTAATATTCTCTAAAAAATAATGTCTTTAAAACAACCAAATATATTTTACCAAAACATTATTTTGATGTTTTTATTTAAAAATTATATTTATTTTTTATTATAATTATAAAAATATGATAATTTGTTCTTTAAAATATAAAAATTCATATTAATTAAAAATAATTGTTGAATAAAAATGCATTGTAAAATTTCTCACCCTTGAAAAAAATTCTTTTATCATTTAAATTAAAATAAGAGTGTTGTTATCACCCAATTTAATTAAAATATGTAATATTCATAATAAATTAATTTATTAAAAATATTTATATATTTTCTATAAAGTACTATTTCTATCTGAAAAATCAATATGTCAAATTATTTCCTAATTATATTAAGAATTGTTTTAATAAAATAGGAATAATGGAATAATAGTTTTATTTAAACAAAGGAATTTCACAATAAAGTTTGGTAACATTAAAACTCATTAAATATACATATTATTTTTGAGTAATGTGTGTGATGGTGGTAGTTTCATGGGATGTATTGAATAACATTGACCATGTGTTATTCACTGCTAACTTGAAATTCTCCCATAAGTGATTTCATTCAAGATTCACTTTTTGATTCTAGGAATGGAATTTGTTATGGGAGAACCCTATTGATGAAAATTCCCTCCCAAGATCTGAAAAAGGGGATTAATATGGCGAGATACTTCTGGTTATGGTCATCAACTCTTCTTATAGGTATCAATTATCCTTATCAAAATAATACTTATAAAATCTAATTATAATGAAAAACTATTTTCAAATTTATAGTTTGAAAAGAGAATATTTTCCTAGGATCATAATTAACCAATGTTCACATAATAGTTTAAGGAATATGGTCACATTTTACTTTATATCCACTTCATTAAAAATGGAATGGTTATTTTCTGAATAATATAGGACACATTTTCAGGAAACAATTATAATTTTAAAATTCTGTGTCATTTTAATGATTCTAGTATAATTAAATGGTGATTTATTGGTTTTTTATTTTATTTATTCTTTGTAAGTAGTATCATTTATTACTCATATTAGTCCATTATAATTTTGTGTTTGTCTGTTTAGTTTTTTGACCATTCCACAGTATCATGGATGAATTGTAAGTTTCACTTTAGGATTTTATTTTTATCGCATACGGGAGATCATGAGATATATTACAAACATTATTGTGTGGAGTTTACCTAAATAATGTGAATGAGGTGAATTTTCAATTTTTTTTCTAAATGACTAAATTTTTATTGTGGTTGAATTAGTATCGCTTCTTTGGAATTTCCCCTAAAATAGTGTAATGGATCCATTTTAGACTTTACATGGTGCTTTCTAGGAGTTTTTTTTATAATTTTCCATGCCTTGTGAGTTTTCTGACATTATAGAAATGTCACCATTGGTAAATTATTTAATTTTAATTTTTTAACTAATAATTTGGTGTTTTTTGGAGTGAATTTAATTCATGGATGATTATTATGATATCAGTTCGAAGTTGAGGGGTTTAGATGATGCTCGGATGGGCCTTGGTAAGGCCACCGAGCCTTGGAAATATTTTTGAAAGCATTATTGATGAGGTATCTAGTCAAATAACATTATCCATAGTCTTAATGAATTTTTATTAGTGTATTGAATTTTTTTTCAATGAGACTATGGGTTTTATGAATCCTCCATTATTTTATGAAGTTGGTTTTCCCCTGATGCTAAAATAATGGACTGTACATATATCTTGTTGGATACTTGGTGATGTGAGACTAGATATAGGGAAACTTGTTGGTTTCTCCAACCTTTTTATGTGATATTTTTTTATTTGTTATAAATATAGGAGGATTTATATGTGGATTTTTAAATAGTTAAATGTTTGTATTGGTTTTTGACCGGTTTGGGTGAAAATAGAGAAAGGATTTATTTTTAAATGATTATTATTTTGAAATAAATGATTGAAAACCTAGTGGTTTATGAAAAAGGGGTTTAAATTGGACATCTAATGTCTATTTGAAATATTTATATTGTGATTTCTATAGTGAAAATTATTTAATAGATATTGTGATAATTTTATTTATAATATAGGTATTAGGCCTTATTTATTTGTCAAAGGGAAATACCCATGTTTTTTAAGGGTTGTTTTGAAATATGTAATGATGGAGTATTGTTTTTTTATTTTTATGATGTTTGAAGACAACTGCTGCATTATGTTTTGGAATTTTTTTCTTTTAAGGGTCCCTATAGAAACAAAAAATGATGTGCTTAGAAATGGAATATAAAATGGTTAAAATGATTTCCCTTGATTATTAAATGTCATTATGATAATTATAAAACATTTATTTTGGTATTGGATGAAATAATGTAATTGTGAAAAAAATTTTATATTGAATTTAATTTGTTATGTAAATGTAGAACTCAATGTTAACAATTGATAATAAAATAGTTGGGGTCGATCAATCATCGGATTACAAATATCAGTTGGATTGATGGAATGATGCTCCATGATTTTAAACATTTGAATAATGGTTTTGGGATTTTGGAATTATGCTCCACTCCCCAATTTTGGGAATCCCATAATGATTTTCTATGAAATAGTATGAATGATTGTTTTTTAGGGGAAGGATGGATGCTCCAGAACAAAATATTATAATTATGGTATTATATATAATTGTTTGGATGGTCAGATATGATGTTCTGACTCATGATTAGATTCATGGGATTATGCCCTATGTTTTCAAACTTTTGACCTAAAATTTCTGATGTACGGAAATGGATTTATGATTCCCTATTGAATTCACTGTACCTATGCTCCTTGTTTACCGGCTTGTGGCATATTGGTTGAGATGGCTAGGTATAGCATTTCAAATCCCGGTCCGATTGTTTGATTGTGGCTCATTTATTTACTACTATGGCCCTCTTTCATAAATGGCTCAAATGATCGACATAGGTTTTGATAGATTTATTATATAAATGTATACCATGGTGGATAAAATATTAAAATGGATCAAAATAAATATTTTTATATAATTAAATATATTCTATTTACATGCTCATCTACTATGATTCCATATCCTAGATATACTATTTCACTAACATGTATTTTCATTAGACAAGGTTGGTAGTATATTATTAATATTTACACACACCATGCATAAGCCTCCTTTGAACATGGTAACCTGATAATCCCTCACATGTTTATTGCATGCACATGTTTGTGATGATTCTAGTGTCGAGTATTGGATAATTACCCATGATTTGACAAGTGGAATCTAGTGAGAGGACGGGTTTGGCTTGGTGAGTTTGGGTACCCTATTTTTAGTTTCATTTATTTCATTATTTATATTAATTGTCACAATGGATGTTTCGTTGTATGTATGCCATGGTTCTTTAGGCCTATATTACATTTTATTTTAGTATATTATGTTTCAATACTAGTTTATTTATAATTTCAATGTACACTAATGTGTATCATATTTGGATATTTTCTTCTATAAATGAATTATTATGTGGGTGAATAATATCCTCACAGTTCCATTTTAGACCCTCGCTTCTTATCGTTGGCCTATTGTGTATGAGGAAGCATGCTTGTGATCTTGTGATAATCTAGCTCGGGAATGCAGTTAGTCGTTCATTTTCCAAGATGCTACAATAAAAATAATATAATCTATAATTTATTGCAATATAATAATATGATATATATATATATAGAAAAAAAAACCAATATAGTGAGATACACAAATTTAAAATAGTGCATCATATTACATAAATATGGTCATGATTTTTTAATACTACAATAATTGAGTACAATATATCAAAATTGATTCATTATTCAATGTTTTATCATGATTAAATAATTTATATACATTATCGAATTTGATTATTTTTTAGGTTTTCATTTTAATTTAATAATTTTTTTGAATAATATATATTTGAAAACTAGATTATTCTTTCAAATTAAAAATTATGTTTCTCTATTTTTGTCTTTACCCCCAAAAATTTATTTTTATTATTAATGTTGTGACCCCCTATGTAATTTTAGTGTCATATTAATTATGATTCATCATGAAAAGGTTTATTATAATAAGGTTTAGAAACCCCTTTAAGAGATTAGTTGTATTTGGGTTTGGATACCAATCATGTATAAGAGGGGTTTAAAAACTAGATGTATCTAATTTTTCATATAAAAAATATGGAAAAATATTATGTTTTTTTTACAATAAATTTTTTTATTAATATTTTTTAATTATTTTATTTACTCTATAAAATCTTGGTCGTTACATTATATTGTCAAACTTTTTTAATGATCAAAATATATGTATATATTATCTAATATATCTTCCAATAATATTTTATGAATGAATTTGAAAAAGAAAGATACTTGACTGAAATGTTTTTGGACAAATATGGTAGCCTACTGAAACTATTATAAACTTATTTAGTTCATAAATTAAATGGTATGATATGATTAAAAAATGAACAAAATGATGCTTTATAGATTCTATAAAATCATCTTTACCCTAAAAATCTTATTCACCAAAATAGACTACCATTGATAAAATGGATGGTATGATTCTTGAAACATCTAATATAATCATAAATATTGTCTCAAACATCTATAATGTGTTCCATTAACATTAGAGAGTGATGATTTATTGATAATGTAAAATGTGTATATTTTCTCAAGATTAAAACCACCCACCATTGGAATTATCATTCAAATAGTTTAAAAAGATATTCATTTTATCTTAGGGGTATAAAATAATAATATTCCTAACATTATCTATATCAATTACATTGGTAATGTAAAAGAGTGGATACATGTGAAACCATAATGTGATTTTTTTCAAAACATTGGAAATCACAATGAAACAATGTTATATCCCTTGTATATATTCCATAATAGTCTTATTCTCAATAATATTTATACTATACAGGGGGGTTCATTTTAATTATTGGACTAGTGGTATATCACTTGAATAAAAAAGATAAACTGATCTAGACTAATGAATTTTGACACATCCCCTTTATCAATATCAAAATAATTATCTTCAAATCATATTATTTCTTATTCATGGATTTCTATTCTGGATAAATAAAATATATCTTTCATATCTATTTCAGACTTTATATTCATTTTAAAATTTCATAAGGACCGCACCATTCTAAATTCTATATTATATCAACAATTCGTTTTGAATGATTACATTGTTGAGATAAAAACCATCCATTTAAAAATCCTAATTTTTATCTTTAGATCCAATAATACATATTTAAATAGTGGGCTATAATTAGAGAATGTAAATGAAACACCAGATACGTTGTCACCAAAATCATGAATAATATAAAATAAAAAACGAATTATTCATCGATGATTTTTGTGAATTATTATTTGAAAACAATACTTATGGTGATCAATGAAAATCAATATTTTTAAGCATCCTCATAATTTTTATATGGGATAAATATATATCCAACTCTATGGTAGGATAACCAATTCCAAAATTGAATGCATGTGCAACTCGACGCAAATGAAGAATAATAAGATAGATTTAGATATGGAGAATCGATATAGAATTCAATGATGTGTCAAATCAGGTTTCTTATGGCCTAAAACATCATTGTATAGAAGTTAAGGATATTATATAACTATAAATGTAATTTACTCTAATGTTAAAATTCTATAAGTAATTCCTTATGTTAGAATCACTTTGTGTCCACTCTGGATCCCATGAATGTATTTATAATTTTAATGCATTATTTAAAAATAGAATTTGTTTCATCATAAAAAAGATATATAATTAGTGATAACATAAAAGTAAAATGATTAAAATTGTAAACGTAATATTGTACTAATATTTTAAACAAAATAACTTGATTAATATATATCACAATACATTTGATTTAAATTTATCAATCACAATGAAAATTATTTAGTAATAAGCAGGATATATTAATATTAAACAAAATTATACAACCTATCAATTCGTATGATATGAATTGGTTTTACTTACGTTTTTTACTATGAAATAAAAATATAATTCCATACTATAAAATAATAATACATAATTTGTATATTAGGATTTAGTAAATATCTCTAACAGTATCAGTCTTTCAATAAATACTTATAGGCTTTGGTCTATTTAATTATATATTGAATCATAAATAATAACATGTGTTACCGTAACATTTTTCACAAATTTTCAACAATATCATCTTATATAAAGAATTTACAATACATTGGGAATTTCTATGTAATATTCTTTTCTATAAACCTAAAATATATATTTTATTGAATCTATCTATGTTTTAAAAACTTAATTCCCATTCAGTCTATAATAATTTTTTACATAATGGACCTCTGTTAAAATGAAAACTATTACAAATTTTGAAATACATTAATATAAGAAAACAATGGAATCTAAAAAATTAACATTGATACTCAATATATAAAGTGGATTTACATGATCATCATTAATCACATGTATCCCTCTAAAAATCCTCACCAGTAGTATCATTTAAAGAATAAAAATATTATAAATATATATTTCACTATAACATAATACTTTCATGAGATATAAATTATGTCCATATTTAACAACCTTTTATTCATTATTTGTTCTCTAAGTATATAATTATGAGATAAAAGAACACATCAAATTTCATTCACCCTGATGGATGACGATATCAAATTCCCATTTCTGAATAAATAGATACACAATGTGAAACTAATATGTGTACATACATAAACTCTTTAAAACTATCAATATAGAGTATTTAGTTGCAATACTATTCATATATTTGGACAAATCACATCTTCATTAAGCCTCGATTGATCAATTGATAAACAACATACCTAAGAAACCATGTTAGGTAAATGTTATTGATGGTGTTATAATTTAATCAATGTATGATGGTTCATATGATAAGTATTATTCATGAAATAATGTAATGGGGAACTATAATGTAAACCCCTATGATTTTAAAAGAACACAATATTTGACAGCACAGGTAACCCAAAATACTTAGTTTACAAGAAACATTGAATATTATTATTTAAATGTTATTCCTACAACATAGCTGTTAAATAAAAATATATGAATATGAAGAAATTTTTCTAAAACAAACAAAAATTTCTTACTCAGTAATAATATATTAATTAATTATTTTAAAATAAGGGCACCGTTTTTAGAAAAGATAATTTATTATTTAGAAATATGTTCTATTAAATAATTATTTTCATTTATTTTTTTGAAAATTTATAAAAATAAATTGTTTTCAATTGTATAAATTTTTTATTGTAAAATTATATTCATTATATATTTCACTGTATCAAAAATAACATTTTGTGATTATTTGTGATTATTCTAAAAATATTGATTTTCAAGGAATAATAAAAAATAGTTTTTCTAATAATTATCAAATTTTTTATTTCTATTCTTTGAAATTTTCAATTTTGATTAAAAAAATAATATAATTTATAATTTCTCCCCTATAGTAAGAGTAATATAAATAATTTCATAATAATTTTCATTATACATCATTTTGTTATTAGTTTATTTTTGGGCCTAAAATAACTTTTCATTTAAAAAATTGTTTTATGTTTCCGAATAGTCATTTATATTAAAAAGAATTTAAAAAAATTGTATGAATATAATTTGATAAATATTAATTTTATTCAGATTTATCATTGATAATTAATTATATATTTAATTTTTAATATTTTTCTAACGAATATAACTTTTTGTTGAATAGTAATAAATACTATTTTGAGGAAATATAATACCCTTTTGATATCCCCAAGAAATTTAAAGGATATAATTTTTTATAATTTTTTTGATTGAATAAATTAGGATAATATAATAAAAATATCACAGAAAAATAATCAAAACATATAAATTATAATTTACTAAATGATTTGTATAAAAATAATTTTTTGTGTCTATGCTTTTCTTACACAATACTAGAAAAGTAAAATTCAGTTCCCTAAATAGAATATTTCAGAAGTAAAAAGTTATTAATTGAATAATTTGATAAATATTTGATATTAATGATTATTTTTATGTATACTTATTAATTTTGGAGTTATTTAACCTCTAATCTATCCAAACTCTTGTTCAAAACATCCCCAATGTAGGAAATGTCTGAATGCCATATTAAATAAGATTACATAGAATATATGCGATTAAATATACATATTTAATGAATATAAAATTTTATCAAAAAAATTATATATTTACATTATTGAAAGTAATTTTTTTTGTTTTAATTTGTTATATAATAACCATAAATTCTCAAACAACTCTTCCAATGTTCTTGTTTAAATTGTTGGAAATTCAGGAACATAATTTTAAAAAGTATAAGATTAATAGTTTTTGTATGAGTTACAGAGTACCAGAAATTATGAATATATATATATTTATATATGTTGAATAATATTTTTGTTTTAAATATTCATATTCAAATTTTATTGTGGTCATTTTTTTCTAAATTAAAATTATCTTTATATTTCATAAATGAATATTAATAATATTTTTATGTAAAAAACTTTATGGAAATATTTAAAATCCATAAAAGAATAAAAAGAGGAAAATTATAATTATTAAGGGTCTAAAATGTCACCCCTTATCTATTTATGTGCATATATCAACTAATAGATAAAATAATGACACTTTAATATTGAAAGGATATTACAATAGTTGAGGTTAAAATTGGTTAACCATGCGTTAAAACGAAATGATATGGTATAAAATGATATCAAAAATTAATTGAGAGATTATATACAGAACATATCGTCCATTTATTTATATAAATTTCATTTTAAATACTTTACGTTATCTAAAAAAATGTTTAATTATAATATTTAATTTATTTCCAAAAATGACATTTCTGGTATTCTAAAACTAACAATATTCTGTTAAATGATTTAAAATTTAAGAAACAATATCTTACATTCATTCATATTAATTTTATATAGTTTAAAATATAGACCATGATATATTTGGGGAACAATATTCATTTTATACTAAATTTTATGAACATAAAATATTATAAAAATGGAATCAGTGTAATATTGAAAACTGTAAACGGGGGTTTTAAACTAAGATGTTATGGAAAAAACAAAAAAAAAAACCTGTATATATTTTATTATATGTTAATATTTTTAATAATACTAATAAAATATTTAATTATTTAAATTTGAATGTTCCTTTCAATTTTAAATATTTAATATTAATTTAATTCTTTATATAATTTCAAGTCTATGCCCCCCTCACATAAAAAGGAAACACCATCTCCTTTGTTATTCAAAATTAATGAGCATTATATATTTTTAAATACCATGCCAAAAAAACATCTATATTCCTTCACCATGTCCCAAATATTTTTTTATTTTCAAATTACCATCGTTTTAAGGATTATGATTTTAGTAAAATAAAGTTTTTGAAAAATAAGGTGGTCAGAGCACTTTTGAAGCTGGGGAAATAAGTGGTAAGAGATTTATAGGATCTCATTTATTTATTGGATACATATATCATTTTAAACACTTATTTAGTTTTTATGGTATATATAATTCCCCTTTGATATGTTATATCATGAATCGATTTATTTTCTATGTATTTTAAGTTCCATTTCATGTAATATTATGACTGAAATGTAATCAATGTGGTAAGGGTTTTATGTTATAATGTCATTGACTAGAAGTATTATTTATGATTATTTTTACGATAATGTTATTTTTTGATCAAACATTAAAAACACTAATTAATTTTTTATCCACATTTCATATAAAGATAATATATGTTTTACACTTATTTTAATAATAATTATTTCTCATGAGACTAAACGAACATTTTTAAGAAAAAATCTCAATAATAATCTATTTAGTAAAAATTATTTATTCTAAAATGTGAAATATTTCAATAAATTATTTAAATAATTTTCTTACTATTATTCATTATTTTTAAATATATTTTAACCAATGATTGACTTTTTGAAAAATCATTTTAGGGGAATCTTTTTGTAAATTTTTGAATGAGGTACCCTTGTTTTTATATCGAAAATTTAAAAAGAATATGTTTTTAAAAAACTCACATCATAAAAATAAACTATCACCACTATGACCACTGAATGATATGATATATCCTTTAATATTTTAAAAATTACATTTAAAATAAAAAAATTCCATAATAATGGTTAATTTTTTAAATTATTTAAATGAGATTTAAAAATGAATATTCTATTTTCCTCATGAAATATTTTAGTTTTATTATACATTATGTTTTCATTTATGATAAAATCCATTCATGTTACATAGAATTTCTTGTATAAACAATTCAATGATAATAAATTATTTGTCTCTATGGATATTTTACAGTTAGGAAGATGAAATGGTTATGAATCCTATTTTATTTTCTATGATTTATGTTAAATTGAATGTTTTTATGATGTTTTGGAAAACATTTATATATGTATGGTTTCTATAATTTGTTGAATAATAATTAAATTTACCTCTAATAGTCTAGGTAATTAATATTATTTGAGATCAAAGGTTATAGAGGTTGTGATCCCTATCCAAAAAAAGGACACATAAGAAGTTATCCCAAGCACAAACACAAGAGGTTATCAAAAAAAGGGTGTAAATGTGAGGTTATCCAAACCCCTAACAAGGTATCAAATAATTCACTAATAAACTATAATTTTATGAATGTCTTTGGGGGTATCCTTGACACAATATTTCTTTGATAATGATTATTCTATATTTTTGACTCTCATTAATGATAAGATCATATATCAATGTTATGTTCTTATTTTCGTGTTTGATATATTTATGATTCATATATTATGAACCTCAAAAATATTTTCCATGAATCTAAATTATAATATATGATTTGATGGGTATGTTTTTCAAATTCTATTATCATGTTTTCGTAAACTTATTCTCATGTTATTATGAAATGATCGTTGATCCCTCCCATCGTTTACCCTTACTGAGTATCTAAGCTTAGCCTTTATTATTTTCTCATTTCCTTAGGATATAAATATTTATATTAATTATGATGATTATAATAAGGGTTATACTTATTAATAACTTTGATGTAGATGATATAGATAATTTATTAATAAATTTTTTAATAAAAAAACATTCAAAATACTTCTCCTTAAAAATGGACATAATTAATATATCAAAAAGAAATCTTAAAACATTTTTTTGTAAAACAAGGTGGTTGGAGAAAAACAATTTTAGAATGTATGTAAAAATAAATTCAGATTTTATTAAAAACATTTTATTTATTATCTTAATTACTGAAAATTGGAAAAATTATACCGTCATTTAAAGATGTCATGAATAACCAGATATGAATAACAGTAATTATAATTTTTATGCTATGGATCATAATGTATCACCTTAACCCTATAAGTCTCGAAGCTGGTTCCTACATCTATTACACTGGTATAAGATAAATTTAAATTAAATCCTAAAAGACCAAATCATTTATTAGTCTTGGTAAACTAGTTACAAACATGTGTCTTATATTAAAAAGAATACATAACTTTCAATATACATTTTTTATAATAACATTACTCCATTAAGAGAATGCAAAAATATATTTTTTATAACAAATCAGGTAATCTAAGGGAAATGGAGTATAGTTTGGGTGACCTCAAATTCACATTATGGGTATGTATAGAAAAATAAATAATTTATTAATCATCATAATAAATATGAAAATGTAAATATATGACAACACATGCCATGCAATTGATAATCTGAGAAGGAAGTACGTAAACAATATGAAATGGTAAATAACTGAAAACATGTTCCATTTAAATAATAGGATAATGTATAATCAATATGTAAAGGTAAGAAAATGATAAAACATTCCATTATATCAATAAAATGAGAATAAAATTCATGCCTAAATTTTGTCCTTGTGAAAATATTAGGGATAATATATATTGAATGAAAATGATGGAAATGATTAATTATAAGAATTAATGTCTCCCAAGAACATGGCACCATGACCATTATGACCTTTCACATGATTACTTATCAAAATACTATTAACAACTATAACAAGATAGTTTAGAACATTATTGGTTTCAAAATAAAATGGGGTTTTCCCAACTAATTGCATCTCATGAGACTACATATGCATCGAGGGGACTAAAATAATTAGTACCTAACTAATGTTGTACCTATCCAATGAATTCCTTATATATCAAGTAATTAATTTATTAAATTAACAATGTTCCTTATCAACAAACATTATTGAGTAAAACATATTGAGTTATCAATACTTCCCTAGATATCAAATAACCTTCAAAGTAATCACTATATAAAAATATGGAATGCAATTTATGGAAAACTCATATCCATGATACATGATAATGATATTTGGGGGAAATTTAATGATCAACTGTTACAAGAAAATTAATATTTCAAGGGGACTACACAAATGAGTTAATGTCAATAATATCGTTCAACAAGTCGATCTTAAACTATCTATAATAATAATAATGATGGTATCAATACACAATATCCTATGTGAAGTAAGGGTAGGGATTTATTGTTACAAATGAATATAAATACTATAAAATGATATTTTAAAAACATTATTCAGGAAATTATTATTTTAATTTTGAAATAAAGTTTAGAAAAAAATTATATAAATTCTAAAAAAACATTTTATTTTAAAAGTACCCTTTTAAACATGCAAATTAACAAACAATGAAATGATGATTGGAAATTTTGTACAAGTTGTCCAATGTAAAAAGAATATTTATTTTTAAGGTAAAATGATAAGAAAATCCTCTTATTAATAAAGTTAAAAGAATATTACATTGAAAGAATTTGTGAAATTCTAAAAGGGATAAATTTTAATTAATAAATACTTTTGGAAAGGTGAAATTTTTTGGAAAACATAATTATAAAATTGATTTTTTAGAATAAATTTGGTTCTCTTACTAAAGAAAAAAATTAATTCAAGTTATAATAAATAAATTTTATAAAATATTATCAATGAAGAAGATTAGGAAAATTGTATTATTACATGAAAAATTCCAAAAATAAATAAAGGATAATAAATTGAAAAGGTTTATTGATCAATGATAAGTCTAATTAAAATAATGTAATTTCAAGAATAATCAATCTTGATTAGAATGGGATTGTGTAATAAACCATTGAAATGACTAGAACATTGAAGTAAATATTAATAAATTAATAGATTTTGTGTATCGACTATAAATACACATATAATAAGTGAACAAATATTAATAGATATTCATTGTATTATACACATAAGGATAAAATATTAACCACAATGAAGTAAAAATATAACCCACTGAAAAAGGAATTGAGTTATAAAATTTTGTTACCACTTGGTAATTTTATGTTCATGTGACTTTTAATTGATTAATTAAAATTAAAAGAAAAAAACATTAATAAATAATTACTAACAAAATTACATGTTATAGTGGTAGTGTGTACACTATATATAATAAATTAGGCGCATAAGGATAATGTGTGACATAATGAATGAATATAGAGATGATGTCATATACCAAATGGCAACATTTTAATTTAGAATCCAAATTAAAAAAACAACTTCAAATGAAACAATAAATTACATGATGATATATTTATTAATAATATTAAATAAAATAAGGCCATTTATTAAATAAAACAAAATAAATAATTCATGATAATGTCATATGCCTCATGGAATGAAATGTGAGACAAGAATCCCCTACCGTATGTTTTTTTAGTTTTTTGGTCTTCAAACTAATATATTGTGGTTAAAAACATGTTATAAACTTATAAATGACCCATAATAATATTTATAATCTCATATATTAACTTTATATAGTATATTACTATGTTTTTTATCAATGTTCAATTAATTTCACTATTTCTCTTGTGAATTTCAATGATTTTATAGAATGTGTTGACTTTTTATTTTTGTTCTTCTTAAATAGATCATGATTTCATCATCCTATGTTTTTAAAATAATATTAAATATCATATATGTTATTTATATATTTATTTATAACAATCTATAATACTTTGAGATAGAAAATTAAATGCACCATTCAGGGAGATGGCAGGTCTTACGTATGCATGAACACTACTTTCATTTCCATGATGTATTTAAAATAACTATAACGCGAAAATATATATATGAATAATATAATTAAAATAAAGAATATATTTAATATATTTCATGTAAATTTATTATACTATTATTTATATATTCCACGTACACTGTCAACGAATCACATCGCTTTGAGGAGGTTGTATTCCACATGTCCACAAATGATGTTACCATAATTCCATAACATAGAAAGAATAAAGGTATGTGTTATATAAATTCTTTGAAATTATAAATAAATAATAAATAATAAATATATCAAATATAATATATAAATTCATCATTGGTAAAAAATTTAAATTTTTTAAATGGAATAACGAACGAAATCGTTTCGTGAGGTGGTACTCTTCTATACACATGAACGATGGTTGCATATCCCATTTGATGGATGTGTGCGAAAGCGTAGGTATAACTATTATATTAAAAATATATCAGTATATTTATGATATTTATGATAATTATGATATTATATAATACTATTATAAATATAATTGATGTTTTGGAGAAGTAAATGAAATAGATTTGATCATTGAACAATTTATCTCTTATTCAGGTAACTCCGTCTGGTTTAAACTAAAAGACATATGTGGATTGATTTATGGCCATAGTAATGATTATAAAAAGAGGTTATTGATTTTTAGATCTTTTTTTGGAATAATTTGGATGAGAAAATTGTCTTTATAGGTGTTAATATGTTGTAGGGGTGAGTTTATTTTTATAGTGGATGAGGAGTGACATTTCTATAAATTATTGAAAAGGGAATTACCGCCACATTTTTTCGATATCCAAGTCCTCCAATAATGAACCCAATTAAATAAAATGTAATATATGGTGTATATATGGAAAAAAAATGTATTTTGGACAAGTATTTTGATCTTTTTTTTCATTTTTTGTGTAACATTTAGTCCATTTTTAAACTATTTTGTTCCTAATCACTCTAATGGATTAAAACCACTTTCACATATATTGTTATTCAAAACCGTCATTTAACAAATTTTAAATTTTAAATTATTAAAATTAAACATAATTAATATAATTTTCCAAATAATAAAAATATTATTGGTACAAATAAAATTAAATTTAATCCTGTATACGGGATGAAAATACATGATTTATAACTAAAAATGATAAAAAAAATATGAAATGTTTTTATATCCAATATCAATGTGAAATTGTTTCCAATGACCAAAATTAGATTAATTTAATTAAAATTGATATAATTATTCATTAAATTAAATTTATAATATAATACATCAATATAAATTATTGAGACAAAATGTCAATTTTCAATTAAATTCTGGTATTTTGTACTATTCATCAATAAATGAATCTTCATAGAAAGATACCAAACATTCACCCAAGATAATTTTTACTTAATAATTAAAAAACTAATTTTATTTTGAAATATAAAATATATAAATCATTAATTTTTTACAAATGTTTACAATTAAAAGGTGGTAAAATTACATTTTTTTTTGAAAAATACAATTCTAAGCATAAAACTGGATTTATTCATATATTTTGATTATAAAATCTATTTTTCAATATAAAAAATAGTTTATTGAATATAATATATGTATATATATATATACAATTTATATAATTAATGAATTGTAATTACTTTAATATTATATGATAAAACACCATTTTAAAATAGATCCTTTATATTTATTTGATTTTATATTCATTTCTAATTAATTGGTAACCTATGAATTATTATTCTATCTCTATAGACCATATAATTTCATAACATAGTAAATCATTTTCATAACATAAAATTTAATTTACGACTGTATCTTATTATATGAAATAATAACTTCTTAAAAATATATTATTACTCCATAAAACTCTTTCTTATGTGTATAGTAAGATATTGAAGAAAATAATTATAGCATGTGACGCAAGATAACTATGTTTTTCATGAATTTAAATATATATATTATATTATGTTTATGTAAATATTAACTATACCATAAGGTCTCAATAGGATATATTCATTTTTGGGTTTGGTGTTGTGTGTCATACATGATATTTAATAAAAGTTACTCTTTTGGAATTTTCATGTTTTTACATTCCCCCCATTAAATAAACTCTATACTCAATTTTTAACTTGATATTTTGAAATAAGAGGTCTATTATTTGAATATTCATTTTTGAAATCCCACATCTTGAAAAGAGATAAAAATTCATCTTAATAAGAGAGAATGGAAATTACAACGATCACATGGAATACAAAATAACTAGGTTTCTAAGTAAGAGGTAAATAGTGGAATGTAAACATATGGAAACATAGGAAAATAATAAATAATTTTAGGTGGGGATTGAAGTCATCAATCAATATAAAATTAATTAAAAACTAATATTGGATGCCCTCAATGTCATAAAACTATTATGAATTAAAAGGCCATCGATTCTACAAAAATTAAGGTATGATGATAACATTTTGGATTATGATGCCTTTTCTAAGGTCGAAGAGTTCCACACTAAAAAAAATATAACGAAATATATTACTTGATATATTTTTAACTTACATTTTAATGCATTTTTTTCTTCTATCAATATAATGTTCATCCCTTACTTCATAGAATGAATGTAAAAAAATATCATTGATTCATGAAGTACTAAAATTTACTTTTAATAGGTCATAACATACATGGAAGGGTTAAAAGTCTTCTTATCCAACTCTATTATTTTTTAAAACAAACATGTTTAATATATTTATTTATAAATCTCTAAATTAATACTATTGGTTCATCAAAAAATTTTATTCACCAATTTTGATAACTAAAAAAATAAAATATTAACTAGGAAATCATTTAGACCATTTTAATAAATGAAACCATTATCTTCCTTTAGTTGTGGGTTCATGATACACCACCATGAAAAATTTGATAGGTTTTCTCCAATAAAAGAAGTTTCCTTTTCATAAACAACTATAATATAATTTCAAATATATGATTGAAATTTTTGAAATGAAATTAATAATAAAATAACAAATTTTTACAAGGGTTTTCAAAATGATATATATTTTTATATTTCAAAGAAATATAACATAATTTTCATATGAACCATATAGTTTATCAAAATATATAATATAATTTCTATAAAATGTAATAAAATTATTACTCAAAAAATTATACAATAAATCATATTCCTTAAATCAATTTATTTAAAAATTAAATTAATATTTATAGGATCATATTATATAACTTCTAAAAATAATGGATTATGACCTATAACTTTTGATCAACCATAAAATAAAAATCATGTAAAAATATCCATAAACTATATGATAATAAAGAAAAATGTTCTCTATTATAATAGTCATAATAAATTATAGGGATATGTTCTATATTCTATATTTTCTAATTGTAGTTTCAAATGTTTGAGCTACACTATCTCTAATAACAATTGTAACGTCTTGAATCTAGAAGGCCCAAAGAAAGTGTCTTGCTATAATTCCAATGGTAGAAGATTCAAATAAGTGGAATCCCAAAGTACAAAATAGTTTATCGATCATGGTAAAATAAATATATATAAATTTAACAACTGTGTTTTTACATTTTACCTTTGATTTGGTTTAATTTTGAACATCCCCTTTTCTCTCATGTTATATTTGTGATTGGTTCTAAATTTTGTGGTGTTTCATTGTTACGTTTTTAATTTGTGTTTATTCATCAACATTACCCTGATTTATTAGTTAAAAGTTTATTTTTTAGTTTTTTAGTATCCTTCACATGGATGTTGTAGGGTTTGTTAAACCGTAGGGATCCTCTTAAGTAATCATACGACATACGTGTTGGTAGTAGAGGCATAGCATATGACTTGTGCATGGTCTTTTAAACCATGCAGAAAGTATGTGGGGTGGTTCTATCTTGGGATAGGTGTGTTTGGAATTGTTATTGGATGTTTTGGAAGCTGTATAGCTATTCGATGTAGGGTGCCTATATTTTCTAGTAAGGGGTGCACTGTTGGAGCATAGTTAGGTAAACTGTGCTGCCAAACCGGGTGAGATGCCAAAATATTAGAAATTATGAAATATCTAAAATATCCTTATAGTATTTTATCCCCAAATATTCCATTATCCTCCACCCTCTAGTTTTTGTGGCCTTATGGGTTGCTTCCCAATATTATTTAATCATTTTCCTTCTTTTAGTGGTCTAGATTTATGATTTCATTAAGGTTTTGGGCTATATCTTCAAGGTAATCTCCCCTCATTTCCAACTTCTTCCAATTTCCTCAACATTTTGTTAATTTATTCTTCTAACATTATCTCTTGGACTTAGATTTTATGATTTTATAGGATTTATATTGGGTTTTTGGGTTTCAGGTTTCTTATTTGTATATCTTGGCTCTTGGAGTCCCTGGGGTGTGACTTAGGGTATATGTTGTTGATGCGCCATGGGATTGAGGTAGGTTTCTCATTTAATTTTTGGTACAATTTCATATTTATTGGTATGATGTTTTTCACCTCCCTTATATGATAAATAATAGTGTGTTATCTTTATAATATTTTTTTGGGTTTGAAAATGGTATTTTTTTCTTATTATGATGTATATAAAATTTTTTTGTTCAATATTGAAAAAAGACATTGATACAATACCATTTTGGCATTTTCAATCAAATTTTGTTTTATTAATCATGGTTTTTACTTATTAATATTTATTTACATGTGAATGTATTCATTGAGTTTCTTGAAAGGGTGTCAATGTGTTTTTGGGTTTTCAAGAAGTGTTTCAATGGATTTTGAAAGTTGTTTAACATGTGATGGTGGGTTGTGGCCTATTTGAATTTTTCTATAAAATTGGAGTTGGATAATAAATGTGGTGTGAGTTATTTAAAATAAGATTATTATAAATTATTGTAAACCAAAAAATGGTTTATTTTTTTTCTTTTTTTTAAAGTGATTGATTCTTAATGAAATATTGATGGACCGATTTTTTCACTTTTGTAAAAGTGGTTAAAATGATTACTTAGAAAATACTCCTTTTATAATTATATTGATAAGAATATTTTTATGTGGGTGGGATTTAACCATTTTTTAATCCTCATTATCTATTACATTGTGAGGAAATGAGAGATCCTTATTATGGACTTCTTTGTTATATATGTATATCTATATGAAAAGAGATTGATCGTTGGTGCAACTCAAGTGATGTTTTTTTGTGTCAACTATTATAAATGTGTATTTTATTTGATAATCAGTAGGAGTCAATTTTCTGACACTCATATATACAGTTGACATGGATAAACATTATTAATTAATTTTTTTTTCTTAAAATGATTGATTCAGTAGTTATGCTACATACTGGATAATGGCTTGAACCATGGGGATAATTGTTATTTTTCCTATGTAATTCTGCCCCACGGTCTATACTATGTGAGGTGTGGAAGAGTGTGATAGGGAGTTTTGATTTGATTGAGTAAGGAATTCCTTCCAGGATGTGTAAACATGTATTATTATGTTCTTGATTATTCATGTGCTCTTTGGATCACTCATGTCTATTGGAACTTTGTTGCTTGTAGTGATGATTGAGATTCTCATTCATCATACCATGACAAAACACTACCCTTTAATTTTTATTAAATTATTCATCTTAGGTATTTCTTTATTCTGTGTTTGATTGGGATGAGACCATGTTTGATCTTTTGTGTTTTTATTAGGAAATGAGCGTTTTGGGACTGGCAGCATCTGGCGCATGGGCAGAGCATAGTTTTGGAACAATGTACCTTTTCCTAGGTAACTGTGTAGTCTTCTTATGTTTAAAAATAAATAATATTAAATCAAAAATAAAATGAAAAACTTATTTATTAACAATAATTATTATGATATTATTATTATGATTATGATTATTATTATTATTAATATTATCATTAACTATTATTATCGTCATTATTATTATTAAGATTACTAATTTAATTATTATTAATACCATTACTATTATTATAGGTATTATTTCATTTAGTTTTTTAGGTTTTTATTTTATTTTCCATTTTTTCTTTTTTCCCTCTTCTTTTCTTTCTCTTTTTTTCACCCCTCTCCTTCTCCTCCCCTATCTTTTTAATCATACTACTCCTCACCACCTGGTGCGATCGACTCATACTCTGTTGGCTACTCAATTGGATGGAACATAACCTCCACTGGCTAGCCTTCCACTATACAACCTCCCTACATCGCACACCCCACCCTTGGATGGACCTTATTGTAGCACACTACACTATGTTAAAACACAGATTAGAACGTGATGCCTCCCCTATGGCCTCCTCTCGGCACACCGATCTGTAGGTTTATCTTCGGATTTCATCATATTTTTCTTCATTGATCTGGTGACGGAATCCTTCTCCTTCCATCATCTCTAAGTCTGTGTTTGATTTTGGGTTCCTATTCACCCCTTTCTATTCCGCTGAACCCCTTAGGTTAAGGTTTAATCTATTTTTGTTGATTTATCCAGTGATAGGGTGTGAAATGCTTCTTTCGGTACCCTTTCATGTGAGTTAGGATGTTTTTCACTAAAGAAGAACTATATTTTCATTGTTTTAGATCACCATTGTTGATTCTAAGTAAGGTTTTATACTGCTATTTTGTTTCAGAAACTATAAATTAGGGTCTTTCTTGGTATAACGTTTTGTAGCATGTTTTTCTTAGTGCGTTGGAATGTTAGGTGCAGTTTTGAGTAACCAATCCAAGGGTGACTCACCTTCTTATGATTAGGTAAGTAAATATAAACATTTCTATTCCCCCATTACTTGTATATTCATCCATGGAATTTAATGTAAATGTATGAGTCTATGTATGCCTATTTATTTTTATAAGGTGGTGCCTCTATCAAAGACCGAGGCACAAATTATTTTATAAAAAAAGGGAAGCCACAAAAGTCTGAAAGAAGGAATATTATTACAATCCTTATCATAAAGGGGGAGCAAATCATCAGGCAAATCATCAAGCCAGGTAATATCCTGGTTGACACCCTTGTTGGCGAGACTGTCACCAACCATGTTCGCTTCACGGTAAGCATGTGTGGAAATATAGCTGAGGTCCAAGAGCGTTTCAAGTCATTGCATCCAAATAGGAGTGAGCGGCCAGGAAAGATGCACCACCCCCTTCCAGATATCTTTCACCATAGTGGTTGAGTCACTTTCAAGCCAAAGCTTGTTCCAACGCTTTTGTTTGGAAAATTCCACCGCATGAATCACACCCAGCATTTTAGCTTCCAGAGCCGAGGTTGTACCACAGACACCAAAAAAGCAGCCCTGTCACCTGCCAAGATGATCTCTAAAATTGGAACCACAACCTGCCGGACCCAGATTTCCACACGAGGCACCGTCGACATTCACTTTGATCCATCCTGGAAGTGAGGCTTGCCAGAATACTTCAAAAGTGTGTTGAGGCTGTCTGTAAGATCCCACAATCCTAAGACGGTGAAGGATCATAAAATCGCCAACAGAATTGTCACAATGATCCTTCTAAAGAGAGGAAGCATCCTTTATGGCCATGGGAATACGCATTTTACCTGTATTGAGATTGAAAGAACAATTGTTATGAAGTAAATTATTTCTGTCATACCAGTTTACATGCAGGAGTTCCTCCACTACAGTCAGAAAAAGATTCTTGATTTGCATAGAGCAAGCCCCATTGGCACAACATTTTAATTGGGAGACGATGGAGTCAAGAATCAACCATCTGCAACCAAAAATGTCAAAAATGTAATTTCCAAAGAGCTGCAACTATAGCACAAGAAAAAAAAATGATAAGAATCCTCTCAGTGTGGATTACACATTAGACATCTAGAGCAAAGAGTAATCCCAAAGGATTGTAAGCACATATCAGTGGGAACCCTATTATGGGAAATATGCCAGAAAAGAGTTAATCTTGAGGGTTTGATCCAAGGTTTGTTAAAAATTTTCAACTAGGCCAAGATAGAATTAGAATTGCTAAAATTGTTTTTGTAGAAACTTTTGGAATCAAGAACACCATTAAAAGCGGGTTCCCAAATGAGGAAATCATCAGTGTTGGAGAAATGATAATTTTCAATGATGTCACCAATGTCATCAGGAAGAGTGATGTCTTGGGATTTAAGAACTTCCCTAATAGAGGAGTTGGTATTTCCAGGAGGAGTGGTGGACGTGGGCATTGATATCAATGGAATGGAAGTCCAATTATCCAGCCAGAAATTCAAAGTGGAATTAGCGCTAACCATCCATCTAGAGTTGTTCATGATATTAAAGAAAGAGCGTTTAATGGATGGCCAGATGGAAGAAGTGATGTAACTCAGATTACCCTTTTTAATCTTGATGATGAATCTAGACTTGAGAAAGTCAGTGGAATCAGAATTGTTGTGAATCAGATTCCAAGTCATCTTATCTTGAAGAGAGTCGTTGAAAAGATTACGGTTTTTGATGCCAAGACCACCCTTATCCAGAGGTTTACAACAAGTGGCCCAAGGAATGGTCACAAGTTTTATTTTAATTTTAATACTGGTACAAAAATTTTTTTTTATGTAAATGTTGATTTTCTTAATCAGACTAGCAGGCCAAGAGTAGACCATTATTGAGTAAACCAGTTTGGAGACAATGGTAGATTTGAGAAGACAAATTCTTCCAGCTAAGGAAAGAGATTTACCCTTATAGAAAGAGAGTTGATTGGAGATTTGATCAATGATACTGTGAAAGTACCTGGATTAGGTCTTCCCCAAAAGATAGGAACCCCAAGATAAGTAAAGGGGAATGTGCCTTCTTTAATGCCTAAATAATTAATAATATAGCTTTTTTATGTTGGGAAAAAACCTTTTTCCAAAGAAAACAAAGGATTTGTTCCAACTTATCGCTTGGCCCAAGACATCTTCATAGTGAGCCAGGGCACTTTTGAGGTTTTGAATTTTCCTTTTATCACCCTTTAAAAACAGAATAATTTCATCATCATATAAAAGGTGGGTAGGGACATTTAAGTTTCTAGAAGCCTGGATGGGGTGAATCATGTTTTGATTCACAAGGCTTATGAGAAGTCTACTTAAGTAACCTCGGAAATAGAAAAAAGGATGGCAAAGAGTGGGTCACCTTTCCAAACCCCATTGTTTCATTTAAAGAATCCATTAGGATCCCCATTAACCATCATAGAAATAGTAGCCGAATAGAATAAGGAGCGAATCATAGTGGTAAAAGAGTCATCAAACCCAAAGCTTTTCAGAACCCTTAAAATAAAACTCCAATCCATGGTGTCAAACACCTTCCTGATGTCAAGTTTGATGGCAACACTGCCTCCTCTGGTGACTTTATTCTGCATATTAGTACATTCAGAGGCAAGGCATATACAATCATGAATAGATCTACCTTTGATGAAGCCAAATTGATGCCAGGAAACAATTTTGTTACATATGGGGGATAATCTGTTTTCAGGGAGTTTAGTAAAAATTTATAGATTCTGTTGATGAGGGAAATAGGCCGGAAAATATGAATCTCTGCAGCATTTTCCACTTTAGGAATCAAAGTAAGAAACTAAGAATTTATCCCATGTGGAAGGAAACCAGTGGAGAAAAAGGATTTTACCAATTTACACATGTCCACATGAATGATTTCCCAGTATTTTTGGAAAAACCCATTGTTGAAACCATCAGGTCTAGGAGCACTATCAGGGTTGAGGCTGAAGATAGTGTCCTTGATTTCATGATACGGGGGCATGCTTAAAAGATGGTCATTGTCCTCAACCGTGACCATATTAGGAAAGATATCAGGGAGAAGGTCTTTGCAGACCTCTGGATCATTTAACATGTTATGGAAGTACTTGAAAACATGATTAGAAATGGCATCCTCAGTGTCAAGAAGAGTGTCATCAACTCTGTGAAAGGCAAGGGGCCTATAGGCTTTCCTGACCCGTTGAAGAGAATTATAGAACTTAGTATTCGTGTCCCCATCCGAAAGCCATTTGGTTTTGAAGATTTTCTTTCTCAAGTTATCTTTGAGCTTAAGTAAGGAGTTGAGCTTCAAAGACGTAGTAAATTCAGATTGAGGATCAATAGAAAAATCAGAGTTGGTGTGAGAGATTTGGATACGAATAAGTTCATTCTCCAAGGTGGATATGTCCTTGTCAAGTTGTTTTGTTTTAGAGCTTCACCAGCCTTTTAGGCATTGCTTCAGGAGATTTAATTTAGTAATGAAAGAAAAAGCATCGTTTTGATGTGGCATGCCTATCCAAAATTCTTTTATCTTATTGGAGCAATATGGGTCCGCAGCCCAGGAATTGTTAAATTTAAAAAGAATAGGAGATTTGGAACCCTTGGAGAAAAAACTGACAAGAGTGGGATGATGGTCAAAGTTGATCTTAGGTAAAGTAATACTAGAGATGGAAACCCATTTATCCAGAGCATCGAAATTGGTGAAGGCCCTGTCACGTTTGCTAGCCACTACCATATTAAGGTACTTTCTATACCAAGTATACTTAGCGCCAGTGAGGTTAATTTCTATAAGATCACAATCCCCAATATGAGCTTTGAATTATCGAGAGGAGATAGAAGAGTGTGATGGTACAATATTTTCACTTGGAAGGAGAATGGCATTAAAGTCTCCAACCACAAACCAGGGTTCTTGGATAAATCGAGAGAGGGAAAGAAGGTCATTCCAAAGGGTTCTTCACTCTTGATACCTATTCTTAGCATATATAAAAGTGCAGAAATTATGAACCCCAGTAGAAGAAAAATCACAAGTAAACATTTGATCAGAAAATTTAACAACATTAACAGATTGAAAAGATGAATGGTAAAAATCCAAAGGGTTTCAATAGCAGTTCCATCCTTGCAGGCACCAAGAAAATTATATCCAGAAGATCCTAAATGAAATTAATTCGAGGAAAAAATAATTTTAGGCTCAGCAATAGAAAATAATTTAGGTTTGTGAGACAAAATAAATCTCTTAAGCACTATAAAAGTGTCAGAGTTTTCTATACCCTAACAATTACAAAATAAAAAATTCATTTAAACCTGCGTTTGGAAGCAGAACTCCCTTTTTTTTGCACCACCTGAGCCCTTTTTCCTTTCTGACCTTCTGGGTCCATGATAGGAAGCTGGGATGGATTTATTCCCCTGTTTATTCTTGGAGGGGGGAGCAGAGACATTAGAAGTACTTTTATTATCAATACCCTGATTTTTTAAGGGGTTGCAGGACCACTTGTGATCATTGAGAAAAGTTTTGGAGTCAAATCCAGTTGAGAAACATCAGAGGTGTTTGAAGAAACAGTCACAGTGACCAAAGAGTCCACTGCCACTTTCTGGTCATTTGATTCTATCACCTTGGATTTAGAAATAAAACCATATTGATCATTTTGGGCAAGATGTCCATTAAATTTTTCACCATCAATAGTAGTGGTTTATGAATTCACTGCAGTTGTGCAGTCCTTATTCACACCTACTTCACTTTCCAATTTCAGGTTCTAGTCCTTGATCTCTCTTGGATCAAGAATGGTTCTATGATTGGGGGGGACCCATGGGCCCACTATGAGGCATGTCTAGATGATTATATTTATTTTATTTTTTTGTTAGTTTATAACTATTTTTATTGGTTTACTTAATTTGTTTATTTTTCTTTTACTTTCTGGGATAAATCATTCCAAACTGATTTTTTGATGCTTGACACTTGTTGCCAGCCCATGGGTGTCGATAATGCCCTTCAGGCCACGATGCAGACTGACTTGGGTGACCAGTTCATGGTCAAACCGGGTTGGTCCATGACAAAATGGTTTAAGAGGAGGTTTACCCCATGTCCTTTGGGGATGGTTGACAGTTTAGAGTGAGTATTGTTTGAATCAAAGTGATTAATTTTCGGTAGGTGCTTGATCACCACCTATTTAGAATGACAATAAAATTTCTAGGGTGGTTAGGGATGGTCTTTCCTTGATGTTCATGCTTGGATAATTTTTTTTTCAAATTCTGTAGTTTTGTTTAGATGATTCTAGTTGGTATTAAAATTTGGTTGATATTTTAGAGGGGTTCACAGTTAATGTGAAAGGCCTAGAAAGTTATGGTCATACCACACAATTACCTCTAATGTCACCTAATATACTCAATCGTTTGGCGTACAGTCTTCCATATCATGTGTCCAAGCTGTGTATAGAAGTTGTTTATTTTAGAATTTGGAATCCTGATTTATCGAGTGAATTGGTTGCTTTGTGATGTTCTTTTTTGGGTTTTAGTGGGGGTTTGAGTTTTTTTGTAGGGTTTCAAAATTTAATACGGGTCTACAAAATATGGGTTTTGAAAATAAATATCATGGTTTGTTTGAAAATGAAATGAGTTAATTAAAAATTTTAAATTCATCTGGGAACTTTTTGCCCCAAATAATTGTTTTGGGAACCATGAATGCTTTTAAAAAGCGTAAATCTGAAATTGATTTGGAAAAGGTATTGGGGGTGTTGAATTTTTTTGTGAAATGTGAAATGGATGTTTAATGGACATTGGAATTTGGAAATGATTTATTTAACATTTTATATTCTTATATATTCCCACAAGTATGGGTAAATGTAATTGTATGTGGATGGTTGTTGGTACATGTGGATGGGTTCCTATGTTATCACATGAATATATGTATGAGAGGATTTGGGGAATACCATTTGGGGGTGCTTGGTTTTAAGTCTTGTTTTGTTTTACCAAAGAATTTTATGATTAGTGATGTGTTGGGATGAGTTTTTTTAAAACAATTAATGGTTAAATGGGTTTTAAAAGCAGGTTTTAGTATTCAGATGGTTTTGAAATTGTATGGTTTTGAAAATGGTCATTTGTGAAAGATGCATTTAGGATTAGATGGTGATATTTTTTTTATAATATTTCGGTTTATATTTTATTTGGTTATGGTTTGGTTTTGTGATGTATCAGTCTATGGGCTTGAAGATTATTTTCAAGATGATATTTCATGTTTGAAATAATTTTTTTTATTTTTAGTTAATAATTTAAGGTTAAATGAGAAGACTAGTTTTTAAATGTGATTTCAGTTTGTTTTGTGCTTCTGATTTAAATTATTACCCCCAAAAAATTTCAAAGGACCACGAGGGAACATTTTTAGTTGTACTTTTTACCCAGAACCCTAGTGGAGTGGTGGAGTTATTTTCTATTCATTGATTCCTTTTTACTCAATGTTGGTCAAGGTTCTGTAGGGGTTTTAGTGTATCTTGAGGAATTCAAGTTTTTCATTGGTTCATTAGGAACTCCAGATGTTGTGAAGGGAATGTTTTTGTAGTTATGTAATTAGGTTCATGTTTCAGATAGATAATGTTGATTACTACCTTATCCATTCACGATGGGGTCGTAGTGAGTGAACTATGACAAATGAAAATATTTTTTTTCAAGGTGCTCTTGAAGACATTCCCATTTGATATAGAGGGTGAACCAGAGGTATACATTATTGGAATGTAACTTTCATTAGTTCTTTTTTCCCATTCCAATGTTCACACACTCATTTGATTCTAATGTGATAAATTTGGGCACTCAATGACATTTCATGTAATATTCTGAATGCTTGTCAATAATGTGGTTGTTTGGGTCACTTGTGGAAGTCTGTAAGTGGTATTTCCAGAAGATGAAGCCACAATTGGAGGTTATCAGTTCTTGAATGTGGTGCTGCAGATGCTTCAATACTTTAGATCTCCTTCCATAGGTCTCGAATCAAAGCTTTTCATGTAGTCAGACTGTTTCTTTGTGTGAGGGATGCGTGTACAACCTATATTCTCTAATGTTGGGTAAGAGACTTGTTATGTTTTGACATCATGTGGTTGAATTTTTTAGAGGGGGCCCTTGTATTTCATATCATGGTGACCTTTTATATAAGATTTCAATTATTGTGCCTTGTTATTGTAAAAATTAAATGTATGGTCTTTTTATGGACCAATTCCATCTTTTAGGTGATTCTCATTTGGATATGTATATGGTTCTTGGATCTTATGAATATTGGTTTGCCATGTAATTTGTCTGATGTCTCTTTAGTTTGGATTCCCTTTGGACTAGGGGTTTTACTCCAGTATTTGTTGATATTCTCCCTGTGTTTGGGCCCAACTAGTGTTAGTGGGTTCATGTTGGTAATTTCCATAAGAATTTAAAAATCTAATATAGATTTCCCATGTGGGTGCTATAGTACTACTCTATTTCTAATATGGTGGGGAGATCCATTATGGGTCTCTCGAGTGTCTTCTCTTAAGCTGGTTGGGTGAGAATCAAAAATTTAAGGGGTCAAACTAATGTCAAGTGTATTGATTTGTTTTATATTATTTTTGATTTGGGATTGTCAGTATTCATCTAGAGTCCTAATATGGTTGGGAGACCAACATTGGACAAATTCAAGAGAAAACATAGTCTACAAGGTTATCTTATTTGGGAAACTCTTTGCCTATGCTCCACTTAACCCCAATCAATGTAGATGATTAGCCTAGACGATGGGTCATATCATGAGTTTTCATTAGAGATATCGAGTGTGCTATTGTGATTTCCATTTTTTATGTCACGATGTTCTATGTTTTGGTTGTGTTTGTAAATGTGATTTTTGTGTCATTGGTTCTATCACTTGGAACTCTGGGTCTCGTGGTTTCTGGTCTTGGGTGGAAAGTGAGTGATCAGTTCTCAAGTGTTTAGGGTCTCATTTTGAGAATCATTGCATCCTTGTTTTGATCATTGAACAACTGAGTATTTTGGAAATTTCTGGGGAAAAATTTTCATAGTGAGGACAATTATCACACCCTGAAAAAACACTACTCTTTTATTTTAATTGTTTCATTCATCATTGGTTGTATTTTATTTTGGTTTTGAGTGGGTTGAGACCCAGTTTAATCTTTTGGATTGTTATTTGAAAATGGGCATTTCAGAATAGGTATCATCTGACGGGAAAGCATATAAAGATTTAGGAAACATGTGGCTTCTCCTAGGTAACCATGAAGTCAACCTTTGTTTTAAAATAAATAATATTAAATGGAAATTAAAATAAAAAAAAGTATTTAATAATAATTATATTTATTATAAAATTATTACCATGATGATGATGATGATTATGGTGATGATTATTATTATCATTAACTATAATTATCATCATTATTATTAAGAATATTAGCATTTTAATTATAAATAATATCATTGTTACTATTAGTGTTATTTTATTTGGGGTTTTTGTGGTTTTCATTTTCTTTTCGTTTTATCTTTTTTTCCTCTTCTTTTCTTTCTATTTTATTTCTATCCTCTCCTTATACTTTATTCTCTCTCAGGTCGTGCTGCTACTCCCCACCTGTTGCACATGCCTCTTGATCCCTTGTCTGGTGCGAAACCTCTACCGGACGAACTCCCTCTATGCATCCTCTATACAGCGAACACCCCTCCCTTGCCTGGAACTCATTGCGGTGCACTACCCCTAGGTTCAAGACCCATTAGTGCATGACTCCTCCCTTGTTTCCACTTCTCCACACAATGATCCACTATTTTTCCCTTTAGATATCTTCATGTATATTCTTTGATCCAGTGAGAGAAACCTTCTTCTTCACAATTGTCTCCATTTTTAGCCAATTTTTTTCTCTGCATCACCTATTTATATTCTATCAGACACCCCATGGTTAGGGTTTCATCTATTATTATTGATTCTTCTAGTTCTAGGGTGTGCAATGCCTATTGCAGGACCCCTTCATGTGTGGTTGGATATTATCTACTGATGGTGTAGCAGATTCGATTCATTTGAGTCCTCCATTGTCGATTCGAGGAAAGGTTTTATATGACTATTTTGTTTTTCACCCATTAAATTAGGGTCTTTTATGGTATTATGGTTCATATCTAGTTTTTCATAGTGCATTGGACTATTTGGAATTGTTTCGAGTCTCCTATCCAAGGATGACTCGCTTACGTGTGCATAGGTAAGTAAATATATACATATTGGTTCCCCCGTGACGTGCATATTGATCCATGACATTTAATTTATATGTATGGGGCTATGTGTTTATATATGTATATATAAAAAATGCATACCCAAGTGAGTGGAGACTGGTTGACGCACATATGTATACCCGTAAGGATCCCTTTTAATATATTCATGGGGCATGAAAATGTGTGCATAAGGGTTAGGTTTTCTTCCATGTATGAAAAGGCACATATTCGTAGTGGTGGAGCAGCAAATTTTAGTTAGAGTGTTCCAAGAGCCTAAATGGACAGCTTGTTTCCACCATGTGGTATGTTACCTATTTCCAAACTATTAATTAGAATTTTGATCACTACTTGGTATTCTTATAAAAGTGTGTATTAGGACTTTATATAAAATGAATATGAAATATATATATGTGTGTGTGTGTGTGTGTGTTTTTTTTTATGAATAAATGGTTGTGGTTCTTGAAAAGAGGTTTTATTGATGTTCATATTGGAAAATGTGCTTTTCCAATGACGTGTGGTCTTTCAGCTGGGTTTGTCATAAAAGTGTAGGGTCATGTTTTTTTCCAATGAAGTTCCAAATTTATTTAACAAAACGGGGTTTGGTACGAATTCATGGAAAATGGGTGGATTGATTTTTGTAAAAGGGTTTCTTCATTTTAAGTGTGGTTTTAAACATTCTTTAAACATACAACACATTGGTTGTTTAGTTAATAATTCATAAAAAATTAGGAGATGTAAAAATGCTGGGTGATTATGTTTCTAAAATGAAAAGTGTTTGTTGTATGTGATTAAGCCCATTGCTCAATTTAAGAATGATTTATGAAAAATAAAACCCCTCTTAAGGCCTGACATTTTGATTTGGAAAAATAATTTGTATGTTAAATGAATGAATTGTTATATGTTCCTAGTGAAGGGGCCTCTACAATGATGTGTGCTTTTGAAAAAAGGGAGGTTCTTAAGAGGGGAGGTCGGTGGTGAGGACAATGACATTTTTAGATAAAGAATGTGATGTGTGTGTGTCATTACATTATGATAAAACTCACCACCATTTTATAAAGAGCACGTGGGAAACCTATGTATCTTGGTGGGTTGACTAGGACTAGTACACTAGATGATTAAGAAGTGGTTCATCATAGTTTCTTCCAGAAAGATTGAATCTACCACACTAATAAAACATTATGATGATTGGATACCAGTAGGTTATGGTTGTGTTCCCAACTAGTGGCTCATGCATGGGAATGTATATTGTTGTTGATCCTATTCCATGTTTACACAGAGATACATGGCCTCTAAGGTCCTACTTGTGCAAGTTACCGATAAGTATTTCCCTTGGTACTTGTTTTTGGCGTGATTATTGTGACATGATTTTCATTTCATTTGTTTCATGATTTTCCCCTTTCACGAAAACCATATTTTAATTTTAATATATTCCCCTTTAAATCTAAAATTTCAATGTTTGATTGGATTATATTTTCAAAATGTAGTGGGAGGGAAATGTTTTTCATAAAATTATAATCCTATTACATCATTTTGAAAATAATGAAATATAATATTTTAATAGGTCTTATATTAAATCTATCATGATTTGGGTCTATTTGTAATAGTAATGTAATAAGGTATTGTTATTCCTTGTATTTCATACTAATCAGGTTTGTACCCATGTCTACTTCACTTTTCAGTTTTAGTTTCTTGTCCTTGATCGATCTTGGAGTGAGCATGGTTCTATGTTTGGTGGGGACACATGGGGTGACCTGGAGGTATGTCAAACTTGTTATCATTATTATATTTTCTGATGTTAATGTGTACCTATTTTTTTATGGTTTATTTCATTTGTTTATCTATCTTTTATTTTCGGGGATAAATCATTCCCAACTTCTTGTTTTTATGCCTAACACTAGTTGTCAGCCCGTGGGAATCCGTAACACCCTTTGGGCTGTGTCGCGAACTCGCTCAGGTGACCGGTTCATTGTCGACCCGTGTTGGTTTGTGACATTGTTGGCTGGCTACTTTTATGTGTTTATTTATGTTGCAGTTACTATATTATTATTACAGAGTTCTCTAATCTGGTATCTTTCTTTGGGAAGTGATGTGTTGGATTTCGAAGCATTATGAAACAAATGTTTTTAAGTATAAATGTTTTATACACTTTATTCCATTATGAAAATTAATAATCACATTCCTCTTGAAAATGCTAATGTTAAATAAATAAAAAATTACCTTGATTTTGAATAAAAATTGAAATGGATCATATATTTTTTAAAGTGATAATTACAGAAAATATAACTTTATATATTTTATTTCATACTTGTTGTTTATGATTATTTCATTTCAAAGGATGTTCATTGATAATAAATTTTTTCAAGGATGCTTGATGAGTTTTCATAATTCCACCTATTGTTATTTTGTTTTGTAATACTTTGGTGTATGATTCATCTTCAGTTCAGTATATATGGGAGATAAATGGTCTTGGTATTGTAGAGTGACCCCTTGGGTTACATGAAGGCATTGTGGTCATCTTGTACTATTGGTTTGGTTCCTCAGTTTTTTGTATCTTTCTGTTTTACTATAAATGTTATTCAGTTTTGATATATATATATATAGATTACATTGTTTTTATTTACATGGTTCATTTTATTTATATATATCAAGAAAAATCATTCTCCGATATTTTTTTGATGTCCAACACCAGTTTCTATCTTTTAGGGATCAGGAATTCCCTTCAATCCTTTTTATAGATCGGCTCTGGTGACCAGTTTGGGGATGAACTAGTTTTGTTCATGAGAAAACATTATCTGATCTATGTCCCCTTATGGGACCTACTACTAAATGCATCCTTTTTTTATTTTGGTGTCATGGTAGATGGAGTAAGATAGTTAGAGCTTGTGGTGCATGTCTAGGGGAATGTCTGGGAAACATTTTATGGTTTGAACCTTGAGTTTCAATGAGAAGTCAGGTTTCTTGTGGTTTCATTTGTTATTATGTTTTACTTGTTCTTGTGATATAAAAATGGATTTGTATTATTGGTCCTTGTGAGAATGCGTGTCTTAGAAAGCTATATGGATCTGAGGACATATTCTAACAAAAATCTCTATGACGGTGGAATGTTTGGCATACAGTAGCCAATAAAATTGTCAATTCACTCATCTACATTTGTTTATTTTTTTGAGTTGTTTTGGTTATTCTATTAATGTTAAAATGTTTTGGAAACTCTTATATTATAATTGTGAAAATTTTATTTTATTTTTAATTGTTGGACTTTTGAAAACCAAAAAATAATTTCTCAAATCGTCTTTGAGGAAGGAATTAGAAAAATACATGTTTGTAAAATTTCCCTTTGGGGTGAAACAAAAATGGTTTAATGTGATTGAATTTTTATAATTTAAACTAAAGGTTTTTTTGGAAATGTGAAATTATGTTTTAAGGAATATTTTTAATTTTTTATATATAGAAAGAATGTATTTTTTAAAAAATGTTTTCTGGTGGAATAGTTTTGCTGAGCATCAAGAAATGTTTTCAATTGTGTGAGTGGGGATTTTGTGGGGATTAAAATGGATTTATGTGTAATGTTTGAAAATGGTTCTTGGATTGTGGTTGGTGATATTTTGAATAAAATTATGAATTTTAATCAATAATGTGGATAATAAGTGTGAAAGTCATAGGTGGAGTGTTGTTTTGGAAAATGGGATTCTATTTTTGTTTTTACCATTGGTATTCCCATGGGTATTTACATGATAAAATGTGTGTGAAATGTGTATGGATGATAATGCGGGTGGATGCGTGCATAGAATAGCATGAGTATATGAGTGCTTGGGGTGGCATAAGAATGTGAATACTATAGGCTCCATGGAATACCCTTGGTAAATGTGAAAATACACCAAGTTGGTTTTCATTCAAAACTATTTTATGTGAAAAATTATGCAGTTCTGAAAAAAGATGTTGTTTTGTGTCCTCTTAAGTGATTTAAAAGTGTTTTCCGGTGGTGTTATGATTTTGAAAATTATGTGGGTGAGTCAATATTGAAGGGGTGTTTAAGGGGATTTCAGAGATTTTTTTGGGAAGCTATGAGATTCTTTCCCTTTGTGATTTCATTGACTGATGTGAGTTTTGGTTCTCAATATTATTTTAACTATAATACTAGATTTTATATAGCCTACTGTTATCCCCTATAGATATTCAATAGATAATCATTTCATAGCTATGATTGGTTCCTTTTCTTTAGACCCTATACCTGATCAACCTATGGATTTCATTATTGTGTTTTGGAATCTAAATACACCTATATTTTATGGTCAAGAAGATCATCTCAAAGCGAAAGAGTGGATGCAGAATATTGAATAAAAAATCACTTTCCATGAGTTTCATGAGTCATTTATAGTGATGATTTATACCTTCATGATTGAAGGACAGACCCTGTAATGGTGGAAGTTAGTATCTCTAAGAAAGCCTTGGGAAGAACATACTGTTGAATTCATCAAGTCCTTTTTCATTCGTCAGTATTTATAAGAGATATACAAGGTGATAAAGGGGATGTATATGTCATATTTTATGCAAGGTAATGGGTATGTGTTGGAGTAATTATATTATTTCATAGATATGGTTCCTTACCTTCCAATGTATGTTGCTTAGGATTCTATTTAGGTGTAATATTTTTAGTTTTGGATTCATCCTGCTCTGTAGTCAAAAGATTCAGAGTTCAATCTAACATGTTTTTTCAAATTTTATTAAGAATGTAGTTTGTTTTACAAATGTGAGGGAAGTATTTCTTGGGGTAGTCTTCCATCGTTTAGTTCATGTAAATTATGAAGGGATTTCTAGGAAGGATGTTGAGAAGCGTCCTGATTCTGATCATGCTGAACATGGGACTAAATAGACTCTGGATTCATCATCATATTATTATAGGAATGAGATAACGGTACATCATTATTGTGATAATATGGTTCATAAAAGTCATATTGTTTGAATAATCCAAATACAATTCATAACTTTTGATTACTAGATCACTCGCAACGGTTCTTTCGGGGTGTTTTTATGAAGTGACATGGATCCATCTCGTAGGAGTATTGTGCTATTGGGTCACGATTGAATGTCACATTCTATTATAATGTTTCTTTCTATCATGGTGGTTATACATAGTGGTTTTTTGAGGTGTTTTATCCTACTTAAATTTTATAAGTTTAGGGTGTGTAATCTCATTAAAACATATGTAAAAATAAATTTGTGTCAATATTTCAGAATTCCTAAATTCTACCACGCGTTAGTGTTTGTCTATTGTATTGTGTGTCTCCAATCTGTTGTTTTAATATAAGATGAAAAATATTTTATGTGTTTTTTTAAGAAATAATTTTTTTTAGAAACAATGAGTTACGATCGGGGACCTTCAACTCTTGACTATGAGGTAGTAGATACATCAAACATTAGGTATCCAACCATAGGCCTCGATGTGAATCTAGCATGTAGTCAGAAATTTTAGGGGAATTAAAGAACATTTTATAGAATTTTTTTTGTTGAAAGAGGTGTAGATAACTCATTTCATTGAAATTAGTTTTGTGCTATATATGGATGAAAAACTCTATATGTTTTCCTTATAATGTTTCCCCTTGTGGGGGGAGGGGTATTGGCCCTTGTGGGTAGGATCTAGTGTTGGAATGAGTTACCAGTTCAATCTTGTTGGTCATTTATTGTGAGGATTCCCACCATGAGTCTCATATTTTCATCTAGAAATAATATGTTTTTGCAGTTCTATAATGGCTGGGAGACCATTATGGCCTCCATGTCAAAATCTAAGTTTGGATTCAGATATCGTGTGTTGAATTCCAATTTGATTCTTGCGAAGTGGTTTTGTTAGTTGTTTTGTTTTTGGAAAGAGGCATAAGACACTATTTGACATGATTGATATGATTTTGTTTAAGAGGATGGATTATAAGGATTTGAAAATCCATAGTATTTAATTTATTAAAATAATGATGTTTTAGATTTAAAGGGGAATAAATCATTATGTTAGGGAGAATTGACACACACAATTGTTTACATTTGACCATTACTCTAGTCTATTTATTGATTCATGCATTTTCTCTTGAGTTTTGTATGTGAGTGGTTTTTAATATTGATGTGTTTCTCTATTTATTTTTGATCTACTAGTCATTACTATGATTTCTAGTGAATTATTTTTGATAAAAGATGAATTTTAAGTGTCATAGTTTCCTATGCATGGTTGGAGAATTGTTCGGTAAACATTTAAGTTTATGTGTTGGTGTAAGAGGCATGGTTGACAACTTGTCCACAGTTTGTTAAATAGTGTGGAAAATGTGTATGCATATTCTATCTAATGATAGTGGAATTTGGAATAGTTGGCATATGATTTGGAATCCTTATGTCCATCTCGTGTATGGTGCCATTTTTTCAGTAAAGGGTGTATTGTTAGCACATTGTTGGGTAAAATATGTTTCAAAAACAGGAAAGCTACATAGATTATAAAAATTGTGAAACAACTGAACCATATTTATTTCATTTTAACCACTAATCTTCTGTTGTACTCTTCTCTCTGGTGCATCTGGCCTTAGAGTTTCCCTCTTTGTACTTAAAGCCTCTTGTTTCCTTATTTGGTGTGTATTTATGATTTATTCATGGATACAGATAGATCATAAAGTTAATCTCCTATCTTCTCCTCCCATGTCCTCTTTAATCATTTTTCCATTGATTTCACCTTCTCCCATGGTCTCTTGGACCTAGGGTTTATGTTTTCCCTTTTTTAATGTTTGGGGTATTGGGTTTTATGGTTACGCTTTGGAGGTCATGGCTCTGGGAACCCCATGGTGTGATTTTAAGTGTGTTTTGTTCAAGTGACATGATATTGAGGTAGGTTTCCCTTTCACATAACCTTATAAATTAAGAATCATTAGTTTCACTATTTTTTCACCGCACTTATATGCTAAATAAAAATTTATGATCTTTAAAATATTTGTTTGTTATGGAAAATGGTGTATTTTTTCTTATTAACAACTATATAACATTTTTTTTGGTTCAACGTTGAACATAAACTGTTAAATAAAATTCATATTATAATTTTTCATGAATTTTTAGATGTATTATGAATCGATTGGATTTTTTAACAAAATCGTGACATGTTAAAAGAGGACTCCAGTTTAATGAAATGGTTTACAAATTCTTTTGGGTTTAAATGAAGTATGTATTAGGATTTTGAATGTGTTCTGACATGTTATGATGTATTGTGTCCCATTAAGTGTTTTGATACTATTGGAATTGGCCTGAAAATGTGGTGTGTGTGATTTAAAGAATTTTTTTTATAAATTATTATCAAATTAAAAATGGTTTATTTGTGTATCTATATAAAAGTGATTGTATCTTAATGAAATATTGACATCTTAATCAAGACTTTTGTGAAAGTGGTGAAAATGATTATTGTGAAGTCCGTTATTTGATAATTACCTTTCAAATTTTATTTTAAATTGGATGAGAGGTCATCACTATGGAATCCTTATAAAACATTATATATTTAGTAAATAAGAGTTCATCATTATAAGATTTTTTTATTGTATATGTATATTCAAATGTCAAGAGATTGTTCCATGGGGTGTCTTTGGTGATGCCTATTGTGTAAATTGTTATATATTTTTATGTGATTAGATACTGAGTTGGAATATTTTTTATCACACTATTCTATAATCTTCCCATGTAGGACTCAGAACATCTGTTTAATTTTATGAGAATGAATAAAACACTTGTTAGGTAAAACGCTACGTATTGGACTATATCAGGGGATAATTGTTGTTATTATAATTGGTTTTTTCTCGTCGGTCTGTACAATGTCATATGTGGCCATGTGTGTAAGATTTTTATTGATTTCATTGTTCAAGGAATGCATTTCGTGATAAGTCAGCATGTATTAGTATATTTTGGATTATTCATTAACTTTTAGGTTCACCCATCTCAATTAGAACTTAGATTCTAGTAGTGACGATTGAGATGATTATTGGTTTGATTCTCTTGTGTACATATTACTATTTCACTTATTATATGACTATTATTGTGTTTTCATATATGTTATGTTTCTTTGGGAAGTGATGTGTTTGATTTCAATGGTTTATGGATAAAATGATTTATGTTATAAATTTTTTATACTTTTTAGGCCACATTAAAATTTAAGTATCACTTTCTTATTGTTAATGTTAATTTTTCCTAAATGGAAAAGAACCTGGATTTTTTATAAATAGGAAAATGGATAATATTCTGGTTTAAAGTGAAACATTTGAAAAATATTTCTTCATATATTGAATTTCAAAACCAATGTTTACGTTTCATTTATTTTTATGGATGTTCATTAGGAATAATTTTTTTTGGGAATTCCTATTATAATTTAATACTCATGCTTATTGTTATTTATTTTTATCATTTTTTGTAGGTTTGATCTTGAGTTTGTTCAACATGGGTGATAGTTTGTCTTGGAATATAGAGATTGACCCTTTGGATCACATAGTGGATCTGTGGCCATCTTGTTCAATGGGGTTGTTTTTTCAGTTTTGGTTTACCTTTCAATATTACTGAAATATATTTTTAAGGTTAGATTTATATATATATTAACTTATTTATTTATATTTCATTTGTTTTAATTAATTTATTTATATTGGTAATAATAATTTACTTGCCTTTATTTTGATAACTGACACTAGTTTCTATCCCGTGGGGATCAAGAATGCACTTCAGGCCTTTCCACAAATCAGATCAAGTGACCGACTTAGGGTCAACCGGAGTTGGTTCATGAAAAAACATGATTCTTATTTTTATAAATGAGTTTAAAAATTAAAATAAAATATTTTTTTGATAATATCATAATTTCATGTAGTTAGAAAACATCATATAATCATGGGGAAATGAAACATAATCAAGGTGAACTCAAATACTCCGCAAGGGTATGTATAACCGAAGCATTAATTAATCAATGAGAATAATAATTATCTAAATATAAATATCTGAACAAACATTAAAAGTAATAAATAAATATAAAAATAAGTGTTTATCCAATATAAAAAATAATATAACTAAATACAAATTCCATTTAAACAAATTTATAAGGAATAATCAATATTGAATTGTATGAAATTGAAAACACGTGAAGTTGAATAAAAAATCCTGATATGAAAGGCATATATAATTTCTCCATAGTGAATATATGATGGGTAATAAATACTGAATCAAAATGAATTAAATTATTAATTATTTGACTCCATGTTTCCTAGGTACATGGTACATTTACAATCGAAACATTTTTTAAGACAATTTTGCATACTAGTGATAAGACATTACAAAAGAAAGGTCTAAATGTTATTTTTTTTAAAACAACAAGTGTTTTTTCAAAATGATTTTGTCTCATGAAACTATATATGCATCGTGGGGATTACTTTAAATAGTCCCTAACTCATGTTATACATTTCTAACTCATTCCACCTATATCAAGTAATCAATTTATTTGATGATCAATGGTCCTTATAGAATATATGTATTGTGTAAAGGGTAAAGGCTTATCAATATTTCCCTTGATATCAAATTACATTCAAAGTAAATAGAATATATAAAAATTTAATACAGTTTAGGAAATAACCATATCCATGATAAATGATTTGGATATTTGGGGTGAATTAATGGTTTAATTATCCCTGGAAATTGATTATTTCAAAGGGACTACCAAATTAATTAATTTTAACACTGTGAATGGAAAAATAATTCATAAACCATCCATAGGAATTATTAATAAAAAAATTATAAAAAAATATCCCATGTGGAGTAAATATAATGGGTTTTTGTCATTGATGAAAAGAAATAATAAAAAAATTCTTGATAACATTCTAGAGGAAAATATCATTTTAATTTTGGCAATAATTTCTAAAAACATTTTTATTGAATAGTAATCATAAACAAAATTTTCTTTATAAAAAAAGTTATAAACATGAAAAGGGATAATCATCAAAATAATGGAATCTAATTCCATACATGGAAAAAAGAACATTCCTTTTCAAGGTAAAATTCTTAGAAATGACATTTGTTCAGAAAACAACATGAAGAATTTAGTGAAAAAAATTTAAAAGATAAACAGTTAAAATATCATGAAAAAATTAGTTTCTAAAGTTTAAAAAATTTTGAAAATATTTTTAGATTAAATGGTTTTTATAATAATATAGGTTTTCTAACTATGGAGAAAAAATAATTTAGGTTTTATAAAAAATGGTTTCTAAAAAATTTTGAGTACAAAACAGTGGAAACAGAATATTATTACATGGAAAAAGAAATGATTAACCATAGGATAATAAAATGAATGGTTTTATTGATAAATTATTAAATAAATTCAATTATTTAAATTTCTAGAATAATAAATTTTTATTAGAAGGAGGTTGTGAAATAAACCCTTTAAAATGGTCATAATTCTGAAGATAGAATGGATGAATGAATTTATTATGTGTATCAATATTAAATTGAAATATATGATGTTGAAATCAAAAATTGATTATAAAATCCAATATACTAATAATAATATAACTTTATCATCATTAAGTATGTAAGATACCCAAATTGAAAATGAATTGAGTTGTGAAATTTATTTACCACCTGTTAATATTTAGTTCAAATCACCTCATATTAAATAATTAAAATTGAAACTCATAATATCATGAAAATGAATTAGTCATTATTTTATCTATAAGTGTGGATGTATAAACACCATATATATAAAATTATTTGAACAATGAAAATGTATTTCTGAACGAATGGAAATTGAGATGATGTCCCTTACCACATGAAACATTTGATCATATATGTCCCATGAAATAAATAACAACAAATGAAACATTTAATACCACGATGATAAAATCATTGATTACATGAATGATAATAATGGTTATATATGCAGTACATAGAATAAATAAACTATGATAATGGTTTATGTCTCATAGAAATAAAAGTGAGACTAGAATCCATTACCATATACTTCCTTTTAATTTAGTGTTTTTTATCCTCCTATATAGTTGTTTGAAACATGTCAATAAAATATAAAATAACTATACAAATATTTATAATATCATATATTCACTTACTATAATAACTTATTATCTATTTGATAATAATAATCCATTATTTTCACTATTTATGCTGTTAATTGGATACTTTTTAAAGTATGTTTTGACTTGTTATTTATATTATTATTAGTTCAATCACAATTTAATAATTTCCATAATTTAATCCCAGATTTATTTATCATATAAATTCTATATATTATTATTTATAATCATCCATAATATTTGTATATAGATAATTAAATCTATCATTCATGGATATCGTATGCCGTAAAAATGCATGAACACTACATCAATTTATTTATCATACATGAATAAATGAAAATTAAATGATATATATATATGTATATTATAATTATATTATCATATTTATATCATATATTCGAATTTTTTTAATTAAAGCCATCTGTTATACTTTACATATACTGTGTGAATGAATCACATTACATTGAAGGAGCTGTAGTCCACACGTTCACAAACAATGTTATTATATTTCGATAAAATGGAATTAATTAAGTGATGTGTTACATTAAAATTATAAAATAAGGATGAAATTATAAATAATATAAATAATCTATAAATTATAAATACATAATTATTCTAACCTTTAAATGTGGTAAATGGAAGAGAGAATGGCATGGTTCATAAGGTGGTAGTTTACCGTACACTCAAACATTGATTGCATATCCCATTTGATGGTAGTGAGTGAATGTGTAGGTAGAACTATTAAAATAAACAAATATCAATAGATTTAATATAAAGAGGTTATTTTATAATAATTATATAAAAATAATTGATATGTGTTAGATAGAAATGAAACAAAAGTGATCTTTGAAGAACATTTCCTCATATTCGTGTCACTCCTTTTGGAATAAAACAAAAAAATCCATCAGTTTTATTTATGAGGATTGTGAGGATTTTAGTATTATGGTATAGATTATGGGAGATTATTTTGGAATATCTTTTATTATCCAATGGTCTTGATAGGTGTTAATAATTTAGAGGCATGACTGCTTTCTTAAAGTAGGGGGCATTCTTTGTAATTTTTGAAAAGGGAATTACTCCAATGTTTGTTTACCATCATATTGCTAATAAAATGAACTAAATAAGATAAAAGTGAGTGTATTGTATAAATATGGACATAACATGGATTTTATAAAAGTTTATAGGTCATTTTATTTTCTTGTGATAATGTTTAGTTGATTCTTTAGCTTGTTTTTCTTTATAATGCTGTAAATAATTTAACTCGCATTCCCTAATAAATTTGGTAAAAAATAAGATTAAATTATTATAAATTATAAATTATTATGATTTAAAATATTGAATATATTTTCAAAATTGAAATAAAATATTTGGGAAAATAATTTTAAATTTAATCACATAGACAGGACAAAGAAAATGTTTTTAATGTCAAAATGTTCAAAAGCATGAACTTTTTTCAATCCAATTTCAAATTAAAATTGATTACTATAACCTAAATTGGATTATATTATTAATATTTGATATTATATAACATTGAAACAAATTCATAATTTAACATTATAAATTATTTATATGAGGTCATATTTTTTTATTAAAATCTATTAGTTTTCAGAATTCATCAAAAAATGAAACATCATATAAAATGTCAAAAATAAACCCAAATAAATATTTTATTTTCCTATTTCAAAAATATTTTTTATTTTTTCATATATAAATTATAAAATATAACAATTAATTTTTAAAATTGATTTTCCAATAAAAGTAACAAAATTTCACTTTTTAGAAAAATACATTTTTAAGAGTAAAACTAGATTTATTCTTATATTTTTCTTATAAACTATATGTGGTGAATATAAAAAATATTGTTCTGAATATATAATATATTTATTTTATAAAAACCATTATCTAATATAAATTACATGAATATATTAGGATAAAACACCTTCATAAAAAAATTTCTTTTATATTCAATTTCATTTTATATACATTTCTAATTAATTGGTAACCAATGAATTCATGATATATTTCTGTAAACCACATATTTTCATTTTTTATGTTTATCCTATTAATAATCTATAATTTAATGTCTTCGTATTTAGTAATATATAAAATAATAATATCTTAATAATATATTATTTTTCGGTAAAACTCTGTCTAACGAGTAACCGAATCTATCAATGAAACTCATGGTTGTTTGTGATGTAAGCTGACTCAGTATAGCATGCATTAAATTCTATAAAATATATTAAATTTATTTAAAATATTAATGATAACATATGTTCTCAATAGGTTATATTCCTTTATATTATTGGTGTTGCGTGTCATATATGTTTTTGAATAAAAGTTACCCTTATTGAATTTTCTAGGTGTAGCACATAATATTCCATCAAATAAAGCATAATAAAAAATAAACCTGACAGAAGATGAGATTTTACAAAGAAACTTCTACCAATTTTTAATATTTAATAAAAATCACCATGAATTTATAATATTAAATGAAGTATAAAATATCAGGAAAAGAATAATATTCATGATATAATATGTCAAATCTACAGAATATACACCTCTAAAAGGAATACTAGTTAATAAAATACATGTTTCTCAATGAAGGATAATTGAATTAAAATATTCCTAAATTAATGTGTTACTTTATACTCAAGAAAACTATATCCTTTAATTAATGAAGTAAGTATAATTAAAATGACACTATTGGGTTTTGACTGTTATGTGATAGTTTTTCAATATAACCAATTGAAACTATACTAATGACTTTACGATTGTTGTTTATAAATAAATATTATCATGGTTAAAAAATAAATAAAGATGAGTCGATGGCCTCATCTAGTAGACTAGTGTCGTATGATTCCCATTTTTCGGAGCTTGAGAAAGAGGTGGCATCGCTAGGCTTCGCTTTGGACTAAGCCCAATTGGAACTCCATTATGTTAAGCTTGAATGAAATAACATACATGGGAAGTTCAAGCTGATAGAAATCTCCACTAAGGAAATGTTTTCCATGCCACCCCAAGATTCTCTCACCATTTCAAACCATACTATTAGGTTATATTTTGTTGTTATAAGGGTATATGTTATGAGGCCTTAGTTACCTTCTGTAATAATTTTATATAAATAAAATATTTATTTCTTATGATGGTAAATTTCTTGAAATAAAAATATAGGATGAATTTATATAAGTTTCATATTATTGGTGAATTTTAGACACACGAAATTTTAAAATAATTTTGTATATATTAAATAATTAATAATGTGAAATGATTTTCAAAAAATGTTCTTCTACAGTTGTTATCAGTATAAAATTTAGAGTCTAATAAGAGCAACATAATTTTTGTTGATAGGGAATTATGAATTGTAATATTACGCTAATTAATAGTAATTTGACCAATGGAATAGTTACCTCACTTCAGAATGTATGAATATAATTTAGGCATGTTGATTAGGTAATGTGATATAATAGCATATGTAAATAATTGTACCCAAAAATTATTTGTTATATATCAGTATTTCTTCAGGTAAATTGTGTTTTTTACATAAAAATTAAATATCTTATAATTATAAAATTATTTTCATAAAATTCAGTTTTTTTTAATTCATATAATCAATTTTAGGTTAGGGTGAATTAATGATATTTTTTAAAAATGATTTGTTTTTCATTGAATCGTAAGAAATTCAGTTTTGAGTTTCGGTGTGTTTAATGACATCACTAATGATGCAATCATGACAATATAATTTTGGTTGAATTTTTGTAGTAATATATGTTATGAGGGGACCCAAGTGGCCATTACCATGGGAAAATACCATGGGAAAGCCCATGGTATTTCAAATACCACTAATGAGGCGTCCCTTGGAAATTAATAAAATATTCCCTCCCTTTTGCTATGAATACCAATTAATTCCTTCATTACATTCATTTAAAATTCCTCCTAAACGAATCTACGGACATTTTACCTCCCAAGGAGTCCTCCCAAGGTTCCCTCAATCCCCCCCAAGGTCCAAACATGCATGTTTTTGATGTTACTATTCAAGTTAAGGGAACCATTCACCATCCTCTTTTATCCATGAATTCCTTTATGTTATGTATTCTAGTTTCCATTTTATTATGTGGGGGTATGTTATTATACATAATTATTGATATAAATTTTATGTCCAAATGATGATAGACCATTTATGCTCTCATAAACTGATATTTCATAATTTTTAAGGGACGTCGTTAGGCTGCCAAATTTTCTTCAAGAAAATCACATCTTCTATTTTCTTTCACAATTTTTTCATGTAGTATGTTATTCAAAAATCCATTCAATGAACTTTATTTACATTTAATTCTATAGCTACAGTTTATTATGAGTTAATTATGAGTGGGTAACCCTATTGGCCTATCTTTTTAATGTTTTCTAAAACCATGTTGTATAGACAATATGCTGCAGAATTATCGTCTCAAAATCCCACTCCTTTCTCAAAGAAATTATCTCAAATTATTTATGTGAATACACAAATATATTTTATTTATAGGGATATTAATCAATAAATTAAAATTTAATTTTTTATTCTAGAATTTACATATATAAAACCCTTTTTCCTTTCAACGGGTTATAAATGACATAATGATCTTGTGTTTAAGCACTTTTTTAAACTTTAATATTTTGATATAAAACCTATTTATTTTATTATATATGGGATATTTATAAAATATATTATTATTATCTTTTTGTATCACATGAAAATAAATATATTTTAATGGTGTACCCTGATAGAACTCTAATTCATTGGGTAAAAAATTTATTCTATTGAGATAACATCTTTAAAGATACCTTGGTGAAAAACCGTGGTAATTTTTTTGAAACATTTGAAATGTACCCTGGTGATATGTTCATGAATGTCTAAATGAAATGTGGTAGAACATTTTTAATGTTTTGTTTCATTTTATTATTATTATTAATAATTTATTATTTAACAATATGTTCTTATTGATATTGATCAAGTACATATGTAACCCGTTTCACTTGTTTTTTATGCAGGGCCTTATGTTCACCCTCTCCTTTGATGTATGTCTCCAGGTTATGCGATTTTTTAATTTTACTTAGGATGAATATATGATGAAGAATTAAAAGTGTATTAGAATAATGTTTTATTTTTTCATGTATTGTCTTCTTAATTTCTAAGCCACTAGACTATAAAGATCCAATGTTTGTAAAATGTAATGAAATGTTCTTCGGCAGCGGGAGTAGTGATGACGGTGGTTTTGACTCCCAATCGGTGACGACAGCAGCCTCTGAGCAGGTTCCTCCCCCTCCGGGGGAGGGACCTCCACCACAACACACAAGATAGGATTCACCTTTTCTCCCATTCTCCAACCCGGACTTCCTTCCTCCATTTCCCCGAAGCTTTCTGAGCCCTAAGGTTTCATGTCTACATGATGGAAGACCCAATCTTCCAATTTCAGTTGCAGAGTTTAACGAATCCTTGGCTCTGCATAGTCTGATGCTGGTTGCATGATTTTCAAAGAGAAGACCCTCCGTCGATCTGTTCGATGGATTTGTCTTCAGTTCCTGGGATTTCCAAGAGAAGTCAATTGTATGATTGTTAGACAACATGAATATTTTGTTTCGGTTTGTGTCAGAGGAAGACTTGATAAGGGCCTAGTTGAGAGCCCCTCATAATTGCAATGGATCACATTTCTATCTTTATCGATGGTCGTACGATTTCCATATGCGGCGTGATTCACCTTCAGTGGCTATTTGGGTTAGTTTTACGAATCTCCCTTTAACATTTCAAAACCCATCTATTATTAAAATGCATGGGAATCTACTGGGGAGATATCTTTTCTCTGATATATGGACCATGGCTGTCTGCCATCCGATTAACCCTAGAGTGTTTGTGGAGGTGGAAACCTCAAGGGCTCTGTTGGACTTTGTTTGGATCACCATCGGTGAAGAGTTCCGGTGTAAACAACCGATTGTATATGAATCATGGGTTAATTATTGTTCGGATTGGAAATGGTAGGGCCATTCACTGGAGAAATGTAGGCGGAGGGAAAGGGATTATTGCTCCCAGAGGAATGCGAGCAATATTGAATGTAGCATTTCTGGGAATGGGAGGAATGATGATTGTAGCGTCTCGGACAATCACATGGTGGTGAATTCATTGGTGGAAGAACCTGGTGAAGAGTCCCTCAACAGACCCGCTGAAGATAGTGATCTAGTAGGCCTTGCTCGGGTTGTCCATAATGATGGTGTAGTTCAAGATGAACAAGAGGCAGGTGTTATTTCAATTGGCTCGGGCTCAATGATTGCAGGTGCTAGAATTTAGGCAAGGTCAGAGAAACCACCTACTCTGCCTCCTAGGATGAAAGTCCAAGATGTCTTTTGCAGGCTGTTAGGTGACCTCAACGGAGTGAGCAAGACAAGCATTGTTCTGATTGATAATGAAAATGGTAGGTCTGGACAGGATAGACTTGCAGGTGTTTCTCAACTAGATCTCAACAAGGCAAGGTTTACGGAGCAAGATACTTGTGCAAACTATGAGGTGACTTTAGAGAAAAATAATAGATAGAACCAGTTCATGGGGCACAGCCTCTTATAGGACAACCAGGCTGAGGCAACTGGCCAAATAATGCCTGTTGAGGAGGCTGAATTGGGTACTCCAAATAATCATTCGGGTGGCAGTGGTTCTACACCTGGAAGGGAGCTACAAATGGTGGACAAGAGCTGTCATGAACCTGATCTGGTCGCCATCAAACTGGCACTAAACCCAGCCCGTGACAAGGCCCGAAGGCCGTTCCCGATTCCCACGGGCTGGCACAAGTGCCCGGGTATCATATCATGATAACTGGGAACGATTTACCCGATTTTATAAACATTAAACAACAAATAATATCAATAAAACAAATCTGTATTTTTCAACTAAAACCGCCTTTTACAAAATTTTATAACTTAAATACATAAGTTAAAACTATGTTTAAAGACCATTAAATTGGTACAAAACCAAATAAGGACAACCCAAGACCCTCCACATGGAAATAGGCACTACCCTCAAGCCATTTCCATGACACTGCATCCCAATGGACAACTAAAAACTAGACCCAATGGCATAAATCCTGTACCCAAACCTGTGACATAAAATAAGCAAGTCTACTTACACCCAAAGGTGTAATTAGGGTGTGAGAAAAAGCCCAACAGGATACCACCTCTAAGAGATTCCATGTGATAAACATTTCATGAAAAAAAGCATTGCAAGTTTTGTAAATAAAAAATTATATTAACAATTTTCTAAAGGATTCAATAATAAATGAAAACAGTTTTCATGTGGGATAATTTTAAAGGACCAAAAATTTTAAAATAAATAACAAAGCTACTGAATTTTTCAGCCAACAATACCGTATGCCGACGGTAAGTACAAAGGATCTAATGAGCACAAGTAATGGGAAATAACCCCGAGGCACTAGCTAGCTGTGGGTCCCTGGTACCTCGTATATCGGTGAGAGTAACCACAAAAAATATTTGTTCTCGTGCAAGAGCCAGTAGTAGGAATCATACCCATATCCTAGTAGTCCCCAATCATCATCATCATAGTTTAGTTAGAGTTGTAAGTGTCAATATTGCTAAGTGAAACTGAGGCCAAACCTCACGGATTCACTAGCATACTTGTACACGTCCACCCACCTAGATACCCGGGTTTTCCCTTTGTGCTCAAATAAGTTCAAAAATCCAAGAAGTAGTGTTTCCACATGAAAATATCACTTCCACATCACACATTAACCAAACTGCCCCATGTAAATCACACAAGTCAAAAATTCAACTTTTCATTCAAATGCATTTTGAAATCAAACTCACACCAAAATTGACTACAACACTTTTCCCATTTCTTTAACACATCCAAAAATCCTTTAAACGATTTTATAAAACCATTACATGATATTGAACTCACATAACAGTACACACACATGTCACATAATACCCTTCTCACCTTCACAATTCATTTTATCAATAAACTCACATGAAACATCCCACACCCGTGTTTCACACACAAAACACAATTTAGTAAACCATTTCGGCAATTTATAAATCATTCTAAAAATGTTTGACATCTCAAATAACCACTTTACCATTCAAAAACCCACATTAGGTGAAGACACTCACCCAAACAGTACATATACACCCTTTCCCAACTTTTTTTAACCAAATAAAACATTTTCAGTTTTTATAAAACAAACCCAAGAGGTATAACCATTGTTTTCACACTAAACCCATTTCAAACCCCTAATTCAATACCAAAATCATACCAATAACAATCAAAAACATAATTTTCAGCCCTAAAACAATTATTAAATAACCCCCAAGTGTTATAAAAATACATCAAATAATACCACAAAGATAAAATGAAAAACACACGTTTTCATAAATCACCTTCAAGAAGTACAACACAGTTTTACACCTTAAACTCAATCAAAAATATCTTTTCAAGGCCTACATGATAATAAGGAATTAAAAAACCAGAATTGGAAACCCCTTTCAAGACTAATAAATCACTTTCATATTTTATAAACTAAACCCAAACATTACCCCAAGAGTCACACATGAAAATTACCCAATTTCAAGCTAAAATACAACTAAAAATTAAATGTTTAACCAAATTCATAAAAAAATAGTTTTCACACCACAAAAAGAAGATTATAAATATACTAAATTAATAAACCAAGAAAGCTAACTCATCATAAAATGGTTACACATGGAATCACCTACATTTTGAGTCGAAACCCTCAAAACTTGGTGTGAAACCTTAAGAACACCACCGCCACACCACAAGGAATATAAATCCAGACCTAGACCACAAAAAATTGACCCAAAATATTCCAGATCATACCATAGGATCGAACCCTAACTTCTTGTAATTTTAGAACATAATGAAAGAGGGAGGAAACCCTAAGGAGAATGAAAAATTGAAGAGAGGAACACTTACTCAAAACAATCTTGAATAAAACGACCCAAAATCCACCAGAATCTGAATTTAAAAACTTACAACCAATCAAGGGATGTTTGAATAAGGCTTATGAGATCATATAGGAACTGGAATACGGGAAAAAGAGTATGCATTGAGAGAGTTATGATGGAAAAAACTTACCTCCTCAAATCTGCCCGATTTTAGAAACCCTAAGAATTTCAGCACTCAAACGCGATGCAAACAAGCTCCAAAGAGGGGGGGAATGGAATTGGAGCATGCCTGGCCTTCTTAGGGTTGAGGGGGATGTGTAATCACCGAAAAATTCATTATAATGAATAATATATTAAAAATATAAAGAAACAATTTAAAATTGGAAAATGGGATTTCAGGATGGCCCAATTCTCAAATAAAAACCCAAATCCCCCATGATTTTGGATTTATAATGGCTCCAAATTTAAATTTTTTCTTAATATAGAAGGTTAGGACATTTAGGAGTTGGAATGACTGAAAAATATTAAAAACGAAAAAGTTATAAAAGAAACAATTTTTTTTTAAATCTAGAATTGGGCTCACAGGTTGGCCCAATTCATGAAAACTCACCTATTCTCCATAAAACCTTTGGAAACCCCCAAAACAAAGCATGAATAGAAAATAAATTAAAAATAACTTTAAAATAAGTTATGTATGTGAAAATTCTCCCCACCTTGAAAACTTTCCGCCCTAGAAAGTCACAGCATGGTTAAAGCAACAACCAAACCTGACTGAGAAACCAATAGGTACTCCCTTGCGAGGTTTCACCCCCAAAGGCCAAAACACCTCTAGTGATCAATTAAGGAAGGTTTAATCTCACAACCATAAATTACACCACTTTCCTGAAAGGATCAATAATATTCATACTTTATCCCAAAATAAAACTCTTCAAACAGTATTCGAACAAGACTCAAGCAATTCACCCAAACGAACAACAACTTTGAAAAAGGTTACACTTACCTTACTTTAACTAAACCATTGGATGCTCTCCAGTCCCAACGTTTACTCAAGGAAGATGTTGGTAGCTAGATATTTTCGAACGAGACTATCTACACCAGTCCAAAACTATAGATAAATCTATGTTACTGGTATGGGGGGACACTAATTTTCTCCCCACTATAAGAGACAACCAATATTTTTTTCGAGACAGAATCAAGACACTAATAGGGGGAGGCCTGAACGGACTCCCTGGTACCTAGGGTAGACTTCAATTCATAATTTCCTAAGGAAAATACATGAGAATCATAGTGGTTCTCTCCACCATAAGAACCAACCATCTTAATCCACCAGCATGGGCCGCCATAGAAAGACCCAAAAATTTCAAGATTTGGGAAGGTCGCACAGTTAGTCAGCACAGTTTGTGAAACCGTGAACTAACTGTGCTGATCAATCTTCCTGCATGGCTTCCAGGCACACAATCTCTCTTAATCGTTCACAAACCATGTGCTCAGCATGTCTAGCCAAATTTACAACCATTCTCCAAAGACTCAATGGCAACCAAAGGGGGAGGGAATTAAATTGGGCAATGTCATGGGTACAAGGCCCTCCATCTATTTCCACCAAACGTGAAAAAAAAGAAGAAAGATAATGATACCAGAGGTTTAAACTCATCCAATATTTCATATTTAGGATAAGACTCTGTAAAAGGGTTTAAATGACCCTGTTATTTCCCCTGACTACGAGCCAACTTCTCTCCGAGACCTATGGTTGGAGCTCAAATTATTGAAGCATCTTCGGCCTTGCAGTTAGTCTTCGGAAACACACTGAATGAGAATTATTCTTTCGGTGCCACCAACAACTACACCACAACCCAAGATAATTTTTCCAAACATAAAAAATTCCGTACTCACTTTACCCTATCCCGATATTTCACTAAAACAAGGTCTAAGAAGATGTACACACATCACACCTTGTTTCTTTAGGTGAGAAACAATAGAAGTAAAGAACACCTATACTCACATTCCTCTAAAATGGAAGATTTTGATGTTTTTTCAAGGGAGACATTCACCCAACACAACATAGACTCTCAGAAGATTTCACAACTTTCACATATATGGTCAATCAAGCACATGACATCATAAGTCATCACCGAACATGTCCATTGCGACTGATATAAACAATTCATGGAGAGGTACCTTATACAACATCCCCAAACAACACACAATTCTAGAAAGTGGCCACAATTACCTATCATGACCATATTTCCGACACTGGTGGTTTAACATGAACTCATGCTTCAAATAAACATTGAAGAACCCCAAAGGACCTCTTAGACACCATAGAGACACTCATCCACACTAACAACCCTAGACCACATCCACCTTCGACGAATCAGGAAACATAAAAAAACTATGGTCTCAATCACCCTTCTACGAGCACTCTCCTGTTACAAGAGGATCTAAAAATCAAATAAAGGAATGGGTGTAGACTCAATCTAAAAATTTCAAGAATAATATTCCTTATATTGATCAACCGGAGGGTCTTCAAACGGCGAAACAATCCCAGTTGCACTTGAGTTGTGCACTAACCTTTAATGGGGGTGTACCTTATCCAATGGTTGAACCCAAGGACCCAACCCAGATGGTCCATTAGTCAAGACATACCACAAACCAGATCGAAACACATGAAGGGAACCATCATAAAGTTTTCCCAAAAATTTTTTCATAAGAGACCACTAACTGTCCCTATAACACAACTTGCTGACCAAACCCAAACCCAAAACACAGTTTAAACAGGAGGGGTTCTTGGACTAAAAACATCCCACAACATCAACATTTTAAAAAAACACATAATATTAACCAATCCAAACAATTCATCAAGTCTTCATGTTTATCTTTAAAAACATTTCTTTGAAAACAAATGGTTTAGTGGTTAGCGCATCCACCAATGGTATCCCATGGGCCTTACACATGCATGTTTCTGTGCCACAGCGGGCACCCTCCTCATATCCATATCGACACTCATCCAGTCATGTCATCAACCATACATCTTCCCATATAACCCCATGCATGTGGTTTCTCATGAAAATAATAAAGGTTAAAACAAAAATGTGTTTCACTTTTCAAAACCAAAACGGTCAACCAACACACCCTTTTTTTCTCAAAACTGCTAACCACGAGATCAAAATCCCAACTCACATCTGACAAAAATTTTCATAACGTCACAACCATTTAGAAAATAACTTGCTTTCAAGATATTCACATAAATTTCCAAACATCTCACCCCATTTAAACACACTATGATTGTTTAGAAAACTCTATTGGAAACACTTGTCAAAACCAACTTCAATATAGTTCCTGCTTTCAAAGAGGTGTAAGCACACCATTTTAAATTTCAAAACAATTCTGAAAATTCAGTTCCGCCATTTCATAAACCAAACCATTACATTTTTATTTGAAAATAATTTCATAAAAACATTACGCTTCTTAAAACCAAGTCACCTTAAAACCAAAGTGCCCAGATTTCAAAACTAAAGCACAAAACAATGCGAGAGGAAACTAGTTTCAGTGGGTGACTTGGAAATATGGTTGGCGGCCATTTTCCAATCACTTCACTATCACAGAGAGTTTTCTAGGGAATATCCCTGTCTTTACATGGCTTGCCAGGCCCTGCGAGCTCACTGAGACCACTAACCCAACTCTCTTTTCATTTCCCCTAATCATCATCAAACCAAGAAAACCAATGGAATTTGATAAGTCCCGACTTCCCCTGGTGACTTGAATCCTTTCATGAGGTGTGGTGATCAGGCACACTACTCATAACCAAAATACCAAGTCCCAACAATCCTAACATTATACTATCCCGACTATTCCCTAAATAACGTGACCCAAAGAGTTAACCAGAACCTCCTCTGATACCATTTTCTCACGAACCGGATCTGGTCACCATCAAAATGGCACTAAACCCAGCCCGTTCCAATGCCCGAAGGGCGTTCCCGATCCCCACGGGCTGGCACAAGTGCCCGGGTATCATATCATGATAATTGGGAACGATTTACCCGATTTTATAAACATTAAACAACAAACAAAATCAATAAAACAAATCTGGATTTTTCCACTAAAACCGTCTTTTACAAAATTTCAGAACTGAAATACATAAGTTAAAACTATGTTTAAAGACCATTAAAATGGTACAAAACCAATTGAGGATAGACCAAGACCCTCCACATGGAAAGAGGCACCGCCCTCAAGCCATCTCCATGACACTTCATCCCAATGGACAACAAAAAACTTGACCCAATGGCATAAATCCTGTACCCAAACCCGTGACATAAAATAAGCAAGTCTACTTACACCCAAATGTGTAAGTAGGGTGTGAGCGAAATCCCAAAAATATACCACATCTATGACATTCCATGTGATAAACATTTCATGGAAAAAAGCATTGCAAGTTTTGTAAATAAGAAATGCTAGTTACAATTTACTAAAGGATGCAATAATAAATGAAAACAATTTTCATGTGGGATAATTTTAAAAGACCAAATTTTTTAAAATAAATAACAAAGCTACTGAATTTTTCATCCAACAATACCGTATGCCGACGGTAAGTACAAAGGATAAAATGAGAACAAGTAATAGGAAATAACCCCTAGCACTAGCAAGATGTGGGTCCCAGGTACCTCGTATCTCGGTGAGAGTAACCACACAAAATATTTTTTCTCATGCACGAGCCACAAGTAGGGATCATACCCATAACCTAGTGGTCCCCAATCATCATCATCATAGTTTACTTAGAGTTGTACGCATCAATATTGATAAGTGAAACTGAGGCCAAACCACATTGATTCACTAGCATACTAGTACACGTCCACCAACCTAGATACCCGGGTTTTCCCTTTGTGATCAAACAAGTTCAACAATCCAAGAAGTAGATTTTTCACAAGAAAATATCACTTCCACATCACACATTAACCAAACAGCCCAATGTAAATCACACATGGAAAAAATTCCACTTTTCATTCAAATTCATTTTGGAATCAAACTCACACCAAAACTGCCTACAACACTTTTCCCATTTCTTTAACACTTCAAAAAATCCATTAAACGATTTTATAAAACCATTACATGATATTCAACTCACATAACAGCCCACACAAATGTCACATAATACCCTTCTCACCTTCACAATTAATTTTATCAATAAACTCACACGAAACACCCCACACCCATGTTTCACACACAAAACACAATTCAGTAAAACATTTCGGCAATTTATAAAACATTCTATAAATGATTGACATCTCAAATCACCACTTTACCGTTCAAAAACCCACATTAGATGAACAAACTCACCCAAACAGTACATATACACCCTTCCCAACTTTGTTTAACCAAATAAAACATTTGCAATTTTTATAAAACAAAACCAAGAGGTATAACCATTGTTTGCACACTAAACCCATTTCAAACCCCTAATTCAAAACCAAAATCATACCAATAGCAATCCAAAACAGAATTTTCAGCACTAAAACAATTATTAAAGCACCCCCATGTGTTATAAAAATACATCAAATAATACCACAAAGATACACATGAAAACACACGTTTTCATAAATCACCTTCAAGAAGTACAACATAGTTTTACACCTTAAACTCAATCAAAAATCACTTTTAAAGGACTACATGATAATAAGTAATTGCCAAACCAGAATTTTCAGCCCCTTTCATGACTAATCAGTCACTTTCATTTGTTATAAAATAAACCCAAACATTAACCCAAGAGTCACACATGAAAAGTACCGAATTTCAAGCTAAAATACAACTAAAAATTAAATGTTTAACCAAATTCATCAAAAAATAGTTTTCACACCACAAAAAGCATATTATAAATATACTAAATAAATAAACTAGGCAAGATAACTCATCATAAAATGGTTACACATGGAATCACCTACCTTTTGAGTCGAAACCCTCAAAACATGGTGTGAATCCTTAAGTACACCACCACCGCACCACAAGGAATATAAATCCAGACCTAGACCATCAAAAATTGACCCAAAAGATACCAAATCAGACCTTAGGATCTAACCCTAACTTCTGGACATTTTATAACATAATTAAAGGGGGAGGAAACCCTAAGAAGAATGAAAAATTGAATAGAGAAACACTTACTCAAAACAATCTTGAATAAAACGACCCAAAATCCACCAGAATATGAATTTTAAAACATCCAACCAATCAAGGGATGTTTGAATAAGGATTATGATATCATATAGGAACTAGAGTGGGGGAAAAAGAGTAAGAATTGAGAGAGTTATGATGGAAATAACTTGCCTCCTCAAATCTGCCCGATGTTAGAAACCCTAAGAATTTCAGCGCTCCATAGTGATGAAAACAAGCTCCAAAGAGGGAGGGAAAAGAATGGGAGCGCGCCTGGCCTTCTTAGGGTCGAGGGGGAGGTGTAATCACCGAAAAATTCATTATAATGAATAATATATTAAAACTTTAAAGAATCAATTTAAAACTGGAAAATGGGATTTCGGGTTTGCCCAATTCTCAAATAAAAACCCAAATCTCCCATGATTATGGATTTATAATGGCTCCAAATTTAAATTTTGTGTTAATATATCCGGTTAGGACATTTAGGAGCTTGAATTACTGAAAAATATTAAAAAATTAAAAAGTTATAAAATAAACAAAATTTATTTTTAAATCTGGAATTGGGCTCACGGTTTGGCCCAATTCATGAAAACTCACCTATTCTCCATAAAACCTTTGGAGACCCCCAAAACAAAGCATGAATGGAAAATAAATTAAAAATAACTATAAAATAAGTTATGTATGTGACAAGAGCATGGGTCCAGGCTTGTTTTGTACATCAGTCCCCCTATGTAACAGATTTGATGTTTTATCAGAGGATAATGTGATTTTGGAACAAATTACACTAGGTGAGGAGGATGAGGTTTCCATGGAGGAAACAAATCTAGATGAACTGGTCCATTTGGCTGAAGAGGTCCCAATTCCAAATAACAACATGAGTTTTAAAAAGAAGAAGGGGAAGAAGGATTACTCCTCTCTCCCCCCACCATTGGAGACCCACTCTGTGAAGAATTTTCTAGTTCTATCGCTCAACGTAGTGGAGGAGGATTCTCAGGTTTTAATCAAGGAGAGCAACAATGAAAGGGGAAGATCTACTGAAAAGGTACAAAAAATAAAGGAACCTATCATTTTCTCCAATGAGGACATTGTAAAATAATTTCTATATGTTGAAATCCCACAGGAAGAGGCTGATATGATGGGAAGATCTATAAGAGTGGAGGTCAACAACAAGCAGGATAAGTCGATTGAAAAATATGATTTGATCCTGATGAGAGGCTTCAATGATCGGAAAATCATCAAAGAATAATATATCCAAACATGGAAAAAATGGCGGACTATTTTGAAGACATTATTGGGGAAGATCCTGATGCTAAGGTATGGCTAATGAATATGAATCTTTACAGGGAGGAAAGCACTAATAGGCTAAGGCTATGTTTTGGTAACCTTTCCTTTTCTTATGAGGCTTCTCCTCCGGACTGATTTGGTTTTTCTCTAACTTTTCCATTTAAGTTGTTTCGTGGGGTTTTTTGGGTTGCCTGTGGTCAGGGTGCTAATGGTATCAGGATATGGTCATCCTCGTTCTGGTTTTCTTTGAAATCCTTAGGGGAGGATCCTGGGGGTCCATTCCATCGATTAAAGGATGGGTGAATTCCACTGGAATTTCCAAACGGGCGGATTTGGGTCAGTGTCGATGGTCGCGTTGGAGGATGCTCAAGGTAATCCTGAGTGGATTTGACTATCTTCTTTGATGTTCTTGTGCCTTGGTTCGTGGTTTCTTGCGCATGGTTAGTGGTTTTTTGTGTTTTTATGTTTTAGTTAGTGTGGTTTTTTGGTCTCATGTAGCGGGGTACCGAGAACCCATAATCTAACTTTTGAAAATGAAAAAAAAATGATTGGACTTGGTAATGAAATGTTATGTCATAAAAATGTGGGAAACCATAGTTTGTATAAAAGGATAGTACTGTTATATGTGGAAATTATGATATGAAAAGTTTTGGAATCAACCTATATAAAAGTTTAAATATAGGAAAACTTCTTGGTATTTTGTTGAAATATTATGTACGTTGTTTTTGACAAAATAAATCCATGTCTTGATACAAAAAAGTCGATGTGGCTTTATAAAAGATGTACCAAGGAGTGAAAATTTCAATAAGGAGTTTCAGGATTGACCTCTGGTATCCTAGTACAAGACAATGGGCCTTGATGCACTCCTGGTTTGACACTCCCAAAAGATATGTTTGTTTAATCACAATCTTTTTATGAATCATTGTCATGAACCAAATATGGTCTCCATAAAAACTGGTGCCAAACCTAGAATGTCACAAGTACCGAAGAAAATTATCTATCCCCACGTACTTTCATAAATGCTTGGATATCATTTATTTTGGTTTGGGATAAATTTACCTGAATATGGACACATAAAACATCTAAAAAATTTGACAAACTGAATCTGAAAAATTCATACCCAACAAGGTTTATTAAAAATACAAAACTGAATAAATATGTTTATACATACAAAAAGTGATCCAAATACACATAAAAATATCATGAAGACATCCCCACGTACCCCACATGACAAGGGTTCGTCACCCGCAAGCCATTTCCATAGTGTTGCACCAAGGAAGGGAACTAACAACCAATAACACCATCACCCAAAGCCTTTCCATAACCTATGTCCAATAAGACCATGACTACATACAGAAAATGGGTTTAATTAGGTTGTGATCCTATTACCAAAATGACACCACCAATATATTATATAGGGTTGGAAATACATTATAAAAAATCATACCATTTTTTAAAACCAAGAAGCGGTGGAAATAATTTCTAATAAATGAATCTTTTAAATGTTAATAGTTTTCAGAGGAAATTTTCCATGAAAGAGAACATATCAATAAAACATGAAAGATTCTATATTTTCCAAAAACAAGTAACCAAATTCCAAAAATAAATACACAAGAGTCAATGAGCACCAACCTGGGGAACACACCTAGGCACTAGGTAGTCTCAGGCCCCACGTACCTCGTACCATGGTATAAAGTAACCATAGAAAAATCCATTCTCATGCTCGATCCACTAGTACAGAACATTCCCATAACTTAGTGGTCCCCAAAAATCATCCCTAAAGTTTAGTTATAGTTGTAGTTAACTATAATTATAAGTGAAATAGGGACTAAACCCATTTGGATCACTAGTCGTACATGTACACATCCACCCTTCTAGTTACTCGGGCATCCCCCATTGTTCTCAAACAATTATCTCCTGACTCCAAAAGCCATTATCAATTAAACAAATCATTTTTGTACATAATAAATTCAAAATTGTAGTTAACCATGCTTTTCATTACTTAAACCACATGACAAAACCATTAAATTTTCAATAAAACATCTTCACAATTTTTGACAATGTCTTTCAAACAAAATCTTTTAAAACACCACTTTCAACACCATGTGCATGCCAATATTCATCAAAACAGAATTGGTAGTGCCCAAAGAATTTCTATAAACCCATCACATTATTTAGAAAACATTCCCATTTTGCACAATCTTTTCACCACTTACACTACTCAATAAAACCATTAGAATATCAATAAAACAATTTCACAAAATTTAGGAAGACCCGACACAAAAAATACCATTAAAATCCTTCATTGAACACCATGTGCATACCCATATTCACCAAAAATGAATTTTCAGAACTAGTATTTTTAAATAAAAAACACGAGCTATAATGCAATACCAATTGGCATGACATGAAATAGACATGTAAAACAAAAAATTTAGCACAAAAATGGGACCTAAAAATTATTTTCATGATAAACGTCACCCAAACTAGATTTATCGGTGAGGATAATGAATAAGAAGTGTGATAAAAATAGAAATTCCATAAATGATAACTCATCTTGTGTTGATTACCTATGTAATAATATACCTTTTCTGTTATAATTGTTAAATATCATTGTAAAACGTCAACTGCACAACTAGCACATCAAAAGGGATTCAAAAACAACATAAAACCTCATGATTAGACCAAGAACCTTAGTAAAAAACCCTAGGTATGATGCCGTAGTTTTTTGAAAATATGAACTTCAAAAAAAGTGGAGGAAACCCAAAAGAATATAGATGTATCAAATATAGAGGAACAAACATGAAGAGAACTTGCTGTTTATCCATAAAAATCCCATTCATAATCCGTTCCATGGGTGTTTTGTGGAGCATGGGAATCTTCCATGGCCGAAATGGTCGAATGGGGGAAGAATGGGGTGTGTTTGGTTAAATCCAGGGAGGGTAAAAATGTAATCGAAAAACTATTTTTACTTACTTTGACACCGTGCACGGTTTGGTTGCATGGTTTATTAAATAGTGCACCCAAACAGTGGGGTCTATCCTGGCCACCATAAAAGTGTTGGTTTGCCTCCAATTCCAAGGGGGGTCTAAGGGGGGAACCATAGGCTATGGATATAGGGAAATAATACCCAAAATAAATACACCTTCTCACCCCAAGACTCATCCAACTCAAGGGTTTAAACCACACCAATAACATACCCGATAGGGGGTTCCCCTAGATGTGTCACTATTCTAACTCCAAAACACCAAAACCTCACAACATCCCCTTGAAAAATGAGGAGGGAAACTACCATCCAAGATCCCCAAGACTATGGTCATAGATCAAAACCAGAAGAGATGCCAAAAATATAAACATGGAAAACCCAGAAACCAAGAGAAAGATAATTACCCTAAAGAGGATTTAAAACTTGCAAGGGATTAAAATTATGGGTATGATGATTCTCCTCACCATAAAGCTTTTCTCCCTCGGAAAGCCACAAAAACACCATATGAAACAAAAACAAATCCCAAACGATAGACCAGTATGGACTCCCTTTCTACATTTTCACCCACATCCTAAAAGCCTAACAACTCTTGTTTATCAAACAAAATAAGAGAATAATCCCAACAACCAAATCATATTCCAATTGCCTAAAATGATAAAACAAATTCACACCAAATCCAAAACAAACCACCTTAAACACTACCGAACGACGCTTAAGAAATCCACCTGAAAAGAACAACAATCCTAAATAATACTACCCCAACCTTACATAATCAAAACCATTGGGCATGATCCAATCCCAGGTTTAACCAAGTAAAAAATTGGTTGGTAGATGTCCTTGAACAAGACTACCTATTTCCAATATGAAACCAAGTTGAAAACTAAGTCACTAATATGGGGTGACCCAAACCGACATCCCACCACCAGGGGAAACAATATTTCTCAGATATATTTAGGACACTAATTTGTGGATTCCTGAACTGTCTCCTCAAAAAAAGGGATGAACTATCATTAGAAATTTTCCAGGAGAACATAATTGAGACCCATGAAAGGACTCTCCACTATATGAAAAAAATTAGTTTTCCAAAGACATAATTGAGACACAAACCTGGGGAGGCCCAAACAGACTCCCCAACATAAGAGGTAGAATAACTTCAAAAAATTTCCAATGAAACTTACGTGAGATCCATAGTGGGTCCACCTACCACAAAAACCCACCATGTTAAATAACTCGTATGGGATTACATGAAATTAAAACAATCTTCTTAAAGATCTGGCATGGCCGTACAGTTTTGGAAATCGTGACCCAACTATGTCGAATATTTTGTCCAAAGAGGTAACTTCACCTGGTTTCCTAGGCCGAGGAGCATGGACGTATGGAGACCTTGCAGTGTCTACTATCCCATATCGTATAGTACCCTTGGTTGGAACACACTTATAGCAAACCATACACAAACCATGCACTTAAAACACTCTAGAAAAAATTTTAAACTTTCCTAAAAAACAGAAAGGGAACCCAATGGGGAAAAGTATTAACTCAGGATATAATATGGGAACAACATACTCCCACCTCTTTCCAACGAACGAGAAAAACTAAATGAAGAGGATGACACCAGAGGTTTACACTATTTATATCTTTCATACTGAGGATATGACTCTAACCAAAGGTTTGAACGACTCTTTTATTTCCCCTAACTACATGAAATCTTCTCTCTGGGACCTATGGATGAAGCTCAGAGGATTGAAGCATCGTCAGACTCATAGTTAGGCATTGGAAACCCCTGAATGGAAATTCTCTTTCTAGTTCCACAGAAAATACACTTTGATGTTAGATGGTCTCAATGGGACATGCCGCACTTCAAACCCACATTGCCCCAACCCATCATTTTACCAACACATGGTCTTATAGTACACACACAAATCACCCCTTGATTTATTATATGGAAATAAACTGAATGGAAGGACACATAGAAACACCTTCCTCTAGAACATAGGACTTCTGAATTCCCTGAAGGGAGACACACATCCAACAAAATAGATACATTCATAAGATTGAACAACCTTCACCCTTACAAAAAAACAAATGCACGACATCGCAAGGTGTCACCAAACATGACCATTGCGGCTAATAAAAAAAGGTAGAAGGGGGTCCTTATTTAAAGTCCCAAAAAGAAAACGATTATAGTAAGAGGCCATAATATCCACTCTTGGCCAGACTTTCCACACTAATGGCCTAAGTGAACCCTTGCTTCGATGAGACTGAAAAAAGACCCAAATACCCTTTAATACATCATTCTATACTAACAACCCTGAATTGCATTCACCTTCGACAACCAAGGCAACATCAGAAAAAACGTTCTATTTCATCCTCCCACAAAAACTATTCATCTAAAAGGGGATCCACATAAATGAAAAATAAAAGAGGTAAACTAAATCCAAAATTCTCAAGAAGAAATTCCTTATGTTGAACAACTGTAGGATCATCCAACCGTGAATCGCTATGGGCCACACATGAATCATGAATTTACCCTTTATGGGGGCGTACCCTAGCCAATAAGAAAACACAAGGACCCAACCAACCTAGTAATTTGGTCACAACACACCACAAAACTGAACCAAACACCTGAGGGGATCCACCACAATGGTCTCCAAAACTTTTTCTCAAAAGATACCACTGAACAATGCTTCATTCCAACATATTAAAGAAACACTATCCCAAAACAATGTTTAAACAATATGGGTTCTTGAACATAAAACATCCCACAATAACAACCTCAAAAACACATAAGGCACACCTCCCAGCAACACATTATCAAAACACAACACTTTCCTTCCAATGATTTCTAAAAACACAGTGTTGGTGGATTGCGCATTTACCGATGGTATCTCTTGAGCCTCACACATGCATTTTTTCACACGACATTGGGCACCCAACTCATATCCATACATATTCCCATATAAAACAATGCATGTGACCACCCTTGAGGGAACCATATACCAAAAACCATACATTCCTTTTCTCAAAATTGAATCCATTTAATCACACATTCCCTTTCTCAAAGCCACTAACCATAAAATCACAACCCAATTTAAATCTTACAACCCAATTTAGAAAAGAACCCATAATTCAATTAAAACTCACTTTAAATCCTTGAAAAACCATTTCAAATCATTTAAACTCATTTCAAAACACTTCTATTTTCATTAATACACATTTTCATAGATCTATATTTATTTAAGAAATCAACACTTCTCATTTAAAAGAATGATTCTAAATTTTAACAGATTTTTTCAAATTCTCAGTATTTACCAAATAAAAATCTATAATTAATCCCCCAAAATAAAATTTAGAACACATAATGTAATTAAAAAATCTTTTCCATGGATTAGAAAATTCTACTAGAAACACATTTTCAAAACCCCTTTTAACATAATTCATTCTTTCAAAATAGGTGTAAACACATAATTTACCCCTTAGAAATAATTATAAATTTTCATTTATATACATTCAGAAATAAAAACATTTAAAATTTACTAAAAAATCACTTCACAAAAATTTTATACACCAAAAAATAATGTAATTTTTTTAATTTAAAAAAAACGTTTACAAAATTCTAAAAAACTATACACAAGACAATGTGAGGGGAAACTAGTTACAGATGGTAACCAAAAAATATGTATGGAAGACAAACAAAAATCACTTAACCATAACAAAGATTTTTCTTGGGATATATCTCCGGCTCCACATGGCATTCCAATCTCTATGAGCTCACTGAGACCATTTACCCAACTCCCCTTTCATTTTCCCTAGTTATCATCAAACCAGGAAAACCATAGGAAATAGAAAAATCCAAAATTCCCCTTGTGACTTGAATACCATCATGACATGTTCTAGATAGGAACACTACCAATAAATGGAAAATCATTTCCCAAAAATTCAAGCTCCATGTTATCCTAACTATCCCCAAATAACATGACCCAAAGAGTAAACCTCCTTTGAATCCAATTTTGTCATAAACCAAATATGGTCTCCATTAAAACTGGAACCAAACCCATATCGTGGAAAGTAAAAAATGGAATTACCTATCCCCATGGGTTATAATATGTTCTCAGTTGTCATTTATTTTGGTTTGGAAATGATTTAAATGTATATGGATACATAAAACATCAAAAAAATTTGATTAATTGAATCTGAAAAATTGATACCAAACAGGTATTATAAAAAATCATGTAATGAATATATAAGATTTGGCATACAAAACTTTGTCCCATGAAAAATAAAAATAACATAAAGACAGACCCAGGTACTCCACATGATAATGGCTCATCACCCAAAAGTTGTTTCCACAACACCACACCAAGGAAGGGAACTAACAACACGAACTGCCATCACCAAAAGCCTTTCCATCACCTGTGTCCAATAAGACCAAGCCTACATAATCCCAAGGGGTTTAAGTAGGGTGTGAGACTAATACCAATATTATACCACCCATATAATCCATAAGTTAAGACATATTTGATAAAAATCATGCCATTTTTGAAAACCAAGAAGCGGTGGATATAATTTCTAAAGAATGAAAATTTTAAATGTAAACAGTTTTAGAAGGGAATTCTCCATGAAAGAGAACATATCAATAAATCAGGAAAGATACTGAATTTTCAAGAGAAGAACAACAATATTCTAAATATAAATACACATGATTCAATGAGCACCAATCTAGGGAACACCCATAGTCCCATTGTAGTCTCGAACCCTATGTACCTCATATCTCAGTGTAATGTAACAGTAGAAAAATTTGTTCTTGTGCACAATCCACTAGTATGGAACAACCAATGACCTAGTAGTCCACAAAAATAATCCATATAGTTTAGTTAGAGTTTTTGTTATCCAAAATGCTATGTTAAATAGGGATAAAACCCCTCCGGATCTGTAGCCGTACTAGTACACATCCCCCCTCCTAGGTACCCGTGATTCTCCCATTGTTTTCAAACCATTATCTCATGATGAAAAAATACATTATCACATAATCACTTCATTCCTGGTCATAAACTATTCAAAACCATATCTTCCCATGCTTCTCACCACTTTAACCACACAATAAAACCATTATAATTTCAATAAAAAGAACTTCACAAATTTTAATAATGTCTCTCACACAAAATCCCTTAAAAAACAACTTTTAACACCATGAGCCTAACAATATTCATTAAAACAGAATTGGAAACAAAAAAATAATTTATATAAACCCATTATATGATTTATAAAACAACCTCATTTGGTACAAGCTTTTCACCACTTACAGTACTCAATAAAACCATTAGAATTTCAATAAGACAACATCATAAACTTTAACAAGGAATTAAACACAAAATGCCTATTAAATTTTTACATTTAACACCATGTACATACTCATATTCACCAAAAAAATATTTTTGTATAACGAATTTATTTTAAATCAATAACGTGATCTATAAAATAATCCCAATTGGCATGAAATGAAATAAACATGTAAAAAAACCAATTTAGCACAAAATTGGAACCTAAAAATATTTTTCATGACAAAAATCACCAAAACTATATTTTATGGCATGTTTAATGAATAATAATTGTGATAAAATAGAGATTAAGAAATTCTAACTCATCTAGAATTTATTACCCATGGAATCACCTACCTTTGTGTTAAAACCCTTAATTCTCGGTGTGAATCTTTAACCGCACCACCACCGCACCACAAGGGATTTAAAACCAACCCAAAACCTAATGATTAGATCATGAAACTGAAATACACACCCTAGGAATGATGCCTTTGTTTCTGGACAAAAATAAATACAAAAAAAGTGGAATAAAACCTAAATAATAGATATAAATCAAAGCTAGAGGCACTTACTAGAAGAGAACTAGAAGTTTCCACATAAAAATCCCATTAAAAATGAGTTCCAATTGAGGTCTGGGCAGAATGGGAGGATTCCATGGATGAAATCATCCAATGTGGTAATAAGTTGTGAGTATGGATTTATCAAAGTAGGGTATACTTGGAATTTCAAAATTATTTTTAATGACCAAGATAGCTTGCACAGATCGGCCACACAGTTTACTAAACAGTGCAGCCAAACTGTGTGGCCTGACATGGCCACCCAAAAAGTGTTCATTTTCCTCGAATTCTAATTTGGTATAAGGGGGAAACCAAGGGGTAAATATAGTGAAAGTATAATGGTAAATAACCCTCAAAATAAAACTACATTTTTACCCCAATACTCATCCAACTCTAGGGTATAAACCACCCAAATAACATACCCTACAAGGGATTCCACTAGGTGTTTCTCTAGTCCAACTCCAAAACACCCAAACCTCACACCATAAAATTGAAAACATAGAAGGCCAACAGCCATCCAAGACCCCAAAGACTAAGTTCATATATCAAAATCACAAGATATTACAAAAATTTAAACATGGAACACCCAGAAAGCAAGAGAAAGCTAAGAACCAAAAGAAAATTTAAAACATGCTTGGAATTAAAATTCCGGGTGTGACAATCATTATGGAGGATTTGTAGAGAAATTTAATTTTTGTTAAATAATATTATGTATAAGAATGATGTTTTGAGACATAAAAATCATTTATTTTTAGAATATTCATAAATGAAATATTTTTCTCACTACTGTTTTATTATTTTATAAAATGGTGGAAAATATGCGGAACTGTGCAAATGGTGAATGAAAAGGACCATGCACAAATGGTCCTCCGATGGAAGTTGAAATGGAAAATTTCATGAGATTGATGAACCAAATGACACATGTTATGGGAAATAACCGGAACCATGCTGAGAAACCGATCTCACCACGAGGGGAACAACACTATATTGTTTCTTTTATGCATAAATGACCACCAACCAATAGTTGATCGACCGAACCATTGAATTTCATATAGTGAATCATCTCAATAAAGAAGGTCATTTCTGTGTTACGCTATTCAACACAAGAGAATGTCACCTTGGTTGGTTACCCCATAGAGGGATAATACGATTAGTGGTGAGAGAATATTAAAACCATGAGACCAAGAGTGGAGGTTGAAGATATGGTGTGGGAGGATTTTAGAGGGATATTCTTCAATTATAATTTCCCTCGTTCTATGAGAACAAAAATGGAAAAGGAGATTATACAGATGAAGCATAATGAGAATGAATCTATTGGATGCAACGAGATGAACTTCACAAGAATTTCTTGTTACACGTCAAGATTTTTCATAGATCCTAATTTTAAGGCTGAAATATTATTTGGTAGACTAAGACCTCATCTATGGAATAATCTATCCAACTGAGACTATAATACATATGAGGATATTGTGTGGAGTTAGATGAAAGTTTAACATGAGTTTGGTGGGATGCAGTGGTCTCAAAATTCCAATGAAAAGAATAGATTAATAGATAATAGAACAAGGAGGATCTTTGAATAGGGAAGCGGAGAAATTCATGTGAAATGTCTCACATGTGATAAATGTGGGAATAAACATTTCAAAAACTTTCTGCTTGAAAGCAGAAAATGATAATATTAGTGAAAAAATGGCCCAATTTCTCGGAATTCTCATAATGAAGTGAATCTGCCACTTCCCAACACTAAATAATGGGGAAGATGTTGCATTACCTACCTGATGTCCAATGCTGTATGTGTGGAAAACATGGGAACATTGCCAATCACCATACAAATTTGAGGGTAGTGATGGGGAATCACCAACAATATCAGAAAATTCAAAGAGAACATGGTCCTACATTTTCTATCACTACAGCTTATGTTGAAGCTCCAAATGATGTGGTGGTAGGCACTGTTGTTGATATCTCAGGTCTAGGAAGTAATTTTTTTGTTCTGGTTCTATTCTTTTTTTTATTTCCTCCATGTTTTTAATGAATTTAGAATCAGCCCCTAAATTTGTATATGTAGAGTTATCAGTCAACACTCCTCGTGGGACTATCCAAGCCTTATCTGTGTTTAGAAACTCTATTATTTACTTTGGTGTGCCCAATATTATCACCAATCTAATAGTAATTTTCATATTTGAATTCGACATTACATTATGGATGAACTAGTTCTCAAAGTATAATTCTACAATAAAATGTAGTATCAAGGAAATCATTATAGTCTTGAATGGAAAACCTATTGTAATTTTACAAGGGGAGATATTTCAACCCGATGTTCCTGTGGAAGAAACTCCTATATATTTTTTTATAGAGTATATTGTTGAATAAGAAGAAGAATGAAATTAGAGTACAAGCATAAGAAAATGTCCCCATCGTCCATGAATACACTGATTTATTTCTAGTGGAGTTACCTATACCTCCCTCAGAATTTGAGGTAGAGTTTTCCATTGAACTGATACATAGATCTCATATAATTTCGAAGATCTCATATAGGATGGAAAATGTGTTTTCGGAGGAATTAAAGAAACGACTCCCATATCTTTTGGAGAAGTGGTTTATCAGACTGAGTGTGTCTCCATGGGGAGCACATATTCAATTTGTGATGAATATGGACAGATCATTGATGTTATGCATAGATTATATATAACATAATGGGATCACCGTGAAGAACAAATACTCTCTTCCAAGAAATTTTGACTTATTTGACCAACTTTGTGGGGATACATTCTTTTCAAAGATTGACTGTCAATATGGTTATCATCAATTGATTGTTAATAATGAAGATATTCCAAAAAATTCTTTCCAATCAAGACGTGGGAATTATGAGTTTGTTGTTATACCCATCGGACTGACTAATAGTACTACGATTTTTATGGATTAGAGGAATATATTTTTTAAGGACTACATTGAAAAATTTGTGGTAGTTTTCATTGATGATATTCTGACATATTTCAAAAGTCGTGAGGAGAATGAGTATCATCTATGGGTTATTTTGAATACTCTGCAGAAGGATAGGATTTTTGGAATGTTCATAAAATGTGAATTTTGGTTACAACAATTTTCAATCTTAGGGAACAATGTAACCCATGAAGAAATCACAGTTTACCCTACAAAGAGAAAGCTTTTAGAGGATTCGACATATCCTATAAAAATAACTGAGATTTTTAGTTTCCTTGGATTAGTACGTTATTATAGGATGTTTGTGAAAAATATTTCACAAATTTCTAATCCATTAACAATGTTAACTCAAAAAGGGATCAAGTTAATTTGTAAAAAGGAGTGTGATGAATGTTTCCTAGAGTTGAGTAAGATATTGGTTACTGCACCCATACTAACTCTTCCCTTGAGTGAAGAAGGATTCGTTATTTCAAGCGATACATCTCTAAAAGGGTTTGGGTGAATCATCATGCAAAATTTTAAAGTAATTACTTATGCATATCAAAAGTTTAAGACTCATGGGGAAAACTATCCTATGCATGATAATAAGTTAGCTGCCGTTATTTTTTCATTGAAGATATATAAGAACTACCATTATTGGGAGAAATGTGATATATACAATGGCCATCAATGTTTGAAGCATATTTTCTCAAAAAAGGAATTGAACATGAGACAGGGGATATGTTTGGAACATCTTAAAGGCGATGATTTTTCAATAAACTATCATCCTAAAAGAGAAAACAAAGTCGCTGATGCATTAAGTAGGAAAGACTAAGATGTTCTATCCTTGATGGGGATTAAAAGAGATCCTTTGATCAATGACCTAGTAATGGTTGACTTCGGAATTATAACAGAAGGTTCGTCATCAACCATAACCCAAATGATTTATCAACCTTCATTACTAGAGAGGATCATGAATTCTCATAAATAATATCACTTGTTACAAAAAAAGTTTGAGGATGTGAGGGAGTGGAAGTATCCAGAGTTCAATATTGATCAAAAAGGTGTACTGAAATTTCTTACAAAACTACATGTTCCATCTATTCCAGAAATAAAGAAGGAGCTAATGGATGAATGACATATATCTACTTATTCTATACACCATGGAATTAAAAAAAATAGATATTAACGTGATAATTATTTGTGGGATAATATGAAAAGATATATTGTGGACTCCAATAAAAGGTTCCTTGTATATCAGAAAGTGATGTCAGAGAAACGATATCTTAAAGGGGTATTACAACCACTACCCATACTATCATGGAAGTGGGATAATATCACTATGGACTTTTTCACTCCTCTCCCATGTAATTTCAAAATAAACAATGCGATATGGGTTATTGTGGATAGTCTCGCCATGAATGCCTATTTTATCTATATTCGGGATGATTTATCTCTTGATAAAATTGCCCAGAATAACATGAAGGAAGTGGTAAGGTTGCATGGAGTTCCAATTTCTATCGTATCTGATCTTGATCCAAGGATCACATAAATTTTTTGGGGAAGTATTCAATATGATATGTTTACCTAATACAATTTTAGTACATCCTATCACCCCAAAATTAATGGCCAAACTGAAATAACTATTAAAACACTCAAGGGAATAATGAGAACATTCTCAATGGAATTTAAAGGTGGATGAGATCAACATGTCCCATTAGTTGAGTTTTCTTACAACAATAGCTTCAACTCATGCATTCAAATGGAACCTTATGAAGATATATATTAGAAGCGACAGAGAAATCCTACTTTTTGAGATGAAGTGGGTGAGAGAATGATTCTCATGCATGTTCTTGGTGAAGAGATGATAGAAAAACTCCAATCCATCTAGAAACACATTGAGGCTACTCAGAGTCAGAAAAAGAGCTATGCTGACAACCATCCAAAGGACTTATAACTTGATGTTGGTGATAAAGTTTTTCTTAGAATCTCTCCTTGGAAGGGATTCATGCAATTTGGGATGAAATATTAACCCATCCCAAGGAACAACGTCCACTCTGAACTCCATGATAATGTAGAAGAAGTGGCATATCAGCTTACAATTACATTAAATCTAGCACAACTTCATGATGTCTTCCACCTATCCTGCTTGGAGAAGTACATATCTGAACCATCACATGTACTAAATTAAGAGTTGGTACAACTGGAACATGACATTTCTTGTGAGGAGAAGCTGATGGAGATATTAGATTGTAGAGACAAGTTTCTACGCAACAGGACTACCCGCCTTGTTAAGGTGTTGTGGAGAAACCCATGGTGTGAAGATGCCACATGGAACAAAAGGAGTCTATTAGGAAAATGAACCCACACCCTTTCCCGTAATAGGGTAAGAGTTAAAATTTCGGGGATGAAATTTCTTAATGGGGGAAGAATGTAAAAACTAGAAATTTTAAACAATATTTTCCCTTGAATTTGTGTGTAATTTTATACTCAACAAAACTATATACTTTTATTAATGAAGTAAGTATAATTAAAATGAGACTCCTGGGTTTCAACTGTTATATGAACATTGGTCAATACGAATGTTGGAAACTATACTCATAAAATTATGACTATTGTTTATAAATTGAAATGATCATGGATAAATAATATAGAAAGAAGAGTTGATGGCCTCATCTAGTAGTGTCGGGTGACATAAAGCCCATTTTTCATAGCTTTGGAAGGAGGTGGGGTCACTGTGCTTCACTTTGGATCAATCCAATACCAATCTCAAAATGTTAATCTTGAATAGAATTGCATACAAGAGAAGTTCAAGGTGATAGAAATCACCACTCAAGAAATGTTTTCCGAGACTCCCCAATATTCAATGACCACTGCACAACATAATCTTATGTCATATGAAGGTGTTATATGGGGATATGTAATGAGGCGTTATTTTCCTTATGTAATCATTATATATAAACAATGTTTCTCTTTCTTATTATGGTAAATTTTTTGAATCAAAAATGTATGTTGAATTTATAAAAGTTCCATATTATTGAGGAATTTTGGGAAAAAGTATTTTAATTTTTTTATAATTTAAATATTTAATAATGTGAAACTATTATCAACAAATGGTCTTCTATAGTTGCGATCAGTAAGAAATTTAGATTCTAATAAGATCAACATAATTTTTAGTGAATATTAAATTATGAATTGTAATATTGGCCAAATGAATAGTAATGTGATGATTGGAATAGTAACAACACTTAATAAAGTATAAATATAATTTCATAATATTGATTTGAAAATGTGATATAATAGCACACGTAAATAACTCTTTCAAAACATTATTATCTATGTATTAGTATTTCTTCAAGTGAATAGTGTATCTACATTAAAATTAAATATCTCATAATTAGGAAATTATTTTCATAAAAAAGAGTTCATTATTGAATTCATAGCATTGATTTTATGTTTGGGTGATTTTATGAGATTTTTATAAAATGTTTTTTTGTTGAATAGTAAAAAAATATAGTTTTGTGTTTTGGTGTGTTTAATGACATCATTAATGATATAATCATGATATAATAATTGCTGATGTCTTTTGTATAGTAATATATGTTATGAGGTTTCCCAAGTGGCCAATACTGTGGGAAAATACCATGGGCAGTCCCATGGTTTTTCAAATACCACTAATTGGTGTCCCTTGGAAATTAATAAAATATTCTCTCACTTTTGATATAAATACCAACCCATTCCTTTATTCCATTAGTTAGAAGTTCCTACACAATGATGAACTGGAATTTTTTCCTCCGAAGGAGTCCTCCCATGCTACCACCAATTCCCCCAAGGTCCCAACCATCATGTTTTTGAAGTTACTGTTCATGGTAAGAGAACCTTTCTCCCACATATTTTAGTCATGACTTCCATTATGTTATGTATTATAGTTTCCATTTTATTATGTGAAGGTATTTTCTTATATATGATTATTTCTGCCAATTTTATAACCAAATGATGATATCCCCCTTTCCCTCTCATTAATTTATTTTTCTTAATTTTTATGTGATACTGTTAGGATACCAAAATTTCGTAAAAAAATCACATCTTCTCTTTTCTTTCATGTTTCAATTTCTTGTGGTATGTCATTAAAACATCCATACCATGATCTAATTTACATTTTATTCTATCTCAATATATTAATATGATTTCATTATGAGTGGGTAACCCTAGTACCCTCTCTTTTTTCTGTTTTCTAAAACAATGTTTTATAGTCGTTATGCTGTAGACATATCGTCTCAAAATAACTCTCACTTTCCCATGAAATTTTCTCAATTTCTTTATTTGTATACCCAAACTATTTCATATCTAGGGGTATTCATCAAAAAATAAAACTGATATATTTTATTCTGGATTTTACATATATAAGGTTTTTCCTTTTCCATGGGTTATAAATGACATAATGATCTATTTTTAAGAACTTTTTAAAACTTTATGATTTTGAAATGAAACCCATTTATTTTATTATCTTTGAGTTATTTATGAAATTTATTATTATGATATATGTGTATCACATTAAAATAAATACATATTAAGGGTGTCCCTTGATAGCGCTCCAATGCATTGGGTAAATAATTTAATCTCTAGAGATGACATGTTTTAGAAAACCATGGGGAATAACCATGATAATTTTTATAAAACCTTGGGATTAGACATTGGTGATATATTCATGAATGTATAAATTAACTTTTGAAGGAATATTTTCATGTTAAGTTTCATGTAATTATTATTATGATTTTCCACATTATCTACTTGTTTTTATTGATATCTCTCAAGTACACATGTAAAATGTTTCACTTGTTTTCCTTATTGGGCCTTCTACTCAACCATTCATTTGATGTATGTCTCTGGGTTATTATGTTTAGTAATTATACATAGGATGATCCAATGAAGAAGCCTTACAATTTTATTATAATAATTTATTATGTTTTCATGGATTATGTTATGTATTTTCAAGACACTAGACTTTAAGGATCCTCTGTTTGTAAAATGTACTGAAGAGTTATGTAATTAAAGGTAGGATTCCATAATGTTCCATCCTTAGTTGGATTATTTTGTGGTAGGATCAATGGATTTTATCTTGGTGTGCTCTCATAGTCAACACTACCAATCCACCCATCTTGGGATTGTATTGAGTACAATAAGATATCATCAGTTCTATACTAAGCTCTCAAAGTTTCACATTTGGATGGACTAGATTCATTTTGTGGGTCTTGTTATCTCGGAGAAAATAGTATCTATAGACCCAAAGGAAGTGAGAGAAGTAGTTTCCTTGGAGAAGTCAAAGAATTTCCTTGAGGAACGAAGTTTTATGGGGCTTGATGATTACTACAGGTGCATTATATAGTTCTTTTCATGCATATTAGAAACACATATGGGTGAGACTAAGAAATGTGTAAAGTACATGTGGAATGATTCCAGTGATTTATCCTTCAATGAGATGAAATAGAGATTCACAGTAGAATTGATGATAATATTTATGGAAACAGGAAAGAGTTACTCCATTTACTATGAAGGATCACATATCGGCCTAAGAGTAGTTCTTATGCAAGAGGAATGAGTAATTGTGTATAGGTCTCGACAGCTGAGGCTACAGGAGATGAATTAATCACCATAGGATCTCATGTTGGAAGCAGTTTCCCATGCCTTGCACCTTGGTATAGATTATCTTTTTGGAGAGTATTTTTTGGTATACATTTACCCCAAAAGTCTCAAGTATATCATTAATAAGTTTGATATGAATTTGAGAGAGTGAAGGTGGGTAGAGTAACATCAGTATTTTGAATTTGACATTGACTACACACCTGGGAAAGGAAATGCAGTGTAGATGCATTGATCAGGAGGACTCAGATACATGCATTTTTGGGGGAAAATAGTGAGTGGCAGCTTATTTATATGTTCTCTAAGATACATTTGGAGGTGCATGACTGATAGGGGAAGATATTTATTTCATATATCGTTGTTTACTCTATTCTTACATATCAAGTGTGAATGAGGCATCAATCAGATTCTGAAGGCCTAGTCCTATAAAAGAATGTGTTAGGTGAGGAACCTACTCCTAGGTGGATCATATGCGAAGATGAGGACATTCATTTTTTGGGATGCATATGGGTGTCAATAGTCATACGTGATGAAATTATGGGAGATTTTCATGCCTCATAATGGGTCGTTTATACTCATGTCAATATGATGTATTGATATCTACACCATCAGTATTGGTGGCTAGGTATAAAGAGTTATATAGATTTTTTTGTTATGATATGTTCCACTTATCAGTAGGTGAAGGTTGAGTATCAGTAACCGGTAGTGATTTTACCATAGTTACCCATACCTGAGTGGAATTGGAATGTTGTCGCGATGGATTATGTCATGGGTTTATTGGGGTCTCCTCAAGGTAATGACGCGGGTTTGGTTTTTGTTGATAGACTCAGGAATGTTTCACATTTCTTTCCGATTAAGGAAACCTATAGTGATTATGAGATTGGAATGTTGTACATATAAGAGATTTTATGTTTTCATGGGGTTCCACATCCTATCATTTCAGAGAGGGAAGACTAGTTTACTTCTCATGTATGGAAGGGACTATAATGCTTTAGGTACCTAGGTACTTCTGAGTAAAGCTTACCATCCCTAGAAAGATGGCTAGTTCAAGCGCACGATTCAGGTTTTGGAGTGAATTATACGAAAATGCATCCTGCATTTTAAGGGCTTTTGGGAGAGACACATAACCGTAGTGGAGTTTTCTCCCAATAACTATTTTCAGGCAACAATTTAGATCGATACTTATGAGACTTTGTACGGTAGTCCATACTGATCACCCCTATGTAGGTTAAAGGTAGGGAAGGCATCTACTAAGGATATTTTTTGGTCCTAGAAACCACTAAGAAGGTGGAGTTGATTTAGAAGTGGAAGCATAATGCACAATATCACAGGAAATATTATGAAGATCAATGGAGATGACTATTGGAGTTTGAGGTTAGTGATTGAGTTTTCCTATGTGTCACACCAAGGTGGGGCCTTAAGAGGATTAAGAGGCAATGGAATCATTTTTTGGGACAAATTTGTGTATGAAGATTGTATTTGTTGTCAACAATTTTCAACGCTGTTCAGAATGAAGAGGGAGATGAAGAAGTACTCCAATGTTAATTGAGATCGGCTGAAGTGAGGATTCCTAGAGAATTATTACGAAATTGTATCATGGAATGTCATACTTGGGAAATTATTTTTGAAGAAAATTCGGACGATTGTTGAGCTGATCTTAAGTTCAAAGCAAATCTATCAAAGGTGATACATTGTCTACATCAATAAAAAATGGTGATTCATGCTAGAAGATGCTTTCCTGATATGTATTTCCCAAATATCATAATTTTGGAAACTTGTGATGAAAGCCTTATGAAGGAAAGGATGAAAGAAATACTTGTGTGGTCCGTGAAAAAGGAAAGTTGTGTTCAAAATATTTTCATGGTGCACGAAAAAGGATAGTGCTGCACGAAATATTTTATGGTGCGTGAAAAAGGAAAGGCGGCACGAAATATTTGCATGGTGATAAAAAAAGGAAAGGTCGTGAAAAATATTATTGTGGTGCGAAAAATAGAGGAATGATGTTTTTTGTGCAAGCGATGTTTGAAGATCAGAATCTCAGAAAAAGGAAAAGGCATGAGGTGCGCAAAAAAATTGGAGAATCACGCGAAAAATCAGATATTCTTGCGCAATGTGCACGAAACATCATCCTTGTACGCATAAAATTGGTTGTACAAATAATGTGGGTTTGATGTTTTACACTAATGATAGGTTTCATGTTTAGAATGATGAAAAATTTAAATGTCATGAGGTTAAGGAAAAATTCAGGTGGTGCACGAAAATAATGGAAATTGCTAGTAATATAAAGAAGTGGGAGATAGTGTTAAGCTTAAGAATGAATTTTATGCACAAGGTCAAAATTCCTATAAATATTAAGTTAATCCCTCTCATTAGTTAAGGTCTATAAACATAGAAAAATCCCGAGCTCTGATGCATGGAAAACATGATGTATAGTATAGTGCACGAAAAGATGAAGAGCGGCACGAAAAAGGAAGTGATGTGCGAAAAATGGAAGTTCTACGCAAAAATGGAAGATGTGAATGAAAAGACCTTTTCATGAAAAAAGTTTATTTTATGCACAAGGATTTAATTTTAGGCTCAAGACACCTAGAAGGTTTGTGAAAAAATTGAGGGTGTCATAGGCCTTTAACAAGTCTTATGCTCTCTTTATGTGTCTTGCGAAGAAGGAGAACAACACCCTCTGTGTGAAGAAGAAACCACAAACAAGCGACTTGTTTTGTCAAACCATTTCCACAACTGGTGAATACTCACTCTTGTAGTGCATCATGAGGATAGAACAGCAAACCATCCATGGTTCTGTGAAGAAGAATCGCATGTCCTCTGAATGATGAAGAAGTTCTGTGGAGCTATATGCTTGAACGAATGAAGTAGGAAGTATACCGGAACACTCCTGTGTTGGTATTGGTAATTGAAGAAAGAGTATAAGACACTACTGCACTATGTAGTACTATATTGTGTCAGTCAGAAGGAAGATAATAAGAAGAATAGAGTGTCTAATCTATACTCAATTATATAGGCCATAAAAACAGTAATAATTCTATGATGAGATTGTCTTCATTTTTATGATAATAAAAAAGGGAGTTTTTGATTCTAGAATATAGAAGTTAAAGTGATCTCAGTGCAGCTGGTTTCTACTCATGATGAAAGGGAAGAAGATTGTGCATCATTCACATTTTCTTTAGAGAAATAATTTGTCGTTTACATGCATGTCGCTTGGCAGTTAATAATTGAAGAGATGAAGAACAAATTAGCGATGTGACATCCAACAGGTCTCAACTGGCGAGATATTCTTGTTGTGTTTCAACCAATTTTAACAAATAGATCTTTGTATTTAGAGGTAGTATAATGAACCAGCTAGAGGCTCCAAGAGACTGTGTACACTGGTAGTATAAAGAACAAGAAAGTGTAATGGAATATCCTACTAATGGAAAGTTGGAAGATGATTATTTGACTTCCCCCTCTATGTGTAGGGAACCACATAGAATAGAGTATTGTTATCCTATTTGATCCACTGTAACATAATATTACATTATAGTGGAGAATCCATGCACTGGTCATTCCCATTCATGGAATGGACGTATTTTATCTTATTGAGTGGGGAATCATGTAAAAATATCGTGTGCATATTTTTATTGCTTTCTATTATTGCATATGATAGAGAAAAGAGAATAAGAGAATCAAGATCCTAAAAGGTCAAGAGGTACATGGATAAAAAGTTGGAATTGTTATTAAATGTCCCCTACACTGATTCACCCCCTCTCAGAATTAGGTATATCCCAAACAGGTCCTCTCAATTTGTATCAGAGGGACAGGTTCACCTCTATTGGATTATCTATAGTGAAGTTATTCTCTTTTGAAGAATTGTGCTTCTTTACTAAGATATCAATGAAGTGCAATTTCAGTAAAGATTCTGTTATCTCTGAGCAGAAAACTACATCTTCCAAGATCATGATGAATTGGAAAAAGAAGGAGAAGAGAAAGTTAAAGGAGAAGTCCCTCTTCTCTAAATTAAAGTAAGTATCTAATTCTCCATATCTGGCTCACATTGAAGACACACCGAACATGGAAAGTTATTAGAAGGTGGATCAAGTCTCCACCAAGAATATGGATAACCTTCCCACCTCAAATGATAAGGAGTTATGTGTTAGTACATTTACAAATTATTCTTATTATCAAAATTCTTGCACATGTTTTGATGATCAATCAACCACAACTCAAGAAATATGAGTTGATTGATTAAGAATGATTCTCCCGGGGATCCCTATTGAAATTAAATACCAGGATTGTAGTGTATTTAAATGCTTTCAAGAAAATATCACTCAGTTGGAAGAATAAACAGATTCTTTGGATAGAGGATTACATGAAAAAAATTGTCGGATGTTTAAGGATCTCAAGGCATGTTAGAGCCTTTGAAGCAACAAATAATGGATTTGAAGTATGTTCTTCAAAGTGTCTCAAAGATGTTAAAGAGTAATAGAGAGTCTACAAGCTTCTATAAGAAAAGATCCATGCACTTGAAAATGATTTAGAGAGAAGTAATAAAGCCAAGGAGGTATATTTAGAAGAAGACTCCAATAAGATCAATGAACTTGACTCTTCATTGCAAAACAATGTAAGGAAGAAAGTACGGGATGTTGAAAGATTAAAATAGACATGTTAATTGAAGATGAATATGATTCAAGACCAGGAAGTCATCCCCAATATGAGATGTCTAGAATTGGAAACTAGGTAGACAAATTTGGAGAAGAAACATATTGTGTCTTCACCGAATAAGGAAAAACTTGCTGCTATTACCAAATGTTCACTGGAGGATTTTACAAGCAAAAAACTTCCTAAATGTAATAATAAGATCATGAAATCACTCATTGATCTATCACATGAAGCTGATAAAGTAAATGTATCATCCATACCAACTTGTAATAATGTTTCTAAAATTGCATCTACCAAAAGTGTAGTTTGGAATAAAAATTATAAACATGTCTGGATGAAGAAAAGTGAGAAGAAACCTACCACCATGGATAGGGTGGAAAATGGAAAGAGTGTGGTAGATAAATCCCCATATAAGGCACAACATGATATGAATAAGGCTTCACAATCTAATAAAAAAGATATCAATAATTCAAGATTTGTGTGTCAATGCTGGTGTTGCAACAGATTTCGGCATTATGCAATGGATTGTTGGTACAACCCATTAAATGTAAATTCAGAGAGAAAGCCCATCTCATGGGGGTGAAATCCAGAGAAGACGAAACAACATCCACATATCCAAAAGCATCTGTATACCATAAACAGATTTGGAATGTTTGATTACATCTGTGATATATGAAATATGAGGTGGTCATATGAATGGTGCATGTTCATATAAGAAAAAAAGACCACAGAAGCTGGGTAAGAATGAAGAATCCTTCTTGGGAAGAAATAAAATGAAAAATTTGAAAACAAATTCTCCCAATAATATTTCAAGAAGGAAATATGAGAAGTCATTGGATTCTAAATCCATGAAATTGAAGGGTGGTGCATCCAAAAAAACTACTAAGAAATTTTCCACTCAGAAGAAGTCATACAAAAGATCCAATCTTGATGCCTTAGTCCCTAATGATATAATGATGGTTTGGCCAAAGTATTTTGAAATAATGAGGCAGATGAAAGATGTACATTCTAATACTTGAGCTAAAAACCAAAATAATATTCTACATGATGAAAAATATATAATTTGTTTGAGGTGCAACAAGGATTGTCATACTGTTAGAAGATGCATTGAATTTACACCATCCCAACCAGAATTACTCCAAAAGATGAATTATTCACCAAGAGATTATAGTGCTATTAAAGACCTTGAAGAAAGAAGATTTAAAAACAAATATATGGAAGAAATAGTGAGGTCCACACAATCACAGTCATTATTGAAGATTAGTTTTGAATGTGTGAATAATGGAGCATCCTGGTTGAGGAAATCATCTCAACCTTATTTTTCACATTGTTAGAGAAAGGAGGATCCACCTTATTCCCTTAAATATTTGTGTATTGTATCTGCCCTAAAAAATTAGGGAATTGAAAGTGAAGCAATCTCTCAGAGGGATAACCTGTGATTCAATGATTTGAAGTGTTCCCTTGATAGAGTGAAACATGAAGAAGCGACTAGAGTCATTATCATAATTAGTATCAATATTAGTTGGTATAAAAATCAATTACTCTGAAGATTTTCTGAAGATCATGTCATTGGAAAAGGTATGTTATGTCTGTATCTCTCATACATGGTTACTCAAAATAATGACCATTATATAAAGGGGGAGTAACATAGTTAATCAGTGACATAAGGAGAGTAAAAGTTATCCAAGACCCCTTATCCAGCCAATTGCAATGGAATGTTTTTGATCTTTTTTTGATGTAACTCCAAGAGTATCAGGTTGGTTATTTCATATCACACTTATTATCCTAATCCTGGAATTAAATTGGAAATCCCTTTGAACGCATGTATATGAGTTGTCAACTCATTAGGTTTCATTTTCACTGGATAATGGACAACTTTTTTTTTCTAAATCAAATCCCCTTATTTTCTACACCGAGCATTGATCAATTATACATAGAGGGAAATGACTTATGACACATTTCATAATTATGGAATGATACCCTATCTACCATGAACATTGTATTTCTTGTCAATAAGGGGGAGAGAAAGTGAAATAGAAGTTTGAAATGCTAGGGGGAGAGAAAGAAGTAAAGGGGAGAAAAATATTCTCATTTTCACATTGACACATTCATTTGAGGAGAATGTTAAGGTATTGAAAACAAACACAAATGGGGGAGATTGTTGGTACAACATTGTGTATGAATATTGTATTTGTTGTCAATAATTGTCAGTGCTAATCAAAATGAAGGCGATGAAGAAGGACTCCAAAGTTAATAGAGATTGGCTGATGTGAGGATTCCTAAAGAATTTTTATAAAATCACATCATTGAATGTCATACATGGGGAATTATCAATGAAATAAATTCATATGACTGTTGGGCGGATCTTAAGTTCAACTCACATGTATCAAAGGTGATACATTATCTACATTAATGAAAAATGGTGATTCAAACCAGACAATGCTTTGCTGATATGTATTTCACAAATATCATAAGTTAAGAGAACGTGTGATGCAATACTTATCAAGGAAAGGCTACGTGATATATTTGCATGGTGCACGAAAAAGGAAAGTGGTGCATGAATTATTTGTGTGGTGAACGAAAAAGGAAAGTGATGCCTGAAATATTTTTGTGGTGCGTGAATAATGATAGGTTGCACGTAATATTTACTTGGTGCGCGAAAATGGAAAGGAAGTCAGAAATATTAGCATGGTGTGGGAAATAGTGGAACGAAGTATTTCACAGAAGTGGTGTTTTGAGATCCAAAGATCAGAAATTGGAAAAGGCATGATTTTCATGAAAAATAGAAGAATCGCGTGAAAAAACAAAGATGCTCATGAAATGTTTGTAGAACATCAGCATTGTGCACGTAAAATTTGTTTTGCGAAAAATGTGGGTTTGATGTTTTACATGAAAGAGAGGCTTCATGTTTAGAATGATCAAAAATGTAAAATTCAATAGGTGCATGAATAATTCAGGTGGTGTGCAAAAATAATGGAAGGTGGGCCTAATATAAATAAGTGATAGAAAATATTATGCGCAGGAAGGGATTTTATGTGCATGGTCAAATATGAATATAAATATGAGTTGAACCCCTCACATTATTTAAGGGATAGAAACATAGAAAAATCCCAAGCTCTGATGCACAAAAAATTGAAGAATATTATAGTGCGTGATAAGAAGAAGAGTTGCGCGAAAAAGAAACAGCTGCACAAAAAAGGGAAGTTCTGCGCAAACAAGGAAAACGTTCACAAAAAACATTCTTGCGCAAAAAGATGATTTTATGAACAAGATTTTAATTTTACGCACAATCCACCAAGAAGGGTGTGTGAAAAATTTGAGGGTGCCGTATGAATTTAACAAGTCTTGTGCACTATTGAAGTGTCTTGCGAAGAAGGAGAACCGCACCCTCCGTGCGAAGAAGAAACCACAAATAGCTATTATTTTTCTCAAACCATCACTGTGTTTGTTGAACTAGATCCCACGAGTACAAAACTGGTGCATAGCCACCATTATAGTGATTCATTAAGATTAATCAGTGAACCATATTTGGTTCTTTGAAGAAGAATCACACTTCCTCTGCATGAAGAAGAACATTCGTGGAGCTATATGCTTTCACGAAGAAATATGGAACTATTCTGACACACTATTGTTTTGGTATTGATAATTAAAGAAATAGTATAAGACACTGCAGCACAATGCAGTATTATAATGTGTCATTCAGAAGGCAGAGAATATTATGAAGAGAGTGGCCAATCTATACTCAATTATTTAGGCCATAAAAACTTTGATGATGATAAGATGAGCTGGTCTTAATTTTTTAGATAATCACAAAGGGAGTTTCTATTTCTAGCATATAGAAGAAAAAGTGATCTTAGTACAGCTGGTTTTTCACTGAAGAAGAAGGGTAAGAAGATTGTGTAGATTTTTGGTTTACTGTAGAGAAAGATTTGGTTGTTTACCTTCATGTTTCTAGGCAGGTCTTAATTAAATAGAGGAAGAACAAAGTAGCACTGTGACATCCAACTGTTCTCAACAGTTGAAAGATTCTTTTGGTGTTGCAAACTCTTTTAACGGAGAGAATTCTATCTTTAGAGGTAGTATAAAAAACTATCTAGAGGTTTAAAGAGACTATCTACACTGGCGGTATAAAGAACCATCATGTGTAAGGGAATGTCGTACATGTTTCACGTTGGAAGAGGATTATCTCCCTTCCGCCTCCAAGTGTATGGAAATACACCCACTAGAGGATTGTTTTCTTAGTCGATCCACTATAATAGAATATCACATTATAGTAGAGAATCCACGCACTGGTCATTCCCATACATGGAAAGGATGTAGATTCTCTTATTGAGTGGTGAACCTTGTAAAAATATCATTTGAATTTTTTTACTTCTTTCTATTATTGCATGCGACAGGGAAAAAAGAATATGATAATCAGGCTCCTAATAGGTCAATAGTTATAGGGATAAAAACATGGAATTGGTATCAAAAGTACCCAACACTGATTCACCCCCCTCATTATGTTAGGTATATCCTAAAAAGGTCCTCTCATCTTTCACTGAGATACATTAGACAATTTGAGGTTTTGGAGAGAGTCAGGTCGGTTACCTATCAGTGGCAGTTACCTCATAGGTATCAGGATATGCACATCGTATTTCATGTTTCTTATTAATGGAATTACTTTTAATACATGTCTCATGTTTTTCAACATGAGGAGGTTGAGTTAGAGGTGGAATCATACTTCGAGGATCACCGAATTAAAATTGTGGATTACATCATGAAGTACTTTCGTGGCTGGTCTATTCCCCTCGTGTGGGTGTTATGGAAGCACAAGAGAGAACATGACGAAACATGGTAGAGGGATGCCAATATATGATGGTAGTGGCCAGAGTTGTTTGTAGATTCTTCTTCACCACCCTAGGAAGGGAATTTCAGGGAATAATTTAATTAAGATCATAATTTTGAAGAACACAAATATACATATTAGTTATGGATCATTATTTCTTGTTTTAAGGAAAAAAGAACAAAGGGGAATTTTCTATGTACACTCTGTTTATATATGAGTACAAACCGTGTACCTTGGTACTGTGTACTATCCATGTAACGACTGAGTGCATGGCCGTGTAGGTGACCTGGAAGACCGCTTATGGAAGGGTCTGGTTGGGGATACATTATGGTGCGTACATATAATGAACAAACCATGTAAATTTATTTTTATTTGATAAATCATAGGGGGTCACGTATCATCTTCATAAACATCTTATTTTTCCCTTGGGTCGTACAGGAGAGCACCAAACAACTAAATAACATCGAACCCCTTCTGAATCTTCATACTATATCGGATTGAGACAACGTCGGGTGCGTTGGAATACCACTAGTATGTTCTCAATTATCATAGAGCCCATATTACCGTTTCTTTCTCTTGTTTGAGTTATTCAAGGGTGATAATTTTTCACCACTTTGTAGATCTATGATGATCTAGGCCAATTCAGAGGATGACATTCATGATTATTGATTGCACGACACCAAGGTCAGCTGTTTCTTCCTTTAAATTATTTTATTTTCATTATATATGCTTAAAGTTCCACATACCCATGTTTGGGGTATTTCATGATTTAGAATTTAATCATGTTTAAGACCTGTTGTGGTTTGATTGTTTGAAAAGAGGTTGTTTCTTATGCATACGGGAAGGTACGTTGGTTTCCACAACATCATTGTAGGATATAGTTTTTTGATCACAGGAAATTCATGTGATATTCTTGTTGAATTTTTAGTTGTGTACTAGTTATAGATTACATGTGTTCCTTTGATATAATATGCATGATGTTTTTCCAATGGACCGTGAAAGCGTTGGAGCATGAAAATTGTGTGGGTTTCCATGTTTATTTACAGAGGATAGTGAGATCCTTGGTGTTGAAATTTTCCCAATTCTATTGACTACGAGAGATACCAAGGTGTTCAATTATAATTTTTGTATGCTTTGTTGACCCAGGGGTATTGACCATGAGAGATACCCTTGAAGTTTTTTATAATTTATTTAAAACTATGTTGGACTAAAAGTGTCACATAGAGAGATATTCCCAGAAGGTCACTATTTAATGAAATTGTGATATTCTATAAAAATGGGGTTAGACTATGATAGATTTATCAGAGGGTTTTTATTGATTTATTTCATGATTGTGACAACCCTACCAAGGCAAAGCACAATATTGGACTCGGTCTTACCATATTGTTTAAAGGCCATTCTAAGACATCAATTAGTTAATATTAAATAGGGGATATAGAGGTTAGGCAAGATCATGATATTTTAGGATTCAAATGATAGAATAATAAATTAAAATGAATGTAACTAAAAACCGTAGGATTGTTTACTTTTGAGTAATTCTTAGTTTATTGCTTCATTTATATATATAACCTTCTATATATATTCACTGATAGTTAGGCATAGATCATTTGGTGGTGGTCTATTAGGATTCATCTTACACCCTATTTGGGTCATGTTTTTGAACCAAACAGATTAGATTATTATAGGTTTGGATAATGGAATCCACCAATCTTCATCAGTTACATGAGTGTTGTCGAAGTTGGAGAGTGTGGGACCAAGCTGAGGCTTGCGATGGTATTGCAGTTTACTTTTTTCTTCTTCAATATTTTGGTTTCTATATTGTATTTCCTGTATTGTAACTAATTTGGATGCATTACTAGACACGTGTTACATGCATCATTTTTATATTCTCTAGTTGTTTTATTACTATCAGTATTTCATTTTTTTATTCCATCATATGGTATTACTGTTATAATATTGTTTACTATTTGTTTTTTCCACAGTGTATACTTTGCCAATGAGGTCATATTTTCCCCACTATCACACCCTTGGCCATCACTTTTAGAGTGTAGACACTTGAATTTGGGGAATTGATCTTGAGACCATGTGAACTACTAGTTACAGGGCACCCTTGGGGGACACCTGAATCTGGGACATTACACTAGGTGAATAGTTATTGTTTTACCCATGTTTATTTAATAATTTGTCATCCTTAAACATGATATTAACATATATATTTTGATAATGTATTTTTTCTATGTTCTATTCTGGAAATATTATTTATTCAGATCATCTAATGAATTATTTTATAATATTTTTATAGCTTATGTTTACCCATACTGAGATTTTTATATCAAATATTTTTTTTGTTCCCATTACGCAAGATTACGAAAAAAATTATTAAACATTATTTCTATAATAGGATATCATATATGGATTATGTTTTTGAGATTTTGAGTACTTATTATTTATTTAAATGTATCATATATTGTGGTAAAACCTCCATTATTTTATAATTAATAGGTGATATTAGTGTATGGTAAACTATAATTATCAAAATATGTAATTCCAAAAAAAATATGTTAATGATTTATAATGTTGTATAATATTTATTTTATTTCATTTTTAACAAAAATTTTCTTTTAATATGTTGTAGTTATTGATTTTTGTATGTATATTATTTTTTGAGATCTTGATTTTTTGGTTTAGAGTTCTATAATTCTTGATTTCAATTCTTCTTGAGGAAGATCCTCACAAGTTCCATGGGTATTAAACCAACAACATCAATATTATCTCCTTGATGGTCTCCATAAATAGTAACCATGTAACATCAATGGAGTTAATTCAATTGAAAATATAAATTGACATAGTACCAATTATTATGTACATAAATTATGAGTTGTTTATAATTATTCTTTCCCAAGATGAAAATATAGAAAAATATATTTTTATTGATAATCATATCTACAACGAAATATATGAAATTGATAGTCGAGTCTTCCAACATGTGTTTATTACAATTGGAACAATGAAATTATCCCATAAAATTACCTAATATTATTATAATTATAGGATTATGGAATGGTAGTAGGATATGTCGAAGCTTAACAATGGAATTGGATATTAAAAGATCCTTGAAAATAAAAAAAATCAATGAAAATTTCATCAAAATTTATAACACAGACATAATGTTTCAAAAGAATCAAGACAATTATAGAGAAAACCCACATCATATAAGTGTTATATAAGTATATGTCATTAATCCAAGAGATGTTCCAATTTTTGATTTCATGTAACTTAATCAAAATTAACTAGTCATGGAAAATATAATATAGAACGTCAAAGATTAATGTTCTTTTCTAGACATTAATGACTAAGGATAATTTTAGCTTTAGAAAACTCAAGTAGAGAGATATAAAAATCTATATAAGACTCTATTTTATGGAAACATGATGTTTGATCTCTATACTTGGAATTTTCGGATAATTTTCCACATGTATATCCAGCTTCCCCTCCTCCAACAATAGGGGAGGTTCTACATCATCAAAAATCTATATTTAGGTTATCCCCACTATCTAAGTATCACCATACCACATATGAGGGACCCAATATAATATATTGATAATTATATGTTTTTTAATAAATTTTTAATTATTGATGATACATATTTCATTTGGAAATAATTATGTAATTTTTGTTGGTTATTTTTTAATTTAATTTATCAATTCAAATTTTTAAATTATTTATTAATCAGTGACATATTATTTTTAATTTTTTATAACTTGTGCCGTATTTTTCATAAAAAACGACTATAAAAGGTTTTTTAAGAAATTTATAATTTTATAGAATTTTTTATTTATGCAGTAATATGTAAATATGGAATTCTTGGATAAATTGGATTTCATTTTAGAAAAATCAATATAGGTAAATGTTTTGAATTGAATTGTTTTATTTTTGATTTAGTCATAATGATTTACAAGTTTTTTTCTATGTGTTTTTTATCATTTATATTGAATTCATATATTTAATTATGGTTTATTTGATTCATGGTTTTTTGTTCCAAGTAATTTAAAAATAGTTCTATTATGGATTAAATTTATAATTTCAAAAAACCCATCAATTGATTTTAAATTATTTATTTAGGAGTGTAATGTTTTTTTAAAAATATAGTATAAAATTATTTTCAATAGATTGTTTATTAAATTAATGTGTTAAATTTTTATGATAAAACGCTAGGGTTTTTAATGGAAATTAAAAAAATATTAAATTCTTCGATGAATAAAAAATTTATATTGATAGATAATATTATGTTTTTTACAAAATGTTGTAGGATTCCAAAAAAAATGATTTAAATGTATATTATGTAACATGAAATTAAATTGAACTGAATAATATTTGTTCAAGTGTATTTTAAATTTTCTCATTTTGTTTAAAAAAATTTATGATGGAGAATATTTCATTATTATTTTTTTACATTAAAGGAATTATGGTTTGGATATGTAGTATTTTAATATATTAATGAGTAGATTATGGTAATTCAATTGAATTTTTTCATTTATGCAATATATTATGATTTGTTTTTGGTTTCTGAATATAATAATTGTATATATATTAGTTGAATTCATTGAATAATATTTTTAATTTACAAGAATATATTTCGGGTTTTATTTTTTCAAATTTTTATCTTGAATTATTTATTTTTAAATTGTGAATTTTTTTTATTTAAAATTATTATCTTTAATTTATTAAATAAATTAATGTATATATTTTAAATTTTAAATTTCATTATTATGTCATTTATGATATTAATCTTATAATAAGTTATATTGTATGTAAATAACAATTTATGATTGAGTTAAATTTATAATAATTTGGAGAATGTTTATTATTGAATGAAATATATTATTGATAAATGGTATAATAATATATTTGTTTATATATTTTAAAATAGTATTGGTTGGTAATTAATTGTATAGGAAAAAGTTTTTTTGAATGTATAATTTGATTTTTGGATCTAATTTTTATAGTTATGATATTTTGTTAATTTTTAAGAAAATATGGAGAAACAATCATTTAATTAATAGTCTTGTTTATTTGGTAATAACAGTTTATTGTTTTATTTAGATAATGTTATTACAAGAAATGCATATTTTTAATGTTTTATTGTTGTGTATAAATTTGATGATATTAAACAATGATTTTATATTTAATATGTTTCTTTCAAATATCATGGATATTATAATATAATGTCAAAAAAATTTGGTTTCTTAATAACAACATATAATTAATAGATTTATTAGTTATTATATTATTTTTATTAGATCATTCACAGATTGATATATTTATTCTCAGGTGAAATATTTTAATTCACCAGTTTTAAATGATTATAAGAATTATTATTGTGATGAAATAAAGAATTAAATTTATTAACATTGATAAGTTGATAAATGATGTAATTATAAGTGATCATTTGTTGGGAAACAATAAATTAATTTCCTTTGTTAAGGAATACTAATAATAAATTTTATATTGGTAATTCCCGATTAAATATTTATTAAGATAAATTTTTTATTTAATTTTGAAAAATGATATACTTAGTGATTTAATGTTCCTTAATTAACAAATCATAATTAAATGAAAAAAAGTGGGTTTTTAATTTGTCACACCTCGACCTCAGATTATCCTTCCTTTTATTTATTTCTCAATGTTGGATCTTTTGGTTGAGGTTCAGGTTGGGTTTCCAACAAAAGTCCATGGGTTTTGGTGGTATAAGTTTTATTCTAGACCTATTCCTGGTTGCTGGGAATGTTATGGGATGAAGGTGTAATGTCTGAGAGTTTGTGATTCCTCGATGTCTCTGTATTGTATTTAAAACATTAAATAATCATTGGGTACATGTCCCTGGTGCTTGAAGTGTAATTTGGGGGTTTTGGGTATTTTTTTGGGGGTCACACGGTTTGACCATGGGCGGCCTAAACTGTGAAACCTAAACCTGCAATGTTGAAAGTATTCCAGTATCCCTCTAATGGTTGGTTCACGATTTACAAAACCGTACAAGAAAACCATGCCACCACTTATGGGCTTAATAAAGTTTACATGGAAACCAAATTTGGGTGATTCCACCTCTAAAATGAACCCCTTGCATTGTGTATTGACTATAGGGATCCTTCCTTTCTTCATCGTTCCATTTGGGGAAACCTTGTGCAATTTCTTAAGAATTTTTATTGGATCTTCATGTTTCATTCATGAAATCATCTCTCATTCTCATTCCCCTATTGTTAAAGGGTTTTATTTGGGGGTGTTATTCCAAGTTCAAAAACAAATGTCAAGGGTTTATTTTTGGTTCGTTATTCTTTGGATCTATGGGGTTTGAATGGTCTGTGGGGCTTAGATATATCCTCCAATGAAGTTTCATCGAAACCACACACGGTCAAGTTATGTGTTTCAAACCTTTTCCTTTCTAGAACACTCCACGAGTACTTGTGTGTTTTCATTTAATTTATAAATCTCTTTCTCCCCTCTAGTATATATATTTCTTGATGGTAATGTAGATTTTATGTTGGTAGAATATACTAAAAATAGGTTTCCAAATAGATTTTGGTGAAATGCCTTTGTTTAAATCACTTAGGGTTATTATTTAAAATTACATTTTTATTTTAATGTCAATTTGGGGTTTTTATGAAATGTTTAGCCTTGATTATGGAGTGATGGTTACTTATTGTTTGGGAACATGATTTAGTGTGTATGTTTTGTAAATTTTTTAACTTGTTAAATGTTATAAAATGTTTTTAAAGGGTTTCATGGTTATAAGGGGACTGTTTCATGTTCCTTGACTAGTGTGGATGGTTGTATGTGGTTTTGATGAAAATAGTTGGTTTTTTGGAAAAGGGTTTTGGGTTTCCTCTTAGATGTTTGGTGTACAATCCTATGTTGGCACATCCATGGGTGCAATAGGTTCACACATGGTTGTTCCCTCAAATGAAGATTGTGTGTTAAACTGGTGTTTCCTAAAATATTGTTTTCCTAATTGGTTCTTGTTCTCTAAATAATGTTTTATCCTTTGTGTGGTCTCTAAATGTGGTTTACAATTAAATATCAGGGGGTTTGGTCCATATGGAATTTGGTGGGCATGTCTTGTTAATTTTTTTTCATGAGGGGATCTTTGGAACTTCTTATTTGAAGATGGTTTTGGAAATGTTTTGGAAATGTTTTGGTAAATGCATTTGGGTGTGTAAACATAAAGGACCTTTCTAAATGTTTTTAGAGTTCAAAATTTTTACTAAAATGTGGAAAGGCTTGTTTAGAAAATTCGTGAGTAGGTGGTGTTCCTCATGGGTTATTAAGTGATTTGTAATTGTACTTATGTGCACAAGTTCTTGATAAAGGGTTGCTGATGGGAAAGTGGTGTCTTATGAAATGAGATGACGGGTTTTGTGGATAAATGGTGTATGTGGTAACATGTGATGTGTGAAATTTTATTGAGCACAGAAAGGGAAGCCTAGGTATCTAGGTGGGATGACTTTAATTAGTATACGAGTGATCCAGTAGGGCTTGGACCCTATTTCACGAAACATGTTTGATGATAAAAACACTATGAAAACTACGAAGAAGATGATGATAACGTTGATGATGTTGGGGGGCCATTAGGTGATTGGAATGATCACTACTAGTGGACCATTCACGAGGACATATATTTTTATTTTTACTCTTACACAGAGATAATAGGCACTTGGGGCCAACAGCTTGATAGTGCATCGGTGTGTTCTCGTGACAAGCATACAATGATTATATTGAACCTCTCGTCAGCATATCATAAGACGGGTTAGTAATTTTAAAATTATTTGAATTTTCTTTAAAGTGGAATTATTTGAAAGCTATTTTCATTTAAAAACCTTCCATTGAAAATTGATACTAATATTTTTTTATCGATATTCTGTTATAAAATGATAGTTTTCTTGAGAAATGGATGGTGGTGTGTCTTTTCATTTTAATTGGTCGAGTAGTGGTTATTTAATAAAATGTGAGGATTCTATTTTTATAATTTTATTTCAAACTAGTGTTAATGGATTCTTTTATGAAAGGAAACACACGGAATCGATGGTGATTTCCTAATGAGATGTTAGCTCACACCTTACCTATACCATTTGATGTTAGTAGACCCCGGCTATTTTTTAGGTTTAGGATTTGATCTGGTTTTTATGGTTCGAGCTATCTCTTGGAAGATGGTGGTATTTTGGTTAATGGTGACAAGAAAATCACATGGAGATTGAGTTAGTAGCTGGTTGTTTTATTTAGTTGCAGCTTATGGTTCTTTTAGTGTTTGTTTTACTTAGTTGAATTTGTATTGGACCAGATTGTTCATTTATTTAGATTCATTTTTAGATTGATCTGATGCATTTTCCATGTGGTATGTTTTGATCCTATTTATTATTGGGCCAAATTGTTCCCTCTTGTTTTATCATGATGTCGGGAACTTACTGTCATCCCATGGGGATTGGGAAATCTCCTCAGGAATTGTTGCCGACCGGCTCGGGTGACCAGTTCATGGTTAAATCAGGCTAGTTCACGGAAAAATGGTATCAGAGAGAGGTTATTAATATTTGGGGTGTTCGGTATATGAAGACTAGGTTTGTCGGTACTCAGTAGGTAGGTGCATGAAGGGCGTAATGAACCCTTGATCATTATGAACCCTTGATCATTATGAACCTTGAGTCTCCAGGTGAAGTATGGGATTAACTATTGTGTCGTATGTTGATTTGGAATTGAGAGATGACAATGGAGGTGAGTCGGTTTATGTTGAGGCCTTACGTGGGGTGGTGACCAATGTGAAGTCCAAGTACCCAGTTCACTGTCCTCCTAGTGTTATTACATACCTGGGGAATGGATCACCACCATGTTGTCGGGCAAGGCATAAGCACTAGTCCCTCATTCCAGTGGTGCATTGATGGATGTGTTTCATTTTTGTTTCAGTTGGTGTAAGTGTATGTTGTAAATGAGTGTTTATTTTGAAACTAAAATGGATTTCCAAACAAAAGTGTTTTCCATGATATGTTTTAAAATGGGAAAATTAGGTGATCAATATTGACGAAGTTTTTGGATTGATAATGTTAATAGAATGTGGCACTTGGTATTTCTTATGAATGTTGACATGTGTGTGGGTATGTGTGAGAAGTGTGTGATGGATTACAATGATGGGAATGGACGGACCCACATAGAATGGTTCATGGGATACCACTGGTTGGTTTTTGGATTTAAAGGAATAGCATGGTTTTCCAAAAGTGGATTAAAATGAGAGTATGTGTAGAAACTTGGTGTTTTCTATGAAATACTTTGGAATATTCTTGATATTATTCCAGAGCAGCACCTTCAGACGGCGTGAAATTTCAATCCCCAGTGTGGCCAGAATTAAATTTTCAATGCGTTCACACTAGACACACAAAATAAATGGAATAAATCCTAAAAGGTGCTTCAGATCAGAGATTTGAGTGTACAGATGGGTCCGAAATGGGGTGTTTTCCCTAGGAACGACATAAAGTATGTCGGCACAGGGCATTTGGACCCCTCGCTCGCTTCCGGAATGTTAAACGGATAAATTAAATAAATACTTTATTCGTTTAATGGATTAACTCAAGATTATCATAAAGCGTTTCTCGGATTAGAAAATCAAGGGCACCGTTAAGTATGGAGTGTGCTGCTTACCCTAGGAGGGGTGTATATTTCACGGGCGTAGGCCATTTGTGGAAAAGGGCCCCATGGGCGTTTTCCGAATTTAGCAGCCTCAGTCGTTAAATTTTATACCTTTTGAACGAGGCCTCAGATCAAAATTCTGAGACCGCCATTGTGCTCGGGAGGTGGTTTTTACTCTAGGGGAGGCTTAACCTCGACCCTGTCGGGCGTTTCAGATGAGGGTTAATTTGGGGGTTTTAGATTATTTGAAATTGTAATTAATTTTCTTTATTTACACCAAACCCTCTCCCTCTCCACTCATTTTCATCCCCTAGCGAAACCCACCCTCAACCCCTCTTCCTTCTTCTCCTCCTCCCTCCCAATCAAGGCGGAATCAATAGTGGCGGAGCGTGGATCGACGACGAAGCTCCAGGCTACGCCCCTCCAGGTAGGAAATTTCCTTTTTGTTTTTAAATTACCGAACCCCTATTTTAATCCCAATTATAGTGTCAATTGTCGTTTTATCCTTGAACAAAGACCATAAATGAGTAGTATATTTTTTGAGCTACCTGAAGCACTTTTCGAAATTGAAATCTGAGTTCGGAGGAGATTGCAGTCGGTCGTCAAAGTTTGCAGGTTATGGTGTTTTCCGTTGAACAAGGGCGGTCCAGCGAGGGTTCGGGCGAGCCAGCTCAGTGGTGGTCCGGGGCGGATTTAGTGGGCGTAAGTGAGGGTAAGGCCGAGCGGGGGGGCCGACATCACGGTCGGGCGGTGGCAGAAGGCCGGGTCAGCAGGGGCCGCCGCGGGTGAGGCCGAGCGGAGGAGGCTGACAGAGGCGACCGGGGCTCGCAGACGGCGAGGGCGAGCGAGATTGGTGAGGGCGCCAGCGGAGGCGGCGGCGCCTGCGTGCGGGGTCGCCGGCGAGGCAAGGTCCAGGGCCAATCGGCTTTTTCCGGTCAGTGCTCACGAAGGAAGACTGGGATCTATGGACCCCGTCTGGCCAACAAGGACCTGCACGATGTGGGTCCTGTTGGGAGGCGAAGACCGGCCAAATGGCCAGTATGGTATTTTTTTTAAAAAAAGCATTAATATAAAAAATGGTTTAAAATATTATTATTATTATTATAAAAAATGATTTATAATTCATAAATCATCCGAAAGGCGTCTATTTTGGGCACCGTCTACAGCAACACATCCCTTATATAGAGGCGGACTATTTGAAATGGCTTTGGGAATTTTTAATTACCGAGACTAGGGCCTCGATGGCGTGTCACGCCTTTAAATGGAATGGTGTTTTCCCAGGGGTTGTTGTTTTGGGCGGTGCAGACACATTTGATGTTTGTTTTGAGCGCCGTTAGTGGCGTTGAGACCCTGGAGTTGAACTGGAGATTTCCAGTGTGGTTTCGAGCTTTGAAACCGCAGTTGAGATATGGGCCCCACGGCCCGTCTTTTAGGATGTGAGTAGCGTTTGGAAACTTTTTCATCGGACATCCATTCGGGGCGTGCGAGTAGTCAATTTTGGGTGTTTTTACGAGGGCATTGCATTGGTACAATCTACCTGCTTTAATTCCCCACGCTGTTGCGGGCCCCATGAAGTCCATTTCGGGAGTTGGCTGTGATTTCCATCTTTATCACCAGGTGTCCATTTTGGACAAGTGAATAGTCAAACTCGTGTACTTTTTCGAGAGGATCACAATGGTACGATCCGTTCATTATGCTTTGGGACCAAGATGCGGGTCCCATGTAGCACCGCTCTTATGCGGTGCACCAGAATGCATATTTTTCTCCGGATATCCGTTCCAGTCAAGTGAGCAGTCCTTTTGACGTGTTTTCCCGAGGGAATCACAATGGTGCGATGCACCTGACTGTTTCCAGGGTCGAGGCTTGGGATCACGGGACGCCGTTCAGGCGTAAAGCGGCGTTGGCAACTTTTCTGTCAGATATCTGTTGGAGGCAAGTAAGTATTCAATATCGCATGTTTTTTTGCGAGGATTACAATGGTGTAATCTGTTCAAGAGAGAGGGGCCTCTTACGGGATCTTATTAAATGTGGAAATATGAAGGTGTACAGGTGGAGCTTCTTTCTACGGTGTTTGGAGAGAACCCTTGGCGGGTGATCGCGTTAACTCTTGGGAGAGTGAAGTGAATGATTGAAGAGATGTAGTTGGTTGTGCCCTGGCCATTGAGGTGGAAAGTTGGATTTGTTACATTTACGCCCTTCGCGTTGACGTTAAGTGCCGCATGCATGATAACCTTTGGGATGGAGATGTGGCATGCTCTGGGAGTATGCGATAAAACTGGGAGGTACATGTGGATGTTTGTAACTGAGAATGTTCATGCGCTTGGTTGGGGTTGAGTTGGGGCCACACATTATGTGGGCCCCATGTGCATGTCTTGTTCTACATTATGAACACTTGACATCTCGCGACGTAGAGGGTCCCTCTGTTCTCATTTGTTTGACCAGAAGGGTTGAGTGGGTACCCCCTGGTCCTGTTCGTGGTGGTTTAGATCAGTAGGTTTGAGTGGTATCCCCTGGTTTTGTTCTGGAGTTGGGTGGTTGCTGGATACCCACTCCGAGTTCTGTTGTCCAGTGTTGTACCATCCAGTAGGGATGGCCAGAGAAGTTCCAGGTTTATCCTCCAGTAGAGACTGGGCAGTGGGTTGCTCATCGACTTCTTCGGGTTTACCCTCCAGTGGAGACTGGGCAGTGGGTTGCTCACTGACTTCTAGGGTTTACCCTCTAGCATAGACTGGGTAGTGGGTCACCCGACACTCTTATGGTCTACCCTCCAGCAGAGACTGGGCAGTGGGTCACCCGACAACCTCTTAGGGTCTACCCTCCAGCATAGAATGGGCAGTTGGTCACCCGACGACCTCTTAGGGTCTACCCTCTAGAAAAGACTGGGCAGTGGGTCACCTGATGACCTCTTAGGGTCTACCCTCCAGTAGAGACTATGAAGTGGGACACCAGATGACCTCTTGAGGGTCTACCCTCTAGGAGGGCTGGGTAGTGGGTCGCCCATCGTCTTGTTCCAGATCTACCCTCCAATAGGGCTGGGCAGTGGGTCACCTATCGACTTATTCTAGTTCTACCCTCCCACAGGGCTGGGCGGTGGGTTGCCTGACGATGTATTAGGGTTTACCCTCCAGCAGGGCTGGGCAGTGGGTCACACGATATCTTATTATGAATTACCCTGCAGCAGGCCTGGGCAGTGGGTCACCCAATGGCATTTCATTCTTAGTCCTTCATACTAGGCTATTCTGTGGCTTTTCTCCGTGACTACCAGAGCGAGACCCTTTGTGGTACGAGTCAGTGATGTGAAAACAAGATTTTGAAGACCTCTCAGCTGTGTGACAGTGATGAGGTGTGGTTTGACTTTCCCCCAGAACTCTCAAGTACGAGGGGCACTTCCCCACATAGACGCGTCCTTGTGACACGACATAAAACCGTGCGGGTGAGTCAATGCTGCCCAAAGCGGATACTATCAAGGAGCGGTGATTTGAGCCCCTTAAGTTGAAGTTCGTGGTAGATGTGTGGGATGCTGAGCATCGATGGTGTTTACTATAGGGACTGTTGGCTACTCACTTTCCTGGGCTGAGCTATGAGATGGATATCCCCTTTCGATATCGTTCGGGATTCTTAATAGAGTGTATATATATATGTATACCTTGTCTCAGTACCCACTTCTTGGGCTTGGTTACTCTCCCTCCAGGAGAGGTGAAGATGTGTGGGGTATGCCACGTGCTTTCCGTTTCAAGATTCTCGTGGTTGGACGAGTCTACACTCTGGATATAGGTAGCGAAGACTCGATGAGAAGTTAATCTTATCACCATTTCCATCTCCTTATGTCTGGATGAGTCTACTTTCTTCCTCTTGTTGGGTTGAGCTGTACTCTTTACTACACTATCTGTTTTACTCCATTACTATTCTCTGTTCGATCTACTGCTTACCTCTTCAGTACCTCCTTTGCTTCTCCCTCGAGCCTTCATGGAATCCTACATAGAATTTTTATACTCACCCCTTCTTGGGCTTTGCCTGCACTTGGTTCACCTTTCTAGATGACAGAGAGGTTGGTCGTGACATCAGTAGAGCTTAGGAGTTTGGGAGCATGGACCGTGTACGGTGGTCATAGTCGGGTTCCTGGTGTGGGACTCTCCCAACTGTTTTACTTCTGTTTACCTGTTGCCGGGTTGTGGTACTTTTCTTGTTGGGCACATGTTTTTCTATTTTTCATTTCAGTTTAACTTCAGCTTTTACTTTGAACTATTTATAGGTAGATGCACTTTCTGGTTTATTTATAGAAGTTTCTACTTTACTTTCTTTTTTACTCTTCTCTTCTATATTGAGTGGGCTGCATGTGTGTGTACATGTACTTTGGAAAAGGCCTCCTGGAGTTTTTTATCCTTCAGCGCTAGTCTCCAGCCCTTAGACTATGGAGGCGGGCTTGGGGTAGTTGCGGCTCGAGCTCGGGTAGGGTCGGGTCATGAAAAAGTTTATTAGAGGTGGTTCGTCCTTTGGGATGTGGTTCGGATGTCCCTAAAAAGCAATTGGTTGGGATTTAGGCAAATAGTGTTAACGTGTCTTGAGAGCGGCTCATAGGCGAGGGAGTCCAGTGATGGTGTGGTGGCCGACATATCCATTCACCAGGACCTTGAAATCCTGCTTGTCGACTCGGCATGATGAGACAATTTTTGCAGGGAAAATTGGATTATGTATCACATAGGATTGAGACTTTGACTGTCTTTCTTGTGTCAACTCCCCATCATTGTTGTTGTTGTGATATACATATATATTCATATGATCACGACACTCCTTGATAATATTCAGGATGTCTCCACGAAGACAGCTTGCTAGAATACCAGCATTGTTTCGTGATGATGAACCTGTGAGCTACGAGGTCACAGTCCAGGACCCATCATGTGAGTCCCTTTCTTTGGGTGGGCTGGTAGCAGCACCCCCACCTGGGGAGCAGAAGACAACATAAGAAGAGCAGTCTGAGCTTGAGCGCGCTCCGCGTGTTCCAGCGGCAGAGACCGCTGAGGTTCAGTGGTGAGCCAGACACTCCGGCAGAAGATGTTTGTCTGGAGACGGTGGTTCACCTTTTTAGTATTGTGAAGACGTCAGTAGATCTTATGGTGGCTTTGGCAACCGACCTTTTTCCATGGAGAATCATGGCGTTGGTGGAGTCTGGTGACTCAGTTTCTTGATGAGTTGTCGCTTTCATGGGGCGACTTTCAGTTTTTGTTTCATGAGGAGTTTTCCCCACCCGGTTATGCTTTGTTTGGATTCATGATCTCCTACAGTTTCAGTAGGGAGGGATGATAGTGGATAAGTACGCGACCAGTTTTCCAAACCGTGCATGCTTTTACCCGAACTTGGTCCATGATGGTAACTTCTGAGCGTGGAATTCCGAGCAGGGTATCCACTGAGAGATTCGTGATGTCATAGTGCCCTTGGCATTACCACATATGTCGGGGTGCTAGAGCAGGCATTGGTGGTAGAGAGTTTCCTATCACATTCTACCATTGGTGGTGGCCGCAGGCTTGACAGAGCTGAGACGTCTGCCACCACTTGTGGGCATCAGGTGAAAGAACCTCGACGCAGGTGGAATTCCAACAACTGGACTTAGGGGCATGTTCTTATGCCACAGTAGCATTGGAGGGAACCAGAGTATCCCAGAGAGCGTCACTGTTATTCTTGCGATGGGCGAGTTCACTTAGCACTGGACTGCCCGACCAAGCATGCTGAGAATATCGGGCAGGCAGCAGGTGCACCACAGCAGAAGATGTAGCGTCGTGATCGGAGTAGTACCTGGATATGTGGTGCTAGTAGAGGAGTGGGGGGAGCTGGTAGTGGGGGACGACATCACGAGGTCTTCCCATCACCACCAGGCGTGTCACGTCAAGCTTCGGGAGCTGACAGTTGGGACCAAAGACAGCCACGAGCATTGGATGTCTACGATCCTATGGAGCATGAGGTAGCAAGAGGTACTCCTTACAACCCTTCTACTTTTTTTGCAGTAGAATTGTTGGACTCCGTGTGTGGAATTATTTTTCTCCCCGCTATTTACTTGGGTTGTTACAAAGGTGACACAGGGCATCGGTGTGGCCCTATGTCGGTAGGTAAAAGGCATGGGACCTTTTTCTTTAGTCGATGGTGGCGACTCCTATGATTTTCAAGTGTGTAAGAGAGTCTCGGTCGAGGGACATTGACTGTGAAACCTTGCGTGACCAGATATCCATGGGTGATTCACCATATGGATATTATGAAGGAGGGAATCACCGGGAGTTGTCCCAGATCCAAACGGTGTTTCTAGTCGTGGCGTGCAACGTGGAGGTTCGATCGGGGAGGTGAGCTACCACCGATGTCCGTTGGACCGTTTGAGAATGTGCAATGGGATGGCGAGGTTCCCTACCACCTTTCCCTGACCCCAAAGTCTAGAGTGGGTGCACGATGTCTCCCATGTGACTTGCCCGAGAAGATGTGTGCATGAATCTATGCACATCATTGGCAAGGGTAGACCTCACTTGAACAAATCAAATACATTGGACTGTGTGCGGTGACGTAGGATGGTGTAAGAGTTCATCTGGGTACGGAAGATCCAGGTGTGGGCTTAGTACCATGAGTTGTTCCCTGGTTTTTCTTTTCACGGACAAAAAACATGAAGGAGGGAATTATGTAAAAACCTGGTTTTTTCTGTAAAAGTCTTTGGAATACTCTTGATATTATTCCAGAGCAGCGCCTTCAGACAGCGTGCGATTCCGAGCCCCGGTGTGGCTGGAATTAAATATTTAGTACGTTCACCCAGGACACGCCAAATAAATGGGATAAATACTAAATGGTGTTTCAGATCAGAGATCTAAGTGTACGGATGGGTCTGAAATGGGGTGTTTACCCTAGGAGAGACACAAAGCATTTTGACATGGGGCGTTTGGAACCCTTTCTCGCTTCTGGAATGTTAAACGGATAAATTAAATAATTAATTTATTCGTTTAATGGCTTAACTCAAGAATTTCTTAAACGGTTGCTGGGATTGGAAAACCAAGTGCACCGTTGAGTCCGTAGTGTGCCACTTACCCTAGGTGGGGTGTATTTTTCGCAGGAGCATGCCTTTTGTGGAAAGTGGCCCCAGGGGAATTTTTGTAATTTAGTAGCCTCCGTCCTTAAATTTTATAACATTTGAATGGTGCATCCGATTAAAATTTCAAGATCGCCGTTGTGCTCGGGTGGTGGTAGTTACCCTAGAGGTGGCTTAACCTTGACCCCGTCGGGCGTTTCACATGCGGGTTAATTTGGGGGTTTTAAAATAATAAATTTTTTAATTAATATTCTTTATTTAACCCAAAACCTTATCCCTCTCCACTAATTTGTATCCCCTGGTGAAACCCATGCTCAACCCCTCTTCATCCTTCTCCTCGTCCCTCCCAATCAAGGCGGAAGCAACGATGGCAGAGCGCAGATCGACGTCGAAGCTCCGGGCTACGCCCCTACATGTAGGAGATTTTCTGTTTGCGTTTAAATTACAAAACCCCTATTTGAATCCCAATTATAGTTTTAATTTCCATTTTATCCTTGAAAAAATCCCATAAATGAGTAGTATATTTTCAGAGCAACCCGACACACTTTTTGGAATTAAAATTCAAGTTCGGAGGAGATCGCAGTCGCTCGTTGATGTTTGCTGGTTTTGGTGTTTTCTGGTGAACCATGGTGGTCCGGTGAGGGTTCAGGAGAGCCGACTCAGTGGCAGTCCGGGTCAGCATCAACGGGCGTCAGTGAGGGTGAGGCCGAGCGGGGGGGGGGGGGGGGGATGTCGCGGTTGGGCAGTGGAAGCTGGCCAGCACAGCGGTACTGCGACACGGAGGGTCCCCTAAGATGGCGGAGTGGCAGCGGAGGTCGGGTCAGTAGGGGTCGCCGCGGGTGAGGTCGAGTGGAGGAGACTGACGGAGGTGGTTGGGGCTCATATACGTCGAGGGAGAGTAGGCTCGGTGAGGGCACCAGCCGAGGTGGTGGCGCCTACGTGCGGGGGTGCTGGCGAGGTGAGGTCTAGGGCCGACCGGCCTATGTCGGTCAGTGCTCACGAGGGAAGACCGGGGTCTACGGACCCCAGCTGGCCGACAAGGACCCGCACACTGTGGGTCCTATTGGGAGCCAAAGAGCGGCCGAATGGCCGGTATGGTTTTTTTTAAAAAAAATTATTAATATAAAATATGGTTTATAATAATAATAGTAATAAAATTATTATTATTATTATGAAAAATGATATATACTTCCTAAATCATCCGCAGGGCGTCCATTTTGGGCACCGTCTATGGAGACACATCCCTTAAATAGAGGTGGACTTTTTGATATGGCTCGAGAATTTTTAATTCCCGAGACGAGGGCCTCGGTGGTGTGTCACGCCTTTAAGCGGATTGGCATTTTCTTGGGGTTGTTGTTTTGGGCAGCACGGACACATCCGATGTTCGTTTTGAGCACCGTTAGGGCCATTGCGACCGTGACGTTGAATTGGATATTTCCAGTGTGGTTTTGTGTGTTGTAACATCAGTTGAGGCATGGGCCCCACGAGCCGTCTTTTAAGCTATGAGGAGTGTTCAACATCTTTTTCATCAGACGTCCGTTCGAGGCATGTGAGCATTCAATTTTGGGTGTTTTTCCAAGGGCATTGCATTGGCGCAATCTACCCGCTTTAATTCCACACGCTGGTGCGGGCCCCACGAGTTCCATTTCGAGAGTTGGCAGTGATTTCCAGCTTTATCACCGGGTGTCCATTTTGGACAAGTGAATAGTCAAACTCGTGTACTTTTTCGAGAGGATCGCAATGTTGCGATCCGTTTGTTGTGATTTCGGACCAGGATGTTGGTCCCATGTAGCACCGCTCTTGTGCGGTGCGTCGGAATGCATCTTTTTCTCCGGATATCCATCCCACTCAAGTGAGCAGTCCTTTTGACCTGTTTTCCCAAGGGTATCGCAATGGTGCGATGTGCTCGACTGTTTTCGGGGCCGAGGATCGGGATCACGGTATGCTATTCGGGCGTAAAGTGGTGTTGGCGACTTGTCCGTCGGATATCCATTGGAGATGAGTAAGTAGTCGATCTCTCATGTTTTTCTGCAAGGATTACAATGGTGTAATCTGTTTAGGATAGCATAGCCTCTTACATGATATTATTAAATGTGGAAATATGAAGGTGTACCAGTGGAGGTTCTTCTTGCTGTGTTTTCAAAGAACCCTTGGCGGGTGATCGCGTTCACTGTTGGGAGAGTGAAGTGAATGCTTGAAGATATGTAGTTGACCATGCATGGGCCATTGAGGTGGCATGTTGGAGTTGTTACATTTTTATCCTTCATGTTGACATTATGTTCTGCGTGCATGGTATCCATTGGGCTGGAGATGTGGCATGCTCTGGGAGTATGCGAGAACACTGGGAGGTATATGTGGATGTTTGTACCTGAGAACATCCGTGAACATGGTTGGGGTTGAGTTGGGGCCACAAATCGTGTGGTCCCCATGTGCGTGTCGTGTTGAGATCTACGTACCCTTGACCTCGTGGGATGTAGAGTGTCCCTCTGTTCTTGTTTTTTTTGACGAACATGGTTGAGTGGGTTCCCCTGGTCCTGTTCACGATGGTTTAGATCAGCAAGGTTGAGTGGTTTCCCCTGGTTTTGTTCTGGAGTTTGGTGGTTGCAGGATACCCACTCCGAGTTCTGTTGGCCAGTGTTGTACCATCCAGTAGGGATGGCCACAGTAGTTCCGGGATCACCCTCCAGCAGAGACTCGATAGTGGGTTGCTCATCGACTTCTTCGGGTTTACCGTCCAGTGAAGACTGGGAAGTGGGTTTCTCACTGACTTCTACGGTTTACCCTCTAGGAGAGACTGGGCAGTGGGTCACCCGACACTCTTAGGGTATACCCTACTGGGCAGTGGGTCACCCGAAGACCTCTTATGGTCAACCCTCCAGCAAAGACTGGGTAGTGGGTCACCCGACGACCTCTTAGGTTCTACCCTCTAGCAGAGACTGGGAAGTGGGTCACCCGATGACCTCTTGATGGTCTACCCTCCAGAAGAGCTGGGCAGTGGGTTGCCCGTCGTCTTGTTCCGGGTCTACCCTCCAGCAGGGCTGGGCAGTGGGTTGCCCATCGACTTCTTCCAGGTCTACCCTCCAGCAGGTCCAGGCAGTGTGTCGCCTGATGAAGTATTAGGGTTTACCCTCCAGCAGGGCCATGCAGTGGGTCCCCCGATATCTTATTATGAATTACCCTCTAGTAGGCCTGGGCAGTGGGTCACCCGTTGGCATTTCAGACTCAGCCCTTTCTACTAGGCTACTATATGGCTTTTCTCCATGACTAACAGAGGAGGGCCCTTGGTTGTATGAGTCAGTGATGTGATAGCTTGACTTTGTGGACCTCTCGGCAGTGTGACTGTAAGGACCCGAGACTTGACGTACATGGACATTACATTACTTTTTCGGAATACATAGTACATAACAAAAACACACACACAAGGATCGTAATAGTTTAGTGTCTTTGGAAACTCGGAACGTAATCTTCTAATCGTGGTGAAAGTTCTTAAATATCTCCCATAAAGATATTCCCCTTTTTTTTACCTAAAACCTTTCTTTATATCCTGGGGAAAAGAAAACATAAAAGGGTGAGCTGAAATGCTCAGTAAGGGTAAACAAAAGAAAAATCAATCACATCATATTCATAAGAACATAACTTTTGAAAATCTTAACCTGCAAAAGAGAGCATAATTTCATAACATGGGACAAATCATAGTAGTGAAATGAAATCCCAATAATCATAACTTAAAACATGAAACTTTGTGGCATACACACATAATCATAGAGAATCATTTCTTGTTAGTCAAGACTCATTGCCAAGACTATCATAGTGGACAAAGTCCCTTTCTGAATCGAGTAACCCTCGTTTCAGTCTTGTTTCACTGAATCGGTATAACCTACCATTTCAGCCATGTATATCTAATGAGATATAAAATCTTTATCCAATGCATTGGAGGGAGATATAGGTCCCACCCATCTTATAATGATACCATTCTTATGTGTGCCACAAAATCATAAACCATACATCATAGCATAACCCATGTAATAAAAATAGGATTCTTAAATAACATGACATCATAAAACAATTCATATAAGATAAAGGAATTCATAAAAATAATTCCATCACAACATAACCAAATCAATGTAATAATAGGGATATAAACAGAACCCTATGTTATCTTATATGGGAAATAATTTTGATAAAACACTTGAAATGTATTCTTGAGGAAAATATCCTTTCTTCTTCAAAATCAATTTCTTTTCACAAAACATCATGCAATTTTAAAAGAAAGAGATTTTATTGAAAATAGTCATGAAATATTTTGGAGTAAGATTCATTAAAATAAGGCTTTATAAAACCATAAAAACCCGTTAGTTCCGTATAAGTTAAAAAAACATTCATCGTACTTTTGTCAAAAAAGTCAAAAAGTAACTCGTACGAAAAACGACAAAAGATTCCTTTCATATCTTTCACTAAAAACTCACAAAAGGGTAAAATTGGATTTAAAAAATTGTAGGTGGATGGAAATAACATTACATATTGAGGAAACATAGATGTGGATGTTAAAATACACCCCAGTAAATACCAACGTATAAACAATCTCGGATAAAAATGAGATTGTGATATTTCCCCTTACCTTAGGTTCGACTTGCTTTGTAACTGTCCGAACCTCCTGTATAATGATTTAAATAATGTTATTGACTTATTCCAGAATCATATTTATTGTTATTATATCATATATGGTCCACTTATTACTTTATATTACCCGTTCTTTTGTAAATTCCTATTAAAGTAGCATTTTGGGTAAAATTGTCTCATTTGTCGTTCGTGTTTTAACTTGTAATTATTCATATGATTGGTTAGATAATAATTACTTAATTACAGAATATAAAACATGATTTATATATAATATATATTCAGAATATACATATATAATAAATCAGTAAATGGAAAGAAATACACCGTTCATGGAGATGGTAGTCCGTACGTACGCATGAACGCTGTTTTCGTTTCCTTATTGAATTGAATGGAATTAAGTAGATGACATACATATAAATATAAATAATTCCAGTATCATTATCAGGTCATATATTTCATTAGTACTTATTATATATACTTTATAATCATTCATGAATGGTTAATCATTGAGAATGAATCTCATCGCGTCGTGGAGACGGTAGTCCGTACGTACGCACAAGCGATGATATCGTTCCCATGGTCGTGTAATTGTGTTGAAGTGTATGTATACTATTTCAGTATCAATATAACATTATAATAATCATATATAGTTACTAATTACACCTTTATACCCATCCAATTAATGTGGTGGTGGAAAATAGATTACACCACGGCGTGGAGACGGTATTCCGTACGTACGCACGCGCGGTGATTTCCTTTTTCCGTAGGATGGATAGAAGGTTAATTAGAGTTGTTTCATATTTATAATAACATATAAGTATATAAGAAATAATGATTTTATTACTTTATCATGAAACAACTAAAGAAGAATAATTTGAAGAAGAAAGAAATTGAAAAAGATCGGTAATGGATATTACCTCTTTTTGACGCGCCATTTCTTAGCCTCCACTTAAAGAACTAAGGATGGTCTTTGAAGAAGACCAGGACCTCTAGGATGATACTAGGGAAGTGGAGAAGGGATTTTGGCAGGGGTTGGATGAGCTTGAGTGCTCAAATCGGTGTGAGGAGGAGGGGGAGGAGGTGTCCTTTTATAAGGGAGGAGAGTGGCACCTTAGGAATATCTCAAAATATTATTTTATATTAAAGTCAAAATCAGTTTATAATGGTTCCAAAGGGTCTTATTTCGAAGCTAAAGTGGGGAGGGGTCGAAATAATATCAACCAATAAGATTTAGACAAGTTTAGGTTATTATTTTAACCTTATCAATTAAATTTAACTCTAAGTGAAATAATTTAACTTTTACCGTGTCTTTTTGTTTTCTTACACTATATGGTTAATACACTTACTAGATCATGCCAAACGAACCCCAAATTGTTTATTATTAATATATATATCCTTATCTAAGTCATTTGGCCGAACCTTATATTTTTAGGAATAAAATAACAATTAATTATATAATATTTGATTTAAAAACTATTTTGTGTCAATTTTGACACTATTTGATATATGATTTTTGTGAAAGTCATAATAGAATTATATGTTCAAAACAAGTTGATTAAATAAATACTAATATATCATAGTAACCTAAAAAATTAGTTGAATTCATAAAAAGTCTCAAATTACATTTATTTTGGTGTTTATAACATCAATTATGTCAATATTTCATTAATAAGATAATTACTGCATCATCATTGTGTCAAAGATAAATTAAATTATATAATGTATAAAAATTAAAAATAAAATACCATTATATAGGAAATATTTTTAGAATTCTAATGAATATTTATAGTCGAATTTATCTTATGTATAACCCCATATTAAAAATGATTTACTTATTAAACTTTGATTTTAACTATTTTAACTATTCATTAAATAAAATAATATGAAATGTCATAATCTAATCCAGGTGGACCTAAATGGTTATATTATATTCATAAGGTTGTTTCTAGTAGAATTAAACTTATCCAATAGAATTAGGACATGTGTTTGGGTAATAGTAATATCATATTTACCCTTAGTTACCCTATTTACTATTAACCGCGGTAAAAAAAATAAAAAGTTACTATTCACCAAAAAATATTTTCATCTCATTGAACCACATTTTACTTACTGACATCAACTGTGTCTCTCGGATTTTTGAAATTCCATTCACAGAAGCGGTAAAATTAAGTTTTATGAAAAATTTAGTTTTTAAACTACCACTTAGTAGTTTCACTATTCATCAAAAATTGATGTTTTTCAGAACAATGCCAAAATTTCATCATAATCTATATTTCATATTCTGAATTCAAAAATGAAGTCTATTTTACCAAATTCATAACATAGAAGTTGCATTAATTAATTTTATAATTAAATCCCGCTGTTAAAACAAATAGCGTGTTTTTAAGAAACAATATCTATCAAAAGATTGACACTTGATTATGTCTGGTTTAAATGTGAAATTACATCCAATGACCAACATTTTATTAAATTGTAAAAATATATTCTAAATATACTTTAAAACCACTCAAATTAATAATTTATCACTATTAATTATTTCGATTAAAAAAGTTGTTTTTAATTATAATTTAGTAATTTTCACTATTCATCGGAATATGAAAGTTATCCGAAAAGTACCAAAATTTCACCTTAGGATAAATTCGATACTCCGAATCTAAAAATGAATTCCATTTTGAAAAATAAAATTTACAAAATTTCGAAAAGTGGTTATTACTATTCATAACGGCTAGTTTTAATAATATTTTAATAGCATATCGTTGTTTCGTGAAACTCAGTATTGCGTACTACACACGCTATCGAGGAAGGTTGCGATTGCGTGTAATGCAAGGAAAGTCAAGGATGCGTGTTGTGCAAGCTCCTTTTGGTGTAGCGTACAACACAAGACATTAGTGAAATTAAAAGAATATTTTTCATAAAATCTCGGGGTGTTACATTCTAACCCCCTTAAAATGAATTTCGCCCTCGAAATTCGTTGGGGTTATAAATGGTTTACTATTAGAGAGTTTCTTTAATAGAAACCCACTCCGTAAAAAGGAATATCAAAACCAATCTTTAAAAACAAAATTATGAAACGTAACGGTTACCCAAATAAACTAATCACTGGGTTTCCACATAGGTGAAAATATGGATATGGAAGAGAAATCTAACCATCATGTTCTGATGGAGAGTGGTAGAGAACATGGCTATGGAAAAGCCAGCAATCACAAAGCCATAAATTTGTGACGATCTAAGGTACCATCTGATTCATCAGATATAAGATCACTAGGACAACATTTTTGGTTTTCAAGATTGTTTCCCTAAAGTTAAAGAATTTGAATTAGAATAAATACTTACTTCATTTTGGTACAATCTCACTGTTGTTCGTGCCTTTAACAATTTCCACTTCATCTCTTGAATAAATGAAGTTGAATTTGTTATTTGTGAAGTGTTAGCAGATCATGTGATAGAATGACGGGTCATTCCATCTGTCTCAAACAAAAGGTTAGCAAAAATTATATACATAAGTCGATCTATAGTGAGATTAATCATATATGGTTCCTAAAATGGACTTATACTTCATATATCATGCTGCTTAATATAATAAAACTAGTTTCTACTAAACAGGGACTTTCTGTAGGCCAGTGGTAGGTGATAAAGGCCAGTCGCACTTCGGTTGTGGGTTCGATTCCCACAGCCTTGTCCGACGCCATGGGATGTCGCCCATCCTGCAGGTTGTCTTTTTTCTAAAACTATATTACTATAACATCCCATCAATAATATCGAAAAAAACTTTTATCCTTAAACAATACTAACTTATGTCCAACATAATCCATTCCAATCTTTAGGCTTATCCATAATACTGCAGTCCACTCTCATAACATAGTGAAAACAATTACCAGAGATTAAACACCATCGTCGATCCCCATATATCATAAGATATGTTTTTGGTCACATTCCAAACATTCAATGTCCTTAATCATGTATTCTCTTGAATACCTTAGTGAAAACATGAATGCAGTTAAAATTTAACACTTTCCACATACCAAAATCCTCAAAATTCTATATTCTCAAACAATGATATCACTTAGTCCTTATATCAATCATGAGCTCATGAATACTGTTAAACATGTTGTTTTCTCGTTTTCCCTTCATTATGCACATATCATCTTATTTCCAAAAATATCTCAATTACTTTGAATACCACCTTAGACCAATACATAAATATTCCAATACTCCATGATACAATATTATTTTGGAATCCCATTACATAAACACTTAATCATTCCACCACATCGTTATCATATTCAACATCGCCAATGGTGATCGCATGTGACTTCCCTTTGTCCTTTGCCTTAAGTGGTTGCTCATGTCGATCATCACTAACCCTTGGATTAGGGAATTTATTATCATAATTCCCCATTTCCTTGCACTTGAAGCATTGAAGTGTTGGTGGTGCGTTCTCTGTAGTGTTTTCTTTATTCACATCATTAGAAACACTTTTTCCATTACTTCGACACTCAGCTGCTTGATGACCTTCTTTTCCACACTTAAAACATTTTCTAGTCCCTTTAAGACAATCTCCACCATGCTTCTTTCCACACTTTGTGCATAAGGAAACATTCATCTTCTTTTCACCATTATTCTGAGATTTCTCCTTGAACTCCATCTTTCGTTTCTTGTCAAAACCATGAGATGGATATGTAACACCAACTTCCATTTCTACCTTGATATCACAACCCACAATTTCTTCATAGATACTGAAGTCTCTTACAGCTAATGCCCTTCGAAGACTTGGTTTTAAGCCACTGCAAAATCGATCAACTTTACTTTCAGGTTGGATGATAATTCCAGATGCATACCTTGCAAGTCTTGTAAAATTCGCTTCGTATATACCAACAGATTCATCATCGTTTTTCTTTAGTTCAAGAAACTACTTCTCCATCTTTGTTCGAAGAATACGAGGGAAGTACTTACTGAAAAACAAGTTCTTGAACTCGTCCCATTCCATGGACTCAATTTCATCTCTTGGCCTCGTATTCTTGATAAGATTCCACCATTGATCAGCTTCACCTTCCAAACGATATACTGCTAAGATGAATTTATCATGTTCAAAACATTGAAGAACTGAAAATATCTTTTCAGTGGTACTGATCCATTGTTCAGCAACAAGTAGATCGGAAGTCCCACTGAAAGAAGGTGGACTTTGCCTCATGAAGGACTCAATAGAATAATGTTCCTTTCTCTGCTCATTTGGAAGTCCAGAATGATTCATAGCTTGTGTAAGGATAGAAATAAGATTTTTCACTCCATCACCCATAACATTTGTTTGTTCATGAGGACAATCATTGCATTGTCCATTGCATTGATCAACACGGTTCCTTCGGGTTCCAACCATCGTCTAAAACCCAAAAAGAATAGAGTGAGAGGCAAAAATCATGCTAGGGAAAACAATATAATAAAGGGGGAGTACCTTCAATATCTAACATCTTTGGTTTAATTCTTTGATAGTTAGCATAGTTCAAGTACTATAACCTATACGAATACTTAACCTTAGGGACATCCCTAGACATACCGTAGAAATATCTCTAGGGATCTCACTAACGTTTTCGCGTCCTAGTTTCCCAAGGTTGACTAAACCTTTCCTCTGATACCAACTGTAAAGACCCGAGACTTGACGTACAGGGACATTACATTACTTTTGTGGAATACTTAGTACATAACAAAAAACACACACACAAGGATCGTAATAGTTTAGTGTCTTTGGAAACTCGGAACATAATCTTCTAATCGTGGTGAAAGTTCTTCAATATCTCCAATAAAGATATTCCCCTTTTTTTTTTACCTAAAACCTTTCTTTATATCCTGGGGAAAAGAAAACATAAAAGGGTGATCTCAAATGCTTTTTAAGGGTAAACAAAAGAAAAATCAATCACATCATATTCATAAGAACATAACTTTTGGAAATCTTAACCTGAAAAAGAGAGCATGATTTCATAACATGGGATAAATCATAGTAGTGAAATGAAATCCCAATAATCATAACATAAAACATGAAACTTTGTGGCATACACACATAATCATAGAGAATCATTTCTTGTTAGTCAAGACTCATTTCCAAGACTATCTTAGTGGACAAAGTCCCTTTCTGAATCGAGTAACCCTCGTTTCAGTCCTGTTTCACTGAACCGGTATAACCTACCATTTCAGCCATGTCTATCTCATGAGATATAAAATCTTTACGCAATTTATTTTAGGGAGATATAGGTCCCGCCCATCTTATAATGATACCATTATTATGTGTGCCACAAAATCATAAACCATACATCATAGCATAACCCGTGTAATAAAAATGAGATTCTTAAACAACATGACATCACAAAACAATTCATATAAGATAAAGGAATTCATAAAAATAATTCCATCACAACATAACCAAATCAATGTAATAATAGGGATATAAACTGAACCCTATGTTATCTTAGATGGGAAATAATTTTGATAAAACACTTGAAATGTATTCTTGAGGAAAATATCCTCTCTTCTTCAAGATCAATTTATTTTCACAAAACGTCATGCAATTTTAAAAGAAAGAGATTTTATTGAAAATAGTCATGATATCTTTTGGAGGAATCTTCATGAAAATAAGGCTTTATAAAACCATAAAAACCCGTTCGTGCCGTATAAGTTAAAAAAACATTCTTTGTACTTTTGTCGAAAAAGTCAAAAAGTACCTCGTACGAAAAACGACAAAAGATTCCTTTCATATCTTTTACTAAAAACTCAACCAAGGGAAAAATTGGATTTAAAATTTGTAGGTGGATGGAAATAACATTACATATTGAGGAAACATAGATGTGGATGATAAAATACACCCCAGTAAATACCAACGTATAAACAATCTCGGATAAAAATGAGATTGTGATATTTCCCCTTACCTTAGGTTCGACTTGCTTTGTAAGTGTCCAAACCTCCTGTATAATGATTTAAATAATGTTATTGACTTATTCCAGAATCATATTCATTGTTATTATATCATATACGGTCCACTTATGACTTTATATTACCCGTTCTTTTGTAAATTCATGTTAAAGTGGCGTTTTGGGTAAAATCGTCTCATTTGTCGTTCGTGTTTTAACTTGTAATTATTCATATGATTGGTTAGATCATAATTACTTAATTACAGAATATAAAACATGATTTATATATAATATATATTCAGAATATACATATATAATAAATCAGTAAATGGAATGAAATACACCGTTAATGGAGATGGTAGTCCGTACGTATGCATGAACGTTGTTTTCCTTTCCTTATTGAATTGAATGGAATTAAGTAGATGACATAAATATAAATATAAATAATTCCAGTATCATTATCAGGTCATATATTTCATTAGTACTTATTATATATACTTTATAATCATTCATGAATGGTTAATCATTGAGATGAATATCATCGCGTCGTGGAGACGGTAGTCCGTACGTACGCACGAGCGATGATATCGTTCCCATGGTCATGGAATTGTGTTGAAGTGTATGTATACTATTTCAGTATCAATATCACTTTATAATGATCATATATAGTTACTAATTACACCTTTATACCCATCCAATTAAGGTGGTGGCGGAAAATAGATTACACCACGGCGTGGAGACGGTATTCCGTACGTACGCACGCGCGGTGATTTTCTTTTTCCGTAGGATGGATAGAAGGTTAATTAGATTTGTTTCATATTTATAATAACATATAAGTATATATGAAATACTGATGTTATTACTTTATCACGAAACAACTAAAGAAGAAGAAGTTGAAGAAGAAAGAAATTGAAAAAGATCGGTAATGGATATTACCTTTTTTTGACGCGCTTTTTCTTAGCCTCCACTTAAAGAACTAAGGATGGTCTTTGAAGAAGACCAGGACCTCTAGGATGATACTAGGGAAGTGGAGAAGGGATTTTGGAAGGGGTTGGCCGAGATTGAGTGCTCAAATTGGTGTGAGGAGGAGGGGGAGGAGGTGTCCTTTAATAAGGGAGGAGAGTGGCACCTTAGGAATATCTCAAAATATTATTTTATATTAAATTTAAAATCGGTTTATAATGGTTCCAAAGGGTCTTATTTCGAAGCTAAAGTAGGGACGGGTCGAAATACTATCAACCAATAGGATTTAGACAAGTATAGGTTATTATTTTAACCTTATCAATTAGATTTAACTCTAAGTTAAATAATTTAACTTTTACCGTGTCTTTTTGTTTTCTTACACTATATGGTTAATAAACTTACTATATCATGACAAACGAACCCCAAATATTTTATTATTAATATATATATCCTTATCTAAGTCATTTGGCCGAACCTTAGATTTTTAGGAATAAAATAACAATTAATAATATAATATTTGATTTAAAAACTATTTTGTGTCAATTTTGACACTATTTGATATATGATTTTTGTGAAAGTCATAACAGAATTATATGTTAGAAAAAAGTTGATTAAATAAATACTAATATTTCATAGTAACCTAGAAAATTAGATGAATTCATAAAAAGTCTCAAATTACATTTATTTTGGGGTTTATAACATCAATTATGTCAATATTTCATTAATAAGATAATTACTACATCATCATTGTGTCATAAATAAATTAAATACTATAATGTCTAAAAATTAAAAATAAAATACCATTATATAGGAAATATTTTTAGCTTTCTAATGAATATTTATAGTCGAATTTATCTTATGTATAACCCCATATTAAAAATAATTTAATTATTAAACATTGATTTTAACTATTTTAACTATTCATTAAATAAAATAATATTAAATGTCATAATCTAATCCAAGTAGACCTAAATTGTCATATTATATTCATAAGGTTGTTTTTGATCGAATTACACTTATCCAATAGAATTAGGACATGTGTTAGGGTAATAGTAATATCATATTTACCCTTAGTTACCCTATTTACTATTAACCGCGGTAAAAAAAAGTAAAAAGTTACTATTCACCAAAAATTATTTTCATCTCATTGAACCACATTTTACTTACTGACATCAACCGTGTCTCTCAAATTTTTGAAATTCCATTCACAGAAGCGGTAAAATTAAGTTTTATGAAAAATTCAGTTTTTTAACTACCACTTAGTAGTTTCACTATTCATCAAAAATTGATGTTTTTCAGAACAATGCCAAAATTTCATCCTAAGCTATATTACATATTCCGAATTCAAAAATGAAGTCCATTTTACCAAATTCATAACATAGAAGTTGCATTAATTAATTTTATAATTAAATCCCGCTGTTAAAACAAATAGCGTGTTTTTAAGAAACAATATCTATCAAAAGATTGACACTTGTTTATGTCTGGTTTAAATGTGAAATTACATCCAATGACCAACATTGTATTAAATTGTAAAAATATATTCTAAATATACTTTAAAACCACTCAAATTAATAATTTATCACTATTAATTATTTCGATTAAAAAAGTTTTTTTTAATTATAATTTAGTAATTTTCACTATTCATCTGAATATGAAAGTTATCCGAAAAGTACCAAAATTTCACCTTAGGCTAAATTCGATACTCCGAATCTAAAAATGAATTCCATTTTGAAAAATAAAATTTAAATAATTTCAAAAAGTGGTTATTACTATTCATAACGGCTAGTTTTAATAATATTTTAATAGCATATCGTTGTTTCGTGAAACTCAGTATTGTGTACTACACAGGCTATCGAGGAAGGATGCAATTGCATGTAATGCGAGGCAAGTCAAGGATGCGTGTTGTGAAAGCTCCTTTTGGTGTAGCGTACAACACAAGACATTAGTGAAATTAAAAGAATATTTTTCTTAAAATCTCGGGGTGTTACAGTGACAGTGATGAGGTGTTGTTTGACTTTCCCCCAAAACTCTCAAGTATGAGGGGAACTTTACCCACCGAGACGCGTCCTTGTGACGTGACCTAAAACCGTGCGGGAAAGTCAGTGACACCCAAAGTAGATAGTGTCAAGGTCAGGTGATTTGATCCCCCTGACTTGCAGTTCGGGGCAGACGTGCAAGATGCTCGGCATCGATGGTGTTTACTTCTGGGACTGTTGGCTACTCACTTACCTGGGCTGACCTACGGGACGGAGATCCCCTTATGATATTTTTTGTGTTTCTTTACAGAGCATATATATATGTATACCTTGTTCCAGTACCCACTTCTTGGGCTTGGTTACTCTCCCACCAGGAGAGGCGAAGACGCGCGGGGTATGCCACGTGCTTTCCGTGTCTAGATTCCCGTGTATGGACGAGTCTACTATCCGACTATAGGAAGCGATAAATTGATGAGAAGTTCATATTCTCACCGTTTCCAGCTCTTTGTGTCTGGACGAGAATACTTTCTTCCTCTTGTTGGGTTGAGCTGTACTCTCTACCACACTCTCTATTGTACTTCTTTATTATTCTCTATTCGATCTACTGCTCATCTCTTCAGTACCTCCTTTGCTGCTCCCTCGAGCCTTCAAGGAATCCTTCTGAGTATTTTTTTACTCACCCCTACTTGGGCTTTTCCTGCAGTTAGTGTGCCTTTGCAGATGATAGACATGTTGGTCATGACATTAGCAGAGCTTAGGAGTTCGGGATCTTGGACTGCGTGTGGTGGTTGTAGTCGGGTTCTAGTTGTGGGACTCTCCCAACTGTTTTACTTCTATTTACCTATTGCTGGGTTGTGGCACTTTTGGGGTTAGGCGCATGTTTTTTAATTTTTCTATTTAGTTTACCTTTACCTTTTACTTTGTACTGTTTAGAGGTAAAATCACATTGTGGTTTATTTATAGCAATTGCTACTTTACATTATCTTTTACACTACACTTATATATTGAGTGGGATCCGTGTGTGTGTTCAGGTACTCAGGAAAATCCCTCCCCGAGTGTTTTAGCCTTCGGCGCTAGTTTCTAGCCCCGAGCCTATGGAGGTGGGCTTGGGTTAATTGCTGCTCGAGCTCAGGTAGGGTCGGGTCGTGACAATATGATTTCAAGAATATGTTTTCATTCTTCAAAAAATGGTTATTGGTAATTGGAAATCAGCCTTTTAAGAAGGATGTTTTTAGTTTTAAACGGAAAATTATGGTTTTAAAAAATGGATATTATGTTGGTGTTATTTTTTTCATGGATTTTGAGTAGGTAGGATTTGGTTTGATGTGTTTGTCTTTGTCTGTGACTTAGTTTAATGTTTGATTTGGTCTGTTATATTCGTGTTGTTTAGAAAATGTCACCCAGAATGTCCACTATTGTTGATAATGAGTCATGATCAGTTTCATTTCCTTCCACATTTCTTCTGTTTTATGTAGTTATCACGATTCTCATGAGGCTGTGGAGTGGCTTGAAGTAGTATAGACTGTCATTAAGTCATTGGGAAATCCCAATGTTGTTAGAGGCCCTTTAGTTTAATGGTTGATTGAGGGTCTAACCATGGACTAGTTGGGGTTGGTTTCCCCATCATTGACGGAATTTTAGATGTCATGAGAGGTGTTTAAGGCCACTTTAATTTAATGGTTCATACTAGAACAGGTGAATCAAAGAAAGGTGGAAGAGATGAAGGATGTTTGGTAGTGAAAGCGATCAATAATGTCTCATGATTAAAATTTCAGAGAGTTGGTTCCATTCAATTTAGAAGATTCATCATATGATCAGATGAAGGACCCCCTCTTGGTCAATGGACTTCATCCTGATATTATGGAGAATGTGATCTCATCTGGTGAAACCATTTTGTAGAGGTTTTTGGATGAGTAATTCATTGATGATATGGTTTTTAGGGTGAATCCTGTAGTTGTTGGTTCTTCTGAATGTTCCCCATTTGGAGAATAGAGTGTGCCAAGGGAACCAGTTTCTGAAAAACATCCTTTGTAGGCTCCAACTTCTAGTTTTCAGACTTTTTATTATATGTTTCTAGTGGATCCTGTTTGGTCTCTCAAATATGTATTTTCATATTATTCCAAAGACTTTCCACCATTGTTGCATTTTGGTACATTTGGTGATGTTATGGAGGAGGCGCTATCAGAAAAGGAATTCTTGATCAGAGGATGTGGTGCCTAACTTTGAGAATGGAGATGCCTTAGCCATCAGCGCCCCAACCAAAGGACTCGGGGTGAAGCTTGCATACAGTCAGGACTGGAAAGGTGGGTGTGAAAACCAAACTAGTTTTTTCTGTGTTTGGATGGAAATTATTAATAACTCCTTCTTCTTGCTGCCTTGATTTTGTAAGATAACATTTTTTGGTAATGGTTCAATGAACTAGATCTCTTATAACACAAATAGTTGAGTCTATCTAAATGTGGACCTTAAAAATTTTCATTCTTTTTCAATTGTGTTGTGACTCTGTGTAGGCCGGTCGTGGTTTTATCATTCTGTAGTCCTCGTTTGAAGGTTCTTATGCTTTTTAGAATTGGTTGAGTGTGGGTTTAGTTTGTTTTGGATGAACAAGGAGATGTTCAAATTGTATATGGATGTTTAGGTTTGACCCCAGTCGACCTTTTTGGTTCTTGGAATTTTCGTAGATTTTTCTAGGAAAATAAAGGTTACCACATGCCTAGTCAAAAGTGAGGATCCCCATCTAGGAGGACAGAACTAACTGCACAGCCAACGCACGACCGTGCGATAAGTCACATAACCATGCGACATTGTGACATTTATGGGAATATGTGTTTTCATAGTTGGCACATAGTTTGTAAACTATGAATTTAAACCATGTGAGTTGTAAAAAAAATTATATTTTGAAATTCCTTGTTCTTGGTTGCAGTATGGGTGTAGTTTGCGGTTTAAATTGTATTCGTAATAGATGAGTTCTTGTAGTTGGGAGAACCCACTAATGTTCTCCCATCATCCTCATTCATGCGTTGTGGTTTCTTATTAATTGGTTAGGTGGGACATCTTGGGTATATAGTCATCAATGGGTTCATGGTTCCACCGTGGTTTATGTCGGTGATGGACTTTAGCTTTGATTTAATTTTAGATGGGTAAATTTTTGGGGGGCAGAAAGTGTTGGTGGTGGGGAAAATTGTCAGACCCCAACCTCAGATACTACTTTATTTTATTTATTTCTCCATGTTGGAATTTTGGTTGAGGTTTGGGTTGGGTGTCCAACAAGATTCCTTGTCTTTTGGGTTATTAATTTCTTCATAGACCTACTCATGGTGTTTGTGAATATTATGGGAAGTAAGTGGCATGTTGGAGGGTTTTCATGCCTCATTGTCTTTATATTATTTTTAAAACATTGATGAATCAATGGGGGTACTTCCTTAGTGTTTGTGGTGTAATTTAAATATTTTTGGACAATGTTTGGGGTTGCACGGTTTGAGCACGACCTACCCAAACCATGCAACATAACCCTACAATCTTGGAGAAGTTTTCCAGTATCCCTCGCGCGGTTTACACACAGATTACAAAACCATGCATCCACTTACGGTCTTAATAAATTTTGACATGTAAACACATTTTAGGTGATTACACCAATAAAATGAGTCCCCAGTTTTTGACTATCGACTGGAGGGCTCATACCCTTGTTCCTACATTGATTTGGGCGCTACTGGGGTGATTTCTCAAGAATGGTTCTTGATTCTTCATATTTCCTTCATCAAATCATATCTCCTTATAATTCCCTCATTGTTCTATGGTTTTCATTGGGAGTTTTCTTCTGTGGTGAAACCCTAATATCAATGTTTTATGTTTGGATCATTTTTCTTTGTATCTAGGGTGCATGAATGGTCCTTGGGTATTAGATGTCTCTTCCATTGAAGATTTATAACATTGACACAAGGTTGAGGTAGGTGTTTCAAACTTTTTCCTCTCCCGAACACTCCACAAGCACTTGTGTATTTTCATTTATTTTTTTTAAATGTCTTTCTCACCTATAATATATTTCTATCTTGATGTGAATGGTGATTTTTTGTTGGTATAATTTATTAAAAATAGGTTTTCTAAGTGATATTTGTGAAATTCCTAGGTTTCTATCGCCTATGGTTATTGTTTAAAATGCCATTATTCTTTTAAAGTCAAATTGGGGTTTTATATGAATATTTTAGCCTTGATTATTGTTTGGTGGTTAATTATTGTTTGGGAAAATGATTTGGTGTGCATGTTTTGCTAATTTTTTATCTTGTTAAAAGTGTTAAAATGTTTTAAAAGGGTTTCATGGTTATAAGGGGATTGTTTTATGTTCCCTAATTAGTGTGGATGGTTGGTTGTGGTTTCAATGAAAATGGTACATTTTTTTGGAAATGGTTTTTGGGTTTCCTTTTGGATTATTGGGGTATTCAATGTTTGCACATCTATGGGTGCACTATGTGCACACATTGTTGTTCCCTCAAACGAATATGGTGCTTTAAACTAGTTTTAAATAAAATATTGGTTTCCTAAATGGTTGTTGTTTTCTAAATATTGTTGTATCCTTCATGGGGTTTCTAAATGGGGTTTAAAGTGGAATCTCATGGGGGTTTTCCCAATTGTCTTTTGGTGGGTGAGTTTTGGAAAATATTTGGCTTGAGGGGTTGTTTTTCATTTCAAACGTGAATATGGTTTTGGAAATGATTTAGAAATGTTTGGGTAAATTCATTTCTGCGTGTAAACATATAATCTTATTTTGGTATGTTTGTAGAGGTTAATTTTTTTTCTAAAATTTGGAAACTCTTGTTTAGAGAATTATCAAGGAGGTGGTGTTCCTCAGGGGTTTTAAATTGATTTTTAAATGTTCACATGTGCATAAGTTCTCATGAATGGGTTTGTGATGTGAATGTGGTGGATTATGAAATGAGATGCATGGTTTGGTTGATAAATTATGTATGTAGAAACATGTGATGTATGAAATTTGATTTAGAAAAAAAGGAATCCATGTTATCTATGTGGGAAGACATTTACTAGTATGCTTTGCATCTAGCGGGGGTTTTCCCATGTCTCACATGGAAAGTTTTACTATGCTAATGCTAAATGAGCTATGATGATGATGATGATGTTGGGGACCACTAGGTTATGGGTATGTTCCCTACTAGTGGGTCATTCAAGGGAAAAGATATTGATATGGTTACTCTTACACCGAGATATGATGTACCTGGGGCCCATAGCTATCAGGTACCTTAGGTTATTCCCATGACTAGTGCCCAATGGTTATATTAAACCTCCCGTCGACATACGGTTGGTTGGATTGATAATTTTAAAAGTTTATGATTTGTCTTTAAAGTGAAATTCTTTGAAATTATTTTCCATTTAATGTTGTTCCATTGAAAATTGTTACAAGTATTTTAAGGGTTGGGTTTTTTTATAAAATGATAGTTTTCTGAAAAAATGGATGGTGGCATGTGTTAGCCTGTGAATCGGTAATGTTGTCGTAGTTTAATAAAATTTGAAGAATTTATTTTTATAATTATATTTAAATTACTATTAATGGACTGTTTTGGGAAGGAAAGCTCTTGGAATCTATAGAGAATGCCTATTGGACTGTTAGCTGACACATTACCTATACAACATGGTGTTGGGAGACCAAAGCTATTTTGTAGGTTCAGTTTTTGATCATGTTTTCCTTGTTTGAGTTATATCATGAAGCGGGGTGGTCTTGTGGTTTGAGGTGACTAGGAGGTCACATTGAGATTGTGTTATTAGCTAGTTTTTTTATTTTGTTATAACTTCTTATTATTTTGGTGTTAATTTTATTTAGATGTATTTGTGTTGGACCCGATTGTTTATTTATTGAGATTCATTTTTGATTAGCTCTGCTTCATTTCCGATGTTGTATATTTTGATCCTATTTATTAATGGGGAAAATCATTCCCCCTTGTTTTATCATTATTCTCAGCACCTGTTTCCATCCTGAGGTGATTGGGAATGCTCCTTGGGACTTATTGCGGCCTGGATCAGGTGATCGCTTCAGGGTTGACTTAGGCTAGTTCGTGACATAATTTATATTAAAATAATGAAATTAAGTGTTTTGGTGTTTATTTGTGATTGGGTAAATTAAATTTTTATTCAAATGGGAAATACAAAATTATAATAAAAAATTATAAATTGTGTAGACTAATTATAAAAAAAATTGAAAATAAATTTTGTTCCCTAGTTATGAAATAATTTATTAAGTGAATGATTTTATTTAATTTCATTCTTCTTTAAATTGAAAGATGTTTTATATTCTATATATTTTTATTCTTTTTTTTAAAATTGAAATGTTCATATATTATGGTTATTTATGATATAGAACTAATTGTTAAATTTACATTAAATTATGATTGGAATTCCAATGTGTTAATGATATGGTTATTTCATTATAACACACTATATTGTAATTTTTCTTATCTAGCATAAATAACATTCTCTAAATAGTTTTGAAAAAAATGTATTATTCATGAGCTGTGATATAGATTAGTTTTTATTAGTTTTATATAATGATGTCAATTGGAAGTAATCTAGTAAATCATTTCTAATTAGTTGATAGATTTTACTATTGGGAAACTAATTAACTTCATTATTTTTATAGTCTATCAAATCGATATATTTACATCTATCACATAAAAAATGAGTTATACATCATGGCTAATTTTTTATCCTATATTTAAATTAGTTCTATGGGTGATATAATGACTAGGTTATATGGGTTAACGTAGTATAATATATATAATTATGTTCATTATAATTATAAATTAAACAAATTAATCAATTTATAAATTCCATTTATTTTTTCCCTTATTCTTGTAATGGGGTTATAAGGGAATATCTGATCGGTTATTATCTAATAAATTAATACATTATACTTATAAAGCATGTATAATTATATGATTATATATTTGGTGTAATCGGTGATATATTACATTTTATAATGTAATTACATAGGGAATTTTTCGAAATAGTATTTTTTAATACACTTTGTATTTTATAGTGATCACTTCAAGATGATTCATTTTAATGTGAAGCCTGATGATATAAAATGAGTACAAACCGAATAATTTTAGTTTTCAGCATTGTTGATATTTACGCTATATATTTGATTATTGAATAATTTAGATATTAATATTTAATTGGGTGTTTGTTTAATGAAATGAAAATGAGTGAAAAGGTATAATGTTTATGTTGTAGGCGGAGTAGGTGATCTTTGAGTACAACCAGCCATCTGGTGATCAATAAATTAGTTGGTTAAATTCATTTTCTAACAACCAAGATGATAATTGAGAATCACTGAGTAGTATAAAATCACATTAAAATTAATGTAGATATATCTAGTTATTGATGCAATAGTGACTTGGTTTTTAGAATTTTAGTTAATATTTTTATTTTAGTTATATTTATATATTTTAATGGGTCTCCCTTTCAGAGGTTTGTATAGAAAAACCTATGGAAATCCCTCATTTCACATTTTATTTCCATGCATTCTTTTAAATAGACCTGGTTTAAATCCTTAATAAGATCATCATCTTGTCTATGTGAATAAAATTTCTATAGATAACATATGTGAATATCGATTATATTTCAAAATTATATCATTATTTTATTACATAATGAATAAATTAATAATAAATAATTATTTTTTTGCAATGATTTATAATTATTATTGTTGATTCCTACATATAATCCTTTAGTCTATGATATTTTATGTTGCTTTATTGGGGACCAATACCATAACTCAAATTCTTAATTGTGTTAGAATTTTGGAATAATATGATGGTTTTTCCTAAGAAATGATATTAATATTGATCATATTAAACCCTCTTAAGAGTCTATAATTTATGATTTTATTGGAATATTTTTTAGTAATGATATATTTATTTAAAATAACAATAAATTTTTATTATAACGTTTTTAGGATAGATTATTTGGAATATTGTTAAACTTATTACAATTTTAATATTTTATTGTGGATTTTGGAATATCTGTATATGATAGATATTTTTAAATTTAAATTCTAATAAAATATTAATTGTATGTCTAGAATTTCATATAAATGAATTTACATGTTTAATGATGATTTGAAAATTTGATATTGAGATAAGAAATTCATGATTTTAATTTTTTTAATCATTTTACTTCGAATGGTGGATGATTATATTGTTATTTTCATATGTATAGTGCTATATTAGATAAAAATTTTCCCTAATGTGGAGGGTATCCAATTTATTATTTTCCTTTTGGTTTTTCAATTTGTGATTGCTTATTTTATATGTTGGTATTTTGAGTGTATATATATACGTATAGATAGTTTCTATTGTATCATATTTAGAACATGGGTAACCTACACCCAATGAAAATGTAATTGTTATTCATTATTATAATGTAGTTAAAATAAATTATAAGAATAGAATATATTTTTATATGCCTTTATTTCATTTCAACTTGCACATGATTTTGGAAATTTATGGATTAGGATGAATATGATTTATATTTATAGATATTAATTTGAGTGATTTTTAGGATTCATATATTATTTGATATGTTTTCTGCCATATCTATTAATTTTATTTTGTTATGAAATTGTGTTGGAATCCAAGTCATATGAAATATTATTTTGTAAATATTAATGTTTACCATTTTTATATATCTTTCAGGGATATTATTTCTATTATAGAAATAATAAATTTGGGTTACCTAATAATTGACAAAAAATATTGTTTTATCAATTATCGATTCATAAATTTATCCATTGGCACTAGTAATAGCTTTAAGCAATAAGGTTTCATGCCTGAAGTCTATTGTTTATTTGAGTCAAAATTAATGACATAGATTGGCCTAATACATAATAAAAAAGTAATTTATTCGATGAAATATATATTCTTCTAAAAAATATGTATGTATATGTGAATAATGGCGGGATTCAAATTCCAATCAGATGCTTATCTCAAAACTCACTACCTGTCAATATTACCACTGAATATCATTTGATAAAACATCCATGTGATCAATTTTACAACATATTATAAGGATTATATTTTAAAAACATTGGGATGATCCATTTAAAATAAATTCTACTTATTTTGGTTGTCTTCCTCTGCACTAGTTTTGTTATAGAATGAAATAAGTTAATAAAATGACCAATTCACATTAATAGATACATAGATACTACATAATTAGGAAGTTCAATGATTTGGAAATAATCTATTGAACCCCCATTATAGAATATAAAAATCATGGTGATGAAAATATATATATGTTTACCCCACCCTCTCATTCCTACATTCAACACCTTATTAAATGGCCCACCTAGCAAGAATTTTTTTTAAATATTAGTGCCCCATTCCTAAATTTATGGGTAAAACATATGGTAATATTCCCATCGCGGAATTTTAAAATATGAAAAATTATAAATATATATATCACAAAAAAAATATACTGCATAAATATTTTGTAACCGAAATTCATATATTTTTAATAATAAATCTATTATAGTTGATACTTTAATAATAATAATATCTTTTAAAAGGTATTATAAAATAATATTCCTCCAACCTAAAACATATGTTTTGATTATTTTAAAATATAGTTTTTAAAATATTCTAATCTACTTTAAAATAATATTATATTTGTATCAAAAAATCATGATTAAAATATTTGAAAATAGTGGAAAATAATAATAATTTTTTATATAAGGAAAATAAATTCAATAGTGTTCAACATAAAAAATTTATCATATGGATAATTTTTCCATGATCCATAAATCATATGAAAAAATCCAACGATCTAAATTTACGATTATGAAAAATCAATGTGAAATGTAATTGTTTCAAAAAAAAAATCATCCTCTCTTCTTATTTTATGTGCCAAAAATGTCTACAGTATATGAATTCGTATCATTTCTACTTTTTCATACCAATAATTTTATTTTTTATTTCCAATATCAATTATAATTTGAAAAAAAGTGTTCTTCTAGTAAATTCATAAATTATCACTGATAGTATCAATTTATTTTACAATAAAGGTATTACCACCTTTTATACGAATAATTATGTAACATCCCAAGTAAGTAATGAATAATAGATATTTTTATCTATGCCTATTAATGATTAAGATAGTGTTATAGAGGCTTAAAATGAAAATAAATACAATCTTATGCATGGAATACACTAATATTCTTAAAAGATTGTTTTACTACCTTATGATGGAAAACCCTTTTTAAATCTATCTTTTGAAAATTTTATAAACCATTTTTGTCAAAATAAACTTATTCTTTATGATTGGGACATCGAAATTTACTTTGTGTGAATTTTTGGTATTTTTATGACAATGTTCATTTTTTAATGAATAGTGAAAAATACTGCATTTTACATCAAAACTGATTTTTAATATAATTTATTTATATGATTAGATTTTTTTTGGAATTGGTTTTGAAGTGAAATTAGAATATATTTTTCCCATTTAATCCAATGGTGGTCATTGGAATCAATTTCACTTTGAAATTGGACTTAAACTGGTGTCAATCTTTTGATACTTATTGTTTCATAAAAACACGCTATTTGCTCTGACAGCGGGAATTAATTATTAAATTAATTAATGTGACTTATATGTATTGAACTTTGTAAAATAGAATTCATTTTTTAATTCGGAATATCAAATATTGCTTAGGGTGAATTTTTGGTAATTTTCTGAAAAACTTCAATTTTTGATGAATAGTGAAACCACTAAGTGGTACTTATAAAAACTGATTTTCCGTTTAAATGAAATTTTGCCATCATTGTGTTTTGAATTTCAAAAATCCGACATACAGGGTTGTCATTAAGAAGTAAAATGTGGTTCAATGGGATTAAAATAATTTTTTGGTGAATAGTAACTTATTAAGTTTTTAATCGTGATTAGTGGTAATTAGGGTAGTTTAAGGTATAAATAATGATTTAATAATATTAAATGACATAGAAACATGTCCCAACCTTATTGGTTGTGTCATGGCCGACCAATACAAGCCATGGGTCAACTTGGGGACCCCATGGAGACATTTTTGTTGGGAAATGACATAAATAACTTTTTATTAAATGTTAAAGTAAAAATGACACAAACAAGAGATGTTTTACGAAAACAATTTTTACATGGGGTTATAAAGATAATAATTTTGGTTATAAATAGTAATTGTAAATATAAAAAAATTGCCTACATCATAGTATTTTTTTTATAATTTTTAGACTTTAAATAAATTAAATTATTTATGACATCATGATGATGCAGCGATGACCTCCTTATTTAATGATTTAAATAAAATGGAAAGATAATGAAAAATATAAAACCTATACATGGACAAAACCAATTGGATGAGTGTATTTCGAAGCCTTATCACCATATCCTCGAATTATAGCAATATGGGACCTTTTAAATCCGAAACTCTTTTTAAAATAAAGTAACTTATCTTTACTTTCCAAAAGTGCCCCTCCTCTTATAAAAGGCCCCCACCTCTACCTCATTTCACACACTCCTCAAGCCTTTGGCTCGGCCAACCCCTGCCCATTTAATCTCTCCACATCCCTTTCCTCATCCAAGAGGATTCCCTTTGGGCAGAATCCTTTCAAAGGAAGCCTTAAGGCTCAAATCAAAAGGAGTTACACTTTTAAAGGTAATTCATTCTCTCATGTTCATTTGTTTTATTTTGCTTCTCCAACCCCCTAAACTCTTTTTATTTACTGCTTCTGTAACAAAACCAGTATCTTAAATATACTAGTATGTTGTTATAAGATTTATTTGAGCTACACTCTCACACAACTACATCAAATGGTTAATGAACATACGGTTTCCGTGGATGGCGAAATTCTGCCTCCCGAAACGATGATTGATCAATACTAATTTAACACCTTAAAAGGTGGCCATTATGATGTCACTATTTTCATATATGATATATAATATGTTTATGTTTTCCTTAAGATTCTATTTTTTCATTTTTGGCATACCATTATGGTTCCCATTATGGGTAAACACGATATCTTCATTTTAGGAAGTGCGGACTACCGCCCCTGAAAGTGATTTGATTCGTTAATACCATATGTGGGATGTGTAAAGGATAAAGTTAATGATATTATATATGTTACTATACTAGAATTATAATATACTCTTATATAATTATGATTCCATTCCAGAAAATACGAAATAGAAATGGAAGTAGCATTCATGCGTACGTACGACTTACCGTCTCCATGAACGGTGCATTTCATTTCATACCTCTAAATGTGATGTAATATTATAAATACATGTATATGATGAATATATATGATATATATGTTATCCAAATAATTAATATCATTCTGTATATAACGAACCTTCGACCAAATTAACAACATGTAAGTGTTAGAAGTCTATTTTTGACTTAAGAACCAAATACCGAAAAAATGAACATTATTAACTTAAATGATTACATGATGTCCATAACATGGTATAAAATGAATAATGAACTTGAAAAAGTTTCATAATCAAGTAGAGATTAACTCATGTTTATTATTCAGGAGATTAAAGAATGGTCGGGTCAAGTCGGATATGAGGTATGGGACTTCGTCTCAATCTCCTTTCATTGAGGCATATTTTATTTTATACACAACTTTCTTTTATATGGTGTATAAACCCCTTTGACTTTTACATTTATTCAAAAGGAATATTTTTATACGAAGCCTTTACTAAACGAAAAAAGGGAATGTTTTTTTTGTCGTACGTATGCGGTGACAACGACTTCTCCGCCGTCGTGACCGTTATTTGAGTTTCGGCTTCCTCTACAAGCCATACCTTCTTTTTAAAAGAAAAAATAAATACCATGTTTTAATTTTCTTTTATTTTGGTATTGAATTTGGTTTTCACAATGTTTTTTGTGTTGTATTGATATCTTGTGATTGAAATGTGGAAATGTTATGTTTCCTTTATGCATGTTTTATGTGATACGATTATGTTATGGTTCTTGGGCATTATTATGAAGACGGGTGGTTCCGTGATAAACTAAGGGCGGGTGAGCCCGATATAGCTCTCCAATGCATTGGGTAACATGAAGGAGTGAAATGTTAAGGTTTCTCCGAAGAGATTTTAGGGAATATACTGTGATGGGTATTCCAAACGTAACCAAGAGGGTTACTCCCTATGTAAGAATGTTATGAATGCCTCAAGTTACCTTTATGTCTTATGATTTCAATGATTTACTAATGATTTGATGAGGTATGTTAATTTTCTTATGTTTTATGGGTAAAGTATGATTTCACTCTTATGTATATATGTACCCATGTTTCCTTTCCATGTTTTTATAACCCATAATGAGCTTTTTATGCTCATCCCATGTTTTTTTGAAATGTTTTCACAGGTCAAGGGAAAGGTACATGATATGATTATAGTGTCAAGGAAGTGTCAAGAATGAATCCATGTTTTATTTTAAATATGTTTCCATTGATGGGAATGAAGAATACTATCTTTATGTAACCACTTTGTTTATATGTGGAATGTAATGAAAGTTTTATGATCTAATTCTCTAAAAATCTAAACCCGAAAATATCCTCAATGTGTAATCTTGTAATAACTCAATATTAAGTAAGGTTTAAGGCTGGGGCCTCATAGTTGGTATCAGAGGTCGGTTTAGATAACTTTAGGAGTTAGAATTCTATTAAATTATTATCCAAAAATATTTTTTTTGAAATGATATAGCATTTGAAGATTACCATGTCGCTTCATCTAAGACATGTTTGTTCAGAATGGTTTTCCGCAGAGGAAACAGGGAAGCAGTGCTAGGAAGGCATACAGAAGGAAATAAACTTCTAAATCAGCATCCAGAAATGGTCGGAATTGGAACTGAACAGTTTGCTGCAGTAATGGCGCAGTTGACTCAAGCGATAAATGGTAGTGGTATCCATGCACGAGATCAGCCAGATCAACCGCAGAGGAACATGTCAGTGGTGGAACATTTCATGAGGCAACATCCACCATCATTCCGAGGATCATCTGACCCTGTGCTAGCTGAAGGGTGGATTAATGAACTGGAGAAGATTTTTGATGTCATGGGGTGTTCAGACAATCAAAAGGTTAGTCTTGCTATTTACCGTTTGGAGGGTGAAGCAGATCAGTGGTGGTCTATGGTTAAAAATATCAGGGATGCCGATGAGATTGATGCTCTTGACTGGGATGAATTCAAAGGTATGTTTCTTGAGAAGTATTTTCCTAAGGATGTTCGACTTAGGATGGAAAAACAATTCTTGGAATTGAGGCAAGAGGAAGACTCAGTGGCTGCCTATGAAGAAAGGTTCACTCGATTGGCGAGGTATGCTCCAAATTTTATCCAAGACCTTGATAGTAAAATCAATCGTTTTTACTCAGGATTAATGCCAAAATATCGAAGGGCATTAGCTTCTCGTGAGATTAAAAGCTATGAAAAGCTTGTTCGATGTGCTGAGAAGGTGGAAATGGAGTTTGTCGATGATCAAGTGTTCTATAACAACCTGCAGAAGAAGAGACCGAGGTGGAAGGAGAATGGTAAGAATTATTCAAAAAATTCTGATGGTAAGAAAACTAAGTTTCCAGTTTGTGATAAGTGTGGAAAAAGTCATGCTGGGGAATATCTTCTGAATTCTGGAAAGTGCTACTGATGTGGTAAGATGGGACATAAGGCTCGTGATTGCACTGAAAAGGATCAAGGTGAAGTTAAGAACAAATTTGATTTACAGTTAGTGAAATGTTTTAAGTGCAATGAGATGGGTCACTATGAAAATGAGTGTCCGACAAAGAGCTTGAGTGATGAGAAGCAGTTAGACAACAAGAAGAAAGGGGTGGTAAAATCCCTTGCAACTACTTCAGCAGATGTCGGGCCATCAAATGAAGTTGTATCAGCTCCAGGGAGCTCAGTTTTTTTCAAAGATTGACCTGAGATCGGGGTACCATCAGCTGAAGGTAAAGGAGGCAGATATTCCGAAGACCGTGTTCCGTACGAGATATGGCCATTATGAATTTGTAGTAATGCCTTTTGGGATAACCAATGCACCTGCTGTATTCATGGACTTAATGAATAGAATTTTCCATGAGTTCTTGGATAAGTTTGTGGTGGTTTTCATTGATGATATTTTGGTGTTTTCTAAAAGTAAAGAGGAGCATGAAATACATTTAAGGGTTATCTTTCAAACCTTAAAAGAAAAAAAACTGTATGGGAAATTCAGAAAGTGTGAGTTTTTGTTGCAACAATTTTCTTTCCGTGGTGACATTGTTTCTAAAGATGGAATAACTGTTGATCCTGCAAAAACAAAACTTGTGGAAGAATGGCCAAGACCCACAAATGTAACCGAGATTCGTAGCTTCCTTGGTTTGGCGGGATATTACTGAAGGTTTGTTAGAAATTTTTCATGGTTATCTAGTCCAATGACTAAGCTAACTCGGAAGGGTGTTATGATTATCTGGACAAAAGAATGTGATGATTGTTTTCAGGAATTGAAAAGAAGATTGGTGAATGCTCCAGTTTTGGCACTACCTTTCAGGAATGGTGAGTTTGTTATATACAGTGATGCTTCATTGAAAGGACTTGGTTGTGTCCTAATACAGAATGATCAGGTAATTTCTTATGCATCACGACAGTTGAAAACTCATGTGGTAAATTACCCTACACATGATCTAGAATTAGCTTCTATTGTTTTTGCTTTAAATATTTAGAGGCATCATTTGTATGGAGTAAAGTGTGAAATATATACCGATCACAAAAGTTTAAAGTATATATTCACTCAGAAATAGTTGAACATGAGACAAATGAGATGGCTAGAATTAATCAAGGATTATGATTGTACAATTCATTACCATAGGGGAAAATCAAATAAAGTGGCTGATGCTTTGAGTCGAAAAAGTAATGCTTCATTAACAATGTTCCGTTTGGAATGTGATCCTTTGGTTAAGGATTTGATGAACTTTGGCATAGAAGTTGTTGGTGCAGGATGTCCTTATGTTTTGTTTCAGGTATCAGTGAGATCTTCTCTATTAGATAGATTCAAGCAAGCACAGAAGCAAGACAGTGAGTAGCAGAAAAAGGTAGAGCTGGTTCAGAAAGGTAAGTTTCCTGAATTCAACATTGATAATGATTGTTTTTTGAGATTTGGGAAGATATTGTGTGTGCCTTGTGATTCACAGTTGAAGAGAGATTTGTTATGTGAAGCTCATAGTTCTCCGTTTTCAGTTCATCCGGGCAGTACTAAGATGTATAGAGATCTGCGGGAGTATTACTGGTGGGATGGAATGAAAAGAGATATTGCTGATTTTACTGTGAAGTGTTTGACTTGTCAGCAGGTTAAAGAAGAGCGGCAGTTACCGAAAGGGATGCTTCAGCCTTTACCAGTGCCAGAGTAGAAATGAGATAATATATCCATGTACATTGTTGTTGATTTACGGAAGACACCTCGAGTTAATAATGCAATCTGGGTTATTGTTGATCGCTTGACCAAATCTGCTCATTTCCTTGCTATACGAGATACTTTTTCCCTAGATCAACTTTCCCGTTTGTATCTTAAAGCGATAGTCAGGTTACATAGAGTTCCCCTCTCCATTGTATCTGATCGTGATCCCAGGTTCACATCTAACTTTTGGAAAGGCCTTCAGATGTCGTTGGGTACTGAATTAAATTTTAGTACAGCATTTCATCCTCAATCAGATGGGCAGTCAGAACGAACAATTCAGACCTTGGAGGATATGCTACGAGCTTGTTAGATGGATTATCAGGGAAGTTGGGACCAAAATCTTTCTTTGGTTGAGTTTTCTTAATAACAGCTTTCATTCCAGTATACAGATGGAACCATTTGAGGCATTATATGGGAAGCGGTGTCGAACTCCAGCATTTTGGGATGAAGTGGGTGAAAGGAAGCTGATGGGACCAGAATTGGTAGACGAGATGGCAGAAAAAGATCAGTTTATTCAGAAGCACATGAGAACAGCTCAGAGCAGGCAGAAGAGTTATGCGGATAACCAGAGGAAGGATCTATCTTTCGAGGTAGGTGATCATGTTTTTCTCAAGGTTTATCCTTGGAAAAGTGTGATGAGATTTGGTAAGAAAGGAAAGCTGAGTCCAAGGTTTATTGGACCATACGCAATTCTGGAGAGAGTTGGATCAGTTGCATACCGAGTGGCTTTACCTTCGAGTTTATCTCCGGTACATAATTTTTTTCACGTTTCGATGTTGAGAAAGTATATGCCAGATCCATCTCATGTTTTGAGTCCAGAGGTAGTTCAGCTGGAAGAGAACCTATCTTAGGAGGAATAACCGGTCCAGATTCTTGACCACAGGGATCAAGTGTTACGGAATAAGGTGATTAAGAAGGTAAAGGTTTTGTGGAAAAACCACTTGACGGAAGAGGCAACATGGGAATCTGAAAATGCAATGAGGGATAAGTACCCCCATTTATTTGATAAGTAAATAAATTACGGGGACGCAATTTTCTAAAGGGGGGAAGGATGTAACATCCCAAGTAAGTAATTAATAATAGATATTTTTATCTATGTCTATTAATGATTATGATAGTGTTATAGAGGCTTAAAATGAAAATAAATACAATCTTATGCATGGAATACACTAATATTCTTAAAAGATTGTTTTACTGGCTTATGATGGAAAAACCTTTTTAAATCTATCTTTTGAAAATTTTATAAACTATGTTTGTCAAAATAAACTTATTCTTTATGATTGGGACATCAAAATTTACTTTGTGTGAATTTTTTGTATTTTTCTGACAATGTTCATTTTTTAATGAATAGTGAAAAATACTGAATTTTACATCAAAACTGCTTTTTAATCTAATTTATTTATATGATTAGATTATGTTTGGAAATGGTGTTGAAGTGAAATTATAATATATTTTTACCATTTAATCCAATGGTGGTCATTGGAATCAATTTCACTTTGAAATTGGACTTAAACTGGTGTCAATCTTTTGATACTTATTGTTTCATAAAAACATGCTATTTGCTCTGACAGTGGGAATTAATTATTAAATTAATTAATGTGACTTATATGTATTGAATTTTGTAAAATAGACTTCATTTTTGAATTCAGAATATCAAATATATCTTAGGGTGAGTTTTTGGTAATTTTCTGAAAAACCTCAATTTTTGATGAATAGTGAAACAACTAAGTGGTACTTATAAAAACTGATTTTCCGTTTAAATGAAATTTTTCCATCATTGTGTTTTGAATTTCAAAAATCCGACATACAGGGTTATCATTAAGAAGTAAAATGTGGTTCAATGGGATTAAAATAATGTTTTGGTGAATAGTAACTTATTAAGTTTTTAATCGCGATTAGTGGTAATTAGGGTAGTTTAAGGTATAAATAATGCTTTAATAATATGAAATGACCTAGAAACATGTCCCAACCTTATTGGTTGTGTCATGGCCGACCAAGACAAGCCATGGGTCAATTTGGGGACCCCATAGAGACATTTTGGTTGGGAAATGACATAAATAACTTTTTATTAAATGTTAAAGTAAAAATGACACAAACGAGAGATGTTTTACGAAATTTTTTTTACATGGGGTTATAAAGAACATATTTTTGGTTATAAATAGTAATTGGAAAGATAAAATGATTTCCTACATCATAGTAGTTTTTTTATAATTTTTAGACTTTAAATAAATTAAATTATTTATGACATCATGATGATGCAGCGATGACCTCATTATTTAATGATTTAAATAAAATAGAAAGATAATGAAAAATATAAAACCGACACATGTCCAAAACCAATTGGATGAGTGTATTTCGAAGCCTTATAACCATATCCTAAAATTATAGCAATATGGGACCTTTTGAATCCGAAACTCTTTTTAAAATAAAGTAACTTATCTTTACTTTCCAAAAGTGACCCTCCCCTCCTCTTATAAAAGGCCCTCACCTCTACCTCATTTCACACACTCCTCAAGCCTTTGGCTCGGCCAACCCCTTCCCATTTAATCTCTCCACATCCCTCTCCTCATCCAAGAGGATTCCCTTTGGGCATAATCCTTTCAAAGGAAGCCTTAAGGCCAAAATCAAAAGGAGTTACACTTTTAAAGGTAATTCATTCTCTCATGTTCATTTGTTTTATTTTGCTTCTCCAACCCCCTAAACTCTTTTTATTTACTTCTTTTGTAACAACAACAGTATCTTCAATATACTAGGATGTTGTTATAAGATTTATTTGAGCTACACTCTCACACAACTACATCAAATGGTTAATGAACATACGGTTTCCGTGGATGGCGAAATTCTGCCTCCCGAAATGATGATTGTTCAATACTCATTTAACACCTTAAAAGGTGGCCATTATGATGTCACTATTTTTATATATGATATATAATATGTTTATTTTTTCCTTAAGCTTCTGTTTTTTTCATTTTTGGCATACCATTATGGTTCCCATTATGGGTAAACACGATATCTTCATTTTAGGAAGTGCGGACTACCGCCCCCTGAAAGTGATTTGATTCGTTAATACCATATGTGGGATGTGTAAAGGATAAAGTTAATGATATTATATATGTTAATATACTTGAATTATAATATACTCTTATATAATTATGATTCCATTCCAGAAAATACGAAATAGAAATTGAAGTAGCTTTCATGCGTACGTACGACTTACCCTCTCCATGAACGGTGCATTTCATTTCTTACCACTAAATGTGATGTAATATTATAAATACATGTATATGATGAATATATATTATATATATGTTATCCAAATCATTAATATCATTCTGTATATAACGAACCTTTGACCAAATTAACAACATGTAAGTGTAAGAAGTCTATTTTTGACTTAAGAACCAAATACCGAAAAAATGAACATTATTAACTTAAATGATTACATGATGTCCATACCATGGTATAAAAGGAATAATGAACTTGAAAAAGGTTTATAATCAATTAGATATTAACTCAAGTTTATTATTCAGGAGATTAAAGAACGGTCGGGTAAAGTCGGATACGAGGTATGGGACTTCGTCTCAATCTCCATTCATTGAGTCATATTTTATTTCATACACAACTTTCTTTTATACGGTGTATAAACCCCTTTGACTTTTATGTTTATTCAAAAGGAATCTTTTTATACGAAGCGTTTACTAAACGACAAAAGGGGATGTTTTTTTTTCGTACGTATGCGGCGACAACGACTTCTCCGCCGTCGTGACCGTTATTTGAGTTTCGGCTTCCTCTACAGGCCATACATTCTTTTTTTTTAAAAAAAATACCATGTTTTACTTTTCTTTTATTTTGGTATTGAAAATGGTTTTCACAATGTTTCTTGTGTTGTATTGATATATTGTGATTGAAATGTAAAAATGTTATGTTTCCTTTATGCATGTTTTATGTGATACGATTATGTTATGGTTCTTGGGCATTATTATGAAGACGGGTGGTTCCGTGATAAACTAAGGGCGGGTGAGCCCGATATAGCTCTCCAATGCATTGGGTATCGCGAAGGAGTGAAACGTTAAGGTTTCTCCGAAGAGATTTTAGGGAATATACTGTGATGGGTATTCCAAACGTAACCAAAAGGGTTACTCCCTACGTAAGAATGTTATGAATGCCTCAAGTTACCTTTATGTCTTATGATTTCAATGATTTTCTAATGATTTGATGAGGTATGTTAATGTGCTTATGTTTTATGGGTAAAGTATGATTTCACTCTTATGTATATATGTACCCATGTTTCCTTTCCATGTTTTTATAACCCATACTGAGCTTTTTATGCACATCCCAAGTTTTTTTGAAATGTTTTCACAGGTCAAGGGAAAGGTACATGATATGATGTAGTGTCAAGGAAGTGTCAAGAATGAATCCATGTTTTATTTTAAATATGTTTCCATTGATGGGAATGAAGAATACTATCTTTATGTAACCACTTTGTTTATATGTGGAATGTAATGCATGTTTTATGATCTAATTCTCTAAAACTGTAAACCCGAAAACATCCTCACTGTGTAATCTTGTAATAACTCAAGATTAAGTAAGGTTTAAGGCTGGGGCCTTATAAATTATCATATATAAAATATTATTATTACACACTATATTTTATCTATATTAATGGAATTACATTTTATATATTAAATTTGGATATATTTAGAAATTATGTTTCATTAAACCAATCAAAAAGTGAAATATTAATGTTTAGGGGTTGGTTAGGAATGCAATCAAGATATTTTATCTAAATAATAAATCAAAAAGTTGATTGGATGAAAAAATCCAATAAAATTTTGGACTATACATTTAAACAATAAAATAAAAAACTTTTGTTAAAGAAACAAAATTCCATTTTATGGGATAAAACATTGAAAAACAAGAATTGATAATAATAAAAGTATTTAACTCATTATAATAATAATGAATTATAAGCGAAAAATTATGTGTTTTATTGAAAATTTTAAGGGCTCAACCTTATTGATGAAACTATTAAGGGTTCACCCTAACAAAGAATATTACAATTTTTCTTTATTAAAAGGTGTAAATTTAAATATATATTCATTTAATTAATTTAATTTCATAGTGATTACTTATAAAATTATAATGTCTCTAATTTTAAAATTAAAAATAACATAGGAATTGGTTATGTCATTTGAGAAAATAATAAAGCTACAACATTGTGATATGGAGTAAGAGTTAGTAATTTATAGTAATGAATATGAAGAATTAAGAAAAATTTATGGATAAAATTATGTCTTTTATTTTGAAAGAAATTATAAATAGGGAGAATATTTAATGGAATTTACTATTTATGTTCTATTTTTAGGAAGATATTTGATTTTTTTTGTATAAAATTACCATATAGAAATTTTTTATAGTAAAAGATAATGATCAGGATAAAAATAAATTTGAGAGGAAATTAAATAAAAAATTCAACTAAAAAGAGGAAATAAATTCTTGTGTTATAAAATGAAATCATTAAATTAAAAAATAATCTCTTTGAGTAATATTTCAATATATATATATATATATATTTGATATTTCATCTAATTATGGGTGTTTCAAAGAAACAAATTCATGTATATATTTGAACTCCAAGATAAATAATGAAATTCTAAAAATTTAAAATAATAACATGGTTACATAGAATAATTCCAAAATATAAAATACAATCTATCCTTTATAAACAATCTATTAAAAATGGGAATGAAAAATTTGATTAACAAAAATAAGATATATTGGAAAAAATAAAAATAAATTAACATTGACGGGAATAATAAAATCTAAAATTCATAATTCATAATTCATAAAGGGTAAATCTATATATTTAAAATAATTTTTTTGATGAGATTGTTTTAATTAATATTGATTTATTTAATGAATAGTAAAAATTTCCCAGTACTAAAATTACAATATAGAAATTGTGTAATGATTTAAAAAAATAATTTGGTTAATGCTTAATCTAATATGTATAAAAAACATTAATGTTATAATAAATGAAATATTAGGTGGAAAATGATGGTTAAAAAACCTAAAACCGAAGGATTGTGTGTTATGGATTTATTGAAGATAAATATTCATCAAAATATCAAGTAATAGAAATAATTATTATCAGAAAATCGTTAAATCATTTTAACAAAATGAAAATGTTTTAAAAATAATTATAAGAAAACATGGTTTTTAAAAATATTGAAACATCCATTTTTATATCAACAATTAAAAGGTGTTCTACTAGAAATGTTTTCATATTAATGAAAGTGAAACCTTACTTTTCTAATTCCCCGATTTATTTTTAAAATATTTAGTATAATTGGAAATATATTTTGATAATGAAAGTATTTTGGGGTTGGGAAGAAAAAATTTAAGATAATTTGTAAGTTAGGGTATATAAAGATATAAATAATTAAAACTATAGTACAATATTTTAAAACATATTTTCCATACATGGAAGAAGTATTTATAAGTTATCTATTGTATGATGTTCGTGAAATATGATATGAGGTTATTAATTGTGTTACTGACTTTCTGTCAATACTTAATGAGTAATAATATAATGTTCTTCAGTTTGATAATCTATAAAAAGATGATGATTTTAAAATTCATTTCTAGAGGACATTTTATTGATTTTTAATTAGAAGACAAATAATTTTATTATACATATTTTTTTTATTATACCCATATGATAAGTGATAATAATATATGTAATAAAATTGAATGTTATAATGGTATAAAAATTATGTTTTGTGATGATAATATATTATGAAGAAAATTTTATAGCTTAACTAAAAAAATATGTGAAATTAGAATCAATATTTTCTTATATATTGATGGTATTAAATATAATTTTCCTAGAACTATTGAGTTACAATATGATGAAAATATTCTAATTTTTTATAAGTAATTTTTATATTTTAAATAATGACATTTCATTTATGGTTTGACAGAAAAAATATATTTATTAAATATTATAAATTATAAATATTATTTATCATAATTAAAAAAAGTAGACACATTTTCTTTAGCACAATTATATATTAAAAAACAATATGTTTGGTATCATATAGATTAAAAACAATTGATCCAAAATGAAGTGTGAAATGTTATTATTATTTAAATATAAAATTTATAAACTCGTAATTTTGTCAGTGGATTTAAATAAAAATAACATTTAATTATATATATATGTAACCTAATAAAAATTCTGTACTAATGTTGAATTAAGTAATCAAATTTTTTTAATGTTATTTTAATTTTAAATAATATGTTTTCATAAAAATGATATTTATAACTTATAATGATAAAAATTTATAATTAATATTTATTTCATTTATCAAATATAATTTTCTAAAATAATATTATCTTTTAAAATAAGTATATCAAAATTAGCTTATGATGTGTTTTTTGGATACTAGTATAGAAATTAATTTCTAGTGAAAAATGAATAATAGATATTTTTATTAAAAATTATAATTTTGATACAAGAATGTGAAACATTAATTTATTTAATTTAAAAAAATACCAATTATGTACACTGGATGAAATTTTACTGAATGATTTTCCAAAAATACATTTTAATAGATAAAAGGACACTTTTTCAGAAAAAATTATTGTATTTGGTGATTTTATTTTTAAATAATTTCATTCTATTATAAAAACATAATATTGAAAATCATATTCCATATTTTGAATCTGAATTTTAAAATTGGTGAATTTGCCTGTTTTATATTTAGTGATTTTGAATACTGACTTTAGTAAATAATGGTCACCATAATAAGGGATTTTATCTCATTATTCCATTCCATTGAGACATATTTAGTATTCTACATCTATTTAATATAATGAAGTTCTAATAGTACCATTTATTTATTTAAAATGAATATATATTTATTCAGGAAGATTAATAATTAAATTAATGTTCATCATTTTAGTTGAATTCTTAAAAGAAAAGATGATCTTATTTCTCTTTTTATATCTTATATATTTTTCATCCATATACATATTTTTTCCATAAGTATTATAAAATTTGTTTAATTTATTCAAATTAGTTATACATGTAATTTTAAATTACCAATTATTATTTTTTCATATTTTTGTAATGACCTTTCACATTATTTCATGAAAGTTTCATTTTCAAACTTCATTATAAAAAGTGAATAAGAATGACCTATCTTAGCCTATATGGTGTTAATGGAATCTCCTACATCAATGAATATTTTATTCCCCGAATAATTTTTCTATAATATTTCTATGATATTTTAACGAGATCAACTAATGAAAGTATATTTTAATATTTTCAATTACATTCTCTTCTATTAAATAATAATATAAGATTTATTTCAAAATCAAATATTCAAATGGTCAACTATCAACTCTATATTGATTATTTCACAATCTCGTTCCCATTAAACATTAAATTTATTTTGATCGTTAGAAATTTCATTTTTATTAAATATAATGTTTCCTTATAATGGATATGTTCATTTATATAATATTATAACATCTCTAGAAATGTATTTTCACTTTGAATATTATTTTATGTCGAAGGGAAACATGATTAATATATATTCATTATCCAGTACCAGATTTTCTTGATACAATTTTTTTATAAATTAAATTGAATATTAAATATATGTGGAATTTATTAAATATGCACTGAATAGTGGGGGTCAATTTTATATTTACCCAAAATTCATCAACAATACACATAATATAAAATAGTAAGATAACTTTAAATGGGTTTCTAGGGTTTACTTACCCAACTATTAAACTGTATTGAAACAATGGTTTGAAAATATATATATCATGTTGTATGATATGAAAACCAAAAATTAAAATTATTTTATTCAATGATAATTTAGTTATTATTTTCCATGAGATTAATTCATTATTATTATCCATGGATGTCTTTAGGGCTCAATTTATTGTTTAAACAGAATTTGTTTTTAGATATTTAAAATTATACATTTTTAATTTACTATTATTTCCTAATAGAGTTGAATTTAAATAATCATTACTTTGAATTTAAGATCACCCATATTTTTTTCATTTTGACAAAATATTATGATGAACTGTTTGAATGATTTCTATGGATGTTGTACATTTTATATTATTTTTTTATATTTTATTTCTAATGTAAAATATGAGAAAATTATACATTTGTTTCTTCATGGATAATAAACTTATTAATAAATCATGATAATATGACTTTTATATAATTCTAACGCAATAAATCAAGCAATAGATCTGGCCTACTAGAGTTAGGTCTCTGATAGTTTGTATTAGAGGGGGATTTGTAGAAATCATGAGAATTGTATTTATTAATACATAGATTAGGGAACCTAACTCTCTGAATAGTTTTGTATATGATTCTATTTTTCGAATAATGTCCTAAAATTTTAATAAGGTAGACATTATGTGCATTACAACTATGATTATTTTCATCACATGCAGTTTTTTATTATATTTTAGTCAATGAATAGAACCCCGATGAATCATGTAAATACAAAATTTGATATTAAATATTATCCTTATATGAAACAATATTAAATGATGACTAGTTTGAAAGAAATTGTAATTTTTTTTAATCATTTATCATAATATTTTATTAGATAAAAATCATAACAAAAAATCAATCTTTGCAACATAGAGAAGGATTGAGATTAGAGGAATTATAGGTTGTTGAAACCATGGAAGAAATAAATCTCACTTTCCTTCATGTCAATAATTTGGATGAAGACAACCCTTAAAATGTCGCAACATAATGGTAATGGTGTCATGTGTTGAAAAAGGGGCACATATCATGTAATTTCTAATGAAAATTAAAAAGATCGGTGGAGAGATATGAATTTCAACATAAGGATCTATTTGTAGTTAAATGATTAATGTTTGATGAATAACCTAAATAACATATGTAATGACATAAACCATGGGTAAACTCCAATAATAAGGTAGGAACTATTGTATTAACATCATTCAATTGGAAGGAATAATGTTATTGTGCATTGGAATTTTCTAATTATATATTAAAAGTGTTATATTGGTTTTATTATTATTTATAGAATCACTAGAGACATAAGTATTTATATACAACATTTCTTTATTCGGGATTGGAGTCAAAATATATAGTGTTAATGATAACCTTGAAAATTAATTCAGTGTTAAAATGATATTCTTATGGATTAAAAATTTCGAAGAGATTAATATATCTTAGGTTATTATTAACACTGATGAAGTAAATAAAAGAATTTTTTTAACATTTAAATTGTTTATTTATTTTATAAAAATTTAATTGAGGTTATATTTGATGAATTTTATTGGATTTTTTTAAATATTGACTATATTAAATGTTAACATATTTTATATCTGGAATAGGTTTTTTTAATTTTTGGTAGAATACATGTTTTCATATGGGGTAGAAAGAATTGTTATGGATATCATCATGGGTTTATATATTTATGGATCCCAAATGATCTAAGGAATAGATATCCCTTTTAATGTTTTATATGAATATAGTTTGATATGATTTGAATGTTTTATAGATTTTTACGTGGAATAAATTATTATTCATTAAATAACCATTTAAACTAGAATATGATTTGATAAATTCTATTTGATAATTTTATATAAATAATAACGATGGTTAACGAGTGATTAATATGGAATGCTCATGATAATGGAGCCTAAGTTAAAATCGACTTCCTCGCCACTGATATTAAGAAACATAAGGTTGGAATCACTGCTATCATGGAGCACAAAAAACAGGCTACAAAGATCAACGATTCCAGACACAAAATCCAAATGCAAGAGGACATGCATGGAGAACCTGTCAATCATCATATTTGGATTTTCTGGGGAAAAGAGATTAGTGTGGGCGTGTTAACTTCCGGGGATCAATTTATCACGGTTAAGGTTTCTAGTAGGGATGAATATTTGTTATGATCTTTCTTGTATGGAAGTTATGATGCGCAAAAGTGACAGAATCTGCGGGAATAGCTAAGAACGTTTGATCCGGCGGACTCACCCTGGTTTGTGGGCAGCGATTTCAATATCATTTATGATCAAGCAGATAAGCGTGACAACGACTCCTTATCTTGGGGAACATGTATTGACTTCTCCCATTTCATGGCAGGAAAGGGACTTATGGACTTTGGATACTGTGGGGACTACTTCACATGGTGTAATAACCAAAAAGGCAGCAGACGATGTTGGAGTCGCCTGGAACGGTGCTTGGTAAATTCTCATCCCATTGATAAGTACTCTGAGGTAATGGTCGATCATATGGTGCGTGGTGTGTCTGATCATTATCCATTACTTATTTCATTAAATGTAATGCAGGAGAGGAGTAACTACATTAGGTTCTTGAAGTAATAGGCTGATATCCCCGGTTTCCCCCAAATTGTGAGTGATGTCTCGAATGAACAGGTCCAAGGATGTTCCTAGGTTTCTTTTGAAAACAAGTTAAGGCACCTCAAATCAAAGCTTCAAGCATGGGAAAAAGAAATTCCACCTAGTGACGGAGGTCTGACCGCCCTTAAACAGGAAGTGGAAAGCCTAGAGTGTATCCTCAAGGATGAATGGGATGATGAGATTTTTGAAGTGTTGGCTAACAAGAAATTTTTTCTTGCGGAAATTATTCTTAATCAGGAACGTCTGTAAAGGGAACGATTGACGGTGAAATGGCAACATGAAGGCAAAAAGAACAGAACCTTTTTTCACACATGCATGATAGAGAGAATCCGGAAGGTAAAGACTAAAATTAGGTTGGAGGATGGCTCCTACTCAAACGATAGGGATGTGGTTGGAAGTGGTGCTCTGTCTTTCTTCCAGAATCTCCTTGCAGGTCCTAGCCAGGTCATGGAGAATGTTTATCCCACCGGTTCTTCCTAGCTGTTCGAGGTGATCCCATGACAGGTTTCGAGTGAGGATAATGTTTCCTTAGAGTCCTTAACTATATAGGAAGAGGTGTTTGAGGCTATGTTAAATCTAAACCTGGATAGTGCCTCAGGCCCCAAAGGTTTTAATTGATCTTTTTATAGGGGATCTTGGGAGGTGGTGAAGGAGGAGTTAATCGTGGCCATTCTGGACTTCTTTTGAGGTGATACTCTACCCAGGATCACAAGTGCTACAAAGTTGATTCTTTTTCCTAAGATCAAAGATCCATCCTCCATCCCCCAATATAGTCTGGTGGGTAAGTGAAACTTATCATATAAGATCCTTTCCTCTATTATCAATTTGAGGCTATCCAAAAATACACTGCGGTGGCTATCATTAGAGCATCATGGTTTTGTGAAAGGCCGGACAAATCAAGGTTCTTTTGCATTGACGCATGAGATTATTAGAGATATTAACCTCAAAATTCATGGTTCAAATATGGCTATCAAATTGGACATGAACAATTCATATGATAGAATTGAATGGGGGGGGGGGGGGGTTTATCAACAGGGTCCTCTGAGTTATGGGATTCTCGACCTAGGCCAATGATCTTCTATTTAGATGTGTGAGTTCTCCATGATTGGTAGTTTCATTTTTGGGTAAGTCTCACGACATCTTCAAGGCCACCCGAGGGCTCAGGAAAGGGGAACCCATATCTCCAACAATTTTCATTATCATATCGGACACGCTTAGACTTTTCCTCAACAGTAAGGCTCTTTCTAAGGAAATCCTCCCTTTTCATAGGAAAGGGAATCTCCCAGCATTTTCTCATCTTGTGTTTGCGGATGACTCCTTGATATTTACTAATGCTAATAGACGATCTATTCGTGGTATTAGTATGGTCCTGGACAAATACTGCTCATGGAGTGGCCAGGTGATCAACAAAACCAAGAGAATAGATTGCATATCTAACAAATGTTGGTCAAGTCGAATTTCCCTCTTATGCAGAGAGCTATGCATGCAGAAGGGACCCTTCCCCTTGGAGTACATAGGCACACCGATATCTCCCGATAGAACATGCATCAAATATATTGATCGCATTATCATTAAAATTACGATCTGGGTTCTCAATTGGAAAAATCATTTCCTTTCCATTTGGGGGATGTATTACGCTTGTTAACAGTGTCAGGTCAAGTATACTGATCCATTATCTTTCATCCATCATGGTTCCAAATGGGGTTATTGTGGCCTTTGAGAGAATTTTGTAAAGGTTTATATGGGATGATTTATCTAAAGGAAAGCACCATTGGATTACTTGGAAAAGGATGGTGAGACTGGTCATTGAGGGAGGAATCAATGTGAAGAATCTCTGGAATACCATGCACTGCATGCAAGAGAAACTTGCATGGGAGGTGGTAGAAGAAAGTACTCTTTGGGGTAAGGTGATGTCATCAATGGGAAGGAGAACAATGAGAATGGGAGAGGACAGGTCTCTCCTTTATGATCCATGTTATCTCCTCTAGTTTCGGTTATTCAGCAGCGCTCTCGATGGATTTTTGGTGAGGGAAATATTCTCTTTTGGCATCATAACTGGGCGGGTTCAGCAATTGTATTCCCAGGATTCCAGGGTTATCAGATAACTTTCATGGAGGCCAGCATGCATCCAACCTTTCTTTATTCATTTTTTAGATGAAGTACAACAAGGAGTGTTTGATCTCATTATCATTAGAGTCGATCCAGATTACTGTGTGTTTACTTCTTCAGCTTTGGAAATTTTCACCATGATGGATTTTCGAAGAGCTGTTTTGCAACATCATCAATCTGATAGGTGAAATAATGCCGTGTGGTGCAATAGAATCCCGAAAAATTACAATTTATTAACCTGAAGTATCCGAAACCAGTCAGTTTCTACGGATGAAAGGATCAAGAAGTTGGGTGTTAATATGGCCTCAAAATGTTGTTGCTTCACTCGCCATCAGGAGAATATGAACCATTTATTCTTTGGGAGCGAATGGGCACAGATAGTATGGAGTTTTCTTGGAGTGGTTTTGGCACCGCATTGTCTGAATTTCCTGGAGGGCATTTACCTGGACGAGTGGTTTTATGTCACTAATGTCACCACATTGGAAAGAATGGATAGAGCAATTATTTTTAATGCAGCCTGCTGGTGTATCTGGGAGGATAGAAATAAGGCTAGTTATGAGGGAATTATAAGCTCTGGTAGAACAATCATCACTAGAATTAAATCCTTGCTCATCGATTTGGTTAGCGGTATCGGTAACTGGTGGGAGGCGCCTTCTTTACGATGTGTACAGGGCAATACATCACTGAGTAATAACAACAATGCAAGTTTTGATGGACAGTGGGTGTGCTAGCTTTCCACAATTTTTGTCCTCAAGATCAATGTTTACGGCTCATGTAAGGAGGGGCACATTTGCGGGGGAGGATTCATTCGTGATTGTAGGGGAAATATCCTTATGTCCTTCTCTGTATATTATGGAATCGGTTCTTCTATACATGTAGATGATAAAGCATTGCTTACATGACTGGAATTTTTTGTGCATGAGAACATGGATCTTTCTCCGGTTGAGACCGATTCCAAGATCATTCACGACTCTAGTGGAAACAAAGGGACCATTCCATGGTCAATTGTCTACGTCATTTGGAGATGAAAAGGTATTCTCGATCAGAATACTTAGGTAACCCATACATGGTGGGAGGGAAACAGGGTGGCAGACAACTCTACATCTCTAACGGTGGTGAATCAGGTTATTAATGTCACTTGTTTCTATAGGAGTCTTCTTTTTAAACCCGAAGGGGTGAACTTGATTAGGGGAGACACTCTTGGCCTCTATTACATCAGACCGCCTTATGTCTTGTGTTTTGTTTCTTTTCTTGTATGTTGGACCCCCATCCTGTCTTTATAAAAATTTACCTTTATTTAGGTATATGTAACCCATAGATGTAATATATAGTACATTGTAAATAAATTTATGTTAGAAAATAAACTTTTTTGGTTAAATTTTTAGGACAATATTAAGGTATTTAGGGATGTTGGGTTATTTATTTATGGAATAATCTATGTTTAACCTTTTATGTAACTCAGGATACATTGACATAAAATATATTATTTTTCATTTGAATTACTATTCATTTTTCAAATTTTCATAACATTTGGTAACCATTTCAATTATGGATACAATTTAATGATATTATAATTAGGTTTTTATTCCTTCATGGATTATATAATCGGTTATAAGTTTATTTTAGTTTTTCTGGCATGGAAATATCATCTTGATTTATCACCACTTGAAGAAACCATGATATTGTATTTGATATTTATTAATATATGAAATTATACTTTTAAAGTAATTATTTTTCATTATCATCTTACTATAGATGGTATATACATTCCTCCACTCTAGGAAATGGGTCTTGAATTTTTTTTACCAAATTTCATTTATATACGATGAATAAATGGTCTTCTAACCCATCAACGATTTACAATTATGAGGTAGATATCCTATATATGAACATGGTATTTATCAATATCTTTTATTCCATGGGTATATTTTTCAACCATGTCTATATTTTAACTTCAGATTAATGTTCTCTTATTTTTAACCCTAGTTTTTTATGACATTCTTATAACCTATTCCATATTTTTAGAGTATGATTTCATAACCATTTTTATATTGTAGGTTTTCCACAATATAATTTTCAATTTTATAACACATGTTTATTAAAAAAAATTCAAATTTTATGCTGTAAAATTAGTTTATGGTCGGGGGATAATGTAACACCCTGAGATTTTAAAATTTCACTATGTTTATTGGCAAATGAAACAAGTGACATTGAGCTTAGACTTCAATAATATACTATTATTTTAATATAATTATTTTAACCTAGACAAAGAAAAGGTGGGTAATAAAAGTGTTAATTTTATTTTGAAATATATATATATATATTTAAAATAATTAATAATATATATTATTAATTAATTATTATGAAATAAGAAATCAATTTTTAGTTAAGTTAATTTATTAATCTAAGATATATACTCTTCATAAAATATTTTTATTTCCTTTAATGACAAAATATTATATTTCATTTCATTATAATTAAAATATTTATTTTATTCAAATGTATTAATTATTGAAATCAAAATATCAAAATTATGCAAGGAATAATTATTTTTATATTTCTAAAAAAATTTATTTTCAGGTTTGTATTAAAAAATTCTAATTTTTTAATTGATATTTTTGTTTATATAATTTAAAATTTTCATTTTGTTAAATGGTATAAAATTATAGTAAAATTTATTATATTATAAATATAAAAAATAAATTTCATGAAATGAAATTTTATGTTTGAATTTGGTGTTGAAAACTTTTATTCCAAAAATCATTTGTTTCTGAAAAAATATATTTATATGTTATTTTCTTTTATTTTAAATTAATCGTAACCATATATATAAGTTAAATAAAAAATAAATGATAAAATATTTTAATTATGGTTGAAATTTTTTTTAAATAGATCTATTTTATTTTTATCTATTAATTTTAGTACCTATATTATATAATGATCACAATATTTAAGATTTTGTCTCAGTTTCCACTGTATTGAAACATTTTTTTGTATTATAAACCTATATCATTTTATGTTACATATTTAATTCCATTTGGGTTATTTTAAATAAATATATATTTATTAAGGAATGTTAATGAATCAATTTATGTTATTATTTCAGTTGGCATGTTTAAAAGAAATCCCAATTTTATTTAACTTTTTGATTGATTATATTTTAGATCCATATCAATAGTTTTAAAAAATGTGTTACAAAAGTCATATATTTAGCCAAATGTTTTTTAGGTTATTTTAATTTATCATTCATTTTTTGACATGGTTTAAAAGAAGTATATATAGTGATTTCCTAAATGATTCTATTTCATCCTTCACAATTAAATTTCAAAAGGAATGTTTTCATTTTACATATTTGATTGTACCATAATTTACTTCCACCTTATAAAATTTCCTTAATTTTTCTTATTCCATAATTTTTCAATTATTTTTCAATAGAAATGATGTGTGGAATATTATTTTAAAATTTTCTTATATATTTTCATATATTCTTTAGACAAACTGATTTTACTCTATAATATTCATTTATTATGACAATCTATTTTCTATAGATTTATTTTGGTGCACTACAATTTCCATGAAAATTTTACGTTTTTCATATAATTGGACATTAATTTTTTCATAAATAATAAATTTTTTATGAACTATAAGAATATTTCCTAAATAGTATATCTTTTCTTTATAGAGTGTTTTAATAAGAATATTATTTTATGGAGGGGTTAAAACATTATTAATATTTATTATTTATTCTATGGATATGTTTGTAAGTAAAGAAGTATTTTTTGTGAATTTTATTGATCATCAAATTTGTGAGGAATTAATTCTACAAGAATTTATGGGTGGGGGATGAAATTATATATTCCATCAATGCATAAACATCTCATGATAGAAATAATCATGCTATCTTTAAATGGGTTTCTAGAGTATAACAACACATTTATTAATCATTCTTGTAATATAGGTTAAATAATATAGTTATGAGGATATATAAAATTATTTCATACAATATTCATAACTTCCAACATTGATTATTCATTTATTATAATCCATGAAATTACTGAATTTATATTATCTAAGAGATTAATTTATTGATATTTTCAATGGTTGTATTTTGTGATCATGTTATAAATTTAATGGTACATGTTTTTTATTATTTACAATGTCATGGAGATTATTCCTCAATTATTTAAAATAGATTCTAATGAATATAATCCATATATAGTATTTTATCATTAAATTATTTAGTTTATTTCCATGGGGTATAGTGATGAAATAATTGAATGTATTTTGAGGCTGTTGTGTTTCTTAGACTTGTTTAATATTTTATTTCAAATTTAATATGATAATAAATTATATATGTATATTTTAAAGACTACAACACAAATCAATCATTTGGGGTGATATCCCTTCTGTCTTAAGACAATTTCATAAATTAGATACCAGCAATAGGTTATTGGATTTTGGGTTCTTATATAGTCACCATAAATAAAGGATTATAGAAATGATTAAACAGTATGAGGCTATAATACATTTACCTACACTATACATAAATATAAATACTATTTATAAAAGATTTCAAAATGGAGTTATTTCATTATAAATTCATATAAATGATGTAATAAAATTCAAAAGTCCACTGAAATGACTATCAACTTAATTACATGGACCTACGGGACTCTAAGCTTTCAAGGGTGTGTATTAGTTAATCACACTCATTAATGAAAATAAAATATTGAAAAATTTCTTGTTCATGAAAAAAATTACAATACCATGGAAAATTTATATTTTTTAGAGGAAATATTTATCATTATCGTAGGATTTATGTTTACATATAGGTAAATGTAATTAAATAAAAATTTTATCTAATTCATTAGAGTCATATTTTAAGAATTGTTTTATGAATCATGAGTATAACAATAAATAAATACCTAAACATTACCAAGATGGTAAAAGAATGGTTGAATATGACATTTATATGGGAATTCAATTTATTTTGGTCTTTATTAACTTAGAAGATATTTCGAAAAAATAAAATCTACTATTTTTCATATTCAAAAATGTCATTTAGAGAATCAAAATTATAGAAAAAATATTATCTGAGTTATGGAAAATGTGGAATAAATATATAAAATATTTCAAAATTACACGGAATCTCATATTTAGTCAAAAATTAAAAATCTAATTATTTTATAATATTATATTATACACATGTATATGTGATATCGAAAAAAACTAAATTGGAAACATGTTTTTGGATAAAGAATATATTAAAATGATATATTTTTATTATGAAAAATTCATTAACGAAAATTTATTGATTTATTTATAGGTTGGTGAAAAAGAGATGATAATATTTTATGTTTCCATGAATATAGAAACAATGATTTATATAGTAAAAAACCTTAATTAGGATTGAAAAATAATTTCCATGAACATTGCCACAAAACTGATGATATTGTCCTTACATAAATAGTCAATTATGAGTTTGAGTTGAATTGTTTCTCCATATTAGAATAAGGAGAAAACTAAATTTCCCCATGAGGAATTAGTTCTCACAAAAAAAGAATTGAACTTACATAGTAATCGTTTCCAATCCAATGGATTGGGGTGTGAAACTATCCTAGAGTAGGCAATAAATTTCTAAAATCACTGTTATAATGGTGTGAATGAAATTAAATTAATTTATGTGGTCAATAGGGAGATTTTTTCATATCCCATGAACATTTTAGTAATTTTTATAAAATATATCCATTGGTTGATTACACTTTTTATTCTTGGAATTTAGAGATAATTGATCCCAAATAAAAATTTATAGCGATTATAAGCGGAAAATTATTAAATGATTTTTAGGACAATAAAATGTATATATTGTACCCGTTGTTTTCCCAACGCATGTTATATATTATCATAATTAACTTGTGTAGCATGATTCAGAAATATATATGCATGAATATATTTCTATAAAAACTCACCATGTAGGTACAATGTCCAAATGTAACTTGCAAGAACCACGTCTGTTGACCAGAGTCATATGATTAACATAAATAGGATACTTTGGCTCCTAATTTTACATGATTAGATGTCTAGAATCATATTTTATGATATTTTTACCCTAGTAATTGTTAGAAAACCTCATAACCCTCCCGACTGCACTCCAAGATTCAATTGAAGAGGTAATTAATGAGAGTATTTGTATTCGAGTACCTCCATTTTCTAAAACATCATTGAAATATGTCAGGATCCAAATACTCCAAGTATATGTTTTTCAGTGTTAAATCCCCATATAAAGATCATAAATTGCACGAAACCCTTATAGGATAACTTGATGAGACCCGTTGAGGTCCATTAAAGGTCATTCCATTGTTTTGTTACCATGGTTGTTTTTTTCTGGGTAATAATTGTTAGACGAACCTACCAAATTCTCCAATGAAAACCATAGTAAAGGTAACCCCATAAAATTTACTAGGAATTATCTAGGAAAATAAAAATCCTTATCGCTGAAGTGACACTAGGTCGATGGAAAAAGAAAAATTACTAGATATGACCATTGAAAATAATCCTTATATTCTGGTTTTTGCATCTCTAATGATAGTTATCGACTTTTCCTTAGTTACCCTTCTGAGATGGGTCATTCTAATACAGTATCTAAATCCTATAGACATGCATGTGCAAAACCTAGGGAATACTATCCTTATCTTTTGATCATACGTTACCAGGGTAATGGAATTCGTCCATTTAATACACCATATGAGTATGATACATAGAATTATCTCAGTCATAGATTCTCATGGTAATGAGTATCCCATCATTAGGGATGGTGGTATACTTCTTCTCAGGGTGGTTGGTGAGAATTGTTTCTGGTTTTTGAAACAAATTGGATAAAAATATCCTCTTATCATCCATAACATGACCCCTTCACACTCTTCCACAAATAGATAGGGGTGGTCCAAAGGGAATACCAAAATAATTAATCCCATATCATTTAATTAATATAAATATATTTATTATCATACTACACCATTATCCACTAGAAGATGAATGATATTTTTCGGGGTACTAAATCATCCAATTAATATTGTTTCATACATAGTGAATGGATCTCGTGGGCATAAAAGTTATTGATGATTATATAACTAGCATGATGAAATGTGAACTTACAGGACACCTAATATGTTTATGTCACAAAACCATTTTTACAACCTTTCAAAGCATAACAACCATATATTTTTATGTAATATTTCTCTTTAAATAATTATAAATTTTCAATAGCTTGTATCACATGAAATTGTGAGTCTAAATGAACTACGATACACTATTATTAAAATATAGACATTAAATTTGATGGAATTAAAATTAATAAACAATTCATGAAATAATTATAATCCTCTAACTCTATGTGAATTTATTGGTATTTTATTATAAATGAATCAACAAATATTAGTTAAAAAAATTTATCTTTAAAAATATGTTTTATTCAAAAATAATTTTACCTCTATTTAAGAAAGAATATTAATTTTTATAATTTATATAAAATGTATTTATTCAAATTCATTTATTTTATAAATTTACATGTAAATATCATCTTATTATTTTATATATAGAAAATATTTATTTTTAAGGAATAATGAATATACTGATTATTTATTGATGACAACATTTTCATTTAAATACCATACAAAGAAATATTGTGTTTGAGAATAGTTTCAAATTATAATTCGTTCATTATAATTTATAAAAATCCCATTATTATTAATGAAAATTATTTTTTATATTATCATTTTATATTTTAAAGTCTATTTTTCCAAAATAAATATTTTTCATTAATTTTTAGTAATATTATTTTAAATTAAATACTACAACTTCTGATTTGTGAATTTTGAAAAATGGAATCCAAATTTTGATTCATAAGAAAAAAAATTATTGAACACTTTTTTTTATCCAATTTGAATAGTAATATTAGTATATTTTTTTACCATGGTAAAGGGTAAGTTTGGTAATTTAGGATAAAAATAAAATAATAAGGAAAAAAAATAACCATAACATGTGTCCAAATTATATTTTATAAATATAATTCGAACCATAAAACATAAAAAACATAGTTGAGGTTTTTAGTGGATAAGTTTCCATGAAAATTATGTATATAATATTTAAATCAATGAAAGATACAAAATGTAACATTATTTGTCTTAAATATACATTAATTGTCAAAATGGGGAAAATATATGTAATGAAAAAATATAAATATAACCTATTAATTTAACAATCATAATTTAATGTTATCAATTTATTTTTGACTTTTTGGACACATAAATGATATTATGATATATATATATATTTTATTTAATAAAATATAATAGATGTTATAATAATGTTTTAAATACTATATTATTTTTAATATAGTATTAACCAAATTAAATATTTAACTTGAAATGTTATTTTCAAATATATAATATTATCTCTTCATCTTGGTATATAATTTTAAATTTGTAGTGAAAAAAAATCTATATAAAATAATTACACATCACTTATGTAGTAATTATTTTATTAATTGAAATTTCACATATATGATTATAAAAATTTTGAAATAAAAATAATTTAGATAATTAATGTGATCAAATATTTTGATAAATTATCTTTTTGAATTTTTGATATAATAAAATATTAGGTTTTATGTTTACATGTTATATTTATATTTTAAAATTCAACATAATGAATTGTGTGAATTGGTGAAAATCCTATTTTATTAATTTAATATTTTATTAAAATATTTAAAAATAAAAAACAAATATAAAAGTAATAAACATTATAATATGGTCAAAAAATTTATAAATTTTTAATTTCGGATCTAATTGACAACTCATATATAAGAATTATATGATTTAAATATTGAAAAATGTCTTAACTTAATTAAAATTAAAATAAGTCAACTAACGGTTAACCAAAATTATATCGTTTAAAATAATACCAAAAATTTTATAAAATATATTGTTTAAAATCTATTTTTTATATTTTTTGAATCGTTACTAAACATTTTTCATGGAATCTTTTGGACTTACTCCAAACAAGGTTCATTGTGACTTTTTTGAAAAACGTTCAAGATGACAATTTTCTAACTTATACAACATAAATAAATTTTCTCTATTCCTTGAATCCATTATTCCTTGAAGCTTCTAATACAATATTATGTGTTTTTTTTGAAGAAAAAAATAATTAAAAAAATTGTGCAATTTTATTAAAATTAAATGTTTTTAAAGAAGAAAGAATATTTTCCATAAATTTTTAAGTGAGCAATCAAAATTATTTTCCATCAACTATTAAATTATTTGATGTTAATTAACCCTTATTGGGGATATTATTAGAGTATATGATCTGTATTATTAGTATGGTTCATTTATGGTTATGATAGAATGATATTTATAAAACCCATTTCCTTTCCATGGGGTATTATATAATTGAATGATTTTTATGAAACCCAATTATTTTCATGTGTTATGATATATTAATTGATTAATATTATTATAGAAAAAAGATGAATAGTTTCCAATATGTGATTTGTGCATCCTATATCTCCCTCCAATGCATTGGTTGGAGATTTATATCTCATGAGATAGACATGACTCGATTGATGAGTGAACTCAGTTCATTTATACAATGTTGGAATATGATGAAAAATCGATTCATTAATACAAGATTAAAATGAGGAGTGATCCTTATTCCGTAAAGGAAATTTTATTCTATAATGGTCTTTGCAGTAACCCTTGACTAAAATGAAAATAATTTTCCTTGCCTATGTGTATTCCAAAATTCAATTAATTAAGTTATTCTCTTGTTGAATATGTTCATTTATTATTTATGAACATATATAATCTATCCCATGACAAGATATGATGATATTTGAAATTTTTGATATAATTTTAAAATGTATTTTTTGTGTTTATATATCAATTTTTTTATTAATATAATCCATGATTACCCATACTAAGCATTTTATATCACCCTTTCTTAGATTTCTAATTCACAAGATATGAAGAATGGTATTATGTAAGATGCATTGAAAATAATTATAATTATAATGAAATACGAGGGGGATGATGTAGTTATTGTATTAATCCAAATATTATATTTCAATTTATCCAATGATACTAAACCTATACAGTTATGGAATGGTTTTATTTACTTATGAAATGAACATTCCTATATTTGTATGCAATATCTATGTATGAAAAGTATTTATAATTTTAATTGGTATCTGAGAATGTATTTGTAAACATTTGGAATATTGGATGAGAAAAAATAGTAAGAACCATATGTATATGTCTATTTTTTGTCACAATCCATGATTTTTGGTGATGATTAATAATAAAAATGGATAAAACCTATGATGTACTAAATTTAAATTTTTCTAGACATTTCATTGGATAATGTGGTTTTACCACTATGATTATTGTTCCTCACACTATTGTTTTTGGTTTTAGCCAATGGGCTTGGGCATATAGAAAAAAACACAATGTTGAATGTGATGGGATATAAAATATTTTCCTCCTAAGAAATATAATTTTAAGGAAGATAATGAAAAATATTATTTTAATTCTCAAAAAACATTATCAATCGGAAAATCATGTAGGAATTTGAAAAAAGATAATTAGGTAACAATATCTTGTTGAGTCCTTTATGAGGAAGCACTGACCTTCATTCAAGGGGATTTCTAATCCACTAGTGCATGAACAATGGATCAGTACCACTAAAAATATATTTTCTTTTCTCAAATGATTATAATATAATAAGGGAATTTTGGTAGTCTATCATTATTGAAGGTGAAGAAAATAAATGGTGGAATATCATCATGAATGTGAGGAAATATGATTAAATTGAATCTATATAATGGGATGGTTTATGGAACATATTTTTAAACACGTATCTTCATTATATTATTTGAATAGAGAAATAAATGGATTATCATGTGCTTGGGGAAAAGGACGATGAATATGATGGTATCTATAAATAAAATTTTACAAGATTGTAATTTAAAGCTTCAATACTTATCATCTAACTTGAATTCAAGGTTGATTGATTTTTTAGTGGCTGAAAACCAAGTTGTCGAATAGAATTACCCATCAAGGACTTCACTGGCTATGACAAAAATTGTTCACCATTATCTCAACATTGATATTGATATTGAATTTACCCATAAATATTATGAACATGATAAGAAGATAAATATTGAATTCAATGGAAAATTTAAACACCACAATGAAAAGAAGATGAGGTTTCATTTGAGAAAAATGTGTGGAAGGAATTGTGGATGTAAAATTCATAATGGGAAAAGTATGTTCTTTAAGTGTTGGAATGATCTTTATTGGGAAATAGACTCCAAAATTGATGAATAAAAGATATCTAATAATGGGAATAGATGAAGTGGCGCATATAATGAACCACTAAAAATTAAAAACTTAAAGTACTAGGAAAATTGTAATTATAGTAATGAGTTATAAAATATTAGGGTTAATGATGATGATCAACCTCATAAACTTCTTAAGACCAATGAAGAAAGAAAATCCCATGTTATCACTATTAGTAATGTGGATCACGAAGATGAACTGGAGAAATTTGGACTTACTATTCACTCTAAACAAGATAATGTTTTGTTTTATTCAATATCAATACACTCTTTTATTTGTAATGATATTTCTATATGTATCCATATATTATCTCCATGGTTCGATGATGAGTTTATTGTGAAAACATTTAATGGTAAAACTACCATATCACTAGTTTGTTTTTTTCTCATGTTGATGTTTGTGGAAAAGTGATTCTTTTAAATCATGTGATCATTATATTAGATAAATCCTATGTGATTAATTGTTTTCAATGGATTTATATACATTTATATCATATAAATTAAAGGGGATATGAATTCATATTTCAAATTCTGGATGAATCTACGATCATATAGCTATACACGAATGATTATGATGTTATAGTAAAAATTACATTCATCATGTTTATATTAATTATTCTAAAGGAATGTTAAATACCTATAATTGTGTTAGAGAAAATCACCATTAAGGATACACCAATTTTTTGAGATATTATTGATGTATTTAGGAAATAATTTATAGGTCATCCACAAAATCGTGAAGTTCATTTTTCAATAGAACTTGTACCATTTATTGTCTCTATCTCGAATACTTATTACATAATGGACCGAAGTGAGTTTTAGGAATCGACAAAGAAACTCCAATAGAATCGTGAAAATGGATTAAAATTCCCTCATGCATGACTTTATGGTGAAATTATTCTATTTATTCAGTGAAATATGGATCAGTGAGACTCAAGAATGATTATCAATGACTTAGCAAGATCAGGATCAAGAAAAATATCATATACGAGTAATCGAAAACTTTTTTACGAACTATGTGGTGATCAATACTTTTACAATATTGATCTTCATTCTATATATCATCAATTAAGGCTTAAGAAGGTGGAAATTTACATGAAGAATTTTCATACAAGCCATGGAAACTATGAATTCTTAGTGATTCTTTTTTTCATTCTAATTCCCTGTAAGGACCCGAAGCTTGACGTACATGGACATTACATTACTTTTGCGGAATACTTAGTACATAACAAAAACACACATGCAAGAATCGTAATAGTTTAGTGTCTTTGGAAACTCGGAACGTAATCTTCTAATCGTGGTGAAATATCATCAATATCTCTCATAAAGATCTTCCCTTTTTTTTACCTAAAACCTTTCTTTATATCCTGGGGAAAAGAAAACATAAAAGGGTAAGGTCAAATGCTCAGTAAGGGAAAATAAAGGAAATAAAAATCATATCATATCTTTTTGAAAATCATAACCTGCAAAAGAGATCATAATATCTTAACATGGAACAAATCATAGAAGTGAAAATGAGATCCCCATAATCATAACATGAAACTTGAAACTTTGTGGCATGCACACATAATCATGGAAAATCATTTCTTGTTAGTTATGACTCATTGCCAAGACTATCTTAGTGGACAAAGTCCCTTTCTGAACCGAGTCACCCTCGTTCCAGTCCTGTTTCTCTAAACCGGTATAACCTACTGTTCCAGCCATGTCTATCTCATGAGATATAAAATCTTTACCCAATGCATTGGAGGGAGATATAGGTCCCACCCATCTTATAATGAATCCTTTCTTATGTGTGCCACATAATCATAAACCATACATCATAGCGTAACCCATGTAATAAAAATGGTATTCTTAAACAACATGACATCATAAAACCATTCATATAAGATAAAGGAATTCATAAAAATATTTCCATAACAACATAATCAAATCCATGTAATAATAGGGATAAAAACAGAACCCTTTTATTATCTTAGATGGAAAATAATTTTGATAAAATACTTGAACTCCATTCTTGAGGAAAATATCCTTTCTACTTCAAAAACATTTTTTCCTTTCATAACATGTCATAAGTCTTTAAAATAAAAGAAGTTGATTAAAAATAAACTTGAAAACATGTAAAGGAAGCTTCTTGGAATTAATGTTTTAAAAATCCATTCATGCCGTATAAGTTAAAGAAAACATTCTTCGTACTTTTGTCGGAAAAGTCAAAAAGTACCTTGTATGAAAAAATTGACAAAAGATTTCTTTTATATTATTTACTAAAAACTCACCAAAGGGTAAAATTGGATTTAAAATATTGTAATTGGATGGAAACAATATTACATATTGAGGGAACATGGATGTGGATGATAAAATACACCCCAGTAAATGCCAAAGTATAAACAACCTCGGATAAAAATGAGATTGTGATATTTCCCTTACCTTAGGTCCGATTTGATTTGTACGTGTCCGAAGCTCCTGTATAATGGTTTAAATAATGTTATTGACTTATTCCAGAGTCATAAATATTGATATGATATCATATATGGTCATATTCTTAGCTTCTTGTTAGTAATATTTCATTGTTACTTGTTACTCGGGTCTTTATTGCCTTTTGTTCTTATGCGTGTTTTTCCGAATAAATTCTTATTCTTATTTTAAGCTTATAGATACCATATTTCCAGAATTTTATTAGTGTAACATATATCATATTTATCCATTCAATTCATTTATATAATTACTATGTAATGATGATCTTGTAGAATGAGTCGCATCACATCGTGGAGACGGTATTCGGTACGTACGCACGAGTGATGATATCGTTCCTATGATCGTGGAATTGTATTGGAGTATATATATATTATTTAAGTATCAATATTACTTTATAATAATCATAAATAGTTACTCATTACACCATTATACCCATCCTTGTAAGGTGGTGGTGGAAAATAGATTAGACCACGACGTGGAGACGGTATTCCGTACGTACGCACGCACGGTGATTTCATTTTTCCGTAGGATGGATAGAAGGTGAATTAGGGTTGTTTCATATTTATAATAACATATCAGTATGTAAGTAATACTGATGTTATTACTTTATCATGAAACAAATAAAGAAGAATAAGTTGAAGAAGAAAGAAATTGAAAAGATCGGTAATGGATATTACCTCTTCTTTGGAACGCCTCTTTGAATCCTCCACTTAGGGAACTAATATTGGTCTTTGAAGAAGACCAGGACCTCTATGATTATTCTAGGGAAGTGGATAGGAGAACATTTCAGGGGTTGGCTGAGCTTGAGTGCTCAAATTGGTGTGAGGAGGAGGAGGAGGAGGTGCCCTTTTATAAGGGAGGAGAGGGGCACCTTAGGAATATCTCAATATATTATTTTATATTAAATTAAAAATAGGTTTATAATGGTTCCAAAGGGTCTTATTTCGAAGGTAAAGTGGGGATGGGTCGAAATACTATCATCCAATAGGAATTAGACAGGTTTAGGTTATTATTTTAACCTTATCAATTAGATTTAACTCTAAGTTAAATAATTTAACTTTTACCGTATCTTTTTGTTTTCTTACACTATATGGTTAATACACTTACTATAACATGCCAAAAGAACCCCAAGTTGTTTATTATTAATATATATATCCTTATCTAAGTCATTTGGCCGAACCTTAGATTTTTAGGAACAAAATAACAATTAATAATATAATATTTGATTTAAAAACTATTTTGTGTCAATTTTGACACTATTTGATATATGATTTTTTTGAAAGTCATAACAGAATTATATGTTCGAAACAAGTTGATTAAATCAATACTAATATATCATAGTAACCTAGAAAATTAGTGGAATTCATAAAAAAGTCTCAAATTACATTTATTTTGGTGTTTATAACATCAATTATGTCAATATGTCATAAATAAGATAATTACTGCATCATCATTGTGTCATAAATAAATTAAATTATTTGATGTCTAAAAATTACAAATAAAATACCATTATGTAGGAAATTTTTTTATCTTTCTAATTAATATTTACAATCGAATTTATCTTATGTAAAACCCTATATTAAAAATGTTTTAGTAAAGAAACTTTGATTTTAACTCTTTTAACTCTTCTTTGAATTAAATAATAATAAATGTCCTAATCTAATCCAAGTGGGCCTAAATGATAATATTTTACACTTAAGGTTGTTTTTGGTCTAGTTAAAATTGTCCAATAGAATTAGGACATGTCTTAGGGTAATATTAATATCATTTTTACCCTTAATTACCCTATTTACTTTTAACCGTGGTAAATAAAAGTAAAAAGTTACTATTCACCAAAAATTATTTTCATCTCATTGAACCACATTTTACTTACTGAAATCATCCGTGTCTCTCGGATTTTTTAAATTCCATTCACAGAAGTGGTAAAATTATGTTTTATGAAAAATTCAGTTTTTTAACTACCACTTAGTAGTTTCACTATTCATCAAAAATTGATGTTTTTCAGAACAATGCCAAAATTTCATCCTAAGCTATATTTCATATTCCGAATTAAAAAATGAAGTCTATATTACCAAATTCATAACATAGAAGTTTCATTAATTAATTTTATAATTAAATCCCGCTGTTAAAACAAATATCGTGTTTTTAAGAAACAATATCTATCAAAAGATTGACACTTGATTATGTCTGGTTTAAATGTGAAATTACAACCAATGACCAACATTGTATTAAATTGTAAAAATATATTCTAAATATACTTTAAAACCACTCAAATTAATAATTTTTCACTATTAATTATTTCGATTAAAAAGTTGTTTTTAATTATAATTTAGTAATTTTCACTATTCATCAGAATATGAAAGTTATCCGAAAAGTACCAAAATTTCACCTTAGGATAAATTCGATACTCCGAATCCAAAAATGAAGTCCATTTTGAGAGCTAAATTTTCTAAAATTTAAAAAGTGGTTATTACTATTCATAACAGCTAGTTTTAATAATATTTTAATAGCATATCGTTGTTTCGTGAAACTCAGTATTGCGTACTACACACGCTATCGAGGAAGGTTGCGATTGCGTGTAATGCAAGGCAAGTCAAGGATGCGTGTTGTGCAAGCTCCTTTTGGTGTAGCGTACAACACCAGACATTAATAAAATTAAAAAGAATATTTTTCATAAAATCTCGGGCTGTTACATTCTACCCCCCTTAAAATGAATTTCGCCCTCGAAATTCGTCAGGGTTATAAATGGTTTACTATTCGAAAGTTTCTTTAATAGAAACCCACATCGTAAAAAGGAATATCAAAACCAATATTTAAAAACAAAAGTATGAAACGTAACGGTTACCCAAATAAACTAATCACTGGGTTTCCACATAGGTGAAAATATGGATATGGAAGAGAAATCTAACCATCATGTTCTGATGGAGAGTGGTAGAGAACATGGCTATGGAAAAGCCAGCAATCACAAAGCCATAAATTTGTTACGATCTAAGGTACCATCTGATTCATCAGATATAAGATCACTAGGACAACATTTTTGGTTTTCAAGATCATTTCCCTGAAGTTAAATAATTTTAATTAGAATAAATACTTACTTTATTTTGGTACAATCTCACTGTTGTTCATGCCTTTAACAATTTCCACTTCATCTCTTAAATAAATGAAGTTGAATTTGTTATTCGTGAAGTGTTAGCAGATCATGTGATAGAATGACGGGTCATTCCATCTGTCTCAAACAAAAGGTTAGCAAAAATTATATACATAAGTCGATCTATAGTGAGATTAATCATATATGGTTCCTAAAATGGACTTTATACTTCATATATCATACTTCTTAATATAATAAAACTAGTTTCTAATAAACAGGGACTTCTTGTAGGCCAGTGGTAGGCGATAAAGGCCAGTCTCTTTTCGGTTGTGGGTTCGATTCCCACATCCTTGTCCGACGCGATGGGCTGTCGCCCGTCCTTTAGGTTGTCATTTTTCTAAAACTATATTACTATAACATCCCATCAATAATATCGAGAAAACTTCTATCCTTAAACAATACTAACTTATGTCCAACATAATCCATTCCAATCTTTAGGCTTATCCATAATACTGCAGTCCACTCTCATAACATAGTGAAAACGATTACCAGAGATTTAACACCATCGTCGATCCCCATATATCATAAGATATGTTTTGTTGGTCACATTCCAAACATTCAAAATCCTTAATCATGTATTCTCTTGAATACCTTAGTGAAAACATGAATGCAGTTAAAATTTAACACTTTCCACATAACAAAATCCTCAAAATTCAATATACTCAAACCATGATATCACTTAGTCTTTATATCAATCATGAGCTCATGAATACTGTTAAACATTTCATTGTCTCATTTTCCCTTCATTATGCGCATATCATCTTGTTTCCAAAAATATCTCAATCACTTTGAATACCACATTAGACCAATACATAAATATTCCAATACTCCATGATACAATATTATTTTGGAATCCCATTACATAAACACTTAATCATTCCACCACATCGTTGTCATATTCAACATCTCCAATAGTGATCGCATGTGACTTCCCTTTGCCCTTTTCCTTCAGTGGTTTCTCATGTTGATAATCACTAACCCTTGGATTAGGGTATTTATTAGCATAATGCCCCATTTCCTTGCACTTGAAGCATTGAAGTGTTGGTGGTGCGTTCTCTGCAGTGTTTGCTTTATTCACATCATTAGAAAACCTTTTTCCATTACTTCGACACTCAGCTGCTCGATGACCTTCTTTTCCACACTTAAAACATTTTCTAGTCCCTTTAAGACAACTCCCTCCATGTTTCTTTCCACACTTTGAGCATAAGGGAAAGCTCATCTTTTTTTCAGTGTGCTCTTTAGATTTTCCTTTGAATTCCATCTTCCTCTTCTTATCAAACCCATGTGACTGATGGATTACTCCAATCTCCATCTCGACTTTGAGAGCACATCGAACAATTTCCTTGTAGCTATTGAAGTCCCTTATGGCTAACACCCTTCGAAGACTTGGTTTTAAGCCACTAAAGAATTAATCGATCTTACTCTCAGGTTGGATAATAATACCAGAAGCGTACCTTGCAAGTCTTGTAAAATTTGCTTCATAGGTACCAACAGATTCATCATCCCTTTGCTTCAGTTCAAGAAACTCTTTCTCCATTTTTGTTTGGAGAATACGAGGGAAGTACTTATTGAAAAATAAGTTCCTGAACTCATCCCATTCCATAGACTCAATTTCATCCCTTTGCCTCGTATTCTTGATAAGATTCCACCATTGATCAGCTTCACCTTCCAAACGATATACTGCTAAGATGACTTTATCATGCTTAGAACATTGAAGAACTGAAAATAACTTTTAAGTGGTACTTATCCATTGTTCAGCAACAAGTGGATCAGAAGACCCACTGAAAGAAGGTGGACGTTTCCTCATGAAGGAATCAATAGAATATTGTTCCCTTCTCTGCTCATTTGGAAGTCCAGAATGATTCATAGCTTGTGTAAGTATAGCAATAAGATTTTTCACTCCATCTCCCATAACATTTGTTTGTTCAGGAGGACAATCATTGCATTGTCCATTTCATTGATCAACACGGTTCCTTCGGGTTCCAGCCATCGTCTAAAACCCAAAAAGAATAGTGTGAGAGGCAAAAATCATGCTAGGGAAAACAACATAATAAAGGGGGAGTACCTTCAATATCTAACATCTTAGGTTTAATTCTATGATTTTTAGCGTAATTCTAGGACTATAACCTATACATATACTTAACCTTAGGGACATCCCTAGACATACCTTAGAAATATCTCTAGGGATCTCACTAACGTTTTCACATCCGAGTTTCCAAAGGTTGACTAAACCATTCCTCTAATACCAACTGTAGAGACCCGAAGCTTGACGTACATGGTCATTACATTACTTTTGCGGAATACTTAGTACATAACAAAAACACACACACAAGGATCGTAATAGTTTAGTGTCTTTGGAAACTCGGAACATAATATTCTAATCGTGGTGAAAGATCTTCAATATCTCCCATAAAGATATTCCCTTTTTTTACCTAAAACCTTTCTTTATATCCTAGGGAAAAGAAAACATAAAAGGGTGAGCTCAAATGCTCAGTAAGGGAAAATAAAGGAAATAAAAATCATATCATATCTTTTGGAAAATCATAACGTGCAAAAGAGATCATAATATCTTAACATGGAACAAATCATAGAAGTGAAAATGAGATCCCCATAATCATAACATGAAACTTGAAACTTTGTGTCATGCACACATAATCATGGAAAATCATTTCTTGTTAGTCATGACTCATTTCCAAGACTATCTTAGTGGACAAAGTCCCTTTCTGAACCGAGTCACCCTCATTCCAGTCCTGTTTCACTGAACCGGTATAACCTACCGTTCCAGCCATGTCAATCTCATGAGATATAAAATCTTTACCCAATGCATTGGAGGGAGATATAGGTCCCACCCATCTTATAATGAATCCTTTCTTATGTGTGCCACAAAATCATAAACCATACATCATAGCATAACCCATGTAATAAAAATGGAATTCTTAAACAACATGACATCATAAAACCATTCATATAAGATAAAGGAATTCATAAAAATATTTCCATCACAACATAATCAAATCCATGTAATAATAGGGATAAAAACAGAACCCTTTTATTATCTTAGATGGAAAATAATTTTTATAAAATACTTGAACTCCATTCTTGAGGAAAATATCCTTTCTACATAAAAAACATTTTTCCTTTCATAACATGTCATACGACTTTAAAATAAAAGAAGTTGATAAAAAATAAACTTGAAAACAAGTAAAGGAAGCTTTTGGGAAATAATGTTTTAAAAATCCATTCATGCCGTATAATTTAAAAAAATCATTCTTCGTAGTTTTGTCGGAAAAGTCAAAAAGTACCTTGTACAAAAAAAATGACAAAAGATTTCTTTCATATTCTTTACTAAAAACTCACCAAAGGGTAAAATTGGATTTAAACTATTGTAAGTGGATGGAAACAATATTACATATTGAGGGAACATGGATGTGGATGATAAAATACACCTCAGTAAATGCCAAAGTATAAACAATCTCGGATAAAAATGAGATTCTGATATTTCCCTTACCTTAGGTCCGATTTGCTTTGTACGTGTCCGAAGCTCCTGTATAATGGTTTAAATAATGTTATTCACTTATTACAGAATCATACATATTGATATGATATCATTTATGGTCATATTCTTAGCTTCTTGTTAGTAATATTTCATTGTTACTTGTTACTCGGGTCTTTATTGCCTTTTGTTCTTATGCGTGTTTTGCCAAATAAATTCTTAGTCTTCAATTAGGGTTATAGATACCTTATATCCATAATGGTATTAGTGTAACCTATATCATATTTATTCATTCAATTCATTTATATAATTACTATGTAATGATGATCATGTAGAACGAGTCGCATCACATCGTGGAGACGACATTCCGTACGTACGCACGAGTGATGATATCATTCCTATGATCGTGGAATTGTATTGGAGTATATATATATTATTTAAGTATCAATATAACATTATAATAATCATAAATAGTTACTCATTACACCATTATACCCATCCTTGTAAGGTGGTGGTGGAAAATAGATTACACCACGACGTGGAGACGGTATTCCGTACGTACGCGCGCGCGGTGATTTCATTTTTCCGTAGGATGGATAGAAGGTGAATTAGGTTTGTTTCATATTTATAATAACATATCAGTATGTAAGTAATACTGATTTTATTACTTTATCATGAAACAACTAAAGAAGAAGAAGTTGAAGAAGAAAGAAACTGAAAAGACCGGTAATGGATATTACCTCTTCTTTGGAACGCCTCTTTGAATCCTCCACATAGGGAACTAATAATGGTCTTTGAAGAAGACCAGGACCTCTAGGATTATTCTAGGGAAGTGGAGAGGAGAAAATGGAAGGGGTTGGCCGAGCTTGAGTGCTCAAATTGGTGTGAGGAGGAGGGGGAGGAGGTGCCCTTTTATAAGGGAGGAGAGGGGCACCTTAGGAATATCTCAAAATATTATTTTATATTAAAGTCAAAATCGGTTTATAATGGTTCCAAAGGGTCTTATTTCGAAGGTAAATTGGGGATGTGTCGAAATACTATCAACCAATAGGAATTAGACAGGTTTAGGTTATTATATTAACCTTATCAATTAGATTTAACTCTAAGTTAAATAATTTAACTTTTACTGTGTCTTTTTGTTTTCTTACACTATATGGTTAATACACTTACTATAACATGCCAAACGAACCCCAATTTGTTTATTATTAATATATATATCCTTATCTAAGTCATTTGTCCGAACCTTATATTTTTAGGAATAAAATAACAATTAATAATATAATTTCTTGATTTAAAAACTATTTTGTGTCAATTTTGACACTATTTGATATATGATTTTTGTGAAAGTCATAACAGAATTATATGTTCGAACCAAGTTGATTAAATCAACACTAATATATCATAGTAACCTAGAAAATTATTCTAATTCATAAAAAGTCTCAAATTACATGTATTTTGGTGTTTATATCATCAATTATGTCAATATTTCATAAATAAGATAATTACTGCATTATCTTTGTGTCATAAATAAATTAAATTATTTGATGTCTAAAAATTACAAATAAAATACCATTATGTAGGAAATCGTTTTAGCTTTCTAATGAATATGTACAATAGAATTTATCTTATGTAAAACCCTATATTAAAAATGTTTTAGTAAATAAACTTTGATTTTAACTCTTTTAACTCTTCTTTGAATTAAATAATAATAAATGTCCTAATCTAATCCAAGTGGGCCTAAATGATAATATTTTACACTTAAGGTTATTTTTGGTCGAGATAAACTTGTACAATAGAATTAGGACATGTGTTAGGGTAATATTAATATCATTCTTACCCTTAATTACCCTATTTACTTTTAACCGTGGTAAATAAAAGTAAAAAGTTACTATTCACCAAAAATTATTTTCATCTCATTGAACCACATTTTACATACTGACATCAACTGTGTCTCTCAGATTTTTGAAATTCCATTAAGAGAAGCGGTAAAATTATGTTTTATGAAAAATTCAGTTTTTTAACTACCACTTAGTAGTTTCACTATTAATCAAAAATTGATGTTTTTCAGAACAATGCCAAAATTTCATCCTAAGCTATATTTCATATTCTGAATTCAAAAATGAAGTCTATTTTACCAAATTCATAACATGGAAGTTGCATTAATTAATTTTATAATTAAATCCCACTGTTAAAACAAATAGCGTGTTTTTAAAAAAAAACAATATCTATCAAAAGATTGACACTTGATTATGTCTGGTTTAAATGTGAAATTACAACCAATGACCAACATTGTATTAAATTGTAAAAATATATTCTAAATATACTTTAAAACCACTCAAATTAATAATTTATCACTATTAATTATTTCGATTAAAAAGTTGTTTTTAATTATAATTTAGTAATTTTCACTATTCATCAGAATATGAAAGTTATCTGAAAAGTACCAAAATTTCACCTTAGGCTAAATTCGATACTCCGAATCCAAAAATGAAGTCCATTTTGAGAGATAAATTTTCTAAAATTTAAAAAGTGGTTATTACTATTCATAACGGCTAGTTTTAATAATATTTTAATAGCATATCGTTGTTTCGTGAAACTCAGTATTGCGTACTACACACGCTATCGAGGAAGGTTGCGATTGCGTGTAATGCAAGGAAATTCAAGGATGCGTGTTGTGAAAGCTCCTTTTGGTGTAGCGTACAACACAAGACATTAATAAAATTAAAAAAAATATTTTTCATAAAATCTCAGGCTGTTACATTCCCCCTATATAATCATAGATCTAATGAATATTATCTTCATATAGTATCATGATCTTTTTTTGATAGTCCTTATAGATGATATACAAGTAGATTAAATTGCCAAGGAGGAATATTAGTATCACTTTCCAATTTTACTAAAGATCCTATGAAAAGATAAGATTAATTTGAAATTTACCATGTGTGAATTTTGTCTCATGAAAGATTCATATTTGGGTCACATAATCTCAAGATAGGATATATCTGGGGATCAAGAAGAGATAAGAGTTATTGAAGATTGGACTAGACTAATAATGATATCATGCATTTGATGATTTATTGGTTTGGCCAGATATTAACAACTATATTTCAAATATTTCTCATGATTATTTAATCCACCTACTATGTTGAAAAAAATTGTCTTAAGATCACATGGATGGAGAGATGTGAAGTGAATTTCAATGAGTTGAAAAGTTGGTTAATCGGTTCACTTTTGGTCACATGAACCTATAGTAGATAATGGTTTGTGATATACATTAATGAATCAATGAAGTGGATGGGGTTTATTTTTATCTAGAATGACTAGTTGAGATATTATGCCTTATGAAAATTGAATATCCCTAAGAAACAGTAACCAACATATTATTTGGAGTTATATGTTATATTTTTTACATTTATTATTTGGAGGAATTAACATTTGGGATAATGTTCTAATATATATACTGATCATACAAGCTTATTGTATATTTTTATTCAAAAGGAGCTGAATATGAGCCAAATGAGATGGTTGGAGTTGTCTAAAGATTATGAATTCTCAATACATTACCACAAAAGAAAAAGGAATAAGGAAACAGATTCTTTGAGTTATAAGGACCACACTAGACTATATAGGTTGATAATAATAAAAGATCAAATATTAATAGATTTGAAAAGGATAGATCTGAATGGTTTAATAAAAGAGAAGAAATTGTACGTTGTTAAAATAAATGATAAACAATCTATAAAATTAAAGATTAAGGAGTCGTAGATGGAAGATTAAGAAATACAAAACAAGGTGAGATATTATCCTAACATATAATTTTATTATGTTGTAATAATAAAATTCAGGAACCATGTTATATTCCACCCATACAATAATTTATGAAGGTTCGTTCAATGAGGCTAACAGTTCATCATTCCTTATTAATCATGGAAACCCCATGATGTACTGAGACCCAAAAGTGTATTTCTGTTGTGATGGAATTAAAAGAGATATTATAGAATAGTTTTCTAAATGCTTGTTGTTACTTAATGATAATCCTAAGAGACATAATCCAAAGGTAATGTTACAATCATAACTCATCAAGAATTGAAATGGAAAGATATCACAATGATTTTTTTTCATTTTTCATCCAAAAGCATCTAAAAATTATAATTCTATATGGGTTAAGATGATTACATTATGAATATGATACACTTCATTTTTATTATAGAATATTTCTATGTTGATCATATTTTCAGTATATATATTATGTATTTGGTGATATGATATGGAGTATCACGTTACATTATATTCAATAGAGATCATATGATTCCATTGATGTTCTAGAGAAGTCTTTAGTAGGTGTAGATGTAGAGTTATGTTACATAACACACTATCAACCTTATATATATGGTCAATCTATGATGAGAACTCAAACTCTAGAAGACATGCTATGATATTTCTCTATGGATTTCATGGGTGGTTGATATGAATATCTAACTCGGTATAATTTTCTGAGAAAAAGTAGTTTTAACTCTAGTTTTAAGATGGCATCAAAAGAGGACCACTATGATAAGAAGTGTAGAAATATGACATTATGGAATGAAGTTGGGGATTGAAATCTATTATGAGCTAGTCTAGTTGAGGATATGGTAGATAAGGTTATATGAATTAAATATAACATAATAGGAGCATAGAGTTGACAAAAAAATTATGTGGACAATCGAGGAAAATAACAAGAGATTAATGTTAATGAAATGGAATTTATATAAATATCACCCTAGGATAGAGTAATAATACTTTTAAAGAAGAAAATGTTAGGCTATATGTATATCATTTCTTTTAAAGTTCTTGAACACATTCAAAAGGTAGCATATAGATTGTCACTTCAACTGAATCTCACCAATCTTCTTGATATATTCCATTTATTTGTTATAATAAATCACATAATAGATCTGAAACATGCAATAAACTCTAAATTCATACTTTTGGATTAATATTGTTCTGATTAAGAATAACTGATATATATTCTAGATCATTGTGAAAATGACCTTGAAAACAAGTCCACTTGATTGGTTAATGTTTTATGGAGGAACCACCATTTTGAGGAAGAAATGTGTGAACCAGGGGATGCAAAGAGGTAGAGTTGTGCTCATATTCTTTTTGAAAAGTGATAAATTATTGGATTCAATTACTTTTTATTGGGATTTAATTTTAAACTAATATTATTTTATGAAATATTTCGCATTAAATATATTTAATTGTTCAATAGCTTCTGCTGCATGGAACTATGAGTTAAAACAAACCAAAAAGCCCTATTAGTATAATATAACCATTAATTTTTGAGTAATAATTATAAATAAGTTATTTATGAATTATTTATAAGGGAAAAAAACCAATATGAAGTTATTGAAAATTTATTATAAAATAATCACCCAATTTTATTAATATAACATTATTATTTGAAAATATATTTCCCTTAAAAATGTTTTTTACAATATTAATGAATGAATGTTAGTTTTTAGATGTTATATTAAATATATTTCAAAAAATTAATTTCATTTTTCAATTCATAATTTCAAAATTATATACAATTATTTTCTGAAAACATTTATTTTTACGGAATTGTGAGAATACCGATATTTATTAAAAACAATTTTTTTCCTTCAAATGTAATTATATGATAAAATTATGTTTTTGAATAGTTTTAATTTTTTATTATATTACAAAAATTTTAAAAATATTATTATTTTTCTAAAAATTTTATAATTTAATATTTTATATAAACACTTTATGTTTAAAATGATATTTTTCTGAAAAACTATTTTTCATTGATTTGTATGGGTTTTATTTTAAAATAAATTCCAACACAATTGTGTTTTGGATTTTTAATAATATAATTTCATATTTGGATTCATTGGTTTTAAAAATTAATAAATAAGTTCCTGTTTTTTTCAAATGAGAATTGTAATATAGGATAAAATTTTACATTGTAAGGTGTAAATTTGGTAATTTACGTTCACAATTAAAAAATAAGGACCATAAAATAACCCTAAAGAAAGACCAAATTTTATTGTATTTATATAATTAGACCATTAACATAGAATAATTTATATAATTTTTTTAATAGGAACTTTTCAATGAAAATGACACATATAATATTTAAATCTATGAAAGATTGAAATGAGACTTTTAATGTCTTAAATATCCCTTATGTGTCAACAAGAGGGGGAATTTATATTATGAACATATATAAATGTAAATATTTAAATTTATAATCAAATTTCATGATATATTGTTATGTTTTACTTTTCGGGCCACATTAATGAGATTATGATATTTATAATATTTTATTAAATAATGTAAATGATGACATAATCGGGTTTTAAATACTAAATTTTATTTAATATAGGGTAATCGAAAATATTTATTCAACATTAAATATTAATCCAATATAGGGAATATTTTCATTAATCCTAGCTTGTTATATTTAATTTTTAGTGAAAAATTAGAAAATTAAATAATTACACAACACTCATGTAATAACAATTATAATAATGGAAATATCATATAAATGAAATTAAAAAATATTAAAAAGAATTATTATTCTACAAAATTAATGTGATCAATGATCTTTATAGATTACCTTGAAATCGAAGAGATATATTTAAATATTTGGTTTGAAGTAAACATGGTATATCATTATTTTGAAATTCCAAGTAATGAATAGTGTCAAAATTAACACTAATGATATTTAAAAAAAAATAATTTATTAATTTATTTAATAATACAAAATTCAATAAATTTTTTTAATGGTCTATAATATTATTAATTGATAATTTATGATTTAATTGGCCACAAATATATAAATATTGAAAATATTTTACTATTAAAAATTGAGTTAACTTATTTACAATTAAAATAGATTATATGTGTGTTATCCAAAAGGATAAGGTTTAAGAAAATACCAAAAACTATATAAAATATATTTTTAATTAAATTAAAACCTTTTCTCACCATATCTTTGAATACATTGAATTTTTGAAGTATTTTGATTTAAATTTAATTTGTTATAGAATAATATTTTTAGAAATTCCAAAAGTTCCCCTCACCTATAATGTAAAATGGAATATCATCCCTCACATATTCACATCACATTGAGCCTTTATACCTAACCATACCATACCAATTTCACTTATAAAAATTTATAGACATATTCTATGGGTTATTTTCTTCTTAATAGGTTCACCCTCGTGTCCGTAACTATATCTCTAATGTTAGTTCTCCAAAGAAGTGGTAATCGTCATTACCAACTCTTTCAAGATATTTTTTAAAAAAAAATTATATTCATGTTTTTTATATTATAATAAAATAAATAAATAATCAAATATATTATAAGATGTTATTATGACTATGGAACAATTATATTCTACATTTTATCCATCCTACAAAAAATAAAAGAACTGTGTGTGTTTACACATGGCATAATATCTCTACATGGTAATGTAACTGGTTTTTAATCAACACATTATTTTGATGGATATTATGATGGATGTGATATATATATGTTATAATTATAAAATAATATTTATTCTAGATTAAATTATAAATACACTACCATACCATTTCTCTATTAAGGAAATTCTAGAGTCCATCATGTGTACGTATGACCTGCTGTCTCAATAACGAGTTGCAATAAATTTTCCATTAATTAATGATGATATAAATTTATATAATTAATAAATTTTAAATTTAATATATTAATATCATTCTGTATATTAAATATCTATATCATATTCACATTAACTGAGACATATATGAAAAAATATGCATTGGTAAATGAAGTAGTTAACACCTAAAATAATATTAATAATGTAATATTATTAACAACCAGTTGACAATATGATATAATATGATAATATAAGATTTCAAAAATATGAATATGATTATCGAATAAATTAATTAAATTTTTAATCCATTATATATGAGTTTTATATATTTATGATGGAAATCACACATAAGGTAAGATTTCATTTTGCAATGTCGTTATTATTTGCTATAGTATATATATATATGTATCTATGGGTGATCATTTATCTACCATTCCCATTTTTTTAAAAAAATGTTCCTATATTTTTTACTATTTATATAAAATAGTTTACATTTATTTTGCAACATTTTTGAGTTTTTTACAAATGCATTTAAATGAATCAATTTTTCATTTTACAAATGAGGTTCTTTATGAATTTTCCAGAAAATATATGAAAGGAATGTTTTTTATCTTATACGCAATAATCAATTTTTCTGTTTTCCTGATACGGTAATATCTTGAATATTTCCTTACTAATTTAATATTTAATTTTCAAATAATTTTTTTCTTTTAATATTGAGTGATGTTTTCAAATAATAAATGTTATTTTTGTGAAGATTTTTCTTTAAGTGACCTATGAAATTTATTTTCCATCTCTAATAACATTCATAGATGTTACATATGATTTACTAGGGATATATTTGAGGATAATATAGATATTAATCTTATGGTTGATTTACCATTATTATGTAATGATATTTATGAATCCCATTTCATTTACATGGTTTCTGTTATCATTGAATGCATTTTATGAAACAAAATTATTGACCAGGGTTAGGATATAATAAATAATTCATGTTCTCAGGGATCATTTAGGTTTGGTCTTCATTATGTGATGGGTGTGACCTATATTTCTATCAAATTCATCATGTATATAGTTATATCTGATGATATAGATAAGACTATAATAATTATTTTATTCAGTTAAGTAATACGTGGCTAGAATAGGATGTAATCTTGGTTCAAAAATATAGGTATAGAATGAGGAGCAAACTCTGTTCAGTAGTAGATTTTCTCACTATGATGACAATGGACGTTAGCCTTTACTTATATGAAAATTATTTTCTGTTATTACCTATATTCCACGAATCCATATATTTTGTTACTCTCTAATGGAATATGTTTATTGATTCTTTATATACTTATAATATTTTACCCAAGACATGATATCATGATCATTGATATGAAGGATAAAAATTTCAAATGTTTTTTATGTTCTTATGAAATTTTATTATCATATGATTGATATCACCATTTAAATCACATAATGAGAATCTAATCAGACCATTTATTATGATTATTTTCCTGATATAGGAATAATGTAATTAAGTAATACATGTCAAAAAGGGTACTGGTTATGAATGAATAATTGGGAGATTATGTAGATGATTTTTGAATTGGATTTTTCCAATGAATCCACAGATACTATACCTATTATTTTCTCACATTGTAATTTTATTTAATGATATTAATAATATTAAATTTTCATTTAATATCAATTCATGTAATATATGTTTTGATATACACATAATCAGAATCACCCAAAGACAAAATTTTGGAGGGTCATATTGTTGTATCTTAGGTAATTACAGAGTAAAAAATTTTCATATCTATTAATATTTATAAATTAGATATTAATTTTAACTTAATGGGGATGATATTTCTAATATCATACTCAGAATGCAGCAATGGGTTTCCCTGGAATATTATGTTGCACAAAAGGTTTATATATACCGAAAAATAATACATTATTAATATTATTATTTTGAATAGTCATTATTACCCAGACGTTGTATTAGAATGAATGAACATAAATAAATATATAAAATTTAAAATAAATTACTATATTTTTTAACATTCATTTAAATTAATTTAGAGGATTAATATGTGAATAAATCCTATTTTAAGAATAAAACAATCTAGTTTTTCAAAAGGCTATTTTATCACCATTTGGAGGTGAACCCTTTTTTAAATATATTTTTTCTCAATTTAATATGTTATATTTTACAAAATATAATTCTTTGTTTTAATATGGATATCAAAATTTACTTCGTATGATTTTTTTTATTTTTTTATAAAATTTCTTTTTTAATGAAAAGTAAAAAATAAAACATTTAAATAAAAAAGTTCATTTCATGTAATTTTTTATGCAGTTATGTTTTCATATTAATTGGTTTTAAGGTTTAATTGGACTATGTATTTAAAATTTAATCTATTTTTCGTAATATTAATTAATTTCAAATTGAAATTTTATGTAAACATAGGTCAATATTTGGATGGGTTTTACTTTTCAATGCCAGTTTTCTCATTTTGAAAATTGGGATTAATGTTAAAAGAATTACTATGATTTTTTATTGAATTTGGAAACATGGATTAAATACTTTGAATCATTAGTTCCAAACTAGTAAAATATTTCTCTTTTATTTTGGGAATTTATGAATAGTAACTTCACTAATTTTTTTGTTTACAATGATTATAGGGTAAATCTTGTAAATAAGGGTAAAAAAATATAATAATAATACAATACTACCCTAATACTTGTCATAATAATATTTGATGATTTATTTATTACCATTAAAAACCTTGGGATGAAAATTTTTCCTTTTTATTTTGTATGGGTGTGATTATGATATTTTTTACATTTAATTTAATGTAAAGGCAAATATAACATAAACTTGTATCTTATTACAAAACTAATTATTATATTGGGTTATATAGTGTATATAATTGACTTCATATATTAATTATAAATATAAAAACATTACATATGTCATGGTATTTTATTTTAAATTTTTATTCATTATTTAATTATACTAAATTATGACACAATGATGATGCATTAATAGACTTATAAATGAATGGATCAAATAAATGACATTATAAATATTAAAAGAAATATTATTTTACATAATTGATTCTATAAAAGATATTTCTAGGAGAATATTACATGATATAATATCATTAAATGGTGTTTTTTAGGTTATCTATCTATTTTAATTTAATTTAAATTCAATTAATTAAATTATGTAAAAATTAATATAATTGATGATTTATAAAAATAGCAATTTATTAAAAATTAACAACATATTAAAAAATTAAAATGAAAAGTTTCTTTTACAATTGATAAAGGTTAATTATGTGTCCAATATTTTTAATTGACCTCATTATAGAAAAATTTATCACCTCTTATTACATAAAATGATATTTCCAAAATTAATATTTATAGAGAATAATTAAGGGAAAACTTAAAAGTGAAGGTTTAAAAATAAAATAAATACATCGATAAAAATTATAGAATGAGATGATTTATTACTATCATTATCATATCATTTAAATATATTAATTTTTAATAAATTAAATTTAAAAAATAATTTACATTAATTTTTTCTTTTATGAATTTCCAAGGGCGCCCCTCTCGTCCCCTATAAAAAGGTACCATCTATTATCTTACAATGACACTTAAACATTATTTTATATCTAAAATTTCCTAACCTAAAATCTTCATACAATCCCTCCTAATAATCTTGTGTCCATAGATTATCCATAACACCCTTCTTACATATTTTATGGTGTTCTTCAAAGGTGATCAACCAAAGAACAGTTATCCTTTTTTAATAGTTTATATTTCATTTCTTCTTCAAACTAATTTTAATCTTATTATTCCAAGAGGAAATAATACATCTGTTATTCTCAATATAAATATATATTATTATCTTAATATCATTCACTAAATCTACATCTACATCCATTAAATTGTAATGGAATTAATCGTTCGTGCGTACATGTGAATTATCACCTCCATGAGCTTATTTAGTTTATATCCCATTACCGTGTATAGATATTTGTTATAATGATGAAATTAATATTAATATGTTATAATAATTAAATATTTATCATTTTAAAATAATTATATTTTAATTATGTTCTTATCTTCCATGCACATAAAAAATAATAATGAAGTTAGTGCTTTCTTGTGATCTTTCACCTCCATGAAGCAATGTGAATTGTTTTTATTCACCGCCTCACCTGTGTGTTATATATAATTCTATTTAAATTATTATTATGATATACATAATATTATGATAATTTATTAATGATAAAAAAATTTCATTATTTCCATAATGACCAATGCAAAATTGAAAATGTTACTCATGCATACGTACGACCTACCGTCTCCATGAATCAAACATAGTTCATTTTTCATAACCATAAATAATGGTTTGATTTATGATCAATGAATATAAATGATAATAAATTCATTAATAATATTCACTAAATGATTTAATTATGAACACATTGACAAATTACATCATACAATGTTCATTTTCGACTCTAATACCAAATATTGACAAAACATCTGACATGAACTAAAATAATTAACTAAATAATATTACTTGGTAATAAGTGAAATAAATGGAATAATAAACAAATTTTTTTTTCAAATAAGTATAAATTAACCTATTATTATTATTCAAGAAGATAAATAACATACTAGAAAAGTCAAAATCAACGTAAGGGACATCATCTCAGCCTCCTTTCATTCATGCATATTTCGATGTTATACACTCCATTTTTTATAAGGTGTAAAATCAATAAATTGTACATTAAGTTTAATAAAATTTATTTTAAAAGACATATTTCTACACAAATTGTCTTACTTTACACAATAAATAAATGAATGTATTTATCGTATTCGAATACAATGATATGTCTACCACCATAACCGTTATATGATATTTGGATTACACTACATGATGCATGGAATTTAAAAGAATAATAAATACCATATTCAATGTTCATGTATTTTTGTACTGAAAATGTTTTTGAGTTTGAAATTATTAATCCAATATATTGAAGTTATCTCCTTTTATTTCATTGTGGCAATGTTATTTTTTATTTGTGCTTGTTTTATTTGATTCAATTGTGTTATCGTTCTTGAAAATAAATTATGTGTATGGGTGGTTTCAGGATAAAAAAATGGTGAGTGAGCCCGTTATATTTTTCCTTTGTATTGGGTAATGTGATGGAGGTAAATGATAAAGATTATCCTAATATATTTAGGTAATATACTGTGATTGGTATTCCAAATGTCACCATGAAGGTTACTAGCTATGTAGCTGTAAAAGCTATAATGTATGTATGATAAGGATGCCACAAGATACCTTTATGAATTATAATTTCAATGATTGTTTGAAGAATATTATGTGTTCATGAGGTATTTTAAAGATTATTTTTATGGGTGAGAAGTATGGTTTCTTGGGTTATTATGTATTTATGGACTTACAATTTCATCCCTTACTTCATTTAACATACAAGTATTTTTTTTTCGCATTCCATGTTTTTGAATTGTTTCTCACTACATATGAGGATGGTTAAGAGAAAGGATGAAGTCATAATGATTTTGATCAATAAAAACAAATCATGTTTTATTTTAAATTTTTTTCCTTTATGAATAATGAATAGAGATTAAAAGTATCTACTTCGTAATATTTTAGTTGTTATAAAATAGTTATGGCCTAGTTATCTAAAAATATAAACATGAAAATATCCATAAATGATTTGTACTTTATGGTCAAAATAAAATGATATAGGGTTTGATGATTACCATGATTCATCATCTAAGATATGTTTCTTCAAAATGTTTTCTTGTATAGGAAACATGGAAGATGTGTTGGGAAACCATCAAGACAAAAACAACCATCCTAATCCAAAACCTGAGATGGCCAGAATCAGAGAAGAACATTTTGTTGTACTGATTCAGCCGTTTACTTAGGAAATAAATGGTTGTGGTATCCATGAATGAGATCAGCCAGACTAACCAAAGAGGAACATGTTGGTAGTATATCACTTCATAATGAAACATGCACCATAATTCATAAGGTCATTTGACAATGTGACTACTGAAGGGTGGATTAAAGCAGTAGATATTTTTTTTGTCATACGGAGTTCAACCATTCAAAGTTATAGTCGTTCTTTTTACCTTTTTTATGATGAAGTCAATCAATGGTGATCTATGGTTTCGAATATTGGGGGTATTGAAAAAATTTATGGTTTGGATTGGGATGAATTCAATGTTATGTTTCTTCAGAAATATATTCCTATGGAGATTCAAATAAGGATGAACAAACAATTCCTAGAATTGAGTCTAGATGGGAACTTGGTGGCTACTTATGAAGAAAAAATCACTCAACTATCACAGTATTCTTCAAATTTAATATAGAATATTGATCGTATAATCAATATATTTACTCAATAATAAAACCAATGTATCAAAGTGAATTGGATTTTCAGGAGTTAAACAGAAATGAAAAACATTTTCTATGTGCAATTAAAGTAGAAATAGAGTTTTCTATTAATAATGTTTTGTTGATAAATATTAAATTAAGTGGTCATTTTGGAAGGAGAAAGAGATGTATTATAACAAAAAAATAAATAATTTTACTATAATTATGTTTACATTTTGTGAAAATTGTGATAAAATGAAGACTGGGTAATACCTTTCGAATTGTGGTAAGTGATTCCAATATGGTTTAATAGGACATAATGCTCATAAGTTTACTGAAAAATATAATGATAGTGGTATGAAAAAATATAATATTTAGTTAGTAATTTTTTTAAGTGCAATGAGATGGTTTATTATGAAAATTGGTGTCCAATGAAGAACTCAAATGATGGGAAGCATAAAGACTATAATAATAAATATGTGGTGAAATCCTTTGAAACTAATTTATTAGACGATGGGCCATCAAATGATTTGGTATTTGGTAAACCATTTTTTATATATATTATGAATTTTTTTGATTAATTCAGGGTCTAATAATTCTTTCATTTCTAGAAAATTTTATTTTAAATTGGGAATTCCACCTTATGAAATAAATCCAGATGTAATTGGGAAAAAACCTAAGTGAAAATTTGATGAAAAAAAGAAGTTATAAAAATATTCCTATTCTTATATGTGGATATAATTTACCTGCAAACCTTTTTGTTTTTCCTCTAGTATAGTTTTACGTAACTCAGGGATGGATTGGAATTCTGTTTACCATGCTATGATTGACCATAAAGATAAAGAATGATATTTTATAAGGAGTTTCAGTTTGTATACAAGAATAAAACCTTACCTAGAATAACATTTTAGGAAGATGAAAAAAATTAAATGATGGAAATTAATGCTACCTTAAACATATTTTCCGAAATAATGGAATTGCCAATATTAATGATGATTTAGTGGAAAATGAGTATCTTGATGATTTCCAAATGAGTTACGTGGTATTATACATAACCGAGATGATGAATTTATTGTTGATTTAGTTACTGATGTGAATCAAATTTGAAACCCCCTATTGATTGGCTCAAATTTATCTTTTGGAGTTAAAGAAAAAATAAGAGGATTTATTAGAAAAAGGTTTCATTCCACCTATAACATCACCATGGAGAAAACCTATAATTTTTTATTAAAAATAAATACGGTTAAAGGAGAATTATCCTTGATTATGTATCCTTTAATAACATGACTGTTAATAAAATTTATAATTTCCCTCAAATTGAAAATTTATTTGACCAGCTCTAGGATAATAATATTTTTCGAAGATTGATTTTACAATGGGATTCCATCATTTTAAAGTAAATGAAGAAGACATTACAAAGAAAATATGTTTTATTAGATATGTACATTAAAAAATTGTAGTTGTGATATTTTTGATAAATAATTAACCTATTATATTAATGTATCTTATAAATATAATTTTCCATGAGTTTAAGGATATATTTTCGGTTTTGATTATTGATGAAATTATGTTATATTCTTAAATAAAAGAGAAGTATGAAAATAATTTAATGGTTTTCAGGAAATCCTTAAAAAAATAGACAATGTGTGGATAATTCAAAAATTGTGTGTTTTGGTCACACAAAATTTCATTTCAAATCCACCTTATGTCTAAAGACTGCATATTTGTTGATACTTCAAAAACAAAAGTTGATGAAGAATGGAAAAGAACCATAATAAAATCTAGATTTTTAGCACTCTTGGTTTAGTAGGAAATTAATTTTGGTTTGTTGAAAACTTTTCACCGTTATCTAGACCACTTCCTAAGATCTCTCAAAAAGGTGTTATGTTGATCGAAAGATAAAGAATTTGATGATTTCTTTCAGGAATTGAAAAAACGATTAGTAAATGATCCACTTTTTTCATTACGTTCCAAGAATAGATAATTTTTTATATTTAAATATGCATCATTAAAAGGACTTAGTTGTTTCTTAATTCAGAATGATAAGGTAATTGATTATTCATTACATCAGTTAAAAACTGATAAGTTAAATTACCCCACACATGATTGAGAATTAGTTGTTGCAGATTATTCTTTAAAAATTTCAATGCATCATTTATAAATACTAAAATGTGAAATATATACAAACCACAAAAGTTTTAAGTATATATTTTCATAGAAATAATTTAACACGAGATATATGAGATGAATGGAATTAATAATGGATTATGGTTTCATGATTCATTACCATCCCTAATAAATAAACAATTCGGTCGATGGTTTGATTCCTAAATGTAATTATACATTGACCATTATATGTTTGGCATGTGATCCTTTAGTAAATTATTTGATAAATTCTAGATTAGAAGTTTTTGGTATAAGAAATTCTTGTGTTTTCTTTCTGGTGTAAGTGAAACCATCACTATCATAAAGAATTATGAATGCACGAAAGAAAGATAGTGAGTGGCAGAAGAAAGTAGAATTTGTTCAGAAGGGTATGTTTCTTTAATTTAACATTAATAACGGTTGTATTTTGATATTTGGGAAGAGATTATGTGTTCCTTGTAATTCATAGTTGAATAAAGAGTTTTTATGTAAAGATCATTGATCTATGTTTTTAGTTCATCTTGGCTTCACTATGATGTATAGAGACCTTCAAGATCTTAATAGGTGGGATGAAATAAAAATTAATATTAGTAAATTTTCAGTGAAGAGTTTAATTTTTCAACAGGTTAATATAGAGTTATAGTTAACAAAGAGGATTCTTCATCCATTTATAGTACTAGAGTAGAAATAGTTAAATAGATACATTGATTTTTTAGTTGTATTACCAAATATTTGTCTATGAAATAATTAAATTTGGTTCATTATTGAAAGATTGAAAAAAATTCTCATTTTATTCCTACTCGATATACATAGTATCTTGATCAACATCCTAGGTTGTATCGTAATGATATATTCAGGATAATTGGTGTTACTCTCTACATTGTTTTTTATCATCATATTAGGATCACTTATAACTTTTGGAAAGGCCTTTTGAAGTCAGGGAGAACTGAATTAAAATTATGTACCACTTTTCATCATCAATCAGATGAGAAGTCATAAACAAATTCAAACATTAGAGGATATGCCTTGTGTTTGTTCAATATATTTACATGAATATTAGTCCAAACTCTTATTATGGTTGAATTTTCATAAAATAATAACATTCATTCTAGTATAAAGAGGGATCCATATCAAGAATTCTATATAAAGTGGTGTCGAACGTCATATTTTGAGATGATGAAGGTGAAAGGATGTTGATGGGACCATAATTAGTAGTAGAGGTGGTAGAGAAAGTTTAGTTGATTTTGAAGAACATATGGATATCTCAGAGTTGGGAAAAAAGTTATATCTATTATCGGTGGAATGATAATTCATTCGAGGAAGGTGATAAAATATTTCTCAATGATTCTTCATGGAAAAGTGTGATGCATTTTGGTAGGAATCTGAAGCTGAGTTCACAATTCATTAGAACCTATGTCATCTTGGTGAAAGTTGGATCAGTTACCTACTTAGTAGATTTTCCTAAGATATTATCTGAGGAGCCCAATATTTTTTAGGTTTGAATGATAAAAACTTTTATTCTGGATCCATTAAATGTTTTGAGACCTAAAGTTGTTCTTTTGGCAGATAATCTTTCATATGTGGAATAAATATCTTGAATTCTAGATTTTTAAGAGAAAATAATTCAGAATAAGGTGATTAATCAAGATTTTATTTTTTCAAAAACCTATATGGTTGTAGGGAAAAAATGGTAATCTTAAATTGATATGAGTCATAAATACCCCCATTTATTAGATATATGAATAAAATTTTGAGTACACAATTTCAAAAGGGGGAAACATGTTACATCCCATTTAATTATAGAATAAGTCATTTTCATATCTATTAATATTTCTAAATTAGATATTAATTTTACCATAATTTTGAAACAATGTTGAATATCATACTTGACATTCAACAATGAGTTTCTCAGAAATTTTATTTCACAAAAAAGCCGATATATATCAAAAAATAATATATTATTAATATTACGATTTTCAATGGTCATTATTTCCAAGCCGTTTTATTAGAGATAATGAAAAGAACTAAATAATTTATGTTTAAACAAGTTTATCAAATTTTTTTACATTCATTTTATTAATTTTAGAGGCTTAAAATAATAATAAATCCAATATTAAGCATTAAATACAATAATATTTTTAAAAGGTAGTTTTACCGCATTTTAAAGGAGAAGAAATTTTAAATCTTGTTTTTTTTCACTTTTCATTATTATATTTTAAAAATAATATTCTTATTAATAATTGGTACATCCAAATTTTTTTTGATGAATTTCGGTATTTTTATGTTAAAATTCATTTTTATTGAATATTGAAAAATAATGCATTTAAATTCAAAATAATCTCTTAGAGGAATTTATTTATAATGTTTTGATGCCCTTTTAATTGGTTTTAAAGTGTATGTGGAATATGTTTTTATAATTTAATCTAATCTTGGTAATTTTATATAATTTCACATTGAATATTTAATGTAATCACATGTAAATCATTTTGTGTGTATTACTTTTAAAAGCATGTTTTCTAGTTTTGACAATGGGGATTAATTTTAATGTTATTACTTCAACATAGATGTGTTGAATCTAGAAAAATTTATTCTATATTTGAATTATAAAGTCCAAATTTTGTAAAAATTAGTCTTTTATTAATTATATATATTTTATGTACTTTAAAAATATTAAGGGTTATAAATTTTTGAAAGTTTGATTTTAGTTTATAAATGTTTATTTTTAAGTAAATATAACGTTTTGACATAATACTCCTCTATGTATTAATAGTGTATAATTATTTATCTTCTAATAGAAATGAAATATAATAAAAAAAATTGTAGATAAATATATATGTTTCAAATGTTTTTAATTGTTTTAAATTTATTAAAGTTCTATTTTTAGTTAAATAAAAATATTTTTTCAAATTGAGGATGTATTTGACATTTGGATTTTAAAAATATAACACCTTTTCATTTAGAATTAGTTCAAATTTATTTATGACATGTCTTAATTGATGCTAGATTTATTATTTATATTTTGAACTTATGTTGCTTTAAAACCTAAATTTTTATACAATTTATGGAAGCAACAATGGTTAGATTTTTTAAACCATATGGAATGATATATATATATATATATATAACATGCCTGTTTTTAAAACCCTTATTAAATATTTATATATACTATTTTTAAAAACATTATTATATACATCTTATGTTCTTGTGTTTAAAGTATCAGAAATAATGTTTTGTATTTAAAAAAAATTGGGTGAGTACCCAAAAAACCAAGGAAATCCTTGAAGGCCATTCCATCATGGTATAGTGGGTGTCTCATATAGAATCTTGACTCCATAGAACCCTTGGTTAGTGTATGCATGGTTCATGCCGAGTCTTGTAGACAAGTCGTTCATGGTGTGTCCTAAGTGCATGCTCAGACTCGTGTATAAGGCATGGTCTGCTGCACGTAGGGGTGAGGCAGGACGCACTATAGTGTCCATGTGGGTGGGTCAAGTCCCACAATGGTTGGGTCCCATTTGTAAGTACAACACGGTGTGTGAATTTTTTATTTGTGAATGGTTGTGGCACTGATTATTATAAGGCGGTCCGAAATCGATTCCCATTTCGATGTGGGATAGGGTTTTTATGGGGACATAATCTGGCCTGTTAAATTGAGTGGTTTCTGATCTCAACCGCTCAACCTATTTAAAAAACTTGTGGCTCCCCGTGACCATCGGATCACTCCGTGACTGATCTCGACCATCCATCCATTTTTAATCTAGTGGATCTCTCCTCATCCATTTGATAAATCCACACACAGTCATAGTTGTCCACTCTTTTACAAATTTTTCCATTCTTATTGTTCTTCCTCATGCCACACCAGTCCCCATCTCTTATCCACTACTCCTCCCTCTCACATAACTCTTCCTTTCGCTCTCCGCATCTCATTCATCCCCCATTGTTATTTCTACAGGTCTTCTTTGCTGTTTAGATTAATATAACTCAAACTGTTTTCATGCATGTTTTCAATAATATATATATATATATATATATATTATCAAATGATAAGTCCCTTTAATTTTTTCACTAACTATGGTTCTTGTGTTGTCTAAATAGTTATATCTTGTTCATTGGGTAACATTGTAAATTTAAATTTTGAACTATTGTATAAAATTATATATACATATCTACATACATATATATATAAATATAACCCGTTTATATAAACACCTATATAAACCTTTACCCTATGAGTTCTTCTCCACACAACTCTTCTCCATCCTATGCTCAACTCCACCTTTGCTTTGATGTGAGGTAATGGTTATTATTTAGTTTTGTATTTGATTCAATTAACCCGTATATGTTTACATATTTATATACATTTATATATACATTGAAAACGAATTTTTTTTATGATTTTGGAATGCTGAACATTTGTTTTTAAATAATGCACTAAAATTCATGTGAATCATGTAAGGGAGTTTTTGGCATTGTGTTCGATTAAAACATTTATATAAATATATATACCCATATATGTATATGTTTATTTTTAACAAATCATATTCTAGTATTTATATTCTTCTAATTGTGATCTTCTATTTTTAAAATATGTTTTTAATGTATGTCGAACATGAAAGGATTTTTATTTAGTTTTGGGTTTTGATTGACTAACCCTTCGATACGTACATGTATATAGATACTTATATAAAACATATTCTATTTATAATTTTTCAAATGATGAGTATTAGTATGATTTTCTTTACTCATGTAATAAAAGTATGAGTTTTTTTTGTTTTGAATTTGATTTATTAAACCCATATATAAACATTGTGTATATATGAATATATATATTTTTACATATAGATTTTAATTATAATCATAATTAGGTTATCAAAAAACCTATTTTTGTTATTAAATTATTTTTTTGAAGTGTATGAAACCTATATGAATTTATCATACCATGTTTTGATTATGAAAATTCCATGAATACACTTTGTGTATATACGATTCTATATAATTTTCAAACCCACATGTATATATACAAGAACAGTAATTACATATACGCATGTCTTGGAATATTCAAGAATTTATGATGGTATTAACCTAGTGATGATTTTACACAATACACATGATTAAATATTATATGGGAAAACATTAACAAAACCCGGTTTTGTTTTTGTGTGCCTAAAAATTATAAAAGAATTCATCACCTTGTTAAATCAATTGACCTTACATAAATCTTGATTTTTATTTTTACATTAAGTAGTTGGATGTGTATTTTTTAACACATTTTAATATACAATACCATACACCATTAGTATAGTGTGTTTAATTTTTTATGTATCAATATGAATGTTATACATTAGAAAGTGTTGTTTTTTAAATACATGATGAATCTACCAAAATAAAAACTATTAGTTTATGATTAACCAGTTTGACAATTCTATTTATCAGTGCATGGTTTGAACATTAATGATATCTATCTTGAATTCAAAAACAACTATTTTAATACATTTTATATTTACTTATATGGATCAAGGGTTTTAAGAATAACTATTTTATGTGATAACCGCAAAAAAATATATTATTAATGTATCACTAATGATAATATATGGATAAATAATTCAATTATTCAATGTGGTTTGGGAAAATTTGAGTAAAAGACGTAATTTAATTATTTGATGTAGTATGGGATACTTTGAATAAAAGACATGATTTAATAAATCCATGTGTTATAAGACACTTTTTATTAAATATACTTAGGCATACGAGGAATGAATTGAAATGATTATGTGATGGGTGAGGCCCGCTCTATCCTCTCGATGTGTCATCAGGTCTCATAAGACAAACAAGGTTAGGGAACGAGGCCATGATCGAATAACTATGTATGGTCTTGGCATGATGCCTTGAAAGAATGTTACGAGTGTCTGAAATTATGCAATTTTTCAACATGCAATGAATATTTTACCAACAATGGCATTATTATACAAGTATAATATCCATTTTTTATGAATCTTTTACTTATGATAATGGTAATAAAGGAATAAGGAATAATTAAGTATTTACTTTTCATGTTTTTATATGAAAATTGTAGCGTCTATTTTAAAAACATTTATGCCGACTTTAATAATACATCATTCATTTCAAGAATTTAATTTTAAGTGTTAAGTGAATCATGATATTTTTACATATTTAATTATTTATTAGTGTTAATTCATGATCTCATTCATACACACTTCCTTGCACGTCACCATTTTATTAGTTTGATCAATTTATGGATTATGATACATTCCATGTATTTTTGTACATGTATGAAAACACTGATATGTGTTTTATATGTAGCTTTAAAATAAATATTTAAATTCTTGTGTAATATATTTTTCATTAAAATTGTTTCATGTAACCTTTGAAAAAATGTTTACGATTTTCGTTAGGGGATGTCAATACCTTTTAAGAAAACGTTTTGTAATTATTTAAAAGGATGTTTTAAAATGGAATTTTGTTAACTTGTTTTAAAACCCTTTAATGAGTATTTTAAATTCTCACCCTACATTTTCAATTTATTTTTATAGGCATAATATATTTTTCAAGATTTGAGTACTCCTTTGTGATCGAAAAAATATGAAGATTATCAATGTCAATATTTTGATGAAATGTATTAGATGTATCTAGTTTTCTAGAACCTAATCCGTTAATATTATCCGGGATTGAATTTGATGTGTAATTTTACCAGCCTATTTTTTTTAAATTACACACCATCCTTTAGGCACAGAATCCTGGATTATGGGGTCAAGGTCCTCACTGTTGGTAACAGATGATCGGTTTATACAATCCTGGAAAATTAGAACAGAATAAATTTTTTTTACTATGTTTCACTATGTAGATTTTCTAAAAACAAATATCACATGGAAGGCTAAGGTTCACCAACAAACCTCTTATCTCTCCCTACAGAATTACTAGAGATCATTATTGTCTAGTCATGTTCAAAAATATACCAGCCTTCTGTGAGCCTGCATCTAACCCGCAAACACCTCTACTAGGTATCAAACAACCCAAATATCCTCCGAAATCACCAATGAACGAGTCATGTCTAATACCTTATGTCATAAGCGCATCATGTATGTTATACATATAATGTGATGTACTATGAATGAATATTCCTATACTTCACTATATCCGATTCTTATCTAGACTTAGAGAAGTTCCATGAAGTTGTATAGGTGGTTGACCCCCGTGCGTCCTATCTGTTCCATGTTTTGAGTTTCTGTAGGTATGGGTGGCTTTATAAAATCTGGTTTTCAAAAAACGAAGTAGTCCAACTGGTCTATCAGAGCCATGCTCATTCTGATATCTCTAAACTCTACACCTCCTATGCCACCATCTTGATGACCTATTTCTACTCACATGACTTTGTGTCGAGGAATGTGAGGTGTATCCAGGAAAATGAAATTTAATATTTTGACAATGTATTGGGGATATATCTAACTAGAAGAACATACCAAAAAATTTTCAGACGGTGGTGGACCTGGTGAATGTATAAATAAAATAATATTTTTCATTTAAATTTATTTAACTAATAATAATTAAAAAATTTTTTGTAAGGCCATCAGGGGTGATTTCTGTGGGTTGGTGCTGGGAATATTAAGATAATGATATAATGGTGAGGATGTAATTATTTTGATGGAGCGATAATCTAACACCCCAAAAATATTTAATTTGTAACAATAATATTTTGATAATTATTAGAATTTTGATTATTTAAGTATACTATGTAATGGTACTTTGATTATTTTATGTATTCAATATATATAAGAATTTAAAATATTCTATTTAGTTCATGTACATTATGAACATTATAGGTTTTAAATGATTTAAAGTAAGATTTTAGTTAATAAGTATATGTTTTTTATGAAAAAGTTAATTTTTTAAAGAATACCCCTCTATATATTAAATGTGTATACTTATTTATATTATAATTAAAATGAAATATAAAAAATTGTTTGGTAGATATATATATATATATGTATATGTATCCAATATTTTTATGTTTTTAAAATTTATTAATGTGTTATGTTCAGTTAAAATAAAATTTGGTTTCAAATTGATGATGTTTTTCATATTTGGATTTTAAAAATATTATAATTTTTCTTTTTGAAAGAGATAAAATTAATTTATGACATGTCTTAATGTATGTTAAATTTGTTATTTATATTTTGAACATATGATGATTTAAAACCAAAAAATGTATACAATTTTTTGATGTAATTTTGTTTGGAGTTTTGTTTAACCATAATGAATGATATATAAATATACATATATATATTCTATTTTTGTAAAACTTTATTATATATTTATATTCAATTTTTAAAATACACTATCATATGAATCATATTTCCTTAGGTTTAATGAAACAAAAAAAAATGTTTTTTAAGAAATTTGGGGTCAGTACCCACCCAAAAAAGGGTAGCATTGAAGGGAAAGCCCCCATGGTCTGATGGCTGTCTCACATAGATCCCCAAGGTCAGTGAACCCTCAAAAAGATAATTCATGGTTCTTTCCATGTCTTGTGGAAATGCTGTGAATGGTGAGTCCTATGCGCACACTCTAAACCATGTATAAGGCTTGTCCAGTCGCGCATTGGGTGTGAGAAAGGTTGTGCACCAATGAGCGTGTGGGTGGGCGGTTGCCCGCGGGGGTGGGGGTGCCATGTGAAAGGACCTTGCAGTGTGTTATTTTTTTTATTGGTGAACGTATGAGGCACTAAGTATTATACGTAGGTCCGAAATTGCACCCCATTTCAATGTGGGATACAGATATTTTACAATGATTTAATCTGGGTCTTTAAATCGAGTCATGATTGATATCATCCACTCAACATTTTTAAAAAACTCTTGGCTCCCCATGACCATCCGATCACTCAATGATTGATCTCGAATGTCCATCCATTTTTAATCCCACAGATCTCTCCTCAGCTTCCTGATCAATCCATGCTTAATCATGGTCATCCACACTTTTCCACACTTCTCTTTTCTTATTCTTCTTCCTCACACTCCACTAGTAGTTATCATATCTCCAATGATCCTCCCTCTATCGTGAGTCCCCCATCTCCCTCTCTATGGCATGGTTGTTCACCATTCTTCTTTCCAACGGTCTTCACTGGTGTTTATTTTAATATAACCCAAACTGTTTTCATGCATGTTTTCTATAATATATATATATATATATATATATTTTAATGATCAGTCCCATTATGTTTTTCAGTAACTAAGGTTTTTGTTTTGTCTAAATAGCTATATCAATATCTCTGGGATTCATTATTAATTTTCATTGTTTAACTATTGTATAAAATTATATATATACAGTTATATAACATGATTATATAAACCTTCATTTTCTCTTTAACCCTAAGAGTTATTCTCCTCCCAACTACTCTCCAAAATCTACATGGATCCAGCTTTCTTTTTAAGTTAGGAAAGGGTTCTTATTTAGATTTTCATTTGATTAAATTAAACCATGTAAATTTTATTATCTATATAATCCTAAATATATAAAGAAAAACTATTCTTTTTTATGATTTTCAAATGCTGATCATTTGTTTTTAAATGATGATCTAAAATTCATGTAAATCAAGTAAGGGATTATTTTTTCCTTGTGTTCGATTAAACCATTTATATACATATGTATACCTATATATGTATATATGTTTTTTATAAAACAAACCTATTTATGTTTATATAATCATTGTATGGTGATATTCTGTTTTAAAAAGATGTGCTTCATGCATGTGAAACATGAGAGGGTTTTTATTTAGTTATGAGGTCGGTTTGATTATCCCTTATATTCATATATATATATATATATACCTATTCAATTTCATAGTTTTCATATGATGAGTATTATTATGATGTTATTTATTCATCTAATACATGTAATATTTGTTTTTGTTTCTAATTTGATATATAAATCCCATATATACAATTTGGGTAAATACCGTTATATATATCTTTACATATATATTTTAATTATAATGAAAAATTGTTTTTCATAAAACTAATTTTAGTGATTAAGTTATCTTTTTTAAGTGTATGAAACCTATACGATTTTATCAAACCGTATTTCAATGGGGAAAATTCCATGTTTACATTTTGTGTATATATGGTTTTCTAAAATTTTCAAACCCGCATGTATATATATATAAACAAAAATTATAGATATTCATGTCTTTTTTTTATTTAAGAATTTATGATGGTATTAACCAGGTGATGATTTTATACAATACACATGATCCAATTTTATATTGGAAAAAAACTAACAAAACCCTATTTTGTTATTGTGTGCCTAAAAATTCTAAAATAATCCATCACCATGTTAAATAAATTGACTTTACATACAAATTGATTTTTAATTTTTACTTATATTGTTTGAAGTATCATTTTTTAACACATTTTCATATACATGCACATCCACCATTAGTAATGTGCATTTAATAGTTTATGTATCAATATGAATGTTATAAATTAATAAGTGTTTTGTTTTAAATACATGATGAATGTACGAAAATAAATACTATTAGTTTATGATTAACCTGGTTGACACATATATTTATCATTTCATGGTTGGAACATGAATGATTTCCAACATGAATTTCAAAAACTTGCATTTTAATACATTCAATATTTACATTTGTTGAACAAGGGTTATAATAATAATTATTTTATGGGGAAACCCAAAGACTATATTTTTAATTTATCAATTATGATAATTTATTGATTAAAAATTTAATTATTCAATATGGTATGGGTAACATCAAATAAAAGAGATAATAAAATTATTCTAAGTGGTATAGGACACTTCAAATAAAATACATGATTTAATAAATCAATGTTGTATGAGACACATTGATTTAAAGACATTTAGACATATGAGGAATGCATTGGATTGATTATGTAATGGGTGAGTCCCGCTATATCATCTTTATGCATCGACATCTTTCATTATACATAATAGGTCATGGCACGAGACCTTGATAGAATGATTATGTATGTTCATGGAATGAGGCCTCAACATAATGTTATTACAATCTGGCACTTTTAATTTCCTATATATGTGATTAATATTTAACCAACCAGGGTATTATTATACAATTAGAGTATCCATTCTTCAAGAATCTCTTACATTTGATAATGGTAATAAAGGCATAAATCAAAATGAAGTATATAGTTGGCATGTTTTTATAAGGAAACTCTAGCCTCTATTATCAGAACATTGATATAGAAGTTGATATTACATCTATAATTTTAGGAATTTAATTTAATGTGTTATGTAAATCATGATATTTTTATTTATTCTATTATAATAGTGTATTAATTTACGTTTTAATTTGTACCAGCTTTCCCGCATGTCACCTTTAAGTTAGTTCGATCAATTTCATTACTATACAGCATTCCATGAATTTTTGTACAAGTATGCACACTCTGATATGTTTTATATGTGTATCTTTTAAATAAATTTATAAAATGTTGTGTTATAAATTTATTGTAAAATTGTTTCAAGTATCATTTGCAAAAAATATTGATGATGTGATTTAGGTAATGTTGTCTACAGGTCAACCAAGCGTTTTTTAATTATTTAAATGGATTTTTTAAAAAGGAATATCATTATCTTTTTTTAAATCCCCTTACTAAGAATTTTAAATTCTTACCCTACATTTTCAATTTATTTTTACTAGGTTAGTAAATCTATCAAGATTCGTTTAATCTTATCTGATGGAAACAATATGAATCTTATAGTTATCAAGATTTTGAAGAAATGTATTACCTGTATCATGTTTTCTAGAACCTAAACTGGGAAGATTCTCTGTGATGGAATGTGATGTGTAATTTTCCCATCATGTTTTTATAAAACAAATTACACACCATGTTTTAGGCACCAACCTTTGGCTTTTGGGGTCGGGGTAATGACAATCTCAATCTCCTTTAAGTGTGAAATATTTTGATGTTATACACACCATTTTTATAAGATGTTAATTCAACCCCTTTTACATTTTTTTCATTAAATGTTTTTGAAAATGAATATATCTATACAAATTGTTTTACTTTACAAAAAAACAAAATGACTGTTTTTAATGTATGCGGCGATGATGACTTCTAAATCTCTATTACCGTTATTTGATATTTAAATTCCTCTATATTCCGAAATAATTTTAAATGAAAAATAAATAAAAAATTCTATTCCATGTATTTTGGTATTGAAAATAGTTTTGATAAAAGATTTCTTATGTCAATATCTTTAAATAATTTCTTTTTATTTCAATGTGTAAATGTAATTTTTTCTTTTATGCATGTTTTATGTGATACAATTACGTCATTGTTCAGGGGAATTATTTAAGTGTATGGGTGGTTCAGTAAAAATCAATATGGAGGGTGGGATGATGATATCTCTTCAATGCATTGGGTAATGTGACATAAGTAAATGATTTGGTTTAGCCTAAGAGATTTATGGAATATACTATGATGGGTATTCCAAATGTTACAATGTATCTTACTCTCTTTGTAGTTGTAAAAACTACAATGTATATATGACATAAATTTCACAAGATAAAACTAAGATTTATGATTTCTATGAGTGATTCAGTAGCCTTATGATTTCCTGATTTAGGTTAAAGAGCCAGTCTTAAATGGGTGAAAAATTATTATTTCATGGGGTATAATGTATTCATTGACTAACATTTCAATTCTTTATTTTATATCCCATACATATCTTTTTGTACTCATTCCTTGTATTTGTAATGTTTTTCATTGGGTAAAATAATGAGTATGAGAAAGGAAGAAATCATGAATATTATTATCAAGAAAAAGTAAGAATGTTTTATATTAAAATAAATTCCTTTGTGAAAATATATATAGAGTAAAAGTGTATATATTGTAATATTTGAGGTGTTATGAAATAATTATGCCCTAATTCTCTAAAACACTAAACATGACTAGATCCTCAATGTGAATTTCATGACTCAACTGAAGATTATGTAATGTGTTAGGATGGGGCATTTTACATATTACTAACAATGAAACCATGAGCTTCCTTCATAGTTTTCTATCCAAAGAAATCTAAAATATGTGGTTTTTGATTCCATTACATATTGGATATGCCTAAAACATACTTGATTTCAAAACAAAACATTCCAAATACATTACTTATATTTTTTTTGTACATAATCCCAATATTATCTTGCACCCATCCCGTGACTCCATATCCCTTCTGAGCCCCCATTATGTTAACCTAATTTTCCAATGAAACCCATTGAGTGTTGTATCCAATGGTCCACATTTCTTGAAGATAAAAAGATTCCTATTTAGGCATATTCACCATGTCACTTCCTAAAGAGTGGTGCACTGACATTTTTTCCAAACCAACATTGACTAGGGCCCTTTCATTATTTAACCTTACCATACGAAATTGAACTATATGGTCCAGTTCCAATCATATAACATTAAAATGTATGATTTATGCTATTAAGTCGATCATAACTATGTGGTTCATGATTCCTATCAATATTATGTGTTATAATCCCCTCTTATGGGACTGATCCAATTATAGAAAACCCTCATTTACTACAAAATGAAAATAAATTACAATGTCCCCATATATGTTGTTTAAAAGTATGATATCAGAAAAAACCTAACAAAGATTGAGAACCATATAAGTATATTGATGGTATCACATCAGAAAATGTATAAAACATATTATCATGTCATTATAGTGACCATTTTTGATGTTTGGAATTTAAAAATAGATTCTTTAGTATGTCATAAATATGTTCAAGATTCCCAAATTTAGTAATAATTCCCCTTAAAAGGGATTTATTATCTCAGACTCCCATCATCTAAACCAATGTGATTTCCTAAATATTGTTTTCTTTAATTCCCATATTATAATATAAATTTCTAAATAAATAAATTTCATAACCGATCAGGGAGACGAGAGACATTGGGTGTTTTTAGTCCCCTAAAGACACTCCTGAAAACACACCAACATGGATGGGTGTGAAAAAGCACTTTAGTAATGATGATTCTAAATATAGTATAGATGATGGGAAACCAATTATTAAAGGTTTCATTATAGATATTGGTTGAGTTAATTTTTTTTATTAAGAGATATATAGGTTTTCCTAAAAATACTAGTAAGAATAAAATATATTGGTCTAACAAAATCAATATCATAAAAACAATAAAAAATAAATTTTGGTATTGAGAATCATGAATTGGGGAACGATCTAAATAAAGATATGTGTAAATTTTATAAAAAATTAAAAATATAGATATTGTCACCTAGTAGAAAATGAAAAAATTATAAATAACAAATTTAATATGAAATACACCCATATTAGAGATGAACTATGTGGTACCCTCAATATCCACCTATAATATTTAAAGTTATAGAGACGTGTAAAAAGGATATAATGGTTATATATGTGTGAATTTCCCAATGAAAATCACAAATAAAATATTTATAATAAAAACTCCCCATTTGTTGAGAAATAAGGAATATATGATCAAACTCTATTATAAGGAATGTTAAATTTATAAATTTCAAACAACTAAAAAAAATCTTCTTGATAACTGCAACTATATTTTAAAATCACAAAAAACTAAACCTAGAATAAGTTGAAACAAACCGTATTTTTTTCTATACACCTAAATAGTGATTATATATAGTCCAATATCCCCAAATTTGTAGAATGTGATATGGAATATAGAAACCACTATAATTTAATATTATCTATATTTATCATAGTGTTTGATAGGCCGGTGATATTATATATCAACTACATGTTGACATCCATGTCTACTAACATGATATCATTTCTCAACGAATAAATCAGATTATTCATTACTGGATAAAAAATAGTATATAATCATATGAAATATTGAAACTATTATGGATCCCAGACTAATATATATTATCAATATTACATTTTCTATACCATTTTATGAATTTTGATATCTAACTCATTCAATTTAATGAGTAGAGCCTCTATAAATGGATGGGATCCACCTCTTTGGAGTAAATTGTTTTGAAAATCTATTCTCTAGGCCATCTTTAAAATAATTCTCGATTCATTATTGATGTGAAGGTTGAATAATTCCATTTTATATTATCAGATCCACTCATACAATAAATGTTTTTGGTGTACTAACTATTGACGAAATATTAATTTAATTATCACTAAATGATCATTATCAATATTACTCCATCAGGCATGGTAGAGATTGATCACAGTTCAGATCAGTTATTCTAATATATATTTTATGTTATTTCCTCTATTTTGATTATAAAATTAAATAAAAAAATTCAAAACGGGTTTCATTATTTTAGTTAATTATATTATTATCCTTCAAACACAGTTGTGGTATTAAAGCTACAATCATCTCTCAAAGAACATGATATATTAATTTTTCTGTGAATAAAAGTCAAATAATAATCTTACCCAGGAAATAGAATTATCAATGATATGATGTGGTTGAATGTCATCCATTTGGTCCCCTATATATTTTTTTGTCAATAATATTTAGAGTATGAATGAGTTTTAAATTAGGGTTTGCTAAACATCAAACTTATTGTTTGATTATATATTATAAAATATGTTATGATTGATATCAAAATCTACGATAAAGTTTGAGGTTCATAAAAAAATAGGTCTAATCATAGTAGATATGGTTTTTATATCTCCAATTATGATCATGATTGATGATGGTATCATAAAATCAATTAAAATTTTATTCAAAATTTTAATTATGTTTGGACTTTCCTATCACCGATTATGAAAATACAATATTTAGGTATTCATAAAACCACCATCATTATATTTAATATGCACTAACTGTTTTCAATTTCTATTGGTTTTCTATCACATGGCTCCTGTATATGAATGAAAATGGTCATGTCTGGTTACATAGGAATACAGTGGTATACCAAATCCTACAAAAGTATTCCTATATAAGGATATCTTCAACCTATGTAGGAAACTATAGAATCCACATCATAATTAATACAAATGAGACATTGGATAATGTGTTTGGGTCATTTTTAGTATCTGATAAAGTCCTATATCATTTTTAAAAATATAAATTTCATGTTTTCATTTAATAATTTGTTTTTCTATTTGATCCATGTTTGATAATGGAATTTTAATTTATGAATATTAAAAATATTCTTAGTAACCTTATAGGAAAAAATTTGTTACACCAAAATCTAGCGAAGATGCATACACCATATAATTATAATAGAATTGAGGCCTCACTGTTGATGATATAGAGACAAAAATGCTATTTAGATTGATGGAATTTCCCTATAGCATTATCTATAGAGTACTGTTTATAGAGGCTAAAATGTGGTGACTTAGATCAGGATGAAATGTTTCTACCACACTATTTATAGATAGAAGGACCATCTAATACACCTATTATGTAATTACTTTTAAGTTTAGTTATGATATTGAATCATGGAATATGTTTTTTATTTTATGAGGGTGTATTTATTGTAGTTTTTATGTGGATTTTATCACCGAAGGATCCCCTATTTAACTAATAATTCTCCTATATTGATGAAGTTTTTTGAAAGAATTCAAAATTTATGTAAAAGAAACTCCTCATTATTGTTATTCAATATTCTACACACCTATACATGACACAATTTGGTTCTATTTTATAGTGATACATTTAGCGCTATTGAGGCTGAATTCATATTATCATGAAAATTTATCAGTTTATGCTTTGTAGTGTGGGTCTCATTTCATTAAACATCAACACCATATCAGTTCATCTATAGTCATACATATTTTATTCTACACTACCCTTTCAAGACTTCCCTCTATACATTATGGTTCTTTCCACTCCTTCATTGGTAACAATTTTCCTTCATTTTGTTTGTTCGAGTTTAATTATTTACCTCTTCCAATATAGAATAACCCCTACCATTGATATAGATAGACTTCTATTAAGAAATATTTATACCATCTTTAATGTCTCCATGATCCATTCCCTAGAACCAATTTCATGTTGTTTGTAAGAATTTATCAGAATAATTTGTGTGCAAGGTGTTACAATTAGAGTTCCAAAAAGATTTTACTAAAGAAAATAATTGTGAATGTTGATGTCGGTATTGGGAAAATATGTTATAGGATGGTCATAAAAATTTTGGGATATTTGTTACACACGTTTCTTTGGTATAATACATGTTCAGTCTTATATTATTTTCCATGATTGATGTTGATCACATGTGGGGTCAGTATAACAACCCTTCTCTTAATTTAATAGTAATACAAGATTTATTACATAATATTAACCAATATACAACCATGAAGGTGGTGAAGCTTAGTTTATTTTGGATTTAGCTAAATTTAAAAAAAAATTAAAACTGAAAAAACCTCAACTTTATTGAAAACATACTTAATATTCTCACACATAAAATTTCATGGGATAACTTGGGGAAATATAGAAGAAAAAGGATAGATATAAATAAATTTAGAGGAATAAACATGGAACTACATGAAGAGAGTAATAGATTTTTGACATTGGGATACAAATGTGGCCTAAAAGATGTGATTATCTTGGACATGAAGAAAAATACATGACATATCATGATAATATTAAAGGTAACATAGGAAATGTGGAAATAATATAAAACACTTCATTATAATCAAAGGTAAAGGAAAACATCCAATACCTTATGATGTTTAATGTACCATAATGGAATATGGTTTAATACAAATTCTGTCATTTTATCTCATGAGACTAATCATTATCCAGTTCATTTGAGGGCTATATAATTTTGGGCTCACCCATCACAGTCATTTCATTATGTAGATTAATTGTGCCACATAGATAATACAACATGGATTCGTTAATTATAATATTTTATTCCATGAAAATGGAGTGTGTAAAAAATAAAAGTATGTCCTAAATCATAAAGAATAAGTTAATTAATTTTATCACCCTAGATATGAAATGGTTATGGTTTTCTCAACCCAATTGTTTTCACATAAAAATAGCAGTCAAATTTTGGCAACATAAAAACATAATATAAAAATTAATAAAACGTGTTTATGTGTGATAAAGTGGTCTATCATAATTTTTTAAATCAAATGGAAATTAATGAGGACATGTAAAAACATATCCAAACAAATATAATTGAAAATAGATGGCATAAGATAATGATTATACTTTAATAAAGAGGAGAAGTAATGGTTCCTTTACATTGCGAGGGTGAATTTAAATGCTTTAGTGGAGATTTTTAATAGCATGGAGTCATCATGGGAGGACTATAGAGAGAATAGGTTAGAGAACAAAAGTTCTATAATGATATATATTGAATAAAAATTGGATATTTGATAGGTTTATATATGAAATGATTTGGAAATATTGTATCATTTACCAAACATAGGTTTTGGACTCTCTATAATAAAATAACCAAAACCAAAAACATTCACATGGGTTAGAAAAATGATTTCTTACAAAGGGGAGTGGATATAGTTATTTAATATTTTAATTGTACAATATTATTAACATATTACTATTAATTATGTGGAAGTGATTCATTTTTTAAGTAAATGAATTTTAAAAAGTAAATTATATTAATGTTTTTTAGGATCCATTATGTATTTATAAAAGTTGTAAGATAATGATTAAATAAAATTATTTTTATTGTAAAACATATATTTTATAATGGAAAACCATTATAGTGCTTATTACATCACTTTTGGGACAATTTGATGTCATAATATTTACTGTATATTTATACTGTATTTAATTATTACCGAAAAACTAATTTCCCATAAAATAATGAACAATTTACCATTGGATAATTTTTAAATTATTATTACAAAAATAATATTAATTATATTATATTAATTTTATAAATAAGTTTATATTCACATTTGAAGTAAGAATAAAAATTTATTTGAAAAGAGATGGGTTTTTTGACATTAAAAGTGTTTGAACCCTTCTAAAAATTACATTTGACTTCATGCAAATTATATGATCACTTAAATTTGATAAAAAAACATGATTAAATCAATGGGATCCATCTGTGGATCTCTTTGACCATTTTCTCTTCGACTCTTGGGGTATAAAAGAGCGATCCACTATGGTTATCCTTAACATAATGCATATAATGATCATTTTTTCTTGTGAAGAAGATCTGATATTGGAATGGTCGTATTCTCCTCAACTCTATGATGGATCCCGATTGTTTCTCTTCCGATGGACATATGACTCTAATATGAATCCCGATTCTCTGACCATAGAAATTTGAGTAAGTTTTCTAGAACTACAACTACATTTTCAGAATCCATCCATTATCTGTATGATTGGAAATATGGTCGTTCGATATTTTTTCTCTAATAGTAGAAATGGGGGAACGATTCACTCAGTTTCTCTGAGGATTTGCGTTGAAGTGGATTTCGCCATCCCCATGTTAAATCGTTGTTGATTGCTGTGGGTGAGGAGTTCTGGTATAAGCAATTGGTGGTTTTGAGTCCGAGATTGATTTCGGCTCCCTTTGCCTCAAAATTGGACATCATCAGGAAATGTTCAGACGTAGGAAGTTGATTCTGCTGGCAGTTGAGGATGTGAAGGCTGGTGTGGTTCCCTATTCTCTATAGAGTCACCAGGGTCTAGCCGACAGGGAGCTGGTAGAGACTAGTCTTGGTATTGTAGAACATGGCATCGTGAAAGAGTCCATTGAGATGTCTGTGAACTCAAGAGTTTCAGTGGTGTATGGAAGACTAAAACGTTATTTGGGGGTGTGAAATCCTAGATTAATGGTTGTCAAGGATTGTTTAGAGCGCATGGGTGCAGGAATTAAAGGAGTGGTGACACATCAAGACATGGCTGAACCATATGGTGGCAATGAGGATGTGAGGAATGGCCATGTAAAGGAAATGATAGAGTCTAGGAAATGTGGTTCAAATTATAACAGTGGCGAGTGGGTGAGGATTTCAACTAGGAGGAGTTCAAGTCATGGGAAGGAGTTTCCAAACATTGAGCTTTCCTTTGAAGATCAAATCATTCATGTTGAACCGCATGGTCAGGGTTAAAAGGATATTAACAAGAAACCTCAATTTATGGATTGGGGATTCGATCAGAACACAAGTCCTGATATGCCAGTACCCCCTTGCAGTGCTTCCCTTGTGGGAGATAATAATATAGAGGATGGGGCTTCTAGAATTCCACTTCAGGGGAAGTATTTTTTGTAAGATCTATAGATTCACTTCGTGGACAAGGGAGGTAGGATGGTGTTAGTGTCTTGGGGACCTTGGACCCAAACACTCCCATTCATAAATACTCACCCCTTTATAAGGGTGGGAGGGAGGGGAAGAAGAATGGCTTAGAGGCCAAAGTAGGCAAGGTATATTTTCGGTGCAGTCTGAGGCCCCTCAAAGAAGACTCAGCAGTGGAGCATAAAAACCATTTTGAAGGTCTGATAGATCAAGAAAAAACATTGACACATGAGGAATATTATTAACGTGATAATGTTTATAGCCAATTCTTAGTGGATATTGTGGAGCATTTCTACGGTAAAGGCCCTCACTACCCAAGATGGATGAAGGGGAATAAAGGAATGTGTGACTCAGGGAAATGCATTGTGGTCTAAGGGAAAAACCCAAGATATGAAAATAATACTCTCACATAAAAAAAACTGATGGAAACTACATCATCCATGATAGGTGGAAACAAGGAAATAAAATGCCTACAAGAAGGGAAAAGTAAAGACCCAAGCAAAAAAATAAGAGTGGCAGAAGAAGAGTCCAGGGTGCCTGAAGCTCATCATCCACTACAAGGAAGAAGTGAATGAAAAATTTCTTATTCCCAACACCCCAAAAGTGGACATTTTAAGAATTTATGAAATAAGTTTGAATATCGATTCCACTGATGAGAAAGAAGTGTAGATCGGCAAGAAAGAGCTAATCATAGCCCATGGATTCACCCAATGAAAAATCACCTTAAGGGAATTCATTCAGACAATGGACTGAATGGTTGCCCAACTTGAAGAACATATCAGCGTGGATCCAGACACTTAGGTTAGTACTATGCACTAGGAAATATATACAGTGTCTGACTCAAATAATATTTATCTTGTGTTTAATCATTTTGTGACATCTTTCAGTATATAGTAGTTTTTTTGCGAACTATGGTTTCCCACATGTCCTTTAAGTGGCTTTATAAAAAAAAATTATATTTTCGGGTTAGGGTCATTATAATATTCCCTCCTTCATGAACATTTCCCCCAAAATATTCTTTTCCCACACTAAAACATATGCAGGTATCTCTATTTCATCACTTCCTCCAATTCTCACAATGCTTCTTCAAACAAGTGTTTTCTCCATTGGACTTAAACAAGGTAAATTATCTTATTTTGTAGAAAATGGTAATAATAATATAAGATTTTAAATGGATTCTTCTCAAAGGAAAGGTCATTCTACAACAGTTCCACCTATGGATTAAGTATATGGGAGGGGTCTGGTATGTAAAACCTTATGAGGTATACCTGGAATACATTATTAAATAAATATTGGTTAGTTTGGAGTTATAGTCAGTAGTCCATCATTCTTGATTTGTTCATGGATTTTCAAGGAGAAATGTATCTAGGACTAATCATTCAATTATTCTCAAATATCATGAATTTATTCCATGGAGATATTTGGAGGAATAAAATGTATACAACATCAAACTATAGTTCTCATTGATGATTTTCAACATAGAAAATCTGTAAAATCTCAGCAACCTTGATGTTATTCTAGATGTTATTTACATTTTCAATAATTTCTTATAAAACATTTGGACTAAAAATATTTTCCCCCAAAATTGTGCTAACATAAAGGTATTATACACCTCTTACTATTATTGGCTTTATAGGTAACCATTTAGGTTCTTGAGTATAAAATTTTATTGTACGAAAATTCAACTAAAGGAATATGTTGATATCGTCCTCCTTCAAGGTCATTTAAGAATGATAACAACATGTCCTAATGTGTCTAGAGAGTGTGATCATATTTACAATTAGTTTAATTGCAATAATCTATGCTGAAGATCATCTTAATATTCAAATCATGTTGGATGCAATTCAATAACATAGATGTATATCCTTCCTCTCAATCAAATACAACTAACAGGGCTATGCCATGCAACCTCAAAAATACTATAATTTATATCCTTGAATGTTCTTCAATTGGGAAGTCCTCTAGAATCATGATGAAATGTGAAGTCTTTGTCCGAAGATCCACTACAACCCTGATTTCATTATTTCTTCCTAATGAAATTTTAAGTACTGTGCAAATTCCCATGGTGATATTTTTCTATTTTCATGTAGGTATTTGTAATGGTCACATCACCCACTTAGACTTTTTCCACTTCAACATTACATACTAACATACAAGAGATATTTATGTATATTAAATGATCTATTTATTCATATTTTCCTACCAATAGTGCTCTGGTAGATCTCGAAACATGATTTTTCTTCCTGGATTGATGGAGATGGTGGAGCTATTCACATCAACTAACAATACCTTTGACTCCAGATTTGATGGTACACATAGTCGTGACCCAAATCTCACAAATCATTAATTAACATTTAACTCCGAGGATTTACCATTTCTTATAGATTAAAATTTATTATAAATACCAACATCATCCATTATCTTCTCCATAAATGATGGTTGAGAAATCATTTATGAATGGACTAATGGAATTCCTTTCTTTCTGACGCACACATCCATATTATTGAAATCATAGAAGATTTGGCCCCTATAAATTTTCATTAGTGACAAAATTACTTGATCCTTTGTTCTTATAGGGTCTTCTGTATTATTCACTTTCCTAAGATAGCATTTTGTTGTGAATTATGTCTTTGTTCAACACTAACCATCGTTTTTGGAACATATTCATTACTTTTTATTTGAATATTTACTTTAGGATTTTTTGATCTATATATATCTCATTATTATACCCAAATAGTTAATGCTACAATATTTTCAACACAAATATCACTATAACTAACTCCATCTCAAGAATTAGGTTATTTTGTTTATGAACATTTGAAATCCTTGATTCATAGGCTCTCAATTTTTAATTTTTCATTAACACATAGCTCAATAACTTCTTCAAAGAATCACTGAATAATAAGAAAATTTCTCTACATGTAGGTTGATTGATTACTTGTTCAGTGATAAGCCTTATTTTCATATTATTGAAGGTCTATTCATAGTATTAATTCCATGAAAACATTACTCCATTTAATGTTAACTTGGTCATAGGGTAAGAAATTAAATATAAATTTCTAATAATTCTATGATAGTTCACATATAATACTCAGAAAATATGGTTATCGAGCTCCAAAATTCTCCCTTGTCATCCTTGAAATCACTGAGGGTTCCATGGATATACAAATTCATGTGATAATTTTCCCCATGAATGATTATTACTTCCCCTAGAACTAACATTTTCTATAATTTTCATAATTATTTTCTTTTAATATGGTCATTAGAATAGGGCTTAGATGCTCCACATACTTCTCTGTAATTTTAGAATATATTATAATATCATTTATAAATACTACCAACATTATTCGAGGTAATTTCTAAAGATACACTTCATCATTTCCATGATTATGTCTAGAGGTTTAATGAGCCTAAAAGTAAATAATATGAAGTCATTATTCTTATCCCTTGTAGACAAAATACTAATTACAATATCCTCCTTCCTCCCCATAACATGGTAATATCCCAACCACATATCAACTTTGTTTATGTATTGTGAACCAAATAGATAATCTAAAAATTCATCAATTTTTGGGAAAAAATACTGGTTCATTATCATGATCTTTTTGATATGACGATAATCAATGAATATGCGAATTTACCCACCCTTCTTCATAATAAAGAGGACTTGTGTACACCATGTTGAAGCACTTTAGTGTTTAAATCCTTCATCCAAATTCTTCTATAGTTTTTTATTTAGGTCGTAATGTTCCAAAATGTCCAATATATATGAAGTCATGGATAATGGCAATTCCAACAGTATATGTTTTATAGAAAATTCAACCTCTTTCTGTTTATGAATACAATAAAAATATTTAGGAAATGCATCATCATAATCCCTCACAATGGTCATGTTTTTAGGGTTATTCACTCCACATAATGAATCATTTATTCTAGATATTTAATCTAGTTGGGAAATAATATCCATTCTTGTTATTTTTTCTAATTATGATTCATCATCATCCTTTCACATGTAAATAATCGGGGGTCGATTCGAGATATATAGAATGATTTCCCACTCATGAAAACTTAAGATAGGTCTATACAGGGAATGATAAACCATACCTATAATTTCATCAAATTCCTTCAAGTGGATTATGAAAAGTCTTCCTTGGATGTTAAGCCCATAAATTGTGATAGGGGAGGAGTTATATACAACAGAAGAAATAACTTCACCACATTATTTTTCACAGATAGCTACAATTCCATGTTTTGTGTTGGTTTTTTTATATTTTTACTAAAAACTGATTAAATGATGTAATACACATAATGAGAATCAAAAACTATTTTCTTTATTTTTTAATAAATAACAAATTCACCTATAGCCACTTAATTTTAGGGACCCACATATACATTTTTTATGGAGAAATCTATCCCTTGATGCCATAGAGGTTTTCAATGGTATCTAAAATCTCATAGCTCATTTCATTGGGTTTCAAGGGTCTATGTTTCCATGAAATTGAATAAATGAAAAATGATATTATGGTTGACAATACAATTCCACTCCTCCAATTTAATATAGTATTTATAATATTATAATTTTTTTCTATGATCCCTTCCTTCCCATACCTAATGATTTTTTCCTATCACCTTAATAAATTTCATGGGTGTTTCATTCCAATCCTTATACAAGTGGGCTGTTGAAATTTCATGTCACCATTCGATTTTTTCATCAAAAGAATATAATAAAACTCCAATTTCTACTTTGAATTATATTGATACACTATATATTCATCGATATCCATTTTTACATTAAGTGAATGTTAGAAAATTTCATCAAATCTATCAAAGAGTTTGATCACCAAGGATTTTCGAAGACTAGGTTATAACCCAACAATGAATCAGTCAAAATATCATTTGGGGGTAATGTTAATGATATATATCTATCAGTCATTTCTTATGAAATATTTCTCATACTCCCCAATTAAATCGTAACATTTTTCATGATGAAAAGGAAATCCTTTTACCTTTTAATTCAACATTTTCAATGATAATATTTATCAAAACATTTTTTTTTCAAAATTAAATCCACTCCATTACATTGATATCTCCTATAAGATTCATATTAATGAGAAATAAAAACCAATATTCATATTCTACCTCCATATGATAAATAAATGGTATATAATTCTCTAACTCGGAACCTTGAAGGATGAAGAAGATCTTCCCAATGGATTCGATCAATTTTTTTGTAATTGAGGGATAAAATAATCCATTGAAATGTAGGGACCTTTGTACCAAAATGATATCAATTACAACTTTTACTTTATTAGAAGGAATTGGGATCTCTTCTAGACACATGTTTATATTTAAAAAAATAGTCAGATGAGGGTGTATCATCATAACTTTCACAATTATGTCTCACATCAGGTCGGGAATGTATTTAGTGCAGTCACCAAATTTCCCCCACAATGATTGATAACCCGATTCCTCATATTTTCTACCATTGCCTTGAATAAAGGGGAAAATAGAGATGTGTATTTATAAAAATTTAAACACATAAACTTGAGTCCAATTCCATTAAATAGATATATTTTAAATTATATGTATTTCCTTAACATAAAAATTTATAGGCCTCAATCTATGTTATTTATAATCTATTTCGAAACAGAAATTCAAATTGATAATTTTTCACATAGTGAAGGTTTGTAATGAGCATATGAATTTATGAAAATATATCCCAATTGTGTGTTGGACATTTTGTACAAGAATCCCCATTGTTATGCACTAGTTCCCGATTTATTCTTTCTCAAAACAGTGTTATTGTGTTTTACCCCTACGTAAATCTAGGCCATATACATATGCACTTACAGTATCCAGACAAGGACTTATTTCCTTGACAGAACATAGATACAATACATACAAAATTGAAAGGTTGTTTTCTTATACATAGTATTATCCCTATGTTTTTCACTAGAGTTTTATAATATTGATCCACAAAATAACTCAATTTTATCATTGATATGATCTATAATAACCAAGATCTTTATTTTACAGTAATACATGATTAATTAAATAATATTAACATTTATACAGTGAAACATATTGGGTAATTTATTAATATTTGGAATTTGGTACATTATATGATAATTTAGAAAAATAAAAAAACATATTTATTAAAATAATTTTCAACATTATTTCCCTTAATCATCCATGGGATGTCCAGGGGACATAAAAAAATAAAGGGGTGATAAATATAACCAAGTAAGGGAAAAAATTTCATAATGGAGGGGAGTAACAATTTTTAGACAATAGGTATATCAATAGTGAATAAAATTAGTGTTAATAGTAGTTATGTATAATAATATATGACATAGAATGATAATCATAAGAGAAACATGGGAAATATATAAGAAACATAATACACAAAATCATAAACAAAATTCTAGGATAACATCCATTAAATCATTATGGAAAATGTTGAATAGTGGAATACACATCAATCATAATCCAAACATGATTTATTATGATTTATAAAGATTTACATATATAGGGACGATTTCTCAAGACATTAAACATTACCCAATGCATTTGACGACAATGCAACTCTAAGAACACCCATCTCATTCATTTCATTATTATGCATTTGTGTTCCACATTGATTATAAAAATATATTTATTCCTCATCGCATTTTATTCCAAGATAATGGAGTCTATAATAAAAAAATTTATGAACCCATTCAATATATATAAGTTTATAAAAGTGAACACCCTTTATATGAAGTGGGAATACTATTCACTAAACAATTGTATTTTCATGGAAAAGTGAAGTGAATTTTTTGCAGCAAAACGACGTCAATTAAATATTCATAATATAGGTTTATGAGAATGAAATGGTTAGGCCATCAATTTGAAATAAAATCTATAGTTATAAGGACAAGGAATGAAATATCCCAAAAATGTTGATGGAAAATGATAATGGGGAAACATTAATAAACTGGTGAAGGAGTGGATCCCTTACCTGGAGAGTGTGTCTTAAAATGACTAGGAGGATCTTCATTAGAAAATTTACAAACATTGTGTGGAATCTATAAAGGTAAGATCATATTAAAGACATCCTCAAAATTGTTTGAGTAAATGAAAATGGAATCTTGGGGGGTTTATATGGGAAATGAGTGGGGAATTTTTTTATCATTCCTCAAACATATGTTTCTGAATCTATTTAATAATATATGAAAAACCACAATCCATATCATGGTTTTTGTTAATGTTTTATTTTAAAGGTTTGTGTTTATTATTATTTTATTAGGAAAGGGCATGAACATATTATAATATAACCCTTTTTTATCTCAAGGTGATTCATACTCTTAAAAATTATTTTATAATCATAAAATATATTAATGGTTTTAGGGGATTTATAAATGATTTATAAAAATAATAAAATAAAAATATCACAATACTTTAAAGTTAAAAAATATTATAGGACACGTATCCCATTTTAAGTATTTGTTACATCAAATATGCTTTATTAAGATGTCATAATTCACAACATATTTCTAAATGGTATTTAATTTTTAGCTAAAAATTCAACTATCTTATAAAATAATGTAAAAATAATGAATTGGTAATTTTGATAATATGATTTCAAAAATAGTATTAATTTTATAAAAATAATTTTATATATGTATTTATATTAACTTTTAAAATATTAATCATCATTTATTGAGAAATAATGGGTTCTTGCAATAATTATTGTATCCCATATAAAACATATATTTAACATTATAGAAATTATATTATAATTTTTATTCGACAATTTGTTTTTAATAATTATATTTTATTATATCATTATTTATTTGTAATGTCCGTTATTTAATCAAAATAATCATCATAATTAGAATTTAGTTCAAAATAAAATAAAAACATATTTTTTTTAATTATGTAAAAATAAATATTATTTATAATGTAATGATAAGAAGAAATCATAAAAATTGTTCTATTGAAAATAAAATATTCCTATTCATATTATTGACTTGATAAATACCCCATTAATACACCAAAAAACTCACTAAGAGTAAGGTGCATGATAGTGAGACATTCATGGGGTTGTTCGGCATCCACTAATATGGCCGTGATCATGATGAGATTGATCTTCTCCCGTAAATGGTTTATCTAATGGTAATTTTATTGGATCACATATTGGGATTGGTCAAGGTCAAAGCAAAGTGATGCTATATCGCTTGGGATCTCTAATAAATTTGCCTCATAGGGTAAAAACACGTTGGTTGAGGCAATCAATTCTTTTATATTTTTTAATTGGATATGTAAAGAAGAATATATATACTAATCATGTGATCATTTTTAAACATATATATCAACAAATGTGATGATGGTTAATGAATTTTAAATCTGAAAGGATATAAAAAAGTCCATGTAATGAAATTTATTTTCTATAAACCTAGAAAATAATAAGTCATTTAATGAAATAAAAAGGGAATTTTATTTATTACATTTTTGGTTGTTACAATGAGTGTAGACTATGTGACCAACTCTAGTAGAAAACTAGACAATAGGCACATACCTATAGCCATGGGTTTGGAAAACCATGGATATAGGTGTTTACACCTAGGCTATAGCCTTGCTTTTTCTTAAACTATGGCTATAAAGAGCCCCTATAGTCATGGATTTCTAAAATGATGACAAATGGGTGTTTTTTCATAGGCTATATCCATGGTTTTATAAAATAGTTACTATAGAATCAAACTATATCTATGTTTTTCATAAATCAAGGCTATATGTCTCCCACTCTTTCACAGGTGACATTTTCCCACGAAAAAATGTTGTAAGATCTATTGAAACTATTTACATGAAATATTGATAGCTTTTATTAATAAATATAACAATATATATATATATACCAAATGTCATCTGTGTTGTAGTGATTAGGTGGATTATTATCATAGAAAAGGTATAATGATCGAATCTGGTAGGGATCATATTAGTGTTCAGCTATATCCGCATTTTACAGGGGCTATAGCCACAGTTTTCCTCCATGAAAATATCCAATATTAACATGGTGGACAATCATGGATATAACTGAACTTCTACATTGGAAAACTATGGAAGCTATTACCATTGATTTCCAAATTGTGGAAAATCCCTAAAAACCATGGAATTGTTTTAGCTTTATCCCCATCAATACGTTTTGTGGGATTTTTGGATCTTCTCTATAAGATATAGGCATGTTATTGTAGAATATATCCATTTTTTACCATGGATATAGGTTAATTTCATACTTTTTCCATTAGGATAACTATTCTATTTTTATTTATACATTATCATATTTTCATGTTTAATTTTCATCACATGTTTTTATATGCTTTTATTGAATTATAAGGATGTGATGATATTCTCTCAATATATTCTCAATACTATTTTTTGTTTCACCAAGCCTTAGATGATATTATTGGTACATTAAATCAGTAGTCTATCAAGTTATTTCTATAACATAGATGGGTAGTGCTCACAGATTATCATAGTGATGATGATACACTAATAATGTGGGAAGGTAATAATGGTCATGGTTTCCAACCCATGGAAATTTATTTAGAGAATGTAGGGATAGAGGCTTAACATATTGTATATACTGAGCATATCATCATGGAGGAATAACCCTTTATAGAGATAGGATATAATGGTACAGGGGCCAAATACGAATCAATTAGTTGGGGCCATTATCACGAGTTATTTCAATCTTAGTGGGTCTTCCTTGATCACTAAGGTATTCGTTCAATTATTATACCACTATGGAGCTGAATCAGGTACCATAAATAGTATGTCACGTCTTGGATAGTTGATAATATTTTGGTATATCTAGTATTATATATTATTATTGAAAATATTTAATATCATGGAATACACATATTATACAGAAATAAACATGTTATAGATTAATTGGAGTTGTCTAATGGCGACTTTTACTAACACTATACATGGGGCTTTTGATTCACATAAAAAATTCTTATTTACGAATTCGAATATGTGCAACGGAATCAAGAAAGATGGATGCGTAGAGGGTCATGTTATTATTGGACTACATGGATTGACTGCGAGGGGTCTCCAAAGTTTTTATTTATTTTTTATATTATATATGTACTTTTGTTTTCCATTACACCTTGGTAGATAGTTAATCAACATATTTTTTGAAGTTTATGCGAAATTATAGTATATTCAAGGCACTCTTATTATTTACAATAATATTTTATTTATTATTTCTTAAATAAAATAATACGAAGGGAACATTATCCCCACTGATGGAAATTGAATCTCATTGTTATATAGTATAATCATTAATACATTGAGGTATTTTTGAGTTAATGAGACCCTCTAGTTCGGATGCAGTGGTTCTCGTTAGGGTGAGAGAAAATGGAATAAAAAAATATATTCTTCTTTTCATTATGGTCTATCCCAGGAATGTTTTGAAAGGTTTATAAATGTGGGACTTATGTAAGAGAGTTTCAATGTTCATGGCCAAATCTTATGTAATGGACCCCTAAGTTACAATTTATTAAATTACTTTTTAAATTAGATTAGAATTTTGTAGAATTCATTAATCACGAATATGAATGTTGGATCACATACCTGGTATATACCAATTCTTGTGTTTCATAGTAGTAAATTATTTTAATTACTTTACATTTTTTATATGTTAAGGATATATTTTATATAGAGTTAAATCATTTCTATTACTGTTCTTCATATTAAGCTCTTATACCTTCACAGGTGTTGTAAAATGTAAGGGAACTCTAATTAAGTGTCTTTCCAATAAAATCCATGGTAGAATAATCATTATATTTTTATATATTTAATAATACCAAATATAATAGAATTTATAGAAGATAGGATTCTGATAAATTAAAATACATAATTGATTCTATCATTGATCTCCTTGAGAAAATGGATGATAGGATAGAAAAGATATTAGTTCCCATATTGTAGGGACCCAACATGCCTTAGTGTGTTGTCAAGGGACAAGGTAGTAAATGTGAGGGAATTACTATTCTTGACTTCAATGACATGTTATAAAAGTATTTATTTCATGGTATATTGAATCATGAAAGTGGAAATGGGTTATTAGGGATAAAATATGGTTCTATGATAGTTTCCTTCTACTCTAATTGTTTTACTACGATTTTTTAATGAAATGATCCAAGAAATAGTATGTAGATTGAGATTAGAAATCATAATCACATTAGATAATAGTAATAGAGCACTGAAATAATATCTTACTTGGATTTTCTATTGAGTTCCTTGACCATTGAGAAGATCGTATGGTAGGGTTGAGAATGTGGAATTCTTATATACATAATTACTTAAGAGGGTGTATCGCCTATATCTGCAGTAAGTGCAACATTTATTAGTAGAATAGGAATAACTGGTACATGAAAAGGAGTAGTGGTATTAAAGTAAAGGAAATTTTATCTTCTTTTGTTCCCATGGGAGTGACCCATTGTTCATAAACTATTTGAAAATTAGAATACACTGTAATATCGGTTTGGATTCTCTGAGAAAGGGAATATAATGTGGAATGATGATCCATACATAATAGATTTTTTATAGATCCTTGAGTTTAGTATTTCAAGATGTGGTATGTAAGATGTTTTCATGGAACTGGGCATCTGGATATGGTCCCCATGAGTAAAAAAAGATGATGAATAAGAATTGTCATGTGTCCCAAGGATAGGGTCCCAGAGATCAGGTATGCATTTCATATTTATTGTATCGTACTCCAGTATATTGAAATGAGGGACCATGAAATAGTAATATAATGGTTTTGGTCAGCTATAATTTATCATATTTCATGTTAGATTATGGTTTATCCCATTCTTTAGTGTTTAAGATATTTGATTCTATAATTTACTTAGTGGTGAATTATATCATAGAGTTAATTTCCCTTAACACACTGTCGGGGAAAAAGTGGTAAATTGCCAGTTATTTCATGAGCTACTATAGTTATTTGGATATATACAACAATAGTGATTCGTGATGATGGATAGGATGGGGTTTGATATGATTCATGTTGTGGAATTAATGGATATCTTACATGTTCACATTGATTGATATCATCCATTATTGTCATTTACATCACCAATGGTATATAAACTCAAGATATCTATAGAGTGTGAAATATGAGAAGGTAGTTTTAGTTGATAAATGATTTTTATTGGTATGTTCATGATATATATGGAGTGTTTACTATCAATTTTTTTTCCATTATTAACCCCATGAATTTTTCTCAAGTTGTAGGTCTTCGTCAAAATGACTATTCAGATGACCTCACATGATTCCCAGATGATAGAGGATTTTAAATTGATTTAGAAATCATGTTGAGTGGTTATCTATTATTTAAACTACGTTATCATATATATTTGGATATATTTAGGGTTCACATTATATATTTTGGGGAATTTGGGAAAAAAGGAATTATTGACTGAGTAATTCATTTTGGCTTGAACCTATCTTATTTTTGAAGAATTTGTACAACAGTAATGGACATTTCATAGAATACCAGATGTTGAACCCGATGATAGTGATGAATATATACCCATTTACATGTATTGATGATCATTTCATCAATTTAGGTAGAGCTTAGTGGTTATCCATTATTGATATATGATATGACTATAAATAGCTGCATTTAAAAGGGTAGGACATCCCAAATATTGTGTTTCAGAGTATGTATGGGCTAAAAATGTACATGATGATTCAATTATAATTGATGAATACAATATTGGTGTTCCTAAATTTCATGGAAAATATCAGTCACCAATAACTAGACTTATTTTTTATGGTGTCTATTAAAGATGTTATCATCTACTCACTAAACTCAAATCAACATTTTTAAAATCATAACATAATCAAGAGTAAGATTCAAGAATATAATCTTTATTTGAAGATATTATAATATATCATTTGGAGTCTCGAGGCGATATTCTTAGATCAGTTGTTCTTTATTAATGTTGTATCATTGAACCCAAAGAATGTGAAGGTAGAGTTCTCCTAGATGCATCCCTAGAAACTGTTTTTGATTAATATATTCCTATATAGAAACCCTTTCTTAACATACATAGATATTACATCATTTTAGATGAATTTTCTATACATTTCAAAAATAAATTCCCAAGGACCATTATATTTATATGTATTTGTAAACATGGGAAAAAATTCTATATTAGTTAAATATATTCAACATCTCCCATAATGATCTCCACCTTTAGTTCATCAATATAAAACCATTCTTTATAATAATTGAAAAGGTAACATAAGAAAGGGGTGATATCAGATGCTAATTAAGGGTAAATAAATGTAATATATAATAATTAACTGAAAAAATGGATCCAAACTTTTGAATAACTTTTTAAGATAATACCCTACATATTGAAGATCATAATAATGATTGAAATTAGAGAATCCATTAATCATAATTAAATACAAAAAATAATCCATGAAAGAGTAAAATAGGAATAAATCAAGGAATTTGTGGCATAGATATTTGAATATAAAATATTATTCTAGGGATACCTACCAAGACCATTATAACATGTTAGCCTTGGAATTTGACTTGTGTAGCAGCTTCGACCTTGGGATAACAAACCATGTACCCTCATAATTTTAGGCTCTTTCAACCACCCATGTATTATCTTATTTTCAGGATTGGGCTAAAACCTTTACACCCTCTTTCTTTAAGGAATCATATACAAACCATGTCTTTTCTTGATTTCAGGCTTTTCCTATAACCTATGGACCCTCTTACATTTAGTCATGGGCTAAAACCCATGTACCTAATTTTTTAATCTTAGGCTACAACCCATGGACCTTCTTATTTTCAGGCATAGGCTATATCTTGTGTAACCTATGAGCCCATATACAACATATCATTACCAATTTAATTTTAGGGATTTTCGGTCCCACAAATATCATTATAAATTGTTTTACACATGTTATATAAGATAAAAAAACCTTAAACTCACCTTGAAGCAAAAAAAGATGTAGGTTTCATAAACATCATATCATAACCCATGAAATTAAATGGGTATCATTAAAATTTCATCTCATCATAACCTTTGAAAAGAGATAGGTTTCATAATCACTTCATTAAATCATATCCCATGAAAATAACTGGGATTCCAAAGCAAAAAGCACAAGTAAGTTAAATGGATTTCGTAAAAATCATACCCTCAAAACATAAACCATTCAAGATATAATATAAATGTATCATTTGTGTCCTTTCCTAGGAGTTCATGTGTAACATCAACCGATGTTATAATAGAAAAATAATAACTTGGAATGATATTTTGGTAAAAAAATTAGAGGAAAACATTTTTTCTTAGTATAAAAATCATATACAAAGCATAAAAAGTTTTGATTCATTTTTCATTGAAAGTACATTTGAAACATATAAATAAGTCTTAAAATAATTTTTAAATCTTATTCATTAAAAACTTGTAAAAGATGGTTGAAAAAATTTGAAAAACATTTTCTTACAAAACATATTAAATAAATCTCAAAAAATTTTAAAAATATTTTTCATCAAAAAAATTGATAACAAATAATGATATATTTAAATTGTTTTCAAAATAATCCAATTGGATATACATTCAATACATATAATAAAAGATTGAAAACGTTTTGAAAAGAATTTCTTTGAAAATAAAATTGAAAAAATTATAAAAACTATTTCGAAAACATACAAAATTTTAAAAATTCATTTTTTTCTAAAAATTATCTTCAAATATCATATCAAAACATTTTTGATAACATTTTTGAAAACATGGTTTTGAAATAAAATAGATTTCCTACCGAAGAGAGAGATACAATATTATTTTTCTTAAAAACATTTTTTCAATTATCAAAAGTTCGAAAGATTATAAAAATGTAAATAATATGTGGGTATATCATCAATAAATAGATTATAAGGAATAAAATGAGTGTTCTTGAGATATGTATCATAATATTTGATCAAAATAAACATAATCATTACTAATCTTGAAAAGCATTGAGGATGTTTCATCACACCCTTACCACATGGTTACATGGAATCGTACTCTTCATGTAAGAAAATGATATTACATAAAGAATAAAATATCATGAAAATAATTAGATTCATTATATAACAATACATTTGGAATAATATAAACCTTCTTAAAGAACACATGTGACTAAAAAAACATGAATATCAAAGAAGATAATTTGAGAAAAAAACTACATCACTAATTTTATAATATATGAAATATTAAACCAATTAAATATAAATCATTGATTGGATATGTAAATAAAATAAAAATTTATTTATAAGAGACATAAAACACAATCATGGGAATCATATACACCACACAAAATAATTTAGTGGTGAATAAACCGTGTATGTCAAGGAAATACAATGTTAGATGAAATCCCTTTAAATTGTGTCTTGACTCTCATCATACTAATTAATACCACATGTATAATAAATATAAATTAATTATAAATATATCAAAGAACCATATTATAACTTCTAGTACCACATAGGGTTTTATTACTATGTTATATTCCCCGTCTATTTGCAACTCTATGATATGGTTTCACTTTGGGTAATATCCTCTTTGTTTTTCATATATGTATTAGTTTATAATATCATTATTTATTATATTAAAATCATTATTTCTAGAATTCATAAAATTATTTAAATTGAATTTATGTTTATTATATGTGTATTATTATCATACATTGAATTTATAAGTTTGAAATGGACTATTCTGTTCATGGAGACGTTAATCCATACACAATCATGAACTCTATTTACATTTAACTATCATGATGAAAAAAAGAATATAAAAGGCATTTATGTATTTATATGTATGTATATCATTTTTTTGTCATCTTCATGATATTTTAAATATCGTATATATTTACTAAACCCATATTTAATAAATTACATGTTGTGTATGATCAAATCACATTATGTTTAGTGGGTGGTAATCCACACATCCTCAAACGACATTATCATATTAAACAAATATAATATAAATATATTTGGGTCTTAAATAAAAAATAATGAATCATAAATATATAATTAATATAATATTGGACATATATAAATAGATTTTCCATCAAAATTTCCACCACGAGAGGTGGAAGAGGAAAAAATGAACAATCATCATCTAGTGAGGTGGAGGTTCGCTATACACATAAAAAATATGTCTGTTACCTATTACACAAAGTATTCTTATAGATTAAGTATAAACCACAGAATAAAAATATATATTAGATTTATGATACTTTTTTTATTCTACAATGAAATAAATTGAGGTTAGGGGTCGATAATGAAAAAAAAATAAATGATCTTGAGATAAGGTGTTACCTTAAAAATGGGTAACTCTTTTTGGTTTGTGCCAAAAGGCTCCTCTAGATAGCTTTTCCCCCTAGTTATTGATTATTGGAAAAAATGTGGTATGTTTGTTATTTTATTTTACTGATATTGGATGAACCTTTGTTGTTTTAGAGGTGTGAAGAAGAGGGAGAGGTTGTGGAATTTAATAGGGTTGGGAAAGGACACACATGGTGTTTGGTGTATCCACATTTTTACCTAAAAAATACATGTCAAACTAACCGAACTCAATAATGAAAAATTAAATTACAATTAATTTCCATGAAATGGGGTTTGGATAAGTGTCTTGGTCATTTTGGGTTTTAAAAATAATTTTTAGTCCTTAATGCAGCTAAATTTTACTTGAATCGATATAATCAATTGTAATTAATTTCACTAATCATATTGTTAAAAAACTAATTTTACCTTGTTAAAAATTATTAAATTTTAAAATTTATAATTTGGAATTATAATTTTAAAATTACTTCCACAATTGGGGTTGAAATTAATTTAAAATTAATCCGGCTGACAGGACAACACTCTGAGTTTTTAATGTCAAAAATAATCTAATGATTGTTAAGATTTTATATCCAATTTTGATGTTGAATTTGTTCTGGTAGCCCATATTTTATTAATATATAATTAAATTATCAATATATACTTTTAAACAATTTAAAATATAATTTAACTATAAAAATAAATTACATGGACACTCTTTTTTGTATTAAAATTTAGTCTTTTTTACTATTCATTCAAAAAAATGAAAACATATAAAAAAATACCAAATATTTATAGTAAAATTATATATATGTTTATATAAAAAATTCGAGGATTATTTTACATATTAAATATATAAATATCAGAAAAATTGGATTTAAAATGGGAGCACCATTAAAATATGGTAAAAATATCTTCATAAAAAATACACTTTTTACAGCATAAAATTATGTTTGTTTTTATCTTATGACTATCAAATATGTTGGACGAATATTTAAAATATTAAATTGATTATATAATATACATATTAATTAATAGGGCATATTAATTTTATTTAATTAAATCTATTAGTTTATAAAACCATTATGACTATAAAAAAAATATATTTTTTTCATTTATATTCAAGAGGTTTTCATATTCATTTCTATGTTATCGGTATCCTATGAATTAATATTATACAAGTTTAAAGAATAATTTTTTATAAATTATTTAATACTATTCATAAAAAATAATTTAACAGTTAGGTGAAATCTTATTAATTTAAATAATAATATTTTAATGATATACTATTGTTCGGTAAAAAATTTTCTTTCATGTTATAAAGGACATCAAAGAAAGTAATTTTTGCATGTAACATAATAAAACTATTTTTCTCTATAGATAAAGATATTTTTTTTTTTTTTAGTGATTGATTATAATTGTGATTCAGTTAATTCAATATAACCATATTTATTTAATATTAACTAATCTATTTTTAGTGTTGTGTGAAACAAAAAAAATGATTACATTAATTCAAAAAAAATACAAAAATGACGTGGTGTTTTAATTATAATTCTCATAAAATTAATTTACCCCTCGAACATCACCTTTGTAATCAAATGTTTCATTTATGAATTTTCTATTCATATAAAACAACATCATAAAAATTGATATTAAAACATCACTTAAAATGGGAATTTTGGAACCATAACAGCTACACAATGTAACATACAACTGGGTTACTAGATTAGGTAACATAGGTATGAAGTAAAAACATGGACATGGATGAAAATGAAAACAAGAAAATTCCGATGGAGAGTGATACCAAAATAGTTCAAGAGAAAGTTAACAATCAGAAATTTATAAATCTGTGATGAACTAAGGAACCATACGATTCATCAGAAATAGAGGTACAAGGATTAAATTCCTAGTTTCAAGAACATATTTCCTAATGTTAAATAATTTACATGAAAATATATACTTTCACTATTTTAGGATAAGATTGCCCATTTTTGTTCCTTTACCCACTTCTCCTCTTTCTCCAAAATGGAAGGTGAATGTTTTATTCCCGAAGATTTAATGGATCATGAGATCGATGATATTCCAACCCATATTTCACCAATTATCATCAATAAAATTTTCTTATAATAGGATATCCAATATGAATAAACACTAGTGTGATAATATATTATTTTTTTATCACAAAATTCATCCAATGTTTAAATTTGTCATTCCATAATTTGTGAACCTCATTACCCTTCTGAAAAGATTTATAGTGAATGATTTAAAAATAAATTCATGAAATTGGGTTATCATTAATAACCCATATATCACAATGTAAAACATAGTTTTAAAATTCCAAACATGTGAATAAATGCATCTAATATTCCATGGAAACATGGTAATAACCTCAATTACCATAAATCCTTTTAGAAAGCATGAATACTAAATTATTCCAATGATTACTTGATATATTCATTAAATACATGAAGTCATAATCTTAATAATTGATAACAGATTTCATTTGGTCAATAATTAGTTCCACGGTAATTTGTACTGTCCAATTTAATTATTCATATCCAACAAACCTTATCCAATGATCATTATCTCAATTTATGAAATTAATTTTGGTTTAACTTCCCTTAATAAAAATATCTCTTTTACATGGAATCACTTTTCTCTGTATTCATAATAATTAAACATGTCCTTCTCAATGCATAGTGATACGTATACTGAAAATAATTACACATTTCAGGACTCATAAAACAATAAATTTGATTCCAAAACAAACATACTTCATCAATCCAAAATTATTCTTAACCCATTAATCATGCTTCATACAATTATTCCATAATACTTCTATCCTAAAACAAGAAATATAATTCATTCCATAATATTCATAAACCTTAATATAATCATGCTTCTTATGATCAACGTAAAAAATATTGTAATAACATCACATTCATTTCACATGTAATTTGTTGTCTCTTTTTCTTCATATGTATAACCAATAATCATACCACCTTCATAACTCTCTTTACAATATTTCCACTTGTAAATTTGATTTTCAAAATAACCATACCTCAGAAATTTAAATAATAAAATTTTAACGATGTTTTTTCTAGTTCTCTAAATTAACTAGAACCATAAATAATGTTTCGAGAAACACACACCATATAAGAAATGAAAAAATCATGAAATATTACTTATATAATGTTTAAATAATGAAACCAACCATTTAATAAACTAAACCTTATTTTTATACTCTATTACATGTAGTCATATTCTATTAAAATCAATCATAATGGCACGTGATGAGTTTAGGAATTTCTGAAGCATATCTCAATGGAGTGTCAAAACAGGTCTGCAGCAATGCCCCTTTTTGTGTACTATATTACCCCAAGTTAGGACCATAATATAATTTCTGAGTTGATACCCATAATTATATCTATTATAAATCAACATATAATTATAATGTCTAGAAAGAGATGCATTTCTAGGAAGCTACTCACTTTATCCATTACCAAAATTCCACGACATTTTCTTAAATGTTGACTCATCTATATAATTATACATAGAGACATCCAAAAACATATCCCTATAAATAAACCTCGTCATCTCCTATATGTTTTATCATACTAGTTTTCAAAGGGTGACTAATAATTTCGTTTTATACCAACTATAGCAACCCATAATTTTCAATCATAGATATAACAACATTTTAAATGAATATTCAGTACATTACAAAAATAAATGTCCGAGGACCGTAATAGTTTAATATAATTGGAATCATGAAATAAAATTATACTCTTTTGGTGAAATAACTTCAACATATCCCATAAATATATCCACATTCCATAAATATACCTAAAACCATTCTTCATAAACTAGGGAAATAAAACTTAAGATAGGGGTGAGTTTAGATTCTTAGTAAGGGTAAATAAAGGAAATGTGCTAGAATAAAATGAGAAAAATTGTTTTGAACATGTTTATAACATTCTAAGATCATACCTAATATATTAGAGACCATAATAAATTGTGGATGTTAAAAATTCATGAATCATAACGAAATAATGATCATAATCCATCAAAACATTATATTGGAAAAAATCATGGAAGTTTTGGAATACCTATAAGAATAGAAGCAATTATGTCAAAGATAACTAACATGAACTTTGTAAAATTTTTGGCTTCGGATATTACCTATTTACCTACTTCTAAAATGGAATAACAAACCGTGTTCCCTCATACTGTTATTTTAGGACTACAACCCATGTACCATCTTTTTTATATGTATGGGATAGAAGCTATGGTCCCTCTTACTTATAGTATTTTTCTATTTAAATTTACCATCTTGTTTTCATTAATATTCTATATCCCTCTTACCCTATTACTTTTAGTATTGGGATACAACTCTTGTACCTTCTAAATTTTGGAATAGGGCTACAACCCATGTACCTTCTTATTTATAGGCATTGTCTTCTTTCTTTTTACCCTTAAAGCTAATATAAAACATATCATTAACCAATGCATTGGAGAGAGATGTAGGTCCCATACCTATAATAATAAAATCATTCAGACATTAGACACTAGATAATAACCCCTTAATCATACCATAACCCGTAAAATTGGATTGTCTGTTCAATCATTATGTCATAACCTATAAAATTAAATGGGTATCATTAAAATTTTACAAAATAATATGCTATAAAAATATATTTGTTTGATAATCATGTCATGAAAGAATATTCCGTGATGATAAAAATGTATTAAAATCAAAAAACACATGGTGGTGAAATAGATTTATCATGAATCATTCCATCAAAACATAAAACATTCAAGAAAGAATATGAAAGGAATATTTGGATCATTTCATATAAGGGAATGAGTAACATCAACAGATGTAATTTTAGAGGAAAAATAAGCTCAAAAATATTTTGAAAACATTTCCAAATGTAATACCCCGACCCAAGTTACCTAGACCCGGTGAATTATTACACAATATTGGCATTATACATGGAATAATGTGTCGAAAGACCGATGAATTTAGAATTATTGGAACAAGGCACATATATAAGTTCAAAATTGAATCTTTAAAGGAAATACCACACTAATTTATTCTATTAGAAACATCCAAAACTCCTAGATTATGCCTTCATATCACTCCTAACTAACTTCTACATATCTTGATAAAATGAAACATAAGAAAGGGTTGAGCTCAAACACTTAGTAAGAGTAAGCAATATAGTAGAATATAAAATAAACATTAGGCATTATGAATAATTGAAATCACCTCACTTTACAAATAATAATTATGAATACATTATGGCAGGAGTATGAGATTAGTAAATAATACCATAATAAAACATTTTCGTGGGTATTCTAATAGTCGAATAAACTAATGAACCATCAATATTATTTTCATAATGAGGGTATGTATAATGCGGGACATTTTGAAAAAAAAAATTCAAAGCCTCGGCCAAGGTGTCTATGAATGATAAATGCCTCGGACAAAACCATATTTGGAAAAGAACTCAACCAATTCCTCATCTAATTGTCTCATGAGACATACCGATGCATCAAGGATCTATAACAGGCCCCACCAGTCTCTTACTAAGAAAAATACATTCCTTATATGATAAGTTTGGGACATAACATTAATATTCGTGTTAATAATACCATACAAAATGTCAATACATTAACCGTAAACCATGAATGGTATAAAAATAACACATCCACAGTCAAACATATCAAAAAACCTTAAATAAAATATATAAGATTTGTATCATAATAAATCAACTTCAAAAAAGAGTAAAATTTATCGAAGGTTGTTGACATAGATGAAATCAAAACTATTTGAGAGAGATATATCTTTCTATTTTGAAATAATTTAAGTGTCACATAATTTTTTAAAGAAAAATTTATTTTTAAAACATTCTTATATGTCGGTATTGGAATATCTGACAATGTTTCAATGATGGAAAATAACCACATCTTCCATATAAGTAAAAAACAATATTCTTACCATAATTTGGTCGAAAAGGTCATAAAGTACATTTTTTTGGAAAATTACGAAATGAATGATTAAAAAACATATAAGTTAAAATAATCTTATAAATGATTTTTACCTATAGTATTGTAAATATAAGTTTTTTTTTAATTTTTTTGAGTACACTGATGTGGATGATAAGGAGGCCCTGATAGATACTCAAGTATAAACAACCTTGGATAATAAATAGATTGTGAAATTAACCCTTACCTTGTACTTTTCTATGTTCGAGGGAATGTTATCATAATGTTTAATAGTTAAATTATTGTTAATAAATTATGAAATTGGTACATACATAAATATGATATCATATATGATATTCTAAAATTGCTTTGATAATAATATTTTAGTAGTATAATTGTATCAGGTGTTAACTGTTCCATTTTCCAATATATGTTTTTTTATGTAAGCCATGTTTTTTTATGGATTAGATGTATTTGATTCATATCCAGAATAATATTATGTTCATAAGAATTATATTTTATAATCAAAAGAAAATTGTTCTTGAATGGTAACGATGGGGAATGAATCTCATCTTGTCCGTGGAGACGGTAATTCATACGTACGCAAAAATGCTACTTCCATTTAATTTTTTATTTTAAAAGGAATGAAAACCAAATGATACAAAGGTATATTATTATTCTAGTATAATATAATATTCATATATATGTCACATATGTTCGTTAACACCACCATTTATACATTCAATTTATTATATGAACAAGTCATACCACTTTGTTGGGGCGGTAGTCCGCACATCCTCAAATGAAATTATCATACATATAAAACATTAAAAGAATAATGGTATGATAGAAAATATAATTATAGAAGCTTATAGATAAAATAAAAATAATACAAATCATATATAATTATTGTTCCATCGTAATGGCCAACATAAGAGGTGGTAGTAGAAGATTGAACAATCATCCTTTCGTGCGGTAGTAGTTCACCATCCAAAAGACCATTTTATTCTTTACCCATTATGTGTAGTTGTGTGTAAGTGTATTTCAAATACTTATCATAAAAGCAACCTAGTATATTGAGGATTTTGTTTTTTATAAAAGATTGGAATAAAGATAGTTTAAGGGGTTGGAGAAGTAAAAAAAGAAATGAAATCCAGAGGAGATGTTACCTTTAAATCGAGTAACATCCATTAGTTTAAACCAAAAGGCTTCCTTGAAGTGACATATGCCAAATGTAAGGATTGAAAGTGAAAGATAGGGTTTTAGGGATCTTAATTTATCAGAGGTTGGACTAGCCAGGGGGATTCAGAGGTGTAAAAAATGGGATAGAAGTGGGGGCTTCTTATGGTGGGGGAGTATCACTTTTGGAATGATTGAAAATATTATTATATTATATAATAATTTTAGGTTTATAAATGTCCAAAACACATTAAAGTTGATTATAGGATGAATTTTTTCTAAATAAAATCACCCCATAAGAGGTTTATAGGTTTAAGATATTGTTTTAATTTTTATAATATCACTTATTTAAATCCTTCCTTAATGAGGTAAACAGTACATCATTATTTTTTCATATATAACTTTATGAATTTTATGTATAAAAATTTTAAAACAAAGACCATGATGTTGGAAATACATTTAGATTTCAAATTAATATTTTTATCTATAGATATAACTTATATAACCCCTTATAATTTTTTTTTACTAAAAGATATATGTTTATGTCATTTTTGCCTTTACATTAAATTAATTAATATAAACAGTCATTATCACTCTCATGTGGCTCCATGGGGTCCCAAAATTGACCAAATGATGCCCATGGTCGGACATGTCTAGACTAATTTAAATAGGAAACATGTTAGGTTAATTTATTATTATTATACTAACAATATTATTATTATTACCATTATTTACCAGATTTACCCCTTTAATCATGATAAATAAAATATTTATTGAAGTAAATATTCATAATGTCTAAATATTAAAGTTAAATATTTACACAATTTGGACCTCTTAATTCCAAATATGGAATCCATTTTTCCAAATTCAGAATACATAAGTGGGATAAAATAATTTAAAAATAATTCTCATTGTCAAAACAAAAAGCTTGTTTTTAAGAAATAATAACTATCAAATGGTTGACCCAGGTTTATGTCCAGTTTAAATGTGAAATTATATCCAATGTCCTAACTTATAATTAATGATAAAAATATAATCTAATGAAACATAAAATCCATTCAACTGTATAATGTAACATGATAAATTGTTTCGATTAAAAATGTAGTTTTTAATTAAAATTATTTATTTTTCAATATTCATTGAAAATTGAAAGTGTTCAGAAAAGTACAAAAACAACACCCTGAGCTAATTTTGATATTATGAACCCAAAAATGAAGTCAATTTTTAAAAATAAAATTTAAAAAATTTCAAAAAGAGTGTATTACTATTCATAACTGCTAGCTTGATTGGTCGTGGTGTGTTAGAATCTCGAAGTCACGTACATTGTAAGATATTATATTATTGAAAAGGAGATGTGCCGTTGAATCATTGGGTGTTACATTCTTCCCTCATTTAAATAATTTCATCCTCTAGATTTTAGTAAAATTACTGGATTAAAAGATTCAGATGATTTTTCATTATATGTTACTCAATTTTCCACGTTGCCTCTTCCATATTATGATTTATCCATAGAATATTCACAAGATGAGTCGTCCGGTTTCCCAACACTTGTTCTCTGGTATCAAGAAATTTCATTGGCACTTCCCAATAAGACAGATCGGGTTCTAGATCTATTTATTCATAGGTGAGATAATGCGTTGGGTCTGGTATGTATTTTTTCCATTGTGAGACGTCGAACACATCATGAAATACAGAGAGAATTGACGGTATTTCCAAACATTATAATACATCCCGAATTCGTTCTAGAATTTCGAAAGCTCCGATGTACCTGAGACATAATTTTCCCTTCATGCAGAATCGTTTAACTCTCTTAATTGGAGATACCTTCATGAAAACAAGATCTCCTATCTAAAATTTCAAATCCTTTTTTTAGTTATCAACATTTCTATTTTTCCTAATTTGAGAATATTTTTTAGGGGATTGGATAATCTTCACCTTTTAAATTGTATCTTCAACATGTTCTGGGCTGATGAGTTTTCATTCACAAACATAATACTAGCATGTTTGTGTTCAACATCACATTCAATATAATGTTTCATATTGTTCCATCTGAATACTTGAATGAAAGCTATTATTATAGAAAAATTCTAGTAGAGGTCAATACTGATCCCACATACCTTGAAAGTAAATTGAGCATGATCTCAACATGACTTCTAAATATTGAATAGTCCATTCTGATTGTCTGTCAGTTTGAGGTTGGTAGGGAATTCTCCTATGAAGTTCAGTATCCAGGGCCTTTTGAAGACTTTTCTAGAAATATGATTTAAAATGGGGATCACTATAAAAAACAATTGATAGGGGAAATCCATGAAGTCTTACAACTTCATTAATATACAGTCTTGCTAAATATTCATGTGGTAAATCTTATCTTATAGAAAGAAAATGTGCTGACATGGTAAGCCAATAGAAAATGGCCGATATTTTATTGTTCCTTCTAGGAGTCTTTGGTATCCCCATGACAAATTCCATGATAATATTATCCCATTTCCACTCAGGTATGGTAAAGGGTTTCATGACTCCTCCAAGATGTTACTTTCCAGCTTTCACTTATTGACCAACCATACATCTTGAAACATAATCATCAATCTCTCTCTTCATGTTGTCACAAAAAAAATGTTTCTTTAAATATCTACAAGTCTTAGTACTAAAAAGGTGTATAGAGAAATTGGAGCTATGAGAATTATCCAACAATTCCATTTTTAGATCAGGTATATTAGGAACACAATGTCTCTTCCCAATTTTCAAAATTCCTTCTTCATATATGAAGTCAATCAATCTCCCATCATTCATAGCATTAATGTTCTTTTGAAACTCCCCATTATCTGTCTGAGAAAATTTTATCGTCTCTAGTAAATATGGTGTGGCAACCATTTGAAAAGGTATTGATGTTTAGCCTTACATGGTTATTCCCGTATCCATTTTCATAAGGTCCGTGAACATATGATCTCTTTTAACTCCGATCTTGTTTGAAAATCCATGATCCTTTCTACTATAAGAATCTTCTATCTTACATGGCTTCCCCGAGTTGTAGTGTATAGTGCATTAATAATAATTGAGTAGTTCAAGCCATCACCTATCACTACTGAAAAAATGGCCAATACCCATGGTTTAATACCGTGGGTATTGCCCCCAAAACCATGGGTATAGTCTATACCCGTGGATTTGTGATCCATGGTCTGTAAATGCATTACAATAGAGGACCTCACCAATTCCCACGGTTTACTAAACTGTGGGAACAGTAACTGAACAACACTATAAGGATGTTTTTAAATTTTTCAAACTGTAGGTAAAAATTGATGAAAATTTGTAGGTGGTTGGATTTGAACACGTACCTCCCACATCTTTCACACACGACCGACCAACTAAGCTAACACCACTATTGTTATATATTGATGCTTTGATTTTAATATATTAATATAAATCCTATAATAAAAAAACGGGAATCATGTGTATTGAAACCCATGACATGTGTGGAAGGCATTGATAGACTGACTGACTAAACTTACAATATTATTAGCTTTTATATATACATCTATTTACATATATTAATATTACTCATATATTTGAAAATAATAGAGCAGCAGGATTCGATCACTACACTCCCTCAGGAAAACCGAAGATATAAACCAACCAACCTAACAAATTTATAAGATTTAATATTTAAATCTGTATAATTATATTAATCAGAATATTCATCCCACCAAAAACAATTTTTGCCCCGTGGAATTTTTTGTTCCTGCTATAATGCGGGAAAGCTATACCCACGATTTTTCAAAACCGTGGGTACATGTCTTTCAAAAAAAATCCACCTATACCCACAGTTTTTAGAAACCATGTGTATAGGTCTGTAGAGAAACACCTTTACCCATGGTTTTGAGAAACCCCTGGGTATAGGTGTCGAAAAAAAACACATATACACACAGGTTTTCCAAAACTGTGGGTATAAGTCTTTAAAAAAAATCTAAACCCACGATTTTCTCATGAACAGTTGGTATAGGGGACCTATACCAATGGTTTTGGAAAAACATGGGTATAGGTCCCCATACCATCCCTAGAGCCATGGTTTTGGGAAACTGTGGGTGTAGGGGGAACCTATACCCACGGTTTTTCACAAACCTGTGGGTATAGACCCATTTTCCAGCAGTTTATGCCTCATGTTGTGTTGTTTCTATATGAATATATACTTCAAACTCTTCTGAACAGTATATATCTCAAAGTTTTCAGTATAGTGATAGCGTCTCCATATCTTCAAAGAAAATATTATAGCTTCTAACTCAAGATCATGAGTGGGATATTTTTTCCCATGACTTTTTAGATGTTGTGATGCATAGGCAATAACCCTATCATTCTACATAAGTACACTACCAATTATTTTCTTTGATGTATCACTATAAAAAACCCATCATTCCCCAATGGTATATTCAAGAGTGGAGAATTGACTAATATTATCTTTAGATCTTCAATAAATTCTTCACAATATTTTTTCCAAACAAATTTAACCCCTTTATGTGTGTGCTTGGATAATGGGTTAGCCAATCGAGTAAAAGTTTTGATGAAACACTGAGAATAACCTGCTAAACCAATAAAACTGTGTACCCTAGTTATACTCATCGGTGCTGACCATTCATGGATTTATCTTTTCTTTGAAGGATCAATAAAGATTCAATATTTAGAGACAATATGGCCATGAAAAGAAATTTACTGAAGACAGAATTCACACTTGCTAAACATCGCATATAATTTATTTATTCTGTGTGTTTTCAGAATAGTGCGGAAGTTATTTTCATGATCTTAGTGTCTTTTTTTGATATAGAAAGATATCAACAATAAATACCACTAAAAAGTCATCAAAATATTCCTTGAAAACCATGTTCATTAGATCCACGAAAACAGAGGGTGCATTAGTTAGTCCATAAGGCATTACTGTAAACTCATAATTCCTGTACTTGGTTCGAAATGATATTTTCTAAATGTCTTCCTTCATAACACACAACTAATGATATCCAGATCCAAGGTCAATCTTTTAAAAATAATGAGCTCCATGAAATTGGTTGAATAAATCCCCAATGTGAGGTAGGCGATACTTGTTCTTTATTTTTATAGTATTGATCTCCCTGTAGTCAATGCACAACCTTATAGATCCATCTTTCCTCTTAATAAAAATTACAGGGGCTCCCCATAGAGAATCACTAGGGATAATAAATCCCATATTATTCAATTACTCTAGTTGTATCTTTAGTTATACTAATTACATAGTTTCCATTCTATAAGGTTACTTTGCTATGGGACATGAACTTGGAATTACGTCTATTGAAAACTCAATTTCTTATTTTGGAGGATGTCCAAGTAAATCCTCTGGAAACACATCAACATATTCTTTCACAATAGGTACATCCTCTATTAGAACAATCATTTCCGCACCCATTGTTATTTCATTCCCTTCCTCCCTAACAAATGAATTTATTAGAGCTACTTGGAGTTGATCTAGAGAAGAATCAAATGGTGAAATTTCTTCTCTAAAGATAAGGTACTCTTTATCATCATTGAAAATTGTAACCTCCTTCTTCTTATATTAAATTTTCACATCATGGTCCAAAATCCAATCCATATCGAGGATTATATCAAATATAATCATGGGTATGACAATGAGATCAGTGGATAAAGAACACTTATATTCCATAATGGGAACTGATTCACAAAACCTTGTTTCAATGATACTTACCTTAGGAGTTCTGGCTGACAACTCCTTTGTTAAATAAAATTGGAAATATCTAACTTTCATTGAAATCTGGGATGATATGAAATAATTAAATGATCCATAATTAAATAATGTATTGTCTAAACTTGAGGAAACCATTAAATTACCGGGCAACACGTCTTTCGGAGCATCAACCTCTGAAGTAGTTATTGCATAAGCTTGTCCTTTCTCCCTAGGCCTTTTCTGAGTTAATTTTCCTTGGTTCTTATTATATTAATTTGCATACTTTACAATCCCCATACAATTGTATCATTTAACATTTGTAGATTCTTTCTTCCCCTTACAATCACCAGCAAGATGGCCTTCCTTTCCACATTTTTAGCATGATGTGTTTCCTTTTAGAAAGGCACAAGGGTGCTTCATTGCACCATTAGACAAGGTGGATATTCAACTCTTCCCTTCTTTCTAATTACCTTATTTCCTTTCCTATTGTTTTCAGTACATCTCTTATTCTCTTTCTTTTCTTTAAGGTCGAAAGACATAAAGAATTCATTTTCTATCGTGATAACAAATGAGAAAATTTCTTCGTACAATGAGAATAATTACAAGAATAATTCTTGACAGAGAAATGGTTATAACCCATCAAAGAACAATCAATATTACTTCGTGGGTTACGTACATAATATGCATCATGCCTTGCTAACCTTGTAAAGTTAGCATCATTCTTTGCGACATTCTCGAACTCTTTTTGCCTCAAACTCAGAAATTGCCTTTCCATATCCTCTTGGTGGTCACGAGGAAAGTATTTTTCTAAGAAATTCTCTTTCAACTCTCTCCATTCCATACATGATACTTATTCATCCTTTTTTGTGTTTTCAATTAACAACCACCATTGATCTATATCTTTTGTGAGGCGAAAAACTGTCATGACAACTTTATCCCATTCACTACTCCCCAAGGAATTAAATATTTTCTCTAAGAAACTTATCCATTTCTTAGCTACAAATGGATTTGTAGACCCATTTAATGTTGGTGGTTGTTGCCTCATGAATTGGTCTATTATTGATCCTCTACAGTGTGAATCGGGGTGCTCCCTATGGGTAAGGTTATTATTCATAGCCTGAGTGAGTTGTCCCAGTATGGTGATAAGCAGATCAGTACCAATTTCATCCCCAAATCCACTATAATTACTTTTAGTAGGAGGGAAATTTTTATATGCATTACGTGCATTGATACGGTTTCCATTCCTTCCACTATGCACCATTTCTGAACAATGACATACACTAGATTAGTTTATAAATCACAATACATAATTATAAACATGTAAAACACTTAACATAAATTGAACACTTTATGGATATAAAACATAATAATAAAAATGTTCTCTTTGAGTAAGTATATACTCATAAATACTTCATAATGGTTTGAAAAGAAAATGTGGATTATCCTAACCATATCCCCCAAGAGTTTCATAACTAATAGTGCAGAAAGGCCAGTTGTCATGTACCAGGATACCCCAGGTCCATCCTGAAACTACTTGCCAGAGTTTTCCCCCCAAGATACATCTGTGCCAATGGTGCCTCTACCTTCTCATATCCAGACATGGATGTGCTGCATTGATAATACAAAAAATAAATACATTACCAAAATCCAAGGAAGTTCTTCTATACTAATCCTTAAAGTCTATCTAAGGGAAATGTTCTATAATCAGTGTTTATTTAAATATTGTTTCCAAGGTTTGTACTAAACTTCAACTGATACAAAATGTAACACCCCGACCCCAGTTACCCATATTCTGTGCATTATTAAATAATACTGACATGATACAAGGAATCAATTCCCAAAAGACGGATCAGTTTAGTATTAATAAAAAAAAGATACATATATAAAACCAACAATATAACTTGAATAGAAATACAAAACTAATTTATTCAATTAGAATCATCCAAGCCTCCTAGATTATGCCTGAAAGTCCCTCGTAACTAACTTCATCATATCCTGGTAAAATAAAACATAAGAAAGGGGTGAGCTCAAACACTCAGTAAGAGTAAGCAATATAGAGGAAGATAACATAAACATTAGGCATGATGAATAATTGAAAACATGCACCTTTAAAAATAATAAACATGAAAACATTATGGCAGGAATATGAGTTGAGTAAATACATACATAATAAAACATAGTCATGGGTATTTTACTAGACGAGTACCTCATGATCCATCAATATTATTTTTATAATGAGGGAATTTATAATTGGTGACATTCTAAATCATTTTTCATGGCCATGGCCAAGACATCTAAAAATGATTGAGGCCTCAGGCAAAACCATATATCATATTGGGAATGACCTTGGCCAATTCCAAATCTAATTGTCTCGTGATACGTAGCGATGAATCATGGAGCTATAGTGGGCTCCACCTATCACTTATGAAGTCCAATACATTCCTCATATGAAACGGTTGAAACATAAGATAAAAATCCATATTATAACAAGAATACAAAATGTCAATCAATCAACCAAAATCCATGAATTCTATAACAATAACACATCCACAGTCAAAAAAATCACAAAACCTAAAAATATATAGAATATATGTATCATAATAAATCAACTTAAAACAAATGTAAAACTTACCGAAGGATGTTGACATAGATGAAATTAAAACTATTTGAGAGAAATATCTCTTTAAATTTTAAAATCATTTAAATGTCAGATGATTATAAAAGAAAATATTTATATTGAAAATATTATTATAAATTTGTAAGGGAAGATTCGATGGTGTTATAATGGATGAAAATAGTAGCACCCACTATATAAGTTATAAAAACATTCTTACAATAATTTTTTCGAAAAGGTCATAAAGTACCTTGTTTGGAAAACGACAGAAAGATTAATTTCAAAACATATAAGGTCAAATAAGGGTATAAATGAATTTTACCCATTTTCTAGTAAATATTAAAAATGTTTTGAGAAAAATTTTTATGAAAAAATGGATGTGAATGATAAAGAGGTCCCACTAGATACTCATGTTTAAACAACCTCAGATAATAAAGAGATTGTGAAATTGAACCTTACCTTCTACTTTTCCTTGGTCAAGGGTATGTTATCCTCTTAGATAATAGTTAAATCACTATTATTAAAATATAAATGAACCACATACATAAATATGATATCGTATATGATCTTCTAATATTGCATTGTTAATAAGAGTTTAGTAGTATCATTGTTATAGGTGTAATCTGATTCATTTTCCTTTGTATGTTTCATTACATATGCCATGTATGTTATGTACAGGATGTATTTGATTCCTATCAAGAATGATATTAAATTCTTCTACATATTTTTTAATATTCAAAAGTAAATTATTCTTGAATGTTTACAATAGGGAATCAATTTCATCTCCTTCATGGAGACAATAATCTGTACAGACGCACAAAAGCTACTTTCATTTCACTTTTTTATTTTAAAGTAAATGAATCCTAAATTTACATTTTTATATTATTATTATTATAGTATAATATAATATTTTATATATGTTGTGTACGTTCATTAACACCATCCTTTATATGTTCCATGTATGATATGAATGAGTCAAAACACTTTGAGGGGGCAGTTGTCCGCAAATCCTCAAATGAAATTATCATATATATACAAAATTAAAAGAATAATGGTATGATCTAAAAGAAGATTATAGATAAAATAAATATCATAAATATCATATATAATTACAGTTCCATCATAATGGCCAACATAAGATATTTTAGTAGAAGATTGAACAATCATCGTTTCGTGAGGCAGTAGATCACCGTCCATAGAAACATTATGTTCTATACCACTTAGACAGAGTTGTGTGTATGTGTAGTTAAAATAAATCTCATAAAAACAACATAGTATATTGAGGATACTGGTGTTGTTTAAAATAAAGGAATAAAGAGATTTTATGGGAACTGAGAAGTAATAAAAGAAAATAACTTAAGAAGGATTCTTACCTTTAAATTGTGTAACTTCCTTTGGTTTGAACCAAGAGGCATCCTTGAAGTTCCTTATACCTAATTTAAGGCTTTTAAGATGAAGATAGGGATGTGGGGAGATTTATTTAGTAGATTTTGTATAGGACAATGGGCATGAGATGTGTGTGAAATTGGATTTAAGTGAGGGATTTTTTTAGCGGGGAGGGCCTCTTTTGGAATGTTAGAAAATATTATTTTATTATATAATGATTTTCAGATCCAAAAGGTCCAAAAATAATTAAAGTAAATGATAAGTTGACTCATTTTAAAAATAAAATTATCCAATAATAATTGGATAGGTTTTGGATATTGTTTTAATTTTTATAATCTCATTTTTTAAATCCTTCATATTGAGGAAACCACTACATCACTATTGCGTCATAAATAATTTTAATTTTTTATGTCTAAAAATTATAAGAAAAATACTGTGATATAGGAAATAGTTTTATATTTCAAATGAATTTGGTTAGTATGAGAGATAACTTATAAAATCACATATAAAAATTGGTTTAATAAAAGATGAATGTTATGTCTTTTTTGTCTTTTCTTTAAGTTAATAAATAAAAAGTGTCATTATCACTCTAAAGTTTCTCCATGGGGTCCCAAAATCGACCAAATGTTGCCCATGGTCGGACATATATCATAAAATAGGAATTGGACACATGTTAGGGTAATTAAATATTATTATAATATTCTATTCTAACCCTTATTTACCAGATTTACCCCTTCAACCATGCTAAATAAAATATTTACCTAAGTAAATATTCATAATGCCTAAAAATAAAAGTTAACTATTTACACAATTTGGACCTCCTGATTCCAAATATGGAAACCAATTTTCCAAATTCCTAATATTTAATTGGTAAAAATTAATTTACAATTAATTCCTGTGGTTAAAACAAAAAGCGTCTTTTTAAGAAATAATAACTATCAAAATATTGACACTTATTTATGTCCAGTTTAAATGTGAAATTACATCCAATGACCTAAATTATATTAAATTATAAAAATGTAATCTAATTATAACTAAAAATAATTCAGTTGAATAATTTAACACAATAAATTATTTCATTTAAAAAGGTTGTTTTAATTAAAATTTTTTATTTTTAACTATTCATAAAAACTTGACAGTTTTTAGAAAAGTACCAAAAATTAATCCTATGATAATTTTCATATTCCATATCCAAAAATGATATCCAGTTTGATTAATTAAATTTTTAAAATTTCAAAAAGTGGGTATTACTATTCATAATGCATAGTTTTATTGGTGGTGGTGTGTTATAATCTCAAAGTTGCATATCGTGTAAGCTATAGCATTATTCAAAGGGAACGTACCAAGGATGTTTGGGGTGTTACACATAGATATAATATGATATATTATTTTAAAAAGTATTTTAAATCATAAAACCTTTTTTGAAATCCATTTTCTGTGAATGTATATTGAAAACATAGAAAGAAGGATTGAAATCATATTGAAAAAATATTTCCTTGAAAACATGTAAAATAATATTGAAAACATTTTGAAAAAAAATTTCATTTAAAAAATATAAAATGAACATAAAAAATCATTTTGAACTATTTTAATTGGAATAAAATTGAGATCATATAATGAAATATTTACAATGCATTTAAAACCATTCAATTAGAGATTCTATGAAAATACATAAAGAAAGTTTAAAACGTTTTATAAACAATTTCCCAGAATATAACAATAAAAAAATATAAGGAGTTATTTGAAAACCATAGAAAAATGTATATAATTTTTTCCTAAATATTATCTTTAAATATAATTTGAAAACATTTTTGAAAATAGTTTTCAAAAAACATGGTTTTGAAAAAAAAAGATTTCTGACCGAAGATACAGATACGATGACATTTTTCTTCAAAATGTGTTATTAATTATCTTATGTACCAAAGAGTGAAAAAATGGTACTTATGAAATTATATATCTAGAATAATAATTTTATAAGACATATCATGAGTGTTATTGAGATATGGATGATAAGACTTAATAAAGACAATAAAAATCTTCAACGATCTCAAAAAGCAATGAGATTGTTTCAAGAAACCCTTACACCTTGGTTACATGATTAAATATTTTTCATGACAGAAAATGAAACTATGTTATGAATGAAATATCATTAAAAAAATTTAGATTCATTATATATAATATCAATTAGATGCATATAAATCATTCTAAATAACATAGGTTCATGACAAATCATGTGTCTTAATGAAGGAAATATGAGACAAAACTTTGTTACTTATTTGGTAACAATTGAAACATTAATCCCATGAAATAAAGTTCATATAATGGATACATAATTAAAAAAAAATATTTATAATATTCATATTATAAATTTATGTTCATTACGTATTACAAAAATAATAATTGAGGGCTAAATAAAGCATGTATCTCTGGAAAATTTAAAGTGTGATGACATGCCCTTACCTTATGTCTTGAATCTCATCATACACGTTAAAACCACCATTATAATAAATATATTTTTTTATAAATCATCCATAGAATAAAATTAATTCTTCATGTACTGTATAGGGTTTTTTGGGAAATATATTACATTCTTGTTAACAATTCTATGTTTAGGATTCACTTTGAGTAATATTCAATTTATTTTATATATGAATTGAATTTTTATATCATTGGTTCTTATTTTTATATCATGATTTATAGAATTCAAAACATCATTTGAAAATAATTTATATTCTGTATATGTGTATTATAATAATCCTTATAATATATAAGTACGAAAAGGAATACACCGTTTACCGAGTTGGTAAGATGTACGTACACATGAATGATATTTCCATTTAATTATTTTGTTGAAAAAAAGAATGCAAAATAAACACATATATATAATTATTATAGTAGATTTATGATATCATATATATTCACCAAACTCATCCTTAATTCAATTTACGTAGTGTATGAATGAATAATATCATGTTGAGTGGGGTTATAGTCCACACTTCCACAAATTAATTTATCGTATAAAATAAATTGGATGTAAAATCTTTTGTGTTGTAAAAATAAATAGAAAGGCTCAAATATATAATAAATGTATTATATGATATATATAAATAGAGTTTAAATCATAATTTCACCAATGAGTGGAGGTATAAAATAACAATCATCGTTCTGTGAGGTCGTAGTTCTCCGTAAACATAAATAGTATGTTTATTTCCCATTATATGGAGGTTTGTATAAATGTTGGTAGGAAAAAATTCATAAAAATACTAGTATATTTATGATACTGATAATATATACTATAATTTATAAAAGAGATTATAGGGGGAGGAGGAAGAAAATTAATGAATGGGGCATGAGAGAAGACATTACCTCTTAATCGGATAACTCTTTTTGGTTTGTGCCAAAATGATTTTCAAAGATAGATTTGCAACCCAGGGCATGAATCTAAGAAGAAATTAAGTATTTTAGGATGGTTCATTCCAAGATACAACCCAATACTATGTGGTTTTATAGGGGTGATGAATAGGGATTGGTGGTGACCATATTTAGAGAATGGAAAAGTCATATTTGAAATTTTTGAAACCAAGTTAGGTGTACCCATATTTTTATGTTACACAAGATACACCAGACCAGAAAAAAAAAATAACGAGAGCTTAGTGGCCAAATAATTTCTACAAAATGGGTGTTTGACTGGTTTCTAGGACTTTCTGGGTCTTAGATATATGGAATAGTCCTTAGTTATGCTTAATTTTTACATAATTGAGGCATGTAAATTTAATTAATTTCACTAATAATATTGGTCAAATACTAAGTTTACCTTAATAGACATTAAAAATTATTGTTAATAAAATATTGTAACTTATTATTCTAAATTCCAATCAAATGACTGGAAAAATGTTTTTTAAATATAATCTCGTTGACGGGACGAAACTACAAGATTTAAGATTAAAAATTAATCAAATATTTTCTTAGATTTTATATCCAATATAAATGTTTCATCCTATGTACTAAATTATATTTAATGATAAATATTTTATCTAAATAATTTTTTTATAAAATAAAATATAATTTAATAGTAAATGTAAATTAGATGAAAAACGATGTTTTGAATTATATTCCATTATTTTTAACTATTCATTAAAAATGAAACCAAACAGAAAAATTTGAAAAAAATATCCTAAACTAATAATCATGTATATCCAATAAATATTGAATATATTTCGATATATTAAATATATAAAAGTTAGAAAAATGGATTTAAGAAGGGTTCTCCATTTAAATGCTGTATAAATACCTCTATAACAAATATTGCAATTTAAACATAAAATTCATTTTCTTTTTATCTTATATATATCAAATATATTGGACTAATATAAAAAATATTTAATAGAAAATATTTCATATATATTAAATTAATATTACTAAATAATTGTAATTAATTTAATTTATTAGGTCAAAATATATTTGTGATTATAAAAATAATGATATTTTTCTTTTTATTCAATCAGTTTTCAAATTTATTTACAATTAATTTGTTACATATGAATTAATATTATACTTTTGTAAAAATTATATTTTCATAAATGATTTAATATTATTCAGAAACATTAATTTAACATCTATTTTATAACTTATTATTTCAAAAAATTAAATTTTAGAGATATAAAAATGTTTAGTAACAAAATTAGGCTGGCATGTTATACATGAAATTTAGTAAATTCATTGATGTGTGTAATGAAAGATAAACATAGAGTTACATATAGATAAAATAAAAAAAATGTTTCATGTAGTTAATTATTATCTTGTAGTTGTATTTATTTCAATCCAACCATATTTCAATAATATAAAATTATATGTTTTCATTGTTGCATGAAATAAAAAATATAAAAATTATGAAATTAATTCAATAAAATAATTGGAAAAATATTTTGGTGTTTCATCCTTGTGTTAGATGGATTTTATTGACATTTTATCAAGTAATTATCTTATTTATAATCACTAATGACTCTACTAATAATTAATAGTGTAATTTTCAAGCTGTTGAACTAGTCTGAATAAGCATTTCATAAAATAAATACGACATTGACTACTACACCTGTGAAAATAGTTCTCAATCCTATTATTAGTTATGATGTATATTATAATTAATTCATATTGTATTAGAAGAGTTACTGATCTAGGGAGGGAATGTAGCAGCTTATCAGTCATGTGAACTTCAATCCCAAGAGTATAACTGTCATAACCATGACTTTGAACTGGAAGTCATGTTCTATGACATTATATATTCGAAAAACTAGAAATTTTTTGAGAGGATTTTTATATACATTAACAATAATATCATTCAATACTATTTGAAAAAGTTTGTTAAGAATCTAATGCAGATCCACTAGGTATAGAATATATAGAATTTTTAAATAAATATATATTATGATCATATTTAGTATTATGTTTTAGACAATTATCTTAATTTTAAGACATAGTTAGATCTGTATTACAATGAGCATCATTCAGAGTAGTAGTGTCTCCTGATGAGCCTTTTGAAGGATGATAGGATGGTTTTTATGGGGATCATAGGTTCATGTCATCTGCTACAGTAGTGGTGACATATTCTTTGGTGGAATAGGAAAAGGATAGTCAGGATGTAGATCCAGAGTTTGTTGTGATGAAAAGAAATATTTTTGGTCGGGCCCAATACCCATGTGGATGTTGGAAGATGATGATTTTTTCCAGGTATGTGGAATAGTTTTATTACATGTTTTCATCATGTAAGAGTAGATTAGAGACATTAGTAACTCTTGATGAGAGGTATATTCTGTAGTAAAAATGATATACCATGACATAATGTGATAGTTATAGTGACCGACAAAGAAGAGATATGTTAATAGGATTTTTTCTTGATGAATTAATCTCTAGAGCATCAAGAATGAGAACTATTATCCTATTGGAACAACCATTCAAATTATACTTCCCATATGTACATGGGATGTTGTATGATGGAATTTGTGAAGGGGTATTCCAATAACATGAAGAGTTATGAAACTATCTGGGCAATTTTTGATCTATTAAATATGGATTTCCATTTCGTTTTAATTCATGAGTCTCACATGGTACAAGAGTTTGGGGTTCATTATGTCTATGAGATAGTATTCTTACATGGAGTTCCCATGAACATCATTTTTTATATAGACACATGCTTCAAATTTTATTTCTATAAGGGCATATAGAAGGACTTGGGGATTATCTAATAATAAAAATATTACACCATCATCATATATATAGAAAGTCCATGAATGGTATTTATATATTTGAGGATATAATTTTATCTTGAATCCTAGAATTTATTGGATCAAATGATCGATATCAATAAATATTTGATTTCAAATACAATAATATTTCTTATACATTGATTCACATGTATCCATGATAAGAGCATCATGGGAGCCCATTTCATTGATCACTCTATTATCATGTGGTAGATGAGGGAGCAGTTGTGGGGAACATTATATTTCTAGATTCCAACAAAATATTGGAGCTGATCTATAATAGAATTATCATATCTCAGTGCTGAAATATATAATATGGAACCTATATAAGTTAAATTTAGATGATCACTATATGTTATCATGTTTTCTTGACATTTTCGCATTGGTTTTCCCACTGTTGTTAGACGAAGAACATGATTCTATACCAATGTGGAGTGGGAATATTTAGGGATCATCAGGTGGGTATGTTTATTTATGTAACCTTAATATATTCCTTTACTCAATAATGGTATGCACAATTCATTTTGTGTTTCTCATCCCATGAGATACATGAATAATATTGGTCATGTCATTGAGAGTGATAATTTTTTTGTTGGATCCTGATTCATCAAATTATGATCTGCAATGAGGATTTTATATTGAAGAATGAAATTTCATTGAGAAATTATAATAGACCTTTCCAGATCTTGTGGCCAAAGGGGAAAATCCAAGAAGCTACATTAGAGTGGTATAATGATATTCGAGCATTGTGGATAGAATTGTATGAGTAAGAAGCATAGATATGATTATCGGATAAGATAATTCTTTATTTGACTATATTTTAGAGTATATATCTTATAATAAAATATACACTGTCTTTTTTAATTATACTAATTTGCATTTTTATATCATCCATGATGGTTAATGGTTTTGAGTGAATCATTGAAGAGTGTTTTGTGTCCTTTATATAAAAAATTAAATTTCACCAAACCATTATTTTGGTGAATGTTCTACAGTTGTTCTTTGGATTTGAGGCCACTTAATAGATGAAATGGGGTTCCCATGGTGATTCTTATCAATGGAGGACTCATCATGGAGGCTATTCTATGGTGATAAAGTCTATGTTTTCTAGAATTATATGTGACATGTATATAGATGTATGGACTAATAGTTGTTCTTCAAGAGTTACACATTTTATGGATGTTATATTATGTATTTAATTAATTTTATTTAAAATTCGGCGTGGTTTTCTATTGAGGGGGTTTTTTCCTTAGGATTGGATCTCTGATGATTCCTTACTAGTAAAAATATTTTACCCCGATAGATTAAGGGTTCCAAAAGAATTATAAATGATATAGAAGTGACCCCATTCCATAGTGCATCAGCATACTCAATAAAAATACATGAATCATCATGGTTATAGTCCAATGTGATCCATTAGGATTAATAGAGGATTAATTTTTTTATTTGTATACAGTAGGATTTTGTTTCAATTTCATGATGGCATTATTGCATCAATCATCCTTGCTATAATAGTTTTTATCTAAAATTTGGTTCTTTAATATGTACTCCTCCATGTACTAATTCACTTCTTACATCATGATTTATTCCAAGGCCTTTTGGAGGGTCTTTTTTCTTTTTCACCATTTAAGGGTATACATTCTTTTTTTATTTCATCTGACCATGAATACATCCATTGCATGTGATCAAAATTGGGTAATATATGGTTGAACACTTTTTCATGTTTTAATTTTTCCTTCCCTATGACCCATTTCCTGATTTTTGGAAATAATTACATGATTCTATTATATACATGTAATTTTTGTTGGTGTCAAAGCTAGATTCGAGTTATGAGACCATAGATAAACATTGATATCAACATTTAAATACATTGGGTCATTCATTCCTTACCATTATCATATCTTTTTACATATTATTCCATTGGGTAATTATTGATCTTTCAGAATTTGTTTATCATTCTTGATTTTGATTGCATATGGGTTTGGGTGCATTCAATGATATATATAATGATATTTGATTATATGAGTAATTATAATGTATCTTATTCCCATGTTCGATGATGATCAATTGTTTTTATAGGTTTCTACCATAATCATATATTGTTATTTTATTAATTCATCATATTATCCACCATTTTTTATATATTTCAATTCTTATTTGGTTTTTATTTTTTCTTGTGATAATTGTAGTGTTATATGATATATTTCTTATTGAGAGGGAATGTTTGTGGATTGTGATGGTGATAGACATGGACCAGATCATAGGGTATCATGATCATGGTTTGGTGTATTTAAAAAAGGTATTGAGTTAAGGGCATAACACCCTTAAATCTTGAATCAAGGTAGAGATGGGGTATTAAGGTTATGATTCCTTACCCATGAATGATCCACTACATGACTATATAGGGATCTGATTTATCTTGATTCATAAACACCAATGGAAGGAATGTTTTTAAACCTAGTTCATTGTTCCTTATAACCTGTGACATCATAATATTATATTAGTGGTCTGGATATTATGTATTTATTACTGGTAGTCTATGGTGGCATGGTTTATGAGAGGCCACTATGTGTGTGTTGTCACGATGCCCTCCGTCCAAAGATATCCCTTCTGTGTTGGAAATGAATAATGGTGGATAATGTCCCTCGAGTCCCACCTCTAGTAGGCTTTGAGTTGGAGACTTGAATCTAGGGTATAAATTTCTCACTGGATGGGAGTAATAACCTAATATTGTAAAATAACATTGGGATATATGATAGATAATCCAAAAAACAGCTTCAATAAATATACAACAGAAAGACCAAATAAATCCTATAAGCTTGAACTAAATAGAACTAGTACGAATACAATAAAAATACATTGTAATGTGCCTAAAAGAAAGTTAAAGAAGTGACTCATCATCTATCCCAAATCCCAACCTTGTAATTCCCTGTATAGTCCACATAATCTTATTGGATTCTTGAAATAAGTTTTATATATCTCGGGTGAGCATACACATAGACTAAGTAGGAAATATAATGTCACTATTGAAAATGTAAAAAGAGAATAATAATGCCCCTGTGAGAAAAATGTATAACAAAAAATCTACTAACTGGTAAACTAACCAACCCAACCTCACCAAGGAATGATCACTAATTATCAAAAGTCGTGCAATGTAATATATAGAACATCAATGATTGGGTACCCCTCACCACTTCCAAATAATTTAATGCTTTTTTTAATATAAAAAATCATCATAATCACACTTATTCCAAAGGTACCACGTCACACACCTCCCTTACACACCGGGGCCACACAAACCACATCACATCACACCCACACACACCTTGGCCTCACAAATTAAATCACATACCACCGAGAGACATCATGGAATCAAACCACATCAATTCCTACCTACTGAAACATAGGCCACACACCACCTCCCATCGCATCCCCAAGACACCTAAAAGATCCAAACTCACCTCAACTTGAAGAATCCTAGAAAAACCAACTCATATAAAGTCAGAGATACTGGGGAAAGCACAACACATCTAATCCTAAAGACATATGGGAAAATCAAAACCAACATGCACATTCCTAGGATTCAAAATGCACAACCTTCCCAGTTAATCACGGGCTATCACCACCTAGGATAGGGATTATAGAGGGGAAGGTTGCTGGACATCCATCCTCCAATCAGGATGTTTCGGATATACACGCTCTCATGTGACGATGGATGTGTATAGAATATAGTCCTCAACTATTACATGGTACAAGTAGAAATCAAATAGAAAATACAAATATATACATATGTGATACTAATTATTAAATCCTAAACTATTGGTTCCTTTGTAGAAAACCAACTCACAACTTACACATTTTTTGCTACCTCTAAATTCAACCCCCCTAGAATAAGCCACAACTTCTTCTGAATTTACAACCAATTTTGTTGAACCACCCTATTCATTTTATTTTTTAGAATTAAGAATAGTAAACCAAAAAACACCATTATTTATTCACCCATTATCCATATCCATTGCGTAAGTCAAATCAACCCAATAAATTCCACATATAATTAACCAATTATTTATTCATTCCATCAATATATAGAAAACCACTAAACACAACACACCAAAAACAACACAAAATAATCATTTCAGAAGGAAAAGGGACTAATTAAATAATAAACACAATCCTTATTTAAGGAAAATCATTCCAAATTATACAAATTTAATACACATTCATGGTATATCATATATCAATAAAACCAACCTCCAACTAACAACTTCATCTAGTAACACATTACAGCACAACGTGCCCACAACCCTACTGCACAACACCTATCATCCATTATTAAATCAATCAATCCCTCATCATGTGATACCATTACATAGTCATGATGAAGTAACATCTAATAGATCATCCATAACACCAACCGGGCCAACCCCGAACAATTAATCATGATCATAGACATACCACTACAGAAACTAGAGTAATCCCTCACTTCCCAACAAAACAACTTCACATTTAATCTGTCCCTCGTATGATACCACATCCATTCCATACATCTCATCCTAGACTACGACATTACACATTTTCATATTTTTCTATGGGGAAACATATTTAATTTCACTTTCTCGTATAAGGGTGTTATCCTTCAACCCATGTACTGGGGAATCCATAAATTTTCAGGATTTACATGATTAAGCAATTTTCATACATTACCAATCAACATGAACAAGAAAACATGAACCTTGTTTAGTGAACAAACAATTTCCCCCAGAGTCCATGATTTTTAGTGGGGCATCAAAACTTTATAATTTACAATAAAACAATTATAATATCAAAACTACAAAGGCATGTAAAAACAGAGCCCCCTATCCCTATCAATTTCTTTTAACCAATGATTATTGTCATTATCCTGGAAAACCATGATACATAGCTAAAAAAAACAAAATCCATCCCACACGATAAAAATTGAATAGAAATAATGGAAATCCTAACCCAAAGAATCTTTTTTACTCATTTGTGCACTACAGGGTGACGTAAAATGCCCTCACTCAGCAACCGCATTGCTAGAATAATGAATTAACCTATTATGCACCAAAAGATTATAAAACTGCTTCCAAAACATCCTACTAAATATAACCACTATCATAAAATAAAATCTCCGAGGTAGAACAAGAGGAAAAATATGAGAAAGGGGAGGAAATAGATTAGAAATTTTAGAAAACTCACCACAAATCGATCAAATATTTCCAGTGAAAACAAATCTGTATTGGTAGATCATTGAGTGAGGAGTGCGGCTTAAAGCACAACATGGGGTGACTAAGGTTCATCTGTAATGTGACGAAAGAGATTAAATGTTTGAATTAATTAATTTCCAAACAAAATTAATTTTAAAACAAAACATGATCAGGTGTTACACGATGTGTAATACCCTTTCAGGTCATGTAGTACTCATGTTTTGATTTTCAATGAAAATTAAATCACCAATTAATTTATTTTGTTTTTCAAAACCCAAAATATTAAACAATATGAAACATTATAGATAAGATATTAAACCATGTTTCATGTCATGTAATCATGTTATATGAGGTTTGGTCATCCTACATTGATATTTTAGAAATCGAACGTCACCAAACTCCTTACGAGGCTCCCCTGAACAACTCTAACTACCAAATCCCATAATGTAACAGATAAGGAGTCCATAAACCATTACACCAAATACATCCAAAAAATTTATAATCATATATAATAAAAGACCAATCTTAGAAGAAAGAGGGTTACAAACAATCACTTGGTGAGATACCTGTAAGGGGTCATTCTACACATAAAATACCGCAAACAACCAAAAAAATTTACCGTTGACTAATAAACCACCCTGTGTTGTTTTGAAAAAATAGTAGAAACCTTCACATCTAATAAAACCTCATCCAATGTAATAAAATCGATCATATAACATCAACAAAATTGATCACAAAACACAACATTGATGAAATACAACCAACCACCGTCCGAACATCTGAATCAGGTAATTTTATCCACCATGTCAAGATAATTTCTACTCTGGGAGGGCCTGAATCTCCCACATGGGATTAATATGATCGAAATTAATTCATAATTACCCGGAATTTGGTCCTTGTCTTTCCACATATTTCAGTATTTTATCAATCATTTCCCCAAAAAATTCTACTATGGTAAATTATATTATCAAATATAATGAAATGTTCACAGATTTCAAAAAAACATAACATGGAAAAGGTAAAAAAAACTATGGGTATTCAGAAAACATCTATATTTCTCTCCCCAAATTACTCTCCTCCTTTCCACCATTACCCCCACAACACTTGAACCAATTGAATGGTTCATCCGCATAGAACCGTCTCTAGAAAATAATCAATCTCTACTAGCCGATCCACAAATATCGTGTCGTCCTTGATATCCATATCTCCATAGTTAATGACATGGGAGTCATCGTTTAGATACTGATGAAGCTGTGGGACATGGAAGACGTCATGAATCCTTTCCAAACACAATGGAAACAACAAATGATATGCCACCTCCCCAATATACTCCAACTCCTTAATGATACCAAAAAACCTGGTATAAATATAACTCTCTCTTCCAAACCTAGACTTCCCACATCGAGAGGATTCCATGAAGAACACTTGGTACCAACCCTAGATTTCCAAGTGACTCCTTATTATATGTTCATAAGACATATTCTGGCCTTTCACTACATTCATCCGCTCAGTACCACGTTAAACATCCTTTATCATTCTATGCTCCACATCCAGAACAATAACATCTGTCTCCAAACCTTCATCCGAGAAAATAGAGAGTGGAAAGGTTTTCCATAATATGGATCAAATGGATCCATTAAAACTGAATACTGGTAGCTATAATTATATGTAATCTCCACCAAAGGCATGTGTCATAACCAAGATCCTACAAACTCCATGATGAACACATGAATCGTATCCTCCAATGTATTGAAAGTTCGATATGTCTTCACATTTTTAAAAGGTCTGAAAGTAGTGATGAGGCATAATTGGTTCCAATGGCATGATTAAATACCACTAGACCCATGTGGTAAACCATGCTTCCCAATATGAGAAAATGTTTATTAGAATTACATTCAATCACACCACTTCAACAATGTACCTCTATGTCAATGTATCCATGTTGCCTGACTCCTTGATCACTATGAAGTGGGAATTTTTTTTAATAAATCCACTATATCCTAGGGATCATCACTACCACCTTAAGATTTGGGTAACCCTATGATGAAATCCATTGATATTTCATTTCAGATCAACTTAGGAAAGGTTTCAACAAACCACTATGATTATGGTGCTCTACCTACACCTATTGCAAAACCTACAACTTTTCCACACTCCACAACTGCATGTTTCATCCTGGGTCATTAAAAATGCATATTTAAGCCAATATGAATCTTTTAAAATCATGGATACACTACTAGTGATGATTTATGGAACTTACACTATAATACATCATGAATCAACACTATAATGAATAACATTCGATAGAACATTTCTGGTTATGACCATTATCTGACCATCCCTCAAGAGAATCACTATACCCAACATGATCATAAAAAACCTTTGTCTCTAAATCTCCCCATGGAGTCTCCTCCATGATTTACATTATAAAATACCAAAATAAAATTTTTAAAAAATATCATCTACCACCATCCCCACTTGCATATAAGTTAAAGGATTTCAACTCATCCATTTCTCTCCAAGCTTCTGTGGACATGCGAACAACCTCTGTTTGTGACTTCATTCTAAAAGAATCAAACATGACATTAATGATTCATGTGGATTAGGATATATCAAAATCATAATCTTGAATAATATAAATACACCTATCCCATCATAAATTCGAATCATGATGGTAAAAGATATACATTAATATCTCGTGATCTGAACGGACCACAATGCTCTCATAATTGAGGTATTTCTGCCAAAACATCAACACAAACACAACTGATTCCAAATCCATATTGTGGGTGGTATAGATACATTTATTGCAGCACAAATCCCTAGAACCATAAGATATCATTGTTCACTAATACATCAACACACATCCCAATACCAGATGAGAGGATTCTAAAAACACTTCGAACATCACCCCTTCTTCTTGAAACTGGAGAAATAGAGCACTAACCAGCCTCCCCTTCAGGTAACCAAATTTCAATTGGGATTGTGTTCTCGACACTCAAAATTGTTCCTTCATAGTCAGGTATATATATAGATCCATTAACATAATAAATCTATAGGAAACATATGATAATGGCCCACCAGACCAAGGAAAATTAGAACATACACCTTGTAATTGGGTGCTTCCAAAGATACAACTTCTTCAATCGTTGATGGGCATACTAACACACCCTAATAAAACACCACATTCTTATGAAAATATATAACTCATGTACAAAACATTCACTTGGAGAATTATACATTGAGATCGTGGTGATAAAGAACCATTAAATAATATTACTATTTTCAGAATGTTCTTCCACTGACATCGAGTGGATTAAGATATCATTGACGAACAAGGAAAAACCCGATCTAGGAACTCACTGAAAAATGTATTTCATAATTCAAATTAACATGGCTGGTACATTTGTAACATATAAGTGAATAACTACGAATATGATGTGACATCACATGCACATGAACGATGTCTTCATGATATCACCCTCCTGAACCCTCAATAGGTTATATCAAGACAATAAACCATTCATAGAAAACCATGATTCCCCTATCAGTTTCTAAAAAGGATTTCTTATTCGTGGGAGAGGGTCATAGGTCTTTATCGTCACCTGATCCATCCTCCGGTAGTCTGCACAACCTAAGACCACCATCAAACTTCTTTGGAAACAACAAAGTATCACCCCATGATGATGTACTGATCCAGATAGAGCCATTCTTCATCATATCATCTATATGAATCCCCAACTCCACCTACTCAAAATGTTCCATCTAATAAGGATCCATCAAAATCGTAGAATCAATGGGCTATAAGATTATCCTGAACAAAACATCACATTGAGGGGGTTGTGTCTTAACCTATTCGGGGAAAACATCCAGGAACTCCAACAATGAATCTAGAAAACTCTACCATTTCATCATCCATTGATTCTACTAATAGTTCATCTAACAAGGATAAAATATTCTCCATAGACTCACTTCCCACCCAAAAACATTTCCATCTAATAAAAACTATACGATGGACATCCACATCTAAAAATGAAAACTCTCCAATAAAATAAGTTGATAACGATATATAATGAATGCAACTAGATAATATTTAGTATGAAATTGTATCAATTCATATGTATCAAGAAGAGATCCCCACAGAATTGATGTGGTACCATCATCAGTATACACACCTGGAAAACATAAAAGAAGATTTTCTATCCATTGAATGGCGTAATCAGTGATAGGGGCATGAAAATCCCATCATTATCTTGTAAAAAATAATTGGAAAGAGTATGTTAAAAAGGGGGTGTGAATATCCAGAATAAAAACAATGCATAAAAATGAGTAATAATCAAACTGATCATACCTATGATGATCTCAGACCCTACTGGAAACACTGCCTCCACTGCGTGCAACTGAAAATGCCCAAATATTTTTCCTCCCTAATAATGAAACTGACTAACTAAAAATTATTGTGGAGGCCAACACCTAAAAAATACACCAACACTAAAACAGAGATCGAATACCCATTAGGCAATTATTTTGAACATGTTTACAAACTCTACAAAATATGAACTTTGTTCCTATGTTAACAGGAAAGGAATGAGGACCAGATAATCAAAAAGGATGTTAAAGAGGTCGATTCTATACTAGTGGAAACCATGATAGTATTAGAGCCTGTGACCTTCCACTAGTTACCCTATCTATGGAAAACATGGTGGATCCCCTCTCATGGTAATCCTCATTGTTATTCCATCCTATTGATCACTTATTCCTTCATCTAAATATCTAGGTATGTCGGTAATTTAATAGTAATAAATACATATGGGATAGATTGATAGAGTTCCTCCTCAAGAGGATTCTCAAAAGACTACTAATCAAGAAAGTGATCTGGGAAAAAAATGAAGTGGATCCTTAAAATAGATTCACATATCTTGTACATACATACTCAATTATCAATGGAAGTGTTGTTATTGTCCATTCTCAACCTTCAGTGTTTCAGAAGGAACTCTAATAGGAATTGTTTCTCCACATCTAACCAAAAAAATAATCATATCATAGTTCCCATAGATATGACATCACCCACTAACATGAAGCTCCTTCCATATTACGTACTATTATTTTATCATAATAGTCCATCAGGGCTGAGATCAAACTGAAGGTGATCTCAAGCTTCTAGATTTATCTCTCTATCTACTTGTTTGAAAAAACTACCATGGTACTTTCCTAAATCATATCACTGGAAATAATTCAAAATCCTCTTCAACTATTCATCCTCTTCAATTTGATCAACCCTCTATTGATCGAATAGATCAGAATTTCGTACATATACTTCCTAAGATACATATGGATGATGAAAAGGATCCAAAGTTGAAAAGGGAAAAAATATTTCCAATGACCGAGTAATATTAAATTTCGTATTCATTTTAGTCTTTTAAATTCATTTCATTAATTTTATTCATTTTTATAAAATTTATACTTGACAACGAATCCCAATGGAAATATAAAAACAATTCATTATGATACATGTACATTTATTTGGTCTCCACCCTTTAAATCGTGTATCCTCACCTGTTTTCTTTGTAGGGTCAAAATCCGTACATCATATCATGGGGGGGGGGGGTCCAAAATTCGTGTGTCCTTACCAGTCTTCCCAATCCTATTTCACACACCAATATCATGTTAAACTAATCCTTACCAACCAATGTAACCCTAATTTTTTCTAACTCCAAACTCCATCATATCTCTAAACCATCACCTTTGATACAATTATGTCATTACGCCTCCTTCCTATGATACCCCTACTAGGATTACAATGAGAATAGAATATAATGACAATTGAGTCACACCTCTAGTATGCCCCAACATGGTGACTAGAACCAAAGGAATACAATTCTCACTAAATGGGAGTCATTAACCTTTTTATGAAAAATTTATCAGGAGATATAATAAATCTTCAAAAAATAAAATCTATGAAATATACAATAGAAATCCAAAAACGTTCCCACATGCATGCACAAAATATAACTTCTACAAATAAAAAAAATCTCCAATGTAAAGTGACCAAAATAATGAAATTAGAAAATCATCAAATGTCCCAAATCCTAAACTAGTAACACCCATCACAGTCCATGTAATCCCCCTAAAAACATAAAATATGATTTATTTGTGTATAGTGATCAAATAGGTATAACCAGTAGGAAAACCAATGTATATAATGCACATGTGGTAGGATGATCCTATTGTCCCCGTGAGAAAATTGTAGAACCAAATAGAAACTAACAGGTATAACAACCATCACAAACACACTAAGTCATGCCCACTAAATAAATAAATTCATGTAATATAATATAATACACATATATGAAAAGGATCCTAACACCACTTCCCATTGATTGGACACTCTATCCAAATGGAAAATGTCATCATGATCTCACATCTATTGAATGTACAACATAAAATCTTGTCCATAGAGACCTAGGACTCACAAACCACATCACATCATGCTCTCCCACATTAGATCCCTACAAACCACATAACATCCCTCTCACACAAAACTATGCATCACAACCCACATCACATCTCCCTGTAGGAACCTGGGCCACAATCCACCTCACATACCCCCCCCCCCCACAGACACTTGGTCTATATACCACATCCCATCCCATCCACAAGACACCTAAAAAACAACTGAAATCATCCCCAAGAATCATAGGAAAGCACAACTCTTATGTTGGGTAAAAAAACTTCAAGGTATACTCTTGGTATATATTGGGTGTGATTATTTTTGTTGAAAATTCAATAAGACCATGAATGAGTATGGTTGGTGTTTGGTAAGAAAGGTGTCTAAGGCGGCGTAGTTTCCCACTGCTTTCTAAATTTTATGCCTCAAAATTATGAGTTTGGTATTTGGAAAATTATAATTATTCATGTAGGAATGAATAGTACGCAGTCCATGAAGCATGGATCACAGATTGAAAAGTTAGTACATGTAATTTTGATAGAAATTGACAAAGGAAGTGATCCATTAAGTATGAGACGTAGAACACGTATTGGAATAGTTTTCAAGGCAGAAATGGTTCATGAAGAAGGCATGTGGTATGATTAAGGCATGTGTAATGGAGAAGGCATGTAGTACCTAGAAGGATTTTTGTATGAAGGATGGATATTCATTCATGGAAATTATGTGGAAATTTTATAATTCTATAACGGTGTCATTTGAGAAACCCATATGGTGATTTGGGTTACTACGAAGGAGGAAAGGAAATACACGGACCACATAAAGAAGAATGGATAACTGGAGAAGCGGTATACATTTAAAGCTATACCAAATTGAAGATTTGGGTAATATTAGATTTGAGGATTTTTTGGATCTATATTTCCTATATATATGAGTCATAATCCCACATTAAAGATGGAAAATTCCATTAGAGAAAACCATCACTCCAGGAATTCGGTGAAGTCTGTTGGAAAATTGTGAGGGAGAATTAAATGAATGGTGAAGTAGTTCACACATAAGAAATTCTAGTGAAGGGTTTTGGAAGTCACTATATCCTGCATTAGAACAATGGTCTATAGAATAATGGTTGTCCATGGTGAAAGAACTCACCAGCCGAAGACGAGGCGGTATGCATAAATTGTAAGTGGAGGTGGTTTGAAACAACTGTATGGAAAGGTAGTATGTGACATTGTATGAGGAGGATGTTCATGAGAGAATAGTCTGCTAAAGAGATGCGGTAGATGGAATTAGAGGAACTTCATAGGGGGATTCAATCCATGTTTCATAACTTCTATGTATTTCCCTTAATTTTAATGGTGGTTTATGGAGGACTCATGAAATCATTAAAATTCTATTGAATAGTTTCCTAATGAAATTTCCACTAATCTAAAAGTATTTGTAAATGTGGTATAACCTATGGGTGAAAAATAAAAATAAACATCGCATCTATGTAATCTTGACTATGCATGATTTTGTGTAAATTGAGGGACTTATAATCCCATAAACTGTGATTGTATCGATTCTATTTGTAGTAAGAAATGTAATAGGAAGACGATGATCCTTCCCACCAGCTATGAGCCAGAGGAAGAGACATAGGAAGTGATCGTTTGGAATAAAGTGAGAAAACAATAATCCTTGTAAAGGCATTGATCCTAGGCATAAAAGATCTTACATGTATCATGAAATTGGTAGTGAGTCATAGTGTATTTGGTACATCGTTACATCAACGTTGTATGATTGTTGGATGTAGTTCAGTAAGGTTCTTCTAAATAAAAATATCAGTATGTTATGTTAATGATTTACATTATGTTTATATTTTTGTACTGGAGTACGAAAGATGATAATTTTTTCTAAAAATGATACAAGATATGAAGGGGAAATAGATTTAATCTATCATACCATAATTCACCCCACCTATTAGGGTATTTTACCTAGTGGACATAACAATTGGTATCACAAGGAAAGGTTAAAAGTCAGGTGTTCTTTGTCATTATAATAAATAGTGTTGATCAACCACGAAATAATTTTGTTCTTCGACGGAAAAAAATTTCAACTCTGGAAGATTCAGATGCAGCCCTACATTTGATTATTTATAATTTATGTCTTTATAACAGCTATGCATGGACTATCATCTGGTATTAATAGTGTCTCATTATATGTATATGATAGCATATAAATGGATGTTGATGCTGATAGAATCATTGATTTATGGGTATCCCTATCAAATGAAATCTATACGATGGTAGTGTCATGTAAAACAATACATATTATGTGGGAAATCAATTGAATATTTATGAAGGAGATTCAATGGTTTGGGATGTAAATTATTAGTTTTTGTGGAACAAGTATTAATATCTGAGAATGAACCCAAATAAGTCTATTGATGCATTCTTTAACAAAGATAATCTTGTAGTGGAAGACATGAGTAAGCATCCAACATTGTTTAATTCGAATTTTTCATTACTGTAAGATAAGTGCAAAAAGTTTCTAACACTGTCTATATTTTATATTACCCTAGTTTCATATGAAATGAGAAATAATGATAACATTGTTTTCAAAAAGGAGAAATCCAATTGATTGTAATTTATGGTCATGAAGGATCACTCTATTGAAGATATCCAGTAGGAAGATAATTTGGATGATTTCATGTCATTTCACTCTCAGAACCTATAATGATGAAGGGAAAAGTTCAAAGGTAAACTTCCACTTGCATGCATCTAATCTGGAAGGGTTGGACATTTTGAAATAAATATTCCTAATAAGTATGAATATTAAAATAAAGATAATGACTAAAGTCCCCAAAAAAAGTTTTCATAAAATTTGAAATGTATATGAAGTGTTAAAAAACGTTCTTAAAAAAGACGAGTTTTCTTTCAAAAGAAGATGACGATCATTTGATTGTGAGTCCGAAGAGTTAGAGGATAAAAAGGATCATGAGGTAGATGATTTGGTGGTGATTGTCAAAAAATATTTAATAATTGAAGAAACTGACAATAAATATTGAAAAGTTGAAGGAAGAGTTGACTGTTAGGATGAATTAAAAGTGTCTCATAATGATACAGATGTTTAGAGATCCAAAATAAAGAAATATAAAAATATGGTTCATGATGATCAACTCTATATGATGTTGTATGCAGAAGAGATATTTGAGTTGAATGAGGAAATCAAAAAACTAATGTCTTCAATGCCAGAAAGCTATGAAAAGGTGGATGAGTTAAAACTCAAAATGGATGAGAAAACTAGAAATCAATAATTTTACAAAAAATAGAAAATACCAAATCATATGTATCAAAAACCTCGAAGAGGATGTAATCCGTCTCTCAAGGAGTGTTACTAAACAAGAAAAACTATTGACTCTAGATACAACATTAGGAAGGAAGATCATATAGACTACACGGATAATAATTGTGTATCCTTGTGGTCCAACAAATCATAATAAATAGTCAAATCAAAATTATATGGTTGGAGTGGGGATTGATCGAAAATAGAAATGAGTAATGGTAGATGTTAGACCACAAGAACCCACAAAAATATTGAAAATTGATTTTTGTATGATTTAGAATAATAAGATTCATAGAACCCAAGGGATAACCAATGGTGTAGTATTTTGACAAAAAAATGTACCTCGTATAATATATAATTGTTGTGGAAATATCTGACACTAAAGAAATTCTTTTTTCATAGAAAAGACATACTATATGGAATATGACCAACAGAGGTTGTCATACATTGATCAATTTTCCAGGAAATCATTTAATAGACACTATTTTCGATGTCGATGATTAAGATACCTGGAAAGATATTTCTTATAAACAATTCAGAAGTATATGCTGAATAAAAATGATGTTGGTTTTATGAATCAGACAAATGTATCGTCAAATTAGGTTAAAATGAAAAATTGATTTGCAACGATATAAAATGAAGTTGGTCCATCATATTCTATGGAATTTCAAGAGTATCAATCCATACTCGGTATGATGTCAAATACATTGTTAAAAAATAAAATATCTAAGTAGTTAGTGGTTGTAGAAATTTTTTTCAAGGCATCAGATCACACTTGGATATAGATCATTAATAGTGGATGTACCTCCCATATTATATGAAACAAGGATCTAATTATAGGAACCAAGTATGATAAATAATGTATCATGATATTTGCAAATGATGAAGGTTTGAAAATCATTGGCTTTTGGAAATTAATGTTTATTTAAAATACATGAGATGTGCAGATATCTTGGTTGTTGAAGGTTATATTCCGAACGTTTTTTGTGTAGGTCAATTTATTGACTAAGGACATGACATATGTTTCTCCTAAAACTTGTGTGACATCAAGAAAAAATATGGTGACATTGTATTGGAAGGAATATATACAAAAGTGAATCTCTTCCTTGGGAGTGGAGAAGGAGATATATGATTTTTGTCCATGGAAGAAGAAAATATGTTGTGGAATTAATGAATTGGCCCCATAAGTCAAACTTATTTGGATGATGTAGTGAAATACGATGCGGCTCAAGATACCACAAAATTATAACATGATGGAAGAAATAAATGTTATTCCTTCCAACAAGGGAAGATCATTCAAAAGAGATATAGGGAAAAAGAGAAAAGGACAAAAAGATTGATTGAGATGGTTCATATTGATGTGTGAGAAATAATTTCACCAAGAGCTCTTAATGGGAGGTGATATTATGTATTTTTCATTGATGGTTATAGTAGAATGGAATTGGTATAAATAGTTACCCACAATTTTTAGGTGTCTAATTTAATTAGAAGATGTCTATGGGAAGTTAAAAAGATACTAGGTTAGAAAATACATAAGTTCTTAATAGATAATGCAATAGAGTTCACAAATAGCCATGTGGAGGGTCATATGATGAAACATGGGATAATTAATCATGTTTTAGTATGTAGAAATACATTGTATAATGGAGTATTTGAAAGAAGAATTTAGATTGTCAATAACCTTTCTAGAATAATTTTCATTGAGAAATAACATATAAAATACTTTTGTAAAGAATAAATGTGAAGACCTAACCCCCAAAAACCAGGAGAAGGTTCCTTCAGAACATGATGTATCCTTTTAAACAAAAAATGCATGGATAAACTACACATCGTATCACATACATAGGATAGAATTTGATCCCGGAAATGAAAAATCAGCTACATCAGAAATGTTTTATCTATTAAAAGCGGTTAACTTAAAAAATTATATCAAAACGTTGGGTGAGCATAAGAATGACCAGTAAAGGGTTTTAAAATAAACCAATGTTACTTTTCAAAACATTCTTTAAAACTTTCCATATAATATTTATCATAAATAAAACTATAACACATGTAACATATCATAAGAGTGCTCAATTAAGAACATTCCAACAGAATTACAGGGAAATATGATTCAATTAATGGCATGCACATTTGGATTAATAAGTAAAAGACGTTCAAAACATGTATGAAATATGATCATTTAAAAACAAAATGAACATATAAGTGTAATTATTAATCAGAGATGCGTGTGAAGGAAAAAACATAAATTTCATATATTTGATATTAATTCACTGAGTGTTAAATACAAGTCAGGCCATAAACTTTTACTTTTCTGATAATAATAAGTACCAGCTCTTATACTTGGATATTCTTCAAGTAGAATATCCAGTTGGTTAATTAATTATCATAATAATAATTTTGGAATATAAAATGTTTGACTTCTATGTTAAGGCGTTGAACCAAGACCAAGGGATAACAATAACCAAACCCCAACCCAGAGATCATCTGTAACTGGACTCCATCATGGATAGCATCTGTAACAGGACTCCAACCTGGAGGGCTTACTTTTTCTGGTCACTAGCCTAGAACATACTAGTCCAATACACTCCTCATTTACCAAAGAGGGTTGTATATTCAAAATGTCCCATACCATTTTGAATATTAAATTACTCATTTCCAATTATTCAAAATGTCTCATACCAATTTTGAAATTTCCATACATAATTGGTCATAGTAGTTGAATTTCATCCTCAAACATTTACATATTTTAAAATGTGAGACATGCATCTAGATGTTTAAAAACCGATCTAACAATTATATGACTATCATTAAATGTTAAGAAGAAAGGAATATCATGGCACGTAAATTGACATCCAAGGTACTAAAAGAAAAAAACTGAATTTATGACGTGAAATGTTATTCTTATAATTCTAAAACATTATTAACCAATTAATAATAAAGGTAAACAAGAAATTTGATATAGGGATTCAAACTTTCCAATGCTAAATAATTAAATGCTAATAATCCTTTTTATACAACAGAATACTGTCTATAAAATAAAGTATGAATATTCACCATAATCAACATAATTTAAAATATAATAAAATAAGTGACTCGTGATTGTGGATATTTGTTTTGAATAACAATAAATTTATTATGTTTTAAATCTCTTCTAAAACATCAAGAATCATGGTAAAAGACCTCAAGAACTAGGTGTAATACCAATCATATATGTCACTAACCATATAATGGTTATTTTATATATACCTATCTACAAATTATATAATTGATAATATAATAATTTTACATGGAAATACCACACCTGCATTTTGAAATTCTTATCTTGGAATCTTTTAAAAAATTGGTGGATTGGGTAGTTGTGGGTCTCTACATGAAACCAAGACCCACATCAATACATATGTATATATAAAGCAAAGTAAATATAACATATATATTTCTATATATATATAGAATGACTCAAGATTTGTAAACATTTAATAACATTCAAATATACAAAAACTCCAAAGTACAAAATTAAGAGACATAGGTTCGGTCTTAAGGAAGGATTTAAACTAACATAAATGGTTATTTTTAATATACGGTTTTATGAGATGATATATATAGATGTATATATGTATATATGTATACTAAATACAAAAAAAAGGAAAAATATAACCCATACATTAAATATAGGGGGAGGATAACTCTAGGAATGATGGCTGGGACTTGATGGAGGCTTGTGCGGGGAGAATAACCGCATGTTCTTTGGGTGCAACCTGTTACATATATACAAAAAAGCACACAGAAACATTTAATGCAAAACATACACCCTTGAAGTGCATTAAATGGATGGTTTCATGCTTTATGTAGAAGGGAAACAAAGAGGGTCCACCGATAGTCAGTGGTGATGAAAAAAAGATGGTGCAATAGGTGTAGGGTTACTGGTGTAAACCTATGCGAAGAGGAAGAAGATGATTTGGTAAGAGGGGAAACCAGAGATAGATTGGATGGCTCATATTAATCTGAGATATATCGGGAGACCCTTGTTCGACATGGCATTTTAAAACACACGGATGACCGAGATTAGAACTGTGGTAGATTGAACGTCATAAAAAATAGTGGAAAATGCTGAAGGTTGAAAGCAAGATCGAGATTGATGGTCCAGATCGTGCGCAACGCGATCGAATGGTCCAGATCATGTTTCACCCGAAAAAAATGTCCCACATTGAAATAGTGAGTTGTTTCAGCCTCCTTTATAAACCCGATCCTCCAATCAATAGCTCATAAAAACACACATCAGACATAATGGGGGCCCTATACATGGGCTCTCGCCCCCTTGTAGGCCTTGGACAACCTATGCCCCACCCTGGCCTCATGCCCATAGTGGTGTTCCCATGTTCTTCTGCTAACGTGCGCCCTTCTGGGATCCTCTGCCCAAGATCAGGCTGGCCTTGGCTTGGGCTGAGGGCTAGACTCATCCCCTTAGTGTGAGCAACCTCCCTCAACCTAGCTATAATGTGATAGACCTAGCATGCATATTTTATTATAAAATCCAACAATCAAAAGTATAATTTCTCAAGGAAGTGAAATAATATATTTATTATAACTATAAAGAAATTATCTACATAAAAATGGCTTTTATTAAACATTCAGATGTTAATTAAACATTTTCATATTTAAAAGTATCTATAAAATTATAAACACCAAACCATTAACATAAAAGTTATAAAATGAGTTTTAATAAACCTACATGATAATTCGTATACTAGTATTATAGAAAACCTTGTTTAATAAAAAATGTTATTTAATTCGAATAATTTAAAAATATTTTATAACACTTTTTATGAAATTAAAATCACTACATTGTATTTGAAATATTTGAAAAGTGTTTTGAAATCCTTAATACTTCTCAAAATCACCTATGTGTAATTTGAAGTATTAAACCATATACTTTTAGAGTACATAAATGCTGGGTATATTATAATTTTAAATATAACATAAATATTTGGAAATTAATTATTACTTCAATATATATTATTTTCAATTATCCTATCAAAGTCCAACAGCTATACTTCTGGCTTCTAGCTTTCAACCATCACCAGAGAAACGGTCGGGTTGATTCCCTATAAAACCGTGTCTTGGGGTGTCTTAAGCTTAAATCAAGTGATGAGGATGGTTCTTGTAATACCCTTGATGATTAGTACGGTCTTCATGATCAAGTTCGTGTTGTAACATGTTTTCACAGACCCAAAGTATCTCCTTTTTTTACCGTGTCTTGTTTTATTTTTATGGGACCTTCCAATAGTTTTGATAGGATTTTTATTAGGAATTTTTGGGTAGGATGTTTCCTTGTGATCTTGACTAATTGTAAAGACAACAATGTTCATTTTATTTTGAAAATCCTTGTTTCTATTTGTGTGATTTACACGGTTTCATTCTAATATAAATTAAAACAATATTATTACCTTCTCATGAGAAACATGTTTTTATTATTTCTTATGATATTTTTTGAAAAATGGAAACATAAACTTATCAATATAAGAGGTAAAAGTTTTTGGGGTGTCACATTATTCCCCCTACAAAGATTTGAGTCCTAACAATTCATTTAATATAACCACAATGGTTCTATGATGTTCTCACCACATCCCCCATCGTAGAGGATCCTCAAGTGTGTTTAGTGGAAAACTCAAATTGATGCTCAACTCCGATAGGTATTTAAACCAGACACACCTCAGACAGATGGGGTTTAACTCTTTCATTGAAAACTCAGCCATCTAGAGTGAGTCTCAAATGGTAGAACATTTGGAAATGTTTAAATGGACCAACACATGAAGAAATCACCGAACTACAGCTCGATCGAGAACATCTATGTTATAGAAGGTGCTGTATAGGATAAAATTAGGGAGTTAGCACATGTAGGCCACACAATGGTTTCCCTCCCAAGATTCCTCTTGAAATCCTACCCTGGTCGTGTAGTTCCGGCATAGGGTGAAACATAAGAAAATTTTTTCTTGGTATTTACCTCTTCCCCTATACTCGGCCAGTTGGGCCATAGCTATGTGGTAGTAAGTGGAAACATTACCTAGACAAGTGCGAAGAATATCCGGACTGTTTGACACTTCAAATAGTTGCTTTCACGTTCCTCGTAGGTTTGTTAAGGGAATATACTCTTCTTTATAGGTATTGATTTCAATAATCTCCAGTATCTCAACAGGAATAGATAACATGTGGGTTTCTCCTTCCATCTGAAAATTTATTATGAAAGATCAATCAGTAAATCCAATTAAAAAACATCAACACATCAAAGATTTTAGAATGAAGGAAGGGATAACAAATTGTGTTCCGATATCACCACTTGTTCCTCAAAAGGGGATGGATAATGGTTTCCCCATTTCCCTAATACACTAACCCCAAAACTAGATCAAAAAATTCTATATCCCAAAACAATATGAAACTCGAGAAATCAGGTTCAATATAATAGAAGAAATAAAGGTATCTATATAGTCTAACATGAGGGGTGTATAGTTAAGAGACATCAGTATGAACTTGATGTCAATTCACTGATCAAGAGGCTTCGTATTCAAGAACATCGAAGTCCCTTACATGACCAAAATGGCCACATGACAAGACATGACACATATATGCCACGTGGTGTTTTCCTGCTATTATAGCTTCATGGAAGGCTGTGAGGGACTGGATTCCTTCCACTGTAGTGGGCAATATAAAAAGACCCTTTTATTACTTTAATCGTCATGCATAGGACATAAATTGGACTTGCATCATAAAGATGTAATCCAGACCCACTCTTCAGTGGTGTTGAAGGACTTGGGGAGAGTTTGATATATCATAGAGATGCTTTCATGACATACAGATATGGGAAAGGATTATAAATGTTTCATGGCTGGCTATTGAAATTATGGTTTCTAGGGCCTCATTGGGAAGAGGTAGAAGAATAGTAACTTCAAAATCCATCAGAAAATTAGAAAACCTCATATTTAGTAATGCATAAGTAAATTGTTTTCAATTTTTTTAGTTCTAGTTTTCCAGAGTTATCCAAGCTGAATCCTCTAATACCCACTGTGAAGACCTGACCCCAAAAAACTAGGATTCGGTTCCTTCAGTTTGAGATGTGTCATTTTAAACCAAAACATGAATAGATAAACTACACATCGTGTCCCATACAGAGGAGAAAATTTGATTTAGGCTCTAAGAAACCAACTACTTCAGAAATGTTTCATCTGTTAAAAGCTGTTACCTGAATAAAAATTAGATCAAAACATAGGGTGAGCATAAGAATGCCTATTAAGGGGTTTAAAATTAAACCAATGTACCTTTTGAAAACATTATTTAAAACATTCCATAGAATATTTCTCTTAATGTAAACTGCAACACGTGTAACATATCATAAGAGTGATCAATTTAGAACATACCAACATAATTACAAGGATACATGATTCAGTTAAACTCATGTTCATTTGGAGTATTAAGCAAAAGACATTCTAAACATGTTTGAAATATAAAATTTAATCACAAATTAAAAATCTAATAGTAATTATTATTAAGTGTTACGCGTGAAGGAAACAACTTCAATTTCGAATATTGGATACAAATTCATTGAGTGTTAAACACAAGTCATGACCTAAACATTTACTTTTCTGATACGCATATATAATGGATCTTAACCATGGATATTCTTCTAGTCAAATATCCATTAGGTTAATTAATTATCATAATCACAATTTTGGAATGTAAAATGTAGGACTTCTGTTTCAAGGCCTCGAGTCCTGACCTTGGGATAACTGTAACTAGACCCCAACCTAGAGAGCATCTATAACCGGACTCTATCACGAAGAGCATCTGTAACCGAACTCCAACCTGGAGGGATTACTTTTATCGGTCCCTAGCCAAGAACATACTATCCCAATACCCTCTTCATATTCCCAATAGGGGTGAATATTCAAAATTTCCCCTACCATTTTGAATATTAAATTACTCATTTCCAATTATTCAAAGTGTCACATAACACTTTGGATAATTTTATAAAAAATTGGTCATAGTAGTTTAATTTCATCCTTAATCATTTAAATATTTTATAATTTGAGACATTCATCTAGATGATTAAAAACAGAGCTAACAATTATATATTTGTCATTAAATGGTAAAAAGAAAGGAAAAATATGGCACATACCTTGATGTACAAGGTACTAAAAGAAAAAAATAGAATTTTTCACAATTAATGTTATTTTTATAATTCTAAAACTTTATTAATCAATTAATTAAAAAGGTAAACCAAACATTTCATGTAGGGGTTTATGGTTGCAGATGCTAAATCATTCAATGCTGATAATCCTTTGTATTCCATAGAATAATTTCCATATTAGAAATCATGAATCTTCACCATAATATACATCATTTAAAATATAAGAATATAATTGACTCATAAATATAGATATAAGTTTTGAATAACACATCATTTCTTATGTTTTAAATATCTAATAAAACATCATGACTCATATTACAAAATCCTCAAGAACTACGTATTATACCGAGCATATTTGTCACTATCCATATAAATGTGAATTTATATATATATATATATGCACAATGTATATAATCGTTTATATAAAAATTTTACACAAAAATACCACATTTTCATTTTGAAATTCTTATATTGCAATCTTTTCAGAACGTGGTGGATTTTGTTATTGAGGGTAACTACTTGAAACCAAGAGACCACATCAATACCTATGTATATATAAACAGAAGTACATATACCATATATATGTCTATATATATATATAGCATGTCTCAATATTTTTAAACCTTGAATAACTTTCAAATTTACAAACACTCCAATGCACAAAATTAAGAGACGTAGGTTCGGTCTTAAGGAAGGATTTAAACTAACCCACATGATTATTTTTAGTATATGATTCTATGAGCAGATATATATATATATATGTATGTATGTATGTATGTATGTATACTCAAAACAAAAAAAAGGTATAATATATCCCTTACATTAAAACCTAGGGGAGGAGAACTCGAGGACGGTTGGATGGGACATGATGAAAGCTTGAGCGGGGAGAATAACCACGACTAATTTTGGTGCAACATGTTAGTTATATACAAAAAAACACTCAAACTTTTTTTGAAAAACATACCCCCTTGCGGTGCATTAAATGGATGGTTTCATGCTTCTATTAACGGGGGGACAAGGAGGGTCCACCGGTGGCCAATGGTGAAGAAAAAGAGATGGTGAAATAGGTGTAGCGTTACTGGTGTAAACCCATGGGAGGAAGACGATGTCGAGGCGGGAATATGGAAAAATAAAGAAAGATTTCACGGCTCAGATTACCCCAAGATATATCGGGCAGCCTAGGTTTGATGTGGCATTTTAAAACACATGGATGACTGAGATTAGATTTGTGGAAGATTTAACGATGTAAAACAAATGTGGTGGAAAATGATGAAGGTCGAAAGTGGGATCATGATCGAAGGTCCGGATCATGCACAATGTTATCCAATGGGCCAGATTGAATTATTCATGAAAAAACACATCCCACATCAAAATGGAGAGTTGTTTTTTCCTCTTTTATAAGAACTAGCCTCCTATTGTTAGCTCAAAAATTACACACAGCACACACAAATGGGGCCCTATACACGGTCTCCCGCCCCCTTGTAGGACTTCTCCAACCTATTACCCACCGCACCCTCATATCCACAGTGGTGCGACCATGCGATCCTGCTCCTATCCACCCTTCGGGGATCCTTTGACCAAGCTCGGGCTGGCCTAGGCTTAGACTGGGGGCTAGACTCATCCACTTAGTGCGAGATACATTCATCAGCCCAGCTATAAAGGGATGTCCATAGCAGGCTTATTTTTTTTATAAAATCCCACAATAAAAATTATAAAGTCTTAAGGAAGAGAAATAATAAATTTATTATAAATATAAAAGGAATTATCTTCTTAAACAAGGCTTTTATTATACATTAGGATGTTAATTAAACATTGTCGTAGTTAAAAATTTCTCTAAAATTATAAACACTAATCCTTTAACATAAAATTTATAAAATGAGTTTTAATAAACCTACATGAAAATTCTTATACTAGTATTATAGAAAACTTAGTTTAATAAAAACATAATTTAATTCAAAGAATTTATACCTATTTTATTACACTGTTTGAGAAGTGAAAATCATTAATTTGTATTTGAAATATTTTCAATGTGTTTTCAATTCTTTAAAACTTCTCAAAATCACTTAATTGTAATTAAAAGTGCTAAATAATATCCTTTTAGAGTTAAAAAATGGTGGTTATATTATAATTTTAATTATAACTAAAATATTGGGAAACTAATTAATACTTAAATATATATGTTTTTTAATTATCCCATCAATGTACAAAGGCTACAATTATAGTCGTTAGCTTTCAAAAGTCACCATGACAATGGTCAGGTTGATTCGCTAAAAAACCCTATATTGGGGTGACTTAAGCTTAATGCAAGTTACTAGGATGGTTCTTGTTAAAATCTTTAGGATCTGTATGGTCTTGATGATCTTGGTGGTTTTGTTCTCCGTTTTCACTGACCTGAAGGATCTATTTTATTTACCATGTCTAGTTGTCTTCATAGCGGACCTACTCATAGTTCTGATAAGTTTTTTATTAGGCATTTTGGGTAGCATGTTTCCTTGTGATCTTGACACATTGTAAACAGTAAAATAATATTTTTATTATGAAAATACGTGTATCCATCTATGTGATTTACTCGGTTTCATTATAATATAAATTAAAACCTTATTATTATTTTCTCATGAGAAACAAGTTTTGTTTAGTTGTTATGAAATTGACACAAAATGAAAACATGAACTTATCAATATAAGAGGAACATGTTTCTGGGGAGTTACAAGAAATGATAAAAAAAGTATAGACATAAAATAGATCAATACTATGACTGAAAGAAGAAAAGTATCCAGATGAGCTATGGGAAAGAAAAAATCCATCATTTAAGTATATTTGAGTCTTTAGATGTATGTGTATCATCCTCAATGAGGAATAACACTCAAAGTTTTTATCCCATGGAGATGAAGGGATATTTCATGGCTACTAAATGAAATGAAATCATATAAATTCTTCCACATGATTATGGGAAAGAATGTTCAAATCCATGATATAACCATAGTGGAGAATTATTGTAATATTAAGAAAATACATGATCAATATGAAGATGATAGTGATGATGAAATAAATAGATTTGGGTATTCTGAAGATCTAGAGGCTTATATAAAAGAACACATAGATAATTATATGGATTAGGATAAATTAGTATTTGTGTAAAGATAGAATATTAGTGTTGAAATTGTTAGACAAAACATAATTGGTGATCAAATAATGTAATTGCAGATAATGAGGACGAAGAATCTACAACAAGCATCATATTTATCACAGTTAGAGAATAAATGTTTTGGTGATGTATATAGTGATTATAATGTGGTTCAAGATATAAATGATTAGATTGAAGAAATTGAGAAGAATTAGATGTGAGAGATTGTTTTGAGGCCAATAGAAAAAAATTACATTGGGACTTAATGGATATTTCTTAAAAAAGTAAATTAAAATGTTGTGGTGATTTAATAAAAATAATGACTATTGTGAAAAGGTCAATCCCAGATCAAGGGAATCGAGGTTGATGAATCATTTTCACTAGTTTCAAGGCCTCACACAATTCGATTATTCTTTTCCATTATTCTGAAAGGAGTGTTTAATGTTTTCTCAATGGACATTAAGTCAACATTTTTGAATGGGATTCTGGAAGAAGATGTTCATATTAGATAGAAAAATAGTTATATCATTCATGAATATGATAAAATATTTTGTCGGCTGAAGAAGTATTTATATGGATTGAAGTGATCAGAAAGATTACAGTATTCAAGGATAGATCAGTTCAGAAAAAAGAACAGTTTTTAGTATGGTAGAGTTGATTACATTCAATATCTCTACAATAATAGTAATCAATGGATTATGGGGAAGGTATATATAGATTCCATAATCTCAGGAGGTTTAAATAATGTTTCATTTTTACAGTTTACAAAATTAATGAAAAGTGAATTATAAATTTCCAGGATTTGTGAATTGAAATTTATCCTCGGTTTACAGGTAACCCAAGGGATGTATGGAATTTTTATTTCCCAACCAAAATATTCTAATTTGATTTGGAGAATTTTTAGGATGTATAATTACAAGGATATGACATATATAGTGGAAACATGGGTGAAAGTATCTCATGATGATAAAAGAAACATGGTAAATGTCACCGAATACATGATGATCAATGGATTTATGTTTTACATAATAGTGACATGAACAATGATTTTCTTTACCACATGTCAAGAAGGATGGTATCAAAGTAATACCAAGTAAAGAAAAATTCTTGTAGTGAAAAGAATAATCTGGTATATCAAGGGAATTTTGGATTTTTTATATTGATTTACAATGAATAATATCACCATGAGATATTGGGATATACAGATGCAGATTGGTTTGGATCAACAATTGATAGGAAATCAATGTCCAGAGGATCTTTATATCTTGGTGGGTTGTGTATCTTTTAGCTAACCATGAAACGTGATTGAATTTAATTAAGCACCATGTAAGTAGTGTATATTATGGCCACTAAAGCATGAACACCATTATTATGGATTAAACAATAACTTGAAGATTTTGGGGTTGAAGTGATGTCTCTGACCGGAATCCATTGTGATAATTCAAGTGCTATAAATCATTGTAAAAATCCAGTAAATAATTCATGGGTAAAGCACATTGATATAAAATATAATTTTACCATGTAGAATATGGGAAAACTACTTTGATGTTGTAGTATGTTCCTATATAACAAATGGTGGCATGTATTCTGAAAAAGGCCTTACCCAAAATAGCATTATAAAGGCATTGACTGGATAGGGGAGTTTAGTCGACTCCGTATACTTGAAAAAGTGTGGTTGTGGGTCACCCATCTACCCATGGTGTGGTTTGTTTTTACCTAATAAGTTAATATATGTTCTATACTCTATTTTACACCTCAAATAAATTACAAATAGGTTTATTGATAAAGGGGGAGAAATTGTGCAATTTAAAAAGGAGAAAATGTCTTTGTCAAGACACATGGGGAACTTGATTGGTGGACTAGAGAGATAAAGGAGTTGAAGCTATTAGGGGAGAGCAGTTAAATAGGGAGAGTAGTAAATTTAATGATACTAAAAGATATTTATAAGAGGATATATATCACAATATCCAAGGTTCATGATGAAAGTAGAATAGTGTTGAAGGAATGGAATGAAGAGACTCATTGATTAAATTTCCATGATAACATTGTTTCTCACATAGGGAATGAATCATGTAGGCTTAGAGTATGTGTTGAGTAAATCATAAATCTCAGTATTAATCACAATAAGAGAATATTTGTAGAGTATGGAAGTATCATTAATGATATATCATATTATGAATGTATTTTCAACAAACCCAATGGGGGAGATTGTTGGAAAAAAATCGATCATGGTTTCCTCTTGGTATATTTTGGGCGTGATTGTGTTTGTTGAAAAATACATATGGTCATGAATGAGTATGAATAGTGTTTTCTATTGATGGTGTTTAAGGTGGTCTAGTTTCCGAGTGTTTTCTAAATTTTTAGGCCTTAAAATTTAGAGTTTGGTTTTTTGAAAAGGATGAATTCCAACATATGAATGAATTGTTCATGGTCTATGAAGAATTTTTAATGGATTGAAAATGTGGAATGTGTAACATCTAAGTGAATCATGAAAGGATGGGAACCACAGAGCATATGATGTAGACCATGTACAGAAATAGTTTGTGGGGAGAAAACAGTCTGTGGAGAAGGCATGTGGTATGTAGAGGGAATGTGGTGCGCAGAAGGGTTATGGTACAAAGGATGGATTTTAATTCATATAAATGAGGTGGTTATTTGAAAATATATGAAGGGGGTCCTTGGAAAAAAATGTGATGGTAATTTGGGTCCCCGTGAAGGAAGAAATAATGTATGCAAACCGTGTTGGTAAGAACAGTTCATGGGATAAGTGTTACACATCGAAGGTATTACAACATTGAAGATTTGGGTAATCTCAAATTAGTGGATTCTACAAATCTATTTTTCTAAATAATCATTTCTAATCCAATAATTAAACATAATTAATTCCATTTGAGAAAATCATCACCTCATGAATTTGGTGATGTACAAAATAAGTTTGTGAGGGAGAATTTCACGAAGGGTGAAGTAGTTCGCACAGAAGAAATTTTGGCGAATTACTTTTTCAAGGAACTATATCTTAAAATGTAAGAAGGGTTCATGGAAAGAAGGTGGTACATGGGGTAATAACTCACATTTAGAAGAAGAGGAAGTATGTGGAAGGGGTATTTAAATGAGATTTTTGGAGTTAGTATGCGAAGGGGTCAAATGATAGTGCAAGCATAGGCAGTCTGTGGGAGAAGAATCTGCAAAGGAGAAGTGGTATAAAGAATTAGAGGTTGTTCATAGAGGAGGTGATCAACATTGCATACCAGTAATGTAGTTAATTGAATAGGGAAGGTGGTTCACAGAAAAATGTAGGACGCTTGTTAAATATCAAGATTAATTTTTGAATGAAATTTCTGCTAACCTAAAAAGTATGACAGAAAGTGGAATTATTCTATTAATGAAAAAGGAACCTCAAAATATCATGTATGTATAGTATAGTATGTGATATTTAATGAATATTAAGAGACCTACATGTGAATAAACGGTGAGTGGATCCCTTCCAAGAGAAATGAGAAAATGACGATTATGACAGTGATATTTCCCACCAGTAGTGAGCCAAATTAATAGATAAAGGGAGTGACCATTGTGAATGTAAGGAGAAGAACCTAAACCTTTAAAAGGTAGTTAGCCTTTCCAAAAAATAAAATTATTAAATATTTTAATTGGATGCGAACTTTTTTGGTTTTGGCATATCGACAAATCACATATTTACGCTGATTTGACGTAGCCTAATGAGGGTGATTCATGTAAAAATTATTGTGACATATACAAGATTTGCATTATATTCATATGTTATTAAAGGTTAAAGAGAAAATTTTCTTTTGTTTAACGATGAAACAAGATCTGAAGGGTTACTAGTTTTAATATTCCATACCCTAATTCACCACCCCCTTAGAGTGTTTGACCTAGTAGACCTAACTTCATCAGATCCCATGCAATTATGAGAAAGTACAACTCATCTCATTTTGACGAAACATTTTAGGCTGCAACTAGGCCCACCTAGTCCTCAAAAACTACATCCCAATCAAAAAAAATTTGGAAACAAATGCCTGGAAGATTGAATAAGGAAAATATGGTGTCCATCCTTCCATCATCTCAGTAGGATGTTTGGGAATGACACCCTACCCCATGATAATAGGGGTGTTCGGAATGTAGTTCTCAACTAGGGTGGGGTGCGTATAGAAATGACATGGAAAAAATTATATTATATATAATATTCCAATAACTAAATAATAACCTATGGGCTTCCAAATAGAAGAATAACTCATAGATAACACATTTATTTACACCTATAAATAAAATAACCACACACTAAGCTACAACCTCATATCATTTTCCAGCCAATTTTGTTGAACTACCCCTTCATTTTATTATTTCATTCTAACCACAAAACCCATCATTCATATACCCAATTACCATTTCCATTCCATTATCCAAACCAAACAAATCCATTCCACACTTCATTAACTATTTATTTATTCATTACATCACTATAGAGGTAACCGCCAAACAAAACACACCATAAACAACACAATATAGTCATTTCAGAAGGCCAAGGGCCTTATAAAATAATAATTTGGATCCATATTTAATGAAATTTGTTTCATATTCTAAACATTTAATACCTATTCATGGTATATCATATATCAAAAAAAACTAACACCCAACTCACAACTTCATCTGGTAACAAGTTACCACACAACAAACTCACAAACATTCTACACAATACCACTCATCCATTCCAAAATCAATCAATCTCTCAACCCGAGGATCCATTACATAGGAAGGTTTACATATCATCTAAATGTTAATCCATAACACCACCCATGTGAACCCACATCACACAACCATCCTCACTGACATACCACAACACAAACTAGATCAAACCCACACATCAGAAAAAATCAACATTAGAATACATTTGTCCCACATATTTAGCCACAACCGTTCCACATATCTCACCATAAACCATGACATAACACATTATCATATTTATTATGGGGTATAACTATTCAATTCCACTACATTATTGAATATAATTATAATACAATCCATATCTTGTAGAATCCATTCAATAGAAAAGTTTTTTGGATTAACTAATTTTCATATATAATTATTCAACATGAACCAAAAAACATGAAAATGGTTTGGTGAAAAAATAAGACCCCCACCGACCATGATTTTTATTATGGAATCAAGCCCATATAATTTAAAACATCAAAATCATAATATCAGAAGTTGAATGTCATGAAAAATGGATCGGCCTACCCCTTTAAATTTCATTTTACATATTTTAAATATTCATAGCAAGAAAAAAAAACGATCCTTAGGTGAAGCAACATAACTCCATCCACCATGATTTTAATGGCTCGGATTGTTCCATGTAATTTATTTAATTATATGGGAATATTATGAGTTAGAAAAAATTGACGGCGAGTGATTCTGAGGCCTAGTGTGCCCAAAATGAATTTCTGATCCTTTTTTTGGGTGTGTTTAGTAAATGTTCAAGCGTGTTTTTGTTACTTTTGAATAAGGGCTAGAAATTGAAATATGAGGGCACCATTAAAGTCCCAACACCGATATTCAATTAAGGAGGCCTTCACCTTGACCGCAGTAGGTCGAGGGTGTAAATTGGTTTTCATAATATTCATGGGTGAAAATAAAATAAACATGATTTATTATATTTTTTAAATTTAAACCTCCAATTAAAAACATGAAGGTGGGGACCACACGAGGGTGGTCAAGCATTTAATGTTGGGAATTGAATGCCTAGTTACACAAAATGTGTAACCACATTCCACCTCAATTAATAGGATTCATTAATTCAGAATTAATAAATCATCTTTTAACTCTTGTCTTTCTCCAAATTAAATGTGCCAACATAATTTATTTAATATACAGACATTAATTAAATTATTGCTTTAGCTTATATAATTTGGAACCTCACCTCTCATGAAAAAAGGTGTTCAGAAAAGTTGGGGAGATCTTAATAGAGTAAGAAAAATATGCCTCCAACAAAAGAGATCCTCCAATAAAGAATCACATTTGGAATCGAAGAACAAGGAACCGACCTTGGATCATCTTGTGGGGGTGATGAACATAGACATCAATCATCAACAAATTTGTCTTCTTCCTCGCACCACCTCCATTGGAAAATCGACGAAGGGTATTTATTTATATATGATTGACTTTATATATCGATCCTTCATAATCTGATTTCACCATGACAATGACCAAACTAACACGAACATCATCCCATGAATATACCTTGCCTCTAATAATTTGATTCTCCATGCGTTCTTCACGCATTCATCAACACCAAATATTTAATGGTGTTGGAAACAAAATATTTTATTGAGAATAACATCTATACATGGAGCCCTCGACCCAAGGATCACAAATATGAAATATTTATATTTTTCGGGCTTGGAACGAAGCAGCAATGGCTTGTGGAACGAGATGGTGGCTGTAACTAGGCCGACCGTGAGGATGGAAGGACGGTATGCAACCACACTGTTGGGAGGAGGACCGGCTAGAGAATTGGTTGGCTGTTGCAATTCAGTGGGACCCACTCGAGTCCTGTGGTTACTTGTTTGTGCCTAAAGGTGCTACCTGTTTCCATTCTGAATGGAAGGGGCATGCACACCCTTCGGTTCCAGGTTGGGCAGACTTCGCCATAGGGCTGCACCTAGTGCCGGTCGGGCCATGCCCAGTGGGCTAGTCTAGGTCGCCCCCTTCGTGGGCCGGGTCAGAGATTGGCCTAGTGGGCTGGGGCCACCATAGCCCAGGGCCACCTATGAGACCCAAATTAGGCTAGGTCGACCCAAACTAGTTCAGGTCTTCCTAGGCTAGGTCGGGCTGGGTCGGACCCGACCCGGGCCCATCTAGACCCAGCAACACCTTTGGGGCCATAACTTATTAACTGGTCATTCGTTTTACTATTTGTCTATGAAAACATAATCCTTGAATGGAGATGGTTTAGTTGGTATACTACACAGGTGTCCTGGATAATGTTGGAGTATGGTCTGGTGGGATTGAACCCTGAATCCAACAGGGCCATCAGAACAGAAACGCTAATAACTTACAGACCGGGCATCCGATTGATGCACCATCTATTGTGTTGGGTCCCATATGACATGATAGCCATTTGAGATAATTATTCATTGAAAATCAGGGTTTTTTAGGTATTAAATATTGCTTGGGTATTGGTTTTCCCAAGTGCAATATGTAGGGAAACCTGCAACTGGCTATGACTTGACGACTGCTGACCACTTCGACATGGAGTGACTCTACAAGCCCAGTGGGGAGCACCTCTGTGTGACGCTAGAGATCCACAGTGGGGAGCACCTCTGTGTGATGTGTCAAACCCATGGTACTTGATAGAAGTATTTCTTTAGTAGCCCATAAGGGGGAGAAATTCTATGTGATGCGGTAGACCTATGGTGGGGAGCGCCTCTGTGTGACACAGTAGACCCATAGTACTTCACAGGAGGCTCACCTTAGTAGTCCAAGGTTAGTGGGAAGCACCTATGTGTGACACAAAATTCCCACAATACTCCAAAGGGCATAAGTATTCTAACATCTGAGGTGTCTGATGTTATGACTAGGGATGTTACCTTTTAATATCCCTAGAGAATCTTGTGGAAGGCTATCAGCTTTCAAAATGATCCTGTGTGGGTCAGCATCATAATCCTCATTATCGGAGTTGTATACCTGGTTTGAGCTGAGTTTTGTATCTTTTTGGTGTACCTATGTGGTACTTTATCTTCGAGGTGATACCTGTGTGGTACTCCTACCCTCTTGGTATTACCTGGGTGGTATTCTTCCATCCTATGTGTGGTGGGTATATTCTGATAACACAGTTTTATGTATGTTAATATACCTAAGTATGGATCACTATTGTTTCTACATTTTTAGCTAATATTTTTTAGATTTGGGAGACCTTCGGGGGCCTTGGGGTCCCTAATAAGTATTGTTATACTCACCCTTGCATGAGATACACCCTCAAATTGTTGTGTTTGGTTGAGACGATAGACAACCCAGACTAAGGATGAGGGTACATGGATGGGATACTGCTCAAAGGTGGACCTTTGATGAGGTGATACGCAGAGAAAATCATTCAAGAACTATACCTGCCCTTCAGGTAGGATCCTTGGTGGGTGTTCACAAGTGTTTTACTTAGTTTTACTTGTACATTCTAGTTTTTCTGGTACATTCTAGTTGGGTTTGAATTCTGGACTCTTTACTTTATGTAAACACCCCATTTACTATATAGTTTACTTTTTTTCTTGTACATGGTTTTGTGCTTTGTTTGTGTGAGTTTATTTTTTATAAAGGATACACCATCCCGTTTTGGGGAATACACCTTTTGGTTCTTCTTTCCAGCACCTGGCCTATGGAAGGTGGGCTTGAGATAGTCAAGGCACGAGACCCGGATGATGGTTCATGAAAAATTGGTATCAAAATAGTTTGGTTCTGCCAAATAACTATGACTGTAATCATTTTTGTGAAGAAATAGTGTTATGTATTATAAGTGTGGTTTTTAGTTCAGGGGGTCTAGTGTTGGTGCAGCGGCTGATGTATCCGTACACTAGGACCCTGACTTCTGGTTTCTGACTCAGTTCTTGAAGACAATGATTATGTATGTGTTTTTGAAAAGTTTTCTTTGTGATATTTTTGAGTAAGCTCACCAGGTATAAACATAATGATCGTGGCCCACCTGTTTCTTTTCAGGATGCCTCTATACGGCCAGCCATCTAGGATTTCAGTTAGGGTATGTAATGATATCCCACTGAGCAATGAGGCTTCGGTGCAGGGAACCCTTATGGCAGTGGTACCATCAGGTGGTGTACCAATATCACCACTACCCGTTGGGAAACCAATGCCACCATCCCCCGTAGTAGAGGGTTCACACCGCTTGAGCATGTTGCACGAGTTATATTGCCAGAGCCTTCCAAGGATTTGGGGAGACACAGATCCACAAGCTGTTGATGATTGGATGGAGGTCGTGGTTAGAGTTTTTCTACTTCTAGGGACACCAGCTGATCTCATGTTGGTCCTTTCCTCCGGCCTTCTACAGGCTGCAGCGGGAAGATAGTGGAGCATGTTGCTCTTTGTTAATTATGAGGCGACACTCATAAAGGTGGACTTCGAGAGCCTTTTAGGGCAGAGTTCATCCAAGATACCATACGCTCAGTGCGTATATAGAAGATTATCCACTTACAGTAGTGTATCATGACTGTGGCTCAGTATTCAGCAAGGTTCACTGACCTCTCTTATTTATCCACTGATATGGTGTGGGACCCTTTCATCAGGGCCCAGACCATCGACCATGGGCTCATATGGGAGATTATATCTTTGATGGTTTCTCTCAGTATCCCAACGCTGGCTGGGGTGTTAGAGCGAGCACTCTTAGGGATGATTTTCCTTGTCGATGTGTCACCGGTAGCGAGACCCACCACCAGACAACATGTAGTAGAGTCATCGGCAGCTGACAGTAGACATATAATGTAGAGGTCCATGAGGACCAGAATAATTGGTGGAAGACTATAGGATTCATGTTCATTGGTGTGGTTCTCTCAAGGTAGAGCAAGACAAGCACGGATAATGGAGTGCTACTCATGAGGTAGGCATAATCACATGGCTCGCGACTGCCCAAACCACCATACATACAACTAGCAGACGGTCGAAGGACCTCCTGGGTAATGGAAAAGATTCGATCGAGGAGGTCATCATGAAGGAGGAAGATGTGGAAAAGGAGAAGTCCATACAGTAGGTGGTGGGTGATTATTTGAGGATCTACTGCCACCACCACCTGGAGTTCCACCCTGACCACATAGAGCATGTGTACATGGATGAGATCTGCTACAGGTAAACCGAGGACTATGACCATGGCACTCCATAGATGATTCCAGTTATGATATGTGCCTATTTTTACCTAGCTATGGTACTTATAGACATAAATTCATGTCACTCTTTCATTTCCACAACCCTCATTCGAAGCTCAAAGATTCCAGTGGAGCTGTTTGCTTGATCCTTACGACTAGAGACTCATACGGGAGTAGATTAGAAAATTATGCTCTGGTTTTAGCAGTGTGACCTTACTCTAGGAGGCGAGAGCTTCGACTGGGATTTTATAGTAGAGGCGTCGTGGCTTTAAGACATCATCTTGGGTATGGACTACTTATCCATAGTCCATGCTCAGATTGTCTATGTTAGGTGCTAGGAGTGGTGTATTCACATGTATGGGAACATGTTTTCCTTCATGGGTGAGAAGGGAACCTTTACAATGTTGGATGGAATTACTTGGAGGAGGGTGCGTCCAATCACACATCAATTGGATAGCCTTACCCTCAAAGCGGTTGATGTTGACAGTCCGAGCTATCCTATAGTGGTTGACCAGTACGTTGATGTTTTTACTGATGATGTTCTGGGTCTACCTCATTGTATAGAGGTGGAATTTTACATCGATTTTTACCTGAGGACAACAACGATATCTACACAAGCATATCATATAGATCCCACAGAGCTTTGAGATTTTTTGGTACAACTAGAGGACTTGCAGAGCAAGGGGTTCATTAGGCCTAGTGTTTCCTCTTTGGCATCTCTGATTTTGTTTTCCAATAAGGGGGATGGAATTTTGAGACTCTATGTAGACTATTGGTACCTGATCCAGGTGACCATGAAGAAAAATTCCCCAGTACAGAAGAATGACGATCTCTTTGACCAGCTAAATGGGGGACGAGGGTTTTCGAAGATAGACATCAGATCAGGCTGTCACTAGCTCAGGGTACGAGACGAGGATGTGAGGAAGACGACCTTCAGATGTTGGTATGGCCACTATGAGTTCTTGGTTATTCCATTCGCCATGACCAATTCCCCAACAATGTTCATGGGACTCATGACAAGTATATTCCATCCATACCTTGATCTCTTTGTTGTAGTCTTCATTAATGACATCCTGATATACTCAGCGATAAAGGAGGATCATGCCTATCATCTGCAGATAGATCAGGACACACTCTAATAGCACCAACATTATGGTAAGCCCTCAATTTTCTAGTTATAGATATGAGAGTTCCACGTTATGGGACACATTATCTCAAATGATATAGTTGGGGTGGATCCATTGAAGATTGAGGCTGTGCTGGCTTGGGAGCCACCCATGAGTGTGACAGAGGTGAAATGTTTTCTAGGTTTAGACAGTTAGTACTTGAGGTCTCTGCCTATATTTTCCACAGTCTCGACACCCTTATAATCATTTAAGAAGAAGGGTAAACCCATCGTTTGGTAGGAGAGATGCCAGCAGAGTTTTGATGAGTTGAGGTAGAGACTGGCGAGTGACCCCATATTGAGGTTACAAGGGGAGGGCGTTGGCTACATAGTCTACTACGACACATCAGGGACCAGGATAGGATTTTCCTGATGTAGGAGCGAGAAGTGATCGGGTATGGTTGTCTATAGCTAAGAAAAAATGATCCAAACTACACTAAACCTAACAGACATCTAGCTACAATGGTCTTCTTCTTGAAGATGTGGGGAAATTACATAATGGACGAACGTTTTACAGTATACTCTGATCACCAGAGACTCATGTAAATATTCTCTCAGAAGGACTGAACCTAAGATAGTGGCATTGGTTTGACTTCCTCCAGGATTATGACTTTGAGATAGTCTATACTCCTGGGAATGGGAACGTAGTAGAAGATGCACTCAACATGAGATCTGGTATACAGTTGTTGAGTGATGTGACAAAGTAGCTATTCACATTGTATATATCATGTGTGGATCAAGATGGAGTAGCTTATCATCAATCTCTAACTATCACTCCCCCACTACTTCAGCGAGTTAGGGAGGCACAAGTTGGGGATGCTGACTTTGAGGCTCGATGTGCTCAGATATCGACAAGATAGTTACCTGATTCATTTTCTGAAGGTGGGTGGAATGTCATCCTATTCAGATGGCGTACAATGGTACAGATGCCTATACGGGAGGAATTGATGAGGGAGTTCCATACATCCCCTATATCAGTTCATCCATGAGTGGAGAAGATGTACCAGGACATTTGGCATCTGCACTAGTGGAAGAGAGTAAAGAAATTTGTATCAGAGTTTTCTCTCAGGGCCACACTTGTCAGCAAGTGAAGGCAGAGCATCAGTTTCTAGTAGGTTTCGTTCATCCACTAGTGGTGCCAAAGTGTATGTGTGATTGAATTTCCACACACTTCGTGACAGGACTTCCAAAAAAATCTAGGAGTCATGATTCTATCTGGGTTATCATTGAATAACTCACCAATTCGGCCAGCTTCAAACCTATCAGAGAGTAGGGATCCATTGATACGCACAGCCGCAGTACGCTGCCCTACATCGATCCATCCAGAAAAGGCTGGTCTCCCCTTTGTACATTGATAAGCCTTCTTGTGCCACCACTATCTCATGGATATTGGAAGTCGGCCATATCAACTTTCAGTTATCGGTGTTACTGCACTGGTGATGGTTTCATGAGCTGCCGAATAAGATGCAGTGGTTCGATTCCTTTCTCGTGTGCTCCTAAAGGCCTCCCAGGGTGGTGCCAACACTGTGTGGATATGTATTTCTCACTGTTTCCATATTTATCAGTTTCCCATTAATTATGCCACCTACACTAGATCGACGATGGGTTTTGGACTTTTTCAGCTCGGCCAACGCCCTTGGATTTAGCATTACAACATGGTAATGGTTATCTAATCATAAAAACTCCCATAAACAAACCATGCATTATCATCCCACATTATAAAATGAAATTCAAAACAACTCGTTGGATGGTTGATCTGTGTTTTTCATATTATTCAAGAATTGTTTAAAAGGGATGAATTTATGCACATTAACCCTACCTCGATTTCGTTGGTAGTCAATGAAAATGGGGAAGGACTGTCCACATTCGAGGGTGTTGCAGATGAATGAGAAGGTTCACGTCCTTTATCCCTCATTGTTTCCCATCATCGAATCCACCAATGGTCATCTAAGCTCTATTTAGTGTTGGATGAATACACTGCCGTAACATAATTGGAGGTTCCTCTATTTTGTCTAAAAACTCATTCCTGATATTTTTTTAAATCGAAGAAAATAGTAGATCAACCCACCACATAATTGATGAGGTTCATTAATGAATTTAATTAATAAACCTATTAATTCTCCCAACGGTTCGGTTACACAACCAATTGTAACCAGCCAGTAAATGGTTTGACAACCTAAATGTCCCACCACATCCTTTCATCAGTTACAATGAAAAAATAAAATAACTTGTTGAGTTATTTTTTATTTATTTGTAAAGTACAGAAATTAGTAATCTCATCCGACCCTTGCCTGTTGATTTTGAGCTTCACCTATGCGAATTTGGGTGCTGGGAATTCAATGGTTCCCTCTGATTTTTAATCAGAGAAACATTTCAAAAGATAGAAATTGTCACATGGACTTTTACTGTACATACATTAAAAAAATTTCATAAATTAATAACAGTCTCACTCGACCCACACCGGTCAAGGATATGTTGTGCCTAATGGAGAAACACCATCATGAGATCGATGGTAATCTCGTTTTTTCAATCTGAGTTACCGTTTTGGAGTTAAAAATTAACTATAAAATATTTATTACATATTAATTTTAGTTACAGCCAATAACTAACATCCACTGCTGGCCCACATTGGCCATGGTTATAAATGGCCTAAGGAAAGAATACCCTCAGGAGCTTAGTGTTGGTCCTAGATTTTTAATATGAGTCATAGATCGTGATTTATAAGAAATTGAAATATAAAATAATTTTATATAATTATTCTATTTACTGTTATTCCATTTTTGGTTTTTCTCACAGGAGGCCTGCACTGACTTAACATAAGTTTCTTAGAGATTATACCCTACATACAGAATACAATGGTGCCCTCAGATTTCTAATATGGGAACCTGTTTAAGAGTTATTCCATGTTTTGATTATAAATTCTGACACATGGTATTTAAATATTAGCATTTTTGACGGATCATTTTAGGCAGTATGGGCCTCAGAATCACATGATGTCAATTTTTTCAATTTCTTAATAATCCTATATAGTTAAAAATATATGGAAATTTTGGGTCTTTATATCTTCCCCAACTTAGACCTTTACGTCCTCGAAAGTCACAACCAAGCTAGGGAAAAAAGGGGGTACTATGCATGTATCTGATCCACCCTCTCCCATGTGCTCTACTGGTGGTTCTCGTGCATCCACCAAACTCACTCCAAAGAAATAAACCACCCATGAAGGACCCACTCTAGTCTATCCTCTATCTCCATCGGCAACTCCGAGAACATCACCCTATCATCAATTTCTGGAACTTATTAGGAGATAAAATGTGATATATGATGCACGTACCTCCTTAGCTGAGACACATGAAAAACATTATGCACCTGATGTATCTGTAGGGGAATAGCTAATGGTACACTAGCTCACCCACTCAGCTGGGAATCTATAAAGGCCTGATGATTCTTGGAGATAGCTTTCCACCCCAACCAAAAATTTATAATCCTCATTGGCGTGATACCAGTAAGAAGACATGGCCTCCCTCCTAGAACTATAAGGGTCTTCATATCCTGTTGGATTAAGACTTCATCCAGCTCTATGTAGTCTTCATCTGATCCTGGATGATGTCCACCTTCTCAGTGGTAGCCCATACCGACTCTTGACCATAAGTTCTAACCAACCATGGTCTGTCTATAATTGAGGCGATGAACATGGTTGATCATACAAGGCCTCAAATGGTTCCATGCCGATGGTGGAGTGATAAGTATTTTTGTATTCAAACTCTACCAGGGAATGATGGTACTCCCAAATGCGGCCAAAATCAAGGAAACATGTGCGAAGTATACCCTCCAGTGTATGTATGGTCCTCTCCGTTTGATAATCTCTATGAAAATGGAAGGTGATGCCCAAGCATAGGTATCTTATGAACTCCTCCTGTAATCCCTTCCACAACTGGGATGTAAAACAAGCATCGTGATCTGAGACGATCATCAATGGAGCCCCATGGAGCCACACAATATCTTGTAAATAGAGGCATCCCAATCACTCTATCGATCCCTAATATTGTATGAGTAGTATATTGGATTACATGGTGAGTCTGTCAACAATCACCTAAATGGAATCGGGTTCCCTTATATACAATGTATCCATATCATGAATTCTAGGGAGATTCTATCCCACTTCCATTCGAGCACCTCATGTGGCCGATTCAAGCCTGCTGGAACATGGTTATCAGCCTTAATTAGCTGACAAGTGATGCATCGGGAAATGAACTATTTTGCTTCTTTTTTCATCACTAGCCACCAGTACTAACCCTAGAATTCCTGGTACATCTTTTCCACAATAGGATGTACCGAAAAAGGGGATTTTTGGATCTCCATCAATTAATCCTCTTATAGCGTCACTGGTACCACTGTGTGTCCTTTGAAGAGGATGAGTTTCCCCCCACCATCAAAAAAATCCTTCAGGAGCCTATCTTAAGGATATATGAGCACATCGGGTCTCATAATCAACACCGCCAAGCTCTGCCTCCCTAACTCATTGATGAAGTGGGGAAGTGACTATCATAGACTGGAGGTAAGCCGCTCCATCACTATCCATGAAAGATAACTGTAATGCGGCTAGATTCTCTATGGCCTCACTCATCAACTATGCCGAATAACTCTTGCGGAGTGCGTTTGCTACTATGTTTCCCTTCACATGAGTGTAGACCATCTCAAAGTAACATTCCTGGAGGAATTATAGCCGTCGTTGTTGTCTCAGGTTTAGGAAATTCTATGAGAGGCTATACCTATGAATCTTTTGATGAGTGTATGTAGTAGAATATTCACCCAACTATACTCTCATCTCCAATAGCTCTGCATAAGTCATCAGATATGCAGCTGCATATATTAGTGTCTTTCTAGAGTACAACCAATGCAGATGTACCTTTTCTTATGAGGAGGTAATCCTAGTAAAATATTTTGAATGTATGTCCCTGAACTCTTTCACTACTATTGGGAACTGAAAAATAAAAACACCTCTTGTCACATGTGTAAGGATGACTGAGTCGTTAGTGATCAGTTGAACCCTCCTATGCATGAGTTTATCCCATACTGATTGGGATTTCATTTTTTCCCACCAAGGAAAACTGAATTCCAATGTTGTAGGTATACCACAACCTTTGTACCTAAAATATTAAATCTGAGAATGAACTGTGGATGACCATTCCATACTCAATATATCATCATAAGGCCTCGACGCTGCCACCATGAGGTTTCAACCAAAAATCTGACCTCAAGGGTCATATCACACCATCATCAGAACTGTGATTACCAAGTCTCCGAAAATAGGTATATCCAGATGTTAGGGTCTAGTCAATAGTTTAACCCAAAACACAATGTTTCAAACAAGATTCATGAAAAAAAGGAATGATTAGTACATTCCTCTACTAATTACGGTTGATAGTAGAAGACATAGACCATAACTCAAATCTTTCATGGAGCACTTGGGCTACACTCATTGACCACATGCAGCTATTATCTTCCCATATCTTCCATCTCCCTAATCCTGGTGAGGACCATATTGGGGTGGTGGTTATAAAATTACCTAATGTACACTACCTCTTATTGATCGCCTAGATCCCCCTCTATAGCTGGTGCCCTATAGATTCAACTATCTGTATCACTACCTCTTCTCGAAAAACATTATAGGTCTAAGTCTCTAGGACTAAAGTTAGTTTCCTAATTTCCTATTAGGTACATCCACTAGCTATTTCTACTCATCAATATAATTTTATACCCAAAAAGGTTCTCTCTAGCACCCTAACATAACTAGAAATGCATATAAGGATAGTGATGGCTCAGATGTCCCAAAACAGGTATCTCTCGGATGTAGGATCCTTGAGGCCTAGATCGTATTGTATTCTTCTAGTACATGGAATCGTCAGTACAACTCAATGAATACTCAATTAATGAAATGTCATCCTGTTTAAACTGGAGAAGTTTTGGGTACAGAAACCCATTAGCTTTTCATGGAAATAGTCCCCCTTTATCTAAGGAAGGTTCTCAAGCTCTATCCATAGACAAAGTCACCTCATCATAAGATAGGGAAAATATTAACACTACCATCGCCCAAGTGATCCAAATTGAATTCTCACTACCAGGACCACCATCTAACCTTATGGTACCTTGGATAGATGGAAACTCAGTCACCTCCTCAGGCCATTCCTTAGTCTCATGTGAGTCAGCCTGGCCTGAGAACCTGAGGGTTATCTATCATAGAAAGTCATGTAAGCCACTGAACCTATTTTTTTCCTCTACCAGTAGTGCTGGTAGTAACTACTATCCAATGGGAATTGGTATGACTGGGAACCTACCCAAGGGTACCATCTTGTGAAAAAATCCTTGTACTAAAGCCACATCACATTGTTGACCATATTCATGGTCTCACATTAGAATCTTGGATTGCTGTCTTCATGGACGCATCTTGTAAGAGAATAATGATGAAAAACGTTCAATAAGTAATACTTGTGTGAGCTGTCTCAAAAGAGATCAAAAGAAAAAGAATTCAAAAAGATAAAAATTAAGTTATTTCTTCTACCAAGTTGGAATATAAAATTCAGGGTCCTGTTGTATAGATTGGTTGGTTTCCGCCCCAACACTGGACTGCCTAGACTAAAATCCGAACTCATGAAACTTATCAATATTTCTCCATCAAAACATGGACTCTTAGTTATTCTGGTAGAACCTCCAACTGAACCACTTTTTCAAGACCCATCCCCCGTGGCCCGTGTCGTGACTTCCCCATGTTAGAGTTCCATAGTCCAGGGGTTGATGAGAAGCACTAGAAAGGCATATCCCTAAAAAGGGATGGGTTTTCCTTAAAACATGTACAAAAATATACAAGGAACACTACGCAGAATTATAACACAATGGAATAAGGAATGTACAACCATAACTAAAATCAGAATGTAGTTTAAAAGTAAGTACTTTAAGTAAAGGGCCCAGAATAAAAGCCCAACTAAAATGAAAATACATCAAAAAGGTAAAATATCTCTTGAATTCATCCACCACAGTTCCTACCTAATGGGTTGGTACAACTCATCACCACAACTCTAAAAGTCTACTGTTACCCTCCGTACACCGTCTTTCAATCACCTCTGAGCACCGTTAGGCCATGACTCCTCAAGACTTAGTCTAGTTGTCCATTGTCTGCACAAGATTCAACAAGGTGTAGGTGAAGCCCTTGCAGGGGTCAGTATAACAATACCCAGTAGAGACCCTGAGACCCTTAATGGTCTCCCATAATCCCACAATGAAAATACCACAATTCATTATCTCAAACATAGATAAAAAATCAAAAGTCATCTAAAACCATGTATAACATATATACTGAAATATAGAAAATTAGCTGTAATGTTAGATCATCTTATTCTATCAAGGGGAGAAGTTGCTGAACCACATTGGATATAACCCACACATGATCGGTATGCGCTCACCCACACAGGATCACTAAGCGATGACCCACACAGCATCTGATCCACAAAGGATCAGTATGCGCCGACATACAAAGGATCGTTGAGAACTGACCCACAAAAGATCTTACCCACACATGATCAGTAGGTACTGACACACATAGGATTGCTGAGTGAAGACCCACATAGGATCTGACCCAGCCATGATCTTACCAACACAAGATTGATAGGTACTAACCACCCCAATATCACATTTCATTCTCCACCTCACAAATAGCCATTAGAGTCCCATAAGAACTACGCTTGATTCTAGGAGGATGCTATTCTCAATCCATCGGTCGTACCTCAACTATCACGAAGATCCAATATGTATTAACCCGATGAACTGCCATGTAATAAGGGTTCCAATTCATTAGATAGTGTGTCAATCAGACATTCGTTCTCTGAGTTAATGACATTTTAGTGCCAAGGGCCTGGTTGGATTTAGGGTCGATCCAACCTGGCCATTCTTCATAATTCAACAATACTTATGTGTAGTATCGTAATTTGTTTCCCTTGTCCTAAGGGTCTTGATACCATAGACGGTTCATCATGAAGAAGTCTGGTTTAGGCGATATGCCCATTTAACCATAACTAGGCTGAAAAGGGTCTTGGTCCTGTTCGACCCGACTCGTCCCACTAGGCCCTGCCCATATGGGTTGGGCTCGACTTAGTTCGGTTAGGCATGGTACGGCCCGCTGGGCCGTGGGTTCGGCTTGGCTCATCCGGTTGGGCGCGGCCCGCCAGGATGTGGAACGGGTCGACCCACTCACCGAGTGTGGGGTTCTTCTCTCCTCACAAACAATCGAGCTATTCCGTTCTTCAAATCAGTTGTGTTGGATGACGCCACACCATTTGGCTAGTCCGCTCAGAATGGCCAGCCTCGGGACCCGTGGGTTGTGAAAACACCCTTTATCTTGGCTCGAAGTTGTTACCTTCATCCATGTCGCGCCGCCGCAGCGCGTCTCCCTATTCCGACATGGCCAGCAATGCCTGCCCGCACCTTTTTACATAGTAGAACCTTCTAGCACTTCCACCTTCTTACATCTGTCAGTATCTAGTCGTCGCCGATTCTGGTTGTTGGTGCCACCGCACCGGTAATTCTCTCACGGGCCACTAACAATGCTCTATTATCTAATTCCTTTCCCTTCTGTGCCTACAAGCCTCCCTAGACAGTGCCTACACTATACGGCCTAATTTTTCTCCATGCCTCCATATTTCTCAGTCACCCATGATGTTCTCCACCAACCCGAGTTCGACAGAGGGTCCATTCCTTTTTCATCACATCCTGCGCCCTCTCCGTTAGCGTTATAACATGGGAAAGATTATTTAATCATAAAAAACTCTCATAAAGAAACTCTTCATTATCCTCCTTATTTAAGAAGGAAACATGGATTACACCATTGGATGGTTGATTCATGTTTTTCAAAATATTCATGAATGGGAAAAGGAATGAATTTAAGAGCATAACATTCTACCTCGAGTTCACTGGATGTCACTATGGATGAGAAGGAGTGTCCACATTCAAGGGTGTTGTAGTTGAAGGAGAAAGTTCATCTCCCTTGGTGCACATTGTTTCCCATCACCAAATCCTCCATCATTTTTTGAAGCATCGCTATATGTTTGGGGAAGATGTCACTGGAACTTTGTCAGACGTTCTTCTATTTTGTCTAAAAACTCATGCCCGAGCATTGATTAAATAATTGAAAAGATGAGATCAACCCACCACACAATTAATTAGGTTCAATAATGATTTTAATTAATGTCCTATTAATTCTTTAAGTGGTGCGATTAAAAAACCATGTGTAACCAGACATTAAATAGTTTGACAACCCAGTGGTCCCACCAATGCCAATCAACAGTTAAAACGAAAGAAATAAAATAACTCGTTGATTTAATTTATAATTTTTTTTGTAAAGTCAAAAAATAACTTTTTCATAAGAAATTTTTCGGTCGATGTCATGTTTCACCTAAGAGAATACTAGCATTAAGAATTCAACAATGCCCTCGAATTTTTAATCAACTAACTGGTTCAAAAGATAGAAATCTCCACCCACACATTTACTGAACGAACATTAAAAATAGTTCAAAAATTATTAACAGTCACCCTTGGCTAGAGTCTGTTGAGGTTTGGCATTGCCTAAGGGAAACACGCCCTCATGAGCTCAATAGTACTCTTAGATTTCCAATCCATGTTACCATTTACGAGTAAAATAATTTAACAATAAAATTATTGTTACATAATTATTTTATTTACAGCCAAAACCTAACTTCAACTATTGGCCCGCATCGGCCAAAGTTAGGATCTACCTAAGGAAATCATACCTTAACAATCTGAGCAGTGGTATAATATTTTAAATATGAGTCATTTTTTATTATCTATAATAATTTGAAAAATAAAATAATTTTATTTAATTATTTTATTTACGGTTATGTCATTTTTGGGGTTTCCTCACTTGAGGTCTGCACGGACTAAACATAACTCACGTCTAGGGAAACCCACCATCATGAACACAATGGTTCCATCAGATTTCTGATCTAGGAAACCATTTAATAGTTATTCATCTATTTAATGAAAACTTCCCACACGTGATAATTAAATATTAACATTTTTTCGACGGATCATTCTGGGAACTACGGGTCTCGGAATCACGTGCAGTCAATTTTCACAATTCGGTAATTATCTCATATAATTAAGAAATATATATATAAATTCTAGGTCTTTAATGTTTTACAACCATTCATTTTATAACATTGAATAAACCACATATATAATAAAATTAACATTATTTATTGTTCATGACTATAATAAAATCAATAAATATTGTGTATATTAAGACAACGATGCCCTATTTATTTTTCATGAAAGTAAAATGGCCTTGTTATGAAAAGAAATGAAGAATAATTCAAAACAATTAAGAATAAAATCAGTAAAAATGAATTTAAAAAATTATTCAATAATATAAAATCAATTTTGATAGCATTTTTAGATGATAAGTTTTTTTTAAAACATATTTCATACCGAATATATAAATAATGTTAGATAGTAAAAAATTAACAATAATATAATGTACTAATGAGTGAAAAATAAAGCTATTACGTGATAAAATCACAAATAATTAGAGGATAATTTAATTGAATGTTTTTGGGATAATGATAATGTAATTTCAATTGTCATAAATTTGTAATTAAACAATATCGATTAGATTTAGATTTGGGAAAAAACCCAAATAATTATAATAATATTAATTTTAGAATTTTACAATAATAGGATTATTTGTATCAAATTTAAATCCACAAAAAAACAATATATTTATCATATGGTAATAAAAATACATTAAATAATAATATCTCAATTCTGAAGACAATGATGATGTCATATAAATCAATGAAAATAAATAGAGTTATAAAATTCATTAACACATGATTAAAATTACATTAATTTAAAATTGATGAAACATGTAAAATTACCATGAAATATTATGTATTGATTATATATCATGCAATAGGGTAGTATGTACACCACCGAATGAAATAATGTGTATATTAGTAAAAGATTACTTAATGAATGGAAATTGAGACGATGCCACTTTACTCACCCTTAAAATTAATTAAGATCTCTTTAAACACCATAATAGTTGTTTAAAAAGTTCATTAAAAAATAGAATAACCTTATTAATTTTTATAAATATCATATACGATAATTTTTGTTTCATATTATGAAATATTTGATAACAATCATTAATTATCACTATTGTTTTGGGTTTTAATTTCCTTGTTTTCTTATAAAAGTATTGCTGTTATTTATTTGGATAATGAACATAAGATATCGTGTTATACAATCAATAAATTTTAAATTTTATAAATAATATTGATTCATTAGATATATTTTTGAAATCAATAATTAAAATTGGACATATAAAATGAATATAATCATTTTGTGAAAATGTTAAGTCGTAGGTGTACAAGGGAAGCTTTATAATTTATTAATGGATAAAAGGTAAAGGTGGTGGTTGATATATATATATATATATATTAATTTAATAAAATTAATATAATTTTATATATATAACATATATTCATTAAATTTTTCCTTTATTCACATCAACATAAATGGATAGTGTAAACAAATCACATCACTTTGGGAGGTGGTAGTCTATAGTACACAATAGTGAATTTATCATGTCCCCCAAAGAATCAAAAGAAAAACATTATTTTGGATATCATATTAACATAAGTGTAATAATATTAGTTTAATCATATATACATAAATTATAACCATCTCTATACCCAACAATTATAGGTTTTTGATGAAAAAGAGCCACATCAGTTTCTGAGGCGGTAGTCCACTATACAGACTAGGGAAGTAAAATTTTCTAATTTGAGGGAATAACAGATGCATAGTTTTCATTCCCATAAAATAATTACATCTTAGTATATTGTATATAATTTAATTAATTATATCATTATGGTTGGTATTATTTCAATGAGTTGGATGAATAAATAAATTTAAAAACTCTTGTTTAAAACACTTCCTCTTAATTAGATAACACAGTTAGGTTTTCACTAAATACCTTCATTAATTGTCTTTTTTATCACAATGATACCTCTATGATTTTGGGGGATATTAAATGAATTTATTTGTGTATATATTTGTTGAGACAAATTCATTTTTATATGCTATTTGGAGAGGGGATGTGGTGGACTTATATAAGTGGTGGAGAAGGACATAATTGAAATAGTTTGGATGAAATAATTACCCATTTTGATAAATTTTTAATGACTCCAAAAAGAATCATATAATATCGTATATGATATAAGTTCAAAATATTTATATTTAATAAACATTGGAAATGAGTTTAGGTCACTTTAGAAAACATATTTTTGTTTTAACCACCTATAAACATGATTTTAACATAACCATTATATCTAAATTTTTGTATTTTCACTATTCATTATTGTAAAAAATTATTTTGATCATAATTTTTCATATATATTAATCGGATTTCTAATGTGGTATATTTTTTTACAAATTTAATTCAAATGGTTTTCTCAATTATTTCACAATTAAACTAATAGATGAGTTGAAATTTTATTTTTCAAAATAAAAACAACCAAATAATTAAAAAGAAATTAGATTAAATTTCTATATAAAATGAAATAAAAAAAGTAAATTTTATAAAATAAAATAGAATTTAACTAATTTTATATTAAAAACAATTTACCTTATATTATAGGATTTAAAATAATAATAAATAATTTGGGTTTAAATGAAAATATTAATTTTTAGAAATATGAAAAAATTATTCTTTTTAAAATATTATAAAAAATTCACATGAAAATATTTTTTAAATGAATATTCTAATGAAATGTATTATTTTTAAAAACAATATAATAAAATTACTAAAAAATAATTTAATCTTATTCTTTCATATCATTGCTGAAACACCATTAAAAAATAATATTTTTCATAAATATATTTAATTTTCCCTAAAAATTCATATTATATTACTAATAACTAGATGGCAATTTTATTTTTACTTTTTTAACGCATATTTTTTTATAATATAGTTAGTAATATTCATACCTACCAATTTAATAGATATGATAAATGTTTATACTATATTACAATTCATTTAGTGCCTCGTTTCGTGTTCTATAAACTATCAATGATTTTGAATTTATTTAAAAAGAAAAATATCATAAAGAGTTAGGCTATTACAATAAATTATAATCATGGTATCATGTTTCATATATTATTGCAAATAATCTGTTCTTTTTATAAAATAATATGATGTTACAATATAACTCCTTAATTAAATTTTTTCCTCTCAATTTAATCCTATTATCAGTAATCATGGGTTTGAGAATTGAAAATCATTTTAACGACCCTATTATTTATTGAACAAAACATTTTATTTTTAGTTAAATTTTATGAATATGATACTAGTTTTACAATAAAGCGGAATTTTTTTTGATAGCGTACTAGACATGAAATACCGTGTTTCTTCGAAATCTTACAATTCACACATCGTTGAGTTAAATAGGAAAATAATACAATAGTAATATTATTATTTAAAATTGAAGTTAAATCTTATACTTTTTAATGGAGGGAATGAAAAAACAAAACAAATTTTGATTATACTTTTTTTTAAATATTTTATATTTATCAATTAAATTTTACCAGCATAAAATAATAATAAATCTGATTTATGCATGAAATAATATAATATTTTAAAAGGTCATTTTATAGCTTTTTGATGAAGAACCCATCTGAAATCTAGTTTTCTCAATTTTATATGTTCTATTTGACAAAATAAACTTCTTCTATATAATCATGAAGTCCATATTTACATCATGCACCACCTGTATCTGCGTTCCTGAAGACACCCCTCCCTTTCAAGAGGATTCGCGGCATGTCAAGCCCCGGTAAGGTGCTTCGCTTTGCATCGAATTAAACCACATGCTCCACCGCTTGTGTGGGCCCCTTTCATCCTTTGAGTTTCACTCTTGCGAATGTACTCCCCAGCCAGGATACTTAACGTGTCAGCTACAACGCTGCACGAGTTGATATGCATAGTGCCTAGTATCCATCGTTTATGAATAGGACTACTGGGGTATCTAATCTCATTCGCTCCCCCAGCTTTCGTCTCTCAGGGTCAGTGTCGGCCCACCAGAGTGCTTTCGCCATTGGTGTTCTTTCCGATGTCTAAGCATTTCACCCCTCCACCGGAAATTCACTCTGCCCCTACCGTACTCCAGCTTGGTAGTTTCCACCGCCTGTCTAGGGTTGAGCCCTGATATTTGACTGCGGACTTAAAAATCCACCTTCAGACGCTTTACACCAAATCATTTCGGATAACGCTTGAATCCTCTATATTACCACCCTTTTTTCTTTTGACAATGAGAATTAATTTTAAATTGATTTCTTCCAATTCAGTGTTTTGAATTTCAAAAATATGGATTTCATATATGGAATCAAGGGGTCTAAATTTTGTAAATATTTACCTTTTATTTTGGGATATTATGAATAGTAACTTCAGTAATTATTTTAATTTAATGTGGTTAAATGGAGAATCTGGTTAGTAAGATTACAAAATAATATTATGTCAATATGAACTTAATATAAAACGTTTCCTAATACTATTATATGACATATTAATGAAAATAATAATCCTTAGGCAGAAATGTTGGATTTTGAGGGCCACATGAATCTGAAAATGACATTTTATATGAATTAATTTAATGTAAAAAGGAATATAACATAAACATGTACTATTTACTAATTTTTTTATATGGGGTTATATGAATGATATAATTCAATATAAATATTAATTATAAGTGTAATAATATTTCATATATAATGGTTATTTATTTATAATTTATATAAATAAATTTAATAATGACAAAATGATGATGTTGTAATTTCTTCCTTAATGAATGATTCAAATAAATGATATTATAAATATTATAATAAATTCAAGTAGAATATATTTATGTCATGCACTGATTTTTTAGATGATATTAAAATATTATATTTGAGTTAATGCCTTTGGTTTGAAGGAATAAAGTTTTTATGACTAACAATAATCAATTACTTTATAGTGTCCAAATTGACAAAAATAAGTTTTTAAAACATATATTATTTTATAAAATGATATAATTATACTAAAAATATAATATTAGGTAAAAAGGAATATATAATGTTTTAAATTACATTAATGATCAACTTATGGTTCTCTTGGAATTCTATATTAATTATAGTTACCATATATTATGAAAATGTAAAAAGACATGGTAAGAATTAATGTTTTTAACTATGAGTTAAAGCTAAATGATAAGGTTAATTTCGACCCCTAAACGTTTATAAAACCTATTGGGTGAAAATATTTATACATAAAAGTTTCTTATATTTTAAATAAAAGTTTTTGGGACCATTTGAAAACACAAATCAATTTATAATAAAATAATATTTCAAGTCCTTCCTAACACGCCCCACATCCCTCTTATAAAAGGAAGCCATCTCTACCCACTTAATCACTCCTCTAACGTAACACCATTGAATTTTAAGAGAAATATTATTTTCAATTTCATTGATGGATTTTTTCTTACACTTCACCATGATTATATTGTGTTACACGTAACACCATATAAGCTTATAGTACATGCAACACTATTCTTGGCTTCTGTTGCATGCAAGAGCGACCTTCCTCAACAACGTGTGTTGTACGCAATACCGAGTTTCACTAAACAATGATATATTATTATAAAATATCAATTATGAATATTATTATCTATATTTTTAATTTTATTAGATAATAATAAATCTTACACATATTCTATAACATGGTATGAGAAAAAAAAATTTAGCTAAAATATGTATTTTTCAAATAATGGAGTTTTGCAGCCTTTTGATGTCACACCCTCAATAAATCTAGGTTTTGACATATTTATAAGTTCAATTAGACAAAATAAAATTATTCATTTAAATAAGGTTATGAAAATTTACTTTGAATATTTTTTTTATATTTTTCTCTTAACTTTCATATTTTGATGAATTGTAAAAATACTCTAAATTTTTCTTAAAAACAAATTTTTTCATTAAGATAATTTATATGGTTAAATTATAAAATTTAATTATTTTAATCTATATATTGAATATATTTTTACCGTTTAATATAATTTAAGGCATTATCATTAATTTTACACTGAATTCATAGATAAAAAGATTTCAATCTTTTGTAATGTTTTAACTTTTAAAACACATTTTCTCAATAGAAGGATTAATTTAAAATTAAATACTGCAACATCTATGTTTTGAATTTGGAAAAATGGATTCCATATTTGGAATCAGTAGGATCAAATTATTCTAATAAGATACTTTTTTATTTTTAGACATTATGAATAGTACCTACGGTAATTTTTATTTACTATATTTAAAAGTAAATCGGGAAATCAAGGGTAAAAATAGGATTATAAAATTATCATAACACCTACCAAAATTCTATTGGATGAATTAAAGTCGTCCCATATCACCTAAAAGTCTGAATAGATTCATTTCATGGACTTTTGACCATGAAAATGATGTAATTATTATTAAAACCGAAGAAAGTGACAACATGTCACTCTCTTATATCTTATAAGTATAATAATTATAATTTAGTGATAAATTTCCTAAAACATCGAACATAAAAATTCACCATAATTCTAATAAAATTAACTACATCATGTAGATTTATTTATAATTTTTAAGGACTAAATAATTATCATTAATGGTGACACAATAGTGATGTAGAAATTGTTTATTTAGTGAAAAATCAATAATACAGTTTTTATTAAAGTAATAGTGATAATAAAAGTCACCAAAACATGACCAAAACTTATTGGTAGTGTAAAAATAAACCATAATAATACAATGGTCTAATATTTGACCATTAAGAGCTTTATAAAAGCAATTATGACACTTATATTTTTTTATTTTAAATGGTGTCAATGTTGTCACCATCATAATTTATTAATTAGAACAATTTAATTGTTGTGATTTTAAAATGATAAATTCGATTAAAAGTATTATTATTGAATATATTAGATTTATATTAATCATAATATTTTATTTTTAATTTTTATGAAACAAATAAAAATGTTAAATAATTATACAAAAATTTTGTAGTAATTATTATATCAAGGGAAATATCAAATAAATTGTGTTAAAAATATTAAAATTAATGTTACATGAACAAATTAATGTTATACATGAATTTTTTAGATTCAATTGACATGTTATTAATCAATTAAATATTTTTTTTTCGATTATATCCTCTGTCTGGATATTATTTTAATTCAAATAAATGAATAGTGTCAAAATTGACAGTATTGTTAGTTTATAAAAATAACCGATTATTAAATTTTTTAAAAATCACAGAAATATTTAAAAATTATAAATTGAAATTTATATAGTCTAAAATTTTATTAAATATCTAATTATAGACCATTCACAACACATAAGTAATTATTTATAATAATTTAAAATTTAGAATATTATTACCACAAATATAATTAAATTTATTAAGTAAGGATATATCATGTTGATAAGGTTTAAAATAAATACCCAACTAGTCTAAATTATAATGGCTGATGATATTAAAACCCTATATCATCTCATATTCAGATTTGAGTCAATTTTAGAAGATTTTAGGAGGAGTTTGAGTTTATTATAAATTAATATTTTAGAGGTTTTCAAAACTGCCCCTCTCCTATCTTAAAAAAGGGAAGCTCCTCCATTTCATCTTCGAACGATTTTGAGCCTTCATGATCATCCAATCCCGGCCAATTTCTCTTATCCAATACCATAGAAACCTACTATAGGTCCTGGTCTTCTTCAATGACTAGCTTTACTGCCCTAGGAGGAGGTTTAGAAGAGGCGCATCGAAGAATAGGTAATATCCTTTACCGATTCTTTCAAATTTATTTCTTCTTGTAATTCCTCTTATTTATTTGTTTAATTAAAATTTAATAACATAAGTGTCACTCATATACTGTTATGTTATTATAAATATTAAATAACCATATTTCATATTCTATCCATCCTATGGAAAATGAAATCACCACCTATGCGTACGTAAGACTTACCGTCTCCACATCACGGTGTAATATGTTTTTCCAACACCACTTTACTTTGATGGGTAAAATTGTGAAAATTAAAACTATATATTATTGTTATAACCGGATACTAATTCTGAGATATTATATCATCTACTCCAATTCCATTCAATAATTATGGGAACGATATAATCGCTCGTGCGTACGTACGGATTACCGCCTCCACGACGCGATGAGATTCATTCTCCATGATAACTATTAAAGAATGATTATAAATAATATATAATTTATAACAATGAAATATATGAAATAATAATTCTACTGTATTTATGTATATATATATGTATTTCATCTACTTACATTAATTCAATTAAATATGGAAATGAAAACAACGTTCATGCATACGTACGGCCTACCGTCTCCATGAACGGTGTATTTCATTTCATTTATCTATATATAATAAATATATGTTGAATATATATGATATTTAATAATGTTTCACATTATGTAAGTATTTAAAGCATGATATAAGTAATAATAATATCAATTACAACAAGTCCAAACACGTACGATAAATGATATGATTATTACCCAAAACGATGCATTAACATGGAATTGAAAAAAGAACGGGTAATATAAAGTCATAATTGAATCATATATGATATCATAAATATTATTATGGTACTTTTACAAGGTAATAATATGTTTAAACCCACTATACAAATGTTTCGGAGACGTACAAATGAAATTCGACCTAAGGTAAGGGATTATTTCGTCTCACTTTTATTTCTGTGAGACATATGCCTTAATCTCCAACTATTACTTTTTTATGGTGTTTAAGATACCAATAGATGTTTTATGATTTTTATTATGAATGATATGATATCTAAATATTCATGTAATTTTTCTGATTTTATTACATGTATTATTCCACTCACTATAAATGGTAAGGGATAATTATTCCAATCTCGTTCTTATCCGGGATTGTTTATATGTAAGTATTTACTAGGGTTAGGTTTATCATCCATGTACATTTTTTCTATAAATGTTTTCATAAAATGTTTAAGATTCTCCCATGTATGATAAAATTCATTTTACCCTTTTTAACTTTTACCGCATGGTATGCAAGGAATCTTTATTTAGTTTTACATATAGGATACTTTTTGTCTTTTCCGAAAAAGTACCACAAGATTGTTTTTTAACATATAAGGCATGAACATATTTTTACGGTTTCATAACAACAAATTTTTATGAATCTTCCTATATAATATTTCATGATTATTTTCAACAAAATCATGTTCTTTTAAAATATCATGGAATATTGTGAAAAAAACGATTTTGAAGAAGAAAGATTATTTTCCTCAAGAATTCATTACATGTGTTTTAACAAAAATACTTTCCATCAAATATGACATTATTTGGTATGTTTATGTTTCCAATATAAATTCTCTATTATTTACATGGTTTGATTTTTCTTATGAAGAAATGATATCCATTTGTTTTATATGGATTATGATATGATTGGATGATGTTTATGAAACCCAAAGTATTCTTTAGGTTATGATTAATGATTAATGTTTATTTTGTGGCACACGAATGAATGATTTAATTATGAGATGAGTGGGACTTATAACTACCTCTAATTTATTGGGTAAAGATCAATATCTCATGAGATTGACATGGCTAGAATAACAAGTCAATCTGGATCAGTAATAAAGGGCTGGAACGACAAGTAATCTCAGTCCAGTAATGGACTTTGTCCACTACGATGGTCTTAGCAGCAATGACTTTGCTACTATGGAAATCATATCTTGTACGAAATGGGTTTCCACAATTCCATGTTTTATTACCATGCCATTTTATTATGATTAATGTTCTTTTATGATCTATGCCTTATTTACTACCATGATTTATGTCATTGCTCAAGATTTTGCTGTTTTCTGTTCATGTTTTTACGTTCAAATGTTTATTGATTGTTTTTAAGTTCTCCATGTTTACCCTTAATGATAATTTGAGCTTATACTTTGTATGTTTTCTTTTCCCCAAGATATAAGGAATGGTTTTAGGTAAGGAAACAAAAGGGGAATATCTTTATGGGATATTTTGAAGATCATTAACCATGATTAGAAGATTTTGTTCCGAGTTTCGAAAGACACTAAACTAATACAGTAATTTGGAGTCTCTTTTTGTTATATATTTTTTATTCCATGAAAGTAATGTAATGTCTATGTACGTCATGCTTTGGGTCTCTATAGTTGGTATCAGAGAGAAGGTTTACTTAACCGTCAGAAACTATGATGCAAATAATTTAGTGAGATCCCAGGAAATATTTCTAAGGTATGTCTAAGGATGTACCTAAGGTTAAGTATATGTATAGGTTGTAGTCCTAGAATTAAAGTAACAATATTAAAATTAAAACTATGATGATAGACATCCCCCCTTTATTATGTTGTTTTCTTAGCATGATTTTTGCCTCTCACACTATTATTTTTGGGTTTTAGACTATGGATGGAACTCCGAAGGACCGGTTTGATCAATGTAATGGAAAATGAAATGATTTTCCTCATGAACAATCCAATGTTATTAGAGATGGAGTGAAAAATATTATTACTATACTTACACAGGATATGAATCATTCTGGACGTCAAATTGAGTAGAGAAGGGAACAATATTCTATTGATTCCTTCATGAGGAAATGTCCACCTTCTTTCAATGGGTCTTATGATCCACTTATTGTAGAAAAATGGATCAGTACCATTGAAATGATATTTTCTATACTTCTCTGTTCAGAACATGAAAAAGTCATTTTGGTTGTTTACCGTTTAGAAGGTGAACCAGACCAGTGGTGGACTCTAATTTAGAATACAAGGCCCCAAGATGAAATTGAATCCATCGAATGGGATGACTTCAAGAACTTGTTTTTCAATAATTAATTCCCTCATATTCTTAGAACAAAGATGGGAAAGGAGTTCCTTGAGCTTAAGAAAAATGATGATTAATATGTAGGTATATACAAAGGGAATTTTACAAGGCATCCAAGGAATTCAGCCAGCTTTATCATCCAATTTGAAAGTAAAGTTGATCAATTATTTTGTGTCTTAAAACCAAGTCTTCGAAATGCATTAGATATTGGAGACTTCAATAGCTATGAAGAAATTGTGCATTGTGCTATCAAGGTAGAACTGGAAGTTGGTGTCACATATCTATCTCAAGTTTCTGACAAGAAACGAAAGATGGAGTTCAAGGAAAATCTCAGAACAATGGTGAAAAGAAGATGAATGTTTCTTTATTCTCAATGTTTGGGAAAAAGCACATTGTAGATTTTCTAAAAGGTACTAGAATATGTATCAAGTGTGCAAAATAATTTCATCGAGCAGCTGTGTGCCGAAGTAATTGGCAAAAATTATAATTACATGAATAGAGAAAAGACTATAGAGAACGTACCACTAACACTTCAATGCTACAAGTTCAAGGAAATTTGGCATTATGTTAATCAATTCCCTAATCCAAGGGTTAATTATGATCAACATGAGCATCCTCTTAAGGAAAAGGACAATGGGAAGTCACATGTGATAACTTTTTATGATGTCGAGTTTGACAATGATGTTATGGAATGATTAAGTTTTAATGTAATGTGATTTCAAAATAGTATCATGGAATCACATTTATAGTATTATGGGATATTGGAATATCTATGTATTGGTTAATTATGGTTTTCAAAAATTATATGGTACCTGTAACCATGAAAAGTACCTTAAATATTTTTGGAAAGCAGATGATATGAAAAAAATTATGGGATAAGGAGAAAATAATATGTTTGATTGTAATCATGAGCTCATGACTGATATATGGACAAAGTGATATCATGGTTTGAGTATATAGAAATTTTGGGATTTTGGATAACTTTGGATAGTATTCATGTTTTCAATAAGGTTCTATAGCAATTCAAGTTTCAAGAGAATACATGATTAAGGTATTCAAATGTTTGGAATGTGATCGACAAGATATATCTTATGATATACGGGGAATAAATGATGGTATTCACATGATAGGTAGATGACCTCTCTAGTAATATTTTTCATTATACAATGAGATTAGACAAAGGTATTTTGGATAAGCCAAAATATTGGAATGAATTAAGATAGAATTAAGATAGTATTGTTTAATGATAGATATTTTAGATATTTTTTCTAAAATGTTATAATAATATTGATTAAGAAAAAGAAAACCCCTTATTACAGGCGACAACCCGTCACATCGGGCAGAGATTCAAGAATCGAACCCACAACAGAAGTGTGATAGGCCTTTATCTCATACCACCGGCATACAAAAAGAACATGGATAGTAGAAATATGTTTTATTTTATTAATCAGTATGATAGATGAGGTATAAGTCCATTGTTGGAACCATATACGATTAATCTCACCATAGATGGACTTATGTATATTTAATAACTTTTCCAAACCTAATATTTGAGACAAATGGAATGACCTATCAGTCTACCGCAAAATATGATAATAATTCAAGAATGAAAAATTCATCTTCATTTCTTTAAATAATAGATGATGTGGAAATTTTTAATGGAATTACCAATGATGATATTACACTAAAAAAAGTATGAATTTATCCTTATGTAAAAATTCATCATCTTTAGGGAAATGATATTGAAAAACAAAATTGTTGTGTAGCGGTCTAGAATTACTTCCAGTGGACTATAATTGATACCTATCAGGGCACTCCATGGGCATCTACACCCCCTGGATGGGACACACCACCATCCGTAGTGGCCGCCATTTCCTCATGAATCCCTTCGGTGGAGGGCCATGCTTTGTCCGATGCTCACATGTGAGAGTTCCCAAGGATCAGATTCATTCATAACTCCTTTGCCTCTAATTCCAATTGTAGAGACCCAAATCTTGACGTACAAGGACATTACATTATTTTTTTTGGTATACTTAATATATAAAAAAACCAACACTCAAGGATCGTAACAATTTAGTGTCTTTGGAAACTCGGAACAAAATCTTCTAATCGTTGTGAAAGATCTTCAACATCTCCCATAATGATCTTCCCCTTTGGGTTTATTACCTAAAAAATTTATTTATATCATGGGGAAAAGAAAAAATATAAAGGGTGATATCAAATTCTCAGTAAGGGTAAGCATGGAGAGAATAAAACAAACCATATACATTTAAACTTAAAAACATTAACATAATGTTTAATCATCAAAATCTTGACCAATAACATAAAACATAGCAGTACATAAGGCATAGATACTTCAATCATGATAAAAGAGAATGGGATTAAAACATGTAATTGTGGCAACCATTAAGCACATGATATGATTTCCATAGAATCCAAGGCATTGCTGTCAAGACCATCTTAGTGGACAAAGTCCCTTTCTGAATCGAGTTCACTCCTCGTTCCAGTCCTATAACACTAAACTGGATTTACTTACCATTCTAGCCATGCATTTCTCATGAGATATAAATCTTTACCAACTTAATTGGAGGGAGATATAGGTTCTACCCATCTCATAATAAAATCATTCTTACTTTTTCCACAACATATACATAAACCATTCATCATAACCCAATGAATAAAAATGGGTTTCATAAACATCATCCCTTTATAACATAATCCATATAAAACAGATGGATATCATTTCATTATAAGAAAAGTGAAACCATGTAAATCATAGATACATTACACTTGAAACTTACACATCTAAAATAATGTCATCTTAGATAGAAAATGGTTTTGATAAAACACTTGAAATGAATTCTTGAGGAAAATATCCTTTCTTCTTCAAAATCATTTTCTTTTGACAAAATTCAATGAAATTTTAAATGAAAAGAATTGTGTTGAAAATATTATATAAATATTGTAGATAAAGATTCTTGAAAATAAGGACTTCTAAAATCATAAAAATCAGTTCATGTCGTATAAGTTAAAAAAACATTCCTCTCGTACTTTTGCCGGAAAAGTCAAAAAGTCCATCGTATGGTAAAGAAAAGAAAGATTCCTTACATGCCATGTAGTAAAAGTAATAAACTATGTAAAAATTACTTTAAACATACATGAAATTATTTTTATAAAATAGGGATATGGATGATAAATATAACCCTTGTAAATACTTACTAATAGACAATCTCGGATAAAAACGAGATTGGAAAAGTTCTCCCTTACCTTAGCTCCGATATGCTTCGTACGTATCTGAACCTCCCGTATAATGATTTAATTAATTTCATTGACTTATTACAGAATCTTAATAATTGTTATGTTATCATATATGGTTTACTTATGACATTATATTACCCATTCTTTGGTAAATTCCATGTAAAAGTAGTGTTTTCGGTAAAATCCTTTTATTTATCATACGTGTTTGGACTTGTTGTTCATGATATTATTATTACATATATCTTGATTTAATTACTTCCAGAATTTAAATCATCATTTAAATATATTATATATTCAGTATATATATATATAATAGATAGATAAATGAAATGAAATACACCGTTCATGGAGACGGTAGGTCGTACGTACGCATGAACGCTGATTAAATTTCTATATTGACTTGAATGGAATTATGTAGATGACATACATATATATATATACATAAATCCGGCAGAATTATTATGTCATATATTTCATGATTACTTCTTATATAAACTTTATAATCATTCTTGAATTGTTAACATGGAAAATGATTCTCATTGTGTCGTGGAGACGGTAATCCGTACGTATGCATGAGCGATGATATCAATCCCATATTTATTGAATGGAATTTTAGTGGATGATATAATATCTCAGAATAATTAAGATGTTATAATAACTATATATAGTTATTATTTACACTATTATATCCATCCATGTAAGGTGGTGCTGGAAAAACTGATTACACCACGGCGTGGAGACGATAATCCGTACGTACACACGTGCAGTGATTTCATTTTCCGTAGGATGGATAGAAGGGGAAAAAGGTTTTTTTCATATTTATAATAAAATATAAGTATATAATTAATACTTATGTTATAACTTTATAATGAAACAGATGAAGAAGAGGAAGTAGAAGCAGAAAGAAACTTGAAAGAGTCGGTAGAAGAGATTATCTCTTCCTCGACACACCTCCTTTAAAATTCTTCTTAGGGCACTAGAGTTGGCCTTTTGAGAAGACCAGAACCTCTATGATATAACTAGAGGAGTTGAAAAGAGGAATTGGTAGGTTTTGGATGATCATAAAGGCTCAAAACGGTGTGAAGTGAAGAGGGAAGGGGTGCCTTTTTATAAGGGAGGAGAAGGCCACCTTTGAAAAAACATAAAATATTATTTTATAATAAAGTCATATTATGTTTATAATAGCTTAAAATTGATTTATTTTGAAGCTAAATTGGGGATGGTTCAAATTCCTCTCAACCAATAGGTTTTAGACAAGTTTAGTTTACTATTTTAACCTTATCATTTATATTAAACTCTAAGTTAAATAATTTAACTTTTACCGTGTTTTCTTGTTTTCTTACACTATATGGTTAATAAACATACAATAACAAGAAAAAAGAACCCCATGTGCTTCTTTATTAATATATATAACCTTATATAAGTCATGTTTCCAATCCTTATATTTTTTGGAATATTATAACAATTAATAATATAATATTTTTTAAGAAAACTATTTTATGTCAATTTTGACACTATTTGTTATTTGATTTTTGTGAAAATAATTACAACATGATTATTTCCAAAAACGTTAATTGGAGCAATCATAACATGTAATATTAACCTATAAAATTAGTTGAATTTATAAAAAGGCTCCAATTACATTAATTTGGGTATATATAATATCAATTATGTTAATACGTAATTAATAAGGTAATTACTTTATCATCATTGTGCGATAAATAAATTAAATTATTTAATGTATAAAAATTATAAATAAACTACCATTATGTAGTAAATATTGTTATCTTTATAATGAATATTTATATTAGAATTTATCTTATGTATAACCCTATATTAAAAATGGTTTAGTTATTAAACATTGATTTTAACTATTTTAACTCTTCATTAAATAAAATAATAATAAGTGCCCTAATCTAATCCAAGTGGACCTAAAGGGTAATATTTTATTCCTAAGGTTGTTTTTTGTCTAATTACACTTATCCAATAGAATTATGAAATGTTTTAGGGTAATGATAATATCATTTTTACCCTTAATTACCCTATTTACTTTTTACCGTGGTAAATAAAAGTAAAAAGTTACTATTCAGCAAAAATTATTTTTTTCTTATTGAACCAAAATTTACCCCTTTATATTAAACATGTCTATCAGATTTTAAAATTACACTCACAGAAGCGGTAAAATTATGTTTTATATAAATTTTCAAATTCTCCTAGGAGGTGGGTAAAAGACGGTGAAAAGTTCAATACAATTTTTATATATCTAAAATTATTATAAAATAATTCCAATGAATTACATTGAACATATATAGGTATTATATATCAATTTTGACATAAAATAAATTTAAATAAAATACATAATTATTTAAATAAAAAGTCGATTTTAAACTATAACTCGGTGTATTTCACTATTTATCAAAAATTGGAAGTTTTCAGAAAAATACCAAAAAAACTCACCCTTGGATAATTTCGATATTCCAAATCCAAAAATGAAGTCCATTTTTAAAGATAAAATTTATAAAATTTTAAAACGTGGTTATTACTATTTATAACATCTATTTTATATAACATATCATTGTTTAGTAAAACCCGGTATTGCGGACAACACATGCTATCAAGAAAGGTCGTGATTGTGTGTAATGCATGAAAATTCAAGGTTGAGTGTAGTGAAAGATTCATTTTTTGTTGTGTATAATATAATTCAATCATATTTCATTTATACATTGAATATATATATATACACACTCAATGTTGCGTAGAATAACTTCTATCAAACGAAATTGAAATTTTGTGTAACACGATCCATGAATAGTGTAGCGTATACTGCAAGCTAGTATGGTGTTGCATATCGCCCATGATAATATTAATGTAGCATACACCAAAATACATCAAATAAATTAAAAACAATACTTCTCATAAAATCTCGAGGTGTTACATTCTACTCCCCTTAAAATTAATTTCGCCCTCGATATTCGTCGGGGTTATAAATGGTTTACTACATGAAAGTTTCTTTCATAGAAACCCACATCGTAAAAAGGAACACTAAAACATAATATTAAAAAGTGAAGTATGAAACATATTAGATACCCAAATTAACTCATCATTGGGTTTCCACATAGGAGAACATAGGTGAAAATATGGATATGGAAGAGAAATCTAACCATCATGTTTTGAAGGAGAGTGGTAGAGGAAAAGGATTTGAAAAAGCCAACAATCACAAAGCCATAAATTTGTGTTGATTTAAGGTACCATCTGATTCATTAGATATAAGGACACCAGGACAACATTTTTTTTTGTTTTTATGATAATTTCCCTAAATTTGAAGAATTGTTGAATTAAAAGAAATATTTACTGGCTTTTGGTACAATCTTACTGTTGTTTGTTCCTTGAACAATTTCCACTTCATCTCTTAAAGAAATTAAGTTGAATATGTGTTTTCCAAAGTGTTAGAAAATCATGCGATGGAATTATAGGTCATTCCATATGTCTCAAACATAAGGATAGAAAAATTTATATACATAAATCCATCTATAGGGATATTAATCGTATATGGTTCCAAAAATGGACTTATACTTCATCTATAATACCGCTTAATAAACTAAAATTAGTTTATACTAACCAGAGACTTCTTGCAGGCCATAGGTTGGTGATAAAGGCCTAGCGTACTTTGGATGTGGGTTCGATTCGCACAACCTTGTGTGACATGTTGGGTTGTCGCCCGTCCTGCATGTTTTCCTTTTTCTAAAACTACATTATTATAACATTACAGAAATTTTGTCAAAAAAATGTTATATCCTTAAACAATACTATCTTATGTCTAACATAATTCATTCCAATCATTAGGCTTATCCAAAATAATTTGGTCTAAGCTCATAATATAAATAAAATGATGACTACAAAGGTCACATAATAAGAAAGTGAATACCATAATTTATCCCCCATATATCTTAAGATATATCTTGTTGATCGCATTCCAAACATGTGAATACCTTAATCATGTATTCTCTTGAAATATAAATAATCATATAACCATAGTTAAAACATGAATACTGTCAAAAGGTAAATATTTCCACATACCAAAATCCCAAATATTCTATATACTCAATCCATGATATCACTTTGTCCTTATATCAGTCATGAGCTCATTAATACTATCAAACATTTCATTATCTCCTTATCCATTCTTTATGCGCATATTAGGTGCTTTCAAAAAATATCTGAATAAACTTTCATTGTTACCGGTACCATTCAACATATACTTTCCAAAAAACAAGGAAAAACAATAGTGTAACAATCCTTAGATGTCTCATTATTCCATTGTACCATGATATTACTTATAAAACATTACTCTTGATAAACATGTAATCATTCCACTACCTTCTTATTCCATTGACTGATCATGAACAATTCTTTCATCTCACATATCATTTGTAGTCTCTTCATCATCATCATCATAAATACAACCCATACGACCATGCTGATTCTCTTCATGAGACATTCTCTTAGGGAATTGGTTTGCATAATGCCCATACATTCCACATTTATAACATTTAATAATTGTTGATGTCGTTGCAATACAATTATCCTTTTCCATGGTGTTAACTGAACATTTTACTTTTCAATTACTAGATTTGTGTACTTCCTTTCCACACCCAAAGAATCTACTAGTTCCTTTGAACCATTCTCCTTGATTCTTCTTCCCACATGACTTACATGAGGGAAATTGAACTTTCATTACTCTATGATCATCATGAAACTCCATATTTCACTTATTAGATGAGTCGGGATACATACCAAAGTTGATATTATTGATCATATTGTGAGATTGCTGATTAGGCATAATAATGATGTTTTGACTTCCAAATCCCATTTCATTTGGTTGCTCATGATTAATATCATTCCATTGTCCATCATATCCTCCATTATCGTGAATCTTCCTGTTTCTTTCCATTTTCTAAAACCCAAAAAGAACAGTATGGGAGGAAAAAATATTGCTAGAGAAAACAACATAATAAAGGGGGAGTACCTTCAATATATAACATCCTAGGGTTAATTTTAAGATTGTTACCGTAATTATAATACTATAACCTATACTTATACCTAGTCTTTGGGACATCCCTATACATACCTTAGAAATATCTCTAGGGATCTCACTAAAGTATTCGCATCTTAGTTTCAAAAGGTTAACTAAACCTTTTTTCTGATACCAACTGTAGCGGTTTGGAATTACTTCCAGTGGAATTTAATTGATACCTATCAGGGCACCCCATGGGCGGCTACACCCCTTGGGCAGGACACACCACCATCTCTAGTGGCAGCCATTTCCTCATGAGGCCCTTGGTAGGGGAGCCATGCTTCATCCAACGCTCACATGTGAGAGTTCCCAAGGATCAGATTCATTCCTACCTCCTTTGCCTCTGATACCAACAGTAGATATCCAAAGCTCGACGTACATGGACATTAAATTATTTTTTCGGAATACATAATACATAACAAAAACCAAAACTCAAGGATCGTAATAGTTTAGTGTCTTTGATAACTCGAAAAAAAATCTTCTAATCGTTGTGAAAGATCTTAAACATGTCACATAAAGATCTTCCCCTTTGGTTTTCTTACCTAAAACATTTCTTTATATCATGGGGAAAAGAAAAAATATAAAGGGTGAGCTCAAATGCTCAGTAAGGGTAAGCATGGAGACAATAAAACAAACCATATACATTTTAAATTAAAAACATGAACATAATGTTTAAACATCAAAATCTAGAGAAATGACATAAAACATAGTAGTACATAAGGAATAGATACATCAATCAGGATAAAATATCATGGGATTAAAACATGTAATTGTGGAAACCATTAAACACATGATATGATTTCCATAGTAGCCAAGGCATTGCTCCCATGTCCATCTTAGTGGACAAAGTCCCTTTCTAAATCGAGTTCACTCCTCATTCTAGTCCAGTAACACTGAACTGGAATAACTTACCGTTTCAGCCATGTCTATATCATTTGATATAAATATTTACCCAACTCATTTTAGGGACATACAGGTCCCACCCATCTCATAGTGAAATCATTCTTACTTGTGCCACAACATAAACATAAACCATTAATCATAACCCAAAGAATAAAAATGGGTTTCATAAACATCATCACATCATAACATAATACAAATAAAACAAATGGATATCATTTCATCATAAGAAAAGGGGAACCATGTAAATTATAGAGACATTATACTTGAATCATACACATCTGAAATAATGTCATCTTAGATGGAAAATGGTTTTGATAAAACACTTGAAATGAATTCTTGAGGAAAATATCCTTTCTTCTTCAAAATAATTTTATTTTAACAAAATTCATTGCAATTTTAAATGAAAAGTATTTGGTTGAAAATATTCAATAAATATTGTAGAGAAATCTTCATGAAAATAAGGCTTTATAAAACCGTAAATATATGTTCATGCCATATAAGTTAAAAAAAACATTCTTCTCGTACTTTTGATGGAAAAGTCAAAAAGTACCTCATATGGTAAAAAAAAGATTCCTTACATACCATGTAGTAAACGTCAAAAAATGTGTAAAAAGGAATTTAAAAATACATGAATCAATTTTTGTAAAATAGGTACTTGGATGATAAATATATCCCCAGAAAATTCTTACGAATAGGCAATCTCGGATAAAAATGAGATTGGAAAAGTAATCCCCTACCTTCGGTCCGATATGATTCATACGTATCCAAAACTCATGTATAATGATTTTAATAATGTAATTTAATTATTACAGAATCATATTTATTGTTATGATATCATTTATGGTTCACTTATGACTTTATATTACCCGTTCATTTGTAAATTCCATGTTAAAGCAGCGTTTTGGGTAAAATCATTTTATTTATCGTACGTGTTTAGACTTGTTGTTCATGATATTATTATTACTCATATCATGATTTAATTACTTCGAGAATGTAAATAATGATTTATATATCATATATATTTTCAGTATATATATATATAATAGATAGATAAATGAAATGAAATACACCGTTCATGGAGACGGTAGGCCGTACCTACGCATGAATGCTATTTTTATTTTCCTTATTGACTAGAATGGAAGTATGTAGATGTCATATATATAAATATAAATAAATATAGTTGAATTATCATGTAATATATTTCATTATTATTCATTATATATACTTTATAATCATTATTTAGTAGTTAACATGGATAATAAATCTCATCGCGTCGTGGAGACGGTAATCCGTACGTACGCTCGAGAGATGATATTGTTCTGATAATTATCGAATTGAATTGGAGTGGATGATATAATATATCAGAATCAGTATGATTTCTTAATAATCATGTATTGTTATTCTTTACACCATTATACCAATCCGAGTAAGGTGGTGGTGGAAAAACTGATTGCACTACGGTGTGGAGACGGTATTACGTACGTATGCACGTGCGATGATTTCGTTTTCCATAGGATGGATAAGAGGTGAAATAGGGTTGTTTAATATTTATAATAACATATCAGTATATAATTAATACTTATGTTAGTACTTTAAAATGAACAACTAAAGAAGAGGAAGTAGAAGAAGAAAGAAACTTGAAAGAGTCGGTAGAAGAGATTACCTCTTCCTCGACACACCTCCTTTAAAATTCTTCTTATGACACTTGAGTTGGTTTTATGAGGAGACCAGAACCTCTGTGATATAGCTAGATAGAATTCGAAGTGGAATTGGCAGGGGTTGGATGAAATTAAAGGCTCAAAAGGGTGTGAAGAGAAGAGGAAATGTGTTACCTTTTTATAAGGTAGGAGAGGGGCACCTTTGAAAAAACATAAAATATTATTTTATAATAACGTCATATTGAGTTTATAATAGCTCCAAATTGATTTATTTCGAATCTATAGTGGGTATAGTTCTAAATCCTCTCAAAAAAAATAGGTTTTAGACAAGTTTCGGTTACTATTTTAACCATATCATTTATATTTTACTCTATGTTGAATAATTTAACTTTTCTAGTGTCTTCTTTTTTTCGTACACTATATGGTTAATAAACATACTATAACAAGCAAAAATAACCCCATGTGATTCATTATTAAAATATATGACCTTATCTAAGTCAATTGGACGAACATCATATTTTTCTGAATATAATAACAATTAATAATATTATATTTGATTTAAAAACTATTTTATGTCAATTTTGAAACTATATGGTATTTGATTTGTTTGAAAATAAAAAAAACATGATTTGTTCAGAAAAAGTAAATTGAATAACTACTAACATTGAATATTAACCAATAAGATTAGTTTAATTTTTAAAATGTCTCAAATTACATTTATTTGGGTATTTATAACATCAATTATGTTAATATTTCACTAATAAGGTAATTTATTCATCATCATTCTGTCATAAGAAAATTAAATTATTTAATGTCAAAAAATTATAAATAAAATACCATTATGAAGGAAATATTTTTATATTTCTAATGAATATTTATAGTCGAATTTTTCTTAGGTATAACCCTATATTAAAAATGTTTTAGTTATTAAACATTGATATTAACCGTTTCTCTCGGATTTTTGCAATTCCACTTAAAGAAGTTGTAAAATTAAATTTTATGTAAATTTTCAAGTTCTCCTAGGAGGTGGGTAAAAGACGGTGAAAGTTCAATAAAGTTTTTATATATCTAAAATTATTATAAAATGACTCCAAAGAATTAAATTGAACTTATATAGGTATTATATAGAAATTTTTACCTAAAATAAATTTTAATAAAATAAATAATTACTTATATAAAAATTCGGTTTTAAACTATAACCCGGTGTTTTTCACTATTCATCACAAATTGAATGTTTTCATAACAATAACAAAAATTCACCCTAGGATAATTATGATATTCTGAATCCAAAAATGAAGTCCATTTTAAAATATAAAATTTATAAAATTTAAAAACATGGTTATTACTATTCATAACGGCTAGTTTATATAACATATCGTTGTTTAGTGATGCCCGATTGTTTCGTCTTGGCTTTTGGACCTCGAAACGCCCAATGACTCTGTATCCAATGATTGATGGACCTTCTTTCCAAAGGCAGGCATTCACTGGATGGTCTGACCAGCGACTCTTAAGAACTCACATTGGTCAAGGGGATGGGAAGTCGGGCTCATCACACCCTTTTTGGGTGGGAATTATTGCCTGTTCTGAGACTCTCATATAGATTTGAGGCGTATTCAGATGTTTGTGAATCTTTGGTTTATACCCAAACACAGTATCCATAGATTTAACTTTGGTGGGAAATGGTCAATTGGACGCAGGGGTTCAGAATCATTTATGTCCGAGGTTTACCATCCCTTGTTGGATTAATGACCCCGAGGAGTCAGAACTCGCTTGAGGTGGCACTAGGAGCGGCGTGATGAACCGATGTGAGGACAATCGGATCAACCGGTTGTCGGTCTTGAACCTCAGGGAGGCTTCTTATGTACCCCGCCTAGGGGACAGGGATCAAAGTCCACATAGTTAGAATGGAGAGCGTCAGAGAACCGACGAGACGATGGACCCGGGGGTTCGTTGGTAGTCAGGATTGAACCTTTTGGAGGATTCCAACATACCCTGCCTAGGGGACAGGGATCAAAATCCCCATAGTTCGCATTGGCTTGGGACTTACGCTTTGAGGAAGCCCGAAATAATGGATTGGGGCTTACACTCCAAGGAGGCCCATAGTTGGGATTGTGGCTTACACTCTGAGGAGGCCCATGATGTTGGTAAACCGATGTGAAAGGGTGGTCAAAATTACCCGCTATTGGGCTTGAACCTCAGAGAGGCTTTCTTCATACCCCGCCTAGGAGAGAGGTATCAAAGTCTACGGAGTCCGGATTAATGTGGGGCTTACACTCTGAGGAGACCCAATATGTTAGATTGGGTCTTACACTCTGAGGAGGCCCAGGATGTGGATTGGGGTTTACACTCTAAGGAGGCCCATAAGAGGATGTCATGGTCGATGATTACTCTAATCCCACGTGAGTCATGATCGGTGTGAGAAACAAGAAGTGGCAGGGACCAGAGTATCACACCGCGAGAGGTGCGTCCGTGAGATGTGGAGTGGGGATTACGCATGAGGGCGGCCCATGAGGTCAGGGCTTACACTGAGATGGACGCCCGTGGCGATGGATTTGGGATTACACTCTGAGGAGGCCCAGAAGGTTGGGGATTACTCTGAGATGGATGCCCGTAGCGACTTCCTCATGTCTGGCCATTAGGGAATCCCAACCCATTGGTGGGTTGAAAAACATAATGGGGACCAATGCCTATGTGCAAGTGCACAAGCAGGATAATAGCAAGGGCGTTGGAATCAGTCCAAACAAAGCGTGATGAAAAGTTTGAATCACATGCTTGACGTTCGGAACAGAATGAGGGTGGCATGGTGATGGAGGATAACTGTTGACCAGGTTTGAAACACATCATTCATATCACATTCGCCTAAAATGGGGACGAACAAATGAGGGTCGACTGTTGATCGTGTTTGAAACAAAGGACATGTCTCGAAATGTTGTCCAAGTCTTCCAGGGCATTGGCCCAGGACGGTAGGTGAGCCGATGCAGCATGAGGCCAGGCCATTAGGGTGTCCCTTCAGACATGGAAGTGGATGAAGATCTAAATGAATGACATGAAAAGCGTGAGGCAAAGTGATGGAATGTTTGAATGGATTCCAGCGCTATTGAAGTTATGACACTGTAAACATGGCCTGAGGCATCTTATGCTTGGAGCATAAGGAGACCTACTGTTTAAAGTCATGTAGATAGGACTAAAGACATCACAGTTTAATGTCATGTTGTAGGGACTATTTCCATATATTTTAACATCATATGGATAGGATGACTAGGTAGGAGATACCAAGAAATGGTTGGTGTGGGACTTACACAAGGGCGGCCCTTTCTAGATGAACCTAGCAAAAGGATCTAGGAAATGGGATTATAGGAGAGTCATGATGAGTAGCTCGACTCATGGAATATATATGACGAACGTTGGGGCGGCACAAGGGTGCAATGTGAAATACTGTTGACTTGGACAGAAAAGTTTGCAGCACACGCGACATGGGCCAGTTGGCGTGGTTTGTGGCGGTGGATTGGCCTGGCTTCACCGACGGTCATCCTGGTTCACGCCTGCATAAGCTTTCCACCCCCAGTTCGTGCACGACAACGTCCACAAGAGGGCGGTTCACTGAACCGGCCACATACTGTTACTGGGAGCCGGTGTGCGGACCGGTTCGGTTCCTTTTCGAAGTCTTGCGGTAATTGGATTTCCCATTGCGGAATTTTCAGGACCCTACACTTGTATTGCGTACAACACACGCTACCGAGAAAGGTCGTGATTGTGTGTAATGCAAGCCAGAATAAGGTTGCGTGTAGTGAAAGATTAATTTTTTGTTGTGTATAATAGAATCCATCCATATTTCATTTATACATTGAATATATATATATATATACACACTCAATGTTGCATAGAATAACTTTTATCAAACGAAATTGAAATTTTGTGCAACACGATCCAAGAATAGTTTTGCGTATACTGCAAGATAGTACGTTGTTGCGTATAGCGCACGATAATATTAGTGTATCATATACCACAAGACATCAAATAAATTAAAAAGAATAATTCTCATAAAATCTCAGGGTGTTACATGTTTTCCTTGTTCTCTCATATCCGATGAATCAAACAGCACCTTAGATCATCACAAATTTATGGATTTGTGCTTGTTGTATTTTTCATAGCCATGATCAATACCATTCTCCAACAGAACATGGTTGTTATAGTTCTCTTCCATATCCATGTTTTCACCTATGTTATCCAATGTGGAAACCCAATGATGTGTTAATTTGGGAAACCCTTAGGTTTCATATTTACTTACTAAAATTATGTTTTAGTATTTCTTTTAATGATGTGGGTTTCTTTGAAAGGAAATTTCATGTAGTAAGCGATTTATAACCTCGAGGAATTTCGAGGGCGAAATTCATTTTAAGGTGGGTAGAATGTAACACTCCGAAATTTTATGAGAAATATTCATTTTAATTTCATTGATGTATTGTGTTTTATGCTACGCCAAGATTATCTTGTGCTATACGCAACACCGTATTATCTTGTAGTATAGAGAACACTTTTCTTGTCTTCTGTTGCACGCAAGAGAGACCTTCCTCGATAGAGTGTGTTGTACACAATTCTGAGTCTCAATAAACAATGAAATATTATTATAAACTATCTTTTATGAATAATATTAACTATATTGTGATTTTTATTACTTAATAATTCATCTAACACATATTCTAGAACATGGTTTGAGAACAAAATAATTTTTTCAGGTAAAATAATTATTTTAAAAAAAATGCAATTTTGCCGCCTTCTGATGGAAAACCAACATTAGTATATAAATTTTTACACGTTTATAAGTTTAATTATTCAAAATAAACTTATTTATTGAAATAAGTACATAAAAATTTGCTTCGGATAAATTTTTTATATTTTTCTGTTAACTTTCATATTTTGATGAATGGTAAAAATAAGGTACATTTTTTATAATACTAAATTTTTTAATCAAGATAATTTATATTGTTAAATTATAAAATTTAATGGTTTTAAATTATAAATATAATATATTTTTACCCTTTAATATAATGTAAGTCATTATCATTAATTATACATTAAATACATAGGAAAAATCATTTCAATCTTTTATAATGTTTTAACTTTTAAAACTCATGTTCTCAATAACAGGATTAATTTAAAATTAAATACTGCAACTTTTGTGTTTTTGAATTTGGAAAATGGATTCCATACTTTGAATCAGTAGGTTAAAATTATGAAATAAGCTACTTTTTAATTTTAGACACTATGAATAGTAACTATGGTAATTTTTATTTACTACAGTTAAAAGTATATCGAGGAATTTAGGGTAAAAATAAGATTATAAAATTACCATAACACCTGAAAAAATTCTATTGGATGAATAAAAGTCGACCCATATCACAAAAGGGTCTTAATATATTCATTTAATGAACTTTTTACCATTAAAATGATGTAATGTTTATTAATACCTAAGAAAGTGACAACATGGCACTCTCTTATATCAAATTAGTGTAATAATTTTAATTTTGTGATAAACATCATAAAACTTCGAACATAAATAGTAACCAATAATATAATAAAATTATCTACATCATGTAAATTTATTTATAATTTTTAAGGATTAAATAATTATTAATAATGGTGACACAATATTGCTGTAGAAACTGTTTATTTAGTGAAAAATCAATAATACAGTTTTTATTAAACTAATAGTGACCCAAAAAGGCACAAAAACAAGAAAAAAAACATATTTCTTGTGTACATGAAAAATATAATAATCCAATGGCCTAATATTTGACTATTTGGAGCCTTATTAAAGTGATTATGACACTGATATTATTTTATTTTAAATGATGTCAAAGATTTCATCTTCATAATTTAATAAATATAAAAATTTAAATGTTGTTATTTTAAGATTCTAAATTTGATTAAAAGTATTCTTATGTAGGAAATTAGATTTATCAGAATCATAGTATTTTATTTACATTTTTTTAAAAAAACATGTATATTAAACAATTATACAAAAATGTTGTAGTAATTATTTTATTAAGGGAAATATCAAATAATTTTTTTTTTAAATATTACAATAAATTTTATATGAAGAAATTAATGTTATAAATTAATTTTATAGATGAATATGACATGTTTGGAAACTATTTAATATTTTGGTTCAAATATATCGTCTATTTGGATTTTATTTTAATTCGAATAAATGAATAGTTTCAAAATTGACACTATTGTTATTTTATAAAAATAAGATATTATTAAATTGTTTAAAAATCACAAAAATATATAAAAATTATAAATTGAAATTAATATGGTCTAAAATGTCATAATATATCCAATTATAGAGAATTAAAAACACATAAGTAATTAATTATAATAATTTAAATTTTAGAATATTATTACCACAAATAAAATTAAATAGATTAAGTAAGTATAAATCAAGTTGATATGGTTTAAAATAAATTCCAAACATGTGTAAATTTTGTAGGATTATGAAATTACAACCATATCTCATCTCATATTATTATTTGAGTCAATTATGGAGGTTTTTAAATGGGGTTTGAGTTTATTATAAATTAATATTTTAGAAGTTTCCAAAAGTGCCCCTCTCCTCTCTTATAAAAGGGAACCTCCTCCCTCTCCTCTTCACAACATTTTGTGCCTTCATGCTCTGCCAAAATCTGTCCATTTAACTTATCCACTTCCATATAAACCTACTATATGTCCTGGTCTTCTTCACAGAACCACTTTAGTGCCATAAGAGGAGGTTTAGAAGAGGCGCATCGAATAAGAGGTAATATCCTTTACCGATTATTTCAAATTTATTTCACCTTCTACTTCATATTCATTATTTGTTTCATTATAATGTAATAAATTTAGTACTACTTATATAATTATATGTTATTATAAATATTAAACAACCCTATTTCACCTTCTGTCCATCTTACAGAAAACGAAATCACCGTGCATGCGTACGTACGGCTTGCCGTCTCCACACCGTGGTGTAATCTTTTTTTTCCAACAACACGTTACTTGGATGGGTAAAATGGTGGAAATAATAACTATATCTGATTATTATAACATTATACTAATTCTGAGATATTATATCATCCACTCCAATTCTATTCAATAATTATGTTATTGATATCATCGCACGTGCGTACGTACAGATTACTGTCTCCACAACACGATGAGATTCATTCTCCATGTTAACAATTCAACAATTATTATAAAGTATATATAATGAATAATAATGAAGTATATGACATAATAATGCTACTCAATATATATATATATATATATATATATATATTTATGTATGTATTTCATGTACATACTTCCATTCAATTCAATAAATAATTGAAAACAACGTTCATGCGTACGTATGACCTACCGTCTCCATGAACGGTGTATTTCATTTCATTTATCTCTCTATTATACATATATATACTGAATATATATGATATATAAATCATGTTTTACATTCTGGAAGTAAGTAAATCATGATATAATTAATAATAATAGCAAGAACAACAAGTCCAAACACGTACGATAAATGATAAGATTATTAACCAAAATACTGCTTTAACATGGAATTGACAAAGTAACGGGTAATATAAAGTCATATGTGAATCGTATATAATATTATAATTATTATTATGGGACTTTTAAAAGTTAATAATATGTATAAACACACTATTTAGGAGTTCTGGACACGTATGGAAGAAATTGGACCAAAAGTAAGGGAATATTTCATCTCACATTTATTTCTGTGAGACATATGCGTTAATCACAAAATATTTCTTTTTTCAAGGTGTTTAAGCTTCCCATGAATGTTTGATGGTTTTCATTATCATGTATATGATATTTACATATGTATGTAATTTTTTTATGAAATGTATGATTCCACCGATTATAAATGGAATGTGATATTTATTCCAATCTCGTTCTTATCCAGGATTGTTTATTAGTAAGTATTTACTGGGGTTATGTTTATTATTCAAATTTATATTTTCTAAAAATGATTTCATAAAATGTTTAATATTCTTACATGTATGTTTAAAGTCATTTGTACCCTTTTTGACTTTGACCACATGGTATGGAAGGAATCTCTCTTTTGTTTACCATACGAGGTACTTTTTGACTTTTCCGGAAAATGTACAAGAAGAATTTTTTTAAACTTATATGGCATGAATGGATTTTTATGGTTTCATAATGACTTATTTTCAGGATGCTTCCTCTACAAGAGTTCACGATTATTTTCCACAAAAACATGTTCTTTTAAAATTGCATAGAATTTTGTGAAAAGAAAATGATTTTGAATGAGAAAGAATATTTTCCCCAAGAATTCATTTCAAGTGTTATATCAAAACTACTTTCCATCAAAGATGACGTTATTTAGTTTGTTTATCTTTCAAGTACAATGTATCTATTATTTACACGGTTTGATTTTTCTTATGAGGAAATGATATCCATTTGTTTTATATGGATAATGTTATGATGGGATGATGTTTATGAAACCCATATTTTTATTTAGGTTATTATGAATTATTTATGTTTATTTTGTGTCACATGAATGAATTATTTCATTATGAGATGGGTGAGACCTATAACTCCCTCTAATGCATTGGTTAAAGATCAATATCTCATGAGATAGACACAGATGGAATGGAAAGTGAATCCGGTTTTGAAATATAGGGTTGTAATGACAAATAATCCTGGTTTAGTAATGGACTTTGTCCACTATGATTGTATTGGTAGCAATGCCATGGATACTATAGAAATCGTATCATGTGCTTAATGGTTTTTCAGAATTACAAGTTTTATTCCCAAGCCATTTTATAATGATTAATGTTCCTTTATGATCTATACCATATATAAAACCAATATTTATGTCCTTACTCAATATTTTGATGTTTTATGTTGATGTTTTTACATTCAAATTTTTATGGATTGTTTTTAAGTTCTCCATGTTTACCCTTACTGAGCATTTGAGCTCTCCCTTTTTATGTTTTCTTTTCCCCAGTGTATAAAGATTGGTTTTAGGTAATAAAACAAATGGGGAATATCTTTATGGGAGATGTTGATGATCTTTCACCATCATTAGAAGATTTTTTTCTGAGTTTCCATAGACACTAAACTAATACGGTCATTGGGTGTCTGTTTTTGTATTGTATTAAGTATTCCACGATAGTAATGTAATGTCTCTATATGTCATGCATTGGGTATCTAAATCTAAATCCCCTTTGATCATAATTATTCTTCTCAAATAAGATCCCAACATCCATTATTTCCTCATAGAATCCTTTACATGAGAATAAAGAAATTTAATATATCCTTTTGGATCGAATCAAAAGAAGTTACGTGATTTACAGGTAACGTCTTCTCTCAAGTTCCTTTCCTTTATTTTCCTCCTCCATTCCATATGATATTATTATTATTTAATTAAATAACTAAACCAATATACTAAATATACTATTCTATTTTTATGAGAATTATTCTATCAAAATTTAGACACACCTTAATCTAATGGATATGAAAATATTGTTTCTGTGGACGACAAGCTACTATTTCACGAAAAGATGATTGTTAAATTTTCCCCTTACACCACTAATTGTGGTTCTTATGATTGAACTATATTTATATATTATATTTATTATATTTATTTGTTCTCTATTCCTATTTATATTTTATTTACAGTTTACCATTATGCTTTCCATAATGTGTAAATACGATAATTTTATTTCAGGAAGTGCACACTACCTCCCCATCAATGTGACATGAATTGTTCATGTAATACATAGAATGAATAAAGGATGGAGTTAATGAACATATGTAATTTATATGAAATATGATATTATACTGGAATTATAATATACCTATGTATCATTTAGTTTATATTTCTTTAATATGAAAAATAAATGAGAGTAACATTAATGCGTACGTACAACCGATCGTCTCCATGAACGGTGCATTTAATTTTTTATTTACAAATGTTATATAATTTTGTAAATAAATATATACTGCATATATATTATCTTTAAATAATTAAATATCTTTTTGGCGATGATTTAATTTTTACTACATGGAAATATTACATCAAAACTTCTTCATTTTCGATGCAAGTATCAAATATTGACCAAATGACCGATATGAACTTAAATTAGTTTTTAATTGTTATAACATGATGATAAGTAATATAAAATGAATAATATACATGAATATTGAATTGAAGAAAGTTTAAATTAACCTAATTTTATTATTTAGGAACATCAATAATGGAAGATAAATGTAAGACTCAATGTAATGGATTCGTCTCAATATCCGTTCATTGAGGAATATTTTTTTCTACACATGACCTTCTTTTATATGTTGTATAATTATACCCATTTTCATTATATTTAATTCAACATATTTAAATTTAAATATTTTGTATTATGAGGTATTTTAAAATAAGATAAATTTAATATTTATTTCTAATGTAAGCAGTGACAATGACCTTTCCACCACCACGAGCTTTATTTGATATTTTCATTCCTTAATAAGCTACAATGTCTTACAAAAGGAAAGTAAATACCATATACACATTTCATATTTTCGTATTGAAAATGGTTTTTAGAAAGCACTTATTATGCCAATATGTTAAAATGATATATTGTGATTACAATGTGTAAAGGTTATTTTTCCATTAGGCTTGTTTTATTTGTCATTAATATTTTATGGTTCTTGGAAATTGTTTACCTATATAGGTGGTTTTGTGATAAACATTGTGTTGGTGAGCCTGAAATAGATCTACAACACATTGGGTAACTTGAAGGAGTTAAACATTAATGCTTTACTAAGATATATAAGGAATATACTATTATGGTTATTCCAAACGTAACTCCATCTATCGCTTTGAAATCTTCAATGTTAGTATGTTATGGATGCCACAAGTTGAATTTATGATTTATTATTTCGATGTTCGGTTCATAAATCTTATTATTACACGAGTTATGTTAAATAGATATTATTTTATGATTTAATAGTATGATTTCCATTATTTTTATGTATTCATGGACTAATGTTTTCTTTCTTTATTTTATATCCCTTTCTGATCTTTTTTTTCTCTTCCAATGTTTTTGAAATGTTTTTTTACAGGGTATAAGGATTGGTAAGACAAATGGATAATTCAAAAAGATTTTTATCCGGATTATATTTAGTATTTCTATTTAAGGGGTTATATTATTATGAAGAAATTGGATTGAGTAAAAGTGTCGTATTTTTAATATTTGAGATATAATGTAATAGTTATGGAATAATTCCCTAAAACTTTTAACCTGAAAAGATCCTCAATGGGAATTATTGAATTAACTCATGATTCAGTAATGTATAATGTTGGGGCCTTATAGATGGTATCAGATGTCATATTAGATAACATTATAGGTTGGGGTGTTATATTGGGGTAGGTAAAGGATCCCATAAAACCATGTGGGTTATTATCATATGGAAGCTTTTGGAAGGTTGTGGAAAAATAGGTTCTTTTGAAAAAAACCTGACCAATGGTTATATAAATAGGTTGATGGATTATAGATATATAATTTTTTTTATGTTATCGATTCCCAAGAGTGTATTTTTTTTAATAATAATAATTAGTATGATATTTTATTGTTGATTCTTTTTAAAAGATTAAGGATCATTTTTCAAGATGAATAAAATGAAATCTTGTACGAACTTCTTATCCATATATTAAAATTTTATCATTGCAATTATAGAAAATTCATATTCAAATGAATTTGACATCCTCTTGAGTATTCAAATGACATGCAAGAAACTGTTTGAGTTATCCAACATATACACATTTAGAAAAAAAATTTATTGGTTAGGTAATATTATTCATATTATTTCAAGATCTCAACTTTTCCAACTCTATTGAAATGTGAAATTACAGAATTGAAGAGAACATTTACTTTTTGAATGTAGGAAAAAAATCCAAATGTTAAAGAGAACATACTTAAGATCATCATATCTAGATTCAGGTTGTTATTTATTTTCTTATTCATATAGAAGAAACATCTTTAGATAAATATGTAATGTCTTATATTTTCTATGTATTTGTTTTAAATATTATACGGAATTATTTCATGACTGGGTGTGAAGATGACAAATAATTCTGAGGCCTAGTGAGCCCAAAATGGTGGTTTGAACATTTTTTAAATGTTAAGTGAGTAGTAACTTGTGCGCGATTGTGGCAATTTCCAAATGGACGCCTAGATTAAAAATCTGAGTGCATTATTGCATCCGGGACTACAAGTTTACCTAGGACTGGGTTTAACATCGACCGGAGCAGGTCAAGCAAAAAAGTTAAATTTTTGATGTTTTTAGTAAAATAAAATAATATAAAATTTCAATGTTTATTTTATTTTATTTGGAAACATCTTCTGCAGCACAACAACAGGGCATGAGTTTTAGTAATTATTGGCATATCATAAGCACTCTAAAAATACCAATGCTGAATCATTAATACCGTTGCGTAAAGAAATTCTGAAAGACGTTTCCATTTTTTATGGGTTAATAAAAGGATGGTCATTGACTAAAACTTTTGAGAGAAGATTGGTGGACCCTCTGAACCTAGAGTGAACTCTCGGCGACGATCGACGATGAATAAAAGCAGTGAATCACTACGCCAACAAAGCTGAAGGATCTCGATGATGATGGCAGCGCAGACCCTTCTTCAGCGATCGATCCCTTCTTGAGTTAGGGGTTATTATTTCGATTCTCCTTTCCCTGTTTTTGTATTTTAATGATGGACGTGGATCTACCATGAACAGGTTGATCCGTGGATTCGTACGTTCTTGTGGGAGGGTTTTAAGTGGGATGATTTCAAGAATTGATCCATGTTAAATTGTTGTCAATTTCTGCTCTGTTTAATCCTACAAACTGGAGTTGATTAAGGCAGTGACAAAAGACATCAGAGGTTCATTCCTCGACTTTGGTTATAGGATTTCGTCCCCTTTTTTACTTCTTTATTTATTCATCGCATTCTTCACTGTGTTAAGAAAAATGGATTGTTTCACATCTGGTTTGCGACGCAATGATCCCATGATGAAGATCTGATGTCCCAACAACCAAGAGGAGGTGCGATGACGATAGCGTATGAAAAATCAAACTAGATCAGGAATGACTGTTCTTCAAGTGTTCTTCGCATGGGTGGATCCCTATGTCTTTTTTGATACTGATTTGAGGCCCGAAAACAATGGAATCAACTTCGTGGTGTTGGAGAGACTAAAACTAGGAGGTTTCATGCTGATTGGATGAGTGGATTAACAAACGGGGTGGCACAGAAGGTGCGACAGTGGAAGTCCGTGGTTTTGGAAATTTCTAGAATACATGATGTGTATCCCGAAGAACACACTGTGTGGACCGGATCAATTTCGGCTAGGGTCTCAACCATTATACAAGTATCACATGGCATGTGATCCCTCTCACACGACATGTTGGACCTTCCCCGAAGCTCAATGTGTATTCTGGGAAACACATGGACGTGTGATAGACTACACGGCATCAGAACACGGTGTGTAGACCCTACGCAGCCTGGCAGAGGCAACTACGTGGGACTCAACATGTATCCAAGGGATACACAGACATGGGATGGAGTACACGACTGTGTAATCCACCACACAGTCAGGCAATGCCAGCAACGAGGGTCATCCCCTGTACTGATTACACGGGTTGGAACACATTGGATGAAGCTTTGTACGAGCACATGGATAGCGTACACGGAGCTAAACCTAGTTACTCAGACATGGAATTTAATCCCTACCTCACGCCGTGTACTGACTTTACTACACGACCAACTATACGACATGGTTCATTCTACACGGGAAGTACCCGGGGTCAGAAGACACATCATGTGACATTTCTATAGGCTGTGTAAATTTTGGAAAATAGATTGTTCTTCTTGTCCACCGTATCTTGGACATGTTTCATTTGGGTTAGTTCCCCTTCTTCTCATTCTCCTAAAGGTTAGGCATCATTTTTTTCTATAGGAGTATGATCCCTTTTGCATGACATTCAATGATAGAGTCAGGAATCCATCCAAGAGGGCCAAATAGAGATCCTCTATCCATTCTTGACCCTAGCTAAATTCAGGCATCCACATGACAAACTCCACCGTGCGTCAATCCTCTACCTAGCAGGTGAATCCGGATGAGTCGCAGTATCCACCATGGCCCTGGCAGTGATCCTCATCTGTGAATCCTGATCTTTCACACTCAAGAGTGTGTCTCTTATAATGAGTGTATCTATCTATCATGATCTTTCCCACTCAAGAGTGTGTCTCCCGTAATGAGTGTATCTATATCTCGTGGATTTTCCTGAAAAACGGTACTTCTCGGACCGACATCATTCGAGTTATCAGACTCCTGGATTGAGTTCCCCAATAATGAGTGCTTCGTGGAATCTTCGAACTAAATCCCTTACGGGGGTATTCGGTTGGGAGACTTCTCTCTAGATGGTAGGTCTGTGTTTTGACTATATCTGGTTTGATTTTCTCCGCAATATGTTTGGTAGACATATACTGTCTACAGGTGACTATACATTTACATTGTGTATTATTTTTGTGGGTTTTTGGGGTCCTCTTCTGAGTATTGCTATAATCACCCCTGCACGAGCTTTTCCTGCATGTGTCGTGTATTGTGTAGATGAGCAGCCTTTTGACATGGTCCAGGGTGGACTAGGACATGACTGAGATTTATGTGTTCCCTATAGGAAAAGGTGTTCCTATGGCTATGAGAACCACTCCCATTACTTATTGGTGTTTACAAGATGGACATTTAATTTTTTAGACTCTTTTTTTAGTGGGATTGTATTCTGGCCCAGTTTGCTTCTTGCACATCACTTTCCATTGCACTCTGTTGGTTGGGCTTATTTGTATGCATACTTTTTGTTCCTTAGGGATTTTTTACATTTCATCATTTGTGGGCTTCGAGATGTGTGTGTGCATATAGGTACATAGCTGATGCCTCCCATGTTAGTAATATGCCTACTTAGTGCTAGTCACCATCCCCTGGCCTATTGGTGTGGGCGGCCGACGTATCCATAAACCATGACTCTAACAACCTTATTTTCAACTCAGTACATGAAAACACTAGTTGTGGGGAAATAAAAAGGTACATTCATCATATAGTAATGGCTTGTGAATTCCATGTTCTTTATGTCAGCTATCCAGATATACTCATTAACCATGATACATTTTGTTTCTTTACAGGATGACTCTGTGATGCATACCAGCTAGGATTCAGCAGAATGTTCATGGGGATGACCCCCTTAGTGAAAAGGATTCTATATAGGGACCAGTTCCTCAGACGTTGCAACATGGTGTTGCACCTGTTATGCCACCACTAGGGGAGAAGCTCGTGGTGCCTACAATACCGACCGACAAGGAGTGAAAGAATAGCATGCACAATGAGTTCCAGAGAGAGATACCCCTCTTGTTCAGAGGCCAGCCTGACCCTTAGGAGGATGAGGACTGTCTTGAGGTGGTGACTAGAGATTTTTGTCTAGTGAGGAAACCAGTGAACTTGATGGTGATCCTAAGAGCGGGCCTTTTCTGGGTTAGGCGGGATGATGGTGGAGTCTGACTGCACAAACTCACAATGATGAGACTCTTTCATGGATGGAGCTTGAGTGACTCATCAAGGAGTATTTTTCTCTTGTTACACTGAGAGTGGTATGCATTCAGAAGCTTCTTAATCTCCAACAGGGTAGTATGACGATAGATGACTATGCATTGAGGTTCACTAACCTCGCTAAGTACTCGATGGATATGGACATGGATCAGTACTTCTGAGCTCAGACCTTCTAACTAGGTCTACGATGAGACAGTCGAGCTAGTGTCGTGCCTCTATGCATTTTAACTTATACTGGAGTGCTTTATTGGGCCTTGGTGATCAAGATATTCTTTGTGGAATAGAGATAGCTGACGGTTGTTAGCTGTAGGCAGACATGTGTGGAGACCTCGGCGGTTGGGAGCCGATGTCAGGCACAAGGATCTGGATGTGGTAAACTCCATGGGAGGACCCATGACATATTATTGATTGTCTAGGGATCTCAGGATTGATCCAGTCATTCTATAGGGAAGCGATGCTACACATGAGACGGTAGGGGACATCTCCCTAGAGATTGTCCAGCCCGACGAGTTGTTGACAAGTAGGTCGTGGTTGGACCACTGAGGGAGAGGCAACAAATGGGGTAGGTAGACCCGCCAGGAAGCATACATTGTGGAGGATCTAGGAGAGCTTTAGGTGGTGGAAGACGCTTCGATATACTTCCACCACCACCCATAAAAGGTACACACCAGGCTTAGGGAGCTGAGGGACAGGGGAAGGGACAACTGCATTCAGTCAAGGCATATGACCCAGGGGAACCAGGGATGACACGAGGTACGATCTATGTCTTCTCTACCTTATATTCCATACATATAGACACAAGTTCTAGTCATTCCTTTATAGCCACATGTCTTGTGAAAAACCATGAGATTCTGGTAGAATCATTGACTCGATACTTACGCTTGGAGACACCTATAGGAGGAGACTTGTCGATCACACACCTTTGTAGGCAGCACAATATTACCCTTGGAGGCAGGAGTTTCAGTAGGAAGATTTTGTAGTTAGGGTCAAGGCCTTATGAAGTCATTCTCATTCTGGATTGGTTATCTCCAGTCCATGCCTAGATTGACCGTTTTAGGTGAATAGTGTGGTGTGACCGCTGTGATGGGATGGGGTTTTCCTTTGTCGAAAAAAAGGTGACCCAGGCATGACAGAATGGGATCATGCATAGAAGGGTGCAACTGATCACTCATGAGTTGGATAGCCTTTACCTTAGAGAAGTAGAAGTTATGTGCACCCAGTTCCAAGTAGAAGTGGAAATGTACGAGGAAATCTTTCTCGAAGATGTTCTAGGACTACCTCCCCACTAGAAAATCTATTTCTCCATCGACTTACACCCCAGGACGACACCGATTTCTTCATCAGCATATCAGATGGCTCCCATAGAGCATTACATGTTGAGTCAGAAGTTGGTGGATTTGCAGAGCAATGGTTTTGTGAGACCTAGCATATCACCCTAGGCAGCCCTAGTCTTGTTTACCAAGAAGGTAGATGGAAATTTGAGGTTGTTCATGGATTACCGGTGCCTGAACCAGGTGATGGTGATGAACAAGTATCCACTTCTGAGAATTGATGACCTCTTCGATCATCTAAGAGGGGAATAATGGTTCTTGATGGTTGACTTTTGATTAGGTTATGAACAGTTATGAGTACAGGATGAGGATATACCGAAGACGGATTTTAGATGCCTCTACTGTCAATATGAGTATTTGGTGATGCCTTTTAGCATGAAAAACACCCCCACAGTGTTCATGGGACTGATGAACAGGATCTTCAAGACATACTTTGATTGGTTCATTGTGGTCTTCATCAACAACATCCTTGTGTACTTTTCGTGAGAGGGGAAGCACACGATACACCTGGAGATGGTTCTAGATTATCTCTGAGAGCACCATATTTATGGAAATCTCTCGATGTGCCAGTTCTGGATTTAGGAGTTCCACTTTTTGGGGCATGTCATCTCATCAGATGGAGTGGATGTGGACCCTGCCAAGGGGGAGGAAGTGTTATCATGTGAGCCACATCAGAGCATGAAAGAGTTACAGAGCTTCCTTAGGATGGCAGGATATTACTGGAGATTCATTTCTGGTTTCTCCCGAATATCAGAACCGATGAAAACCTTGAAATGGAAGGGGAAACCCTTTATATGGATGTAGATGTGCTTACAAGAATTCGAGTAGTTGATAGAGAGTTTGACGAGCACCCCAATCTTGAGATTTCCGGATGAGGGTGTTGAGTACACAGTTTCTGTAATGCATCAGGGACCGAGCATGGATGTGTCTTGATGTAGAGGCAGACAATGATTTCTTATGGTTCACACCATCTTAGAAAACATGATCAAAACTATGTGACCCATGATCTCATGTTCGCTATGGTATTATTCACATTGAAGATGTGGTAGAAATACCTTATGGGTTAGTGGTCCATCATATCCTCTTACCATAAGATCCTTAGGTATATCTTCTCACAGAAGGAACTGAATCTGAGGTAGAGGCGTTGGATATAGTTCCTCCATTATTATGAATACAAGATCATCTATTCTCCTGGGAAGGGGAAGAAGGTGCACGCACTCTTTGCATAAGGTTGACCTCGTAGCTGTTCAGTGAAGCGATAGAGAAGTTAGCCATGTTGCAGTTATCCATCATGGGTGGGGAGGATGCAGATTACCTACACTCTATGACTATCACCCCTACGCTCTTAAAACGAGTTAGGTATGTGAAACTTGGAGATATAAAATGTGAGGCTTTACATGATCTGTTATCCATAAGACATTCTTCTGAGGAATATTCCGAAGGTGGGGAGCACATAATTAATTTCAGAGGATGAACTATTGTACCAGTAGTGTTGCAAAAAGAGGTCCTGTGGGAGTTCCACACATCCCCCTTGGCCATACATTCTATAGTGGTAAATATGTACCAGGATCTCCGATGATAGTTTTGGTGGTCAGGCATGAAGAAGGAAGTAGTAGAGTTCACTTAATGATGCCTCACATGGCAGCAGGTGAAGGCTGTGCACCAGGTTATGGCGGGATTAGCTCACCCTATGATGTTTCAGAGTGGAAGTGGGATGGAATATTGATGTACTTCGGGATAGGCTTTCCACGAACGCCTAAGGGGAATGATTTCTCTGGGTGATGTTTGACCGACTCAACAAGTTGGACCGCTTCCTAGCTATCAGAGAGAAGAGTTCCATAGAGATCATGGGATGCCACTATGTGTAGGAGAATGTTCAGCTTCCTAGTGTCCCATTGATAATAGTCTCATACTGAGATGCCCACTATACATCCTAGTTGTGGAAGAGATTGCAGTAGGCTTTTGGGACTCAGCTACACTTGAGCACAACATTTCATCCCCAAACAGATGGTTAGACGAAAAGGAACATTCATATTCTATAGTATATGTTTTGTGGATATATCTTGGACATTGGTCGTAGTTGGGAGGACCACCTACCAATGGTGGAGTTTTCATACAATAAGATATGCCACTCAACCATTGGTTTGGAATCTTTCGATGCTTTATATGAGAGACCTTTCTGGTCACCACTTTGCTGGACCAACCCCAGAGAGTCAGCATTCATGGGTCCATAGTTAGTGCATGCTACCACTAATAAGGTCCAGATCATCTAGGAGCAGATGAAGACTGTACAAAGCCGATAGAAGTCTTATGATGACAGGCGATAGAGACCCCTGGAGTTTGAAGAGGTAGACCAATTATTTCTTCAGGTCTCACCTCGTCGTGGGTTATAGATATTTGGCCGAGGTGACAAGATATCTATGAGGTTAATCAGACCTTTCCATATACTATGTAGAGTTGGCAATGTTGCATACCACCTGGATTTACTGTCATAGTTGTATCGAGTACATGATGTCTTCAACGCATCGCAGCTGAGGAGGTACATGTATGACCCATCACACATCATCGACTAGGGCGAGATCGACATCGAGAATGGAGTAACCTTTGCTAAGTAAATGGTAGAGAACGAGGATCGGCATGAAAGTGACCTTTGTGGGTGATCGATTCCCTTGGTGCAAATTTGGTGGCAACTCGAGAATATTCAAGGGAGGACGTGGGAGCAGGAGGCTCAGATTCATTCCCAGTACCCACATCTTTTTGAGTAGTATTGTTTAAGCTTTTTGAGGAGGCAAAGCACAATGTTGGGGAGAATGAAATGTCTATGATTTTATGTTTATTGTTATTAAATATTATATGGAATTATTTCAAGATCGGTCATGAATATGAAAAATCAGTCTGAGGCAGAGTGAGCCCAGAACAGTGGTTTGAACTTTTATTAAAAGTTATGTGAGTCATAACTTGTGCCTAGTTGTGGTAGTTTCAAAACGGATGCCCAGATTAAAAATCCGATGGCACCATTGCGTCTAGAATGAATACTTTACCTGAGAACGGGTTTAACCTCGACCAGCATGGGTCGAGGAAAAAAGTTCATTTTTGGACGTTTTTAGAAGAAAAATTAGAAATTTTATTTTGTTTAATTTGGAAAAATCCACTGTAGTGCACCATATGGTGAAACATTTTCTATAATTAATGGCATTCCATAATCAGTCTAAAAACATAAATGATGACTCATTAATACCGCAACATAATGGAATTCCAAAACACATTTCCATTTTCTTTTTGTGTTAATTGATGGTTGGTAGTTGATGGAAAATTTAGAGAGAACTCTGGTGGAACCTTGGAACCTGGGGAGAACTCTCGGCGATGATCAAAAATGACTGAAAGTTGTGAATCACTGCGCCATCAAAGATGAAGGATCTCGATGATGTGGGTAGAGCGACCCCTTCTTCAACGATTGATACCTTCTTGAAGTAAGGGTTGTTATTTCGATTCTCCTTTCCCTTTTTTTAAATTTAAACAACGGATGCATATCAACCACAAACATGTTCATCCACCGATTCGTACATTCTTGTGGGAGGGTTTATATTGGGAAGATTTCGGGGAATTGATCAATGTAAAATTGTTGTTGATTTATCCTCTATTTAAGCTTACTAATAAGAGTGGATCAATGCCATGACAAATAATGGTGGAGGTTCATTCCTTAATATTTCCTATTGGATTTCATCCCCTTTTCTCTTCACTGTGCGTTTCTCACAGGGAGATGAACAACGGATCGTTTCACATCCATTTTGCGACCCAATGATCCCATGTTGATGATATGACATTACAATGACCAAGAGAAGGTGAGACGATGATAACAAACGATGAATCATACTGGATCAGGAATGAATTTTCTTCAAGCATTCTTCACGTGGGTCAATTGCTATGTGTTTTCAGGACAGATCGGAGGCCTGAAAACAATGTAATCAACATCGTTGTCTCAGAGACACCAAAACATGAGAGTTTCATCATGATTGGATGAATGGATCGATGAACGGGGTGACACAGATGTCGCGCTGGTGGAAGTATGTGTTTTTGGAAATTTTTATAATACACAACATGTATCCCAAAGAACACGTCATGTGGAATAGCGTAGTCGAGACTAGTGTTTCGGGCATCATAAAAGTATCACATGGCATGTGACCCCGCTCACACAGCATGTAGGACCTTCCCCGAAGCTCAGTGTGTATTATGGGAAACACACGGATGTGCGATGGACCACATGGCTTCGGAACACAATGTGTAGAACCTACGCGGCATAACTGATGCAACTATGTGGGACTCAATGTGTATCTAGGGGATACATGGACACAGGATAGAGTACATGAATGTGTACTACACCACATGGATAGGCAAGGCTAGTAACAAGGGTTACTCTGTGTACCGATTACATGGGTTGGCCTACATGGGTTGAGGCCGTGTACGGAGACATTGCAAGCGTACACAGAGCCGACCCATGTTACTCTGAAACGGCATGTAATCTGTTCCAAACATTGTTTACTATATTTTATACATGGCTAGCCTTATGACATGGGACATTTTCCATGGGTTGTAACTAGGGTAAGAAGACATAGTGTGTGACTTTTCTACCCATCATGTACTTTTTGGAAAAAGGCTCGGTCTTCATGTCCATCGTATCCTCGATAAGTTTCATTTGGGTTAGTTCCCCTTCTTCTCATCCACATGAAGTTCAAGCATCATTTCCTTCTACATGAGTATGATACCTTCAGTAGGACTTTCTTTGATAGAGTCCAACATCCATCTGAGAGGCCCAGATCGAGATGCTCTATCCATTCCTGACCTAAGGTAGTGTCAGGAATCGTCGTGACCAACTCCACCGGGCATCGATCCCCTACATAGTAGGTGAATCCGGATGAGTCATCGTATCAGAAATGGCCCTGGAAGTGATCCTCATTTGGGTATCGTGATCTTTCCCAATCAAGAGTGTGTCTCCTGTAATCATTGTATCTATCTACAGTGATCTTTCCCACTCAAGAGTGTGTCTCCCGTAATGAGTTTATCTATCTCTCCTTGATTTTCCCAATGAAAATTACATCTCGGATGGACGTCATCAATTTTATCAGACTCATGGAGTAACTTATCCTAGAACGAGTGCTTCATGGAATATTCTAACTGAATCCCTAGCAAGATTATGCGGTTGTGCGACTTGTCTCTAGACAACAGGTCTGGGTTTTGAGTATATATGGTTTTTCTTTCTCTGTTATATGTTATTTAAGGGTATACTATATATATATGATTGTAAATTTACTTAGTGTATTGCTTTTTGGTTTTTATGGGTCCTTTACTAAGTATTGTTATACTCACCCCTGCACTGGCTTTGCCTGCACGTGTCATGTCTTGTGCAGATGAGCAGCCTTTTGACAGGGTCCAGGGCGGACCCGGATAAGACTGAGCCTTTTAAGTTCCCTACAGGCCGAGGCAATCCTACAACTACGAGCAATAGTACCAATACCTAATTTTGTTTACAGGTTAGACTTTACATTTTTTAGACTCTTGTTTTTTGTGGGGTTTTATTCTAGCCTTGTTTTCTTCCAGCACTTTACTTTTCATTGCACTCTTTTGGTTGGTCTTAGTTGTATGCATGCATTCTGTTCCTTAATGTTTTTCTTTTTACATTTCATCATTTTTTGGCTTGGAGATGTGTGTGTGCATACAAGTACATAGGCAACGCCTCCCATGTTTGTAATATGCCTACTCCATGCTAGTCACCAGCCCCAGGCCTATTAGAGGTGTTCTTGGGTAGTCACGGCGCAGGCCCCACTAGGACGGGCCCTGACATGATATTTATAAAAGACTAGGATATTTGATATGAAAGAATTATGTATTAAGAAATAATATAGGAATTCATGGTTAATGGATTATGATTAACACTAGATCAGTATGAATTCTTTATATAAGGGATTCAAGAGTCATGGTAGATTATAGGATGATGAAATGTTTTAAATTATTATTGCTCATTGGATGATGGGATTGCATCGGAAGAATTTTCCAAGTATCTGTAACCATGAATTTTGAAATGTGAAAATGTTAATCAAGGATGAATTATATTTTCTTATGTGGATATAATGGATAACTGTAGGGGTTCATATGAACTTTTTTTGAGGTGATAACTAGTTATAAAATTTTGGGATGAAAAATGAATGGTATTAGATAACCTTTGAGGATAAATAATGTTATGGTAATTTTTTAGGAAATTACCTTATATATGAGAATTTTATAAGAATGATATGGTTTTAGAAAATGGAAAACTTGTTGGATGGGTGACAACCCCTCACATTTGTCATGGAAATGGGAATCAAAAGCAAAACCAAAGGCCGAAAAGGGTTCATCACCGACCACTATCCAATATGATGTCCCTAGTTGTTATGAATTATTATTTTTAGTTAAATTATTTTAAGGATCACAGATATGGTTATTTTGGGAAATTTTATTTTATCAAACAGACATCGTTAGTATAGAAAAATGATTTTGTGATTAAATGAAAAATGATAGTTTGAATGTTTTTGGCTCTTTTAAGAATATTATATTCCTAAGGAATAGAGAATACTATGGGTTTTCATTTGTGGAGTAATGGATGGAATATTTATTTAGAATTTTATGATTTTATTATGGACATATGTAGATTTTGTTTATTTGTCGTAATGATTAAACTATATTCTAGAACATGTTATTATGTTAATTACATTTCATTTTGAGTCATTAAGACTAGTCGATGTCATTTGGAGATAAATGTTATGATTTATCCTGTAAGGAAATGTGATCAAATCCTTTATAATTTTGGGGTTAAAACATAGATAGGATTATTTTGATGAATTCTATATACAATTATTTATTGAAAATTCATTTTTGAACATTGGGTATTATTTCATGAATTTTTAAGATTAATAGTAGTATTTCATTAAATAAAGGATTATCTTTTTAGGGGATTATTAAATCTTGTACTAACCATTTTGGATTTTTTAATTCCTAAATATAGGGCATATATATAGTTCATCAATTTTTAATTATATGATTCTCTATAAGTTGATTTTAGATCTTCCGGTGTGACCAAGTCATCTGGACTACTCATCGTTTTGAGAAAAGGTGAGTTTGTGGTTGAAATTTATTAAAAGATGAATCTCAACATTGATGGAAATTATATTTCCTTATGTTTTTAGTGAATCTCGTAAATAAATTCCTCAAATATATGAAAATGAGTTTAAAAAATTGTTTTTTTATATTTCTTATTCGGGTATCAAAAATCATTTAACCCAGCATGTGTTTATCGTTTTCTATTAGTTAAATTTCTCTAGATCATGTCTTCATTCACTCTCAATCAGATTCTAATGGTTTGTCTTTTATCCATATATGTGTTTTCGTATATGGGATCCTAGTATGTGTTATCTAGGGTGTTCTTTTTTACTTATCGTTCTTTATTTTAATTCGATAGTTTTATTGAACATTTTTCCGTTCTGGGATTTCTAGTGTTGTTGCAAAGCCCATTTTTATAATTGTGAGGATTTAATTTCCACAATGGGGGAATAATGTAAAGAAAGAGGTATTTATAGAACAATAAAACTTTTGTTTCCATTAATATCCATGAATAAGATTTTATTTTTTTAAGGGGATTATTTTTCGGATAATGTAATCGACATGAAACAACTAGTTATTTAGAATTATTAAGTTGCACACATCATTCAGTTATATCAGAAAATTATATAATAATTTTATTATTATTTTAAATGGAAGATAACTCCTATCATCTATAATGGAGGGAATGAAAAAAAACATACTAAATTAGGATTACATGTTTTGGATAAATATTTTTAAATTTATCTAATATATTTTATATTCTTAAAATAACAATGAATCCGATTTTAAGCATTAAATATATTTTTTAAACACTATTTTACTTCCCTTTGAAGTAGAATCCTTTTTAAATATTGTTTTTGTCACATTTTTATGTTCTAGTTTTCAAAATAAACTTCTCATATTGATTTTGGACATGAAAATTTACTTTGGATATATTTTCAGAAATTTTCTAATAAAGTTCTTTTTTTAATGATAGTGAAAAATATAAAATTTTAATTCAAAAATACCCTTTGATCTAATTTATTTATATAGATATGTTGTACCATTAATTGGTTTTATAGTATAATTGGATTATATTTTCATCATTTAGTCTAATTATGGTCATTGATGATAATTTCAAATTTTATTTGGGTATGAAAACATGTCAATCTTTTGGTAGTTTTTACTTCTTAAAAACTCACTATTTGGTTTTGATAGAGAATTAATTTTAAAATATTTTATTCCATTTCTATGATTTGATTTTGAAAAAATGGATTCCATAATTGAAATCAGGAGTTTCAAATTTTGTAAATAGGTAACATTTATTTTTGGTCAGTATGAATAGAAACTTGAGTAATCATTTTTTTAATATGGTTGTAGGGTCAATCAGGTAAATAAGGGTAAAAAATAATATTATAATAATAAAAAACTATAGTAAAAAGTATTCTAAATTTACAATATGAAATATTTATTTAATGATAATTCATAGGTAGAACATCTGACTTTTGGGATCCACTTGGGTGTGAAAATGTCATTTTATATGATTAAATTTAAATTAAAGAGAAGTATTACATAAACATACACCTTTTACTAAATCAATTCTTATAAGGGGATATATAACTGATATCTTTGACTATAAATATACATTAGAAATATAATAATATTTCTAACATCAAGGTATTTTATTTTTATTTTTAAAAAACTTAATTTAATTATGTCCAAATGATGATGCAGTGATTACCTCATTAATGACAGATTCAAATAAATGTTATTAAAAATATTATAATAAATTAAATTTGAATACTTTTATGAAATACCCAAATTTTATAAATGATATTGACAAATTATATTTGATTTAATGAAATTGGATTGCAATAATCATGTTTTTATGACTTCATCACAAATCAATTATTTATAGTGACAAAATTTACGTAAATAAGTTTTTAAAACAAACTTTATTTTATTAAATTTTATAATAGTCACAAATTTCAAAGATTAAACCAAATAAATTTTATAATGTTAACAATATCACTAATTATCCACTTATGGTTATCTTATTATTTTAATGTAAATATACTTACCATATATTATAAAAATTCAAGAAGACACGGTAATAGTTAATGTTTTTAACGAAAGGTTAAAACTAAAGAATAAGGAAAATTTTGGGAACTAAACATGTATAAAACCTATTAGTTGAGTATTTTTACTCAAAATAATATTTTCTCTTAAAAAATGGCTATTGAACCTTCTGAAACCAAAAATAAATATATATTAAAATAATATTTCAAGACCATCTTAAAGTTCCCCTCCTCCCACTTATAAAAGGATCCCACCTCTACCCACTTAATCACACATCTCAAGACCTTTGGATCATCAAAATAATGATAAAAGAAGATCATAAAATCCTTTATTTCCCCTGTAATTCTTACATTGGGATGAAGAAAATTTGAGAAATCATTTTGGCACAATTCAAAAGAAGTAACCCGATTTAGAGGTAACGCCTTCTCTCTCAGTTCCTTTCTATTATGTTCCTTCTCCACGACCTATGATATTTTTATATATTGATTAGATAAAAAAATATCATAAATATAATATGATTTTGTTATGGGAATGACTCTATCTACTCTTATATACACCTCAATCTAATGGATATGAAGATGCTGTTTCTCTAGACGACGAACTACTGCCTGATGAAATGATGATTGCTCAATTTTCCCCTACCACCTCTCATGGTGTATATTATTATGGAATTATATTTGTATTTGATATATATTATATTTAAATTTCCCTTTTTCTTCTGTATTTCTTACTTACATCATAAATTTATTCTTTCCATAATTTTTAAATACAATAATTTCAATTGAGGACGTGCGGACTAAAACGCCCTCAATGTTATTTCACTTATAATGCATTTCACGGATCGTATAATGGATAGAGATAATGAAATTTTTTAAAATATAAAACAAATAAAATTTTATTTGAATTACAATATACCTATGTATCATTTAGTTTTCATTTTTTATATGACGATTAAATAAAAGTCGTGTTCATGCGTACGTACAGCCTAACATCTCCATGAATGGTGCATTCCATTTATTATCTATAAATGTTATATACTATTATAAATAAATATATAATGTATATATATGGTATTTAAATCAATAATATTATTCTGTTGATGATGGAAATATGACACCATGGAAAATATGGATCAAGACATGTTTGTTTTCGAATCAAGTACTGAATATCATCAAAACGAATGATATGAACTTAAATAATTATGTCATTTTTATAACATGATCACAATTAATATAAAATGAATAAAAAATTTATAAAATACTTTGATTAAAGTGTAAATTATTATATGTTTATTATCCAAGAATATAAAGAATAATGAGAAAAGTGGGACTCATGGTAAGGGACTTTATCTCAATCACCATCCATTAAGGAATATTTTAGTTTATACACGTTGTTAATTAATACAATGTATAATTATAATATTTTTTGATTAATTTAATTCAATGAGTTTCAAAAGAAATCTTTTGTTTTTTGAATAATTTTACAAAATAAATAAGGGAATGTTTTTTTAAAATATGCGATGACATCATCCTTTCTGTCACCATGACCGCTATTTGATATTTGGATTCCTTAAAAAGTTGTACTATCTTTAAAAAGGAAAATTAATACCATATACCCTCTTTACATATTTTGGTGTGGAATGTTGTTTTGAGAATGCATTGATTATGTCAATATATTATAATGATATATTGTAATTGCAATGTAGAAATTTTATCTTCCCATTTTGATTGTTTTATGGGTTTTAAATATGTTATGGTTCTGGGGAATTAGTTTCGTAGATGGGTGGTCCCATGATAAACCAAGGGTTGTTGAGCCTGAGAGAGCTCTCTAGTGCATTTGGTAACATGGAGGAGTTAATCATTAATGTTTCACTTAATAGATTTAGGGAATATACTATGATGGGTATTCCAAATGTAACTCCCTATATAGATATGAAATCTACAATGTAATTATGTTTTGTAAGTCACAAGTTACATTTATGAATTATTATTTCTATGTGTTATTAAAAAATCATATGTTTTAATGAGGTATGTTAAATAGATTCTATTTTATGATTGAAAATTATGATTTCATAAATTTGTATGTATTCATGGACTAATGTTTTCTTTCTTGGTTTTATTTCCCTTACTCAGCTTTTTATTCAAATCTCATGTTTTTTAAAAATAATCAGAAGGTATAAGGAAGAGTAAGATAATTGAAGAATTCAAGAAGTTTTTATCCAAAAAATAATTCTTATTTTTTAATGAATTTTTTATATTGTGAAAAAAATTCGATACATTTGATGTCTGTACTTTGTAATATTTGAGACGTGATGTAATAGTTAAGGGCTACTTCTCTAAAACACTAAACAATATAAGATCCTCAATTTGAATTATTGAATAAACTCAATATTATGTAATTATTAAGGATGGGGCCTTATAATCCATGTCTTGGAAAACCACATCTTCTAATAGTCTATAAAAATATTGTCAATAAGAGGGAATTGGAAATAAAAATTTAATCTTTAATAATCACTTAACATGGATTAGAAAGTGGATAACATAGGTGGGAAGTGAAAATATAGGAAAAGAATAAAATATTAAAGAATTATTGAGGGCGATAGTTAATATTTTCACCAAAATATTTAAGAACCACAAAACCATATAATTTTAAATTATGAAATAATAATTTTACTCGTAGGATATGAATGTTATAGTACAATTTTTTTTGTAATATGATTAATTTCCAAATGATGAAAAAATATTTTACAATATATGCTATGAAAATGACGAAATATACTTACTTAACAGCTGCAATTCCTTCCATTAGTCATTAGTCAGGGTAATTATTTTTTATATGAAATTTCTTTTCAATGAAATAATACAATAATAATTGAATATTTATTTACTCACATCATAGATAATAATAACCTTAAAGGTTTTAAATACCTTAAAATTTTTTAATATAAAATGAAAGGGCATTATTACTTAATTATCTTTTCTTCAAAAACATATAGTAAACCAATCAGATTTATTTACATAAATGTGTCTATATATATCATTAATCTAGGTAAACTCACATAACATAAAACCTGAAGAATGATGTTTAATACAATGAAATTATTATTAATTTTAGACTAATAAACTCATGATGGTATTTGTAAAAAATAATTTAATGGAGATATATATTCTTATAACTGTTAATATAATATTTATATGCTTAATGATTCTTATAAACTAAATAACATTGAAGAAAAATACTTCTAAAATGTATATCAATAATCCTTATAAAAAATACATCAGGGGTTTAATTTAATCCTTAGTAATTCGTTGGTATAGGGTTTAACCTATAAAAGAGGGAATTGGATCACATCATTCTTATCTCTTGAAATCATATAAAATGAGCTATAAATAGATACATATGATTGTTTTTTATTTTTTTTGTACTCTATACATTTTCACTGAAATTCAACGATTTATTCCCTTATTTTCTAGACAATTAAAATTTCTCCATTCCATTGATTCACATTATTCATTATCTGTTTTCATATTTATGATATGAAGTAAATATTTCTTTCTCTACCCCATTGTCTTAACTAATATATCTCTTCAAAAACTACATCCTTGTATTCTCTCATGAATTTTAATGATGGTTATGTTAGTGTTTATTAATCATATTTTTAGATATTTTATTATTAAGAATCAATATATATTTCTCTACCATCCTTGACCTATTTTGGTTCATATATTTACCACATTATTCATCAAATTCAATGTTAATATTATTACTTCGGGTTGAGCATATTTACAACAATGAAAAATTATTACATTAGAGAAAATAGTCATAATGAATACCATATATTCATTCATAGTTTTTCAAAAAAAAGAAACAAAATTGTTAATCTATGAAAAAAAAGGATATCATATTACATCCTTTTTCATCATTTATTATAATACATCACAATATATAGTAATGAAAATTTGTACTATACAATGCATATACATAGGGAAAATTAAACTAGGTGAACTCTAAATCTCATTGTTATGAACCAGGTAAAGATAGAGTAATCACCAAAACACCTTTTTTTAGAGTTATTATCCATAGATACATCTATTCCAGAAAACAATCCTCTCATAATATTCTAAAATGGAAGTATTTTTTTTAATCCAACATAATACCAACCATAGAAAAACAATGCGATGTTTTTTCTATAATTTTCTTCAATGTATAAAATAGGATAATATTACCAAATTTTGGATTTCCAAAATCTACTTTGTAAGGTTATTATTAAACATCCTTTGATACCAAATATATAGACACAGGACTAATTAGACAAGGTATAGAAGTTACATTACTAATTTTTCATAATATAATAGTGATCCGATATCAAAAGAACAAATAATTTAGTAGACATTTTAAAATAGATATAGAGATTATTCCCAAATAATATTTGGAAAAAATAATATAAAATATTTTATTATTTTATTATTATTTTCTCTATCATATACCTTCTAATAATTCAAAGTACACTTCATGGAATTTCAGTGAAAGGAAATAATGTAAGGGTGAGTTAAACTACAACGTAATAGTTTTGTATAGAAATCTATCCATAGAAAATAACACAAATTCGTTACGGAATGGTAAATAACATATAAAACTTTCCATTAAATGAAAAAAATTAGCATGAAATACGAAATTATCAATATCATAAGGTAAATAACTAAAATACATCTAATTTAATAAATAAATGACTACTATAATTACATTTTACATAATAAATATGGAATGGTAAATTACAAAAAACACAGTCAATTGAATAAATAAATTGAGTACAAAATTCATCAAGGGATAATAATTAATCAACAATTTCATATATAAAAAAAACTAAATTCATGATAAAGTAAATAATAAATATTTTACGTCGTGATCATATGAATCATGATACCTCTACTGCCAAGACCTTTGTAAATAAATATAAAATTCTATGGGTAAATAGACATTTAATTATTATTCAATGATTTTCCAAAAGATGTGACAGATTCATCAGGGGAAAATATTATTATAGTTATCCCCCATAAAATTAGTTTGAAATAATTATTCATACATTAAATGATCAATTTATTTCATGAATCAATATATCTTATCAAAAAATAACCATATTGAATAAATAATAATACTTTTTCAAATCATTCCATAGTAAATAAAAGTACATTAATAATAAAACAATTTTTTAAATTCTTATATTGTTTTGAAAATAATTATCTAGATGACGAATATATTATGGATGTTTAGGGTAAATGAGATTTATATTAATTATTATAAAGTAAATGTTTCAAATAATTGTTAATAAAAACCATAGTGAATGAAGAATTTGACTGTAAATACTACCCCTTATCAAAATGGACATAAACCCTCTATATAAATATTTATTATTATATCAATATATAATATCACTACATGATTATTTGTACATTAAAGGGTTTTTTAATTTACAAATAGTAATTCTATATAATAATCTTAAAAAACAAAAGGGAAATATATTTTCCATTATGGAATTATTTTTTTAAAATAAAAGTAGAAAAAATATTATGAATATAAAATTAATTTCAATTAACATTTAAATATTATATATACCTTTTTTAAAAAAATTAGGGGTTATGAGAGTAATAAATTATACACATTCATAGTATTTCAAAAATTATTCCTTTCACATTTTCAAGAAATCCTTCTGTGACTTGTTTTTAAAACAAAATGAATATTTCCGTCAAAAATATATATTAAATAAAAAATATGAAAAATTATATTTTAATATTCATTCCATTATTGAAAAAAATTATGAAATTTGAATATAAATTAGGTTGGGGTGATAATGGTTTTCTAACCAAATAGTGAAATAAAGTTGGAATTTTTAAAAATGATTTCCCAATTATACTGAGAAATATAGAGTAGATAATGATACAATTTCGAGAAAATATTAGGAATAAATATGGGAGTAGATAATGTAATGTGTTTATTATATAATGATCAAATAATTTCATTCAATATTTATTTATGAAAAAACATTATTAATTAGGATGATAATAGGAAATAAACCCTAATAATGGTGATAACATTGAAGTGAAAATTAAATGACGAATGTATTATTATTATAAAAAATAAATTTAAATTTTCTTATAAACTATGACATAAAAATAATTAAATACAGACTTAATATAGTAATATAAATGAAAATTAATATTTAATACATACCAATGACTTGAAATTGTTTCAAGATATTTTTACTACATGGTATCTTCTATGACAAATACACCTGGATAAAGTAATTCAAATTATAACTCAAATAAATAGTAAATATAAAGTTTTAATGAGTTTGTATTTTATGGAGGATTTATTTGCAATATATAAATCAAAATAACTACATAAATTTAAAATATAAATCAATGAATGGAAATTTAAATGATTCAATGTATGTCACAATTAAATTATGTTTTTATTTTTCTAGCCTCCGATATAGTAGCATAAAAATGTTTAAAAAAAATAAAAGAACCATATTAATATTCACAATATCAAATAAAATCCTTTTATATCATCATATAACCCATTAGTTTACAATATTTCATTATCAGTGATATATTGGATGATAATTTCCTTGTTTTCTCATGCATGAATATTCAAGAATGTTATGGGTCTTGAGCATAGAATATAGTTTTTTCATATCCGTAGTTATATTAATGTAATATATTTTTTTTTAATTGGGTACATTTTTTTGTTCATTATTGGAATTTTTTCAATGAATGTTAATTTTAATACACCATGGAGGTCGTAAGTCGAACATGCACACAGGTGACGATATCATTTCATAATGGATGAATGGGTAAGGGAGTGAGTTAAATATATTAATTTTCTAGAATTTATAATACTTCATATTTTTAACACAATTTAATGAAATTTAACCTTTATTAACTTCTATGTAATGAGTTATTGAGAATAACTGACTTGGTTTCTCATAGTAGTAGTCTGTCGTAAAAATGAGTGTTATTATAGTATATCCTTTTGGAATGGAAAGAAAATAGATATTTCTAGTATTATATTTACATAATAATAATTATGTAATAGGTATAATATAAATACATTATATCCATAATCATACCCAACATTGAGAGGTGTTTATGGGAAACAATTCACATCTATTCGCGAGGTGGTATCCTTTCATAGGCATGATGGATGTCATCATTTTAATATTAAGAATACAAGAGATAGATATTTATCATTACATGAAATAATAACATCAAAATAAATGGGAGATGAAGGATTAATTATATTATTGTAAATGAACAATATTTTAATGTGTATAAAGATTAAATTAACTAAAAATAATTTTGAATACAGTTACCTCATATTAAGAGTACTCCTTTATATTTTCACAAAAATCATTCTATGGATGGAATTCAGATAACAATAAGGCAAAAATGATTTTTTGTGGGAATTAAGGAAGGTATTTGGTAAGGTATTTTATGATAATAATGACAGTAAATGTGTGAATAATAGAGGAGGTATGGCGGACTTCTATGTGTTAGGAAAAAAGAGAAACATGTCATTTTTTAATAGAATCAATAATAAAATCATTTTATCATGATAAAAGTATCCAAATTAAAAATTACATGAAATTAAATTCTATAAGGTATAAATATATCTATAAATAATAATTTAAAAATATTCTATGTAATTTGTAACCATTCATTTAATTTCAACCAAACTTTAAACGAATTTATATTGTAGCTGTGGTCGATAATATTTTCATTTATACTATAAATTATGGTCAAAAATTAATTTGAACATATTATATGATACAAATTATTGTTATTCCAAATATGGAATCTATTTTGAAAATTTCAATTGACATATGTGGATGAATTATATTTAAAAATAAACCATAATATGGGTCAAAAAAGTTTTTACCAATTAGAAACCTTATAAAAAATAATTTTTTTATATAGGAAATAAAAAAAATATTTTTTTCAAACAACCATGATTATTCAAAATTTTATGTAATTAAAATATATTAAAATTAAAAAAATTGAAATTAAAATTATATTTTCTAAAATATATAAATGATATTCTTAAGATAAAATAAATTTAAACATTAAAGAAATAATCTAGTTATATTGTTATCAAAAATTTACCTAAGGAAATATATTAAAATTATATTTAAAAACTTACTGTTAATATTTCAAATAAATTTTTTAAAAACTGAATAAAAAAATCTCCATTCATTTTTGATAATAGTGAAAAAACCAACTTTTATAAAAATTATAGTATTTAGAAATCATTTAACTTACATTAAAATGAATCATGATTTAGTTCATATCACTAGTTAAAACTTATATTTATATATTTCTTGTTTAAACCATATAATCTTAGTAATTTGTTTACTTCCAGTTATATATGCTAATATTAGGGATATGTTATTTTTGTATACTATATTACGGTTTGTTTAGATATGGGGTTTCATATTACATAATCTATAAAAGGGACAAAATTTAATTAAAATAAGATATATCATTACATCTAGTGTTGTAAGGATTTGTTGTAAGATTTGTTCTTCATCTAATATATTCTATCAAATATGATGTTTCTATTTTAAAATAATTTTTTACTACACTAGATATATAATGTGTTATTATTTTATAAGTAATGTTTTTATAGATGAATTACATTATCATGATTGTTTTAAACATATATATATTTCTTTAGGAATTTTTTGAATATATTCACATTTAACGTTATATAATTGTAAGTGGAATATTAAATTAAATTATAAATTATATTATCGCATTCATGAAGTTATTCGCTCTCTAATCCCCTTAAAAACTAAAAATCTTAGAGCATTATCACTATAAATTCCTTTAAGGGTTTTAGAGGCATTAATATATGTTATATTTAATGGATTTAAATTTGGTATATTGATTTTGAGTGGGTTTTCAAGTGAAGGGATATGGTGTATTTATACTTGCGCCATGTATTTTTTAATTTAAAATGTTGTGTAAAATACAAATTTCATGTTGTGTTTTATAATAGTGAAATATTTGAAATTTTTAATTATATATAATTTAAAATAAATATGTTTAATACATTCATCATAGATATTACGACCAGGTAGCAGGTATAATTCAGTTTAGTCATGTTTTTCATTTAGATTCAATCTAATGTTTTTCAATGAATAGTGGTTGAACATGGGGGATATTGAGAATATAGTCTAGGAACACAATTGGTGCATTGATATTTCTAACCATGTTGTAATCCTATGATTTTTCATTGTGATATTTTAGATATATTTCATATGGTTTGATCTTGTATTGGAAAACCATAACAAAAACCAAAGAGACAATTAGAGATTCTGATTTATTATACTTGGGTTTCACCTAGTTAAATAGATCCATGTGACCCATCTCCACGAAATAATTCAATCAATCATACAACGAGATTGTGGCCATGCACAACTGGGGCACTATTATCATAACAGTTTAGCTTATGCTTGGCAATCCCTCCTATAATTTCAATGTTTGTAAACTAATGATTTTTCTTTCATCATTTTATGCCTAATACCCTCCAAATCTACTATCATCTTGAACAGAATGATCCCCAATTCATCAAAGGCTTCTTCCGTGGGATTTTTGGTTTTATTCCTTCTTTATTGATGGATCACATCATGGTTTGTTTCATTTTTATATAAAATACCCTCATCCTTGTATATATTTCACTGATTTCATCTCTTATTTCCTCAAAAGAGACTAAATGCATTGGGGGTGATTGATTTGTTGGGTTTGGTAGATGATTTTATTTATTTCTATTATAATCAATCATCATGAGGACCTGATCAACTATTTCACGAGCTCTATTTGTTATGTTGATTAGTTCTTCCTCCATTTTTGATATAGGTGTAAACAAAAATAGGGTTAATCAAATAATTTCATTATAATCATGTAAATTTTATTAGATAATTCAATGAATTTTTTAAAAATATGATTTATTTTATTTTTTATAAAATAATAAATTTTTTATAGCGGGTTTTATTTAAAAACAAATTATAAACACCATGTTCTAGATGAAATGATTCAATATTGATTTTAGTCAGAAATAGGGTTTCATGCATAGACAAAAATATTTTTTCCTTTAAATATTATTTTTAAATTGTGAGTATGAATTTTAGAAGGATTTTGAAAAACATAGCACATTGAATGGAATTGGGTGTATCAAAAAATAGTCTTTTCACATAAATAATTTTAATACCACCAGATGTTTGGTATCATACTAGTATAGGTAATACCATAAGAGGTTATAAATGATTATTGACCATTAATCCAAGATTAGAGACTTAATTCATGTCTATTATGTATACCCATAGGTTATATCCCAAATGTGTTTCTATTTAATTAATGATTGGTTTAGCACAAGATAGTTTATTTCATAGTTATTTTATCGCATTATTATTTTATGATGTTTTCATTGGGCATTTGATTAGGTTTTCTCACTTTATAAAATGTAATTTTTATATTCTATATTGTGTAAGCGTCAAAAGATTTTTATGAAAACCATATAATGATTTCTAAAATTCCACATCATTTTATATATTATTTGAAAAATTAGAGTTTTATTCATTTATGGAAACCAACTTCAGGATATTATACATTTTATGGATTCAATTTATGAATCCTAAAGGGATTTTTTTCATGGATTCTACTTTTTCATTTGGTATATGATAGATATTATTTTTAACTATACATTAAAATGGAAAGACAATACACATCATCCATGTTTTTCCTATTATTTTTTCCTTCATTCTGGGATGGTTTTAAGTTGAGATATGGTTAGGATTGGACCTGTTAATATTGTCTTGTTGTACATTTTATAGATAGTTTTTATTTTATTTTATGTCTCCTTGATATATACTCTTTTAGTATTCAATTAACGCTTGTTATATACATTTTTTTGTTATAAATGACAATTTTTTCTATTATTGTTGCAGGTCACCATGAGACAAGATACCTCAGGTGACATATCTTGTTTACATGGGATTTTTAATTAAGTATTTGTATCTGGGTGGAATACCTAGACTAATGTTAGATAACAGTTCTTAGGTTTGGTATTGTGTCATGGGTGTCATCATATAGGTAGTAAGTGTGACAGGTTCCTATAAAGTTTGCATGTGTGTCTAGATATTAGATTCCTTGGATGGTCAGAAATGACTTTACCATGATTGATACATTGGGATTGAGTTCATTTGAATGAACTAGATTTTAAATTTAGTAAAATTTACATTTTGTAATGTTTTTCCATCATTTTAGAATTTGTATTTATTTTTATTCTTGTGGTTTTAAGAACATGATGTGGATCCAAGAAATTATTCTTATTGTTTTGGAAATTTATTGAAAGAAAATTGGTTACTAGTGTATTTTTAATGGATGATATCCCTTAGATTATATATTCTGAATTAGATTCATGATGCTATGTGGCATTTTTAGTCCGAATATCATCTTTTATACCCTTACATGGTCTAGTAAATTACAGTAATAATATACACATTGGGTATTTTGGGTGTTGGGATGTCAGGATGAGTTGTGGATCATTTATCTGAATTAATAAAGAAGAATCCACCCATAAACTATGCTGCTAAAGGACCCCAAGAATTTGAGAAATGGAAAGGGTCATATGATGTGATCTTATAATTTATTAAAACTATTAAGGTCCCTAGTATTAGTTTTTGAAAATTAATTATTTAAGGACATGTATAGATATAGTGGAAGTATAATATGCATGCCTATTTACATGAAGATCTTACATGGGATTCATTCAATGGGAAATTCAAACTGCGGTTTTATAAAAAAAATTCTCATGATAGGATATTTACAGACACTAGAGAAATGAGAGTATACGATTTTGTATTATTTCACATTATTTTTTTGAGTTGGTGAATTTTGGCAACTTATATTTCCAATAATGTTTACATAAATTATAAGTGTTTTAAGTTGGAATTAATTAATTATATTAAGTACATACTTATCGTCGTGTTCACTTTGATCTTTATGGGGTTCGGTGAAAAATCATATTTATTATATATAGATATATCTAGGGGAATATATATATTTGGATATTTAATCAGTTTTATTGTTGTTCATGGTGTACCAGTGGGTATGAAAATGAAATTAAAAATCCATCTACTTTTCCTCATGACTAGTTTTAGGGGATTCTTAGTGAAATTGATAATTTTGTATTATTAATGTGGAAAACCTAGTCACTACAAGAATAACTATTTTTATATCCCTGTAGGTATCATAATTATAGGAAAATTACCATATGTGGAATTTTTTTGAATGAATTTCCATGAAATTAAGGCTACTTCCTCTATCAATATGGACCCATAGGATTGCTAAGAAACATCCAAGGGTGGTGGGTATTATATTCATTAAAAGGGGGTTGTTTAGTTTTTGAGGAGCTGAGGATTAATATATTTATGAATAATTGTATACATCTAAGGAATATGATTAATATACGGGTGATATTTGAGGCATCATATTTACTTTTTATCTATGGTATGAGAATTTTTTAATACAATTTCCACTCCATATTTTATATCATAAAATTAATTTGATGTACTGAGATTATATTGTGATATAATTTTTTTCTTATTGGATATTTCCATTCTTATAGGGAATGAGTTACAAATTTAGTTTCAAATGTCCCCTATTTTGTACATAGATAGTCGACATTGATATCTATATTGTACATTTTAATTATATATCATGAAATCATCCACATGATAAATAGAATGGATTGGATGATTAGTGTTATGTACTTAATTTACTAAAATCATTATGATGTTAGATTTTATATTTATATGGATCCACTCATGTTTTTATGGTGAGTAAGAATCTATACTGAGAAAGGTGTGGCCTACTATACATAGTTCTATGTTTTTATCATTTTAGTTTAAAGATATTTTTCACGACGTTGTTTTTCATTTTCAAGGATGTAAACATTATACAGAGGAGTCTAGATACTCTAATGTGTTTCTAAGTGATTTTTTGTGGATTTCCACAGTAAATCGCTGCAGATTTTTCCATTTACATGCTTCCAATGTTGATGATTATTTCTATATCTTCTCATAAATTGAAGCTATTGATTTTGTTCAACTTGAAGATGAACATATGGATAATGAGACAAAGGGATTTATTAGTCCAAACTAGTCCCTATGGGATTTTCCTATCATTTTCTATATAATATCTATTAGGATCCTCTATAATTTTTTGACTATCATATGTCAAATTCAGTTAATATTAAGAACAAATAAACCATTCCATGGGTTGATGATCAATTTGATCTACTCAGATGTGCATTATTGATTTGAAACATTGACCTTTAGTTAGGGTAATACTAGTAGAGAATCCATGAATAGGATGCTTCTAATATATCTTTTAGGAGTCAATGTTTCCCATTGTAGCTTCAAGATATGATATTTTCTATCACTGGATATCCTAGGGTATTTATGAAATTTATGAACCTTTTCATTTATCAATTCATGGGACGTTTCATGATTGTATTATTTGATTCTATTTTTGTGTATTCAAATTCATAGAAGAAGCCTATTTTGAATTTGGATATCATTTTTGGACCTTAAAAATTTATTGTATGTACATAAATAGTTCAACATGTTCTATGAGGATTCATGATGTAAACTTTAAGGGGGATGTTAGACACACATGGTAATGTCACAGGAGCATCTTATAACGTGATTGAGATCAAAATATTCTTGTGTTTTTATAGCTATAGTAGGAAGTGGTTGACTATATTTTTTTCATTGACTTTGTAAAGGATTAGTCATATTTTTATTAGTGATTCTAATATGTGTTGTTAACTAACAATTTCTGAAAATGATTTAGTAAAATCTATAATTTTTATTATATATTGTTTTGATTTTCCTACATCTTCCAGTGGATGTTATGTTTACATTGGATTATTGTTATAATTTATATGAGGCATGAAGTGATGGAATTTGGATACTGGTCATATAGGTCCATAAACACATGGAAAACATGATTTATTATGATGTGTAAAATCTGTGTTTGGGGTCGAGGATGAGGTGCCCAGTTGTAGATTTTTTCTTGTAGTGTTTCACTAGATGAAAAATTAAGGTGGAGTCCCATCTTTCTGTTAGTTTTGTGTAAACTGTACACACATCGATATGGATGTGGGATGATATTTCCCTGAAAATTTTCATCAGTTTATAATATACACCTACATAGAATGGTTCAATTTAAGTGATCATTGAATGACTCCAGATATTAGTTCACCTTCTCTGAATAAATTAGATGTTGAATGTAGAATATCAAAATTTCAATTCTATTTGAGGGTTTATGATTATTTAAAGGGTTACCTAAAAAATAATTTCACACTAGGACCCACAGTTCACATATTAGTTTTGGAATATTTTTATAGAATCGATGGGTTCCCATATTAAATAGATCATGTATTACCATCCAAAAAAGGATGTAAATATAGAAAGAGCTATCCAGACTCTTGAGGATATGATCTGGGAATGTGTGACATACATTGGTGGTCCTTAAGAAAATAATATCCCAATGTTTGAATATTAATATAAATTTTTTAATTATGATAAATTAGATATTAAAACCTTTGAATCATTATCTCATTGGCCATGTATATCTCCCCATTGCTGGGAAAAGTGATTAGATAGGTCAGATATGGGATGTGTATGATTCAAGATATGATGACAATGTGAATTTGACTTTTACATGATTGGTTACAACATAGAGTCTTAAAAAATATATTTGGATCTTCATTATCTACTACCAGAGCATGAGGTTGGTGATTGTGATTTTATTAGTGTTTCACCTTACTTTGGAAAATATATGTTAGAAAACTAGGTTCTGTAAAAACAATGGATTATTGGCGTTAATGATTTCATGGATTCTCATGGAAAGGAGGAATTGATCATAGACATAACATCATGAATGAATTTGACTTATGATGAGTTTCATGTTTCCCAAAAGTGGTAGTTTAATGAGGTTCCATAAAATGTTACTTAAGGTGAAGATGTTTATCTTAATCCAAAAACCAACATTATTAAGAACCAATTTAGAATAACGATCACTATAGTATCATAGAATATTGTAAAAAATCCCTTATTTCATATTATTTGGATGTTTCTGTGGGATATCAATGGGATCCAAATTGATGAATCATTTATGTGGAAGTATAGGCCTACTATTTTTATGAGGCTAGGATTATGAAAACATTATAGGAACAAAAATATTTCATGTTCAATAGAATTTTGATTCCCTATAAATATCATGTAATATATAATAGAATATGGGGTTGAATATCGAGTTTCTCGATATATTTTTAGGGAATTATTATTGAAAATAGGATTTTTTTGGGAACATAGTCTAGCCACATTATTGGGTCATATTTAGTAGAAATTGTGTAGTAACTATGTAGGTAGGATCAATGACGATGCATAAGTTTTTATAGGGTTTTGTCATGTTTAACCGAATCATGAATCTCCCCATGGATACAATTTTTCTGCCTTTGTGATTTTCTTGTGATATCACATGTTTATATAAAACTATTCAACCCTGATCCAGCAACTCATTTTCCATGTTCTTAAATGAGAATATTGATACACTTGTTTGGAATATGGTTCTCTTAATTGTTTCATTCTTTATGAGGATATCAAAATTTTCAAATTAACAATTTCATATTGGTCATTTGTACCTGTAATCCCTTCTAAACATCAATATTCTCTAAAAAAATATTCCCTATCCCTGTAGATGACTCTTCCTATGGATTCATAGAAGATTGAATTTTTTCTTTATTGATAAAATTAAGGTATATTCCTTTATTTATATAGATTATCCTCATCATTTTAGATCATTGAAATATATCATCTCATGTTGTCTCATTGGAATATTAATGGGATGTGGATTTTGGATTTAATTTGTTTGATATATATATATATATATATATTCTATTTTCTATTTGTATCTCGGATCACAATGAACTAGTATCATATTCAACGATCTTCATTTTTTAAGGAAACTAGTTCTACCTAAATTCATAATGTAGGTGACTCCACAGAATGGTTTAATCCATTAATTTCCATATATTCATGTCAATTAAAATGAATTATTTAATTAAAAATATTCAAATGTTATTTTTATATCTCTTTTAGAAAATTTAAATGATATTAAATGGGGTTTTATTTAATGAATGATTTTTCGTAGCTGCTATTAGATGAAATGATTCATTGGTTGGTCAGTTCAAAAACTAGTTTTCATGATCAGATAAAGATATTATATGATTTTAAATTTTTAATAAATTTTTTTCATTCCATAAAAACAATGTTTGAAAAATATAGTACATTTTTCAGCCTTTCGAGCATTATGTTATTGAAATGTCACATTAATGTCTGTAATTCCAAGAGTGTTTTTGATATAAATTTTTGTCTCTAATTCCAGTATAGAATATATTAGTAAGATCAAACATATTCCCAGTTTGAATAATTTATTCATTTTTAGTATATATAACAATATTTTATAACCCAAATGGGTTTCATTGTCATTTTATATTGTTTTATAAAATGATTATTTATATCATATTAATTTTCTAACATGCTTAACAAATGAAGTATCAATGGGTTGTTTGATTAGGATAACATTATTTATGAAATGTACTTATCATACATAATTGTTTTTTAAAATGTAATTGTTTTTATTAAATACAAATTTATAATATATAGAATGGATTTATCTAACATAAATGGTGTGTAAAAATTGATTTTCTATAAATCAATTACTATTAACTTATCGATGTTGAATATTGTATATATTTTTGGGTGGAATCCAACTGGAATTTGTGCTCAATGCCTACTTATTATCATTTTGAAGATATATAATTTTTTTCATAACTCATGTACCAAGAGAGGCATCAAGTATAATTAATTTTTATATTGTTGTAGTTGAGTTCATTGCAGGATATTTTAGAGGATATAGATCGGTAATGGGAGAATTGTTTGTCTTTTATTTTCTCAGTAATCTTTTTTAGGTTGAATGGATTTTTATTTTTATATTTAATGGATATATAATAATTTATTACAATTTTAAAAGTAGATTTCTACTTTTTTTATATATGATACTTGTTTTCATTTTGTTCCTTCACCTCACCATGTGAAAGACCACCATGGGTGACTTTTCATGTTGACACTGGTTGGATTGTTATAGAAACTCATTATCAACATAATTCATTATTTTTGAAAAAATGAAATTGCAAAATATTAGTGCATTAAAATATATTTAATAATATCAAAAATAATTTCAAGAATTATAATTTGAATTTCATATTTCATTTGACTTAATAAACTTATTTTCGGTAAAGCAGAAAATTATAGAATTTTTTATATAATTATTTCATCTATACTGACGTTATTTCAAACATACAAGATATGAAAAAGTTGTATTTTAAATATTCTCTAAAAATGATGTTTTTTAGAAGGTATCCAAAAATAATAAATAAACTATTTCGATGTGTTGACTGAGAAAGCTAAATTATTTACAAAAATAATTTTCTATTGAAGGGAATTTTAATTATTAATATAAAAAAATATGATTTCCATGAAAAACATTAAAATATAGTTTATTTTAAATATTATTATATGTTAATGAATTATTAAATATTTATAAAAATTTTTTGGAAAAAAAATATTTATATTACCTTCAATTACTAATGAATATTATTAATTTTAAAAAATATTACAATTTTTTGGTTTGGGTATTATTCCAACTATTACGTTAGTATTTCTAATATCCTAGTTACTAATCTGAATGGTTCAATCTACATTATGATGGTCATATGTCTATTACAAAATTTTCTCTATATCCTATAAATACCCATTAATTCAATAATTATTTACTTTCAACATTTCATATATAGGTTCTCCATTTTTAATTGCAATAATGTTAATTGGATTATTAATGTTATTTAATTTTTTATAGTGTAATTGAAGAGTGTGATAGTTCTAGGAGATCAATTTCATCCATACATTTACATTATTTTTTTTGTTCAATTTACATTTTTAGTAGTTTTTTTATAGATATATTAAAATTTTTAAATGTATTTTTACTAATTAATGGAATAAATAATTATATGTTTCATGTGTATAATATATATTACAATTTTTGATATGGAAAATAATATTTATGTAGTAGAAAAATTCAACAAATATAAAATTATATGATGTTATATTCTTCTTATTATTAAAATTACTTTTCCTCAAAATTTCACCTCTTATACTCTGTGGATAATATATTATGGAAATTATTTTTTAGTGACTAATCAGGTTCCTGAATTATTATTATTTTTATATTGAATTTTCGAAAAGAAATTTAATGAGATGAATATACCTATATAATAGGAAATTATATCTTATATAGATGATAGTCAACATCTACTCCATTTGAATGATTTCATGCTCTAGTGGTACCACAGATGGATTCCATACATATGATGTTTAATTTATCTTCTTTCTCAAATGGGAGATGTGGAATAAATTATGAGATTAAGACACTCTTAATTGATGTTTTAGTAACAAGTAACACAATATAATGTGATCTGGGATATATTGGGGGAAAATATACCTAGTTATGATATTTCCCATCACTCCAAACCCCTTGGCTCTATTCTATGGTGATATTTATTTAAACACAATTTCATTAAATAGAAACCCTATCTCCCTTCAACAGTAGTAAGAGTTTCTACTTTTTTAATATGAGTTTCTTTAATGGGTATAAACATTCCTATCATTTCATATAGTGATCGTGTCAAAAAATAATTCCATCAAAAAATAAATCCCATTATGTAGGATTTATTCATTAAATCCCATATAGAGCTTTATATGGCAGCATTATGAAATATTTGTGTTATTTTTTATTATAAGTGAACTCAAAAAATGGGTGTTGTTGATCCCATAATCCTTTAAATTTCATTAAGAATGTTCATATTGCTAATTCATTTTTATATATAGTATTTTAATATTTTTCATCTGTTTAGGGTTATTTATGTTCAATTATGTACATATTCAATGTTTAAGAATTCACAATAATTTTGAGTTGAACAGTCGAATCTAGTCATATATAATGGATTAGGGTGTCCTATTAAGTCTCACAAAATTCATATGGAATATCATTCGAAAATTTTAGGAGTTATTTCCTCATAAATATAGATAATTTGGTTATTCATTGTGAGGAAATCACCATCACCCCAAATCGTTTTACATCTGTGGGGTGTCTTCAAGATAAAATTGATAGAGTAAATGATGATTTCTTCCCATGTTCAGGATGGTGCATGAAATAATCCCATCATTCCATCGAACTATTATCTCTCTACCTTAACTATCATTCATTCCGAGAACATTGATGTGTATTTAGAAATCACATTCATCATGGTGTCCACCCAAAATCTCCCATAATGGTCAATGTACATCAGGGAACATCAATGATGGATGGGGAATTATAGGTTTTGTTATTTATATTATAGTTCATTCGCTGTTTCAAATTATGAAGGAACTAAATGTCAATTTCCATAGAGAAAGACACCATATTATTTATTGTGTATTTTTTAAAAAATTCATCCAATTTTTCTTATCCGTTTATTTTAAAGCTACAAATAATATCATTTTAAAATCATTTATCTTATATTGGATAGATGTTTTGGACATAATATTTGCAAGGAATAATGTATATCTGGATTTTATGATTTACATATCCATAATTTACATATCCACTATGATATAGTATTAATCAATTTATACGCAAGATTTTGTAAAGTTTTATTTTCTATTATCATCACCAATATAACATTTTTAGATTTACCTTATTGATGTAAATAAATCAATCATAGTGCTTGGTTATCTCTAACCAACACTTCAAATTCAAGTTGATCAATTTCACTATCTCTTCATATATTAACATATTTCACTCTTCTAAAAAAAGAGTTAGAGCTAAAAATTGTTAATTTAAATTATTTATATTGACATATATATATATATATGTAATAATTCGTGTAGTTCAAATCATGCATATTCAACTACCATGTGACTTAGGCTATCAATTTATCATTCCTCATGGGTATAAAAACCAATCCATCCATATAATTATTTCAATATCTAAGGATAAAATTAGAACATGAGGGAAGTATTATAATAAAAATATTGTTAAAGATACATGCCTGTCATGGGGTATGGTCAAAAGCAGTTATATTTCTTTCCAAGTACAGCACAGTGACTGACCATGGTCATCTCTCATGAAGAGCCTTTCAATGTGGATCAATTACTTTATCTAATTCACCTAATCTATCTTTTTTATGGAGTTTTTATTAAATTAATGTGATGAAAATATTTTTGGCATTTTTATTATTTCAAATAATGACATGTGAATCATGAATTCTAAATTTATACTAAGATGCAGGTCTAAATAGAATGAATCAAGAGGAATGAAACTGGTTTCAGGGGTTGGTTAAATGTTCAATCATTATTATCCTTTATTTTTTTTTATTTTAGTTTGATAATAAAAGCCTGAAATATCATGTTTGAAATAATATTATTTATTTTTAAATTTTGTAATGTCATTGAATATTTGATAACCCTCATTTCGACCACCTACATTAATCCAAGTTGATGAAACACCTTTGTCTCGAATGTGTCATATTCCAGGACCTATTTCAATCGTAGATGTTTCATCCATTTATTAGCTCATGTCCAAGGTGTGAAGAACTAACCATTGGAGAGAGGGAAAAATGATAAAATAAAATAATAGATATAGATTGAGTAGCATGTCATAAGAGGCAGTCACAACATCAGTGACATTCATCTTATCCATGCATACTACTCAATTCAATCTACAAACATAAATTTAAACATTAAATTAAATTCATGATCACCATCAACTACCCTTGTCCATGTATTGAGGTTATCCTCTCATTTCTGTGAGTAAAATATTACTTTGTGGAGTGGTTGGAAGATGAGAGAGGGGGGGGGGAATAAATGAAAAATAGTGTATTGAGAAACACAACCGCATGGATTAATAAAAATAATATTTAAATTACAATTGGAAACTAAGAAAAAACTAAAATGAAAATAAAATAAAAAGAATAAATGCAGGGGAAGAGAGGAGCAGTAGTAGCCCATGCCATGGTGGGATACCTCCTTGGTTGTGGGTGTCGAGTTTATGATTTGGGAAGGAGGCGAGGGCCTCCTTTTAGAGGCATAATTTTTTACTTTGAAGGAATGTGCGTTTATTTCCCAATAAATGGTTGATTAAAGCGTAGACTCTTTCATAAATGTTGTTAATAAATGTGTTGGTCGTTCAAACTCCAAATTTACAATCATTTAGACGCATGCAGAAGGATTTATGAATTTTTCATGGGCAGATTCTTTTCATGGATAATGATTCCAAGAAAGGTTCCTCCAAAATTATAACATTAAATGACAGCCTTAATTAAATCAAAACACCACAAAATTTGTTTTAAAGTTGGATCCTTGTGTCCCAGTGCTATCCCAAGGGAAACCACCTTAATTGTATGGGTTTATGACGATTTGTGATTATGTTATGGTGGTGAGGTCATGATGTCCGTCTAGAAAAATCGTAAACTTCATTGATTTTTAATCTCTTTAGAATGGAGAATCACCTGCAGGTCCAGAAGAAAAAGTCGAGGAAATAAAATAAGGATTGTAAAAGAGTAATATTGACTATATTTTAAATTATAAATTTTTATAAGTGACAAAAATATGGTTGTGGTAAAAAATTTCCAAAATATTGAATTACACACTTTTCTCAAATTTTCTAATTTTCATTATAAAATTAAAATAACCCATTATTTAAAAAAAATGTAATTACATGGGTTTTATCATTGAAAAATAGTATTAAATACTCATTATTTTATTGAAAATATGTACATATATTTGCTATATCAAATACCCCCACACATAAACCATGCTTGTCCTCAAGCATAGAATATTAACATGGAAACCAGAGGACACCAGTGATTCTGATATTCAAATTTCAATGTAATATAACAAATAAAATTAAATGTGAAATCAAACATTCAAAAATATTATTAAATTTAAATTTAATTTATCATTTTTTAAATAAAAAAATTCACATATTTTACTTCTCCCCATTGAAAATTTATTGAACTTATCCTTTCATTCAGGGTCATTTATTCATTATTATTAAACATGCCAAGTCATGATTTAACTCACTTTTGATTCTTTTCTCACATCACTCATGAAAAAATTCAAGTAGATTTATGCCCATATCCTGATAACATGATCCCTATACATAGGCTTGTAAATGATCTGCTTTCTCTACTTTGTAAATCCAAAAAACACATAAAATAATGAGGACTTGCAATAAATATTTAAATTACTCTGAGAATTAAGATTGGTAGGATTGGATTATTTAAAAAATATAGCTTAAAGAGGAGTCTAATATCTTAAGTAAAATGTATAATATCAAAATTAAATGTGCAATTAAATTTTCCCCATCAATGTAGAAACACCCAATTCCTAAAAATGAAAGTATGCTCATGATCAAATTATGTATAATGATTGATTTGTGCACCCTCTTGAATATTTTTTTAACATTGTTTTGAATTTTAATATTTTTTCAGAAATTATGATAATGAAAAACCTCACATCTGTCACCTAACCACATTCGATCAGAATATCGTCAGTCTGGAAAATGGTGATTTTTGGTTCTCTCAAATCACAACCCATTTTTCACTTTTTTGGATCATTTTGTCATTTTTTATTTTTTATCAATTCTATAGGGGAAAACAATAGAGTTTAATGAATGATTCCACATCCTTTTGAAATTCCAAAAATAAAACCCCCACACTTCTTCCATACAATGTGTATCATCCTTTCCACCATGATTCCCTTTACCCCCACACATCAAATTTAATATATAATGAAAATACCATGAGTAGGGTAGGAAATGATAAAAATGGCTTAAAACATGGCTCATCGCCATATAGGCCATTCATGATATCTTTCGTCTAAGAGAAGGATTGATATAAGTGTGGTATTTTTAGGAAAATTATTTTTTCATTAGATTCATCAATCATTTTGAATGTTTTTTTGCACTTTTATAGCTTCGAAAAGTTTCAACACACGTTTTGGTCTGTTACATGTGCCAAGATCACTCAATAAATATTCTCAATATTAAATAGAAAGTATATGGTATAGAAATCCTCTAGGGAATGAGAAATATAAAATTGGACATTCACTATTTGAAGTACTAATAATAATAAATCAATTTACATAAATTTCATAAATTCAAAGCATGAAAGATGGTAGGGAAATTTCATTTTCTTGAATCAAGTAATTCCTTCAATTCAAGAGTCATTATTTCAATATCCATGCTTCAATTTAAAAATTCAATTCTTCATTTCAATAATTTAATCATATCAACATTGAAATCTAAAACATGGAATCACATGATTCATAAGAAACTCATGTATCCTAGATAAGTTGAGTAAAACATTATTTCATGTGTGGGAATGTTATTTTATCTTTAATGCTCAAAACATGCTACGGAGAAAAGTGTGGAGAGTTTAAAAGATAAAACACTAAAATTGAACTCCCTTTTTCCTAGAAACTTGGTCTTTCCCCTTCACTATCCATGGATTTCTTCTTCTATTATGAACCAAAAAAATATAATTACACAATTAAGAATAAGGATAATGTCTTTTAAGCTCAAAATGATAGGAGGAATGGGGGCTGCATGCTATACTTCATCTAAAGAAATGGAATTGAAATCTATATTCCTTGAATGCGTGTAATGATAAATATTGGTTTGATCCGTCAAGTGGGACCTGGCTTCTTTTACTTCCTCCAGAGGGTAGTACCAGCTGTTATCCAATGTCTGATGGTGGTTGGGGATTCTTTGACATGAACCACCACATGTAGACATCCATATAATCCACTTATTTTTTCTCGCTGAGTAGGAATCCATGGATTAAGTACCCTAGATCCTCCCATTTAAAATTTGGTACAGCTTGCTTGGTGGGGGTAGGATGAAGTATGGAACCTTAACCTTTTTTTCTACTTGTGCGACATTCATTTTCCCTTCTTGTGCACCCTCTAGTAAATGTTCAACATATCCTGGGATCTCTAAATGTTCCTCAACAGGTGAATTTTATTTTTTCTCTTCATCCTCCAGGGCATTATAGGATTTATCTGATTCGGAAAATTCAAAACAATAGGGAGTTATAATCAAATTCATTTCAACAAAATTAAAATAAATTTATTTCTAGAATGTCTCATCTCCCTGAGTTGGTTCATCTTGATTACCTTCTTCGATGGAATGTTCCACTTAGATTTGATCATCACTGGATGGAGGTAGGTAAGAAGGATACTCCATTATGATATTTTCATCAAATTCATAGATGCTTTTTATTGAAATCCGGGAAGACTACTACCACTTCTTTCCTAGACTAGAATATTTTAGAGTCAGCTTGCAGTTCATCGACCAAGGACATAAAATATTCCGGTGAAATCCATGTAGTTATGCTTCATTCTTTCTACTTGACGATTATAATAAGAGAATCAGCTCTTCAATCAAGTGCCTCCACAGTGTATTCAGTTTTTTGATCGTTCACCTATGATTAATTTTCAGTCCATGTATAATAACAATCATTTGAAATCATCATAGAATTATTATTTTTTGTTTTTTTTAAAATAAATGAAATATAACTATGATGTGAAAATAAAAACAAAATTAACAATTGATTGGATCCAAATAAATGACACCAGTTTTGAAGAACCACTATCATGGGGCATGGACAAAAGAAATTATTATTTTTTTATAAGTGCAGCACAGTGACCGACTAGGGTCGTCTCTCTTGAGGAGCGTTTCAGTGTGGATCAATAAATTTATCTAATTCACCTAATCAAACACATTCTATTGGATTTTTTAAAAATTAATGTGATGAAACTATTTTTGGGTTTTGGATTATTCAAATCAATGACATGTGATGGAAGAGTTTTAAATTTATACTAAAATGGAATTATAAATAGAATGAATTAGTAAGAAAGAACGTTGTTTTTAGGTTTGGTTAGATGCTCAAACATTATTATCCATTATATTTTTTATTTCATTTCGATAATACAAACATGAAATCTCATATTTTAAGTACAATTAATTATTTATAAATTATGGAATTTCATTAAATGTTTGATAACTCTCAATTCCAAATCCTCCATTAATCCTAGTTGATGACATACCTTTGTGTAGAATGTGTCATCTTCCAGAACCCGGTTCTATAGAAGTAGTTTCATCCATTTATTTTCTCAACTCCAACATGTGAAGAACTAAACAATGGGGAGAGGGAAAATTTATTAAATAAAATAATAGAGATAGGTAGAGTTGCATGTCATCATAGGCAGTCACTACATTAGGGACATTCTTCTTACCCATGCGTGTTACTCAATTCTTTCTACGAATGTAAAATTGAACATTAAACAAAATTCATGATCACCTTAACCTCCCCCTGAGCCATGTCTCAAGGTTAGCCTTTCATTTCTTAGTGTAAGAGATTACATTTTTGAGTGGGAGGAAGATGAGAGAGAGAGAAGGAAAGAAATTAAGAATAGTGGATGGAGAAAAACAATGACATGGATTAATAAAAGTAAATTTTATATTATAATTGAAAACTAAGACAAAACTAAAATAATAATAAAATAAAAAAATGAGGGGGGGAATAAAGGACCAATAGCGGCCTGTGCCCTGGTGGGATCCCCTCTTAGATGTGATTGTCAAGCTGATGATTTGGGAATGAGGTAAGGGACTCCTTTTATTGGTAGAATTATTTACTCCGAAATATTTCACATTGATGGCCCATTAAATTGTCAATTCACAAATAGAACCCTTAATAAAAAAATTTCATAATTTTTGTGGTCGTTCACCCTTCAAATCATAGATTATTATGACTTTTGAGGAAGGATTTATGAATTTTTCATTGGATGAATCTTTTCCTCGATGTAGCTTCGAGGAAGGTTCTTCAAAAAGTATTACATTAATTGGAATCCTTAATGAATTCCAAACACCCAACATATTTGTTAAAGTCTTAACTATTTTTTTAGTTATATTCAATGTGGAACCACCTCAATTGGATGTGTTTATGTCGACTTCTAGTTTGGTTATAGTGGTGGGGTCCACGCTGTCTACCCAGAAAAATCATAAAATTCATTGATTTTGTAATCCCTTTAGATGGGTGAATCAGTCTCTGGTTCAGAATACAATGTTGAAGGAAATAAAATAAGGATTCAAAAAAATTAAGATTCACTAAATTTTGAATTATATTTTTTGAGAAATGACAAAAATACCTTTGTGGTAAAGATATGTCCCAAATCCCAAATATACACTTTTCTCAACTTTGCTCATTTTCATTATAAAGTTAAAATTACCCATTATATTAATAAAACATGTAAATACATGGGGTTTATCATTTAAAAATAGTAAAAAATACTCATTATTTTATTGAAAATATGCACATAAATTTTCAATTTAAATTAAGAACTTCATGGTATCTTTAAATCAATATCCATATTCTACAATACAAGTACACATTACCAAATTCCTTGAAAAAAATATAAGTGGGATTTAAAATAATGATCAATTTCTCTAAAAAATAATTAGTACACGTTTAATCCATCAAAACTATATATATATTTAAAAATTATGGTTTGTTATATTCAATAATTTCATCATTCATTTTGTGGGAAAATTCTCATAGATGTGATCATTTTCCCCAATAATGGGACCGCCAAAATTAAAAAGATAAAGCATCTGAATATTTTCTACATCTAATCATTTATAAATTTAACAAATATAATAAAAATATTCTCTTCATGATCCTCCATTATCTTATATTAAATGATTATTTCATCAATTAATAGTATTAAAAATTATATTTGCAGTCCTTAAGGAATCATTTCTTATGCTTTATGAAAATTTTAGTTGAATTAGAAAGTCATAAGGGAATCATTTTGAACACATGGGGATCATACATAATATGTAATGATTCATTTTGAATACATTTCTTATCCAAATTTATCATATGATATTCAGAATAATGATCTACAAAATATTATTCACTAAGTTACTCTAATTTTATTGAAAAAGTAGTCGAAGGTAGTAATTGGATTCTTGTTCTTTATGATGATATTGATGAGCTCTAGATAGTAGATGAAAAACAATATTGATCCATAATTCTACAAAACATAGTGGCTCAATTCAACAAATAGTGATTAACTATGTAATATGAACCATTTTTCAAAATAAAATTATAGATTATTCTTTAACACCTCTAGTTATATCTTGTCCATCATACTTAAAAATTTCGTAATAGGATGGGATACACGTATGACTTCTATTATGAACACTATCACATGATCTTTGGGACTAATGTGTAACACTTCATGAAATAATGTATATCATTCACATAGAATAATAATTTCCTCATGTTTGATGTTTTTTCTTGAAATTTGATTGAAAATAATATGAATCATCATGAGGTACCAAAATCCACATTATGCTTGAATTTTCCAATGAAGTGTAGGATCATAATTATACTGATTGTAGTATCGAAATAATGATATAGATGCTCAATATACAGGAGGGGGAGGGTGAATTTTATTCCTTAAAAAATTCTTTTGGATCATTTAATGATTGTAATTTTTAACAATGTTAAACAAGGTAAATTTACAAAACCACTTATTTCTACAAACTTGCTTGATTCCGGAAATGTGGTTCTGGAAATGAAACATAAGAAAAGTTTACAAAGATAAATATTCTACCTTAAAACCTCTATAATCATACAAATCATTGTACATGTATATGAATGTATAAGATAGTTATACTATCCTCATCTACCAAAATGTAGTAGAAATCTTGAAACAATAAACGTAACAAGTAGTAAATTTTTTGACCCATATATAAGTGTATCCAACAACCTTGGATAAAGGTCCCTTGATTTATACTTCCATGAAAGTCTTTCAAAACCACCTCAGGGTAATCCCACGATACGAATATCGGAGTGGGTCTTATTATCCCCACAAGCCCTGAACTTCAAGGTAGTCGGCATCTCTGTCTTCCTATCCTTGGAAGCCCTCGAATGTACTCTGCAACATTCAGAGTCGCACGAAGCAATTCTGAACTAGATGTTCAGTACGCACAAAGCATGAATGTCTCCCTCTAGAAATCACATCAGCAGTATGTAATCTATAGAGTTGTAGAATAGTAGTGAGCTTATTCAAATGAGGTCCTATTTATAGGCACATCTTAAACAGCCATCACCCTCCTCCAACATTCATATTTTTCAATGAATTTTGGAGGGACCAATACACATGTCACTCAAACAATGTTTGGTTAGAAACAGAAAGCACGATATCGTTTTGTAACTAACAAGAGTAAGAAAAAATATGGTCTGATAACCAAATTCATTTTTCGGAGTGTATGTAAAAATAAATGTTAGGAGTCTAATAAAAAATCCATTTGGTGTCAATAATATTGGGAAATTCAGATTTTGTCTTCAAAGTATTTAGAACCTGAATTATATAGAATTCTGAAGTCGGAATTTCAAGGAAAATCGAAGTCTGAATTCATTATAATTAGGAGTCGGAATTCATAGATTTCCGAGTCTGAATTTAGATAATTTAGAGTCTAAACTCAGGAAGATCATAGTCTGAATTATTTAGAATTAAGAGTCTGAACATAGAAATTTCAAGTCTGAATTCAGAAGAATTTAGAGTCTAAACTCAGAAAGTTCGGAGTCTGAGCTTAGAAAGTTCGGAGTCAAAATTCAAAGAATTCGGAGTCTGAATTAGGATCCGGAAGACAGAATTCCCTATATCAATGTATTTATAAGATTCCGAGGATTTAGGATATAAAGTTGAATTGTATACTTAGAATATGAACAATGAAAACATAGTAAGGATACATTTTCCTTGGTAATGGAAAATTTCCCTTATGAAAGAAAAGTAGTTTAAGGATAAATTTTCCTTGAGGAAGGAGAATTGTCTTAAGGAAGGAAAATTTCCCTTATTAGGATATAATACATTTTCCCTTACGATAGAGTGTTTGTAATTTTCAAAACATGATGTAATTTAAAAGTCACAAGGAAACCTTATTGACTCAACAATCTCTCACTTTTTGGAAAGCACAAAAAGCCTTATGACAAAATATATAAGGACTAAATTTTTTTTCCTAGACAATGAAAATAAAACTTATCTCCCTTAAGAAATGAGCAATTATGAATATTAATAACTCCTCCTTAGACTTTGGATACACTAAGGATAATATTCTAGAATTTTGGATTAATACTTATCATTTTATTGCATATGAAAATCATCATAGATAAGAACTCCATCTTAGATTAAGACCCCCTTACTTAGGGAAATTTCTTCTTCACTTAGATTTATTTTTGACACTCCTTTCTCCCCCTTTGTGATTTTCAAAAAGGAATATAGGTAATCGAAACATAAATATGGTACCTGAAATATTAGAACTAAACAACCAAAATTATAAAGACCAACCCAAAATAATAATACGATTGAAAAAATTAAAACAACGAAGAGATAAAACAAAATATCTGAATTGACCAAGATTATCCTTACATTTCCTTCGACATCAACTTCTCTACTATGGTTTTATGATTCTTGTGTTCTTTGTGATCTTATTCTGCATGTTTGAGAAGCTTATCCTAATCTCCAGTTTTCTTCTATAAGGATTTGATTTTTTCTTCCCGAGACATAAGAGATTCTGCCAGACCCTTTAGAACTACTTCTTGATTAGAAAATTTTTCATCAAGTTTGATTATAAGATCTCTTTCCATATACCAACTCTGAGCAACTGAATACAACATCCCATTCAGATCTTTCACTTCTTCCTTTCGAGTATTTTCCCAAGAGATTGATTTTCATTAAAGACATGGTGATATCTTTGAACTTAATATCTTTGTTTTCAAAGGGATTTTTGACATCAAATTGAATTTCATCAAGAATTATCATGTCTTATATAGTTTTCAGTGACTAGCTTGTCATTTTAGTTCAAGATCTTTTGTGGGCTTCATAGTTAAGGTAAAAGTTTTTGAAATCGGGATCATGTTTGATGCACTTATCCATCACCATTGATACTGAATATGATTTCTGATTTAAGGAATTATGAAGCATCTGGCATATCGAGTCAATACTAGGAAATATTGGTATAGTCTCAACAAGAATCTACAAGTACTAGACTAAAAAAATCATGTCTTAGAGAGGTCGATTTCGAATCAGTGATTTTGATTGTTGAGGATTCCTTTTCAATATCAGCTATTTTCCTCTTTGAAGAACCACAAAAATCTTTCGTCTTTACCACATCCATGGTAGGTGTATCAACTACAACCTGTTTTCCCTGATCAACCTTTATAATTACTTCTTAAACATGAGATTCATGTTCACTGTCAGATAGCTAAACAATTTTATCTTCATCTTCCGCTTCCTTTTCAGCTCCTGCCTCGACATCCTTCGGCTGAATGAAATCATGGTTGGATCTTTCTTCTTAAGACACTTTGGTCACTTCTTCTTCACTATTCTCTTCATCCTTAATAGGAATAACAAGATTTTACGATTCGACTTCAGAGGTTCGGAATGATAATTTTTTAGAAGGGCTTTCCTTCTCTTGAAAATACTCAACTTGCTTTATCTGATCTTCAGTATCACCACTACCTTCTTCTCTTTTTTTCTTCTACTTATTTTTCATTTACTTGTTTATCACAGAATTTTTCTAGAGTGACAAAAATCTTTCTTGGATTCTCTGGTAATGATTATATCAGAAAGGATTCTGGTACTTTAATATTCTCAGAAGCTTTCTTATCATCTTTCTGAAGGGATTGCACTATTTCAGCCTCAGACTACTTTTTCTACTTCTTCTCTTTCTCTTTCCTGTACATATCTTCAGCTACCTTCTCCCTTAAAGATTTCTCTTCCGTAGGGTCCAAGCCAAATTTTGGATCCCCTTATTTTTGATTTTTCTTGTCTTTTATCCATTTATCCACAACCTCATCAGGATATGATTTTTTCTTCTTTGGCTTCAATTGTGTGGATTGGGTTTCCTTAGCCACTGGGGTTTTTTTGCTTCTCTTTCACATCCTTAAACATCCTCTTCCTTCCACCTTTTTATACGTCTCAGCGTCTTCCTGTTTCTTCAGTAAGGATTCTACCTCCTCATCAGTAAAATCATAAAATTATTCTGATTACTTAAAAAATACAACTATCATCTTTCTCAGAGTATCATCACTCCACAACATGACATTGCAATTTATTGAATTAGATTTGTAAGTGTTTTTTTGTGAATTCTAAGAACCAAAAAATTATCTTTGACAGAATGTCTGGATACATAATAATCTAAGCCTTCATATTTCCATTAATTATGTTCCAATCATAACGAAGATATGTTTAACCAAGTTTATCTTCATTAGGTTTACAATGTAATCCAGAATTTACATATCACATTTCTTTAATGTTTCAATTTCTTCTTTTCTCGGTACAATGAATCCTTGAACCCACAATTCAAGATTCCAAAAAAATGTGGACAGGTGAAGAATCATTGGAGTTTTTACTTCTGAGAGGCCAATGCAAGCCATGGAATTCACCTTATCAACCCTTCATTGAATATCAGGCAACTTGTGGGAACAAAACATAGCTTCCCCTTCATAAGGAATACCAACCAAGCTTACAGCCTTGGTGTAAGAAAGTGAATACGTATATCCATTACACTTGAAAGAAAACATACTCCTCCCTTATTCGTTGAATAAAATTACTGACACATAGAATTATATTAACAAATCCGGATATACCAAATCCAGAGCTTTTGGTTTTGAATGGAAAACACTTTACCTCCCTTTCAGATTTATATTCTTAAAGATAATAGATCCATACTTATTCAAAAAACATCGGATCAACTAACCATTATCTGTATATCTTCCATTCGGATATTTTTATATGGTAGAAATATCTTTATGAGTGGAGACATTAGAAGAAAATCGGAAACAAGAATGATCTGAGAAGTTCAGAAAGGGATTTTGTAGGAGGGAAGAGCTTAAGCATGCAAATTCTTGTGTTTTGATGTGGGACAACCATCAGGGGTCCTTTATATATGAGTTTAGGGTGACAGTTTAGCTTTCATAAAAATATACAACTGTTGAAAAACCTTATGATCAGATTTGATGGTTGAGATGATAGCTGGAAGGAAATTTTGATAGAATCCGATCTTTTGAGGTTTTTTTTAAAAAAATTGGATTTAAAAAAATATGAATACTAAAATTTAAAAATGGATGAAAATAACAACATATAAAAGATGATTATGAAAATTAAAGAAAGGAAACATAACTTTTGGATTTATATGAATATTATTCATATTGAGAAAAATTATTCATGAAGAACTTTAGATTCCAAAAATATTGATTACAAAATATTTCAATAGGAAAACCTCCATTAGAAAAATTTTAAGTAGAAAAATCTTCATTATGAAAATTTTATGTACGAAAATATTCATTACGAAAAATTTGAAGACTTCGAAAAAAAATTTAGACTACGAATAATGTTTAGAATAAGAAATTTTTTTAAAAACCTAACAAACCAAAGTACTCATCCTATGAAAATGAGTTCATTACTGTAAGAAGATTGGTTTCAATAGGATGTTAACAAGAAAGATTACCTAATGGTTATAGTTATTAAATTTTTTTATGTATTCAAATATATCAGAGGGTAATGATTTTGTGAAAATATTATCATGTTGTTCTTGAATTCTGATAAATTGAAGAATGATATCTCATTTTTGTGTGTGATCCCTAAGAAAGTAATGCCTAATATCAATGTGTTTTTCATGAGTGTGATGTGTAGGATTTTTACATAGGGAAATGGAACTAGTATTATCACACATAATTTTTGTTTTGGTAAATCTAATGCCTTAATCTTTGAGTGTGTGTTGCATCCACCACACTTGATCACAAAAACATCCAGCTGCTACATATTTAGCTTTAGGAGTGGAAGGTTCTCCTGAGTGTTGTTTTTGCATGACCAAGAAACAAATGAATCTACTATGAAATGACATGTTCTAGATGTACTTTTCCTATCCATTATACATCCACCAATGTTATAATCTGAAAAAAAAATTAAAACATAATCATTTCCATAAGTGTAAAAGTTTCCCAGATCCATGGTTCCCTTTAAGTAGCGAAAAATCATTTTCCCTGCCTTTAAATGAGATCCCATAGGATTGGATTGATATATTTCACATAATAATACTGAAAACAATATGTCTGGATGACTATATTTTATGTAAATTAGACTTCCTGTCATACCTTTAAAAGATGTTCGATCTAATGGTTTCCCAGCTTTATCCAGATCAAGTGAGTTTGAGGTAGCAATAGAAGTACATATACTCTTAGTGTTGTCATATACATACTTTTTAAGAAGATATTTAATATAATTATTTTGGGACATATAGACTCCTTCTGGTTTTTGAGAAATTTAAAAACCAAGGATAATTGTTAACTCACCCATCATACTCATTTCAAACTAAGATTTAATTAGATCTTCAGAGTAATCAGTTAATGATTACTGAGTTGAAACAAATATAATTTCATCAACATAAATTTGAACAATGAAAACATTTTTCTTATCATTCGTTATAAAAAGGGTTGGATCAACATTTCCCATAACATTAATATTTTGAAGCAAAAATACAGTAAGTCTATCATACCATGCTCGAGGGGCTTACTTAAGTCCATACAAAGATTTGGTATGTTATTAAACATGTTCTAGATGTTTAGAATCTTCAGAACTAGGAGGTTGTTTAACAAAAACTTCCTCTTCTACAAAACCATCAAGGATATCACATTTAACATCTATTGGAAAGAGTTTGAAATTGAAGAATGCTGCAAAGGAATGTAGAATATGAATATATTCAAGTATAGCTACCAGAGCATAGGTTTATTCATAGTCTATTCCATATTGTTGATTGTATAATATAGTAACCAATGTAGCATAATTTATTACAATGTCTACATTTTCATCACAATAATTTTTGAAGACCCATTTAACTCCAATAACAGAAGTTTTCTATGGCCATTCAACCATGTTCCGAGATTTATTCCTTTCAAATTCATTTATCTCATATTGCATTGCTTTTATCCAGTCATCATCACCTAAGTCTTATTCTGTGCTTTTGGGTTATAATTGGGAAAGGAATGCTAGATGTTCAACATCATTTCTTAAGGAACTTCTAGTATGTACATGTTTATTTACATCAGCAATTATTCTATGGATGGGATGATTCTTTTGAAACAACTACTTTGGGTTTTGTAAATTTTTTTAATCAATATAGGGAAGGAAATCCTCTGGGGTAAATGTTTCAAAAATACCTTCTTAATCATTTTCTTTATCAGAAGTAACTTCTATCAAGTGTTGATAATCAGTTTTTAAAAACACATATGAAGATGTTGGATGGGGTTGTTTAATAACAAATTGAGCAGTTTCATCAAATTTGACATGTACTGTTTCTTCAACAGTACAAGTATTTTTATTGAAAACTCTTAAAGCAATAGATATTGTGCAGTAGCCTAAAAAAATTCATTCAATATATTTTTGTGGGAATGTGTTTAGATAAACTTTTGTATTCAGAATTAATTCCTTAAAACCTAAAACCTTTAAGGAGAAAATCCTGGTTTTCTACCATTCCATAACTCAAAAAGAGTTTTATTATTAAAATGTCTAATAAAAACACGCTTTATAGAATAAAAAACAATACTTACAGCTTGAGCCCAAAATTATTTAGCTACAGAATATTCACTAAACATGGTTCTGGTTATCTCTTGAAGAATTGTATTTCTTATTTCAATAACACCACGTTGTTGAGGTGTTCTGGGTGATGAGAAGTTATGAGCAATTCATTTTCTACTAAAAAATGTTTCAAAATCAGAATTTTGAAATTATTTTCCATGATCACTATGAATTGTTATCAAAGGATGGTTTTTCTCATATGTAAAATGGGATCTAAAACTTTTGAAATAAGAAAAAGATTCATAATTCTTAGCACGAAAATAAATCTATTTAATCTGTTGTATTCCTCAACTGAGAAAAATACATAATATTTTTCCCCAATGATTGTTGTTTGTGTTTGAACAAATAGATCCATATCTAATAACTGTAATGGATCAGTAGTTGAGACTTCACAAACTGATTTAAAACATTATTAATATTTCTTTTCATATTGACAAGGATAAAAAACTTTTGAAGAATCATATCTATGCTCAGGTAGATCCTTAACTAATATTTTCTTAGGGAATTTTCTTAGGTTCCTGAGGATACATTGTCCTAACCTTCTATGCCACAACCAATAATGATCTTCCATTGCACTAAGGCAAGGTAAATCTTGGCTTCTAAGGTCTTCTATGTTTACTGTGTAAATATTTTCTTGCTTAAGTGTATAATGAATAAACTCTTCCTTGGAATTTTGTACTAAGCACTTGTCATTCCTAAAATTCACAAGGTAAACTTCATCACATAATTTACTTATGATAATGAGGTTTTTTTAAGACCCTTAACCAATAAAAAATTTTAAATCAATGTTTTCCCCAGAAGAGAAATGTTACGTATACCAATAATTTCTCTCTTTGCATTTTCTCTAGAAGTTATTTTTCCTCCTTTCATCTTGAAAATATTTTCAGAGATGTTTCTATTGCGAGTAATATTCCAAGATCATCCACTATCCATGTACCATTTATTGTTCTTGGTATTATCTTTATTTTATTCCAATTAAAAAAGTTAGACTTTCGGAACCTAAACATTATTTGATCTAGAAACATCAGAATGAAAATTTTATAAATCCACATTTTCATTGAAAAATATGCTTTATGAAAACATAAAGACTGAGTTTTGTTTAAGGAATAATTTTTTCCCATTTCCCACCACACTGTCACATAGTGCAGAATTTATCACTTTGAGGATCAAAATAACTGTTACTAAAAATTGTATTTGAACTAGTATAACCAAATCCAGAATTATTTCTTAGAGGTCGAATTTGGGAATACATCTTATCACAGCTTTCCTTCTATAAGGTAATGTTTGAAATAAACTTCCTCAATGAAAATATTTCTGACTTTAGTATAACAACTAAGTTCATATCCTCAAAATCATCAATTTTAGCACTAGAGTTGGGCTCAAAAACTATTTTCTTAGAAATTACTTATTCTAGATCCTTAGATAGTTTATCCTTCTATGAATTTACTTCCTCATGGCTTTTTGAAATACATTCAAAATCATGTATTTTTTATCATGATATTTAGAAATATTTGATATTTCCTTAGTATGAAGAGAAATAATAGAAATTTCTTTATTATGAATTTTCTTGACTTTAGAATTTTCATTCTCAAGGAGCTTAGCAATCCAAGATACTTCTTCATAAGTAGGTAATGTATTATCTTCAGCAGAAGAAGATTCTTCATCTGGGGATTCATAGTATTTACTATCACTATAATTTTCATTTAAGGATACATTGGTGATGGATTTATTATTTTTTACCGTTTCCATTAAACAATGATTTCAATAGGTAGTATGGCTATTAGACCAAGAATAATCTATCTATAAGATTCGTAATCTGGGGATTCATTAGAAGAGTATCCACCACTATCACTCCATGTTTCATTAGCTTTCAAAAAATTCATTTCTTTAGCTTTTTAGTACTTCTATATATTTCCCTTAAAATATATATCCTTTCTATATTTTCTCTTAAGCATAGGAAAATATGGCATTTTATGTCCTGCTCTCTTGCTTCAAAAACATGAGACTTCAGAGTCTTTTTTATCTTCCATTTATTTATTCCTGTATCCAGATTTAAAGTTATTCTATCCAACAATCTTGTTCATCCTTCATGAAAGTTTGGCTAATTAATTTTCGTAGTATTCACTTCCATTAAATTCAGATTGAATATCAATGTTCTTAGATTTGGATCCTGTAACTCTCTCATATGTCTTGACATTCATATGATTTGAAGTCATTCGAAAATAAACAGTTCCATTCCCATTTTTCTTCATAACATTTCCAGAATCACTCTTCATTCTTGGATCATGTTGAAGTTGATTTCCTGAAAGGTCATCAAGAGTAATCTATCATACTTTCCTATTCTCACCTATAGTTCTCCTCTTGGATTCCCACTCATTAGGCATGATGTCTAAAATCTTGTCAAAAAGTGCCTCATCATCCAAACCCTTTTCACCCATAGATTGTAAACTATTAGAAATAGTCATAAAACATTATTGTACATTATATATGGGTTCCTTAAAAGGAATGAAAAACCCATCGTACATAGCTCTAAGAATAGATCTTCTAGTTTCAATAACATAGAATGTACCAAAATGTGTAACATCAAGCATCTTCCAAATACAATTTCTAGCTTCACAGGAAGAAATCTAGCTCTATATATTCCTGGTCATGGAACACAACAATGTACTGCGTACCTTGTACTTATGTTGATATTATGACTTCTCTTGATTAGTAAAAGTTATGACATCCTTATAAAAAATATTGTATTCTCAAGTAATCATAACAACGATGTCCACTATAGTGTTAATGAAAAAATACATCATATGATCTCCCCAATATTCATAATAATTCCCATCCATAATATGTGGTCTAGTAAGATTTGTACTGTCACTTGAACCAAAATTCATTCCTACCGTCTTAAAGAAAGTATTTCCACAAAAACATGTCTGTAATAAATGATTGTAAACAAGGATAAAAATATCGTAAGAAAGGAAAATATAGAACAATGAAAAACAAGATCATGAAAACTTATATGTGAATATAAGTATTTTAGATACCTCCTCTAATACCAATTGTAGGATCGAAATGATAATCACCGTAGTATCAAAATAATTATGTAGATGCTCAATATACAAGACGAGGTGGGTGTGAATTTTATACTTTAAAAAATCATTTTGGAACATTTAAATATTGTAATTTTTAACAAAGAAAAACAAGGTAAACTCACAAAACCACATAGTTCTACAAACTTTCTTGATTCCAGAAATATGGTTCCAGAAATGAAACTTATGAAAAGATTACAAAGACAAAGATTCTACCTTAAACCGTAAAGAATATTACTAATCAGAGTACATGTATAATATATTTATACTTTACTCAACAACCAAAATGTAGTGGAAAACATGAAACAATACACGTTACAAGTAGTAAATCTTTTATCCCAAAGAGAAGGGTATCCAGCAACCATGGATAAAGGTCCCTTGATTTATACATTCAAGAAAATTTGTCTTACACACACAAGGGTATGCCCTTGATACAAATATCAGAGTCTATCTTGCTATCCCTGCAAGCCCTCAACATCAAGTTAGTTGGAACCTCTGTCCTCTTACCCCCAAAAGCCCTCAAATGTAATCAGCATCATTTAGAGTCACACGAAGCAATTCTGAAGAAGATGTTCAGTACGCACAAAGCATGAAATTCTCTCTCTAGGAATCACTTTAGTAGAATGTAATATCTAGAGTTGTACAACAGTAGTGATATCATTCAAATGAGATCCAATTAATAGGCACTTTTTCAATGGTCAGCTCCCTCCTCCTAATGTCATTTTTTTAATTTTAGAGGGACCCGTACACGGGTCACTCAAACTACAGTTGGTTTGAAACAGAAATCAAAACATCATTTTGAAACCAATAAGTGTATGAAAAAATATAGTTTCCTAACCAAATATATTTTTTGGAGTGTATGGAAAAATAAATGTTTGGAGTCTAATTAAAAACCCATTCGGTGTCTATAATACATTGAAATTTAGATTCTGTCAATAAAATAATTTGGAACATGAGTTCTATATATTTTTGGAGTCTGAATTACAAGGAAATTCGTAGTCTGAATTCATATAAATTGAAGTCTAAATTAAGAGGATTCGGAGTCTGAACTCATGATGTTCATAGCCTAAATTCAGATGAATTTAGATTCCGAACTAATGATGTTCGGAGTCTAAATTCAGAAGAATTCGGAGTCTGAACTCAGAAAGTTTAGAGTCTGAATTCAGATGAATTTTGAGTCAAAACGAAGAAAGATCGGAGTCTAAACTCATTATGTTTGGAGTCTAAATTCGGATCCTGAAAACACAATTCTCTAAATCTAAGTATTTATATGATTCTGAGGTTTTGGATACGAAACCACATTTTTTAGTTAGAATATTAACAATGAAAACAGGATGAGGATAAATTTTCATGGGAAAGGAAAATTTTTATTATGAATGAAGAGTAGGTTAAGGGGAAAATTTATATAAGGAAGGAAATTTTTCTTAAGGAAAATTTTTCTTATTAAGATAAAATAAATTGTCCCTTAAGATAGAGTGTTTGTAATTTTAAAAACATGAAGGAATGTAAAATTTATATGGAATCATTTTTGAAATAACAAGATGATTCATGATCATCCTTATATTATTATAGGTCCATGGGATGGATCATATAATAGAATGTGATTTAAATTTATTAATAATTGACGTGATATCTATATATATCAAGAGATAATAAATGATTAGTATAATTAAAAATTAAACCATTGTAAGAATTAAATGTATCACATTCCATGTAATAGTTAAACAAATACTTATTATTACTGATATATATTCATTAATTTGTAGAGGATGTGTTGAAACAGTTAGAGTAAACATTTAGGGTCAAAATGAATATATAGAACCATAAAAAATGAGTCATTTTCCATTCCTAACAAGCATCTCAATGTTCTATTACAAATATAAATTTTTTCCTCCTTATACGTGGTGATAAAATATGATTTCACTTTCTCTTTTTTATTTTATGGGAACTAAAAATGATTATAATAAAATAACCTAGGGATTTTGTAATATTTTGTATAATTTCCCTGATCCCAAAATTTGAATCATGGAAAACCAACTAGTGAATCGTGATGATTATTCATTTCCTCCATCACATTTCTCATATTCTTAATTTATCCTATGAATTCAAGATCATGGTTCCCATATATTAATGAAAATAATATTTTAATAATTATTTTGAGGAAATTACCATGATTTTCTTTCATCATTAATAACATATGGGTGGTTAGATATTCCATCCTCCTATATCATTCGATCCCCTAGTAGGAAACTCTTTTTAGTTATTCTTATTGGCATATTATTGGAATGATTACATAACATCCATCTATAATTTTTGAGATCTTATAAATTCATCTTTGAAATTGATGACAAAACACCATCAATACCCCAATATCATAATTAAATTTTCCACATAATCCACCATATATTTAGTCTCCATTTTATTAAGATTTATAAATTATCTCTCCATATTTATTTCATTTGTTTGTTTAAAATAATGTTAAAATATATATTTCTAAATTATTCAAAAAAATTAATTCCACATATTCATTAGACTTAAAAATCATTATCAATTACCACTGTTGATAATTTTAACTATCTATATTATAGTTGATCAATTATAATTTTACCGTCTCATAACAATAGTTCATGTAAAAAAAATTACTATTATGTTAATCATTTATTCAATGAAAAATGTATCAGATGATCATATAATCATATAAGGTCATTAACCCTGAAGTACTTGATATCTAATTGATCATTATTGACTGATGGAAGAAATTCGAAATGGTTCATGTTATTTCTCATATCCCAAGAGATATGGGTATGTATTTCTAGTCTTTTTTTAATTTCAAATCCCATTATAATAGAATATTTTTTAGATAATTATTCCATAGTCCAAAAAATGGATTTTGGTCTAGCATAACTAGGATGAAAACATTTTTTCAAAAATAAAATTATTGAAAAAATAGTCTTTAAATCATTAATTAATATGTAATTTAGAATTAAAAATAAATTATAAATTCATGTAATATTGGAATACTTTAATTATCAGTTGGGGAACTCCTTTCATGGAATGGAAAATGGTTTTGGAGAGAGGATATATGAAATAAATGAATGAAAATTCACAAGTATCAGAATTGTAATCATCAAAAAATCAATTAAAGTGAACCCATATTGACACTTCCAAGGGATCTTAAGTGGACAAGTGTTTCATCCTGATTTTCTCCAAGTTAAATTACTAGAATAAGATAGGACCTTTTCCTAGATAGTTATATTTTTCTATATATCGGACAATTAACATCTATATTTTCCCATTTGGATGACGATGACATGGATTACTTCACTCTTCACTGTAATCACTATCACATGTTATAAAATACCCATGCTTATTATTTAGCATGTAAAACCAAAAAAAGTATCCAAAAGAAAGGGTATTTGAGTTCCCTAATGGTATAAAACTCTGAGCTCATTTTCATGGAACCACATAATTCTTTGACTACTAATATTATGTTGATGTATACATTCCAAAATTTAAACATGGCGTCTCTAATTATGAATGAATTTGTACAACCCACTAACATAATGAAAAATCATCCCCTATATATTTTCACCCAAATAATCTAATTTCCCCAACATCACATGGGTGATGTAATAATGAAATTACATAAGAATTACTTGGGTGAGGCCTCTATAACAAATCCTTATAAACACTTGACTGAATCCATCAATATTTCACCCTATTATAACATATGAAACTGTGATATATATCTCCCTATAGTTAATTCGTATAGGCACTTCAATTTAAACAAATATTATGTAGTCATTGTATTCTTCAAATAGTTTCAAAAGGAAAAAACAATCGCTCCTAATGATTTTCAAATGAACCATAATCCTGGTGGAATAAATGGATGATAAATAATTAACCAACATTTCTAATTTCGACCTCTAGTTACCAATTATTCCACCAATGAAGCCAATTGTATGAGACTTTGTTATACACACTACATTGATCTTGTTTCAATGTTTTATTAACTTGATAAATGGTAACTCATATATTATTGCCACAATATATAGTATCCCTTTGTGTTTTTAAATAATTCATTCAATCTATAATTCAAATGAACCATCATGGGTACCCTTGTAACCAGATAACTGAGCAGATCCCCAAAAATAATAATCTGTGTATCTAATCCCCATGGGTTAGTGACTAGAACCTTACATTATACAAAATGAACATGGGGACTATTATTTTACACAACTATTTCATAATAATATAATCAATTCTAAGTTAATAGATGAGAAACACCACATTAAGTAGTATAACACAATTAAAATAGTTAAATAAATCTAAAGTACTACATCAATGTATTAGAAAACAAGATAAACCCCCCAATTATTAATGGATGAAACTCACCAAGGTAAAGGATCAATAGATAATACCATCTCAAAGTGGCACCATAACATTCATTTTACCTCCAACAAGATATTATACAAAAACCTAAAGGCACATGTAGGGTGTGAGTTAAAACACCAGTAGGGTCTCACAAAGAATCACATAATAATCAAGAAACAATTAACTAACCATATAAATCATTCAATTTTTTTTAAATATATATGTATTTTGAAATCATAATTATTATAACTCATTATTTATATTTCAAATTATGGAAATAATTTTAAATAATGTCTTAATAAACACACACACAGACATATATATAAATGTTTATTTAAACTCAGAATAAACGTAAAATAGTTTTAAAAAATGGCACACATTTGTATCTAAAATACAAAATAATGAGAAACATTTTAATTTCTAAAAGGTATAATAGTTGTATTATGTAGGATGATATAACACACTATGGTGATACCACAAATATATGCATACACACATCACACTAACACTATCCCAAAGCGACGCATCACTATCCCATTTTGGATGTGACATGATGCACTATGTCTTCAGTTAGTTGTAATGTTTCAAAATTATTTTTTCACAATAAATCACTAAAAAACTTGGCTTTCATATTCCACAATACAATAAATAATTATAAATTTATATTTAAAACAATTTAAAATACTATTAATCCTGTTCCCCCATTTCAAAAGTTTGAATTTTATATTTAAAAAACAAAATGGGTTTAAATCAAATAACCCCTCTTTCTAATTTAAAACCAATATGTTTATATCAAAAAAAAAAATTATTCCATTTTATAAATTAAAATATTGAAATAAATTTCTACCATTAAATTTTATAATTGAAATAAAAAATTTTAAATTCCACGATTTCCCAACAATTTCACAAACACATATCAATTTAAAAGAATAGTGGGGTTTTTTAAATTTGTTTCCAAATAAAATCTAAATACTCTAATTAAGTTGGATATTTATTAATATACCAATTTTTAGTGGTCTCAAAAATATTATTTTATATCGAATATTTGAATTTCAATCAATCAATTTAGGAGTAATAAATTTGTTCCAACCTAATAGAACAACCCACTATTCTCACTAAAACAAAAAGTTAGTAACAGAATCCAAAAAAAGAATAAAGGTACATGAGGTCTGGGAACTCTAACTAGAATTATGATTCATGAACATGAGGTTTAGATCTATAAATCTTATGATTGATTATCAAACTCTAAGGGGGGATAGATAAATAAACTTCAATATAGGGAAAACACTTACCCAAAAGGTCACGCCACAAGTCGAACAAGATATCCTTGCATACTAATCTGTTGATGACCCTAACGAGTTGAAATTTTCATGAACACATGGCCAAAAACAATAAATTACAATGGTCTAGGATGATGATCAGAATAACACATATACTTACTCAGTGACGTTGAAATTATCTAATGAACGAAGTGAATAATTTTTGTTGACTGTTTAATCAATCCGAGTCCATCAAAGGAAATATATCCAATATATGACCAACACAATAGATATCATCAAGGGTAACAATACAAGGGCTCAAGATGATTCATTCTAATCATGAAATGGTAACTACTATTATAATAAAATTGAATATTCTACAAATGGTTATACCAAGTTTCACCAATGTTGATGACACAAATATAATAAATGTACTCAATAACATTTATATGACTATATTTCTGTTCATGTGACTGTGAATGGTACACCACACTCAAACGGAACATATATCTCAATGCCTCATGAAGTAATCTCCAAAATAAATAAGTTATGAAAGGATCATTATGAAAGACTATAGAATATGTAAATATGTGAAAATGAAAAATATCCTTCCAATAGATATTTCTTATCACCTCTATTGTGGTAGTATCATGAATGGGTACAATGTGAGACTATTTTTTTAGTTGATCAAACATAACTTATATCACATTATTATTTTTCTATAGGTATGTTTAAACCCTATCACAATGTCCATATAGATATCATTACACTTCTATCTTGGCACCCATAGTGGTTGAAGAAAACATGAAGTATTTTGGGGCTCTACCTTGAACCGTTAGAATGTGTATCAGTGAGAGTCAAATTTGGTGATGCATCATCTCATACCTGGACAACAGAATCTATGTTACATATAATAGAAGATATTCATGGTTACTAAATGAACAACCAACTAGGAGTTTCAAAAACCCCCATCACATATTTCCCTACCACTAATGGCACAAAAAGGTATTCTGGTAGAAGAAAATCCATCAGTTGAGGATGACTATTCATGAATAGTCTTTCTACTATAAACAGTGTCTCTAAATCTGATGAACTAATTATCATGCTTTTGTAATTGATGAATAATCTCAAGAAGAGAATGTGTGAACTTAGCATTAGACAAATCAACCTAGACCACTATTTCCCAAAAAACAAAATGAAATTTAGAAAAGGATCTATCAGGATCCCCTCTATTGATGATTATTTCACAACCCTGATAAGATGATTCCTTCTAAAATAATCTAAAATGAAATTCCATTTCCCCATGGTATAGTTGATGTCAATATAAATATATTTCGATTATTCCACCTAATGCCTCTAGCAAAGATTGAAATACTTTTTAGATAAGATAAAACTCATTCTATTGTAGTATTATAAAATGGTAAACTTTTCACCATAATTTTAATTCTTTCAACATTAATTTTGAATAAATACTTCATCGAGTACTAGAGAAAGTGTTGTTAATTCTTCTTATATGACTTAAGCTATCATGGGCCATAAGAAAAAACATTATCACCCTTCATAATGACACAACCCAACCATAAACTCTATGCATCATATACAACCACATAGATCCTCCCGGAATGTAGACGAGTCAATAGAGGCACAGTAGTCAAAAGACATATCATCTCAAAAAAATAATTCTATCATATTTCGTCCCAATAATACACTACACCCATCCAAATCATAACATTCATCAGTGTAGTATACCTTGAAAAATAATTAATGAACCATAAATATACTCATATTGATTCCATAAGATTGAACTCTTTAAAAACTTTTGCGGTTGTTCACATTTCATAATAGCCATTACCATTTTAGGATCAACTGAAAAAACATGTTCTCACACCACATGCCCCATGAATTTCACTTCTAAAAACCATAAATAACTTTCCAAAATCTTTTCATAAATGAGGTGAATTATCAAATATTCCAATACTTCTCTACAAAGAATCAGGTTATCATACATGGACTTATAGTAAATGGATATATTATCCGAAAATAGTACCACAACCGTATGTAGATACACTTAGAAAATATTTTTTCTTATAGTAAAAATGATCACATGAGAATTAGTTAAAAATTGGAATGAAAAAATGCACATAACGATCATACCTATTATGAAAGGATGATTTCTGAATGTCATATTCATTTATACTCAAATGATGGTAACCATATCGATGATCTATCTCTAATCAGCAGTTTTCCCTTTTGAATTTATCAAACATCTCATTAGTATGTCAAAACAAATATTTTTTATTTTCAGTAACTCATTAGTGTTTTCAGTAATCCCCACAAATTATAATTGAACTAGTAATATTCATATAAATGGGAGCCATTTACACCCATGTTGTCAACTAGGGTATTTAAATCCAATCATGAAAACACATACAACTAGTAATTCAACTCCTTCAATTTAGTAGGTTCCATGAGGTTATAGGGAATAAATAATTATTAAGTACCATGGTCTAAATAAATAATGAACTATTCATCCATTACCATTGATAGAATATAGATATCATCTTTCAATATTTCAAGAAACATGATGAAAACTAGAGGGAGTTACCAAATCAATGTTTCTCACACAATGTTAATGGTGAACAGAAATATAACTTTTCCAAACACCGAATTAGATTGTATGTATCTACTCATACTTAGGTCTTATTCTCCTTGAATGTTATGACATACACCATTAGGTGTATTAATGTTGACCAATTTAATATAGTAATAAATAAAATATTTTTTTTCATATGATCCAACCGATCTTGAATATGATTTGAAGAGGTTTAATGTTGAGAACTAGAAAACTACGAGAAAGATAATTATTTGAAAAGGATAAATAAAAAAGATGGACTATAGAGGCCCTTATCTCTCTTTGTTATAAGGGGAGTATCAATATACCTCAAATAAGACAAAAAATCTACAAAATTATTTACTATATTAACCATACAGGTTGAAAAAAATGAATGAGATGTGCAGGTATCAAATAAATCATTCACTAATGATGAATTTATAATGATAGAAACTCTTACATCTGATAAAACTATATATGATTTTTTTAGAGACTATACTACTATGTGATGAAGCTTTGTTTTGGACGCATATGGACAAAATACCTTTTTTATTTAAAATTTTAATTATACCACATTTTTAATAATAGTCGATTACATCATTCTACTATGTAGACCCGAATAAACTGAGAAGAACATCATCATGTGACCTGAACATTTGAACGAGCCATAGATTTTGGGTGCTTTAGTGAAAAACACATTAATTTCTTATGATTACAACAATAATATCAAATCAATGGTCCACTTATAGGAAAAATAGAAGTTTTATAAACACTAAACTTGATATCAACTATTAGAATCATCACACTTCTTCATTAATTTACAATAATTCATAGACCGACTAGGAGAAAAATGAACTCACGAGAATACTAACTTGCTGGATAGATCAATTTAGACAATTAATCATGAATCCAGAACACTAGTATAAAATGGTTTCATTAGAAAGAGATCATGATAATGAATATATTCTCAATTACGCAGATTAGACCATCATATCTTAATATTCTCATTTGATACAACCTCAAGTGAAAACATGAATATTTTAGGAAAAAAATTCATATAAACTATCATAATTCAATTAGAATACTCATGATTGAGTAACTCTAAATCCTTGGATAATAGTATTAATTTGGTATTTATATTTTAATTGAAAATAGCCACAAAATCTTTCCATTCTAATAACATTTGATTCTTCATGATCACCACTGTGCACCACCATCCCCTACGTGATCCCTCCAGTAAGATGGTGGAACACTTAACATAAACCTCATGAGGTGTCTCCAATTATTCTACCAAATTCTACATAAATTTTCGTAGTTCCTCATCCTCTTGAGGATCACTAGATCCTTTAAATATTGGTGGAATTTGAAATGGAAATACTGATAACTATTCTAGATAAACTCCCTATATTGATCCATAATAGGATCATCAATGGAAAACTGGTGTAGGTTAATGTCCAAGAGTATATACATTACACATAATCACCTTCACCTGACATGGGTCCATGGTAGTATTTTCACAATGTGGTTCAACAACAGCTTCATCCTCGATATGATTCACACATCTTCTCAGATGCATGATGCTAAAAAATATCATAATGATTCAAGGAAGACATATGGTTTAACACACAATTTGGAAAACAAGGGATAATTATTCACAGCTAATAATAACATAATATTTTGATTTCAATCTATCCAAATAAAATATAGGAAAAAGAATACTACTATTTATCAAGACATATTTCCCATGACCCCATTGTTTACTTAAGGTTCGTTATGGTGATAGTTGGATAGACACTCAATCACATCTACATATTATGTCCCAATAATATTAAATATATCATACTAAATTTAGGATTAGAATATAATCCTGGTGATCTGATACCACTTCTAAAAACCATTCCCATATATCCCAGTTACTTGATAAACAATCAAATCCTCACATACCCCAAAGAGCTTTCCCAATCCCCAGGGTTACATGACTAACACATAGAACCAGTCAAAATGAATGTGGGAATTATTTCTTCCACAATAATTAAAAAATAAGATAAAAAATAATGTGTGAATACATGAGGAAATACATAAGGAAAATTTTACCATAATTAATATAGGTAACGAACCCCAAATTACTATAGTAATGTACTATAAAATAAAGGAAAAAAGTCCCTATAGATTAGAATCTATGTGATGAAGGATCACAAGATACTACTATCTCCAAGTGGTGCCTGACACTAACTCGATCCTGTATGATGATAATTTACAAACACCAAAAGGTATATGTAGTGTTTGTGATAGAATCTGAGTAGTGTCTCACCAAGGATTCCACAATAATATTACAAAATTTAATATAAAAAATAAAGCATTCAATTTTAAAAAAATGTTTGAATGTTCATATAATTATTAATAAAATTAAAGATATATATTTAATATGATGGAAAATATGAAAAAAGAGTATTTATAATAAAATTATATAAAACATTTTCTATATATTTAAGACGGCGCATAAAACTATTTAAACAAATTTTCACACATTTTTATCTAAAATATAAAAAAGTGAGCAACAGAGTAATATAATGAAAGGTGGGATAGTTCCAAGACATTATATCCTCACACACTCGAAGGTGATCAAGAAAATATGGGTATACAGACATACGTTAGACAATTTGAAAAGGTGACTCTTCATCATCCCCTCAGAGATATGACATGTTGCATAATGATTTTTTAATTGTAACACATTAGAAGTGTCATATCCCAATAAATCAAAGCCTACCCAGGCCTGACTGTTCTCTAAAAAAGTAAATTATATGAAATTTATCTTAACAAATATTTAAAATATAATTCATCACATTGACTCATTTCAAAATTTCCAATTTTCCATTTAATCATCAAAATGTCTTATTAATGAAATCATTCCTTTTTCTGTAATTAACAACTAGTGTTCTATAAAACCCATTTTAAACCATTATCTCAAATTAAATGTTGAAATAAATTACAAAAAATGTATTTCATAATTTAAATTCGAAAAAAATCCATAATTTTACATGAATTTTAAAAAACCCTTTAATACAATGGAATTAATGGATTCCCCAATTTCAAACCAAATCAAATCCAAATCATATACTTCAATGTAATTGTTATGTTAATAAAAAAAATTTAAATATGTTTCAAAAAATTAAATATACAAAACAATTGATCTCAAATCAAGGAATTCATTGATAATCAAAATTGTCCATCAAAATGGGAACACATACATTTCTCAGAGATAAACTATGATTGTGTCGAACTGGAAAAGATTCAATAACATATGGATTAGAGCCACAAATCATTATATTATCATCAAAACTCCAAGTAAGGGAAGTGAAAGAGATGAAGAGGTAGGGAGAATGCTTACCCAAAATGTCACACCACAGTCAGATTCATGAAAAATTATTAAATAAAAAGACTCTAAATGGTTTTTGGTATTCAAAATCACATATTAAGGGATCTTTGGTCAAAGTTATGGAATTATGGAGAGGACTACATAAAATATTCATCCAAAATACTTATTTAAAATGATTACTATGTAATTTACAAAATGTGTAACCCAATTTCATTTCATGAAATTTTCGAATCCCATTGTTACTGAGAAACCCTTCACCAATTGATAAAAATTAATTTATTATTATTATAAAATTTACACATCATGTACCCATATTATAAGGAATTTAAATAGCTATAAGGTTGGAAAAAATTAGTTTTTTTGTGATGAAAAATTACAAAAAAAAACAATGACTTCACATTTATAGGTATCCTCATACTTCTTTCATAATAACATATTTATAAAAAAATAGTAAAACCTTGGAATTGTTTATAATGAACCATTCAGAAAGGTAAAAGGTTGTTATAATAATAGGAGTTCTCTTTTTTATGTTCACATATGTGAATTAATCTAGAACACACAATAATAAATGGAGGATCTTGACCTGAGATTCATTATCTAGGAAACCATGTGTATTCTTGATTCCACTTGAGGAGATGGGAACCAAAATAGTGAAATCCCAAAATCTACTATGACTGGGAGTTGAAACAATAAATTCCACCGAAAACATTTGCAATCCACACATTCTAATTTCAAATAACTGTATTAAAATATGTGTAAGCCATGATGGTGGAACTGTTAATGATGACCTCCTTATAACCTTCTCCCATTCTATCTTATATAGAATAAAATATCATAACGTTTCATGTAATACCTTAGTGTTTATTAGAAGAATATACTTCAATACATTTCCATGGTTTAGAAATTGCATGAATGTTAAGGGTAAGGGGATCCCCAAGGGAGAATTCGACAATGATTTGTTATAGGATTCGATATCAAACATACTATCCAGAACACAATCCATATCAAATGAATAATTGTGGAGATTATTATATAAATGGGTTCCTATTTTGGTGATTGTATCATCCAATTCTAATTATGTATTCTGCTTTTCCTTTTTTCATTTATTGTATCTCTTATAATGAAAATATCATGTGGGACTAGAGATATTTGATGATGATTCCCTAATCATATTAAAAATTACTCAGTTTTTGGATTATTTCTATAGTGTACAGTTCAATTATATTTTCCACTATTTATTTTTCCATATTCCCTTGAATAAATACCATTAAAGGGTTAGATTCCACATAAAAAGTATTAGGGTAGCCTCATTTATGTATGCGTTGCTCAATCTATAGTTTATGATATAGAAAACACTACATTAATTAATTAAATATTAAATATTATTAGATGACTATTCATTATATTTAGTTTTGTTACATAGAAGAACAATAAAGGTTATTTTTCTTTAGAGATTATATAAAAAATGTTATTATTTTATTAATGATCATAAAAATTCTAGAACAATGTTGTTTAAAAATAGTACTATTATATTAAATCCCATAGTGATAACCCTACGTAAATACTGGAACAGTTGAAACAAAAAGAAATGGTTGTCTTAGATGATCAATAGTGCTATTAACAATAGATATCAATTGATGATCATAAAAATTATAACATAATTATAAGGGTATGATAACATGACAAAAATTTACAATAGTCATACATAATAATTCAAGTATCATTAATCATAAATAATGTCATTAATAAATTTTATAAAAAAATTGATAAGTCAAAAATGTGTGTAAGAATCAATAATCAATAATGATACAAGAGAATATATCATATGATTAAGAAATAAGTTTGTGGAATAAACATAAGGATAGAAAATAATATCCTTATTCAAGGATATCATATAAAAATTTTGTATTAGATTATCATCACGTATAATTCAATAATATCCTTTTTCAAGGTTATCTTTAATGAATATACATGTGGATATATTCCATTATAGAAATGGGTTCACTCCCATTATGTTTCTTATTATCTAAAAGGATATCCATAATTAATCTATGACATGAAGGTATATATAATATTAGGCTGACCAATATAATAATTAAATCCACACACATATATAAATATATATTCCTTAAATTCATAAATCATTCTTCATATCATAACCAATGGAAATTATATAAGTTTAATAAAAAAATTCATCATTTCATCAAATACAAATCCCTAGAATAAATGGGGTCTATAAACGAATCCTCATTATGATATTAAATAACCCTCAGAGGTAATAAGGTGAATATCGTTGGATCATATCAGCAGTAAATAATTATTAATAGTAAAGGATATTATCATTAATAAAAAATTATATTGAAATATCCCCAAATGATTTCATTTAGAAAATACCATTTTCAGTTTTAAACCACGTATTTAATATACAAATAAAAATAAATTATTCTAGAATGATACTAATTTCAATATGAAAATCAAAACATATCAATAAAATAAAAATAATTGGAAATTCATTATGGTTGGATATTTTTTATTCATGATCTAATAAATAACATATAGATTTTGTTCAATCTATTAGTAAAATGTTACACCTTTTCAAATCATCAATAACGGTATTTTTAGTTTTTCAAAATTTAAAATTTAGTTAAAATTAATTTAAAAAATAATTTAATAATAGTATATAAAATTCATGAAATCATTTTATAAAACATTGATATAGAAGAAATGGGGTTTCTGAGGAAAAATAGAGATATATAGTCATTCATTTATAATAACATTTTGTAAAAACCATTTTTACTACAAAATATAGGAAACATGACCAAAAATTTAGAAATCCAAAAATAAATAGTGGCTATTATAAAAGAATATGATTAATAAAATAAGGATAATACAATATTTTAAATATAAATTAATGTGTACAAAATCTATATTAGAATAGGATTGAAACCAAAATCTCATATCTCATGTCTCGTCTTTCATTATACGTGTTCAAATATACTATATAAAAAAATATTTTGGTCATATATATATATATATAATAGCTATATTCACAGATATCATAAAAATATTATTTACTAATATCATCTTACAAACAGTTTTTTAACAATTAATTAATAATGTCACTATTCCAAGTTATATCTATATAAATTTTTCAGTATGTTTTCATCAGATGGTTTTCTAAATTAAACAATTTCTATGGATTCATCATCTCTAAAAACATAAAAATATTATAGTAACCATATTTATTCAAACTATATATGTTTATAAATATTAATATAATTTACTATTAAAAAATTAATTGCATCACCTTATGAGGAAATGGTAAGTATGAAACAGTTTTATATATTTTTAATATTTGATGGAGTAAAAAATGTATATGAATTATATGAAAAAAATACCACTTTGTAGAGATAGTATTCCACATATAATCATGGGATAAATTATAATTTTCTAATATGTTGAATGGTATGATGAATGAAACACATTATAAATATATAATTGAAATAAACATATAAATAAAATATATAATAATTAAATTGATCATAATATTGAACCTCATATTATGATGATGGAGAAATCATGTCATCAAAACATGGAGGCAGTATTCCATGATAGAGTGTTTGACCAAAAACCAATTTTTTTCACGTTATTATAACATACATTCGTATTTTCTTATATTAATAATCATCTTATCACATCATTATTGTTCATCTAAAAAATAATGTATTTGATAATTTTCTAAGAGTGGATGTCGGACTGAATGGTCATTGAAGCCCCCCCCCCAATGATGAGAACCTAGAAGTGGTACGAAACTATTTTTAAATATATATTATAGAGACATATGAGTTATTTGTAGGTAAAAAAATTATACATTCTATCAAGGGTGGAGACTAATATGACATTGAAGAACCTATTAATTGTGTAATTAAATGGTAATATATAGTGTAGGATATTATGAGAATGATATCTTGCATTAAGAAATAATCATTTATATGTTTCATTTAGTGTTCCTTTATGTGGACATGTTTCTCAATCCTCAGACATTAATACTATTAATAGTTAGTATTATGAGTCACTTACATTGATTTATTGATTAAAACTCTGATGGAATCAATTACCAGTGATGTATGATATATTGGGTGTGTCACGAGTAATATTGAATTATTTAATAATGAGAGAAAGGATTTGTCTATTTTGTTATTTAATTAATGTTAATATCTCATTACCTTTGATAGAAATGATATAGTCTAAATAAATCTATGTCCATGGTGCTATATTGGAATGTTCAATTTCTAGTTTGTCAAAGAATGAGTAATAGAGCATATAGGTCGATGACACCATCATGCATCCTACTTCATTATAGAGACTCTGATAAATGTATTATAATATATATTAGGAGTTTTTTATGTGGTGTAATGTCATTTTAAGATTAAATTCATTCTATGTGAGTTTTTTAATGTTTTTGGATTATAAATTTTGACTTCAGGATAACTCACACAATTCCACTAAGAAATACGCCGATAGGGTCACACACTAATTGTATATAGAATCTCATTTACATAATAATAATATTATTTATTATTTACAGTTTGAATAAATATTAATTACACTGGTGGTTTAATAATTATTCAAGTGTTCTTGATCACATATATTCCATCATTAGTTATATGAGATAATATAATGTGAAGAAAAAATTTAATAAATAATTTTTTTATTTCTAGTGAATATAATATTTATTTCTTTCTTGGAGAACAATGTAGTGATATTTAATTAATAAATATATATTCATTATTCAGGGCCCAATAAATATTGTCTAGGAATCATTAAATTAGTTTAATGGTCTACTAAAAATAATAATAATTTAATGTTATTTTATAAAATGATATTTAATTTCATTTTCATTTTAATCATATGTCGATAATTATTTTTATTATTATTATTATTTTACATGAGGTTTATAAAATATTAAATAAATATTAATGGGAACTTGGGAATTTTATTATGTCCCTACAGATATATAACTCTATATATATTATTTTATCATAGATCCAATTTATTTTTTTAGGTTTTGGACAATAAATTTGGTAAATCTTGTAACAGCCTGACATGGATCACCTCTAAGATGGTGGCCGGACAAGTGGGTTACAGGACCTTAAGAACATCTCCTTGAATACCAGAGGCTTCTGACTAGTAGTGACGACCTTTTTGTGTCCATGGGGGAAACTATGCCCTCATTGGTAATAGGTATTTTCACAGTAGAAGTTAACATAAATTATTAATAAACATAAAAATCATATATTTGATTAAACTACAATCAAATTAATTTTATAATCTAACTGAATAACAATCATGAAAAAATGAGCACAAAACAATGGAATGCCTTGATGTTTGACTAAATTGAATGCACAGAAAACAAAAACTCATGCTGGATATTAACTGTAATGAAAACACGCAAAGTGTGAAAACTGTATCACGAGCAAAGATCGACCCTCTGCCACCAGTCTCCAACCTACGTAGAAAGAAACAATCAAGCACTGGATTAAGCACACATCCAATTGTGAATACCTACAAGCATACAATATACTTTGGTGTCAACAATGACCAATCATGGTGTGCGATAAAATCGCAGTAGGCCTGTACCCACGGTGTCTAAACCATTCCTTTTCGTGCAGTAATAAAATGAAGCATGTCATTATATAAAAAATTCAGATTATTAATTATGTGTAATAAATTAAATAACTCGGTTCGAGTTCCCAATGGCACCCATCCCTAATTACATGCTTCGGCCTAAGCCGAATGTCTGAAGGGAGTACATGTTATAATATGAATACACATATCCACACACATATATATATATATATATATATATGATCCTGAAAAACCACTATAAACAAGGAAGTGGGATACCCTGAAGCTTGTGCATTAACTTGGGTCTAAATCATTTGTCAATAAGGTGTGCCTCAACATACCATGAAAATATCACAATTTTCAAGAGACTCAAAACTACATTAACATAAACCTTCAGTGCATCATTATTAGTGTTCAAATTGAGGGTTAAAATCTGACCCCATCCCAATGGTATCGCTACATAACATCCTTCAAATTATTCAATACCACTGAGCCCATCCAAATAAATCTTTCAAAAGACCATGTATCGCTTGAGGCATGGATTTACCCTCAGTCTTCCCCGATCTCACAAGAGGGATCGATCATCATCCTATGTTGGCTTATCTATATTTCCAATGGATCCATTCTTTATGGTCTCGTTTGGAATTGATATCACTCGTAAGTATTAGAAATCTCGGGTCAGTCTCAGTTTGGAAGAGCGAAAGACACCACCCCCTAGTGCGTAGTTGTAATTAGTCGGGAATGGAGGGTCTAATCATGGCCCTTAATATGGGACCCACGTCTTTTCCCCATCCTGAATTTAATTAAATTTTTCACCGAGGTAGATGTGATATAATAAGCATATGAAATAGAATCTTGAAAACTAAACAGTTACACCCGTGCATCACAAGGTATAAAAAATATTAAAACACAAAAATATTAACAAGGTATGATACCAAATCAACATAAGTAGATAAATTGAATTTTCGTAAATAAATAATTCAGCACAAACAACTACCAAAAAACCAATAATTCAAATTTCATAATTAATCTAAAATAATTATTTCAATTAAATATAATGAAAATAGGTTGTGTGACACATGAAGATAAAGGAAATGTTTAATTATAAATAAATCAACACAAAAAACTACCAAAGGTCAAATAGTAATGGTTCATAATTAATCTAAAATAATTATTAAATTTAATACAACAAAAATGGGATACACAACACATACAGATAAATAACTTAAATATCTAGGAAAACAGAATTTATATCGACCACATCGGCACACCAAATGGTGTGTCCAAAAAAATTTAAAAAATTTAAACAATTTAATTTATGATAAATAAGGCTTCTAAAATTAAGTAGAACAATTAAATTGCAAAAAATTGGGTGAATTTTCACAACGTCAGTAGGAACCCCCAAACAGAACGACCGTTTGTTTTTATAAATCACAACGAAACAGAAATAAAGAGAGTAGAAGCCCTAAATTATAGTCATATATGATCATATGATCAGATATTATGATTTTATTTGACCAAAAATAGTTGAAAACAAATTATTTTAGGAAAAACCCCAAAATAGGGTAAAATCCTTCAACGACGAATGACAGAAAGGATAGAGGAGTAGATCCTTCGATTCTTGGTTCATGGGATAAGCCTTATGGATATGTTTACAACATAATAAATGATTATTAAAATGGATGATGAACGGAGGTGCGGCAATCATCAGATGAGGGAGCAAGGTGGTGTGCAACACATAGGGGGAGGGGGTGTGCCACACACAGGAGAGGAGTAGGAGATGTGGAGAGGAAAAAAAGAAAGAAATAGAAATAGAAAGAAAAGAAAAAAGGAAAAATAACTAAAAAGGGAATAAAAAATAATAAAAATAAAATGTTGGAAAAAATGAAATAATTAATTAAAATATGTTTACCCCATTTTAATTATTAATAATTTATATCTTACATTATCTATTTTATTATTTATTTTTATCACACTTTAAATTGTATTTACTTCCATTGAACTCTTTTTATTCTTTTTCAAATATTTTAACTTATATTTAGCCCAAACGCAGTGTTGGGGTGTGAATTGAATTTTTTTACCTAAAACATGAGCAATTATTTAATTAATTTAATAGCTTCTCGGGACCCACAATAGGGTGCACAAGCGCGCACTCATAGTCGAATTAAATATTAGACAACAAAACATAAATGGTTCACAACTTGATTTACGTAGATATGTTAAAATAATCAAAATTATTTTTATTTAATAAGACATGTCAATGTTAACATTAATAATTTAAAAAAACAACTATTAAAAAAACTGTTATTAAATAAATATTGATTGCCTATTTATATTTAATTAGAACGATTACTAATATCATATTTATTACATTCCCCATTTATTATTTACAGCATGACACAATTTATTAATTATGAAAGCACATTTTTTCATAAAATAAAATAATATTATTATTAATAAAAATATTATTATTATTCCAAACTATCTAGAAATAATATTTATATTCCAAAATAAATTAATTTCATTTGTGATCTCTCAAAACATCTGATCCTTGCAAATGTTATATGCCACCTAGGGTAAACCCCATGTTCCTGAACTATTAGTGTTCTCAGATTTATGATACGACATACCATTTGATATACAGTTTTTGAATTATTTTATTTTTTTGAATTAAACACACACGCATATGAATAAAATAAATTTATTATTTTTATTTTTTCAACACCGAGAGTCTATGGTACTCAGAACCCAATGGTGACTGCTTTATTATTTCTAAAAATATTATATAAAAAATTACAAGGTCTTAATAAGGCTTTTACCCTTCATTTTTTTTATATTTACATTTTAATATAATTAATTTAATAAAAATTATTCCAAAGACACATCGCAGTGTCAACTATTGGAAATAAAATGTTTTTATGCTCTATTTTAAAACTGACTTACTCAATTAACGAGAAAAAAATTTAATTCATGATTTTTTTCATTCGGTTCAAAACACGAAACATTAAAACCTTCCCACCATAGAACTTCTCATCCCTGAGAAGCCTTCGAGAACAACATACCTCTCACATGATCTATAATGTCATGATGTCATATACAAAAGGCCGCATTGCATCTCCAAACGCTCAATGCACATTTAAAAATTGGTTAGAAAAGTATCACATATGTCATTAAGATCTATTCCAATGCTCAATTTCCATCTAAAACACTAAGACAATACATATCCAAAGACTTTTAGCTGGAGACATGACCATGCCATCGTCTCATTCACTTTTGGCCAATGTTACTTCCCACATTAGGTTTTAAAGTTTGAAAGAGGAAAATTATGAGTCACGAAACCTTCCACCATTAGTATATCCCATAAGTCATTGCCTTAACAGTTCTACCAATACTTCTCACCTGATTTATGAAACAGTTAATATGGTCAATCCCCCGTTGTCTATAAAGACCAAGTTGAGACAGCTTTTAATGAAAATCCCTAGTAGAAAAAAAACATCATTCGTCTCACCTAATGACATGCCAAAAAAAGTCCTTCACTAACCGCTTTGATGAAAAAGAGAGATAACATGTCAAGTCTCTCCGACCGAACATTTCAAAAGACCCTCAGATTAGACATCTCGCGTTTTAGGAACTGTACTACGATACCTTCTTCTTAGGTATCTCTCATTCACCACAAACAAGTCCACATAAATCTGTAATTGACTTATGGTGATGTTTCTTGATTTAGGCATCACTGAACCTGATAAAAAGTCCAGGGTAACCTTGGGTTGGCACAATATGAGTATAAGTAACTAACCAAAGGTAGTCCATACACCATGTTTATGAGTGAGATATTGGTAAAAGGGAAAGATTCCCATATCAAAACATTGACCAATCCTAGAGCGTCATCATCATGATAGTCATGTTAAAAGAAACTATTGGTGTACATGTGTCCAACGAATTAATTCCAACATAGAAATCCAAGGGTCACTCAAGACTAACCAATGCCTTGATAAAAACAATGTGTTGGCATGCAACACTAAGAATGAAACCCTAAACAAGCCCAACAACTTTTACAAATTTAGAACACTATAAGACTAATGCTCTTTTAGAGAATCAAGGATGATGGAAAGATATGGGACATGCTTGTAACATAAGGAATAGTTGACTAAGAGGATTTGGAGATTAATAAAAGTATAATGTTTACAAAACAGGCGAGAAATCCCATCCCAACTGGCTGGTGTGTCAAAACACCTGAGTCTCTAGACGTCATCCTCAGAATTGAGATGAACATTATTCCATTAACACCAAATTCATTACACTAAAAAGATGACCTGAATTGTATTTAACATTGCAAGGCATGACGATTTCAATGAACTCAACCAGTTTGTCACAACGTTATGAACTTGACGATGCCACGTACGTGAACACATACTATGCCGAGGTGATATAGAAGAAAGATGATGTTTAAATCATATGATGATGTACCGAGTCATTCATAGCTTTGTAGAAGAGAAGGTCGAACGACCTATAAAGCAACTGGACATTCCTAAGGCATGCCTTACCAAATTGAAATGAGTATTACCCGATGCTCTATCCTGAAACAAAAGTCAAGGAAAACATGACCACCCGTCTGAACCAGGGTGTCATTTTAAGAAAGGTGGTACAAATAGGGACAATGAAATGTGAAAGGTTCTATTCCAAAGTAACTCAAGGGGAAACTCAATCTACACATATATCTAGTATTTAAACATAGGAAATCACTACATGGTCTATATAAAATACCTTATATTTAAACATGTTTAATCTTTAATCATCAAAATATTTAATTAAAACATCAAGTAACATTTTCAAAACAAAACATAAGATACATGATCTTAACCAATGCCTCACGGGAAAAACAACCATGTTTTATAAAACTGCATTTTAAAACATTTTACATTAATTGACATCCCACCATTAATTATCAAATCTATAACATAAATTCCTCATAAGATGATAAGGTGACCTACAAGGGTCCCTGTAATATGACCTCAATTCAATAGAATGTAACCCGAATACAATTGTTTAATTATTATGAGTCAGAACACCCATACCGGTTTTCTCATAAGGAAACATGAATCAACTAGCCTTTTTGGTCTTATTTGTACCTTTATGTAGTTAACATATTCATTCGAAATTATAAAATTCTCAAAAACACGTCATCATTGATATATGGGTAACTATCAACCTATTAAGTGACTATACACTTTACATTTTTTGACATTTGTCTCCCCTTAAAAGGAAACCAATAAATTTTACCAAAGCAATAAATTACATGACAAACAAGATACCAAGTTAATAAAATAAGTAAATAGAGAGAGATATGTTTTAATCACAAATTTGTAATATTTTAGTGCCAAGTACACACTAATAGGCACAAAAGCATCATACATGGAAAACATGGTAAAAAATAGGTAGCATGACTACAGGATAGGATGCTAAATATTTACATGAAATGACATACTTTCTAGGCACAAAATTTGAGTCAACATACAACTTAAAATGATACTACATGGCATGGAACTATTCATGAAATGTGAATTCCTATATTCTTATTATGATGCATGAAATGATTCATCCCTACCTTAAGAATCCAAGGGTAGAATATAATAAATTACATAAATTCATAATCAGTAGAAATTAAAACAATCACTCGAGGTGAAATCAAATCAATTGTAAGATAGATAAACATGAACAACCATACCAACCCTGACCACTTGTTCATTTCTCTTACATGGGGTTATCAGTCCTAGTCACGACTATTAACCATGCGCTGACACATTCCTAGTATCCTGTCTACCAACCAAAAATAGTAAGACAAAGAAAACATACCACCTCTGATACCACTTTGTAACGTCCAAACCCGGCTCACCTATAATATATTGGATTTAACAGTGGGTTAAATGACCTGAAACAAATCTCCTTGAATTCCAGAGGCTTTTGACTAGCATCAACGGCCTTTTTGTGTCAAAGGGGAAGTCTATGAATTCATAGGTAATATGAATTATAACAGTGGAAGTAAAAAACTAATAATAAATAATGGAAGTATATGAATGATTCAACTGCAGCCAAAGTAATATGAATAATCCAACTGAATAATAATAATTTGATTAATCTGACAAAAAATTTCATGCCATGATGTATGTCTAAACTAAAATCATTTTAAGTATAATCTCAAGCATGATATAAAATGAAATTAAAAGAATGACTGACTGAAAATTAAATTTTTTATTTCAAATGCCATTTTGAGGGAAAAGTGGGAAACCCGAAATATCATCATTCAAGAAATAACCTAGAATAAGACTACTAGGATATGATCCTCCGAAAATACTACAATGTTATGTCAAGACTCCACCTCACATGATCACTCAGAAATTTGTCTTGCATAGGTTTGCATGGGCCAGGTACTGGTGGAAAATACAAACCCTCTCGATCTTCTAAATCCGAATGGTCATGCAAAAATGAATGATTTCCAATCTGTATCCTCATCTGGAGATTATTCATGTAGAAATGTTATTTCTATTAAAATAAAGAATAAAGATAAAACCAATTTCCAAACATTTTATCATAACCCACCCAATCCTGATTTCAAAAACCGCATGTGAGAGTATTATAAATTTTAAATTAAAAATTCACCAAAAAACCATAAGAATCATCATCAAACACCCTAAAATGACAGATTGAACTCATGTCCCAATGAACCAAGATGACCACCGTGCTGCTCCTCCTTGGAGAGACTGGAGATATCCTGAATCCAGAGTAGAGAACCAAGAAAATAGATGCCGGAAAAATCATTGGTGATACCTCAACTTAGTACCATCTTGTCACCTTCAAAGTCATCACAAAATGTGTGAAAACTGCATCACATGAAAGGCTCGGCCCCTTTCCCTTATTCTCCATCGTATGCACCAAGAAACAATCATGCATCAGAAGAAGCACACTTCCCTTTGTCAATATCTGCAAGTATATAATCTACTCGGGTGTCAATGACGCCCGAGCAGTTTGTGAGATAAATTCCCAGCAGGTCGGTACCCACGGTGTATAAACTTTCCCATTTATTTCACTAATAAAATGAAATATCCAATTATATATAAAATTCAAAAAATTAATTAGGTGTAATAAAATAAATAACTCGATCTGGGATCCCAACTGTACCAATCCCTAATCCCTTACTTTGGCCTAATATGGAAGTATGAAGGGAGTACCTGTAATAACCTGAATACACATATGCATATATATTGTCCTGGAAAATAATGATAAACAAGTAAGAGCTATACCCCCAATATTATTCTTTATCATGGGGTCTAAATCATGTGTCAATGAGGTGTCCTTCAAAATACAAGGAAAATATCACAGTTTTCAAGAGACTCAATGTTGCCTTAACATAAACCATCAGTGCATCATTGTTAGTACTCAAGTAGTGAGTTGGAGTCTGAGCTCATCCCTAATGTTTCGCTACAGAACATCCTTTAAATTATTCAATATGACCGAGCCCATACTAGAAAATATTTCTAGAGAACAAGTATCGCTTGAGGAATCCCTTTACCCTAAGCTCATCATGATCTCGCAAAAGGGGTCGTGCATCATCGGAGGCTGGCTTAGCCACATTGCCAAAGGATATGTCCCAGATGGGCTCTTTTGGAACCGGTGTAACTCATAAGTATTAAAAATCCCAGTTAAGTCTCATTTTAGTAAATCCAAAGACACCCCAACACGTATTGGTAACAAGTTCGGAACAGAGGGTCTAAGAATGGATCTTAAAACAGGACCCACCTTTTCCCCCACCATAAATTTAAATAACTTTTTCATAGAAGAAGATATGATATAATAATCATATGAAATTGTAGCTTGAAAATCAAACAGATATACCCTTCCATCATAAGTTATAAATTAAATATTACAACACAATAATATTAACAAGGTTGGAAACAACATCACCATAAGCAGATAAATGCACATTTAATAAATAAATAATTCAGCATAAACAACTACCGAAGATCCATCAATTCTATGATCTTAATTAATCTAAATAAATTATTTAAAGTAAACATTACAAAAATAGCCTACGTAACACATGCAAACAAATGAAATTTTTAATAATTAATAAATCATCACAAACAACTACCAATTATCTACCATTCACAGATTATAATTAATATAAACTATTTATTTAATTTAGATATAATAATAAATGGGATGCACAACACATCTAGATAAATAAATTAAATGTCCAGGATAAGAGAATTTATACCGACCATGTTGGCACACCGAATGAGATGTCCCACCACATTGAAACAATTTAAACAATTTAATTTCTTATAATTATGGTAGAATAAATTAAGTAGAATGATTAATTTTAAAAAAATTGGATGAATTTTCAAAATTTCTATAGAAACCGACAAACAACACAACCATTCAGTTATATAGATTAAAATGAGAAAGAGAGAAAGAGAGTATAAACCATACCTTTTGGTCGAAGATGATCCTATGATCCGTGGTAGGCTTTGATTTGACCTAAAATGTAAAAAAACATATCAATTTAGAAAAAACTCCAAAATATGATAAAATCATTCTGGGATGAACTACGCAAATGATAGAGGAGGAGATCATACGATCCTTGGTGCGTGGGATTGATCGTACCACGATTCACTATTTTATTCCACCCTTACACCGCTGTTTGAAACTAGTTTTGTAATAAATATTCCAAATATAATAATAAATTGCACATTATGATTGAATCAATTAATTAATTTTAATCAATATTAGAATATTAAACATTACTTTTTTGTTTTATTTCAATGTAGGTGGAGGTGATTTGGAGGGCCCTTGATGGAGTGGAAGAAAAATGGGCCAAAATTGCAAGGAACAATGGACATATGTCCACAGGTTTGAATAGTACGCAAAATAAGTGAATCCAAATGGGTAGAAATTTTGTGGGCCTATCTAAAATTTAATCGGATACATTTCAAATTAAGGAACCCAATCCTGATTCAGCTTCAATGGGGCCCATCAAAACTGATCTGTCCAAGCCACCGAATATGGACCAAGTCAAATGTGGTGTTCTGTATTTTGTTAATATCTATAGTTGTAGTTGTCCAAATGGTGCCAAACATTCGGTGAAGATAGCTGAGATGTGGGGCTACATATTTTCTATTTTCTACAATGAGATATATGGATTTCTGAAGGCCGAAACGTGTGATACAAGTGGGTTTAAGAAATCTGTCTGCCTAAAACCACCTTCCAATTTTCCTATAAAATTGCACCTTGGGCTCCCCATTTGTAAGTTCGGCCAGGAGACATGGTGCTGCCATTTTGGAGTCCCCATGGAGTCTTCTCAACATCCCTAGCAGTTTTTGAGGCTATGGGAAGTTCTACCCCAACACCTTTCTCTTCTTCCTCCCTCATGGGTTTCTAAACCCCTTGTGTTCACCCAGGGAGGAACGTGATGTAAATCCAAGATTCAAGTTTGTAATATTTGAATGATATTTTCAATTACAAGTTTTGTGTTGTTTTTCATCATCACATATTCTTATTTTATTGAGTTATGTTCTGGTATGTCATGCTAAACTCATATGATCATGTTTGGGGGTACCCATTCATGTGATGTTTCACACAACATTTATCACTTTCTTTTCCCCCTTTCAATTGCGGTGTTTGTGTGGTTAAAATTGGTCAATTGAACTCAAAAAAGCACTGTCAATGACATGTAAATTTATGTCATTGTATCACAAAGAAATAACATACAAACCCGGACTACACATCATGTTTTTCGTGTGTTGCCTTGGTGAGTTTTGGTTAGGAATTCAAACACAATTCACCCAATCATCGGCGGTGTCAGGTGAATCATTGTTTGTTTTCGGCTGAACCCTAGGAGGTATCCTTGTCTAAAATCAGTAACATTCTATTTATAGGTGTTAAAAAGCAGGGAGTAAAATATCATAACCCTATATCATGGAGTGATGAAGGATACACATCATGAGAGTACCCCGGGTTGATCACGCATAATTAATTATGTTAATCTCTACATTGTTTTATCGCTTTCATTTTTTATTTTCAACTTTAATCATCAAACCCCCATGTTTTAAAAAACCTAATTCACCTTCTAATTTCACAATCAAAACCCTCTTTTAAATTAATTATTTAATGCTCTATCAAGAGACGACTTTGGGTTTCTGCTATACTACAAAAATTATAGTCAAAATTAAACAACAAATTTGACGCGCTCGACAACGCGGTCATATTTTGGCGCTATTGCAGGGGAGCCAAGATAATTTTTTTCTCTATTTCCTTTTATTTAGTTATTTTAATTCTTATTTAATAATCTTTCAAATAATCCACACCCATTTTATTGTTTTTTTTGGTTTTGTCTTTATTTTTCAGTTGTTTTTGGTGTCTTCTTTATCTCTCCCTCTCTCTATCTTCTTCTCCATATCCTTCTCTAATTCTATAGTATAACATTATATTCTTATTTTACCCTTCTTAAGTTATTTATTTTTATTTTTTTATCCATCTCAAATAAAAAAAACACAAAAAAAAATCAATCATTCAAATTGGACATCATTGTTGCATGACAAGATCTGGTAAAGAATTGGTACTTGAATTTGGTCATGAAATTGAAAAGTCACTTCACACACAAATCATGGAATCTATAGTAGGTTAATCAAGTACCATTGTGGAACACCTTTGTGGAACCTCATGTGTTCCTAAATCAACCCAAAATTGAACCCAATCAAACCCATGAAAACATGGCTGCAAATAACTAAACTTTAAAAGAACTGACCACCCCTGATGTGGAGTACCAACCTGCATACATCCAATATACTGAGGAAGTAGACAACATTGAGCTGAGATATGGCCTCATACACCTTCTTCCTAAATTCCATGGTCTTCCCAGTGAGGACCATCAAAAACATCTAAAGGAGTTTCACATAGTGTGCTCCACCATGAAACCCCAAAATGTGTATGAGGACCTCATTTTGTTTAGGGCCTGCCCTTTCTTCCTTGATGGTGTAGCTAAAGATTGGCTATACTATCTGCAAACCACAATTGGGGGCTGGAATGACTTTAAATGACTCTTTCTAGGGAATTTTTCCCTGCCTCCCGAACAACATCAATTAGGAAATAAATTTGTGACATTAGGTAGTTACAAGGAGAGACCCTTCATGAATACTTGGAGAGATTCAAAAGACTCTGTTCAATTTGCACCCACCACAAGATTAGTGAACAAATTTTAATTCAATAATTCTATGAGGGACTTATTCCCATGGATCGTGGAATGATTGATTCTACAGCTGGTGGTTCCCTGGTTGATAAATTCTTTCCAGTACTCGTGAATTAACAACCAATATGGATCAAAATGCACAACAATTTGGTACACGATAAATTAAACCAAACTGAGGAGTTCATGAGGTAAGTCATTCTTCCCTAAAAAAAGGTAGATACTAAACTTGATTGGATGCATAACCTTCTAAGAAAATTAGCTCAAGAACAAGGTAACTCACACTATAATTCTATTCCATTGCATTGTAGTATTTGTTCTGATAACATTCATTTTTCTGACCAGTGCCCAAAACATCAAGATTCATTTGAGTCTTGTGCATCTATGTTCCTAGGGCATCTATTCAAACAATCACCTCCCTTCAAGCATGAAAAATTCTGGCCAAATCCAAATATAGGATGGAAAGAACAACCCCAGTACCAACAAGGTGTAAACACAAGCTACCCCAAGAAGAATTGGTATCAACAATGCCAAGGTATGCAACCTTCTTATCCTTCAACTTCTAAAAACAATCATCCTCCTCCCCCCAAATCTTATCCAAGCCTCAAGGATATAGTGAAGAAAATTTCATCCTAGAACCTTCAGTTCCAACAGACCACACAATCGGCAATTCAAGACCTACTAACATAAGTGGGACAATTGGAAAACACCAACGATGAGCTTAATATTCAAGGGTCTTGACTACTACCATCCCAACCCATTGCCAATCCAAAGGAAACGGGTAATGTATGTGAAATTTAACATCGTAGTCATAAAGAAGCTTCTCCTTCTACTGATTCTATGAAACATGTATGTCCCCCTCTTGAAAACACTCTTTCACAACCCTAAAAAATTTCATGTAATGAGAAACAAAATAAAAAGGGAAATCAAATTATCGTTGATGATTAAAATGAACAATCAATTCCCTCTTACTTTCACTCAATGATGCTCTAAATATAATAAAAACTCAGATAATGATATTGACAATGAAATAATGGATACATTTTAAAAAATTCAAGTTAATAATCGATTTTTGGATACAGTTAAGAAAATTCCCCATTATGACAAATTTCTTAAAGAGATTTGCACCCATAGAAGGAGGTTGGAGTGGAATGAGAGAGTCAACCTAGGGAGGAATATCTCTGCATTGATTCAACCAGCAATGCCAAGAAAAAGAAAGGATCCATGCAACATTCATGATACCGGGTACCATTGGGGATACCTTCTTTTCTGATGCTATGCTAGATTTAGGTGCTTCCATTAATTTAATGCCTCACTCTATGTATAATTTTCTACAGGTTTGGGAGCATCAACCAATAGGCATTGTCGTACAACTTGCCAACCGGAGTACAACGCATCCAAAAAGAGTGATTGAGGATTTCCTTGTACGAGTGAAGAATCTCATCTTCCCTGCAGACATTTACATTCTTGAGATGGAAGATACCCGAACCCAAGTATGTGCCCCTCTCATACTTGAGAGGCCATTACTCAAAACAACAAAGATGATCATCATCATTCACAATGGTATGTTGTCCATGGATTTGGGTGGAGAAAAGGTATGTTTGAACATCCTTTAGGTTATGAAACAACCCATTGAAGAGCACTCCACTCTTCCTATCTATTTGATGGAAGTGCTCTCTAACGAAAAACACACACAAAATTATATCCTCAACCCATCCTCTGATTTATTTTCCTCTTATTCAACCATGGATGATTTGAGTTTTGGTTCTTCGTTTGAATGTTGCGTGGGTTCAGAAAAATGTAAATTTTGTGCTTTAATTGATGAGTGTGTTTATTCTGAGCTACCCATGACTATTGATGATTCTGCAAATCTCATTTCAATAGATTCTCTTTCCTTTGAGAATAAACATGAGCAGATATAGAGTTTCATGGACCTCACTCCCTCTAAATCGACTCCCTAAATCCAAAAAACTACTGGTGTTGGAACTTAAACAACTTCATTATAATTTAAAATATACATATCTTGATGGTATTAACCAATTTCCCGTCATTATTACCAATAACCTCTCTCCACAACAGGAATCAAAACTACTCAAACTTTTGAGAGAGTGTAAAAAGGAAATAGGATGGGCATTGGCTAATATTCTTGGCATTATCCCATCTATTTGTATGCACCATATACTTTTGGATGAAGAGGATAAACCTGTAAGAAAATATCAACACCAGTTGAATCCTACTCTCATTGAAGTGGTAAAATTTGAAGTCAGTAAATTACTTGATTCATGGATCATTTATCCTATATTTAATAGTAATTTGGTTAGGCCAGTGAAAATTGTGCCTAAAAAAATGGGAATAACAGTTGTGTCAAATCAAAGGAATGAATTGGTTCCAACACATGGGCAAAACAGTTGGCGAGTCTGTATTGACTACCGTCGACTGAATCAAGCCATGTTGAAGGAACAATTTCCATTACCTTTCATTGACCGAATGTTAGAACAACTGACTGGTAAGTCCCATTATTGTTTCCTTGATGGATATTCGGGTTATTTCCAAATCCATATAGCCCCTAAGGACTAAGAAATGACAACATTTACCTATCCATTCAGCACATTTACCTACAGAAGGATGCCATTCGGTTTATGTAATGCTCCTGGTACTTTTCAGCGATGTATGTTGAGTATTTTTTTTGAGTACCTTGAGAGTTCTATGGATGTTTTTATGGATGATTTTACAGTATATGAATCTTCTTTTGATGATTTTTTGGAACAGCTAGGTTCTATCCTCCACCGCTGTATTGAAATATATCTTGTTTTAAATTATGAAAAAGGTCATTTCATGGTTGGGCAGGGGATAGTTCTTGGGAATATCATTACAAATAAGAGAATTCATGTTTATAAATCTAAAATTTAATTAATTTCATCCCTTCCATATCCAAAATGTGTTCGTGAGGTGTGGTCTTTCTTGGGGCATGCTGGTTTTTTCCGCTGATTCCTTAAAGACTTTAGTAATATCGCACTTCCCTTATCTCGTTTATTAAAAAAGGATTCTGAATTTGTTTTTGATAAAAATTGTGAGGATTCTTTCAATTCACTAAAAATGAGTCTCACATCACCTCCTGTCATCCAACCACCAAGGTGGGATATTCCATTTGAACTTATGTGTGATGCCTCAAACTTTGCAGTTTCGGAAGTTTTATCACAAAGGGTTGAGAATTCCTCTCATGTCATTGTGTATGCATCATGTACCCTTGACCCTGCCCAGGTAAACTACACAACCATAGAAAAAGAACTCCTTTCTATTGTGTTTTCCTTGGAAAAATTCCATTCATATCTTCTCGAGTCAAAAATCATAGTCTTCTCTGATCATGCTTCCCTTTGTTTCCTCCTAAAGAAACCTGAAGCCAAGCCCCGCCTCATTCGGTGGATGGTCCTCCTCCAAAAGTTTGACCATGATATTATAAATAAGAGAGGAGTGGAGAATGTTGTAGCAGACCACATTAGTAGGATTTCCCCACCACTAGACCATCATGTAGACTCACCTCTCCCCATTGGAGAATTCTTCACTCATGAGAACCTTTGTGATGTTGTGGACCTTACACCCTGGTATGCAGACATTGTAAATTTTCTAGAAACATATAGGGTCCCCACTGATTTTAGCATTGTGCAATCCCAAAGACTAAAACATGATTCTCGATGGTACATTTGGGATGACCCATACATGTGGAGAATTTGTAGTGACCAAGTAGTTCTTCGGTGTGTCCCTGACCATGAGTTCACTTCTGTTTTGACCGTCTACCACACCTTGGCATGTGGGGTCCACTTTGTCTCTCAACGTACAGATCGAAAGGTCCTTGACTCAGGACTTTATTGGACAACTTTATATAGGGATTCCCATAGATTTTTCATGTCATGTTGTCATTTTCAATTCACAAGGAATATCTCCAAAGGGAATGAAATTCCCCAACATCCCATGTTATTTTGTGAGATCTTCGATGCATGGGGCATTGACTTCATGGGGCCTCTTCCAAATTCATTTGGCTTTGTGTACATCTTATTGGCTATTGACTATGAATCTAAATGGGTGGAAGCAAAGGCCACCCGGACCGATGACCCTCGATTGGTTGTTGATTTTGTGCGGTCCCAAATTGTTAGTAGGTTTGGTTTAACAAGATTCATCATTAGTGATCAGGGTTTATATTTTTGTAATCACAACATGAAAAATTTGCTTCGTAACTATGGGGTTGATCATAAAGTCTCCACGTCATATCACCCCCAAAATAATGTACAAGCATAAATATCAAATCGGGAAGTGAAACAAATCTTGTAAAAATTGTACAACCCAATAGGAAAGATTGGAGTTTGCACTTGGATGACGCACTTTGGGCATATCGTACTGCTTTTAAACCCCCTATCAGAATGTCACCATATAGGATTGTTTTTGGAAGGGCTTGTTACCTCCCAGTGGAGGTAGAGCACCGTGCATATTGGGTCGTTATGCAATGTAATATGAATCTCTCAGATGCATGTGAGCAATGGAAGTGGCATATTCAGGAGTTGGAAGAAATTTGACGTGATGCATATGAAAACTCTCTGATCTTTAAAGAAAATACAAAGGCTATTCATGATTGCATGATTCACCTGCGGAAGTTTTATATTGGTGAGAAGGTCCTCATGTACAATTCGAGGCTTAAGCTCCACCCATGTAAGCTTCGTTTCAGATGGATCGGTCCTTATACTATTACTAATGTTAACCATTATGGTGCAATACAGGTTTTTCATAAGCCGAGTGGAAGAAGTCTTACCATCAATGGCCAGCGACTTAAACACTTCTTTGAGGATTTTTCGAAGAATCCGGTGGAGGAAATCCACCTTCTCAATGCAACATACCAATAAAACACACTAGGTTTTATCCTTAATTATCACATTCTCAATTATTTCAGTGAAGACACTTCACATTCTAGGTGTGGGGGTGGATACATTTCTGGGTTAGATAGGAATTTTAATCATTTTACCTTTTTCATCTTATTTATTGTGTTTTCACTTTTCCTTATCTTGTTGAGTTGATTAGGTTATCTATTTTCTTTCTTCTTTCTTCACTTTGTCGCCTTCTTTATGGTATTTTAATTTTTTTTCACTATCAAAAACATTTCAATGTTCCATGATTCGGTGACCATAAAGTGGGGAAAGTATAAATACCATAAAGAATTGTGAAAAAGAGTATTTGTATGAATTTAACATCAGGGAGTGATTTTTAGTCAATTGGTTTCCTTTAAATGGTATAAATGGTCATTTCTATGTGAAACCTTATAGATGATTGATACCCCTTGTGTGAGTAGTTTTTTTGGAAAACTGTGTCCCTAATATCTCCAAAAAGATTTGCACCAAACCACAATGTGTGATTATTTCATACTTAATATAAGGTAAATATATGTTGGGTTAATATTTTTCATCTTTAACTGATATTTCCATACGTTCGTTCCTTTTCGGATCTATTTAATTAGTGCACCAGATAGACCTTTGCATGTTTACCTAATGTCTGACTGTTTTACGCCCAAAAAAATGGATGTGTCTTGGGTAGGTCAAAAACCACTCCTCCTCAAGCATTGATATTGTTATAACTACTACAATTAGTGTCACGAGGAGATCAAACAAGGATAGGGATGACTGTGAGATTTGTTCCAAATGCAACTTCAAAAAAATATAATCAATGAGGGGAATGATGAAATATACAACATATGGGGATATCTCGGTTGGGAGCTTATAGTTTGACATCTAGGAATGCTTAAGTGAGTGGGTCTTGAAATATTATTTCAAAGGATATAGGGTAGGTTCGGTGGACAAAATCATTTAAGCTAAAAAATTGTTAAAATAACCTATATTTATTGGATAACAAGTGGAAAGAATAACACAGAATTGTTTTCACACACACACATGGAGAGTTAATTTCATGGTTGAATTTTTAATTCTTTTATCAATTTGATATCATGAATCTTTTTTAATTTCAATGTGATAAGATTTATGAGACATATTTTTCTATTTTAACTAGGAAGAACACCTTGGTGAGGTTCCTGCATTGATCACATTACTTTGGTGAATTAAAATTTACTAAAATGTTAAATCTTCATGATGTTGGAAATATATATATGCATTATTTTATTTGGATATGTGACTTTTTCAAAGAGTGCAAATGTTTAGTTGTGGGGGTGTGATCATACCACGATTCACGGTTTTATTCCACCCGTACACCACTCTTTTAAACTAGTTTTGCAATGAATATTCCAAATATAATAATAAATTTAAATTTATGTTTGAATAAATTAATTAATTTTAATCAATATTATAATGGTAAATGTTACTTGTATTTATTATTTCAATGTAGGTGAAGGAGATTTGGAGTGCCCTTGATGAAGTGGAAGAAAAATGGGACAAAATTGAAAGGATCCATGGACATATGCCCAATGTTTTGAATAGTAAGCCAAATACGTGAATCCAAATGGAGTGAAATTTTGTGGGCTTATCTAAAATTTATTATTATACATTTCATATTAAGGAACCCAATCATGATTCGACTTTTATTGGGCCCATTCGAACTGATCTGTCCAAGCCACCGAATATGGATCATTTCAAATGCAGTGTTATGTATTTTATTAGTATCTAGAGTTGTATTTGTCCAAATGGTTCCAAACATTCGGTGGAGACAACCAAGATGTGGTGAGAAATCTTTTCTATTTTCTCCAAAGCGAGATAAGGCTGTATGAAGGTATAAAATCGTGATACAAGTGGTTTGAAGAAATCGGTGTGCCTAAAAGCACCATCCAATTTTCATATAAAATGGCACCTTGGGTCCCCATTCGCAAGTTCTACCAGGAGGAAAGGAGCTGCCATTTTGGAGTCTCCAATGAGTTTTCTCAACATTTCTAGAAGTTCTAGATGCTATGGGAAGTTCTACCACACCATCTTTCTCTTCTTCATCCCTCATGGGTTTCTAAACCCCTTGTGATCACCCGAGGAGGAACGTGATGTAAATCCAAAGCTTCATGTTTGTAATATATGAATGATATTTTGAATTCCAGGTTGTTGTGTTGTTTTTCATCATCTTATAATCTTATTTTATTGAGTTATGTACTGGTATGTCATGCTCAACTCATATGATCATGTTTGGGGGTACCCATTCATGTGATGTTTCACACACCGTTCATCACATTCTTTTCCCCCTTTCAATTGCGGTGTTTGTGTGGTTTATATTGGTCAATTGAACGTATACATGCACTATCAGTGCCATGTAAATTTATGTCATGGTATCACAAAGAAATAACATGAAAACTTGGAAAGCGCATTGAGTTTTCAATGTGTTGCCTTTGTGAGTATTGGTTATGAAGTCAAACACTATTCACCCAATCATCGGTGGTGTCCGGTGAATAATTGTGTGTTTTCGACTGAACCCTTGGAGGTATCCTAGTATAAAATCATTAACATTCTAGTTATAGGTGTTACAAACCAGGGATTAAAAGATCATAACCTTATATCATGAAGCGATAAAGGATAAACATCATTAGAGTACCTCGGGTTGATCACGCTTAATTAATTCTGTTAATCTCTAAATTGTTTTATCGATTTCATTTTTTATTTCCACCTTTAATCATGAAACCCCCATGTTTTACGAAACCTCATTCACCTTCTAATTTAATAATCAAAACCCTCTTTTTAAATTAATTTTCTAAATATCTATCGAGAGACGACCTAGGGTTGCTGCTATTCTGCAGAAATTCTAGTCAAAATTAAACAACTAATTTGACATGCTCGACAACACGATCAGGGATAATCCATATCAAGAGGTTTATAATAAACCTGACAGCAATGAAAACATACAATGAAAAAAGATGCGATGACCTTCCAAAGTGGGAGTAAGGTGGTGCGCACCACATAGAGATAGGGGGTGTTCCACACACTATAGAGGAGGAGGATAGGAGGATAGGAAAGCAAGAAATAACAAAGAAAGAAATGAAAAGAAAAAGGTAAAATAAATGAAGAGGAAATAAAGAAAATAATAAAAATAAAATGGTGGAAGAAATGAAATAAATAATTCCAATGGGTTTACCCTATTTTAATTATTATTAATTTCTTTTCAACCATATCTTTTTTGTTACTTATTTTTATCCCTCTTTAAATTTGATTAATTTACTTTAAACTATTATTATTCTCCTTCAACCCTTAAAAAATATATTTATCTCAAATGAACCATTGGGGTGTGATGTAATTTTTTTACATAAAACCTAATCAGTTATTTAATTTATTTAATAGCTTCTCTGGACTTTCAACAAGGTATGAAAGCATGCTCCATGGGCTGCATTAAGAATTTAAACAACAAAATTTAAATGGTATGCACCATGATTTAAGTCTAGATGTTAAAATAATTAAAAATATTATTATTTAGTAAGAAATATCAATGACACCATTAATAATTTAAAAACAAAAACTATTAAAAAAGACAAGGGTTATTAAATAAATATTGATTCTGCATTTTTATTTAAATAGAATGACTAATAATACCATATTTATTACATTACCAATTTATTATTTACACTAGGACAAAATTTATTAATTTTAGAAGAACATATTTTTTATTTATCATCAACACAAATAATTATATTAATAATAAAATTATTATTATTTTTTAAAACATTCCAACAAAAATATTTATAATCCAAAATAAATTAGTTTTGGGGATATATGAAAAAACGCCTGATCCTTGCAAATGTAATACCATGACTAGGGTGAATCACATGACCCGGAACTATCGGTGGTCTCAGATTTCTGATACGGAGTTCCATTTGAGGGAAATTAATTTTTTATTATAAAAAAATATTAATACGTAATTAATTAAAAATAATGAGGGTATTATCATATGTGAAGTTTCCAAACACCTGAAATGAATCATGGTTATACCTTTGTTTGGGTAAAACCGGTGTTACAAACATAACAGTGGTCTCATATTTCTCATACGATGAACCGTTTGAGAGTTATTTAATTTTTGTTTAAAAAAACATGCACATGTATGAATAAAATATATTTAATATTTTTATTTTATCAACACTGAGAGTCTACAGTTCATGAAACCCCATGCTGACTCATTTATTATCTTCGAAAAAATTACATAAAATATTATAATGTTTTAATAAGGCCTTTTCCCTTCATTTAATTAGATTATATTTAAATTTTAATCTAATTAATTTAATAAAATTTATTTAAAATATACATCACAGTGTAAACTATCTGATTTTTTTTTTCTGATGCTTGATTTTAAAACTAACCTACCCTGTTAAAGGGAAAAAAATTAATTCCTTCTATTTTTATCCTGTTCAATGCACATAATGTCGCAAATACTTTAAATCCCAATAAATCTTTCTTTTTGAATAAATCTCCCTATAATGATGTGGAAATATATTGATCCTACTAATCTATCATCAAAAGAGATCAAGGATAAATCTATGAAAGCAGTTCTCGAGGTGATCAATAGAGATAAAAAAGTAATAGGATCTATGGTGCAATTACCTAGAGATTAATAAGATGACATTATATGATTTTTGGAACACATCAGGATCACGGCTATAGAAAATCTATTATTAATTCTTAAAATGAAATGATTGTACAACACCAATCTATTTTCCTATATATAAACCAACAAATAATTCCCAAAAAGTTAATTGATAAATAATGAAATTGATTATAAATAATATGTGATGATCATCTCTCCAGTTTTAGAATTCTATCCCTTTTATATATTCTTTGATTCAATTATCAAGATCACAACCTTTATTGATTTGTAAATCCAATATTGATCATAAATCATGACAATAGAAAATATTTTCTTGACCCATCACAAGCTTCCGCTATGTCCAAAACATTCTAGGGTTATAAGATCGGAAACATAATTATTTATAATTATTTCTTGATCAATGATTTTGTATTCATTTTTTAATTATTTTCCAAATCGAGCTTAATTGTTCTTTTTTATGAGTTGGGAGATATTCTAATTACTTCTTTATTTCTCATCGATTTAGTAATTTAAATTAATTTTAAGAATGAAATAATATTGAAGAACTCATTCAAAGGTTCCAAGGATTCTGACCTGATAACATAGAACTACACATCGTGTATCTAGAGTTACACATTGTGTACCTATGATCAATGAAACAAGAAATGATTCATAAATTAATTAAAATAATTTTCATTACTAGAATGTCATTTTTTAATTATTACTCTTTGTATTGACCGAGCCTTTGGGGAACATGGTTAGCATGAGTACACACTATGTAGTCCACTTACATGGCTTGTAGTCTATTTTAGTAAATGATGGTATATGTATTAACATACATATCTTACCTGATTGTTGACTATATAAATGAGAGACCTCATACCACATTGTCACTTATTAGTGTCGTGTATTCCATTTTATTGAGTCATTATTTACACACAATGTCTCTAGGCCTCTACCATTGATACATAATTAGAGACGTACACACTATGTAGCATGATTATACATAATTTTTACATATACAAAATTAAACTTATTTAAAGTTTATTTGTTATAACATGTAATCCCTATCAACATATTCTTATGTTTGGTCATTAAGATGATTGGACAAACTATACGATATGTTTTAATATATATATATATATGTGTGTGTGTGTGTGTTTAATTAAATATCTATCTAATGTTGAGATATGTTTATCATGTATTAGCTATATCACATTTGTTACTCTACATGCATTAAATCATGACACAGTAAAAAAAATCATTCAATTCATGTATTCAATAAGATGATACTACACATCATGAAATTATGTGATAAGTCATATATGTTATATGTCATGAAGAATTAACCATATATGAGTATAATACATGTTCTATAGATTCATATGGTTATCCTTTGTGTTTCATTTATGGTAAATTTATTTAATCAATTAGTTAAGTATATATATTTATTTTATTCTTTTAATGTTATAATGGAAGAGAGTATAAAGGAAATTTGGATGAGAATTATGATACAAGAACTGATTAAATAAATATTTTAATTAATTTATTTGAACATGATTTATATTAAATAACAATGATAAATAATTGAATTCTAGTTTATTAAATTGGAAATTTTTTGCATGCGTGTGGATGATTATGATCACAAAACAAACATTTTTATGTTATTAGTTTCATTTAATTTATTATTATATGACATTGTTTTCCTACATTCCATCCCAACTATTGTTATGTTAGGACCTACAAGCCCATGGTTTCTATAATGTAAACCCTTTTCCCCTGATTACTGTGTGATTAAAATAATATGTGATCAATGGAGCTCCCAATATAGTGGAGGAGGATCAAGCATGGAGCCTAGGAAGAACCAATCCATGAGATATGCATAGTTGGATGGGTGGATATATGTAACATGGAACTTAATTACATCAAGGTGTTTCCCCTAGTTAAATGGTCAGTTTATAAAAATCAGGATAAACTATCCATTAATAAAATCTCATGATCATACAAATTTATTATTTTATTTATGTCATATTTCATTTTTTTTCATTATGGATGTTTTTTTGCGATCACATGAATTAATGAAATTAACGAAAATTCCAGATTGATGAAATAAATTATCTTAAACAGAAATATTATCCTAAAAATGGTTAATCAGTTATATAAATACCATTAATATTGTAAATAATGTAATAAATATAATAATTTGTAAATATACACATAAACGATAAAATCCTGGAACTACATATATTATATTGGTATAGAAATCCAGAACCTTAATAAATATTAAACCTTCATTAAAAGTACATGAATAGATAATGTTGTTGTGATTTTAATTATCATAAAATAATATCATTAGTTTTAGTGTTAACCTATCATAGTTCACATAAGGGTTGCTGGAAAAGAAGGACATCATTTTACAAAGTGGAATGTTATGGGGAAATCCAATTTGTGGATTTCATGTTTTTTAGTTTACTCAATAGATCAAGGAACCAGTTTTTGATGAAGTGAGAATTTTATATTCATACCTAAAAAATTCAAGTTTATTGAATAAAAAATATTTGGGTAATGCAAAGGGGTAAATGGATTTTTGTGAATATAATGTCTAATAAATGGGAAATTTCAAATCCAAGGGTCAGGTTTATTCATTTTCTATTTAAATTTTTTAGAATAATAAATATAATATATATTATTTTTATAGATTTTATAAAATAAAGTACATTCATTTTTCAAATATTATTTTAATAAAATACATTAAAACATTATCAATCATAACTCTTCGATATATACATGGAAAAGATAACATTATCACTAAAACAAATTTTCAATAGTGTAAATGGAGATAACACATTATCCTTCTCTATGAATGGAAATTATATGTGTTGGAAGAACCTATTCTTGATGTGCCTGGTATTTTAGGAAAATGATGACTCGTTATTTCTCAACTAGAAATAGTTTAATGATTCCCCTAATATTAAATGTTTTATTCAATCATATATATTAATTGGGATATTGTAATAATATGAGGACATGTATGCACACGACATGACGTCTCACTATCAAGATCAATATAATGAGGAAAGATATAAGAGATAAAAAATCTTCAATGCTTTGTATATAACTAATCATAAAGAGTCTGTTCCTTCTGCGCCTCTTGTAGTGATGATTATTAGATACATTAAATTCTTTGAGATCACATTAATTATATTCATGGAGGAGTGGCATATATATCTTTAATTTCATAATACCCCAATACTATCTACAATTTTATTATTATTTAAAATATGATCCTTAATGGGAATGGGCTTTTAAAACATATTTTATTGATTCTCTATGTTAATAAGGACATGGGGCATGATAAACCCAAGGTCCTTAAGGTGAACATGAAAAATAAGAAAGTGGGATTAGGGATCCTGAATAGTATAACGTTTACAGATAATCAGCATTTTCTTTATATGAAGAGGAATATCTAGAGGCAGGTAAATGAAAACAAGGTGATGTGTTTTTCATATATAATGTTTGGTCTATAGAAGAGGAAATGCACCCAAAATCTAGGGGAAAATAAACATTCATTCATTATCAAGAGTAATCTTCCAATATCAACACTATGGGTATTATATACAAATTATGGTTCTTACATATGTTTCTAAATAAAGGAACCAAGTAGATTCCAAATAATTATAGAGATGTTTTGGATCTATGTGCTTTCAATGGTGTGAGAATCACTGTTGTAGTCAATGAAAACTGCCAACATTCATTTCCAATGGTAATAATTTTGGTTTTAAAATATTTTCTTTATGTGCCTACGGTCACGAATAATAGAATTTTGGTATGATTCCCATATACATATGATATTATTTTCAATTTTATATATAAATGAGGTATCTTTTCAAAGACAACATAGGTTATGGTATGAAAGATTTAAATAACGGTCTTTATATATTAAATTTTGAAACCCAACTATTGGAAACTAAACACAAATCATGTTCATATGACACATAAAACACATACCTACAATATATCTATATTTGTCATATAAATGAGAATAATTTGTTAATTATCTATCAAAAAAATTATTAATACACTTCTATGATAAAAAAATATGAGTTATTCCATTATTTTTATAAGGAAAAATATCTAAACAAGAATATAGTTGTCCAGGAAGAAGAGACACAGAGCTTCTAGGATTAGTACATACTGATGTGTACAGACCATTTCTATAATATGATAGAGGTGGGTATTCCTACTTCATTAATTAATATGATGAATTTATTAGATATGAATATGTTTTCTAAATAATTTTTATGTCTGATTACTTTTGTAAATTTGTGGAATTAACAAAGGAATTATAAATTCAACATGGTATGATGACAAATGAAAGATTTGATATGATCTAGGTGGTGAATATATTGACCATGAGATTATTGATATAATATGGGTGTTTGAGATTCTATCTCAACTCACTCCACATTACACAATGTTATAATGTTAGTGAAGGGATGAGACATACCTTATTAGACTCTATAAGGTTGATAATGATTCATGGAGATCGCCTGATATGTTTGTGGGGATATTCATTACAAACTGTGAAATTCTCATTAAAACAAGTATCAACTAAAATGGGAAATGGAATTATATTCAATCTGTGGAGTGGAAATAAACCAAATTTTCTCATTCACAAGTATTTGGTTGGGATAAATTTTATAACACCTTATTAGGAATCAAACAAGTAGCCCATGTAATAAAGTTTCACTTTATAGTCTGTCCTAAGGAATCAAAGGGATACTACCGATACAACCCCTAGAAGATAAAGTGATTCTATCTAGAAAAGATATCATTCTTGAGAGGGATAGTGTTATAAAAATGGATAGTGGTATAAATATTGACATTTTTGAGGTTGATGATCATGATACACACGAATTTTTATATGAATATATTCCAAATGTCCCAATGGAAGATGTATTTGAGGAAACACAAGTATTACGTAGAAGTGTAAGAGATGTAAGAGAACTAGAGAGATATGGTATTATTTTCACCTAATATTCTGACTAGTTATATATTAACTATGATGAACCACTCTATTAAAAATTGGAAATAAGAATCCTAGAAGCTACAAGATGTAAAAAACCAATGAATTCTCAAATGGATTCCATGTATCTGCACTATGTTTGACTTCCGATCGATGTGCAATTTGAGGTAAATCATGTTTGGTGAAAATGGGTATTTCAGTGAAATAATTACATGTAAGGTAAATTAAATACCAATAAATCATGTACACTGGTTAAAGGGTTTTAACGTCTTCAAGAAATTTACTATGATGAAACCTATTCACCAATTTCTATGTTAAAATCCATTAATTTTTTTCTTGTTATAGTAGAACGCCATGACTATGAGTTTTAGAAGATAAATGGGAATCCTATATTATATTATTGAAACCATTACTAATATTTCAAGATGAATGATCCAAAATGGAATGTGGTCCTAGGTGATTCTAAAAGAATTTTCATTTTCGGTATATAAATCTACTAATTAAAGAGACCATTTACGTCATGGAACATTCAATTCGATGAATCCATAACAAAATTTGGATTCATTACAAATGAATGTGAGCCATGTGTTTACATGTTTTTTATTGGTACTACAATCAATGTCCTTATAGGATTAATATTATAAAATATTACATATTCTAAATGACACAATTTTCTTACAGTCTATTAAGGGGTAGTTAAAAAAATGATTCTCCATGAAGAATGTCAGTGAAGAATCCTATATTCTAGGGTCATTATCTTTTTTGGTAGATCACCGTGGCTTCATGAAATAATTCAATGTATTTATATGGACTACATACTAATAGGCATTGTTATAGATTAATGAAATATGGGATTTTTTCATTCGACACATGGTTTACATATTTTAAAGAAATTGTGTCCTCAAACACAATAGGAGAACGGGTTAATGAGTAAGATCCCATAAATTTATACGATAAAATCAATCATGTATTCATTGTTATATACATCAATGGATGTATCATATGCATTGACCATGGTAATAATATATCCAGATTATCAAGGATAAAATAATTGGTTTTTTTAAGGATATACATATTTATCTAAGAATAACTAAGTATATGTTCTTGTTGAATGGAGAAGACAAAGAGAAGGTCATCGGGGGATACACGGATTCATGAATTTAGACATATCAAATTTATTAGAACCCTCAGTCAATATATTTTTTATAAAAATATAGCATTTTTGGAGGTGTAATAGTTCAATGAATCAAGTTGTTACAGACTCTAATGGGGATTCGGAGTATATATCGGCTTCTGATGCTGTAAATGTATATGTTTTGATATTGAAAATTTTATAGGATCATTATCTAGTACCTAATAAAAAATAACCTATCACATTTTTTTGTGATTATAATTAAATTTTTTCTCTGGAAAACAATCCATGACCACACCAAGGGATAAATAATATATTCAAAATGTATCAACTCAATATGGTTTTTTATAAATGTGGTGAAGTTCCAGTGATAATAGTTCACATGGAAGATTACATGGTGGATCCTGGACTAAATCACTCTCTCAGTAGAATCATCAAAATCATGTGAGAGATAGCATATTGAATGTTGCTTGAAAGTGGATATTATGTTAGCGGGATTCAATTTATATTGATTCAATTAAAATAACATATGTGTACTGTATGAAAACCTATATCCATAGCTTTGAATATTAACCAACATCTTATGACACAATGATTTTTCTTCTATATAGCATAACATGTGACAATGTCTCCAGAGTAATGGTCTCACTAAAAGCACATAGTAGTTCACCACTATGATGAGAACCTAGAACTACTATGAAAATATTCATAAATATATGTTCTATAGATATATGATACCATTTGATTGGGACATATGATACATGATATTATATGTGGAGACTCAATGGACATTGAGTCACTTTTTCATGGTTTACGCCCTTCATAATATCATGTGTAGGATATTATAAGAATGAGACATGCCAGAAAGAAATCCACATTTATATGTATCATTGGATGTTCTTATATGCATACATTTGTGTTAATTCTTAGACATTATTTTCTTTAAAGAGTATTATGAGTCATTCACACAGATGTATTGATGAAAACAGTTATGATAGATGTTTTTAGTGACTAACAATATGTTGGGTGCCTCAAGAGTAACATTGCATTAATATATAATGCGATAATGGATTTGAATAGTCATTATTTAATGCATATTTATAGCAGAACTACTTTTATGAAAATGATATATCCTAATTAAATCCATGTATATGGTGTTCTATATGAAATACAAATTTACCAGAAATCATTGAATGTGACATCGAGCATATAGGATGATGGCACTGGCGTGCAATCTCGTTGATTATATATATCATGATAAAACCATTATATTATATAGTAATAATATGTATGATTTATTATTTAATTATGAAATTAACTTATATATATATGGGTTCCTCAACATGTTGATATATTCCAACATTGTATATTAGGCTGCTTCACCTAATGCAGCTGAGAATGAAACCTAGAGGGTCACACATTATCTGAATCAGGAGTCTCTATTAAATAAAAATTTTATTATTTATTATTTAATAAGTTTAATAAATATTATTATCGCATGTGTTCTAATATGTATTCATATTTTTTTGATCGTATATATTATGTTAGCGGTTATTCAAGAGAATATAATTTGAGCACAATATTTAATAATTAATTCTATTATATTTAGTGACTATAATATTTATTTTATTTTTGGAGAATAATGTAGTTATATTTATTTAATAAATTAATAATTATTATTAAAAGACTTATAAATATTGGGGAGGAATAGGGGATTGAGTTAAAATGTACGGTGAGAAATAATAATTATTGAATATTATTTCACTAAATAATATTTAGTTAAATTTTAGAGTAATGTGCATGTAAAAAAATTATAATATTATTATTATCATCAAAAATGGGGTCATATAAGGATTAAATAAATAATAAAGCTGACTGATTAAATTTTTTAATTCTAACTGAAATGATATACAAACAAAATTATAATATTTTTAGAGATAATTTAATATTTTATGTTTTGAATTATAGATTTGGAATATCCTCTCAGTCTATGGGGAGATCCCCTCTCCATGAATGCTCCCAAGAATGACGAGAGATCTTCCTCCACCTCCAAATTTCATGTCATGATAGATCAAGGATAACTATTTTTAATCATTTCATGAGTCATTAAAATGATGATGGTGCATGTAATAGGTTCTACCATGCTAGCAACTAGAGATTCAAATTGTGATGATTAGAGATTTTTGCAACAGATGTGTATCACTACTAGAGGGGATATACTATTGATTTCTAACACACAATAATGGAACAATATAGATCTATTGTCAGATCCATCAATGGAGAAATGATTCTAACCAGATAATTATTATTTAAATAAATTTTTTATAAATTATATGTGAAAATCCACTCTATGGTTTCAGAAATCAATCGATTTTATATATTATTTTAATCAATTCCATATATCTCAACATTTATCAATGTGTAAATTATATATTGGTCATTGGTCTGGATCAAATAAAAGTTTTGGCATGACCCATTATATGCTTCCACTATGCCTGGAACCTACATTCCACACGTTGGCATGAGGGATACATTCCATTTCCAATTTGATGGAAAAGTGGTAAAAAATTGATGATCAATAATCATAATTAAGATAAATTATACTAGTGATAAAAATGTAAATATTTTATAATATAGACCATATATTTATATAAGGGAGAATAAAAAATTGAAAGTATTCAGTTAAGAGTTATAAATCTTTGGTGAGATCACTTATTTGGCATACAATTTGACACTAGATATTATGTATTTTATAATGTTCAAAATCATTGTGATGTAAAAGGGATGCTTTTAAGAGATTATTTTAGGTATTTATGGATATGGTGTTCTATTTATTTTTGAATAAATAAGGATAAGTTGTATAATTTTATAAGAGTTGGAGAGGATATAGATGGAATTTTATGAAACGATTATATTATTATAACATTATATTATAGAAAAATCATTAAAAATGACTACTATTTTAAGGGTGGATAGTACCATGTTTTAACATTTATAGACAATAGAATTAAAAAAATATATATTTGAAAATCACCCTTATCTCTTAGGTTAACAGCAACTCAACCTATTAACCTTAATTGAGTTTACAAATATTTACTGTTTTTATAATTTATTATGCCCCAAAATTATATTTACCTAATTAAATTATAATAATAGTTTGTACTCAATTTATTAAATACATATTAATTTAATAAATTTCATTTTGTTTTAAAAAATAATTTTCAAATAAATGTTTAAAACAAAACAACTACTATTTTCGGGAAATACATTTTTAAACATAAAATTGAGTGTAACTTCCTTTAAATCCATAAAATTTTTTATATGAATGATAAATTATTTTCAAGTAATAAATAATGTATATATTTATTTAGAATAATTTTTTTATTATGATTTTTAATAATTTATTAAGCAAAAACACATTGTTTGTATTAATTTTTTTATAAAAATGTGTTTTCACCACAAAAATGGACTTATATGTACATAAAAAATATATATTATTCATCTTAAAAAATTATAATATTTCTATATAAAAAATAATTTTGTAAATTATGTACTAATTTAAAATAATTATGTGATTTTTATCAAAAAATTTATTGTTTTACACAAATCACAATTTTTCACAATTCAATAAAAAATGACTCTTTTTAGAAAAATAAAAAATTTTACAATTTAATAATAATCGAATATTGATTAAAAAGTTATGTATATAATAAGAAAGAATCAATAATTTTTTTATAAGATAAATTTATAATATTCTACCATAAATAGAGTAATAAACATTGTGAAGAAACTAATTTTTATGTATAAAATGAAATAATAAAAGATATATACATATTATTTATGATTTAATAAAAATTTATATAAATAATTTAATGATATATTTCATAATGATTTTATTAATATTAATACAACTAGGTTTAATGGATATTTTATAATGATATATCACACAATTGTTTATTTTTCTTAAGGGTTTATTGTAACATAATATAAAAAAAAATTAAATTTCTTTAAAGAGAAATATATCAATAAATCATAAGGTGTTACACTAAACCCTATTTTGAAAATTTCTCCATTAAAATTATTTTTCTCTAATATAATAATTGGGTATATATTTTCCTCATCATTTCCAAAGGATCACATGTTTCAACCGATAATCTGTAGTTTCTCCTCAATACTATGATCATGTGACTTATAGAAACCTGAGAGTTTTAAATTTTTTATTTCATATTTTTACCATAAAAATATAATAAGAAAACAACAAATATCATCTATACTAGTCTATTAAACTATCTATGATTGAAACACATCAACTAGAACTAATGAACATCAACATTATTTTTCATCATTAACGAGTTACTAAATCCCATGGATCTCTTAAAACTGCACTGGATAAACATGTTTATTAATAAAATTAAGCGGTTAGATAGAAATACATATAAGGGAGTAAAATGGTAATGAATAATATCGTTTGTGTCAAAAAGAATAACATGATATCTTAAAAAAACCATGGAGAATTGTTATATAGAGGTATAACAAAATTAAAATGGAATCTGCAGATCATGTCAACATAAGAATATGTCATCATATGAAACATGACATAATCATAAGTCTGGGATAACATCCAAGGATACATCACAAGATGGATAATGTCTAAAAATATATATGTTTTACACCCCAATACCATAAATATAATCGCATGATTAAAAAATACACAACCCATTAGAGTGTTATCTTGGTGAATCCCCTATAAATGTTACTTCTTATATATGAAATGAAATGGATATATATAATAATTAATAATAATAATAAATATCCTGGGAAAAAAATTGTTGACATAATATTATAACATAGGATATAGAAATAGAATATTATAATTATTTCATGAAATAGATTTTGAGGCATTAGTAGAGTATTTTTAACTAATTCAATGAAGATTGATGTTAGGGAGAAGTGAATACTTGAAAATGAGTAGAGGATTCATATTTTAATTGCACCACATTAGTGGGTTTGTTTAATATGAATTAATTTTTGTTTCTATTATAAAATGATTAATTTTATAAGACCTGAATTGTATAAAAAAATATGGATTGGTTCATGAAATATTTTTAATAACATAGATGTTTTGAATAATCTTGTTCACACAAGAGGATAAATTGAGAAGGGATCCATTAAAAAAATATCCACAAATTAATGGTTAATTAATTATTTTATGAATTTTTTGGGCTATAAATAAGAAATATAAAAAAAACTATATAATATTAATGGAGGGATAATGTGAGTTACAGATAGAGAAATAATATCCCAATGTAAATAGAGTTGATTGGAGATATCCCCTAAAATATGATATAGAATAATTATACCCATCCAATTAAAATAATGAATATTCATAAATAAATTAATTTACATAATTTAAAAACATTTACATCTATAATATTTTATGTAATTTATTACATTCCATTATAACTATTTTAATGAGATATTTTGTTCTTTTTTTGAGGTCATTTGTATAATGAATCCTAGTTCGTGTCAACTGTTGATAGTTATATATTTTTTTTTAAAAAATTTATATTACTATAGAATTAAAAATAAATTGTATTAATGCATTTAATATGTAAATATATTCTAAAATAACATTTTTCAGACATAGGGAGGATTAATTTAGAAAGGAAAATTAATGTTAAACTGTTACATCATAATTTTGGCTATAAAATAATTCACATACTAGTATTTTATTATTATTTAATATTAGGGAAACATATTCTTTCCTTAGTATTAAATATGATTTTATATTCTTATTCTCATCATATTTTAAGTAAATAATAATTTTATGATCAACCTTGAAGGCGATGGAAAACATGAAATATGATATTAATGGATGTTATGAACATGAATATTTATTTTTGTCATTTAATAATGATGATATTATATAATATAAAGGATTTCATATATTCGATTAAAAAAATATCATTCAGTTATATATGAGATACTTGAGAAGTTATTCCACGTCGAATAAATTTTTTTCATTAAGAGGAGGAAAAAATGTAAAAGATTTGGCTGAGGGAATTATATTATCCTCTAGACGTGTCATCATTATATAAAGCATCAGGAATAATTGGTTGGAAATTAGATAAATAATGAATTCTTGGGATGTTGGGAATTTTTCTTGAACCATCCAGGGTCATCCCTGAACTGGTCACCTGATCCGGCCCACTAAAATCACTAAAGGGTGTTCTTGATCCTTCTAGGATAGAAACTAGTGATAAAAAAATAATTTAATTATTTTATAATGATTTATCACATAAAAAATAAGGAAAAACATATATAAATGTAATAGAGAAATTTGCATTCAAAAAGAGAAAAGATTAATGGAATGTGCCCCAATGTGACCTCAATACTCCACTCCAACTAAAGATCAAATTTAGCTATATAAGAGATCTAGACTATAAAGAGAACATCAAGATACATAAAATGGTAATAATAATAATAATGATCATAGATATTTCTAGTAGGGGTTTTATGTATAAACACTAATATAAGTCATAACATCTAAATGAAGTCCCATTCAATACAGTTTAAAAAAAAGTTATAAAAAAATATTTTTTAATTTTTTCAAAACATTTATAAAGATTCCATTTTTATGAAAAACTATTTTTCATTTCATTTACAAGTTATGTTAAAAATAATGAAACATTATTTCAATAAACCGCTTTAAAATATAAGCAATTCTAAAAAGGTTTTCCAAAAGTAAAAAAAGGAATTTTACTTTTCAAATAAAATTGGATAGAATCAAAACTAGTATATTGAAAAAATAGAATCATGGGATATTAGGTACTAGTGAGGGTATACTAGGATAGATATATAAAATAAATATAACAATAAATCTCTAACATTACTTGTTCCCTACTGAGGGCCACTAGTAAGTGCATAGCCTTAACTACTACAACATTTGTCCCTTGGCACCCACCAAACCAACAATGGAATACAATCAATATAAAATGGAGGTTAAGTTCTGTAAATATATGAAATACATACATGTCACAAATTTTATCAAAACACATGTTTCCACATATCAGATTTGGTACCCCTCCTTAATTGCATTTGTAGTCTTATTAAATTAAAGAACACTTAATCCTTTCCAAAAATAATACAACACAAACTAAATAAATAATGTGATTTCAGTATGAGGAGAGATCCATTATTACTAAAATCAATCAATGTTCCAATAGGTCCACACAAAAATTAAGGAAATACTCCATATTTAGGGAACATAATTTCCCAAAACCTATATTATTCAAAAACAATACACTACCTTCATGAAAATCCAACTTTTGATGATTAAAAAAATGGAAAATCATTTGATCAATTAAAATGACTCTCCAAAAAATATATATATAACATGATAAAAAAGAATATAATTCTGTGTAAAAACTAATAAATTAGTTCTTAAAACATTTATGAACCCAATTATTAGAATCAAAACACATATATAGTATTTATATTCCATTTAACAATAAAACAACCATGGGAGACCCCAATAAATAATATAAATTATGTAATATTTTTGGAAATAGGGAGAACCAAGCCTAAAATATTTATTCGGACATCAATAGAAATTAAAAAATCACTTATAAGAAGTAGAATTGTGAAAAAGGAACTGATAAGAATCTAAAAGGATCAAAACCCCCAATATAAAATGAACAAAACATGAACCATATAGTGTAGGAACCAATGTGAATGATGAACATTAATAAAATTAATGAAGAATGATGATGGACGTTCATAGAATTAATACCCATCAAATCGTGAATATTAGTCGAGATTCATCTATGTAGTAAGAAGAAAATCCAAGGGAGCAGTGTGGGAGGGGATCCATAGGTGCTAGTGGTGAAATAGGGAAATAATAGTGGGTTTTTTGGATAAAAATAGAGGATGGAGAAGTTGTAAAATAAGAATTTATTATGTTACCTTAAAGGAAACATGATTTGGAAGCATGGTCTTCCAAAACATTACCAAAAGTGCTACATTCTCTCTCCATAGAAGGAGGGATGCTACATAGATTATAGGGGGAACTCTCATGGCCATGTAGATACCATATGTTCATGAAGATAAAACTATTTGGGATGTACATTTTTAAAGGTATGGAAAAATTTTAAACTAATTGTGATCAAATTGTATGCCACCCATTTCGTAGCTTGGAAACAACAATATCTGTATAAACAATTGAAAAAAATTTATGAAACCAAAATGGATCAAAAATAAAAAACAAATTAAGTGGTCATGTTGGGTTAGGGATTGATAATTCTTCCAACCATTAGAAAATTCATCCCTTAGAAGGCACTGATGGATTTGGCAAACCAAAACAGGAGGACAAGTCAAATACGACAAAAATACAACATAAATAACCAAATTTAGGATGAATTAAAACATACATACCATCTAGACACTGATAATATAAAATCTAAAAAATGTGATAATAACAACCTAGATGAACCATCATGGAATCTAAAGGAACAACATATGGGACATATAAACCCAAATGAACTGACAATGATTGAGGGATTGAAAACACAATACATGCTCCCAAATCACGGAACTACCCAACACAAAGCATTGAAATTTTAAAAAATGGCTTCATATTTCATTCAATATTTGGGTAAGGATCCCCTACAAAAACCTCGTACATGGTTTACCAAACAACATGATTAGGGTCATGATGTATGGGGTGAAATATTTTTCCAATAGAATGAATCAGGAATCTAACATTTCCATGATCAATTTCACAGTGTACTCTCCACCATTTTAGAATTCTATATAAACATTAGTTCCCAAAAACCAGTACAAGATCATGATTTTTTTATATAAAACCACGTTAAAAAATATGAGTCTCAAAATAAGGGAAGTCACATTTTCATAACTGTATGTTTTGGAATTTCCTAGAAAGGTACTTCAATTCATAACAGGAATTCATGAAGGAAATTATACATCCTACTATATTTACAACAAAAAACAATAGAACCATGTTAAAAAAATAGAAAACAAGAAAACATTGACATCATAATAAAATCCAAAAAGAGTCCGTATCGGCACCGTGATTTTTCATATGGGCATGTGGGTCCTTTGAAAGGGTGAATTTGGATCCCGGTAAATTCATAGAAACACCATTGAAAAATCATTTCAATTGATCCCAACATATACATGAATGATATGTTATTGGTTCCTTTGGGAACAACAACTAATTGTGACCAATATTCCCACACTAATGGCATAACCATTATATACACAATAATGATTCCTAGAAGGCGAAACATGAAGGATGTTTCATAACCCTACCAAATAAATTGGACATATCTGTCTTCCTTTTTCCTTTGTTGGATCTACCACCACTAATCCAAGAGATAAGCAAGACATCAATAACTTTTGGTCTTTCAACTATTATATCATTGACATCAAAATACTACCTCACAACTTGTTCATATCTATTGGGGAATGACAAAACTTTTTAATATAGTTCTAATTGAAGGAACTTTTTAATGAGTTGGGACTTCAAAGATTCATATTTGGCATGTTCCATATGATATGAAACCGATTGGAAAAACACATATCATATTCCAAAACTAAAAATTATATTTTATTTAGGTGTAACAACTCTATATCCTTTGGTACCTTAATGGACATGGAGAAAAAATTCCGTTTGAATAAGGGCTTAATGATTTCCAAAAAATGGCCCTTGTGAAGTATGGATGTCTAGAACATCATCCAAGACTTCATGTAGTGGCCTTATAGTATAATGAATGTGCATATCAACTTAAGGGGCTTGGGGATGTAATGTTGGATGATTACCTGTTCAATTTTTTAAACAATTCTTCGTCTATCCCAACCTCTGGTTTCCCAATAAATTTAAAGGGATGAACTCATGGAACTTTAATAAAAAATCCATCTATTGGGGACCACATGTCTCCATATCATTCAAAATAAAAAGTAATATACAAATATATTATAAAGAAAATTACAGATGATGATAGATCCAATATAAAATTATATATAGAATCTCATAGAACAGTGTTGGGGTATAGCCTACAACAATGATGTGTAGGGCTAAATGAAAACATTACTTGAACTATCAGTCCATATATAAATCAAAATCAATAACAAAAAATAAACACATTTTATATCTTATCTATTACTATAAGGTGAGGTACTAAAAAATATATCCCTTAACCACAAAATTTAATAACTTCCCAACACCCATTTTCTATAGCATCAAATCCTTTATTCGTAAAATTTTAAAAAAATACATTTGAGGCTAAAATCCTTCCATTACTACTTCATGAAGTCTCTTCAAACAATAAATACATATTCAAAAGAACTCATCCACACAACCCATAACAATCCACTTACAAAATTCATACATCAACATACATGATAATCCATATGAATAATAAGGCATAAACTGAATGATTAATTTATAGTACCTTCTTTAAAACATTCAAAACCAATTTCAAAAACCACGCTTTATCATTTCAATGAAAATAATTTCTAAATAAAAAATAACATACCATCCAAATTTTAACAAAATCCTTAAAAATCCCTAATTCATTTTAAAAAATGTCTCTTATTTTAAATGAATCCCACTTCACAGTTATAGAGATTCAATTTTATCATTTTGAAAATACCATATCTAATTAACCAATAAAAATTTATCCCGGCCAATCATCATTTTAAAATTTGAATAAAATAACCAAAAAACTATCCTAATACAACATTATGAATAAACAAAAATTATCCCACCACTCAGCTAGTTAAAAATTTCAAAATATCAAAAGGTAAACTGCTGCACATGGCTTTGTCTTAATGTTTGGAAGGTCATGCTCTGTCCTGGTGAGCATATAATAGTTTTTCAAAGGTTATTTCATGGTATAGAGATGGATTTATAGATCACTCATAACAGGAAGACAACAATTTAAATTCATAAAAAATAAACACTTCATGTCATGGAGTTTCTCAAAAAAATCCCCCAATTCTCAAGTTCAATCCTAAACAATCAAAAAATTACTCAGAAAATCCTCTTAAAAATCCATAAACTTGTATAAAATTTTGAGAAATTATAATCCTAGATGACCTAGGAAACTAAAGTGTCATTATTAATAGTTTTTCATGAAGAGACTATCTGAAACTAAGCACATGAATGCCTATAATCATTTCTCCGGGATACTGGACATACTTAAATAACATGTGATTTTCCATTGATACCATTTATTTATAATCCCTCCAAGATCTTCCCCAAACTGGTCTCTCATATAGTATGATAAAAAGGATCAAAGTGGAATTCCTGGTCATCTTGGGATAGAAAATAGTGGTAGGAGTCAAATATTCTCAGTTGGGAACACTTTTTCAGATGAATAATATAAAAATAAATAAATGAAAGTAACAAAAAATGATTTTAAATATAGAAAATAAAATAGGATATTTCCTTCGTGTGACCTCATAGGTAACCTCTTACTAAAGCAACACGTTCACTCAAAGAAGGTCCCATAACCTATAGAGCACCCAAAGCTAACAAAAAAATAACTTGATAGTGGAATTGAGCAGTAACATACATAGTATGGATTAAAAGGATAAAAAATTCCATAACCCATACAATTAAAATCATATCCATTTAATTATAGATTTAAAATTAGATATCCAAAAATAATATTTTCCATTATTTTCAAAAAATGTTTCATGTAGTAATTTTTTTGAAAAAGATTTCCCATCAGATTTCCAAAACAATTTTTGATGCATGAAAACTCATTTAAGTTAATTTCATTTTAATTTAACTAGAACTAAATTGGTTTTCAATATCATATGAATTAAATAGGAATGTCAATTTATAATAAAACCAGTAAACAAAAGGAAGTTGAGTAAATGAGAAACATGTGTTAGTCAATCTAAGGTGACAGATAATATTTTCTAAGACATGTCGATCAGTATAATACCATAATAATTATATACTAGAACCTGTAATCTAGAAAAAGTTTATGGACACTCATAAATACCCTCACTAACTCGACTAAAGGGAATATCCTAGGGGCACTCACATTAACTACTCAGGGCCACTAGTTTGTGCACAACTGTTACTAGTGATGAAACTATAGCTATGCTCTGATTTTACTACCTAAGTCCTCCTATGAAAATCAAATTGAAGTTATTTTTTGTAATTTTATTTTATAAATACATATCATACATTTTTCATCAATCATAATAATTATCCCATCTCTATTTTTCCTCTGTAATTATAGTCCCATTCGAATTAAAATAGTCAATGAATAAGCCTATCCACCAATAACATATAATGATACAAATATAGAGTAATGAAAGACCTAATAGTTTTTTTGTTATTAAAATGAGGCAAATATCATATCAGGTCTCTCAATTTTTAAGGGATTACTTCTACTCTAGAGATCACGGAATTATAAATCCTTTATAACACAAAAACCACACACAATCATTGAGAAAATAATTCTATTGATGATAAAAACTATTGAAAAATATTTGAAAAGTTAATATGACTCTTAATCCAAAACATTTTTTAAAAAATGATAAATATCAATTCAAATGATTATAATAACTAAATCAAAAGTTTATAAAAAATTAAAAAACACATTTTCAAGGACTTTAACACTCACGAACCATATATATCATTTAATAATAATTATCCCATGTAAATGAACCTGAAATTATATAAATTATGTTTAAATCTTCTACATGGGGAGAACCTACCTCAAAACATGATTTTAATGATGATGGAAACTCAAAACCACTTATAAAAATCCCCATGTAGTGAAAGAAACCCTGAAGAAATATAATGATCAAAACCACCAATTTTAAATCAAATAAAAATTAACACCAGGATATATGATCCCATGTAGTAATAAGAACTATATGAAAATTGAAGATGAAAGTAGAAGGTGAAAAAAATATGGGAATATCACTGAATTTACACCTCAAATAGTCAAGAAAACTCATTATTACACCATAGAAGAAGAGGATAATCCATTGGAGAGGTATAATATGGGATCCAAGGTTGTTGGGGGTCAAATGAAAGGAGAATAGTGTTGATTTATTATGATACCGAAGGATGAAAAAGTGGTAAAACATGACTTATTTTAGTTACCATTAAGGACACACATTTTTTTAGGAAGCCATATATTCATGTGAAAACTATGTAGTCCTGATAGATTCACAATCTAGGATGAATGGTACGAAATGTGATGGATAAAAATTATTCTAATAAATCATAAACCATGGTCTACCCTTCATCCGACCTAAAAATAACCATCTATCAAAAATGCATAAAAAAATATATAGTCACCAAAATGGATAAAAAATAAAGAATATAAAATGGTTATCTTGTTTTGGGTTATGATAATTACTCCAATATTTTTCACGTTATTCTCCTATAAATTTCTTATAGTTCTTGATATCCAAGAAACACATAAAAGATGAACTGTACATAAAAGAAACATCCATCACTGAAAAACAGATAAAATAAAACATACTTCCCATATAGAAGTTGAAACTTTAAAATCCACAAAAGCCGATAAGAGAACCCTCAAGTAACTATCTTGATATATAAAGAATTAACTAATGAGACTGATGAGCTAAAATTAACTAATAAACGTCATTGATGTGAAAAATACATAAACTCTATAAAAAATGGAACACCCCTACAACATAAATTAAAAATAAAAATGAATCTCATCATGGTTTTTTTTTGTAATGAGGATATACTAAATGAAACATAGAATTGTTTAAATAATTATCATTATTGTGGTGGGTAGTAATGGGGGTGAAAGAGTTATCCCACATGGTGAATTGAGAAACTAATATTACTATAAAACATCTAAAAGTGGACTCACCACAATTTAAGTATCATATATAATCACTATTGAACTCAAACTGATACAATCTCATTAATTATGATGTATATCGATGTTACAAAATATGAGATGAAAAATAAGGGACATCACATTTCCATAACTATATGTTTTCAAATTAACTAGAATGGTCGTTCATCTTAGAATAGGTATTCAAAAAGGATATACAATATATTCCCATATTCCGAAATAAAAAACACAACTATACTCAAATCCCCATAAAAGGAAAACAATTGTAGCACAATAAATTGTAAACCTAATCTACCAAAACACCATGATTCTCCAAACTAAATGGGGTTATCAGAATGCTGGATCTAGCTACACGTTACAACTTAGAAACACCCTGTAAAAACCATTGTAGGTGACCTGAGGATAAATAGGATCAAAAGGACATTGGTGGCCCTAGGAATGATGGATTCATCTTCACACTCCCCCTCACATATGATACATTCATATATTAAAAAGGGATGATTCTAAAAAAAGGTACGTGAGGTAAAAATCATTTCACTTCAAAACAAGCTAGACATATCTATTGTTCATTTTTTACAATAATAGAAACCACTAATTCTCATAAGGATTAGTGAGACATCAGCCTCTTTTGGTACTCTCATTAATATGACCACGATGTGACCAACATGTCTTAATGATTATTTATATTTGTTACAGATGTATGAAACTTCATGAAACAGTTCTAGATAATGGAATTTTTAAGTAATATATCATTCAGGTATTATTATTCCCAAAATTCATGATGATATGACACCAACTCAAAAAAAATCATGGCATACATGAATATTTTCAATCCTCCTTAGCTGAGATAATAGAACTCTTTATCCTTCGGTACCATCAGGGACAAAGATAAAATATACTAGGTAAATAATGAATTGAAACATTTTTTTGAATTTTTCATTATGAGGTTTATAGTAGTATATTACATTCCACCATTTCTACCCCATGACATCCAAAATAATGGTTGCAAACATGAGCATAAAAAACTCGGGTTACAAAAGTTGGATAATGATTTTCTCAATGGTTTAAAAAAATTACTCTTCTTTAGTAGCTTCTAGATTCCCAAAAAAATCTGTATGATTCATTTGTTGTGACATTTTTTAGAAACCCTACTGTGGAGCATGTAACACTCCATTATTTCATGGTATGAGTAATGAAATTTAACCTTCTTGAAATCTAACGTTCCATGCAACATCCATATTAAATGAAAAATGTAATATTATTAAAACAAAGACCTTACGTGGTTTAGAATGTATAGTATTAATCACATTATTAAATTTAAATACTATATTTTAAATGTAATTTTTAACATTCATTTTATGTATTTTCTAGACATGATATGAAAACATATCTATATTTATAAAAAACAATTCAATATATTTCAAAGTGCAATTTTTTATTCTTCTGATAGTGCGCATGTATTAAAACTCAAATTTGAAAATATTATAAATTGAATTTGACTAAAAAAATTAATTCTAAAATTTTATTGTTAAAGTTTTCGTAAAGGGTATTATTTTTTTCTAAGAAGATCGATTTTCCAGTGAATAGTGAAAAAAGTGAATTTTAATTGAAAATTGACATTTCCTCTAAATAATTTATGATTATAAAATTATTTTTTATAAAAAATAATTATTATATAAATAATAAATATATTAATCTATTTATTTTTATAGTAATGTTTTTTATATATAATTTTGATATAAAACACTTCAATAATTTGAATATTTTATCTTTTAAAACCTACTTTCACGCATTATCTATAAGATTGATTGTAAATTAATTTTATCCAATATTTGGTTTTCATTTTTGAAAAATATATTCCATATTTTTTTCTTAAGGAATAAATTTAATTAATATGGGACTTTATTTTAGAAAATGAATTGTGGGCTTCGTAATTTTTATTACCACTATTGAGGGTAAATGTTGTAATTTGGGGTAAAAATTATATTATATATATTTGAAAATGGTCGTAACAATTGATAAATTTTATTTTATGTGTATTATTAATCCATAATAATTAAATTATCTTTTATGTGTCCATTTATGGACATTTGGACTCCAATATAACCTTTATAATATTTTATTCAATGAAAAGTCAATCTTTTTATACTCCTCTTTTAAACAGGTTAAATATTTTCAATATAATGTTACCTACTAGATATATTCTACTATAAATTTTATTCATAATGGTAAAGTATTTATCTTCATCATGGAATATTATTTTCAATTTTATTGAATAAATATTTATCTTAATTTCCTACATAATGATGATGCATTAATTGTCTAATTTATGGAAATATCAAAAAAATTCCAATATCGAATTAAATATAATTTGAGGTATTTAATTTCATCCACTAATTTAATAGATTATATTGATATGTTAGGGATGAATTTTTAATTATTTTTTAGGATATATTTTGTTTTATATTTTTAAAATTCAACATAATAAATATTGTCAATATAGACATTAACGATAATAATAATAAATTATATTTTAGTATATCAAATTAATTTCCAAAAAAAATATTCATAAAAACAATATATATATGGGTTAAAAATTCTAAAATTATCCATTTATGTGTCTTTCGATATTACATAATAACCATATTAATCCTTACTGAGTAAGAATCCATTTTAGCAAGGTAAGAGTTAAATGGGTTAAATAATTGATAAAAAAAAGGATATGTGTATAATGATTACCCAAACATGATAGAAAATCATTTTATGAATATTAATCAACCCTTATCACCATTATATATAATTTTACTGGTTTAATAGAATCTTTTACTTCAGAATATGTTATTTACTACTTAAATCATAGATTGTAAAAAAAAGACTCTATTTGTATTTATTAACATTTATGTGTCTACTTGGATGAAAAATTAAGATATGAATGCTATGAATTTATATTTTTATCATAATAAAATTTTATTAATTATATATACTTTTAATTAATTATTAAAAATTATATAATTACCTTAAATACTTTTTCAATTATAATAAAATATATTTTTACTTAATAAGAAAAATAAATTAATTTGTTTTTTAATAATTAATTTTGATATATCTCTAGATAGATAATTATTTTAAAAAAATTATAGATCTATAAAATATAATATATATGTATTAAATAATCATATTATAATTCACACTTTATCTTGATGTATTTGATGTCAAGGTAAATGAATAGTATAAAATTATACAATAATGATATGTTATTGAATAATGAAAAATTTGCCAATTGATTTCACTATTAAAAATATTTAAATAATAAAAATGGGGATAATATATTATCAAATTTTTTTCCCCTGTTCAATTATATGTAATTTGAATGCCTTTAAATATACAATAGACTTACTATATTTTAATATCTTGAGGATTTCTGGTAGTTCCCCCACCACAATTATAAAAGTGAACCTCCTCCCTCACATATTTACATCACATTGAGAAATCTAGCTCCACAGAACAATGTAATATTACCTTATATATATAATTATTTTTATTCTAAAGGTTTTGGTCCTTCCAAAATTTTAATCCTAAATCCCTTAATAATATATTGATGAAGTTGACTAAAAATTAGGTAATAATATTAATTGAATCCTTCAGGACTTTTTCTTCACCTACATCCTCTTCAGTTTTTATTTCAATTCTAATGTAATAACAAAATATCATCTATATTATTATATTTTTGATCAGATTAGATTACTCAATTGGGGGGGGGGTGAATTGAGTATCTATAAAAATTTCTTTTTGAAATGTTTTTGTAAAATGTTCTCTAATAAAAAAAGATACATCACAATTAATCACTATAATATTGTTATGAATATTTAAATTAATTAATAACTTCTTAGAAGATTTATTAATTCTATTTAATAATAATATCAGTTATTAAGATTACTTTTGATGCTATTCTAATAAGGAAAACAATTATAACTTCATTCTAAGATTATCTATCTATGTAAATATAGTGATTTCAAAATTATGCATTATAAAAGAGAAAACTAAATTAAATAATACTTTGAAATAAAAAAATTGTTTAGTCTCAAGCCCAGACATAATCCACTCAACCTAGTGATCACTTTCCACCAAGAAGTATATATTAATAAACATTATCCACACCCTGGATCGGGGTAAACAATAGTGTACCGGAATGTCCAGGTCACATGACATATTCTATTGTTTTTCGTGGGTATAAACAACCAGGATATACATGGACCACTTCCACAGTTATTAATTGGAGTAAACAGGTGTAAAAAGACATGAGATGAAGGATATATTTGTATCATAAATTTTATTATAGGAGACAACATGAGTTTTAATACAAACACCCACACACACATCTCTAAAGATAAAAATAGTGAACAACGGATCAATGATAACGAGATAAGGATAGAAGTACATTGAGTGTAATTCTATACAGCTCTGGAATTTTTGGATGAAACAGATGTAAGAATCAGGTCCTCTTGCAAAAAACTGAGTATCGCAATTATGGTGCTCTGGTTTACAGTAAGGTATGTCTCGTGTTCATTGTGGAGTTGGTATTGTGAATATGATCTTGACTCTTATCTATGTAATCCCAGCTTTTTGGATTTTTGAATGCTTCATGTGTTATTTAGATGTATCTTGTTGTACGTGTTAGTTTTTTTCTCAAGAAAGTTCATGTGTCTGCTACTCTAACTCCCTTATTTTTTTATGTGCCTTGATTTTCTTTTTATTCATGCATTGAAAGTGTTGAAGTCGACAGGATGCATGTATTCTACACATTGTACCTTGTAATATCAGGTTCCATGTCTATAAAGAAATATTAATTAAGTCAACCCTTTTAAAAGACTCAAATATGACCGTAAAAAATTAATCTGAAAAGAACAAAATAGACTAATGAATGGTGTCACAGTTTGTCGAGAAATGGTGTCACATGGAAATGGTGTCTCCATGAAATCATGTCTCGTTATTTTACTTTGAGCAGTGAGACAATTATGATGGTATAATTGTATAGTTATCAAGAATATGTATCATAAATGAGGTGTTAAGATCATGGTGGTTGGTCATTTTCCAAACATCGAGATTTGTCTAAAATAGGAATTGGTGTCACATTCTTCAATAGATCTGAAACTAGTTACGACATCTTGTCACAGTGTCTGGTTCATGGTGTCTTTGTCACAGTCTTTGGTCATGATGTTTGGGTCATGGTTTCTAGTCAATGTGTTTGGGTTACAGTGTATGGTTCATGGTGTCTGGGTCATGGTGTTTGGGGTCACTGTGTCTGGTCACAGTGTCTGGTCATAGTGTCTTGTCATGGTGTCTGGTCATGGTGTCTGGTCACATGTCTAGGTCCATTGTCGAAAAATATAACCGGTGATAGACTCACAGTTTCTCAGACATAGCTAGATATCTATATATATACATTATTAGTAATATTCATAGAATGAATTAGAAATAATCATTCATAAAATAAATTGTTATAGACGAAAGATAAATATAGTTTTCAATTATCAAAATTAATTTTTATAAATTAACATCTCGGATAGGTTTATTTAAAGACTAATGTAGCTAACCATCTCTAAAAATTATTTGAGATAGATTAAATAGGATTAAGATCCATTATAAAATGTATAGAATTTTTTATCAATAAAACATGACTAAAACATGGGGAGTCCGATAGTCTCTCCATTTTTTATGATCATAAATCATTAATGTGAGGTATCTGTTCTCAATGGATGTGTAGTGAGATAAATTTTCTTATTATATGTGTCTCTCTCTTTTTGAACATGTATCTTCCCATTATGGTATTTTTAGAAAGAGTACAAAATTAAATAACAGAAGACATAATAAAAGTGTACAGTGCATAAGATTAAGGTAGATGTTCCCTTACAATAAGTAAGAAACAAAAATAATAAAATATCTAGATCAAAAGATAATTTTTGCTATTATTCAGCACTGGCTGTCATCTCTTTTCCAATAGAAGAAACATCAGGAAAAGCCACAGGAGCATAGGTAGAAGTTGAAGAAAGAAAATATCCAACTGACACTGATGGTAGAGAAAAAAACTGAAAAATAGATGGGTTTATGGTAGGTTTGGTGGTAGACTGAGGTAATTTTTGGTCAAGGATAACTGGTCTGATCTGAATCAGAACCTGATGGACAGAAATGGATGTAGAGGTGAGGTCAGTAGATGATAAGTTAAGAAATCCAGGTCTCAAGGTTGCAGCTGCAGGATCCACAATAGCAGTGCTCTACATAAGAAGATACGGCCATAATAGCTTGATGATGTTATAAATAATCGCACCACCATACTGCATCTATTTCTCAATGTCATCCTTGTTCACTATGAACTTATCCAAAAAAATAAGTTAAATCTTTCATCTTTTGAACGTGAGTTTTAAAGCTTGAGTGATGGTATGGATATTCATATTTTCGACAAGGTACATGAAATGGTTTGTAATATCATGATTAGAGAAAATCCAATTGATGTAAAAATACACTACATAGTAAATTCTTCTTGAGAATCATTTTCAATTTTGTAATAAATTATAACTAGATAAAGAACTATATCATTATTCTTCATAACCACAGATAAGTTTTTTTGTCAAATCCACTGAGTAGTGATTGAAGTTCTTCCTTAATAACTATTTTGAGAAGATCACTATCCATGGAGGGTTGATATGACTACTTAGAGGTACTAGAAGCTGTAACTATTGAAGTAACTTACATTAGTTGATTCAGATATTTTTGGGGATAACCCTTGTACTCATCTGTTAATTTGTTGAAACCAATAATAAGCTCACACATTTCATGAACTATTTTATTATTTCATTCATCCACCCTGTCATTTAAGGATGTTAGGAGAGGTTGAATTAGGTAGAAAACTTCCTATAGAATCTAACCAGTAACATCCACCACATGATGAGAAAGATATTCTGGTCTTTAGTTTAACACTCTCCACATATCATCAACCATACCCCTATGAAACTTCACTTCATTAATAAACTATTTGTTATCAGTTATGACTTCTTGAATTTCATGATGATTTTTTGGCTGAATCTGCCAATTATCTTCTCTAACAACATGGAATCATTATATCACTCAAATTTGTACCATTAAAAGGTTGAGTCTTTGTGATCTTTTCAACTCTAGATAATGAATTAGCTCCAAGGGCTTCCAAATCATCCTTTCATACAATGGTAGAAGGTTGTTGTGAATGTTAATGAATAGAAGCTGAAACAGGCTCAGGTTCCTTTGAAGGTATAACATCAATAGAAGATATCGATTTCAATTGAAACATAGTAGACAGATCTATACCATTAACTGAGGATTGTTGGGAATCATTCACGTCAATGTAGCTAGGGAATCTGTACAATGTACCCATAGTCCTTTAATCAACAAGATTAGACACATATACACTTTAAAAAATGGGGAGATTCTCCCCCTCAACTAGTTCATCTATCACGAGTCTAAGTTATCTAGATCTTTGATCAAAGTTCAAAACTTCATCCCTAAAAGCTTCATCCATTTCTTTTCTTGAGAATTGAAAGTCATGCTCCATTTTTTCTTCAAGATATGGGATAATATCAGTAGAAACTTGTTCCTCTAGTTGTTCCTTAGAAGAATCATCATTCTCAAAATACGTTTCGTCATCTAAATGCTCTTCCAGAATATCCTTTTCTTGATCAATAACAAAAAATTATTCATTAGAAGTAGTTTATTCTTCCAGATCAACTATTTAATAAGGAACTGGTACTTCCTTATAAATTATGACTTGAGGAAAAATTCCATTGTCTTCTATATCCAGGATAGATTTCCGTATATGTGAAAAACCCTATTATTATTCTTCTACAATAGGATTTTCACAAATCTCATCTGCTTCCAAACCCAAAATAAAAATGTCCTAAGGTCTTTAAAAATGATCAACCGAGTTGAATTTTTCATAGACCCTCTCATTATCCTTAACCAGTGCTTTTCTCCACAGATTCCAACTAATTATCACTATTTTGACTATAAATTTTGAGATATAAAATGCATTGTCCTTAATGACTTCTTGATCTGGTCTAAACAATCCTATATCATGAAGCATAATATAGATTAACCTTGAGTAGTACATGGAGACTGACTTTGAGGATGTATTTATCAACTCGCACATATGAATTATAACATTATTTCATAAGTTATTCTTGGGTCCATTCTTTAGAAGATATATCAAAATTAAATCTTAATACTTTATTGTAGTAAAATATCCTTTCCATGGACTAATTATATTCTGAAAAAGCCTAAACAATAGTCTGGTTTCACTATATGTCTTAGAGTAAATAGCTCTTCTCTTAGTTTCATAATAAGTCATGATTCCCAAGTATTATTCTAAATCAAAGATATCACATGGCGGAGGAGGACCTATATTTTAGTCCAAAAAAATTCCATCATGAGGTATCCTTCGGAAGGAATCCCATAACCTAGAAGTGAATGTGCATCCTTGGCCATTTATCCAGCATCTCACAACAAAACCATCTTCAGTATCAAAAGAGAAATCAATAAACTGATAAAACTGAGCAGCTAGCATTGGGTAAATCAGAATTTCCACTTTTGTGAACCAATCCACCCATACTATCTCTTATATTAATTTGAATAATAAATTCTTACATCATGGAATCCACTTTGGGAGGATTCTATAGAAGGTACTGCTACTTTGATCACCAGGTTCGGATTCAGAGGACCTTCAGTCACTGTCTTCATTGCTATTTTCATCTTCTTCTTTGATCTTTTCTTCTCAGGAGTTTATGAGGATAGTTTTATCATTTAGTGCATTAAACGAAGGATTGAGAGATAGAGAGAGAGAATTGTTGAATGAGGGGATACAGTTTGAGAGAAGAGAGCTCATGTGAAGAAAAGAGTGAAACTTCTTTCGTTTTTATCATTTAAGGATATTATGTATCGCAAATTCAAATGCATAGAAAAGTAAATGAATTAAATAATAAATTATAGCGATATGGGTTATAATATATTTATATATATATAAATTCTTTAGGGTGAGAACATAATATACTTTCACGGTGATACCGTAATAGGTTTTCATAGTGAGAGCAGAACAGTTTTTCACAATGAGATATCTACTGTGTGACTTAAAAATTGTGCGACTATATTATTTGAAACAGTATTGTGCCAGACAGTAATCGTGAGATAGTAAATGTGAGACTGTAAACATGAAACAAAATCTTCTATAACAGTAAACTATAGAACGATTTGTTTTTTTCAGTAATCTATAAAAATTGACTTGTAAAACTATAAACTGTGAAATTGTAAGTTGTGAAATAATACACATACTACATACAATTTATCATTCCCAATTCTTATATGATGTAATATATTTTACACACATTAAGGGGTTGGTGAATATATCAGCAAGCTGATTTTATGTTCCAATGAATTTTAAAGTGATATTAATTTTTTGAAAATGTTATTTCAAAAAGTGATGTCTTGCATCAATATGTTTTTTCATATAGCGTTAAATATGATTTTTTAAGATGTTACTGGCACTTGTATTGGGAAAATTTATAGATACACACTAGAATTAATATCCATAATCTTGTAATGTGTGTTTCATCCACAAAATTTTTTCACAGCAACTACCAGAAGCTTTGTAGTCACCTTCGCTAGTAGATAATACGATAGAGTTTTGTTTTTTACGACACCATTATACTAGTGATTTTCCTAAAAAGTGACATGTTCTAGAGTTTCTTTTTCTATCTTACGTACAACCAACAAAGTGATCATCATAATAAAAAACAAAATCAAATTATTATCCTCAAGGATTGAACAATCCTAGATTGGGTGTATGCTTCAGGTATTTGAAAATTATCTTAAGATCATTTAAATGAGATTATATTGGGTGTTCTTGAAAACAAACATACATAGATATACTTAACAGAATATCAGTTCAGCTATTAATTAAGTAGACTAATCTTTCAATCATTCCTCTGTAAGTGGTTTGATCAATATATTTTCAATCATCATCATGATCCAACTAATTTGATGTACTCATTGGAGTGTTAATACATTTAGTGCAATCCAAGAAAAAACGTTTCACAAGACTCAAGTACATTTTCTTTGATTTAAAATAATTCTATAATTATTTTGAATGATTTGAAATCCAAGAAAGAATTTTAGTTAACCCTTTAAACGCATCTCAAATTCATTTTTCATAATTTTTGAAATTTTTAAACATAAATATTTTCTTGAATATACAAATATAATATCATTTACATAAATTTGAACTACTAAAACATAACTAAAAATTCATTTTATAAAAATGGAGAGATCATCTATTCCTTTTGTTCAGAAATTGGAAATAAGAAGAGTAATTAATATAACACACCAAGATTTTGGATCTTGTTTTAAACAATATAAATATTTTAATAATTTAAAGATAGGATTTGAAAAATGAAGATTTATAAAACAAGGGGTTAGCTTAACAAAGACATCATCAGCTACATAAACATTTATGAATGCAATTTTGATATCCATTTGAAATAGTTTGAAACCAAATGTGATGCATTTGCATGTAACATACTAATTTCTTCAAGCCTAGATACTGATGCAATGGATTACTCGTAGTCAATTACTTCTTCGTGATTATAGCTTTTTTAACCAATTTATCCTTGTTTCTGAATATTTTACCAAATTCATCTACATTATTTCTAAACACACGCATAATGCCTATGGTAAATTTTTCTGTAGGTCTATAAACATGTTTTAAAATTTGTTTCTTTCAAACTAGTTGATTTCTTCTTGCATATTCGTCGCCCAAAATTCATCACTAATAGCATCATTAATGTTATTTGTTTCAAGTTGTGACAATAATACTTGATGTTCGACCTTATTTATTAGAGAAAATCTATTTTGATTTCTGTTATCTAAATATCCTAAAACTGAATCTAAAGGATGGTTCATAAGAGTTCAATGAGCTCCAAAGAATGAGGGACTATTGATTTCATATTCTTCAATTTGTTCGGGATCATTATGACTTAAATATAAAGAATTTCCAGAAATTGAAGTTTTTATAGATTCTTTTACACGATGGTTACATGATTTGGAATTGATTTCTAGATTTTACACATCACTCTCTATGTTTTCTAGAGTGTTCTTAGGATCATGTGGATCTGTTTCATCAAATTTGACATGGATAGATTCTTCCACACATTTAGTTATTTTTTTAAAACACTATAGTTTTTACTATATATTTAATATCCTAGAAAGATTCCTTCATCACTCTTATATGTAAATTTATCCTGATTTCTTTAGTATTATGGATATAAACTTTGGAACCAAAAACATTGAATTAGAATACTTTGGATTTTCTATAGTTCCATAACTCATATGTAGTTCTTTTAAGAATGGGTATAATAAAAACTCTATTAATATTATAGCATGTTGTATTTACATCTTCATCCCAAAAATAAATAAGTAAGTCATATTCATTAAGCATGGTTTTAGCAATCTCTTTTAAGTTTATATTTTTTCTTTCTATAACTTTTTTCTATTGTAGTGTTCTAGGGGAAGAGAAATTATGACTATAACCATTTTGTGAACAAAAGTATTCGAACTCTTGATTTTCAAACTCATGACCATAATCACTTCTTATGAATTTAATTCATATTCCAATAATATTTTCTAATGTTTTTGAATGTTTAGTAACGTTAGAGGAGTCTTCACTTTTGTGATAAAAAAAGAAAGTCCATGTATATCTAGAAAATTCATCTACAAGATCATAAATGTAGTGCTTACCATTTAATATACAAACTCTATATGGTATAAAAAAATGGGAACATGTTCATGATGTTGAGAAGTGGAAGCTTTATTCTTTGGATTGAAGGAAATTTTGTGCTGCCCTCCCTTTTGATAAGGATTACACACTTTATCATTTGGAAAATAAAGTTTGGTTACATCATTTAGTATGATTTTTACAGTTATCTATCCTAGAGAGTGAATATTACAAAATTCGTAGTATCCTATGCCAAAGACTATACTCTTTGTAAAATTCACATAAACAAGAAGCATCTTGAGAGACTAGGGAATCTATGTTAACAGAGTACACATTTTCATTTCTTAATACAGAAAACACCAATTTATTTTTCGAATTAAAATCATTACAAGAATAATTTTCAAATTTAACATGAAATCCATTATCAAATTTTTGTGAAATACTAAGGATATTATATTTCAATCCATCAACAAAAAGTAGTTTGGAAATTAAAACTGAGTTAGGGTTAATGTTTTGGTCAAGGCCAATTATTTTTCCATTGGAATTGTATCCATAGGAGAAATTTCCACCATCAATTTATTTTTCATGTTCATGAAGCATGAATAGTCCCCAGTCATATTTCCTGATCACCCACTGTCCATATACTATATGCTTTTATAGGAGCTCTTTAAGAAGCATTCCGACAAAATAGTCAAATAAAAACCGATTTTGGTACCCATATTTGTTTGGGTCCAGTAATGTTAAGGAGTAGTGATTTTGGAACCCACATATGCCTCATAGGATTTCTATAAGCATTATGTAATGTTCTTGATAATAAACCCTATTTTGTGCAAAAAATTATGAGACAGTAGAGTGTGCATCATAATTTGATCTAGATAAAAATTTTCCCGAAATAGACGTAAAGTTGTATGTCCAAGATTTAGAATCAAAATTAGTTATTACAAAATTTCTTTTGCCAGGTTTATAGCCAATATCATTAGTACATTTAGGAGAAATCGGTTTTCCTATAATTTTTACCAATATATCTTTACTAGTAGTAAAAATATCAAAGAAATTTTTTAATTTCTCATTTGATAGTTTTAGTGCGTTGTTTTCCCTGAGTAATTGAACATTTTTTACTATTTCTATAGTAAGTTTTTATTTAACAGTTGAGGTAAGAGCATCCTATTTATTTAATGATTTGTATTTTTATCTTAGTTCATTACATGTTTCTTCAAGTAGATTATAGTAATAAAAAATTTCTTCATTAGACTTATTCCCATAACCAGTTTTATCTCTATAATACAGGTAATTGTGTACATGGGATTATAGTGATACCTCAGATGTGTTTTTCATAAAACACATATTGTCTTTGTTATCCTATTCATCATTTAATGACTCGAAGTCACTTGAATTATCCTAAAAAATAACTCCACATTGCTTTCATTTCATTTTAAAACTTTCTATCTTTGTCCTCATATTTCTTTTTGTACATGGTAATGGGATAGTCATCCTTTACATGAATTTTAAGTTAACACTCATATAATACTATATCATCAGACTTGTCACTTATTTTCGTATCATTCTTCCAGATTTCTTTTTGAGAACATCTTTTTTGATGTTGGGCTTTATAAATAATCTCTTCTTCTTGTAAAATATCATAATCCTTTTGGCTAATTGAGCCATCACCTCATCACTATTAATTGTTTATTTTCACTACAAAAAAATTTCTTCAGAGGCATCCGCTATCCATTTTTCTTTGTGATTAGTGGTGGTGGTCTTAAATGCAACAAATTTTCTTTTGGGATCATCCTACTCTTCCATGTAGACTTTCAACTCCACTTCATAAATCATTAGTATCCCAAGGAGTTATTTTACAGGTACTTTGCTGATGTCACATGAATTTATAATAGAGACAGATGTTCTTCTCAATCTATCAGGTATGCATCTGAGTATCCTCATTATTTTTACTTTGGTAGTAACTTATCTTCCAAGAGAAATCATTATTTTGAAAATTTTGTTGAACCTGAGACAGATGCCAGAGATAGGCTAATCAGGTTTCATTTTAATGTTAATCATATTTAATATTAAAAGTATTAATTATCATTTCATTCACACTAGATTTTACTTTATGTGAGACAAAATATGTATACCTAATTTATGGGCTATCTTACGCGTAGAAATTAAGTTATATTCATCATTTCCTAAGAAGAAATATAATGAATTCATGGATTTGAAATTGATATTGTAGGTAGTCTTGGTTGGGTCATCCAGTGTGATCGTATGAGTATCAGCAATATTGTAGTCATCTATAATTGAAGACCGAATTTTCAAACGCAAAATTTATAAATGAATTTTATTTTTAATATTGAATTGGGCATAATTAGTTCCAATAAATATTGGTGGTATGTTTTTTCATCACCATTCAGTCTATTATCCATAACAAAGATATATTTTGAAATATCTAAAAATTTAGAATTAAAAAAAATTTATAGATCTTTAATGTGAAACTAAACTACCAGTTGAATAGGATTAAAAAAACATAGGCATAACAGGAATGAAAACTCCCATAACACCAAATGATGGTTGGAATATATTACTTAATAGGGGGTAAAAAGAGTATCCATAAAAATTTTGGTTTAAAATGTTTTTTTAAATGGTTACCAATAAAATAAAAAACTGCCTAGTTAATCAATGTAATACAGTTATAAAAGTTCAACTGTTTTGTTAACATCTAAGAAGATTTATTAATTCTAAATAATATTAATATAAGCTTTTAATACTAGATTTGAAGATATAATAATATGGAAAAATAGTTATAACTTTTTTTCAATATTAACTATCAATGTAAATCTAGTGATTTCTAAACTATCTAGTAAAAAAGAGAAAATTAAATTAAATTAAACAGTGGAAATAAAAACAGTGAAACATTCTCAATCTAAGACCTAATCAACTCCACTTGGGGATCACCTTCCACAAGGTATTTTATATTAATAAACTAGATCCACACTCTGGATTTGGTTAAACAACAGTGCACAGGACTACTAATTCCCACGACCTCTTCCAAATTTTTTCATGGGTATAAAATACAAGGTCACACATGGAACCATTAAATAGTTATCTTTGGGAGTAAACAGGTGTAATACGATTTGAGAGAGAGGGTATCATTGTATCATTCAGTTTAGGGTAGAAGGAAGTGTGTGTTTTAATACAGATACACACACACTTCTTGAAAGCTAAAAATAGTACACAATTGAGAAAATTCGATGAGATAAGGTTAAAAGTGATCTTAGTGTTATTATATACATCTCTTCATTTCTCAAATGAAGAATATGTAAGAATCATGTCCTCTTGTTAAAAATAGAGTATCACATGTCTGGTGCTCTAGTTTCCAGTTTTATCTGGACCAAGTTATTTTCGGAGTTGGTACTGAGAAGATGTTATTGACTCTGATCTTTTGTATCTTTTCTTTTTGGTTTTGTGAATGATTCATATGTTCTTCAGATATATCTTGTTTTATGTGACAATTCTTTTATCAAAAAATCTCACGCGTCTGCTGCTCTATCACCCTTATTTTATTTTGGACCATGCATTACTTTTTATTCTTAGAGTTCATGTGTTGAAGCTAACATGACGCATGTATTATGTTCCTCGTACCTCAAACATTCAGCTTACATGTCTAAAAATAAATATTAATTAAGTAAGTGAATGTAAAAGGCTTCAATATGATAGTTAGAAATAAAACTAAAAACAAAAAAACATATTAAGGAATGGTGTCACAGTTTGTCTGGAAATAGTGTCAACTAGAAACACTATCTCCATGAATCAATTTATCCTTCTTTTACATTGAGTAGTGAGATAGTCATGATGGCTAAGTTGTATTGAGACCAAGAACCAATATCATATATGCGGTGTTAGGATCACAATGTCTGGTCCTTTTCCAAACTTTCAACAATGTCTTATCAATGAACGGGTGTCATAGAATACAAAAGATCTGAAACTGGGTCTGTTGTTTGGTCATGATGGTTGGTTCACTATGTTTGGGTCATGGTGTATGGTCACACGGTCTAGGTCACGGTGTCTATTCCACGATGTCTAGGTCACGATGTTCATGTAATAGTGCTTGGTCAGGGTGTCTGGTCACAGTGTTTGGTCACAATGTCTGGGTTATTTTCCAGAAAAATAGAACCAGTGGTATACTCATAGTTTCATACAGAATACTTTTCTTTTTATTATTTGAAAATCCACTTTAGGGGTAAGTGTGAATCATACATAGATCCACATGTTCATGAATATTACAAATCCAAAACCACTAAGTATATTCCACATCCAAAACCACTATGCACTGCATTAAACATTCTAATTGTAAAAGTCCAAATTCAACCGCCAGATCCACCTTGATCCACTGGTTAACCCACCTCGACCCACGAACTATCATCCATCACGACCACGAACCAAGATAGCCAAAAAATTCACGTCGCTGCAATCTGTGATTAGTGACATCAAAATCGTCGTTCTCACCGGCAGAGAAGACACTAACCACCATCGACGTCATCTAGACCGTTGTCGTCATCACCATTCCAACATTGCACAAGATGTCAGAGATCAACGGAGTCCTTCGTATCCACGATTAAACAACAACACCATGCCTATGTAAACCAGAAACATCCAAGACACAAGTACATTTTGAACTTAGTTCAACAAAACACAATAATAAAGAAACCTTTACTAGAAACAACACTATCAAGAACCACCAACAGATATCGCCATAACTATAACAGAGAAAATCTATACCAAAAAACACCATTAAAACATTCATAGAGCTGGTCTGGATTAGATCGACTGCTAATGAAAAGGAAACAAAAAAATCACCACCGAAAACCAAATCATACCACTTGAGGGGAACCTTCTTCTTCCGAACCCCACCTCCCAAAACCTTTTAGGAACCACCGCTTCAGATCTAACTCAAAGAGAATCAGAATAGCTTGAGGTCAGGGTAGGGATAAGAGAGGTCGAGGTCTTCAAATGATGGTAGCAAGGAAAGGAAAAAACCAAAAGCTAACACCACGGTCGAGTGGGAACCTAAGTGATTGAGGAAATGATGATCGCCAATCCACTTAACCCAAAACCCCTTGTGTTAACACCACTCCAAATCCGACCTAGAGAGTGGTGCTGGAATGTGAGATCAGGGTAGGGATGTTGCATCCAGAGGCTTTGATGGTGACTGACTTCGGTAGAACCAATGAACACATCCTAGAAGAAGAGAAAAAAGAAATCCACACCATCCGAAAATAGCAAAAGGAAGACATCAACCAAATGAAATGACTACAAAGGATTAAGATGATTGAAGGAGTATAAAGTGAAGATGAAAAAAAGAAATAGAATAGGTGCTCAAAAAAACCACTGACCCCACGTGGATGGTTTCATCAAGAAAACCTAGACGGGGCGAGGAGAAGAGGGGGAGAGTCGTGAGAGAAGGGTTTCATCCTCAAGAAATTCCACAGTTTCATAGACATATCCAAATATATCTATATAGACTTAACCAGTAATATTCACCGAATTTATTAGACTTAATATTTTATAAAAGAAATCGTTATAGACCAATGTTAAATATTGTTTATAATAATCAAACATAATTTATATCAATTAATATATTGGATAGGTTTATTTAAAGAATAATGAATACAACCATCTGTACAAATGATTTGAGTCCTATTTAAAAATGATTAACACGATATACAAATGTAAAGGATTTGTGATCATTAAACAATTATTAACACATGAGGAGTCTAATATATATGTCATTATTTAAATTCTAAACAACCATATATAACCTTTCATCCATCCAATGAAAATATTAAAGCAATGTTCATGTGTATGTATGACTTAACATCTCCACCACAAGTTGTAATCTATTTTTTTATCACCAAAATTCATTAATGGTTTTAATTATGTATATAATGGATATATATAATAACTATTATGTGATATTTATTCTTTAAAACTAATATACCATACAGTTTCTTACACTTTCACCACTAAGGGAATGATATTTTCTCTCATGTATACGTATGACCATCCCTCTCTATGACGAGATGCCCATTTGTTTCCATGTTCACCATTTATAAATGATTATAAGAATGTATATAATGAATATAAATGATATATGAAACCATAATATAATTATTTATATCATATAAATTTATCATATTCAAAATAAATAAGACTTATATTATAAAAGTTTCATGGGAAAATGAAGCATTTATACTTGAAAAAGTGGTTATAATGATATATTGTTAAAAAATAGGTGATAAGATGGTATCATTGGATCATATATGATATCAAAATTATATACAAGGTTCTGATATAAGTTATCAACATTCATTAAAACCCAATAAAACTGGTTAAATCATATTCAACATATTTAATGTGAAAGGTACAATATTTTTGTCTCTGTTTTAAATTTTTGGTGTACATGCTTCATTGACCACTTATTTTGTTAGTGTAGTCTATACACCACCCTTTCAAAGTAATAACATGAATATCCATATATTCATTTTATTTATAGTTTTATTTTATTTTCTAAATAATATGATTCAACAATTTAAAATGTTGTTTTAGATTATTCCAAAATCCTATAAATATTCTATATTGTTTTTTGGTCCATAATGTGGCATTTGTTTCCTTCAAAATCCATGTTTTGTAAAAAAAATCAAAATGGGTTTTTACTATTATCTTAATAAAAATAAATTTATTTCATTTAATTATTTTTTTATAAATTTGTTTAGATAATACTTTGGTTGTTTTCTAAATGAAGTATTTTTTCAATTTTGAGGAAAAAAATATTGAAGGAATATATATTTTTTCTCATATGGAATGAGGTTATTTTCCCACAAAAAAAAGATATACTATTTTGAATCATGGTTTACATGTTTATATGGTTTTTTCATGTAATATATTTTCTATAATAATTTCAAAAGATTGTTAAATATATAATTTCAAAATAAAAAAGTTCTATTTCTTAAAAAACTCAATGATTTTATTAGAGTATTTAAATCTTTTAAAAACCAATTTGACTATTTTTCATATTAAATAGTGATTAATTATGATATCATATACTAATTTTTTTTTGAATTTTTTAAAATTTCTTTTACTCTGGTTGTGCTATATTGATACCATTCATGGTTAATTGTTAAATTAATTCAAATTTCATATTATTGTTTTTAATACAGATGATTATGTTGTTTAATGGATCACACCTTTCATACAAGGAACATATTCCACTTAATAAGTGGTAAAAGAGGAATGTTATTAACCCAAGAATAATTGGTATGTCTGATGAGACAATCTATACCGGGTCATGGCAAAGGCCATAACCATTTAGGTGGATATCATGGCCATGGCGTTGATAGTTAGTTTTAAATCCCAATATTATAAATTCCATCAGTATGATCATTTTTATTGATATTACATGTTATTATTAAACTAATTTCATATATAGGGTTATGTTTTATTTCTATCTTAGCACTTATAAGGAATTATATGATCATATTGTATTTGTGTAATATTATTCTCTTGTTTTTCATTAAATGGAACATGGTTTAGTTAATTATCATTCCATAATCATTTATACTTTTTTATGACAGCTTCTTCTATATGTATACCTTTATTAAGAATTTTCACTCAAACATTTCTTATGATTCACATTTCGTCAGGATATGGGAATGTTTTTTTGTCATTGATATGTACGCTTACCTAAAAGAGAAAATGGAATTCATAATTAAATTAATTTTTTATTTTTCTTATAAAATTATAATTTAATTTAAACTATTTATCTAGTTTCCCAACACAAATAAAATATTCGTTCCATTGGGATGACACTCCTTGTTTCATATTCTGTTGAAAAAATGTATGCCACTAGATCTGATTTACGGGGGTATGGGCCTTTATAGTTTGTATCATGTAATTATTAATAGAATCATTGGGAACTAGATTTATGAAATCATAGACTATAGAATTAATCCCTATAAAAAAATTAAAAACATTAAAATAAATCATATATTATGATTTAAATATTAGTTATACATAAATTCTTAATTTATTTTATTTCATTCAATTTTTATGAGATTATACATTATATTTCATAGAGTTATGATCTAATCAATGGTATTCCATACTTTATAAATGCCTCTTAGTAGAAAAAATGGGAATCAATTAAACCCACATAATCCAAATATATAGAATGATATTTTATTCTATTTGATGATTCCAATATTTTAGGATTTTATTAAATGAGTTTTTTGATTATAGATTAGTTGTTTGATATTTTTAAAAGTAAAATTAATAAATTTTGTCCAAATAGACAATAGTAATATTTAAAACAAATAATACTTTATTAATTGATATTAAATTCTTAAAAACATTAAATATGGAACAATTATTGTTATAAGGATTAAAAATTAATAAATTACCCATTTATGTAACATTAAAAATTTTAAAGTAACAATATTAACCCTCAATGTGTAACAATACATGTTTTCATGAAAAGTGTTAAAAGGGAAAAATAATGGATAAATATAAAATTTAAGGTTAATACCATGAGATAAAAATGTCCAATAATATTTTGATTATTATTATTAGACTATTATCACCATATGATCAAATTTGAGCCTTTTAGTGCACAATTTTCCATGAAATTAACATATATATTATTTTAATCAAATATAGTTACAAAATGTTTGTCACTTTTTATTTAATATCTTCCATGTGTCCCCATGGGGTCAAAATAAATTTATTAAAAAAACTAAAATAATTTTTTAAAAATAAGAAAAAATTTTAAATTGTCGAAATTTCTAATTTTTTTTAGAAATTTTATACCAACCTTAAATTAAAAATCAATAAAAAAGTGTATTTATTTAATTATTAGAAAAATTTAATAATTGTTTTTAAGAGTATTAATATTTAAATATTTTTTATTAGATCATGTTTCTAATCACTATTATATACCAATAGAATATATTAGATATTTTTAAATATTTTCTGCAATTACCACTTTAGAATTATGTAATTTAAGTCAAATAAAATGAATAGTATTAAATTTTACAAAAATTATTTTTTATTGTATAAATATTTTATTAAATTATTTTTCAAAAAATAAAAATAAAAAATAGGATAATATATGGTCATAACGTTTTTACCCTATTAATATATTATCAATTTTATACATTTTTCTTTGTAATGAATTTATTATATATTAATATTTTGAATATTTATGAAAGTACCCCACTCCTCAAATATAAAAGGGAGCCTCCTCCCACACAAATTTACAACATGTTGTGAAATATACATTGTCCATATTTTAGTAAATAATCTTATGAATATAATTAGTTATGGTATAGAGGTTTTTTTCCTTCAAAATGGTCCTAAATAGGTCTCTTATGAATATGTTAAGGATATTTTCTGAAAAAGATGTTATAAAATTTATCGAAAAATTCATGTTTATCAATTATTCTACATCATATTCAAGTCTTGTTTAAATTATAATGTAACAACTCAAGTATCAATACAATACTATTATTTTATATTTATTATGGTAAACCCATGATCTACTTTTATCCATCCTACAAAAAAATCATCACCCATGCATACATACTACTTAACATCACCGCACTGTTGTTTAATTTGTTTTGGATCACAATGATTCATGGATTGGTATAATTATAAAAATAATGGATATATATGATAAATATTAAATCATATTCACTATGAAAAAAAAATAAATATAGCATTAAATTACTTACGGATTTATCATAAAGGGAATGATATTGTCGCATATGCCTACATACAACCAACCTTCTCCGTAACGAGATGCAATTCATTATCAATGTACACAATTCCAAAATGATTATATGAATTTTTTAAATTATTAAATATGATATATATATATATAACCTATTTATAAATCTGGATACGATGAATCTATATCCTATAGACAATAATCGCGACTTATATGAAAAGAAAATCCTGGGAAAATGAACTAGTTAACACCTTAAACAAGGAAAATAATGAAATATTATTAATATTAGGGCAATTAAGTGATAATATAAGATAATATATTATATTATAAATATGTATATGGACCTATTAAAATTAATAACATTTTTTTCAACTAAAGTAAAGAACAAGGAAATGGACTTCATCTCACTTTTATTTATCTATGATACATTCTCTATTCACCACATATTTATTTTGTGTGTTATATAAAGTTACACATTAATATAATTTCATGAATAATTTTTTCTTAATTGTATTTAATGTATCATTTATTTCATGGGAATATGATTAAACATATTACAAATCCTAGAGGATTTACATAAAAATCCCACAATTTCTTGAGATTGTATATGTTCAAGTCTCTACTAGAAAATATTTGTCTTCAATGTCACTGTTTTATAAGAAAGATTCAACTTTTTAAAAAAAAATTATTTTATGAAATTTTAATTTAATTATCCTACATGTGGCTGACATTTTATTAAGGGTATTTAAAGGAATATTTTTTCAGTTTTCTAATCATGGCGATTTATGACTTTTTGAAAAAAATAATCGAAGGAATATTTTTTACCTCATGCAGCATCATAGTATTTTCCCAATATCATGATGAAATAATCTATTTAAGATTTATTTAAAAAAATTTATGGTTTTTAAAATAAAATTATTTTAATTATAATTATGAAACTTATTTTTAAAAAATATATCAATATATAATGGCTATTTATCCCCAAAAATTAATGGTTTTATTCTACAATTTTCATCATTGTCGATGCCAATTGTTGAATATTATTCATGATTAAGTTGGATCTCTTATTATATCATGAATCATATTTTATGGAATCAGTTATAAACCGTTTGACATTGGATGTTATATTTTGATACCATTATTGGGTTTTGGTTAATTAAATTCACATTTAATATACTATTTTTAATACAATTTTTTTTATGATTCACTCCATTCATATGAAAATTTCATTGGACATAGTATGTTTTTAGAGGGTCCATCTCTATCCCCTAGATGCATTTTTACATCTCATAAGAAAAAAGAAAAAAGGTTTTTGCTGAGTACATACCCTTTAATTTAAATATTTTGGTCGAGGCCATGAAGGTATGTTTTAGACATCTGACATTATAAATTCCATAATTGTGGTTTTTTTATTGATATTAAATTGGATTATTCATCAACTAGAATATCCATTGTTATTTTTCATTCTCACATTACTATTTATATGCAATTATATGATCATTCTTTTCCAACAATATTAGGCTCATGTTATTTATTAAATGGAATATGTTTCAGTTAATTACCAGTCTATAATCGTTTATACTTATTTATGACATATTAAACTTTATGTATACCCTTACAGATAATAAGATCTCACCCATTTAGTAAGATTCAATATTTCTAAAATATGAGAATGTTTATAGTAATTGTTTTAAAAGGAAACACAATGGGAGAATAATGGAATTCAAAAATAAATTCATTTTTTATTTAATTTTTAATATTATAACTGAATTTAATGTATGCATCTCGTTTACCAAGACTAATACTCAATTTGGTCATTTGTTATGTGATTAATTATTTATAATTCTAATGCAATAACGTAACTAATGATCTCTAGCCAACTGAGGATGGGTTCCTTAAAGGAGACCACCAAACCCCATATCTAGAACTAGCTATACAATTGTGGGTAGAATTGATCAACCGAAAAGCACAATGTTTTCAGAAAAAACACAAATGATTTTTATAATCTCATTGAAATCTGTGGGGGTATACAATGAATTCATAATGCTCAAGACTAAATCAAAAACAACTCAAACCAAAAATCTAGATCTCGAATCTGAAACATCATGAAAGAAATAAAACCAATTCAACATCGCCTTAAATAAAACAAGTACAAGGAGTCCAAAATATGTCCATATAACATAAAAAGAAATAAGCTCTGTTGGAATCTTTTACAAATCATTAAATCAACCATTTTTTAAATTTTTTTAAAAAAATGAATAATACATACTTTATGGAAACTTACAATTGGTACTCTAAAAATTTTAACATATCCTCACATCCTTATGCTTAGGAAATCCTCGACACAATGAAAAACCATATGTTTACCAAATATGTACATCCATACATGGGATTATCCACATCAATTCAATGGTTAAATAAAAAATATCACTGTTTAAAATTTTAATTAATACATTCAATGTAAATTTTCAAAACAACCCCTTATGATTTAATTTTTTTCCCAATTTCCAATAAAATTACTTCCCACTAATCAAAAAAATCATCTTGAATACCCAATACATTTCCAAAATTACTATCATTTTCTAAAAAAACATTTTATAATGAAAAATATTAAATTATTTTTCATTTACATTCCCATTTTTGTTAAATCAATAACCATTTTTTAAAATAAAACATCATTTTAATATATAAATAAAAGCACCATCAAAACATCCCATTACAAACATAATAAGAAAAAAATGACACACACCACTCATCAAGTTAAAAATTAAAAAATATAAAAAGATTAACAGCTACACGCAGTGTGGTTGCATGGGTTTTTAGTCCTCACACTAATCGAGTGAACACATTAGAGGTCATTAGAGGTATTACATGTTCTTCACATGGTTTTCCAAACCATTCAAAACAAAAATAAAAATTATGAAACTTCCAAAAGAACCACTAAAATCTTGGGAGTTTCTAAAAAATCCATGAAATCATTAATTCCACACAATCAAAAGAAAATATCAATATACTAAAAAACATCAAGGATAGAAGAATTTATTTTGTGGCAAATGAATCCCAAAGCACTTTAGAATATAAATCACCATTTTGAATATGTGTTAATCAAGAACCTACCCATGAATGACACGTTTAAATAAAAAACACATACTAATATAGATCCCCAAATAATGCTAAACTATCCTATGAAAACATTTTCCCACAAACCAACCCTTATCAATCCTTAACTGGTTACCTAAGTCATCCCATGAAAATTGTAGAGTTGTTTTCCCCATCCTTTTATGTTGTAAAATATTTTTTGGCATCAAATATACACATTTGAGAGAGTTTTATACCATAAAATATAGATTACTAATTTTTAAAGAGTCACATAACAACTAGTAGTGGAAAAGAGAAAAGAAAATTGGAACGTACCTTAGTTTTACCTCACAAGTAAACTAAACCTAAAGAGAAATGTTTTATACATGAGTGATCATGAACTGAAGGAAATCCTGAATTTGATAAAATTAAGTAAGATAATTTGAGTAATAATATAGATTAATAGTATAGATTCCATTTATCAAAACACACAAATCCATACTATTGAAGTGATATACATTTCATGTTGGTATGAAAATATTTTATTCAACAAAAAATATTTTTTAATCTTTTCAAAAAAATATCAAGCTTCCATTTTTAGGAAAATCGATGTATCCATTAAATTTAAAAAATAGATTCAAAATAATTAAAAATAATTTAAATTTATTTATTTATTATATAACCTTTTCTATAATGGTTTCCCAATGTAATGAAAAAATATGCTTTTGACTTTATATGGAAACTAAGAAATAAAAGGATTTTTCATACATAAAAACATACATAAATAGGTATCAAGTGATTTTTTGGATGTCGTCAGATAAACCTTTCAACATAACCCCAAAATAAATCTCTATGTATACTAGTTATCCACAAACACTCAGCAACACCTGTATTGGGTCAACTGTGGGGCACATACCTTAGGTAGTCAGGTTACTCACCTAGGTCCACTAACATGTTTTTAGCATAACTAGTAAGAAATGTGTATATAGGATCCCACCTTACTATCCATGGTTTCCCATTACCGTCAAACAAATGATTTTTTTGAATTTATGATTTACATACATATAACACATTTTTCCCCAAACATGATACAATTTTACACATATAGTATCCCTCTTTAAATTAATCCCTATTAGATTTATATCCAAAATAGAATATTGATTTCCTCTACAGAAATATCAATAACCACACATTAAGGGTTCACTCCATTAGAGGGGTTTTCTGTTTTAACTAAAACATGTAAATGTGGAAACACAAACTCACCATTTCACATCATATCTCTAGGAGGTAGTCCATCGTACACACCATTGACATTATCGTATCCCAATTAAGGGGAGAGTGTATCAATATTTTTCATGAAAACAACATAATGAAATATTATTAAATTTTATATAATTATATTGTTATATAATTAGAATGGATGAATATTTTATATTGGTGTAAAAATATATAAAAATTCATAGTTAGTAAATTTAACTCTTCTCAGACCACCATTTTAGTATTCCACATAGATTATTCATAGAGCAGATTTATAAGGAAAAAAGTATTCTATGATGAGGGGATTGGCATATGGATTTTATTTTGTATGTTATAAGATAAACCAAAATTGTTTTATTCTTTGAATGAGATGGAAAAGTCGGTGACTTTAATATATTAGGTGAGTCACACCATTGTCATTTTGGAAAAGAAAAAGATTAAACCATGTTTGTGTCATTCCATAATGACCAAAAATAGAACTCTGTCAAACTTTAGACAAGATAATGTCAATATATGACCAGAAAATGGATTTTAGACAAAATTTATGTCATTTTTACCCATATCATTTTAAATTAACCCCCTAGTAAACATGTATTCACATTGACCTTGTAATTAATTATTATGTCCCCAATTTTCATAATGGTAAATAATTAAGTTAAACTTATTAGATAATTTAAATTGTTGTGATTCTAAATATGGATATCATTTTACCACAAAATATTCAAATAAGTGAAAATTTTAATTTAAACAAAACCCATAATGGTAATGAAAAAGTAGGTTATAAAAAAGGATATTTTGTGAGAAATTTAATTATTTAATAATAAATATAAGGAAAATAATAATCATTATATAAAAAAAATTAATAATAACCAATATATAATCTAAAAATTATATTTTAATAATTTCACAAGAGTTTATATTTCAAATGAAATAAAATTTATGAACATTATTCCTTATAAAATAGTTTTCTGAAAAAAAGGTTTCTAAGACCAAAATAGCTTATACAAAAATCCAAAATAATCATTATTATATAAATGTAACTCACTTGAATACGAATAATTAATTTTTATTTTACATTAATTCATATAAAAAAAAATTGGTTCTTCTAAATTAATTAATCTATAGAAAAGAGAAGAATTTTTTTCAACTATGCACATTTTCCACTGTATACAAAAAAAAAACAGAACTAAATAAAAATGAAATGCAATTAAATTTTTATATTTTGATTTAAAAATTTCATTTCATTTTTTCAAATTGAAATTCTAATATCTAGAAATTAATCATTTAAATAAAACTTTATATTTTTTTAAATAATATCCTTTTTAATTTACATATACTTATTATATTTATGATAAATAAAAATCTATTAATAATCATGAATTTTATTTATTATATATTTAACTAGGTTGTTAAAAAATTTCCACATTGCATTTTTTAGAATCTGTTATCTTATCCAAAAGGTATTAGTGGGAAATATGGTTAGAATTGTTTTTTTATTTTATTTCAATTTTGATACCAATGACCATCCATTGAAATTATAGTAATATTGGATCCTACTAAATTTCCATTATTAATAAGGATTCAAAATAATATCTACATAATTAATCTACAATTTTTTACATTCTCAATTGGTATTAGATTGAGCAGTCATAGTATATTATCAACTTCAACAATCATCATTGGAACATATTATGCTACTTCTAGGTTATTAGATATTTTAGGAACTGGTGATCCTTATAAATTTAATTCCTATCCCCATGGAGATAATTTTTCAAGATTTACCGATGGAATATTACAATATCCAATATGAAATCATTTTTTGGATATCTCTAATCATGAACAATATAATTCTTTAAGTCATAGGATACCACATAATCATTTAGAATCAATACATATCATAATGACTATATACAAGAAGCATTGTAAAACATGAATTGTTCCACACATGAAGGTAGAATGAAGATTGGTGCAGTGATAAGCATATTGTTATATCCAGTTAAGATATATTGGTATTAATCAATCCAGAAAAACCATACTCTCGTCTACATTATAATTTTTAGAGTGTTTTATTTTCATGATATTTTTGTCAGAAAACATTTTCAATGATTATCTAGAAAAAAAATATGAATATATATTACGAATAGCAGTATAGAACAGTCCACAATTTCTATCATCTTAAATTTGTTCACACAAAAAATTTTATTTGAGTATACATTCCCTAATAATGACATTTTGTTCATCTATAACTGACATTTTATTTTCATTCCAAACTGACTATCATTTTGATAAGTATATTAAAAAATATTTAAATTACTATAATTATAATCCTTTATTTTGATGTATATAAGAATCAGATCAATAGAGACAATAAAAAATTTATCAATGTAATATCTCAAAACACTATTACTTATGATCATGAAATTTTTTGGACTGTTATCGATTCTAAAGGAAATCATGGTAATATCAGTTCGTTTATCAATTTTTCTAGAGTTAGTCTTGGGAATACATTATTTATTAAATATTAGCCTGTATGATCCCAGCTAAATGTACTCAATATAGATCTACTAAGACCCACATAATTTATTGAGTAAATAAACCATCCATTAATGCATATACTTGTTCTTTATAATTATTTTTTTAATTTCATATCAATTGATTAAGAGGAACATTAACTCATCATTATTAATAAAAAGTGGACCAGTGCACCACAATCTACTAAAATAATTTGAACAAAACCCTTTTCAAGATTCTTTTGTAGTATCTACTTCTGTTATTACAATTCTATAGTAAGAAATTCAATATATACGCTTTCATACATTTATAGATGCATGCGTATGTGGAATTAATAACTCAAGCAATTGATCTGGAGGTATAGAAGAAATTTACTAAAGATATATGTCTGTATTGTCCATTATAATCAGAATATATTGAATCATTATTCTCTCAATTGCCACAATAATTTCTTCTAGACTAGATTTATCACACGTTTATAATATTGACACATAATATAAACTTCAGAAGGTGATTCAGCCACATTATTACACAAGTACTGAATAAGAGGATGACTCATGATGTGAAGAGTGATCTTGTCTTCTAATAGATGATGATAGATTTATTTAAGGAAATCCAGTCAATCCTCTTATATAATCAAACTCCAATAACATATAAAATGAATTTTTGGGGTGTCTCAATATGAAAAACTTGATTAGGGAGTATTTATATACTCGAGATACAATAATTACCCTATTTTCAATTCAAATATAAGTATAAACACCTATTTTTTGTGGTGGAGTTTATATATTTCTATTAATCATGAAATATATAAAATAATGTGTAATGATATAATTAAAAATAAGTTCATTATTATCGAATCAATCACCAATGTACATATCACCACATCATTATCGATATCCAACTCCCATGTCATGATAACATATTCTTATATTTTATCTCTAGGGCTTAGATGTTTTTTAATATATCTAAACCCTTTACTTAGGGAAATTTCATGAATAATTCATATGTTAATTAAATTTAAAAAACTGAACTAAAAGCTAAAATCTGATATAAAGATTCATTTCCTCTATAATATTTATATTTTATTAAAATACCTTCAAAATTGATTATCATGACTCATATCTTTTACAGTCATGATGAATATCTCAATTCCCATCAGATAGTGTCTTGTATTCTACATAATGAACATTTGGAATGTGGTTTTTTTGTTTTCATTCAACCTTAATTTTCATATATTATACCTCCACAATTATTTTAATTTTTAAAATTTTATGTATAGTTACATGAGACAAGTGAGAGTATATTTTCACTATATTTTAACTGAGGGAACCAAAAAAATCCCATAATAGAATTTAAAATATAAAATCAATAATTAATTTCTTATATACATGAATAATTGAGTAATTTAATAGCCTATTTTACATTTAATTTTGATGAAAATGATAGAGGCATATATTTCTGGCCCTATAATGTTTTCCCCACATGTTTCGATGGTCACATATTATGTTTTCATCAGTATGAAGAATTCAATATCGGTTTAACGTAAAATATTTCACACAGAATATTAAATTGAAAATATTTTATCGAATCCTTCCAATTCAACTGAATTAATATCCTCTTCTAACATCGTGTTTATTATTACTGTCCATAACTGTTCATTTTCCCCTTCAATATGGTAGAAGGTCTAAATTAAATTAATTACATAAAATGAATTAAGAATACAGAATATATTATTTATGTAGTTAATAATTTGTTATGATTTGAGTGGATCAAAATAATCGCTAAAGGTAATAATACTTTTTCTCATAATGGAATCATCGATAAAATATTCTTAGACATGATAATTTGAGTTTACCAAAAAATTAAAATTATAAATCAAAACATTATCTAGTTGGTATAGTAAATACATCATATTATCATCTCCCACTTCTATCTTTTTTGTAATATCATTATTTAAATCATCACATTTGATTTCACATTGGTTATGGGAATGATTCATTAAATATCCTTCAATTAAAAAAATAAAGGAAATAAAATAAAAAAAAACTCAATATAAATAACATATAAAAATGTAATCTATGAACATAGAAGGAGTATATTATAAAGGAAAGATAAATTCAAACATATTAGTTAATTGGATACAATCTAGGAAGTCAATAGTATAATATTTATATTTTGGAATTAAAAATCCTTTAGAATAATTCTTAATGGTTTGTAAATATTTTGAGAGTTTTCATTGGATTATCCATTGGGCGTGTCAAACTAGGTGTTCAATAAGATGAAACCATGATGTACATGGTGATAATGGACATAATAACCAATAGAAATTTTTCAATGTCACTACCCATGGTGAAAATCGTGAGATATCATCATGATCATGTAGTATCATGAGATGGATGTAATTTTATGGAAACCTCTCTCTCTATACATTGAAATAATTTCAGAATACTTAACTATATATTGAATTTTCCATAAGGTTATCACTAAATAATTCTAGTCCTAATACCAAAAAATTATTATAAATTCCTTTAAAAAAATTTAATATTTACCCAAACCTGTGATGCATATTATTATATGATTATCATTAAAAAAATATAATAAACATAATCAAAATATCATGAGGCATGGTGTCTTCAAAAGACATGATTAATAAAAAATAATATATAGACTAGGCAATAATATATTAATTTTTCTCTCCATAATTATCTCATATATATCTCTAATATTATAATAAATTATATGATAACCTTGGGAATACATAAAATGAAAAGATAATCTTTAAATCCTTGTATATGAATAAACCTACCAAGGATCATACCTCACGAGTCAGATTAAATAACGTGATAATATAAAAGAAAATGATATTGAATAATTATATATTTCACATAACACAACTAAAATAGAATAATAATATAATGTAAGAATATTAATTTTTAAGTAATATAAAACATGATATAAACGCATGTCATTCATAACTTCCATGAAAACATTACATTGTTGACTATGTCCAACTGTGGATAATCTTCACTCCCTAATCCCATATATAATTTATCTATAAAAAAATTGAAAATTCATTACAGAATAATATAGAAACATCAATCTTGACATGTACTTGATTATTTGGGCCATAAATGGAAATATATCAAAAGGAAAAAAATAAGAATTACCAGCAAGGACATGATCATTTTTTGATAGATAATTGTTTCTTTAAAATTCTTGTTTTATACATAAAAATCTATATCTCATTAATAATGAAGTTAGTATAAATTAAAACATTGAAATTTGGTTTTTTACCATTATGCAATCATAGTTCAATTATGAACATTAGTCAATATGGCCATTGAGAACTGTACTCTTGATTATAATTTTACCCTTATCATTTTAGTTTTATGAAATGATTTTACAAATGAAAATTGATATAGAAAATAGAGTCAATGGAGGGAAATAGTAGAGTCATTAAATTTTAATCCAATATATCAAAACATGGGGTACATAATCATCCCTCATATTTTCTATTCATGAAGACCATGCTAAGATTTAACAAGTGATGATTGAACATAATCAAATATAGGAGAAGTTCAAGATAATGGAGATTAACACTCTGTCAATTTTTTATGAGGCACCCCGTGAAATTACATACATTGGAAACCATACACCTAATGAGTTTGTGAGTGTAATAAGGGATTATGTTTCAAGTACATTGTTACATAAAAGAGTAATTCCATTATAAAAATTAATTTCCATTTCCATGAATTCTTTTGTATGAAGAATTTTTTATTAAAATAATAATATAGAATATGATTAATTGATTTATTTAATAAAATTATAATTTCATAAAATTTATAATTATTAAAATAAATTAAGTTATTATGAATAATTATTATTTAAATGAAATATTTTGGTTTAAATACTCTTAATTAACAAAATGATAAAATAGTTGTTTGATGTCTAGGAAATTTTACTATGCATTTTACATCCGCTATTAATTTTAGTAAATATAGATTTTTTATTTAAATATTATCATTATCATATTTATAGAATTATAATGAAAAAATAAATATCACTTTTGAAAAAATCACATAAAAATTATTTCAGGGTTAATTTATGAGAATTTATTAAAATATTTTTTTTTCAGGGAATAGAAAAAATACAGGTTGAGTTTTCTATAATAATAAGGACCTTAGATTTAATATATTTAAATGTAAAAATTAATGAATAGAAATAAATGAAAAAAATTAGGTTTATTAGTTAATATCATTTTCTATAACATATTTTTATCAATTTTAAATTATATAATTTACTTTCCAAAATTTAAAATGGAAACATTATCAAAGAAATATATATTTTATCAAAAAATTACTCTTCCTTTACCAATAATTAATATAAAAATATGGTCAAATATTTTTTGATAAGATTTTACAAAATTTTATCTCACTGAATAATACAATGGGATAAAAACATGCCCAATACCATGGTTTTTAAATTACCACTACCTTCGTGTCTAATGTATTTATTTGGAAATTAATAAATAAATTCCCCACTTTTTTTATAAATTGCCACAAATTTATCTATTTCAATTCAATAACATTTCTTAATACACTATTATTTGATCTTTTTACCTTTCAAAGATTCCTCCCACAGATTCCTCAAGCCCACATAGTCCCAATCATCATCTTTTTTGAGTTTTTTTTAGGGTGAGGTAAATATGAATTTCTCATTTTCTTCCAAATTTCATTTTTATGTGGAATGTCTATTAAATATCAAAAATATATTCTTCTATAAATTTTACTCATTAGAATACATCCAATTTTTGTTTTAAAAATGGGATTCCATTATCCAATATCCTTTTACACTTTTCTAAAACCACATATCATACCTATTACACTGCCAATTTTACATCTCAACATATCTCTCTTCTCATCAAGAAATTCCAATTTTCTTTTTTTTGTAAATACCCAAATATAAATCATTAAAATGGGTATTAAAAAATTTTAAAAAGAAATTTATTTTATTATGGTAATTCAACACATATAAACCTCATTCCCTTTTAGTGTGTTATAAATAACTTAATGATCTTGTTCATTAAACACTTTTTAAAAAGCATAGATTTTGATACCAAAATTATTTCATTTATCATATAGGAGTTAATTTTGAAATGTTTGATTATTATTATTTTTAGATAAAATTAACTAATAAATATTAATTTTGTTAAATGATATTTATCCAATGCATGTTGTGATTAATTTAATCTCAATAAAAGACATATTTTACGATACGTTGGTAAATAGATTTTCAAAATTTTAGGATATCTTAGTGAAAAACCCTTGTCATATTCATTCGAATGTCTCATTTAAATGTTGTTTCCACATTTTTATGTTATTATTCATGTTGTTATTATTATTATATCCCTCTTTCTCAGGTTTTAATGGTATTACTCAAGATCTTACAGATAATTATCATGATCACATGTAAATGTTTTTCCTATTTTTATCCATTACTCTAACTTATGATCACCTTTCAATTGAATTATGTCCCCATGTTATGAGAAATAGTATGTTGACATATTATGACCCTATAAATAATACATTAATATTTATTTGAATAAATTTTCATGTTCTCATATATTATGTACCTTATTTTGATGAAATTAAACTTCAAAAGATCATGTGTTTCTATAATGTAATGTATAGATATGTAATAAAAGGTGGGACACACTAGTTGGTATGAAATTATGGATTAGTTATTTGTGGACATTGTGATTAGAAATCAGTACTATAAACCTTAGTATTAAGTTAAAATATAGTATAATCTGCTATTATATTGGTAGAGTATTATCTATGTGGTTTCCAAACAATAAAATTCATCTCTAGATATGAACCCATCGATGTCGTTTTAGAAAATAAGTACCATGGGGTAACACATATAACAATTTAAAAAAGGTATGACTTTGTTGAACCTGATTTAAGACAATGGGTGTTACTATGAACCTATTTTTAAACTATTGGGGGATATGTTTGGTTAGTTAAAAGAGATTTATGAACCATTATGAAATATTTTTTAAAAATGTAATCGTTTTTAATGAATAAAATATTTATGAATGATGTTTTATGATTTAAAATTCTTTCAGAGTAATAATATTTTTAAATGAAATAGGTTTAAATCTATATTATTTTCATTTAGAAAATGGAGGGAAATTGGATAAACCATGTAAATAGTGAGAACAATAGACTAGGTGTTGATGAACCTCATATTGAATCCGAAATTGGAAACATCACAAGGATGATGAATCATAGCACACAAGTTTTGAGAAATAACATGATTTAATCTTAGAGGCCAAATTTTCATTAAGGGAAAAACTATTGAGTCCTTCATGCGTCAACTCCCACCTTCTTTTAGAAGATATACCAAACTATTGATTACTAGACACTGGATAAGATCTATATATAGGATATTTTCTATACTATTTTTTCTAGAACAAGAGAATGTCACCTGGTTGTGTAATACCTAGAGGGATAACTATATCAGTGGTGAAAACTATTTAAAAATACATCGACATGGAGGGATATTGAAGCTATTTAGTGGGACGAGTTTAGGGGAACCTTTTTCAAAAACTTATTCCCTCATTCGATGAGAAAAAAATATATAATGTATTCCAAAAGCTGAATGAAAAGGAAAATGAATCTTTTAGAATCTATGAGATAAAATAAAAAGACTTTACATTTATACCTATAACTTTGTCATAGATTTTAGTTGAAAGGCTGATAGGTTCTTCTGTGGAGAAATACCCCATGTACAGAAGATACTATCATATCGAGAATATGAAAACTATGAGGAGATAGTGTGAAGTTAAATAAAGGTTTAAATATAGTTTATAGGGATTATTTTTTCCCATAAATCAAATTAAAATAAGTGATCAATGGATCCAAGCATTGTTAGTAACTATCAACACGAAAGAGGAGGAAAGAAATTGAAATATTCCACATGAAACTAATGCGGGATGAAATATTTTGGGAATCAATTTCTCTTTAAAGTTAAATGTAACAAGTGTAGAAGACTATTAAAAATTATTGGGAACTATTTTAGTGAGGTTAAGCCTCACCTTATCAAAACTAACTACAAATGGAAGATGGTACAAGCCCATCCCGAAGACAAAATCTTCAATATTGGACATCATTGGAACATTTCAAACAATTGTCTAAATATATTGTTAAAACGGGGGATTCTCCATTAGCCTCGACATTGGAAAAGGTAGAATGGTCATAATTTTTTCTCACTACACCTTAGATTTACTATCCTAATGATGTGGTGGTCGGTACAATCACTATCTCTGAAACCTTGCATGTACATTTTTATATTCTGTTTTTCTGATTCCATTATTTCCTCCATTTTTTATATAATGTAGAATCAATTCCTAAACTAAAAGAAGTATATATACCATTCATGAAACATTATGGGATTATCCACGCATAAATATTGTGTAAAACTCTATTATTCACTTTGATGAGAACAATATCATCTGAAATCAAATAGTAATTCATATGATTGAATTTTACATTATAGTAGGGAATTATTGGAATTCAATTTATAATGCAATGATAATCTTCAAATGAATGAAACCAATATTATTTTTGAATGGAAAACCTATAGCTATATTGAAAGGAGATATATCTTGACTTGAGAATTGACTTAGAGAACCTATTGAAGAATTCATTAGGACGATTATTGGGGATGATGAATAGGGAAATTAAAGTACATGAATATTGAATGACCCATAGTTTAGGAATACATTCATGAATTTCCATAGGTGTTACCTAGACCTACCCATGAAATGGTTGTTGAGTTCTCCATTTAAAACATTCCTAGATCCAAGATGATATCAAATTCCACAAATATAATGGAATATGTGGAGATATATAAATTAACTAAATAACTCCATGATAATATGGAGAAGGGGTTTCTCTTACCAAGTGTTTCTCCATTGGGAGAAACTATTAAATTTTTAATGATTAAATATAGATAACTATGGATATTCATTTATTATAGGGAACATAATGGGACCTTAGTTGATAAAAAGTTCCATATTTCATGGATTGATGATCAAATTTACATGTATTATGGGGCCCAATTATTCGACAATGCTTATCATCAATCTTGTTGACATCAGTTGAGGGTGAAGAAAGAATATATTCTAAATAATACCTTTTAATCAAGGGATTCGAACAAAGATTTTTATTGTATTCCCATATTCATGACTCATTACCCAGTTATTTTTATATACCTGATTAGTTAAGACAGTAAGGACTACCTTGATGACATTGTGGTAGTTTTTATTGATTATTTCTAACATATTCAAAATTACATGAGGAGCCTGAGGATTATCTAAGGGTTAAATAGAAAACTATAATGAAGGAGTGGCTATTTGGAATGTTCAAAAAATGAGGATTTTGGTATAAAAAAGTTGATTGTGGTGGCACACTATATCCAATGAAAGAATATCAGTTGACCATTCCAAGACAATGGTTGTGGAGGTGCATCCTCATCATAAATCATTAATTGATAATCATAGTTTCTTTGAAATATAATGATATTAAAATATTTTTTTTAAACCATGAATTTCAAATCCACTAACCATTATAACAAGAATATTACATAATTTCATATAGAAAAAGCATTGTGATGATATATTCCAAGACCTAATGAAGACAATAATTACTACAACTATGTAAACTCCACCCCTTATTGGAGGATGATTCATTATTTTTAGTGATGCTTCACTATATGTTCTTGGGGGTGTCCTCCTCAGAAATGACAATGTTATTGCTTATGGATATTAGTAGTTGAAGCATAATGTGAAGAGTTGTTATATTCATTAATTGGAACTGGTGGTAGTTATTTTTTCTATGATTATATGGAATTACTATCTTTCGGGGACGAAATATGATATATACAGAGACCACCATACTATAAGGTATATTTTCACACAAAAAAAATTTAACACGAGACAAATTAAATTGATTGAACTTCTCAATGGATATGATTATTGAATTAAATATAATTCAAGAAGAGAAAACAATTTCTCTAATGAATTAATTTGTAAAGACCCTATTTTTCTAGAATTTAGGAGGATTCAAGGAGATGCTTTCTTCAAAGCCTTATTAAAACTGGACACGGTAGTCGTATGTTAATGGAATTCCTCAAAACTATCCGATATTATTTCTCAACCATTATTAATAGAAAAATAATGAAATATAAAGTAAATGAACATTTGTTTCATAAGAAGATAAATGTTGTAAATAATGTGCAATTTCCTGATTTCAATATTGATCAAGAAGGAATATTGAATTTCTTTACAACGATATTTGTTTCATCTATTCCCGAAATAAATATGGACTAGATGGATGATGTTCATAGCTCGACATTCTTTATAAATCATGGAATCACAAAAATTTATAGGGACCATTGTGATCATTACTAGTGGGATAATATGAAATGTGATATTGTTAACTATTATACAAGGTGTCTGAGGTGTCAAAAATTGAAGGTAAAGTGAATACATCATAAAGGTGTAGTACAAGCTCTACCCATAACAATATGGAAGTGGGGACATATAACTATGGATTTTTCAATGGTCTCCTAACACCATATAATGAAATAATGTTATTTCTGTTATAGTGGATAATCTCACCAATACAACCCATTTCATTTCTATTCAATAATATTTATCTCTTAACTAACACTAAATTATAATCACAATGAAATTGGTTATGTTTCATAGATTAAAACATTCTATAATTTCTAATTGTGATCCATGGATCATATAAAAATTATTAAGAATTCATTAACCTTGTATTTATAATCAATTGAATTTCAGTTTATCCTGTCACCCCAAACCGACGACGAATTGGAATTGGATAATTAGTTACATGAGTACATTCTGAGAACATGATTAATGGATTATAAAGGTAGAGGGATCAACATCTCCCATGAGAGGATTTCCCATACCACAACATCTTTTATTTGAGTAATCAAATAAAACCCCATGAATATCTATATGGGAATCGATGTAGAAGTCAAACCTATAAAGATGATGTTTGAAAAAGAATGATTGTTGGGCCTGATCCTGTGCAATAGATGACATAAAATGTTTATTCCATCTTACTAAAAATAATGCATTATCTACGTTGGCATAAGAGATCTGTTGAAATCCATTAATGTAACTTGGATTATCATGTGGGATAAAAATTATTCCATATGGTTTCACCTTGTAAGAGAGTCATAGATATTGGGATGAAAGGGATTCCTAGACCTAGGTATGTTTTCCCCTATGAAATCCAAGATCACAAATAAGTGGTGGCTTATTGAGTGTCACTTCCCCCAAACCTAGTACAAGTTCGTGATGTTTTCCACGTATCTCTCTGGAAGAAGTACATACCTGACCCTTTACATGTATAGAATACTGAGGTGGTACAACTAGAACATGACATCTCTTATGAAGATCAGCTGGTGGAGATCATAGACTGAAGATAAAGGGATCTACTTAGCAAGACTACACACCTCACCATTGTGTTGTTGAGAAACCCAAAATATGAAAAATATATATCCGAAGAGGAGGAACCAATGATGTATAAGTACCCGAACCTTTTTATAACTGAGGGAACATGTTGAAAATTTAGGGATTACATTTCTTGAGGATTGAATATTGTAATGATTTGAACTTTTTAAAAGATGATTTCTTACTAAAAATGATTGTTTTATACACAAGAAAAATATATCCCATTAATAATGAAGTTAGTTTAACATGAAATTTGACTTTTTGGTTTTCGACCATTATGTGATTCAAGGTCAATTTTTTCCATTGTTTAGTATTATCATTTGTAAATATACTTTTAATAATAATTTTAAGGTTATTAATAATTATTATGAAGACAATTTTGATTATGTAAAATTGATACAAAATGAAAAGTTGATGGCCTCAACAAGTAGATCTATTACGATTGAAGCCCATATATCATATCATGGTATGGTGGTATCATCAATGGGACTCTATATTGACCATTAACAATATGATCTTCAACATTTGATGGTTACATTAAATAACCAACAGGAGAATTTAATGAAATTGGGGATTACCACTCGGTCAATGTATGCATTAGCACCCCACGAAAATACCACAACTACACACATTAATATTAGGATGTTTTTTTTGTAATAAAGTATAATGGGTCGAGGCCCTATATAAAAAAATTCTAATTCCTTTTTATATTTAAAATTTTTCCCATCAATTATATTTTATGTATAGTTTTTATTAAGAAATTTATATGGAATCTGAAAATTTAATTTCTTTAACCAAAATTTTACTTTCAAAAAAATATATAAGTATTATAATAAACTCTTTTATTTTGAATAAATGTTATTCAATTAAATAATATGTTGAGAAAATATTTTTTAAATACAAATTATAATATAAATTTTTTTTTTCACATTTTGAAAATTTTACATTGCATTTTCCATCAGCTATTTTTTTAATAACTATGTATTTTTATATTTAAATTTTAAATTATCAGATTGTGAGAAATATTATGTTAAAAAATATATTATTTTTGATATTAGAACATCAAATTTAGGTTAGAGTAAATTTATGACAATTTTATTGGATATTTTGTTTTTGGGTGAATTGTAAAAATTCAGGTTATGATATTTATTACATTTAATGAAATCCTAACTATGTCATATTAATTTAAAAATTATTTAAATAATATAAAAGAATAAAATTATTTTATTTCATTAATATATTTATTTTTAATAGTTTTTAATAAATTTCCAAAAATATATTTTCCTTACCAAATTTTATATTGGATTGTTTAAATTAAAAAAATTATATTTTTTGAAACAGTTTCTTATCCTTGATAAAATAAGTAATATAAAATTTTAAAAAACACATTTGGGATAAAATTAAAAACAATTTAATCCATGTTTCAAATATCCTAATAAAATATCGTGGTAAAGACATTGGTTTTTCAATTACCTAAACATGGTGTCCAAAGCATTTATTTGGAAATTAATCAACAAATCCCCTAAAATTTCTATAAATACCCACCCATTTATATTTTTAAAATAAATAAAATTTTATAATACATGAATATATGATTCTATTACACACAAGGATACCTCCCAAGGAGTCCTCAAGACCCTAATTTCCCAATAATTTACATTTAATAATTACTCTTTAAGGTATGAGAAATCCCAAATCCAATTTTTATTTCAAATTACCCTTTTATGTGGAATGTATTTAATATTACAAAAATATGTTTTCCTGTACATTTTAATCCTTTTCTTACATGAAAATTATGTTTTATCAATGGTATAACATGCCCCATATTTTTTACCCTTTTCTAAAATCACATTTTATACCTGTTATGCAGCCCATTTAACATTTAATAATTTCTATCTTCAAATAATGAAATTGTCTTTTTATTTTTCATTTAATATATACCCAAACATTATTATCTTTCATGGGAATAATGAAATTTAAAATATATATTTTTAATATTTATAATTAAAAACATAATGCTCTCATTCCCTCTCTATAGGTTATAAATGGAAAAATAATCTTGTTCATTAATCAATTTTCAAAACACCATGATTTTGATATGGAACCATTATTCTCCAAATGATATTTATGAAATATTGATTATGAATTATGTAGGAAAAATTAATTAATACATATTATGGTTTGACCTAGTTAACTCTCAAATTCATTATGAAATTAATTTAATCTATATAGATGAAATGTTTTAGGATACCCTAGTGAATACCTTTGGGAAATTTTATGAAACAATTTGGATAGAACTTCTTGATATACATAATAATGTCTCATTTTACTATCTTATCCACATTTTCAAGTTATTATTAATGTTCGTATCATTATGATATGACTCGATGGCATGCATATATGGTATCTCTGAACATTTTATTGATAATTATCATGATCAAAAGTAAATTCATTCCATTTTTCCCTTACTGAGCTATATGCTCACTCATTCCATTGATGTATGTCCCCATATTATGAGATGAAATAATTATACTTAGTATTAACCTATGAAGAATCCATTAATGTGGATTAGGATAATATTTTATTTTCTCTAGTATTATGCACTTTATTTCTAATAAACTAAACATTAAAATATCCTCTGTTTCTACAATGTAATGTAAAGTTATGTAATAAGATATGGGATTCCATATTAGCCTATAAAATAAATATATTGCATAATATTTTTACATAAATTAAATAAATTTAATATAATAATTGATTACTTAAAATAAAATATTTAATAAATTTTCTATGTTCATAAAAATAGTCAAGGAAACATTATGACATAGTGAAGTGAATACATAATAAAAATTGTTGAAATAATATAATAAATTTACAAATCAAGTGGAGTTTTAAAAAAATGGTAAAATGTATATAATGTGGGTCACAGATTTATGTTTTCAATAAAACAACAATTTCACTATGATGCGTTTACGTGATAAAATTATTAATTTTGGAAATAATGGATTGTGTAAAACATTTTTAGTAGTGGTATATGTAATGGGATATGAATAAAGAAGTTCCATTTAATTATGGTCACTTATAGGAGAAACAGATAAGGGAACATTAAAAAATTTATTTCATTATCAAATAAATGTGAATTATTTGTGTTATATATTTTTAGAAAATATATATATAATTTTTTTTGTATATAATAATTGTATAGAGATAATGTGTAGTAAATAAAGACAAAGAAATACCTGAAAGAAGCATGCTTATTTGAAAGGATCCCTGACTATAGGTATCAAAATCATTCTACCAATTCACATAATGTCATGAATAATAAAATAAATTTCATTAATTTTATAAATAATAATATTTCATATATATATTAGTTTAGATTATTTTTATTGTATTCATTGTTATCCATTTCAGGGTGATATATTGCTTAATATTGTTGTTCTGAGGGAACTAATTTTATGATTCCATGTTTGGGTCACCTCTAAAAAAATGTTGATGTTTTTTTTAAAATGGGACAATAACAGCAGAATTAAAATGTTACCGTATTATTGTAATTATATAAATAAAAATTATCAAACATATTTTTCCCACATAGGGACAATTTATTTTGTTAAAATACCATTGTTAATATGCTTATTCATATAGGAAACATTACAGAACATCAAAAACATGTTTCATTTTTTAATATTTTTTGACATTTATTCATTATATAAAATTTAATTTTTTTAATTAAATAATTATTATATAATTTATAAGAACATGGATTTATATGACAAGACTCCAAGGTATAGAATAAAAAAGAAGTATGTTGTTCTGTGAGTCCCTGAATCAATGAAATTGGGAACAAATTTTTTATTTTATACTGATTAGGGAAGAAAATATAATAGATGGGTTATATTACATTAACATATATAAATAAAAAATATATGTGATATAGGTGTTATTATGACTTGATATACATATTTTTAGATATTGAGTAGGAAAAATAGTTAAAATTATCTTTTGGGGTAAATACATTCTCTTTTGGATGTCCCCTATAGGGGATCCATATAAGGCACCGAGGATTAGTTTTGGGAAATGGAAAATACATATAGTGACATATGGTAGATATTTGGGAACATTTAGGAATAGATTTGAAAATATACAGGGTGTATATAGTGTGAGGAGGAGGGGTGGCCGATGAGATATTTATGAAGAGATGAGAAGGATATATGCTAGTATATTATTCAATAGTATATTTATTTTACTCAATAATACCAATATTATTAATTCATGATACAAAATATAGTAATTAGTTCATGTGATAATGAATCAATTTTAAAATACATCATCGACAAATCATTATTGTAAGTATTATTATTCAAATATTAATTGTTGTATTTTTCTGGATTTTTCTATTCACCAAAAAAGTGAATATTTTTGATAAGTACAATGAAATCACCCAAAAAATTGTATATTAAAAAAAATCCATCTTTTAGAAATAATATTCTAAATATAATATATATATATATATATTTTAATTAAAATCCCCATTTACTTGAAAAATAATAAATTTAATAATATGGGTAATTATATGACCATTTTAATTTTTATATAATCCATCATAAAATAATCTAATCATTAAAATAGAAAATTATTATTTTACTAATTTTTTTAAAAAAAATCTTTTAAATCATTATACTTATTATTAATTTGAATTTAGTAAAATTATTTTTTTACAAAATTACATCCACTTAATTTATTATTCACAAAAGTTGATTTACTTATTATATGGTATAAATATTTATAATTTCATTTTATATGATAACTATATATTATTTTACACTCCCATTTATGAGGATACTATTTTAACTATGATGTTACTATTCCCATCCATCCGATTACATTCAGTTGGATGGATTTTTAATTTTATAATGGGTTCCCAACAACAAATTGATACCTATTTTTTCATTTATTCTTCATTGAAGTTTTTTTCTAAGGAAATAAATATATCCATCTTCAAAATTAATATTTAATAAAATAATCTTCATCATTTATATTGTTCTATTCAATATTGTGATTATTCTTAGGGACCAAGAATATCAAAATATAACACATATTGTTATCTTAGTTTCTATTTTTCCCAATTGTAATAAATTAGATAGTATTATAATATTTATTCACTAAATATAATTTTTAAATTAACTCAATAGTATTATGTTAGTCATATCATGTTATGTATATTTATTATAAATTAAAAATATAACATTATTCTTTATTCATAAAAGAGTTTCCTTGAAATAAAATTCATGGCCGTTAAATTAGTGGTCTTGTTCCGTAGAACTCTCTCTTAATGGTCTAAAATCTCCTCCAGTTTATTTTCAGTATAGTTTAATTTTTCTAGTGGAATACATTCTACGTTTATTAATTCTAAATGATTAATCATATAATACCTCACAATTTATTCATGGAACACATTGTAGAAATGATAGAAATTCATTATAAGAAATATATTGTAATCCACCATCCCAATGTGATCATGCATTTTAATGGGATAGATACATGTAGTGATAAACAATTTGTTCTTTCAAAATATCATAAAATTTATCTAATGAGATAATCCTTGAAATATATTGTAATTAATAATCAAATTTTGATCATGCAAACAAATTCTTTATAAAGACTCTATCGATGATAGGACACCCTTATTTTCAACTAAATTGATCTGACCTTCTTTTCCCACACCTCATCTTGATCAGGTCCCAATAAAAATATTTCCCTAACACAATCCTAACCTCTTAGAGTTTTCCACTACCCACATTAGAGTTATTCAAAGATAGCCGTCAATATTCTTGAGTGAAATATATTTTTGTATCAAAATTCCCATCATGGAAGCTATTTATAGAAAAAAACATTTTAATTTACAAATATAGATTGTTATATTTCATATAGAGTTTGATTAAAAGTATTTGACATAAAAAATATTTTAGGATGATATGTAGTACTGAAATATAACACTCTATGAAATTATTTTTAAATACACCACAAAACATTGGGGTAAGCCTCAGATCCTGATCAGATATATCATAATCTTATACTCAATGAAACCATACAACTTACTGAATATATATCATATCATACTGATCAAGAAATAAATATTTCATGATGATAATGATGTGTGAATACTTTATAAGGTGTTCAATGGAAATCAAATAGTTTTTTCCCTTTACATGTTTTCATGAGTCTAATGACAAAATCCATTCATTTTATCACTATTTTGGATAAACCCTAAAACATTTAATATCTTTATCTATAGTTTATCACACTACTTATCTACCCATTAATTCTAACATTGATTTATAATTGAACATTTATTTCAAAATGATATTATGTGTATTAAAACTCGTATTCAATTTCACCACAATTCATGATTTATTACATAATCTACAACATAGTAAAATAATTTATTTTATTGAGCCCTTGATTTTTTGTGTAATTATGTACATAAAATAACAACATTCATGGAAAATAAAAAAACATTGCCTAAAAATTCAAAAACAAGTTCTTATATGCAACGAATATTCTAAAACTACACCGGATAATCGGGGGATGTATATATGAAAAAAATGGAATATAATGATTTGTAATAGAATAAATAATGAATTGCGTATTATAATGTAGAATTTATGGCCTAAGATGCATAAATAATTAACACAATAGGGTTTAGAATCTAAATATTTAATAATGTGGAATGATATAACATGATAAAATCAATAAAAAAGAAATATAAAAATAATATAAAAATAGCACATGCATAATTTAATTCTAACATCCTTGAAAATATTAGATGTTGGAAAAACCACATATTTGGTTATTTTCACCCATTAATCCGACAAAAAACAATTGTTAATACATAAACAATACCCAATACATTAGATGTCGGTATAATTCTTTGAACACCCATCACATTCATATCATGTATATTCATATGTGTCTCACATAGATCATATAAAAATAATTATATATTTAATAATTTTTAATCCCATGATTATGGATTGTGAGATAAAAAAATTTAATTCTCTAATAAAATATGTAATGGTTTATCAATACGAATATTTTCCAGTGGAAGTGGGGATTATTATTCAGTACAATTTATTTTAAACATAAAATGAACTGATCATTTAGATAGAAGAGTGATGGTATATAAAGATTCATTTTCACATCCATGAATTATTTAAATGTTATTTTAAATTTGATTATTATTCTCTATTTTCTTGTGGGGGGTTCCCATGTTATTTTGGAGGAAGGAGTGTTATTTAATGATCTGGGCCAAACCTTGAGCCCATTTTAAATTTTAGATTTTTTTTTAAAAACTCCTTCATTTTTTAAAATATTACACCAATTCCACTTCCTATTTGGAATTTTTATGGTATATTAAAACCACCATATCCATTTGGACCTCATAAGAATCCATAATCATGATGGATTAGGGTTTTTTTATTAAAGTAATGGTCTAACCCATAAGCCCATATCATGATTTTAAAATAATTTATTTCATTATTATCTCATTAAATGTTGACATTTTTTTAGTGATTCCTACTCTAACTCGAGCCCTCATTCGCATGGCACGCCCCTATGCTCTTTTCGTCCTCTTTAGAGCTCATATTCTTCGCAAATTTGGGAAAAACGCGTCTCGATTTCTCAAATCGTCCAAATTGTAAGAGGTACCTAATTTATTTCATAACTCCTTAAAGTTTTACTCTTTTTCCTCCATTTTAGTTCCTACATGAATTAATAATTCTCATTCAAACCTCACATTCATTTTTAGCTATTTAAAAATTCACCTACTTATTTATTTGGGTCATTTTATTCATGTTATCTTAAGGGCGTGGCTTTCCATCCTTCCTTCTGCAATTTTATCAAGGTTTCATTCTTTTTATTAAGGTTTCATATATATTTGTTTCAGTTACTAATTTCCAAAAATTATGCACTAGAACATGTGGTTTGAACATGGGTTTATTGTTCTAATATTGTGGTTTAAGGTTTTATTAATTCTATTGTGGTGAAGTAGTGGTGTGGGTGAACATTAAAATAGAGATTTTGTGTTTTGAAATTTGTGGTAGGTGATTAAATGTGTATGATATTCTTGATGAGTTGGAATTTTTGATTTACTTATTAAGGAAGTTACTCATATGATGTGTACGGTGTGAAAATCATTTTTTTATCATTGGTTGAGAGGTTAATTTTAAAGTATCTTTTTTAGTGTACAAATGTGTGTTTGTCTTGTGTATTCCATGTTCTACCACTTGGAGATATTTTATGGTTTCATAAATTGTTTTATTAAATGGTTATAGGGATTCCAATTCTATTTTTATGTTATATTGGCATGAATTTGTTTTCAAAATTGTGTTTTAGAAGTATTTTATGCAAAAATCTCGGTTACACTTCTTGGAACTGTTTTATGATCGTTTTTAATGATTTCTTTGACTTATGTAATAGATGAAACTATGATTGAAATCTATTTTGGTAGGGGTGTACTTTTTAAATGGTTTATTATAATGTGAGAGGGTAGTTATTTGATGTGTACTATCTTTTAAATTTTTTATAAATTTTTTAAAAGTATTTATTGAACTGTGAATGAGATGTGAAACACATTGTGGGCAGTTTTGGTGTGAGGATTGTTTAAAAAAAATTTGAATGAGAAATGGAAATATGTGACATGTGTGTGGGCAGTTTCGTTTGTGTGATTTGGAAATGGTATTTTAATGTAAAAATGGTATTTCAGGGATTGTGGGACTTGTTAGATCGCAAGAGGGAAAACCTGGGTATCATGGAGGGTGGACGTGTTTTATTATTCTAGTGATCCTGTGGGGTTAGGCCTCTATTTCACATAGCTTGTTTGATGATGAAAAAACTAACAAAACTATAATGATGAAAATGGTGATGATGATGATGATGATGGGGGACCACTAGGTTATGGGTATGATCCCTAGTAGTGGCTTGTGTGCACGATAACATATATTTGTATGGTTACTTTCAAAAACATATGAGGTACCTGGGACTCACAATGTGCTAGTGCCAAGGGGTGTTCCTGTTGTTAGTGCTCATTGGATATTTTACAGTCATCATCTGCATACGGTGTGTTTGGATAAATAAATTAAGTAGTTTTTCTATTTTATTTAAATGTGTTGATTATTTAATATATCCCACATGGAATCTAATTTTATTTAATGTTTCATTCCCTAGGCATTTTTACTAGCATTTTCTATTTACAAAAAATGCACGATTTTTTTCTTATAATGATTATCACAGGGAATCTTTTCTTGGTGCAATCCTTCTGATAATTTTCTCACATCCTTCTCACACCTTTTGTTGTAATTGGACTTGGCAATGCTTGTTATAGGTTTCGTTGAAGGTCATACAACTGGTGGTCCTATTATATATCGGTCCATCGTGGTTTGGTTTTATGGAGATGGATTGAGGTTCTTTCTCCCATTCCTTGTAGGGGATATTGGGATGGCCATTTTTGATTTCTTCTTTTTTTAGTCTTTGAAAATTCTATAAACACTGTTTCCCAATTTTAAATTTTATTAAAGGTTTGTTTTTGGGAAAAATTAAAAATTCATTTTATTTATTTTATTTGGTTGTATTTTGTTTCTAAACATGGTTAAATCATTCTAAAACACTCATATATATTACACGGGCACTTGTGCCAACCCATGGGGATTGGGAATACCCTTCGAGTCTTTCCACAATCTAGGTCAAGTACCTATTTTGAAGGCAACATGATCTGGTTTATGAGAAAATGGGTTCAGAGGAGGTGCATACTATTGGGTCATGTTATTTGGGGAATAGTTGGTATATTTTGGTGTAATGATTGTTGGGAAATGACATTAAAATTACTGTTAGGGTTCTGGGCCATCCCACCTAATTATGAGATTCAATTTTCTAAAGGTATTTGGGATTTATCTGAGTTCATTATTTCACATGATTCATTAATGATTGGGGGAAATGAAAAGGGAGTTGGCTTGATCATCCAAATGAGATCACATGGCCTAAATAGCCAAGTGGAGCTAGGAATATTTCCCTAGAACACTCTCTGTGATGGTGAAGTGATTGGTGTATGGCCAGTAACTATATGTCCAAGTCACCCTCTGAAAGTACTTTCCCCTAGTATTGTATAATTTCTTTTTGTTTTGGAATCTTGGAAATTTAGTTTTAATATAAAAATGACTTGGTTTTAGGAAATGTGAATTTTTTTTAAATGATTTATAATAAATAAGATGTTTTTTATCTTTAGAAAGGTTGGAAATGAATTTTCATAATTTTTTGGATATGGTAAATGGTGTGTTTACACCTCCTTTTAAAACATATATTATGTTAAAGTGATTTTTGAAAATATATTTCAAATAATGTTTTCATAACTATTAATAATTGTTTCCAATGGAATAATGAGTTTTCGAAATTATGTGTGGGGTTTGAAGGTAGATTTTTATTTGGCAACTTCTATGCATTTGAAAACGATTATGAAATTTTAGAACCTTGTTTTGAAATAAGAAGACGTGATTACTCAATTAAATGTTGACTTATGAAATGGAGTTTTTCATGAAATTTGATGTTTTCTTAAAGGGGTTGAAATGTTTTGAAATGGTTGTGGAAGGCATGAAAGTGAGTTTTTATTCTATGATGGGTTCTTTTTCTAAATTGAATTGTAAGGTGTAAAATGGTTTTTGATTTTATGGTTACTGGTTTTGAGAGAGGTAATGTGTGGTTAAATGTTTTTATTTTGATAAGAGGAATGGTTTGGTTTTATAATTTGGTGTTCTTAAGGATGACCAAATGCATGTGTTTATATGAGAATATGGATGGTTGATGGAACAAATGGAAGAATGTGAGGAAGGGTATGAGGTGGGTGCATGATGTGGAATGTAAACATGCATGCGGAAGGCTCCTAAGATCCCATTGGTAAATTCAGAACCAACCAACACTATTTTTAAAATTTCTTTAGATGGAAAGTGTTTTGTTTTGATAATTTGTGGTTGGGAGGTGTGGCTTTTGTTTTTTTAAGATTTTTATTGAGGTATGTTTCATATTCAAGAACCCCTCTTTTTTAAACGGTGTTTTAGGATGGTGTTTCGTCGATATGTTGTACTAAAGCATTGGTCAATGGTCTCTTTTGAGAAAAATTTTAGGGGGCCAATGTGGTGGATCCCCTCTCGAGTTTGGTTCAGGTTTGTTGTATTTTGTGTCCAAATTACTATAATAGTTGGGTCATTGGTTCTTTTTTTGGCTAGGGTATTCCCCCATATTTAGTTAATGCTTCGATGATGTGCGGCCCATGGAGATTTTTGGTTGGATGGACCTATAGTTGATCTATATAAGGAATTTGTTCTGGAGAAGTGGTGATAGAGTTTACCATTCTTAATTATTTGTTATGTGGATCCCCTTTTAGAGGGATAGTGGTTGTGGGAGGCTGAAATAGATCTCAGTTTCTTATGTTTCCTAAGTCGTCGAAGGTGAATTTAGTTCAGGGTTGTCAGTGTAGAATGAAGTCTCAAAGAGACTTTTGGTCCTTCTTCAGTCTCATCAAAGAAATAGTTTATGTTAGTCCACGAGTGTGGAAAATCTATCAAAGAGTGGCTATTATCGCTACTTGGTATAATCGTGTGATGTTCAGGACTCGACATTAATTCCCTCTCCTAGTGTTTTTTGTTAGTCGTAATGGTCATGTTTGGTGATGCCTTCTGATGTAGTGCGTTTGTGTGACTATAAGGGTGGAGGTTTTGAAATCTCATAAGAGTCTCTATTTTTTTGAATGTGTGTCTCCCTTTAAAAAATTCCGAAATCTTATGTTCCATAGGATGTGGATTCAATGTGTCCTTTAATTATGTTGTTTCCCATCCGATGAAACAAGGGGTGATTTTTTGTATCCTCTAATCCCTTGTTTTGGTAAAATGATGTGTTAGGGTAAAGTGGGATTGATGTGTGCCATGTCACATTTATCCCATCTGAGATCATGATGTAATTTTTTGTGGCACTGGAAGATGAAGTTCCATTCTGGGGTTTCTAAATCCTGACTATGAGGAAGGAGATGATTCATAATTTTGAGCTCTAGCCATAGTTCATGGAGTGAATATGACGTGTTGTCAAGGGAAATCCTATGGTTGTTCAGACGTTTGATCAACATCCTATCCTTAGTATGATAGGTGGGAATAGTATAAATATCTAGTGTCATTATCTTGTTCAAGTTGTTCATGTTCCGTGGTGGAGGTGGGAGGACCTCATTTCCATATTATTGCATGAGTTCATGTTATTCACATATGATTACTTTTAATTATTAGAGTAAATAATGAAATTTGGGCTAGGAAGATTGAAGAGAATGGGTTGCACATAGTTGGCAGAAATTGTGCGCTAACCTTGGAAACTGTGTAATAAGAGACTATACATACTAAATGGTGTATGCACGACCATTAATATCAGCCCATGTAACTATGCAAAGCATCCCGTTTGGAAGGAATTCTCGATTAGGTTAGCTTATGGTTTCCCAAACCATGTGGACTAACTGTGCAGTCATAAGAACTATTTATATTTTGGGGTCTTTTCATGTTGGCCCATGGTGGTCGATTAACATGGTTGGTTCTTATAGTGGGGAGACCAAAAATGAGTCTAATATATGTTATTTTGGAAAATTATAATGAATGTATAACCCATATTATGGGAGTCTATTCGGACTACACCTTATAGTGTCCTGATTATATATTAGAAAAAATATTTGTTGCCCCTTATAGTGGGGAGTCTGTTTGGGGCTCCCCCAATCAGTAACGTATTTATCCTATAGTTTTGGTCTTGAAATTCTTAGTCTCATTCAGAGTTATTTAACCTCCATGTTCCTCCTTGAGTAAACTTTGAGATTGGAATTTCAAAAATGTTTTTGTTGAAGTAATAATGTAGTGACCTCGTTCGTTTACTTTGTTCATTCTAGTTAAGTTGCTTGAGTCATGTTCAGATAGTGTTTGAGGTGTTTTATTTTGTGATGTAGTTTGAATATGGTTCATTGTTTCATTAAGTTTTGTATTTTTTGGTTTGTGCGAGTATTCATTCCTTGTTTTATCAATTGGAGGTGTTTTTTCCTTTTGGGGGTGGGCGAAACATGGAAATAGAGTATATTTTGGCATTTTGGTTTGGTTTGGTATTTTCTTTTAGTTTTGTTGAGGCTTTATGAGGGCAGAATGTTATATGGTTGGTATAATTGCTTCATTAATGACATTATTTAAAGGTATTCTTCATTTAATTACTATTCTGCATTTCTTTATGGGGGTTTCCTTGGTTATTTTGGTGGAAATGGAGTGTTTTCATGATTTGGGCCAAACCGGGAGCCCATTTCATGTTTTAAATACAATTGTTTATTATTAATCCTTCATTTTTCAAACATTTACACCAATTTCACTTTCTAATTGGAATACCTGATTATATTAAACCCACCTTATCAATTTGTATCTCATACGAATCCATAATCATGTGGGATTACAGTTTTTTATTAAGGTATTGGGCTAGCCCAAAAGCCCATTTCCTTCTTAAAAAAAGTAATTCTTTAATATTTAATTAAATTTAATGGTTTTTTAGTGATTACAATTCTCACATCAGAACACATACACAAGGCGTGCCCCTATACTAGGTACCCCCTATTTGGAGCTCATATTCATTGTGAATTAGGTCAAAAATTGTATGGATTTCTCAAATCTTCCATATTTGCTGTGGTAAATTGTTTCATTCATAACTCCTTCAAATATTAATATTTTCTATCAATTTTAGTTCTCACATGACCTACAGAGGCTTATTCGGACCTCACTTTCATTTTTGGTAGTATATAGATTAAGCTACTAGTGTATTGAGGGTGTTTTATTTAAGATATCTCAAGAAAGTGGATTTCCTTCCTTCATTCTCCAATTTTCATAGGGTTTATTCCATTTGATTAGGGTTTCATCTATATTTTTATGAAGTTAATAAATTAAAAAAATTAGGAATTAGAATCTAGGTTTTTATCTTGGTTTTATTAATATAATCTTCTGGTTTTAGGTTTTATTTAACTCCCTTGTGGTGCGGCGATGTTGCGGGTGAACTTTCGCACAAGGATTTTGGTGTTTTGACATTTTTGGTAGGTCATTCCATGAGTTTGAATTTATTGATGACTCTTATTTCTTGAATTATTTATATTGAATTTTCCCAATATGTTTTTTTGTGGGGAAAAACTGTTTTTTATTTCACTGGTCGAGCGGTTAATTTTAAAGTAGATTTTTTGTGTAAAAATGTGTGTTTGTCTTGTGTATTCTATGATGTACCACATGGGCCTATTTTATGATTCTTGAAATGGTTTTATTAAATGGTTATATGGATTTAAATTCTATTTTTATATTATATTGTCTGGCATTTGGTATCAAAAGGGGGTTTTTAGAATGATTTTATTTGAAAATCTTGGATACAATCCTTGGAATTATTTTATGATGGTTTTAATTGGTTTCTTGATTTATGTAAGAGGTGAAACTATCGTGAAAAACTATTTTTGTATGAGTGTAATTTTTTAATGGTCCATTTTATTACGAAAGGTAAGTTGTGTGATGTGTATTATCTTGTATGTGTTTTATAATATTTTTATATTATTTATTGAATAGTGAAGGAGATGTGAAACACATTGTGTTTTGTTTTGGTGTGAGGATATTTTCAAAATGAATTTGAATAAAAATGGGATTTATCTAACATGTGTGTGGGATATTTTTTGTGTGTGTGATTTCTAAATGTTATTTGAATGTGAAAATGGTATTTCATGGCTTGTGGAAATTTTTTTAGCACAAGAGAGAAAACAGGAAAAACTAGGTGGGTGGACATGTACTAGAATGCTAGGGATCTTATGGGGTTTGGCCACTATTTCAAATAGCATGATTGATGATAACAACACCGACTAAACCATGATGGTGATGATTTTGGGGAAACAATATGTTTTGTGTATGATCCCAACTAGCGTATTATGTTCACAAGAACATATATTTGTGTAATTGTATTCACCGAGATACATGGCACCAGGGACCCGCTGCAAGCTACTACTTAAGGGTGTTCTTGTTGCTAGTGTTCATTGGACATTTCACACTCACAACAGGCATACAATGAGTTTCACTAGAAAAAAAATGTTGATTTTCATTTTATTTAAAAGATTTGATTAATTTAAATATCCCAATTGAAAAATGATTTTATTTAAATTTGCATTCCCTAAACATTTTTACTAGCATTTATTGTTTGAAAAACCTGAAATTTTTTGTCTCATAATGATTTTCAAATAAAATCTTTTTGTGGTGGCAACCTGCTGGGCTCTAGCTGACATCCTACTTAGACATTTGGGTGTAATTAGACTTGGTAATGTTTGTTACGCATTTGGGTAATGTTGTTAGAACTGGTGGTCTTGGATTCTATATGTCCTTCATGGTGTGGTATTATGGAGATGGACTGAGCGTGTTTGCTCCATTACATGAGGTGGTTCTTCAGCTATCCATTTTGGGTTTGTTCTTTTTTTTTCATATTTCGTACTTTTATAAGCCTTGTTTCCAAATTCATAATTATATTAAAGGCATGTCTGGTGAAAAATTCCATATTCATTTTTTATTCTATTTGGTTGTATTGGGTTTTTGAACATAGTAAAATTGTCCCAAAAAAACTCATATATGACACTCGGGTACATGTTCCATCCCATGGGGTTCAGGAACGCTCTATGGGTCCTGCCACAGACCAAGTCGGGTGCTAGTTTTGAAGGCGAACATATTGGGTTTTTGACATTCAGAAAAGGAATTAATGATATTGAAAGGGGTGTCTCATCAAATGGAAATCATTTTGAAGGTAACATAGATGTTTAAGAACATATACCATCTTGATAAATTTTAATCTAAAATGTAGAATAAATACATGGTTCTTTAATAAAGGGGATATGGAGATGATCCCTTTCATTGAAAGGATTCTTCTAAACTACTTGGAAGAGCATATGAATAGATTGGGGGATCCTTGGAAGAGCTATGTAGAGCTAAGGGATGAGTAACATTATTCTAAAACGGTTTTTAGTGATGATGAATGGGGGGGTATATGGGTTTCTTAGAAAACGTTATGACTATTATGAATTTATTTCCAAACGTTGGTTCTAATCACTATATGATAATGTAATTAAAAATTTAGACCATCCCATTATTCATATTCATTGTTTAAAAAATATATTATTGGGATTATATATTATTTAAGGCCATGAATTGAACTGATTAAAATAATACACTTTGTGATGTGTATGTGAGTCATGATTGTAAAGAATTTATTTTAAATCATTAAAATATAATATATAATCTTGACGACACAATGAAAAATTCTAAAATTAATCAAATCACAAAAAATATTTTATTTTATTAGGGAATAATTATTTGGATCTTGGGTTTCATTTATTTAAAATATTATATCAAATTTAAGACATTATAATCACGATAGAAATATTTTTTATTTATATCGTATTACATTTTAAATGATAAAATTTCCTATCATAGAATAATATGGAAAACTGACCATTGAAATATTAATTGTTATGAATTCAAAAATAATATTTTTTTCATAAAATTATCCATATATTTAAACATACACTAATAAATCTATATTCCTCAATTATTGAAAAAAACTTATTTTTTGCCAATACATTTATTCTAGCATTCATTTAAGTAACAATTTACTTCTTAAAAGATTATTATCATTTATATTTAACAAATATTTCTTAATAATATTATTTTTCTAAATTATTAAATATTATAAAAAATAATGTATTTATTAAAATCGTGACTTTATTGAAACAACATATTTCTGAAAAATATATTTTTTGATTCATTTCTTCAAAATATAAATTTTGACACACTTATTAGATAATATTTATTGAGAAATAAAATATTAATGTAATAAATATTTTATTAAAAAAATACATAATTTCTTATTATATATATATAGATTCAAATCCCTTTATTACAATAGTGAACTCTCTAATGTAAGGTGTGTGATGGTGAGATTTTCATTGTGTAGACTAACAAAAAATTTACAAATATGATCTCGATGAGCTTCATCCTATTCCGTAATGATTTATAACATTAATTAGTTTTTCAATATTATCTTGGGCACAGTCATAGGTAATATCCAATGATAGAATCTCCCACCAAATCAATAGTATATGATATTTTTAGGTTATTATTCAATAAGTTGATGAAATTACATCCTTTTTCTATGTCAATTTTATTTATGATAACCCTATATATATTAATCATGTGATATTTTTATAATGGATAAAATATCTATGATTAAGAATCTTATGGTCTTGAAATATAACTAGATATTACATAGACATGTTTAGAAGAAATAATATAGTTGAAATGTTTTTCAATAATTTATTTTCATAAACATTACCACAACTTGGGAATTTATTCAATGATTATATATGATAGAACACTTTATCTCTGGAATCATATTCATAGTATTACTATTTATTTTTGATATATCATTTCTATCAAAATTGAGTGGATTTATTATGAAATTGAATGGTTTGAAACAATTGTATAATTTATCTATCAATATTAGGTCCAAATAGAATCATATATTTAATTCATCCCAACATGTTGGATTTTGACATAGCTTCCTATACAATCAGTCTAGTAGTGCCATTTTAATTCTAGAGTGGAAACTATTGTTATATGTGAAAATTTAATGTATAAGGTGTTGATCCCAATATCTTGGGATATCAAATGAATGGGGTCTTTCCATATCCTCTCAATTTTCAATGTTTCTCTCATACTGAACATCAATATTTGGTTCATAAAAAGTGTTGAAGTATAGATATATATCCAACAGTTGCATAAGAAATATACAAAACCTCTAGGTAAAATTCCTAATTTTTCCAGAAAATATAATTAGTGGAACTCTTGGATTTCTTACCACAACCATTTGGTATATCGTGGTTATTTTTTAATTAGTGAAATATTCCTTGGTTAAAATAAAATTATAAAAATTATTTAGATAATTGACTACCATATATATGTCATTATTTACTTTAGGTATCATTGAGATTCCGATGATAAAATCCATGGTTATGTTCACTCATTTACAATATATAATGGGTAATAGTTACATCAAACCATTGGATGAAAGGTGTTTATTTTTTTTGGCAAACCATCATTGTGATACAAATTCTTAAATATCTTTCTTCTTATTATAGAAAATAATTTTATTATTTATAACACTACATGTTTTTTATTCTAAGATAAATAGAGAAGTATTAGTTATTACCATCATTCATTAGTTCCCTATTTAGTTCTATTTTTCATGAGACACATATAAAAGTTCTTAACCTTATAACTCCATTATCAACCAAGTTGAACTCCAGAAGATTCAGTACATTTTTCTACAACACCATATCATCTAAATTCGATTCTATGAATGTCCCAATAATCCATGATTTAGTCTTTATTTGAAATATTATTCATAAATATCCTTTTTTATTCATATTTCCATCTATTGTATTTCTTCAATGATTAGATCAATTTCAATCCTCATCATTGTCCGTGTTACATATCATTTCCATTTAGAGAATATTCCACATTTTTTGCCTTCGTAGGATGGTAATTTATAAAACAATTATTAACCTTAATAATATGTATCATCCTTTTTTGTTTCATGTTAATATAAATTTTGGTGAAAATATTTTTAATGATTTTATGGTATGTATATTTGTCGTTATTTTCCTCATAAATATTATTTCAAAAAATATTATAAAGAATGATCATTACACAAAATTTTCGAACATAACATAGGTATTTATACTTATTTATCCCAAATTGGTGTGAGAAATATGATATAATGTTTTTATTTTAAATGACTACACATCCCAATCCCCTTTATGAAATAACACATTAGATCATTAGTCCTTCCATCTTGTGGTTACTATGATAATAGATAGTGATACTATCCTGTTCATAAAAACATTAAATACTTTAATAAATAATTATTACAAAGAAACATTATTCCTTTACATGTTATCTTGTTTATTGGGTTTAATAATCATGGGATTTCCACTATAATTGAAAATATTACCCAAATAATCAGAGGAATCGTCTGATTTTCATTATTAAAACATGTCTTGGACATCCCTCAATTTCTATTTTTTATGTATCCATAGATATATACTATCCACTGAATACATTCCATAGGTATATTATTCTATTTAAAAAAAAAATTATTTCACTCTACTTCTAAAATAAATCCCCCTTCTGTGAATTCTGTAGTATTGCATTCAAATTATCTTTATAGTCCTCCTTTCTTTTGGTGTAGATATAAATATCATCCATAATTACGACCAATGATATTTTGAGATAATAACTAAATAATATGTTTTTTATTTGAATAAATATTTATGGGGAATTATAGATTTATAATATAATCAGTGTGGAATCATAGTTCACATACCTTATAAGGAAAGAAGTCTTCAATATATCACCCTTCTACAATATTTCATAATAACAAAAACTATATATCATCCATGGATAATTATTTGGATTCAATGATGATAAAATAATTCATAAATATGTGGTAGAGAGTAATTTTAAATATCATGATATTTATCAGATCATTATAATAAATGTATATGCACATTGCCCCATCATTCTTGTTGATAAATTCAACTGCTACACTCCTTCTTGAAGAACATGTGAACATGAACCCATAATCCAAATTCTTCAATTGTAGATTATTCTACTCTTATTGTCCAATCATGTAAATTATATATTAATTAATGAACATAAAATAAGATCTAGGTATATTTTATATTGCGAGATCAACTTCTCACCTAGGCGGAAGAGTAGGAAATTCTTTATGAAACACTTCCACAAATTCCCTTACAATGTGATTTTCACCGGTGATAATATTTTTATTATTATTTGCTATTTTAGAAATATATGATTTCTCATATGGAAATAACACCCATATATGGTATTATGACACCAAATATTATTTACCAATCACCTTTCACATATACATAATTAGATGATGATTTACAATACAAAGGGTCATTTCCTTTGTAATGACCTGACCCTATTACCCAGAGCTCCTGCCTCATTTTATTACATTGGAATATAAACATGGAACATTAATACTGAAGGACCATATTTGTTGGTATCATTGTAAGCATAATACATACATAATTTCATCATTAAAACTTTAAAGGAAAAATAATTTAGAAACTCCTTTGAAAACTTCCATCACTCCTCAGATATTTCTGTATGTCATTCAAAATATACCTCTCCATGTCCTAAGAAAATGAATCATATGAATGGGGTGATCTCAAATGCTCAGAAATATTAACCAATACAATATAAGGTATTAAAAACAAAATCATTAGGCATGGTGAATAACTAAAACACATGTCTATAAAAATGACCTTTACCACATTATGGCTATAATAAGAGTTGAGTAAATAATGACCTAATAAAGAATAATCAGAGGTATTATAATATAAAAATAACCTAATGAAAATTCAATTAATAGTTCCAATATGAGGGAATTCATAATGTCAAACATTATAACAATACCATCAAGGCCTCATGCCAGGCCCAAAAATAATCATTTTGTTATGGCCAGGTGCAAAGATAGTAGTTTGTCTCATGAGACCTACTGATGCATCGAGGGGATATAGAAGCCACTATACATCACATACTAAGTCCAATAAATTATTAATATCAATAGGGATAAACATAAACACTATATACATTAATATTGAAACTAACATCTGAAATGTGAATAACGTTCCCTAAACATCAAGCATAAACACTAAACATTCACAGTAAAATGGTGAATGGTTTTATGATAACACATCCAAATTCAAAATTATAATAAACCATTAAATTAAATATGGTTGATGATATCATAATATATTACTCCAAATAATACATAATAATCAACAAGTGTGCTGAAATAGGAGAATATAATCTTATAGAATCGTTGAGTAATTCTTGAGATAAATACTCATTTACCTTGAAAAGAATACTTCTGTTGGAAAAGTATTTTGATAAAACCATATGGGAATTAAGATACTATTTTCATAATAAAATATTTTTTTATAATGTTTATTGATGCTAAAAATAAATAAATAGTTCTTCTTGAAATATGAAGGAGTTTGAGAAATTCCCTTTAATATGGCTTGTATTTTGGGAAGAATTTGTTACAGATCCTTTTAGAACATGTAACTCATCATAAATTAAAGTATTATTATAGTTAGTTAAAATATATTGAGCATTGTCAAACAATATATTCAGTTTAATTATGAATAAATAATAATTTAATTGAGTTATGTAGACAATAAGAGTAACGTGAATGAGAATGGAGGTTTAGGTAGAAAACCCCTACCTGATGTCTAAAGGTGTTCACACCTAAATCATTATGTCCTAAATAATAAAATATTTTTTCTTTAATTAATTAGTACAGAACATAAAACACATGTAATTTATTTTTTATAACCTTATTTAGGTTCATTCACGATCTTTTCATGTGTTAAGAGATTCAATTTCATTGATTGGGAGTGTTTTCTTCCATGGGTTTCATTATCTAGTTACTTATATTCACGTATGGATAAACCAATAGAATTAGAATGGTTTTTTGGAATAGAATTTTTATGTTATTAGTGAATAAACAGAATATTACATGGTTAAAAATTATTTTGGTTATTTAGAGTGATGATGAATCATTTTGTAAAACATTATTACAATTTATTGGGTTAATTAGAAGTTCTTGATCATAATGAACTCATTTTAATTTATAAATAAATATCATGTTTAAAAAGGATCCTAGAACCTTAATTATGATTTAATACAAATATAATAGTCTGCATAAAATATCAATTTGGTTTCATTACCATAATTGAATATGTTGAAAGAAATTAAAAACATGTCATCCTGGAATGTGATAAATATACACATCTCAGATGGTGTTTTCATTTCTAGTTTAGAAGAATGGGAAAGGAGAGATGATGAGTAATTATTACTATATCATAAAAAATTTATTGTACATTTATGTTACAAGATTAATCACAAAATTTTGATTATATTTGGAGTGTAATGAAAAATAAAAGAATGGGACAAGAACCAAAAGAAATTAAAAGAGGAATTTACCTTTTGAAGTTATGTTCCATGAGAGTCTCTCTAAAGTGGAATTTTTTTTCTTTTTATGTGACTAAGGGATGATAGACGTGGTGGAGTAACTTGGGAGGATATTTTATTAGAATTTAGGCATTGAAAAAGGCTATAGAGTGGTGAAGGGAATAAGGAGTGATGGTGGTTTTATAGTGGAAGAGAGGATTGATTATTGTTATCTTATTCATTACATTATTATTTCTCTCAAGATATCCAATATTTTTTATTTATGTGACCCATAATTGTAATAAGGGAATGTGATTTAGAACCAAGTGTTCTGACTACCTAAATGTAGCTAGAAATTGTTAATTTAGTAGATAATGTATACATACGGTAAATCAGAGTATTTTATTATTCATCAAAGTGTCGTGTATTTCAGAACAATTAAAAAAATCACCCTATCCATTTTTCAACTTGTAGATTTCAAAAATGAACTCTATTTTCTTAAAATATTTTTCTAAATGTTACTAATATAATTTACAAAAATCCAAATTTATTTGAAAAATAATAAAATTTAAAACTATAATTCATTTTATATCACCTTGAAAAATTAATCAAGATATCATTATATTATAACCATAAGACACATTAATAATAATATTATTAACAATTTACTAGGTCCATATTAATATTCATATTAATATTCATAAGGTTATGTTACTATGCACCAAATGTTTTGTTTGTCTTAATAGTCTCTTACTATCATACTGAATGCAACCATGTATGTTAGTTTTTTAAAATTCAAATCACAGAGGGGGGAAATTATGTTAACATTCTAGGATATAAAAAAGTGTTTTTTAGTGGAGACTTAGTGTTTCATGCATTTATTTATAAATATATTGTGTGTTACATGCTCCTCACCTAACAGAAATTATATCGTCCAATTTACCAAAATATTATCTCACAAAAATATTTGGGTAGTTATTCATCATATGCTCCTTAGGATCCCATGCTTCCTCTTCGATTTAATGAATTTTCCAATGTATCTTTAGCAGTCCAGTTGCCTGATTCCTCAAAAACTATTTTTACATTTCTAGAATCTCGATAGGATTTTCCAAGTAAGATATGTCAGGTTCTAATTCTATCCCTTCAGAGGTTAGGGCATCTGTTTGGTCTGGCATTACTATATCAAAAATGAGACATAGAACACATTATGTGCTTTATATAGGATAGGTGGAATTTCCAAATGATTTTCAATAGATATAATTATCACTATAATTTCAAATGTTGATATATACCGAGGGCCCAGTTTCCCTTTCTTCCCAAATATTATTACACCCTTCCATATAGATACTTTTATGAAAACATGATCTCCCACATGAAAAATCAAATCCTTCCTTTTATTATCAACATTGTTTTTTCTCCGTTGAGATACATTGATATGGACATGAATAATCTTTACCTTTACTATTATTTCCTTTACATCCTCTGGACCCATAATCTTCTATTCACTGACTTCATCCCAACATGTTGGTGTGTGACATCTCTTTCTATACAATGCTTTATATGGTACCATTTAAATTCATGAATGGAAACTATTATTGATGTAAAACTCCACAAAATCTAAATACTAATCCCACACACAATGAAAATCAAGTGAATATGATCTCAATATTTCTTCTAAGGTTTGGATCATCCTTTCTGATTTCGCTTCAATTAGTGGGTGATAAGTACTCAATCGAAGATAAGTATCCAAGTCTTTTTGAAGAATTTTCTATAAATTTTATGTAGATTTTGGATCATAGTCCGACAAAATTGAGAGATGTGCTCCATGAAGTCTCACTACTTGATTGATAGAGCCGTGTTATGTGGTATTGTGGAAAATCCTCCCTTATAATGAGGAAATGTGTAGATTTCATATGTCGATCAACCATTACCCATATCTCACCATTATTTCACAAAGTTTTTTGTAATCCATTTTAAAAATACATATTTATGTAATCTAATTACCATGTACGAGTATGTAGAGGTCGCATGAATCCTCTATGATTCTATCATTCAGCCTTCACTTGTTGAAAAACTACATATCGTGATAAATAATAAAAAATTTCCCTATTCATGTATTCCCACAAGAAATTTCCTTTAAAATCACTATAGTGTTTTTTCCACCCTCATGTATATATAAATTTGAGTTATGAGAATCATCCAATAACTCCCTTTCATCTCGGGTATAGAGGGAACACATATCTTCTTCCCAAATTTCATAATTCTATCTTCACACATGAAGTCAACCAATATCTCATATTTCCCATAATTAATTTTCATATAAATGTTATATTTATCATATTATGAAGCTTTAATTACTTTCCATAAAGATGTTTGGGAAATAAATTTAAAATGTAGTGATTTTTCACCTTCATTGATAATTATCATATCCATCATCATTATATCCATGTAAAAACGATCCTTGTCAATACTCATTTTTTTATATCTCCATGATCCTTCCAATAAATGAAACAACTACCTTATTTACCTTTCTTGGATGGTTGTGTGTGGAAAAATAACAACCATTGAGCAGTTTGATCCATTTCCATTGCCTCATGTTGATTTCTCTCTATAAGAAAATATACTTCAAACTCTTGTGATCATTATATATCTCAAATCATTTTCCAAGGAGGTACTGTATCTATATTTTTAGAGTAAAGATTATATCAGCTTACTCAATATCAGGAGTTGGATTGTGTTGTTCATTAATTTTTAACTATCTTGAATCATAGAAAATAAATCTATCATTATACATAAATACATATCCATTTCCTTTATATGATGCATCACTGTAGATCACAAACCCATCAGTCTCTAACTATAGATTTAGGATCCAAGAATTCATTTATCTCCTCTTCAATTCTTCAAATTAGTCCTCACATTCTTTTTAACATACGAACATAGCCCCTTTATGTGTATGATTGTTCATTGGGTTGGTTAAAAGGGTGAAGTTTGGAATGAGAAATGAATAATAACCTACCAAACCAATAAAAATATGCAACTCATTTATGTTTGTTAGAGTAGGTCATTACTGAATATCTATTGTTGTTATAGGATCATCAAATATTCCATCCTTAGAGATAGTGTGTCCATGAAAGGAAACAGATTTAATCCACAATTCACACATTGTAAACTTCCCATATAATTCATTTCTTTTAATAGTCTTCATATTAGTGGGTGAGTGATTTTCCAGATCATCATAGTCTTTAGAGTATACCGATATATTATTAAAAAATACCACCACAAAGTCATCAAGATATCACTTGAAATCCCAATTCATCAGATACATGAATAAAAAGGGTTCATTAGTTAGCCTAAAAGGAATTAATGTAAACTTGTAATGCCCATACCTAGTTTGAAATTCTGTCATTGGAATGTCTTCCATCCATACTCACAACTATTGTTATTCACATTGAAGGAAAATATTTAAAAATTATTAGGATCCATGAATTTGATCAAATAAATCATCAATGAAAATTCAGGGATACATTTTATTTTTTTGATAGAAATGATCACCCGGTATTCAATGTAGAACCTCCTAGATCCATCATTCTACATAAAAAAAGTAAAGGGCCTTCCCATGAAGAAACACTAGGGAGATTAAATCATTTCTTACTTAATTACTCTAGTTATTTATTCAATTATACTAATTTCATAATGGCCATTCTATATGGGGCCTTCAATATGGGCCTTAAATCAATAAATAAGTCAATAGAAAACTCAATTCCCCACTCTGGAGGATGCACATGTAAATCATCTAGAAACAAATCAACATAATATTTCAAAATTGGCATGTCTTCGATTTGAACATTTTTTCCTCATCCATAGTTATTATATTCCATTCCTCATCAATAATTTAATTAATTATTGATACTAGGGGTGGATCTTGATGAGAATCAGATGGTGATGTTTCGGCCCTAATGACAATGGATTCCACATTTTCTTATAAAATTGTAACATTATTCTTCTGGAAATAAATTTTTTCATCATTGTTAAAAAACCAATCCAGTCCCAGGATTATCTCAAATTCAATCATGGGTATGATAATGAAATCAACTGATAAAGTATGTTTATATGTAATAATGGGGAAATATTAACACAACATTGTTGCAATGATACATCGATTAACAGTTTGTAATGACAACTCCCTTATTGATCAAATTGTAAATATCTAATTTTTTGGAAAACATAAGAGATCATAAATAATTCCTTGACCATGAATCAAACAAAGCATTGGTAATGTTTGAGTAAATTATTAATGTTCCCACCACCACATTGTTAATAACTTTACCTTCCATATTTTTTTCCACATAAGCATGGAATCATTCCCTTGGGCTTATTGGAGGAACATTTCCTTGAATCCTTGTAAAATCATTTTAATAATGTCCCATATCCCTGCAATTGTAGGATTGAAGATTGGTAGCTTCTTTCTACTCTGTACAATCCTGAGGTAGGTAGCTTTTTAATATTCACTATTAATAAACACCCATTCCCTTGAGAAAAATACTTGGCTGTCACTTCCCACAATTATCACATGGTGAAAAGTCAACTATCCCATTCCATATTTCATTATTTACATTTCTTGGGTGTTTAGATACCATCTTATTCTCTTTAATTCCCTTAAAATCATAATAATTATAGAATTCATTTTCCATCATGATAGAATTGAGACTATATATTCATATGATGAGAATATTTGGGAGACAAGATCCCTTTAGAGGAATGGATTTAATACACTTATGAATAGAATAATAATTCTAGATGGACTACATATGTAGTTCCCAGCATGATATTCTATCCTTTTATAGTTATATTCATACATTGCAACATTCTTATCATCTTTATGGAGCAGATTTGGAAACGTCCTTTCCATATCTGCTTAAAGTTCACGGGGGATGTATTTTCCTTAGAATATTTCCTTCAAATCCATCCATTCCATTTCTTCTGTTTTTCCTCCAATTTTGAGTTTTGGATTAAATACCACCACTTATCTGCATATCTCGATAGTTGAAAAACATCCATGAAAACGTTCTATCGTTCATTACATTCCTAATGGATAAAAATAATCTCTAATGAACTTATCCACTACTCCACTATGAATGGGTTTGTAATACAATTAAATTATGGATGTTTTGTCGCATAAATTGTTCTAACATAGCTCCCCCACATTGTTGTTCTGAAATCTCTAAACGGGTAAGGTTGTTACTCATAACATGAGTTAGCTATCCTAGTATAGTTAAAAGATTCTCAGAACTTTTAACTACACCAGATCCAACATCATTATCATGAAACAGAGGAAAATGCCTACATGGTACACAACTATTCATGTGGTATCCATTCCTTCAACTTGGTTGTCACGACCCGTCCTCGGGACCCGTGTCGTGACTACCCCAAGCCTGCCTTCCATAGGCCAGGGGATGGAGACTGGAACCCAAGGTGTATATCCCGATAAAAAAAGGGGAAGGAATTTCCTTATAAAGTAAACAAACACCACAGAGTATGCCAACAGAAGTAAAAACTATGTAAAACTGGGTACAATAGTAAGTGCGGAAAGTAAATGGGCCAGAATACAAACCCAAACTGAAACTAATGTAAAGCAGGAAAAATGTACAACAACTGAAAGTAAAGAAGCAACGTCGAGCCATCCAAAAGAAGTCCCACATGAAGGGTGGGTACAGATAAACTCCTCAGCTCCTCGGGTCCAGCCATCCGCTCCGTGTACGTCCCGCCCAATGGTCCACCTCCAGGTACCGACCTCCTCCACAAGCCTCAAACACGATCAGCGTTGTCCGTCGTCTGCATCCAACACAACGTAGTGCGGGCATAGCCCGTGCAGGGGTGAGTATACGCTACTCTGTAGGGACCCCGAGACCCCCGAAGGTCTCCTAGAATCCACAAATGATAATCCACAAAGAAAAGATACAATCACGAAGTAACATCCAACACTACTTAGGTATATACCCATACATATACCTAAGTCATCAATTCCAGTTCGGCTCCAACATCTGAGCCCAAGTACGATCAAGTCCACTAAGGATAGTACAACCCAATCCACACAGGAAAGCACAACACAATCCACATAAGAATGTAATTCAATCATATCGAAGATAACGATTGAAAGTCAAGACTCATCTCACACAGGTATACTTCTTCGCTAGGTAATAGAAATGAACAGATGTAGCCACTGATTCATCTAAGCTGGGTCCCATGTAGGATACTAAACCAGATAAGCTATCGGACCCACATAGGACACAGACCTGCTACTCTTCCAGACCCATGTAGGATACAAGAACAGAGTCAAACACTGTCAGACCCACGTAGGATACAAGAACAATAGTACTGCCAGACCCACGTAGGATACAAGAACAGTAGTTAGGGCCGTCGAACCCACAGAGGATTTCAGTACGGTCATAATTACTGCCGAACCCACGGAGGATTTTAGTGGAGTCTTTGTCCCTGCCGAAACCACAGAGGACTTTAGTGCAGTCGTCATCATCGTCATAGTCGCAGCTAGCTCTAGGGTTCCCGCACACAGTATGATCGATTCGGGGAGGGTCCACTCCATGAGCTAAGGGGGTCGATCCATCAACTGACACATATTATGGAGTTGATGTATCCCAAATTTCCGTCTCAACAAAAGAAACTCAACGTGACAGACGGCGTGTCAATCGGACGCCCGGTCTGAGAGTTATTGGCTTTTTTATCCCAGGGGTCCGGTTGATTTTTAAGTCAAAACCAACCCGAACACACTCCAACTGTGTCCAAACCTCGAGTGGAGTAAGGAAAAATTTCTTTCTCACTGAGAGGAATCCAACAAAGTCGACAAAACATCAATTGGACATCCGTAGCTCAAGTTATAAGTGTTTCCGCTCCAAGGGCCGGGTTGGTTTCGTGTTCGAACCAACTTGGCCATACCCAATGTTCTCCGAGACCTTGAGTGTAATATACCAAAATGACCGTCTTGGTATAAGGATCGCATCTCAAATTACGGTGCATCAATCGGAGGTCTGTAGCCCATGTTACAGGCATTTAAACAAACTATCCGGTTTTTAGGGTGTTTTAGGCCCGGACCGACCCGGCCCAAGACCACCTGGGTCAGCCCGAACTGGGTTGAACCGACCTGGGTCCGGGTCTGGCCCATTAGGGTGTGGCCCGGCCCAGCCTGGGCGGTAGGTTGGCTCAGTGTGGGCGCGGCCCACGTGGCCAGAGAGCTCGGCTCAGTCGAGCTGTCGTGGAAAGGGGGGGCTCGCTGACCCCCTGATTGAGAAACAGACCCCCACGAGGGGGGCCCACCATTAGCCAGTTGGGGTTTACGACACCCATCATTCTCGGAAACCAACCGGCCAAGCCGAATGGTGTGTCACCGCGGGACCCCCCTGCCGGTCCCGCCCTCCTTGCACCGGCGGCCGGCGATTCCGGCCGCCGATCCCTGCACCACCGGGGCCATAGGCCAGGCCTTCTCCGACCGGCACGGCACGATGGCACCGCACCCCTCCTCTGCAGCCCCGCTCCGGCCGCGGCTTCTTCTTGGTTCTACCGAGGGGCGTGACAGAGTGGCGGCTTCGTTCGGCCTCAATGGCACGGCGCGTCGGCGCCACAAATCTTCGCCCATTCCTCCTGCTTCGGCATGGTTTCGTTGCACTGCGCTGCCTTTGCTTGTGCTGCAACAATTACAACATCAAAGGGGGATGAGGGTCAGCCGTGTTTGTGTGGTCCGACCTCCTCCCGTTATTATGATAATAGGCGGCCCAATATAAAATTCGATGAACGACAATGAAAACACAAACAAAAAATTAACCCCTACCTCGATGAAGTCGTCGAACGAGATTCATCGTAGAAATTAGATGTCACAGGAGATGGAGTCATGGAAGGAGGCTCCATAAGCATCGTCGACGTTGCAGTACATGGTGTCGTGGTGAAGAGGATCTTCAGCATCGCAGTACACGGTGTCGCGTCATCGATCTCTGAGGAATTAGCATTCTTCATCGGTGTCAGAGCGTTCTTCGCGTTCTTCAAGGAGGAAGATATTGTTTTTTGTGGAACTATCCCTCTCAACACAATGAACAAACCCCTAATTAAATAGTAACTTGTCTTATTTAATTAATACAAACAAGCCAACATTCCATTTGAAATTAAAAATAATTCATTCAATTAATTGAATTAATTGAAGAGTCTTAACAGTCCAACTAATGTGAGAGTTGACTTGGAATTTAATAAGGGGGTGCGGGTGTGTTACAAAATAATGGGGGTTTGAGGAAGCTGAAAAGGTGGGGATCATGTGTGTCCCACCTCACTAATATCTTATCAATAGGGGTTAGGATATACTGGGTCTCACCTCAACTTCCATAAGTAGGTTTAAACTACTTAGAACATAAAATAAAAATTGTTGCACAACATTTATTTTATTCATTAGTTAACCCTTTTTTTAAATAACCACACCCGAGCAAACACGACTCTAGAAAAGGTGTTCCTATGAAATTTTCGGCACTTCGGTTTCATTGGTGCCCTCATATTCGATTCCGATCACCATTTCAAAAGTTAGGAAAACCCACTCGTTCGTTCACTAAACGTACCCGAGATAAACTTCAGAAATTGATTCCGGGCACAACGGGCCTCGGAATTAGGTGTCTTCAAAAACTGTGTTCTTGTAAAATCCCAAAAAAAAATTAAGAAAATAATTTCCCTTGAATTTTTCGGGTCTTTACAATACTACCACCTCATGGATTTACGTCCCCGTAAAGATACATCATAAACTAGGGGAACAAATGTGGGTACTCTGCATGCATCTCAGCCTCCTTCTCCCATGTGCCCTTCTGGAGGATCTCGTGCTACCATCTGATGTGCACAAAAGGAATCAACTACCCACATAGGACCTGCTCCTGTCGATCCTCAATCTCTTCTGGGACCTCTACAAAAGTCTCCCCAACGTCAATGTCTAGCTCCCCATGGTCGATGACATACATCGGGTCGTGCACCTATCTCCTCAGCTGAGATACGTGGAAGGCGTCATGCAGCCGGTGCAATTGAGGTGGTAGATCCATGCAATAATCCACCTCGCATATCCTGCTGAAAATATGAAATGGTCCAATTAGGAATAGAGATAACTTGGCGCCCCATCCTAATCTCCGTAATCCACGTCGAGGTGAGACCCATAAGAAAATGTGGTCTCCATCCTCGAACTATAGTGGTTTCCGCCTCCTGTCAGCATAAGACTTCTTCCGGATCTGAGCTGTCTTCATCCGCTCCTGGATGACCTGGACCTTCTCTGTCGTGGCCCGGACCATCTCTGGTCCCACAAGTGCTGACTCCCTGGGGTCTGTCCAGTATAGAGGTGATCTGTATGGTCGGTCGTACAATGCCTCGTACGGTGTCATCCCGATGATGGAGTGGTAGCTATTGTTATACGCAAACTCCAGCAAGGGTAGGTGGTCCTCCCAGCTACGGCCAAAGTCAAGGACACATGCACATAGCATGTCCTCAAGTTTCTAAATGGTCCTCCCCATTTGACCATGTTTCTGTGGGTGAAAGGTGGTGCTCAGATGTAGTTGTGTCCCGAATGCCTCCTTCAACCCCTTCCATAGCCGGGAAGTAAAGCAATCACCTCGATCAGGGATGATAGATGATGGCACACCATGAAGCCGTACGATCTCTTGAATGTAGAGATGTCCCAAGCTCTATACTGAGCCCTACTCTCTGATGGCTATGAAGTGAGCCGACTTGGTGAGTCGGTTGACAATCACCCGAATGGAGTCATGACCTCTGGAAGTACGTGGAAGCCCAGTCAGGAAATCCATAGATATCCCATCCCACTTCCACTCCGGGACCTGCAACGGTTGTACCAAGCCTGCTAGTACCTGGTGCTCCACCTTCACCTACTGGCAGGTGAGGCATCGAGAAAAGAACTCTACTACAACTTTCTTCATACCCACCCACCATTGTTTTCGTCTGAGATCCTGGTACATCTTCGCTTCTCCTGGATGTACCACTAAAGGGGAAGTGTGAAACTCTCTCTGCACCTCCTCCTGCAAAGAAGATAGTACCCTGGTACTTCCAATGAAAAGGACATCGTGCTCTCCTCCTATAGAGAATCCATTAGGTGCCTATCCTAATGATATCTGTGCACACTACGTCTCACAGTCAATGTCCCCACACTACGCCTTTCTGGCCCACTGTAGTAGTGGAGGAGTGATTGTGAGTGACAAAAGAAATGCTTCTCCATATCTATCCACGAAGGATATCTGCTTAGCAGCTAGCTGATATGTCGCCTCTCCAAGTAGCTGAATGCCCGTCCTCCTACAGAGAGCATCAGCTACTATGTTCCCCTTTCAAGGAGTATAGACTATCTCAAAGTCATAGTCCTGGAGGAACTCGAGCCATCACCACTATCTCAGGTTCAGGTCCTTCTGCGAGAAGATGTACCTGAGACTCTGGTGGTCAAAAAAGACTGTAAAGCGCTCGCCACTCAGATAGTGTTTTCGTATCTTCATAGCAAAGACCACTAATGCTAACTCCAAGTCATGGGTAGCATAGTTCTACTCAGAATGCCTCAACTGACATGATCCATAGGCGATCACAGACCGCTCCTGCATCAAGACACATCCGAGTTCGGTCCCTGATGCATCGCAGTATACTCTTTAACCTACTCCCTCCTCCAGTAGCCTCAAGATAGGTGCACTGGTCAATCTCTGTCTCAGTTTCTAGAAGGTCTGCTGACATCTATCTGACCACACGAAGGGTTTCTCCTTCCTCGTCAAAGCTGAATGTGGTGCAGAAACTCTGGAAAATTTTGGCACAAACCTCCGGTAGTACCCAGCTAGACCCAAAAAAACTCTGCACCTCTGTCACGCTCCTAGGTGGCTCCCAAGATAGAACTTCAGTGATCTTCGTAGGGTCCATAGAAACTCCTGCCTCAGAGATGACATGTCCCATTAAGTGGACCTCACGTATCCAGAACTAACACTTTGAGAGATTACCATAAAGCTGGTGCTCTCGGAGTATGTCTAGTACAAGCTGCAAGGGGTAGGCGTGCTCCTCCTTTGTGGTCGAGTATATCAAAATTTCATCAATGAAGACCATGAAAAATCGATCGAGGTATGACTGAAAGATCCTGTTCATGAGACCCATGAACACTACTGTAGTGTTGGTTACGACGAAAAGAATAAACCAGAACTCATAGTGGCCATACCGACATCTGAATGCTGTCTTCTGCACGTCCCCGTCCCGAACTCTGAGCTGATGATAGCTTGACCTGAGGTCTATCTTCGAGAACCATCATTCTCCCTTGAGATGATAAAAGAGGTCGTAAATTCTCTGTAGTGGATACTTGTTCATCACGGTCAACTGGTTCAGGCGACGATAATCGACACACAGTCGTAAGCTCTCGTCTGCCTTCTTGGCGAACAAAATCGGGGAAGCCCATGGTGAAACACTGGGTCAGATGAATCCCTTCCCTACAAGTCCTCCAACTGTACCCGTAGATCTTGAAGCTCAGCGGGTGCCATCATATATGCTGGAGTTGATATCGGGGATGTCCTGGGGTACAGTTCAATATAAAAGTCTACATCTATGCGAGGAGGTAGTCCTGGAGGGTCGTCAGGGAAAACTTCTGCATACTGATCCACCACTATTGGAAAACTCAAACTTCTCACGTCAACTGCTCCTAGGATGAGGCTAGCCAACCGATGATTGATTGGCTATCCTCTCCTCTGCATGAGTCTATCCTGCGCTGCTGAGTCTCCCTTCTCGCCGGTGAAGGTGAACTGGCTCTCATAGGTGCGAACACATCGCCCCTTGCGCCTAATATAGTCGATCTGAACATGGACTATAGATAACCAATCCATGCCCATGATGACGTCGTAAGGAATTGACATCGTTACAAGAAAATCCCACCCGAAGCTCTCTCCTCCTAGAGTAAGCTCACACTGCCGGAACTAGTGTGTAATCATCGTGTCTGCTACTATAGGAGTCTCTATCCGTAAGGATCGGGCCAACGGCTCCGTCAGAATCTCTGAGCTCTGAATAAGGGCAGTGGAAATAAAATAATAACTCGCTCATGTGTCTATAAGAACTGTAGAAAGGGTGGAGTAGACACAGATAGTACCTCAAATCATCTCTGGTGCGCCGTGTTCATAGGCCTCCGCTGCCTAATGCTGAACTTGTCTCTGCCTGCCAGCTCCCTGTGGTCGGAGTGGACCTCAGGGTGGTGGTGGTGGTAATGCCTAAAAGTGACGCCCACCACCTGCTATTCGGATAGCTCCTCTGCCTCGTCTGCCTGCTCTATGTGGTCTTCCATGGTCGACCCTCTACCTTTTCTTGGGTGACCCCTCAACCATCTACTTCTTCTCTGAATGACGGGTCGGGCAGTCACGAGCCATGTGGCCCTTCCCACCGCATGCTTAGCACTGTCTTCTCCTCGGAAGGCTGGCTCTGCGCCGGGTGCCACACACCTCTGAGCCAGTGTCCTAAGGTCGTTTGCATGATGGTCTGGTCTGCCTGGACCCCTGTGATGTCTGTCGACTGCCAGCTGCAGACGACTCTGCTACATGCCGCCCTGCGGTAGGCCTCGCTGCTGGTGTAGGCTCAGCAAGAAAGCTCTCTACGAGAGGGGCTCGCTCCAGTACTCATGCTTATGTCAGAATGCTGAGGGAGATCATCGATACCCTGATCTCATGCCTCAGTCCCTTCTCGAAGGTCTAGGCCCGAAAGAATGGGTCTTGTACCATGTCCGTCGAATAGCATGAGAGATCCATAAATCTCACCGAGTACTAGGTGACCGTCATGCTGCCCTGCAATAGATTTAGTCGCTCCTGGATGCACACCGCATTGAGGGTGGATGGGACAAACTCTGAGAAGAAGAGGCTCTCAAAGTCCTTCCAGAGGATAGATGCATCGTCCTGCACCTGAAGCATCAAGATCCACCATCTGCCTAATGCTGCGTGCAGGAGGCTCACTGCAAGGATCACCATGAGGTTAACTAGTGTCCCGACTAACCTGAAAACTCAAACAACCGCCACTAGCCAATCCTCAGCTTCCTGAGGGTCTGTCTTCTCGTGGAACCTGGGCGGTCTCTAATGCGGAAACTCGTGCAGTGCACTAAGGAAACATGAACTCTCAGCGGTTGGGGCTGGTGGCATCGGTGGCTTGGCGGGTAGATGTACCGCCAGTGCCTCCACTGTAAAAGGGCCCTACACCGAGGCCTCGTCGCTCGATGGGCTGTCATCTCGCACAATGCTCTGACACATAGCTCGCTGTTGTCGTGGGTCCATCCTGAAAAGAAATAGGTGCGTCACGGTCAAAATAGTATACCTGGCGAGCTGAAACAAAGAAATCACAAAGAAAACATTTGAAACACACATGCAATCAATTTTTTCGTGCATTGAGTTGGAAATCAGAAGTCAGCGTCCTGGTGTACGGATACGTCGGCTTCCACACCAACACTGGACTCCATGGACTGATAACCAGACTCAATACACTTAACACTATTGCTTCACATAGAAGGATGATCAGAGTCCTGAGTTCTACAGTAGAACCGAACTCCTCTGATACCAATTTGTCAAGACCTGTCCTCGGGACCCATGTCGTGACTACCCCAAGCCCACCTTCCATAGGCCAGGGGATGGTGACTAGCGCCCAAGGTGTATATCCCGATAAAAAAGGGGAATTAATTGCCTTATAAAGTAAACAAACACCACAGAGTAAGCCAACATAAGTAAACACTATGTAAAATTGGGTATAATAGTAAGTGCGGAAAGTAAATAGGCCAGAATAAAAACCCAAACTGAAGTAAATTACAACTGGAATGAAAGTATATAAACTGAAAGTAATGAAGCAATGTCAAGCCATCCACTAGAAGTCCCACCTAATGGGTGGGTACAAATAGCCTTCTCAGCTCCTCGGGTACAACCACCTGCTCTCTGTACGTCCCGCCCTGTGGTCCACATCCAGGTGCTGACCTTCTCCACAAGCCTCAACCACGATCAGTGATGTCCATCGTCTGCATCCAACACAACGTAGTGCAGGCATAGCCCATGCAGGGGTGAGTATACGCTACTCAGAAGGGACCCCGAGACCCCCGAAGGTCTCCCAAAATCTATAATGGATATTTCAAAATGAAAATATACAATCACGAAGTAACATCCAAGACTACTTATGTATATTCCCATACATATACCTAAGCCATCAATTCCAGTTCAGCTCCAACATCCGAGCCCAAGTTCGATCATGTCCCCACAGGATAGTAAAACCCAATCCATACAGGAAAGGACAACACAATCCAGATAGGAATGCAAGTAAATCATATCAAAGATAGTGATTGAAAGTCTAGACTCAGATCACATAGGTATACTTCTTCGTAAGGTAATAGAGATGATCATATGTAGCCATAGATTCATCTAAGTTGGGACCCACATAGGATACTAAACCAGCTAAGCTGTCGGACCCACATAGGATACAGACCAGCTACTTTGTGAGACCCACTTAGGATACAAGAATAGAGTCAAACACTGTTGGACCCACATAGGATACAAGAAAAGTAGTACTGTCGGACCCTTGTAGGATACAAGAAAATTATTCATTACTATCGATCCCATGGAGGATTTTAGTACGGTGTTCATTGCTGCCAAACCCATGAAGGATTTCAGTGTAGTCGTTGTCACTGCCAAACCCACGGAGGATTTCAGTGCAGTCATCATCGTCGTCGTAGTCAAAACCAGCTCTAGGGTTCCCACACACAGCATGCTCGATTCTGGGAAGGTCTGCTCCATGAGCCAAGGGGTAGATACATCGACTAACACATAGTATGGAGTTGATGTATCCCAATTTTCTATCTCAACAAAGGGAACTCAACGTGATAGATGGCGCGTCAATCAGACGCCCGGTCTGAGAGTTATTGGTTTTTTCGTCCCAGGGGCCCTGCTGATTTTTATGTCAAAACCAACCCGACCACACTCCAACTGCATCCAAACCTCGAGCAGAGTAATCCAAAAGGTCCGTCTCACTGAGAGGAATCCAAAAATGTTGACGGCATGTCAATCGGACTTCCGGAGCTCAAGTTATAAGGGTTTCTGCTTCGAGGGCTCAATTGGATCTGTGTTCGAACCAACCTGGCTGTACCCAAAGTTCTCCGAAACCATGAGTGTAATATACCGAAACGACCGTCTCGATCCAAGGATTTCATCGCAACTGACAGTGCATAGATCAGTTATTTTTATCCCATGTTACATGCATTTAAACGAACTGTCCAGTTTTTAGGGGGTTTTGGGCCCGGACCGACCCGGCCCAAGTCCCCCTGGGCGGCCCGAACCGGGTCGACCTGACCTGGGTCCGAGTCCGGCCTATTAGGGTGTGGTCCGGACCAGCCGGCGTAGCCCGACCCAGCCTGTGCGGCCAGTTAGCCTGGCGTGGGTGCGGCCAGCTTGGCCAGACAGCTCGGCTCGGTCGAGCTGTCGCGGAAGAGGGGGCGCGCTGCCCCCTGATTGTGAAACGACCCCCCACGAAGGGGGCCCTCCATTAGCCAGCCGGGGGTTCCAACCGCCAGATTTCTCATAAACCATCCGGAACCGCCGGCCGCTGCTCCCCGCACCACCGTGGCCTTGTCCAACTAGCGCAGCGCAATTGAGGCACACCCCTCCGCCGCGGCCCCACTCCGGCTGCAGCTTCTTCGAGGTTCTCTGGCGCGGCACGACGGCTCCGCGGCTTCGTTCAGCCTCAATGGCGCGACGACGCCACACTTCTTCTCCTGTTCCTCTTGCTTTAGTGCGGTGCTGTTGCACCGCATTGCATTTTCTAATCCCACAACAAGTACAACATCAAAGGGGGAGGAGGGGCGGCCATGTTCGTGCGGTCCGACCTCCTCACGTTATTACGATAACAGGAGGCCCAATATAAAAGTCGATGAACGACAAAGAAAACACGAACACAAAATTAACCACTACCTCGATGAAGTCGTTGAACGAGGTTCGTCACGGAATTAAGACGTCGCGGGAGATGGCTTCACGGAAGGAGTCTCCATAAGCATCGTCGAGTTCGTGGTACATAGCTTCGCAGTGAAGAGGATCGTCGGCGTCGCGGTACATGGCGTCGAATCGTCGATCTCCGATGAATTAGCGTTCTTCATCGGTGTCGGTGCGTTCTTCGCGTTCTTCAAGGAGGAAGATGAAGTTCTTCTTGGAACTCTCCCTCTCAACACAATGAAGCAACCCCTAATGAAATAAGACATTGTCTTATTTAATTAATACACAGAAGCCAAAATTCCATTTGAAATTTAAAATAATTCATTCAATTAATTGAATTAATTGAAGAGTCTTAACAGTCCAATTAATGTGAGAGTTGACTTTGCATTTAATAAGGGGGTACAGGTGTGTTACAAAAAAATGGGGGTTTGAGGATGTTGAATAGGCGGGGCTCGTGTGGGTCCCACTTCACTAATATCCTATCAAGAGGGGTTAGGATATAATGGGTCCCACCTCAACTTCCATAAGTAGTTTTAAACTAAATAGAGCATAAAATAAAAATTGTTTCACAGCTTTTATTTTATTCATTAGTTAACCCTATTTTTTAAATAACCACACCCGAGCAAACACAACTCCAGAAATGGTTTTGCTAAACAATTACCGGCACTTCGGTTTCATTGGTTCCCTCAGATTTCGATTCCGAGCACCATTTCAAAAGTTAGAAAAAACTTTCTTGTTCGTTCGCTGAACGTACCCGAGCTAAACATATGAAATTGATTCTGGGCACACCGAGCCTTGGAATCAGGTACCGTCAGAAACTACATTCTTTTAAAATCCCAAAGAAAATTAAGAAAAACATTCCCCTTGAATATTATGCGTCTTTACATAGGTACCATTTCTTAATAATGGCATATAGTAGATTAAGTTATGAATCATAATGTATAATCTCAATGTAGAAAAATACTTATCATAAATTTAAATTCTTTACAAATTTAATATCATAATCAAAAATATAGTTTACTTAAATTTAAATCCATCATGATGTCTTGTATTGAACATTAGATTTATCTTTTTCTTATACTATAGGAGTGTTAGAATATGTGCATAGTATGGCCCGTTTTCATGTACAGAGGTACCCGAAGACAAGCCAGATACTTTCTGTCAGAGTTTTCACTCCTAGGTACATCTGTGCAAGAACAATGTCCACTTGTATAATCCAGTCATGGATGTATTTCCTATAAATATACCCATAATTATTACCTTACAAATAATTGTAGGGTGTTCTTGTATGTTTATATCCAAATAATATCTTCATGTTTTGTCCCTAATCTATGTTCTCTAAATCTACATTCTATGTTTTTACTATACATCATTTGATAAAAACTATAAAGACCCGACCCCAGTTTCTAGGAGACAATGCCTTATTTTTTACATTTCCATATAAAAATAAGTAATATACATCCCAAAGGAATAAGTACTTTATTATATTTGTAAACACAATACATACATAAGTTCAACATTACAATGTGAATAGAAATACAATTTATAAAATCCTTTTAAAACACCCATAATTCCTAGGCTGTTTCTCCATATCATTCATAATATATATATTCATGTCTTATGATAGTGAAACTAAAGAAAGGGGTTATCTCAAATGCTCAGTAAGTTTAAGAAATGCAGCAGAATATATCATAAACATAAAACATTTTTCATCATGAATAACTGAAAACAAATTACTTCAAAAAATAACTTGAACACATTATAGAAGGATTATGAGAAGAATAAATAGTTCCATAATAAAGAATAATCATGGGTACTATACATGTCAAATGACCTCATCAATATTGAATTACTACTTTCATTATGTGGGAATTCATAATGTTGGACATCATAACAAAACCATCAAGGCCTTGTGTGAAGACAATAAATAACCAATTTGTCAAGGCCTTGTGCGAAGACGATAATTTATATCGTGAGACCAAACAATGCATCAAGGGGCTATAGAGGGCCCCACCCATCACATAATAAGTCCAATTCATTCCTCATATGTGTGGGGATAATCATAAACAACATATAAATTACAATTGAAACTAACATTTGAAATATCAATAACGTTCCCCGAACATTAAGCATAAACACAAACCATTCAGAGTAAACTAGTGAATGGTTTTAAGATAGCACATCCATAGTCAAAATAATAATAAAACATCAAATTAATTATGGTAGATGGTATCATAAAATATTAATCCCATCATTACCTAATAATCAAAAATAGTGTCGAAATAGGTGAAGATACTCTTGTAAAATAATTATGTAATTGTTGAGATAAATACTCTTTTACATTGAAAAGTAATGTTCTTTTGGAATGTCATTTTTATAAAACAAGAATGTGATGTATGATATTATATTCATAAATAAATAATTTTTGTATAGTGATAATTGTTTCTAAAAACATATTTTATAGTTTCGTTGAAAATAGGTAAAAATTTTAGAAATTTCGTTGAATCTGGCTTGTATATCAGGAAGAATATTTGAAAGATATTTTTAAAACATATAAATCCCACTAAATGAAAGTAGGATTATGGTTGGTTCACCAATATATAAAATTATAATTGAATATATTATTATTTTATTTGAAATAAATAATAATTTAATTGAGGAATGAATATAATATGTGTAACCCGAATGAAAATGGAGTTTCGTGTAGAAAACCCTTAACTTAAGTTTGAAGGTGTCCCTCACTTGATCTTAATGACCTAAATAATAAAATTTAGGTTGATAAATTAATGTTTCCATAACTTCATATACATTTAATTGATTTATTATAATCTTATTTATGTTCATTCATGGCCTTTTGATGGGTTATAGATTCATTTTTATTGTTTTGGAGTGTTTTCTTCCTTGGTTTTCATGATAAGTGTAATTATATTCATGTAAGGATAAACATTCAAAATTTGAATGGTTGTCCAGAATATAAGTTGTATATTAATAGTGATCAACCATAATAACATATGGTTATAAAATTCATTTGGTTAATGTGAGTGAAGATGAATCAATATAGAAAACATTAATTAAATTTTTTTGGGTTAATTGGCTGTTATTGATCACAAAGTACTCATTTTGATTTATAAATAAATTTCATGTGTAGAAAAGGATTCCTGAACAATAAATAAGTTATAAAAAATATTTTATATTCTGGATCAACTATAAAAATTGTTTCAAGACCATACTTATTGATGTTAATAGAAATTGAATTCCTATCGTCCATGAATGTGATAAATTAACACATATATGATGGTGCTTTCATTTCAAGTGAAAATCAAGGAGAAAGGTGGGATCATGAAAAATTATTACATTATCTTAAAAAAATTCTAGTAAATGTGTGGTACTGGATTCATCAAAAAATTTGGATGAAAGGAGGTGAAGAAAGAAAAGGAAAAAATGGGACTTGAAATAAAAGAAATGAAAAGAGGAATTTACCACCTGAATTAGTCTTCCATGACATCCTTTTTAAAGGAGATGTTTTGGTCTATTAATGTTAGAAAGATCTTCAATACACAGGTGCAGAACATTCGAGGATATTTTGGATTAATTTAGGCAATGTAGAAGGACTTAGATGAGTTATGAAATGAGGGAGTGAGTGAGGTTTGTACAATGGAGGATTTGGGTGATTTTTGAATATATTATTAATTATTTTATTATTTCCCTCATAAAAACCAATAGTGTTGATTGATTTGACCCATAATTTTAATAAGTGTAGGTGAGTTTAAAACACATGTTATTACATTATCCTTGATGGTTGTAACAGTGAATTTAACCAACAATGTATAAATACAGTAAATTCAAGCATTTTACTATCCATAAAAAATTCTAGTACTTTCGAAAAATACCAAAAATTAACCATAACATTTTTTCAATGTATAGAATTCACAAATGAACTATATTATTTAAAAATAAATTTCTGAGGATTATTAATTTAATTTTTATATAATATCATAATTTATTTGAAAAATAAAAATTTTAAAACTATATTTTTTTTATATCACCTTCAAAAGTTAATCGAGATCTCATTATCATATAAAAATAATAAAATAAAATAAAAATTTGAATTACTATTTATCAGGGTTATAAACCTATTCATATTACTATTCCTAAGGGTATGTTAATATTAATAAAACATTAATTTTGTCTTATTAGACTCTAAATATAAAAATGAATGCAACTTTGTATGTCAGGTTTTTGAAATTCATTTCAATGTTGTGTAAAAAGTATGTTTACTGGATAGGTTATAATAAAGCGTTTTTTTGGAGACCCATTGTTTGACACATTTATTTATAAATCCTTGCGGTGTTACATCACTCTCTATGGAAGTTTCATTGTATTGATGTGGGGAAAGCCAATATATGATCTGAATACCATCATGTCATTCTTAAAGTGATTATAACAATGTTTTATTGTAAATTATTATATAAATTTTTTATCGGGGTGGCATTATATACATTAAATGAAATAGTTCCACAATTTTATTTTTTTCACTAATAACTCAACTTCCATGTTTTTATGTGGTGTTTTAATTGTTCTACTAAACATGTGTGATATGAAAATAAATATAGAACCATAATAAAGTATTTTTCTTTATATAATTGAATGAATAATTTTTTTAAATCACCACTTCATTTTCAAAATCCATTACAAGAGTTATTTTGGAATAATCTCAAACTTTCTGAAAAGGTCATGTATTTTTTTCCATTGGTAATCATTGATAACCCTTGTCACGATGCATTTATTCACATAGCGTCATCATTCTATACAGTTATATCATTATAGAATAAGACGAGGGTTGAGTAGAGAATTCCATTATTCCATCCAATTAATGGGTGTCTACTTTTTGAAATCTCTATATAGTTTCCCTTCCATACAACACATAATGAATTTTCATGTACCCTTTAGAAAATGACTATGATTCTTTTTTCAATAGTTTTTCAATGGGGTGTTATAATTTATTAACATGATGATTTTTCTCCAATTCATCACTAGTATTAGAGTCCATTCTCAGATTGTTATCAATATTTCATTTAGACCCATGAGATTATCCAATATCACTTTAGACATTGAGGGAATATTTGAAAATTTTCCAATTTATGTCAATGTATAATATTGGATAATATTATGGTAAACATAACATTACCCAACCAATGATTTTTTTAAACATTACATTTTAGGGAGTTGAAAACACTAGAGGGCTATAATGAAATTCTTGTGAATTTTTCCTCACACCCCTAGATGGATTTTTTATATTTTTTCTTACGGACATGGAAATCCTACTAAATCTTAATTCAGAGAGTGAAAGGAAAATATATTTGAAAAAGATAATTCATAATTTTTAATACACCATATAATAAATATCCTCATTGATATTTTTATTTTTGATCAATGTCGCCCATTGATAAACTTCCCCTTCCATAGAAATAAAATATAATAATGACCATGTATTTGATATATAATTATATTATGGACAATATTATTTCATTGGAGTTGATATATTCATCTATTACTATAGCAATGGTATATCTATAGAATGTTGGTGTCTATTGTCATGTAATGGTCTCAATTGAAACATTCTATTCATGTGAGAGACTTTGGAAATCCCGTATGATTCATGTTTTAACACAAAATAATTTTTAATTAAGTAAAAATATTCAGGATGTTCTCTATCCGTGTATACATCATTGGATAATCTCATTTTTCTAGTCATTACATTTGAAATCACATTATTTTTTGACAAGATTTTTACATTATATTTACATTGAACCAACATTAATTGAAAAATAGTCAGGATTACTTATATGATATAAATGATAATAGAGATCATGAAAATTAATGATATAACTCATTGATGACATACATTTCATAAAATGTGATTTTGTAGGTTTCAATCATTGTTTTCAATGGTTATTTATTAATATAAAATCATATGTGAATTTTTATTCTTTATTAAATTCTAATAAAGATATTTTGAATTAAAAAATGTGCACCTTCAGGGTGTGATAAACCAATTGTATAATATCACCCATTTTTGTGCACTATGTGATGATTAAATCCATTACAATGAAACCTATTCCGGGTTATTGACCCCAAGTACATCTATTCCATAACAACATCAACATGAATTATACTGAAATGTATGTATATTCATGGAAACCACATACTTTATAATTTACCAAAATAATGGTTATTTTCCATTATTACGTGTTATCCCTATGGATTTATATATTTTTTAAAAATCCATGTCATGAATAATAAATAGAATTTTATCTCATACTAACGATGACAACTCATATTTTACAACTCCTTAATTCAGTATTTATTTCCCAGAGGTAAAAACAATAGAACACTATATGATCACTATTCCTATTATACAATGATAATTATGTATATAAAAAAAATTAAAATGAAATAAAATTAAATTATTTAATAACAAAATAATATTTTATGAAATTCCATGGATTTTTTTTCTTCTAAGGCTAACTCGTGGAGGTACATTAGAATGAGGTGATCTACAAATCCTAGTAAGGGAATAAAATAATAATAGAATAATGCAATGAATTGAATGTGAGACATAATGAATAATAACGAAATATAAGAGGGTTGAGATTCATAATCTGTAGAAATGGGTCTAGATACAACCTGATAAGATCAAGTCAACATAGGAATGTGGGAATAACATTAAACATGACATAAGCATACATTAAGGCTGACTTCTATTACAATATCTTGTGGTGGGAAATCCCATAATGGATATGGATTACTCCCTAATTCCATAAATTATGTCTCTTTATAAAAAATACATTACCCAAGGAATTGTAAGGATGTAAAATTTTTTGTCCACATGTCACATTCATATCATATACATGCATAAGTGTGACACTTATATAATACTATAATAAGGATGTATTTTATAACTTATTATTAGTTTATTAATTAGTGTAAGATACATATGGGGATATAGCCAATAAAATAAGGGTTGTATTATCTCTCTGAATTCTATTGAGTGTAAGTGGGGAAGAGTATTAACTAAAAAAGGGTTTTCAAAGAAAATAGTCGCACAATTTCAAAAGTACAGTGTGGGTTATAATGATTCAATGATGTGAAAAATTATAGTGAAATTGTTCTCTAATCATAAGGGTATCATATGGAAAATTAGTAATGTCAGTCAAAACATATCCCAATATTAGTAATTCTAAATTAAAAGGCGTAATATTAATTAAGATATTTTATAAGGAGGAGAAGGATATGGCCCCTTACTTTAATATGGTTCATCATAAATCATGTGTGAATATTTTTATGTGCTTAGAGGAACCATGGGAGAGATATAAAGATCATATGGTAGAGTAAATTCATGATCCAAAGTTTTTTATTGAATATTATATGGTGATTTGGTGGGATTTTATACCATAATACAAGGAAATTATTAAAAATATCAAAATTTGGTTTTCGGTTGTATATGAAAATTTAATTAAAAACCGTATATTACCATTTTTATGACCTTTTTATATAAAATGGGAGTGGTTTTCATTATTTAATTATTTAAATAACGATGATCAATTATATAATAACATTTTTTATATGGAAGTGAGTCACGATTATAATGAATTGATACTAAATCCTTAATAGATAAAATAGGATTTGAAGGATTTAATCATGCATTAAAAAGTTATTATAATGACTTAAAAAAATTATTGAAGAGGAATCATTATTTCTATTGTGTATTCATTTAATTTCATATATTACATCAAGTATAGCTCATTAAGAGGTCATAATAAATATGAAATATTTTTACTGTATTTAGATTTTACCCACAAAATCGATTGCATCTGAATTGTTTTGAGAGATTCCTTATTAAATTATATGAATGTGTTGATTTATAAGAATATTTATTTTATAAATAAAATTATCAAAATATAAAAATTTACTCTTTTAAATCAATAATTTCCATATATTAAAAAATGATAGTATTTTGACAAAATTTTTTATTTGTCCTTTATAATATTTACATTTAACAACATATAATTATATTATCCATTATATTTAATTCCTGATATTTAATAAAAATATTTTACTAAAATATTATTTTTTTGAAAAATTCTCAAATTCATTAATAGAATGGCATGATTAAAACATAATATTTCAATGAAATGAAATCAATTTTCTGACCAACAAATCAAAATCCTTTTTTTATCAAACCTATTATTCTATTATAATAAGGTAATAAATCATTAAAATAATAATTATTATATATAAGAAATAAAAATATAAAAATAAAAACTATTAGGGTTGAAATACATGTCATATTATTTCACTTGTGATAGCCATATGGTAATGTTGTGTGATGTTGATATTTTCATTGGGTGGTTTGGTGGACATAGATTCAGCCATGATCTCAATAATCTTGAACTTATCCTATAAATAGTTTCACAAAATCAATAGTTATTAAATCGTGATATTTTATTTTTCATAGGAAATCATAGTGCTACCATCTCACACAAAATCTCTAAAAAATGGGCTTGCAACGGTATGATCATACATTTTAAGTCCATTACATATAATGTATATACATGGATTCTATTGGGAGTCTCCTCTCACCTACGAACAATGATGGTTCTCATCGAGAGGCTTTGGTTCTATTCATGGTGGATATCTTACGGTAGTTCGGGCAGTTTCGTGTGAGGATATACAGGGGACTGTCATTCAAGGATATCCTGTGTGGTCACCATCTCTTCCAGATTTCCTTGATGAGGGTGTGGTTTCTCCTAATTCAGTGAACTTTGTGGAGATTATCTCGATCGTGCTGCCCAAAAAAAGGTTTAATTCGGTGGATGGGGTCGTTAGGGTTAATAATTCGGGAAGAGAGCTTAAGAAGGCTTCTTCCTACCAATATCTATCAATGGTTTATTGCTTCAGTTGAAATAAATATTCTCTATGTTTCTTCAAATCCTTTATTGAATCTTGTGGACTTCATCAACCAGAAGTAATCTCATAGTTATCTAATGTGTCCTTCTATATTCACTGATTTTGTAGGGAGGATTTTGTGGAATCTTGGTCCAGTGAAAACATGTGTTACGCCTCTTAGAGGTTATCTTTAACTCACTGGTCCTGGGACTTTCACTTTGGAAAAATTCATCCTCAGAGGTGATCTGGATGAGTTTTCTAGGCATCCCAATTCCATCTCTCAATTCAGAAATTATGAAGTCTATGGGGGGCTCATTGGGGTCCTTCTAGTGTGCTTATGTAGACATCAGGCAAATTCACATGGAGGAAGACCCTCACATTTGTGTGCATATGGAACTCTCGGTGGATCACCCATCATATATTCTATTGATAATTGATAACAATTTCAAGTGGTGGAATCTAATCTTCTATATGTCTCTTTCAAGGTTTTGTATCTTTTGTGGTATTAATGGGAATTCTTCTTCAGTTTGTAGGTAGAAGCTGTCAGTGAGGATCTCTTTAGGTTTGGGAAACCTGGAGGAGAAGGGGAATGGATTTCAGCGGCCAATGGAGGCACTATCGCACCTCGGGGCGGGCAGGATGGTCCTGGTTTCCACTGTGGAAGGTTTTTTAAATTTGAATCCATCCGGTAGTCCCAATGTGTTAGAGCCTGACACGCCTGATCCATCCGTTGTGGGTGTCCCTATGTTGGGATTGGGTACATCGCAGGTAGATCTTCTTTCCCTCTCACATGTTCCCTTCCCGAAGGCTCCCCCCATAGATGATCAAGCTCATTATGCAATGAATCTGGTACATGATGGGAGTTCTTGAGATCTCCTTTATCGTTATTTCCAGTGCATCCCCATAGCGTTTTCTCCTTCTTCCCATCCCTTCTCTTTTACATCCAAACATTCTCTGAAGTATCTGCATCAATCCCTGGTTAGCAGTCTTGTGTTGAGCTTCAAGGTGCTAGCATGCAAGGAACCCATATTAGAGGGGGTGGCGAAGCAACTTATTTTCAATTATTACTCCCAAAAATGTATTTATAAGCTATATCTGTTGGGGTGCGAAGCCCGATGTCGTAGCGGAAGCCATCATTGTTGAAAACACACAAGAGGAGAGTATTTCACCCGAAGGCCTTTTATCAACCAAAGGAATTTTACACATCACCCAGAGGATTTTTAACAACACACCTGAAGGCTTTTACAACACACCACCGACACACATGAACATACCATTTTGATTTGTACCACTGATCATCACAACCGAGACATGTCAATTTATCTTCGCAACTAAGAAGACTTTCGATACATGGCACTGTCATCATCGCCATCTTCAATCATCATCGCCGTTTACACACCATCATCATCAAAGTCATCAACTATGCCTTATTCATCTTCGATTTGCACTGGTTACCGCAAACGTGGAAACCCCTTCACCGCTCTTTCTTGGTGGCTACATCTTTTCCATCCCACGTTCCAAAACATGATACTAAATCCTCTTATATAAGAGTCATGTCTATATCTCCATTAAATGTATTCAACATTTATTATTCCATCATTATTCCATCAATTAATATTGGGAATAACTCTTCATAAATGTTGGGATAAAATCCTCCATTAATGTTGAGAAAATCTCTCCATTAATATTTGCTTTCTTTTCATTATTTTAATTTTAAATCAATAAATCCCAAAAATATCGACCTTGATTTAATATTAAAATACTCCAATGCCATCTCCACCATATGGGACAATTTTATCACTGAATCCACCAAGCTCTGAATTTCCCCCAATGAATGGAACACGCCACATGACACCTACGGCCATGATGAATTTTGATAGTCCAATAACACCACTGATACCACCATCATTGTTCGATGACATTTGAGTCCTTGAGCCATTGATAAGTTATTCCACAAAATGCTTTCCACCGTGCTCTAAAAATGTACTCTTCAACTAGTCCCTCTGATACCACTGTTGGAGCTCAGAGCCCGACGCCGCAGCAGAAGTCATCTTTGTTGAAAACACACATGAGGAGAATATTTCAATCGAAGGCCTTTTATCACCCAAAAGAATTTTACACATAAACCAAAGTATTTTTAGCAACAACGTACCATTTTGATTCGTATTTCCATTCATCACAACCGGGACATGATGCTTGATCTCTGACACTAAGAGGACTTTCGATACATGGCATTGTCATCGTCATCATATTCAATCATCACAACCGTTTACACACCATAATCGTCGGCATAATCACCTCTGCTTCATTCATCTACGCTTCACACCGATTACTGCAAACAAAGAAACCCCTTCATCGCTCTCTCTTGGTGGCTACATCTTTGCTAGCCCACATTCCAAAACATGCTACTGTATCCTATTATATAGAAATCATGTCCATTTCACCATTCAATAGAGTCAACATTCATTATTCCAAAATTATTCCATCAATTAATATTGGGAATAAATCTTTATTAATGTTGAGAAAATCCCCCCCCCCCATTAATATTTTCTCTCTCTAAATTATTTAAATTATAAATAAATAAATCCCAAAACTATCTCCTTCATAGAGATCTGGAAGACAAAACTCCGTCCCTTTACCTAACCAATAGTTTTTCCTTTTTGATGATCACAATGATTCATTCAAGAAGAAAGATTTCACACCAAAATAGGCCACCCTGTCAGATGGTTCTTCGCGGCCCCTCACCCGTGCTATTTTGAAAGAATAAGCTGTGGTGTGTTTTATTTCCCTTTCTAATACCCCTGGATAGAAGAGACATAGGGGTGATCCATAATGTTTTCCTTGATCATTTGGAATGTGTGGGGCCTCGGTGCTCATGTTAAGAATGCCTATGTGTCAAAGGAAGCCCGTTATCATAGGAAAACTCTTGTTGAAATGCATGTGGCAAAGAAGAATTCATTAATGCTCCCAGATAAGGATATAGAACTGGGATTATCTCATTCATTTCATGGTAATACTGATAACTCTCATAAGTGGATTTTCTAGAAGAGTCATATCTTGGTGGAGGAGGTGAGTCTTACCTCACAGTGTTTGAATGTCATGAACTCAGATAATAGTATGGTGGTTCTGTTTTCTTTTCTAAATGTTAGATCTGACCACAGGAGTGGATTTCATTATAGAAGCACCTGGTGGTTGTTCAAACGTATAATCTCCCAGGGTTTGTGGGAGAAAAATTCAACTCGATTTCTCCTTTCTCGGAGAAGAATGGGGGGGGGGGGGTTCCTCCTTTAATATTTTCTCGTAGAAGTTTAGAAACATTATTTCCTCAGAAGGGATACTGGACCTGGGATTCACAGGGCCCAAGTTCACTTGGTGTAATAATTGAATGGGACTGAATCACATATGGAGATGGAAAGTTAGATTCCTCACTAACGTGAAGGGTTTGGAAATTTTCTCCAAGTCGTCGGTGACTCACATCTGTTGTTATCTCTCAGATCACGCCACTCTTCTTATGTATCTTAGGAAAGAGGAACCATGACCCAGTTATTTTCAATATAACATCTCCTGGAACCAAGAGAAGGGATTTATGTCCATGGTTAGGGGTTCATGGAATAGTGGGGTCTTGGAAGACATTGGTAGGACATGACCTAAAGCATGAGATGTCTTAGGGGGGATATCTAGAATTGGTTGGACAATAATCCTAATGATAATTATGGGGGGATAATATTCAAGGGGACATTAACAAACTAGAAAAGGATTTACTGGTATCATGGGATGAAAATATATTTATCCATTTATGTGATAAGCTAGGGCTTCTTTCAGAGAAGCTATTGGTCCTCGAGAAGGAGTACATGAAGAGGTCATGGGTTAGATGGTTGAGTTATGGAGACCAAAACAATGGCTTCTTCCATGAATGTCTATAGGAAAGGATCTTTTAAAGAATTAATATTATTTTTAGGAAAGGTTATTTCTCCTCATTGGTGGATGTGGCGGGTTGCATAGCCCTGGTAAACTTTGAAGGGATTTTTTCTGATCCAAGTCCTTCTACATATGTTGGTGTCCAAGGAGAGTTAGTTGAGGATGGCATTATGGGGTGTATTCCAAGCATGTTAGATGACTCAGACTACAATCATCTGGCATCACTGCCAATATAGGAAGAGATCATAGAGGTGGTTTTAGACTTGCCTCATGATAGCGCAAATGGGATGGATGGCTTCCTAGGTGCTTTCATTTTTGAATCTTGGTAGGTGGTTGGGAGCCTTATTGTGGCATCTATTTTGGATTATTTCAATGGTGTCTCCTTTAATGGATCGTATGTGATTTTAGAATTTTTATTATTCCCAACAATTCTAATCCTGCAATTATTGGTCACTATATCCCGATATTCATTTGCAATGTCTCCAATAAAATCATAGCCACCCACATTTCATCATGAATGGGTAGGGCTCTTCCATGTTAGATCTCCCAGGAACCTCATGGTTTTCTTCGAGGATGAAACATTCAGGGTGTGGTGGGAATTTATATAGAGTTGATCAATGATATCAACCGGTGATCAATGGGATCCAATAAATTTTTCATGTGGATAAAGATAAATATTAGCATAAATTTTAATGATGATTCATTTTGTTGGTGAGATAAAGATTTAGTTTACAGGAGTGGTTTTCTAACCCCTATTTTAGATACATCTCCTCTCCATGGCTCTCCATCTCCAAGATGGGAAGAGGGCACAGTTTTTACAAATCGGTTCATGTGGTTAGGTAGTGGGATCATCATTCCCCTAGGATCTTTACCATGCCTCAAGTAGTACTATTCTGATGTCTTGACTATGGAGTGAAAAATGGAAAGCTACATCTATAACAGAGTATGTTTAGATTGGGGATAATTTTTCATTTAATGTTTTCCGATGAAATTTTTATTTTCTCGAATAGAAGATTCATAACATAGCTAAATCTCATGGATATTTTGAACAATTATGGACAATTGAGGGAGGATAATAACCTCAATGATCCATGCTTCCATCTCAAATAAATGTCTTCGGTGGCACTGTAGAGATATGAAGGCCATTCTCAGGCGCCATCCAAAGAAAATGATGGTTGTTTACCATGGTGTTCCTCTCCCTTGTAGAAGCATTAGAAAAAAACTCATCTTGGACATTATCATCTATATTTTCAGGAATATATTAAACTAGAATAATCAGTTCCTCTCCTTCGGGGGTAGTTTTATTCTTGTCATTAGTGTCCTTGCATCCATCCTGTTTCACATCTTCTCTCTTCTGGATCCTCGCAAAGGTGTGGTCAAACAGATATCATTTTTTTCATCCTTTTTATGGGATACCAACTAGACAAGGCAGTGTCATTGAGAATCCTAGAGTCGTATGACCAGACCAGTGACCTAGGGAGGGATGGTCCTTCTTGATATTGGATAATCTTTGCATGTAATGCATGGATGATTGGCCTGGTACATTATTATGAGATAATATTTATGGGAAACATTCTTTCGTGTGCATTTCAGAGCACACTGGGAGATATCCGGGGGACGTTCTCGCCTGTCCCACATGACACGGTCCATTGGATCACATTTGGAAATTCTCGCGAACTCTACTCGATCGATTATTGGCAATGGATACGTCGCCTTGTAAAAGATAAAACCGGTAGCGGAGAAGCTGGATTTCCCCGATTGTCCACATACAAAGATATCATTCAAGGAGGCCCACAATATATCGGGTTTCATCCACATGATTATTTTACCCGAGAAGGCCAAGGATTATGATGAGATTATTCTTATTGATGAACCAAACATGTGCTGCTTCACGCCATTATATTTAGGAATGTTCATATCTAGAGATTACAAAACCCTTGTAAATGCGAAGAGGCCTCATGATGAGTGGGCCATTAGACCCTAGTGTATGGAAATTCCTATAAAGTTGAATTTCTTAATTTTTCATATAAGTAATAGACCACTTCCAACAGATGAAAAGATCCAAAGAAGAGGGATTAACACAGTTTCATAGTGCTTCTATTGAGAGAATTTCCAAAATTAATCTATACTCCATTTATTTTTTCAATGTAGTTGGGCATGATACCTCTGGTATTTATTCTCACCAATCCCAAATATTGATTATTAAAATCCATCAATCTCGGGATTCCTAGAATCGTGGTTCCAATGGGTGGATGGAGGCTCCTTGGAGTGAAAGACCCGAGGAATCATTTTGTTCTCAATTTTCTATACGATTTGGGAGGTTCTTAATTATGGTTGACTAGGTTTTTGAAGGACATATTCCTTCCACCTGTTATGCTTAAGATCCCTTCGCATTGAACTTGGTGCACACCTCCAAGGCATGAAACTTCTAATGATGTCATGCAATTTGTTCAATGGGATGTACACACATTTCAGAAAGAAAGGCTACTGGATTTAGTGGACATTCCCACAGGACAACTTGAAACTTAATGATGATGGATCTATCATGGGGGTTTGATGAGAGGTGGAGGGGTCCTTCATGATTCTAGAGGATCAGTTCTCATGGGAATCAATTCCTTTTCTGTGGCATGTTCTTCCTTAGGTGTGGAGGTGGAGGCTCTTTTAACAGTTATTACTCTAAGTAGGGAGTATGGTCATCAAGTGGACGTGATGGAGTCTGACTCCAAATTTTTTGTTAGATATTTCTATGGGTGACATCATGTTCCATGGATACTGGTCTACTTAGTTCATCAATATTTTATGGTGAACAAATTTTTGTAAAATGTTCATCATATTTGGAAAGAAGGCAATTTCATGGCAGTCTCCCTTGCTCGATTGGGTAATGAAAGTGAGACTCCAGTTGTATATGATAGCCTAGGATCGCTGCCAATTGATTCTATGGTTGTTATTTAAGAACAATCTCTTGGGATACATCATTCTCAACCTCTTTATGGGGTCTTTCTATAATTTCACTCCATGTACCCTTGACATTTGTGTTTAATAAAAATTGAATTTTTCAAACATACATTGAATTTTTCAATTGGATTTATAATAACCCTATATATACTAATCTATAGAGAATTACAAAAAATCTAAACTATCAATGGATATGATAATTAGTGGGAATAAAAATTTGAGATGATATTAATATTAATGGCCCATAAAAACCTAATTTGTCTATGAGTTTAAATAATTTCATTTCTTCATAACTAATTTCCTTGTTTGAAAAGATGTTTTAATTAATAAAAGTTTTGTTTGTTATAATATACTATATTCCCCATTATTTTATGATCCATCGTCTTTAAAACCATAAATATTGGATCTCATTAAATCAATATATTAATAAAATTAGCATGTCCTTTCAAACACAAATAATCATCTACCATATTCTCTTTCCCTTGGTTATAATGAATTTATATCCCCAAATAATTAATAAAATAAAACTATATACTTTATATAATTTTCAACTCATTCTGTATTAATATAAAGATAAATATTTTAATATAAATATATATATATCCAACCATTCAGCATATAGGTAATTTCTACATATTTCCAATTGAAAAATTCCTTCTACCCTCTCCAAATTATGGTTTTGTAAATATTCCTATGAATTTTCAATTTGTGATACATATAAGTTATCACCATATCATTCTGGATGAGGATTAATATTTCTACAGAAATTAATGGTTCAATAAAGATTAATAACCCCTATAGGCTACTGTTATGATTATCTAAAGGTAATTTAACAAACCTTTTTTTCTTCTCCATGATATTTCTTCACATTAAAATATTCATAGTAATTTAGATCCCTTCCAGTTTTTTTATATTATATAACTATGATATATCTATCATAATGAATTTTTAGAATCATAATAACCTAATAATAATATAGATCTCAGTTTAAATTTGTTTTCTTTGCCATTGGTCAATAAATTTTATCTTTTTGGTTCCCCCAATATATTCTCACTTGAGATTAAATGACCCCATAATGTTACCGTCTATAGACAATTATGACACATCATTTATTTAACATTAATAAATTTCCCATTCATTAAACGTTTCACAATCATGTTCTATGATAGGAATTCAAATTGATGATCTTTTCAGGTTTATATTTTTAGATAACTACACCATAACTATTACATATAAAGTGGATACAACTAAAACTATATCAATTTCTTCTATAATATAAATCATTTAAAAGTAAAAATGATTTCTTTTACTTGATAAAAATCTTATTGAAATCATTATTTATCTTACCCATCCTTATAACATGTGAAAATTTTTATTAACATAGCACGAGAACAAAAAATATAAGTAAAGAATATAAAATATGGATTGAAAATGCCAGTAAGTGAATATTTTTGTACCCATGAAATTTTATGAATCTAGAAAAACGTCATAGAAATCATAAATATTAAATGTAAGTTGTGTCATCCATATCATGTATACATTGTATCTTTCACAACGATGTAGTGAGTATATTTCACGGTTATTTTAGGAATACCCAATATAATATATTCTCTATATCTCTAAGGAGAAACATTTTCATTTAACTCTGTCTCACTACCCAATGCATTGGTGAGAAATCATGGGATCATCCATCTTCAGTTTATCATAGAACCATCCATATACAAAAAAATTCCCAATAACAATAACATAAGAATAACTCCTAAAACATTAATAATGGTAAAAAATAATATTTCCGCATTGCAATCCCAAGATATCATTTATGGATAATAAAATAATCCATCCCTTCTCAAAATCATTTTAAACCAAAAAATACATGAAAAGGGAATATGGTGTTTAATTTTATTTAAAAACATTATGGCATGTAGAGGAAGCCAAAAATCCAATAATTTTCTTGGTGTAAGAAATTTCAGTATTCCTATGTATGTTAAAAAACATTCCATTGTAGAAAAAAATATCTTTCCAAAATATTTGATTGATATTAAACGTATAAATGGTTTATAATACACCATATAATAGAAGATGGTATATAATATCAAAATATGCCTCAATAAAAGTTTTTATGAGATGAAACCCCTTACTTGAAGTCTGAATCATTATGTAAAATAGTTATATTCATGAATAATGTACTTAGGATAATGTATAATTTATTTAGAACCATTTTCTATTTTAAAATTCCTATTTTATCACTTATTTTCATGTAAAATAATATACACTAATTATTTGTCTTCATGTCTGACATTTTGTCGATATTATGTACATTAGTCCTAAATGAACACGGATTTGATGTCACCAGTCCATGAGGTCATAAGTACATATTCTCCAGATTAGTATTCATGAAATAATCAGCAAATTCATACATTTATCATAATTTTTAAATTGAAAAATTAGTTATGGTTATGAAAAATTAAAAAGGTTATATTCATGGAGACGGTAGGCCGTACATACACATGAGTAATGTTTTAATTTTTCATTAATCATTCTGGAAATAAGGTATTCATTTTTTAATCTAACCAAAATGATCATAATATTGTTAAAATAATAATAATCATTTAAATACAATTATATATATATATATATCTCATCTATGTTATATGGTAAATAAGAATGATTCACATCGCTGCATTCAAGTGATAGTTTACAGGTAGGAACAAATGACATTATCGTTGTTATGTTCACAGAACGTAAGAAAATAAATGAAATATAATTTCATTACAATGTTTAATATGTCATTAATATCATATATGAACATTCAATCTATCGTTATAACTAGAATTGATTGATGGTAATGATAAATGAACTATATCATTTCTTGATGCGGTTGTCCGCCATATAGAAGAACGAAATGTCCATTTCCATTTTGATGAAATTGGAAAATAATTTAGGTTATTTTATAAAAATAAAAAAATCTCAGAATATTTACGATACTATAGTTTTTAGTTTATCTTATAAGAATAAGATTCATTTGAAGTGTATGAAGAATCAAAATAGAAACACATTAAAACATGGTACATATTCTTCGGTTAATCACCATTAAAGAACACCTTCACACCTATATGGAGGATATTATTCCTATAACAAGTCCTAAACAACATGGGGGAGGGATTATAGGAATAGTTTTGTGTGGTTATTTTCCGAACCAAAATTCCTAGTAAGTATGAGTATTAGAGGAGAGTGGATTTCTTCTTATAGGAGAGGGGAGGGGAACCCTTGGAAAATCATAAAATATTAATTTAATACAAATTCAATTTTAGATCCAAATGGTCCCAAAATCATAAATTTATAATATAATTTCATTTTGGGTAAAATACCAATTATTAAATTAAAATGAGACATCTTTTTATATTTTTTTATTCCTTAACTTTTTTTGTTTAACCCTTATATTACCTTTTTTAATATTATAGGGATATTATCTTTTTTATACATTATGGGTTAATTTAATTACCATAAGATGTAAAAAGACCCAATAATGTTTAATTTATGACATATTTTGAGTTATCCTAACCATTTGAAAGAATCATATATTTTTATGAATTTAATATCATTTAAAAAATATTTTTTAACTACCAATAGTCTGAATTTTGACACTATTAATTTTATGAGTTTTAAAAATATCATAACACAAATATACTTTCGAACAAAAATCTATAAATAATAAGTAACATGTAAAATTTATCAATAAAATTGATTTATGGAATAAATTATGTGAGATTTTAGTTATTTAAATATTTATAATATCAGTTATTTGATTAACTCATAAATAAAAAAAATTACTACATCATATTTATAAAACCATTTATTTTAAATATTTATGAAATAAATTTTATTAATAAATTTCCATTATACATGTAATATTTTTATATTTCTAAATAATATTTATAGAAATAGATTTCAATTTTTTTGCCATATATTAAATTTTTTTAGTTATGTGAGACATGGTTATGACTTCTGGGTCTTTATTTTAAATAAAATGTTTTTAAGTGGAAAAATCACATCCATGTAGCTCCATGTGGTCCTAAAATAGACCCAATGATGATCATGGTCTAGATAAACTCATACAATTTAATTAATACATGTGTTATGGTAGTTTTATAACAATTTAATATTATTTTTACTTTTAATTGCATGATTTACCCATTAACCTTTGTAATTAAATTAAATACCAACGTTACTATTACTAATGTATGAAAAAAATGACCTTTATAAGTAATTTGAAACATATTATTCCATATATTGCATCTATTTTTCAAAAATCAAAAAACATAAGTTTTAGTAGTTAATTTAAAATTAATATCTATTGTCAAAATGAGAGAACATGACTTTCAAAAAAAAATAATAATCCATCAAAAAATTTCCATGAATTTATATCTAATTTCAATGGAAAATTCATTAAAATGAACAAAATTAGATTATATGATAAAAAAATATTTAATTATAAAATAAAACCAATTAAAAGGATAATATACCTATATAATTTATTTAGATAAAAATATCGACTTCAATTAAAATGTATTATTTTTACACAATTATTTAAAAATGTATTTAATGAGAAAAATATAATAAAATTGAGTATTTATTTCTCGATCCTAAAGAGAAAGTTTATTTCATAATATATTACATATAAAAGTGACATAACCTATATTTAATAAGGTTTCCACATTAAATGGTGGATAAAAACTTTTGAAAACTATTACAGTATTTTATGGTTAGAAATGGATTGATTCTAATTTTAAGCCTATAAAATTTATTATATTAAAGTAAAAAACATTTAACATACAAGTGTAAACACAATTTAGTTTGTTATGTTAATTCCTAACAAATGATATACTACGTGATGACTATAATTGTAAATAATTATACTAATAATGTAATATTTTTTTGTATAACACAATCTTGTGTGAATAATATTATTTTAAGATACTCATTGTCGAGTGTCGAGTATGCTATCATACATACTGTCATATTTTAAGTAAAATTATTATCTAATTCATAAATATTTATATATATTAAAATTACTTATTTTATAATTACCTGGGTTGTTATATCCTTCCCCCTTTTGGAAATTGCATCCTTGCGATTTAGTTCACTTATCAAATATGTGGGGGTTTTTTTGCCTCATATAATTTTCGGATTCCCATGATGCCTCTTCCGTCAAATTGTTTCCATAAAACCATGACATGAAAAATCACCTAATTATGGAACACTAGCTATATTTTGTTCAAAATATGGACATGTTTTTCCTCATATGAATTATTATCTTCCAACTGAAAAACATCAGAAATCAATAAATTTGATAGATCCGACAAATACATTCTCCAAATTGAAACATGAAATACACTCTGTATCTTGGACAAATTTGGATGTAAATAGGCTCGGTAGGAAACAAATTGATCATTCTCTATTATTTCTTAAGGTTCAATGAAATGTGGACTCATATTCCACTTATAACCAAAATGCATCACACTTTAACATGGTGAAACATTATGAATGACATGATCACCTCCCTCAAAAAATATCCTTCCTCCAGTTACCGAAACAAAATTTCTACCTTCTCTAAGCTTTCCACGTCTGTTTTTGAATAAGATAATCTTTATTATTATCTCTTCAACCAATTATATTCCCATCAACATATTTTCACCTTCTTTATCTAAAAAATATGGAGTTCAACACCGCCTTACATATAATGCCTCAAATGGTGTCTTCTGTATAATGGAATGAAAACTATTATTATACAGAAAATCAACCAGGAAATGATTTTGACCCAAACTACCACAGTAATCTATTGAACAAGAATGTATCATATCCTCCAATGTATTAATTAATCATTCTGACCGCCCATTAGATTGAGTGTGAGATATTGTAATGAAATTTAATTATGTTCCTGATGACTTCTGAAGGCCTTTCAAAAAGTTATAATTGGAAATGGGATCACGACCATATAAAATAGATATAGTGGACTCCATGTAACCTTACTATCTCTCTAATAAAAAACTGGGAATGTTGATGTAGAGATAGTTAATCATGAATTTGATGAAAATGAGAATATGTAGTCAATATTTCAACAATAACCCAAATCACATTGATACCTAAAATATTATTCTGTTATCACATTATGAAATACATAGATATATATACCAATTTACACTATGGTACTGGAAAATTATGAAGCTTCTATTTGGGAAACATTCATTATTATTTCACCTGCTAACAAGTCAAACACTTCACAGTAATGTTAGCAGTATCTAATTTCATTTCATCCCACACATAATACTCTTGATGGAATCTATTTATCTTAGTACTGTAGTAATGAAATAAAAATGTGGATATATTAGATTCAAATAACATCCCTTCCTTTAATTGTGAATTATAATTCAAACAAAACCTCTTCCAAAAATCTCAAAACACAATCTTTATAATTGTTAAATCGAGGTAACGTAACCTTCTTAACCCATTAATCCTTTTTATACCACTCACTATCTTCTTTATGTGCCTCCTAAATTCTATCTGATAGATATGATTTCATTGACACCTTAAATATAATAGGGGAATTTTTTCACCCATAACTTCCATACCAAATTACATCAAATTCTTAATCAAAGGGTCATGTTCCAAACGTAACATGGTAAATGTAGAATTACATTTGAGACTCTAATCATCAATCAATTTATTTTGTTTCTCAGAATGGTAATGACTTGTAAAATATTAATCCTCTATTATTTAAAACACTTTTTCTTAGTCTCCTGTTAATTTCCTTCTATGTGAATATATACTTCATGATTTTGTGGTTTGTATATATTTCACATTTTACTCTATATGGATGATGCCTCCAAATTTTTAAAGGGAAAATGACCTCATAAAATTCAAGATCATGTGTAGGGAAATTTATCTTATGAGTTTTGAACTAACATGAAGTAGAATCAATTACACAATAATTATGTATTAAGAAAAAACCGAGCCTTTTCAATGATGAATCACTCTAGATAAACAATTTACCATTTCTGGAAGGTAGTACCAACAGAAAATCATTCACTAATATTCTTTTAAATACATAAAAATTGTCATTACATTAGTTTTTTCCAGATGAACATAACACCTTTTTTCAGTTAACTAAAATAGTGTGCTCGATAAATAGGAAAAATATTCAACAAACCCCTAGTAATATCCATTTAAAATAACAAAACCTTGAACCTAAATTACATTTCTTGGCCTTCTCCATTATTAAATAACTCTTTTTAGAAGGATCAATTGTTATTCCATTTTTAGAAAAAATATTACAAAGGAATGAATTTTTTTTATAAAAAACTCAATCATTCTAAATTTAACATAAAATTTCCATTCTTTTATAGTTTTCAAGACAACCCTTATATGACATTCATGATCCTATTTACATTTGGAATATAAAAATATATCATTAATAAAAAAAAGAAAAACATTATCCCTTAACTCATGGAATATTCTTTTCATAAGATCCATGAATAAAGAAGGTACATTAGTTAAACCAAATGACTTATCTAGAAATTTATAATGGACATATCAAGTACAAAACACGGTCTTCAAAATGTCAATAACATTTACATTCAAATAATGTTTCCATGAACTCACATCATCCAAAGATAAATATAGTGATCTATGCTGTTGATCAAACAAATCATCGATATGGGGAAAATGATACTTATTATTAATAGTGATGTTATTCAAGGACCTATAAACAATAAAAAGTAACATTTAACCATCCTTATTTTCAACAATCATGATAGGAGAACCCCATGGTGATGTTATTTGTAGAATGAAACCTTTAAGTAATAACTCATGTAATTGCTTCTTTAACTCTAAATGTTCGATCTAAGCCATTTAATATCGAGGTTTTGAAATTAACATTGCATCATGAACTATGTCAACAATAAATTCAACATATGGATTAGGTATAGTACGAGGATACTAATAAAGAAAAACCTTAAGATACTAATTTATCACTAGCACATCATTAACCTAAAAAATCCATTTGTATTCATCAATAGATTGAAATGTAACATTAATTACTATATTTTAATAGATTCACCCATTCCTAATATGTTATCAAAGGAAAGGGTTTATTTATATAGATAGAATGAAATTATTTCTGGAATGAAACATTTTTACCTTTTCAATCCATCATAGTATGGTTAATAGAATTCCAATATATACCGAGAATAACATCAAAATATACAAGATGAAAAACAATAAGGTTTTTATGTAGAATCATTCCATAGATAAGGTCATGAAAATTGTAATGATTTCTTTTTTACTCAACATTTCCCCCATTTGTTTTTACCATTTGTTATAGAGTAATTTACTGAGGTATAATTTCATATTTACTATTAAATTACATAGAAAAAATGATTGTGTAAACCCGAAATCATACAAAAAGTTGGAATAAAATGAATAAACAAAAAATGAACATGATACAAATTCATTTCATGTCCCAAAATATGCTAGAGTAGTTCAAAAAGATTTCACAACAACCTTATGCTTATTGTATGACTTCATCCCCTCATTCAAGGTCTTTATTAGACACTAATTTGAAAAATAACCAATCTCACTGAACATAAAACATTTTACTAACTATAAATTGTATTTTTTCATAATTCTATCTTTACATTTTTTGGTGCAGTTATAAGCTATATGTCGCATCATACCACAGCAGGCGCACTTAAACAAATTTATAAACAATACCCCATTTTACATTTTTTTCACATAAAAAAAACTAATTTTCATATCAAAATACTTTTTTGAAGAATTGTTCTAATTCAACTGACACATAGACCTCTTATTCTCATGTTTTCCAAAGATCACATTATCATCCACAAACTCGATTTACACATTCTCTATACATAAAAAATATTTTTCATAACTTTTGACCTCAAGAGAATCCAACAACCTTTGATACAGTGGTATTAATCTTGAGAAAAAAAATTTATTCTATTATCAAGATCATGGATTAAATTTGTAGCGTACCTTACCAATTGAGTAAATTTTGACGTGTATGCAGACAATGATTCCTCATCTCGACTCAATTCCATGAATTTTTTTCTATCATGTTTCTAACTAGAAAAGGTGAATATGTAACATGAAACAGATTTTTCAATTCAGCTTAATCCAGAGCATCAAGAAACTCACTGTATCTGATATTCGTAACCATCGACAGCCATTGATCGATTTCACCTTCATATTGGAAAACATAAAGACTAACATTTGGATTGTCTTAACACCCCATGACTTAAAAAATATTTTATATCGCAGTAATTCACCATTCTACTAGCACGTGGTAATATGATCCCCTAAATTATCGAGGAGGTTTCCTAATGAAATGATCTATTATAGAAATTTTCCAATGTGGTTGATCAAGATGATCTCTTCCATGGAAACCACCACAATTTATAGCCCGACTCAACTATGCCATCACTATAACAAAATATTTAGTTCTGATTATGACCATCTCAGGTTGTAGATTTGGAAAGTTATGTTCCACTTTACATCGTCCCATCATAGATATCCTATTTCCTTTAAGGAAAATCATTTTTAAGAAACATATCTTAGACAAAAAAACATCATATTCATTAAATTATATATCATTTCAATTTTTCTATAATGAAAAAAACATTTATGGAAAATCTAACAAAAATATCATAACCCATAAATGTATCTAAACCAACCTATAATACCAACTGTAAGACCCCTCCATTAAACATTTCATAATGTTTATTTATGTTAATAATTAACATTGAAGAAATTTTTATGTTTATAATTATAGAGAATTTGGCCATGACTATTACATACAATGTGGATATTACTGAAACAATTTCCCTCTCTTCAATTATATAAAACATTTAAAAGTTAAAATGATTTCATTTTATTAAAAAAAAAATCTCTTGATGTAATTCCTTCTCTTACCAATTCTTATAACCTGTGAAAACATTTTTAAATCATGGGACAAGAACGAATTCCTTGGTAAGGGATATAATATAAGGGAATAGAATGTTAGACTATGAATATTTATAAACCCATAAAAACCTAAGAATCATCAAAACATCATAGAAATAATAAATAATAAATCTAATTTCATGAATCCATATCACAGATACATTTAATATTTCACAACTAAAAAGGGTGACAACATCATGTTTACGTTTGAATACCCATCACAGTATATTGCCTAAATCTCTTAGAAGAAAACTTATCATTTAACTACGTCTCATTAACCAAGACATTGGACTTCTATCATGGGATCCGCAACATTGAGTTATTATTTAATCTTAGAAGAATAATATTTCGTGGAAGAGGGTGAAGAAATAAAACATTAACACTTAAAAAACCAATATCTATTCTTCAATTGACAATCTTTGAGGAATACATTAAAACATCTTTAGATGGTGTGCAACATAATTTATGACCCCAAGAATGTGGGGAGGGAATCTAAGAAGGGGTTTGGGTAGAGCATAGAGGAATCAAATGTCATTTAATGTGTGAGTATTAGAGATTATTTGTTACCATTTTATATGAGAGGGGAGGGTCAATCTAAGAAATAAATACATTATTATATTTTTATAAATTTAATTATAATTCCAAATGATTCCCAAATCATTTAACTCTAAGATAATATAGTCGTGGGTATATTATACAAAAACAAAATTAAAATTACTCATGTTTTTAATTTTTTTAATCCATATATTTTTTATTTAACGCTTATTTTACCCATTTTAATCATACTATTATATTATGTTATTTACAATTTTTGGGTTCATTTAATGACCATAAAATCTCAAACGACCCAAAAATGTCCCATTTAGGAAATATTTGTACTTATCATAACCATTTGGATGAATATTAGAATTTTTAGGATTTAACATCATTTAATAAAATATTTTATATTTTAAAATACATATAGTGTTTGTTTTGACACTATTAATTAGTTTATTTTCAAAAATATCATAACAGGAATATATGCTCAATACAAATCTTTTAAATTATCAAAAAATATAAAAATTATACATAAAATTTGAGTATGGACTAAATTATTTCAAATAATTTTTATTTTAATATTTATAATATAATGTAATTGATTATTTCATTAATTAATAAATTATTGAATAATCTTTGTGTAAAAATTTAATTTAATTAATTTTTTCTATAAATTAATAAATACATTATGATGATATTTGTAATCATTTTCTCTTTCTATTGGCTATTTATTTTCAATGTGATGACTTTTACATCCCCATATTAAAATTATTTTAGTAATGAGAGACATGATTATGAAATCATAATCTTTATTTTAAATAATATGTTTATAACTGTGATAGTAACATCCATGTGGAACCATGTGGTCCTAAAATGGACCCAAGGATAATAATTGTCAAGATAAACATATTAAATTAAATTAAAAGAAGTTTTATGGGAGTTTTATATTATTATATTATTATATTTACATTTAATTACTCGATTTACACTTAACTATGATAATTAATATTATTACTGAAGTTACATTTCAGAACATCCAAAATTATAAAAGGGTAGTATTTAAAAATATCATACCTTATGATTTCAAATATTGAATATATTTTTTTAAATTCAAAATAATAAATTATTTAGTAGTTAATATGACATAAATTGTCATTGTCAAAATGAGAGAACATGTTTTTCTAAAAATTAAAAACCTTCAAATGATTAACATGCATTTATATCTAATTTCAATATAAAATTATTTCAAATGACCAAAATTAAAATATATGATAAAAAATGTTATTTAATTTTACTTTACAAATAATTTTAAACTATAATATTACTACATAATTAAATTAAATAAAAAGGTAGTTTTCAATTAAAATATTGTATTTTTCAATATTTATAAAAATTGAATTTTATCAGAAAATAAAAAAAATTGATAAAAATTCATTTTTGATGTTCCTATTATAAGTAACAAGTTTATTTTTTGGAAATCGAACATATAAAAGTGAATCAAAATATATTTATATAGGGTTAACAATCAAAAGGTGATAAAATTACCTTTAAAAAATATTAGAATATTTTATTTGTAAAACATGATTTATTCTCATTTTAAGCCTCTAAAATTTACTAGAGGAAATTAAAAACAGGTAATAAAAAAGTTTAAATATAATATAGTTACTTAGGTTCATTCCTTCGATTAAAATAGATAGGTGATAAATAGAATTTAAAACAATAATACCAATAATGTATTATTTTTCAATATAACTCTGACTAGTGTGAAACATATGATTTCAGAGAAGATGATTATTGCATGTCGAAAATGATATCATACATAGAATCCCCTTTTATGTAAACTTATTATCTAATTCATAAATATCAATAAACATGAAAATGTATTATTTTATAATTAAATAAGATGTTACAACAAATTTTATCCTTAGTTTATTTTGAACAACCGTCTATTATTCATCAAGCTACTACTTAATATTTTAATATTTAATTATATAATATATAAATACTTTAACATAATGATCATGGAAATATATATATAATTTATTCATTAAATCCATATTGATACAATGATATAATGTAATTCCAAATTTCATATCTATAAATTCATATGATCCAAAACTCATAGGCAAGGTTGTCCTTGGTATATCTACATTCATGACCCCCAATTGATTATATCCCGATCAAAGATCATTCTTGGAAAATTAATGATCTCAAAATAATTTATCTAGTACATCACCAATATGAGTTAGTGGAGACCTGTTATTTATATTGATATCTACATGTTATTAATAATCATTAAAATGATGACTGAAACAATATTTATTTTTTACAAAATTAACTTGTGTATTTCATAGTGATTCACTATGGAATATGAATATGTTACCAAGATTATCATTGATTTATTTCATTAGTTTTGAATATTAAATCAGTTATATTCTATATGGGGTATCTAAAATAGGTTTAACATTATGTATGAAGTCTACTGAAAACTCCATAATAAAAATTTAAGGTAATACATGGAACGAATTTTGAAAATATATCATCATAATCCCTTAAAATATGCGTGTCAAACATTATTAGATAATCTCCTTAATTATGAAGTATATATATATATAATTAATAGGTAAGAAGGACTAATTTTTTTTAAAAAATAGATTTTATTTTCACATAAAAAATGATCTTGAGATTATTTGTAATATAAAATATGTATTGCAATTTTAATAAATTGTTAATGGATATATATATGGATAACATATCCAATTCAAAAAGTATAAAAATTTCAGACAAATGAAGAATCACAAGAATTATGTGTTTTATATTCCAAAAAAATTTCATATGAGTTGCTCCATAATGATTAGGTGTGATAATCACATAGTTATATATTAATCAACATATAATGATATATGTGGTGATGTGGTACCATTATTAAATTATTCAGAATAAAATTTAGATTTTATTTAAAATAAAATAGGAACATTTTCAATTATAGAGTGGATGGAAATTTTAAATTTCATAACATTATTCTCATGTACCAATTTAGTGGTTTTATTTGAATTCATATTCTCCTTGTCTCTATTATTATAATGGTTCTGATATACATCATCATGAGTAACCTACATAATTAATAACCAGTTAACATAATTCCCATAAATATTTTTCTAGGAGATTGGATAGTGTCTTGTTAATTATATAATGATTTTTCATCCATAAATTAATTTACTACCATATTCATGTCACTCATATATTACCTTACTCAATGGATTTAATTTTCACTATAACAACATTTGAAATACACATATGATTAGTTTTATACATTTCCCTCTATAAATTGATCATAAATGTATTATCATATTCTTCACTCATATTTTATTCTTATTTTTTTCCATTGAATTATTTCTTCTTCTTTTTTGTTTTAAAAATCTTCAGATTGATGGGTAACACAAATATATATTTATACATTGGTATCGCATTGAATGATTTTAATCCCGTAATTACTATTTCCCATACAATACACGGTTTTAATAAAGTAATGAATCCATAATTTATAAATTCATGTTTTATGATAATTCCAAAAGAATAATTTTGAAGTCGGGTAATATTTTTCTCGTAGGTACTTAGGGATTCATAATCCTTATAATTTATATCAGTGAATTATTTATCCATTTTTCATATGATAAAAATTATTAAATTTTATAATGAATGTGAACCTAAAAAACTCATCCAACACTATAGATGTAATTTATATTTATTTACTGTTTTCCTTTATAATAGTTCCACATTAATCTTATTTTTCTTAATAGTGATTAATAATAATAATAAAATATTTATTTTCTGAATACTAGAAAATAGAACATATCTTTCCAGTGGTCTTAATCCATTACATTAAAAATATTAGATTACCAGTATCACTCCAATGTAGAGGGTCATCACTCAAGATATATAACAGAGAACCTTATTCGATCCGTAGATTGATTAGAGGTTCAACAAGATTCATAGATTAATAATGATTCATAAGAATAGTAACAATATTTAACATTTCATTTACCATATCATTTTATTTATTAGGATTGAAACAAATTTTTTTATCACAATCATCATTAACACAGTTCATTTGGATTCTACCCATTGACTAAAATCAAAAAACATAGTTTTCAGAACAATAATAATTAAAAAAAATTATCATGATTTTTTATATAACCACTTAATGAAACCTACTTTTCAAATATACGTAACCTTAGAAATCAACTAGGCTACTATTGGTCATCAATAATTATAATCCATAATAATTTTTAATATGTAAAATGTTATTTTTACCTAGCCTATACATCGTGATTTTCGAACTAGCTATATAGTATAGTCACTCTCACGATGAAAATAATGACGACTGATATATACATGAGATCCTCATTTTGGGGTTATTGCACGAGAATTTAACTATTCCTAAACCATGTCAACTTGTATTATATGAATAAATATGTGTTTCTTTAGAAATAATATAATATATTACTTTAAAAATCATTAGGATCATATCTTATATATAGACTTAACCAACGATATTTAAAACTAATATATAATGATAATATCTAATGATTAATAAAACCACACACTGATGCCAACTATGGAATATATAATTATCATACATAAAATATTACAAATTATTATATGAATACAAAATAAATAACATAATGATCTACGACATAATCTTAATTTTTATCATATACGAATATCATAAACATAATCAATATATTTCATGAAATGTTTAAACACAACTATGAAATATTGAATAAAATTGTAATCATTATAGAAATAACCTAATTGATGGATTTCAATATAACCAAGGGAAATGAAATGTATGAAATGTTGAGCTCAAGTGATGAATAATGAAAAATATAATATAAATTAATCAATTATCAAAAGAGATAACAAGAAAAACATTTAAATAAAAGAACATGGTCATAAATTTTAAATAAAATACCAAATTGTCAAAGATCCTTAATAACAAGTCAATGAATTTTAATTTTTCCAGAAAAAAAAATAATTTATAATATCTATGAATCATAAATAATCAAACATGAGGAATGAGAAAATATCTTTCTCAAAAGATGTATGTTTTTGGAATACATAAAAAATAGAAAATCATATTATTATACATATATCATTTCCATGAATATAGATGTGGATTAGAAAACCCCTAATTCCATATTATTCAAAATCATTATCCCCTCCCAATATTATCATATTTTTATAGTGATTTACTAAACATTATTAACTTGACACTAATGTTCTTATATTATCATGAGTTATCCACCATTACCCATTTTGACAGAGGGATATATAAATATAAGACAACTTGTAAAATAATTAAATCCATATTTATATATGTGTGCCTCAGGTTCATAAAAAATTCAACATCTAGTAATGTCATAAATCATGGAATAGAAATGATTTTTCTAAATTCAATATCATTTCATTATATAAAAATCCATGAAAATTCAATGGGTTTCTAGAATATGTCATATTTATAGACATTGAACATCCATATAGTGAATAATGATAACATTAATGGATCATATTCAAATAAACAATATGTAAAATCTAAAGATAATTCCATATATAAAAAATATCATTATATGATCATTATAATATTTAATATGTATAATACAGTTTTCATTTTTAAATTACTAATAAAAACCACCAAATTTTCAGAAAATTTCATGGGAATTGTTTTTCATTGAATAAAACTATTGAAAAATTTAAATGATTCTCCAATTAATTGATTGTTAATATAAGGTAAAAATATTATTCAATTCATAATAATTGAAAAAAATATTATGCCAACACATTAACTAAAAAAATACCTCGATCATAAAAAGGTATGATGATTATTATTTTAACTTTATGTAAATTTTATAACATGGATTTAATTGAAAATATACTATAATTTAATATTATTAAAAATAACACTAATTAAAACCATTAATATCCATTAATATAGATGATGAAGATTTTCCAGCTAAAAGAGGATAAATAAGGTCACCCTTTCGTAAATTATTTTTTTCAATAAAATTGACTCCCATGGAAAATAAAATTGTAATATAAGATAAAAATTTGAGAAATATAAAGAATATAATAAAAATGATAATTGTAAACTGTATAAGTATCATTTTATATCCCAAATATAAATTTAATCATACATAATCGTGATAAAAATGTGATTGCAATATAATTTGTTTACCAAAGGTCTCATCTTCTATCATATGCATTAAAATATTTTTTAAAAGAATTATAATTTTACAATAAATATATTTTTAGAAATTTTAACAAATATCATGACACATATGATTAACATATAATAAAATTAAAATAATAAAATACACGTCGAAATGGTTATAAATTAAGTAATTAATGGATTTAATTCATTATCCATGATATTTTGTGAAATTTCAAAACACATTCCAATATATGGTTTGGGTTATCTCCGAACATTCATTTTTTCTTTCAGGTTACGATTTTTATCTCTTTACCAAAATGTAATTATTCACTAATTTATGTAAATATTTTTAGTTCTGTTTTTATATTTGAAAAGTCATATTTATAGATCATATAATACTTATTTTTTGGGGAAATACATTTTAAAAAGGATCTCTCCTCAATTCATCGGAATATGAAGGAAAAATTAAAGGGAACATCCATATTTCATTACCATTTTCAATTTTAATCCATATTCTACTATAATACATATTATTATTAAAAAATTTCAATCATTTTATCAAAAAAACTAAACTGGTAAAATTATATTATTCTAAAAAAATTATTCATTTTTCATTTTAATGAATCATTAAAATTTTCCATTATACTGCACTAAATCACCTAAAATATAAAGTTTTATATAAAATATTTTTACATGTTTTTACTTATGTTTTACATTTTTTGTCATTATATATGCCTATTTTTCCTATTAGATTTCTTTGTATGATATAAATACATTCTTTCATGGACACCAATATGATATTCCCTTTTGTTGTGCCCTTTGATATGATTATAATACCCAATTCTTTCGATGGGTAAAAAATATATTTATGTTTTATTACAAATATATGGTTATTCATGTGGAACACATATTCATGAACATGTTATGATGGGGTCACGCAGATAGTTATCCAATGATTTTGGTATTTTTTTGTATCGAGAGACATCATGTGCAATGGTGTTAGTGGTTAGCCATGAAACATGGTAATCATGGGAAATGGTCTTGGAGGTTATCCTGGAATCATTCTCCTACATATGAAAGGGTACAAGTTGTTGTTCACAAACATCCTTATGTCATGTTGTATGTTGTGTCAACATTTCTATGATCCATTATTTCATGATCCCATGTTCTATATGTTATACTTCCATATGTTTATTTTTGACTTATGCCTTATATGGGATCCTGTTATTCCTTCTAATATATGTTTTGTTTTTTATTACTATGTATATTACCTTATTGGTATTTTAGTTCATCTGTTTTTTTGGGTATTTTTATGTTACCCTATACGTATGATAGAGATCAATTGGAGTTAAGAGCTAATAATATAGTTTGAATAAAATATTTTTTTTATTTTTTGTGTTAAGAATTTGGTTTTACATAACTAATTTTCCAGAGGCACATGAATATACGATCCATGGTTTGTATATAATGGTTAAATATGATTAAAATAATATATTAATATTTTTTAATTCCTAGGGCATTCATAGTTTATATTAAGGGATCATTCTAGTTATTAATAGAGATTAGAACTATCTCACATTATTAAGAACTGTAGGGATAATTCTATAACCATAGATAACATAGATTGAAATATAAGTAACCAGAAGTTACCATATTCTATTCATTAACATGTTCATCCATAAATATTTATTGTTTCATTTTATTATTCTTATTTTATAAGTATTACATCCCCCTAATTGTAATTTATTATTCTTATTTAATGGATATAAATTTAATAAACCATGAAAATAATAAATATTATTGCTAATCTAAATCATTCCCTAATTATATGCCATATATTAGGGTAATGGGAGATCAAAAATTCATTACTATACTTGAACAACTATATTATGTTATGAATAATAATTTGAATCATGTGGAATTACCACCTCATAATAAAGTTAAATATTTGTTCGCACCCATTATATAGTAGATTCCTTCTATTTTTTGTGGATATTCTTATTTCCTCTTTGAATATCAATAGATTAATATTGTTGGGAATATATTTTATGTTCACTGTTACTTATAAGATGATAATTTGGTGATATAAGTTTATCATATTTATGAGAAATTTTATCAATGGTGGACACTTATCATGAAGAAAATGTCGAAGAGGAAAATAATTCCTTAGAATTGTAGAATTTCAAAATAAAATCCATAATCATATTCCACACACCCACTATCTAATGACTAAAAGATATTTCAATATTCTAAAGTAAAATTATTATGTGTATATTAGTGTGTATAAATATAATTGGACGACTAATTGATGACATATTTGAAACTATGTTATGAACACGGAAATTAATGTGAACTTCTTATATAGCATACTAAAGTAGAGTCTGTGAAAAATGCTAGCGTTTTAAGACATTGACCTATATGATGACAATATTTATTGATCCCTTAATGATTCAATGGATATTAGAGACTCTCAATGACCTTATTTCCATAGAGATGAAAATATGAAAATATATTTTAAAATTGGATGATTATGAGATAAATACTTTGATGGAAATTAATCCAAGTTTCCCACATATCAAAATTATGGGAATAAGCATCATAGGAACATTCCAATGGGAACCAATAAATGCATCAAATATGGAATAATGTGGGATCTTTCTAATAAATACCATTGGGATATGATGAAGCCCGCTACTATGGAATATGAAAGGAAGGTTCATCTAAATAGACAAACTATAGTTTTGTGTTTAAACTCGAAGGAACATGGGAATTATGAGAACCATTTACCTAATCCAAATTTAATTGTTGTAAATCAAAAACAACATCCTCAAAGATTAATAAGAATGTATATCCTATGACTACTACTTAAGTGTATAATGATAATGATGTTGTGACACGTATGATGGTTATTAATTAATGAATGGAGAAAATAATATATTCTTAGTTCTACACATTATTTCATATCAATAATGTTTAGAATCAATATTTAAACACCACCTCAAAATATATAGGTTTAGGTATCTATGATAATTGAAAATTGAGAAATTACTATATCCGACATATATGACTCCTCCCCAATTATTTTTTATTTATTTAACCTTTATTAAAAACATTTAAAAAATAATATCATAGATATTGATGTTATATTGTGCATAGACTAGTTATATTTATATAAGGAAAACAAAAACTCTAAAAAATGGGATATCACACTTCCCATCTTGAAGAATCCTACAATTTTGTACATGTGTCATGAGGATGATGAATCCCTTTTAGAATAATCATCACAAGTTTTGATATTATTTACATATGGGAAATTATTTCTAGGGAAAAATATTGATATAAAAGAGAAAATCATTCTCAAAGGCATGGCCATTGTGAGGGACAACATTGATTTATTCCCTAAATAGTTGATTTGTCTTCCTACTAAATAAGACATTGATTTCTCAAATTATCTTAATATTGGATATGTACTTATATGAAATACACCTTATATAATGGACACCTTTGAGTTTGAAGAACCTACGAAGTAGTTACAAGAGACTTTGTACAGTTGTTTTATATGACCGAGTGATTCGTTGTGTAATTATAAAGCCCTATATTGAAATAAAAAGGATGGATCAATGCACATATTCATTGATCATCATGACGTCAGTAATATAATTATAAAGAAAAAATTTCCCCTCCCATGGATAGATTATTTTTTCAGTCAACTACACATGGAAAATTATTTATTTACGGCTGAACATTAGTAAAGTTATCAAATATTAAAGGTGAGGAAGGAATATATTTCTAATACATCCTTTAAAAAGAGTAATGGACATGTTTATTTCATAATGAATCCTTTAATGAAGACTAATTCTAAAAAAAATCATGTATTCAATGAATATTGTCTTTTTATATTAGCTTGAAAAAATTGTGTTTGTCCCTATTGATGATATCCTGATATACTCAAAGAGAAAGGAGGAACATGATGTTATTATAATACTTGTTATATGGATTTTTTTATGGGATAAAAACCGGAAATGTATAGTAAATGTGAGTTATGAATGAAATAATTATCATTATTTCTGCATTTTATCACTAGAAAAATAATATCTATTTACTCTTCCAAGATAAAGGTAATTTTAGAGTAGCCTAGTTCAACATATCGGAGGGAGATCCATCATATCCTTGGTTTATATGGGTATCATGAATAATTTTGGAAGAAAATATCATGATTTTTAAACCCATAACACATTTGACTTGGAATTATGTAAAGAAAATCTAGATGAGTAAATGTTAATAATTATCTAATGATTAGAAAAATAGTATTATCATTATATAAGGACTAACTCTTCTAACAAGTGGAAAACTCCTTTTGGAATAAATATATGTTTAAGATTTACATAGGTTATGTACTGATGAAAAATGATAAAGTGATAGCCTAAACCCAATTGTAATTAAACATCAATGATAAAAAACTATCCCACTCATGATCTAGATTTGGATGCTGAGAAGAATAATATGCACCAGAAAGATGGTTATATCCCATCACGGATTACGAATTCTCAATCCACTACCAACCTCGTAATGTTAATAAGCTTGGGGAAGGTCTAAGTATAATGTATCTTTTATATTTACCAATGATTTGAATTGATATGTTTCCAATGATCTTATATCTATAAAGGATATACATGATAATTGGTATATAAGGATACATTAAATTCTTTATCAAATGACTTATCATCCTTAATTTATGTAGAAAAAAATGTACTCTCAAAAAAATGATGTCAAAACTTCAAAAAATCTAGAAGCTATCAATAATTGGAAATCCGTAAAGCTCAAAATGTTTGAGGAAAGAGTCATAAGGTTTGGTTCACGACTATATGTACCATCCAATAAATATATAGACAATTATATTAAGAATTATTCATCGAGCTCAGTCTTCTCCATTCACCAAGTTACCATAACGATGTATTGATATATCCGAGAGCACTATTGGTGGGGAAACATGATGATTCAGATAAATAAATATAACGAAAAGTGCCTAGTATGTCAGAAAGTGATTGATGGTAGGAAAATGTACGATGGGAATATGAAACCACAACACATACCCAAATGGATGTGTAAAAACATCACTATTAAAATATTCACATGACATCTAATGAAATCTATATGATATAATTCTATACAGGTCATTATGGATCATCTTACAAAGTTATATCACTTTATCCGAATATGAGAGGAGATTTCACTCAATAAAATTTCAAAGATATACATCAAATAAATAGTGAGGCCACATGGAGTACCATTATCGATTGATTATGATCGGTATCCTAGATTTTCCTTGAAGTTTTGGAAATTTATCAACCATGATCTATGAACATAGCTAAACTTCAGCACAACATATCATCATTAAACTTATGGTCATACTAAGTGAGCTATTTAAAAACTAGAAGACATATTGGGATTATATTTTATGGAATTCAGTAGAGGATATGATGAAAATCTTCTTATGGTGTAGTTCTCTTACAACAAAAGTTTCCCTTGGTCATCCAAATTGATCTATATGAATCATTTTATAGTAAAATATATAGAACACCATTATGCTAGGATGAGGTTGGTGAACGTATGCTTATATGACCTAAAATGGTTGAAAAATTGTAGAAAAGGAAAAAACATTCAACCACACATCAAATATTCCCAATTTGGTAGTAGACAAATGAAGAAAATCATCAACAAGACTAGAGTATAAGGTTGGACACATGTTATTCATCCACATGTCTCAATGGATGAGGATCATGAGAGTTGGGAGAAATACAATTCTAAGTCCCTGGTATATTATCCCCTTAGATTTTCTTGATCATGTTAGAGTTGTGACCTAATCACAAGCACTTAAACCTACCATGTCTTAAGTGTATGATGTATTCCACGTGTTCCTCTTGACGAAGTACATACTAGATTACTCTAATGTTTTGAATTTAGATGTGGTACACCTGGAAAATGATAACTCTTAGGAGGAAAAATCAGTAAAGATATGGGAAAATAGAGATAATGTTCTATGGATAAATTCTATTCAATAGGAAAAAATAATCTGGAAGAACCATATGTACAAAAGGGAAACATGGGAACAAGAGGATGTGATTAGGTAGAAGTACTCCCACCTATTTCTTCCATAGTTTGTAACACAAAATTATGACAATGAAATTTCTTAAGGGGAAGATTGTAATGACCCATAATTCTGTCAATGAAATTTATATTATTTTAATTTTTTCATATATTATTAATAACATATAATAATTTAAATAACACAAAAAAATCATTATAAATCAGTAATGAGTAAAATAAGATGATTTTTTTGAAAATAAAAACCCATACTAATGGAATAGTAGCTTGACCTTCAGAATAGTAATATGACCATTATGTATAGTAAACCATTCAATAGAATAAGAATATCCCCAATTAAATTCTTAATAAAATTTTGGAATCTTTAAAATTAAAATATGATATAAATATATCAGTATAAAAATAAATAAATGTTTCCAAAATGCTTAATTAAGTGTTTCTAATCTTGTAAAATGGAAATGTAAATTTAAAATTTTATAATTAATAATATTATTTAAAGAAAATTAATTTCAATACAATTGATTCATAAATATATATTTTTTTATTCTGATTTTATGATCACTAAACGAAAATGTTAATAACATGTTGAATGTGATATAAAATAATTTATAGATTAAAAATTGGTATTTTTCAAAAAAATTACGAATTTAATTAAAAATTAAGATTATAATATTTATAAAAGTTGTTTTCATTAAATGGAGTCCATTTTTTGAATTTTATATAGTTAAAAATGGTTCGGGTGGTTTGTTGTTATTTTTTATAACATAGTATATTTTTTGATAAATAGTGTATTACGGTAATTTTTAGTATAATTTAAATATATGAATTATTGAATTGAGGTTTCTGTATGGCTGATATAAGAACCATTTTCTCGATAAAATATGATCTAATTTCTATACATAGTCACAATAATAGTCACTATCCATAGTAGAGAGCCAAACAAATAAACTAATGATAAAATAAATAAAAAACACAAATCTCCACCACTATTAATACCACCACTAATCACCCCCTCTTCATAAACCTCCAAAAGAATTAATATTTTCCAAATTCTGCCCAATCCTATCCCAAAAATACCCCCAACAACTATAGTCCATTTTTATTAAAAAGTTATGAACCCATTTCTTAATAGTGGTTCTCAATGAGGATAAATTAAAGAGGAAATATCCACATTCAATATTTTTATTAATTTATTTAATTTTTTATTTCGTGTTATTTTATTTTCATATCCTACTTTCCCCTTATCAAATTGAAATAATAAATCTCGAATCTTTTTATAATGGAGTGTTTTTTTATTATTATAACAACCCATTATCAATTATTTTCCCCTCTATTTTTCTATTATAAAGAATGAAATCACACATCAGGATTGAAAATTACATATAATTCCATTTAACATTATAAAATTCATTAATAAAATTTAACTTCATTTTTGGATAACTATTCACATTTTACATGATTTTATATACATGTAATCAAGTAAACTGATCATGAAAACCAATGAAATGAACACCCCTGATCAATAAAATTTTATTAATTAATCATGAAAAAGTTTATAAATGACCTTAATAAAATTATAATTAAATGTTAAAATTTATAAAAGGTTATGAATTAATAAGAAATTTATTTAATTTTATTATATAGAAAACTATGTGCAGGTGTAGAACATATTCATACATAATGTAAGACATTCTCTAAAAAACATCCCATTTTCCTTTGTATTATTATTTTTCTCTCTTTACCCAAAGGGAGTTCTTACTTATTTTTATATAATTCTTTTAAATTGTGGGTTTAGGATCCAAACACATGTGTCTAGATCTTGTCATCATTGTTTGATGTGTAAATACAAGTGTTTAAAGGTTCCCTTCTCAATTCATCCGAATAAGTAAACCTGATTAAAGGGATATTTCTGATTTTATTACCTATTTTACAGATTGATACATAATCTATTTTAAGTAATAATTATATTTTAAAAATAAAAAAAATTAACATGAAAAACTATATTGGATCATTTATAGTTTTATTGAAACAATTATTCATTTTTTGTATTAACAAATCATTTAACTTTTATATTAAAAAATTGTAGAGTTTCTCATTTCTATAGTTTAATAAACAATCAAATTACATGTTTTCACAACATTTTGAAATAAAATATCATGATATTTTCCTATTTTACATTATAAATGTTAAAGTTGTATTTAAATCCATTCTTTCATGGACAACATTATCATATTCCCTTATATTGAAATGATTATGGTACCCAATCAAATCCATGGATAACACATACGTTTATCATTGATTCCTTATGCATGAATCTACATATAGAACACATAGTCGTTAACATGTTCTGATGGGTGCACCTAGATAGAGTTCCAACACAATAGGAAATGGTTAGTATCATGAGAAGTCATGTTCAATGATCTTTTCATTAGCTTTGACTCATGGTAATATTGAGTAATGGTCTTAGTGGTTAGCCTTGACTCATGATCATCTATTTTAAATGGTCTTGGTGGAAAGCCTTGAATCATGATTATGTTATATTGTATGTTGTTTCCACATTTCTATGATTTCAAGATTATATGATCCCATTCTACATATGTTATGCTTCCAAAATTTCATTAATGACTGATGCCTTTTTATGTAATCATGTAATTATTGTATCCTATGTGGTATGTTGTATTCATATGTATATTCCCATTCTACGATTTTATCTCATGCATTCATTAATTTATTCCCCAAGTTACCCTATTTATAGATTAGAGATCAATGAGAGTTAGGAGCTCATTATGTATTTTAAATATTTTTTTTTTATTTTGGTTTCATGGTTTTAGTTATTTGTACCTACTATTACAAAGACACAAGAAAATACAGTTATTTCCATGTATTTAATGGTTATTTATTCTTAAAATTGTGTAATAATATGTGAAAATGATAGGGGGTTCATAAATAAAATTTTATTCAATCTTATATGTGACATAAATCCCTGATTCAAAATGAATTTTATAATAGTATATAAGGATAACCAAGTCATTTAATTATATGTATGAATAGTAATACATAAATTTTGAATATTATGGTTTTATATTGATTAATATTTAAATATAAATCATTTAAATCAAAAATAAATTTTTCTTTTGAATAAACACTATTATTTTATAAAATAAAATTTAATCACTCCTTGCATGGAAAAAATAAAATTAATTTTCACCACATTTAAAGAATTATTTTAAAAAATAATCAAACTTTTTGAAATAAAAATATTTAATTTATATTAGGGATAATTATTATAAATTTTTTAAAATATTTAATATGTTAATGACTAATAAAAAATTGATAATTTGAATTGATAATTTAAATTTATTTTTAATTTAATAAAAAGTTAAATAATTTTTTAAATTGGTCTAAAAATAACATAATTTAAATTATATTTCAATTAGTCCACTTTATTTCATTACACTCATTTTAAAGTTTAATTTTTATCGTGTAGTATTCTATAACTATTTTCAAATATTCATAAACCTCATTTTTGATCATATATTTTTTGGGTTTAAGTGAATGAACTTAAAATTTTTAATGTTTTTGGGTTGTTTATGGTTGGTGAACAGTTTTACCCAGCTTTGTGCCCTACTAGGGAAGATCGTGAAAACTGAGGAAGTGAGGTTTTTTCATGGATGGAACATAGTTCCAAAACGCAACCATCCAACAAGGAGAAACCATAAAACCCCATTAAAAGTAGAACACAAGCTAGGTATCATTATTCTTATAAACAATGTGGCCCATCCCATGTAACCATGGATATGAGATTTATTTATATTAAAATTATTTTTAGACATCCCAAAACCTCACATTTAGGTTCCCAACCAACGTAATTCTAACCATATAGATTTCTTAATCTAGGGGAGGTACCACGAAGTTATTTTAGACCCTCCATAGACATATATAATTTAATAGAAGCTATAATAAGGGTGTTTAATCTCTACCTAGTAGGTTTCATATTCTGATTCTCTTTCTCCTTATATATCATTTTTTCTATATATGTGTTTGTAGATATTAGTGTATTTTTGAAGTATATAATATATGATTTTTTAGATAATGAATATATTTTTTATTATTGGGAATTATTATTCCGCAATCTTCATTGAAGATTCTCAACTAGGGTTTTTTTATTCAATACATATTTATTTTGAGGTAAGTTGTATGATTTTGATTGGATAATTGGATTAACCCATAATTTATTGACATGAATTTAATTTTTTGATTAAAATTAAAATCATTTAAAGAAAATAATTAGTTTTTTATTTGAATATTCAAAACACAATTATTTTGATTTAGTCAAAAGAAATTTGATTTGGTAAAAAATTGAGAAAACTCTCAATTCCTTTGAATTTTTGTGTTATTATGAATTTGAGGGAATTTTGTGGAATTTTAATAGTTGAATTTAAATTGGGAAAATGATTTGTTGAAATAGGTATTTGAGAATTATGTATTAGTTTTTTTATAGAAACCATTTTTTCATTTAAAAGGCATGTTATGATTAAAAACAAGTTTGAGTATTTACTTAAAAAATTTGACAATTTCAAACGGATAATGGAAAGTGTTCTATGTTAGGTTGTATAAAAATAAATTTCAAATTGATGATTTTTATTAGAGATGATTCTAGCCTATTTAGTAAGTTAGTTGTTGGGATAATACTGTTTTTACTCTATGAACTGAAATAAAACCTAGTGAAGCTTGTGTCATCCCTGATGGGATGATTGTGGGTCTTATTTGGTCAGTGTCAAAGGGTTTTGTATGTACACATATTTTTGTGATTCACCTGCGAGTGTGTGAGGATCTCATAGCCTGGAACTATCATACCACTTTTACATAGCCAGGTTTCTCTTTTGTTTGTATATTAAATATATTTAATTGGTTTTTTAAATAGTTTTATATAAATTTTTATTTTATATAAACAGATTTATATATAATCTTTATTAATAAAATATATTAAAGTATTTCCATCATTTTAAATGTAAATCATGATATTTTTAAATATTATTTGAAATTTATTTCCTCATAATTTAATATTTAAATCATTTTTTCCTAATTAAATGTTGAAATATTATTATTGAGTTATTGGTGCCACCCTATTAGGATTTTATATCGATCAATAAATGTTTCAATGAGTGTTTTTACATTATATTCTTCTAAGTTTGAGAAAAGTTAAAGTTACACTTTTCTGAGGATGTTTATGATGATCCTTCAGCATGAATAGTGGTTTTCATTAAGACATGTGATTTTATCCTTTTTTCTAGAACATTTATTTGTATATTAGGTTGAAAACACCAATTTGACATCTAGTAAACATCTATCTATGGAGATTTCTATGTATGCATACAATCTTGTTTATTTTTCTTAAATTTTATTTGTGGAAACTGTGTTCCTAGTTTCATATAAGACGGAGACTATATGTACTCACTAACCCATGGGGATCATGAATACCCTTCGATAAATTTTATGACCGACACGATTGTTAGGTTATTAGTGTATTCAAATTTCATACTAAAATAGAGGTATTGGTGGTTCTGTTTTTCCATATTGACTTGATGTCAATATGTAGTTGTTTGATATTTTCCAGACATTGGAGGTTTTTGAAATTAAGATCCTTGTAAATTTTCAACATAATGAGACTTACATTACCAAGGGTGGTTTGAGAGATACTTCTTGAGGATTAGTTCTTTTCCATTCCCTAAATTTGATTTGAATATGTTTATATAAAAATATATTTTCTATATCTATTGGGTGTAATTCTTTTTATTTCATTGATTGATTGTTAATATGATGTAATCTATGTTGTCTAGTTATTATTTTTAGAATTATTCCTCTCAAAAGAACTGTTAATTAGTTCATGTAAGAAGATTCTATTGATCTATATTGAGAAAATAATCTTATGCACCCGAGTATAGTTGAAGTGATCGTGTGAACTATCCAGGATCTGGTACAGACACTAGCACTAGTTCTTAATCAAGATCTAGCTAGGGTTACATAGAAGGATGTATTAAATAATCTTTTATTACAATTATTTCACCAGAATACACATGTATTAAAAGGATTCTATTATCCTCAAGAGGATGAATAATGATAGATAAAGATAGAACTTTTTTTGAGTCCATAGAGGAAACTCTTGAAATCAAGGTGATGTATGCTAACTTTTTGTTGGGGGGACTATGTAAAAAATAGTGGGACATAATAGTGTGGGTTAAGAAAAAAGATCTATTAAATTGGAAATAATTAAAATCTATTTTCATGAACTAGTTTTATCCAGATTTTATAGTGTTGGCCATGTATATCGAGTTTTTCAAACTCGAACCGGATAATAGGACCTTGATAGATTATACCAACAATTCAATTTATAAGGTACAACTTTTTATTACGATTTTATAGAATATGAAAAATATGAATAGTAAGTTCATGTTTAGATTTTGATATATTATTCATTCTCTGGTATTATTGCTGATGTTATATTTACATGATGATGATATAGATAGAAAACTAATGGTAGAGATGAAACTCACTTGAATTTTAGGGTTTACGGGAGATCATATTTATATTAATAGCAGTGTGAATTCCTCTAATGGAAAGAGGATGCAGTATTATTCACATAGTGGATCTCAAAAGTAGGGGTTGTCTTGATATACATTAACTCTAGGAATATTTATTTTTTTTTCTACAATTGTGGAATTCCATGGCATTATATATAGGTCTTTATGAAGGCTACCTAGATTTTTGAATCCCACAGACACTCGAGTATCCTACAGATGTTTGGGTCTATCTTTTATACTTTTTATAGTGAAACAGTATAATAAGAGCCAATTAAAATTATGTTGCTATTTTATTGTTCCCAGAACAAGTGTTTGTAGACATATGAATCCAGAATAAAGCTTATTCATATAGTGGATGAGTCTCCATAGGAAGCGGATATGGGTCCAGTGACTGTGAGAGGTACCATCATAATAGATTCATCATTACTTACGTCATTATTTGATATCTATATATCGAATTCATTTATATCATCATATACTTCCAATCTACTAAATCTTCACATGGAGTTTGTTTCTTACAAAATGAATATTACTAAACACCTTATATCAAAGAGAGACCTAGTCCCCCATAGTCTTTCTTGTGTGTTATATTTATCATATATTGACCTTACATGGGGTTTCTAAGTTCATTAAATGAAACCACTAGATGTCATATTTGGTATAAATTTGATAATTTCTAATAAATACTAGATTTATTTCTATCATTAATGTGTCTCCATTACTACACCTGATGGTGTATGTTGTGTCATTCTAGGATAATTGGAACCAAGGACAAGTAGAGGTGAACTATCTTCTTGGGAGTTGGGGAATTTAATATATGTGTTTCATTTTAACCTAGATATTGAATCATTTAACGGTTATCTCATTATAGTTTTCATCATGTTTTCTAGAATATTTACTTCTTAATAATCTAGTTTACCATTAACAAGTGAGGTGGAGTTATATACTAATTTAGTACATGGTACTCAACCAGTGTCTTTTCGTTGTTTCTTCATGGAACCAATGGAAATGAAGGAGATAAACTACCAGTTGAATGATCTTCTAGATAATTTCCCTATACACCTGATTTTGTAACATTGGGTAGCACCAATTCAAATTTCTATGAATGATGATGGTTTACTTCACCATTTTGAGAATTGAAAATAACTCAATATTTTAATTAAAAAGAAAATATTATTTGTTTCTATGGAATGGTGATTTTTTACTAGTCAAAAGGGGTAATGTGGTTTTCAAATTTGGATATTTTGTATGACTTTCATCACTTTTAGAATAAGGAATATGAACGTTATAAAATCCCATTTTGGAGTAGTTACATCCATTATGTGAACCATTTTATGCCTCTTGGTTTAACTAATGCTCCCAAAAACATTATGGATTTAATACACCAGATTTTGTTTTCATATCATGATACCATCATGGTATTATTTGAGGACTTCATCATTGATTAAACTATGTATTATGATAAAAATTTGGGTTATCTGATATTTTTCTGTAATTTTGGAGAAATATCCAAAATTTTGCCAAGATATTGAAATTTTACTTATGAATGTGGGATGTGATGTTCATGGGACATTTGTGTTAGAGTAAATTATTTTAGTTTTTATTAAAATGGTTAATGATGTGGTGACATGGGAACATCCGTGAAACGTGTGTTGTGATGACATTAGAACAAACAAAAAATGTTTTTTAGATTTAAATGTTCTAGAGTTTAGATTGAAATTATTTCTAGTTCATAAAGGACTTATCAATGTAGGATTATATGATGAATAATATGAATTGGGAGGGAGTAATTGTTTCTACGGATGATAAATTTCAGTATTTTTTTTACTGAGATGACATTCCTATTGAACACTACATAAGTGTTGGCACTTCAAGAGGCTATGTAGGGCTATGTAGTCTTATGTGATGCATCAAGATCAGTTATTGAATACGTTCTTATATAGTTTGATCGTGTCATTACTTATGTCTATTTTCATATTACAACACATGAGAAAAATAATCTAATAAACATGGAGTACTAATACAAGCACTCAAATTTTTGAGGCACAACTATTTAAAATAAAGGATTCCCATGGTTTATGATCATTCTATCTTTAGTTGTATCATCTCTATAAAATATTTCAATCTCTACATGAGGTGTTGGGTGGAATTGGTACAATATTTATATGTTCACATATCCTTTAACATGGAGAAAAGGAACATGGTCCTACATTTCGTGAGTTGAAAAAATCATACCCATTCCATGAAGGAATCATTGGAGGTGTCTAACATGATGTATCTTTTTTCACATTTTCATACCGATGTTCCGGAATAATGATCCAATGTATCATTTTCTAGTGTTCAGTTGGAATCATATCTTCTAGACATGATCCTACAGGAACATCAAATTTATGATGTCTTCTGTAGCATTAGAGACACTTTTTATGGTGAGGATACCATAGACGATTCATCAACCTCCCTCAAGATCATTCTATTCTATTGGAATCCCTTTTTTATACCTTTAATGATACATAAAGTTGTGATGTGATTTTCCATAAGTACCAATTGTTAGTGAACCCAAGAACTATTAATATGTTCTATGACATTCAACATAGATTTTGGTGGCTAGGTATGATATGTGGCATTGCTGAATATGTGTCTCATTATTATTCAAGAAAACAGGTCATGTATGATCACTAAACACCTTTAAATTTTCGGCAACTAGTTATTCTAATAACTTGGACGTGGGATGATTTATCTGTGGATATTATGGTATAGTTTCTACATACCAAGAGAAATAAGAAAGTGATATGGGTTTTCATCAATTAGTTGACTAAATATGATCAATTTATATCAATTTGAGAAACAACTAATTTTACGGATTTGGAAATTATTATATGGAATATATATGTTTGTTTTCAGGGAGTTCTATATCATATTTTATTCAATATATGACCTCAGTTCACTAATTTCCTTTGGAGAGGCCTTTATGAGCTACTACGATATTAGGTCGATTTGATCATGACATACCATCCCTAATTGGATTTACAGATAGAATGATCTATACATATTTCTGAGGATAAAATTCATTATTATGTTCTAATATTTGGTGTTGATTTTAATGGACATATGGGACTAGTTGAGTTTCAGTATAAAAATAGTGTCATGTCTACAATCAGAATGACTTTATTTGAGACCTTATATGGATGGCCTTAAAGATCAATTTTGTGTTGGTCATTTAAAAATGAATTTTTCATGTTTAGACATAGAGTGTTTTCAAATATGACATCAATGATTCATCCAATAATCTATAGAATGTTGATAGATCATAAATTAAATAAGTCTGATGATTATATTTATTTAAAACCATTAGTGTTTTCAATTGGTGACTAAGTATTCTTGAAATATTATACCTGATTCGATAGTCAACACATTGGGAGACAAGGGAAGATTTTTCATCGCATTGTGGGACCATGGGAGGTTTTTTGTAGATGTGGAATGTTTCTTACCTTTTAACTCTTCCACTATATCTAACTATAGTAAATAATATATTCCATGTATCATAGGTCTAAATTTACTTATCTACTCAATATTAGCTTCAGAGATGTATTTTTCTTCAGGATAATAATAATTTCTTCATGATGGAACATCTAGTTAGGATAGTCGATTAAGAAGCTAAGGTACTTCATTTGAGGATGGAACCTTTGTTTTGAGTTCTGTGGAAGCACTATTCTAATTCTCATGAGATGTGCGATATAGTGGCATTGATGAAAATGTAATAGACTCTTATTTTTAGACAGGAAGCTTTTAAAAAGGCTTTTTTAGGATATAAGGATTTTATGGTTGAGAGGTTCTAAAATAATATTACTAATTTTTTGTATTTCTGAACCCTATATTGACCATTCTTGGTTTGGATTTTTATTGTGTATTTTTTCTAGTCTTTTCTTGATTGGAACACTAATTTTTTAAACCATGAACACTTCTAGAGAATTCCATAAAAATAGAGAATGTGAGGATTTAATTGTTTTCACTTTATTTACCAATCCATTCCCCCACTTTGAAAAAGCATGAAACCCTATTAAATGGGCCACACTATTTGAACACACTATTTGTCTGAATAATGCGACCTTTCCTAGTAAACCATGAATATGGAATTTTTTAATATAAAAATTATTATTAAACATTTTTAAACATCCAATTTAGGTACATGATGGGGCTAATTTTAAACATTTCATTTTCTTCATGTAGGGGATCTCCCAAGATCTGATTTTCCCCCTTATACACCATTCTAGAGTTGAATCTATGAAAGAAAAATGTCATTTTATCTCAAACCAATAGGTTTCCTCATTCTATTATCTTTCCCTTCATATCTTTTCATACCTACCTATGGTTTTATAGAATATTGTCTTTTTTTGAGGTTATAATATCATCTATTTTAAATATTTAATATAGGGTTGATTTTAGGATCTTAATTTATCATATTCTATGTTGAAGATTAGAGATAAGTGCTTCATGTTTTGAGATCTAGGCATTCAATTGTAGGTGGTTCTATTTAAATTGGCCAATTTTATTAACCAAATTTTTTTTGACTTATATAAAATTTATGTATTTGAATTTATATTATTTATATAATTTAAATTTCATTAGTTTGGTTGATTAAAATAAAATTCTATTGAATATGGTTTTTGAAAATTTATTTCTCATGAAATTATGAAAAACCCATAATTCCATTAAATTGATGTATAATTGGAAAATTTATTTAATTTTTTCAGATTCAGATCATTGAATATAAATTCAGAAAATTGTTTCATATTATAATTTTAGAAAAATGTATTTAAATGGTTTTAATATAAACCCTTTGGTTTTATCATAGAAATTTCATGTTTTGATTTAAATCCCATTTCAAATTATTAATGGAGAATTTAAATATGGTAAATAGAGAGTAGGATGAATTATATTTGAATAATTATTAAAGTGAACCTTCAATCATTGATTTTACTAAGAGTATATCCAAGACTATGTAGGTAGTTATTCATTAGGATAAAAATCTTTTAACACATGCAATTGAAACAAAACCCAGTTCTGCAGGTCAAAATCCTAATGGGATGGTTACCAACCATCCATGGTTAGTATCAAAGGGGACTGTGTATAAACATATTTCCGTTATTCCCCCTATTGATTATGAGAATCATGTATCCTAGAACTATCATAAATTTTTCCACATGAACATGTTTCTCATTTGAGTGTATTTCTAATATATTCCATTATTATTGTAAAATATCATACATGCCTTCTAAATTTATAAAAACATTATAATATAAATTGGGTATTATTGCATTTGTTAAAATTATTTCCATCATTTGAAATATAGTGGATGATTTCATTAAATATGAACTGAATTGACATTCTAGTTTATTTTAAATTGAAATAATTATTTTGGTAATTACATATTGTCATGTTATTATAGAATATATGTTATCCCCTATTGATCTTTTCTCTCAAACCCTTCCAATGACTTTGGGTGTTTTTATATTATTATCCTCCAAGTTTTACGAAGGGTAATGTTACCCTTGGAGGTTGTATTAGCTTTTGATCAATGGGATTGTTGAGTGGTGTCCATTAGAAAATCATATTTTATTCTCTTTTCTTGTACAATGATTTTTACATTGGATTTTTTACACATTTTTGACTTCTGGTACACTTCTACCGATAGTGTTTTTATTCTATGCTTACTAGCTTCTTTTTAATTCTTAAATTGTGTGTTGTGGAATATTCATCCCCAGTTTTATATTGTATGATTCCATTAGCTAGTATCCAACCCCATCATATAAGAAACCCCATTAAGAAATGTCAATACCAGCTCAGTTATCAGGTTACCAGGGTATCGAGTTGAGTTTATATTAGATATAAATAATTTGTAACTATATGAATATTTTTTTAAACCCCTATTTATCGTCACATATAAAAGGATAAATTACAATTAAAATTTTCTAAATCTCATATTGTGGATTGTAAAATTGATCCCATAGTTTGAATAAGATTCATTTATATTCTCTAATATATCCTAATATTTATTTTTTAAAATGGATAATGACAATAGTAATAATTAATTTATATGGTTAAGGTAATATGGGTACCTAAAGTATGTTAAACTAAATTTTTAGGGGTTATAAATGACACACCATCATATCCAACAAATATTTCCCCCCATATTTTGAGCTTATGTATTATATTTTCAATATTTTCTTCTTTTACAATATTTTTTCATCATAAAATTAATGGTTTAATTTAATGTTTAGAAAATTGATAAGTGTGCAAGTCAAAACTATTATATTAATCCACAAATCCCCTCTCTTATCAAATATTAAAACTCATTTGGATAATCCAAGGAATACCAAAATTACTTACCAACATCCCTCTACACATTTTAAAATAATTCTTTTGTGCAAAATTGTAACCTATGATGGATTTGGTGCAATACTTTAGAGGATACCCGAAGAAGGGGTAAGGTTTTTCCAGGAAAAATTATTTTATAACCCAACTTCATCCAATTTTTATAAAACCTTGATGATATAATAGCCTTAGTATTGTCCATATACTGATATGTTTATAGGATAAATGAACGACCTAAAACAACCTTAATTTTTATAAAATGGGTTACAAAATGATTGTTTATGTGTACGGATGATTAAAACCTCACAAACGGAAGTCAATTATTTTTCCATTAAAACATGTCACAGTTGGGTATCATGATAGATATAAATATATAAATATATATTATATTTATACCATAATTATAAATCATCATTTATTATATGATATCTACCTTTTTTTTCACCCCAAATGATTAAACAATGAACATCATATTCGGTATCATGTATGACACACTATACATTGCATATAAAAGAATATATAAACTCACAATACATTATGAAATATTTATCATTTTAAATAATATCAATATTTTAGTCATATAATGATCCATGAAATATACTGTTATCTAACATTACATGAAAAATATTAGTTTCATCAATGGATTATTTTATAAACATGAGCATGTTTTACAGAATATTATTAATACTATTATTTAAAATGATAATTATATGTTATATATTATATTGTAGGTTATGCATCAGATTAACGAACTTATGAAAATAAATTTTTTAAATAATTTGTTACCAATTAATTATAAATTAATTTAAAAAATGAATTGAATATAGAGGAAATGTGTTTATAAGAAAACTATTTTATACACCAAAGTTGTTTTATATAAATAAATTATATTCATTAATATTTTTACATGATATTAATTAAATTTATATATTATATATTAAATACATTTTTTACATTTATCCAATATATTTTATAATAATTAGATAATAAAAATTAAATTTAATGAAAATAGTTGTTTTTTTATAAATCATTATTTCCACCTATTCATGGATTAAATATTAATATTTACACTATTATAAATACTATTTGGGAAAAAAATTATTTATTTATGTTAAAATTATGCTTGGATTATATTTTTCCTAATATATTTTATTTTATGATTAGTTGTGAAAAAAATTAAATTTTAATTAAAAACCTCTTTTTATTCTCTAAATAATATATAATGATATTTTATTTTATAAATTACATTTAAATTCATAATTTGTAATTAATAAATATATTAATACAATTTATTTCATTATAATCATATTTATATTGAATTTAGATAAATAAACATTTTAATCCATTGAATAATGTCACCTATAAAATCATTTTCAAGAGGTAAATGAGATTTGTTTGAAATTAATTTCTATTACATATATTATTTTAATTTTAAAAAATGGATAAATTTTTTGAATATTAATAATTTTAAATTTATAGTATTGAAAATTATTTTATTATTTGAATTATTAGTGGAAAATGATAAAATTAATTATATAAATTAAGAGAAAATCATATTTACTATGGGTATGGACATTAAACTCAAGGATAAAAATGACCTAGATAATTTTACAAAGCCAATTTTATATCTATATGTGAGCATTATACATTATTTTTATATATTTTTAAATTTTTGGATTAACATGTCATTATAAAATACTATGGAGAATTCCATATTTTCAAAATTTGTATGTTTTCTTATCACCCCACTTTTAAAAGTAGTCTACCTATCCCCCTTTTTAACACCACTCAAAAAAATTGGTTTAAGAAATACCTATGAAAAAAATTATATACACACCTACCCCAATACCGTTATCAATTAATTTTCTATTAATAAAAATTAAAATGTAATTAGTTTAAACCTAAATATGATATCAAGTGAAGACGTAATGTTTTTCATAATGTGCTGTAATTTTATTTCAATTTCAATATACTTTATTATTTTAATATAATGATTATATAAGATAATTATTGTATTAAATATATATATATATGGTACTAAATTAATCTTATTACCTACAACATCAATGACTTCCATAAAATAGGTTACGAAATCATTATTCGTGGGTAGGGAGGACTTCCACCTTTCTCACTGATGTCATCCTTCTTTCTATTAGTAGTTTTTAGGGTTGGGAACAATGATTTGAGTAATATATATATCTTATATTTATGATATTAATAATTTTATTTTATTTGTTTAATTAATATATTCCACATTCCATGACGTTTCCATTATATAGTAACATGAAAATTGTGTTTTTCAGTTCGATAAACAATCAACTCACAAATCAATATTAATCAATAACTCTTTACATATAATATAATAAATATTTATTTAATAAAACCATGTTATATATATGAAATAAAAATGATATGATAAATAAAAAATACCTATATATCATTTTCTTTTCATTAATTTAATTTAAATGAAAATTGAAACATCATTCATGGGTAGGTACGACTTACTATCTAAACAAACAGTGTATTTCTTTTACTATAAAAAAATATTATTAGTTACTATATATACTCATATATTGAATATATATGATATTTAGATCATTTTTTACATTGTGGATGTGAATAAATCATGACCATGTATGATAAAAAATCTAACTTGTCCAAACATATATGAAATACAAGGAAATTAAGAACCAAAACATTGAAATTAATTATTAATTGATGAATTTTTTTTGATATGATGTTATAAAAGAATCATATATGATATAATAATAATTTTTTTTGTTATTTTATAATTTAATGACATGTATAAAACTAATATAATGGAGGGTAAATCATGTATGACCAAAACGAAGTCACAATGTAAGGGATTAAATCACAATTTAATTTTATTGTGGTATATTGTAATGTTAGGTTCTTTATTTGTTTAATATGTTGTATATCGTACCCACTTTTACATTTAATATCTTTAATTATTCATTCTCCTTTCCATTATTATTTTCCATTTTAATTATTTCATCTAAGGGTATTTGACCATAATGTTAGTAAGTGGTAAGGAAATTTCATAAATCAATTCATTTTCAATTGGTTATATTGATATATCGTTTTTTAATATTATATTATACTTTTTATAATGAATTTTTAATATATATATATATTCATATAATTTTTTTGTGGGATTGTTTTCATATATATCAAATTTTAGAATATTTATCACGTTAATCCTTTGATAATATTAAGGATTTATTTCATAATATCATTCTAATTGAGATGGTTTAAACTTAATTTTAACAATAATGAAATTATTTTATTCATTTTTAATGTACCCTTTAATTTTTATCTCATATGGTAATTGATGGAATTTTTCAATTAGTAATACTAATTGTCTGATCTTTTGTAATAAATATAATTTATAAAATGTTTTTAAGAAAACCCTACTTCATGTTTCTCTTAGGTTGGACATATGTTTTCTTAAAAAATAATTTTGTACAAAAAATATTTCAAAAAATGAATTTTCTAGTTTAAAAAAGACTTATTAAATATATTTTTACCCATTTTTATTTTTTAACAAATGCTTTGGAAGTAATCATGTTTCTTGTTTCCAAACAATGATGTTTTCTAAAAATTTGACAGTGTAAATGGAATGTTCTTTTTGTCTTATATGGTATGCATGGAATTACCTTCCACCAGTTCCCTGAAGCATCCATTTGATGATTACAAGGAATTTTTTAAAGAAAATGTTTTTTTAATTTTATTTTCATGGAACATGATTTTAAAAGTGATTTATGTTTTAAAAAGTTATTTCCAATTTGAAATGATTAATTTCTTATAGAATTATTTTACTATTTTTTATTTCATCAATTATAATAATGCACATTCATACTCAAGTCAGTATAGTTGTAATGATACTATCATTATTATTACTCTAGGTGGAATATAATTAAATTCACTAAGAATAGTATTGACATTCACATCCTTGAAACATTTTCATTGACATTAACTTCCTCTTCAGTTATTCACGTCCCAAAGATCATGGAAAATTTAATTTCTCCTACATATATATTTCAATTATCATTGGTATGATTATTTCTTAAACAATGTATCATTTAGACATAAGGTGGTTACTTCATATGGTATTTTATTAATAGGGTATATACTGTTAAATCTGAATCCTCAACTCAATATGGATATATTATAGGTAACATTTTTTATGAATTATATCAACTATTCATTATATAAGGAATGCTTTTTACATGTATGATAGATAATTGGTACAAGTTAACACAAGAACCTTGATTCCTTTGATGTCTCATTAGAAGAACCATTTTCCAAGCCTATTCTTTTGTGATTTTAGTTACGATTTTTTGAAAGATCATATGAGTGGTCATATTGTTTAATTTTTCATGTGCTTGGGAGACATATCAACCCATAAGTAATAAATTTTCTACATAAGAAAATACATTTATCCATGACACTTTTTATATGGAAAAAATCGATGGATGAATTTCATTATCATTTTATTGATTAAATGGAATCGTTTTAATTTATTTACTATGTCATATAGATTATTTAATATCCAGTTATTATAGTTTTATTATTTATTAAACATAATTTGACTTTAGATTTTTACGATTCAATATTTTTAATAAACATTATTCTAATTTTATTGGTTTTTTAGAATATGTGTTTAGTAAATTACAAATATTTTTTGAAAATATAGTATAATGTTGGATTATATGTAAATAATTAAATTGAATCATACGAATGTTGTATTTGTAAAATAATTGGATTAAATTCAATTAATCCTGGTAAATTTTAGACAAAATAAATTATAGTTTTAGAAAAATCAATGTATGTAACTATTCACCTAACATTTTTCTTTTTATGAATATCATCGAATATTACCCAAATATAATTTGGCTATGCTAATTTAAAAAATTATAACTTATTAATTTAATAATATTCATAAAATTTGATTTAATTATTTTATAATGTTCTCCCACAAAGGGAAATAAAAACCAATTATGATTAAAATATATCTTTATGAAAATAATATCATTACAAAAAATTGACTAATTATATATTATGAGATAATTTGTGAAATATATAAAACCCATTTAGATATTTTGTAATAAATTGGGTTTTCTTTGTCAAACCAATAACTTATTGGTTATCGTGGTATACTACATTAATGTTTATTTAGAATTAGGTTTTCACGTATCACATGCCATCAATGAAGTTAAATTTATTTGAAGATAAATATATCATAAAATATTTTGGTGGTACAATCAATAATTTTATGACTCAAATGTAACTGAACTAAAAATTTAATGAAATTCGATTCACATATTCATGTGATATATAAGACAGCTCTATATGTCTTGATCCATCATATAAAACATTAAAATACACCCATATATATAGTGTCCCCATAAAATGACGAGAAACCTGTGTAAACAACATTAACACAACACTATGCTAAAATTGATGTCCAACTTCCATCTCATATGATTTGAATTAGAGAGAAATAAACATTATCAAATTATGTTACATAACATAGTATTGTCGAGTCAAAAAATTTATTCATTCTCATTTATGCTGTGTGAGATTTTATTATTATTTTTCTATGATAAAAAGGATTCATCAATGTGTATAAATCCAAAAATTATATAACCTCTACTAACATCCAACATGGATTTATTCCCCAAATTTCATACCTTTTTTCACCCATATTCTTCATGAAATGATTTCCGTAGGAATTGGTCTATATTCTCTTCTAGAGTCATCAAATAATTCCCAACTTCACATATTCATGGAGGAACCAATCATCACAATTACATATTTAATGTAATACTAACCCTTCCAATTTATCACATATTCTCTATAAGCATAACCTCAAGTAGTCTCTTAGGACGAAGAACCCCCAACGTGTATTTTTAGAAATATTACATTAAAAATCGTACTATATAATGTTTTAGTCATCAGATTGTTCATTATAAATAATACATAAAAATTGATGATGTATCCCATTAGGGTGAACTGAACAACATGGATTTTGATTCTATTTGCGATGATATGCAGGAAGACCCTCTATGGGCCTAATAAAAAAACCAAAATATTTTTCAAAGTTTCAGGAATGTGGTAAAATATAGATTACCCGGTTGTGTAGATTTAAACAATAAAGTCCCATATGAAAAAAACTGTTATTTAATAATATTATAAATATATAGAACCACGTATATATATATAGTTTAACTTGTTGATAAACATTCATATATATATATATATATATATATATATATGTTTACATTAACACTAATGGTAATCCTCTTGTATGTATAGATGTATACACCATTTCATTCTATGAAAATTCGACTTCTACGGGGTCGACTAATCCAATACATAAATTTGGTAATATTGTAGGAATATGACATAATTATACATGACAGTTTATGAGTGGGAAATAATTCACCCAATATTACTATAATGATCCCATACACCATTAAAATTGTATAATTTGTGTTCTTTCGAATCATTGGTATGAAATCACAATGATCTCTTACATTTTGATATATAGTCCATATAATTTCTGAGATATGATTGTTTTTGGGTGTTACTGGTTCAATGAACTAACCTCATTGGAAACCACGTGAGAATGGATTTTTGAACTGTTGACTAGATCATGAGGATCTGGTTTCCCTCTACCCAGAGAAAAAATGGTGAACCTAATGTCAATCATCAAAAATTATTATGGTTACCCATAGGTTGGAAAATTATTTTTTCACATACATTATAAAATATCTAATTGAGAACTGGACATGAAAATTTCAATAACCATGAAATTTTAATTTCATATGAATAATTAGATAAGAATATTTCCTTTTATTTTGTGGTGAATTAATGGGTTATTTTTTTGTTCTTTATTCCAACATATGACTCCCACCTCCATAAATTCATTTAATAAATATTTAATTTTGTATATGAATACTGTGAACAGATATAACATTATGATCTAAGGATTTATCAAATAATATGAATCTATATCCCCCCCCAAACACCTTCAGTTACAATTGATAAATGCTCTGTTTCTGGGGTACCATCAGAGAAATACAATTCCATCAATGAATGTTTCATGAGAAGACTTATATGAAATGATTCCTCAATTAATATCTAAAAAAGTATTGGACATAAATGAATATGTGGAACCTTCCAAAACCTATAACTAAATTTATTTTATAGCCCCATAGAAAAGATAAAAATACCCCCATTATAAAATTATAAATAATAAAATGACATGTTGTGAAATTATCCTAGTTCATGAGGAATCAAAGAGGGGTCCTATCAACATCTTCTACCAGATCTGTATGATTCCTACCCCGCTTAATATAACTAATGATTTCGTCAAGGAGTCCCATGCTCCATTCATTTAGACATGTGAATCCTTGAGTTTTGACAAGTCCCATCAATAATACAATCATATGTTAAAGACCCATAATCTCACATTTAGGTAGGAATACATCCTTATTAACTTGGATGAAATAAGAGTACATCCTTATATCCTCCACCTCACCAAGAATTCCTTGAAACAAACTTTAAAAGAATTTGGATAATCTTTTCATCATATCCAACAAGTAACCTAGTACATATGACACATTCCAACCCCCTCATATATTCTCTTAAACATATAATGATACAAATTTATTAATATGAGTATAATTATATCCATTATCCCAAGACATATTTGAATCATATGTCCATTCTCACAAAAAAAAAAGAATCCATCACAATTTGGAAAAAATGGAATTTTGGCCTACATTCTAGACCAAATTATCTGTAGATTATGAAATATAATAGTTTCAGTAAAAAGAAATATTTTCATTATACCCATAAAATTACAAGATGTTAGGTAATTAATCCCAACATTTCTACTAGAACAACCCATCAATACATATCTAGGATTAATTAGAATAAGGTATAGGTTCATGCTCCCATTTAGGAGGATCAATGGTATATCTTATTAAAGAATAAGCAATATAATTGAGTCCACATTTCAGTTTCAATGGGAGATCAATGACCCTTATCAATGTCATCATCAGGGATGGAAACAATTTATTTTTAATCCCCAATGGAATATTGGAGTACTCCACTAGTCTCATATGGGAAGAAATCATATATTACTCCCATTATTATGTGGAATGTATTTAGAATATATTGATGGAAAGAAAAAGGCATGAACATATTCCAAATCATTATAAAAATTATTGGACCAATCTAAAGGAAAAATATTGATTCTTAAGGATGCCAGGATATATGAATGTTTTTGTGACCAAAAGAAAAATTATACAATTAAAATTAGAGTAACCAAAAAAATCTAATTTATGGTAGTGTAAATCATTGTAGTATACATGTATCCAAATTATTATAGATTCTGAAATTATTTGGGACCTTTAAAATTTGTTTATATCCACTAAATATTATACCCACTCATTTTTTATCTTGAAGAAGAAGATGTGGTTGGAAAATCCCTCCCTATAATGTCGCTACCAGTTTATTGAGAGGTCCTTTCTATAAAACCATCCATTAATTTCCTACTTATTGAAGTTTGAAGATTCCCAATATAACCAATTACCGTTAGGAGAAGAAATTAAAACCTCTTCATGGTTAGATGATCATTTTTTGGAATTTTCCACCAATTTACATTATCCAACTTATGGTTTATTCCATAAGAATCACCAAGATATATAGATATTAAGACATAGTGATATTTCTTCCCATATTTTAAGTAACTATGAGGGTATCCCACATAATAATATATTTATTTATCACTGCAATGATACATTGAGTATGAACTAATATTATTAGATGATCGAGAGAATGGTGATAGCTACATTAAGTTCCCTATCTCAAAAAAGGAATATTCTTTCTCAAATGGATTATATACCAAGATGAGATTCTATATAACAACCAACCTTATATAAAATAACATCCATAATCATAGATATTTATTTAATCATACATTCATTCCAAATATAGGTATCAAGGAAGAAACCACACTGGTTAGACCATGTATAGGAGTGTCTAAAAGAAGATGAAGGGAACACCATGGTTATTAGGAAACATTTTCTAAAGAAAATATATCTGTTATGTTGTACCATATACCCTACACGTATTATATAATTATTATTAAATTTTTATTTTAATATATCCAAAAAATTATGGTGGAACTATATAGTAATCTACAATATTCTATGGAAAAATATAATCATTATATAGAATACATGAACCACTTTTAAAAAATAAAAAAAAATTCAGATAAGATTATTTGGATGATATTTAAATGTATCATTGTCCAAATCATTACATATAGTGTGAGAATATCCAAAAAACATTTATTGATGTTATTATTAAGATACACCAGCAAATCATAGATCCTCCTTAAGTAGTGTATTTAAGAAGACATGCTGAATAATGGGTGTTATATTCCATAGTGCATGAAAACCAAAAGAACCCCCCAATAATAACAGAATGTAACTGAATAATTAAAAACATGTCCATTTGAATAAGATACATTATACTCATAGGGTAATGTGATGTCTTGTTCTCCAAAACAACCAAATCTTCAATAGTGAGATTAAAAAAAACTTCTTCAATAGGCATATGAAAATTTTAAACATGCATATCATTTGTGAAAGGCCAAAAATTAGAATACTATATCGAATAAATTACCAATAATCTCATTATTATATCATTTATTTAACAGGATTCGTTATTTCAAAATTAACAAAAATCAAAATTAATATGTATTAACTATTTCAATAGATGCCTATGAAAAACCCCAACCCAGAGGGCTGGCATGATTTTTATGTCCATTGTAACCCACAAGATCATAAAATAATTAGCGATTCCAAATAATTTTAGCGAAGGAATTAAATCATCTCTAGGCCACATCAATAGTGAAACTTTTACCACATCTTCTACCTCCTCGACATAAGATTATAATTTCAAGACATTTAAAAATGTCAACAGAAAAAACTTCAACATTTATCTCATTTTATGAACCATAGTTAGATGTAGGGACGTAAAGAATATGAAATTCATTGGACACTTCCTAGAATTTCATCCAATACCATGTACTATGGGGTTCAATAAATGAAATGATCAAGAAAAAATGTGTCACATAACAAATAACTCTTTTAAGAGGAACACCACATATGGGGATTGTCATATAACACTAAATAGAAACACACAGAGATGTGAGTCTGCTTATAAAAATAATGTATATATGATACCATATGTGAGTTAAGTGTTACTATATATCATGATAACAAGTCTAAATGATGATGTGTAGAAAAATGACTATGTCAGAGAATAATATGGGGTATTTCTATTCAGAATAAGGTCCACACTGAAAACTTTTATGATGGGTTTTTACAACGAATCAAATAATGGGAAATAAACCAGACCCCACATAGAATATTTGTTAAAAAATCTTTAGTGAGATTCATACAATAAAAAGAGGTAGGGTGTTGATACATATGAAAAATTAAATGAAGAATATTTAATCACTCTACTATTAGAGATATTAACATTGTATGATTATGAAATAATGGAATTAAGAAGAATCAATTATGAATTAATCATTTAAAAATTATTACATTTAATACCCTCCATATATAGTACAACTCTACTATTTCAATAAATATACATCAACAAGATGATCATTGTATTATAGAAAGAACAAAAAAATCATATCAATAATATTGTTTTCAGAAAAAGGACATCTGTATTTCTAATGGTATAAGAATATATTGAATTACCACTATTTGGTGGCATCTTGAACATGATCATAATAAATACCGCAGACCAACCAATATTGGTTATCACTACTGGTGGTATGTTGGGATTCCATGATATTGAATTATCATCATGTCCTGTATATAAATGTATTTCAAATAATATATTTCATTTAAAATCATTAATAAAGTTACGAAATTGTAATCTTGAATGGAATCTAGGGAATGGTTGTCTTCACCTGTTTTAGGAGCCTCGACCGTAGTGGCCTCTAGTTTGAGACATACTTTATTACATTGGATAAGATACAATGGGTTGAACATAAATGGAATGATCAGTTTTGATGTTTTTTTAGAACCATATGCATTAATGATACCCATTATGCATTTGGACTATATAACAAAACATATTACATAACAAAATAAAAATCTTATTATCCTTCAAATCTCATTCAAATGATTTATCTTCATAACATGGGGATGATAATTATATTATAAGGTAAAATTATTGGTATGTTTTAGATATAACAGATCATGTCATGAACCATAAAAAAATTAAATATAGAGTGTTAAAAAACTAAACACAAATTCCACAAAAATTACTTGATATGGAATAATCAATAAGTCAATGAAAATAAAATAAAACACATTCCTTTTAAAAAATAAATATGGAATGAAATACATTTAGAGATAATATCGATATGAAAATATCATGGATAATTGTAACTAAATTATAAATCAAGGAAATTATTATATTATCAGACATCACGATTAATTGTAACATAATACCATTATCATATAAACTATTTAGATAAAGGATTAAAATTTTAATATTAAAAGGCCATTTGATTTTTCCAATTTATTCATCTGATAAGACTACCAATGCATCAAGGGTTTATACATAATCTATACAAAAACTACGTTTTGAGTGTCAAAATAAATCCTAATTTATTGAATAATATATTTAATTCAAGAACAATTTTTCATTATCATATATCTGTATAGAGTAAATGATATAAATTAATCAAAATTATCCAATTCTTTCAAATATTTTTCAATCTAAACAATATATGTAAAAATGGAATATATTTATGGAATTAATCATATAAATAAAACAAAAATAAGAATATTAAATATAAATTTAGTAACATTTGATAAATTAAAAAAATTAATTGATGGTTTAAATAAAATTTTAGCAATCAAAAAAGAAAGTGAGATTGAAAAAAAATGATGCCATTTTTAATTTTCAATAAAAATCCAATTAAATGAAAAAATTATAATTGAAACAAAAATACCATTAATAATTAAGTATTCATGATATTAAATTTAAATGTGTCAGTACATACACCACATTAACTTTATTTTTTTATAATAATAAATAAGTCTCAATGAAATTTAAATTGAGAATAAACCATTTACCATATGCTTCCATTTTGAGGAATGTTATTTAAATTAATTTATATTAGAATAAACCATATTATTTATTTATACATTGAAAATATTTTTATATATTATATAATCTATTATCATTTTATAACATATTTCCAAACATTATTTAATAATTATTTATTATTTTCATTGATTTGGGTGACAATTGCATTGTTTTCATCACTGTCTTTTATCAGGAAAGATCCAGTTATTCAACATAATATAAATATGAATAGTCTATTGATTAATTATGAATAAATATTTATCATATTTTTATATGAATTATTATTTTATGACCAATCATGAATGAATTTCATGAAAAACTAATTATTTTATGATCATGGTGATTGCATGACGTATGCACACATTATTAACATTTCAATTTTGCAATGATCATTTTAGAAATAAGATTAGAAATAGAAAAACATTAAATAATGATAATAATATAATATATAACATATTATACACTTATATATGTAATCCATTTTTTTATGGAATGAGTGTCACGCAACTCTGTGAAGGCGGTAGTGCACACATACAAAAACGATGTTATCATATATATGTGAGTAAATGAGAACGAAAAAAGATGATATGTATTATATTTACGGAATTATAATTATTTTATGAATATAAGAATTATTAAATTAAATTAAAATAAATTTATAATTATTAATCTTATTACCTTCAATGTGATGAATTAGTGAAAATGGATTCCATTCGTTTCTATGGTGGCAGTACATCTTGCACTCGAGTGAGATTATCATATCTCATAATTAATGGAAGGAAAAAATATATATGTTATTTAATGAAACTATGGGTATAATTATTATATAAATACATTATATACATCCCAATATCCAGTCGTAAAAGTTGGCAATGGATTATTTAATTATATCAGTATGAAAGGCTCTACTTCACTGTACATACGAATGATGATTTCATAGCGCAATTGATAGAAATGTATGGGGATATAGGTCATAAAATTAATAATAATATATAATATTATATGTAAGATAGTTTGGTAACTAAAAATTAATGGTTTCAAAAAAATTATGGAGGCAGAGAAAGAGGTAAAATAATGATTCTCATTGAAGAACATTATCTCTTTTTTGGTATTCTCTTTATGTTTGAAAAACTTCTTCATAGATTGAATTTCTATCCTAAATAGTTATTATAAACTGAGGGGAGGGAATTTGGGATGTTATTTTGGATTTTTCTGAAATAACCAATGTCGTTATAGGGATTTATGAATATATAAGAGTGTGGTATCATTTTATTAATAGGGGAGAGAATAGACATGGTATTTTTGAAATGAATAGAGAGCTCTAATTTATCACATATCAAAGGGGTCAAAATTTAAAAATTCTAGTAATTTAATTGTTAGATTGTATAAATATGTACATAAATAGTTTTAAACAATTTTATTGGATATTTTTGGCCTTATATGTTTATGATAACCATAAAAAACCCAGTTATATCTTAATGGTTTTAGTAAATGTTTAATACATTAACTATTAATTTTCTTAAAAAATATTGATGAATATTTTATAAATTATAAATAAATATCATTCCAAAAATTTAATTTTATTTTAAATATTAAATTTATCTTTTTATTGAAATTTATATTAATTTAAATCCTTTGGATGTTATGAGAAAGAGGTGTTTTAATGTAAAAGTGCTCAAACATTTATAATGATTTATATAAAAATTGAATATTAAAATGATTCCATTAACCCTATTAGATTAATTTATATAAATTTATATTTATTATACTCTAAAATAATATATATATAAATTTAATATAAAAATTAATTCAATGAAATCATAGTTTTCAACTAAATCCCCATAATTTTTAATGTTCAACAAAAATAAAACATCTCTGCAAAATCTAAAAACATCTCCCAAAAATAATTTTGGTATTAAAATTAATAAAATGATATAAATTTATTCAAATGAAATTTATTAATGTGTTCAAAATTAATTTTTAAATACGTTCAAAAATAATTATTAAATATTCTTTAAGAAAGTTAATATTTTGTAGAAAATATTTAATTTTCATTTTAATGGTTATTATTTTATTGTTAATAAATAGTTATATAATAAATGATTGTAATAAATATATTTTCATAAGTTAGAGAATCCTATTCTTAAACTAAAATTTAAAGGATAAACAATAACTATTTTATCAAATATTAATATTTTAATAATATATTGTTGTTCAATAAGACTCGGACTAGTGTGTAATGTAAGACATCAAAGAATATCTTTGTTTCATATAACTCAATCCAAAATTAATGTTGTTTCTAATGAATGAAATAGATTTTTTTAATTTGATTACAAATAATTGTATATTGAGGTCTTGAGGTGATATATTCCCTTTTATGAGTGGTATTATGTGTTATATACACTATCAAAGACACTTACATTATTTTATAATGGTGCAACTTTTAAATTCTCCCCACCATAAATAAATTGAATCATTTAAATTTAAACTCTATCATAGTAGCCAAGGTATTTATATTTCAAAATTATTTTATTATCAAACCCTAATCATATAATAGTTTACAAAGAAACCTATTCATAAGAGATGTACATAAGTATAAATGGAATATGGAATCGAATGTAACTAGCTTTAAGTATAAGGGAAAAATAGTCAAAAATTAATATATTTATATAGAATAGAAAAATAAATAATTATAGAGGGTGATAGAGGAAATTGATCATAATAAAGATAATTATCAATGTATAATTAAAGGCCTCAAATATATGAAACTAAAATAAATTAAATGGTCATCAACTCAACATAAATGAAGGCATTATTAGTGAATTTATATGTCGATACCCTTTACCAAAAGATGATGACTTATTCTAATTTACATTACTATATGGAAATATAATTACATGATAAATATCTATTACATAATCATAATTTCAGGGATCATTTTTTCTTTGACTAATTCCTAGTTTGAAACTTACTCTAATATATTACAAAAAAATGAATTTTTTTTTTCGCAAAACACAAAAAATAACTTTTAAGAGATTGTAAGATCCATAAATAATAGATAATACTATCTATTTATCTCAAACTATATCCCAAAAAAAAATAGTAAGAGTGTGTTATCTAGTATTAATTAATAACTATACAGTGAAGTGATAAACTATTCTATTAAAATATATACAATTAAAAATATAAGCCATTCCATACTTGGTAAACCATATAACCCTTCATAATTATTATGATCCAAAAAATGTAAATTCTATCACTGGATTTCCAAAATGAAATTATCATTAATCTATCAACAGTATGAATTATCTCATAATATTTACATATAAAATAATTGAATAACTTCATCGTCTATTCTGTTGGATAATGGTAATAACATGAATTATAATAGAACCTTATTTAAAACATTAATAGGTCCTTATTCCATAAATAACTCCCATATTACAGGATATATTCCTTAAATATAAAAATGTTATCAAATCTGTCAATGATAGCATAAATCACTTTTCCATAAAATAATTAATATTTTTTATTTTATTCATTTCCATAAAATTTACTTTATACATATAAAATATCTCTTTATCCAAATATCATTATCTCAACATCCAGAACATATTAATGGTTATTGTTACATTAATAATATTTTTCAGAGATTAGAACATGCATCTGAATCGTTTTTATTTTTCATTATTACTATATAGAAAATTATTATATATTTTTAATGAAATAACATTGTAGTAAAATCATTATTAATTTCATAATACATATGGTAGGAATATCATCAATTAAATATGATTAAATCATTTATCTTTGATCCAAATATAGTATAAAATTAATCATTCATCGTTGTTTGTATTGATAGCATAATACTTACATTCATCCCTTATCAGCATCTATTATATATTCTCATAACACATGGGGAATTAATTTGAGTAGTTCCCCATATCCATACAATTTCTACAATGTACAATGGATTCCTTGTTATATCAAGAAATCCATATGAAATGTGTACTTACCCTACACACTTTTAGAAAACATCCATTTAATATAAATATGCAATGGGGTGTTTCAGTCCAAAATTATGAATCATGTGAAAATCATTCTTACATATATTTCCTCTATCTATATTTTTTCATGATGTACTTTTATTCTCACGACTCCATCTAATTCCATAGTACATAGAGACTTATTTTTTTGTCTTGTTAGCACATGAAATTTTCTCCTCACATGAGGTGAATATTTTGGATAGTACATTCCATTGAATGATTGGCATAAAACCAAAAATGAACCCATTATTATCAATATATGGATTATTTTCACTGATGTAATTCTCATTCCTTTTTAAAGGGAATTATTATAAATGATTCTATATATTAGACCAACTCATATAATTATGAATTTTATATAAAATTACATAATATCCAATATGATAAACCAATTAACATAAATAAATATTTCTGCATTGTTAATAATAGAATCGTAAAAAAATTCATTGGGGTTATCAATATGTTCATATACATCAAAATATATTGCAAATAAGATGTGAATTATCCAATGAATATATACTAAGAGTGTCAAACTAGGTTTATTTTAAGGCCTATTTTCATGAACAAGGTGACAATTAATTCATGCACAATGTGAATGTTTTGGAGTTTTTATACCTAAGTAAATTTTTTTCAAGATCCATATCAACATGTTGTATCCTTTCAAGGATGTATTTGGAAGGAAAAAAAGTATAAAATCACCCTTAAAAATATCATATGATATTCTATAAATATCAACAAATTTATTTTTAGTGTTACATTCTGTAATCTATTTTTCCCTATATCTAGTTCAAATTGTTTGAAATAAACATCATTTAATACTAACTATATTGAAATCATCTTTGTTAGACTAGAGTCAATACCTTACTTTATTAAATTAGTATAGATATAATGGTTAAAATCAATAAGGATGTATAATTTTTTATGTTTTCGTAAACTAGATACATATATGGTTTCCAATTAACATTATTTATAGAAAATAGAACATAGTTCATTACTGAAGAAAATTATCACCATTCATGAAAATACATTGAATGTAATCATCTAGAAAACACAGGGAAAAGAAAAATGTATTTATGAGCTGAAATTTTATGTAAGGGTAATACATAGTTGAATCTATCATGAATAAACAAGAATAAAAAATATTTACTATTAATTAATGTGTCCCACATTACAAATAAATAACATGATATAGAATAATCAATAGGTAAAGGTAAATATTATGAAAACTAATGACCTTAATAAATAAACTGAGAATTAAATGCATCCAGAGATAATATCATTATGAAAATGTCATGTATAATGATTATTTAATTTTGAGTGAAAGATATCAAATTTATTTGGACACCATTTTTCCCATTAATATGTAACCTTCACCTCAATACTATTAAAAATATGATTAATAATATACTATGCAAAAACATATCTTATTTGGAATTCTAATTCATCTCTTAAGACTAAAGATTCAACTAAGATTATTTTTTTATGAGCTCCCCAACACATGTATTACACATATAAATCATACCTAAAATATCAAATAATATATTTAATACATAAAAAAAATTATTTACCAAATATCTGTATTGATTAATGGATAAATATTTAACAATATTTCCACAGTTAATTAAAAAATCCCGAAAATTAAATAAAATATATGATATGGGTCTGTCGTTTAGGAAAAAATCATATCAATCACATAATAAAATTTATAATTAGGATACATTTAATATCTAATATAAAATTAGTACATGTATGTGATTGTTTCATGTGAAATTTAACAATAACAAAAAATTGTTAAATTTCACAATAACTCTTACTAATTGATAATTTTCAATGACAATCCTCTTGGATGAAATAATTTAAATTAGAAAATAAAATAAAATAAAAAATGGATTATTCATGATATTACATGTCAATTCATAATAATAAAACTACATTAATTCTAATTTTTTCATTAGAATAACTAAGTGTCAAAGGAATATTAATTAATGCGATATGACATACATAAAATATTGATTTGGTTGATTATAAATTAACGCCATGTATAATAACATTAAACATTATAATATTTTGAATTAGAACCACATTAAAATATATATAATCATATATGATATTTTATATATTTTTATCACATTTATTGTCCTAATCATTTATTGTTTCAACAATTCAGGTGATAGTTTTTCCATTTCTTCATGTGTGTTTTATCATGAATGATCATGTTCATCTACATAGTATATAGTTGAATTGTCTACAAAATAATAGTCATGATATTATTAAAATATTTAGAATGAAAGTATTATTTTATAATCAATCCATATTGATGGTTATGAACTATTTGTTATAGTATAATCATTGAGATGGATAGTCATACCTATATAGGAGGAACATTTCCATTTTTAAAAGATCATGACATAGAGGATTTAATTAAAATTTTACCTTTCTATAATGTTCATTAAAACATTATAAATAATTATATACTTATATATATCATCCACGTGGTATGGTGATGAAAATAGAGTCACAAAGCTGTATTAAAGTGGTAGTCCACGAATACATGAATGGTGTAATCATCTTTACATAGGTGAAATGGAATGATTAGACAAATACCAATCACACCACTTCGTGCGGCGGTAGTCCGCCACATAGACGAGAAAAATCATCATATCACTTACAAAATGGAAGGCTAAATGATATACTTGAATTAATTAATATAAATATATTATTATTTGATAAATTCAATTATATAATTATATCTATCATCATAATCAGTAGTTAACATTGACAATGGAAGAAAAAATGACATTAGTCCGTGAGGTGGTAGTCCATCATACACATGAATGATGATATCATAACCCATTTTATGGAAATGTAGATTGTTTTAACTCACTCGTTTTATTATAAAAACCACCATGTATATGGAATATACTGTAATTAATATGTTGTGGTATAATTCATATAATGACACTCATTGATGAATGTAACATATTCTTTGTGTATCCTCAATAGGTTTAACTAAATATTTCAATGGTAATATTTATATCAAAATTAAATATTCTAGGATGAGGGGAGATAATTTGGATGTTATTTGGATTAGTATTTTCTGAACCAAATATTATTGAATTTGTGTTGAAGTGTAAAGAGTGGGTGACCTTTTAAAAATTGTAGGGAGGACACACAAGGTATATTTGAATTCAATTGAGGGATCCAACATTTTTTCTATTTTAAATGGTTCTAAAATCGACCATTAGTGATACATATATTTTTAATGGTTAAAATATGGTCTAAAATAGTTTTTACACAAGTTTATAAGTCATTTCAACCCTTATTTTTTAGAATAAATCCCATGTAAATAAATTTTACCTTAACCACATACATTATATGTTTACGAACATTATTTATTCATATGGGATAGAAATTAGGTATAAATTATTCGTAATTAAAAATTATGTTCATTCTAAATATTTAATTCATATTTATAAATTAAACTTAATGATTTTGATAAATAGAATTTAAAAATAAATACATTATACCTGATGAGATAATAGGGTTCTAATGTCAAAATGATCTAAAGAATAAAATTATTTTATATCTAAATTCAAATGAAAATGATTTAAATAACTTAAATTAGATTAATTGATATAAAAATTTTATATTTATACTTTAGAATAAATAAAAAATTAATCTAACATTATATTTTTATTAAATGAAATTGCATGTTTCCATATAAATTTTGTATTTTTCAATATTCCAATAAAAATTTATCTTCTCATAAAATTCCTAAAATTCCACTAAAAGAATGTTTTTTTATTAATATTTAGAATATGGAGTTTATTTTTTCAAATAAATATTTTATATTTGTTAAAATAATATTTTTACATTATTCAATGAAAGAATGATTACACGATCTTTTAGAAATGTTTAAATTTTTAGAAAATGATTTATTTTTTTAAAATGGTTATTATTTTATTAAAATTAAATAAAAAACTACTATTTTTTGAAAACATTATATTATCATTATATAGTTAATCATATTTCTCCCATAAAATTTAGGGTCTAGGTTATAACTCTTATATCGAATAATAATATTTTAAAAATATACACTTATTTGGTGAATATTGATCTTGCGTGAAACATAAGACAGACATATTATTGTGTGTAATGCATTCTATTGATTGTATTGAATTTATTTAAAAATAAATATTTCATATGTTATTTTGATTTAATATTATCTTATACACTTTTAATTTTATCGCATATGTGATGTCATATATTATATTCGTATTTTAAATTTTATTTTATTACAATAGTGACTCTATAAAGAGAACCATACCATGAATAGGATGAAATTACTATTCCGTTAAAAAATTATAAAATCCACATATTAAAACTTTTCATAGAACTATGTACCCATCGTATAATTTTTTTCATTTTTTATCTCAATATTGTCTCATGATGGGGACCTAATAATAGTATGTTTATGGTAGCTTAGGTGATTCCTGGATCTTATAGATAATCCAATATTCACCTTATATAGTAATATTCCAAACACATCAGTAATAGGTTTGGAATAACTCTATTGAAGGTCCCACTAAAAATTGTCCTCAACCCTAAGGAATATGATAGTCTACAACCTCTCAATCTATAAATAATATATGAATGAGGGAATAAAAACATCATATATTCGTGGAACTTTTAACATATTCCATGAAAATAAAAATTCAAGAAGAATAATTTATCTTAATATTTATTGAAAATATATATTCCTAAATTATATCAAACTCTTAATATATTATAGGGATTTTGGATATTTCTCCAATCATATAGATTTTGGAATATTCATTTTGGATTATTAATACCAACCCACATATTGTGGGGATAGTTCTATGTAATATGACTATAAGAGAAGAAAAAACGACTATTAAAGATATAAAACCATTGAAACTAGAATCAGATTATAGACTGGTTTAATATTTAGTGGTTCTACATACTAAATATAAACATCATGGATATTTTATTCTATATGTAAGGGATAAAAAATTAGGAGTGAGATTAATATGTAGAATGGATTAACAATGATTACACTTCCTGAAATGACCATGTTCTAATATATTTCATTAAAATTAAATAATAGACAGTTCTAATTAATATAATACCTACGTTTCCCCATCATTATGGAATTTATGATTACAAAATTATTAAACATTGAACCTTATTTGGTAAAAACCATCCTTGAATTAATTTCTTAATTAAATCTATCAAACTATCATAGATTCATGAAATGTTATTGTTGGAAAACCACTATCACATGGGTATGGTGTTTTTTAACCTTAAAAAAGAAGAAATGGAATATAAATAAGTATCAATTATGCAATATTTAATGTTTGATAGTTTTATGCATTGGAATATTTTCAACAAAGAAAATTTTTTCTTAAGAAAAATAGTTATTCCAACCGATTGGGTACCTAATTTCAATTACAAATTTTTAAATTTCTTTTTCAACAAAACAATTTAAAATGAAATTTGTTTTTAAATGCTGGTAAGTGGAATGATAAGAATAATTTAATGGAAAATGGTCTATTTTATTACCAATGAATGTTTAAACCATTGATTATGAAATGCATTTTTTATTGGGAGTTTGCAACTAGCCCACTAAAGAGTCCTATAGGAATAATATCACCAAAGGAAAATCACATAATTTAATAATTACACATACGACTCCATCACATCAGTAATATACATTATTTGGTACAGTATCTTTATCTCAAACATCTAAAGAAGATTATCAATCATATCATACAACCTTGATTGTCAATGATGTCGACATTGGTTCATCGTATCGTCCCTTATCTCCACAATCTCTCTTTAATAACGGTCCAGTAAGAGACATACTATTCATTCAACTGATGCATGGAACTCGTCCCATTTTTTCAAAAGAACTCCTAAAATTCCATAGTTATTTGGAATCCATCCCATCCTTCATTAAATGTAAATGAATATTCTCAAGGAAAGAGGATAAATCATTTTGGTTAACCTTGTTGATACCCTCTTCCCCGAGTCACAATTCCATTATACTATTCCCTAATCCCAAATTATAAAAACTATCGTTAATTTATTTCTACATAGTATTGTCTTAATATGAATTTTTCTTCCATTTCATGTGTTCAGGAGATACTCAAGTTCTACTGGATGATCGATGAACCCCCATCGTCATTTCTAAATACTTGAATGAATTCGATAACAGTTCTAAAACAAATTGTTTTCCTCATACTCCACTTCTAATACTAAAAGACATTAAACACTATGGTATTGTTCTAGGTAACCTAATTTTAAATGACCTATATAATTACCTAATTTACTCTGGGACTCGTTTCCTGGTTGAAAATAGAATTCCTCTCTAATGGTGTATCCAAAACCATTTCTTCTCTATTATTTACTCGAATACAAAAAAATTCTCTAACAAGATTGAATACATTTATTGTAAGATGGGTCTGTATTTTCAAATCCTAAGGTATCCCCACAACCATCATATTTTTATTTTCTAGAAGCCGTCCAAGTTGGTGGAGAAGATGGGGATTTCTAACCAACAAGTTTATGGCAGTGTTTTATATTGATATGAAACTTAATTATTCTCATTAATCAATATTAAATTTAAATAAAACATAAGGGATTAACATTGGTGTGATCTTGAATCATTTAATATAGGGAAGTTTACTGTTTGGTGGGAGGAAATTTTAATACCATTATAGACTCATCATAGAATATGGAAGGGGGATTGTACCCTTAGAGGGATTGAACTGACTTCTCATTATTAAATGCTCTAAAGGACCCTTTAGATAGGGAATTTTTAGTTTATACATATACTAGGTATAATAACTAGAGAGGAATCAGTCTCACTTGGTGTTGGTTGTATAGTTTCATTTTTCAATATAATGTTGTATCCTCCTTTCCAAATGCATTGGTAACCCATTTGGTTATTGAGCTTTTAGACCATTCACCCCTCCAGATTAGCCATAATCCTCAGAAAGATGGAGGTGATATTTTCTATTTATGGATCCCTTGGTCAACAAAAACCAATCATCACAAAGTGGTGTAATCCTCCTAGGCTATGCCTACGTAGGGAATTCAATAGATTGATTTAAAAAACTTTTTATGATTATTATAGTTTGATCATAATTTCTAGAACAACTCTCAAACTTCACCATCCCGTAACCTAGATACCATAAAATTAGAGAATGATTATAAGGAATCAATCTTCAAGGTGGTTTGTAATGAAGACACATTCTCCTCCCGTGAACACAAAAGAAACATTTCATTGATTTATTTCATAATAATGTGAGAAGACTAAGAGAAATTTACAGATCCACATGTATGTTGGACGGATATCAAAATAGGTATTTTTTAAATGCATTGTTGAATGAAATTCACAGTGGATCTCTATAAACATTCGGTTAGATAATGAATTTTTTACTAATGACCAATATGTGGTGTTATATTTTTTGGTCACATATTATAATTCCCTTATCTATAGTCATAAACCACGCATGAAGGAGGGTTACCCAGGATGTCAGGTGACCATCATCAAATCAAATCCCCAAATGGTATATTCTTTTTCAAAATCACTCAATGAGAATATATCAAAAGAGAATGAGGTGTGGGTTGAAATAAAATATATTAACTAGAAGAGTACACCATTACAATATGTATTTCTATCATTGATTTATTTATCATTCTTTGGATATCATCATGTATGATCTTATTGATGTAATTCTACCCTAAATCCATAGAGGATATGTACCCTCTATTTCATGATCCCCAATAATGGTGCTTCATCCAAAAGTTAATGAATTAATTACTATAATCTTTTTAATCCCATTATCATAATAAAAAACAATGAAAAAAATTTATACCATATTCTACATGATGTATTCACCCGTTATTCCCAAATGGGGGTTATATTAACATCACATATTTATCATCTATTAATCTATATAGGAATCCATTAGTATCACTCATTAAATTATTATATATGTCAATAATAAGTTTTTGTGTTGAGACAAATTTATTAATGTGGAAATGGATAGTGAGTATAAGAAAAATTTAATGGAAATTTTATTATTAAGAAGATTATATACATGGATTTCATGGACTAAATTGTCAATTAGTTCATTGTCTAATACAACTCACCAATGTTATCCATAAATTAATGGGGAGGAACTATGGATTGTAAAATATAGTTATAGTTCTAATATATTGGGATACCTTATCACCCAAAATATTTATTACTATCCAAGGCACCCACAAAGATGCATTTATACTAGTATGAAACTCCTCACTATTCTCCCATTCCAATACCAGAATAATTTCATAATGGTTTTTCATATTCTATTTTCTAATTTCATGGTTTTATTTATCAATGTTTATAAGTATCATATAAAGGGGTTTCAGTGATTTTATGGGAGATTATACCAAATGAACTTGGAAGGTTACCAATTGTGATAAAAGAGGTGTTTTTTTCTCATCCATGTTCTCAGACAGATAAAACTATCGAATTTAATACATGTTGGTATTTATTAGAATTAACATTTCCTTAGACTACCTAGGTTCCCTTGATTTCATGGTAATGTTCAGATCTACCTCCAAAATCGCTTCCTCCCATGGAATGAGTGTAACCAAATCTATGGTGTGAATAGTTATTAATATATATTCTATCTATCAAAAGAAGAACAAATGATATAGAAGTGGTGTCTCCATATCATAGCTCAACACAAGAAGAGTATTATCTAACCATTAATAAATTCTATCAATGATGCTTAGTATCTCACACAACTACTCTGATGTAACCATCCAAATGAATCCACAACCTTTTCATTATTTTTCATAGTACATGGGTTATAAAATCAAAGTAGAATTTCTACACCCTAGAATGTTAGTCTATTTCTACTATGTATGTATCCATCTATGACCTAGACCCTTGATGATGGGGTGGGGGTCCACTCTATGGTCATCAGGACCCATACTCTACGATAATTGTTGGGTTCCAATTAGTAGGTTGATGACACTCACTCAATCTGAATGGGTGTTCCAATTTATATGTAGAGGACCCTACCCTTGGTGTGATATATAGTTCCAATATATTTATTTAGGACTGACACCTTATCAGATATGGGGTTCCATTAAAATTTTGAGGACTGAAACCCTTGTAAAACATGAGTGTTCAACTCTAATCATCGTTGACTCACTCCAAAATATGGAATTGGGGATCAACTCTGATGTATCCATAGGGGAATAGTTCCCTTGATGCTAGGGGTTTCCACTGTAATTATAGATGTATGGGACTCATTACCATGATTATTGGGGGTTTCTCCCTAATGTTACAGGACCCCACTTCCTAACTCTACTATATGCTATATCTCGGTAGTCAATGGTGATTCTTCCAAATCAATGACTTTTTTAGAATCTACTCACTATGATTCATTCCCATAACATTTGATATCATATACTGAAATATAAAATAGAGGAAACCATCATGGTCTATTTTGATAAAAACATAGGATATTTAACTCGCATGAAAACATTACAGTCTAAATTAGTGCTATTAATTTACATTATGTTTCCTAAAAATTGTTCATGGGTTACATGATGTGTGTGGGGACCCACATGACATGTGGTCTCACTCTAGTTCCTACTCTTGTCACATTCCAGCACACATATCTTGACTGTATAGGTGAAAAAGACATGTATGTGTACTAGATGATTTGTCCATGCTACCCTTGACATGGAGTATTCCTTTTAGTATTGCCTTTGTACTCGGGTACACGGTCACGTCGGTAGCCACGTACCTCTCACATTGGATCACAACTGTTTAACCCATCATATATGTTTTCTATCCTTTTTTAGGGGAACATGTAGTGTAGGAGCGATACATGACATATTATCCATCACTTTTTAAAAATTGATGCCTCCATCTCTGAAGGGATACACACCATATTTTCATCCTCGTACAAGGAATGTAATAAAGTTATAAACATAAACTAAGATCTAAAATAAATATTTAGGATATGGGCATTTCTTTTTGTTTTCCCATGGATTCCGTGTTGGTTCTTACTAAATTTACCAACCACGATATGTTCTATTGTTTTTGGGTATTTTTTTTCAAAAAATGGCCTACATTCATGTTTTTTATTGTGTTATTCAACCCATACATATATTACCTTCTTACAAAAAAGATTTATATTATGGATTGTGAAATGATCAACCTCAACCTATAAAAATACCTCACATATCCATAAAACATCAATATGTTCCTTGTTTGTGTTATCATTGGGATTCTGGGTATCCTATCAGTATCGATACCACCTAGAAATGTTGAAATGAGACTATAGGGTTCAATGGATAAATAGCACAAACAATGAGTGATAAAATCACAAAAAATTGTATAAACATCATTTGATATGTGTTATTGGACAATCATCAATTATGAACATCTTATGCTAAAAAAATTGAATTCAATTAATTTAAATCTTTACTTTGCTGCATAAAAAGGCTACAATTGGTCTATATCAATAGGAGGCTTGGATCCTCTCAAATAAATTAATCAGAAGTGAAAAAATAAACAAATTGATGATTCCTACTCAAATATTGGACCATTATTCATCAAGGAATGAATCTACCTATGATCGACTGTAGTTGTTTCATTTTCTACATCTGGATCTACTCTGATCCAGTGTTTCATCATAATATGATGTCATTTTCCACAAAGGAGTGGAGTGGAATATCTAGAATAATTGTATGGTTTAAGTGGCTATCCAGGAAGAATCAACCTTGTAATTTATCAAATATAAAATTTCAATTTTCTAAAATGAAGTAATTAGTGATATAAATAATAAATTAATTCACCCAACATTCCGCCCAAGAGAGAGGGGTCTAAAATCCCCATGCTGTCATGAACTAAATATGGTTTCCATCAAAACTGACACCAAACACAGCTTGTGGAAAGACCCGAAGGAAATTACTGATTCCTCCTGGATGGAAAATGTGTCTTGGTATCATAAAATGAAATTTTGGAAGGATTTACCAGACTTTATAAACAAAAAACAACAAACAAATCCAATGAACCAAATCTGGATTTTCCAAACCACAAAATCCTTTACAGAAATTTTTAACTGAATTAAGTAATTTAATACAAAACTCAATGACTATAACAAAATAAAAAAATTAAAAGTTAAAGAAAAAAAATTTCTTCATATCAAGAGGCACTGTCGTCAATCCATCTCCATGACACTACACTAAGAAAGACAACTAGAAACCCGAATTACTGGAGCTAAACTATTCACCAAAACCTATGACAAAATAAGAAAGTCTACATACACCCAATGGTTTATGTAGGTTGTGATCCAAATTAAATTAGGATTCCACCAAAAAAATATTCATTATAATAATAATTATAAGACAAATATCTTTCAGGTTTTGTAAACATGAAATGCTAGTAACAAATTGTAAGAGATTCTACATTAAATAAAAATAGAATTATAGTGGGCTAGAATTAATAGAAATAAACAATTCTAAAAAGAGTAAAAATGATACTGAATTTTTTCATAAAATCCTACCATATACGGATGGTAATTATAAGATATTTGATGAGCTCTAGCAGTGGAAAACAACCCAAGGAACTAGCTCGTTTCGCGTCCTAGGTACCTCATTTCTCGGTGAATGTAACCATACAAATATCCATTCTCTTTTACCCGATCCACTAGTAGGGATAATATCCTTAACCTAGTTGTCACCCAACTTCATCATCATCATAGTATATAAATTTTTTTCATCGCCAAACATGCTTCATGAAATAAGGGTCGAACCCCACATGATCACTTGCATACTAGTACACATCCACCCACCGAGATACCTCAGTTTTCCATCTTGTGCTAAAAAACGATCCACTAGCCCTGAAATAAAATTACAACATGAAAATACCACTTCCATGTCACAGACACACCAAACATAGCAAAACCATGTCACATGATCCCCTTTTTCATTGAAATTCATTTTGGAAATCTTACTCCCCCAAAACATCCCACAACACGTTTCACCTCTTTTTCACATTAACACACAACATTTAAAAACAATTAAAACCATTCCACGATTGTATACATCACATAACACCCCTTTAACATTAAAATAAACCATTTAAAATGTAAACTCCAACAAAAATAGTTTGGAAACATGGTTTCACCTCTTACATAAATCAAGAAACCATTTAAAACCTTCACAAAACAATTCCAAAGAGTGTAATAATGTTTTTCACATAAAATCCATCTAAAACATATTTGAAGAAAAAAATCAGGAAAATATAACATTAAACTAGAATTTTCAGCCATAAGAACATTTTTCAAAACAGTTCCATGAATAAAAATATAATTTTCTCACAACAAAAAATGGAATATAATAATTATAAAAATATAAATCATGAAGAACTTACTCACCAAATAATTATGACACATGGAATCACCTACTGAATGTTTCAAAACCCTTAAATCATGGGGAGAAACATCAACTGCACCACCGTCACACCACAAGGATGTGAATTCAATACCTAATCCACACGATTTAATCAAAAATAGATAATTATAAGACCTAGGTACGAACCCTTTCTTATGGAAAAATTTTAACATCATGAAAATAGGGGAAAACGCTAACCAAAAGGAAGAAACCCTAAGAAAATGGGAGAAGGAGGGAAGGAAACAAACTTACTTGGGATATATTGAATAAAACACCCCAAATACACCAGTAGATTTATTTCCAAATAGAAAAAAAAGTATGTTAGGATTGAATAAGTCTTATTAGTTAAATTGAGTACTGAAATGGTGAGAAAAGAGTAAAAATTGAAGGAGTAACGAAGGAAACAAGTTATCTCTTCAAATAATGATGATCTGAAGAATCCAAAGATTTTTTCCCCTAATTTACTTTGAATATGCTCTCCAAATAGGGGGGAAAAGATCACGGGGGAATGCCATGTGTATGTGGGCTTAGTTCAGAATTGAAATCACCAAATAAAAATTAAAATTTAATTATAAATTAAATAATCAATTTTTTAAAGAAAGAAATGGGTTTACCGGCATGCCCAATACCTTAATAATGGACCCAAATCCATCATGATTATGGATTCCTATGAGGTCCAAATGGATATGGTGGTTTTAATATACCAATGTATTCCAATTGGGATGTTTTATTGGTGTAAATATTTAATATTTAAGGATTTATTAACATCCAATGTTTTTAAAAACTCGAAATCGTCTCATAGTTTGGCCAAAATAATGATAATAAAACCCTTTCCACCAAAAGAAAATGATAAAAACCCCACAAACAAATCAATAATTTTAATTAAATGGTAAATAAATATAAAAGAAGTCATGTATGTTTAAATTCTCCCCACCATAAAACATTATGCACTCAAAAATCCACAGCTTGGCCAAAAGCAAAAACCCAACCCAACCAAAAGACTAAAATGGAATCCTTTTTCACGTTTCATCCTCCCCCAAATAGCCAAGATATATCAAGTTGATCAATCAAGCAATGAATACACTCACTATCCAAAATATAAACCACTTTCCTGTCATAATAAAGAACATTCACACTAAATACTAAAAGAAAACTCCTCAAACACTATCCAAACAAGACTCAAGAAATTTAAATGAACCAGCAACAACATCGAACAGGGTTCACACTACCATACATTAATTAATCCATTGGGTGCTCTCTAGTCCCAAAATTTAGCCAATAACGATGTTGGTAGTTTGATAGCTCTGAATGAGTATACCTATCACCAAGACAAGACCACAAAATATCCGAGTTACTACAAAATGAAGACACAAATGGGATCCCCACAATAAGAGACAAATTAAATTTTGCAAAGACAGAATGAAGACACTAATAGGGGAGGCTCAAATTTTATCCCTGGTATAAGGGGTATACATCCATTAAATGTTTCCAAACGAACTCACTTGTGGCACATAGTGGGTCTCCCCACCATAAAAACGAACAATATTAACCGACCAGCACGAGACGACACAGAAAGACCCCAAAATTTATAGAGTTAAGACAGTCGTAGGGTTATTCCACCCAGTTTGGGAAACCATTCAATAACTATGGGGATCCTTCTATCTGTATGGTTTTTTGGGATACAGTAACTACTAACCATGTTCAAATCCTGCACTCAACCTATCTTTCCAAATTTCAAACCATTCTCCAAAAACTAAATGGAATCCAATGTGTGAAGGAATGACATTGGGGAATAAAATGGAAATAATTTCCTCCCACCTCTTTCCAACAAACAAGAAAAAAAAATGAAATATGAATACATCAGAGGTGTAAACAGTACTCATACATTCATACTAGGGAGTGAATTTGTTCAAAGGTTTTAATGACCATGGGCTTCCCCCTAACTACTCTCCAGCATCATTCTAGGACCTATGACTGGAGGTCAAATGATTTAATCATCTTCAGCCTTGCAGTTATTCTTTAGAACCCCCATCCCAATGGAACTTGTCCTTTCAATGGCATTAATACAAAACCCAGATCCTAAATGGGTTCACCATGAAATAACACATTCCAAACTCACTTTACCCTAACCTTAAATTTCATTGAAACAAGTGCATTGAAGAAGAAAAAAACACCACCCTTCGTTTCTTCGGATGAGAAACAAAAAGAGGGAAGGATATATAGAAACTCACTCCTCTCCACAAAGGATGTGAAGTTTTCTTGAGAGCAGAAAGACTTCTAACAAAACAATGACTCCTAAAATATTGTACAACTTCACTATTACAGTCAAACGACCATGTAACATCACAAGGAATCAACGAACATGACCATTGTGACTAATAAAAAACACAAGGAGGGGACATTATTCCAAGTCCAAAATAGTACACGATTCTATCAAGTGTCCATAATAGCCACTGTTGGCCAAATTTTCCACACTGGTGGCCACAAATGAACTCTTACTTCGATGAGACGGAAAAAACACCCAAAACCCCTTTATGAAAACATCTTACAATAACAACCATGAAATGCATTCTACTTCGAAGAATCAGAAAACATATGAAACTTGGATATATTTTAACCTCTCAAAGCCACTCTACCTCTACATGGGGATCCACATAACCTAAAAAGAAGATTGGTAAACTAAATCTTCAATCCTCAAGAATTAATTCCTCATTTTTTTCAACTAGAGGATCCTCCAACAGAAAATCACCATAGGCCACACATCAGTAATTAATTAACTCTTTATTGTGGTGTAACCTAGAAAATAATAAAACCCAATGAGCCAACCAAGATGGTCATTTGGTCACAAAATACCACAAACTATAACTAAACACATGAGGGGAGCCAGCACCACATTGTCCTCCCAAACATTTTCTCAAAATATAACACAGATCAATTCTTTATTAAAACATATCAACGACACACAAACCCAAAACTTGGCTTAAATAACTAGGGTTCTCAGACTCAAAACATCCCAAAACAAAAACATATCTAAAAAACAAAAGACATACCATCCCAAACCAGTCATCAAGATGCCATGTTTTCTTTTAAAATCATCTCTTCCAATGTAAATGGTTCGGTGGTTACCATATCGACCAATGGTACCCCACGAGCCTCACACAAGCATGTTTTTGTGCCACATAGAGAACCCTACATGTATCCATCCCAGGTCTAATCCATTCATGCCAAAACCATCTATCATCCCATATAACCCCATGAATGTGGTCTCTCATATAAATACCAAAGGTTAAAACCAAAAAATTCATTCCAATTTTCAAAACCTAAACTTTCAACTGACACTTCCCTATATCTCAGACCAACTAACGACAAAATAAAACCCAATTTACAACTTGCAAAACTTTTCAAGAGGACACATTCATTCAAATTAAATCTTTCATACAAGATATTCACATCAATGTCAATACATCTCAACCCCTTTCAAAACACTTCTCATATTATGATGAAAACAATTTGATCAACACCCATTCATTGAAAAACACATCACTTCTTATTTAAAACATGGTTCCATTGTTTAGTAATTTTTTTTAAATTATATCAAGTCACCAAAATTAAAAATCCATTTCTAAACTCCACACACAAACTCAAAAACACTTTCAGCCATTGAAACCCCATTCTAAAAAATTCAGAATGTTCCATTTGAAATAGATTTTCAAAATCCAATTTGATGTAATTTTGACATTCAAAATATATTATATACAACATTTACAACTTTGAATCAATTCTTAAAATAAAGTTCCACCATTTCCCAAATCAAACAATTCCCTCTTTATTATAATATCATTTAACAACAAAAATTACTCCTCTAAAAACACACCTAATTTATCCTTTAAAACCAATAATCCAAGATACCAAAACTAGAGGACAAACGACAATGAGAAAGGAAACTATTTTCCATCGTTGAAATGGAAATTTGGTTAGTGGCCATATTATAATCTCTTCAACATCACCAAGAGTTTCCTAGGGAAATATCCCTAGACCCACATGGCTTTCCCAGCCCTACAAGCTCACTGAGACCATTACCCCAACTCTCTTTTCATTTCCCTTAATCATTATCATGCCAAAAAATTTAATGGTCTCAGATAAAACACGACATCCCCTGGAAACTTGAATCACATCACGAGGTGTGCTGGCCTGGCACCATACTCGTAATATGAATGTCAATCCCTGAATATCCTAACTACAGACTATCTCTACTATTCCCCAAATAACATTACCCAAGAGAGTGAACCTCTTTGGATACAATTTCTTCATGAATCGAATCTGGTTCCATAAAAACTAGCACTAAAACCAGACCGTGGAAAGAACTGAAGGGAGTTCCAGATCCCCACAGGCTGGAATATGTTTCTAGGTATCAAAAAATGAAATTTTCGAACGATTTATCAATGATTATAAACATAAAACAACCAATGAATATAGTAAACCAAATATGGATTTTTCAAAACAGAAATATTTTACAAAATTTAATAATTTAATTACATAATTTATAACAAAACTCAATGGAAATAACAAAGGAACAAAGTAAAAGAGGAATGACCGAGAACCTCTTCATGGTAAGAGGCTCCACCCTCAAGCCATCTCCAAGACACTGCACCATGAAGGACTCCAAGACACCTGAAAAACTGGCACTAAAATATTTAGCCAAACCTGTGGCATAATAACCATGTCTACTTACATCCAATGGTGTAAAAATGGTGTGAGAAAAATCCCAGTATTATGCCTCTGTATTATGATTCATGTGATAATCACTATAAGACTACAAGGCTGCATGTTTTGTATACAAGAAATTCCACTAACAATTTATAAACAATGAAGCTTTAAATAAAAAGATCTTTCAAGTGGTCTACAATTAAAAGAATCAACACTTTTAAATTGAATGATCAACTACTTAATTTTTCCAACCAAACATAAAATATACCAATGGTAAGTATAAGACATCCCATGAGCATAAGAAACAAAAAACCACTATGCACTAAATTTTTTTGTGTCCAAGGTACTTTGTATCATAGAGAAAGTAACCATACAAATATCCATTATTATGCACAGAAGGCACTGGTAGGGATCATACCCATAACCTAGTGGTCCCCTGACATCATCATAATCAAGGTTTAGATAGTGTTTTCATTTTCAACCATTCTAAGTGAAATAGGGACAAACCCCATGGGATCACAAGTATAATGGTAAACATCCATCCACCTAGATACCTTGGTTATCCCTCTTGAGCTCAATCATGTTCTACAAGACATTAAATACAATTCTCACATGAATATACCACATCCAAGTCACACACAGACACCAAACATCCCAAAAACAAGTTTCATTATTCCCTTTTTCATTCAAATTCATTTTGGTAATCATACTCACACTGAAACAACCCACAAAATGTTTCACCTCTCTTTCAAAATTCAACATAATCTTTAAACAATTTTTTTAAACCATTCCAAGATAGTACACATTACATTACAAACCATTCAAATTAAAATATACCATTTATAATGTACAGTCCTACAAAAATAGTTTTGAAACTCATTTGTACCTCTTAAATAAATGAAGAAACCTTTTAAAATAGTCACCAAACAATTCAACAGAGTGTAACAAATTGTTTCACATAAAATCTATCTAAAAACAATATTTGAAGACCAATATCTTACCAATATATCACCAAAACAAAATTGTAAGCCATTAAATCATTTAATAAAACTATTCCGTGAAACATAAAACAACTCCAATGAGCAAAACATGGAATACACAACAAAAATATTAATTTTTGCACAGAAATGCCACTTAAAAACCATCCTCTTAGAAAATGATACCAAATATAATTTTCATACCACACCCAATGGAGTTTAATAATTATAAAAATATAAATCAATAAAAACAAACTCATCATATACTTCTTACAAATGGAATCACCTTCTGAATGTGTCAAAACCCTTTTACCTTGGTGGAAAATGTCAACTGCCCCACTTTCGCACTACAAGGAAGTGGAATGAAACCATAATACACCTGATTTAGTCAAAAACAAACATTTTAAAACCCCAGGTATGAACCCTTCCTTTTAGGACACTTCATAACTTCATGAAGAAATATGGACGAAACCCTATGAAAATTTGGGATGGAAGGAAAGAAACCCACTTACTTGAGATATCATGAATAAAACTCTCCAAATACAGTAGAATATGAAATTAAAAACTTCTAAAATTGTACATGATGTTTGAATAAGGATGACTATGTCATGTGAAAACTGAAATGGAGGGAATATTGTAAAAAATTGAAGGAGTTATGAAAGAAACAAGTTACCTCTTGAAATCTGGACAATTTGAGGAATCAAAAAATATATTTCCCTAATTCGTAATGAATATTAGTTGCAATGAGGGGGAAAAGATTATAAGGGGGTGCGTTGGTTATGTGTTCTCACGTTATAGTTGGAATCACTGAAAATTCTTAAAAATTGTATGAGATATTAAAGAATAAATTTTAACTAAAGAGAAAATGGGCATACAGGCTCGCCCAATACCATAATAAAGAACAAAAATCCATCATGATAATGGATTCATATGATTTCCAAATTAATATAGTAGTATTAATATAAAATGTTATTCCAATTGGGAATTTAAATGGGTGTAAAATTTTGTAAAATGAAGGAGTTATACAAAAACAAAATTTGACTTTTAGAACCTAAAATGGGATTAGGGATTGGCCCAAATTAGGAAAATACACTCTTTCCTCAAAAAAACATAGGAAACCCCCCAAAACCAATTCAGGATTAATAATTAAAATAAAACTACTTTTAAAAGAAGTCATGGATATGACACATTCCGACCAATGTTTTCTTCAGGCATGGGTAAACACTGAATTCTAGACTCAACATTGGTTTCAATTGTATATTATGAGCATATATTTAAAAGTCATTCCATATTATTTGAGATTATATCTTATTGACATATAAAATATAGTTTTAATTTTATTAAATTAATTTCAGGAACATTGGGCCTCGGAATTTAATTCTATCTTACCTCCTAGCAATGAAAATATTTATAGAAATATTTCAAAAAAATTACAACGAAAAAAATGGGTCCATATAAAATAATATTCTTCTATTAAATTCCTAAAAAAATTTAATAAACAAGAAAAACAACATAGGATACTTAGACTTCAATTGTCACTCCTATACCCACAACTCTCCTTCATATTCCAGTGTTTCAACAATACTCAAACTAATGGAATGGTAAATTCATGTGGGATCCCCTTCTACTTATCATTGATCAGCAACGGGTGATCCAAACAGGTGTCTCCTGCATCAACTTCCAGACCAATAAAATCAATGATGTGCATTGGATCATCAATATATAATTATATTTATGACACATGGAAGACATCATGAACACACTACAGTTGTGGGTATAAGGAATGATTATAAGAAACCTCACCCACCATCTTCACAATATCGAATTGCTCGTTGAACCTCAGGGATAGATTTCTTCACCAACCAAACAGCCTCAACCGTCATAATAAAGAGAATCCTATGAAAATGTAGTCTTGTGACATGAAATACGTGTTACTAAAAAATATATTTGTGGAATATTTATGTATGGTATAGGTATTACACATACACTCATGGATGACCTAGACATTCTCCATTGTCACAAGCTCCAACTCTATTCCCACATGATATCTCCCACTTATATATATAAAACATAAGGGTGACCAATACGGCATCTCGTATAGGGCCTCAAATGGTTCCATAGTACCAGCAGTGTGGTATTAGTTGTTTTATGAATACTCTACTAGGGGATGGAGATCATCCAAACTTTGTGTAATGTCTATCACACAATACCTCCGCATATACTACATCACATATATAGTGTTCTCTCTCATCCCATTATTCTAGGGGAGAAAGGATGTACTAAACCTCATTTAGGTCCAGATTTCCTCCTAGAGGTCTCTACATAATCATGATGTAAACTGAAATTCCTAATTAGATACTATATTCAGGGGAACCCAATTAATATTAACGTTCTCCCATACATATAATAGCACATACATCATTACTAGAAACTAAAAACTAATTTAAATGAAGTGTTTCGACTTCATGATACAGTCAACAATCACCCAGATGGGGTCATGGAACATCACCGTGTGTGCAATCTCTATCTCAATGTCCATGGATATGTCATCCCAGTTTCACATCCTCATCCTAAGGGGATACACAAAACATTCCAAAACATGTTTTTCATCCTTCAATATCATATAGGTGAGGTACACAGGGACAAACATTGTTTTGAATTATCTCATTCCAGACAACCAAAACGATCACCTATGGTCTTTGTAGATATTCCAAATACTAAGATGTATAACTATGGGAGAATTTTTGAACTCTCACAGCATCTCCTCCTGTACCATGACTGGAAGTATTGTTCATTCCCACAAAAGGATTACATTATTACCTCCTTCAAAATATCCATTTTTTGAGAATCTATGGATATCTTTGATTAAATTCCTCGCATTCATTGTCTTCTAATTGGGAATCCCTCATATATTTGAGAATTAGATGAGTGAACACCATCTACTATAGAAAAGTTGTACTGTCCTTCTTCACTAGGAATTCTTTTTAAGAGGACAACTATTCTTAATTATCCGACACATAGAGAGCCTATGAATCCATATTGATGTAATATTCTATAATGATTCCCTTCCCTGAAGTATATAAAACCACAACGACATGGTTCTATAGGAACTCCATCCAACATACTTGTCTCACCATTATGTCTCTCTATAATAAGACGCACCTGAGACATTGATGGGCTGAATAATCCAAAGAGGCCTCTTCTAGAAGGTAGTTCCTACAGATCCAAAATGTTATGATTATAGGAATATCTATTGGATATTTATCATATAGTTTTTCTCATGGGGTCTCAACTACCTTAACCTGTGTGCAATAATTTCATGTGTTTCCATCCTTATGTAGTTGAGCCATCCTCTTAATGAATTTGAAAACACGAAAAACTCAATACTACCCTCTAGTAGACTGTACAGATGAAAAATAGTCATATAAAGACATGAATCCTCAATTACACAAAAAACTTTATGTCTAGGTAATCATATACCCTTTCACATTCAGGCGTTCAGAATATGTAACAATTCTAGAGATGTCTGCAATAAAATAATATAGTACCACACAAAGAAAAGAAATCCCCGCACCTCTAACAAAGTATTCAGTAGATCCCAAGAATAATCTATATCAATATTATCTAGGTCTATATATAAAACATTTTCATAAATTTCATGCCCCAATTAGTGAACCTCCGAAATCCATAAGTAGAAAGAAATTTTTTCCCATAAATATGGTTATCTGAAACCAAATCTGGAACCATCCTCATGTTATATGCGTATTATTTTCCAATAGAGTATATGAACTTGTATTTGATGTATAAAACAAAAAATCATCCCATTTAAAACAAAAATTCATAGTTTATCAAATCAATAAAATTGTCCTGGGCATTTGTTAAGCCAAGGGGAATCCATAGGAACTCATAATGTCGACATCTTAATCGAGATTCAATCATTGACATATATGCCCTTAATACCCTCAAATGGTGGATGTTGGGAAAGTTATTCATTTTTTTAGAACCATATCATGCCTCCCAACTAGTCAAAGAGGTATTGAATCCTTAGGGAAGGGTACATTTTCTTCATTGTTTCAGGGTCCATGTGATATAAAGTAATGAAAAGCCACAAGATACCATCGTTATTTTTCATGAACAATACATGAGATACCCAAGGGGACACTAAATCTAATGAGACCTTTCTCTTGAAGATCCTCTAATAGAAACTTATTCTCTAGGTGATTAGTAGTTCCCATATGATATACCATTGAAGATACCCGAGTAGTGTCAAGTTTCAAGTCAACACAACACTCCATATCCCGCATCAGAGTTTTTCCATGAATTACCTTAGGGGTTAAATCCCAACCATCCTCCATAACTGAAGGAATCTAGATTTTGGAAGATGATTTTTCACTAAGGAATATTAAACAACTGATGGTTGATGGGATTCAACCTCCCTCTCACAAGACTCGATTTTCCTTCCATGAGATATCTATTTCTAGAAAATATGAATGTTGTAACATCAGCCCGTAGGCATCTGACATGTCTATGGTGTCATTAAATCTAGGCTTGGTCCATGGAAAAATAATCCACACCAATTATGATGCCATAAAGTAATACTGTTATGAGAAAAAGGTCCCACAAAAACATATTTCCACCAAGAGATTTCATGCACTATCCATGTATAAAACAAATAGAAGATGATTTATTTATAGGAACCTCAAGAATAATTTTTTGACCTAGCGTCTCAACTAGGAGATCCATATGTGACACCATGAGTATAAATATAAATAAATTATTTGAACAAATGTATACATGTACTAAAGAATTATTAGAATAAATATTGATCGTGTCTATAATTATATTATCTGATGTGGTGTGAAAAACTGTCAAAGCCTCCACTATCTATTATCATTACCACCAGCTCCCTAAGACTGAAATGGGATAACTTTTTGTTGGAGGTAGAAATATATATTATCATTGTACACCAATCAATGATTCTTATGATCCTATTACAAAATCGCCTCCCTATGGACCACCTTATAAACCCCAATGAGATCATCAATCATGGAGCCGTGTTAGCCATGGAGATACCAAAACTATTTACCTATTATTCTCAGCATGTATGGTCATCCAGTCATCCTATATATTCACCACCATCACAAGTAAACATCTTCCAATCTCTTGGATACCCTTGCCTTCTATATAAACACATACGACCTGACTGAGCCTGATCACATGGGTGGTATCCTACACCATGATCCTGGTGTAAATCATCTTCTAGCTGTAGTTGTTGACTCAGCCCTACGGTTCCCACTATCAGCTCCAGCTATTTGGAGTCCATATGATTAAAATAATTCAATCACTAGTGACAGATCCCGCACCCCAATAGATATCGGAATTCAAAAAGCTATCTTCATGTCACAAACATCTCTATAGAGTCCCTACCCAAGCATCCATGATCAAAAGTATCCATCATCAACCATGTTAATGGAGTACCAAATACTCTATGTGAACCTCACTACAAACTCATCCACCACCATCCCTTCTTACTTCATCTCTAGAAGTATCTATATATAAACTATGTTCTTGTAGTCAGGTTAGTAATTCTCATGAAAAATTTTATTTATGTTTTGTCATGACAATTTGACTCGTTGTGAATATACATAATAAGGATCCACCGACTCCAATATTCTATATAGATAAGTCTAGCTACCATTGGAACCACCAGATCTTTTAGGGTTTGAGATTACATGAAGACAAGGACCATGAAATCTATCCAATCCTCTGGTGACTGAGGATCTGGATCTCCATATACCATTCTGTCCTCTTACATTGGAACTCATAGACCATGGTAAACTGGTATGCATCCTAATCATACGATGGTGCGAGGATATTTTTCTCAAGAGGTTGATGTTCTTATACACTTCCAACTAGAGGAATGGTTTCATGGGATGGATCCAGAACTTAGAACACATTAATCATTAGATCATTTTCATAATCTGGTTTTGTATCCTAGCTTTATGTCACCATAGAGGCATCATAAGATTTATCATGGAATACCAAAAACATTTGAGTATATATATATAACAATAATTAGGAAATGGATCTAGAAGGAATGCCAATGACACTATATTATATGATGAATATACAGTTGATCCCTGTAAAAAAATCTCTGTATTCTGAGTCAATGATCTAGTTGTTATGTTCTTAGTGAATTTATACATAGAATTATCAAAGTATCACTTACTTCCATATTATAATATCCGCACTCCAGAAAAATAAAAATTGTTTCCATAAATTCAACTAAATTCTATTATGTGGACAAGTATGAACAATATCCCAAGGATCAATACACATATACTACCAATCTTTCATGACTAGACCCAATCTCGGTCTATTTTTACAACTATCTGAATTAAGAATACATATAGTAGGGGATGAATACAAGTTCTAAAGACATTAATAACATGGGGAGGCAATTTCCAATGTATCATGGTGCACACACACAACCATCTCCATGAAAATGTAAAAATTCAGTAAAATTAAAAGATACAAAAAATTATGGGAACAACCATAAATGAAAAACCTCTAAAATTTTCAGCTGTATAGTATTATAAATAGTAAGTTAATGTGAAAAAATAAACACAGAACCCTAAATATTTCCAACATAACAAAACTATAAATGTAAAATAAAGATAGTGCCAAAATCTTAAAGACGATGTTATGAACATTGTACGTGGTCCATGATATGGTTGATCCTTAAGACACTCTGATGTCACTATAAAAATTTCCATCATCATTATAAGACATGACACATGCGGGAAATTCCCATGTAGTGTTGAGTACATACATAAATACTAAAATGCATCGAATGCTGAAGGGGGGGGGGAGAAGTAAGATATAAAATAATTATATAAAGACAATATATGGATGAAACAATAAATGTGAACTAATAATCCTAAAACATTCATAAATTAACCTCATCCAATAAAAAAATTCTCAATAATGAATGTAGATGAACTACCTATTCAGTCTTCTCAACATATAGGGGGAGCGTATACCTATCTAGCCCTAAGAAGCCAAACACTAAAATAATGTGTCATACACCAATCGCCATCACATCCCATGGAAAGAGAGTATCCAAATCCATGGTTTGGATATAGAAGAAACTATATGCTCACTATAAATATGTTAAATGATTTGAAATGGGTATTTCCATCTCATAGATCATCCTAAAAAGGAGAGTCGCCAAAAAATCCAAATATTGATCAATAGTTACCATTAACATATGCATCCCCTCAAAAATAATTGTCCACGTATAGCCACACCTCCTCCCTAAGACACATAGTCAAGGGACCACAAACACAGTTCTTAGTTCCCCCAACCTTTTACAATAGCGGTTTCAATTATGTATGTTTCTATATAGGACCCATTCCCATGTTGATGGGGGGACAACTCTAGTTTCATGATGATTTTTTCTCCCGATGATAGGGGGTGTCACTATGCTATTAGACGACCCTCCCAAAGATGATATGGGGTTCCAGTATAGATATCTAGGACCCCTAACCATATGTGACAAGGGTTACACTATAGTCATCAAGGGCTCATGACCTATCCAATCGGGTGTTGCACTCATAATTCAAGGATTGAAACTCTGGAACCAGGAGGTCCACTCTAGATATCGAGGGCATGTAACACTAGTTTAATGTGGTTGTTCCCAATAGAAGGTAGATGTATTTGACCGACCCCCATTCTGATGGGGTTTCATCTATAACGGTATTTGTAAATAAATCACACCCATTATAATGCGGGGTTCTACTCTAATAGTCAAAGACATCACTTCAGATCTCTATGAGAGGGTACAATTAGGCAGTCACTAGTGATTCTAAAATATCACTTCCAATGACAAGATCTTTTTCAATAAGAATCATAATTAGAACATTCCATATTATATCTATAAATCCATTACAGATGGAATATTTAATTATGCACATAAAATCACAAAATATTTTCTACTCATGGACAAAAATATGGGTGAAATTGAAGGTGATACAGAACTATGATGTGTCCTCCTAATAGTTAAAGGGATACATGGTGTGTGAGGTGACCCACAATATGTGTCATACATATCCATTTTTTATGATTCCTTTGCTAGAACCTAGATCATTACCACATATGAGTACACTTTATTTATTTGGACTACATTTAATTTCCATGAAAATATGGTCTATGTCATGACCTTTTTTCATGTTGATGTACTCAGGTAGATGGAGATGTACCTGGACATATACCTAGCCATGTACTTTCACTTGGGATCCCACTCATGTGATGCGTAATATAGGATTTTCATCTGGGTAAAGGGATTACAAGACATGTAGGGGGAATCAAAATATGTCATTAATAACATATTCAAAAACCAAGCCACCATTGTTGAAAGGGATACACACCGTGTGTTCATCCTTGTATATGAGGTGTATTGTAGATTTTTCTTATATTGATATCTGAGATCATCATGCCAGACCAAGATACTTCTCTCTAGTTATAAATGGATCATACCATGATTCCACCATAAACATATGTATCTAATTCAATTCTATAATTTCTAGTTGTCATTCCCCATAAATCAATCAGAGTCTAGGATTGGTGGTGCATTTTTAAACATATATGCACTATGCATTCCATTGGAGATGATTAATCCATTTTTTTGAGAAACGATGATCTAAAACCATTAAAAATCTATAACATGCCAATACTTCATCGATCCAATAATAATTCGTGATATCATTGTGATTACAAGGATCTGATCGGGCTCAATACCACCTCGAAATGGAAGACCTGAACCATGATGTCCATCTAATGGGGAATGACAATAATATGAGGGAGAAAATAAAAATAAGAATAGTTTTATTAACACTAAAAAAAATTTCTGGTAAATTTATCATGAATGGTTATAAATTGTTAGAAAAATTAAAATAAGTCAATATAAATTAGTACTCAGAAACATACAAAGACACCTATTTTTATAGATCGATTGAAGGGGTCAATCCGACCAATCAGATTAATAAAATGATAATAAATAAATAAAATTACCCTACCTAGTTACCGTATTGTTTTTCTTCTAGTAAATCATTCTCCAATGATATAATGGATTTTTTTCCTTTGTGTCCTGATATTCCCCAATATGTAATTTTTTCATCATCTAATGATATTCTCAAATGAAAGAAGAAGGGGGAGCATTGGAATCCTCACAAGGATTATGCATCAAACCCCCAAAAATACACATTTGTAGTAATATTGTGAAACATTTTAAAGAACTACAATGACATAATTATTTATTTATTTTTTTATTTCACTTAATGAACTGCCAAAGAGTGATGATTCCAAATGCCCCATGTCATCTCATTTCAGGTCACACCTTGGGTAAGATCCACATTTTGGACAATACCACCATCTAAGTTTTCCAAAATCAGATTTCATTTAATAGTTATCTTGTTTTATTTAAGAAGATAAATGTTCACAATATATAATATAAAAAATATTTTTACAAAATAAGTTACATGCACAGATGGACTAGAAGTCACATGTCATCATAACGCCTAGATATGAATATATATTATAAAATTTCAGAGAAATATAATGAGAAAATTGATTATCTACAAATACTTTCCAAATAATTGACGCATATGTGGTCATCAATAGTGTATGGAAATTAAAAATAAATTTAACTGAAATATTTTGAGGATATGAAAGCATGCTCTCCCTATTGATGAAACTATTAAAGGAAATGGGGTTCATGTAAACTAAAAATAATCTTGCATCATTGTACAAAAAGAGTAAATTTTCGTATTTATTTTTCAAAAGGTAGCTTAAAATCATGATATGGATAACTGTTAGTGAGATAATCGTGTCAATAGTTCATGTCCATTCCCTTGAGGAGCTCTCTTATCTATGGTATAGTGGATTTTTCAATAAAAATCATGAGATTAAGTCTCGATCCATTCTACATGATGTAGGATTCTAGTGAATATGGGATGCAAGAAATAAACGTCATCAAAACTTCACCCTCCATATACAACATTTGTGGTGGTGAAGGACATGTTCATCATTATAGGGAAATACATTCACCAAATTCATTGGGAGGAGGCTCCTTCTCTTAAGAGTTTCATATATGGATTTTTTCTAACTATTTCATATAGTTTCTCATCTACGGGCCATTGGGTGGGATGAACCACCCCCACCCCCCCGACCAAGAAAAGAAACTCAATAATGATGGATATTGTAGTTAGTAGTTCATGTGAAAGTGCCGGTGGAGTATTTTTTCGATACCTTCATTAGAATTTTGCTTTTTTCCAACAATATATTATATTGGATAAATGATTCTCACATAAAAGAGGATAAAACAAATATTAATGGAAACTTTCTTTTTCATTCCAAGTGAATTACTATTTCTATATCCAAGATAGTCTAAAAGACTATTTTACTCATTTAATGTTCAGATTTATAAACCTTATAAAGTTATTTATTTTATCTGAAATTGCATTTCCCTCATTACCATCATAATCATTATCAAAAACACATGGCATGAAGGTTATCTTGTGGATGGATTTATTACTGTAGAGGATTCTCATGAGTGCACCATAATTAAATTATGTAGCACTGGATCGCTCCCCTAGATGTATTGATATAATTATAGTTTATTCACTTGGACTTCATATTTATGGGCCCCCTTGATTTTATTCCCTATAATGTTTTTCCATCCATTAATAAAAATATAATTTTAGTGAAATAATATTTAATAGAAATAATTGAACAATAGAGGGGAGAGGTCCTCAAGAAAAATATTGTGAGATTAGATGTTATTGAATTGGATCTCCAATTCCATGAAATATCCATTCTGAATCAATATTTTTATTAGAAAGATAATTAATAGAAATTTTACAGGCTTAGTACGAATACAAGTCTAGTTTGGAGTCTTTTGGAATGCGACCCAAACTGAAAAATATTATAATAACAATTAGAAAAATACTATTATTTGTTCAATGTCATAACATGGTAAGGAATGATCTATCACACTAAATTTATTTAAAAAGTACAAAAAACCATTATCTTACATTATAGTCTCCATTAAATACTTATCTACATTCTAAGTCTAAACCCAAAGAATAGCTTCAATGTTGAAAAGCTAACTAACATATATAGATATATAAAAATATAAAATAATTGTTTTTTAGTATATAAAAACACTCAATATTGAATTTAGTAGTATTATCAATTAATTTTTGATATTCCTTGTTGATGAACTTTGATTCCATCATAATTTTGATATTGAGTCCATTTCAAATTAATTCTGTCATGTTGATAATGATTCATTAGAATTTTATACATTCATATCCATTATGGAATAAAATTTCGGTAATATTATAAAATTATTCATCATGAAGATGTATATATAAGTAATTTTGGATTACATTGATATCTATTATATTTTGATTGATAATTAATATATGATAAATATATTGTCATTTTGAACACTAGGATGGTAGACCACAATGAGACTAATTTGTCTCCCTCTACAATGACACACTTGGGGAGTGACTAGAATCAGTATAATCCTCCTTCCTTGATAATCCATATATCTTATTTTGATGATCTTATATATGAATATAAATTTAAATTTATCCAATGGGATACAAAAAACACTGTACTTTTTGGAATACATTTTTTCATCATAATTTTATAATTCCATCATCATATCATCACTATTTCATATACTTTATTGAAAAATGAGTAAGAAAACAGTGTAGGGAACTTTCCACTTTTAAATAATATGTTTCTTACTATATTGAATTGTGGTTCTATTAGAGTGAAGGAAAATATCCCATGATTGATTATAACGCAATAAAAATTTATCAATGTGGTTTTTAAATTTCTAGTATTATCCCTCTTCATGATTTATTTTATTATTACATAATTTACATTAATTAATCATATCCAATTTCTCTAGATATAGAAAGACAACGATTTTGGAAAAATTAATTGAATAAGATGTGATACTTGATCCATTTCATTACATTTTATTTCATATAATCTACTCTCATAGAGTATGTTCCACTAATAAAGAAAGAGATAAACATATTTCATATGAAAATTATTAACTTTCCATAACATCGCTATGTTAGAGATACATTGACCAACATTAGAAACATACAACCAAGGATCATGGACATGATTATCCTCAACCTATGATATAGTATATAGATATGTGGCCTACACAAATTTCTTTCAAAAATCATGATATCATACACTATAGATGAATCCATCTATGTTAGAGAAGAATATGAACCTAAATATAATTAAAAAATAATGAAATAAAGTACATCAATAATATTTATATATCTAACGAGAACCATCGTTAACAATATGGGATGGAATATTCCAATCCTTAACCAGCAGAAATATAAATTTCAATGAGTCACATCCTAAATCTAAATGTGTGGCAATTTCATCACCACACGTAATAACATTAAATTCATTGGTAATATCTATATCATTTCTAAATTTGATAGACAAATAGTGGAACATTTAGTGTTTGTAGAAACCACATAATTATTCAAAAATGATAAAATTTATCTCACATCATCTTATTTTGCAAAAAAATTACCTTTATACAATATATATAGAATAATTATGAATGATGGAAGGGATGGAGTGATTTTGTTTAATACCAAAGTTTCTAAATTAGTAGATAACTAATCGAAGGACCTATAGGCTCAACATCATCCTATACAGTGGAACAAAATTCAACTACATTATCTCATGTTATGAATAAAGATCAATTTTTACCCAATTAAACATGATTGAAGATGGAGAGGAATAAAAATTTGATCTCAGATATCTCGATCTGTCATTTGAAACAAGTGTCTCTACCAACAATGAAAAGATAAGGCATGTTTATTGGGATATAGAGGATAACATGAAACCCATATTAGTTAGTGTCACTATTTTTTTATTAATATAGGTATTTACCCTTTATAAATTTTCACCAAGATTTATTCCATAAGAATTATATTGAAATTCCATGACATGACTCTTTTATGGAAAGTCATCAAATATGGCCACCAAAAGATCATCATGGACACATGCATATAGTATATAAAAATCATCGGACACATGATTCTAGGTTTGAAGCTATAATTGTAAATATAATAAGAGTCAACCTAATTTAAGATATCCCAAAAATGAAATGGGTACATAATAATTTATATATAAAAAATAATAATTGAAAATTTTGGTTCTACATTGATTTATAGGATCTCAACCATCAATTATAAATGGATAATTTTGTAATGACCCAAAAAAATTGAAATGAAAATTTATCTTAATCAGATTAAATGTCTTATTATGTAAAATTGATATTTAAAACATATTCACTTCTCCAGTTTTATGTTTTTGGATTTTAAAATACCGTTATGAATTGTTACTATTGCTAATATTGTCACTGAACATCGATCACATGATTTATATAAATTTAGGGCCTTAACAATTCCAATTCACTAAGACAAAGGAAGTGATGAACTCATTCAGTATAATTGATCCATATTAATCCCATTTTTAGAGATCATAAAGGAAGTAGGATCAATAGGTTTCACTCTTGACCAAGCGCAAGTCGAGTTTCAACAGTTAATCATAAACAGAATAACCTATGGGAGAAGTGGATGTTAATTATGATTACCACTAGAGAAATGTAATCCAAGCTACACTAAGAGTCCATCACCATTGCACACCATACCCTTATGTCTTATGTAGTTTTTATAAGTGGATGTGTAAAAATACCCTATAACAATGGTTATGTTCATTAGCATTTTTTAAATAATATACATTCATTTTATTATTGTTACATTGTAAATGGATTTTAAACCAAAAATAGTATTTTTTTAATATATAAATAAAACTATGAAATCTATTTTTATGAATTAATTTAATTTAGATTTTAATTTTATTATAATAAAATATTATTACAAAATTTCTTTTTATTAAATATAAATGATCATATAATTTTTATGAAAACAATTGTAATTTTTATTAATGTTTGAAAAATAATTTGTCATAACCCGTGAATTTTCCATAAATTTTATTCTTTTTAATTTGAAAATTCACATGTTATTAAAATTATTTAGATAAAATGAATATTATTTTTTGAATCAGGACATAGAAATTATCCAAAAGTAAATTTTTCCTAATTTTCAAATACATTTTAATTTTTTTTTAAAAAAATTAAATACTGTTTAAATATATAATGTTTTTTATGACGTCATAATGACCCAATAGTGATGTAATAAAAAATTATAAAAAGATTATTTGGAAAATATATAGTTTACCTTTAAAATTACTTAATTTTTTATTTTATTTTGATAAATTTTGCAATGTCGTAGTGGACCCTCCAAGACATATAAAACATTTTAACATTTTAAAATGATTTCCTTGAGATTATGACTCACTTCCACAAACGAAAGCCGAATATTTTAATATTATTGGACATTTTTCTTATAAAATAATATTTTCCACTCCCCTTTGTGAAAAACCAAGGGCAAAAACCATGGATTGGTTTGTGTTTTTGATTAGTTTAATGTGTAGTGTCCAAAACCTATATAATAAAGAATTCCCTCTCCTTTCCTATATAATCCCACTCAATCTCTAATTCCTTTTCACTCTAACAATTTGGAGCTCGACAAACCTCTTCAATACACTCTCTATAATTATCCCAAGGTTCCCCAAGCTCCCAATAAGACTCTCTTAAGCCTCTCCCAACCCTTTGGGATCAGACTTCCAAGTAAGTGATTTCATTCATTCTCATTTTTATCCAATTTTTTTATGTTGTTATACCATTTTATTTTCAATTAAAAATGTTCGGGTATGATTTCACACCTCCCCCATACTTAACACATTATTTATTAATGATGATTGAACTCTTTATCTCTCATTAATGCCTATAATGTACACATGTTACCATGCCAAAATTCCATAAGGAATATGTCTCTTCTAATTTACATTAATAAAATTATTTTATATTTTGAATATAAATTCGATTACATATGTTGGGGAATCTTGTTCCACAACCCCTTATTATAAATTTTATGTATAAATGTTGATATACCCCTTTTATTCTCATTAACACATTTTAAAATTTCTATTCGGCGTTGTTATACTACCAAATTTACACCAAAATACCCCATGCCAAAATCATCATGTAAGTGAATACCATAGACACTTCTTTATCAAGGGTATTCACCTTTATGAACAAGTACTTGTTGATTGAATACTTAAATTTATTTATTCCACATCTCATACTCACAGTATAAATTGTTGTGTTTAATGAATTCGTTTGTTATGATCCACATGGCACACTTATGAATGAAATGAAATGTTTATAAAGGGTGTTCCCTGCTCGTGCTCCAATGTATTCGGTAAATATTAGTATCATGATCCATCAAGTGAAAGGAAGGTTTACTAATTCCAATTAAAGTGAAATGAGGGTTTACTCATGCTCTATGTGCAATTTGTGTTGGCTCAAGCCAATATCAGGTTAAATTTTGTTTCCTCATTGCCATGTTATTATAACAATGTAATATCATGGCTTTATGTTCATGTTTCTCTTGTACACCATTGATATGATTATTGAATAATTTGTTTTCATTAATTATGTTATTATTTTTTAACTCCCTAACTGTTCTTTATTGATCACCCTTTTCTTATGAATGTCCTCAGGTTATCCCATGAAATGTTATGTACGATAGAATGTTGTGGTCATGTAAAAGATGTTTTCAATAATGATATTCTGTTTTATGTTCTATGTTGTTGTGTAATGTTATTATTTTCCAAAGTCTCTAGTCCTCCAGATCCATGGAGTTGTCTTATGTGAATTTTTATGAAATTAATCATGTTTATGTTTGTAATAAATAATAGGGTTTTTATAGTTGGTATCAGATGATAGGTAATGTTATTTTTGGGATTATGATATGAAAACGATAGTGAATTCCTTAGGGATACGACTATGTATAATAAAAACGCTCCTAAATTTTTGTGAGTATAAAGTAAGTGGTTTATCAAGAAAATACATCCCTATTAGGATACGAACAAGTAGAGGTTGCTCTGGAATAGATTTATCTAGGGGTAAAATGTGAAAGCACCGCTTTGAGATAGACTCAAATGGAAACTAGTACATGGAAATGGGATTTTTTGAACTCCTGGTTACGACACATTTGGGGGGATTTTCTGTGGTAAATTTATAATAATATTGTGAATCATTATCAAGGGAATAAAGAAATTTCCCGAAGAATATATGTTGGAAACTAGATAATGGACAACATATATTGAAGCCTATAAATTCATGAGTTAATAAAATAATGGTATCTTAATAGTTATTCTTTTTTGTCTTTGAATTTCACTATCTGTGTTTCCCATAACATTCCTTTTATACGAGAAAATGGACTTTAAAAGGAGGACTCCGGATAACAACCGATGCAAAGATCAATGTGATGACTGTTCTAATGAGATGCCCAATCTGATGAGAGTGGGAATCGAAAACATTTCCATAACACACTCTCAGTTAACACATGTTTTGAGAGGAAACACAGGTCAAAAGGAACTTCCACCACCCCTCCCCCCCTTAATGAAAGAACATGCCGCAACTTGGAGAATTATGATACAAAGTCCTTCTACTATAAATGGATAATCCGATCTCTCAATTACCAACCAATAGATCAACTATATTGAGACAATATTAGCCATATTCAGTGTACTGAACAAGAGACGGTTCTTAGGGATACTTATCATATGGAGGGTGAATCTGATCAATAGTGGAAATTGATAAACAATATGAATCTTCGGGATGATATCGAGGTGTTGCTAATAAAAGGATTTCTTGAAAATGTTTTTTGATAAATATTTTCCTCGCAAACTCCATATTAATATAGAAAGAAACATCATTTCCATCATTCTAAAAGATGGAAATACATCAGAGTGTATGAGGAAGAATTCAAAAGTCTTTCACGATATGCCACTGTCTGTCTCATTACCCATGAATGTATGGCCAAATGCTTCTTTTGTGGGAAAAAACCTAGCCTACGGAAAGCACTGGTGATCCATTATTTTGATAGCTATGAGGAAATTGTCCAATTTGTCCTCAATGTCGAAATGGAGATCATAAAATCATAGGGGTGTCATTGGGATAGGAAGTGTAAAGTTGAATTTAATTCTGGTGGTCCAATGGATAAATCCAATGGTGTTATGAAATTATAGCACCCCATTTGCCAAAGGATCCAAAGAAACCACCCTGAATGTTACCTAAATTGGGCCAGGAAATGCTTTAGGTGTGGAAGAAAATGGAACCTGGCCATTAATTTCGGGCATGAAAAACACTCTGTTGTGACAAAAGAGTGGAATTCTCTGTTTGACCCTCAACACATTGTTAGTTTCATAAAATGCAATGAACAAGGGAGATTTTCATTTCAGTGCCATGAGACAAGGGTTTTCAGTGGCAACAAACAATCTCCATGGAAGAAATGGTGATCATTATCCATCACTATTACCGAAGAGAACCCCAATAGTGAAGTGGTGACATGTACAAAATGTATTAATTCAAGAATAGAGAATGAAATTTTTGAATATGATTCTATTCATTATTTTATTTCCTAAATTTTTACTAGAACAACCCTAACACCACCACAAATAATAAGAGTAGAGATGTCATTGAGAATGTAAAATGGGAAAATCATTACTACCCATGATTATAACTCCTCCCCTATAACAATTTGTGGATTGAACCTCCTAGTTAACCTCATCATATTCCATCTAGGGGAATTTGATGAAATTATTGGAATAAATTATATTTCTCTATATAGATACAACATAAATTGTTGTGAGAGAGAAATAACATCCCATATGGTGAATCGACCCCTAATTCAGTACAAGTTCAAGGAGGTGAATGAATATTATTTAGCACCATCATCTCAAGTGTTGATATTACTGCCCTATGAGCATGCATATCTTTCTCATATGATTGCGTCTAAGGAATCAACCATCCTTGAAGACATTCCTATAGTGAGGGAATTCTCTAAAGTGTATCCCGATGAATTTATGGGTCTTCCTAATAAGAAGATATGTTGAATTCTCTATTGATCTTATAACTGGGGCGTTTACAATATCCAAGTCTTTGTATAGAATGGCTATTGTGGATCTTGTAGAGATAAAGAAAAAACTACCACAGAATCTAGATAAAGGGGTTATATGCCCAGGTGCTTCACCATGGGTTGCACTAGTCTTCTTCATCATGAAGAAGGTTGGATCAATGCACCAATTAATTGATTGTCATGAGCTAAAAAACACGATAAAGGATAAGTATTCTATGAAATGAATGGTTGATTTGTTTGATCAGATATGTGGAGCACAATACTTCTCAAAGGTGGATCTTTTATCAGGATATTAACATGTATGGATAAAAAAGAGGATATCCCTAAGAATAATTTTCAGACAAGTAACGAGCACTAAGAATTGATAGAAATGCCATTTAGACTCACTAATGCTCCAAAAATTTTCTTTGAAATGATGAATAGAGCCTTTAGAGAATACATCATAAAATTTTTTGTAGTCTTTATAGATGATATTCTAATATAATCCACAACCATGTCGGAGCATGAGGAGCATCTAAAACTGTACTAGATACCTTGAGATAGAATAATCTCTATGATAAGTAAATAATCTATGAGTTATGTTTGAATGAGGACTCATTCATAGGTTATATCAGCACAATAAAAGGGATATCTATTGATCCCTACAATACATCAGTAGTTGGGGGATGGGTGAGGCCATTATCGGTGACATATATCTGCATCTTCTTAGGGTAAGCTGGATATTATCTATGATTATTTAGAAATTTCTCACAATTTTGAAACCATATTACTATGCTTACTCAAAAGAGAGTCAAGATTCCATGGAGTGAAGAATTCTAAGAGAGCATAATGAAGATAAAAATGAGGCTTATCACTACGTCTGTGCTCTAACTACAAACAAGTGGAGAACTTTTTGTAGTATTTAGTGGTGTTTAAAAGATGGTAATGGGATGTTTGTTGATGAAAAATGAAAAATTCATTGCCTATGATTCATGGAAAATATAAGTTCATGAGAAAAAATATCCAACACATGATATGGAGTTGGTTGTAGTAATATTTTCTTAAAATTTTTTTATACATTACCACTTTGAGGAGAAGTGTGAAATATATACCGATCTCAAATACCACAAGTATATAATCACACCGAAAGAGATGAATATCTGCCAATGAATATGGGTAGAGTTGATCAAAGACAATGACTACCTAATTCAAAACCACTATGAAAAAAACTAGGTGTTAGATGCTCTAAGTATAATTGACCCAGCGATTCTATCATTGATGATAATTTAAATGGATCCAATCATCATAGATTTGATGAATATAGACATGGGAATCATAAAGAAGGAAACGTCATCAATCCTTTAATAAATGATTTCTCAACCACCTATTTTGGAATGGTAAATGGATGATCAAAAGGTTTATATAGGAATTAAACGAATGTTGAAAAAAGGAAAATCATCGGAGTTCAGTGTTAATGAATAATGAATTGTTGGACTTGGGACATGACAATGTGTTCCATAAAATCTACAGATAAAGAATAAAATTTCGGATGATGCACATAGTATGAATGTCATTGTTCACCCAGGAAAAAAAAAATGTATTGATATCATTGAGAGCCTTATTGGTGGGATAAAATGAAGAAAGAGGTTATTGAGTATACATCCAAGTGCATGATATGTCAATTAGTAAAGTTTTAGTGGAAGAATTATAATGGGATGTTGCAACCATTACCCATACCAACATGGAAATGAGAGAACGTCACCAATGAAATTGTCATCGAACATCTGAAGACATCCAAATGAAACAATTTTATCTAGGTTGTTGGGGATCGTCTTTCAAATACATTACACTTCATTGATATTCGGGAGTATTTATCATTGGATCAACTATCGAGAATATAAATCAGAGAGGTGTTAATGCTACAAGGAGTACCACAATCAATTGTATATGATCGAGGTCCAAGATTGAACTCAATGTTCTAGAAGCGTCTCCAACATGATCTGAAAACTCAACTGAACCTCAATACAACATATCATCATCAAACTAATGGCCATTCTAGTCAGAATATCCAAAAACTTGAGGAAATGTTGAGAGAATTTTCAATGGAATTCAAAGGAGAATGGGAACAACATCTTTCCCAAGTTCAGTTCTCTTACAATAAAATTTCCCACTCAAGAATCCAAATGGATCCTTATAAATCCCATTATGGGAATTGGTGAAGAACACTGGCATATTCGGATAATGTTTGGGAGTGAAAACTACTTGGTCCAAAAATGGTCGATAAAATAGTAGAGAATGTTAAGACCATCCAACAACTCATTAAAGCTGCTCAGAGTTGAAAAAAGTGCATTTTGGATAATCATAATCGATGCCTAGAGATTAGTTTTGGAGACATAAGTTTCCACTACATATCTTCATGGAAGATAGTTATGAGTTCTTTGAAGAAGTAAAATCTTAGTCCATGGTACATCGACCCTTTTGAGATCCTTGATCACATTGGATCAGTGGCTTATCAACTAGTACTCCCCCAAACCTATCTCTAGTACATGATGTATTCCATATATCACTCTTGAATAAGTACATACATTAACCATCACATGTAATGAATCCAGCAGTGGTACCATTAAAGAATGACCTCTCCTATGAAGAGAATTTTAAAATGATATTAGATTGTAGGAAACAATTTATACTAAATAAGACAATTTTCCTCGTCAAGGTGCTGTGACAAAACCTCAAGTTTGATGAAGAAACATGGGAATCAAAGGAAGTGATGAAGAGGAGATACCCTTATATGTTTTATTGGGGTAATAGGTAAATTTGATGGAGAAATTTCTTAAGGATGGTATATTGTAACAACCCAAACATTTATTTTCAAAAAAAATTCTTCATTTGATTAAATGTCTTATTATATAATATGGGTAGGTAAAACATATTCATTTCTTTGGATTTACATTTTTTTATTTTGAAATACCATTAATAATTGTAACAATTTCTAATATAGTTATTGAACAGTGGTCACATGAATAATATAAAAATATATCTTTACCAAATCCAATTTACTCAGAAAAAGAAAGTCATAAACACATCCATTAGAATTGCTCCATATAAAGCTTATTTTTTGGAGATCGTAAAAGAGGTAGTGTCACTTGACTTTACTCTTAACCATGCCCAAGTCTAGAATCATCATGTTAATCTGGGACGAAATTGACAATGGTAGAAATGGAAGTTAATAGAGATTACCACCCAAGAAATGTTATCCGAGTTGCAGCAAGAGTCTATCACCATCATACACCGTGCCCTTAGTCCTTATGCGAGTTTTATAAGAGATAAATTATCATGAACCTAGCACTATGGTCATGTGTATTATTATTGTATAAACAATATGCATTCATTTTATTATTGTTACTTTTTAATTGTTTTTAAAGCCCAAATAGTATTTTTGGTTAATATTTAAATTCAATTATGAAATCATTTTTGATGAACTACTAGATTTTTTAATTAAATGATATTTTAATAAATTAATATTACTAAATTAATATTTATTAAATATAAATGGTTTTTTAATTTTTATGAATAAGGATGTAATTTTTATTGAGGTTCGAAAACTGATATGTCAAAACCCCTGAATTTTTAAAAAATATCTATGTTTATTTTAAAAGTGAATATTAACATATTTAGAAAATTATTTAGAAAGAATTAATAATACTTTTGGTATCCAGAAATCAAAATTATCCAATTTTGAATTTTTCATAATTTTCTAATATAATAGAATTTTGGGGTAAAAATAAAATATCTTAAAATCTATAATGTGTTTTATGATATCTAAATGACCAAATTGGGATGTAATAAAATAATATAAAAGGAATATTCGGCCAATATATGTTTAACAATAAAAATAATTTTAGTTTAAATTTTTTTATAAATTTTACAATGCCTTAGTGGATCATCCTAAACTTATAAAACATTTTAACATTTTAAAATTATTTCCTTGAGAATTTGAATCACCAACACATAAGAAAGACTATTATTTTAAAATGTTCGACCATTGGACTTACAAAATAATGTTTTACACTAACCTTTGGAAAAAACCATTGGCAAAAACCCTGGTTTGGTTTGTGGTTTTGATTAGTTTAATGTGTAGTGTCCAAAACATAAGTAATAAAGAGTCCCCTATGCTTTCCTTTATATACCCACTCAATCTCCAATTCCTCTGCACTCAAACCATTTGGAGCTCAACAAACCTATGACCTCCACTCTATTGAATCCTCCAAAGGTGCCCCATACTTACAAAATGTCTCTCAGTAGTCTATCCCAAGCCTTCGGGATCACACTTGCATGTAAGGAATTTCTTATTTTCTAATTTTTATCCAATTGTTTGTTGTTATGCCCTTTTATATTCAATTAATAATTTTGGGGATGATTTCAAACCTCCCCCATAATTCCCTTCTTGTGTTTGAATTATGAGATACCTATTTCTCTCTCATAAATTCCTCTAATGTACAACTGTTACCATGATGAAATTCATTATGAAATTTCTCTCTTCTCATTTACAGTCATGAAATTATTTTGTATTATGCATCTAAATTCCATTACATATATTGGGATATCATTTTTCATGACCTCTTTATTGTAAATTTCATTTATAAATGATTAGATACCCATTCCAATCTCATTGTCCAATTTTTTGACATCTATTTGATGTCATTGTGCTGACAAAGTTACACACAAATTTCGCATGACCAAATCATCGTGTATCTGAATACGATACCCATTTATCTATCAATGGTATTCACATTTATTAACATTTAAATGTTGATTTAGGATTAAAATTTATGTATTAAACATCTCTCATTCATGAAATAAATTATGATTTTTAATTAATCAATGTTGTATGATCCATGTGGCACACTTATGTAATAAATTAAATGTTTATAAAGGGTGTGCCCTGATAACACTCCAATGCATTGGGTAAATATTAGTATCACGATACATCTAGTACAATGAGGGTTTAATCATGATAATTATAGTGAAATGTGGGTTTAATAATGATAATTCATGTTCAATTAGGGTTTAATCATGCTCCATGTGTAATGAGAATTAGCATAATCGAATATCATGTTAAATGTTGTTTCCACATTTTCATGTTATGATAAACATTCAATATCATTAATTTTTGTTCATGTTTATCTTTTCCCCCATTGATATTATTATTTCCTAACATGTATTTTATTCTTCATTTAAGTCACAGTTTAATAAATTACCAGCATTTGCAGCTCATAATTTTCTTATGCACGTTATAAGGTTATTCCGTGAAGTGATAAGTACGAAAGAATGTTGGGGTCATGTAAATGATGTTTTCAATAAAGATGTTTTTTTATGTTTTATGATGTTATTTAATGTTCTTAAGTCACCATTACAGTAGACCCTCAAATCCTCAATGTTGTCTTAATTGAATTTTTATATAATAAAACATTTTTTTGAGTTTGTAATAAAGTGTAGTGTTTTTATAGATTTAATATTTCAAATTACATACTTCTGATTGATACTACCATTATTTATCATGAAATCTCATTTATGAAACAATCATGAGGATATAACCAAACACAATGGCTCCTAAATATAAACTGGTCAATTCTATAATGATACCCCAAGCAGTGTTCTAATATAAAATGCTTACCATATGAATGATGAATTTTGAATCCAAATACCAACATTCTATGAATAGAATTTTTAATCCCAATGTAGTGAAGACCATTGATTGCTTTGTTGATATATTTTTCTGAAATTATAAAAATATTGTTTTGAACATACTGATATTGAGATAATCTAGTTTATTATGATAATATCGACTAAAATTGAACATCAATTAATGTACTTATAATTTTTGAAAAGATATGTTTAACAGATTTGTTGTACACCATAAAAATATAAAATTAGAAAATGAGAAATCCAATTTATCCGAAATATTTCACCTCTATAGAATCACATAGAGTTGCGATGGATTTATGGATTAATTTCATTTTTAGTCACATCATATTATACCTCATAGGTAAGAACATACCATTCAAAAATATTGTATAGAATAGATTAACATGCCAATGTAATGAAATCTATTAAGAGGTATTTAGTAATATCATAAAATATCCATTGAGTACACTAGTTTTAATTCATCTAGTAGAGTGGAATGAAATCATCTTCATTGAATAGGCCAATTCATAGTCACATAAGGAACCTATCGTGCATAATAATTAGGATTCGATATAAAATTGACATTACTATCAAAATATGAACATTCAAGATATTGAGAACCATCATTATGTCATCCAAATAAATTTCCTTACTATGATGATTAATTTTTAGAAATTTAGGGACTACATACATCACAATGAGGTACATTTTATCTTTCTCATTGAACCATATATTTATATACTCTATTAAAGGAGGTTAACTAGATGGCTGACATTGAGGCTGGTCATTTAAATGCATAATTACATCAAATTCATAAGTCAATTAGCAGTAATAATTAATACCATTTCACAAATTCTTATCATAAATCCCTTTATATTAATCACACCAATATAAACTGCATTTCCTAATTGAGAGGAATTATATGTTAAACATTCCCCTAAAAATGCAATATGTAAATTAAAGGTTCCTTAGGAAACCCATGAGGGGAAAAAATCGAGAACTAAAAACTAAATAGAGTTAGTCTGTGTATTATCCTAATTTCCCCACTTAAGGAGGTTTCCCCCATTCTTTCATTATATTTAATGGTTTCCCCACCAATTAATTAGAGTACCATTTCCACATTTTAGATAAAAAATGGTACATTGAAATAGTAAGTATCCATATAAATATAATGGGAAATTAGGTAACACGTCGACCCCAAAAGCTCAGGGTCGATGCATTATTCAATTACATTGGCATGATTACAATGAATCAAGTCCCGATGAACCAATTATTTTATTAGTCTTGGAAAATAGATTACATACATGAATGGTTCATTACATTATAAAATTACTAAAAACAAAAACAACATTGTCCCATTTTGAACACATTCATATCCCTTATCCTATACCTGAAGGTCAACCATTAAATACTTCTTCATTCCTAGGAAAAATAAAACATAGAAATGGGTGAGCTCAAATGATCAGTAAGGATAAAAATATAGCAGAAAATTTCATAAATAATCATAGAAGATTAAGGCAGTGTATAAGACTGAAACTGAAGACATTTAAAAATAAATTTTAGCACAACATAACAATGATAAAATCGAATAATTCTATTTACTTATTCACATGGATATTCTACTAGTAGAATAATAACATGCAAGAAAAATATCCACTATCATAATAATGGAATGAATAATGGCAGAATTCATAAGCACATAGTAAAGGCCTTATGGCAAAAAAATATATTTTTTCGAGGCCTTGTGCAAAGACACCAGTTTGTCTCATGAATCCTACTGACAAATAATGAAGCTATATTGTTCTCCACCATCAGTTAGTCCAATTAATTCCTCATATGAAAAGGTTTAAAAATAACAAAACATTCATATTAAAACTAGAAAATGACATTTCACTACATTATCCATAAACCATGAATGGTATAAAAGTAACACATCCACAATCAAATATATCATAAAACCATCAATACAATATGAATTATTTCTATCATAGTAAATCATCCTCGATCTAGAATAATATTCCATAAATGATATTGACATAGTTGAAAAGATCAATAATTGTTTTGAGAGAAATATCCCTTTTTCATGAAATCAATTAAAAGTAACACAATTTAGAAAGGAAGAAATATAATGAAATTTTTGAATCAAAGTTTCTCATACCAATTTTAAAAAATTTAAAGTAATTAACATTGTAAATCATTCATCTCCATATAAATAAATCCTTAAACTCAATTTGGAAACATGGACATTATTGAGAAAGGTTTAAAAGAATAAATATTTACAAATTTTAAAATGATGTATTAGTAAAAAGTACCTCAAAACTAATCCCATGTAAATAAATTATGTGAAACATGTACTTGAATAATAAATATGTCCCAGTAGATACTTATGTAAAAACAACCTTAGATAATAAAGAGATTGTGAAATTAACCCTTATGCTGCACTTTTCGTTGGTCGAGGGTAAGTTTGACCTCTTGTGTAATAACCGTAGTATGTTATTATGTTATAAAAGTACCATATTAATATTTATAATATCATACATGATTCATTTATGTCTTTATACTACCCATTTAATAATTATTTCCCTGTTGAATTAACATTTTAGGTAATAAACACTTTCTTTATTGTACGTGTTTTAATTTGTTATTCGTGATCGTGTAATTTAGATAATGATTTAAATACTTCCAGAATATAAAACATTATTTATATATCATGTATAATTTGAATATGAATATTTATAATAGATATATATATATATATGAAATGGAAGGCACTATTTTTTGAGATGGTAGGTCATACGTATGTATAAACGTTATTTCCATTTTCATATCGTATTGAATGGATGTAAGTGAATAAGGTATATGTAAGTACATATATATATATTTAAATATATCCAGTAGAATTATTATTCCATATAATACATACTTATTAATAATATATATTTATAATCACTGTTGAATGGTGAATGTGGGAATGAATCTCATCGCGTCGTGGAGACGGTAATCTGTATGTACGCACGAGTGACAGTATAATTATATTGATGGTGAAATAGTATGTAATTGGATGGTATATCATATATAAATAATAAATAACATGTTATTTTTATTATTTTATTCAGTTATATTCATTATTATACCCATCCAAATATTAACGTGATTGAATAATAAACTACAACATAACGTGGAGACGATAAGCCGTACCCAAACACGTATGGGGACATTGTCATTCATGTAATGGATAGAATAATTAATATGGTTATAAAAAATTTCTAATAACATCATAGTATACAGAATATACTAGAGTTATTATTTTACAATGGAAAAAACAAAGAAATATGAAGTGTAAGATGAATTGAACTTGAAAGAGGTGATCTAATATTTACCTCTTTTTCGGGTTCTTCATTTTGATTTGATCAAAATTGAACCTTAGGTTGGATTTATGACCAATGTAAGGCCTCTAGGATGAAGGTAGTAATGTTGGGAGGAAATTTGGGTAGGGTTTGGCCAAGACAATTGGCTTTTAAGGTGTGAATGTGAGAGAAGAGAGACTGCCCTTTTATAAGAGAGGTGAGGGTCACTTTAGGAAACATTTGAAATACAATTTTATAATAAAATTATTTTCGGTATCTAATTTCTCCAAAATGAATTATTTATAAGAAATGGTGGTTATGAGTCTAAAAACTCTCAACCAATAGGTTTTAGATTGGTTTAGGCCACCATATTAACCTTATTTTTTAGATTTAACTATTAGTTAAATAGATTGACATTTACCATGTCTCTTTGTATTTTTATATTATATGGTTAATAAACATACTATAAACTTCCAAAAGAACCAAAAGTGGGTCATTAATGATACAAAATATCATTAGATAAGTATTTTTTCCAACCCTTATATTTTTAGGAATATAATATCGAATAATAATATCATATTTTTTTAAACGTTTTTATGTCAGTTTTGACACTATTTGGTATTTTGTTTTTGTTAAATTCATAAAAGAAATATTACTTCGAAAAAAATTAATTTAATAAACCCTAAAATGTCATATTAACCTATAAAATTATTTTAATTTATTAAAATACACAAATTATATTTATTTTAATATTTATAATATCATTGACTTTAATCATTCATTAATAAGTTAATTACTGCATCATAATTTTGCCATTATGAAGTCTAATTATCTAATGACTAAAAATTATAAATAAAATACCATTATTTAGGAAATAATTTTTTGTTTATAGTAAATATTTATTGTATAATTTGTCTTCTGTATGACCCTATATTAAAAATGGATTAGTTATTAAACATTGATTTTTACTCTATTAACTCTTCTTCAAATAAAATAATAATTAATGTCCTAATCTAATCCATGTGGACCAAATAGGATCATATTTTATTCATAATTTTTTTAGTCGAATTATACTTATCCAATAGAATTAGGATATGTGTTAGGGTAATGATGATATCCTTTTTACCCTTAATTACCCAATTTACTTTATACGTTGGTAAATAAATGTCCAAAGTTAGTATTTACCAAAAAAAAATATTTTCATATTATTGAATCACATTTTACGTACTATTATTAACTTTTCCTCTCTATGTTTTGAAATTAAACTCATATAAGTGGAAAAATTATGTTTTATATGAATGTGAAAATGCTCCTAGGAGGTGGGTAGAAGACGGTAAAATGTTCGATAAAATTTTATATGTATAAAATTATTATAAAATAACTCCAATGAATTAAATTGAACTTATATATGTATTATATATCATATTTTACTTAAAATAAATTTAAATAAAATTAATAATTATTTAAATAAAAAGTCTTTTTTAAATAATAAAACAGTGTTTTTCACTATTTATCAAAAATTGAATGTTTTCAGAAAAATACAAAATATTCACCCAAAGATAATTTTGATACTATGAAATCAAAAATGAAGTCTATTTTACCAATTTCAAATCATAGAAGTATAATTTATTAAATTAAAATTATTTCCAACTGTCAAAACCAAAAAGCTGGTTTTTAAAAAGTAAAAACAATGAAAATATTGACATGAGTTTATGTAAAATATAAATTTGAAATTATATATAATGAACAAAATTATTTTAAATGATAAAAATATAATATAATTATACTTCAAAACCTTTCAAACTCATTTTATGAAAATAAAAATTATTTCGATTAATTTTTTTTCCATTAAAACATAGTATTTTTCTCTATTCGTTAAAAAATGAAAGTTATCAGAAAAGTAACAAAAAATTATCAAAACTAAAATTTTATGTACCTCTTATAAATAAGAATTTACTTTCACTAAATTGAATATATTAAAGTTTAAAATATTGGTTTTAAAAATGGTTCTTCATTAAAAGGCGGTGAAATTGTAATTTTTTTAAAAATACTTCTTTTATGGGGATAATTGAATTTTTTCTTATATTATGTATAATAAAAAAATAATATGGGTGTTAAAAATATATAGAGTATATAAGATTCAAAATGCAGTTAATACTATTCATAACTGCTTTTTGAACAACTAGTTTGGTAAGTTGTGGTACGCTCGAACTCGGTGTTGTGTGTAGTAAAAGAAATTGAATTACTTTAATTTGATAACCTAATTAAAATCTTGGGGTGTTACATTTCCACTCCTTCTATAAAACGAGTCCTCGCAATTTGAATTTGTTTTCAAAAATAAAAGGTTAATAATAGATGAATACCTTTGTTGAAAACCCATATCATAAATTGGGTTAATAAAATTTAGTCTTATTAAGAGGAAATGATAAATTTAAAAGTCACCAGAAAATTATGATCTCGATTAGAAATTTTTTTTTTTGAAATTAGAGACACATAATTGGAGGAAAAACATAAATATTTATATGGAGTGATTGCGGTCATCAATCACAAACATGTGTAAAATTGAGGGCCTCAAAGCCATCAATCTATGATGATTTAAAATATCAATAGTTCGACAAAACATAAGGTACTAGGATAACAAATTTTTGGTTCTAAAATATTTTCCCTAAAGTTTAAGAATTGATTTATTCATATAATAATAGGAAAATATATAAAAATATTTAAATACTTGGCACGTATAGTTTAATCATTCAACTAATTCCTACCACAAACTCACCATTCACTCCAAAAGATAATAGAATTCATAAATAATATATTTAACTGAATCGTATAGGGATAAAAAAATTAATTTATAATTTATCTATTAGAACATTAATAAAACTAAATTATACAAACATAGAAAATATGTAGGCCAAAGGTAGGTGATGAACCCTTATCTCTCTTTGGTTGCGAGTTCAAGCCTTGCGGCCTTGGGAGACACAAAGGGTTGTCGCCCGACCTCTGGGTAGTCCTTTTAATGATAATCCAAAAATTATCTCATGAAATAATTCAACATTAACAATAATATCCTACGTTAATCTGAATCTATTCTTACCTTTAGACATATCAAAAATACATATGTCCAAACTCACAGCCCAAAAATTATAAGGATGGTAAACACAATGAAGATCCCTTTTTCCAGGTAATAAAATGGGATCATCGTCATCATGTATTCCCTCAAAACTTTGTAACCCCCTGAATTACCATAAATCCTCATTGATTACATTCACGATCCCGTATTCCTTATAGAATACTAGATATACTCTTATAAAAAAATATTTTAAACTCTAAAAATGATGGAATATACACATCATTTATCAGTTTCAAGGTAGTCGAGAATATCCAATATAATTTATCCAAATAATTCATATATTATTCCAAAATCACTAACTCGTTATCAAAAACATAATATGGTTTATCATTCTCTCAACCATATGTTTTAGAAAACATTTAACATAATATTAATACACTATTCATGGATCTATAAAATCTCAAGTCCTTTATTAAATAGTAATATCGTACAATCCTTATATACTCTTTTATTATTATAAAATGTACATCATTAATAAATTACTCAAATGAAACAATACTTTAAAAACATTATAAGAAATGTAATCATTCATCTTCATCTTCGGTAGTATCATAACTTAATTATTGTCCAATAGCATCATTTGGGGTATACTCTGATGATTTGGACATTGATTCACATATTGACCCAATGCCTAGCAGATGAAGCATTGTAAATTTGATACCTTTTTCTTACCCTTTCAACCATGTAATTTTTGTCCTTTTTCAACACAGTTCTTACGAAATACCATTCCCTTCATCCATTTACTAAGGTGATTCGTTCCCCAGTTATCCCATATGGGGAAATCATTCTTTCCCCTCTGCCCTTTATCCGTATTTCTCTCTTCCATCATTTTCTTCTCTTGCTTCACTTCAAAGCCAAGGACTCACAAAATTCTATACTTATCTTATTAAAACATGATACTATTTCTTCATATGTTGAGAATACATGGGAGACTATATCAATTCTAAATGTTGGCTTAATACCAAGAACGATATGATCCTTATTATTTTTTGGATCATACGTATTTTTGGAGATCTCATTCATTCTACTGGGAACCATTTCTAATTAATGGAAAACACTAGATAAGTTTATGAGTCACAATTCTTAATTAAAAACATGTAAAATACCTATCATAAATTTTAATGTTTATGTATATAACCCATAATAATAATAATGTTTTCTTTGAGGATATATTCACTCCTAAATCCATCATAATGTCTTGTAATGAAAATTTTATTTATCCTAAGCATCCGTAGAGACCCAATGCTGGACGTACATAGAGATTACATTACTTTTCCATAATACTTAATAAATAACAAAAATTGACACCAAAGGACCATAATAGTTTAGTGTTTTTGGAAACTCGGAACGTAATCTTCTAATCATGGTGAAAGATCTTCAATATCTCCCATAACGATCTCCCCCTTTTGGTTTTCTTACCTAAAACATTTCATTATATCATGGGGAAAAGAAAACATAAAAAGAGTGAGCTAAAATGCTTAGTAAGGGTAAACATAGAAAACATAAAACAATCCATAAACATTTGAATGGAAAATCTTGAACATAAAATCTAGACATCAAAATCTTGAGCAAAGACATAAATCATGGAGGTACGTAAGGCATATATCATAATGGAACATCAATCATGATAAAATAGAATTGGAATGAAACATGTGATTTTAGAAACCATTAAGCACATGATATGATTTCCATAGTAGCCAAGACATTGCTGTCAAGACCATCTTAGTGGAAAAAGTCCCTTTCTGAATCGAGTTCACTCCTCGTTCGGGTCCGGTAACACTGACCTTGATTAACTTATCATTCCAGCCATGTCAATATAATGAGATATAAATCTTTACCCAATGCATTGGAGGTAGATATAGGTCCCACCCATCTCATAATTAAATCATTCTTACTTGTTCCACAACATGAACATAAATCATTCATCATAACCCAAAGAATAAAATGGGTTTCATAAACATCATCCCATCATCACATAATCCATATAAAACACATGGATATCATTTAATCATAAGAAAATTGAAACCATGAAAATAATAGAGACATTATAATTGAAACATAAACATATTAAATAATGTCATCTTAGATTGAAATTGGTTTTTATAAAACACTGGAAATGAATCCTTGAGGAAAATATGCTTTCTTTTCAAAATCATTTTATTATCACAAAATACCATTTAATTTTAAAATAAAAGTATTTTGTTGAAAATAATAATGAAATATAATAGATTAATATTTATGAAAATTAGGCGTTATGAAACCGTAAAAGTCCATTCATGCCTTATAAGTTAAAAAAACATTCTTCTCGTACTTTGGCCGGAAAAGTCAAAATTATACCTCGTATTAAAAATGACAAAATATTCCATTCATATCTTTTACTAATAACTGACTGAAGGGTAAAATTTGATTTAATAAATTTTAGGAGGATATAAATAATATTAAATATTGAAGAAACATGGATGGGGATGATAAATATTCCCTAGTAAATTATGAAGTATAAACAATCTTGGATAAAAATGAGATTGCAAGATTTTCCCTTGCCTTATTTCGATATTCTTCGTATGTATCTGAACCTCCTGTATAATGATTTAAATAATTTCATTGACTTATTAAATATTCATATTCATTGTTATGATATAATGTATAGTATAATTATGACTTTACATTACCCGTTCTTTTGTAAATTTGATGTAAAAACAGCGATTTGTGTAAAATCCTTTCATTTATTGTACGTGGTTCGATTTGTTGTTATTGATATTATTAATTATATCTGGATTTATATAATTACAGAATGTAAAAAATTATTTATATATAATATATATTCATCATATACATATACATATGATAGATCGATAAATTGAATGAAATACGCCGTTCATGGAGACGGTAGGCCGTACGTATGCATGAACACTGTTTTCGTTTCCTTATTGAATTGAATGGAATTCCGTAGAATAAATAAATATATTTATATAAATATATACAGTATCATTATTATGTCATATATCTCATTATTATTAATTATATATACTTTATAATCATTTATGAATGGTTAACATGGAGAATGAATCTCATCACGTTGTGGAGACGGTAGTCCGTATGTATGCACGAGTGATGATATCATTCCAATGACCGTGTAATTGTATTGAAGTGTATGTAAAATATTTTAGAATCAATATAACTTTAAAATAATCATATATAGTTATTTATTTACACCATTATACCCATACAAGTAAGGTGGTGGTTGAAAAAAGATTACACCACGACGTGGAGACGGTATTCCGTACGTACGCACGGGCAGTGATTTATTATTCCGTAGGATGAATAGATGGTGAAATATGGTTGTTTCATATTTATAATAACATATCATTATATAATAAATACTATTGTTATTACATTATTATGAAGCAGATAAATAAGAATAAGTAGAAGAGGAAATAAATTGGAATGAATCGGTAATAGATATTACCTTCTCTTTGATGCGCCTCTTCTTAACCTCCTCTTAAGGCACTAGTTCTGGTCTTTTGAGGAGACTTGAACCTCTATAACGTGACTAGGGAATATGAAAAGTGATATTCTCAGAGTTTGGCCGAGCTTCAAGGCTGAAAAGGGTGTGATGAGAAGAGGTAAGGGGTTCCCTTTTTATAACAGAGGAGAGGGGAACCTTTGAAAAAACATAAAATATTATTTTATAATAAAGTCATATTCGGTTGATAATAGCTCCAAATTGATTTATTTCAAAGATTAAGTGGGAATGGGTCGAAATCCTCTCAACCAATATGTTTTAGACAGGTTTGGGTCATTATATTAACCTTATTGTTTAGTTTTAACTCTTAGTTAGTTGGATTGTTATTTACCATGTCACATTGTATTTTTATATTATCTAGTTAATACAATTACCATATACATCCAAGAGACCCCCAAGTGGTCCATTAATGCTACAACTATCATTATATAATTATCTTGGAAGAACCTTATATTTCTAAGAATATAATAACAATTAATAATATCATGTTTGTTTTAAAAACTATTTTATGTCAATTTTGAAACTATTTGGTAATTGATTTTTGTGGAAATCATAACAGAATGATTAGATCAAAAAAAGTAAATTAAATCAATACTATCATGCCATATTAACCTATAAAATTAGTTTAATTCATAAAAAATCTCAAATTTTATTATTTGTTTATTTATAACATCAATTATGTTAATATTTCATTATTAATGTAATTACTGCATCATCATTGTGTCATAAATAAATTTTATTATTTAATGTATAAAAATTATAAATAAAATACCATTATGTAGGAAATATTTTTATATTTCTAATGAATTTTTATATTCTAAGTTATCTTATGTATAACCCTATATTAAAAATTATTTAGTTATAAAACATTGATTTTAACTATTTTGACCCTTCTTTAAATAAATTAATAATAAATGTCCTAATCCAATCCAAGTGGACCTAAATGGTCATATTTTATTCATAATGTTTTTTTGGTCGAATTACACTTATCCAATAGAATTAGTACATGTGTTAGGGTAATAATAATATCATTTTTACCCTTAATTACCCTATTTACTTTTAACCGTGGTAAATAAAAGTAAAAAGTTACTGTTCACCGAAAATTATTTTCATCTCATTGAACCACATTTTAGTCCTTGATATTAACCATGTGTCTCAGATTATCGAATTTCCACTCACAGAAGCGGTAAAAATATGTTTTATGTGAATCTCCAAATTCTCATAGGAGGTGGGTAAAAGACGGTGAAAAATTCAATAAAATTTTTATATATCTAAAATTTTTATAAAATTACTCCAATGAATTACATTGAAAATATATAGGTATTATGTAACAATTTTTACCTAAAATAAATTTAAATAAAATAAATAATTATATATATATAAAGTTGGTTTTTAAATAGTAAACTAGTGTTTTCACTATTCATCAAAAATTGAATGTATTCAGAAAAATACTAAAAATTCACCCTTGTCTATTTTCGATATTCCGAATTTAAAAATGAAGTCCATTTTGAACGATAAAATTATGAAATTTCAAAAGTGGTAATTACTATTCATAATGGCTAGTTCATAATAATATTCTAATAATATCTTGTTTAATGAAACTTGGTATTGCGTACTACACATGCTATCGAAGAAGGTATTGATTGTGTGTAATGAAAGATAGGTGAGGGCTACGTGAAGTGAAAGCTCCGTTTTTGTTGTGTATAACATAATCAAATCTGATTTCATTTATACATTAAAAAAATCTATACATAATGTTGCATATAATAATTTCCACAAAACGAACTTGAAATTGTGTGTAACAGGAGCCAAGAATAGTGTTGTGTATACTTCAAGCTAATACGATGTTGCGTATAGTACAAGCTAATCTTGGTGTAGTGTATAATAGAGGACATCAAATAAATTAAAAATAGCATACCTCAAAAAATCTTGGGTTGTTACATTCTACCCCCCTTAAAATGAATTCCACCCTCGAAATTCGTCGAGGTTATAAATGGTTTACTACTAAAAAGTTTTAATAGAAACCCACATCCTAAAAAGGAATACCAAAAATTATATTTAAAAACTAATGTATGAAATGTAATGGTTACCCAAAATAACTAATCATTGGGGTTTCACATAAGAGAACATATGTAAAAATATGGATATGGAAGAGAAATCTAACCATCATGTTCTGATAGATATTTGTATAAAACATGGATATGAAAAAATCCTACAATCACAAAGCCATAAATTTGTGGTGATTTAAGGTACCATCTGATTCATCGGATATAAGGACACTAGGACATCATTTTTGGTTTTCAAGATCATTTCCCTAAAGATGAAGAATTTGAATTATAATAAATACTTACTTTATTTCTATATAATCTCACCGTTGTTCGTACCTTGAACAATTTTCACTTCATCTCTTTAATAAATGAAGTAGAATTTGTCTTCCGTGAAGGTTAGCAGATCATGCGATAGAATCATAGGTCTTTCCATCTATCTCAAACATAAGTTTAGCAAACGATATATACATAAGTCCATCTATGGTGAGATTAATCGTATATGGTTCCTAAAATGGACTTATAATTCATCCATCATACCGCTTAATAAAATAAAACCAGTTTCTACTAACCAGGGACTTCCTATAGGCTAGTGGTAGGTGATAATGGCGTGTCGCACTTCAGTTCTGTGTTCGATTCCAACAACCTTGTCCGACGGTACGGGTTGTCTCTTGTCATACATGTTGTCCGTTTTTCTAAAACTACATTATAATAACATTCATGCAATAAAATAGAAAAAAATACTATCTTATGTCTAACTTAATTAATTTAAATCTTTAGGATAATACAAAATACTTTTGTCCAAGCTCATAGTATAAAGAAAAAAATTACAAGAAATATCATCATTTATACCAAATATATCATACGATATATCTTGTTGGTCACATTCCAAAAATGTGAATACCTTAATCATGTATTATATTGAACCATTGTGAAAACATGAATGTTGTCACAAGGAAACTCTTTCCATTTACCAAAATCCAAAACATTCTATATACTCAAACCATGATATCACTTTTTCCTTATATTAGTCATGTGCTCATTAATACAATAAAACATTTCATTGTCTCCTTATCCCTTATTTATGCACATATCATCTGCACTCAAAAATATTTGAATCACTTTTCATGGATACCGGTACCATGTAATTATCGAAAACTACAATAAACCATTACATAGATATTACAATGTTCCAAAATACTATAAATGAGATTACACAACATTATTTTGGAATCCCTTTACATAAACACATAATCATTCCACCACATCGTTGTCATACTCAACATTGCTAATAGTGATCGCATGTGACTTCCCTTTGTACTTTTCCTTAAGAGGTTTCTCACGTTGATCATCATTAACCATTGGATTAGGGCATTGATTAGCATAATGCCCCATTTCCTTGCACTTGAAGCATTGAAGTGTTAGTGGTGCGTTATCTATAGTCTTTTCATTATTCACATCATTAGAAACCTTTTTTCAATTACATTGACACTCACCTACTCGATGAACATATTTTCCACACTTAAAAAATTTTCTAGTTCCTTTAAGACTATCTCTACCATGCCTTTTTCCACACTTTGAGCATAACGAAACATTTATCTTCTTTTCACCATTATTCTGAGATTTCTCCATGAAATCCATCTTTCGTTTCTTGTCAAAACAATGAGATGGATATGTAACACCCACTTCCATTTCCACCTTGATAGCACAACGCACAATTTCTTCATAGCTACCGAAGTCTCTTATAGCTAATTCCCTTTGAAGACTTGGTTTTAAGACACTGAATAATTGATCAACTTTACTTTCATGTTGGATGATAAAGTCAGATGCATACCTTGCATGCCTTGTAAAATTCATTTCTTATATACCAAAATATTCATCATCCATTTGCTTAATATCACGGAAATCATTTTCAATCTTTGTTCAAAGAATATGATGGATGTACTTATTGAAAAATAAGTTCTTGAACTCATCCCATTCCATGGATTAAATTTCAGCTCGGGGCCTCGTATTCTTAATTAGACTCCACCATTGATCTGCTTCAACTTCTAAATGCTAAATAGCTAGAATGTCTTTTTCATGTTTCGAAAAATGAAGTATTGAATATATCTTTTCAATTGTACTAATCCATTGTTCAGAAACAAGTGGATCAGAAGACCCACTAAATGAAGGTGGATGTTTCCTCATGAAGGACAGAACATAATATATTTCCCTTCACTGCTCATTTGGAAGTCCAGAATGATTAATAGATTGTCTAAGTATAGAAATAAGATTTTGCACTCCGTCTCCCAAAAAATTGGTTTGTTCAGGAGGAAAATCATTGCAATTTCCATTACATTGATCAACATGGTTCCTTTGGGTTCCATCCATTATCTAAAACCCAAAATAAATAGTGTGAGAGGCAAAAATCATGCTAGGGAAAATAACATAATAAAGGGGAAGTACATTCATTATCTAAAATCATAGGTTTAATTCTAATATTGTTTCCATAATTCTAGGACTATAAACTATATGTATACTTAACATTAGGGACATCCCTAGACATAACTTAGAAATATCTCTAGGGATCTCACTAAAGTTTTCGCATCCTAGTTTCCAAAGTATAACTAAACCTTTCCTCTGATACCAACTGAAGTGACCCAAAGATTGACGTACACAGACATTACATTAATTTTGCGGAATACATAATACATAACAAAAATAAAGACCAAAAGACCGTAATAGTTTAGTGTCTTTGGAAACTCAGAACATAATCTTCTAATCATGGTGATAGATCTTCAAAATATCCCCTACAGAACGTCCCCTTTTGGTTTTCTTACCTAAAGCCTTTCTATATATCCTAGGGAAAAGAAAACATAAAAATTGTTATCTCAAATTCTCATTAAGGGTAATCATAGAAAAAATAAAACAATCCATAAAAATTTGAATGAAAAAGCCTGAACATAAAATGTAAACATCAAAATCGTGAGCAAAGACATAAATCATGGAAGTACGTAAGACATATATAATAAAGGAACATCAATCATGATAAAATAACATGGGAATAAAACATGTGATTGTCGAAAAAATTAAGCATATGATATGATTTCCATCTTTATCCATTGCATTGAAAGGAGTTATAGGTCCCACCCATCTAATAATTAAAACATTCTTACTTGTGCAACAACATGAACGTAAATCATTCATCATACCCCAATGAATAAAATTGGTTTCATAAACATCCTCCCATCATCACATAATCCATATAAAACACATGGATATAATTTAATCATGAGAAAAGTGAAACTATATAAATCATAGATACATTATACTTGAAACATACACATATGAAATAATGTCATCTTAGATGGAAATTGGTTTTGATAAAACACTTGAAATGAATCGTTGAAGAAAATATCATTTCTTTTAAAAATCATTTTCTTTTCACAAAATGCAATGAAATTTTAAAAGAAAAGTTTTTTTTTTGAAAATAATAATGTAATCTTATTGGGGAATATTTATGAAAATTAGGCGTTATTAAACCATAAAAATCCGTTAATGCCGTATAAGTTAAAAAAACATTCTTCTCGTACTTTGGCCAGAAAAGTCAAAATAGTACCTCATATTAAAAATGAGAAAATATTCCTTTCATATCATTTACTAAAAACTCACCGAAGGGTAAAATTGGATTTAAAAAATTTTATGAGGATATAAATAATATTAAATATTGAGTAAACATGGATGTGGATGATAAATATTCCCCAGTAAATTCTGTAGTATAAACAAATTCGGATAAAAATGAGATTGTAAGATTTTCCCTTACCTTATGTCTGATATGCTTCGTATGTATATGAAACTCTTTTATAATGATTTAAATAATTTCATTGACTTATTACAGAATCATATTCATTGTTTTGATATCATATATAGTTTACCTATGACTTTATATTACCCGTTCTTTTGTAAATTTGATGTAAAAGCAGCGATTTGGGTAAAATCATTTCATTTATTGTACGGGTTTCGACTTGTTGTTCTTGATATTATTACTTATATCCTGATTTAGTTAATTCCATAAGGTAAAAAATGATTTATATGTAATATATATTCAGCATATACATATATATATGATAGATTGATAAATGGAATGAAATACAACGTTCATGGAGATGGTACACTGTACGTATGCATGAACGTTGTTTTTATATCCTTATTGAATTGAATAGAATTAATTAGATGACATAAATATATATATACATAAATCCAGTATCATTATTATGTCATATATCTCATTATTATCCATTATATATACATTATAATCATTCATGAATGGTTAACAATGACAATGAATCTCATCCCGTCGTGGTGACGGTAGTCTGTACGTACGCACGAGCGATGATATAATTCCCATGATCATGGAATTGTATTGAATTGTATGTATAATATTTCAGAATAAATATCACTTTAAAACAATCATATATAATTATTTATTTACATCATTATACTCATCCAAGTAAGGTGGTGGTTGAAAAGAGATTACACCACGGCGTGGAGACGGTATTCTGTATGTACGCATGTGCGGTGATTTCTTTTTCTGTAGGATGGATAGAAGGTGAAATCGGGTTTTTTCATATTTATAATAACATATTAGAATATAATTAATACTTTTGTTACTACTTTATGATGAAACAAATAAAGAAGAAGAAGTAGAAGAAGAGATAAATTGGAAAGAATCGGTACGAGATATTACATCTTCTTTGATGCGCCTCTTCTTAACCTCCTCTTAAGGAACTAGGGTGGGTCTTTTTAGAAGACCGTAACCTCTATAATGTTTCTAGGGAAGATTATAAGGAAAATGGTCAGTGTTTGGCCGATATTTAGGGCTCAAAAGAGTGTGAAGAGAAGAGGTAAGAGGTTCCCTTTTTATAAAGGAGGAGAGGGGCACCTTTGAAAAAACATAGAATATTATTTTATAATAAAGTTATATTCAGTTTATAATAGCTCAAAATTGATCTATTTAAAAGATGAAGTTGGGATAGTTCGAAATCCTCTCAACAAATAGGTTTTAGACAGGTTTGGGGCATTATATTAACATTATCGTTTAGTTTTAACTCTTAGTTAATTAGATTGACATTTACCATGTCACTTTGTATTTATATATTATGTAGTTAATAAACTTACCATATACATCCAAGCTACCCCCAAGTAGTCCATTAATGCTAAAAGTATCATTATATAAGTATCTTGGCTGAAAAGTATATTTTTAGGAATATAATAACAATTAATAATATAATATCTGTTTTAGAAACTATTTTATGTCCATTTTGACACTATTTGGTAATTGATTTTTGTGAAAATCATAACAGCTTGATTAGTTCGAAAAAAGTTAATTAAATAAATACTAACATGTCTTATTAAGCTATAAAATTATTTGAGTTCATAAAAAGTCTCAAATTACATTTATTTGTGTATTAATAACATTAATTATGTTAAAATTTCATTATTAATATAATTACCGCATCATCAGTATGTCATAAATAAATTAAATTATTTAATGTCTAAAAAGTATAAATAAAATACCATTATATATGAAATCTTTTTATCTTTCTAATAAATATTTATAGTCTAATTTATCTTATGTATAACCCTATAATAAAAATGATTTAGTTATTAAACATTGATTTTAACTATTTTAACCCTTTTTAAATAAATTAATAATAAAAGTCCTAATCTAATCCAAGTGGACCTAAATGGTCATATTTTATTCCTAATGTTTTTTTGGTCGAATTAAACTTATCCAATAGAATTAGGACTTGTGTTAGGGTAATAATAATAATATTTTCTCTTAATTTCCATATTTACTTTTAACCGTGGTAAATAAAAATAAAAAGTAACGATTCACCAAAAAATATTTTAATCTCATTGATCCAAATTTTAGTCCTTGATATTAACCGTGTCTCGTGGATTTTTGAAATTCCACTCACAAAAGAGGTAAAATTAACTTTTTTGTGAATTTTCAAATTCTCCTATGAGGTGGGTAAAAGACGGTGAAAAGTTAAATAAAATTTTTATATATCTAAAATTGTTATAAAATGACTCCAATTAATTACATTGAACTTATATAGGTATCATGTATCAATTTTTATCTAAAATAAATTTAAATGAAATTAATAATTTTTTTAAAAAAAGTCGGTTTTTAAATAGTAACCTAGTGTTTTCACTATTCATCAAAAATTGAATGTTTTCAGAAAAATACCGAAAATTCACCCTAGGATAATTTTGATATTCCGAATCCAAAAATGAAGTCTATTTTCATAGATGAAATTTATAAAATTTCAAAAAGTGTGTATTACTATTCATAACGGTTAGTTCATAATAATATTATAATAATATCTTGTTTTGTGAAACTTGGTATTGCGTACTACACAAGCTATCGAAGAAGGTCTTGATTGCATGTTATGCAATACAAGTCATGTCTGTATATAGTGAAAGATCCATTTGGTGTTTCATATAACACAATCAAAACATATTTCATTTATACATTAAACCAAATCTATACTTAATGTTTCGTAGAATAATTTCCACAAAACGAACTTGAAATTATGTGTAAGACGAGCCAAGAATTGTGTTTTGTATACTCCAAGCTAATACGGTGTTGCATATAGTACAAGATAATCTTGGTGTAGTGTATAATAGAAGACATCAAAGAAATTAAAAATAATATATCTTATAAAATCTCGGGTTGTTACAGCATATCCCCTGGGAATGTCGTAACCAAGAGTGAATCATGGGTTGTTGTCATGCACCGGTTCCCGTTCGAGTCTAGTAAAAAGCGGTGTTTTTTGGTTTTACCTCTATGTAAAACTATTCTAGAGCCGCCTTTACATTCTCGTTACCAGAAAAGGATGTATTTGTTGGAAAACTCAAAAAATCTCTACAGTCCCACAATTCTAGTAAGTTCTTCTATACTAATCTTTAATATCTATCGTAGGGAAATTTTCTCTAATATGAATTTATCAAAATATATTTTCAAGGTTATTTCTAATCTTCCTCTGATACCTACTATAACGCCCCAACCCCGAAGTGCAGATTCGGTGCATTATTTTAATACATTAGCTTGATTGCAAGGAATTAAGTCAAGAGGAACTGACAAGTTTAGCAGTCTTGGAAAATAGACTAAATACATGAATGTTACATTACATTATAAAATGAATAACAATAACAAAAAAAAATTGTCCCATTTTGAACTCATTCATTTACCTTAGCCTATACCTTCAGGTCAACCATAAAAAAATTCTTTAATCCAGGGAAAAATAAAACATATGAAGGGGTGAGCTCAGATGATTAGTAAAGATAACATTATAGACGAAGCATTAATAAACAAGCATAAACCATCATGTAATTTTATAAGACTAATAAAAATGCCTTTTAAACATAAACATTAGCATAATACGGAAAACATAAAATCAAATAATTCCATTTACATATTCACATGGATATTGTACTACTCGAATAATCACATGTGATATCGATAGCCACTTTTATAATGATGGAACACGTAATGCCAGACCTCATAACCATATAGTCAAGGCCTTGTGCCAAGACTAATAATAATATTTCCTTAAGGACTTGTGCCAAGACACTAGTTTTCCTCATGAGACCAACCAATGCATCGAGGAGCTATAGCGGCTCCACATGTCACTTACTAAGTCCAATGCATTCCTCATATGAAAAAGATAAAACATAACATTAAAATTAATATTAAAACTAGCATACTAAATGTTCAAACTTTATCCATAAATGATAAATGGTATAAAAATAACACATCCACAGTCAAACATATCACAAAACATTCAATACAATATTGGAGATTTGTATCAAAATAAATCATCCTCTATCAAGAATAATATTTCATAAAGGATATTGACATAGGTGGAAATGATCCGTAAAAATATTTGAAAGAAATATCTCTTTTCATGAAATCATTTCAAAGTAAAACAATTAAGAATGGAAGAAAATTAAAGACATTTTTGAATCAAATGTTCCAACACCACTTTGAATCTTTTGAATGTAATTTACATTTTAAAACATTCATATCCATATAAATAAATCCTTAAAACCATTTTGAAAACATGGACATTAATGAGAAAGGTTTAGAAGAATAAATCATTAAAAGATTTAAAATTATGTTTTAGTAACAATTACCTTAAAAATAATCCATTTGAAAACACATTTTTGGAACATGGTAATGGATAATAAATATGTTCCAGTGGAGACTTACATAAAAACAACTCGAATAACAAATAGATTGTGAAATTAACCATTACATTGCACTTTCCTTTGGTCAAGGGTATGTTTAACCTCTTGTATAATTAACATATTTGGTTATAAAATTGTACCATAACTCTATTAATATTTATTATATCATACATGATTCATTTATGACTTTATTATACCCATTAAATAATGATTTTCATGTTAAATTAATATTTTAGGCAATAATCACCTTCTTTATCGTATGTGTTTTAAAATGTTATTCTTGATCGTATTTTTTATATCATGATTTAAATACATCATGAATATAATCCATGATTTATATAACATATATATTTAGAATTTAAATAATTATAATAGATAGATATATGAAATATAATACACCGTTTATGGAGATGGTAGGTCGTACGTACGCATAAACGCTATTTCTGTTTTCATATCATATTGAACATATGTAAGTGAATACGATATATGTAATTAAACACACACACACACACACAGATATATATATATATATAAGATTGCATTATTACTTGATAAATTAAAAATTTAATAATAATATATATTTTCATAAACATTGTGGAATGGTGAACATGGGAATGAATTTAATCGCGTCATGGAGATGGTAATCGGTACATACGCACGAGCGACAATATGATAATATTGAGGGTGAAATCATATGTAATTGGATTTTATAACATATATAAAAAATAATTAACATGTTATGTTTATTATCTACATCAATTATACTCAATATTATACCAATTTAAATAATGAAGTTTTTGAATAACAGAATACACCACGATGTGGAGACTGTATGTCATTCGCATGCATGTATGGTTACATTGTCAGTCATGTGATGGATAGAATAATGAATATGGTGGTACATTTTTTATAATAACATTACCGTATATAGAATATATTGGATTTATTATTTTATAATTGAAATAAAAGCGAAAGATGAAGTGGAATAAGAAAAGACCTTGAAAAACAAGATGAAATATTTACCACTTTTTGGGTTCTTCTTTTTGATTTGATCAAAAGGGCTCCATAGGTTGGATTTATGACCAATGAAAGGCCTATATAATAAATAGAGGAATTTTTGGGAGGATATTTGGGCTGGGTTGGCCAAGCCAATTGGATTTGAAGGTGTGAATTTGAGATAAAGGAATGTTCCATTTTATTGGAGAGGTGAGTGTCACTTTAGGAAAAGATTGAAATATTATTTCATAACAAAATCCTTTTCTGTTTATAATGCCTCCAAAATGATTTATTTTAAAGATATGGTGGGTTTGGGTCGAAGAGATCTCAACAAATATGTTTTAGAAAGGTTTAGGTCCCCATAATAACCTTATCATTTAGATTTAACTATTAGTTAAATAGTTAGACATTTACCATTTTTCTTTGTATTTTTATATTATATGGTTAATAAATATATTAAAAACATCCAAGGGAACCCCAAGTGGTTTATTAATGATAAACATTTAGTTATATAAGTATTTTGGCTGATCCTTATATTTTCAGGAATAGAATATCAATTAATAATATCATATTTGTTTTAAAAACTATTTTATGTCAATGTTGACACCCTTTGGTATTTTGTTTTTGTAAAATTCATAACGGCATTATTACTTCGAACGATATTCATTTTATCAACCCCAACATGTCATATAAACCTATAAAATCAGTGGAAATCATTAAAAGACACAAATTATATTTATTTGGATATTTATAATATCAATTATTTTAATCCTTCATTAATAAGGTAATTAATGCATGATAATTGTGTCATAAATTAATCTAATTATCTAATGTCTAAAAATTATAAATAAAATACCATTATATAGTAAATATTTTGTTATTTCTTATTAATATTTATAGTCGAATGTTTCTTCTATATAACCTTATATTAAAAATGGTTTAGTTATTATACATTGATTTTAACTCTTTTAACTCTTCATTAAATTAAATAATAATAAATGTACTAATCAAATCCAAGTGGACCAAATATGATCATATTTTATTCCTATGGTTGTTTTTTGTCGAATTATTTTTATCCAATAGAATTAGGACATGTGTTAGGGAAATTATGATATAATTTTTATCCTTAATTACCCTATTTAATTTAACTATGGAAAATAATAGCCAAAGCGACTATTCACGAAAAATATTTTTCATCATAGTGATTCACATTTTACATAATGATATTATCTATGTCTCTTGAATTTTTAAAATTCAACTCACAAAAGCGGTAAAATTTATTTTTATACAAATTTGCAAATGCTCTTATTAGGTGGGTAAAAGACGGTAAAAAGTTTGAAAAAATTTTATATATCTTACCTTATTCTAAAAAAACTCCAATGAATTACATTGAACATATATAGGTACTATATATCATTATTCACATAAAATAAATTTAAATAAAATAAATAATTATTTATATAAATAGTCATTTTTAAATAATAAGACAGTGTTTTCACTATACATAAAAAATTTAATATAATCAGAAAAATTACAAAAAATCACCCAAAGTTTATTTTGATATTAAGAATTCAAAAATAAGTCTATTTTTCCATATTCAAAACATATAATTATCATTTATTAATTAAAAATTAATTCCCAATGTCAAAACCAAAAATTGGGTTTTAAAAAAGTAAAAACTATCAAAAAGATTTACATTTGTTTATGTCTACTTTAAATGTGAAATTACTTATAATGAACAAAATTGAATTAAATGATTAAAATATAATCTATTTATACTTAAAAATATTTCATATTCTTAATTAAACATGATAAATTTTTTCAATTAAAAAAGTTGTTTTCAATTAAAACATTTTATTTTTCACTATTCGTCAAAATATAAAAGTTATCAGAAAAGTACCAAAAATGTATCCACACAAATTTTTAATTTCCCACATATAAAGAAGAATTTAATTTCATTAAATTGAATAAATAAAAGTTTCAAATATTAGTTTTATATTAGGTTCTCCATTAAAAGGCTGAAAAATTGCATTTTCTGAAAAGTACTTCTTTTCTCTGAAAAAATTGAATTTTTTCTTATATTATGTCTATGAAATACATCATATGGGTATTAAAATTACAGGATACATAAGATTCAAAATGAATTTAATACTATTCATAACCAATTTTTGAACAGCTAGTTTAGTAAGTGGTGGTGTGCTCGAACTCGGTGTTGCATGTAGCGCAAGCTATTCAATTACTTTAATGAGATAACATACTATGAAATCATGGGGTGTTACAAATTAAATATAGTGATCATTTATATCAATGATAAAATTCAAAGAAGAATAATAATTCATTATCGTGGCCCATTATGTGTGTGGGCTGATGGAAAAGTTTTTTTACTTTTAAAACATTTTCTTTTCATCAGTAGCCACAAAATACCCATGAATATCCATTGGGTGATTCATCCATTTTGCTAAATGATCTAAAACATTATGATATATTTAGAAATATTTCAGAGAACATGATATATCCTCAGTCAATGTAAATATAAATGATGATATTTTAGAAATATAAATCAACCCTACAAAGGTGAGTGTATATCCTCACTAACCGATAGAACTACTATTTGGACATACCCTATATTTGAAAACCTCACAATTTTTAGTCATCCAAAAATTTGAAAAAAAACGATATATATTATGTTAGTTATTCTATATTACTATTTATGATTCCTTTGGTTTTTAGAATTACCACTATATGGATGTATATTTTGAATTAATTTATATAAGTTTTGAATGAGGGGGGATTCTATCCATTATGAAAGAAGCCTTTGAAGGTTTATGTTTTTCTCATAATCTTGGGTTCAATATATATCCTTATATTGGTTTATTCATATATTCTTTACATTGGTAACGATAATGTTTCCCAGTCAAGATCCAAGTGTTGCTGTGAGAGTGAGGGGGTGAATCTATAATATCTTTTTTATTTATGTTTCTTTAATTTTAAATCAACCATCGCATATTTTTAATGATTTTATCCTACTAAAAAAAATAAATGTAACATCCATAGGAATATAAGAATTTATAATGTTCACTACTCAACAAGTTTATCTATACCCATCGCATGGTTTGGAAAAAATCTAATACCATGAAATACACTAGAAAAAAAATTTGATATGGAAATAAATGAGTCGGATGATCCTTTAAACTCTTGTACCACAATGAAAACAATCCTATAGTGAATGTGCTTCATCAAGAACAAAATGATCTAATTGAATGTTATGGTGATTCATGATCCAAATCCAAAAAAGAATCTCTAAAAAAATTCTTCTCTTTCCCACCAAAAAGATGGTATGAACCCCTGGGATATTCTAATGACTCTTAGTCCAATACATGTCTAGTATTTTGATGATATATGATGGTTTTTTTCAATAAAACTGGGTATTAAATATAGTTTTTCATGAAATTTTTATATGAAAGTCAGTTCAGGAAGATCTAGTAATTTTCATAGAAAACTACCATCAAAGAAAAAACTTCATACGGGAAGATTATCGTGTCAATGTGAGATATCCCATTATCACAAATCACCAATAAATTAAGAGAATTTGATTCAATCAAGGCCATAGAAGTCATTTTTCAATTCTCAATATCTCATAGAAATTCCACTTCATAGATCATGTCAAATTTCATTAAATTAGATCAATTTAAAATTTTTGTCGATTACATTGGTAAAACATAAGTGGTTCTCACCATAAATTTATAGGCTCTCCCATTCATGATGATCCACTACCTCCAGTGCATTTTTTGGGTCACTCAAAAATAACTTCGTAGGGATCCTTCTTTTGCGATGCTCTATCTATATTTATCATTTTCATGGGAATCACCAAGAAAAAAACCAACATTCATGATTATTTTCCTAATCACAGTCCTTTCTATCAAACCCATTGAATAATAGTGATGCTACACTCATGATGCTCCTCACCTTTACAGTTTGTGATGCTCTTTATTATCAGGTAAATCACCATAAAAATTCACTGAAACATCACAAAACACCCTCTATGAAGCCCATATTATCAAAACCCATTCCATTGAAATATTTTCATAATTAATTTAAGGAAAACCACTTTCTATAATGCAATCCAAAATTCAAACATTATACCCAAAAAATATGGGAAACACCGGGAAATCAAGACATCATTAAAATATACTATAGAAAAACCCAACCATGTTGATTCATAGTCATTAATAAATATCATCCATTTCAATAAAATTAAAAAATGGTTGGTAGAACCATTTATCCCCCTTGATGTTATAATGAATTCATCACAAGATCTCTTAGAAACATATGATATTTTTGAAATAAAAATCAATAAATCATCGTCTTATATACCATTGGAGGTATTGCCTCTTTCATATCTCCCATAAATATAATTCATTCCACATCAAATGGTATTTATTAAGAAATTGGAATCTGATTTTCTAATTACATAGATCTGTTCGATCATCCACTTATTTCAAGTGAAGTTATTTAAATTCTTCTCAATTTTTGTTGACAAAAAAATACAGTTCCAAAAAATGATACACTTTATTATCGGCTTGATCTTACTAGTCTTCCACTTTGAATTTGGTTTTAAACCAAGATTCATAAATCATTTAACATTGTTACATAAAGAAATGGATTAATAATCAACAATTCTAAGACTACCCAAGCTAACAATGTTTGGGAAACAATAATTATTGGTAGCAAGACCATGATCTACAAAAATTAGTGTCTATGAAACCTCGGCATCTTTCCTCCACAACCTTCTTCCTTTTCTTTATCAACATCTTCAACTATCCTGGAATACATAAATTTTGCATCATACATCCACTCCAACAACCATTTTAATATCTCACACACATAGATGTTGGATTCACATTTTACATACAACTCTCCCTTTTTTCATGAAACCATACGAATAGATTTATGAAAAAAAATCCCCCCATGAAAAAACTATCTAATGGTAGTATGATATAGTGGTAGTAAATCATACCTTAACCTTAAGGATAAGGTGGTTAAACACCCACATTAAACCTCAATTTAGAAAATGGTTTTTCAGTAATAGTTTTGTTAATATGTCATCAACTTATTCTAATGTTGTAACATAACCCAACATCAATTAATTATTATCCACATGTTCTTTGATGAAGTGGTACTTCATGTCAATATGTATTGAATAAGAATGGCGTACCAGATTCCATATAAGATAGATTGAACTTTCATTATCACATCTCAAGAGAAAGGGTAACCTCACATCTATATGTATGTATTCTAACTTAGTTTTCATCCATAGAAGTTGGGTAGTATCTTGAGTTGTTGCAACATACTACAAATTCATTCATGCTAAGAGTTACTGAATTTTGTTTCTTTATATTTCAGATCACATAACGTTCTTCTATAATGAAAAAACTGTCAAATGGGGATATTTTTTTCATCATCATTTTCATCCCAATAAGTATTTGAGTACCCAAACAAGTCAATTTATTCTGAGCTATCATACCTGATTCAAAAAAAATTATCCTTTATTATATCTAAGATTCATTTAACTATCAATTTAATTTGATTATTTAGGAGAACATTGAAGTATTTCACAAAAGGTAACAACATAAACAATATCATTTCCAGAGGTAGTTAGATATAAAAAACATCCAATAAAAATAAGAAACTCTCTTTGATTGATTTATTGAATTGTCTATATTTATACAACATAGTTCCCAAATATATAGGAATCAAAACTATTTTTGATTTTTCCAGGCCAAACATCATAAAAACTTTTTTGGCATTCATTTCGTGAGAAATAAAAATATTTTTTTTATTTTTTAAAATTTGTAATCCAAGAATGTATTTAATTACTCAAATACTGGAAATCTCAAACAACATTTTAATCACTTCTAAAAATATTTCAGAAGACCATTCATCATTCCTATTAAAGATAATGTCATCAACATTATAAATGGTCACCATTCAAGAATAAAGATTTAAAATCCATTTGAAAGTTCTTGTAACCTTATTAGGAAGAAATATCAATAAATATTCTGATTATTTATAAAAATCACACATGATAAAAAGTTTCATCAAAACCAATACATTCAATTACTGAATAACCATTGCACACTAATCTTTTATAGTTCCTTATCACTTCCCCTTCATCATTTATCTTGTTCTGAAAACCCCATTTTGTTCCAATAAAATTTTTGTTATCCATATTGGGTTTGATTTCCCATGTATCATTCTTTTATTTTTGATCAAACTCTGAATTAATAGCATGAACCGATTTTAAATACATAAAAAATTATTTTACATCAATTAGATCTATTATAAAGTTAATACAAGTATATGTAATAACCTTTTTTGTTCTTTATGTCTTGTCATTAAGATGCTGATCACCAATATTGATATGAGATTCCACTTGTTTCCTCATCACGTGATGAGATTTTCAAGTATCATCCTGAACATTAAAAATATCTAAGTCTAATTCTTAATCATCAGTAGGGTTACCCCATTTGACATCATTATCAATGTTTTTAATTGGACTCCCATTATCTTGTTCATCTTCCACAACAACAAAAGTCTATTTTTCATTCTTAATATTTTCCACAAATCCTACATTTGTAGAGTCTTTAATTGATCTTGTTTCTTTGTTGAAAAATCTATATCATCTTCCTTATAAAGAATTTCATATAAGAATTTCACAACTCCTATTTTATCAAGCTTTCCAAGGATTCCACCTTTCTCCTTTATGATGCATATACTCTCAAAAACACTCATGTTCTGAAAAAAAGGAATTTTTTACATTTAACATTTCATTTTGAGTCATATCTATACATGACCTATAAAAAAAAATTAATAGAAAAAACATTACTCATTACTTTCCTCCTATATTGATGAGAGAGACCATGTTAACGTAACATAGTTTGCCCCAATTTAACTAGATGTATATTCTTTCTTTCAGAAACCCCATTTTGTTTAGCTGCATATAGTGAACTAAACTTAGAATTATATCCATGATTCACAATATAATTTTCAAACTATTTATTCATATACTCCCCACTATTACCAGTTCTCAACTTCTTCGTAGAATAATGACATTTCATCTCTGCCTTCTTCTTGAAACTCTTGATCATTTTTATAGAATGTGATTTATATATCATGTAAATAACCTACGTAATGGGAGTGAAATATTCAATGAATGTGATGATGTATTATCTCCACATGTTGGTTATTTTCTCCTCATCCCACAAATATATGAATGAATAAGTTCAACTGGCCTTTTTATACGAATTGTAACTATATTATGAAAAAAAATATTAATCTTATATATTTGCAAAATAGTTGAACACCAATATATTAATATTGTTATATCATTAATATTATTTATTAGATATATCATTGATATTATTCTAATTTTATTCAGACACATGTTCCATATCCTTTAATTCTACAAATTATTTTCATCCACCATACCCATGTAACCAGAGATTTTTTTATTTCGTCAACTTCGAAGAAGTTTTCTTATGTACTTTTTCCTCTTGTAATTGTCATTACATATTATTTACTTCTCAAAAATAAACCCATAAGTTCTGAAGATATAATTTTTACCCTCATCATAATGTTTTTGAAACACTCAATAAGTTGTGTTTCATCATGACAATAAATAATTTTTTCTAGATATTTCATATTTTATTTCCCAATGATGGTTGATCAAACACCGTTAATCCTCGTAGATTTTTAATCTCCCTATTCCATAAATATGTTCTTTAATTATTTAAAAGTCTTCAAAAACATCATTTATCAGACCACATGTTAATAAAAATAACATTCAGGAATCCATGGTCCTTCCATATTTATAGATTTCAAATCAATTTCTACAATAATATCCTTTTCTTTATACTTTTCATTCTTCAACTCAAGCTTATGGGGATGGTAGGGATACTTCTCCGTTTATAGTTATATAACAAGACTACCCTTTGAATGATGTATAGGTCTTTCAAATTATTCACAAATAGTTTTGAGTTGTTGGCATCTATTATCATTTTTCACAGCAACCTTATAATATTTCTTCCAAACATCCTTCTCAGACATCTTATTTTGAGAGGACTGCCTCCCCCTCAAAACAAGTCTTCTAAAACAAGTGGAATATTAGTGATGTTATTGGTTAAACAAATAAATATTTGTTGTATTCTCAAATCCACTGTAATTCCATATGTATCCATAGAAAGAGTATTTATATATTAAATTTCTATATACACATGAGTTATATACGTTCTTCCCAGTAATAGTCATAATAGAACTTTTATACCACAATAATTCCTATTTTAAAAAATATCTTTCTTCTTTATAATATATTTATCTCTATGATTATCAGAACCAATAGTGATATAAATATATCCATAATTATGATTTTTAGATACTTATGATTTTTCATAATTGTAATCCTTTTACACATATATAGCATTCCCAACATTATTCTTACTCTAACCAATTCCATATTTCTTATAAATATATTCGGGTAATTATTTTTGATCCTTCATTGGTTCATTATAACGAAAACATTCAAAAACAACTAAGATAGAGTTTTATAAAATTATTTTCTTTTAGTAGTATTTATAATGTTTCATTAGTACATGTTCCAACTCATCCTATTCTATGTTAAGATTTATTTCTAGATGATCATTATGGTTTTTCTCATTCTCAAGAGAATTATTCAGATCATCAAACCCTTTTATTGGGTTCACATTATCATCTTGAAAACCTTCTTGATTTTTGTACATGGATCCATCATTTATCAACTTTTTTTTTCCTTATCAAATCTTATAATCATTCTCAGTCATTCATTCAACTCATTATTCATATGATATTCAAGTTGAGATCCTTCTTCTTCAGAACATCATCTCCTAAAATAATATATATTCATTGCTACAATGAATGTATTCTAACCATATTTTTCAGAAAAAACTTTTGAGGATTCATCTTCACTATCATATTTTTCATTATCTTTGGGAAAAAGATTCTTCATTTTGGTTTGAAGAACCTTTTATCCTTCCCTTTGGCCAAATATTTATCCTTGTTAGCCTGTTCTTCCAAGACCTTCATGGAATTTTGTCTTCTTCATCACTTTCTTATTCTTGATTTCATTGAGTACAATTTTCCACAATATTCCCAATGGCTTCACATTAAAATAATTTCTATTGATTTTTTGCTTTTTATTTACTTGTATATATTCTAACATTATTATAAAATAATTTTAAAATTTCATTATAATATTTATAGACCTCATTTTTTGAATCAGATTTAGTAACATATCATTCCAAAAGATCATTTTTAAACATTCTATTCTAGGAGGCCTTGGAAGGCATTTCTATATCATATTTTATTTTTCACTTCATATCATTCTCCCTTATAATTTCATAAGTAATGATAGTGTTATATATATCATACATAGATAATGTTTTGGGTTCTCTATTTTGTGATGATGAATGTTTATCATCATCCTTTTTATGAAAAATTCATAATAACTTTCAAGTAAATATAAAATCCTTCATATTTTATTCAGGAAATATATTTGTAATAAACATATAATTTAACATATAAAAGAAGTACCATACACATTCAAACTCACCAATTTTCAAATCGTTATACATTATCTTCCATATTTTATATTTTTCTATCTTCTGTTTTCTATTTCCTTCATAGATGTTTGTCAACTTACACTAGATACCATTAGCTATAGACACACCTTTCAATACTAAATTTTTTTTCAAAAAGCGATGAAATTAATACATTTTTTCTCTTAAATCATTCTCAAAATTCTTCTTATAGATAGTTCTAAGTGGAACCATGTCATTAATAGAAGGGAATTCATCTGTTGTAGCATCAATAACTTTACACCCATGATAAATATGATAACAAATCATTATATCATTTGACATATGATAATTATTTCCACCATATATTGAAATCCCCTTAATATTCACCTAATAAATAATTTTCATCATATCATCTTTTCAAAACATCAATAAATAATAAACATTGGGAAGCTGGATCTACTTCCAATTGATGTTTCTAAGACAAGATCCAAAGTCACTGAGAGGGGCAGGGGTGAATCAATGATTTCTTTCTCAATTATGTTTATTCTCTTTTTATAAAACCTTAACATATATTTAAATATTTCTTTTACTACTGAAAATGAATCAAACACAAATCCACAAGAACATATGAATTTACTTGGATCACTAATACACAAGATTAGCTACATCCTTGGAATGGTTTGGAAACAATAAAATACAACTCAATCCACTATAAAACAATCCCATTAAGTGGAATAAAAGGATTAGGATGTTATCTAAAACAAGTGTTGTAAAAGGGTAAAATCCTATACTGTGTGTGATTCTTATAGAACAAAATGATGCAATTAAATATTATAGTTCTTACTTATCGACTTCCAGGCATTTGATCGTTCAAAACAATTCTTCTATTTCCTAACCATAAGTTGTTAATAACCTACTATAATTTTTAATATCACTTAGTCTGATACCTTAGTCTTATTTTTATTCTCTATGAATGTACTATTCACCTAAAACGGGTATTCAAAACTGCTTTTCATGAAGATCCTCTATGAATCTCCCAACCATCATGAAGCTAACTTCAATCGAGGAACCTACTAAACTTATGAAACATACTAAATAAACATGAGGTATCCCATGATCATGAAGTACCCAATTATTAATATAATTGTTATCATTCATCTCTTTAGAGGACTTTTCACAAAGCTCAATCTCGCATTGAAATCCAGCTTCATTGATTTATAAGAAATTTTTTAAATTAGTGGGATTTCATATTTTCTCCAATAAAATATACAAAATGAAGTTAGGGTCACCTTATATGTACATGATTTCCCATTCAATATGCTCTTCTTTATCCAGTGCATTATTCAGATTACTCAAATATATATTCGCGGAACTCATCCTTTCTCGATGCTCTATTGATATTTGTTAGTGTCAAAAAATTGTGATCAAATCATCATGCACTAACAATGCTTGTAATGAACATGGATATATCCATCAAACCCTTCATACATCGATGATTATCTTTAACTTCACTATTCATGATTCCCATCATTGTTTATTAAATCACTGTTAATATTCTTTGATGCTTTGAAAATGGTCTCCATGAATCCCATTTTCTGGAAACATATTACTATTCAATATTTTAATATTCCCTTCAATGAAATACAGTTTTGGAGAGGCAAGAAAAAGTTCCAATTTAGGACCCAAAATATTTTCCAATTATTGGGAACCTATGCCACCATAAAATCAACATTGGAAGAAACAAAACATGATGATTAATATTCATCCGACAACATCGTTCATTATAATCAAATTAGAAAATGAATGACAAGACATTTTCTCCAAATTTTTTCATAAATAATGCATCGCCAGTTCTCAAAAATAATTTTATATTTTTGAAATACATATCTGCCAAGAATCATCATCTTTACCATAAAGAGTATTGTAACTTTCATATCTTCCGGAAATATAATTTTTTCCAAATCAAATTGTCTTTTATTGGAAATGTGAATCAGATTTACTGATTAAAAATATTTCTATGATCATCCACATATACAAAGAGAAGTGATTTTATTTTCTCTCAGAATTACTTAATAACAAAATACAATACCTGAAAATAATACTATTGATTATCATCTTGATCTTAACAGAGACATGATTTCTTGGAAGTTATCAATTAATTCCATGAAGGTAAAATACATGAAAACAAATTCATAAACATAATAACATTTTCATACTGCTAAAAAAACTCATTTTTGGTTTGAATAATTATTTTCACGAGGTTATATCATCCAACTATAGAAACCTAGATTATGTACATCCTTACTACCACTGACTTCTTATCTATATGGGCTGAGTAAAAAATACTAAATGATTTATGTGAAACACATATAATCATCTTTGTGATGTAATACATTATTAGCGTACTAGGTGGAACTCATCCGATATTGAGGGAAATGAATTTAATTTCTTATCTTAAAATCTAAAAAATTATTATTATAAATTTGGAATTTAAAATTTCCACTAGTAAAACTATAATGATTTATAAAAAAATAGTATGGGGAATTCAACCGAAAATTGTTTATTATTCTCAATAATATGGCTGGATAATATAATTAGTCTTAACTTGAAAACAACTTGCATTGTTTTTGTCCCTAACACACAATGACTAGTATTTCTATGCACATGACCCCATATTCAATTTTTTATGGGTAATTTCATGTCATAAACATCATGGACTATCTTCCCTCAATATTCACTATATTATACATCATCCTTTCTTATGAATAATTTTCTTATAATAATATATATGATTTAGAATAAATCAAAGAGGTGATATGTTTCACATTTTACAACATAGATATTCATCACCACTAATGTGCATGACCATTCAAAAACAACTTTTTACATTATTCATAACACTATAGAGAGTTAGTATTATTTTTTAGAACTCGGAAAATACCATGAATAATTTTTTTGATGATAAATGATATGAACCATATATCATATACATGGTCTACACTAATGGATCTTATTCCATGTCTAGCATGGAAAAGATTATTGTAATAAATCCATCATAATATGGATCATCACGATATAATTTCTATAATTTTCATGTCAGTATATATACCTACCAATTTCATGATGATAATCTAGTTGGACTATGTCCTTATCATATGACATAAAATTGCATTAAACATTCATTTCATCCACATGATGTTAAAAAACATGTACCAAGACCTAGTCGTGTGACTTTAAAATATATCGAACATTTTCCTCACAGTATGATGAAAAAAAATATTTTCATACTGTTATTATTATATATAAATTTTGTAAAATAATATAAATATAAATCATTAATGTAGATAGTCATCAACCCATACGCCTGATGCAAATATTATTGAAAAAAACATCATCACCAAAAATGTAAACTCCTTGATGACAATTATATCATTAATATGAAACTAAATTATATGTTTCTAAATATATAATTTCATGTATGCTATATTGTTTTATGTTTTTCACTGATTTCATATTGTTTCTCACACTGAGTATGGCCCACATGAGCTTATAATTAATGACTCATAACACATATTTGACACAAATATGATCAAAATTTAAAAACTATATGACGATAAAGCGTATAACTGACATGAACATAATAAATTTACTGGGGATCCTCTAAATATCTTAACTTATTTACCAATGAGCTAGTTATGTTTAGGAGTACATAGAAAATTATCAATTTTTTACCATTGTATATTAATCCCATTTCAATCATATATGAGCTAGATATATGGAATGATATTTTATTCCAAAAACAATTTGTTGATTTTTTCCTATATTCAATGGATTCATAAATAATTTTGGTTCTCTTATATTATCTGCAGATGGAAATTTTCGTGATGGTAAATCCCCCGCCCCAACAATGTATGTTTATGATATGTGTTGGGGTCTAAAATATAAGAACTACATGTGACTTTATTCCCTTCCTCACAAAATACATATTAACTCCCAAACATTTTTAAATGGGTCCTTTATAAAAAATTAAAAAAATTAATAATGGTTCCCTATTAGATAAATATTATATCATAATGATTCCATTCGATTTTCAAATAAAAAATGAATTCTTTTTTCACCACACATGAAATGAATCTACATAAAAACTACCAATTGAAAATTCTTTCTCATTCATATGGGAATGATCTACATGGATTCTTATACATTAGTTCCCCAATATATTAATATATACATATAAAATGTCCTTCAAAAAAATATGAGTCATATATATTAAAATGAAATTCAATTCAACAACTACGTGTTAATTAATTCATATTCTTACATGATATGTAATGATTCTTAGATCATATACCTAAATCCCATTTACATACTCAATCAACCAGAATTCCATGTAATATTATACATAGATGTTTCAATTGAATATTTGTTTTAAAAAATATAGTATTTATGGTTAATAATCTAAAATTACGTTATTCTAGAATTGGTGATACATACATGACTTATATTGTGGTAAGATAAGAAAATTTCAATATAATGACCTATTAGTCCTTAGCTCATGTCTTCAAACTATGAATCACATGATCAATCTTTTATTATATTAAACTACACAGAAGGGGATATAATACATGGATTAGTCTCTAAAATGATATCTAAATTTGTAAAATGGTTATGGATGTACTGAAATCCATTAAAAAAACATCTCGATTAAGTGAACCTTTCAATGAATTATATCATAATAATGGGATCATCCTCTATAAAATAAGAGGTATAAATTGCTTAACTCTAGATATCTCAAGGTAAATTTCCAACCCATATCTTCAATAATTATCCACATGTACTTAATTTATTTTTACCTCATTTTAAGGTGTTCATAATAGAATATCCACTGAGAAGTAAAACCCATATTGCATTCATCATTATTTCAAGATGATTCGTTTTTCAAAAATAATGGTTCATGCTTAATGAAGTATTTATTTTCAAAATATAATTACTTATATGTTAGTATGATGTATACTTAACATACAATGAGTATTCTATAAGAATATTCATATATTAACCCCTATATGGATAAGAATATGTGTTACACCTCGTATTTTTTTGACATAGATCATTGTAAATAAATATTATTTATTTATTATCTTACAATACATTGCTTTTAATTTCTAAATAAACTATAATATATTATAATTTTATAACAAAAATTTTAAATTATAGTAAGTAATATTAAAATCTTATTTTTTTAGAATGTAAAAATGATAAAGATAAAACAATTATATTTTCCTTTAATGTCATTATCTTCATTACAAAATCATTTTCCTTAAAAAAAGAATTTTTTTTGATAAATAATATCACGACCTATCCTAGTAGGGCCCATGCTGTGACTCCCTAAGACCACCTATAATAGTCCATGGCCTGGTGACTAGCACCGAGTATATATATTACTAGCATCTGTGGCATTACCTAAGAACCTATACACATGCACACATCCCCCATCCCAGAAAGTATGAAATGTAAAAACCACTAAGGGACAAAATACATGCATACAGCTAAACTAAATAAACAGAGTATGATGGAATGTAATGTGTTGAAAGTAAACTAGTCCAGAATACAAGCCCACCAAAACAAGAGTTTTATAAATTCCAAATCCAAACTGTAAACACAAAAAGGTAATGGAACTGCTGCTCATAGCTTTAAGAACACCTCGGCCTGTGGGGAAACTTATGAAGCTCGGTCATGTCCTGGTCTACCCTGGACTCTGTCAAATGGTTGCTCATCTCCACATGACATGACACGTGTGGGAAAAGTCCCTGCATGGGTGAGTATAACAATACTCACTAGAGAACCCCAGAAACCAAGAAAGAAATACAAAAAATAAAGGCATAATCACCTCTACATACTATATGTCTATTGAAAATATAATTGGAGAACAAATTCTAGATATACTCAAAACACTGACCCGTAGTCTAGAGTCAAGTCACACAACCACATACCCCTGCTATAGATTCAGTTCGAAGGTTCCACATATAACTCCTCTGTGTGAACTCACTCCATGAGTCTGATAGCTCTGATGATGTTTGTCCAAGAAGAAATTTTCGTTGGGAAAAGTAATGAGAGATAGATACACAAATTTTGGGAGAACACACTCTTGAATGGGGAAAGATCATGATATATAGATTCACTCATTACGGGAAAACACGTATCTGAGTGGGAAAGATCATGATACACAGATGAGGATCACTGCCAGGGCCATGGAAAATACATGAATCATCCAGATTCACCTTCTAGGTAGAGTATAATAGCCTAGTGTATTTGGTCACATTGATTCCTGACTCTACCTAGGGTCAAGAATGGATATAGGATCATGTTCTGCGCCTCTCAGAGGGATGTTTGACTCTATCACAGAATGGTCTTCTGAAGGGATCATACTCCTATTGTAGGAAATGATGGTTGAACTTCTGGTGAACAAGAAGAAGGGACAATAACCCAAATGAAACATGTACAAGATATGGTGGACAAGAATATCATGAAATGTAGTGAAAAGTAAACGGCGTGTAGAAGGGTCACACGTCGTGTCCTCGAACCATGGGTACTGCCCGTGTACAACGGCTCATGTCGCTAGGCTGGTCATGAAAAAAGAAACTACACAGCATCTGAATAGATACCATGCCTTGACTAAGTATATAGGGTTCCCCCTGTGTATGATGGCCATGTTCCCATACAGGGTCTCAACCCATGAACACCCTCTCATGTAACTAGTACATTGGGTAACCCGTGTTACTGGCCTCGCCTGGCCATTTGGTGGAGTACATGACCATGTACTCTACCTCATTTCCATGAATACCAATTGAGACATCCTAGGCGTCATGGAAAGTACAACATGTTGTGTGACTGTGGTCACATGCCATGTGATAACTACTTGACGCCCAAAACCCTAGCTTCAACCAGTACTACACGGCGTGTTCTTCAAAAGTACACACCTTGTAATGCAGAATTTTCTAGAATTGAAGCTTCTCGCTAGCTCGTCTCCCCTGATGCCTTTATCTTCGTTCTGATGGTCTAGTCACCATGAAACTCCAGATTCTAGGTTTCACATACATGCAGAATTCATCACTGTTGTTTCCAAGTCTCTGATTATCCCTAAAAAACGTTTTGATCCACCTGCATGAAGAATGGTGTTTCATGATCCAGTCTGATTCATCACTTACTCTTGTCGTCGCACCTCTACTAGGTCATTGTGATGTCGGATCTTCAATTTTTGATCATTGTGTCACAAAACAAATCCTCAATTATTCATTGTTTGTCTCCCCACAAATAACGCGAAGAACAAAAGAGGATAAGGAATGGTGATGAAATCCAATAAACAAAATTGAGGAATAAACCTCCGCCATCATTTGTCACGGCGTTGATCCAATCTCGTTAGTAGGATAAATCAGAGCATAAATCAACAAAAATTCAACATGGATTTAATTCCCCGAAATAAATCCAATGAAACCCTCCTGAAAAAATCTACGCTTCCAGGGATCAACTTTTTCATGGTTGATTCGTGATCACTGATTAAGTTCAGAAATGTGGAATGTAGAATCAAAATAACAACCCCAACCTGAAGAAGGGATCAATCGCTAATTAAGGTGTCATGCTGACATCATCATTGAGATCCTTCAACTTTGTTGGTGCGGAGATTCCCGATTTTGATTCATCATCAATCATTATAGAGAGTCCTCTACAATGTTCCATGATTCCACAATAGTTTTCTCTCAAACATTTCAAATGAGCAACATACAATTAACCCATTACCAAGGGGAAGTGTGTTTCATCATTCCAACATGCTGCGGAATTATGGAGTCAAGTTTTCGTTTATGAGTCTTTATGAAATGGAATTAAATATTGAAATAGCTACCCCATCATTGTGTTGTAGTGGATGTTTCCAAAATGAAATAATATAAACTTTGCGAATTTATATTATTTTATTTTACTAAAAACATCTGAAAAATAAGTTTTTCCCTCGACCCATGACAATCGAGGTTAAAATCATTCTTAGGTAATGTCATCATCCTAGACTCAACGGTGCCCTAAAATTTTTAATCCAGACATCCATTTGAAAACTCCCACAACTCACACATATGATGACTTAGTTAACATAAAGAAGTTCAAACCACCATTCTGGGATTAATGGGCCTCGGAATAGTGTTCTTCCACTCTGCCTTGTCTCGTAATAATTCCATATAATATTTAGAAATAATAAATGGAAAATTTGAGAAATTACATTCTCCCCACCATGGGGCTTTACATCCCCAAAATTCCAAAATAAGGCAACTAAAAAAAATGTGGGTATTGGACACGGATCTAAGCCTCCCGCTTCCACGTTCTCTCATAATGATCCTTGTGCTACCACCGAACACGCACTAAGGGAATTTATTTCCTAAAAATAATCCCCTCTTGTTGATCCTAGATCTATACTGAGCACTCAACAAACGTCACTCCATCCTTGATGTCCAACTTTCCCCAGTCGATGACGTGTGATGGTTCATGCCCGTACCACCTCAGCTATGACACGTGCAGGTCATCATGTACCCGAAACGATTGCGGCATTAGAGCATGGAAGTATGCCACCTCTCCAACTCTGTGTAGTATCTGAAATGGTCTGATGAACATCAAAGATAGCTTACATCCTTATCAAAACCTCTGTAATCCTCCTCGAGGTGAGACTCAAACAAAGACATGGTCTCCCACCTTGAAATACAGGGGTCCCCTTCATCTGTCAGCATAAGGTTTATACCGGCTCTGTGCATTCTTCATCTTCTCTCAGATGATCTACAAATTCTCAATGGTAGCTCACACCAAATCTGGACCCATGTGTGCTAACTCACTGAGGATGGTCCAGCAAAGCGGGGACCAGAAGGTTCTCCCATAGAAGGCCTTGAAAGGACCCATTCCAATGGTGGAGTGGTAGCAATTATTATATGAAAACTCCTCCAGTGGTAGGTGGTCCTTCCAAATGATACCGAAGTCCATGATACAGGCACAGAACATATACTTCAGAACCTGAATGGTCCTTTCCATCTGACCATCAGTCTGGGGATGGAATGCCATGCTCAAGCGTAGTTGAGTCCCAAAAGCCGCATGCACTCCCTTCTACAACCGGGATGTGAAGGAGGCATCTCTATCCAATACTATTGTTGAAGAGACGCATGATACTTAACTATCTATTGCATGTAGTGGTGTCCCAAGATTTCTACGGAACTCTGATCCCTGATAGCTAGGATGTTGGCCGACATGGTGAGTCAGTCAACGATCAGCTAGATGGCATCATGCCACTTGGATGTCCATAGAAATCATGTCATAAATTCCATCGATATTCTATACCACTTCAACACTGAATCTTCTAGGGGTGATCTAATCCCACTAGAACGTGTTTCTTAGCCTTCACATGCTGGCATGTAAGGCATTGAAAAATGAACTCTGCTACTACCTTCTTCATGCCTGACCACCAGAACTGTCGTCGAAGATCCTGGTACATCATTTCCACACCAGGATGTACTGTTGGGGGGGGGGGATGTATGGAACTCCATCAAGACATATTCCTGATATGATACTAGTACAACAGTGTGTCCTCTGAAAAGTAGTACGCACTACCCACCTTGCGAATATCCATCAGGAGCATGACCTATGGATAAATGAGCACGTAAAGCATCACAATCGACATCCCTAAGTGGAGTATCCCTAACTCGCTGTAAGAGTGGATGGGTGAAAACCATCAACTGTAGGTAAGTTTCATCCAATCCATCCCCGAAAGGTAACAACAACATGACTAACTACTCTGTCGCCTGAATCAATAGTTGTGAGCTTGAACATCTGCTAAAATCATCTGCCACCTTGTTCCCCTTCCCAGGAGAATATATGATCTCCAAATCATAATACTGGAGGAAATCTTGCCAATGACTCTGCCTTAGATTCATTTCCTTCAACGAGAAGATGTAAATGAGTCTCTTATTTTCAGAGTATACGGTAAACTGATCTCCCATAAGGTAGTGTCACCACATCTTCAATGTGGAGGATACCACTGCCAACTCAAGATCATTGGTCGCATAGTTCTTCTCATGTGGACTATGATGGGGCGAACCATAAGCAATCACGACCTGCCTCTGAATCAAGATGAAGCCATGCCTGGTCCCTGATGTGTCGCAGAAAACTACATTCTCAACACCCTCTTCTTGAAATCTCAAGATTGGGGCACTCTTCAAACAATTTCAGAATGGATCGAAAGATTTATGGAACATCTCCATCCATATGAAGTGTTCCCCCATCCTGGTCATGGTTTTCGGTGGTTCTGATATTCGGGAAAAATCATGAATGAATCTCTAGTAATGTCCTACCAACCAAAACAATCTTCACACCTCCATCAGGCTCCAAGATGGTTCCCATGCTAACACTTTCTCCACCTTGTCTAGGTCCACAACAACTGCATATATTGATATTACATATCGCAAAAAGTGGACCTCTTGAATCCAGAATAGGAACTTTTAGAGCTTCCCATAAAGTTTTTGATCTTAGAGTACATATAGAACCATCCACTGGTGTATCGAGTGCTCCTCCTATGACACTGAGTATACATGGATGTATTTGATGAATGACACTACTAACCGGTTGATGTACGGTTATAATATCTGATTCATCAGTACCATGAACACTGTAGGGGTGTTTGTCAAGACGAAAGGCATCATCAAGTACTCAGTGTGACTGTAGCGGCATGTGAAAGTTTTCTTTGGTACATCCTCATCCCGTACCTGTAACTGGTGAGAACCTGATCGATGGTGAACCTTCAAAAACCATTTCCCCCCTCTAATATGACAATAGATGTCGTCAATTCGCAAAACTGGATACTAGTTCTTCACCCTTACCTGATTCATGCATCGGTAATCCACACAAAACCTCATACTCTCATCTTCTTTTTTGGAAAACAAGATTGGTTCCGCCCTAGGTGAAAGGTTTGGTATCACAAAACCCTTTCTCTGCAAATCCTCTAACATCACCCTCAACTCACTATGCTCTGTGGGAGACATCCGATTTGATGATAAAGAAATATGTGACATCCTGGGGTGTAAGACGATGCAGAAGATGATTTCTTGGTAGGGAGGTTGTCCTGTAACATCTTCTATAAAGATGTCCTCGTACTCCACCACCACTGCAAGGAACTGGTAGCTCATCACAACTACTACTCATATTGAAATTCTGGACAACTCATGCGTGACCAGATGCACCCTCCTATGCATTATCCTATTCTATTTTGCATGTGTCTCATTTTCCACGAAAACGAATAACCTCATCCCATCACTGCAGACAAACCACACTCTTCACCTAAAATTGTCAATCTGGGCATGGATAGAAGATAACTAATCCATACTAGGAATGACGTTATAAGGCATCAACGCTACCACCAAGAGGTTCCAACAGAATCATTCACCTCCAAGGGTAAGATCACATTATATGTAAAGGTGCATGATCATCGATTATCCTTCCTTAGGTGTCTCTAAGTGTGAGGATTGAGTCAATGAATCTACCAGAATCTCCAGGTTTTGCAAAAGACATTTGTAAATGAAATAATGACCATAAAATGTGTCTATATGAATGGAATCTAAGGTATAGAATACATATATCATACTTTGGATCATCCCCAGAGCCCCTATGTCGTATACTTCAACTGCATACAGCTGTCCTCGCCCCTGTCCCCCACCTCCCTGATCCTGGTGCGGACATCATTGGGGTGGTGGTGGAAGTAAGTCGAAGCATATTCCACCACCTTCAGCTCTTGCTGCTCTTCTTCCACATCCACCGCCTGGCGGGTCAATCTTCTCTGCTCTCTTCATCTACCTTAGTTATCCATCAACCGATTCCCTATCAGAAACACGACGGGTCGAAAATTCTCTATAGGGATGTCCCCTACCATCACATGTGTAACACCAATTATACCTAGGATGAATTAATCCAGCCTGAGATCCCCAGACTATCGACTCTCTGTCCTGGGTCGTCCTCTGACATCTTCTAGTTCCAAATTCTTCTGTCTGATGTCAGCTCCCCAATGTTGAGGTCTCCGGACCTGTCTTCTGGCTACCGACTGCTGACGGATGTCTCTTCTCCACCGAGTACCTCTCGATCACCATGTCATGTTCAAGCACATCAGAAGAAGTCGAAATTCCTATAGGCACGACACTAGCTCTGATGTCTTGTCATAGACCTCGCTCTATGGTCCAAGCTATGATGTACTGATCTCTGACCATATCCATCGAGTACCTAGAGAGGTTGGTGAATGTCTATGTATAGTCAACTACCGCCATACTACTCTATTGGAGCAGGAGAAACACCTGGATGTGTACTGATATTTGCGTAACTGGATATAACTCCTACCTAATGAGTCGCTCAAACTCATTCCACAAAAGAGTCACCTCGTCGTGTGTCTGTGTGGTCAGACTGGACCATCATCCAGTTGTACCTTGAAGAAGGATCACTGCAAGGATCACCATCTGGTCTACTGGTGTCCTCAGTAGACTGAAAACACTAGTCCAATCCTCATGCTAGTCATCAGCTGCCTGAGGGTCAGTCTTGCTTCAGACCCTGAGTGGTCTCTATCTCTAGAACTCATGGAGCGCGCTCAGTCTGCACTCCTCGTCGGTCGGTACTGCATGTACCACGGGCTACTCCACTAATGGTGGTATAATAGGTGCACCACCTGGAAGCAATTCCTAGGGAACTAGTCCATGTAATAAAGAATATTCAATGCGGGGGTCATCCCCGTGATCATGCTGCTGAATCCTAGTGGGTTTGCGTCGCCATGGATTACTGTAAGGAAACAAGATGTTCCATGGATAATGAGTATATCTGGATATCTGACAAAAAGGATTTCAAAACACAACCCATTCTTATATGATTCATGTACCATTATTTTATTTCCCCTCAACAAGTTTTTTCATTTATCGGGTTAAAAAACAGTTTATCCGAGTCCTGGTGTATGGATACTTCAGTCGCCCGCACTAACACTAGAGTATCTAGCCTCAATGCCGAGCCCAAAACAATTATCATTTGTTTCCCCAAAACAATATCATAGACTCCTAGTCCTATGGTAGAACAGACCACCTATGGTACAACTCTGTCATGACCCGTCCCAATGGGGCCCACACCGTTACTCCCCATGCCTGCCTTCAATAGGCCAGGAGATGGTGACTAGCCCCGATTTGTAATATTACTAACATGTGAGGGATTTCCAAAGAACATGTAGACACACACATATCTCTAAGCCTTCAAATGCTGAAATGTAAAACCCACTATGGAAAAAATGTAGGCGTGAAACTAAACCAAATCAACATAGTATGATGGAAAATAAGGTGCTGAAAGTGAAATGGGATAGAATACATGCCCACCAAAATAAGAGTCTAAAAACTACAATGTACAACCTATAAACACAATGAGGTATTGGTACTGTCGCTCGTAGCAGTAGGAACACCTCGGCTTGTGGGGAAACTTAGAAAGCTCGGTTCTTTCTTGGTTCCCCTCGACTCTGTCAAAAGGCTTCTTGTCTTCACACAACACGACACGTATGAGCAATGCCAGTGCATGGACATGTATAACTATACATATTAGAGGACCCCAAATAACCACAAATAAATACATAAAAGAAAGTCATAGTCCGCTCATCATAGTATATGTATACTAAACATATAATAGGGGAACACAATCCAGATATACTCAAAATGATGACCCATAGTCCAGAGTCAAGTCACACAACTACATACCCCCACTAGGGATTCAGTTCGAAGGTTCGACAAAGCACTCGTCTGGGAGAACTCACTCCATAAGTCTGATATCTCTGATGACATCCATACAAGAAGCACAGTTCATTGGGAAAAGTCCCAAAAGATAGATACACATAATACGGGAGAACACACTCTTGAGTTGGAAACAATCACGATAGATATATTCACTCAATATGGGAGAACAAAATCCTGATTGGGAATGATCAAGATAGAGATATGAGGATCACTGCCTAGGCCATAGCGGATACCGTGACTCATATAGATTTACCTACTATGTAGAGGATCATCACTTGGTGGAGTTGGTGACATTGATGCTTGACTCTACCAGGGGTCAAGAATGGATAGAGGATCTCTTTTCGGGCCTCTCGGAGGGATGTCTAACTCTATCACAGAAAGTCATGCTGAAGGTATCATACTCTTATGGTAGGAAATGATGCATGACCTTTTGGTGAACGAGAAGAAGGGGAACTAACCCAAACAAAACATGTACATGTTATGGTGCAAAAGAAGATCAAGACATGTACAGAAAAATACATGGCATGTAGAAATGTCACACATTGTGTCCTTTGGCCATGGGTACTTCCCATGTACAATAGCTCATGTCACTTGATTGGTCTTGAAAAACGAAACTACACGACATGTAAAATGATAACACGACATGTCTAAGTATCTGGGGTCTACCCAATGAATACTGTCCATGTTCTCGTACACTGTCTCACCCCATGTATGGAAACCTATGTAACTGGTACACAGGGTAACTCATGTTACTGGCCTTACCTGGCCGTGCGGTTGAGTTCACGGTCGTGTACACCATCTCCTATCCGTGTGTCCCCTAGATACACGCTTATCATCAGGGAAGGTCCAAATAATCATGTGACTAGGGTCACAATCTGTTTGATACCTGTTTGATGCCTGAAACCCTAGCCACTTCCACTGGTATTACGCGACGTGTTCTTCGGAAGTACATGCTGTGTATTCTGGAATTTTCCATAATCGACTCTTCTCACCGGCACACCACCCTTGATGCCTTGATCTTCGTTTTGATGGTCCAATGACCAAAAAACTATAGATTCTTGGTCTCAATGATGTCCCGAAGCCATATCCATTGTTTCCGGGACTCTTATCGGCCCTGAAAACACGTTTTGATCCTCCCACATGAAGAACGATTGAAGAACGGTCATTCCCGATCTGATCTGATTCGTCGTCCGCTATTGTCGTCGCACCTCCACCAGGTCATCTTGATGTGTGATCTTCAATTTGGGATTTTTTTTCATCATAAAATTATTTTGCAATGATCCATTTTTACACCCCATGAAGAACGCGAAGAACACACAAGGAAAAGGAATTTTGTAGAAATCTAATAAACAAAATCGAGGAACGAACCTCCCATGTTGTTCATCATAGTGTTGATATGATCCCATTAGTAGGATCAAATGATGAATAAATAAACAAAAATTTATCATGTATTTAATTCCCCAAAATGAATCTAATAAAACCCTCTTTCATGAACGTATGAATCCATGGATCAACTTGTTCGTGGATGATCTATGTTCATTGTTTAGGTTCAGAAATAGGGAAAAGAGATTCGAAATAATAACCCCTACCTGAAGAAGGAGTTGATCATTGAAGAAGGGGTCGTGAAGCCGTCGTCATTGATATCCTTCAAATTTGATGGCGCAATGATTCACGACTTTGATTTGTTGTTGATCTTCACCGACAGTCCTCTCGAAGGTTCGAAGATTCCAACAGAATTTTCTCTATACCTTTGCCAATGAGAAACATATGATTAACCAACTAAAAAGGGGAAGTGTGTCTCAGCATTCCATCACGCTGTAGAATTATTGAGGGAAGTTTTTGTTTTTGAGCCATTTTGACATGACTTTAATTATTGAAAAAAATTCCCCATCATTGCGCTGCAACAGATGTTTCCAAAAAGAAATAAAATAAACAATTTGAATTTATTATATTTTATTTTACTAAAAACGTATGAAAATTAACTTTTTTATCGACCCGTGCCTGTTGAGGTTAGACTCATTCATAGGTAAAGTCGTCATCCAGGATAAAATAGTTCCATCAAATTGTTTATCCTGGCATCTATTGGGAAACTGCTACAATCGTGCACATATGCTGACTCACGTAACTTAAATAATTTCAAACCACCATTCCAAGATCACCGGGCCTCAGAATGATGTGTCGTCTCTATGCATGGTCTTGTAAAAATTCAATATAATATTTAAAAATAATAGTCAAAAAATATAAGACATTAAAATTTTTATTTAATTTCTAAAACCATTAGAAATTATATAAAAATATATTATTTTAAAATATAATTTCAAACATCTAATAAAGTTATTTTTTATATTTTTGAATGGATTTTTTTCCTAGTGAATAGTGAAAAATTATAATTTTAAAGCATATGTATTTTCTTTCATACATTTACTAAGTCAAATTCTTAATTAAATTGTTTTAAAATAAAAAATTTATTATTATCTTATTTATAATGCAATTTTTCATTTCAATACATTTTATGGATGAATGTTTTAAAATATATATATATAATTATTTTTCCTGGAGAACAGTTTTCTTCGTTTTTTTCTTGACTGAATTATTTCATGTTAGTGAAGTAAATAGATAAAAATTAATAATATAATTTTAGTGATGGAAGTTTATTCATTATATACCTTTTAATTTTGGTCAATATTAATAAGAACTTTACTAAATTTTTGTTAACATGGTTAAGGTAATGTTATTAAATTAGGGTAATTACTAATGTGATAAGGATTAAGATAAATACAAACACATTCCGTTGTTTAATTTGTTGTGTCTAATTCCTCTATAAACATCGAAATATCCAATATAAAAACTTTTATTTCATTTTATCATTTTTTCTAAATGTATTTTTTGTATGTAAATCATAGAGTCAAATATGTATATTTTTTTCCATTTAATCCCAATATTATTTTTGGAGAGGGATAAAAAATATATTTTTTGTTATACCTTTTAATTTTCCCAAAAATTAAATTTTTATGATGTTATTTTATTTATAAAATTAATTTATGAAATAATAACATTAAAGAATTATTTTATAATTTCATATTTACTGTGTAAGTCATAGATAAATAAAGTAAATTATTTAAGAAAACAAATTTTGATTAAGTGAGTAACAGTTTGACACATATTTTATATATAAATGAAATCTACTATTATTTTTTTTAAAGGTTTAATTTAATATAATTTTTCTTAAATATTTATGCAATTGATAGATTAAATAAATAGTTCCCAAAATGAGAGTAATGGGATTTTATAGAAGCAAATAATTCTTTAGAATATATAAAATTCCAAAAAAAAGTTTTCTTTAGAATCATTAAATACATATGGTTAGTAATATCATCTATTTCGTATTTAATTGTATCTTTTATAATCAAGGAATCATTTCATACCATAATGAGCCTAAAAATAAATATAATGGTAATTTTCACAAGGCATATTGAGATGTTAAAACAAACAGATAATTGTAGAAACATATCCAAACCTAGTTACAATTTTATAGGATTAAATTATTTCCACACATCCTCACAATACATTGTAATTATATAACATTGGATTTTATTTACATGAAAAAATAATTTATATGAAAATAAAATGTAATGTAATTATAAGAGTTCCACTTCTCTATATTAAAAAAGGCCTCTACCCATCATTTATTATAAAAAATTCTTTATAAATAAATGTCAAAAATTCTGAAAAAAAATTCATCCATGATTACTTAAAATAATCCTATATATAGTTTTCTTCAAAAATACAATCCATTAATTGATTAATTTTTAATATGATGGTGATATTTCAATGACGAGGTAAAACACTTAACCACATAAAATCAATTTTATTTCATAATTTACATCCTGTTAATCTATGAATTAAATTATATAATTATTAATAGGGTATATATAATTTAATTATATGTTGTTATGATTATGTTATATTCATTTTCCACTAGAGTTCCATCATATATAAAGTGAATTCACCACTTCTTCATATGTGAAAATTTCCATCTCTACATAGTAGTGAAATTCGATTTTCATCACCATTTTACTTGTATGTAAATAAGGATGAATATGTTTTTTATCTAGAACATCTATGAAATAACTATGCTTATGAAATTAAAATAAAATTTACAACATACTATATTCTCATCAATTAAGAGAGGATAATGTCACTTCAGTATATGTGTTCAATACATCCTCCGCAAAGCGATGAGAATCATTTTTAAGTTATTCATTTTATTATTTATAATAAGGATATACTTAATTAATACATATTATAATTATTATATTTAAAATATTTATTTATTTTGAATTATTATTTTATAGTCATTTTTTCCATCCATCATATTTAAAATAGTTTTCATGGGTACGCATGACATACCCCTTCCATGAACAATATAATTCAATTTTCTATCTCCACATTTTATTGATGAAATTATATATATATATATATATATCATGATATTAATATCATAATTCAAATAAATTTTATGATAAAAAATAACCAATGTATAAGGTGGGGGATGTCCTAACAAAAATATGATTTGAAAAACATTTTAGTCATCCCCATGAACAATGATATTAATAAATAATTGTTAATAAATGGGTGTCAAAAATGACATGATTAGATCAAATATTATCAAATAATAATATAAATGAATATTTAAATTTTTATAATAAATATAAATTTATTTAAATGGATACTAGAGGGATTTGAATGGATGTAAAAATTTGATTTAATGGACTCAAGATGTAATATCATTTTAATCAGGATTGATTAAGCCTAAATTTTATATGATGGAAAATATATATGACATTTATTATATGACTCTTCATTTATTATTATCATATTTTTATTTAATGAGGTTACATTAATTAATTTCATTAACATAACTGAAAATTATCAATTGTCAAAAAGATTGTTTTCAAGGAAACCAAAAAATAATTTTCTCTTTGGATAGAACTCAATTTTCTCCCATATACACGTTTTCAAAAAACATTTCATTAATGTTCTCAAACATATTGGTTGAATTTATAATATCATTTTAACAATTTCTTACATTCAATTTATGATTTATATTGATTTTTTCTGTTGATTTTATAAATGAAATTAAATTCCTTTCATCCAAATTGATGAAGGAATATTTTTTAATGTACAAAAAATGACAAAAAATCCACATCGTCATAAAAAATAAATGTACTCACGAATCCGTTATATTTTTACTTTTTTATATTAAAATAATATTTCTTTAATTTTATTAAGGATATTTTTATATTTTCTATATGATATTTAAAAATTAAATGATTACTTCCCTCACTGAATATTCGAAAGATATTTTAAATGAATTTTTCATGTATTATAAAATTATCTGATTTTAGTTACATAATAATTTAAAGACCCATAAATTACGTGAAATTTGTTTTCATAAATTCATGGGATTTTTACTAGTCTGCGAAAATTTACGGCTCTTGATTTCGAGGCCCGGTTTGTCCATAATCAATTTTTGAAGTTTTGTTTGGGTATGTTTAGTAAATGTACGAGTCGGATTTTATAACTTTTGAACAAGTGTTTGGAATTGAAATCCGAGGGCACTGTTGAACTCACAACGCCGATATTCTCTTAAGGAGACCTTCACCGCAATTGCATTCTAACGAGAATGAAATTTAATTTTTGAGTTTTTTAAATTAAATTAAATAAAAATATTTCTAACATGTTTTTATTTGTTTGGTGGATAAAACCTCCTAGTTGAGGTTAGAGGTGGGGTCGACCTGCAAATATCCTCCCTTGGGAGGATATTATTTTAGTGGGACCCACCCGAAGTTTAACATTTCTTGAAATCAAATAGGTTTGGACCACACGAGCTTTAAACACCCTTAAACCCCCAATTAAGTGGAGAGACTCTTTACCTTCCCCACATTAATGTGCCAACTCCATCAATTAATTAATTGGAACATTTTGAATTCTTTTGAATTCATGAAAATAATAAAATAATAGACAAATTTATTATTTCTTTTTGGTCAGAAACCCTCTTTTGGTAGAGCCTCGAAGAAACATGTAATAATTAAGACAACCTCATCCTCTCGACAAAGAACACGATGAATTCCCCTCACCTCCTAAGAACGACGAACACCATCATCTTCTATATTCAACTGGGGAAATAAAGGGAAGCAATGCCACCTAAAAAGTACACCAACGACGTCATCTCAACTCGTCTTCTCCGAGCTCTTCCTCCTCTGACATTGATGGAACGATGTCTGCCTTCTGCGACTTCGTCATCGATAACCAAACTCGAGGTAGGGGATTTGAGTTATTTTATATATTAGTTCTAAACTTCGTTCTTCATCATTCAAGTTTCTGGATTATGAAAATCCAAATGAAATCTCTATGATGAGGAGGTCTCAGACCGCACGAATCCAGCCAGACCCTACCCCTTAGGTTTTTCTTTTTTGTTGATGACGGAGGCGGACAATGAGACGAACTGATGACACAAGGGCCACCGGGTCGCAGAAGGGGCGTGGCGCCATCACTCCGCTCAAAGAACCGGGCCTTGGCGGAGTCTGAGGGGCGCGATTCCATCACACCACGCCGAAAGAAGGGACCGCCACCAGGAGGTCATTGGCGGTCGGAAAATTAGAACTTCGCTATCACGCCGCGTGGAGGGGCTGGAGGACGCGACCAGGTCAGGCTGCGATGGATGCGGCGTGGCACTACCGCGCCGCACGGAGGCCAACAAAACTGTGGTGTCGTTACACAACGGTTGAGGAGCCAGAGGCTACAGGTGGGACCCGAAGGGTCCTACAGAGACTAGGCAGACGACACGTTCCAAACATTCAGAAGACAAGGGGGTGTATCCACCCCACCATGGCATGGCCTACCGGGCCACGAGTGCTAGCCAGCCGGGCCGGGCTGGCTCGGGTCGAATCACCCAAGGGCCGGGATGCCAATAGGGTAGGGCCGCCCTCAGTCCGGGTTGTGCCTATGGGCCGGGCCAGTCCTCCCCATTGGGTCGGGTCGGACCCGTGGACCGGGTCAGACCATAGTAGAAACGTGTTTGACCCGAAAACACTTATTCACCCATTTCTTGGGCTACGTGAGGCTGATCGAAGAACATTCTACGGTGTCAGAAATCTTAGAGAGAGACGATTCTTTTGGCATACAACCTTGAGGTTTGGACACAGTTACGGAATAGTCAAGTTGGTTTTAATTTAAAATCAAACTGGGCCCCTGGAACGGAAATTCCAATACCTCATAGACCGAGAGTCTGATCGACGCGCCGTCTATTGCGTTGAGACCCCTATGACGAGGCAGACCCATTAGACAGTTCACTGTGGTACTTCATGACAAATTGCTATCAGAAGAGTCGATTCTACCACAGAACATAGGACTATGTTCTATCTAAAGTGTAGAAATAGTGTTAAGAGTATTGAGTGAGGTTCTTAGTCCAGGGATTCCAGTGTTGGTGCGGAGGCTGACATATCAATACACCAGGACCCGAACTTCTAATAACCTACTTAGTGCACATAAAATCTAATTGTTTGTGTGTTTTAATAGTTTCCTTTGTGATCTCTTTATGTAATCTCACCAGGAATTACTTATTGACCGTGGCCACCTGTTTCATTTTAGAATGCCTCCACACAGACAGCCAGCCAGGGATCCAAGAGTTGTATGAGATGGCAGCCCAACGATCGATGAGGCCTCAGTACAGGGCCCTATCACAGTGGAGGCAACAGAAATACAACTACCAGTTGGGCCACCGATGCCACCAGCCCTAACAGTAGAGAGTGCACGCCGCCTGAGCGCGTTGCACGAGTTCCAATTCCAGAGTCCGCCCAGGTTCATGGGAGAGACAGACCCAAAGGCATCTGATGATTGGTTGGAGGATGTGGTGTGAGTTTTTAGGCTTGTAGGGACACCAGCAGACCTTATGGTGATCATTTTCATGAGTCTCCTTCAGGAAGTAGGAGGAAGATGGTGGAGCCTGATGCTCCAGGTGCATGATGAGGCAACACTACTCTGGGCAGACGTTGAGAGCTTGTAGTAGGATAAGATTGTCCAAGCCACCCTACATGTGGTGTGGATACAAGAACAACTTAATCTGCAGCTAGGTAGCTTGACCGTGGAATAGTACTCAACGTGGTTCATCGACCTATCACACTAATACGCAGATATGGTATGTGACCAATTCATTAAATCTCAAACCTTCAAGTAGGGGATCAGGCGACATATCAGAACCTCAATGATCTCCCTCAGCATCCTGACGAAGGTGGGGGTGTTGGAGCATTCCCTCTTAGTGGAGGGTTTCCCTGTTGAACAGACACTTGCAACGAGACCCACCACCAGACATCACGTAGTAGAGGCTTCTAAAGCTAGAAAAAGGCAGTTACTATAGAGGTCTAGGTGGACCATACCATTCGGTGGATGACCTAAGGATATAGTTTTATTTGTGCGGGGAACATGAGACTGAGCCAGTCATGTTAGGAGCGGGCAATGGTACTCTTGCAGCAGGCCAGGTTACATGGCTCGTGACTGTCCGACCGTCGTTTTGACGATTAGAAAACAGTTTAGGGACCTCCCAGACATAGCCAGATGTTCGATCTAGGTGGTACATAGGGATTAGGAAGATGTGGTAGAGGAGATGGCCATGCAGTTGGTGTTGGAAGACAATTTAAGGTGTTACCACCACCAACCCCAAGAGGTCCACCCGGACCGCAGCGATCGTGTGGATAGGGGAGAGCTCAGCTCGAGGCAGGTGAGGCTTATGACCATGGCGCTCTGGAGATGATTCTAGGTACGATATGTGTCTTCTCCACCTTAGCCACATGTCTTTAGACATTGGTGCTAGTCATTTTTTCATAGCCACTACCCTCATTCAGAGATCGGAGGTTTCTATGGAGTCGTTGGTTCGATCCTTACGGCTAGAGACTTCTACAAGAGATGAATCTACAATTACATAATGGTTCCAGCAGTGTGATCTATTTCTAGGAGGATAAAGCTTCAACTGGGATCTCCTCGTAGCGACGTTGAGGCGTTACGACGTCATCTTGGGTATTGACTGGTTATCTACATTCCATGCCCAGATCGACTGTATTAGGCACAAAGTACGGTGGTTCCACATGGATGTGACACGGTTCACCTTCACTGGCGATAAGGGAACCTTTGCAGTGCATGATGGACTTACTCAGAGGAGGGGGCATCCAATCACTCATTAGTTGGCTTGCCTTACCCTCAGAGTGGTTTATGTGGAGAGTTTGACTTATCCTGTAGTGGTGGACCAGTACGCGGGTGTTTTCACCAATTATGTTCCAATACTACCTCCTCATAGAGAGGTGGAATTCTACAATGATCTCTACCCCGGGATGGCACTGATATATACTACAACATATCGGATGGCTCCATCTATTATTCATGAGTTGCGGGTATAACTTGAGGACTTTCAGGGGAATGGATTCATTCAGACTAGTGTTTCTCCCTGGGCATCCCTGATTCTATTTTCCAAGAAGGAGGATGGGAGATTTAGGATCTGTGTCGACTACTATCACCTGAACTAGGTGACTGTGAAGAAAAAGTACACAATCTCGAGGATTGGCGACCAATTTGATCAGTTAAAGGGATCTTGATGGTTCTCTATGATAGAACTCTGATCAGGATATCACAAACTCTGAGTTTGAGACGAGGATATGCAGAAGACACCCTTCAGATGTTGGTATATCCATTATGAGTTCTTTGTTATGCCCTTCGGTGTAACCAACGCTCCAGCAGTGTTCATGAGTCTCGTGAATAGGATCTTCTAGCCTTACCTCTATCACATTGTCATTGTCTTCATCGTAGACATACTGATCTACTCGACTATTGAGGAAGAGAATGCCTACCATTTGTAGGTAGTACTGAACACACTCCGAGAGCATCAGCTTTTTTGTAAGATCTCTAAGATCAAGTTTTGGATTCGATAGGTTCACATTTTGGTACAGGTCATCTTGGAGGCTGGAGTTGCAGTGGATCTAGTGAAGATTGAGGCTGTACATACTTGGGAGCCACCCAGTAGTGTGACAGAGGTACGATGATTCCTGAGCATGGCTGGATACTACCATACATTCGTTCCAGACTTTTCCATGGATTCAAAAACACTATCGGCCTTGACGAAGAAGTGGAAACCCTTCCTATGGTCAGAGAGATTCCAAAAAAGATTTCAGAAGATAAGGTAGAGGCTAAATACTGCCCCAATTTGAGGCTCCCAGAGAAAGGCGTAGGGTACGTACATTACTGAGACACATCAGGGACCAGAATCGAGTGTGTCCTAATGCAAGAGAGAGCAGTTATTGCAAATGGTTCTTAGCTACTGAGAAAGCATGAGAAAAACTATGCTACCGATGACCTATAGTTAGCAGAAGTGGTATTCGCCTTGAAGATGTGGTGACACTATTTTATGGTATAACGTTTACCATGTACTCTGATCGCAAGAGTATCAGGTATATCTTCTATCAGAAAAACATAATCCTAAGACATCGGTGATTGCTTAAGTTCCTCCAGGACTATGACATTGAGATAGTCAATACTCATAGGAAGGGGAATGTTGTTGGGGATGCGCTCAGTAGGAGGACTGGTATATAGCTGATAGGAGAGGCAACAAATCAGCTGGCCGAATTACAGAAATTATTTATGAATAGGGATGGGTCAGCATTTCTATAGTCTCTTATGTCACTCTCCCACTTCTTCAGCAAGTCGAGGAGGCAAATCATGGAGACGCTAACTCTGTGATGCGACATGCTTAGATATCTACAATGTAGGCAGCTGATGGGTTTTCAGAAGGGGGGAACACATCAATATCTATAGAATACGTACTATGGTGCCAGTGTCACTTAAGCAGGCGGTGTTGAGTGAGTTACACACATCCTCTCTAATGGTACATTCAGGAGTGGCGAAGATGTATTAGGTCCTTAGATGATATCACTGGTGGCCTGGTATGAAGAAGGTGGAAGAAGAGTTTGTCTCGTCATGCCTCACTTGTCAGCAAGTGAAGGAAGAGCACCAGGTACCAGTAGGCTTGGTATAACCCTTAGATGTATCCTAGTAGAAGTTGGATGGGATATCCATGGAATTCATGGAGGGTCTTCCACGTATATCCAAGATTCATGATTCGATATGGGTAATCATTGGATGACTCACCAAGTCGGACCACTTTTTTATCGATCAGATATCAAGGCTTAGTAGAGATCATGGGAAAACTCTACGTGTAGAAGATTATGTGTTTTCATAGGGTACCTTCTTATATTTTCTCCGACCATGATGCACACTTTACTTCCGAGCTATGGAAGGGGTTTCAGGAAGCTTTCGGGACATAGCTTCGTCTGAGAACTGCCTTCCATCCTCAGATGGATGGCCAGACCGAGCGGACCATCCAGAACCTCGAGGACATGCTCCGCGATTGTTTCCTCTACTTTTGTCGAAGCTGGGAGGACCAATTACCATAGGTAGAGTTTTCTTACAACAATTGATATCACTCTACCATCAGTATGGCACCTTTCGAGGCATTTTATGGTCGAACCTGCAGATTGCCACTATGTTGGACAGACCTAGGGGAGTAAGCACTAGTGGGACCAGAGATGGTGCGAGCTACCACCAAGAATGTGAAGATCATCAAGGAGCGGATGAAGACTGCACAGAGCAGGTGGAATTCCTATGCTGATAAGATATGCAGGCTTTTAGAGATCGTGGATGGAGACCACGTCATTCTACAGGTCTCAACTCGACGAGGTCAACCGAGATTTGGCCGAGGCGGCAAGCTATATATGAGATTCATCATACCTTTTTGGTACCATAGTAGTGTAGGCAAGGTGGCTTACCAGTTAGCTCTTCCACCTCAGTTTTACCGGTTGCACGACGTCTTCCACGTATCTCAGCTGAGGAGATATGTGCATGACATGTCCCACATCATCGACCATGGAAAGATGGACATCGATGACAGGGTGACTTTCATGGAGCTTCCATATTAGATTTAAGATCGACAGAAACGAGTCCTATGTGGACGGTCGATACCTCTGTTGGGTGTTAATTTGGAACACAAGAACCTCTAAGAGAGCACATTGGAGTGGGAGGCTCAAATGCGTGCTCAGTAACACCATTTATTCCTTTAGTTCGAGTTGTATCTTACGGGGACGTAAATCCCTAAGATAGAGAGAATTTAAAGACCAGAAATTTTTGTGAATTTTGTTTCTCAAATTCATGGGATTTTTAGGTGTCCGCAAAAATTTACGGCTCTTGATTATAAGGCCCGGTGTCCCAAAAAAAAATTTGATGATTTTTTCCGGTACGTTTAGTAAATGTACAAGCGAGATTTTATAACTTTTGAACAAGTGCTCAGAATTAAATCTGAGGGCACTGTTGAACTCGCAGCGCCATTATTCTCTTCAGGAAACCTTCAATGCAGTTGCATTCTAATGAGAATGGAAGTTATTTTATGGTGTTTTTAAATAAAAATAAATAAACATAAGTGTAACTTATTTGTATTTGTTTGGAGTTTAAAACCTTCAAGTGGATGTTAGAGGTGGGGACCACCCACACACAACATCCCTTGGGAGGATATTATTTTAGTGGGACCCAACCGAAGTTTAACATCTCTTGCAATCAAATTAGTGGGGCCCACATGGGATTTAAACTACCTTAATCCCAAAATTATGTGGAGAGTCTCTTCACCCTCCCCTCATTAAAGTGCCAACTCCTTCACTTAATTGATTTTCACATTTTTAATTCTTTTGAATTCATGACAATAATAAAATAATAGTAAAAGATATTTTTTCTTTTTGCTTGGAAACTCTCTTTTGGTGGAACCTGGGAGAAACATCGAAGAATTGATAGAACATCATCCTCTCGACGAATAACACGAAGAATGCCCCTCACCTCTAAAGAATGATGAACATCATCTTCTTCCTTCTTTAACAGGGGAGAGAAATGGATGCACCGCCACTCATGAAGTACATCAACGATGTCATCTTGACTCGTCTTCTCTGATCTATTTCTCCTTCGACATTGACAGAACAACACCCGCCTTCCGTGACTCTGTCCTCTATCACCGAACTCGAGGTAGGGGGATTTGGTTTATTTTATATATGATATCTAACCTCTGTTCTTCATCATTCAAATTTATGGATTATGAAGTGCCAAATGTTATCACCCTCACGAGGAGGTCTCGGACCGCACGAACATGGCCCAAACCTCTACCTTTGGTTGTAATTGTTTGTTGAAAACCGTGGTAGACTGCGAAAGGAACCAGCGGTGAAAGGGCCACTAGGTCACCGAAGGAGAACGATGTCATCATGCTGTGCAAAGAACCAGGCTGCGACCATGTGGGTGCGGCGTAGCCGGAGGGGCACGGTGTCGTCGCACCATGCCGGAAGAAGGGGCCGCAACATGGAGGGCCTCATGCGGACGAATGATGAGCACAGCGTCGGCGCGCCGTGCAGAGTGGCTGGAGGCTGCGGCCAGGCTGGGATGTGGCAGAGGTGTTGTGGCGCCATCACGACGTGCGGAGGCCAGCAGAACAGCGGCGCCCTTGCACCGCGGTGGAGAAGCCAATGGCGACCAACTAATCCGTCTGCCTATTCGTTCTATAGGCGGGACATGAAGGGTCCCGCGAATACCAGGAAGGTGCCACACACTGACCGTTCGGAAGACTGGGGGTGTAACCCCCCCCCCCCCCATGTAGTGGCCATCCAGGTCGGGCCGCCTCGGGCCTGACCGCCCCACCAAGCCAGGCCGTCCTTGGCCCGCGCCGCACCAATGGGATGGGCCACCCCATTGGTTCGGGCCACTCTCGGGCTATATAGCCCCCACGGGCCGGGACGGACCCGCGGACCAGGTCATACCCCGGTCCGGACCCGTTTGACCCAAGAACACTTATTTGCCCATATCTTGGGCTATGGAAGTCCAATCGACGAACTGTCTGCGGCGATAGAAAGCATGGAGTGAGACAATTATTTTGAAATACCTTCTGTGTGGTTTGTAAATAGTTAGGGGTACGTTCGTGATGCTTTGAACCTAAAATCCAATCAAGCCCCTGGAATGGAAATGTTAATAACTCACAGACCGGGTGACTGATCGGCGGCCATCTATTGCGTTGAGACCCCTAGGATGAGGCAGACCCTTGAGATACATCATTGTTGTACTTCGTGACAATTTTTCCTCCTACTGCGACTCCGTCATCGATCACCGAACTCGATGTAGGGGGATTTGTGTTATTTTATTTAGGAGTTCTAACCCCTGTTCTTCGTCATTCAAATTTCTGGATTATGAAATGTTAAATGTTATCGCCATGACAAGGATGGCTTGGACCGCACGAATATGGACCGACCCTCCCCCTTTGATTTTTCTTGTTTGTTGACGACGAAGGCCAACCACGAGAGGAACTGGTGGCTCAAGGGCCAACTGTTCGCAGATGGGGCATGAAGTCGTCACACCGCGCAAAGAACAGAGCCGCGACCAGGTGGGCCGCAACGGAGCCGGAGGGGCGAGGTGCCGTCATACCGCACATGAAAAAGGGGTTGCATCTAGGAGGGCCACGGAGGATAGACGATGAGCGCAATGCCATCACACCTCATGGAGGCCAGCAGTACCGCGGCGCCATTGCATCACGGTGGAGGAGCCAAGGGTAGCAGGCTAAGCAAGCCGCCACTTTGCGCTACAGGCAGGACACGAAGGGTCCTGCAGAGACCGGGCCGGTGCCACGCGCCGACCGTTCGGAAGACAGGGGGTGTGACCCCCCCTCACAGTGTGGCCAGCCAGGCCACGCGGGCTAACCAGCGATGCTTGGACGCCTCGGGCAGGGCCGCCTCGGGCCGGGCCGCCCACGTGTCGGGCCGCCCCCAAGGTCGGGACGCCTCAGGATGGGTCCCGCCTATGGGCTTAGCCGCCCTATCGGCCTGGACCGATCTCGGGCCTGGCCGCCCCCATGGGCCAGGTCAGACCCTCGGGCCGGGATGGACCCGTGGACTGGGTCAGACCCCAGTCTGGACCCTTTTGACCCAAAAAAACTTATTGACCCATATCTTGGGCTACAGGAGTATGATTGAAGAACCTTCTAATGCAACAAAAATATTTGAGTGAGACGGTTCTTTTGGAAAACCCACATTGAGGTTTGGATACAGTTAAGTACATACGGGTTGGTTAAAACCTAAAATCCAAGAGGGCCCCTAGAATAGAAATGACAATAACTCATAGACCAGGCTTCCGATCGAGTCACCCTCTATTGCATTGAGACCCTTATGATGAGGCATTCATTTGAGATACATTGTAGTGGTACATTGTGAAAAATTATCCGCTTTACACGACTCTTTCATCGATCACCGAAGTTGAGGTAGAGGGATTTGAGTTTTTTTATATAATAGTTCTGACCTATGTAGTTTGTTATTAAAATATCTGGATTATGAAATGTCAAATGTTATTACCCTTACGAGGAGGGCACAGACCACACGAACATGGTCCAACCATCCCCCTTTGGTTGTTCTTTTTTATTGATGATGGAGGCGGACCCCGAGAAAAACCAGCGGTGCAAGGGCCACTGGGTCGCCGAAGGGGAGCGACGTCGTCATGACGCGCAATGAATTGGGTCGCGACTAGGCGGGGCGCGGTGCTGTTTCACCGCGCCGGAAGAACCGGCTGTTTCCAGGAGGGCTGTGATAGAGGTATGATGAGCACAGCGCCGTCACCCTGTGTGGAGGGGCTGGAGGCCATGTCCTGGTCGGGCCGCGATAGAGGGGGAGTGGCGGCGTCGCGCCGTGTACAGGCTAGCCGAACTGTCGCATTGTTGCGTTGCGGTGGAGAAGAGAGATGCGGCTAGTTTTGACGACCGCCAGTTCACGCTACAGGCGGGACCTGAAGGGTTCTGCGAAAACCGGGCCGGCGCCACGTGTCGACCATTCGAATGACAGGGGGTGTAACCCCCCCCCCCGGTGTGGCCAGCCGGGCCATGACACGCCAATGAGTCGGGCCGCCCCATCGAGTCGGGCCGCCCCCATGGCTCAGGTCGGACCCTTAGGCCGGGTCGGACCCTTGGGCCGGGTTGGACCCTAGTCCGGACCTGTTTGGCCCGAAAACACTTATTCGTCGTTATCTTGTTCTACAGGAGTCCGATCGACGAACCGTCTACTGCGATAGAAATATTAGAGTGAGACAGTTCTTTTGGGAAACCCCCCTTGCGATTTGGACATATATATGGTACAATCGTGTTGGTTTGAACCTAAAATCCGACTGGGCCCTTGGAACAGAAATACCAATAACTCACAGACTGGGCGTCCGATTGATGAGCCGTCTGTTGCATTGAGACTCCTATTATAAGGAGGACCCTTGATATACTTCATACTGGTACTTCGTGATAGTTGATGTATCGAAACATGGCTTGAGGAGCAGACCCTCTTGAAATCAAGCATACTTGACAGGAACTCTGTGGCTGGTTGTGCACTATGGACTGATCCAGGATCATGTGTTGGTCCGACAGTTCCAATGACTGTTCCTGGATCATGTGTTGGTTTGACAGTACTATCTTATGTACATGGATCATGTGTTGGTCTGACAGAATAGCTGGACATGGAACATGTGTTGGTCTAACATCTCTAAGGATTGTTCCTGGATCATGTGTTGGTCGAATAGTTTTGGATAATATTCTTGGATCTTGTGTTGGTCTGACAGAATAGCTGGTTCTGGATCATGTGTTGTTCCGACAGCTCTATGTACTATTCTTGGATCAGGTTTTGGTCCAATAGTCTTGACTTTGGTTCCTAGATCATGTGTTGGTCTGACAGAATAGTTGGTACTGGATCATATGTTGGTCCGACAACATAGATGATTCTGTGGCTATATCTAATCATTTGTACCTCTCTAAAAATGTTGTATAACTGTGTGAGCTGAGTCAGTAACTCTTGTGTTTACACAAGATTGAGATGGGTCATCTGATAAACTTATGTATATATATGGGCATATAACTAAGTGGGATTTTCGGTGGATTTCATTCTTTGTGGTATATCATTGTTGGATTTAGTGACACCATTAGGTACTCAGTGTCCCTAATGAGTATCATTATACTCACCCCTTCATGGGCTACACCTGCACCTCATTCTGTTGGATGAAGACGACTGTCAACACTGACGGAGGCCGAGAGCACCAGGACTAGACGGTACCCAGAGGTGGACCTCACGATGATTTGGTGCACTGAGGAGTCTGATGGACATAGGGTGTTGAGGAGGCTATCAGTACCTACCCTTCTGGTAGGATCCGTGGTGGATGATCCAAGAGCTGCTTCTCACCTTCCAGTTGTTTTGACTTTTCCTTGTACTTTACAGTAGGGCTTGTATTTCTGGCCCCATTTACTTTCTAGAATATCATCTATATACAGTTTTTACTTAGTGTTTTACTTCCAGTTACATACTCTATTGTGTGTGTTTCAGTTTATAATGGAAATTCCATCCCAGTTTAGTGATTTATGCCTTTGGTGCTAGTCGCCAACCCCTGGCCTATGGATGGTCGTCATGGGGTGGTCACGATACGAGCCTGGGGGGATGGGTCATGACAAGTAATGGTTTTATAATCTAATGATACTATATTTATTGGTTCTCTATATTTTTTATGAAGATGAAGAAATGATGATCCATATTCTATATTAAATATGTATAATTAATAATAGACAATGCTTTTTTGTGAATGAATTACATTGATCATTCAAAACCTATGGAATAAATTGGATATATAGTGAAGGGTGGGCCCAAATATATAAATCCATTGATTCTTAAATATGTATCATGGTCGAAAATAAATAATATTTCATTTTATGAATTTAATTTCTATTACCAAACACTTAGATATTTTTATATTATTTATGAGTAATCGTTGAATAAATTTTATTATTAACTGGAATTTATTTTTATTATGTAATCTCTGATGCTAATTATTCCTTATTTTGTCATGATATCTTTCACTCTAGGTATCCCCAAAATTGTATATGAGATCTCCCATTATTTTTTCTCTTCCCATATATATTTAGTTGGATAACATGAATGATATCATGGATTCCATAATATTACTTATACTCCTATTATGTCCTGAATTTAAATATTGGAATCATGTATGTCTAATGTTTTTTAATACATCTAAATACGTCAATCATATGTGGTAATATCCAATATTTATTTCAATAATGTAATATAGTAAACACCATAATTGGATTAAAAATCATGTCTTTCAAATATTTCACATATATGGAATCATACTATAAAACATTGGATATATAGTTTAAATGAACATTGATAAAATGAGAATTTAGATAATCTCATAGAGAATTTCATAACATTTACCATTATAGGGATTTTCAATATTGGAACAATATTCGTGATGAATATGAGCAACATCAATGTATGAAATTGTTTAATGATGATACATATTTATTTGAAGGTAATCAAAATAAGAAGAAAATGTTACTGTTATCTTATTAAACATGTTAATATAGCTGGTCATGGAATGAACAAAATAAAATATATATTACGTTATTTGACCAAGGTTATGGTGATCTACCGTTCTATTATATAAGAACATGTTAAATTAAAACTAGATCCACCTATTTTTGATCACATGAAGTAACATAAGCCACCATTTTTTAATGGAACTAAAAATTCATTATTAGTTGAAAAATAGATTTTTTCTATTTAAAATATATCCAAGTCCATTAAATGTATATGAGGTTAAGGGATTATTTTTATAGTTTATTATTTTATTATATATTTTAATAAATATTGGTAATTGATCTAGACTGAAAAAGTTGTTAAATAAATAAAATATATGGAATGGATAACATTATATTTTATATTTAAAGAGAAAATATTATCTTGAGAAAATTGTGTTGAAATGGTTATATATATAGAAAACAATGATTTTCACAAATATTCATTACAACGTTTTATAGGAATTTTCCATACATTATACAAAAATATACATGATGACCAAATTAGTTTAGTGTTTATGTAGAATATGAACAAAATATACTTATTTAATAAAATATATTAAATGATTCACACATAGATATATCTATTTGGTACTCTCAATAGATATACCGTAAAAACTTTATTCATCAACTGCATAACAGAACCATAAGATAGGGTGAGCTCAGATGCTCCATAAGGGTAAGCTATTAAAATAGTGAACAAGATGTGAGAAAAATGGTGTAAGAATTTTGATGAAATAGATGAAAATTGTACCCTTGTTATCATTAGTCATTAAAATGAGTCAGGAAATAATTCTTAGCAGTTATTAAGACATGAATCATTTGGAAATAAATGAAAAAGATCCATGAGGGAAAACAAACAAACATAAGACATAAATTTGTAGCATAAACATAACAATATAAAAGTTATTTAAAATCAACCCACTATGAAACTCATAACATTCTATTCTATGTATAATAACATAGGAACCTTCATCAAGAGTGTGCTACCCACAACGGTACCATATTTGTTTTGTAATTGTCTAACCACTAATGTACCCACTTTTATAGGATTGTGATGGCCACCTGTGTTTCTTAGGATCTCATATATCATTTATCACTACACCATTAATTTTTGGAAGATATATATCACAATATTCCCATTACAAAAGTAATATATTTGTGTTCCGTAAAATCATAAATCATTCATAATATCATAACCCATAAAATGAAATGGTATTCATAATCATTTTATCATATAATTACCCCCTGAAAAAGGGCATGGTTGATAAAAATTCACCACTTCAACATATAATGCCCCATTAAATTAATATGGTTTCATAATAGTTCTTCCATGATATATCTTATGGAATGGAAATGGTTTTTATAAGCCTCACCTCAAGAACAACATAGAACATTCATTGAAAAATAAGAACAATATCCCAGGACCATATCCTTAATAAATCATAAGTATCATTAAAATATTTCTTCCTTGATAGATATGGATTTGGAAGGATAACATAGAAAATTTCTTATAGAATATAAAAAATCATTAAAAATAACTTTTATAAAGTTATAAAATTTTTAAAATTCTATTATTTTCCAATAATAATGAAAAATTATAAATGCTTCCTTTAAAAAACAATTAATTCATTTTTTTGAGAAAATACCCTTTTCACATTGAATAAAATAGTTCAATTCATTATATAATAATAATTTTATTTTAAAACAATAATTTAAGAGTTTGTTTTATTTTTGAAAACATTATAGAGTCACGAAGTTGGGAATTTTTTATAGTTTATAGACGTTTAAACAATAGTACATTTCACAATTTTTTAAAATGAAAAATTATAAAAATGTGGAATATGACATGAATATTAAATTATAAATATTTTTTAAAGATGTTATATGTGGGTAAAAATTTTATTTTTCCTTCATTTAAGGAATGATCTAAAGATGTTTGGAACATGTTTTGAAAACAAGGTAATGGTTGAAAATGGATTTTTAAACTATGGGAGAAATTTAGAAATACCTTCATTAAATATCAAAAAAAAATTAGTACCAAATAGTAGGAAAATGGAACTATGATGTGAATATATAATGAATAAAAATTATAGGATATTATTATTGATTTTATTGATAGATTTTTTTTATAATATAATCATAAAAAATAATAATAAATGAATATGTTTTTCCATATTATCAATACAACAAGCATATTATGGAATTGAATATACCATGAAAAAATTAAACAAAATGGAACTTAAGATTACATTAGGAAAAATAGATTCATTATATTACTTGTCAAATGTTCTTTATATAAACCATGTGAATGGATATAATTGTAAAACACAACACACTTCTCAATTAATGAAAATTGAAAACGAAATTTGATAACCCATTGCTATTATTTGAATCGTAATTCCAAATAATGAATAAAAATCACTAATAATTTATATATCTTTAAAATAAAGGGACTTGTGAATTAAAAAATGAAATGAAATGAATATAAACCACAAAAAATAAATTATTTTAGAATTTTCATTTGTCTTCTCGAAAAAAGGATAGACTAGAATTTTGTTACCTTAGGGAACAGATTTCATTAAAGACATTTGAACCTATTATATAATAAGTATAATTTTTCGATAAATATAATATAGAACAATAGATATTTATATCATTACAAATATTGTTTAATTATTAATTATTAATATCAATTTGTTAACAATTCCTTGTTTATGTCATGTTTCAGGTAACAACTGCCTTGTTTTTCATATATGTATTGTTTTTTATTTATATTCCTCTATAATTGATCATGGTTCCCTAAAATACTTAATAATAATAATAATGAAATATTTATCATATTTATAAATAAATTATACTTTTATGACAAATAATTAATGATGGTTTTTATAAATCAAGCATGTTCTAGTCATTGAGATGGTAGACTGTACTTACATTTGAGTATCATTTCTATTTTTAAATTTTCTATTTATAAAGGAGTCAAGTATTATATTATATTTTCAATGGGATCATAAAATCATAAATACCATACTATTTATTTAAATATACTTATACATATCATCTATGATGTGTGGTGATGAAAAGTGTGTCACATCAGTTTGTCGTTGTTGTAGTTCACACATACACGAATGATAATATCATCATTCGAGGAGTAGAAAAAGATTAATGAAAATAATTTATAATATATTAATAATTATAAAAATTAATTTAATATCCAATTAATGTAATGTATATCAATTATATTCAACACAATTGTCCTTATTCTTGAATATAAAATGACTTAGTGAAAACAGATTGCACCACATCACGTTGTGGTGGTATGAAGCAAGCATTAATGATATTGTCATATTCCATAAGGAGTTGTAACAAAAATATTATATATGAAATGTAATATATATACATTATATCAATAATTATACCCAACTTTGAGATATGTAATTTAAAAAGAAATTAAATCAGATCGCGAGATGATAGTCTACTGTATACAAAAATTTGGATTTCGTATCCCATTTCATAGAAGTGGACATGGTTGAAGGTCATCGACATAAAACACAAAAATCTCAGTATACGTATGATAATGAGGATATTATATCATAATTTTATAATAATCATTAATATAGGTGGAGGAAAAAATAAAACCCAAATAGTCATTGATGAATGGTACATCTTGTTTGGGTATTCCCCTTATATTAACAAAAAAAATCCTGTATATAAATGATTTAGGTGACCAATAAGGATCGAAAATGATATTAGGGAAGATCGGAAGTGATTATAGAATTTATTAGAACATTAAATAGTGTATTATGGTTTTAATATGAGAGGATAAGTGGTGTTATCTTATAAGATTAGTGAGTAGCACAATTGTAAGTTTTTGAAATGAGAAATACCACCCAAAAAACATTCATGTCATAGGACACCAAAAATTATTCAATATAGATACTAGAAAATATAAGGTCAATTTATGTCGTTAAAATTGTTTTTGGAAGAACATTTTTTTTATTTTTAACCATTATATTTGTTGTTTAACCCCCTAGGTAAATCCATTTTTACCTAAATCATGGCAATTGTTTTACTGTTATTAATATTCTATTTGGAAATAAATTTACATAACATTAATAGATAACATATATAATTATTATTAAAAATATTTAAACTATTTTTCCATATTTCATACATGTGAGTGAAATATTATAATTGAAATTAATATCGTAGAGCCAATGAGAAGATCAGTTTTTAAAGAAACTATATTATAAAAATTGAATAGTTTTTATATAAAATTTGAATATGAAATTTATTTTAGTGATCTAAATTAAATTAATGGATATATAATTGAACGAATTTTACATTAAATAAATTTTAAAATAAAATTTACAATTATATATAAATTAAACAAAAACACAATTTTTCTATTAAAATTTAGTATTATTCATTATAAATTTGAAATGAAACATTTCATAAAAAATCAAAAAAATAAACCTAAAATAGTTTTTATATTATAATTAAAACTATTTTAATTATTTTTCTTGAAAAGTTTCATAATTTATAAGAAAAGTAATTTTAAAATGATTACAAAAATATTGAATTTTTTAAAACAAGATAATTATTTATTTCATAACATTTTATAAAGGGTAAAACATGGGTGAAAATTTATATATAATTTAATATATTTATTAGAAAAAAATTAATGAAGCATTTAAAAAACAGGGTTTTGGTAGAAAATGATTTTCTTAACTAAATAGAGAAATAATGATCTATTTTAAAAGAAAGTAATTAAATAATTTTTTTGATAAAAAGTTGAAAAGTGGTATTATTAATTGAATATTTCATGAATATATAGATCATAAAAAAATTTATGAGGCCCAAGACTGATATATCATATTTCACAACGATATACAATATCAATATTTGGTGAGATTGTAACCTGAAATCATTACAAATATTGTATCATCTAATAATAACAACAACAAAAAAATAATATAAAATGTATCATATTATCTCTTGTGGATAAGAAGTTATTATATTACACATAAATTTGGTTTTATATATATCTAATTAATGAATATATAAGCATTACATAATTTATTCATTGATGAATTAAAATTGTGAAAAAAACATACAACATTGGTAATGTTATGAATCATGATTTAAAATAAATCATATCATGAAATAAAAAATTAAATATCCAGAAACTATTTTTAATTGTGATATGATATTTTAATGGGTATGTATATAAACAACAATAATTAAACAAATTTTAAATTTTCATATGTCTTCCCGAAATAACTCTGATACTAGAAATTCCCTACCATAAATTTATACTTTATTTGTACTCATTCAAACTCTTCTTATAATTAATAAATTTTTATTAGGCACATATTAATCAAAATATCTTATATATATAATAAAGCATATAATTTACTTATATCCTTTTATTAAATATTTATTTACAATTCCATTACAAAGATACATGTTGCGAATAGCCACATTGATTTGTTGGGAATAACAACATTGTTTGTTATTAGATTAAAACATCAGACATGATTATATTATTTTTACATATCATTTAATTTTAATACAAATATTAGATTTTTTAGAAATTATTTACATTACAATAAATGAGTTGGTAGGGTATACAAACACATTATTAATGTTTCTATTCTAAAATAATAATTATGAAGCAGACGTATATAATAATTTAAGTTTATTGAATGATAATAAAAAAAGAAATTAAATATTATTTTATTAAATATACATTTATATATCATTCATCTATTATGGTTATGAAGAAGACTGTCACATCACATCGTGAATCTAGTATTCCATATTTACACCAATGATGTTATTGTCAATTAGTGAGTGATAAATGTATAAAATAAAATGATGATTAATATTTTTTTGAATTATAAAAATGTCATAAATGTTATACATATATCCTTATAAAAAATATATTCATTATTATAATAATTATTCTGAAGGATGTAATTCATTATTCAAAATGAATCACATTACTTTGTGAGGTCGTATTACTCTGTATAGATGATGAACTGTAATATATCCGATATGAAACAGAAAAATAAAATATGTTATAAAGAATAATAAGGTATAATAAATCCAAAATTATAATATATATATATATATATAATTTATGTAAAAAATCATTTAAAAACATTAAATGTGGTAATAAAAAAATTAATGACATTGGTTTTTGCAAAAATAGTCCGTCGAACACACGATCTATGATATCTTAACCAATTTAATGGAAGAAGAGATGGTTTCAGGTGCTTACCATTCAATAAAAACCACATATTATGTTGAATATACTATTGTTATCATATAATCATGTTATAATAATAATAATAATGGGCATTAATACAAAATAAATCAATATATCTTGATGATGAATGGAATATATTTTTCGGGAGTTCTCCTTATGTTTCCATCAATATCCATCAAAGGTTTTATATTTATAATAAATAAAGCATATGATTTTAGAGGAACATGGATGTGATATCAATTTTTTAGGATTTACCAAACAAAATGGGATTTAAGGTGTGATGTTTAGAGGTTAATTGTTACCATTTTATATGTGTGTTGAGTTTCACTATAGTACTTTTTTAAGAGGAAGTATTCAACCAACATTTTAGTCACATAAATAGGATCCAACAATGTAAAATTATATATAATATTTGATATAAGGATTAAATATGGTTAGATAGTTGGTTTTAGAGAGGTTTTGAATTGTTTTAAACCATTATAATTTTACTTCACCACCTAAAAACGAATTATTATCTAAACTATGGTAAATATTTATTTCTGTATTTATAGTAAATTTCATAAAATGATGTTTTTATTATCAGGAAATAGAAATTATTCTCATTTAAAGTATGGTTTTGGATAAAAAATTATTGAGTATATGCCAATTTTATGTGGGATTTATAATTTATATCCATGAAATTTCTTATACATTCCATAAATTGGGATGATGATTTTTCCATTGAATTCATATTTAATAATACACTAATTTCTATGACTCCTTATAAAATGAACCAAATTTTGACGTAGGAAATGATTATGAGACTCAAATAAAATATACATAACAGAATTATAGACCACAGTTCATTAAATGTGGTGCACTTATTATTTTTTTAAGAAAAAATGTTATTGTGTATTTACATTGGTTTTAAAAAAATAGAAATATTACTATTTTGAAAAAGTATTCTATAGCACATATTCATGGTATCATTCATAAATTTTGATGAGAGGCATGTTTTGATAAAGATTAATCTTGGACCATGATATTAATATAAAAGGGTAAAGACAGATTATATACCCAACCCAAACATAAATATAATGTATGGTCATTAGGATTTTATATTAATTCCATTAATAAAATCCAATAATCATGGTATCATTAGGGATTTAAAGAACATATTATTTATAGAGTACCTTGAATAATATTTATAAGTATATATACATGATATTGGTATATATTTAGTGATATATAATGAGGATAAAGAACATTAATGTATTGTGTGGATGACTCGGGTGAAGGAGAATCCATATAAAAAATTTACCATGAATGATTTTTGGATAAAAAAATTCACAAACATGGTTTATTTAATTTCATTTAAGGTATATAAATTGATATTTCATATATTTATGTTATTTCATAATGTAGTCAACCAAAATGGTAACTAAGATTCATAGTTTCCTTTGTTTTACTACATAATACTCACTGTTTATTGGTATATTTCTTGAATATCTAATCAACTAACCCAGTTAAATCCAGAAGGGTGATATTATTGTGGACAGACGATAATTGGAACACAATCAATGAACTGAAATTAAGGTTGTTTTATTTTCCTATTCATGCACTAACCTATATTGGGGATGGTTTTATGATATATAGTGATACATTAATTTAAGTACTAGGATGTGTCGTTTTGTAGACTTATATCATAAGAGATTATTGCTTTCAAAAAATAAAAATTAAACATCAGAATTACCAAACCCATGATTTTTTAAATGGTAAATTATTATTAATGATGCAAAATTTTTATATATATAGATTAATATACTATATATATACTCATAATAAAACCTTAAAGTGTATATTTACATTGAAATTATAGAATATACATGAGATAAAATTTTAGAGTTGATTAGTAATTATTACTTCTCCCTTCAAAACCACCATATGAAGGATAATTGAATCGATGATGATCTATATTTCAAAATTTCTACTACTTTTTCTAAGATAAGGATGGAAATATATCCAATAGTTATGGTTTTAAGAAATATTTATAATCAAATAATAATAAATATAGATAGATCATATCATTATTAGATGAATTTTTAACAATAAATAAAAGAGAGGCTTATGTTATCCTTAAAAGAAGATGAGGAATTACAGATGTTGGGGATGAAATTTAATTATATTATCCATGATCATAATGGAATTATATGCTTCTGAAACTGTGTTTGGGTCCCAAAAATTTAATATTTGGAGAACGAGGTACTAGATAATTTTTCCATTTCATTGTAGTCTATTAATTGTTGATGAAAAATAACATATATAGATTTGAAATATTTATTATGGTGGAATAACATGAAACATTATATTGAAATGTATGTATCTATATTCGTAATGAAATAAGTGGTTAATGCAGATAAACAAAAATCTAATGGGATGTTACAAACATTAACCTTTACAAAATGGAAATGATGAATCACAACCATCAATTTCTTTGATGGAAACCCCAAAACAACTATTGAGAAAAATGTTGTATGGGTTATATTGGTTCTCCATATAAAATCCCTAGGTTTTATTTCTATTATAGAATAATTTTCTCAATATAATCCTGGTTAGTTATAAAATAAGGATGTTTTAAGATTCTATTTTCTACCAGTCACAGTCATATTTGACTGAGATCTGAGATTTACATTCATGTTCTTGAGAATACATTATTTAGATATATATAAATTGTTGAGATTCTATAACACAAATAATAATAAATTAAATGGTTTGTTTTAGTGGACCATTTGATCACTATAATTTATACTATGAGCTTTCTCTATGGATTTCATTGGTGTTTTGAATAAACACCATCATGCAGTTGAATTTCCATATAATTTCAATATTCTGACAAGTACTCAAATGGATCCTTGTATGAACCTATATAGAATAATGTCTAAAAAACCAACATAATGAGACATAGATCTGTAAATAAAGCTATTGGGACTTGTTGTAGTGATGGAAATGTCAAAAAAACATAGATCCCTACAACAGAAAAAAGAGAAACTTAGAGTCAAAAAAGTAGTTTTGATGAAATTCATCATTAAAATTTATTGTTTTATGATAGTGAAATGTTAATCATAAGAATATATTTTTTTATGTATATTTATATTTTTAATTAATTTAATACTATTCTGTAGATATATGGGTCCCATGATAATTATTGAATGTATCATAATAGTATCTTTTCTCTCAGTGCTCTTGATACATATATTTCTTGTTCATGATGTGTTACATATGCCTCACTTGTTGAGGAAAATTTTTTATACTTTAAATGTAATAAATACATATTTTATATCACTTAATCTTGTCATTTCTTATAATGGACAATCAATGGATATTCTGTATCTTAGTGGAAAGTTTCCATGAAATAAGAAAACTCGCTTTCTCAATATTTCTGGTGAAATCATAAAATTGAGGATGATATATGGAAAATATAAGAAGTGATGTGGAAAAACTATCCTCATTTTTTAGTTAGTGTGATGAAATTTCAATGGTGATATTATTTTATTGGGGGTATACAATATCACCCTAAGATTTTATGATTCAGTTCTCTATAAAAAATTGATTTCATTGATCGATTTCGATATAATTATCCATGATTCTAAATTACCATTATACAGTAAAACATTATTCCATTACCATTATATTGGTTTTACTAATATGAATAAACACATTTAAAATATATATATATATATGTTCATGATAAATTAAATTCATTTTTATTAATGTCCAAATATGATTTACTGATATTTATTCCTCAAAAAGGATTTTATTAATTTTTTTATCTAAATTAAATAATTAATTAAAACTATTTTGATATAATATATTATACAAAAATGAAGTCTTTTATAAAATAACATAATAATTATTTCCATTATTTTTATTTTTTTATTTTTATAAAATAATTGCTTTTTCATTTAATAGTGAAAAAATATAGTTTTAATTGTTTCCGTATTTTATGATAATTAATTTACAAAGATCACTTTCTATTAAAATTATTCTGACTAAAATTTATTTCTACTAAATTATTAATAAATCAATTTTTTTTATCATGAATAAATTTTTTTTCTTAATTTTTATAAAAAAATTAATTTAAAAATTATAATTCAGATGAAAAAAATTATATTAATTACATTTTGTGTTCTTCACATAACCTAAATAATCCACCATTGGTGATTTAAATATTTAAAATGAATTTTATATTTGGAATCATAAGGATAAAATTTTGTGAATAGGTTTCTTTATTTTTTTTCAATATAAATATAAACAATATTAACTTTTTATTACAATAGAAAAGGTTTAAGGTCTAATTTAGGGTTAAAATAATGTGGAAATAATTAAACATCATTTAATTACTTGTATTTATTTAATTTTACAAATATATTTCTCCTTTAAAATAATAAATTAGAATATGTGTTCTTTTCAATTTAACATTTATTTGGACAATGTTAATATTTATGAAAATGTTAATTTAAAAGTCGTTACATTCATAATTTTTAATATATATAGTCATTTTAATAGGAATAAATACAACATATGATCAATTTTATTTATTTATATTATAAATACATTTATTTCTCCTGGTTTTTAATGTCATCTTGTTTTATTAAGAAATTACCTTATATTATTAGTCAATATCAACAAATCCATTGTGGTTGTAGTAGAAACATCAGGTCATGGATTTTAAAAACAATAAATTTATGTTTTCATTAGTGAGTTAAAGTTTTCCAAAAATTGTATTGGTAAATATTTCTTATTAGCAATGTGTTAATGGTTTGAATTATATTCAGATCAAAATCTAATATTTTATATGTCAAACATAATATTTAATTCAAAAAATGAAAATAATGATATTTTATAGTATATGTAATATTTTTAAATTAATTAACATTATTAATTAACAAATATTAATTAAATTTAATAGTATATAGTTTGAGATATCATTAATTTTTTATTTATGATTCACTTTACTTTTATGGAATCATTATTAACATTGAATGAGTATAATATTTTTGATGTTTCATTAATATTAAAAAGTGTTAATGGGGGTTAAAATTATGAGAGAATAGTAAATAAAAAACCAAAACATAAAAAACTATTATCCATTGAGATTATTTACACCTATCCTTATATTATGTGTTATATTTATAAAATTTAATCCATTTTCTTATTGAATAAAATTTATGTTAATTAATTATTTTATGAAATTATATAAGGATAGTCCTCTTTCTTATAAAAGGGTACACCATTTTCATAATTATAAAAAATATTATAGGGTTATATCTATTAAATTTTTTTATAATATCATCATATCATCCTTCACCATATCATAGTGATTTATGTCATCACATAATAAAAAACATTCAATGAATAAGGTATAAGATCATGGATATTTATCAATAAAGAGGTATAACTCTTAACCATCTACATTATATACCATTTCATATTATAACTTAATTAAATATAAATATCCATTATATAATAATTAATAAAGTACAATAAAATTATATTATATGTAATTTTTATGAATTTGAAAATAATTTTCAATCACTTTTTTATCATACTGAAAGGTAAATCATCACTTATACATATATATGACTTATCTTCTTAGAGTAGTAGTGTAATGCAATTTTTATCAAGAAGTTACATTTAATGATATGAATATAAAAAATATATTTAAATATTGTATTTATTAAATAATTATTCTTTGTGAATTATAAGAACTTATTCAACTTCATACATTGTCAGGTGTATGAAGTTTGAAACATTAGTCATTCGTATATGTGGATTACCACCTCCACGATGTGATGTCACCCAAATTACATTTCAACAATATTTGGATGGTAAAAATGAAATATTTAATGAATATATATATATATGATATATAAATGAAAATGTAATTGTAATTTATTATTTACCATTCCTTCATTCAATTGATTGAATAGTTAAAACTACATTCTTGCATACGTTTGGCCAACCATCTCCATGAAAAGTGTTATTAATTTTTATATATCTACATTTTAAGGATGAAAATATATATATACATATATATGAATAAACTATATGATATTAAAATTACTACTAAGAATATATAATGTATGGAAGCATGAATAATGTGTAAGTATTGTGATTATTGAACCTGATAGTGCAAGAAAAAAAATGTCTTTATCACCTAGAACAATTATTTAAATTATTAATTACTAATAAACAGATATTGGAATGTTATAAGTGGATAATATATTTTATTAATAGTGTTTAAATGAAATTTTAATTGAATTATACTATATTTAAACCCATTATATATTTGGTTTTAGAACTTTTGAATCAATTCAAACTAAAGATAATAGATTTATGTTTCAATTTCATTTTATTCTATATTGTTTATGAATTATTTTATATTGAATAATATTATATTGTCATTTTTTTTTGTTAATTTTTTTTTAAATTATTCACCACTAATTTTTTTTTGAGAATGCATATTTTTCATTTCATTTGACATTTTTAAAAACTCAAGAGTCTTAAATAATATTTATAATAGAAAACGACATTAATTCTCCATTTGGTGAAATTTTATTTTTCTCCAATAATAGTTTTTTCTATAATTATTTCAATAATTTTATTATAAATCTCAAATAATTATTAAAATTAATTTCTAACCATGTTTTACTTTCTATAAAAATATTTTATTTGAGATTTCCTTCCATTTCCCAAATGAGGAATTTTTTTACCAAAGACGTGAATGGTATATTTTTTGTAACGTACATATATTGAAATGAAATTTCCCACCATGATAAGAGTAAAATTATTTCAATATTAATTTAGTCTTTTATAATTTCATTTGTAGTTAATATATTTTCTAAATAGTTTTATAATTTTATATATTGAATACATGAGTTAAAACTAAAAGTGTTATTTTTATATGGAAATATTCCACAGGTCTTTTTTGGAAATTTTCATCATCAATAACATCCTTTAATTTTAATTATAATTTTATATGGATTTTTTCCAATGATAAAATATATTTTTATTATATAGATATTTTATGTTGAATATGTATTGATGTCCTATATTGTTGATTCAGTAAGGATAATTTATAACTTATAAGGAATTATGGGAATGAATTATATTAATAATTAAATATAAGATAAATTCCTAAGAAATTTTGTGATGAGTGGGTCCTAGATATAGACACACCATGGATTAGTTAACACATTTCAGGAGAAAAACCATAGGCATGACATATTATATGTGTATATGGTATATACTTAATCATTTCTTACATATGATGTCTTGGTTGAGAGGTTGTGATGTTAAGATTAATGATATATTGTTTGAATAGAAAGGATTGTGAATGTTAATTATTAGTATTAATTTAGACCACTAACAAAAAAAATTATAAATATCTTATCTAAGTTAATATTAGACTAGTATACTCACAGAACTAATGTATTGACTTAATAGAATCTGTTTTGATTATCTATTATTTCATATTGATTATTTTTTTAGTTACTCATGATCTCTTTCATTGTATGTAACTCTTATATGGTATTTCATGTCACAAGTTTTTTGTTTTATTTTCCCTAGTATTTTAAGATGTATTATATGAATTATTTTGAGGAATCAATAATTATTCATATTATATGAATTTATACTTCCAATGTAGTATGGGAATCATGTATGAATTAACTCATCCAAGACCGCTATGATTATCAATTCAGCATAGTGAGAAAAAATCTATCCTTTGCCAATGTACTAAATTAATCACCAAATTATAGTTATAAGATCTTGGGTTTGTATAATAATGACCCCCGGATATGGAATATTATCTGGAGGAATATTCTTCTTGAATATTAGAATTATCTAGACATATACACTATTTCAATATATTATGAATCCTACCTTCAAAATATGATATTCCATCATCCATTTCATTCCTGATTTATTTCATTAATCATAATCCTTATAAAATCATCATGTCTTCACCACACTGACATGAATATTTTAAGGATGTGTTAAGCCTTTGGGAACCATTTTCGTTGTTATTCTAATTCCTCAGGTCCATGCGTCATTACCCAAAACATTATTCACCAACCCATTTAAACAATCTAGAGTAAAATTTCCACTCCATTAGAAATGATCTAACAATAAAATTAAAAAAATTGATTATCTTGACACCCATTTTGTTATAATTAATATGATGAGAAACTATACACACCACCTCTATGCGGAATTCAAAAATGGAATTTTACTATTCTTCTGCAAGATTTTTTAACTAGAATTTACATGTATGATTAACTGAATCACATTTGATAAAAATGTCCTAAAATTTAACTCCTTAATTATTTGGGATTACTGGATGAAGATAATATATATACCCTCAGTGGTACAGAATGTAATTTCATATAATGTATTTTCAAATTTTTGTAGCACTTTTTAGGTCGATAACACATAATTGGTGTCTTTATAAATATTATATTCTATACTTACTATGATTCACAATTGTAGCTAAAAAACATCATAGTATAAATTGGGAATTCATAGTTTTTTTTTGGAAAAATAATTAGGCCCTGGAAATGGTTAACCTGTTCTCATAAGACCTACTAGTTTCGAAAAAAATATGATAGGTAACAGTAGATACCCCTTAACTAATATTATATTGTATGTATAAAATAGAATTACATATTGATTTTTGTTACACTTATAAATATTCTTTAATTCCATTATCATCTTTTATTTCCCAAGTGCAATATTATTTTAAATTAGATTTCTTTATTAATGAGTAATGATAAAATTAAAATTCAATGTACATTTATTGTTATTATTAATTATATACACCTAATAAGGATATTTATAAGAACCATAAGTATTTACAACCTACCAATTTAATATTCATACAAATAAAGAGAATATCATACCATATAATTAATGAAACAATTACTTTAGATCCCAAATTTCTAACTAGGTCATCATATATCCCCTGCATACATGTCACTTCACATCGCTCATAATTCAAAATCCTTTAGTTATGACTAAAAAATAAACAAACTATTTATTTAGGATGACTTGTTACCATTTATGTTATACACTCATGGATAGAAATCATTTCCTATGGATAAAATATAACACATCACCATAAAATAACAAAATCTGTCCTCATCATGCCATTTAAACAAAATTACAAAATTTTCTGAGTCTCGTGTCCAAAAAAACTGAATTGAACCCTTTTCTGGTACAATATACCTCAATTTTTGAATAAATATTCACATAGGGATTAAATTTTTTTATCCTAGTAGAATATTCCAAAATTCATTTTGGACAATTTTATATGACCTCGTAATATAGTAATAAGTCGTCCAGGTTTCATGACCTTATACTAGGTGCATTTTTTACAAAGTTGAATAACCATAAATATTATTTACCCTTCCAAAATGTATTAATCTAATATACACAAGGTATGTGGAACATAACTCAATAGGTTTAACACGCATAGTGGGAAACTTGTTAAAATATTGAGTCTATGATCACTATATAAGTAGCATACATGATTCTGGAGAATAATGTTTATTCGAATTTGAAAACATCCACAATAAATGTTAGTTTTAAAACTCGTAAAATAATTCCAATTTAAAATTAAATCCGTTTTACTATAGGATTCCAAAATAAAATTAATTAAAATATTTTTCAGGATAATATAAAATAATTAATAAATATGAGTTCCATCAGATAACATCATTAGAAGTATGGTTATGCTTATTAGGGCCCATTTTCCTAGGAAAGCATCGGATAATAAATTTTTTTCTCATATTGGATTTATTAATCAATAGTATCAGTGTGAAGTGAATGAAAAAAAAACATATGGGTGCTTGAACAATTTTGATCATTTGAATGTATTGTATAAATCATTTTACTCATGATATTCAATAAATTGGGGAAGATAATCTTATCCAAATATACAATTTTCTATGTAATTGTAGAAACACATATATATTTTTTGATCCTTTGAATTAAATTAATCATTAATAACAATGGATCAACTCTCACACCTCAATGACATAATTTATTCATATATCTATCTACGATCCATTAATGATATGAAAAAATTAATCCAAATGGATTAACTTGTGAGCCATAGTAACGGTTTGTATGTATATATCCTTCGACGATATACAACTATGTTGAAATTATATAAATCAAATTGGTGGGTATAAATTTTGAAATATCTCAATTAAATTCAATGTAAAATTCGGTGTATGATATGTTAAAGTTTCATTCCAATATTATTTTGGTCATTTGAAATTGGGAATATGATGTAGTGAAATCGATAATCTAGAAAAAAATTTGTTAATTATGCCTTGATCAATAATGATTGGATTTCAAAAATATTGAATTAAATATTTACAAAAATTGGAATATAATAAAAAAATATTATAGGAACTGAACAACAAAATATATCAGGTCATTTAATTCCTAGGTAGATTTATGTTAATATTGTTAATGTAATTGGAACTATACAATTTTATCCAGATCCAAAAAACTCATTTGTTCGTTGTGATTATGAAACCCATTTTTTCAGATGGGCTCTATTGTAGTAATTTCATTACAAAATAACATACTCGTATAAAATATGAAGGTTTTTTATTTGAATAGTCTCATTGTATAATGGAAAAAAAATTTAAGTGTCCCCGTTCATCAAGGGTCCATTGAAACAACTCTGGTAATATTTACTATATGTTTAAACAAATAGTTTATAATTTCTAATCATAATATTAATCATCATGAGTCACTAGATACATAAGTATAATAATTTATTTATGGGTAGTCAAATGTAACTCCCCCTACCACCTCTTCAAAGACTTAAGAATTTTATATGAACATTGTCTTCCTATATCAACATTATCAAAACCAGGATATGAATGATGATAGATAACAAATTTTTACATTCCAATTTAGAATTATACCATTTAATGAATATTACCCCATAATTTGAAAAATTATTATTTTTTGGGACTACAAGTTATTATGTAATGAAATTTATTGTAAACTCAACCAATTTTACTTGAACTGATTCATTCAGGATAATGTCTTGTACATCATTTTCACAAATAACCTGACCATGATAATCATGGTTGAAAATGGACTAACAAATGAATCTATAAATATGTATTTCATATGATTTTATATTAATAACTTGAGGAACATGAATTGAAATTGTGATACCATGTTGAGGTGGAATGGATTTTTCATCCCCAAATTAAAACACAACTCAATGATCTCGATGAAATATGATGTTTCTTCATAAGGTTCACCATTAACTTGAACATATGATCTATTTATTAATGTAATTAATAAATTTATATACATGTTCTAATTAAATACAACCCACACATGATCCTACTCTAGGTATATTACAATCTACGCCTCAACTAATGGTTGACTAGATGATATATTACTATCATTTTTCATCAAACTGATTTTGGATCATTGGTTGTATCTCATCACAATTATTAAATAGAAGGATACCAAAAACCATCATAAAAATACTAAATTTATAAACCAAAAATTGGTAGCATATATTGTTTTAATATTGGAACCCTTCAACCATATTCTTGGGAATCCCATCATGTGTTGATATCTGATACTTTTAACTGATGGTTCAGTTATTGATATCATCAATGAATATCTAGATGGAAACATAATAAAGAGTAAAATAAAAAAATTAAAGGTCTCTTATAATGTAAGTAATATCATTAATTCCACATATATGGGTCATTTTCATTCAATATTTATAAAAATATGCCTATACAAGAATGTCGGGAGATGGATTTGTGTGTCTCGGTTCATGACCACCAAGATACACTAAAATCAATCCTTATAATAGTTGGATTGAGCTGAATGATCTATGAGAAGAATCACCATACTTATTATTACCTTTAACATTATATAGTATTCCTAAATATAGAAAAATAACATTTGTTGTTATAGAAGAATGCAACTAAAGATCCATTGTTAATGTGGATTACTTTACACTTCTACATACATTTAAATAATATTAATATCAATGACTAAAAAATGAATAGGAGTCCTTCTAGTTGAATATATAATCTAAAACCTCTCTTCATATTGTAGCCAATAATCGTATACTATCTACCAACAAGAATAGACAAGCATGTATCGAGAGGCATTCTACCTTTTTTATTGGTGAATATTCTTGACCCTAAAACTCTATCTCTTGATCTATAGAGAAGTAATATTATTTAAAATCATGTACTAAAAGTGAAAAATCATGGGCGATGAATTTTTTTAATAAAATCCCTCTCATCCAATAAAATATTTTTCTTTTCCAATGTAATAATGCACCATATATACTACCAAACATTTTTAGGAAGAAGGATTTCCAATTATCATTTCCTCGGGATAGGTATTACCTTGATCTAATGGGAATCTCGATGACTAATGCCAACCTATACATGTGGAAAATAGAACACACTGGTCTATGATAACCACGTTATTACTATCCAATGAATGATATCAACATGGTGATATATTAACAATTGCGATGTAAAAACAACCTAAATATTTATATAGGCTTCCATGATTTCATATTCAGTGATAAATAGTTTTTTCTCCTAAAAAGGACATTCCAATTCCTTAAAAATTTTCTATATAGAAAATGACCCATTAAATATTGTTTCTACTACATTGAAACTTCTCCAATTATTCTTATATGATTATCCTTGTTTTTAATTCACCCTTTTTGAGGCTTTTTATAGAATAAATTATTCATAATTTCACTACTATATTAATGTTAGATATTATCATCAAATGAAATATTTAATCTAGCAGCAACCAATGTTGATAGAATATGAATATCCAAGCGATGTCCTTTTATTATTTCTTCTATAAACTATAATGGTGAACCCAATTAATGATTTCTATTTTAAAATATTTAATTTGGAAAAGATTTTCTATATAGATTAATAGATTTGGATTTCTTAAAGTGATAATATTTGATAATGTGTGTTACATATCTATATAAATTTCATCAAATAGAGAAGAAGCCACATCATTTTAAAATTGATTCATGTTACCAAGCATTAATATTCTACAATAACCACAATAGTTATATACATAGTCATATAAGAGACAATTTGAATTCATTGGGTGGAAAATAGGATAACAATAAATATTTCTCTCTTATGTCCTATTCCCAACACACTGAGAAAAATTTTCTATGAAGTAATTTTATTTCCTAGTTACATGACATAGGTAAAATTATGATGGTGATTTTATGAACTTAATTAACTCAACTATGTCTCCCTATTCTATCAACAATGGTGGGATTTAATTTATATTCCTCTCCCAAACATTGTGTAGTATATTAATGTGTTAAATGCATGTTGAAACCGAATGGAGCGTGCATACCATGAACATGAATGGTTAACTATGACGATGAATCAATAAGATATATTCTCCTTACTATAAATTCATAAATAGACCCATGGTTGGGGTTGGGTGTGGTCCTATGATTTTTGATTTATATGAACTAGATAGAGGGTTTCACTTGATGAAACACTCTGACATTAGCATTGATCTCTATCAGTATAAGAACCTAGTGGATTCTTGAGTCTAACCAAGTTAACTGAGAACCATCATTGGAAGAATCACTACATCTACACTTCCAGTCCACTAGCTGAGATTGGTCTACATATGACCTTTCTAAAATGGGAGGAATTTGTGCCTTATACCTTTCACAAAGGCCTATATATAATATGTATATTCCCCACTAAGACACTTTTAATGGTGACTACTCCATAAACCCTTCTCCTCTACCTCTTAATTGTTAAAAATTTAATCCTTTTTTGTGTTATAACCTTCTATTTATCAAGTGATTAAACCTCCATACCCTTCATTAATTTAACAAACAATGAAAATGAGAATAAATTCATACTCGATTGATTTTCCCATAGCTTCTCATATAGGATACCATATCCCTATAAAGTTCTATATTACATCTCTATTCCATTAACAAAATGGGAGTGGATTCCATATATGAGATATATTTTATGTTGAAAGTCCCATCCAAATATAAATATTTAAAATTTTGGATATTTTAAAATCTTTAATTTCTCCCAAAAAGTATGGCACATGTGGGATTATAGTTATATGATTATTTTTCCTTCAACATGATAAAAATGAATAAATTTTTGGACTATAATTATGTTTAACCCATAATAATATATTTTTCAAATCATATAGTCTCGTATTACCGATAAGGAATTACTTGGAAGGAAAAAAATTCCCAAAGAAGGATCAGAGTGTAGAATCATAATATAAATCAGGGATCAATCCTCCATTTTCACAATTGTTTGACCCAAACATCGCAAATTTAAAATCATTATGAATTCAAATTCCCATCATCACAGGATTAGTAGGTGTCCTCACCTAGGATTATGTTCCCATATCCCACATTCAAATTTCTCCATATATAATCAACATCCCCGCATAATGAAATTAAATTGTATAACCAATTTCCTCATACTCGTATCATAATAGTTATGACCAATTTACTACAAATATTATATATTGACACATAAAAATTTTCTTACCCTATGATTTCAGACAGCATTGTGTGGTCTAATCAAAGGATCTAAAACTATGTCACTAAAACTATGTGGCCTATCATTCCTATTTCAGTAGGATGCATATGATTCTATGATGAGGTTGAAACAAAACACCATTAATCCTATATTCACCTACACTAGTGTCTAATTACACATAGTTCATAAATTCATCATGTCATATTATTAATAACAAAATTTTGTTACTTGTTTGGACTTATTTCATTCATGTCTCACCAAAATTATTTTCATTGATCCATATTCTGTGAGAACTCGATCTTCAAATGACTTTATTTCATATTATATTAACATGTCAGTAATTGGTTATATATCCTAAAATTATTTATGGAAAATTATTCTCTTGAATATTTTACCACAAAAACCATTTCTACACATCTCTCTTTAAGTCTTCCTCACCAAAAAATAATAAAATTCATGGATCATTAATTTTCACGCAATCATAACAGATATAAATTTCCAAGTTATTTAGAACCCAAATTTGTTGGGTTATGATTCCTTTTAGAAGGACACATAGAAAGATAATTTTTTTTCTAAATCATAGAAGCAGTAACATCTAATTCCATTCTAGATGGGGAAATACTCTAGATCCCCTAGCTGTGTGGTTTAATCTATAATGACCAATAAATTAAAATAATTAATAAATGAATTGATAAAAGTTTATAAGAATTTATATATATATACCATGACATTGATATAGAAACAATGATACATATAGATATTAATAAATATGGGTTAAAATAAATAATCAAATATACACATTAAAATATGGTAATAACTAAATAGATATATTTGGTAGATTGTTACCATATTGTTATTTTGGAAATAAGCATCAATATAAAATAAATCTATAAATGGGTCCCCGAGGAGGAAATATTTTTCCCAATAGTTTATAATAATGATATCCTAATGCCCTATTGAAAAATGTGAGTAATTAAGAATCATAGGTTATATATCTAATTGGCATACATCCATTGTAATGAATTTCCATAGCATTTCATATTTATGAGTTTTATTGGGTGTTTCTAGTTAAATAATTTCTCCCTAATTAACACTATTCAATATATGTTTTAGCGAATGACATGAAGATCATGAGAGCTAATCAACTACATTCTACTTCAAAATATTAAAATTGAATTCATCTCAATAAACTATTTGACTATCATGAACAATAATATTCTTGATAATTTTGTAAGATAATTACATCATATATATTTATTTCATAAATATTTTCAAGCTGAATGTAAATTATGCAATGAAAATCCCACAAGTATGTCAAAAATATATTGCATTAAGGTAAAAAAATCATTATTATGGAGAATGTTGTGTGTGTACCCAACCAACCCTTTTTATTTTTATTTCCCTTATGTCAATATTTTTCATGACCACAAATATTTATAGTATCCATATAAGGATTCCATTCATTAGAGTGAAAATAAACCATATATAACCAAAATTTATGATGTCTTCTCTTATATAGACTAATTATTTCTATATATTCACACTATTTATACTCTATATTCACATGCATACCAAATTTTTAACTAATATAAAAACAATCATAATTAAATAAATGATTATTAAATCATTTTTTATATTAGTAAAGTAATATTAAAATATTCTATATTATAAAGGATTAGTATATTCATAAAAAGGCTCTACACATCACTTAATCATAATAAAATATAAAAAAATTGTTCCTTCACCATATTAATCCATAAGGTTTACTTATTCTCCTTGGTACATGTATTCAATTGATGATATACATTATATAATGTGGATAGATTAATGTTCAAAAGAGGGGAATAATTTTCAAGATATAAGAGACATGAACCAATATTAAATGTGCAGGATTAATAATAATCATTAAATTCTAAGAATAGAATCACCATCATAATCATGAGAGGATATTGTGACTTGTGCATAAAGCTGACAACATGTTCTGACATAACATATGTGGATAAATTTTAAGATCATATTCATTCATTACACATCGAATGACATCAAATATCAATCATATTCATGAAATTACCTAATCAAAATCAATGTATTTAAAAAATATGTCATTTACCATAACGTATGAAATAACCATTTGGGTTTACAAAAGGAATAATCTAGATTAAATTTTTTCCTTAAAATTATTATTGCTCATAAGATAAGAAACAACTGGTGGTGTGTGAATTCGATGTTTTAGAAGATACTGTCTCTTAGAAAAAATAATGTAATTATTAAAGAACAAATTTGAATGATTTATAAGAATGTGTATATCTAAAATGCATATGGGATTTTTTTAATTAAAATTATGAATAAAATACCGAATAATTGATACAAATAATTTAAATAAGAAGGTTATGAAATAATGGGAAAGATTATGGATCAAGAATTCATCCTATATTTGATGTTTATTAGTTTTTTCACTTTATTAACTCTAATATAAAAATATAAATTTATTCATACATTAAAAAATTATTCAAATATTGTAATTTTCTTCAACCTTCATTAATTGTAATAATTTATTTTTTAATATTATTCATTTTTATTAGTGTATTTCTATCAAGTTAAGTTTTTCCTAAAAATATACTATATTTGATTACATTTATCCATATTAATTATTTATATTTTTAAATTTATAATATTAACTAAAGATTTAGAAATATATATATATATATATATATTTAATGTTATAAATATTTTTTTATAACCATCCATAGAAGTTTTAGTATGTATAAAGTTAGAAATTTCTTCATGTGTAATTAACTGATCATTGAAATGAGAACATTAAAAGTGGAAGTTTAGGATATTTAATATGATAGTATATAATAAATAACAACTATTATAGTAGAATAAAATTATCATGGTCATTTTCAAAAAATATGCATATATTTTAATATGGTAGGTTCTGAAATGAATAGGATGATAATTAATAAGAAAAGAAAAATAATCAACATTCAATAGCGTATTTCATTTTTCATGATGTTTTTCTATTTCTAAGAAAACAAAATTATTTAGTTGAGATTTTTTTACCTTTAATCATATATAAGGATGATATTATTGTTATGGGATCGTATATGGGTTAATATTTAGCATTGGTAAGTGTCCGATAAGAGGTTTAACATGGGGTGGTGGCGGTGTATTTAAACACGAGAACATTGTTTTTAGGATAAAATTTTGTTTAATATAAAAATTCCAATGAAAAATATATCATATATAAAAATTTTACATATTTAATTTTTTTTAATTAATAAAATATATTTTAAGACATTAAAATCCATTATTAATAGAATAAATTAGGTTATTAAAAAAGAAAGTTGATAGAATGAAAAAATTATTTTATTAAGATAATACTTTAGACTTTAGAATATGGAAGATCTTACAAAGGTCATTAATTTTAAATTAATTAATTATGTATGATATTAAACCTTTTTTCATGACCCAAATACCATAATTTGTGATGTAATTATTACATCAATACTGATAAAATTTAAAAAATATCAATTTTTAGAAAATAGTATTTCTACAATTCATATAAATTTTGATGTATTTCAAAAAATAACAAATTAAAAACCTTATAATTTTTTAAAATTATGATTATAATAATTCAATTCATTTATATAAAGAATTATTACAATGGTGATATTAATTATTATGTTAAAAATTTTGATTTTATGAAATATATTTTATTGATGTTTATTAATTTTTTTTACAATTACATTGTGTTTTTAAACAAGATGTTAATTTTATGGAATTCAGAAACTTTATTTCCATAATGTACTAAGTTTGTATACTATTTTTTTAATTTATAATATTTTGATGATATATAATTATTCCAAGGGTTACGTCCATATTCCTATTATGGATGTTTCTATTCTGAATTACTATGTTACATTCCAATTCATATAGATATTTCAACAATTATATTACATCCCATTAATATTATTTTATTCCATCATTCATAATTCCCCCCAATTCCCATCATTGTTATGAAAATTTTATTTAAAAAAATTTCAATATATTATCATGGTTATGTATTATTTACAATTTTTTTTCAAGAGGGTGATATATCTATAAGATTGACATGATACATATTTTATTATTATAAATTCTACATTTTTTCCTATTATATCACTAGTTTACTATTTTCTATTTCCAATACTATATTTATTTTTAAAAATATAATTTTTCAAATTCATGAAATAAAGTATCATGTGGTACATATGTTTAATCTATATTATAGAATTAAATACGAAAAATATATATATTCTGAAGGAAAATTAAATGTATTTAATAGTTTGTGATGTTAGGATGTTAGTGTAATCGATGAAGATATTATTGATCATAGATGAAAAGTGATATTATCATAATGACTTTAATAATAAAATATTGACATAGAGATTACTATGTATATGAAATTTTTTGTTTTAAATGTGATGCTTGGATGTAGACCATTATGACTGAACTATGTAATATTATAGTTTTGGTTTGTCATAAATTTTCATTATTTGATTATGAATTTGTGAGATCATTATGAAAATTTAATGTAATATTTGAGAATAGAACGCCATTATTTAATGAAGTGGTTTTAGATCCATTTATTATTATCTTTAAGAATATAATAATGGATTTATTTATCAATGAGATTATATTGATTAAGAATAATGTTCCATTATTACATGGTTATAATAATAATGTAGATAATTACTTGTTGAGTCAAAATTTGTAGTCTCTTTTATGTAAATATTAGCGAGTAATATTTCATGTAAATAATTTTAGTGATCCAATAAGAAATTCAATGCATAGAGAAGGTGATTGATTATTTAATAATGATGCTAATAAACTAATTTTTTTTTATATGGATCATTATAATTTTATATATAGGAGGCTTATATGTTTCAAAATAGAAATAAGATTTTGGAAGAACATCATAAATAATAATGAAGGAGACAAGAAATTAGATTGTTAATTTATAGTATGTCTTCAAAAAAATTACAATTTGAAGATATCTCCATGTGAAATAGTAAATATTTAATTAGAATGTAAGCAATTAGTGGAATAGGGAACTCATGTACACAATAGTGAGATGAATGAGAAAATATAAGGAAAAATTAATATTATATTTAACAAATAATTAGAAATAAAATTTTCATAGGTTAATAAATAAATGATTGCTAATTATCTCTCAACTGTTTATAAAAAACAAGATAATATAAAATCTGAGTGATGATGAAAGGATAATTATAATATTAATATAATGAAAATTCTTTAAAAATAATAAATATAAATGATCATAATGTGGATAATTTTGAAAAATATATTTGTGATTACTTTATATCTCTTTTCATAATTAATTTTATGGGATATAAGGGATTATTTTTGGGTGTGATTCCACTAAACTTATTCATTTTAAATGGTTTCATAACATCACTGTTGGGTATAAGGAAATATTTTATATTGAATACAATGATATTTAAATCTAAAAAATATATAAATTAAAAAAAATTTGTTAGAAGGGTCCTTAATTATTGAAATTAATGTGGTAATATATTTTAGAGAATATTGTTGGTCGGAATATTGTAATAAGATATAGAGGATGTTCCCATATAAGGTTTTTAAACTAAATTTATCATGAAAGTGGAAGATATAATGAATTTTATTTTGTGTAAGTTTGAAATTAATGTGTTAAAAATTTTAGAGAATAATTTTGGTTAGAATATTGGAAGAATAAACAATGGAAGATCACATATAATGTGGAAAAACTAAATTTATCATTGAAATGGAAGATTTAATGATCGTTTTAGTAGAGAATTAAAAATTTATTGTTGAAGGGGATGATATTCCCAAGGGATTTGTGGATTATTTTTTTTAATTAAAAGAAAATATTGCGGAGCATGATCTTGGAATTAAGAAATAAAATATTGGATGATCAATAAAGGAATTATCAATTTCAGTTTATGATCATGATGAAAATTTTTATCTTCTAGAGAATTTACTAGAAATAAATGAAAACAATAAATAAAGATATATTTAGGTAGTGAAATATAGAATTATTATCAACGAAAAAACCATAATTAATAATAAATATATATATTTCATGGATAATGTTATATAATGAAACACTCTAGAAGTAGTTTTATCTATGAAAAATAATATATAGTCAGAAATTAAATTTGATGATTCATTGTAGAAGATAAATATTCATAAAATTTTATAAGTGTAATAAAATTAATGGGATTACTAATGGATATGACATTTTGAAGATATTTTCATATTTGGCATAGTAAATATAAATGTTAAATGGGTATAAGGAAGGAAAATAATATGTAAATATATTTAAGGAGATGTGTAAACAGAATCATATCAGAGGATAAATTAATGAATTCTTAAGAACAGATCATCAACAAATAATCCCTTGAAATTCAATATAAATGAAAAGATTGGAAGATAAAATATAATTCCTCTAATGATGATTATCTTCTAAATCTATAATGGAGATACAATGCCATAATGTGATAATGATTTAATGTTACTTAAGTGGAAAATCATTTGGAAGTAGGAAAATTTGAATTGAAACATATCCATTATATCATAAGAATTAATTTTTTAAAATATTTCATTAACTAATACGTCTTTGGGTATAATCATGTAAATTTTATAAAAAATTGGATGTTTTTAAAATATGAGGAATATAATACTTGAGTTAAGGTAATGATATTAATATCTTATAAGAAATAGGTTTTTTCAATTAGAATATAATGATTATTATATGATTGATCAGACATATTATGATGAGGAGACATTGAAACACAAAACAACTATTTTTTAAATTTCATTGAATAAAAAAAATGATTGGATTAATTTTAATTTTATTAATATTTGGATTTCATCGATGTTTACAAAGAATAATAATATAAAAATTCATGATGTTTTGTTCTCTTACAAGACGATGAGTAAAATAAATATACCCTTTAATTTTAATGTAAGAGTCGATGGAAGATTGATTTTTTGTAGGGATGGAGTTTAATGAAATGTGGTAGTTTTATTCCCATTATATCTTGTTATAAATATTATAATACCCATATAATCTTTAATTATGATACATTACATAATTTATTAAGGTAAATTAAATTTTATGACTCTGGTTTTGAAGTAAAATTTTAGGAAAATAATAAGATGTCAAAGGAAAAATTGTTATATATTTTCATTAGGGATGGAGAATATTCTTAAAATAATTCTAAAAATACACTATAGGGAATACATGTATCCAAAAGTTATATTAAAGGAATAATTCATGGTATTACTATTTTTTCATATTAATAAATAGATTTTCTAGGATTTATCAATTTTGTAGTCATATTTTTATTTTCAATTATTGAGAGGAAATATTTAAAATATTTATGATTATTATTTGATAGTGAACATGGTGAGAAAACCGTAATATTTAGATAATTAAATATAACTAAATATTAAAAATTAAGTCCACACTAATGTATATGGACCATTCATTTAGTATAGGACTTATGATTATAATTATTTCTTATGAAATTTTTTATGACTACAATTGCATGAAATGATCCTTATCAATGAATTTAAAAAAATAAGTAATGGTATACAACAGAATATTATGATGAAAAATAGAGATCCAAACCTAATTAATTAATGAAAAAATTCCTCATATCATTTATGTTAATATATATCTTTTAATGTTGAAATGTAATTATATATTAATGGACTAAAGGATGATGTTACATTAGTAAGGACTCATAAAATAATAAGTTTTTAAAATGGTCAAATAAATGATGAATAATACAGCCCAACATTATTTATTTAATGTGGTATATCTCTCCAATTATAGAAAAATTATTGAATGCTACTGAATACACTAACAATAATTAATTTATCATTTCTATATTATAGAATATTAAATGTGAAATGTTCCATTGTTATAATCCATATTTGATTCAGATTAGAGTTTTTAGAAGAAATTTTTTCATCTTTAATAAGGAACGATACTATGGAAAGTATATTTATATTTTAGATGGTGGGATATTTTATGGATATTTGTTAAAGTGTAGTTCTGATAAATTTTTCAATAAAAGGACAAAAAAAGTCGAAAATAATGTTATTTGTTTTGTTAATGAGAAAAATAGAATTTTTTAACCACTCCCCATTATGAGTGTAATTTTATTTAACATGTGATAATTGAGGATTCATTAAAATTTCAAAATACACAAATTGATGAATAATTTGAAGTGTAATAAGTGGAAGGAAAATGTATAGAATAGAAATAACCAATGAATCATACAATAAGAATTATATATTGTGTTTAACAAAAAAATCATCAAATTCATTTGTTTTCCCACTTATAAAGAGTGAATGAGAAGAATATTGGACAGTTATATATTATATGTTATTGAACCAATATCATTTCAATAATTAACTATTTAGGAATAATTGGAGAAATCTAAGAATGAATATTAGGAACAAATTATAGGAACCAAACATGGGATCTTGTCTATAGACATAGATAATTAAATTTTATTATTACTAAAAGGAAATAGAAAACATGATTAATGAACATTTAAACATATATTTGAATAAATAGAGGGTTTTTTGTTATAGAAACATCGTATTTGTTGAAGTAGATACTGAGGAACAATTTAATATCTTGGAAACATTGAAATAAAAAATACTTATTCTTATAGTTTTTTCTTAGGTAATTCAAGGTTCACCAAATGAACATGAAATCTTTTTTTAATGGAGACTTCATTTAATTATATTATATCAACCTAGTACTATTTTTTATTTGAGATGATGATTGAATGTCTTGAGGTCCAAAAAATTAATTTTATGTCTTTAATGAGGAAACTTGTTTATGGTTTTCTTGGATATAGACCCATATCATAATAGTAGATTTAAAATTTGGAGGGGTTGATCCTCTTATATATTTTAATGTCTGAGAGGATGAGATGATCGAGGTGATGGTTTACATTTATGGAAAAAAAATCCAAAAACAAATGTAAATATAATGGATTTTGTAAGTATGATAAAATAAAAAAATTAAGTTTATCTTTTAATTAAGTATTATATTTTATTATGTTCCAAGAATCTATAGTGGAAGGTTACTCGAAAATCTCATCATTAAAATATATTATATTGGTGTTCAAGAATATTATAATTAATGAATTAAAATAATTGAACTATGATGGTATATAGACTGAACCATGAAACGAATAATGAGGTAATGGTTTTAGACATAATATTTTATAGTTTAATTCATTGAATTTAATCACATCATTCTACAACATTCATGCCTTCTTATATGTAATGTTCTTACGATAACATTTTAAAATGATTATAATGGAAGCGAATATCTGGGTTATTATGTGAAGACTGACGTATATATTTTTTGGTTGGAATAATAAAAATTAATATAAGAGGGGTATGAATTATGTCTTTCCAAAAATATTCCACAACTGTGGTTTTTAAAACCCTATAGATTTAATATGGATATGAGGTGTTTTAATTCTGCAATGAGTCTAAGCCGTAGATGAAAATCAAATTAACAAGACATCTGTTTATAGTTTTTTGGGGCACATTGATTCCATATTACACTCCACAGATTACTCTTTCTATGATAGTGGTGAATGTCAATAGTAAGATCTTCTTATTAGAAGTCCTAAAATCATTAACTGAATACATGTTGTTGAAACCATTATAAAAATTGCTAAATATAGATCCACATCTATAATAAGGAACTGTATATCCACATAATTGATTGAGAAGCGACTACTCAACCCCAACTGGTATTGGAAAATATAAACAGCAATGAATAAAAAGCATTTAACTAGTTGATTCGGTTTTTTCATCATAGTTATAGTAAATAATATTAAATTAGGTTGATATTTATCATCAGAAATGAAAATATTCAATAATGTATAGTTATGATGTGATCTCAGTTAAAAAATTTCACCAATAATAACAGAAAAAATAGTAGTAGTAATCTTACAGCAGAATGAGATATAACATGTGTGATTATATGTCTTAGGTTCTTCTACAAAGTAAATTGTTTGTCGAAACAATTATTATGAGAAGATATACTCCAGAATTTAATTGAATATCAAAATATGCAAACTAAATATCACTTCTCCCGAAATGATACACTAGAGAAATATATATGGAAGAATGGTTTATTGGATATTCTAGATCCAAGAATATGGATGGATATATTTTAGAAATTTAAATCCCTATTTATCAGGGAGTCGTAACATTCCTTAAGAAGAAGAGATATTTTCTCGATTATTACAGTTCTTTGAAATGATTATAACGATCTTATAATTAGTCATTAATAATTTCATGACCATTGCAGCAATATCAGATTTAAAACATGGCTTAAAACATCATCATTGAAAAGACAACGTAGGTTTGAGCCACTTGGCATAGGGTTACTTTACGTAGTGTAGTGTTTCATTGCGTAGCATATGGTTATTTCACATAGCGTATAGTTCTATTAGGTAGCGTAGGGTTCATTCGCATAGTGTAGGGAATAAAATTAGTATATGGATGATAATCCATATTCTCAACATTTTCATCATAAAATTATAAATATATCATTTATTATCAAGATGTTCACATTACCGAATGTAGGGTATGAATAGAATTTCATAATTCCATTGTAGGTTTGATGACCCATACAGTTGAAGATACTTCAAATGTAATGATTCCAATACATATGCAAATAGTTTACTATAGCATTGGGTTGATACCATATGGAATCCATAACATTATAGCGTAATGTACGGATAATGAAACATACACTGACCTACCGAACATAGGGTTTTAAGCATTATTTCAATATCAAATATAGTAACTCTAAATTACTTTAAACTGGTTATAAATTCCTAAAAAATCACTCAATATATATTCATTAGAAAAAAAGGGTATTTTATAGCTTCAAAATCATAATATATCATAGTGTATTTTTGAGACAATACATGCCCAACAATACCCCCTATTACTAATTACAATACTCCTTACATAGTTTGAAACTAAATTTAATGAAAATGTAGGATCTGTAAACAAAAAATAAAAAGGATAAAGAAAAATATTTTTGAAATAATTATACTTCACCATATTATTTTTATAAATAAAATAGGTACTTGAAAATTGAAAATTGAAATAAATAATATTGTGGTTTACAATTATCCCCCATTGATATTCTTCATAGATATTATCCTTTTTTTTGAATTCAAAAATATGGGTTTAATGAATTAATTATTTAATCCACATTTCATGTTGCACATAACTATAATGGAGTAATTTATAAAAAATGATTTAATAGAAATAAATTTATAGTTGGCAGTGAAATATTGAACATCAATATAAGAAAATAAATTATAATAAGAATAATCTATATTGAATTTAATATGAATTTAAATGTTTTGGAAATATAGTACAATCAATATCCAATTAATGTTTTCATCAAAATTAGGGGCTATGATTATAATCGAAAAATGATAAAGGTGTATTACGATTAGAAATATCTTAAAAAATACAATTAATATTAATGAAGTTCAACAACATGATCTGAAAATGGTTGTTGAATACTTCTGAGTTCTATTGAAGAATATTCATCCAATTTTGATTGATCTTTATATTCTTAACTAAATTAGCCTTCATAAACTAATTCATAGCTTCCTTTTATAGAATTAATGATGTAAAAATATCATTAAAATGTGTACGATGTAATCCCAACCAGGATTGATTAGAATTAAATTGACTAACTAGATACCATTGATTTTATATCAGAAAACCTAAAAGGTATATTGTCACAAAAAATAATGTACATTCTATCATTGAAATTAGAATGTAATTAGATTATTTATCAAAACTTATAATTAGGTATGGATATTTCTATTGAGATGAGGATGAAGCAAGATTTATTTCTATAAGAGACTATAATTCTATACCAATCATCGGCTTTAACTCATGATAACCAAACCTCTTTACAGATTCATTTTTATACAAACTGAACAGTATAAACATTTTTTTGATAAAATATTGAATGGATCCAATGGAAATAATATTATGTTTCAATTTACATAGATATTGGTAATGAGATTACTATTTAGATATTGGAACTATGGACCTTTGTATATCTGTAGACTTATTTTTTATAGCTTCCAATTCTTTTCGTAGAGATAAGTACTATGCTTTCAACATATTCAACTTTATTACCAATTATTCAGCATGAGAGTCAAATGATTATATATATTGAGCCCCAAAATTAAAAAATTCAACTAAATCCATTCTTGGATCGCAATTTCATTCTGATATATATCTTAAGGCAAAATATCCCATAGAATCAGAATCTGGAACAATAAGAGAATTATTTTTAGGATTAGGGACATCATCATTGTATTGTCCGTGATTCTAATCCTATTTCTAGACATCTTCAACCATTGATATCTAAAATTTACCTATAATAATAGCTTCAACCAAAGCCTCTAGAAATTATATTGAAATTATTATTCTCTAAAAAATATTTTCTTCCAAACATGATGCACCTCTTTATTAGGCCTATATCCTGTAGATCCAACCAACAGAATCATCTTCTTCTCCCCTTGATCATATTTCAGCAACCTCTATTATTGTTCGATTCTAACTCAATGAATACTATTGCAATAATTTCTCCCAAATTTCATAAATTATCTGATGTCCCTTTAAATAAAAGTTTTATCTGTAGACTTGTTTTACCAAGAAATCATATTTAAAATTTTTCTTATTCTCCATTAAAAAAATGAAATTATCCTTCCACGTGGATAAAATCCCATATTGGAATCCTTATAGATGTAATGTTTTAAATAATTTATTATAATATTATATAAATTTATCTTAATGTTGTCTAAAAAAACATGATATAAATATCTAGATGAATAACATTATCCACCTCTATAGTCCTAGGAAAAACAATATATTGGATAAGTCTCATCAAAACATGGTGATTAGATGTAATATCAATCAACCTTACCTATTGATAGTACTCCTTCCAAAAAATAAAAATATAAGGTATTTATACAAATATTATTTGTTACCTATATTCCTCAAATTAACATGAAACTCACCCTCATGGGGAGAACACAACATTTTAGCAATTTCCATAGAAGAAATAGAAAATTCAGTTTCATTAATATGAGAGATAAAATTTTCGATATCGAATCCATGATAAAACATTTCATTTGTAATGATTTAATTTTCTTCATTAACACAAACGGTGGTCATATTTCCTTCTACAATATCATAACATAGTCCTTGAAATATCATGTCAGAGATGAGAGAAATATTTAAAAAATCTAAATATTCAAGATCGATTACCTTACCTTGGATAACATTTTGATGAAACCCTCACACACATATATATATATAGGTTCACAACTCTTCTTCATGATATATTCTTTTAGGATTAAATATCTATTGGTTTCAATCATTTTGGTAATGAATTTTTAAAGGTTCAGAAAAATGGAATTGAGAGAAGATATGTAATCTAAAAGGACATGTAAGAGAGGAGAAAGAGAGAAGGAAAAGAGAAAAGGTTTTCTCGCACTGACTATGAATGTACTAATTAATTTTAAATTAAAATAGATTAATAAAAAGAAATTAAAATGTAACTATTTAAAAAAAATTAAATGTAACCCAAAAATGAACATATCAAATAATGTTAATTAAAATAAAAATTAGGAGACTGGAAATTTTAGAACTAACATTAAATTAAAATTTAATGTTTTTAACTCCAAATTAAAAAATCAAAACATTCCAATCGAAAATGTTTTAGTGAAAATAATAGTTATTTGATATTATTTATTGATTTTTTTTAATATATCCTTTTTAATTACATGATCTCATAGAAAATGATGCATGATATTAATGATCTTAGTTCTCGAATGACTTATATGATATTATTGAAATATATATAGTACTGGTATTATCACATTAAATTTCAATACTATTAAAATGTATTCCAAAGTCCAATATACAAAATTTAATCCACAATACTATTTCATAACAACTGTTAGTAGACACATATTCTGCCTCAATGGTTGACAAGGAAACAATGTGTTGTCTTATAAAAGACAATGATACTAACGATTTTCCAAAACAATTATAGTTTACTACGGTATGTTTAAAATCTAATCTAAATCCTTCAATGATAACATCTAAAAATGAAATTAAATTAAAATTATATTTTTTTGGGTAAATAAAATATTGAAAAATACTGCCATTTATAAATTTATTTTAAAAAATAGTTAGATGGGAGTTTTTTGGATTTGTTAATAATATATCACACAAAAATACAAAAACGATAATGAATTATATTCTATAATTAAGATATATGAATCTTCTAAGCATAATTTTATATAACTTGTGGTCCACATATTTTCTAGCTTCATCCAAATCATTTTTTATATTAGTACTCATTGTATTTTCATATGTCATTATACATTCTTTTCCACAATTGTTTAAAAAATCAACAATATATTTACATTGATTTAAAAAAATTCCATGATATTTTTGGTAAATATGAAATTTTAAATAGAAATCTTATTCTCTCATCATACTCATTTCAATTTTATTTTTCATTAATTTTGAGAAATCAATATTAATTATTTTATATGTAGATCAAAAAATAACATCATCAATAGAAATTTGAATTAACAAAATATTAGAAAATTAGTTTTCTTAGAAAGTAATGGATCTTTCAATCCAATTATAAATCCAATTTTAAACATAAATGAACTCAATCCTTCATACCAATCTCTATGTTATTATTTATGTTTATATAGAGGTTTTATATGTTCAAAAATAGAGTTTGGTTTATTAGGATTTTCCAAACCAAGAGTTTAATTAGCGTAAAGATTGTCCATCAAATAAAAATTTAAAAAATATGACTTAACTTCAATATGATATATTTTAAAATAAATTTGGATTCATAAACTAAAAGGATAATAATGATTTTTAATCAAGATATATGGGAAAATAATTCATCATAATGTATAGATTTTTCTTTATTATATCATTTAGCTAATAATCTAGAATTATTTTTGGTTATGATGCCTTGATCATCATATTTATTTCTCAAGACCCACATAGTTATGATTTCTTGATAATTTTTTCTTCATTATACTAAATTCCACACACAATTTCTTTTAAAATAGTCTAGTTCTTCATGCATTAAAAACATCTAACTCTTATAGTGTAAGGTTTTTTCACTAGACGTAGGATATAATTGAGGTAAAAAGGTATAAAATTTCCCTATCATTCCAAGATTTATTATTTTTGTAATTTATATGTATAATTCCCCTATTATATATTCAAAAGGATGGTTTTATAATGTTTTAAATATTCTAGGAAATAGACATTCTGGTTTATCCTTTTCATAATATTTTGTAGTAGACTAAATTTTATTAAAATAATTTTCAAAATCAATTTCAGGGGATTTAAGTCTCACGTTATGAAAAGAGTCAGTAACCACATTAATTTGATAATTCCCTTTAGTGAAAAGTTTGGTTTCATCAAAATTCACATGAACTAATTCTTCAATAATCACTGACATTTTATTAAAAATTCTATAAGCATTACAAGTATTAGAGTATCCCAAAAATATTCCTTCATCCACGTTTGGTTTGACCATAAAAAGTGAATCGTTATTATTCAACATATAAACTATTTATCCCAAAACATTAATGTAATTTAATTTAAATTTTCTATTATTATAATGTTAATTGTTTTCTAATTTTGAAACATTGAAACATTATTAATGATAATTAGTTTGTGATTTCAGCATTATCTTATATATTGGTAGGACTATTGTATTCTTTTATCATAGTCCTTTATATTTCATGAATAATTCTATTTCTCATTTCAACAATTTTATTTCGCTAAGGTGTTATTGGTGAAGATAAGAAGTTTTTAATATACATATTTGAGTAAAAGGAATTAAATTATTGATTATAAATTTCTTTACTGTGATCACTATTTAATGATTTTTTTCATAAATTTTTTAATTTTAATAAACATTACCGAATATTTAAAAACTAATAAATAAATCACTATTATTTTTAGATAATAAGCAAAAGAAAATCTATAAAATTCATCAAATAAAACATAGACATATTATTTACCAGAAAAACATGATACTCTTAAGGGTATAAAAATCCACATGAATATGACATAATGGTTTATATAGAGTAATTTTGTAAATATTTTTGAAACAAATTTGGGTTTTTTTCAATTAGGCATGTATTAATGAATCTGTCATTATTATACATCAGCGTTGGTAAATCAAAATCAATTGTTTCTTATATAATTTTGGTAAATCATATATATTATAGTGTCTAATTATGTTATGCCAAATCCATGAATCATTTTTAAAAGAAGTTAAATAATTAATCTTTTGTTAATATATTGAATTTTAATCCAAATAATAATCTTTATCAGTTCTAGGTTCTCTAAATTCAAGGATTCTATCTTTAAAGACATAGTAGAAATTGATAGAAAAATCCACAAAAAACCCTATCATCCAAATTTTTAGAAATATATAATATTTTTTTCTTTAGTTATTATACAAACAGTACAATGTTGATTGAGATTTTGTTTAGATCTCTAATATTTCCAACACTAACAATTCATCCATTTGAATTTTCAACAAAAGTGTTTATTCCTCAATCAATTTGAGTTAGGGTATAAATGTTTTCTAATTACCTAATCATATGACTAGAATACCAACCATCCATATATCATATGATTTTTCTTTTTCTATGACATGTTTCCTTCAATAATATTTATGAAAATTTTTGTTTTGGTACCCATATCTGATGGGTCTAGTATTGTTTGCGAGCAGTGATATGGTAACCAAAATCATCATTATTTTTCCTGAACACATTTCACAATTTGTGGAAAAAGATTTGGAAATAAAATCAATTTTTACCTCTAATTTGAGGATTTCTCAAATAACAATTATTATTGAAATTTCCTTTTGTTCAAAAATGTTAAAAGGATTTTTTTGAGTTATAAGTTGAATAACATTTATTCAATTTTGATTTATTTCCCCATATACTTATTTTAAACCATTATATTTTAATGAATTTCTTTCCAACAATATCATTTAAAATATTTTCTCCTTTCATAAAGAAAATTGGATCACTCATTTAAGATTCAATTGCATCTAGAAGGTCATGAATCTTTCTCTCATGATAAATGAAATTTTTTGTAGAAGATTTGAATTTATCAACTACCTCCATATGTTTTTAAGTTGTGTGTCTTTTTCATATAAAATGAAATTATGAATATATTTCATTGAAATTTACTTCTTTATTAGAGAAACATGTTTTTCTTCTAACATTGACAAATAAGAATCTAATTTTTCATTTCATCAACTAAAAGTATCAGAATCAAATGAATATTAATTTTGTGGATCTTTTTATTTGCCCATAAAGTAGATACTGGATTTAGATTTGATTTATCCATTTCTAAATTGTATTTTTAAGAACTATTGGAATCTTCTAATACACTCAAATTTGATTTCATTGATCTTTATCTTTTTTTTAATAATTAACATTCTTATGATATATATTTTTTTGCCTTTTATTTTCATTATTCATTTGAGGAAAATAAAGTCTAATATGATGAAATTTCATTAATTAAAAACAAGAAATTCATCACAATTCTTTCTCATATATCTTGATCTATTTTCTAAAACCACTATTCTTTTTATATAATTTATTGGATCTTCTGTCTATCTAATCTCGTTCTATTTCATAATCTGAGGTATCCAAATTTTACTCTTCTATGACTTATTTCATTGGTTGTATTCTATACTTCTGAGATGTAACTTATAGAGAAGTATCTTTTTTATTAATATAATTTAATGATCCTCATCTTCAGCTTGATTCATAGATTCATTCATCATCAGTTTCACAATAAGAACTTTCTTTTTCATATCTTTCAATGGATATGATTGTTGAAAAAATGGAGATATGACAGTCCATTTTAATTGTATTACTCTGAGAACTTTTAAAGCATAATCATATTGTTTGTTGGATTCTCAAATTTCTATAATATTTTTGACAATTTTTGTAGGCACTCCATTAATCTTCATATTTCATTCACCATAAAATATTCTAAAGCTATAAATATTTACTTTTGTTTTTGGATTCCTCATTTATCTGTAATTATATATTCCTTCATAAACAACTATAATAGTTTTCCACGTCTCATAGGTAGTTTGAAATTATGATGCAAGATTAAATTCATCTTTTCCAAGACCAAAAATAACATAATTCATCTCTTTATAATTGATATCATATTTGGCTTCTATTTTAGTTGTCCATGATTCTAGTTTCCAAAGAATATTATAAGGAGTATTGATTTATTTATTCGAATTTGAATCCAATATTTTTCATATAGATAGTCATCCATGATTTCAAGAACCCATAATTTTTACCATTAGAGTGTGGATCACGAAACATGTTGATTTCTTCTCTAGGATCATCAATTTTCATCATTTTTTAGACCTTATAATTTTATCATGGTATAGATTTATCTAAAAAATCAACTATGATACCAATTGTTAGATAGGAATAATAAAATGTAACCCATGAGGGGTTGAATTAATTAATATAAAAAATCATCCAAAATTATGTATTTTGACACCCTTTGTGAATAATAAGGTTATTCAATGTTTTACTTTTGTAATGATAATAAGAAGAAGAAAAAATGAAATAATGCACACAACAATTTATAGTGGTAATGGTCACACATATCCACTAGTCCACTCACCCAATTACCCTCTCTCCAATATTTTTTAATTTCACTAGAAATGTCCTCTTTCCATAAGACTATAAATCTAAAACTGAATGCAAGTAGTTGACACCTTTACAAAAAAATTTAAAAACTGGGAATTTTTTCATTAAAATGGAACATAATATCCACATCTTAGATTGAGAATCCAATAATCCACCACAACTAAGTCCGAGTAGTTGAAACATCAATAAATAAAAAGTGTTTGATTTTTTTATTTGGATTGTTCATCATAGTTGCACTAGCAGCAATTGAGAGTATATGGATACTCTTCTCCAGAAATTAAAGTTTCGAAGAACTTATTGTTATTAAGTGATCCTAGTTTCCAATGATAAAAAATAATAACATAAAAATATATCAATTGTAATCATATAAGAGTATGATGTATAACATGTATCCATCCAAAGTGTATTCTCTCTTGCAAAGTCGATCATTTTTCATAACAACTCTTATGATAAGATATTCAACATCAATTACTTCAATATAGAAATTTTGAACTTGAATATCATTTATTTTGAAATAATAAAATTGAAAAATATAGATATTAAAAGGTCTTCATCAATATTCTAGATCCAAGAATGTAGCCTAAAAGATCACAGATATTCAAATTCCAGTGTATCAGAGGAGTCGTAATTTCCCATAAGAACATAATAGATCTTCCCCAATTAGTATGGTTCTTCGAAATGATTTTAACAATCCTTGGATAAGTCTTTAATTTTGACTTGACTGTTATAGAAATCCCATATCTAAAATGTGTCCTAAAATCTTCGTTATTGAAAAGAAACTATAGGGTTGAGCTACGTAGCATACAGTTAGGTTTGCAACATTGGGTTTCTCCACATAGTGTAGGGTTACATCACATATCATAGGGTTCAATCTCATATATTAGGGAACAAAATTATTTTAGGGATGATAATCCACACTAATAACCTTCTCACCATAAAATCTCAAATGTTTAATTGATTAAAAATAACATCACTTTACCGAACATTGGGTAGGAACATTATTTCCATATTCTTACATAAGGTGGCTGATCCATACTCGTACCATTTCTCCGAACACATAGATACTGATCTGAATGGAAACTATTTAGCGTAGTTTAGGTCTAATACCGTACAGAATATTTAACATTATAGTGTAATGTAGGGATAATAAACCAAATAATTATTTACCGAACATAGGGTTTGAAATAGTGTTTCAAGGTCAATTACCATAACAAAAAATTATTTTAGCCTAGAAATAAATTTGGGAGAACACATTCAAGATAAATTATTTATAAAAAAACATGGGTATTTTTGATAATCAAAATCATAGTATATTATAGATTATTTTTTAGACAACACATAACCAAAACATGAATGAATAACGATATAATAATATACTTCTAGATGAATTGACTATTTTATATTTGAGGGATTATTCTTATGGATTTGGGAAATAAATATAATGGATGTAAAATTTATAAATGGGGGATATTTCAATATTTTCAGAAATTTCATAATATAGAAAAGTGAGAATAAATATTATGCACCCTTTAGTAAAACAGTGGTAAAAAATATTTAAGTAATAAATGCCAATACATTGTTTATTTTGATGATTAAATAGTTACAAAATCATAGATAAGTGAACTACTAATAGAAACTAATAAAAATGTTTTATTATGTAAACAAGACACCTAGTATAAAACATCACACGAAAAAAACATTAAATTTAATATCAAGTTGTAAAGGATTCAGTTGACAAAAATAATTTCAAACTAGAGTTTACTAGATCATAGAATGATTTTATATATGTTTATATTGATCATTTTAAACACTTGTATTTGAAAAATGTTAGATAGAAATTCAATGTTCAAAAAATAACTTCATCATAACGAAGTTTCATATCCTCTATCACAATTATATAAAATGATTTATTTTGATAATGTTCTATATTCTAGAAAATTTTGTTCATATTGGTAAAGGAAATGTTTTGAGATACTATCCATTTGGACAAATAATAAAACACCATGTCCTAATCCACGATTGTAAAAAATAGTTTTGATATCAATTATCCTTCTATATTCATACTACATGATTAGAATCATATAGGTTTTGATATTTTATTAAAATTTATTTTCTTCATTTTCATAATGGTTTCCATTTATATTATTGTATCAAATGTGGGAAACCAGAATTGTATAACCCTTTTTATTTTTTATTCAAAAGGGCATTGAAACAATAAGTATTCTATGGGAGTCAATGTCCATATGGGGAAGTATTATTGAAATTAATAGTTTTTAAAGGTTAATATATATTTTTAAAATATTTAATTAAAAAATAAAATCAATTTGGGGAGAATTTTTGTAGACATAGGATGAAATTTTATGATATTTTAGTTTCTTGTCAACTAGATGCAAATTTTTTACATTTCCATAGTTTTTTCAGTTTTAGAATGAATGTGAAAAGATTTGTGAATGTGAATTTTATCATGGAGTTATGAGTCATGACATAAAGAGTGGAATTTGAAAATTTATAAAATAGTGTAAATATTGGAATTTATTATTATATTCCAAATATAAATAATGACTATTTAAAATGAACTTATATATAACATAATGGTAAATAATATTTAATAGATTTTAAACTACATGGGTTCATCTGATAGTTTTTATATGAAGATAAAAATAAATAAGTGTTTTATTAAATTACTTATGTATTTATGATTATTTATTAACAAATAATAAATATTAATTTTTTTGAAAATAAAAAATGTTATTTTACAAGTAAAAAATTGGGTGTAGGATCATATTATATAATGAACTATTGTATTTATTAAAGAAAAAATATATAATTAAAATGACTTAGAAAATAATATTGTGATTGAATTTATTTTGGATGTTTATTATGATATCATTAAATAAAATGAAAATTTAAAAGGTTATAGAGAAAATTTTTTTTGATATCATGTTTATGTGGAAGTAGAGGAAATAAGAATGTGACAATAGGGAAGATGATTTAATGAAAGTTTCTCATAGAAAATTTTATGATTTTCTATTTTGATTAAATCCCAATGGATAGTATAACATATATTATAACATGGGGGTGCTAAATAAATTTCATTACATAGTTTATAAAAAAACTATAGGTTTCCATTATATTTTTTGAATTTGTTCTTTTATACCTGCATATTTCTTATTATTCAAGCTACTATAGTAGAAATTAAGTTAAACTATATAGATATACTAAAATGATATATAAAGAATGTATTCGATAAAGTGATAATTATATGTTATTTTGAAATATGAATGTCTAATTTAAATACTAATTTCAAAAAATATATTTCAAATAGAAATAAATAAAAATTAAAGAATTAATAACTAGTGGATATTTAATAAATGGAATAAGAGATGTATTTTGGTCTATTAGGGGACACTTTTTAAATTCAAAATGGTGACATATAGTGTGATTGCAATAAATTATAGAAAAGATCATAATTTTAGGTATATAGTTTTTTAAATTTATTTCTTGAAAATAAAAATGTTATGAACATCAGATCATGGAGAACTAAAAATATTTTCTAGAGAAAAAAAATTAATTGATGTATTTGTAAGATCAACCTGCATGTCAAAATTAATGTACATAACCATCATGAGACAAAATTAGTAAATTATATTAAGATATCATAGACTTTGGATGATCATTTATCATTTCCAAAAAATTATAAGAAAAAATATGTATTGATTATTTGGTATATTAATATATCATTGATTTGTGATTGTTGTATAAAGATGAGTTTTGGTTAACAAATAAAAATAGTTCTTCATAGATTGTTAATGATTTTGACTTTAGTTATTCTTATTTTTATAATCCATATAGATGAAAAGTGGAATATTTTAATTATAAAATGAGGCCTTACCCCAATGCACAAGACTCATTTATTAGTAAAAATCCAATCTTACAGAATTATGAAAAAGGTAAATATTTATTTGGTAGATTAAGAATCATAAAATGTAACATCAGAATCAAAATAAGGATTAGAATCATTAGTAGATTTCCATTAATAGGATATATTTTGATTTAGGATTCTTAGTGTTGCCGCTTGGTATCATTCCTTCTCCAAACTGGGCATGATTAAATTTGTATTGGGAATTAACTGTACATGATTTAATAAACATGAGATATAAGTAAATTTATGATAAATTGGAATCAACCGCATTTTATGTTTTATATAAGAAAAATTTTTATAATTGATACCAAATTGTTATTTTAAAACTATTGGAATAATATATGTGTTCTAAATTTTATTAATATTTTTAAATTATTGTATTTTTCAATCAAATTATGAATAAAATACATGAAAAACTAATGAATTTAATTAAATAAAATATATGTGAATATCAGATTCATCAATTCAATTTCCTCGTAACATTATCTCATTAAACATATAGGAAAAGATAATTTATATTCTAATAATGTTATGTAATGAAAAATATGAGATCATGGATTCTAAACTGGTGGTTTATTATTCATACTATTTTATAACCTGATTTGAGAAGAAGATAATGATTACGAAATATCATAATTAGATATGTTCACTAATATTGTTGCGAGAAGACAAGTAATTGATATTCCAAACATATCATCATTATATTTAAATTAAAAATATTATTTTCCTAAATATTCAAAAAACAAATAGATGACCGTGTATTTTATGGGTATTATTGTTTAATAAATATCCCCAAATAAAGATATAAGTTTTATTCCCTTACAAAATTATTATTTTCGAATCATATAATGATATTATAAAGAGAATATAGTTTAATAGAGGATAGTGAGAGTATATTTGAACATAGAGAATTTCAATGAAGAAAAATAAATAATATTGATGGTAAAATTTAATATTAATTTTTACGTAAAAAATTAAATGATTTTAGGCTATAGTAGTAATGTGAAATGTAAAAATTTATAATTATTTTAAATAAAAATTTGAATTTCACATTATCTGAAACTATTTTTGGATGAGATGGTATGTGGTAATGTAAATTGTTATATTTTCTATACAAATATTTCATGTGATAAGTTTGATGGAAGGGTATATATAAATGTATATCAGACATAAAAATATTAATATTAAGTCAAAATATGTTATTTACATTATAACATTGGATGTTGTGGAGTAAGGGAATATCAATATGATAAAAGAGTTGAATATTTTTAATATGATTCCTATGTCTATAAATTATCCAAATAATATTTATTCATAGGTTTTAATCAATAATAAAAATTATAATGGTGTTTTATTAAGTGATCATCTAGACATGTGGTAATAAATTTATAAATATGTAATATGTTCAAACCCCTATTATGAAGTTTCATTAATTGAATTTTGTTCTACGTTATATCATATATAATATGTTAAAAAATTTAAAATTACATAATTATTATATATCATTAAAAATATTTGAAAATAGAAAACAATTCATGTTTTACCAAATCCATTACTCAAATTTAAATTCATTTGTGTTAGAAATATATTTTTTCCTAAGTAAACTTGTAATTTTCCATTAAAATTTCATTATATTGTTTTTAGTTTAATATTATTCTATTAATTTAACAGGGGTAGTGAATATAAATTAAAAACCACACTTATATAATCATGTAATTAATATAATGAATTATATTTATATTCCAATGAACAGTCTCTTGGGGTAATAGGTTGAGAGTTATTATCTGAACATTCCCACCAATATATGTCACAAAAATATCTCACAATTGTTGATATACATAGGATTGTTTAATTATTATAAATCCCAAATATTTTTTTGTGAGATATTGAGAATGATAAAATTCATGCATTGATAAAATTCATAATATAAACTGAAACAATATATAATAATAGGTGGTTGTGTATATTACCAATCATTTCCTTAGTTGGAGATCAATGTTTAATATATTTATTCATCCATATGACTTGTTACTGAATTTTTTTTAATTGATCAAATTTGACTAATGAAATTCATGGATATGCATAGTATTGTGACATTTGATGTACTCAACTATGGGAATGTATGAAATGTGATGTATTCATTAATACTAACTAATATATTTCAAGTAATCATGAATATGTGATATTAAATATACATTCTTTAAATGTTACATGTTATGTGAATATTCAACTTCATAGAAAAAATGATTAACTTGGAATAAATAATGATTTATATGTCACATATTGTGGTAGAAATATTCATACAAATATATTAGTATGTTTGATGAAGATCACATAGGACCCCTTTGTAGCTCGAGTAATGATGATGTTTTTTCATTATGATTGACTCATAAATCTATGAAATTATTATTTCAAATATTTTTGTAATGATATTATATCATGTAGGGAGACACAATTATGTCTTAAACAGTAGAATAAATTTTCCAAAATGTTTTTCTTCTAAAATAAATAATGTTTGATAAATTGTATCCAAAAGTGTTTGGATGGATTCACTGCAATTTTTTATTATTTCACATAAATTCTTCATGGGATTTCCTACATGTGGTATATTATTGGATATGAAATAATTTAAGAATTGTTTTATAATATTGCCTAGATCATATCATGAATTAAGAAATATATATTCCAATATCATAAAATATGATTAATATCTCGAATAAATTGTATTATCCTAGTGACATGTGATATTGATATATTTTCTACGACCATGATTAAGCACATGGATTATTTTTTTCATGAATCAATGGATTTTTAAAATTATGGACACTTAAACATGAAATAATCATTCTAATAATTTAAATGATTATCAAACCCCAATATACATGCATTATTGGTAACTCGTGTAAGTTTCATATAATGGTATCCTACTCTCAACACTAATCAATGAATAAAACGATCATATATAAAGATATTTTAACATCTTAATGGTCATGAAAAGTAAAAATATGATTTACTTGAAGTAATCAATAGAATAATTTTCTATTTATCAATATGTCAAAAAATTTAGGACATATTTGAAGTCAATATGCTCCTCTTATACAGTAAATCGATTCTATTAACATATGTAATCACTCTAGAAGTGATAATCACTATGATTACACATAATTATCATGAAAAATCATACATCGTCATGAAAAACATATATTCATTACAATTTATATGTCTAACATGTTTTTTTAGGTTGTACATTTCAAATTTATTTATTAGAAACTGATCGATCAACAAAATATGTTCATTCCACTACATTAATTATATGATTATCCACCAAAATGCTTAAATTTATACCATAATGGTACACAAGACAATCCCTAATGTCCCACTACTACTATCCATATTGTCTTATATGATAACGTAGAATTAAAAGTCCACCAAAACACCTATAATAATATATTTAAAACGATAATGTTTTTAGGCACTGAAATAGTGGTTTGTATATGTTCAATTTTATGGTTTCATTGGTTTTTATGGATAAATACAAAATAATTATGAATAAATCATAACAATAACCTGGAAAAGATCATTTAAATTTAATTTTCATTTTATTTAAAATAAAAATTTCCTCAAACATAACAATAGTCCTGATCAACATGAATTGTTACACTATTATTAACATCATTATGATTTAAAATCCTATGGAGTATTTCAATAGTTCTTTCAACACAATGCGTACAAATCTCAGGAAAAAATACCCCCAATCTCTAGTTAGTATAGTTTATAAGATGGGTTAATTATATCAAATATCATTATTGCAATAAGGGGTTCACTTATTCTATAAATTTGAATGAGAGGGATGGTGGTGGAGAAACTAATCAATGTTGTAATAAAATCATAATGAAAATTTAATTAGGAAATGATATTTTGTATATAATAATGAAATATTTCAATGGAGATTTTAGACATACGGTTCAAATAATTTATAATTTGATATAATCCATCATCAATATATTCATGCTCATTTATGCTATATGTAAAATACTTATGTTATTATTCCTAATATATTCTATGTCATGGATTTGTTTCATTAACATTTCTCAAATCTATAACACAATATGTCTTTAATAAATTTAAAATACAATATATCACTTCCATTAGTCCGTGAACTCGTCAAGTCAATCCTTGAGATAATTGATTTATAGTTGAATAATAAAATATATATTCAAATAAATAATATTTTTCAAATAAATTTATAAATATAATATCCTCTAATATCATCAATAATTAATTATTTTATATTCATTTAAATTAAAATGATTTATATTAATCTATTATGAAAATATTATAAAAAAATAATTGTTCATTTTACCATGTGATTGATAATAAATAAATAAATAAATGTAACAACATTTATCAAAAAAATCTCATGATTGAATTAAATATACAAATGTTCCATTAATATTTATTATTCCAAAATTATAGTGTAATATTTATTTTAAATTTGTGAATGGAATAAATTTAGAATTTTTTTTATGTTTTGTAAATGAATGTTTAGCTATTAATGATTTAGGGTTCTCCAAGGAGGTCACTATAGTTAATATTTGATGTTTCATGAATTTGTGAAGGGTTAAAGGTAAAAATATGTGACTAAAAGATGTCTCTTGAATGGAAAAATTACTTTGGGCTTTTAATGATAATTTAGGACTAAGAACAATAAAATAGATCTTCAATAAAGGGATACGAGGATATTTATTACTTTCAAATAGAGAGAAAAAACTGATAAATTTGTATCTAGTACCCTAAGATGAAAGGACATTCATAAAAGAATGAAAAAAATTATTACAGGATCGACATTCATGAAAGGTGTTTTTTGGTAAAACTTCATGATTATTTGATGCTCAATATTTCTATTTAAGATTATAGAAAGTTTTCAGCCTCATTAATGTATTGATCATTGTGATGGTTGTGTGAGCATAGAGAAGTTAATGAACTTCAAAAACACTAAACAGGATTCATAAAAGGGAAATTTTCATCTATTCTATTTGAGAACTTCGAAGGTATAGAAATTTAGGAATTCTATGGGATCCATTTATATAGAATATTTATGTAATGATTTTGGAAGAAATGCGATAGATGTGTGTGCATCATAAAATATGTGACCATTTTAATTTTTTGAAAACTGTTTTCTTATTAAATTTGTGGTATATTGGTATTCAATTTTTTTTTAAATTTGAATATAATTATTTACTAAATGAGCTGTAAAAAATTAATGCAAGAGGAAAAAATTAGAATCATCTAAATGAGTAGTGTGGAAACATCAGTTGAGGTGTAATTGTGATTTCAAATTGTGGTTGGTTGTAAATGGAGAGGGATAATGATTCCAATACGATCATTGTAATACAAGTTCACATTAGTGGATTTGGAATATCAGTACATTTCTTTTTTATTCTCATTGGACATATACTACTGTAGGTTAACCAAGAATAATATATGTGCGACATGAATTCATTTAATTCTATTCATGCATTACTATGGGATATTTTAGAAGAGTTTTTAGTATAATAAAGAACAATATCTATTGGAGTATTAGTTTTAATCTTTTAGAACATGATTCATCTAACCCCCCTCTCAGGGTATTCAACCAACATTGGTTAACAACTGGTATGAGTGCTAGGTTAATTTAAATGTTAATCTGTATGGGGGTTTAATAGATGATGAAAACATTATGGTATTCTGATCCTCAATTGAGTCATTTTTTAATTATATATGAATTGAATGATCCAATTCTTAATATATATAAGAATATATTTCATTATAGTAGTGATTCGTGGTATTTCCACCAGTGACAACCTTGGTGCTTTAATAGGAGCTATGAAAAGTTTTTTGGATTATGATGATAAATGAATAAATTTATTAGGGGATCTATATACAATGAAATTTATATGATGGTGATGTCATGTAATTTATCACGTGATATGTTGAAAAATATGATAATTATCTTAGGGGAAGATTCAAAATTTATATAAGAAAAGATATATGTTGTATGGATCATGTATGAGGATATGAGAATGTACCATAATAATTCAGATGATGCATTATTTTTCCATGTGAATGTGGTTGCGGAAGACATGCATAGTCATCATAAAATTAGTAATTATTGATATATTGTTAATTGAATCATTTGATATCATACACATATGTTCAATTTTATATTTTATGTGTTTTATGATAATAATTGAAAATATATGATTATATAGGCATCTTCTCTTCCTAACATGATGGTTTTTGTTCAACATAAACACTGATGCTCGTCGGTCGATCTGTTCTACATGTTTATCTTTGATTACTAGGGTTTACTTGAATGAGCAACTGACGAACTCTTGGATAACATTGACATCATGTTTCAGTTATTATCCGGGGAGGATATGATTACAACATGGTCTAGTGCACCCCCAGCTTACAACATTCTTTGATTCTTGTCGTTGAGATGATCTTACAACTTCCATTTGTACCGAGAACCTTCAATAATGGTTATCTGGTTAAACTTTCAAGAGATCCCCCTTTTTATCGAAGCGCCTAAATACATTGAATGGTAGGGAATTTAGTCAGTTGGTACATTTTTTCGGATAGTAGAACTAGGTTGGTTTGTCATCATGTTTACACAAGAATCTGCGTCAAAGTCGATGTTGCTCAGAATCAAGTTGATTTTTTGTAGCTACAGGTGGAGGAAGAATACAGATACACAAAATTAGTTTATTTTGAGCAGTTCGTTGACTAATTATCATTGTGATTGTTCCTAGGTCCTCAGGAGGCAACATGGATAAATGGGAACTCCACAAAATGGGTAAATAATGAGGGTACATGTGATGAACCGAAACCCTCTTCTTCTTTGGAAGCAGCTGGTCAGGTTGAATTGGGCAAGACAGTCCTGGTCCGGAATGTGGTGCACTAGAGAGAGATGAACCCCAAGGTTGTAGATGTGTTCATCGGGTTGAAACCTCATCTGGGTGTTCCAGGTGTACATGGCACTTTTGGGTCAGGGGGGTTAGAAGTTATGGGTGGATTTGTCTCCCCTTCCCCCAATAATGAGGTGGTTTATGTGGGTGTTGGAGTCATTGTCAAGCCATTTTATGATACTAAATGGAAGACAGGGGGAACTGATGCGGTGACTCTGGGTTCCTATGTTGAGGTGGTGTGCTCTAGTAGAGTATACTGGCCTTAAGGGGTATGTAAAGCATGTTTCATGGCCGTTTCAATAGCTTCTAAGGGTCGGGTTGATAATTTACATGGTCTTGATGGTGGGAAGAAGGTTACTAGAGGGTCTACACCAAGGATGTTTTCATCTAGTATAAGTCTATTTAATAAATTCGTTGGGCTAGATTCTAGTTAGATGGGTCTTGGATCAAAGAGTACAAGCTGAATATTTGGAAGCAAGAATAGTCTAGTTTGATGCTGGGTCAATTGAAAAAGAGTATAAATGTAAGAACTGGGATCTTCCTTTCATGTATTTTTTCCACTTTCTGGTGTTTTTTAGGAAAAGAGGGGTTTCTGGAATTTTTTGATGAACACGTTGTGTACTTTATAAGTACACATCATGTACTCTATTGTTGCTCGTAGCCTTGTGTTGGCCATGTAACGGGTGAGCACATAGCCATGTGTGGTGACCTAGAGGCCGCCTAAATTGGGGTTCAGTAAGGGACAGTACAGGACGTGTAATTCAAAAGTACATGCAGTGGACTTTATTTTTATTCTTTTAAACAGACTGGGGTCTCGTATATGCGAAAAAATGCTTATCTTCTTGGTTTGATTCGGCCCCGAGAAACCTTATAGTCATTATCTTTCCCCGATCCCCTGATCGAGCATTTGTTCTTGGAATCGATCGTCATCAATTGCATTCGGATCACCTCTGTATTCTCTTTCCCCCTCTAGAGCTTCATTTCCTAATTCCTAGTGTTCCTCAAGTTATCCTCCTTTGAAAACATTAAATTTTTTTGTAGATTTATGCAGTTTTATGGAGATTAAAGGCCTTAGACTCAAGAATATTGATCTCTCCACTCCTAGGTAGGTGGTTGGTGCCTTTCCCTAGAAATTCAATGAGTTAAATGTGAAAAAATCGCCCAATACCCATGAACAGGGTATTGCGTGTTTACTATTTTTTCCCTGTTAATTTTCTACTATTCTTGTACGATTGACTAGAGATGAATTCAATGTGAATAGGGTTAATTTCTATTCTTTTTATGTGTTTAAACATACATGTTCTGTTAATGACTTTTTGGTCATTCTTAGGCTGTTAGGATTCCTTTTTTGTTTCCTATGCCTAGTATTGTAGGATGGCGTGATTATTTATCTAACATGTTTTTATGATGTAGACTATTTATCCGAGTAGTTATTGAGAATTTCCATGGCCGATATGTATCTCTATACTGGATTGACTTTCATAGGGTCATGATAACCTGGTATAGTAGACCGCAGGAAGAATGGACATATGGGCTTCTCCAGAGCGTCTATTTTTACTATTACAATGCTAGACCATCGGGGGAATTGACGTAAGTGCTTCCTCATTGTGTCTACAGTTCCTCTCGGTGGGCCACATGGGGAATGTGATATAAGTTCTTCCCCAGAGCTCCTTTTTGTTACCAATTTGAGACTATATATGGAATTAACAGGGAGTGATTCCTTAGAGAGTCTATTCTTACGATGAACCAAAGGGGATAGACTATTTGTATTAACCAGAGGGTAGCTTGTTCTTCTTTGGTTGAACCAAAGGGGTTATGTAGTGAGTACTCATAGAGGGTGACGTGGTTTGATTATATGTAACTTGATATATGTTTTTTAATGCAATTGACCTATAGGATAGTTTACTGCTCTTTTTTACTTATTACCTTCCATATATTCAATAATTTTTAGGCATAGATATTTTGGTGGTTTCCTACATGGATTTTGTCTGACACACTATTTGCATTAGGCTTTTGTGCCCAAACAAATTATATTGCTACATGTATAGATAAGGTAAAGTTCCCTTATACATCATGTAATTGACTGTTTTGGATCTGGAGAGCATGTGACCAAGTTGAGGCTTTTGATAATCACCAGTTTACATGTTTTCTTTTGTACTTTGGTATAGTAATGTATTTCACCATTTTTAGGTTTTTTGATTTATTTCTTAGAAATAAGTAACATGCATCATTTATATATGTGCCCCAGTTGTTTTTTACTTTATCTTTTACTGTTTACTTCTATATGGTATTATTACTGCATCCGCTAATGTATATATGTTTTACTTCCATTGTGTATTTTGCTAATGAAGGAATAGTTTCCCCACTATCACACTCAAGGACATCACTACTAGTAGGCGGCCTCTATCATTTGGGGAAATATTATTGAGGCCTTGTGACCAACCAGGTATGGGGAAAATCTTGGTGGCGTCTAGAACTGAGATGTTAAAAAGAGGTATCAAACTAATTTTTTTCTTCATGACATACTATTTGGAGCATATATCTAGGGATAGGATGGAATAGGTACTTGGTTTTAGGCTGTGCCCAGGAGTAGCTAACCCGTGTATAGGGAAAATCCAATCTACCTCATATATTCTAATTTTTCTGGTTTTGAAATTTTACGTTTGATTTGATTTCACCATTGGGTGATTCACGTGATTTATGCTATTATCGTTGATATGATTTAGGTTCAATTTTTGTTGCAACCTGATTAGATGAGGGTATTCCTTCTCATGTAGCATATACGAAATTTCTAGAAATCACATGACATGAATTATTGCCATACCATCTTGGGTTCATTAGAATTTGTATGCTGTTGTGATTTGTGATTTATGTTATGTTAAATATGAATTATGTTGTGATAGATGCCTTGATAGGATACCTGCTCTTGGGTAGGGTATTTCTTTATGTAATGTGTTGTTTGAATGAATGTCAACATTGTTTCTTGAGCTGTTATGGGCTCTCATTAATCAGAATTTTTTGGATCATTGACTTGTTTTCCTTGTATATGACATGTATAAGATGCCAATATTTATCTCCCGGGGAGTATGGGCCCTCACAGATCGGAACATGGCACTGTAATGTTTGTTTCATTGTTTTTCTAGGTTCTGGATTAGTTTTTAAGGCTTCCTGTCTGGAAAAACCCAGAATACGCAGTGTGTAATGTTAAATAAAGGCCATGTGTTCTTCTATTAAGGAAGAAACTATTTTTCAAAAGTATATGACATGTACTATATGTACACACCATGTAGTCTCTAACAGTGTCTTAGACTATGTGGGGGGGGGGACACAGGGTGTGGAATCTTGGGTAAAACACGACGTGTACCATATGTCTATGTCGTGTTGTAGAATCATGTAACAGGGAATGTCTCTGACAACATGGGGTAGTTGTGTATCTTCTAATACAAACTGTTTCTATCTGGATCACATTGTGTAGTGTAAACCAATTACATGGCCTTTTAACATACAAAACGGGTATGAAAAATATTCCTAGTACACACCGGGCCCATCTAGAACACACCATGTAGTGTGAGTCGTGTATCCGGCTATGTCACAAACAACATGGGTTAGTGAAGCTCGTCTAGTACACTTCATTTCTATGTTATCACACCGTGTAGTATTGTTTAAGAGACCCTTGTGGGTTAGCCATGTATGATAACTCAACCAGGGAAAGAGATGTCAAGTACACGCCATATGTTAGGACAACATGCCATGTGTATGGGGTGTTACACCACCAGTTTTGGCAGTACACACCCATGTGAAGGCTCAAGGGGAACACGTCGTGTAGGCGTTATATACGCCATGAATCCATGTTTTAAAGAACATGAATAATTTATTTCTCTTGATCCCTTATTACACTTCTAGTATTCAGTCCTTGATAATAATGATCTAATCTGTACGCTTGACCTTGTAGAGTCATGCCACTGAGACGTCCTCCGGTTGTTCGCCAGTTGCAAGGAGGTGATCAGACACCAGACATGGCTGATCAGGGACTACCAGCAGATCCTCCAGTTGTTCCAGCCATGGCACTATCCATTATCTAGGATATAGGTGTTGATGCACAGTTCCAAGAGGTCTTCATGAGGTTCATGAAGACCTTCCACAGAGTACCGCATCATGCCACATCATTGGAAGAGTTGACGTGGGTTTTCCAGCAGCATCAACCTCCAACCTTCATTGGGGAAGGGGGACCTCGGGCTGTATAGTAATTGTTAGAATCCATATTGTCTATCTTCAATCATTTGGAGATTCCCCCTAGATATGAGGGTGAAACTTTATACTTATATGTTTTGGGATTCCACCAAGATATGGTGGGATGTGATCGCAAAGGCATGGTAAAAGCAGGTTATGGCTTGGGATTAGTTCGAGTGCACATTCTATGACTACTTCTATCTAGAGACCTTGAGGGCTGATCGAGCCCAAGAGATCACGAGTCTAGAGAATCATAATCTTTCTATTATGGAGTATTCTTGTCACTTCATAGAGCTTATGCACTTCACTACTATTCCAGGATGTGATGAGTTAATCCTGGCACGATTGTTCAGGTATAGTCTCTGGCATGACATTCGATCTCAGGTGAACATATTCTGGTTGACTTCAATCACTCTTATACTGTACCAGTCATTGATCATGGAGTAAAATTTGATGTATTCTGGAGTTGTGAGCTAGGGCGACCTGAATTATAGGGTTTGTAACCCTCCTACAGAAGCAGGATGCATCACAGGGGGTCTTCACTAGGAGATCCAACGAGGATAGAGACTTCTTCTGGTAGCCAAGTGGTGTTCTACCAGTGCAGGAAGAGCAAGAATACGTGGCCACATTGCCCGAGAGACCCAGGGGAGTGTCAATATTGTGACAGGATGGGTTACCTTAAGCAGTTCTATCAGATCTTCTCACCAACATCTAGTGAGAGGGGTAATTATATGACTCCATGTATAGGAGCAGAACCAGCAGTAACTCTTTAGTCAGAGTACTGGATTTCTTTCATATATTCAGGACAAGGTGGATGTCGCGAGCGTGGTAGTCAATCGCCAATATTTTAGTGACAATAGGGTGGATCAGCTCAGAGTGTTCAGGTAGGGTCACCGAGACACAGTGTAGGCCCGACTATTGTAGTAGAGTAGAGCCAATAGTAGTAGGATTCCTGACCCCCAACAGTTCGTGGTACGATTCTAGTAGCCTCTATTTTATCTTCTTACCTTTATGATAAGGGGGATTATCCTATCTTTATATCTGTCACTTTTTTGGAGAACATTGGTCTCTGTATCTTTTACTCTGCTGATATCTTGACTCCGGACACACCGTTGGGGACTAGTACAGCTAGTGTACGACAGTGTAAGGAGTGACCTCTTGAGGTTGTTGGGTGTCACTTCTTATGGGACCTCAATTTCCTTGAGATGAAATTTTTTGAAGTCATTCTCAGAATGAATTGTTTAGTTCCCTTCCAAGATGTTGTTGATTTCTATACTCATAGGGTGAGTTTCACATCACGAGAAGGCGAATAATTTCTTCATAAGAGTGAATGGGATTACCAGGAGAGATGAGCGGGACCTGAGCTTCATGGGGTGGGAGTAGTTACTTCCCAGGTCGTTAGTTTATATCTGGATGAAAAGGGGACATCACAATAGACTTTCCTCCAGTGGTGGATCGTTTTTGGGACTTATTTCTAGAGGTAATTTTAGGTTTTCCTCTAGAGCGCGAGGTAGAATTTTTTATTTAGCTTGTTCCAAGAGTAGCACCGGTGTCCATTACTCTTTATAGGACAGATACACTAGAGTTATATGAGCTCTAGAATGATTCCAAGGAGTTGCAGGATATGGGTTCTATCTGACCGAGTACTTATCCTTGGGGTTTGGAGGTCTTGTTAGCAAAGAAGGAAGATGGTCAAATCAGACTTTTTGTTAATTATTGGGAGTTGAACCAGTTGACGGCCAAGAACTGATACCCCAAGATGAGGATTTATGATCACTTTGATCCGCTTCGTGGAGCCCAAGAGTTCTTGAAGATTGACATGAGATCCGGTTATAATCAGTTTTGCATTAGATAACCTGATATACCTCTTATAGCCTTTCAGAGCTGGTATGGTCTACATGAGTATGTAGTAATGCCCTTCGGTCTCATGAACGTGCCTATAGACCTCATGTCACTGATGAACCAAGAGTTACATCCATACATGGATGCTTTTTAGGTAGTCGTCATGGATTATATTTGGGTGTACTCTCGCCCCCAACACTACCATGACACCCATATTGAGCTTGTTTTGAGTACATTAAGGGATCATAAGTTATTTGCAATGCTCTAAAAATTACACTTTTGGATGGACCAAAATCATTTCATGGGTTATGTTAATTAAGAGACAGGGGTATCATTGGACCCAAAGAATGTGAGAGCAGTTGTTTTTTGGGAGTGGAAAAAGAACATATTTAAGGTGTATAGTTTTCTAGAGCTGGCTAGATACTACAGACATTTCAAAGAATTCTTTTCACGATTATCAGCACCACTGATGGTTCTAAATATGAAGGTTGCGATGTTCTTATGGTCAGATTCATGTGAGTCAGCCTTTCAAGAGCTGAATGGGATGTTTAATTCAGCACCGATACAAGTATTTCTAGTGCCGAGAAGAATATATTCTATTTATTGTGATGCATCTGGTATCATGATAGGAGTGGTGGTTTTTCAGGGGGATGGATTTTTTGTATACGGGTCCCTACAGATGAGGCAACATGATAGGAATTACTTGACACACGATCTAGAGTTGGTTGTTGTTGTTAATTTCCTACGATGCTAGAGAAATTATCTTCTGGGAGAGAATTTTTTTTGTTTTGAATGACCAAAAAATTCTCAAGTACATCTTCACTCAGCGTGATCTAAGTATAAGACAGTGAATGTGGGTTGAGTACCTTCAGTCATGTGACATCGAGCATACCTATATGCCTGGGAAAGGCAACTCTATTGTTGATTCATTGATCTGGCGCACTCAGAAACATTCAGTTAAGGAGCCCAGAAATGATTAGAAGCTTATGGATCTGTTCTCTGTGCCACATTTAGAGGTTCAGGATAGACATGGGTAGACTTTTCTTTCTTCTATAGTTATTACCGATACTCTTCTTGATCGAGTGAGAATGAGGCAAAAATTAGATTCAAAAGGCCAATCCAATGGGAAACCATGTCAAGAGGGGACCCTATTGCTGGTTAGACTATAGGAAAGGATGAGATCCTTCATTTCTAGGGGCGTGTATGGGTTATAGCAGACATACGCGAGGAGATGATGAGGTAATTTCTTTCCTGAGTTTGGGATATTCATCCTAGCGTCACAAAGATGTATCATGATCTACACCATCAGTATGGTGGCCAGGTATAAATAATGATGTTGATGGTTTTGTGTTGATGTGTTCCACCTATCAGCAGGTGAAAGTGGAGTACCAGTGACCAGAAGGGTTTTTTCCACAATTACCCATTCCTGATTTGATGTGTAATGATTTTGCAAAGGATTTCGTGATAGGGTTTATGAGGTCGCATCGTGGTAATGATGCAATTTGGGGTGTCATTAACAGACTCAAGAAGGTTTCTCACTTCTTTCCAATCATGGAGACCTTCAGTTTTGAGGATCTGGGAAGGTTGTACATCAAAGAGATTGTAATTTTACATGGGACTCAGCATCCCATTGATTCTATTACGGATGAAATTTTTACTTCTCAGGTCTAGAAGGGGCATCATAGTGCTTTGGGTACACAAGTGATTTTGCATACAACTTACCATCCCCAGACAGATAACTAGTCCGAGCGTATGATACATGTGCTTGAGAAAATGCTTTGAGCATGCATCCTAGATTTTGGAAGTTCTTGGGAGAAGTACATACCTCTTGTGGTGTTTTCCAAAACTAATAGTTTTCACGAAACTATTTAGATAGAACATTATTAGGCTTTGTATGGTAGGAAATTCAGATCACCCTTATGTTGGCTGGAGGCATGAGAGGTAGTAATACGGGGACCTCATCTTGTCCAAGAGACTATAGAGAAAATAGATTTGATTTGAAAGAGGATAGAAACTGCCAAATCTCAACAAAAATCTTATGCGGATCAATGGAGACGACCTCTAGAGTTTGAGGTTAGCGAACATGTCTTTCAACGTTTCCCATCGAGGATGGGACATAGGATGATTAGGAGTCAGGGTATGATTTCACTGAGGTACGTCGAGCCATTTGTGGTGTTTGAGAGAGTTGGGTTGGTTTCTTATTAGTTTTAGTTACCTCAGATGTACCGGGCTATACATGAGGTCTTCCACATTTTCAATATTTGACCTTACTTCTTAGACCTATATCAAGTTCTTCAACCTGAGGAGGTTGAGTTAGAGGTGAACACCTCATTCAAGGAGATTCCTATCTAGATAGTAGATTTATGTATGATGGTTCTCTCTGGCCAGTTTTTTCTTCTGGTACAAGTTCTATAGTATCATGGGCAAGTGTAGGACGAGACTTGGGAGAGGGAGGACAATGTATGATCACAGTGGCCAGAGTGGTTCATAGTTTCTTCTTCTACACCACCGTGCAAGGGAATGTGGGGGATAATTTTCATTATGGGGGGAAGTTTTTAGGAACATGGATCTTCCTTTTAGGTAGGTTTTAATTTTCCTAGTGTTTTTGAGGAAAATAAGAGTTTCTAGAAATTTTTAAAGTACACGCTATGTATTTTATAAGTTCATTCCATGTACTCTATTGCCGCTCGTAGCCATGTGTTGGTTGTGTAACCGCTAAGCACACAACTATGTATGTTTACCTGGAGGCTGAATAAAGTGGGGCTTGGTTAGGGAAAATACACTTCGTGTAGTTCAAAATTACACACTGTGTAATTTCTTTTTATTTCATTAAACGGACCGGGGTCGCATCTAATCAACAGTGTTATCTTATTCTAGGTCTGTTTTGACCGAGAGAACCCGTATGACAAAGACAATTCATTGATCCCTCGATCAAGCATCTATTCTTGCAGTCCACAGTCATCGATTGCCTTGTGATCACCTCGGTAAGCGCTTCCTTCTGCTAGAACTTCGTTTCTTGATTCCTCTTCATCGTCATGTTATCATCTGTTGAACATTTTAGATTTTTTTGTAGATCTAAAATGTTATAGGGCGACTCAAGTCTTGAGAATCAAGTATATTGATCTCCGCATGATGAGGTAGGTCATATGTGCCTTTACATAGAAATTATTTGAGTTATATGTGCAAAATCGACCAATACCTATGAAAGGGGTATTGCGTGTTTACTAATTTAGCTCTGTTATTTTCCTGTTATGCTTGTATACTTGAGTAGAGTTATATTGAATGTTAATAGGGTTAATTCTTAGCCTTTGGAATTGTTTTCCCCTTCATGTTTTGTTTATGATTATTTGGTCATGCTTAGCCTGTTAGGCTTCCTTTTTTGTTTCTCATGCCTGTATTGTAGGATAGTGTGATTATTTATCTGACATGTTGTTATTCTATAGAATGTTTAGCCAAGTACTTCTGGAAGTTTACCTTTGCCGATATGTATGTCATTACTTGAATGACTTACACAGGGTCACGAGAACCGGGTGTAGTAGACCATAGGGAGAATGGACATAAGGGCTTTTCTAGAGTGTTTGTTTTGACTATTACGATACGAGACCATATGTGGAATTGATGTAAGTGCTTCCTTAGAGTTTTTTTAGTTCCTCGACGTGTGCTACAGGGGGAGTGTGATGTATGTTTTTCCCCATAACAACTTTTAGATACCGATACGAGAATATATGGGGAATGGACAAAGAGTGATTCCTTATAGAGTCTATGCTTAAGCAGAACCATATGGGTTATACTATGTATACTTTTGAGAGGATTTATTTTTATTTTTTGGTTGAACAAAAGGGGTTAGGTTGTGAGTACTCCCATAGGGTTACATGCTTTGATTTTTTGTAACGTGATATATGGTTTTAAATGGAATTAAACGGTAGGAATATTTATATCTCTTTTTACTTATTGCCTTCCATATATTCACTGACTATTAGGAAAAGATCTTTTATTCTTCGCCTACTAGGATATAGTGTGACAACCTTTTTGGGTCATTCTTTTTGGCCCAAATAGATTATATTGTTGCATGTATAGATAATGGAAAGCACCCTACTTCAGGTACTTTACTACTTTGGAGCTGGAGAGCATGGGACTAAGATGAGGCTTGCGATGCTGAGGAGTTTACCTATTTTCTTTTGTACATTGGTGTAGCACTGTATTTTATCATTGTGACGTGTTTGGATACTTTCCTACACATATATATCATGTTTAATTTATATATGTACTCCAGTTGTTTCTTATTTTTTGTTTTCTGCAATTTACTATTGTATGTTGTTTTTACTGCTTCTGTTATTGTATATCTATTTTACTTCTGATGTGTATTCTTCCAATGAAGGCATATTTTTCTCACTATCACACCCAACGCCCTTACTACTAGTCAGTAGCCTCTGGAATTTTGGGAATTAGTATGAGGCCATGTGACCAACCAGGTATGGGGTTCCTCCGGGTTGCTTCCAGAACCGGGATGTTACACTGAATACCATTATGATGTTTTTCTAGGGGGCAACTCCATAGAGGACTTCATATGCCGATGAGGAAGAAATGAAGTAAGAGAGACAATGACTTGGGGAATAACAACCTTAATAAAATAGAATAACTTAAAGGATGAAAATATTATTCTTTACTCCTAAATCCAAATGTGAAAAGATCTGCATCTAAGTATAGGGACAAGGATATTGATAGGGTCTTCTTTTTTAATGCGAGAGAACCTATAGGTGGAGTTGAGAGGGAAAAATTGATTCCTGGTGGAGTGACGGGGGACCCCATCTTATTACCAACCATCTCAATGGTGGAGGATCTTGCAATTACCTATCTACATGGAGAAGTAGGGTGCCCATTAGAGACCTATAATCCTGTTTTGGTAAGTGCAAAGGGGGCTATGTTATTATAGTTTACTATTCGTTCAAATTATGAAATGGTGGAGGGCTTCCTTGTGATTAATTCCATGTATGAAAATGCTTATAATATGATAGAGAGAATTATTGTTGTGGAGATTAATAAGGATCAGATTGGTTGGATCGATAAATACAACCTAATTTGATTAGAGGATTCAATGAAAAGAATACGAGAAGATAAGATTACATGAAAACATTAGACAAGTTGGAGCATCACATTGAAGACCTTATAAAGGATGATACATATCTACAAGTAACCAATCTTGGTTAGAAACTATTTATGTTGAATATCCCCAATAGGCTTAATTTTTCATTCAATGATATTTTTGTTTCCATTGATTCTTTCTCTACTTGATTCATGTGGTTTCTCACCTTTTTCCTTAAATTTGTTTTATAATAAAAAATTAATTTTCAGTCAGTCAGTTGTTGGAAGGTGTCCCATGATGTTTCTAGAGAATTATGAGGATGGATTTGAAATTCCAATGATTTATTTTTAAGCCTTTGTTTATGTTACGAATTGTTTTAGGATCAATATATTCAAAAATTATATTTTTTTCACATGAAAATGGATGTTCATAAGAATATGAAGCTTAAGCGATATAGAACATCAGGGGTCATAGTGAATTTTCTATTTTAGAATATTTACATATATCCAAGAAATGGGATGAATGAGATAATAATGAATAGTAATTTGATTAAATTGGTGATATTTAAGATGATTTAGAAGCCTCCTTTGAGGATATATATTTTTGAACAATAAAATGAATAATTACATTAATTGTTTTCATGATGAAAAAAAATATATGTAAAACCAAGATGAATATAAGTCTAAGCTGATAAATGAAAGTGAAAGTATCATGTATTCAATGTCAACGAACATGAAAAAGATTATTGAGTTGAATATAATTTTTTATGCATAAAAAATAATGATGAATAATTTAACTAGAATAAAAAAATATGAAACCAAACATATCCAAGAATGTGAAGTGGATGTTGATGAAATTTGATGAAAATTAGTAAATAAAGAGTGACTATTGAGTAATTATATTTCATCAAGAATGTAGATCACACATGATATAGAAGATATTTATGTGAATAATTATGTCCCATATTTATAGAATCTGAAGTCATATCTAAATGAAAATGAAGGTATGGATATTCATTGCAAAAAAAGGTTTATTCATTGATATCAATCTGCAATAATTCACTATGAGTTTGAAAATTAATCAAAATACAAATCAGAATAGAAAGGCAAATATAACCCAATAATGAAAAATTCCTACATTAATTTTTAGGAATTAACCTTATATTAAGTACTATTGTAATTTAATTATGGGACATTTTGAAAATTTACATTTCATTGTTAAAATTTATTTAAGCGAATAATATAAAAACAGGTTTCCATAAAAATTTAATAATTTTGGGAATGATATTGATGGTCACTCTATATTTTTAAGAGATTTTGGAAATATTTCTATATATTTCTCAACAAAAATGTAGAGGAATGTGCCAAAAAAATAAGAACAATGGTTATGAGATGAATATCAAATAAAATAATGTGTGAGATTAAAACACAAAATAGATTCTCAATTCTATAAGATGGTACATTTGCATCATTATCTGAGGAAGAACATTAATATCAATCCACAACATGATCTTAAAAAACTATATCATTCTACTATAAGGATCATTAAAATTAGAAGAAAATCCCAAATGAATGGAAATAAGGATATTTTTATAGGAAAAAAATATGACTATGAAAGTTTTTTCAAATTAAGAAAAGATTAAAGACTAATTTTTATTGGCTCAGGAAAAACATGATTCACGGGAAATGAAATAAGACATGCTGAGGTATTGGTTTTTGAAATTATATGTGAAAAATTTCTTATTTTCTATAAATTATGTGACATAGTTCATGTTAAATGATTTCGTATGAAAATATGTATCACTTAGGGAAAATATAGTTTAGTTTTTCTATAGGGGAAAAGAATAATGGAGAATCTCTACCATGTGATTGGAGAAGAACATATGTGTTATTTATCTAGGTTGAAATAAATTTACATTTACAATAAATTTGTTTTAATTTTATAACAACCATCTAACAAAGATATGGTTAAATTTGATACATATATATATCTCCAAATGATATCGAGTGATCATAATCTTACATGTTATGTTATTCAAAAAAGGAATATTATAATAAATACTTCCAATGTAAAAGAAAAAATGTCAAACAGAGTTCTAGAATTGGTGAATTTATATGAATGTGTACCTATCCCACCAAAATTCATTGATGGGAATAAACATTATGATATTTTCATTTAGGATTTCATTATGATTGAACTTGTGCTTTTCATTTCCCACAAGTCTAAAAATATATAATCGAATCTAAAAAAATTCTTGGAAAAAAATGTCTGCTGTTTTCTTATGGTAATGGTACAAAAATAATGGATATTAATGTGGAATGGTATCAAGAGAAAGAAAATATAAGTAATTATGTTTTTGATGAGTGAACTATTAAAAAAATGGAGTGGTTAATTGATGAAATCAGATAAAAAATAATATGAATAGATGAAAATTTTATTTAAAGGGTCCTACTTGTGACATGGGAAGGAAGTAGTATATGAATCATTATTCATATCTAAAGGAGTATTTTGTTTCTGAAGGGAAAAATAATGTATACGATATGTGGTATAGAAACAATCTGACACTCAAATAATTTTTAACATTTATAACCTAGTGATTTATTTTCAATAAGGATAAACACATGAAATTTTTATCTCAATGTGTTTAGGGGATATTTACTGAATATTGGTGAAATGTAAAGTCATATAAATTCTTCAACAATAGATTCATAAATGATCTTTAAATAAATGATGTCAATTTAGTAGATAATGAAAATAATCTTCATCAACAGAGTGATTTGTTATTTGGTGACAATGATGGGGATGTAAGAAACATATGATGAGTAGAAGTGGAAAATGACTATTTAAAATAGTTTACTAAGGATGATCATGAGGATATAGTATCTATATCTATACAATATCTGAATTAGATATCTGAAATTTATAAGAAAAATATCATATGTGATTAGGCAGTTCTAGTTCAATAATGAAGGATAAAGTCGTTACACATGATATATTTTGTATCTCAGGTATATAATACATTTTTTGAGGAAGTATCAAGAGATTAGAACTAGGTTTGGGCTATGAATGAATAGATTTAAAAAATGGATTAGAATCAAACATGGGAAATTGTTTAGGGATATATTTATAAGAATTCCATCATGACGAAATGATTTTTACTAAATAATAAAAAAATGAATAAAAATTGTGATTTGAAACAAATAATGTCTAGTGTGAAAAGGTTACGCCTAGATAGATGGTATCAGTATTGATGAAACATATTCTCATGTTCTATGAATATAGATTATAATATTATTCCTAGACATTGTAGTTCAACGAAAGTTAAATGTTTTATAGAAGGTTGTCAAGTCAAAAAAATTTGAACGAGGATCTTGAATAATAAGTGTATGTCTATAAAATAGATGGTTTTCTCTTTCATTAAGATTATTATATATTTTTTCGGGTATGGAAGGAATATATGGGTTAAACCATAATTGAGAGTATGCCAATCAATTTCAGGTAAATTTTTTACGAATCTTGGTTTTTGGAGTGGTAGATTGGACTGAAAAATATATGTCAACAATGACAATATTCAGAACATTACTGTTCTGAAGTATTTAAATTTAGTTATATTTTCTCTTTTAGAAGATAGAGATTGAAAAACGTTCTCAAAAATCATGAAAATGTGACATTGATATGTCGATGATTGGTGAAATAAAATTTTCCCTTAGTTTAGATCTAACATAAGGAAGGAATGAGACATATATTTTTTAAAACAAATATGGAAAGGATATTCTAGGATTATTTTTAATGGATAAGTAAATGGAAATTATGTATTTTGTGGAATCTCGGATGATGCATTCATAGGATGATGAAGCCAACATAGTTAATGTCATAGAATACAAGCATATCATTGGAAGTCTATTATATTATCCACTGACAATATATGATATTATTTTACCACATACAAAGAAGGACTTTATCACAACAATACCAATAAAATGAACTTCCATTAAGTAAAAATAATAATTTATCATATAAATGAAATGGTGGATTTCTATTTATGGTATATTGAAAAATCACCTAATGATTTATTGGTCTATATAGATATAGATGGGGCTGGACTCACAGATGATATATAATCAATGTAAAGTGGTGATATTATTCTTGTAATATAATAAATTTCATGGAAAAGAAATAATGATTAAATTTCATTGAGAATTGATGATGTTTATAATATTGTGGCTACGGAATATTGAACATAATTATTATGGATAGTGTAGCATCCTAATGGTATTGGATTTGAATTGAATTCTCCAAATGGAATCCATGTGATACATAATTTGTTATAAACAATATTGAAATTAATATACATCAATCAATGACTGATCACATTGAAATAAATTATAATTTTCTCATTGAGAATGTATATTGTGGGATTTTGATGTGGGAGTATGTTTCTATAACACTATAGGGTGTAGGAATTTTGGTGATGGACTTATCCAAAGAAGAGTATGAATATAATCGACTATATCATGGAGTTTAGTTGACACATCAGACATGAGAAAATTTATATATGGGACCCACTCTCCCTATGGTATTCTTTATTTTTACATTGTGTGATTATATTTGTTCTTTGTACTATTGAATCCACAATAGAGTAAACATTGGGTGAAATAAAAAATGTGGATAAAATATCTTCATCAATATAGGGGATAATTTGAAAGGGGGATCAAAGATGTATGTTATTTTTTATATCATAAGATTCAATATATGATTAATCAAAGGATAAATATCATGACAAATGTGGTTCTTAATGAATATAATAGTCTATTTTTTGGAATAAGTTGATTCATTGATGGAAACTACATTATAAAATTGTTTCTAATGTTGAGTATGGATCATGTTGGATGAGAGTATGTGTTGACTAAATAAATTATCTATATCTAAATGAAAATAAATAATTTCTGGTAGCATATGGAAAAATATTTAATGTGGTATCAAATTGTAATGAATTTTAAAAAAACCAAAACATGGATATTGTTGGAAAAAAATCCCTTATAGTAAAATTGTGATGTCTTTAAGATAATTGTTTTTAATTAAAATGTAATTGTACATGGTATATTGTGGAGTACCATCATGGATACTAAAAAGGTATCTTGACCACATTAAAAGGTAGTGAAATGATTACTCTATAGGTGGTACAAAAATTTTGCATTATTGGTGGAATTGTTATTCAGTTTTTCCCATGTTTGTAGAGGACATAACATGCATCGAAGAAGTTTGAAATCCATGAATTGATCGTAAATATATATCAAAATATTTAATTTAACAATTTTATGATGTTTTTCAATGCTATTATTCTTCTAAAATATTTTATGGTTCACAAAGAATGTTTGTATCTTAAATATTTTATTGTTCTCAAATGCTCAAAGGGTTGATTGTAAAACTCTAAGTCTATAAGAAGCTTCAAAAATGTATAAATATATTTTTCTTGTTGAAAACCGAGAGGTTCATGAACCATAAATGAGATCATTAAAAACCTATAGTCTTGTGGTTTAATATGTAGTGAAAGGATAAAACATATATAAATAGGTAGCTACCCACCAGTTGAATAATGTGTCAAGAAATGCATTGAAAAAAACAAAAAGGCTCCATATTTATAAATTTCATTCATGAATGATTTTATTTAGAAATATTCTACATAGAAAGAATATCTGAGATGGCTATGTAAGATAACCAAAAGTTTTAGTCAATATTAATGTATTGAAATTCATGATGGAAATGTGTGAATAACGAAATTATTGAGCTTTATGAATGATAAGTGAGAATCTTGAAAGGGGTATGTTTGACACCGGATATTTAAGATTCATCCAATGAGTGTGCTTCACAAAATTTGTGGGGTTCACATAAGTAGAATTTTCATTTCATGTTTTGGTAGGTTTTATGACGGCTTTGTGAGATTCAAAGAAGAAGGGAGCATCATGTATGTGATGAAAAGAGGTTGACCAGTAAATATATGGTAAAGTGGTATTCATAAACTAAAAAAAATTAGAACACAATTTTCACCAAATCAGTTTATAAAACATATAGAATCAAGTGATCAATAGAATAATCATCTGAGGGAGTAGATAGAACACATTATCTGATAGATCAGTGTCGTTTCGAACTATGACTAGTTAGAAACTAAGTTGGATACTATGTGCACTACAAGAATTGTAATACTAGTGTGCTTTGGGGAATTTGGTACATAAGAAAATTTCCTTTACAATCTACTTAGTCATAAACTAGTAAAGGTGAACCATGTGAAACCATTGTATATCATGCATCCATTAAATTCTTTTAAAACATTTCCATTACAATGGAGGGATTATTGTTTTTTAACAATGAAACAATATATGAAGGGGTAATACTTTTTAACATTCATACCCTGATTCACTCCCTCCCCTCTGAGGGTATTAAACCTAATGGGTCTCAGAATAGTGTAATGAAGTTTCTTTGTTAATTGATAACCCATCAAGAATGATGAATATTTTTTTTGGACATTGTGTCCTCGATGTATGTTTATTTCACGTTTAAAAAGAACTCTTCAATGAACTACCATGTACATAGATTAAATAAAAAAATACTTATTTCAATTAATGGGAGATACATATGTTATTATATTAATATGCATTGGATAAATCATTTCATTACGTATTCATCTAATGATATATCATTTATGACACCTCAAATGTATGTTAAATCACTATGAAAAATTTCATATTGGTTTTTCTCCTTATGTCCATGTTTGTGATCCATGAGTTAAATTAATTATAACATAATGTTTGATGACCAATAAATTTTTTCAAATATTAGTCTATTCAATTAAACATAATCTTTTGGAAGTACTATTAGTGGGTCTTCAATCATGATAAACATCATTGGAAATCAAAATGTCAATCTTCATAATAATAAGTCTCAATTTATAATGATTTCCAAACACCTAATTGTTAATGATCTTCTATAAACAGTTATAAAAATATTATTTGGACCACATGAAACATTTTAATTAATGTTTTTATATTGTATATAGGTTCTCATGAAATATTGGAACTACTATAACCATTCAACATGGTAGATACACTAATGTTATCATCGCATAAATGTAACAGTGAATAAAAGTCATTATTTATTTATAATAGTGTAACACAAAATGATTTTGAGAAATTATTATTTTTTCAAATACAGATACTCTTATGTATTTTGTTAATTACACAAAATATCATACTTTTCTTCGGTTACACATAACAATGATTATGGATAGCGTTACATGTAATACCAAGTTTAAATAAAATGTGGCATATTATATATATATATTATTATTTAATTAAATAGTTATCTCAAATCCTTTGTAATGGAAGGGTAAGAATATTTTTAAAAAAATTATTAAAACATATGGTTTACTAATGTATATAAAAATAAGGTTATGGTGAATAATTAAATAAAACATAAAATAAAACAGAAAATAAAACACATTTTGAAATAAAGGAACTATTTTTGTGATAAAAATTTTTTGATGAAAAAGACAAGCTTTACCTAAAAAAAATAAACAAACCAAATTTAGTGAATTATTATAATCAAATGTATATAGAATATATTCAATCGATTTTTTAACATTAATCTTATTTTTTTGGACTATAGGTATGAATTAATTCAATATTAACAATTATTCTTTAACAATGAAATTAAATATTATTATAAAAAATATATATAAAATAATAATTATATTGTGGTTAATTTTTTCAATGTTTTAAAAAGATTAATTTTATGACAATAATGAACAAAATATTTGAAATCACCGTTTTCACATAAATAAATTATAATTTTATATTATTTTTTAATTTATTTTAATTTAAAATTCATTGAAATAGATATCTATTATTAAAAGTGTGTTCATTTTAATCAATTACATATTGAAATTGTACACAATAAATTTTACTTTTGTGAACATTTTCTCATTGAAATCCCAATTTCTAATCACACCTACAGGATTAATATTGAAAATAAAAATTTAAAATTTATTTAATTGAATTTGGTGAACAAATTAATTTTTTGAATAGTAATTATTTATATTAAATAATAACATAAACATTATTTTTTACCGAAATGAATAGTGGAAATAAGAAAATATAATTTCTGTGTTAAAGGTTATATTTTTTTACTGGGGGTCAAAAATATGAAAATGACTAAAATGGTCAAAAAAATTCATAACTTTTATTTTATGAACAAATCAATAACTCAAAATTTATATGGATTGATAATAAACTATTTGAGATCCTTTTAACATGAAAAAATGTAGGGTATACGTTTTTTATCTCATAAAATTATATGTGTGTCACTCACCTCAATTATAAAAGGTCAACACCTCTCCACCTGTATTCCCATTTTCAAAATCGATTTTTTATGAAAATACCTACCACTGTTGAATCCCATAATAAATTATATGTTCTTATAAGCCTTATAATTTGAAGAATCAAAACCAAATAATTTTTTCTGTTCAAACCAATGTAGGATAACCGAAAAAGGGGCAATTTTCTTCAAAGAGTGTTTTTTTATTTCATCCTCAACCTAATTAAATTTAATGGAAAAATGATTATATTAAAAACATATTATTATAAATATAACTTTTTTCTATTATAATAATTACTTACAACTATTACCACATCCATCAAATTGTATACAAAATCACCATTCATGTGTACATTGGACCACCATCTCGTGATCCAATGTTATTTATTTTTTCATTAAAAACTATCATGGATGGTAATAATGATATATTAATTTTTATTATATGATTTTTAGGATTATAATATTATTATATAATTATTAAATGATAAATACCCTCAGACTATACATTTTTTTAATATGATAATGTATCTTGTGTGTACAGCAGAATTACACGTCATGAAGTGATATGATTTATTTAATCATTACATGGATGGTAATGATAAATTACACTCTATAATTCAAGATAGATAATGAAAATAATGTTTATTTGTCCTAACACCCTATCATAACAATTAAAATTGAATATCATTTTCCATCATTAAATTTTATTTATTACACTAAAAACTTATATTGTAATTTTATAAAAACTAATAATGGTTGTATCTAACAGAAATAATATGCTCCATGTGCTGACTCTAGTTAAATATTTTTGACTATTGTGGCTGGTTCTCATGCTTCTCTATTGATAGCGAGGGCACGAATTGATGATCAAAATCTACGAGTGCCACCTCTATCAGCTTACTCTTCATGAAACAGTCCCCCTTTACATGTGAAGCCTTATGTTCCTGGTCTTGAGGCTATGTAAGTGACAGAAGGAGTGTTTGGTCATCATCAAAATTTCCTAGTTAGGGATGATCAGGTTGACGGGGTGGATGTCCTCCCAAGCAAGGAATACCTTTCTACTCGTCGAATAGATAATTCCTGACATGTTAAAGATGATCATAATGATAAAGTATCTGGAATCTAAAGAGATCATAATAATGATGTTCCCCCACTCACATATTCTACTTTCCCCTCTTCTATTCGAAAGGATAGTCTGCCTCTAAATATTATTTTCCACATAGATCATTATTCAAAAGTAGATGGTGTCTCATCAGTTCGGAAGGGGGTATCCACCAGATATCAGTCTAAGAATAAAGATATTGTAGAGATTTATCCTTTGCACGACAGCCAATCATATTGGGACAATTTCAAATGTAGCTCCAATCAATGATTTCAATCCTCTAATGGGACTCTTGTAGTCTTGTATGCATGGTAAATACATACCTGTTATCCAATTATCTCTAGAAAAACAATGTGTCTCTTTTAGAAGTCCTGTAATTATTGAATGGATTGTAAAAATTAATGAATTTTCCAGTATATTGATGGTACATCATCACATTCTTTCCAACCCAACGAATCATCACATTATCCTTTTGTCAAATCAAAACATCACTATTAAATCAATGGAATCATTAAATATGATAAATAGTACTAAGGTTACATAAAGACCACACTACTAATTTTTATCATTCATAATAGATGAATGTTTCATGAAGGCTCGAAAATATCTCTGGAGTGGTAATGGTACTTTTGACCCAGGGACCTATTCATGGTTTTTGGGGGTGATTTTAATAACATGGAAGACCCACTAGATATGAAGGGGTGCTGTATATTCATATGGATTTCAAAGACATCATTATGTTTATATATAGAAATTGCCTCAAGGATTTTGGTTATGTATGTAACCACTACACATGGTGAAACTACAAGCGAGGTAGGATGTGGACCTGGAGTAGGCTTGCCTGCCACATGGCCAACTCTGCAAACATTTCATACTATTTAAATGTGATGGTTGAGCACCTAACTCGTAATCTATCTGACCACTTTGCACTACATTTTACAGTGTCACCTAGAGTTTAATGGGAAGAATTATTATTCTTCTCAAAATTATGGGTGGGGGACCCAGACATCCAGGATATCATTTGGGAATCACAGAGTGAAATAGTGTAGGGACATTCGTAGATGGGACAATAATAAACTCAAAGAGATGTAGGGGGAACTCCAGGATTGGATGATGAACACGCCTCTAAGGGATCTTGACTGTTCAATAATCAGTGATGAAATTGGGAGTCTTTAGGAAATACATGAGAGTAATTGAGATGACATGACCTTTTTTAACAAACTAATAAAAATAACTCATATGTTGACATACTACATTGTAGGGAATGGCAGTCTTGGGAGAGATGTAAAATCAAATGGTTTTCTGAAGGGGACCACATCAATGAATTTTTTCATTCAAATATTAAGGGATTTATGTGGTTCAGTAGACTGAAAATTCCCATAGAGGATGGTTAATGTTCCAAATATATGAATTGTGTTGGAAGGATGGCTAAATATTTCTTTACTAAACCACTTCCATAACCCAACCCAATCCTACAGGAAGGTTATCCGAGAGAGAAAGTAGATTTCATTGAGGGAATTCCTAAAAAGACTACTATTATTATGACTAAATGTTTGGAATACATTCCTTAAGAGACTGAGATAATTGAATCATTGCAGTCACTTAAACTAGATAACTTCTCGCGACCTGATGGATTACTGAGGTCCTTCTATAGGGCGTTTTTGTGAATTTATTAGGAAAATGTTGGTGAAAGATATCCACGACTTCTTTTAAGGGGACCATCTACCTCATCTTTCATGTGACACTAAAATGTTGGTGCAATACAAGATTATGAAACCTGAATCCTTTAATCATAATAAGAAAATATGCATGTGAAACATCCCTTACAAAGTTTAGTCATGAATTCTCAATTGAAGATTTGCTATTTATCTACCTAGAAGTATCTAAGAATAGAAACATGGTTTTATCAATATGGTGTATATCCATGATGCTATTGGGTTGGCCCAAGAGGTAATTGGTGACATAAACCTAATATAATTAGCTCTAATAATTCTATCAGGATTTACATGAACAGAGATTATGACAAGTTAGAGTATAATTTTATCATTATGGTTATCTACAATATGTTCTTTTCCATTTGGGTCATGGACCTCTTGTTCTGATGCTTCAGCTCTACCTATATTTGAATAATGATCATGGGAAATAATATGAAATTTTCAAGATGTTTTGATAATTAAGGAAACGTGACCCAATCAATCTTACTATTTTTTATCATGGAACATGACTCTCATAGTAGGCATATCAATATAGGCATTATTGAAGGATGCATTCACTCTTATCAATATTGATTTCAGTCCCATGGAACCTCTCAAATAATTTTTTCTTATGATACAATTATGTTCCTGAATGGAAGTAACTATTCCATCAATGGAATTAATACCATCCTCAATGTGTACTACAAATGAAGAGGGGAGTTCATTAATAAGGAGAAAAGAAAATTTTTCATATCATGATGAATCAAGGAAATATAAGTGTGAATTTTTGTATGAAAAAAATAGAATAATATCATTCCCCATATAGTATTCTTGGGCGCTATTCTCTCAAAAAAAGACACATATCTAGAATTTCGATAAGGTGATGAGGAAAATTAATGGCAGAACTGTTAACTAGGAAAACATTTTTTGTTTTGATGAAGAATTACCAAAATATATTGTATGTGGTCCTCTATTATGATGCATTTTCATTCCACACTCAATGTTTCAATGGGTGTTATATCACAAATGTCAAAGATGATGGCATCTTTCTTGTCAGATGCCCAGATAGATAGAAGAAACTTTTGGGAAGAATGGGAGAGGCTGGAAAAACCATTTATGGATGGTGGGATTAATGTTAAGTGTGTTTTTTGAACGATAAAGGACCTACATGACATGTTTTTTATGATGTGTTTGAAGTGAAGACACACTTGGGGGAAGAAAGGTAGATCAGATACATAGAAATATGGGGAAATCATAGGGGAATACTTTTGACCACCTTGAATGTGGTTCAATATCATTTTATAGAGCTCCAACATCACTCTTGATGGTTTTTGGGTAGAGGTGACACAAACCTGGGGCAGTGAAATTGGGTTGGTTCGAATAAGGGGTTTCTTATATGTCCAATTGTAGAGAACACTTTTCAATAGGCGATGATGTATTATAGCTTCATGTAGGCCATTCCAATCATAGATCAATGGATTTAATTTTTTTTTCTATTGTCATGTAATCATAGCCATATTTATGTGTCCCCATAAGATCACAGTCTGGTCACTTCTTGACGAAGCTATATCATGACCTGAAAATGACAAAAAAAATATGATGAGGTGGAGTGATGTTCTGTTGATTAAAGAAATAACATCAGATATCAACTACCTATTTTGGAGAGTGACACATAACGCATTTCCTACCTCAGTAAGAATTAAGCACTTTGTTGAGAATCTAGGATTAAAATTTATCTACTACAGGGAGCCAAAAATCGATGACACTAAGCATATCTTCCTTACTAGAGAATGTGAAAAAAATGGTTTTTTAGTCATTTTTAATTTACACAGGATGGTATCTACAAGGGGACTTAGGTGATAAATTCTTTAGCTGATGGATTCTGGGATCCATAAATAAGGGTATGGAGCAAAAAACATGGCCTTATATTTGTAGATGGATGTTTCTGTATATATAGAGAAAGTAAGGGGGTGAGTCACGGTGACTATTTTGGTAGTGGAAAAGACCTTATGATCAAAACCAGATGAACTCTAATTATTTTAACCTAAATTAGTAGGAATTGTGACACAACCCCTTTCATTAGTCACCATATAGGTATCACATCAGCTACTTGTGTTTCTAACTGTAGGTTGGGTAGGTGGGTGTGGTGGAATCCTCATCTTGAGGTGCTTAAAATGAACACTGATTTCTCTTATAATTCAGGTCAGATGAGGGGTTGAGGGGTGATTTGTGATGCGGGAGGCTCTATGGTTATAGAGTTTTTTTCTTTCTCAATTTGGAAGTGAAAAATATCTTCAAGTGAATGAATAACCCTTTATAACTAGTCTCAATCTGTGTAATCAAATGAATATCCAACATTTGGTGATTGAAACTGATTTGATGGCCATGTTTAACATAGTTAGTTTTCATGGCTCTACTCCACGGTCAATTGAATATACCATTTGAATATATAAATAGTTTCTTGAAAACCACATGTATATCTCTCATACATGGCATGAGAAAAATACCAATGGTGACTTCCTAGATTTTTATGAATCATTAGGAGAACAAATATAATACTTCTCAAGCCATGGTCTCTCCACTCAGATGTTGTGAATCTTTTGCATAAATACTCTGTTGGCCTTCACTATTTTAGACCCCGACGATTTCCTGGTGTTTCTTTGCTTTCTCTCTTGTAACTTTAATAAATCATTAAAAATAAATTCTTAACAAATATATAGGATATTTATATCATTTTATGATCTTGAATATGTTGAATCTATGATCAATGTATGTAAATGAAAAATAATAATGCAAAAACAGACTCAAAAATCACAGAAGTTATTTTTTAAGACATTAATTTATCATGAAATTGATAAAAAATAATTAATAATTGTTCATATGAATATAATATAATGTTTTATATATATAGTTAGTAAATTTATTTACAATAAAATTATATTTTAAATTAATTTGTCATTAATGTGTATGAAAAAATTCAAGAATTACGGTAAGATATTTCAATTTGACTTTTTTACATCTATGAGATACATTCCATATTCACCACCAATGTCTTTTAGGTGGTGTATATAATCCCCATTAATTTATATAGTGATTATTATCAATAAAATTAGTTCGAATTATATATCCAAGTTATGAACCCAATGTCATGGTGTTCACTATTCCAATGTTAGAATAGCTTAATGTGGGTTTTTCTCAATTTTCATTATTTGATAGATATGTTATGTTATTCACCTATGTAACACCACATGATTTCATTGTACGTTGTTTCATCAAAGTAATTCAATAACATGCACTACACGCAACACTGAGTTCAAACACACCACGACATACCAAACATGCCATTCAAAATTAGTTATGAGTAGTATTAGCTGAATTTTAATTGTTATATATTAAATATATTTCTAAAATCCAAATTATGTGTTCCATAGACATAACATAACAACAAATTCATTTTTTTCTGATAATGGAAGTATTTTTCAGAAAGAGCAATTTTACAGCCTTTTAAGGGAGAACAATTTTTAAATCCAAGATTTGACACTTTTATATATTAAATTAGAAAAAATAATCTTCTTCTTTATATTCAGGGCATAAAAGTTTATTTTCTATATTTTTGTGGTGTTTTTCTGATTACTTTCATATTTGGGTGAATAGAGAAAAATAGTAAATTTTAATGGAAAACAAAAATTTTAATCAAAATAATTTATAGTGTCAAATTATACATTTGAATGGTTTGGAAGTATAATTATATTATATTTTTGTCATTTAATACAATATTGTTCATTATAAGTAATTTCACATATAAATTTGATATAAGCACATGTTAATCTTTTGATATTTTTTACTTTTAAAAAAACCCCATTTATGGTTTTGTTAACTGGAATCAATTTTAAATTAATAAATGCAACATAAATATTTTAAATATGGTAAAATCGACATAATTTTTTAATTCATAATATCAAAATTAGCTTTGGGTTAATTTTTGTAATTTTTCTGGAAACATTCAATTTTTGATCAATAGTTAAAAAATTGCGTAATTATTTAAAATCGACCTTTTATTTAAGTAATTAGTTATTTTATTTTATTTTATTTTTATCAAAATAGATATATAATTACTAAAAAATTTCAATTTAATTATTTTGAGTCATTTTATAATAATTTTTTATATATGAAATTTTATTGAACATTTTATAGTTTTTTATGAACCTCTTATAAGCATTTGAAAATTTGCATAAACTTAAATTTTACCACTTCTGTGACTTGAATTTCAAAAATCTGTGAGACATAGTTGATATCATTAAGTAAAATTCGGTTCAATATGATGAAATTATTTTTTGGTGAATAATAAATTTTGACTTTTATTTACCACGGTTAAAAGAAAATAGTGTAATTAAAGGTAAAAATGATATTATAATTACCTTATCACATGTCCAAATCCTATTTGATAAGTTTATTTCGACCAAAAACAACCTTATAAATAAAATATTATTTTTAGGTCCACTTGGAATAGATTTGGACATTTCTTATTATTTTATTTAAAGAAGAGTTAAATGTGTTATATTCAATGTTTAATAACAAAACCATTTTTAATATAGGGTTACACATAAGATTAATTAGACTATAAATATTTATCATAATGATAAAGAATATTCCACATAATGAAATTTTATTTATAATTTTTATATATTTAATTATTATATTTATTTAAGATTGAATGATGATGTAGTAATTACCTTCTTAAAGAAATATTAGAATAATTTATATTACAAATTTTTGATATAGATATAATTTAAAAATTTTGGCACCATCCACGGATTTTATAGGTTAAAATGACATGTTAGGGTTGGTTAGATGTTTTTTCAAAGTGATAAGGTTGTTATGACTTACACAATAACAAAATATAAAATAGTGTCAAAATTGACATAAATTAACTTTTAAAACAATTATTATATTATTGATTGATATAATGTTACTAAAAATATAAGGTTCATCCATATGGGTTAAATAATATTATATATGTCATTAATGAACCACTTGAGGTTCTATTGGACGTTTAGAGTAAGTTTATTAATCATATAGTGTATGAATACAAGAAAACACAAATAAAGTTAGACTATTTAACTAAGAGTTAAATCTAAAAGATAAGGTTAAAATGTTAACCCAGACATGTCAAAACCTATATTTTGAGAGTATTTAGACCAATAACCACATAAGGCTCGAAATAAATTCATTTGGATCCATTATAAACAGAATATGTTTGTATAATAAATTAATACTTTAATATTATCCTTAAGTGACCCTCACCCCTCTTATAAAAAGGCACTTCCCCTTCTCTCAAATTCACACCTCCATATCCATTTTCCTTGGCCAAATCATGACCAAATATTCTCGAAACAATCCTCCCATAATCTTAGAGGCCGTAATTTGGTCTTAAATCCATCCTAAGGATACATTCTGATCAAATCAAAAGGAAGAATCCCATTAAGAGTTAAATATTTCATCACCACTTTCATGTTCTTTTCTTCTTCCACTTCTTATTTCATTGTTATTTACAAAAATACATAATAAAGTTAGTATCCTCTATTTTTTGAGATGTTATTATAATAATGTTACAATAATATTCTTTATTCAATCCATCATATTAATTACAAAGTCGCCATACGTGGGTATCTACCACTTACCGTCTCCATGTCTTGATGTAGTTGTTATTCCATAAATTATAATTTTTTTGGATGGGTTTAAAAATGATGTATAATTGATGTAAATAATAAATATAATACTTTAATTATTTTTTATATATTATATAACATCTATTTACATAATATATTTATAAGAAAAGAATGATAATGTCCCTCATACGTACGTACGAATTACCATCTCCACGAACGTGATGAGATTCATTTAGCCATCATAAACATTCAAGAATAATTTTCATTTGATGATTAAAAATAATGTTTAAGAGAATAATATAATTATTTATATGAATCAAATACGTCCTATCCATAATAAACATGGCTTTTATATCAAAACATATAAATGAAAATGAATAAGTTGACTCCTAAAACAACGACTATAATAAAATATTATTAACGAAGCAATATGAAAAGATCATAAATGATATCATAATTATGTATATGATTCTTGTATAATATAATAACTATAATTTAACTATTATAGACAAGGTTATCATTCCCTCGACCAAGGAATTGTTCAAGGTAAGGGTTAATTTTTCTCAATCTCATTATTATCTGAGATTGTTTATGTGTTAGTATTTTTTAGGAAATTTTTATTATCTCTATCCATGTCTCATAAAAGACATTTAAAAATTATTATTTTAAGATAAAATTTAACTAAATCATAATTATAAATTTTTTAAATATTTATTCTTCTAAATATTTATAATTAACTTCCATGTTTAAAAAATGGTTTGAAGGATTTATTAATATGGACATGATTGTTGTAAAATGTTAATTCATTTTAAAAGTTTCAAAGTGGTATGAGACACTTGGATTAAATAATATCTTTTAAATGACTTCATTTTTAAATGTGTGTAATTATAATTATTTCACAAAAAGGATATTCCTACCTAAATTTTTTACTGATCATTTTCAACTATGTCCACATCCATTTCTCGATATTATTCTGGATTAAGGTTAATTTATTATAATACAATATTCCATCATGTATTGAATGATTTATGATATGTTTGTCTATGGATATGATATTTGTATACCCTTCATGGTTTATGGTTGATTTATTTACATTGCATATTCTAGTTTTAATATGAATGTTTATGAGATGTTTCAACATTTTCATATGAGGAATGTAGTGGACTTTGTAAGTGAAAAATGGGGCCCACTATAGCTCCTTGATGCATCAGAAGGACTCATGAGTCAATTAGACGTGGAATTGGCAGAGACCATTGCCAATTTGATATTTGTTTTTCGTCGAGACCTTGATCAATTTTAGACATATTGGTTGAGTCCATGACAAATTATTTTATAATGAATGAAATTATACATTCCCTCATTATGAAAATAAAATTAATGGGTCATGTGGTAATTCAACAAGAAGAATACCCACAACTATGTATTATTTTTGAATTATTTACTCAGCTCATATTTCTAACATAAAGTGTTCATGTTTATTATTTATAAAGGCATGTGTTTTCAATTATTCACTATGCCTATTATTTATGTTATGTTCCGCTAAATTATATACCCTTACTAAGCATCTGAGCTCACCCCGTTGTTTTGTTTTATTTTCCCAGCATTTCCAAGAAGTATATTATGATTGATATGGATGGTCAAACTAAAAGGGAATAATGGTGTTCTCCAAGAGCTATATATGTTGTATTTTATGTTTGAAATTATAATGTGAGGTTCATGTGTGTAATATATTTCCTAGTCTACTAAATTGATCGGTCTTTGGGGGTACGATTTCCATGTATCATGCCAATGCTGTGCAATAATGCACAGACTCTATGTAACTGGGGTCGGGGAGTAACAAGCTACCTCCCTTTACAATTTTTATATACAACCCCATTTTCATGTACCATCTTGAATTAAATAATATTAATAAAATTTTAGATTTCATTTGATTAAATTACTTCAAAGGTATTAAGTTTCAATGTTACCAATATGGTAAAGAATATATGATTCAATTTCATCATTTATCATGTATTTTATGAAGAAATTTCCTATTATCAAAAATTTTGATCCATTTGTCAAGAAACTAGTGAAATTTAATATCATATGGTCACATCCAAAGAATAAATTTTCTCTATTCATTTTCCTCTAATAATGTACATAATAGTTCAAAATGAATTATTTATAAAAAAACCTATTTTTAGTAGAAAATAATTTTTCTAGAAAACATTATTTTCATACATATTTTTAAAATATTATTAAGTTTTTTGGAAGGATTTTTTAAATTCATAAATTAAATTATCTGAAATTATACATATATATATATATATATTTAAATGTAAATTTCATTTCATTTTTGAAAAAATTATCATTTGGGTTTTACCAAAATTATGAATCAAATATTTGTTTTAATGTCAAGACATAAAAGGAAATTATATCATCCATTACCATTATTTTATATGATGATTACATTATAATATATAAAGTTTATTTCAAATAGAATTAAGTTCACAAGTTTATATTTATTAAAAAAATTATTGAAGGTGAAGCTATTATTTTTCTCAAGGAATGTTTTAAATGTTTTTGAAATCATCATTTAAAATGTTTAAATGTTATTTTTAATGATTTTATTAAATAGATTTTTTTATTAATGTTCGTTTTTAAATTTATATAGGTTATTTTCACAAAAAATTATTTAATTTTTTTAAATCTATCGTTATATTTTTATATGTTTTGTTTTAAAGAAAATGATTTTAAAATTTTTATGTGTTTTAAAATGAGTTTTTCAATGTGGAATGTTTGTTTTAGTGAAGATATTTTGAAAATATTTTTACTTATTATTTTACATATTTTCAGGTTTATTTTTAGAGAATAATATTTCAAAATGATTTTTTGTTAAAAAAATATTTTTATCAAAAATTTATCTTCCTCAAGATTATTTCCATTTAATTTATCTTTCAAATTTATCTTAATCTATGATGATATAATTTGTTGAATATTATACATTTTATGCTATAAAAACCAAGATCAAAATTATTATACATTCTCTAAATGGTGAATGATTACAAGATAATTATGAATCTGATTTATCTTCCAAGGGGTTTATAAAAATAATCTTATCGTGAATCAAAATTATTTTACATTTTTTATTCTATTACAAAATTTTTAAATGTCTATAAAACCTATCACTTTTCCATTGTTTATGATATAACCAAATTATTTGAAAAAATATTTAATTTTCTGGGTAATGATATTATTTATAAATCTTGATATTTTGAAAAACATTAACATGAGTTTTCATTATTTTTAATGTGGTATCTATATATTTATCATATAGATTGGGTAAATATTTATATCGCATTAGATATAATTATATATAAAAGGGAGTGAACCTAGTTTACTAAGAAAAATTATAAGACATGATTGCATTGCGAGGGATATTTGACTACTGAGATTATTAATAGAGTGACCCCATTACCCTATCAATTACAATGAAATTTTCCTTGAATACTATGGAAAAGGATTTATATTCTTATGTGTATCTGAAAATTGCATTTCTTATGCAAATGATATTCTATCTATTTTCATGATCTTTTATTAAATAATGATAAATATGTTACGAACTTCAAATATTTATGACATGAATCATGAATCATATCATGGATATGTCTGTTTTGGATTTTGTATGTTGTGATCATGTTGTTTAATTTATTTTTCATGTTATTTATATGTATCTTCATTTTTTACCCTCATAAAGAATTTGAGATAACCATTTCATAGTATTACATTCAATATTTTATAAATAATGGTTTTAAGTAGGGTATGAATATGAAGAGTGATAAATGAGAATATCATTATGTGAGATATTGAAGATATTTTACCAAATTAGATGATTGAGGACCTAGTCTTCAAATAAAATAAATTGTTATAGTTCTCATGAATGTTTTTTTTGTATAAAGTATTGAATATTTATCTAAAATGTTGAAATACCCATGTTTGAAAATAATGGGATTCTATAGTTTTTATCTTAGGTATTTTTATGTTTTAATTTAAAAAATAGGATTAAAAACATTAGTGATATCCATAAGGATATTTCTAAATATATATTTTTGTAAATATCTAATGTTATGTCCATATATAGGACAATGTATATTAAAATTTCATGGAATATTCATAAATGAGAGAGAATTTCATTAAAAAATTCATATCAGTAAGTATACTACAAGTCTGTGTGGATATGGTTGTGTTGTACATAGGGTTAATAGATCCGATTAAATAAAATTAAGTGGGACTCAATTGCAAACTATTGCACAATAATGGGGCTTGTGGCACAATTTTTTACACTCCTAATGGATATTCATTAGAAAATCATAGAATATGTTTGAACCATCTAGGATGATTTAGATAGTTATTCAAAGTGAATGATATACATTATAAATTTTTATTCCTAGATTTAAAAATTTACATCAGGATTTAGACAACATATAAGTGATTTTCCTTATTATTTCGTCCTTTACTATGATTTGTGACTCTCACCCTATTATTTTTCTTTTAGTCTACAAATAAAACTTGAAAAAACCGATTTAATTAGGAGCATAACATAGAATAAGATGATATTCACTATTAGAAAAAAAAACACTACGGGTTTTATAATGAAAAATATTATTTAAATCCTTAAAAATCATTATGAATATTAAGAAATTTATGGGATTAAATATTATTAGAGGATGGAAAATTATTCTATTCACTCCATAATAAAAATGAAGAAATTTTTTACAGGGGTTCTTGTAATCCACTACTTGCTGAAAAATGGTTCAAAAACACTAAAACAATTTCCTTCCTTGAGTGTTCAGATCATGAGAATGTCATTTTGGTTGTATATCATGATGATGGTGAATCAATTAAATAGTGGAATATTAACAATAACTCAAGAAAACATGTTGAAATTGACCCCATGGATTAGGATGAGTTCATTTCCATAATTTCCAATATGTACATTCCTTGTATTATTTATTTGAAAATTTAGAAGGAGTTACTTGGGATATAGAAAAAGTATGATCATTTTATTGGTAAATACAAGCCAAATTGTACAATATGGGTGACATAGGCTTATTATATTTTCATCCCTCCTAAATGTGATATTGATAAATTCTTCATTAGATCAAAATAATGACTTCAATGGGAATTATCAATAGGAGACTTCTGTTGCTAAGAAGAAACTATTCCATGTGTTATTAAGTTTTAGATTGTGTTTTGATTTACAAATCAATATAATTTTATTTATAATTATATAATAATTTAATTCAATGGAATGTATAACAAATGGAGAGAAGAATATAGTTTTTACTTTCTGTTCAATGTGTGTGCAGAATACAGGATGAAATTATTTGAAGTGGAATAATGATTTTGTTTTACTATGGAAGGAAATTTAATCAATAAACTTATTTTTTGGTGTGGTAAAGAAGTTATCTAATGATGTGAATTGAGTTAAATCTATATATATACAGAAAACCACTCTTCATTGGTTCATGAGAAAGTTATATGGTAATTATGTGAACCGATGTCCCAATCCAATGGGGAATGACTATGATAATACACAACAACCTATGAAGATAACGAAAAATGAGATATCATATGAAATCATTAATGTTAAGATGAATCATGATAATTAGGTCCCACAAATCCTCCACTCATTTGAGGGGAAATAAATTTTTTATTTTTAACAAATTATCCCTATAAAAATCACATTATTCATCTTTAAGATACAATTCCTGTGAATTTCTACCTCTACAAAAATTATAGAAAATTTAATTTAATTTTATATTTTATTGGTATAAGATTAAACCCAACATTCTAAATGAAATGGTTTTTTATAAATAATATATTATTTAGGTAATAAAGGGTGAATTATATTTTGTAGGCAAACTTGTCCTTTGGTCTGTTTAATGTAAGAGTAATGGATACCATCCTTGGTTTATGTTTTTAAGTTTGATCAAAATATGGAATTCATTGATTTTTTTTATTAATATGATGTGTGATTATCAAGATTTAGTATATTTAATGAGACATTTGTGGAAAGGAAACACCTTGGTTTTTTATAGTGACAATGTTATTTGAAGATGAATACCATTATAATTTTTGATCAAATGATTATAAGTATTGGTAATAATTAGCTTTTTTCTTATCTTTTATATTTGGAAAATTATGGGTTATATATTATCATTTTATGAAGTCATCATACATCATTTCTATAATTTATATTTATATTTGGATAATATTTTAATAAAATATAATAATGATGTGGAATTTTTACATGGGGTACCACATTAAATTGTTTTTAATAAAAATATTTTTTTTTTCAAAATACATTTGGGGGAGACATCTTGATTCACATGTTATAGTGTCGATTTTCATCATTTTGTACCATACCCGGACAAATGGTAAGATTGAGAATGTAATTTAAACCCAAAAATACATTATGAGATATATTTATATATATATCGAAGTAGGTTGGGAGAATCCCCTTCCTAAATCTATTTTTTATTTCATTGATAACATTCATTAGAGCTTTAGGATGAATTTTAATAAGTATTTTATGGATGAAGAGTAAAAATCTAATTCACAAAAATGATGTTGAAGGAAAAATGTTATTAAAACCTAGGAAATCTAATTATATGAAAGATATGGTTATAAATATTTATTAAACTTTAATGGTTTCGCAACATTGAATGAAATTAAATTTAGATAATTTTCCATGTTACATAAATTTAAGGTGTAGAGAAGGTCCTTATATGAATTTTATCATGAACTAAAAAATATAACACTAGTCTATAGGTATATTGATCTATTTTAAGTACATGATTATATAAAGAAATTTAATTATTATCTTCCAGTAACACTAAATGTCTCAAAAGAATATGATTTGTTCTGTGGATATCTCTTGAAGAAGTACATACATGATCCATTACTTTTACTGGAATCAGAGGATATACCATCAGGGCATGATACTTTATTTGGGGATGTACTAGTAGAGATTCTAGAAAGAATAGAGAATGTTGTATGAAACAACAACAATGATCTAATAAATTAATTTCTTCCAAACCACGTGATTGGGGAAAGTATATAGTAACATGATTATGTTATAAGGGAGAAGATTCATCAATTACTGGTACCATTGTGATCCATTTCTAGAAAAAAATTCATTTTATGTGGTAGAATATAAAAAATAACATTTTTTAAATATATTATTTTAAAATAAATTTTCACATGTTTATATTTTTTTAATACATGAAATATCATGTTATTATTTCATTATATGTAGTAATGAGTACGCCTTGGTATACATTCAACAACAAGTTTAAAAAAATGTGAAAAAATTCAAAAATAATATTATTTAATAGGACTGTTATAACATATTCATTGGAATGGTTGGTTATTAATTTTATTAAATAAAAAATGAAAATATATAAACAAAAAATTATATAATATGAATTTATTAAAGGCAAATTTAGAAAAATGAAAAAACCCATTTGAAAATTTTGGAAATCATTTTCTAAAAAACCATTTAAGAAAACATGTTTTAACTCTATAAATAATATAAAATAATATTTGTGATGTTTTTTAAGAAATTTAATATATTATATATTAAATAATTTTTTTTAAATTAAAATTATGTGTATTATAGTCATGAATAAATAATTAATCAAATTTTGTACATAAGATGATATTATTCTACAAATAATTTTTGATACATTTTTTTCCACTAATTTTAAATATAAATTTTGAAAATTATAGAAAATTTAATTGATAAATTAATGTAAATTTAATGAAATTACAAAAAAAAAATTTATAATTCTGTGAATTGTTTATAATATTTTGAAAAGATTAATTTTCTGATGAATAGCTAAAAATACTATCTTTTGTATTAAAAATTTTATTTAATATATGTTATTTGTTATTGTAAATTATATTATAAATTTATTGTAATGTATAATTGGACAAATATTATATTAATTACTTTAAACTAATAAATAATAATCAAATCAAAATTATATTTTATATAAAGAGATTGTTAAATGTTTAAAAGATTCCATTAGTAACTCGCTTCCACATGTTGTTTGTGGGAAATTTTTTGAAATAGTATTTTGAAAAAAAATAGTATTTATAAATAGAATCCTCATTTTGAAAAAAATTAGTTAAATTATATAATAAGTTTGAATTAATTTTTATTGTAATATTAACAGTGACAACATTAAAAAGAAATTACAGCAATTAAGGTAAATTTGAGTTTATTGGGTTGTTAATCTAAAATGATAACGGTTAATGTTCACTAAACTAATGAATAGAAAATATTTTAATGAAAAATGTACAGAATATATTTTTTTATTATTAATAATACTATATTTTTTATCCTGTTTAGTTGAGAAAAAAAATTGGTTCAAATTTCTTTTAAAATAAAAAAATACTAGTGTGATGGCCACTTATAATATAAATGGTCACCTACTCTCCTATAGAATTCATATATCAATGATTTTTTTCATAATATGACTATAAAAATTCATTACCAAAATCCCTCCTCTTATCCTAGGGAACTTATTATGGTATTAAATCCATCCTAGGGAGGTCATTGATGAAATACTAAGTAGTGTACCCGAAGAAGACATAACACTCACCACCGAGAATTTTTAATTATTTTCATATTCTACCTCCATAGATTCATATTAATATATTAATATATAATACCATAATTATATTACATAATTTTTTTATTTTATGGACATAACCTACAACCGTCCCCACTTCAAAGAAATGGGTTATGAAATCAGTATTCATCTATAAAGTTGACTACAACCTCAAGAAATGATTTCATTTGATTTGTCATCACCACCACTAAATTCTAGTAATAATTAGGTATTAAATATTTATATATTATCTATATTGAATAATTATACATATATAATTATAATATCATAGATAACATAATACTTTCCATTTAGTTATAATACGAAAAAATTTCTATTTTGTACGACGAATTACTGCCTCGACAAGCGATGTGATTTTTTCCCACATTGCATGGATGGTATAAGAAGTATTTTAATTATAATATGTTACATATATAAAATTAAATATATTATATATGTATAAAATCTCAATTTCAATTTTTTTTACTTTCAATCCTATGGTAAAATGGAAATAATGTTCATGCACACGTATGATATATCATCTCTATGGATGGTATATTTCGTTTTCTATCCATAAATTTTATGAAATACGAAAAATTAATAAAAATTGAAAATATATTATTATTAACCAATTTTTAAATTTATAGGCATGATATAACTATGACCTCTTTTATAGGACCAATAATTATAAGTGAAAACATTCACAAAAATAACAGCAGTTATTATTGAAACATGAATTTAACATGGAACATTATTAAACGAATAATAAAAGATCAAAATAAAATAATATATTTTATGATATATATAAATATTTATACATATTATATTAATAGTAAATTTATATTCATTATACATGATGTTTTAATGTTTACATAGGAAGTCATCATTTAAAATAAGGGACTTTCATTACAATTTTTACTTTTGTGAGACACATGCTATATTCGCCACATATTTTTTTATATAATTCACATTGTTGTAAATTATGATTTTCATCCTTAAAATTATTTGGATATAATTATCCATTTTGGGATATTTATTTCAGGATGTTTATCATTAAAAAGTTACTTGTGGAATAAATGTTTTTTACTCATTTTTCTTTTTTAGATAAATATGTTATGTTATGAAGCTATCTTCCATTAACAATTCATTAAAAGCCTATTTTAAATGTAATATATTGAATTTAGTTTTCCTTGTGATATTTTATCTACATTTTAATTATATTCAGTCTTGGGGATTATTTTTCAAATTTTCCATACTTCAATATTTTTTATCTTATAATCTCATTATTTATCATAATTTTTTATGTCTATGATTATGATGTTCATATATTTTGATCCACCTCCCATATAAATCATGAGAAATCTAATCTCCTGGTTATGTAATATGAATAAATTTTTTTTCCTTCATTTTCTTCATTCTGTGTAATTAATAGGTCAATAATAATGGCAGAAAATTTTTATTTTATTACTTAAAAATATTTTTTTAGAAAACAATCATTTCTAAATATGATTTAAAATTATGGTTTTAAAATTTTTCAATTTTTTTATTAATGAAATTTTTTCCAATTTTTGAAATTATGATTTTTAAAGGAATCGTCATTCATTTTTTCAACCAATTCTCAAGGGTCTTTTAACAAAATATTGAAAGTGATCCATATATAAAATTGTACGAAAATTTTATATATATCATCGATCATGACTATTATTTTCATTGAGAAAACATCATATGTTTAAATGGGATTATTCAATGAAGAGAATTTTTTAAATGATATTTGGTTTTAAAATATATTTCCAATTGAAATGTGTTACTTTCCATAAGAAATGTTTTATTTTATATTTCATTTTTCCTTTATATGTATTCAAGGTTATTTTCAAAAAATATTATTTTAATATATTATTTTGGATTTTTTTATCAAATCCATATTTTTTTTGTCATGGATTTTTTGAATAAATTATAGAGTATTATTTATTTTATTCTAGGTTGTCCATATAAAATTGATTTTTATAATGTAATATTTATTAATAATTATTTTAATATTTAGAAAACATATTTTCGAGAAAAATATTTTTAAATGTTAATAAAGATTAATTTATATGTCATTAATAACCATTTTAAAATGAATGAGTTTCAATAATATTTTTATCTTTAATAAGTGATATTCAAGGAAAAAATATATTCCTCATGAAATTTTCCAATGTGATTTATCATTAAATATAATTATCCATCTACCTTGTCAAACATTGATGTAACTTACTCTGAAATGGGGATATGAAGCAAGGATAAAAAAATTACACATTTTGTTAATGATTTATTATAAAAGTTCATTTATGAAACCCAATTCACTTATACGATTTCCACGATGATAAAATCCTCATGAAAAGATTTTATTTTATATCTTTTATGACATGATGAAATAAAAAAATGCATATAAATCCTATCTATTTATCCATAAAATATTATATAATGAAATGTTTATGAATATTATTTCATTTTACGGTTTATGATATTATTACCACTTTATTATCTAATGTAACTCATACATATGATATTTATTATTGGGTGGGTGGAAACTATATCAAAATCTATTAATTTAGGTAAATGTGAATATATTATGAGATACTCAAGACTATAATGGTGAGTGGACTCTGTTCAATAAGGTATTTCTATATTATAATGGCCTTAGGTGTGATCCTTTACTACTATAATATTTTGGGTTGTGAACCAATTCCACTCTGATAGTCTATGAAGGTATCATTTACTATTATGGAAATGAATTTAAATTCATATGTGTATGCCATAATTTCATGTCAAATTAAAATGATAATCCCTATTGTCTTATCATATTTTATTTACATAATATTCATGTATTAAGAACTACCAATCATAATTCAGTGACTAATAATTATGGCTATTGATATGATGGTTTTGGTTTTCATAAGTTAGTCTCAAGTTATCATGCACTTATCTTCATGTAATACATATGTATCTCCATTGAGTTTCCTTAGTGAGAATTTTATTTGACCATTTCTTATTTCCCATTACAAGGTTTATGAATAAATTATTTATATATGGTAATTTTGGTATAATTAATAATGAAGAATGTATTTATAATATATTTTTAATATTTCTCACCAAACTATAATATTTGGTACCTATACTCCAAAGAAAATAAAATATTTGGGTTCCTATGATTTTGTTTTTTCAAGGTATATAATATTTACATAAAAATATATAATATCCATGTAATTATCTTGTCACTATAAATATTATGGTATCCAACAGTGAAAACTTTGGTTTTTATAGGAATCCTTCCCCAGACATGAACTATCTTTGTATATATCTAATAAGTAATATTGTTTTAGTCATGTTCCCTCACATGATTTTAAAATTTATTCTATGATATGGATTTTTTCAACAGTTCTTCTACATTCCGATATTTCACTACTTTTCTTTAGAGACATTCCCCAATAATGAAATATCCCTTAAAATGTGATACCTCACTCTCCAAAAAATATTATAAATTGATATGAATTTTATTATTTTATTATTTTCCATTTCCTCAGATATTCTTAAGAGTCAGTGGGGTCCAAGGTGAATGTTTTATTAGACTGGGGGATCCTCAAAGACATGGGAAACCACATTGCCTCATTCTTACTATAGTTTCCTTGGACTATAGATTATGAAAAGACCATAAGGACCCCACATTATGGAGTTACCTAATGTGTATTAGGGATATCACAGTAAAACTTGATGAGGTTGGAATATCTCTATTGTTATCTATTGTTATATGAATGTTTGGAATTTTTGGAGTGGAAATGGACTATATTTGATGTGAAACATTATTTGGTTGATCCCAAAATTAAATAAACTAGGAAATATTTATTATAAAAATACACATACCCCTTACAAATTAAGACCCAAAATTAGATCTCCCCCCATACTATTTTTCACGCTGAATTGCCATGAGGGAACCCATGGATGAAACTCCTCACATTCCATGTATTTCCTAAATCATAATCTTTCATTGTCAGGTTATTGACATCAAATATGGGGATTATTCTACTCATATACATATTTATCATTATTTCTGTCATGTTTTTACCACTCTACTACTGAATCTTGATTATGAACCAAAAATATTTGTTCTCTGTGTTTTAAATCATAATAAATATAGTTCCAAGGATGTGTAAACATAAATTGTTTCATTTCTCTCTAAAATACTAATGGGATCATAAAATTTTCTTTTGGTCAATGTTTTTCTCCATTCATGAATATTTAAGTTTTGAAACTATTTATTAATTTGTAATTTAATTTTTACTTTAAAATTATTAAAATAATAATAATTTTGTGTGTATAATTCATATGAAAAATTAAGTATTTGACAAGATTTCTATTTAATTATGTTTTTATTATTTTAAAACATATAATTTGAAAGATTTTTCTATTTTTCTAGGGCACATTCAGCTAGTTAAATTTCCATAATGGACTTAATGAATGATTCATGTAATTTAAAATAGTATTTTGGGGTTCCAAGGTAATTCTCATATAGAATTATGTTTAAAATGTAATTTTATGTTTTAATTTAAAATAAATTTATTGATTACATTTTTCATTTTTGGTTTTGAAAAAAAATGTGTTATATAACAATATCTTTAGAAATATCTTGTATTTATATAAGTATACATTATAATACATATAAATGTATACCTACAAATACAAAATATAATATGTGATTTTTTTATTGGATGATATACAGATGTATGTGGATGTATATGGTTATAAAAAATAGATAAACATTTAAATTTAAATTTATATTCAATCCCATTTTCTAATCATGTTCAAAAATTGATTTCTAAAAAAAATTCAATTTCATTATTAGTACTTTTGTAATGATCTTAAACAAGGTGGTACAACTCCTATAGAATCCCACACAATTTCTTATGTGTTATAGTGAGTTGTTATTTAATTTTATATAAGGGAGTGATTTGGAAATTGGGGATTCAAATTTTTACTATTGGGTATTAGTATGCGGATATGCATTGGAATTGAATTTTATATGGTTTTTATATTACATTGTTACCCCACTACCCTTTTCAATTTAAGCATAGGGTATCTAATGGAAATCCATGGATAAATAAATGATATGACTAGGAAATGTACTCTATGAAATAGTATTACATACATAGCCATTGGGAAATGATGAACTTCTATCTAAACATGATGTTCCAAAGATATCTTCACCAATATATCATTGGATTAATCTCTTCGTGGATCTCATGCATGAGAATAGTTTTGTATGGTTGGTTCATCAAGTGTAACAATATAATATTTTGGAAAACCTTAATAAAACACCTTTAGGTTTTTAAAACTGCTATATATTTTAAATAACCCCTGTTTATTGATGGATGATCAGTTATATCCCATTACTTATATGTAATTTAGTTATCCATTTATATAATTAATTATTTTTCATAGGTGGTGGTTGCTGATCAAAATTTATTAAAAAATTTAAAATGTGTTTTTTCAAAAAAATTTATAGAAATTGGTTTCAAATAATTATTTTCAATGAATATGGCATGATATGTTGAAATGTTTTCTAGGATATTTATTTCAATTAATAGAATATGAAAATATTGATTTCAAATTATTGATGTTGTGATTCTAAATTTTATTTTAAAAACACACTACTTTATTTTAAATTATTGATTTTAAACTAGAATATAAAAGATTTTATAAATAAATATTATTCATTAGATTTGGATTTATTGTTCATTACTCAAGGGCTCCATTCTCATTCAAACTAATATTTTATAATATGATTTAGATATTAATTTTTTATGTGAAATGTTTTGTATTAGGATAGGCAACTGAATCATGGATTTTGAAGATTTTTGTAATTTTTTATCACATTTTATAAATATGACTTTATTTTGTAAATTATCTTTTTAGAGGATAAATGATATAGATATTCGTTCTAGTTAAAAAAATGGATTTTTCACGCAAGGGTGTTTGTGGGAGAGATTAGATAATCTATTAATATGTTAAAATTATACAACATTATATTATTGTTTTCTTTTGATATAGTAATGCATACAATACGATGTGTGCAGACCCAGATTTTAGCAATAATTTTAATAAATTATAAAGTTATATAATTCCCAAGAGAATTTTTTTTATTTAATTTTTTATCATAGCCTGCTTGTGTCATTATAGAATGATCCACATGTATATTTATATGTATGTCTGGCTTCCAAAAAAATGGAAATATATGTTGGTTCATGAAAAATGGTAGAATATTCATGGATCATATGATATAAATGTTTTCATAGTAACCCATTATTATATGGTCATTAAAGAGAGATTTGAAATAATATTATTTTAAAATTGAGTTGTGGTACGAAGACAAGTGAAACTAGTAATTTTAGTGTTACATAATTATATCCATGTTCTTTTTATATTGGTGTTTTTCTTCTAAACATCAAATAAAAATATTTATGGATTTCATTTTAAATTAATTTCACGGTGATTTCTATTCCATAATAATGGCTTTTTTGCGATATTTTTATTAGACTTGGTATTTTGGGTTCCATTTTGGGGTTTATGATATATGGGATATAATTTAGAAATCAACTAATAGAACTATTAGATAATGGGTCCTCACATACCATGTGAATCCTACTTGTATCATTCGATGAATCTAATATTTGATGTGAATGTTTTTTCATGTGGTTTATAAATTAATATTGTCAAACCACAAATGACCATATGCTCCAATGGAATTTCTATTCCCAAATTATGTTTTATTTTATATTTTTTCATGTAACAAATTGATATTATTATGATTTATTTCAATTTATTTAACAAATAGATTCTAGTTTAGATGTTAATTTTCTTTCAAATTAATAATAATTAGTTTCTTTAAAAATAATTTCTTTTCATTTTATGTTTTAATAATCATTACGTCGTTTATAAAAAAAATTTATAAAACAAATTATAATCAAAATTTTAATCCATGAATATAAAATTTTATGGTTTTAAAATATTTTTATATTTAAAATTATAAATATAGACTAATTACACATATAATATAAAATTTATTGGTGAAGGGATGATTTTTAATTGTATATATTTCAATTTATATGTGTTGTGAATCCGATTTACCCCCATAACAGTTTTTTTGAAATTTAAATTATTTTTTGTTTTGAGAGTTTTTGAAATTTTTCATATTTACATGAATGTTGTGAAACAATTTATTAATGTACTTTATTTATTTTTAAATAACTATTTTTCATATAATATTTATGTAGTTTTTTATTTTTTATAAATATGAGTAAGGAAATTTTTTGAGTTCATGTTTATTGGTATTTCATACATACAAAATATGGGACATAATAAAATATAGATAGTGAGTCTTTATGATATAATTTTAAATTTCTATGGTATGTTTATATTTATGTAATTACTGATGGTTTTCTATGTTTAATGTATTTTTTGAGTTAATTTACATTGAGTTTTTATGATATATTTAATTGGTGTTTCCCAAGATATCCATTTATTTCATCCATTGTGAACTTGTGAATGCTATTATGAATGATTTCTACATGATATTAACGATTTTATGATCACTATATAAAATATTTTATATGGGGAGTATAAAATTAGTTTTTGGGGTTATTGTGAAGGCTTCTAGGACTCTTAGTCTATTTAGAGCATTGTGTTTTAGTGTATGGAGTGAGGGCCCCTTGGGATCCTTCCATGAAACATGACAGCATCCCACATTTATTATATTGATGAATAATTTTTCCTTCTATGATTATCTAGTTCATTTATTTTTTTTATTGTGTTCTCTCTATCTAGGGGATTTTTCATTTTCATCCCTGAGGAGATTATAAAATTTTTATGTTTCTTTTTGGTTGTTTGTACATATTTAGAGACATAATTCCACACTTTGTTAATATCATAATATATTTTCTGATGTTAATGAAACCTATCTGTAATTTTCATTATTCATACCAATTCATTTCCCTCTCATCCATTTTAGATTCTTTATTAATTATATTATTTGGGATGAAAATTCCTTGTTCCATTGGGTAGATAATTTTTAGTTTTAGATGAAATTAATAATGTATAGTAGATTATCATGATATTTTTTGCTTTTACAATATATGATTGGGTTAAATATTTACATACCTTACTTATAAATGTTTTATTTTTATGATCCACAATAAAAAGTGAAAAGAAAATTTTGGGGGATGTATAACATTATAGTTTTTTTTTGTAATTCCTTGTTTTTATGTTGTTTCATTTAGCTATCAGCCTATTACCCTTATGATATGGCTTGGTGGTCCGGTTGTGTTATTTTATTTTGGGTGTCCATTTAATTGTGCATGAAATCATAACACCTATTATTTTTTATAACTCTATTAAACACATGTTCATTGGATTCCTTCTAGGGGAAAATTAGTGGTAGGGGGTATAATTTTTAAACCACAAACCATTTTTTTAGGCATATTTTAATATAAATTTAATTATTTTATTTTATTTTAATATGATTGTAGGATTTATGGGTGTTGGTAGGGGGGATATATAATTCAAGTGGACCGAGAGGAGAAATATTATCTTTGAGGCTCATCATGGACACCCCCATGTGATGGATTCTACTGTATGGCCATTTTTATTACACTATAGGTGTCCCCACGCCCTGTATCTACTCATTGAATACTGTAGTTTTCCTTATATAAATATAGAGGTGGTCCCTATATCATGGTTATCAATTAGTGAATATTTAATTTTGGAATAGTGGACTTAAATAACATAGTGTTCAAGATGTACCCCATAATTTTGGATCCTTTATTTTAAAAAAACATAAAATATTTTACATAGATACAAGATAACCATTTTAGACCACAATTTGGGTCTCTCCCACATTCTACTCTATTAATTTAATAATAGATGGAAGTCATTCATAAACCTCTTTCCCCTCAACTAATTTTTGGGATCATTATTTTGAAATTTTATATGGGATTTATAACACACCAATAATATAATTTAATGTAATAATATGATTTTTGGGATTCTTAACACTCATCCTTGATCATTAAATGAACATTGGCATACTGTGAAAATATTAACATAATTGTGAACATTATTACATGGCTATTAAATTTGATATATAAATATTAAAATGAAATTTATATAAATACTCATGTTTATATAATTAAAATTTATTTATGAACATGAAATAAATATGTACTCAATTTTCAATAATGTAATTTTACAACTAAAAAATGTTTTTATAAATAATGTTTTTATATTATTTTTTAGGGAAATTTTAATTAATTTTCAACACATGTTTATTTTTTATTTTATAATATGAATATTAATTTTGAAATTATCACATAAAAATTATATTATTATGGATTATATATATGTATATAATTATTTATTTTTTAGTGAATAGTTGAATTTTATGACTATTATAGAAAATAGTCTTTTATGTTAAATAATATATTAAGTCCCATATTGTTTAAAATTGTTTTAAAATTTAAATCGTTCATTTATATTACTATTAATAGAAATAACATTTTTGGAATTTTACATATTATTATTTTTGGTGTGAAACAAATTCTATATGTAGCAATATTTTTCCAAAAAACCATTTTTCATAGAGTTTTATAGATTCCTTGAAATGTAATTTTATATAGTTTTAAAACATTAATTTTATATAATTAATTACTTATTTTAAATAATCATTTCCAAATACAGTAAAGAGTTCGGATTTATTTTTTATCATAATGTATTGTAATAATGTTAAAAATGTTGTCCTTATGGTAACTGTAAAATGGTTATAGGAAGTTAAATATTATGGGATGACGATAAATAATAATCCTTTCACTATTTAGTCTTTTATGGGATTATTAAATTAAAAAAATATACCAAATATTTGAAAATATGTAATTTTTTCCATTAATCATTGATAAAGGACTTTATATTATTTTCTTTATTAGAATTTTCGATAATATATCTCTCACTCTTTTAATATATATATTATTTTTTTAAATAGATAAAAAAGTTATGAATGACTCAAACAAGTTTATTTTTTTTCTATAATAAAAATTATAATGGTAATTGGATTTTAATTTTCAATGATGAAATAATTACATTAAATTATTATACAATTCTTACATGGTTCTTTGGTAGTCGAATAAAAACTGAGTGTTTGACTTTTAAAATATTTAAAATTAATATATATTTAGATTTATTGTGTCCCAATAATTTTTGGTAAAAATAATATTTATTTTTAATGTGTCAAACATTTATATTTTAATTGCATTACTATAATGATATTTTTTAATATTAAATTTTTTGAAGAGTCCTAAAAATAATTTTAATTATATTTTATAAAAATGTTATCATTGGAGAAGTGAATGATATATGGTTAGTCATATAATCTACTGTTTAACAATGGATTAATTATCTTTTTTATTATAACTATAATTTAAAAATAATGTGTAAAAATATTATGACAACGGTAATCGATAAATATAGTTAATGGGGATTAAAATTAAATGTGAAGTGGAAATACATCAAATAAAATTGTAGAAATTTTATTTCATGATATTATTTATTATTAATGTTATCCTATATTTTAAATACATAAATTCAATAAAAAATTAATATTAAAATTATTTTATATAAAATTAATAATTTCTGAATTCCATGGTTTCCCCTCCACTCATCTCTAAAAGGATAATTCATGTCCTATATTTATCTAGAATATTCATCCACTAATGTCAAGTAAATAAAAACAAAACCTCATCATAAAAATTATTGACATATTATAGTACTGATTTTCTTCGGAAAACACCCTTTATAGGGTCATTTTTTGTGAGATCACAATGAAGTTCTTTGAATATGGGGAAATCATCTTAATAGAGAATTTTCATTTCAGTTATTTTTATACCTATGCTAATTTTCAATAACCCATTCCATTTTATGAAAAAAGTATAACTCATATAATAAGATATTATTATATTTTTTATAACCGTATTTATATAATTTATTCTAAAATATAGAAAATGAAACAATTTCCCATGTGTACTTGTGGACTCCCCACTCAATGGAGTGATATGACACATTTTTCATCACTACCTCACTTGGATAATTATAATTATGGGATTAATAAAAATATTTTTTGTTTAAAATATAATAAATATTATAGAATGTTATAAACTACTTGTATTTATTTCATTAATTTTGATTGTAAATAAAGATAGCAATCAAACCTTCATACAGTAAACCATTTCAAAAAATAGTGTAATTTTATTTTTTATATACTTTCTCTGTAAGATTGAATAATTTTAAATAATAAATATAAATAATATAGATATCTTCATTAAAATTAATTAAATTATAAACCCCTTATCATGATTTGAGGTCTAGTAAATCTTTATGAACATCTGTTTGAAAAATGATATAGTTATCTAGATCAACTCTAATTTTAATAAGGAATTGTCAATTTCTGGGGGACAAGATTTTATATCTAAAATTGATATGTTATTATAAGTTTATATATGTGTTACATATATAATGAAAAAAATAAAAATCTATTCGACATGAGGTTAGATTAATAAAGAATCTTGTTGTACATAATGCAAGGGGATATCTTATCCAATTGTCATTTTTGTGGTATATGTTATGTTTTAGGTATACCATATTTCTTGAGTTTAATCTAATTCACCATTTAAATTTGGTACAATAAAATATATATTATTCGTTCAATTATATGTTTAATTTGTTTTTATTTCATCCATGTTCATTATGATTCAGAATATATTAAAAAATGTAATGAATATTTTTTTATCACACTATTTAGGGTACTTTTTATACCAATTTTTTTGAAAATGAACATATATTTTCTATAACAAAATAATAACATTTTTATAACATATATATATTTCTGGAAATTTAAATAAATATTTTTATTTTTCCCTATCGATAAAATAAAAAACATGAAAGAATTTATCTCTGAAAAGAGAGTGTGTTTTATATTCGGTCAGAAATTGTTTGCAACCAATTTTTATATTTTCATTAAAAGTTGGTCAAATTTTTTATGTTCTCATATTACTGTTTAATTCCACTATAAATTTTTTTTCTATAAAATGGTTTAAAACAAATATTTTTATTATTTATGGATGATGTAATTATTATTGAAATGTTAACGAAATAATTCTTTTAACATACAATGAATGAGAAATAATTCCCACATTTATGACCACATAATGTTTTGAATATTCATATAAAATTTAAACGTTTCATTTCAATGGAATATCTTTCCAATAATAATTTTTTATATTATTTAATTGATATATGTTATTTTAAATTGGAATGGGTATTTCATAATGAAAAAATCCAATGAAAATTTATAGATTTATTCATTAATGATAACTCCCTTTTTTATGAAATATTTTTTACATTATATATCATTAAATATGACCAACCATAGAAATACTTTTAAGGATTTTTTATTATGATGGAGACATATTTATTATCAACATTTTCATTTTTCTAGGTTATTCTATGATGAAAAAATAAATTAATTCATTATAATGGGATATAAATGTTATTATATTATGATTATGTGATTGACGGGAATATTGTATACAACATGTTCATTAGGTAACGATTATTTTTTTATGATATAAAAGGGTAAACAATATTTAATGAAATTCTCAAATGATTGAACACATTTGGTAATATTAAGACCATTGTAGTTACACATGTTGTTAACTTAATACCAAATTGTGGTGAATCTCATGTTGTGTAAATTTGACATATTATTTCCATGAATAGGGTTATGAAACACATTATTCTACCCATTTAAGACATTATATTAGTAGAATGTTATGCCCCCATGGCTCGATTTAGTTTATAAAATTGTTTTATTTTTTTCTTATGTAAACAAAACATTATTTCATGACATTTTATTAATATTAATAATATTTTTGTATGATTTTTAAAATTTAATATAATGGTATCATAATCATATTATCGCATTATTTTCCCAAAATCCTTCATATATACATTGTTAATAGTAAATTATATTATAAATGTGAGCTATGCCAATTTTTCGATACCAAATACATTAAAACACATTGGTATAGGTGACATACAGTAATGATTTTGGAAACAAGTAGGTATATTTATACATATGGAAAGCTAAACCAATGGTTTGACCATAACATTGGTTTATTAAATGTTTATATATTCATATACCAATGGTTTTGGGAAATAGTTAGTATATGTATTTATATACCAACCCATACAAATGATTTTTCCTAACCATTGGTTGCTGTAATTTTTTTGACACTTATACCAATGGATTTCACAAACTATTGGTATATATAATTTTTCACTCCACCTTAAAAAAGGCGTTCCTAAACAATTGGTAATGGTGGTTCTATTATTTATTCCTAAAAATATTAATAACAATCGTTAATTCAATTTAAATTTTCAGTTTATACACATATATATATACATATATATATATATGAATATATAAAATATAGTAGCACAATGATACTATCATAGAAAAATATATACGAGTAATTTAGATCAATACCATGTGGTTGATTTTGTTTTCATATTGGACTTATACCAACAGATTAACTAATCAATTTCTATAAGTATTTATCTTTGAAATTACTTTTTTTTAATGGCATGAGAACACATTTTCTTGCTATTATAAACAAATGGTATGTCAACCCATTTATATAGGTCAAAATGGATTGAGAATCACTATATAGTCATGAAAACATTGTTTGTGGTTATACAAATGTTTTTTGGGACTAAAGAAATACTTATAAACAATTTGTATATCATTTTATATGATTAGTGATAGAAAATATTTTCTCATTCGTATGTTTAATATTCAATATATAAGTATAAAACTTTCAAGTATATTATTTCTATGTAGGGAAATAGTTATGTAAAACCTAATAAAAAATTATGAAAATAATTTTTATACATGTTTTTATATATCCATGTATCCATATATAGTAAACCATTAACATTATTTCATGGAAAAATATAACATGTAATATGTATTTAATTAATAGGATATAATATTTGGTTATCCATCATGTTAGTTACCACATTTGGTTTCATAATGTTGTTTTGTAAATTTTTGGATACTAATATATGAAAAATTAGTGGGATCCCTTATGATATGTCTAGCTATAACAGAAAAATATAAATTATCATAATGAGAGGATTTTGTTTATAGAAAATTAATCATTGAATGGATAATGGTTTTTGGATGCAGTTGTGGAATAGGTTTGATTGGGGTAACGACAATGGATTTCAATTATTTAATGTTAACTAGATAATAACTAATTAATAATAGATGTGATTCTGAAAAATCATTGACATGAACTCTTATGGGATATAATTAGGTTTATTAAGATCTTATTTTTTATAAACTAATCTTTTTTATACTAAAATATTTCTTTATATGACCCTGGTTAAACCTAAAAATTCATGGATAAAAATAATTGTTTCATTATTCAGGCATCATTATTGATTGTCAAGATCATATGACTTCTCAATATGATTTTTTTTACTTGTATTAAATTATTTTATTGGATGAAAACTTGAAGAATCATGTTAATAATGAATGTTATCGATGGTATAATTATTTTTCAGTTGATAAATTGAAAGGAAAAGTATATTGAAGGAGAAATATCATGATTATGACAAACCAACTCTCTCGATATATTATAAAACAAATGATAAATCTAGATTCATGATTACCATTGGGTAATAAAGATTAATATTCTTACATGTTAATAATTTTGGATAAAAACCGTAGAAAAATACATCAGAGGGATGGGATTAAATTTTATATGTGTAAAAGAATGAAATAAATAAACTTATTACAATTGTAAACTGAACATTTAAATACATTTTAATAAAGTAAATACTAATTTAACATTAATAGTATAATATTTTAGGTTTTCTGAACATGGAAATAACTAAAGGAATTTTTATAATCTAATAGTTACCTCCCTGAACAAGTAAAGACTTATGTTGTGAAAATACATTGTGTGGAATTATTCATGTTTATTTTTTTCAGATTTCATTAATTATTTTTTAGATGTGATTTATTAATTATATTCTTGTTATATGAATCATCAAAATAAAAGGATTTTTGAGAAGAAGTTAATCATTAAGTATATTGTATTATATATTTAATGGTTATGATAATATAGATAATTGATTCAGAGGTGAGGAGATAATATTTTGAAACACTTTAATTAGTTATATTAAAACTTAATATGTTCTCTATGTTGAGATAACAATGGTAATATTGTATAATGGGACGACTTATTTTGATAATCCAAATTGGATAATTTTTTTGATCAAAAAATTGATTAATGGTATAATGAAAATTTGATTTATGTTCTAATTGATGAAATTAATTTCATATTTCTGATTTATGAAATAGATTAAATAGTAAATGAGTTTTGTTTACAAATAAGGATATAGATATATTTTGAAAAGAATATATGTCTTCATTAGTTTATTTGGGGTATTGATATTATAAAAATGTATTGGGAGATTTTATGGTGAATGGATTCACGTTTTTGGTATGTGACATCAAGAAATACATAATATTTTTGGGGGAATTAATGTAATGTTTAATTTGAAATTAATTTTACCTTTTATATGTTTTTTATGAACATTTTAGTTATGCATGATTTGAGTTTTTTGGTATATAATTATTTTCTGAAAGAATTAAATATATCATTAGTCATTATTATATAAATGTATGAGAGTAATATTTAAAAGGATAATTTATTAATATTAGTTAATCTTTCCATGTAAAACGTATTAGTTTCTAGTTACTAAATTGAGTTAGAATAAATATATTTTCATCATTTTAATTATATTTTTATCTAATAACATTGTATTTTAGATCCTTAAGAAAGAAAATTACATATTATTGAATCAACATTGAAATGTTTTGGTAAAATAGGAGGAAAATAATTTAATCACACAACCAATGGTTGAAATGAAATTTTCTTTTTTTATATATCAGATAAATATTTTTTATTATATTCCATGTTTAAATAATTCCTAAAAACATTGAAAAGAGATCCATAAAATTCAAATATATACTTCTTCACATTTATTTTGATTTAAATTATTCTCGTTTTAATTGATTACAAGTTTTTGTTTTTAGGAATTAAAATCATCATGGACTTGTTCTATATATCTCTATATTTTTAATTTTATATTACATTTTTCTAGTATATACATATTTTTAATTATCTTTAATTTTATATTGATTTTAAATAATATTATGTGTAATATAATATAACCATAATGTTTTCCTCTTCCCCTTTCAGATGTAATGTTTATTATTCAAATGTATGATTTTTATGTTTAAAATTTTATTTTCTATTATTAAACTCGGATTCTATAAAAATAATGTTTTTTATGACATTTATTTATAATGGGGAGAATTTGACACCATTAAATTTTAATTTTAAAAAAATATTTTCCTTCATTACTTTCCTTACATGAAACACTTTTCTTTTAGTGAAGTATGATATATAAAAAAATATTTTTATTTGAGTGTGACCATTCCATCTTAGACACTAAAATTGATGTATAAATAAGAATGAATTACATTATAAACATTTTTGTATTTTAATGTATTATTTATTAAATAATAAATATGTACGAAATATGTTTTCTTTGAAAATATGTTTTCATAAAAAATGGTTCTTATTTAGTTATTTTTACATTAAGTTAAAATATTTTTTAAATCATTAAGATATTGAATTTTAGAAAAATGAGATAATTCATAAAAATGAATGTTAAAATTAACTCGGGATTAATTTTTTGATTTATCTAAAAATAATAATTTTTTAGTGATCAATGAAAAAATATAGATTTTTTAATAAAAAAATAAATTCCATTCAAGTATTTACAATCACACATCATTTTCTCACATAATTATAAAAATTTAATTGTTATTTTTTTAATAATATTACAATTAATGCCATTACAATTTAAATTATTCAATGTTTTGGTAAAAAATATTTTTACACATTAAAGTCCATTTTTAGAAAGAATTAATTTTTATCAAATTTTATAAGTATTTTGATTCACTTATAAAAACAGATTAGATTAATTGTATTCCATATTTGGAAAGATCGTGTACAATTCAAATAAATTTGTCCATTTTATTTTTTTCCATAATGAATAGGGAATTTGTTAAAAATATTGAGACCATGATCTGTTTAATACGAGTAGAACAATTTTAAAAATATTGAATTGGGCATAAAAAAATCATTACACAAGACTATATTACAAAGTATGAGTGTAACTAAACGGCCCCATAAAAACATTTTTTAATATTGTGCTATTTTATATTTTACTTTTACTACATCTATTATAATATTCTATGTAGTGGAAAATAGTAAAATTATTCGTTCCTGATTATAATATCAATATTATTTTATGATTTTGATGAAATTAGGTTATGAATTATTCTACAAGTTTATTTTGAAGTTTAATTTTTTTATGATTGTAGGTTATCATTAATTAGTATTCATAAAATAATTACATAAAATTCAAAGGCAATGTCAAAACAATTCCCCTAAAAGAACAAAAAAATAAATTAAATGATATAAAATGAATTTAGAGTTATATTTTATCAGTTGTTAATGGTACCCCGTGAATTTTTTTACAATATATCATATTAGAAATGAGCATAAAATTTTATATTCAAAATAAATTCTTCCATCTATTATATTTTTAAAATAAAAAATATAAAAATCATATATAATATGACAGTAGTGTAATTTAATATTATTTTATATATTCTTAAATTAATTAAAATTAAACAAAATCATATAGTTGGAAATTTTTGGGGGATATTCTCAATAATATCCACAATCTTTCTGTCGTGGTTCAATTGTTCTTTATTTATTACATTTTTCCCCAATGTGTATTGATCAGGGTATTGTTTTAATGGAAAAATAGGTCGAAGGAGGGTTAAAAAAACCCATAGGGGTTAAAACATCACCAAACCCAATAATTGTATATGGATTAGAGTATATTTATTTATAATTATGAATAATTCAAAATATATAAATTTTAAACTAATATATCAATGAAATAAATTTATATGAATTTTATACATTAATTAATTTTAATGGATCCATTCCCCGCACACATAAAAGGTAACCACATATAATATACTAAACACACATAATATAAGGACCCAACCCAAAACATTACATAAACAAGCTATTTCAACATGATTTCAGATCTTTACATTCCCAAATAACTTTTTGGTTTATATTTTCAGAATGTTAGGAAATAAATTATAAATATCATCCCACAAAAATGGAATGTGGGTACCATTAAAATAGAAACCATATCTTCCAAAAACATTAATTTTTTACACAAAATATCAGTATTATTTCTTTGAAAAATCTTCAAAACATTTAAATTGACTTTCATCATTCTATTACAAATCATTATAACCTATGAAAAAAATTAAAAATATTAGATGACAATAAATTTCTTGTTAAGGGATATAAAAAAAAGGAACAAAATGAATACTCCATGATTGATTAAAAAGATATGAAATAATTTTCACAAGGACATACTTCTTACCCATATTTACTTACTTTTCCATACATGAGATTTCCATAAAACATTCATGAAAAGATATAAAACCATAAGAATAACATGTCTAATTATGTACTTATACTATAACCATCGTTGCTACCTTACAATTGCAACCCTCAGGAGTACCTTACATTGTATCCCTTATAGCTACCTTATTGTGTAACCATCACAGTTGCACATGGAGTAACCATACAACAGACCTCTATCATATACATACCCAATGAATTGGGGGGAGATAAATGTCCTGCCATTCAACATAATAAATTCCCGTGAACTATAACATAATAAAAATATAGGAACAGTTTCATGAAAACATTTCGTCTGAATTTCAAAAAATAGATTTCTAATGATTTTAAAGGAAAATCTGATACAAATATCGTATATTTGTAGTAAGAAACTATTACAATGGAATGAATATTTATATTCACTGAAAAAAAAAATACAATATTTTATTAAAAACAATTCATCACAAAAATATTCTTAGTACCATATAATTGATGAAGTATAAGCTTAACTTAAAGAAAGGAAATTGGGTTATGAATTCCCATACCTTAGATTTGTCATAATTCAAATGTCCTTAAACCAACTATATAATGGTAAAAAAATTATTAATATTTTACATAAAAAATTCATTTTTATAATAAATTAAATGATCATTTTATAACATCATCTTATCCATTGAATAATAATATTTTGTTATAAAAAAATTTTAGGTGTGTTTTTACCTGAATTTTTTGGTCGGTTCGTAATTTATTTTCATGATTATTGGAAGAGAAAATCCATAAGTGGAATTAAATGGTGTTATCATGTTTTCATAATATTTAATGATTCTATAAATAATTTTCATTATATGTTTTGATGAAGAATAATTATATAAATTATTTGTGATTTTCTTATAGATCATTTTGGGAGTTCATCGATAATCAGGAACATGTTTCATCATATACCATTAATATTATGAATATAAGTTAATTAAAGAACATAAGAGATGTAATATCATACAATATAAAATATTTTTCCACCACTAAAATGGTTTTACAACAATATTTCAATGAACTAATAGAAATTTAATATATATCATCCATGATATCGGTAATTCGACACGTCACATACTGTGATTTAATATATAGATTACGATGATGAGGAGTGGAATAATAATCATGAATTTTTCACTAATCATAATAAAAATCTGTAATGTATATAATACTATATATTTCATTCCACTTGGATAATGGTATGAGAAGATTTTATAAGAAAAGACAAGATTTGAGGAGAAAAATAATGAAATTGAATGAGGATCTTTACCTCATGACCACTTCTCATTGAGATCTGGCTTAATGATTTTTTTTGGAATTTTATTGAGAACAAAAGGTCTTATACGTAGGGAATAGCCTTGGTAAATGTATTGGGCAAAAGTTAGGAAATGATAAATTCTTTATAGGTGTGAGTGAAAGTGGGAATTAAGGGAGATATTTATAGAGAATATAAGGGAATTTTTATTTAATTTCAATGGTCACCTCACTATTGGTATTTTCAAAACCATGGGCATACCCATGGTTTTTTACAAAGGTATTGGCCACATGGAACCCCTCATATTATATTTTAATACTTAATAGTCATCCATAATTATTACAACATCATGACATCATTATGATGTCTTTACACAACTAAAAACATTAAAAATATATTTTTACTATTAATTGTAGAGTCATCTATCTCAGAAAAATACCTAAAAAACACATCTAGCATTTTTAGACATGTAGAATTGAAAAATTATGTCCATTTTCTGAAAAAGAATTGGAAATATGATTAATTAAAATTTTAAATATAATCCTAATATATATTGATAAATAAAATTTTTAATACTAAAGATTTATTTACATCAACCTGGATAATTAATCAGTATCTCATTATCTTATAAAATTTAGAAAATAAAATAATATTATTATTTCCAATCCATAAGGTTCATATTACATTAAATATTACTATTCATAAGGTATGTTACTATCTATCACAAAAATTAACTTGATCTATTAGACTTCAAAAAACATACTGATCAAATCTGTTGTTGTCCATTTTTCAAAATTAAAATCTAAAGAACCAGACAAATAATGATTAACATAGAGTTTATAATTGTATCCTTAAAACAAAGTGTCATCATTTCATTCATTAAAATTTATTTTTAAGCCCTTGGGGTGTTACATTCTCCTCACAATTTGGAAATTACTTCATTGTAATTTCATTTAATTATGAATCAAATGAGCGCACCTCTCCCTCATTGCGTTTTATGATTCCCTTGTTTCTTATTCAACCATATATTTTCTACATTAAGCCTTCACATGGTGAGTTAATTTATTTTTTAATAAATGATCTCTTCTCTCAGTAATCTAAAAATGTTTCTCTTCCTATGAACGATTCTCTTCCATCTGAACTGCTTCTAGGCTCAAAACATGACATGAATCTAAAACATACATTCTCAACATCAAAACATGATAAATGTTGTGTATGTGAGATAAAATTGGAGGAAAATATTCTCAGTAATAAATTGGTCCAATTTTCGACATAATTTCATAAGGTCACATGAATAGTGGAATCAATGTCCATTTCATAACACAACACATAATAATTTTCTATGGTGATATTCTAAGAAAAACATGATCACCGACCTCGAAAGAAAAGAATTTCCTCCTCTTATCCGTATAAATTTTCTTCTTGGTCAGATCATTCCTCATGTGTTTTTGGATAATCTTCACTTATCAGCCACATCCTCTATTTATACTAGTTCCATCCACTTACTTTCTCAAACTTCATTCCAAAAAACTGGAGTTTGACACCGCTTCCCATATAATTTTTCAAATGTTTCCATCTGTATACTGGAATTGAAATTATTATTATATGTATATTCTACTACAGAAATCTGTTTCTCCCAACTTCCCTGGTAATGCATTGAATAATCTTGAAGCATATCCTCCGACGTCTGAATCGTCCATTCTAAATTTACATCTTATTGAAAATGATAATACGTACTAAAATTTAATTTTATTCGCAGTGAAAACTAAAGGACATTCCATAACATAGAAGTGAACCTATGATTAGGGTTAGATACAACAGAGTGTAAAAAACCATTTAACATTAAAATATATTATATTTATAGTCAAGAAAGCTTATCCAAAGACATTGTATTTTGAATATGAAGGAAATGTGCAGATTTAGTGAGTCGATCAATAATAACATAGATTGAATTATTACCATGAGAAGTAATGTATAGTCAAAAATGAAGTCCATGAGGATAATTCCCAACATCCACTCTGGCACAGGTAAAGGCCAAAGAATCCCCTTTGGTAACTACCACTCTGGTTTAACCTATTTTCATGTCAAACAAATCATTGTAAAATATGAAACATATCTTTTCATTCTATCCCACCAGTAATACCCCCGAAGGTCTCTGACCATCTTTGTGCTTCCAGGATAAACTGATAATGGAGAACTATGATCTTTTCACAACAAATATTTCTATAGATAAGAATCAAAAGGCATAGACAATATATTTTCAAATCTCAAAAAACAATCTTTATCAATGTTAAATTCTTTAATTCACCCATTTTTAACAATTCTACCTTTTTCTATAACTCTACTTTTGCCTTCTGCACTTTCATATTTCCTTCTGAAATAGATTATTGTACTAAAACCTAGAAAAACATAGTAATTTCCTACACCACAAAAAATCCAAGCCAAAATCCATGAAATCATTAATCGAAGGGTCTTGTTCCAGCTATAAGATATTTAATGATGCCTGTTATTTTGAATTCATGTCATCTTCCACTTTTTTCTTTTCGAGGATTATAATTGGTCAGGTAATCATTAAATTTTATCAATTCACGTCATGTTCTCTTTCTCATGTTTAGTTCCATTTAAGTGAATATATACATTAGACTTATTTCCCTGTATATATTTCCTATTTGGATCTCTATAAATGATGGCTCAAAAATTTTAAACTAATATCCACTACTGTTAATTCCTAATATTTCGGGGACAATTTAACTCATGAGGTTTTAGTTGTCTTGAAACAGAAACAATTACCTGAACATTCTACATCATAACAAAATCATATACCTTTAATAATGAATCACTGTAGAATAAAATCTCCTCATTTCCGGATGGTAGGTTCGAGAAATGGATAATTCACCGATATTATATTAAATTTCTAAAAACTATCATCATATTCATTTTTTTGGATGAATTTAGCACCTATTTGATTTAACATAGACAGTGGAGTAGATATCTATGCAATGTTTCCAAAAAAACCTCATATAATATCAATCCTACACCGTACTAGCTTGCAGTATACACAACACTAATCTTGGCTCGAGATACACAAAATTTCAAATTCATTTTTTGGAAATTATTCTATGAAACATTAAGTATAGACTTTGTTTAATGTATAAATGAAATAAGTTTTGATAATGTTATACGAAACACCAAACTGAGCTTTCACTACACACAGTCCTGACTTGGCTTTCATTACACGCAATCAAGACCTTCCTCGATAGTGTGTGTAGTACGCAATACCGAGTTTCACTAAACAGGATATTATTATAATATTATTATGAACTAGCCATTATGAATATTAATACCCACTTTTTTAAATTTTATAAATTTTACCTTTCAAAATTGACTTCATTTTTGTATTCGGAATATCGAAATTAGCCTAAGGTGAAATTTTGGTATTTTTTCTGAAAACATTCAATTTTTGATGAATAGTGAAAACCCTGGGTTACTATTTAAAAACTGATTTTTTATTTATATAATAATTTATTTAAATTTATTTTAGATAAAAATTTATACATAATACCTATATATGTTCAATTTAATTCATTAGAGTCATTTTATAATAATTTTAGATATATAAAAATTTTATTGAACTTTTCACCGTCTTTTACCCACCTCCTAGGAGAATTTGGAAATTCACATAAAACATAATTTTACCACTTATGTGAGTGGAATTTCAAAAATCCTAGAGACAAAATTAATATGAAGGACTAAAATTTGGTTCAATGAGATGAAAATAATTTTTTTTGAATAGTAACTTTTTCCTTTTATTTACCACGGTTAAAATTAAATAAGGTAATTAAGTGTGAAAATAATAATATTATTATGATAACACATGTCGTAACTCTATTGGATAAGTTTAATTAGACCATAAACCACCTTATAAATAAAATTTGTCCATTTAGGGCTACTAGGATTAGATTAGGACATTTAATATTATTTTATTTAAAGAAGGGTTAAAATAGTTAAAATCTATGTTTAATAACTAATTCATTTTTAATATAGGGTTATGGATGAGATAAATTCGACAATAAATATTCAATATAATGATAAATAGATTTCTTAGATAATGATATTTTATTTTTAATTTTTAGACATTAAATAATTTATGTTATATATGACACAATGGTAATGCAGTAATTACCTAAATAATGAAATATTAAAATAATTGATATTATAAATACCCAAATTAATGTAATTTGAGACTTTATATAAATTAAAAAACTTTTCTAGGTTAATATGACATGTTATTATGGATTTAATTATCTTTTTAGAACTAATAATTTTGTTATGATTTTCACAAAAATCAATTACCAAATAGTGTCAAAATTGACATAAAATACCTTTTAAAATAAATATTATATTTTTAATTGTTATTTTATTCCTAAAAATATATGGTTCGTCCAAATGACTTAGATAAAGATATATATTAATAATTAACCACTTGGGGTTCTTTTGTCTTGTTATAGTACGTTTATTATCATTATAGTGTAACAAAACAAGAAGACACGGTAAAAGTAAAATTATTTAGTTTAAAGATAAATATAAATGATAAGGTTAAAACAGAAAACTAATATTGTCTAAATTATATTGGATGAGAGGATTTAGAACCATCCCCATCTTATATTCGAAATAAATAAATTTTGAGCTATTAAAGACCAAATATGACTTTAAAAAAAATATTTCTAGTTTTTTCAATGGTTCCCCTGTCCTCCCTTATAAAAGGGAACCTCCTCCCTCTCCTACTCACACCACATTAAGCCTCCACGCTCATCCAACCCCTGAAAATTTCTCTTCTACACTTCCCTATAAACATTCTAGAGGTTCTTGTCTTCTCAAAAGTCCAACTCTACTTCTATAAGTGGAAGCTTAAAGGAGGTGCGTCGAAGAAGAGGTAATATCTTTTTCCGATTCTCTCATGTTTCATTATTCTTATAATGCGTCTTCTTTAGATGTCCCATTATAAAGTAATTACATCATTTTTAATTATATACTTATATGTTATTATATATATGAAACAACCCTATTTCACCTTCTATCCATCTTATGGAAAGCAAAATCACCGCGCGTGCGTATGTACAGAATACCGTCTCCACGTCGTGGTGTAATCTGTTTTCGACCACCACATTACATGGATGGGTATAATGGTGTAAATAAATAAATATATATGATTATTGTAAATTGATATTGATTCTGAAATATTATACATATTTTTCAATACAATTCCATAATCATGGGAATGATATCATCGCTCGTACGTACGTACGGACTACAGTCTCCACGACGTGATGATATTAATTCTCAATGTTAACCATTCATGAATGATTATAAAGTATATATTATGAATAATAATGAAATATATGAAATAATATTGATACTAGATTTATTTATATATATATATGTATTTCATCTAATTAATTTCATTGAATTCAATAAAGAAACGAAAACAGCATTCATGCGTACGTACGACCTACCGTCCCCCTGAATGGTGTATTTCATTCCATTTATCGATCTATCATATATATATATATGTATGTATTTTCTGAATATATATTATATATAAATCATGTCTTATATTCTGGAATTAATTAAATCAGGATATAAGTAATAATATCAAGAACAACAAGTCGAAACATGTACAATAAATGAAATGATTTTACCCAAATCGTTGCTTTTACATCGAATTTACAAAAGAACGTGTGATATAATGTCATAAGTATACCATATATGATATCATAACAATTAATATGATTCGGTAATAAGTCAATGACATTATTTAAATCATTATGTAGGACGTTCAGATTCATACGAAGCATATCATACATATGATAATGGATAATTATTCCAATCTCATTCTTATCGAAGATTGTTTATTCGTAAGAATTTACTGGGGTTATGTTTATTATCCATGTCCATATGTTCTCAATGTGTTTTCATAAAATGTTTACATTACTTCTATGTATGTTTAAAGTCATTATTACCCTTTATTTACTTTTACCACATCATATGGAAGGAATCATTCTTTTTTTTACCAAACGAGGTACTTTTTGACATTTCCGACAAATGTACAAGAAGAATGTTATTTTGAACCTATACAAAATTAAAGGAATTTTACGGTTTTATAAAGACTTATTTTCATGAATCTTCCTCCAAAATATTTCATGACTATTTTCAACAAAATCCTTATGTTTTAAAATTGTATTACATTTTGTGAAAAGAAAATTATTTTGAAGAAGAAAGGATATTTTCATCAAGAATTCATTTCAAGTGTTTCATTGAAACCATTTTCCATATAAGATGAAATTATTTAATATTTGTATGTTTTAAGTATAATGAATATATTATTTACATGGTTTCACTTTTCTTATGATGAAATATCCATTTCTTTTATATGGATTATGTGATGATGGGACGATGTTTATGAAACCCATTCTATTTTATTTGGGTTATGATGAATGTTTTTTGTTTATTTTGTGGAAAAAGTAAGAATGATTTCATTATGAGATGTGTGGGACCTTTATATCCCTCCAATTAATTGGGTAAAGATTTATATCTCATGAGATAGACATGGTTGGAACAGTAAGTTAATCTAGTTCAGTGTTACAGGACTTGAACGAGGAGTGAACTCGATTCAGAATGGGACTTTGTCCACTAAGATGGTCTTGGAAGCAATGCCTTGGGTACTATGGAAATCATAACATGTGATTAATGGATGCCACAATTACATGTTTTATTACCATGCTAATTTTTCATGACTAATGTTCCTTTATGATTTATGCCTTGTGTACTTCCATGATTTATGTCGTTGCTCATGATTTTGATGTTTAGATTTTATGTTCATGTTTTTGTATTCAAATGTTTATGGATTGTTTTATGTTCTATATGCTTACCCTTACTTAGAATTTGATCTCACCCTTTATATGTTTTCTTTTCCATAGGATTTAAGGAAAGGTTTTAGTAAGGAAAACAAAATGGGATGATATTTATGGGAGATGTTGAAGATCTTTCACCACGATTAGAATATTATTTTTTGTGTTTCCAAAGACACTAAACTATTATGGTCCTTGTGTGTCTGTTTTCGTTATGTATTAAGTATTCCACAAAAGTAATTTAATGTCCATGTACGTCAAGATTTGGGTCTCCACATTTGGTATAAGAGGAAAGGTTTAGTTGACCTTTAGAAACTAGGATGCGAAAACATTAGTGAAACCACTAGAGATATTTCTACGGTATGTCTAGGGATGTCCCTAAGGTTAAGTATAAGTATAGGTTCTAGTCCTAGGATTATGGTAACGATATTAGAATTAAACCTAAGATGTTATATATTGAAGGTACTCCTCGTTTATTATGTTGTTTTCCTAGCATGATTTTTGCCTCTCACACTGTTCTTTTTGGGTTTTAGATGATGGTTGGAACCCGAAGGAATCATGTTGATCAATGTAATGGAAAATGAAATGATTGTCCTCCCAAGCAAACCAATGTGATGGGAGATGGAGTGAAAAAACTTATTGCTATACTTACAGAAGCTATGAATCATTCTGGATTTCTAAATGATCAGAGAAGGGAACAATATTATATTGAGTCCTTCATGAGGCAACGTCCACCGTCTTTCAATGGGTCTTCTGATCCACATGTTGCTGAACAATGGATCAGTACCAGTGAAAAGATATTTTCCATACGTCGCTGTTCAGAACATGAAAAATTCATTTTAACTGTTTACCATTTAAAAGGTGAATCAGACCAGTGGTAAACTCTAATTAAAAATACAATGCCCCAAGATGAAATTGAATCCATGGAATGGGACGAGTTCAAGAACATGGTTTTAAATAAGTACTTCCCTCGTATTCTTCGAACAAAGATGGAAAGAGATTTTCTAGAGATTAAGCAGAAGGATGATGAATCTGTTGGTATATATGAAGCAAATTTTAAAAGACTTTCAGGGTATGCATCTGGATTTATCATCCAACTTGAATGTAAATTTGATCGATTTTTCAGTGGCTTAAAACCAAGTCTTTGAAGGGAATTAGCTATAAGAGACTTCATTACCTATGAATAAATTGTGCATTGTGCTATCAAGGTAGAACTAGAAGTTGGTGTAACATATCCATCTCTTGGTTTTGACAAGAAACAAAAGATGGAGTTCAAGGAGAAATCTTAGAATAATGGTGAAAATAAGATGAATGTTTCATTATGCTCAATGTGTGGAAAGATGCATGGTGGAGATTGTCTTAAAGGGACTAGAAAATGATTTAAGTGTGGAAAAGAAGGTCATCGAGTAGCTGAGTTTCGATGTAATGGTAAAATGGTTGTTAATGATGTGAATAAAGAAAAGACTGCAGAGAATGCACCACCAACACTTCAATGCTTCATGTGCAACGAAATGGGGCATTATACTAATCAATGCCCTAATCCAAGGGTTAATGATGATCAACATGAGCAACCTCTTAAGGAAAAGGATAAACGGATGTCACATGCGATCACTATTTGTGATGTTGAGAATGAAAATGATGCTGTGTAATGATTATGTGTTTTTGTAATGGGATTTCAAAATAGTATCATGGAATCTCATTTATAGTATCATGTAATTTTGAAATATTTGTGCATTGGTCCATTGTGGTTTTCTATAAGAATATGGTACCGGTAACCACAAAAAGTGATTCAAATATTTTGGAAAGTAGATGATATGCTCATAATGAAGGGAAAAGGAGAAAATAAATTGTTTGATAGTATTCATGAGCTCATGATTGATATAAGGACTAAGTGTTATCATGGTTTGAGTATATAGAATTTTGGGGATTTTGGTATGTGGAAAGTGTTAACTTTTAACTGCATTCATGTTTTCACTAAGGTTCAATGGGTAATAATTTTTTATGAAAATACATAATTATGTTCTTTGAATGCTTGGAATGTGACCAACAAGATATATCGTATTATATATGGGAGATAAATGATGGAATTCATTTACCTGTTAGGTGACCTCTCAATTAATCATTTTCATTACACTATGAGATTATACAGAAGTATTGTCGATTATCATAAAGGTTGGAATGGATTAAGTTGGACATCAGAGACAATTGTTTAAGGCTTTAATTTTTTTTGAAATTATTTATGGAATGTTATAAAAATGTAGTTTAAAAAAAGGGACAACCTACAGGATGGGCGACAACCTGTCGCGTCGGACAAGGTTGTGGGAATTGAACACACAACTGAAGTGCGATAGGCCTTTATTGCCTACCACTGGCCTACAGTAAGTCCATGTTTAGTATAAACTAGTTTTGTTATATTACGAAGTATGATATATGAAGCATAAGTCCATTTTAGGAACTATATAAGACTAATATCACTATAGATGGTCTTATGTATTTTTGATAACATTTTGTAACCTTTTGTTTAAGACAGATGGAATGACCCGTCATTCTATCACATGATCTGCTAACACTTCACGAAAGAAAAATTCAACATCATTTCTTTAAGATAAGAAGTGGAAATTGTCCATGGAATGTCCAATGGTGAGACTGTACCAAAATCAAAAAAGAATTTATTCTAATTCCAATTTCTTCAACTTTAGGGAAATGATCTTGAAAACTAAAACTGTTTCCCTAATGCCCTTATATCCGATGAATCAGTTGGTACCTTAGATCATTGTAGATCTATGGCTTTGTGATTTTGGCGTTTTCATAGCCTTGTTCTCTACCACTCTCCATCAGAAAATGATGGTTAGATTTCTTTTCCATAACCATATTTTCACCTATGTTCTCTTATGAGGAAACCCAATGATTAGTTAATTTGGGTAACCATTACGTTTCATACTTTAGTTTTTAAAGATTGGTTTTAGTATTCCTTTTTACAATGTGGCTTTCTATTAAAGAAACTTTTGAGTAGTAAACCATTTATACCCTCGACGAATTTCGAGGTAGAAATTCATTTAAGGGTGGTAGAATGTAACACACCAAGATTTTATGAAAAATATTCTTTTAATTTCATTGATGTCTTATTTTATACACTACACCAAGTTTAACTTGTACTATATGAAACACCATACTAGGTTGAAGTATACACAACACTATTATTGGCTCGTGTTACACAAAATTTCAGGTTCGTTTTGTGGAAATTATTCTACTCAACATTAAGTATATGGCCGAAACATTTTTTTCCATTTTTCAAAAGCTGGTTTAGGGTTCCCGGTACCCGAACAAACAGACCCCAAAATCCAAAATTAAAATTTCAAATTCAAACCCAAACACAACCATCAAACGCCACGCGCCACACCTCGAGACCTGAACCCATCATCACCCATTGCCTTCACTGTTGCAGGTCAACCACCATCACACTGCCTCGAACCACTAACTTCATCACTGTTGGTTGCCGGTGAGACCATCGAAATCGTTGTCGCCAAAACCTCCTCCACAAAACACCACTGTTCAAAAACACCGTCACAAATCCAACATCGCCGGTAAGAAAGAACCACCTGCCTCGCATCAGTAAGCTCAAATGCCATAACAGAAGAGACATCACCAGATCAATGAACGAAAATATAACAAACACCGCAGATCCAAAACCAAAAAAATCATCACCACCGCAAAACAAAAAGAAAATCGCAGATCAAAAGGGGGAAGCGACTCCGCTCGAAGAAATCCATGTCTGTCGCCAGGTACGCCAATGCGACATGAAACACTAAAACAGAACCGTAAATCTGAATGAAATCACCTCCTATGAGAACAAATCTTCAGGAACCATGCATGCCCCATCACCACTCGAACAACATAAACACCAAATTCAGCACAAAACAACAATTGATTGAATCAAAACCCGTCGCTGCCTTCAGAAATGCACCCTATAACCAGATCTGCCCAAAGCACAAATTCCCAAGGCAGAACATGATGACATCCCAATAACTCAGTACCGATCCCACACCCTGGGGCATCATCACACCTCCAAAAGCTAGAAGAGGACAAGCGATGATGCAAACAGTCAAGGATGATAATGAGTCCGCGCGAGCTAAAAGAAGCCACACCGTGAGAGCACAGAGCTTAGGGATAAGGGAAGAGCAGGCAGCGGGGGAGGAAGGCGGTGGCGGATGGAAAACCTAAATGCTGCAGAGCACCTTACAGGCACATTCAATTTCAAGTGATAGAAATCAACATTAAGTATAGATTTTGTTAAATGTATAAATGAAATACATTTTGATAATTTAATACACAACACCAAATAGAGTTTTCACTACATACAACCCCAACTTGTCTTGCATTACACGCAATCATGACCTACCTCGATAGCGTGTGTAGTACGCAATACTGAGTTTCACTAATGAAGATATTATTATAATATTATTATGAACTAGTTGTTATGAATATTAATACCGAATTTTTGAAATTTTATAAATTTTATCTTTCAAAATGGACTTCATTTTTTATTCAGAATATAAACATTATCCTAGGGTGATATTTTGGTATTTTTCTGAAAGCATTCAATTATTGATTAATAGTGAAAACACTGGGTTACTTTTTAAAAACTAACTTTTTATTTAAAGAATTTTTTATTTAAATTTTTTTTGTTCAAAATTTATATATAATACCTATATAAGTTCCATTTAATTCATTGGAATCATTTTTTTAATAATTTTACATATATAAAAATTTTATTGAACTTTTCACCATCATTTTCCCACCTCCTAGGAGAATTTAGAAATTCACATAAAACATAATTTTACCGCTTCTGTAAGTGGAATTTCGAAAATTAGAGAGACAAGGTTAATATAGAGGACTAAAATTTGGTTCAATCAGATGAAAATAAGTTTTGGTGAATAGTAACTGTTTTCTTTTTTTTACCACGGTTAAAAGAAAATATGGTAATTATGGGTGAAAATTATATTATTATTACCCTAACACATGTTTTAATTTTATTAGATAAGTGTAATTCAACCAAAAACCACCTTTGGAATTAAATATGACAATTTAGGTCCACTTGGATTAGATTAGGACATTTAATTTTATTTTATTTAAAGAAGGGTTAAATTAGTTAAAATCAACGTTTAATAACTAATTCATTTTTAATATAGGGTTATAAATGAGATAAATTAGACTATAAATATTCATTAGAAAGATAATAAGATTTAATACCTAATTATATTTTATTTATAATTTTTATACATTAAATAATATATGGTATATATGACACAATGGTGATGTAGTAATTACATAAATAATGAAATATTAAAATAATTAATATTATAAGTAACCAAATAAATGTAATATGAGACTTTTAATGAATTAAACTAATTTTGTAGGTTAATAAGACATGTTAGTATTGATTTAATTTACTATTTTTGAACAAATAATTATGTTATGATTTTCACAAAAATCAATTACCAAATCGTGTCAAAATTGACAAAAATAGTTTTGTAAAAAATAATATTTTATTAATTATTATTTTATTCCTAAAAATATAATGTTTGGACAAATGAATTATATTATGATATATATATTAATAATTAACCACATGGGGTTCGTTTTTCTTGTTATAGTATGTTTATTAACCTTATAGTGTAAGAAAAAAAGAAGACACGGTAAAAGTAAAATTATTTAACATAAAGTTAAATCTAAATGATAAGGTTAAAATAGAAACCTAAACTTGTCTAAATTATATTGGAAGAGGGGATTTAGACCCATACCCACCATATCTTCTAAATAAATAAATTTGGAGCTATTAAAAACCGAATATGAATTTATAATAAGATAATATTTATAGTTTTTCCAAAGGTTACCCTCTCCTCCCTATAAAAGGGAACCTCCTCTCTCTCCTCCTCACACCAATTTGAGCATTCAAGCATGGAAAAACCCTGAAAATTTCTTTTCTCCACTTCCCTAGAAAAATTCTTGAGGTTCTGGTCTTCTTAAAATCCCATCTCTACTTCCATAAGAGGAAGCCTAAAGGAGGTGCGTCGAAGAAGAGGTAATGTCTTCTTCCGATTCTCTCAAGTTTCTTTCTTCTTATAATTTTTCTTCTTTAGTTGTCTCATTATAATGTAATAACATCAGTATTAATTATATGATGATATGTTATTATAAATATTAAACAACCCTATTTCACCTTCTACCCATCCTACGGAAAACGAAATCATCGTGCATGCGTACGTACGAAATATCGTCTCCATGCCGTGGTGTAATCAGTTTTCAACCACCAACTTACTTGGATGGGTATAATGGTGTAAATAAATAACTATATATGATTATTTTAAATTTATATTGATTCTGAAATATTTAACATATGCTTCAATACAATTCCACGATCATGGGAATGATATCATCGCTCATGTGTACGTACGGACTACCGTCTCCACGATTTGATGAGATTCATTCTCCATGTTAACCATTAATGAATGATTATAATGTATATATAATGAATAATAATGAAATATATGACATAATAATGAAAATATATTTATTTATATATATGTGTGTGTGTGTGTGTGTATTTCATCTGCATAATTCCATTCAATTCAATAAGGAAACAAAAACATCGTTCATGCGTACGTACGGCCTACCGTCTCCATGAAAGGTGCATTTCATTCCATTTATTGATCTATAATATATATATATTTATATTTATATGATTAATATATATTATATATAAATCATGATCTACATTATGGAATTAAATAAATCAGGATATAAGTAATAATATCAAGAACAAAAAGTCGAAACACGTACAATAAATGAACCGATTTTACCCATATCGCTGCTTTTACATCGAATTTACAAAAGAACAGGTAATATAATGTCATAAGTAAACCATATATGATTTCATAACAATGAATATGATTCTTTAATAAGTCAATTACATTATTTAAATCATTATACAGGAGGTTTGGATACATACAAAGCATATCAGACATAAGGTAAGGGATAATTATTCCAATCTCATTCTCATCCGAGATTGTTTATTCGTAAGTATTTACTAGGGTTATGTTTATTATCCAAGTCCATATGTCCTAAAAATGTTTTCATAAAATGTTTAATTTTCTTCCATGTATTTTTAAGGTCATTATTACCCTTTTTTTACTTTTACTACATCGTATGGAATGAATTTTTCTTCTGTTTACGATATGATGTACTTTTTGACTTTTCTGACAAAAGTATGAGAAAAATGTTATTTTTAACTTATACAGCATGAAAGGATATTAACGGTTTTATAAAACCATATTTTCATGATGATTCCTCCAAAATATTTCATTACTATTTTCAAAAAAATCCTTGTCTTTTAAAATTTCATGACATTTTGTGAAAAGAAATTGATTTTGAAGTAGAAATGATATTTTCCTCAAGAAGTCACTTCAAGTGTTTTTTCAAAACCATTTTCCATCTATGTTGAAATTATTTCATATGTGTATGTTTCAATTATAATGTCTCTATGATTTACGTGGATTCAATTTTCTTAGGATTAAATATCCATTTGTTTTATATGGATTATGAGATGATGGGATGAATGAGAGTTTTAACTAAATTTATTGATATATTTTTATTGAAATTTGATTTAGTATTATACCACCCATGCATATAGGAAACATTTTTTCTTTGTTTAGGGTAATTAAAATTCATTTCAATATAATTGAATATTATATTAATTTTCATTTAGAATGTTTATTGTTAAAAATTCTACAAATTCGTTTTATTGATATCATCATTTAAGCATTCCTAATATGGATATATATATATATACTCTTATATTTTATTTTAATTTATATGTTACATATATAATATATTATTATCCTTAGCATATAGTATCATTGAAATGTAAGGTTTGGTGATGAGTTATATAATGACAAATGTTTATCAGTAATCATCTTACTCTTGGACTAATAGGCAACACAACTTCACTTGGGGAAGGGGGATTTCAGTGAATAATCATCGTACGTAATATATTTTTCATAACATTTGGTTTTCTAAATATTTTGTACAATTTTTATTATATATGAATATCCATTATTTAATAAATAACAACTCATATGGTATTTATAAATCTCCAAAAAACCTTATTAAATGTTACATAATAATTAGAGTCACTCTATTATTTTTCTATGTTTTTATTAGTGGTTTATATCCTATTGAGCATCTTTATTTAAACTTATATTTGATTATTGTCCAAAATTTATATTTCTACTTTTCAAATAATCATGTATATGTCAAAAAAATTACTAATTTTTTACATTCAAATTTTGACATCTCTACTATAAATATATACATTGTTTTACTTAATTAATTTATTCTAATTTTTATCACCACTATATTATTTTTAATTTTTTTAGATAATAATGGGTCCAAATTGGATTTCAACACATCGAATAATTGACTAATATGATAGGGTATTGAATTTTTTTGAAGTTTTATAAATGAAATGTTCCAGAAAATGACATGTTTTTTTGTCTATGTTTGAAATGTTAAAATATGAATTATTTTTAAACAATATATATCAATGATCAATTAATTTTTCATTGATTTAATCAAATTTAAAACCATTGGATTTGGAGTGGTAAAGAAAGGAAGATATTTTGATTTAATGATAATGATACTTTTCACGATTGGGGTAAAATTGAAGAAATTATTCATGATATTGATGTAAGGGAAATTGAAAGAGAACCTAAAATTGAGCATCTATATAGAGATGATGAAATACCATTGAAAGTATGATTTATGGAATTTACTATTTTATCATTGTTTTAAATAATGATTAACTTGAAGGAGAAACTCGGTTGGAGTGATAAGAGTTTTACTGGTTTGGTATAATTGTTGAATGATATTCAACATAAATTCAATGATCTTTCTAATTAACATTATAAAGTGATGAAAAATACTATTCATGATGGGATTAGTTTAAAAAAGTTATTTTTTGAAGGATTTTTTTCTATATATGAATGAATATGAATTCTTGTCAGAGTTCCCTAAATGTGGGGAATCACGATATATTTTGAAAAAAATATTTACAAGCTAATTTAGAGGTAGCAAATACCCCTGCCAAGGAAATATGGTATAATCATATAATTCCTCAATTGAAATGTTTACATTCTTATTAAATTTATAAAAAAAAGTTTATGATTTCATACTGATGAGTAGGTATGTGATGATAACATATGTTATATAAATGATTTTCCACAGTGGGAGAAAATTGAAAACAAGTTTCCCACATTTAGAATATAGGTAAGAAATATTATATTTGGACTATGCAAGTATTGAATGAATCTATATCAAAGCCTTAGTTGCACACAAATTTCATGGACGGTTTTATTGTTGTTTTAAAAATTATTTCTTGAGTTTTTTAGGAGGATAAAATATTTCATGTTGAGTTAACTAATATATGGACCAAGAAAACATGCAATGATATTGATGTTTTATTTTAACCATTAGTTGATGATTTTAAACTCTTATAGGAGGTTGATATTAGGTTGTTTTATTCTTCTAAAATGGAATACTTCCAACTGCAGGAAGTGGATATTCTCACTAAAAATGACTTCACATTGTTTGTAAATTTTTTGGGATATAGTGTTAAGGGCCATAATGCATTCTCATGTTGTGAAGAATAGACTACATATTATGAACTACATCATGGGAGGATAAGAGTATACATGTGACATCAGATGTTTTTCTATATAGATCTCTACTATATAATATTATGAATGAATTAAATGAATAATAAGAAATTTATAATTTTCCAAAACTGGTATCCAAAAATGATTATATTGTGTGGGTGAAAACCCTTGATGTAACATTTGAAAAGACACATAAATATTGTAATGAATGAGATATTTTTATGTAACATTAGTTATTTTTTGAGAAAACATATTGTAGATATATTTATCTAAAAAATAACATTGTTTTCTTGAATAAAGAGAAGAATATATGTGACAACGTTATTAAAACATTGATAGATATTAAAAAAATACAAGAGATGGTATGAGTGAAATATTGGACTTAGTGTCAAAGGGAATACATTTGGAGTTATCTCCCACTCTTGAAGAAAGGCAAAAATTTATTCCCCAGTATTTTCATAAGTTATCCAAGAGGGAGAATAATTTCTTTTATTAGTATCATCCTGATATCAAAGTGTAGTAGGTTTATTCTAAAAATGTAAAAAATATTTCATCTTTAAAGGATTTGAATTTGATAGGTATTCAATCTCATGATTTTAATGTCATAGAGAAACTAATTTTACCTATTGGATTGGGTAGAATATTTTGTATACATTCTAGAACGACAATCATGATGATGTGTTATTTATTAAATTAAAATTTTAATATTGTGATTGATCTAAATTCTTTGATTTTTTATCAAAATGATTTAATTTGTATACTTTTTCAATTGGAATTTTATTTTCTTCCATCAGTTTTTATATAATGGTGTATTTAATTTTTTTATTTGGGAATTGAAATAATGCTTTGTGGAAATTTATATCTATCATACATATACCCTTTTGAAAAATTTATGGTGACATTAAAGCGGTATGGTGTGAATCTATATCCATTTGATTCGTGCATTGTTCAAAAGTATATTTCAGAGGAGGTTGTGGATTTATTAAAAGCTTCTTGTCAACGATGGAGCACATTGGTTTGATTGCATCTCTCTATAAATGAGTCACTTATGGGGTTAAAGGGGATTCTTTGCTAGAAAGTAAAATTATTATTATGTGAATATTTAATGAAGAAACATTTAAAAATATTTAATACAATTTATGATTCTAAACCAAATATAACATTTCAAATTAATGTGTTGAAACAAGTCATTAGAAGAAGAATTATATGTGGATTTTGAATTATTATAACAAAAATAGTATCATGGTTTGAAAATACCATGATTGTTAGAACAGATGTGTCGAAATCATTAAGAAGGTTAAAGGATGGTCCACGATTAAAAGTGATAACAAGTTTCAAGAATTACATTAATTGAAAAAAATTTCATATGAATGACCAAGAAAACAAAAGAGATAGTCAGAATAGTGGTATATCATTGTTCATATAACAAATTCATTTTTTGAGTTCACAAGAAAAAAACCCAATTTATGTATCAAGTTAATATTTTATAGTCATTGAAGAAATATGGGAGGTTGATTAAATTTAATATAAAATTAAACTATTTAACTATAAATGGATTGTAGGTAAAAAAATGTTTGAAATGATTAAATTGAATGAAATTGTCAACATGAATAAATTTTAATACACAATCAATCAATTTATAATGGAAACCCATGAAAAAAACTTTTTATGTTCTTGATCAATTTGATATGTTGTCATCTATTATTTACAAGGAAGAAACTAATATTTTGGTGATGATAAAATTGATGAGGATGGTGATTATTTTTGAGATCCCTACTTCCATAGAAACAATAAGAAATAATTATAATGATGATGTAATACACTTGGTTTGTACCATAAGGAATGAAAGCTCCCAGGGTGTCGTTAGTTCCCTATGATGCAATGAAAAAACAAAATTTATAAAAATCATACATTCCTAAATCAAGTTGTAGTATATAGAATGTATGAGTTTCTAACCGATTTGTACCATACATATATTCAAAATTAATTAGGAATTTGAAATTACAATTTATTGGTGGTTTTATAGAAAATAGAAACAATAACAGGATTGATTGGGTTGTGAATAGGATGATCGTAGGCATGCTAGGTTCAATGATTTTAGGTTTGTGTGTAGGGGATTTCATTGATTATAGGTTTATACTTTTTTGGTGCCGGAATTTGGTTATAAGGGATCCTTGGTGCTGGTATCCCTCCCTGATAGTGTGGTTGTGCCTTTGGAATAGTCATCTACTTAGTGAGAACACAACACTAGGTGACCTAAAACTGTATTTAATCATAATCAACCTATGTTTCTTAATGATCATAAAAAATATATTAATCAATTGATTTAATATTAATAGAACTCCTTATGTCACATGAAATGGTCATGTGGTTGTAAATGAAAGAGATTCTTGAATTGATATAATGAATTGAAACAATCAAAACAAAAATAAAAAGTAACGATAAATCCCTTGGCGCACATCCCTAAATATATTACATCACCATACAGTAGAAGGACTACTCTGTCATTATGAGAGAGATTTTCATGGGTACCTGAAGAAGAAAGTCAGTATCATAGGAACCTAGATCAATGGTACATTATCTATAGGCCTTCCGTTGGTGTTTCTTGGCATCCTCTACCTTAGAGTGCTTAGGAACGTCGACCTCGGTATTTGTTTTTTCCATTCAAACCCACATAATATGTCACATCTTTTTTCTCTGTGTATAGACTCATAAATGAAATGTACCTAGGGTATATGACTTGTACTTAAGATTTAGTTTTTCCACCACTAGGTTGGATTTTCAGAAACATCATACGCTGGTTTCACCATTGTCAAATTGTGTACTAGTGTTATATGATGTGTAAATGGATTTCATGTTGTGTATTATCTACACGAAATGTACAACGAAAATCTGTTTCAAAAAAAAGGGCCATGATGTGTACTTGTGCTACACGATATGTAGTCAATTTGTCATCAGTTTTCCAGCTCCACTACATCTGCTAATTCTAGTGTCACACAAGGAGAAAATCTTGTATCATTAAGGGTCATTCATCTTATATGTCATTTCTTTTTCATTCTCTTTTCACAAATCTGTTATTTCCTAACATAAAACATAAAACATGTAAATTAATTCCCAACATGGAAATTTTATTCATTATATTAAAATATCAACGCATATAAATACTGTAAAATATGTTCATGAAGTAGAAATATCATGGAACGGTGTTGAAGATGTAATTTGGGATAAAATACTTTTGTACATTCCTACTATTAATGGTAACATATGTATATTTCACGTTTAATTTTATAAACTACATAAAATGTCATATATTTTTATTTTATTATCAATGTTATTTAACTTATTAAAAATAATAAGTTAAAATGATTTTTTCTTTATTTGGTTTTGTTTATTTTACCATTTTTACCATTACATAACTTATCAATTTATTTATTAGGTTGAAATAAAATTATTTTAAATATAATTTATAAAATAGAAACAAAAATATTTTTTATGAGAATATTGAGAAAAAATGTGTTAAAAATGTGTTATTAGATTATACAATTTTAAGTTTTCCTACACTACTTTTGTAAATTTTATTATTCATTTATATTATATTTCATATATCATTTCTCTTGTTATAATTTTAGTTACAATAAAAATAAGATTTAATGTGTTATGTTTTATATTACTAGTTTGTTTAATATTTATTCCTTTTATATTTAAATTAAAACTATAAGATAAATTTTTATATTATTGTACTAATTGTTTGTTTCTGTGATTTTTAATATAATTCCATATTAATAAACTATTCAACCAAATACTTATAGAAATTAGAGTACTCATGCCCCTTGGAAGGAATGTGCACATGCTCTTCTTGATGATTCATGTCCTTCATTTCAAGCATCATATACACCCATAGATTCAATGAATAGGTAGAGGGCTAGTAAACGTGGAAACAGAATTTTTTCAAAATAATCATTTTCTCATAACTAGGACCTGAGTAAACTCAAGGAATTTTAAGACATTAATAATCCTGAAGGGCCCAATGAAAACAATTCAAAATGTTTTGTTTCAATTCTTGGTAAAATAAAAGTCCTTGTTTTTATTAATGATTGGATAAGTGTTGACAAAGTAACATTATCTCTATCATGGGAGTCCATTTTGTTAACCTCATTTTTTATGGTTTTACTAATATAGGAAATTTTAATGTATTATAATTTCCCCCTTATTATTAGATGAAATATGTTATACCTAACACTAGAGGATTCAGAAAGAAATTTTTCTCAGGGAATACAAAGAGATGGAGAGATTTAAAATTAACGCACACATCTGATTTCAGATATGGGAATATAAAAAATCAAAATCCAGGTGAAATTTATCCTTTTATAGATGAAGAGTCATAGAATAAATTTGGTTAAACTAGAAAACATGAATCATTTTTGGAATTTTTTATGTAAACTTTTAGATTATTTTTAAAATTAATGATATTATTAATGATTTATTTTTCTTAATTTATTGAAATCATGGAGATCTCTTAAAAAGATCCAATCTATAAATTTATACACTCCTAATTTACCTTAGAGAGGTTATACATTATTTGAAGATGAAATGATGGGTGAAAATTTTCAAAATCAGACAGTTCTTTCTGCAAGATCTGGAGCGGTTTCCCCTCAATTATCCAAATATAGACATGAAGAATTGAAGAGGAATCAGATGAGAAAAAAAGGAAAATATATTTTGAACGATTATAGGGTTTTAGATGAGAGGATTTTAAGATATTTACATAATTTTTTTAACTTAATTGAATTCAATATATACTTTCAGTAATTATTTAATTTTTCAAATAATTCATATAGGATTATCCTATAAAGATGAAAACATAGTGGGTTGTTGTATTTAAATGTGATTAGGATATTTAATCAATATCATTGGAAAATCATGAACTCCCGAGTCATGTGTGAAGAAACTTAGAGGTTGAATCGGTGAGAAAAGTATTACAACATTATTCAGTATCTACAGTGGAGGGTATTTATAAAAAAATAGAATCACAAAAAGATAAATTTTAGAATATTAATGTGATGTTGAAGGATAAGATCAAAGCCTTTGTACAGTCCATGTTTGGAGACATCAAAAGACAATTTCAGACTCAAGATCCCACTCCACTACCACAACCAGTAGATCACACTCCACTAACATCGCATGTAGCCCCTATATTTTATCGGACTCCTACGCCCCTTATTTACAACTTCCCAGTTAGTGTGAGTTATGTTTTTATGATCCTTAGCATAATATAGTTTAATAAGGTCATATATATTATATTGGAGATACAATTCATCATCAATTTTTAGATATAGAGAATCATAGGTTAATTATAATGGATATTATAGAAATATCAGCTGGAGTACTATTACCTACAAATGAGTTTAGGATGTTGGACAAGGTATCATACACTTCTTATATTTCCCTCTCTATACTTTTAGGACATTTCACAATATTTTTATTTGTATATATTTTACTTTGTTTTATAATCTATAATTTTTTTAATTTTTGATTTTATTTTTATTTTTATTTACTCGATTACCAGAATACTTTAATGAAATAAAATACCGTATACCTAAAAACAACTATTAAGGAATATGAATTACGATATAGATTCTAGTATTCTTGAAAAATTGTTATTATATTAATTTTTTCTTGATGGGTGTTTATGTGATTCAAATAGAATCTAATGTATGTGGGAGTGGAATGACCCTAGGGATTTTGAAAAATGATATCACGGAGATTGAATCCAGAGAAAAGGCAGGCATCAACATTACGCATTCTGTTTCTATCTATTTCTTAACAAAAATCATTTACTAATTTAAATTTACATAAAATTCATAATAATTTATATTTTGAATTAACTACATTCATAAAATGTGTGAGTAGAATAACAATACATACATATGTATATTTATAGACCATCAATTCTTTTTACATGAATTGAGAACATTTACTAAAGGATAAACATCAGTTTATATTACTAAAAGATTTGAATAGATTATAACTTATCGGTATTGTATGTTTCCTTCTATTCGTTGGTATGAAACATGTAACTCATTAATTATTATTTATCTTTTTACATAATAACAACTAACATTAAATTTTATTATATATTATTGATATTGGGATGTTAGATGTTTTTCTCTAATGTAGAAGAAACATTACTGGATATTCTCTATGTAAAATTCCAAGCTTCCATGGTACACTTCTCTTTCAATAATGCAATAGCTTGCATTGTACGCAAGTTCAAGATTCTAACACACCACGACCAATCCATGTAGCCGTTATGAATAGTAATACACACTTTTTGAAAATTTATAAATTATATTTTTCAAATTGGACTTCATTTTTCGATTCGGAATATCGAAATTATCCTATGTTGAATTTTTGGTATTTTTCTCAGAACAACCAATTTTCGATAAATAATGAACAATACTTCAAAACAAATTTTTTAATCAAATTAATTTATAGTGATAAATTATACTATTTAAATGTTTTAAAGTATAATTACAATATATTTTTACCATTTTATCCAATATTGTTCATTATAATTAATTTTACTTTGAAATTTGACATAAACAATTGTCAATCTATTAATTGATATTGTTTTGTAAAAACAAGCTATTTGTTTTGACAGTGGGAATAATTTTTTAAATTAAACACTAAAATTTATCTGTTTTGAATTTGGTAGAATGGATTCCATATTTGGAATAAAAAGGTCAAAATTATGTAATTGAGACTCTTTTGTCTTTTGACATTATGAATAGTAACGACGACAATTATCTTTAATTATCTTGATTAATTAGTAATCTGGTAGTTAAGGGTAATGAAATAATATCATAATAATATAAAATGACACCAAAATGAGTCCTAATGTTATTGGTTGTGTAAGCGACGACCATGGTATTCCTTGTGCCATCTTAGGGACCCCATGGAATCACTTTCGTGTGATAGTGACATTTTATCATTTTATTTTTCAAAAAGGGAAAATATAACAAAAGTATGTAACACCTAAGTAAAACAATTTTAATTTTGTCTACATAAATGATACATTATACTATAAATATTCATTGGAAATATAAATATATTTCCTACATCATGGTATTTTTCTTATAATTTTTAGACATTAAATAAATAAATTTATTTATGACACCATGATGATGCAGTGATTACCTCATTAATGAACGATTTAAATAAAATGAACTGATATGGTAAAATCAAAGACTTACACTTGTCTAAAGCCTATTGTATTGGTGGATTTATAAACCTTATCACCTTTTTCTTTAAATATATTATTTTTGGACCTTTAAAATCCTAGAATCATTTCATAATAAAGCAACATTTCAATCTTTTCAAAAGAGACCATCCTCTCCTCGTATAAAAGTCCCCAACCTCTACCACATTATTCACGCCTTCAAAGCCATTTGGCTCTGACAAACTCTATCCAAATACACTCTAAACATCCCTATATTACTCATATAATCCTAAAATTGGGAAAAATTATTCCCAATGAAGCCTTTGGCTCAAATCAAAAAGAGTTACCAGATTTTAATGTAATGTCTTCTCTTATGTTATTTGTATTATTTTGCTTCTCCAACTCCTTAAAACCTTTTTATTCCATTATTTTATAACAACAGAAGTATATTCAATATAATATGATTTGTTTATAAGAATTATTTTATCTACACTTACACACACCTCTGTTTAATTGTTAAAGAACATATTGTTTCTGTGTGTGGCGAATTACTATCTCACAAAACCATGATTGTTCAATCTTCTTTTAACACCTTTAATGGTGGCCATTGAGAGGTCACTACATTTATATATGATATATATTATATTTATGTTTTCCTTATTCTTATTAATTTTTCATTTATGGCATAACTTTATGGTTTCCATTATGGGTAAACACGATAATTTCATTTTAGGAAGTGCAGACTACCACCCCCTCAAAGTGATTTGAATCGATAATTACATATGTAGGAAGTGTTAAGGAAGGAGTTAAATGATATTATATAACATATTATATTTTTATTATAATATACCTTTATAACATCATGGTTTCATTCCATTAAATATGAAATAGAAATCAAAGTAGCGTTCATGCGTACGTACGGCTTACCGTCTCCATGAACTGTGCATTTCATTTCTTACCTCTAAATGTTATGTAATATTATAAATGCATGTATATACTTGATATATATGATATATATGATATCAAGAACATTAATATAATTATAGAGAAAATGTATATTTTACCACATGAACAACTTGTAGTTAGAAGAAGTTTATTGTTGACTCAAATACCTAAGAATGACAAAACGGCCGTAATTAACTTAAATGACTACATAATTTTTATAACATGGTAATAGGTTATATAAAATGAATATTGAACTTTAAAAAGGTTCTTAAGAAAGTATATATTAACTCTAGTTTATTATTCAGGATATTAAATAATGATCGAGTCAAGTCGGACACGTGGTAATGGTTAATTTCACAACCTCTTCATTATTCAAGGTTGTTCATATGTAATTTTCTACTGGGGCCTCTTTATCATCCACATCCATGTTTCTTAAAAATAACTTTCAATGTTTTTTACTATTTATTAGAAAATGTGTTAAATTCATTTATACCCTTATTTGACCTTATACGTTTTTGAAAGGAATCATTCCATCATATTCCAAACAATGTAATTTTTGATATTTTTGACAAAATTATGGTAAGAAGGTTTTTTACTTATATGGAGAGTGCGGCTATTTTCCGGCGTTATAAAATTGTTGAAGCTTCCCTTACAATATCATAAGAATATTTGAAAATTAAATGATTTATTTTAGAATTATGTGACTTTTAAATTATTTAAAAAAAGATATTTGTCTCAAATAGTTTTCATTTCATCTATGTCAACATCCTTTGATGGATTTTAAGCTTATTTGAAGTTGATTTATTATGATTCAAAACATTCATATTGTATTGAAGGTTTTGTGATATTTTTAAATAAGGATGTGTTATTTTTATACCATTCATGGTTTATGGAGAAAGTATTGACATTTCTTATGCTAGTTTTAAAATGAATGGTTATGTTTTGTTTAATCCTATTCATATGAGTAATGAATTGGACTTAATAAGTGAAGGGTGGAGCCTCCTATCGCTCCTCGATGCATCGGTAGGTCTCATGATACAACCTAGTGTCTTGGAACGAGGCCTTGAAAAAATCTTATTTGTAGTATTGGCAAGAGGCCCTGGCTATGTGGTTATGATAGTCTGGCATTAGGCATTCCATCATTATGAATGTGGTTATTAATATTTCATGTGATTGTTCGACTAGAAGAATATCTAGTTGAATAAGTAAATGGAATTATTTCATTTTTTCCATATTATGATAAAGTTAATGTTTTAAAAAAAATATTTATAAATTTCCTTAAATGTTTATGTATATTTATGAATGTTTCCGCTATATTGTTATCCTTACTCAGCATCTGAGCTCACCACTTTCAATGTTTTATTTTTCCTAGGATGTAAATAAATATGTTATGACTGACCTACAAAGATAGTCTAAAGGTGATATGAGTGTGGAATATGGAGACTATGTTATTGTAGTTTTTCACTTTATGACATAATGTAGCATTTATGAATGTTTCTAGTATTTCCAAGGCCACTAAACTAATCGGTCTTTTGAGACATGATCTTTTGTGATCATGCCAATGTTACGTAATAATGAACCAATGCTGGGTAACTAGGGTTGGGGCGTTACAGTTGGTATCAGAGGCAGTTTAGTACTAACCTTGGAGGCTATATTTAGATTAAATCTGATTAGATCACATAGCCCTAAGATAGACTTTGAGGATTATTATAAAAGAACATCCTAGAATTTTTGTATTATAGAGATTTTGTGTGTTTTCCGAGCAATAAATACATGTTTGGATATGAGCAGGTAGAGGAAACTCTGGCATAGATGTACCTAGGGGTAAAACTCGAAAACACTGCTTTGAGCTAGACTCGAACGGGAACAGGTGCACGACAACGGGCCTTGCTGTACTATTGGTTACGACACTCCTGGGCGATATGCTTAGGATAATTCTCATTTTCATTAAAAACCATTATGGAGGGTTTATGAGTATATACATTCTCAAAGAAAAAATTTATTCTAATGATTATAGATTATATCCATAAATAGTTCAATTCATGTTATGTGTTTTACAAGAATGGAATTATGTATTTTGATTCATGAATTGATCTTGTTTATGCCATTCTTTAGAAATGGTGCCTAGTGGAAGGAATAGAAACTGTATCAATGCATGCACTCCATGTAGCGATGTCCCAACTACTCAAGATAATTATAGTGGAGCTGATGATACAACTGGTTCTGAGCATCTTTTCACCATACTGGGATAACTCACTCAGGTTATGAATAATAAACATACTCATATAGAGCACCTTGATCCGCAACATGGAGGATACATATTAGACCACTTCATATGGAAACAACCACCAACATTTAATGGGGGTAAAATCCATTAGTAGATGAGTAATGGATAAATTCCTTAGAGAAAATATTTTAGGCATTGGAGAGTAGTGAAAGGGAAAAAGTTGTCATGGCAGTTTATCACCTCACTGGAGATGCTGGTCAGTGATGGTCATTGATACAAAACACGAATGAGGATGATGAAGTATAAAATATGGAATGGAGGGAGTAAATGAGCTTTTCTTAGAAAAAATCGTTTTTCATTACTATCGAGCAGATATGGAAATATAATTTCTGAGTCTAAGGAAAAAGGAGGATGAGAATGTCGAAATGTATGAGGGTAACTTTACAAGGATATCGAGGAATGTAGCATATTATATACGTAACCCAAGTAGTAATATTGATCGTTTCTTTGATGGGTTAATATAGTTTCTCCGTTGAGATTTAGTATCACATTATTTCTCATCATATGAATATATAGTCTCGTGGTATATAAAGACAGAAAAGGAATTCTCTAAATCTTATGATAACAAAGTAAAGCAAGAGAAGAAGAGAACGGTGGAACAAGAGACATATAAAGGGGAAAAGGGAAAGAAGGATTTTCCATTATGCGATAATTGTGGGAAGAATCACCCCGGTACTTTCCTAAAATGAATGAGAGTTTGTTATAAATGTGGATAAAATGGTCACCAGGCTTGTGATTGCAGGGGAAATAAAGAGGCTATCAATGTTGAATGAAACAATTGTAGAGAAATGGGGCATTATGAAAATGAATGTCTTAAGAATCAGGGAAAATTACCTCATAAATTTTCAAGGGATCGAGGAAAATCTTATGCTATTACTGCAGTTGAAGTGGAATAATTATTGCATTTGGGTTTTTGGATACAAGAACTATATTATGGCTATAAGAATATTGTGATATATATGGATTGTACTACAGTACATGTTGTTTTCATTAAGGTTTTAATATGATGATGTTAATAATATTTTTACTATGTCACAATAAGATAATATTTACTTTGTTTAGGGAATCTGATGTTACAATTTCTTTTAGGATTTAGAGACCTTTTAGAAAAAGTTTAGACATAGGAATTTTGGATAACTATAAAGGATGGTATGGATTATGTTGAACTTTGGATAGTATAGTTTAAGTTTAAAACATTTATGAAGATAAATTTTGGAATATTATAACACTGTAGTTTTATGAAAAGGACAACCTGCTAGTCGGGGGATAACCAGTCGCGTTGGAAAAAGCTGCAGGAATCGAACCCACAACCATAGTGTGACATGCCTTTATTACCCACCACTAGCCTACATAAAGTCGCTGGTTATTAAAAAATATTTATCCTAATCTAAATGGTATGTGTTAATATTTGGAACCTTGTGAGATTAGGATAAATATAATATTTTTGTGTTATATTATCTTTTTTAGTGGAAGATGAGTTTGTGGTAGAAATTAGTTGAGGGTTGAAACTCTACTTGTCAAGTATATATATATATATACACCTCTCTATTATTCTATGAATAAATTAATTCTTAAACATTAGGAAAGAGATATTAAAACAAAAAATGTGTTATCTGAATACCTTATTTTTTGTTGAACTAATGATATTTTAAATCACCATAGATTGAAGGCTTTGAGGTCCTCAATTTTAAACTTGTTTGTGATTGATGACCTCAATCAATCCCTACAAGTATTTATGTTTTTCCTCTAATTATGTGTCTCTAGTTTCAACCAATTTTCCCCCAATTCAGGTAATAATTTGTTGGTGACTATTTCATTTCCCTTTCCCTCTTATTAAGACTAAATTTTATTAACCTTAATCATCATGTGGGTGTGTTACAAAGGTATTTTATACATTCAACATTGTATTTTTGAAAAAAAAATTCAAATTGTGAGGATGAAATTTATTGAAGGAGGGTAGAATGTAACACCCCAAGCGTCCATGGTATGCATCTCTTTCAATAATGCAATAACTTGTATTGTACGCATGTTCGAGATTCTAACACATCGCGACCAATCAAAGTAGCCATTATGAATAATAATACCCACTTTTTAAAAATTTATAAATTTTATTATTAAAATTGGACTTCATTTATGGATTCATAATATCGAAATTATTTTATGTTTAATTTTTGGTATTTTTCTGAGAACATCCAATTTTTGATGAATAATGAAAAATACTTACAAACAACTTTTTCATCAAAATAATTTATAGTGATAAATTATACAATTGGGTGGTTTTAAAAAATAATTATAATATATTTTTACCATTCTATCTATTGTTGGTCATTAGAATTAATTTCACTTTAAAATTAGACATAAACAATTGTCAATCTTTTGATTGATATTGTTTCTTAAAAACACCCAATTTGTTTTGACAGTTGGAATAATTTCTGAAATTAATTACTGTAATTTTTTTTATTAGAATTTGGTAAAATGGCTTCCATATTTGGAATCAAGAAGGTCCAAATTATGTAATTAAGACTCTTTTGTTTTTGGACATTATTAATAGTAACGACGACAATTATCTTTAATTATCATGATTAATTAGTAATCAGGTAGTTAAGGGTAATGAAATAATTTCATAATAATATAAAATGACCCCAAAATGTGTCTTAATTATATTATTTGTGTCACAGAAAACCATGGGATGCATTTTTCCAAATTAGGGACCCCATGTAAACACTTTTGTGTGATAGTGACATTTTATCATTTTATTTTTTAAAAATGGGAAATATAACAAAAGTATGTAACACCTAAGTAAAACAATTTTAATTTTTTCCTAGATAAATGACATATTAGATTATAAATATTCATTGGTAGGATAAAAATATTTCCTACATCATGGTATCTTTTTATAATTTTTATACTTTAAACAAGTAAATTTATTTATGACACCACGATGATGCAGTGATTACCTCATTAATGAACGATTTAAATAAAATTAAAAGATAAGGTAAACTCTAAGAGGTACACTTGTCTAAAGTATATTGGATGGGTGGATTTAGAACCCTTATCACTATATCCTCAAAATATATCATTTTGGGACCTTTAAAATCCGAAAAGTATTTCATAATAAAGTAATATTTCAATCTTACCAAAAGAGCCCCTCCTCTCCTCTTATAAAAGGCCCCCATATCTACCACCTTATTCACACCATAAAAGCCATTTGGCTCACCAAAACTCTACCCAAATACTCTCCCAATTTCCTTATATTAATCCAAGAGTCCTCACTTTGGGCATAAGTCTTCCCAAGGAAGCCTTCGGCTCTCATAAAAAAGAATTACCCGATTTTAAGGTAATGTCTTCTCTTATGTTCTTTTGTTTTATTTTTCTTCTCCAACTACTTAATCCCTTTTTATTCCATTATTTTATAACAAAAACAGTATATTAAATATAATAGGGCGTTTAATTGAGAAGGATTTGATTTACACTTACACACACCTCCATCGAATGGTAAAAGAACAAACTATTTCTCCTAGTGGTGAATTACTACCACACGAAATGATGCTTGTTCAATATTATTTTAACACATTTAATGGTGTCCATTACAATGTCACTATATTTATATATGATACATATTATATTTATGTTTTCCTTATGCTTCTTTATTTTTCATTTATGGCATACTATTACTTTTTCCATTATGGGTAAACATGATAATTTCATTTTAGGAAGTGTGGACTACTACCCCCTCAAAGTGATTTGAATCATTAATGCCATATGTGGGATGTATAAAGGAATGAGTTAAATGATATTATATATCATATTAAATTGTAATTATAATATACCATTATATCATCATGATTTAATTCCATTAAATATTAAATACAAATGAAAGTAGTGTTCATGCGTACGTACGGCTTACCATCTCCATTAATGGTGCATTTCATTTCTTACCTCTAAATGTTATGTAATATTATAAATGCATGTATATACTGGATATATATAATATATATGATATCAAGATCATTAATATAATTCTATAGATAATGGATATTTTACCACGTGAACAACTTGTAATTATAAGAAGTTTATTATTGACTCAAGTACCAAAGATCGACAAAATGACTATTATTAACTTAAATGACAACATAAATTTCATAACATGGTAATAAGTGATATAAAAGGAATAATGAACATAAAAAGGTTCTTAATAATTAATATTTTAACTATAGTTCATTATTCAGGAGATTAAAGAATGATTTTGTCAAGTCGGACACGAGGTAATGGTTAATTTTACACCTCTTCATTATTCAAGGTTGTTCATATGTAATTATCTACTGGGACCTCTTTATCATCCACATCCATGTTTCTTAAAAATGTCATTAAAAATATTTTTACTATTTATTAGAAAATTGGTTAAATTGATTTATACCCTTATTTGAACTTATACATATTTGAAAGGAAAATTTCCGTCATTTTCCAAACAAGGTACTTTTTGACATTTTCAACTAAATTAAAGTATGAATGTTTTTTTAACTTATACGGTGGGTGCAGCTATTTTTTTCCGTTATAAAATCTTTGAAGCTTCCCTTAAAATCTCATAAGAATATTTTCAATGTAAATGTTTTCGTTTACAATTATTTGACTTTTAAATGATTTCAAAAAAGATACTTCTCTCAAATAGTTTTGATTTCATCAATGTCAACATCCTTTGATGGATTTTAAGAATATTTGAAGTTGATTTATTATGATTCAAATCGTCCATAATGTATTGAATTCTTTGTGACATGTTTGACTATGGATGTGTTATTTTTATACCATTCATGGTATATGGAGAAATTATTGACATTTCGTATGATATTTTTAATACGAATGGTTATGTTATGTTTAATCCTGTTCATATGAGGAATTCATTGGACTTAATAAGTGATGGGTGGAGCCCACTATAGCTCCGTGATGCATTGGTAGGTCTCATGAGAGAAACTAGTGTTTTGGAAGAAGGCCTTGAAAAAATAATATTTGTAGTCTTGGCACGAGGCCTTGGATCCATGGTTATGATAGTCTGGCATTATGAATTCCATCATTATGAAAGTGGTTATTGATATTGCACGTGATTATTCGACTAGCATAATATCCATGCGAATAAGTAAATGGAATTATTTCATTTTATTTTTTCCATATTATGTTGAAGTTCAAGTTTAAAAGGATTTTGTTTTAGTTATACATTGCCTTAAATGTTTATGTTCATTTAAAAATGTTTCCGCTATATTGTTATCCTTACCGAGCATATGAGCTCACCCCTTTCTATGTTTTATTTTTCCCAGGATGTGAAGAAATATTTTATGACTGACCTGCAGGGATAGTCTAAAGGGGATATGAGTGTGGACTATGGAGACTATGTTATTGTAGTTTTTCACTTTTTTATGTAATTTAATATTTATGAATGTTTCTAGTGTTTCCAAGGCTACTAAACTAATAGGTTTATCGAGACATGATCTTTTGTGATCATGAAAATGTTACGTAATAATGAACCGACTATGGGTAACCAGGGTCGGTGCGTTACCCTCTACCAATAGCGATGTGTGGGGAAATTTTAATAACATATTTAAGTAATATGTTTTAATTTATTAATATATATTTCTAATATAAATAATTTTAAATTTCATTCCTTCATATTATTTTCTAATGAGTTATTTAATTCCACTAGGAATACCATAAAGGAAAAGAATGAAAAGATCACATTTTTAAAAGTAAAGGTGAATTTTTATTTATAATTAATGAATTTTAGATATATTAAATATATATGTTATTTTAAATTGAAAAAATAATTTAAAATATCACACAAACAATGAATTAAAGAATTTATAGATTATGTGTTAATATTAATGTATGGACTAATTTAAACTATATCAGTTTGAAGTTCAATGATGTAATATTTTGGAAAACTATTCATTAATATTTAATTATTTTTATTCATTATGCATGTTAAACACATTCTATTTAATTATTCTAATTTTGATGACTCAGTCTCTTCTAGAGCACATGATCTCAAACACATAAATGTTGACTGGGAAAATTATTTTACTAGTTTGATTGGATTTTATTCAGTTTTTAGTTAATATTCTAATTTTCAATGCTTTTATTGTAATTTTTAATTTTAAATTTTTTTGATGGATATTAATTTCATGTTAGCTAATATTATAATTTGGAATATTTTAATTATAATTGGGTATTTTATAATTTTGTTTGTTTCTTATTGATTATATATGTTGTTTTGGTTGGTTTTTGATGTGATAGTTTAAATGAAATATAATTTAAAAAAATATAGGTCGAGTTTTTACCACTAATTTCAAAAACCGTGATTTGTTGTTTTTCATGTTAGTTTCTAAATATATGACATGAAAAATAGTTTTATACATCTGTTATAAAATAACCGACATAAAAAACCTCATTTAAAATCTTTTCTAAGTCGGTTATTTATGAATAGACGTGGAACCGATGTGGATGTTTAGTTTTTACATCAGTAATTAAATAACCGGCATAAAAAACCACTTCCATGATATATTTACAAATTTTATTTTTTTAGCCAATGCTAATGATATATTTACATCATTATTCTTAATAATATCATATAATAACCAATGTAAAAAAATCCAAAAAACATAGGCATGAAAAATCATTTCATCAATAGTGCTATAAGAATCTATTATGTAATTGTAATACATTCTCTAGATGATTTAAAATTATAATAATTAAATATAGATAGATCCCATTTTATTCATAATGGGGTACCCTATGATGAAATGATATATGTTTTCAAGACCATATGAAATATATAAAACTATATTATGACTCTATGACTATTTAATCCATAATATAACTCATATTAATTGAAAACTTTGTAATATTTTAATGTAAATAATTGTGCAGATGAGGTTATTAAATGCCCAAAATATGTTACGTACGAGATTATATCAATCCGAAATCTTATACAAGGGTTGTTATCCAAAGCCTTTATTTTTTAAGAATGTATTTTTGACAAATTATTTCTAATATATTGAATATGACAATATTTACAAATCACATTTTTTAAATGTTAATATTTTATTTATATTCTAAACATCCAACATGATGTCATTACATACATTTGTGCATCAATCAAATTAAATATATAATTATAAATATAAAATCAACTAGTATATCCTAGTAAATTGGAATTCTGGGTTCGAACCTATATAAAATACATGTAGGAAAGAAAACTATTGGTATGAACCTTTAGTGGAGGAATCCTCAAAATCACTAATTGAATTGGGTTTTTTAAAACTATGTATATTTTATATAAAACTATTAAAGGGAAGGGTTATTGGTCTATATTAGGGAATATGAAAAATTTAATTGTCAATATATCTTGGATGGACCTATGGATTCTGATATAAAGATGGAAAATGTCACTAATTGACCTCGGTCTAACAAATTTGATCGACCTAAACATTAAACCAAACCATGGTATACATATATTTGAAAAACTATGTTAAGGAAGATCATATTATTGGACAAATGATTCATAATGTGTTATTATTATCCTACTCAATATTAATTATTCAAATGAAAATATCACACAAAGATCTAATTATTAAGTATGTTGAAAAATAAATAAAATTGGATATTTTTTTATCATAAATATTTTCCATAATAATACCATGTTTTGATTAATAATTTCATGTTTATAAATATCTTACTCTCAACCCTAACCCTATGAATATTTTTTTCATGAATTAATTGAAATAATTTAATGAAAAATATCATAAGATTCATGCTGTGATAAAATGGAAACATAAACCAAATAAATACAAAACTAAAATAATGCAATATCAATGAAAAACTTACATGACTGATGAAATAATTAAGTCTGCAGTGATAATTTAAATTGAATGGTAATTGGTTCTAGATTCTGACATTGAATATCAATCCAAATACATGAAAAATCTACAAAATTTAAAGGAACAATAAAATAATTTATAAAACAAGAAATGAATTTAATAGAAATGTATGGGAAAGAAAATGGGAATCAAATAGAGAAGAAATGAATGAAAACACTTATAGACATCCGGACCTTCTCTTCGGTTCAGTTTCATTAGAAAGAAATATACCTTGAATGTTACATTTAATGTAAATGGACTCATTATGTAATTTTTTATGTGGATTATGAATCAAGACATTGGTTTCATGTATATGAATGTCACACAATGCAAATTAGAGCATCATTAATCTCAGATTTTAGATCTTTCGAACATTAGTGCTTGAATAATTGGTGTCAATTAGGTTTCTAACTTCAGAATTCTCATACTAGGATCCAACAATGTATGTTCATTATTATTGAAACAAGTGTCTTTCATGATGTGTGATCCAGATTCATGTCATGTATGTGGTTCAAGACCCGTATCTCGGATTCATGGATTTGTACATTATCTATAAGGTGGTTTTTTGAGGGATACAATTCATGTACATGGGATTCATGATGTGTAATGTGAATTTTTTTTCTATTATTCCACATTTGAGTGTGGAGTTCATAATTGTAGTCCATAATTAACCAAAAAAATATGTAATATCAAATAAATATCGATCAAACATCAGTGAAATTTATTAAAAATATGTATATGAGTACTTCTTAACAAATTCTACCATACATATCCTCACGAAAAGAACATATTAGAAGGGAATACATATCAAATAATTATTAAATTAGAAAAATGTATTACTACATGGATAATAAAACTAAATGTATCTAAAAAGGAATTACTTAAATAATAAATATTTCATAGAGAAGAATTGATTCTTCATAATTATGTTTCGTATTTATATTATTCCATTTTTTAATTTTCATAACTATTCCATAGATTGTATTCCCAATTTTTCAATTTATCATGCTATAAATATTTTGTCATCAGTAAATGGAAAATAAAATAGGTTTTATGTTATTACTAAGAAAACATGTTCTTATCACATGGTGCTCATTTATAAGATTAAAAAATTAATCTTGAGAGTAAATAAATAATGGTCAAATTACTATGAGTATCTATTCTAGTAGGAAGAAGATAAAAATCATCTCAAATAGAGGTGCTGTACATAATATAAAATATGTGATATTATAGAACAGTGGAATGGAATGACACCTCCCATAAAAAATGTCCATGCACTTGAAAGCTCAATAATATTCCATGAATACATAAAAAATGTATAAATAATAGTATACATACCTTTTTTCTTTTATTATATATTCTATTAAATATATATCTTGGATATATCTGAAAACCATCACCTAACAATATATAATCTGTCATATGATTTAATAATTTGGTAGTGGGGATATCCAACCTTCGGAAAACATAAACCCTTTTTTATGTTATTTATTCATAGAATAAATTAATCCTAGAAAATTAAAAATTTAGTCATGAATAATACAAAATCAATATGCTAAAATTAACATTGTATGTAACCATTATAGGGAAAATCATTCACAGTAAAAATAGTTGTGTATGAATTGATAATAGTCTTGAATTAGTTCCAACCTAAAAATATTATTGATCGATAGTACCTGTAATATAATTATATATGTATAGGTTGGAATTAGTATAAATTTCTCAACAAACATTACCTAAATATTTTTAATAGGATATGTTCTCTGTAATTGACTTAATAAAATATCCATCCATGTTCAGAATATTTTACATGTCCTATTTATCACTTGAGAAATATTCTCAGAATTGAATATGATAACGAGGGTCTAGAATACTCATGGTAATGGGAGAGTATAAAACCTGAATGTAAATAAAAATGGGGATAATATCTTATAATCTATATATTATAAAAAATTGAAAAAATAAATAATGAAAACTTAATAAATCAACTCATCAATAATGGTGTCAATATAAACATGAATAAAATTTTATTTCAATAATATATAACCAAGAACTATATTATATTTGATTTATTGTAATAAAGATTAACATTTAAATAATTATTTTAATGAAAAAATTATCATATTTAGGTGAAAACTAGGAAATAATCATGTGTACTGCTTATAATAATTAACAATGCATCCCTTATAGTTAAAATGATACACTATACACACAATTTTCAAAATATATTAGGGAAATATATCAGTTGAATAATATAAAAATTTGAAATGAAAATTATTAGTTTAAAATAGGGACATGAGAGATCCCAGTAATGAGAATTAGGTCATGGGGAAACTTGTTGGTAGGTTATTGGATGTTTGGTTCAATGTTAAAAAATTTAGACGATAATATCCTACACTAAATAAACCAATAGTCCATAGTTGGTAACAAATATATATGTATAAAATATAATCTATTTAACACTAGTAATGGTAGTAAAAAGTTGTTATGATAGAAACATGTATGTACTACATTAAATTTAAGGATGATCAATAGATGTAAATTTCTTGAAATGGGAAAATTAATGATTATAAACACATTAACGAAATATAGAAATCCTATAATATGTGTATCCTCCCATAAAGTGAAAATAAAACTATCATCAGCTATCCATATGAACAAAATAATTATTCCAACTCAAAATAAATGTAACATCATTCAAGATATGGTTCTTGATTGTATTTTTTCATCTACACATTGAACATTAATGGTGGCCATTTACCTTTATGAATTTCGTTTCCCCAATGGAAATCATATTTGTATCTTTTATGGGATGCTAACATTGAACTTTTATCTTCAAATGAATTGTATTTATCTTGAATTCATATGTGTACCTTCATCCATGGTTGTGAAGATTTATCGTGAAATTCCTTGGTCACAATATTTCATCATTTATTTTAATAAAAATATGATCATTGTCCTAATCTTCCACTCTGATTTAGTCCATCTCATCAATTCTTACCATACATACAACTCCATCCATTTGAGCATCTGATTTTATTTTCATAATAGGCTAATATGTGTGGTAAACTAATTCAACTCGAATTTTACAAGGATTCATATAAACAAGATGAAATAAAGTAATAATAATGGTTGTTTTATATGTTGTGAGATATTTCGAAATAGAATTATAAAATTAGAAAAGCAATTTATTTATAAATGTTTCCACAATTTTTTATAGAATTTATTTAAGATCCAAATTTAAAAATTAAACATTCCTTCTTGTATATAGGTGATTGGGTGTTACAAAATAATAACAGAAGCTATAATTTATGATAAATCATTTTAAAATAATATATACATTGGGATATATTTGATAACTGATGCGAAATATTGTAAATCCAAATATTAGGAGAATTTTTTCCATATAAATTTAATGCCTACTATATAATATTCATGGGTGGAAAACTCGACATCCCCAAAAATTTCTGTGTAATCCACATCAACCTCGATGTAAAATTTCACATGATAATTAGAAAATGGACCGATAACATTGATTCCCTATTTGTAGAATATTTTTATTTCTAGAAAGGGATTTTGTGTTAACTAATTTTAATCCAATTGAAAATACTCACTCCCACTGATCAATGATGCGAACGAAAATGCACAAATTTCAATGGAATGTAGGACAAAATGGTTCTCATTGTATTATTTCAACCATTGTACATTTAGGACCATTATTTCCTATTCCTGGAATCATATGAAACATCTCGATCATGCATTGAACATTATCTTCCAGTATGATTCATCAAATTAATCCATCAACAAAACACTTAAAAAGTATCAGCTCAACCCAGTTATAATTTAATGACATAACCAATTTCATATAATAATTTGTTAGGAATTGTTTGATAATATAATCCCATTTAAAATGTCTAAAATATCAGAAAACAATGGTTTGAAGTATGTATTTATATTAACAATTATTTAATCATGAAATCCCTATCAATATTTTGATTATCCATTTATTAAACCATTTGAAGTGGTTTTCATGAGAGGTGACAATAAATAATGTTCTCAGTATCATTTGAATAATTTATTTTTATTTAAAATGAATTTAGTATTAGGATCTACTACAAATTCTATTTTTTGGGAACCTTTTTAATTAATAGGAATTTCAGTGCCACATGATAAGTATAGACTACTAATTTGGATTGCACGAGGTATGATTTAATTTTATAAAATGAAAAGGCATATATCAGTATTTTTTTAGTGGTCATTTAATTGACATGAAACTAAATCAATTAATTTATTTTGTCATAAATGAAACATAATATATGTCGGGCTCACTATCAAAAAAACATTTTCATTATAAAAATCACTATCTTCACACATCATCTTGATATCCTTGTCACAGTCTGTTGAAATGATGATCAAAGCGGCCACTATGATGTTTTTTAATATGTTTAAATCCAACTAAAATTGTTCATTGAAATTAAAATAATTGTTTGTTGTAATAGTTGTACAATTGGGTAGGCTATTTTTGAAATATATATATATATATATATATGTTATAGAACTGAAATATTCCATGTACTAGAAAACAACATCTTCCTTTTACTATTTAGTCAATGATATATTATTAAATAAATTACTATTCAATATATAAACATCCATTGATTTCTAAGATATTTTTTCTTTTTGGGAATTTTAATCCTTTCCTCATAAGGAATTTTTTTCGCAGTTTAATTCAAGGAACTATTCTTCATATTGTTGCACATCCAGATTCAATTTACTGAGATATAATTCAATAAATCTTCCATAAATTGAGAAATATTCCTTAAAGATCTCAAGGAATTCCTCTTTTATATAATGAAATATTTTTTAAATGATTGTGGTAAATTCATTTGTGTGTTTAACATTCCAAATGTTAGTCCCCTATAGATAATGGTTACAGAACATAATATAAAAGTTATTTTAGCATAATATTCTATATTGACTATGATGTGACTATACTAAGAATATAAATCATATAAATAATATAATTATTGAACCACATTTAATAATATATTTTGATCTATGAAAATTAAATTGAAATGATAATTTTTGGTTATTGTGTTCGGGTTTATGTAGTGAACATTTATAATGCATCTAGTAAATGTTTGATTTTAGGTAAACTCCTCTATTTTTTATAATAAGAGTTAAAACAATGTTATATGGTATGAATTGTAGTTAAATAACCCACTATCTATCAAATATTGAAAAAATTATTTATTTTTAAATAATCATTAGTACATATTTGTTGGATACTTATTGCAATATATGTGTGATTTTACTTTAGGATTGACTTTTCTGTTTAGCACTTTATTCCAATATAATCTAGTGGATACATATCATGGAGCCAATAACTTCTTTGTAATCCACTCCCTCATAAATTTAATTTTTATGACTTTTAATGGCATTAGTTAGTTTTCATTCTTTTACTTGAGTCAGTTCTACGTTAATTATATCTGGTAGTAAATCTATAATATCTATGAATGAGTACATTTGGGTTTTAAACAGAGGATCCAATTATTGCATCAACAGTTAGATGATAGAGTCTATAAATAGGAAAATTATACCCCTTTGAGAAGTTAACATTAATTTATGCCCTCATAATCAGTAAAATACTCATTATAATTATATTCATCCTCACTTTTTTAATTATGGGGTATATAATTAATGTTCTCATTATTATGAAATATGGATTTATAGTGAAATAAGTAATCAATTATAAAAGAAACCATTCTCAATTCAAACATTAAATATTCTTCACCAAATAAAAATATCAGTCATATAGGATTTTCATCAATAAATTCCATCCCATTGTAGGGAATTTCTCTCTCTTTCAAGATATGTATATCTCCCATTACACTATATCAACGATTAGTAAATCCTTATGAGAGATTAATTTTACATCTTTCAGTAAGATATCCTTAAGAAGTACTCATGTATAATTGATGGATTAATCATCTATTTTTCATGATAATCTTATTGGTTTTAAAACATTAATATCTTATTTTCAAAATATAGTCATAAACATGAGATTGATACTTCTTCCATGATCGTTAAGGCACATAAATAATTTCGTCTCCCTATTTCTCATGAAATAGAAGAACATTTTTTGTCCCACATAATGGGAGGAAACGTCTGCCAAACCATTAAAAATTATTCACCTTTTAAGAATATGACTCATAGGTTTTCTATATCCCTCTTAATTGTGTGATATTCAACCAAAAACATGGTATACAAATGCATTTGATATATTTCTACTTAAAAGGGAATGTTGATGGGAAATTGTTTAAATTTTTTAAAAATATTAATATTATATCTTTATCATGGTTGGTATCACCCCAAATTTAAAGGGAAGTGGGGGTTTTTATTATCACAGTTCCATAAAAACATATTATTTTTCATGTACTTGTTGAACTATATTATTTTTAGTTATCACTAATTATGGGATTTTTCTGCAATATTAGAGAAATTATTTCCAACTTAACTGATGATTTCAGAACTATTTCCAGATATTTCAGCTGATTTACCTCATCTAATCTGGGTTTCATAAAATCCAACCATTTTTACACTTTTATGATCTGTATCCATATCTTCTTTATTTTGACATGTTTTGGTACTACATGTAAAAGTACATAGTTAATGGTTCAAAATGCTATTTGATATTTATCCAACATTGTGCTCAAAGAGTCAATGTAAATTTTTTTGGAACATTATTTCTATTTATTAATTCATTATCAACTAATTTCTATTTTTATCAGAGCTGGTTAGAAGACATTAAATATGGGAGCGAAGAAGTTTTTCTTGTTGTTATTGTCTTAGTATAGATTGGTAATACAACTATATTTTGGGCATGTGAAAATTACTAATCTCTAGAGAATGTTTATGGGAATTATGGTTGTTGTTAAGGATATGGACCATTTGGTGGGTACCAATGTTGTCCCAGAATCCTTAGTTATACATGAACCCTCATTTAATGATATTAACAATGTTTTATTTGTTGTATCTATTGAGAAACAATTTCTTGTGTTGATTGTAGCTGGTATTGTTGCAACAGATAATACAATTGGTCTTTCTAATTATAACTCATGTAATTAAAATAGTGGTTCATTGGTTCTACTTTTTTGTAGACATCATACATGATAGGGGTTAGTGCCTTCATACATCATTTACGATGTAATCTCTTAAAAGTGGAATGATGTATTGAAGATGGAGTAGGTAGCTAAAAAGATTCAATCTTATTTTCAAGGGCATATCCATGGGCCATTAGTTATGTAGTCTCTTTCTCTTAATGGGTTCCATGATGAGGTATCCCACTCTTTATTTTCCATATAATGGAATTGTGTGAACTCAAATCATAAATAACTATGATAAATTAAGGTGTATTTAGAATGATCTATTCGTTAGTGGCAATGTCTATAATACTATCGGTGGAAGGTTGGATTCAATGGTAATGGTTTTGAAATTGATTCCACACAATGATTAAATGATTTGTGAAATACCTAATCAGCTCCATGAACTGGTCCCATGCAATCCATAATCAATATCCGTATACATCCCTAAAATATTAAATTTCATTCATGAGAATAGAGGATTGGACCAGTGTAATTTATTTCCAAAAAAAAATCTTCTCTTGGACTTCTCACATCATGATTTACTCAGGGTTTGAATTTTAATACAATACAGAGATCAGTAACATAAGTATAATAGAAAGAATCATAGTCAGATGATGTTTTAATATACACTATGGTCCGAAAATGTATTGTAAACCTTGAAAAAACTAGAAATGTTATCAGTAGACTCCTTTCACTATTGTTCTCTAAATTTAAACATGTTATAGAAAATATGATTGAATTAAAGATATAACACAGAATAATGATACTAAATATGTGGAGACGCAATGGAGGGTGTATCCCCACTAATATCTGGTATTGTGTAATCAATTATGGTGTTCAATTTTAGTGATGGTCACATAACTAGATGTTCTCGTAGAAAATATAGCAAAATTTTCATGTGTGGATGTGAAAGATCATTATGATCATCATTATTTATTTATATTCACGAAGCAATAGGTTGATAGATATTTGTATCAAAATGTGTTAGATTCTATTCATCTAGTCTTCTAGAACGAGTTAGGGGACCCTTTCCTCAGAACTATGATGGGTGAAAGAGGTAGAAGTTTCCTTTTAATGAGGGAAATAGTTTATAAAATGAAAAGAAAAAGGAAATGAATAATTGTGATTTATTAGGTAATAAAAATTTCATATCAGATTCCCATATGTTGTGTATGCGTAATTAGATTAAATTTATATTTCCCCGACTACACTTTGATACTAAGGCATAGTAAGGTGGATAAATGGGGTTGAACCCATCATGGTACCTAATATAAATGAAACTGATATGTAAGAACCTATTTGGAAGTATTCCCCATAAATTTGTTTTATAAAATCTAATATAGATTAGTATTTTGAATAGTTACATTAAAGGGTTCCGTGTCTATTTTATGGTATAGGAAAAACACAATCCAAAAAACCTGCATGGGATAAACGTGTGGATCAACCTAAAATGGAGGAAAATCCAAAAATTGTTCTTGGTCCGACCAATTGTATTTACCTATGATAGAAAATACACCATGGTTAGAAAATATTTTACATTCTTAGGGTGGGTTTCCATACATCTAGGTTTATGGAATCATTGGTTGTTGGTCATAGCCTTATCAACTTGAATTAGGTCATGTACCCTTTCCAATGCACCTCTGGTGGTGATGGTAGTTGAAAAAAAGTTTTAAATCTAGTTTTACCCAAATTACTATCCATATGGTTACAATTGTTTCATATATACATTAAATGGGTAAAACCGACCTCTACTCACAACCCTTATTCATAATCTCATTATCATAATGTTATAGAATTTTTCTATAGAGGGGAATAGATCACAAAATCCTTGAAATGATATTTGAAAACATAAATAATAGAATATGAAAATTGAAATCATGAAATATAAATTAATAACAAACTTTTTGGAAGATATGGTAAATATTTTAGTAAAAATTGTCATTTAATAGAAATTGTTAATTGATTCCAACATTATAATATAAAACAAGTAATAAATTTTCCCCGAAAAAGAAATCATAAAAAAATTGATAATACAAAAAATGAATGAAAATAAAAATATATTGGAATGTAAATGGTAATGAAATGGATAATAAATAATGAAAAAAATGGATGTCTTAGACATATCCTCGCATTGGGGTAGCTAGAAATATATACACATTGAATCATATACTATATGTAAATGGTTCATGTTTTGTAGTATTTAATGTGTCTTGTACACCGGGACATCCATGAAATGTACTTGAATTAAAAATCCAGTAATTTATATCTATGATAATCTCCATATGTTTTGTATCTCAACGATTTCACAACATTAATATTTTAAAGAAATTATGTTTCAATTTTTTCAAATCTTGTGTTTGGTTCATTCCATGTATCTTCTTCTTGTTTAATATTTTAAACTTTCACAATTTTTCTTATAGATACAAATCATGTATGTGGGTCTCCCCTATTATTTGGGATAATTCACATGGATTTTTTCTAGTGGGTGGTATACTTAAGGATTAAACATTTTATACACTATATTCATGGCTTAAAATTTTCAATTTGGAAGTTTTCCTAATATTCCCCCTTTGAGTATTCAATTCCTAATTTTTGAGAAGACACGTCAAAACCTACTTTAATATTAGAAAATTTCTACTTAAACATTATTCCAATATATCCAAAATATGTATGTGATTTTTTCTTATCATATTATCTCAGGGATATATTTATTAGATTCAAAATGTAGTAATATATAATGAACAATCATACATAATTCTTGGACTCATGCTCCTGACATATAAATTAATAGGTTTGATTGTAAAATGATAAGATTACGTTCTCATGCCTTTATGCACATGTTATATATAAATAATAATTTAAATATATGTATTATACCCCTATTGAGAGTATAATATCTCTCAAAATAATTATTCTTTTCCCCATAATATAAATACTGATTTTATGTATGATATGTCTAATAATGTTATTTATGTTGATGATCATAATGGTAGATGCTGTCTATATTTTATGTAACTATTGTTTCTGTATCCAGATTTACTATAAAAATAAAATATTACTATTCTATAATGGATCATAATGATGTGTAATGAATATTTACATAATAATATGCAATATTTTTTAATGTAATGTTTGGGTTAACACATTAGTCATCTGATTCAGAGTTTCATTATCTTTTTTCACACGAGTTCTTTAATTTCATTTATATTTTCAACTTCATCCTGTTGTATCATGAGTTTTTTTGGAAAATTAGTTTTGAATTACGTTTCAAATCATGTTTTGTTTAGTATATAGATTTTGACATATTATCATCGGGCTAACCTTTCACAGTTTATACACGGTTTGAATTATCTAATTTTCCCTGTTATAATTTCTACATGATTGACTCATTAATTTTTGGAACCATCAATTCCCTATTCCTTTAAATTAATTTTTACTAATTGTAAAATATTACTAACAATACTAGTCATGTCCTCACAAAAAATTAAGGGTTTTAGTCAATTTATAAATAATATGAATTTTTTTCATATTAAAATGTAAAATTTAAATGTTTTTTCATTTCATATCGTACCTTGGTTAAATTTCATGAATGTTTCTTTTGACTAAAGTCTGTCCTTTTTAAATGGTTTTTTGGACTCATTATTTTGTTCATTTTATATATTTTTATTTTAGTGTAATTTCATGTAATATATAAATTTCCAAATATTCATAATGATTTCCAATTATGGTTTTCAATAAAAATATCTCATGATAATTTTATTGATGCATTTATGGAAATAAACATTTACCTAGGTACACACACACACACAAACAAATATATATATATATATATATGTTTACAAATATGTAAAAATATTTAGGATATTATTTGGATTTATGTATTATGAGACATATATTTTTTTGTGGAAATTGTTTTGGTAATTAAAATAAATAGAGACTCTTAAATATAAATTTATACACATACTCTGGAATGAATTATTTTTAAATTTATTTTTAAAAACAAATGATTATAATTTTTTGGAACCTTTTATAGATAATTTAGATGTATTATTAACTTCTAATGTAATCCCATACCAATATGATACTTGTTAGATTGGATATTTATATGATTTTAAAGGATGATACGACTCATAAATATGTGATTCATAATGCTCGTTTGGAGATGTGAGTTTTGTTAATGTGTTTATCTTCAAACTGATTATTTGATGATATTTCAAATTTTTACTCCTCTTACCTTTTTCATTTTATCATTGGGAAATCCATGGGGAAGAATATTTATAGAGGTTGGAAGACAATGAAAGTTAATCTCCATAAAGTAATTCCATCTCAATCCATCATTAAATGTTATTAACTATATGAACATCACACGACATAGATTTTGGTTTCCACCAGACAGTTGGTTTCATACTCTATAGAAGCTTGTTCATGGGTACATCTTAGTACTTATAAATCAATGAGAGTATGAGGATATTGGGATGATAAGGCCTATCTTTAGTCTCCCAAGGTATTCCATATGGTTATTATATTTATATAAACTATATATTTATTGTTTATCATATATATACTCTTACTACTTTGTATCATGTTTTCTATAAATTATTATACATTTTTTTTGGTTATTCTTTACCATTAAAAACTATTTAAAAATGTCAGAACAATTTTTTTATAATTTTTTTTAAGAATGTGGGTTTCAAATGTATTATTTTTTATGATAGTGGTGTGACCAATTTTTTTTCAAAAGTGTTGATTTGATATAGTGGAATAAGAAAAATTTATTTTAAAAAGGATAATTATATGACAAAAATTTATGTTAAAAAGTTAAAATAGTATATATATATATAATAATGTAATTTTAACAATTATTTAATTGACTATAAATAAAAACAATTGTTATAGGATGTGGGTTTATACGGAAATAATTTTGGGAATTTAAGGTCAAACTAATAAGTATTTTATTTTATGGTTATGAAATTGATTTCTCATGGATAAGGTTTTATATTATGTCGGATAGTGACTCATATTGTATAAGAGTGGTTATTAGGTAAGTTTTTTATATATGATTTTATATCTCATCAGCAGAATATTCCATTCATATATTTAGTTATAGTTACTGGTGGTTGTTCTATATCTATAGTTATTGAAGTTCAATAATTTTATGATCCAATTGATTGTATTGGGGATGATTTGGGGTAAATTATAATGTGTTTAATTTTATTTAACCCCTTTTATAGTATACTAACTATTTTTTCCTACTCCATGGACCACTGATGTATGTTGTGGAAATATATATATTTTCTTCTACTCATTTTGTTATTTCACAAATTAAATATCATTTATATCCCATTTAGTGACTTTGGTGCTCCTCGCCATCCCATAGGAGTGGATATCATGCCTCAGTTTATTTATTTATTGGATTAATAATCTAGTTTTTTGAAATCATATGATGGATTAAGAAATATTTATTTTAAACTATGTTCTTTCTCAATTAATGTCACTATGGATACTTTGCCCTGAAAAATTGTCATTGTAATGTTAAAAAATTGGACAACCTCACCAATGAAGGGTAAAAAAATATAAAAAATGATATTATGGGTTTATAATTATTTTGAGATATTTCATATTAAATAACATTCCTTTAATTGACTATAGAATTTGTGGCCACTAGATTCATAGAACTCTTCCAGCTCAAAATTTCACAATAAATGAAAAAAATATATCCAGATACCAATTTCATATCATAGTGATCTATTATGAAATTGAAATATGTGTATCCCTTGAAAAATACTTCTTTATATTCTCTGATAACAAATAAAATATCCAATCTATTAATCATGTATATCAATATAGTCTTTAAATGTGACCAATATTGATGTCCTGGGTCTGGAAGATATAATTATACCATCCCAAATGTGTTAGAAACATCAAGTTTTTTATATAATATTGAACAAAAGACATATCAAATTGAATACATCTAATTGATTCCACCCAATCATGATCTATCTTCAGGTGTCTATGGAATCATATTTATGGGGATATGTATTCTATCTTACATTAGAAAGAGTCCTCTCTAGGATTATTCCCTACTGATTTACATTAATACCATATCAATGTGTAATAAACTACTATGAAATAATTATATACAAATATAATGTTAAAATAAAACATGTACATTTCTAAAAAATATTAACTAATTAAATTTTATTAAGTTTGATTCATTATATTAATATTAGACAATTTTTTGTTAAAAAATAAAAAGAATTATTTCTAACCAAATTAGTTGTTTGTGAGATAGATGATTTTTTTATATTTTTATTTTCAAAATTATTATATTTTAAATTAGAAAAATGAACTTATTTTTTTTATTCTTAATGTTGAAATTATGCTATGATGAGTTTATGATAATTTTCTAAAATGCATGAAATTTCAATTAATAGTGAAAATTAATGAATTTTATGAATAAATATATATTCGTTAACAATATTTCCAATTAAAATTATATTTTGTAATATATTTTCAATTTAAATAGTGTTTTTTAATTTAAAATGATCCAATTTTGTGTTTTTGAATGTTTTTGAGTCTCGAATTCAAGAAATAAACAATTTATAAAAAAAATAAACTTTTTTTTGAAAAACAGATTTTCATTATGTTTTTTAGTTAATTTATAGTTATATTATAAAACATTTCAGTTTTATATTACATAAATAGAATATATATATATAGAATGAATTTGTTAAAAATTTGTAAATTGGTCCCTTTAAATCCTCATTGAAAATATTTACATTACTAATTTTTGTAAACACAATAAAAAGTAAATCAGGTAATTATTGTAAATAATTAAATTATATGGACTATAAAATGAACCTAACACTGTAGTTAATATTTTTAATGAGACTATTTCGACAATTAAAATTTAAAATTCTGTTACACTTACTTCTATTCTATTTGTACGTGATTATATCCATTATTATTTTTATTTAAAAATTTTCAAAAATGTCACAATCTTGTTTTTTTAACTATAATTTTTTCAACCAAGGGATAAACATATAATATATTTCATTATAAAAAATTGTTGATTCTAAATGATTTATATATACAAAATTAATTTTTTATTATTATTTAATTTTTAATTTTGTCATACTTTTACAGAACGGTAACTTATTAATTATTCAATTAATCGAAACATACAATATCTGATATTAAAAATAATAAATGAATTATAATGTTAATTTATTAATGTTATACATAAATAAAATTTACTAAAATATCAATATTCTTCTGTAATAAATTATTTAGTTCTAGTTTTACTTGTTGTTATGATGGTATTAGAGTCAATGTAATGTAAATTTTTAAATATGGGCATTAATTCAGTTTTACAATAAAAAATAATTTATTAAATGAAATAAAATTCATATAAATCATATTCTTTTGAAAAGTTGTAATAATATGGTTTTTATTATAATACATTTCTATTTAGGGAATTTTTTTTCAATTATTATAACTATTATGACCCTCAAAGTGCAAAAATCATTATTTTTAAGATATGTGTATAAGTGGTTAATGTGGTGATAAAACCAAATTATAAGGGATAAAATGTTATATAAACAAGTAAAACTATTATTGGATGATATGATTAAACCCATAGTAATATTAATTTATAAATATATTAAGTATTACTCATTTGAAATGAAAATATTTAAATATTAATTTTATAATTTTAGAAATTCCATGAGTACCACAACCCTCTATTGTAAATCTGAATCTCTTCATCACATTGCATCACAAATAAAAACACTATTCGATTTGAGAAAAAAATCCAAATAACGTGAATTAATCCCTCTTTTGAGTATAGAGGTCTTTTTGTAGGTATAATACAATCCTTAAATGACATACAATGTGAATATACAGAGACCTTCTAAAGAAGAATAATTGTATTTAACCACATCATTTTGTTTTATTTAAGAATAAACATCATAGAAACATCAAATAACCATGATTATATAACAATAAAAGTATAGTAAAAATACATAGGTATGTTTTAATTAATATAATAATCTATAAATATCGTCTCTTCAGTCAAATGGAAAAGAACTCCATTATTCATGTAAACAGTGGACCACCGCCTCGGGAATTGATTTTATTTGTTTTCCATCATCATCTAGTAATACTAGATATATAGATGTAATAAGTGTTATAATATATTCATGAAATATAAATCCTTTTTAAAATAATATATATAATTTACCCTTTTCCTTTTACATTTACTAAAAAGTTATAACATTATTTGTTTGTACATGTGGATTGCAACCTTCACGAAGAGATGTGACACATTTTTAGTATCCACATCACACTGATGCTAAATATATAAATATATATTAATAATTATTATTATATTAATTTTATTCTGATTATTTTTGAAATATAAAATCATTCATTCCATATTTCCATAATGATCATCTAAAACTTTAATTTTTAATTATGCATACGTGTGACCTAAAATATCTATGATTGTATGATAGATTTTTTTCATAAATATTTTTTATAATTTTTAGTGAATATATTATTTATGTTTAAAAAATATTATTATATAATAATAATTATTTTTATATGATGTATTAATGACCAATTTGACCATATTTCTCCTTTTAAATATTTTTTCGATATATGAACTAAATATAGTCAAAAGAACCGATAAAAAATTAAATAATTCCATAATTAATAAAAGATGGAAATAAGAGAAATAAAGGAAATGTAAGAATGAATTGGGTTCTCATGGTATAATTTATATGACATAACATTACAATTTAGGATGATATATAATGTACCAGATTATTCAGAATCAAGCAAGTGGACATTCACATTAAAAAATTTCTTTTAGTGGTTTCAATAATCATATAATTTCTTTAATGTTAATATTTATAAAATTAATTTATATTATTTTTTATATCAATATAAATTATCTATGATAGAAAATTAATTTATATTTATAATTTTTCTCATTTTCTAAAAAATTTTTTTGAATGTTTTGAGTTTATTTAAAATATACAAAAAGAAGTTTCAGTTCAAACCTATTCAATTATGGATGATTTTCCATACATTATATATGCTATTTTATGATTGGATTCCACTATATGAATTTATGTTTTCTACAAATAAAAATAAAAATATCTTTTTTTTGTTCATGAAAATAATTTTGTTAAGTCTAATTGTTATTTTCTTATCTGAAAGTGCTTTACACTCTTGTTTAATAGAGTTTTTCTAGTTTCTATTTTATATATCATCTTCTGAAATTCTTCACGACCTTTTGCAACCAATTATATGTTACAATGGATCCCTTTTAAGCATATATGATTCCGAAATCAATATTTCCCCAGGTCATTCCTCTATAGCGTATAAAATGGGTTCTCATATATTGATATCTAATTTATTGGGTAATGGTTATTGTCTATAGATAATTTTAAAATATGCAATCCATATGGTTATTAATATTATATTGGGATTTATGTTTTTAAATTTAATTTTCCCATGTTAAAAGGTAAGTCTTTTATTCTTGTGAATGAGTTTTTATGAAAAATAATTGATTTCAAAAGGAAACATAATTATTATTTTAATGGAAATATGTTTCCATTTTTCATAAAAATATGTTTTTTAGGAAATAGATTTTTCAGTTTTTTTTTATAAATTAATTTATAAATATTCCATATTAGTATTTTTATTCTCATACAACTTTATTTGATAATTTCAAATGTTTTAAGGATGGTTTATAAAAATTAATAATTTTATTTGAAAATCCTAAATATTACTCACGAAAATAAATCATGTTTTATTTTAATTTTTTTATATTATTGGATAAATGGATACTAATTAGAAGTATCCAATTTATATATAAATATATATATTTTGTATTGATATGCATGATTTCTTACATAACTATATAAAACACTAAATCTAAATGATCTTTGGTAATGTGTTAATGTGAATTATTTATTAAATCAACTAGAATATGTAGTAATAAATTAAGGGTTCTTACATTGTTTTTCTGTGAATGGATTAAATCAATATATTGGTCAAGATAGTGATAATATAATACCATTAAAATATTATACATATATTTTTCTTAAAAGTTTTATATAATATAACTATAAATTTTTTTATTGAACTAAAATATTTTTCTTGAATGGTTTTTTATATAGTATGCTTGGTGGAAATAATAGGACGACACTAAGGGGGTGATATTCGTACTTATCAGGAAACCATAATGGTTATAATAGAGTATTCTATTGTTATTATGGCTTGATTTATTTATGACATGAATGGTGGTCATATATATGGAATGTTTTTCAAAAATCAACCAAGGATAAATTTAATGGAATTTTATCATTTAATGAGACAAAATAATCATGGAGTCCTTGAATCTTATAAACCAATGGAATCATATGGATGATTAAATTCCCCAGAGATTATATTTTGAATTATGAGTTTTTTGTAATGGTAAATAATAAACTTTTACCTTTATCAATTTGATGGTGAATCAGATTAATAGCGGCCAAATGTAAAGAATCACATAGAGAAAGATAAATTCATTAAAGTGGAATGCCACACATTTATGAATCTATTTCTTCAAAAATATTACCCAAATTTTTTTAAATCAATATAGCATACTAATTATTTTAATTGAGGAAACATGATAATGATTTTGTAGCTGTGCATGAAGAAACGTTTTCATGAATTGATAGGTATATACTATAGTTTAATTTTATATTTATTGTAATATTAGGGGTATTTAATTTGTGATAAAATGATGATATCCTTTGGAATTATCTTTCTATAGATTCAAAAGTTAATAGAATCATGTTTGGTTTGACGAGACTCTAGAAATAGACTAAATCAAAGTGCATTTATTTACTTAAAAAATAATAGAAACTGGACTATATTGTTGGAAATGGGATGAATTAATTAAAAATTATCTAAGTAATGAAACAAAGTCATCATCTAGTTGTAATATTTATAATAAAATCCTTGTTAATTTCTTGTAAAATCATGAAAGTGTTAGTAATGTTTGGTCATAGGGATCATGACAGAAATGATTAGATTCATGAATAATCATTGAATGAGGTACTTGATAGACCTCCATTATTTAGATGTTTCTATTTCACTGAATTGTATCATTATTTTTACATGTATCACAATATTTTTTATAGAGATAGAAATAATCAATACTCGAAGAATCAATGAGTTGAATAATCTTTTTAAAACACTATGATTATTGGAGGGATATATAACGATGTAGTGAAAGGTATGTTACCTATTTATTATAATTATGAAAAAACCTGATATGACTTGATATCTTCACATTATCTCATTTATAATAAATCCAACAATACTAGGCTAATCACTTCATCAAATTATGATAGAACTTTTTGTCAAAAGTATGGGATTATTTATTAAGGAAACCCATATTTATTTGAATCCCCCTATTGTTATTTTAAGGGTTGTATTTAATAAAAAAACTAATTGAAATTCCCATGGTTGATTTCAATATTATTTTTGGTATGGATTGAGATTCATTTAATCATCCAATTATATATTTAATGAAGAATATTGTTTTTTAAATACATGTCAACTGTGATAAACTTCCATGATGGTAATAAATTGATTAAAAATAAATGAAAATATTAAATATAAAATGATATTGAAATGAAATAAACATTATATATTAGTGATCTTCTAGTGGTGAGAGATTATATAGATATTTTTACTAATTAATTACAAATATTTATTCTTAATTAGAATGTTTAATTTAATATTTTCATAGTACCTGATGCTAATTCAATTTCAAACCCCCTTAATATTGAAAAAAATTAAATTTTAAAAATGAAAGAAATGCACGAGTTTCTAAATACAAATATATTTTTTACTTTTTCATAACCCTATAGTGCTCCGATTTTTCATTATAAAAAATACATTTCAATGAGGCTTTACATGGATTATAGATCATAGAATAACACCACTATTAATAATATGTATCATTTTCATCATTTATAGATCTATTTGGTTAGTTCCAAGGAGCACAATATTTTAGGATGATTTATCTCATTTTAGTGTACAAAAACATAAAGGTTACGGGAAAAGATATTCTAAATATACTAGTTTAGACACGTTATGGTAATTATTTGCTTTTACTTTTTCCATTTGTTTAGACTATGCACAAAATAACATTATGGACCTCATAAATAGAGTTACCACATAATTTATAGAAAAGTAAAAATTATCACACTATTTTTTATAATAACTATAATATTTTCACATTGGGTTCACTACATGATATATTCAATTAATAATATTTTTTTAAGGATATGTTAATATAGTAATTTATTTATTTTATATTAATTTCTATCCATGAAATAATTATGATAAATTTTATCATAACAGTAATGTAGAAATTATTCAATTGATGGAAACAACAATTAATTTATAATGGAAATATTAAAAGCAGTATATTTTTAGATATTTAATGTCCAATAAAAAATTTTCAATTTAGAATTACATTTTAGGGATAAATTATAATATTTTTTCAAAAAAAATATTTAATCATGATGTTATTAGATTAAATGAGATGAATTGTTCTAAAAAATCATTGAAATGATATTTTAAAATAATTAACATTTATTTATATTATTGTAAATACCTATAAATTTTCAATTCAGAAATGTGATGATCATATATTTTATAATAGGAACCATGAACCATTTATTAATTTTTTTCTATTTATAGATACTATCAAGACCATAAAAAAGTAAAATTTTTTATTTTCATGGTAATTATGATGTGGTTCATGAGGTTTTACTTCAAATTATAAGGTAAAAAATTATACCTAAACATTACAAAAAATTATTGTAATAGGGGATTTATTTCCTTACCATTCGAATATTTTAAATAAAAGTTTTTTAGTAATTTTTAATAAGAAATTAATTAATGTAAATATAATAATATGATAAATTCCCTGAGTTCCACTCCCCTCTATTATAGAAGTAAAAATATGCTTCCATTTAATTCACACGTGAAAACCATTTGGATTTGGAATTACCTACCATAATCACATCCCTAAGTCCCAACACAATTTTGATGGGTTTTTAGGATTGAATACCCCTCCTAGAGAGCTTAATGAGTAAGTCAAAGGAGGAATTATAATGAAAATTAATAGTTTAAAACAATATGTTTTGGGTTTATTTATTATTCCACTTATTCAGAAGCATACATTTAAAATATATAAAAAATATTGTTTTTACTACACTGAGGTGTTTTTATTCTAATTTCACAAACTATATCCATCTTCTCTTACATCAATGTGTAATGAAAAAATAATTAATTTGTACGAAAGGCTACAACCTCAAAAACTAGTATAATTCAATTTCCATAACCATCTTTAATGTCTATTCATAATGATTCCATTAATGAATATATATGAAATTAATGTCATATTTACAAATATAAAAAGGCAATAAAATATATACTAGATTAATTCTCTATTCAAATAAAAATGATAAAGTCATTCATTCGTACCTGTTGACTAACACCTCTATAAAGCAATGTTATTCATTTTTCGTCACCCAATCACATGGCTTATTTATATAAATATAATTAAATATTTTATATTTTATTAATAAAAGTATGATTATTTTTTGATGAAAAAAATAATACTTACCATCAATCTATAATGACCATCGAAATAATGAAACGTTACTCAATCTCATGTATAGACTGATGTCTTCATTATTGTAATGTAGTTCATTTTAGATAATCATATTTAGTGTTTGGATATAAATGTATAATTAGTACGTAAATATGATAATAATTTAATAAATATTATTCTTTATGTGATGGATTAATGACCACTATAACCATTGTCAACCTTACATAGTGTTTATATACTTACAAATCAAATAATTTCAAATCATATGATGTGATCTTAAATAATTAAGTAGCTCACATGAAATGGTAATAAGAAAAATAAATATAATGAAAATCGTCACAAATTTCATTATTAATATAAATAATTAACATTTGTTTATTATTCAAGAAAATAAAAAATGTACATGATGAGTCTTACCCAAGGTTAAGGTCTTTATTTTAAAAACTAATATCATTTAATGATTCACATTAAAATATCATTTCATAAAAATATATATTTTTATATTATTTTGTTGATGAATTTTTATTGCAATGAAAAATCTATATCCTCAAATTTTATATATTCTATATTATTTTCTATAATTTTAAAATGAATAATATTTTGGACTGTTTTGTTTTTCATTGGAAAAGATAGAAAGAATGATGTGTTTTAACATATATGATGAAAATAAATTTCCCTCTACTCTAACCCTTTTTTATATTTTGATTTACATACAATAATTGAATTTTTCATCAAAAATAATCAATCATTTCGTTTTTCTAGTAATTTTTTTATTGAACTTTTATAAATGAAATGGGTATTTTTTATATCAGAAGTTGTATTCAGCATGTGTTTCCAAGAGTGTTCCAAGGGTTTTATTCATGATATAATCATTGGAAATTTTTTTGATGGTTTTACATCCTTTATATAAAAGGTGTCATTTTTGAATATATTATATAGTGAATGAACCTTCATAAAACATAGTAAACCACTTATAAATTATATTATGGGTGAACCCAAATTCATTGGGTAATGATTATGTTATCGAGGGAAAATTATTGGAAGTAGGTTTTATGGTTATTCCTATTGTCTGTTTTTTGTAATGGTTTTATGATTATAATTTCCCATGGAATCAACATGACACTCCTATTAATGGTAATGAATTTTCATGGAAATCTATTAATTTTGAAATTTGAGATAATGATAATTTTTTTAGAGTAAATGATCAATATTTTAAATAAGTTTCTAGTATTTATTTATACATTATTCAAGGTTCTCCATGTATTTCACTAGGCAAACAGATTTCCTTTTTTTTGAATTATAGTGAAATTATTTTTATCATGTGGTGTATTAAAAAAATTTCACATCTTTTTTGGCTGGTAAAGAGAAACAATGAAGTAAAGATGATATTTTTAATGATTTTTCAAAAAAATAAACCACGTTTTATTTAAAATGTTTTCTATTATGAAAAAATTGGATAATAAATTAACATCTCCAATTTGAATATATTTTGGATTTATGTTTTTCAATTAGGTCCCAACTCTCTAAAAATAGAAACATAAAAATTATTTTTAATTGTATTAATTTAAATTATTCATTATAGTTTAATTAATATGTAATGTTTAAATATAGGTCCTTAAACTTTACAACATAATTGATCAATAAAATATGTTTTTGGGGACGAAATGGTTTCATTCATCACCTATTTCAATCATATATATATATATTAAAATTATTTTTATTTGACTATTAGACAAGTACTTCATTTCCCATAAATAATATATCATTAACAAATCGTACAATTAAATCGGTTTCACTCCCATTAAAACAAATATAGACTTATTGATTACATTTATTATATATTAAATTAAAAAATATTAAGGAATAACAAAAGTAATGTCCCATGATATTTAATATGAAAATGAAAATATACAAATCCCTATATAAGCAATAGAATGAAATTATTTTTTGAGTTACACTGGGATCATAATAATAGATTTCTAAACCAAAATATTTCACTCAATAATATAAAATGATAGTATCTAACTGTTAGTTCCACTATTATCCCTCCATTGGAGACTCAATGGTCCATATAAACTTTTTAAATATTCAAAAACATATTTGATTTATATATCAGAATAAAAATTTTAGAACAACAGTTTATATCTAATATTAATCATTTTCGAGTGAAAATATTACGTTTCATAATGAATATACATGAATCATCCACTTGAATAATTATTATGGAAATGATCTTCTTCATGATTAATTGTATTACGTAATAAAAACAATAAAAATATATATTTATAATCCCTCTATATACTAATTATCATTCATTTGATATATGAGGATTATATATAATTAGAAATTTCTTTTATCCTTGCATTTCCATTCCTCCTATTCGGTTTAAGGTTATATAGTTTTTTCTACATCATTTAATAATACATATTGAGATTGATGGTAAATTTATATATAAGAGCGTTATCTATATTTTCTTTGTACCAATACAAATAAAAACATGAAATTCATAAATCATACTATGTAATATATTGGTATTTTAATAAATTCTAGGGTACCATGAATCTGAAAATTTTCAAATGCAAAATATATCTAATAATATTAACTATAAGAGGTTAATTTAATATAATTATATAATATATCATTGTATTACATTTTAATGATAGATATAAAAAATATGGGATAACATGGATCATGCATCCGTGTCTCTATAAACATTATAGGAATCAATTGTCATGGATGAAAACATATGGAATTAGAAATATAATGAATCTTCCTTGAGTGTTCATATGTTATTAGTTTACACCTCATTGTCCTACTAATATAGATGAAAATGAATTGGTTGGTAAAAAATATAAAACATTCTCTCATGGAATTTGACATTAAAAAAACTCTTGAAATATTACAAGACATTATAATAAATTTTGCAATTATATTTCAAAAGAATGGATCATATGTATAGTGATTTGGTTTTGTGGTTTTTTATTTTTCATAATAAATAAAATACTATATTTTTAAAAAGAAATAACTACTAATAATGAAATAATTACATAACTTAATTATTTTCCAAAAATTGGTAACATTCTAGAATCCATAAAAATTAGATTAAAAATATCCATTCCCTCAAAAATAAAATATAAAAGGATCCAAATTTAATAGAAAATATCCTTAAAGGAGGCTATTTCAATATTTTCAAGATTATTTAGGTATGTAATAAATTTTATTAATAATTAATCATATATCCTTTATAAATTGAGTATGTTTTCCATTTTAAAAATCCTACATTTTAATTTTTATTACATATTACTTCAAATTATACCTCATATTATTAGGGAACATCTTGATTCTGTCATGGTTAGGTGAACAAAAACCAGTTCGTAAAACCCCATGATAATTTAAATTCCCATTATGAGGGCTATAAAAATATGTTTTATTATGCTTCCATTATTACTATGGTGATGGAAACGATTATTTTAATTAATAATTTGATTGAATGATTTATGTTTAAATTATATTTAAATATCCTCTATATTATTCATAAAATAATTTTTTAAATATTATAGGAAATGATCATCATAAAATAATCATGTTATGAAATAATTTTTTTTTATAATCCTAATAATTTATTTTATAATTTCAATGATTGTTAATTTTTTTAATTTAGTGATTTTTTTAAAATCCAAATAAATAAAACGTTAAATAAATATAAAAAATTACAATTCAATCATAGAATATAATATATTTGTCATATTTTCAACATTTATTTAACCATTTAATGGTTTATGTGGTGATAAACCATAGATTACAAAAGGTGAAATAAAATTTTGACTACATTATTCAGTATATTTGTGATATTCCTCGATTCTCTAATATATATACATAGTTTGATTCATTTTGACTGAAATTATAAGTCGTCTCCTCTGAAATGGGACATTATTCTTCAATAATTTTTAATCATTATTTAGAGATTGGTACTTAGAGTTTATAGTTTCAACAAACAAACCATAGAAAAACATTCTATATTAAAATAGAAGAGGGAGGGATGATTCATAAGTAAAAATATTAAATTTAATAAATGTTTCTCAATAAAAAATAAAATAAATACCTAATTAAAATAAATAAATCCAACAAACACATAGTCTATAAATTACCATGATTAATACGAACTATCAGGGAATAGAAATATTGAATTTAATACATACCTTTCAAATTCTTTTAGTAATTATAAATTCAATAGAATTAATAAATTAATCATCTAAACAAATAATTAATTATTTTAATATTTCGTCAAAAAAGTCATTAATATCTAAGAATTCTATTAGTTCAAATTATATATATATATAATGTTATAATTTTATGTTAAATTAAAATAAAAGTACATTATAATCCACAATATGTATCTAAATTGTGTCAGAATAAATATTGTTATGATATTTAGCATATACACAATGTCTATTCGTATTTTACTTGTCCTGTGATGCATGATATTTATATTAATTTTATTATATTTATAAACACATTACATTAATTCCTATAGATCATGTCATTATTTATATGGGTTTTGATATGTGGGTCAGTCCATGGATTCTTCACTCTATGAAATGTCTCACTAACCACCACTATATACATGTTGTGTTGCATTGGAAATGATTTTGATGTACATAATGTCATTAAAGACCATTAAATGTCATTTAGTTTCATATTTTATGTAAATAATAATAATAAATCATGTATATCCATATAAATACGGAATAATAACACAACATGTACCTAGGGTGGAAGGTAACCTATCACATAGAATTCAATGCCAGCTTCACCTTGTGTACTTTTTGTCTCACCTAATTTAGAATGTGTGTTGATAAAACCATCACGATGAATATTACATGATGCATAACCTTCATGGTTGTAAATATTATAGATGGTTCTAGCATGTAAGATACACACTGTGTAGTCTATGATTTTTCATGATTCTTATTTGGGATTTAATATGTGATGGGTAACGAAACTGTGTATTTGAAACACTACGTGTTTTAATTTTTGCAGAGTAAATAAAATTCGGTTTTATAAAAAAATTCAATTAACTGAATGATTTGTAATACCATTCTAAACTCCTATCATGCTGAAATATATTAAAAGTGTGTAATGATATCATTAACTGAAATTAATAGTGATATTATATTTATATCAAATTAAAAATGTGTGGTTCAACATGGATATAAGTTTTGTAATTTAATATTACATGTTGTGTCATAATTTCATAAAGCCAGTGGCCTTTAATCACTTAATTGAAATATTAGATCATTTTAACGTTTCATTCAATTTTAATTTCCTATAAAAACATAGATTAATGTTTTTTATATACCATTAGATAATGAAAAAAAATATGAATGAAAAAAATACAATCTAATGAATAAAATTATTAAATTAAATTGTAAATAATTATTAATTTTAACATGACCACACTAATACGACTTAATGGTTCATGGGAATAGTGTAAGATGGTGGTTGTTTCCCAATTTTGGTTATTCATTAGTTTTATTTGATTTATATTCAAGGAAACTTATCAATGAAATCTCATAATCTTAAAGGGACTATCTTTAACATTTAATTTATTACAATTTTACATCAAGTGATATTTTTTAAATTATAATCGCATCTATCATTTTCATGTTGTTTTATCATTACAATGTACAATCCAAGAGCTCATTCCATTTTGTTTATCCACATGTGATATGATAATATCAAGACAATGATCTTGAATCAATTAGTTATATCATTGTAGAATCATGTGATATATATCACCAATTTATTATCATAATTATGGGATCCTTTTTTCTCTCTTCATCCATAAATAGATGGGTGGAAAAAATCTATATTGGGATTAATATAATTCTATTACATTCTTTATTATCCATAGTATGTCTCTATAATTAATATTATTTATTAATGATTTTATATTTATGGTAAGAAAATATATAATTCACACATACCCTTACAAAGATATTAAATATATGTAATAGCTGCTATAAAATAATAATATTATTATTATTATTTCCCATGAAATGTGATGATTTAAATTTCATTTGAAAAATAATCAATCAAATATGTAATTAAATGATATTAAATACAATATAACAGTTCTATTCAGCCATTATCGGAAACTTTCATTCATCTACAAAATTTATTTACCCTTGAATATAAAAAATAAAATAAATTCGGTTTTATTAATGCAATAAATTAATAAATATTATATTAACTAAACTCATTAAAAAATATTTATTTCAATATATACATAACTAAAAAATAATTATAGTATACTGTTAGATAAACTAGCCAATAAATAATTAATTATTCTTCACCTAGTGAATAATAATCGAAATTCAAAAAAATAGATATTATAAAAAAGAATATCTCATGATTTAATATTTTTTATCAAATAAAAAGATTAGTTATTATACCAAAATCCTAGAATATCATTTAATCACAATATCGTATTAATTATAATTTAAATATAATCTAGAATCAATTATTATATTAACTTTGTTGTCCTCACCTATTTCGATAATCCCAATTATGTTTTAATATATGTTTATAATTCTATATTGAAAAAAATATCAAAATAATCATTGGAATATGTCAATTAATATTAATATATGTTTATACATACTTTGAAATAATCGTAGCCCAATCTAGATATGTTTTACTTGAACATATAAGTTTTAAGTCCAATGGTATGCATATGTCCATCTGTATGCACATAGCTACTGATACAGAAAAATAGATACACAACTACTGATAAGGCTAAGTACACCAGTAAAAAATGTCTACTGATATGGATAAGGTCACTGATATGAATAACAGCTACTAGTAGAAAAATAGCTACTAATATAATTAGTCCACCGGTATGCACAAGTCTACTGATACAGACCTACCAGTACATTGTCATCCGATAATTAACGGTCACTGATAGACCAAACTTCTTGTGACACAAGGTCACTGGTACATAGTTACTGATGTAAGATAATGATACAAATAGATAGAAAAACAGCTACTGATATGAAGTCCTCCCATATTAAGTCAAAGTCTACTGATAGAAGTCTACCGATACATACAGACAGCTACCGTTACATAGTCCACTGATACGAAAGAGCTACTATTACAAAGAAACTACTGATAAGATGAGATACCGAGATAAGGTGTTACTGATAGAAAGAGAAACTGATTCAATCAAGCTACTATTACAAGGTGTAACAGGTACCAATGCAAACAGTCACTATTTCTCTAAGCACTATTTCTTTTTGTTTATTAAGCAATAGTCATATTTGATGTTTTTAATGCACCTACTATTAATTAATGATAGTGGTTGGAATTTCAGGAACCTTACCTCCTACCTGTAAAAAGGTAATCATTCCCATTTCCAGAACTCAATGTATAAAATGAGGATCAAGCTAATGAAGAAAACATAGATGAAGACACATGAATCTGTGTGACACATGATGTGAAAATCATAAAAAGAACACAAGAACAATTCAAAGAAGTTTCATACACATAAAAAAGAATTTTTCAAATCAAGAGCTCAAGTGTTACAATGAACACTCTGTGACTCGAGATGAACATCTACACAAGAATATAATGAACAAAAATGACACTCTGTTTTCAATACAAAAACCCGAGAAGGACTCAAGAGAAATTTTGTTTAATCAAAAGGGGTCCAGAGCTGCACTTCAAACAAGTAGAGCAATATAAACTAATATCTACTCTTTCTCAGTGATTCTTTTACTTACTATTGATCAGTGTGTGTACTGTAGATATTCAATACACACACTGACTCCTGTGCCAAAATGGGGGATTTATAAATCTTCACACTAAAATTCTATAACTCTCTTGTATCCCACTATGAATTGTGGTGGAGGCCATATGTCACCGAGATTATCTGTGTGATATTTTTTTTATTACCCACGTAGAACTGTGGTAGAGGTCATAGTACCAATACAGTCTTTGTACTCCTGTTTTTTCTGGATCCAGGGTATGGATCAAAGTTTATATAAATTTTTTTGAGAGGACTACGTTTTATCTTGATTCTGAACCTCTTGGTTAAAACTGTTGTGCTTATTTAATTTTTTTAAACAACTGTGCTTAATTATTTTATGTTAAAATATATTGAATATTCCGCTACTATGTACATTAAATAGAAATCTATTTTAAAGTAACTCTAATAGTTAAAATAGCAAGTTTTTATAACTTTTTTCATACATTAAGTTAATTTCAAATGTTACTTAATCATAAAAATATGATAATTGATAAATAATCAATATTTGAGAAACTAATTGAAACCTGTCAAGGTTTATAAATTCACTACAGTTTAGCTTAGTATTAAATTTGGGGAATTTATAATAAGAGTATTTTTAACCAAAATTTTAACTGGATACTCAATTCACCCCCTCCCATTCTTGAGTATCCACTCCAACCTTCATTTGGTATTAGTGGGTTCGTTTATTAATATAGTATTTCCAAATACTCTGTTTTTCAACTATGATTTTAGTTTTATTTTAATGATCTTAAATTTATTTTAGTTCAAAATTTTATCTCTTTAAATATACGTGCTAATATCTAATTATGGATAATAGATTATAAGGTGTTGCTACCAATAGTCCACCATTCCTTCATGGTGTTAATTATGCCCAGTGGAAAATGAAAATGAAAATTTATTTAGTTAGTATGGGTTTTGATATCTGGACTGCTATAGAGACTCAATATAAGATGCAGAAACTGAAAGAACTACTTGGGATAAACCTAATAAAACATCTTACACTAAAAATTGTAATGGAATGAATGCTTTGTATTTTGCTTTAGGTGATGAAGGATTTAATCGAATATCTGCTTGTAAAATTGTTTATTAAATTTGGGATACCATGAGTGTTTCCCATTAGGGAACAACTAATGTTATAGAAATGAGAATAAACACATATACTATTAAGCATGATAATTTTAAAATGAAGCCTAATGAAGCTATTTCTGACATGTATCTCAGGTTCAAAGAAATTGTAAGAACAATGAGCTCACATGGAAAAGTTGTTCCTACAAAAGAGAAAATCATGATGACACTAAGATGACTTCCAGAAAGATGGATAGGTACATCAGCTTCAATTAGAGAATCTTGTGGCATTGGTGCTCATCCAGTTAAATAACTGATTGCTATGCTAATGATGTATGAAGAATTAATCAAGGTAAACAAGGTGGAATATGATGAACCAAAGTGGAAGTTAGTGGAATTTATGTCTACTGCCTCAAAGAGAAAGGACAAGGAAAATGTTCACATACCTACTGAATTCTCAACAAGTGGAAGATCATATTCTGATAGTGATGAAGTGATGACCCAAATATCCATACAATATAAGAAATTATATAGGAAGAATAAATTTTTCATAAAACCAAATTATAAGGGAAAGCATGACAATAAAGGTTAGTGGAAGATAGATTAGAAGAAAGTGGATAAGGATAATGTGATCGTGTGTTATGAATGAAAATGGAAATAACACAGTAAGGCTGACAGTCCAAAATTGATGTTCAAGAAGAAATATGGCTACAAGGGAATAAAATATAATAATTAAATGAAGGAAACCTGGAGTGCTTCAGAATACAACACAAGTGAGTCTAATGTTTCTGATTCTGAAATGAATCGTGCCAACATGTGTTTCAGGACTAATACTTCTAAGATACATGTTTCCCCTATACTGAATGATTATTATTATGGGAATGAAAGTATTCATGATAATATTTCTAAAGATGAATTATTTGAATACTGTAATATGCTAGATTAAACTTCCAATGAGCTCAAAGATATGTACAAGTCATTAAAGAAACAACATGATAAAATAAGAATTGTACAATCTGCACTAGAAGTAGAAAAAGAAAAGAATGGTCAAATTCTAAAGGAAAATACTGAACATAAATTATCCAATGAGAAACATAGAATATATAAAGAGAAGTTCACATATGGAAATAATACTCTAACTCAAATACTTGGAAAGCTTGTTGCACCAAATTATACCACTGGAAAAGTCTATCAGCCTGGACAAAGACAGACTACTAAAAATAAATTAATTCCTAAATGAGGACAGAATGCTGGTAGTACCAGTTTGGATATTTCTATGCCTCAACTAGCTATTCACATCGTTATAGATCAAAAAAATTTATCTTCTAATATCTTTTGAATATATTGATTGTATGAGACCCATTAGACAAATTTAGGTACTAAATGTTTTTCTTGCTAACCTATCTAGATCCAAGAAGATCTGGGTACCAAAATAAGTTTCTGTTTAAACTTGTTTTGTAAGAGACATGCTTGAAGAGTTACCATAAGAAGATATAGTACTTTGACAGTGGATTTTCAAGGCATATTACTGGAGATTACTCATGATTCAAAAGCATAATCAATTTTGATGGATGACATGTCACCTTTCTTGATAATTCAAAATGAAAAATCATCGGCTTTGGCCAGATTGGTAACTATGATTTAGTTTTAGTTTCTAATGTGTTATTTGTTGAAGGACATAAATATAATTTTTTATGTATTTCTCATTTGTGTGATGATGGTTTCAATGTTAATTATAAAATTATGCATGAAATTTTTCTGAGTCTAAAAATGGTTTAGTATTTTCAACCTTATGAAATGAAAATGTTTATACTATAGATTTAAATTCATTAGCAAAAAAAAAAGGTTACCTATTTAAATGCTTTTCCTAAAGAATCATAGCTATGGTCAAGAACATTAGGACACTACAATGTACATTAACCTAAGAAACTGACTAAGAAAAATTTAGTTAGACACCTAACTCAACTAAAATTCCCATCAGTCAAAGTTTGCACTCTATGTCAAAAGGGAAAATAACATAAAGTTTCATTCAAATTAAAGAAATGTGTTTAAACTATTCAACCTCTCGAGTTGGTTCACATGGATTTATTTAGAACATTTAGAGTGTCTAGTTTAAATGGGAAGCACTATGTCTATGTCTTAGTATATGACATTTCTAGATATACATGGGTATACTTTCGAGATCACCAAAGTGAAGCTTGTTATTATTTTATTAAATACTCCAAGTCTTTAGAGAACCTTAGAGGACAAAAGATTAATACCCTGAAAAGTGATCATGGCCGTGAGTTTTAAAATCATGAGTTTAATTCTAACTTCTCACACAATGGCTATAGTCACAACAATTCTACCTCTAGGACACCTCAGCAGAATGGTGTAGTAGAACGAAGAAATAGAACCCTTCATGAAATTTCAAGAACTATGCTCAATGAATACGTTTTACCTGTTTATTTTTGGGTTGAAGCTGTGAATACAGCTTGATATATTATAAATAGAGTCTTGATTACACTTGTTCTTAAGATGACACCTTATGAATTGTGGAATAATAGGAAGCCTAAATTTTGTTACTTAAGAGTTTTTGGTTTCAAAGTCGTTAATCTTAATACTAAAGATAATCATGACAAGTTTTCTTCTAAAACTGATGAGGGAATCTTTCTTGGTTACTCTATAACTAGTTTATCTTATCGAGTCTTTAATAAAATTACCAAATGTGTGGAAGAATGTTTTCACATCAAATTTGATGAAACTTATCCTCATGGACCTAAATTTTTTCTTGAGAATATTCATGAAGATCTGTATATTCTAGACCTTAATGATAAAATCAATGAACCTGTTGTAAAGAAAACATGTTCTGGACGTATTCCAGAATTTGCTTCTAGTGAACTTGAACATTGAGAAGAACCTTAAATTTCTAGTTCCACCTTTACTAGATCAACTATGATTCTAAATAATCATCCTTTAGATGTTGTTGTTGGTAATCTTGATAGATGGACACAGACTAGAGCTTTTCTAAGAAACCATTTTGAACATCAATCCTTTCTTTCACAGTTATAACTAAAAAATATCAATGATACAATCAATGGTGATTTTTGGGTAATGGCTATCCAAGAAGAATTAAATAAATTTGAACGAAACAAATTCTGGGAATTAGTTGACAGACCTAATGACACCTTGACCATAGGAACTAAATGGGTTTTTTGAAATAAATTATATGAATTAGGAAACATTGTCAGAAACAAAGGAAGGATAGTTTCAGAAGGATATATTAAAGAGGAAGGAATAGACTATGTGGAAACATTTGCACCTATAACGAGATTGAAAGCTATTTGGATTATACTTTCCGATGATGCTCATCTGTATTTCAAATTATATCAAGTAGATGTTAAAAGTGATTTTCAAAATGGTTTTATAATTGAAGATGTTTTTGTTGTAAAACCACCTAGGTTTACTTATCCTCATTTTCCAAATCGGGTTCTTAAGCTATCTAAATCTTTATATGGTTTGAAACAAGCCCCATGAGCTTGGTATGATAGACATAATAGTTTTCTTATTTCAAAAGGTTTTTCTAAAGGGATTGATGATCCAACTCTCTTTATTAAAATAATTTATAAAGGTGTTTTGATAGTACAAATCTATGTTGATGATATTATTTTTGGATCTTATAAAAATACTTTGTGTGTTTATTTTTCAAAGAGTCTGCAATTTTGAATTTGAAATGAGTTTAATGGGGGAACTCAAATATTCTCTTGGATTTCAAGTCTTTAAAAATGAGAAGGGTATTAATTTATATCAAAATAAATATACAAAGGATATTTTAAAACGTTTTGGTTTAGATAGTATTAAGGAAAGAGATACACCTATGAGTACTAATTGTAAGTTGGAAGCTGATGAAACTCTAAAACCAGTGGATCAAACCAACTACAGAGGTATGATTGGGAGCCTACTTTACCTTACTGCTAGTCGACCCAGTATTATGTTTAGTGTGTGTATGTGTGCAAGATTTCAAGCTAATCCAAAGGAGTCACACTTACTTGTTGTTAATTGAATTTTCAAATATCTTAATCATACTCCAAAATTAGGATTATTTTTTCCAAAAGGAAAATAATTCAATTTAATATGTTATTAAGATGATGACTTTGCCGGTTGCAAGTTTGATTGAATGAGAACTTTTGGAACATGTCGTATTCTAGGTATGTCCTCGGTATCATGATGTATTAAAAAACAGAATTATGTTTCATTGTCTACAGCTAAAGAAGAATATATTGCTGCTGGTAGTTGCTGTGAAAAAATTATGTAGATGAGAGATACATTATTGGACTATAGACATCAGTTTAGAAATGTGTCTATAAACTGTGATAATCCTAGTGTGATTAATTACTCTAATAATCTTGTGTCTCACTCTAGGACCAAACACATTAATTTAAGGCACCACTTTCTGAGAGATCATTACCAAAAGAGTGATATTAATCTTCAATTTATAGGTACCGAACATCAATTAGCTGATATTTTCACCAAGCCATTATGTTCGGATAGGTTAAGATACATTATACATGAGTTAGGAATGATAGACTTTGTAGAAACCAAACCTCACTATTAGAAACATCACAGTTAGAAACTTCACCCTTAGAAACCTCATCGTTAGAAACCCCAGCTTTAATAACCTCACTGTTAGAAACCTTAACATCAGAAACATATCCTTTTGAAACCTCACCTTTAGAAACCTCACCGTTAGATGCCTCACCATTAGAAACCTCATCATTAGAAACCTCACTTTTAGAATCCTCATAGTTAGGAACCTCACTGTTATACCTCACCAGTATGAACCTCACCACTATACCTCACTGTTAGTTGACCTCACTGAAAAATACCTCATTGTTAGGAATCCTCACTGGTATGTGTTACTGTTATGTTGCTCTATTTTTAAACTTATGTATCTTTAGTTGCTGGACTCTGTATCATTTATATTATACTTATTTTATTTTATTTATTTATTTTCTGATTCCTAAATGATAAAACAGAAGTCTTGAACACGTCTCGATCCAACTCAAACCTTTTACATTCAAGCATTAGCTCACAAACTGTTGCTTCTCTTGAACCCTAAGCCTCACGATTCACAGAATGGTACGAGTAAAGAGACCATCAGTTAGTGAAAAGGATGATGAGCCAAATTACAGGATTTTAAAATAAGAGTCTAGTGGTAAAAGGGAAGTTAATAAACCTAGAAATCCGCATCGAATTCAAAGAGAGATAGTACTTGAGAAAGAGCTATGCGCAGAATTGATATTGTAAAGTAAATATTTAGTTCTAGAAGTACTAGAGGGACATAAATGGGTAGAGTGCTTCTTGAATTACAATGTTCCCTATTTTATGAAGATGGTAAAATAATTCTATGATATTGTTCATTTTTTAGAAAATTAGAAGTTGAGAATAGGATGATATCAGTAGTGATTGGCAGAACAATATCTTTTTCTTCAGTTGAGTGGGAAGAGTGCATGAAAGTTCCGCATGATAGAGAATTTAGTTATTTCTCGATATCAGTACCTCATACTCGTGACATCTTTGAGTATGTAGCTTCCTTGAAAGAATTAACAGGAGATGGAACACCGAGAAAGGTAGTTGCTACAGAAATGGAAGGAGAGAATCAGTTATTGTTCAAGTTTATTCAACATGTTCTATGTCCAAGGAGAGGGGACTTTTCAAATCTGAAATAACATGATATTTATTTGCTGAATTTGTTAAGACATGGTGTTAAGGTGAACCTGTGTAGACTATTAATGATTCAAATTGAATATATGACTGGGCCAAAGTCAAAAACTAATCCTCTATTATTTTCAAAGCTAATCTATGTGATGATCAAGGAAAAGGAGTGGCTAAGTCTCAGGATGAGATAATGGTTATGAAACACAACTTCTATATTACCAAAAAATATTTGTAAATACATTAAGATCAATTGGAATATGTGGAGAAGACAATCGGTCAGTGATGATGAGAAGTAGTATGATAAGTTTAATCCATTGGATCATCCTTATAGGCATATGGATGTGAGGGATCTAGGCCTATGACCTAATGATGAGGAACCTCATTATAGTGATGATACTGATGAAGAGGATACATTTGTAGCTAATTGAAGGGATCCAGACTTGCTTCTAAGTCCTGTTTATAATGTTTTTTCATCTGGAAAGGAAACAGTCTTTAAATAAATCAATGAAGAAGCACCTATTGATGAGGTAGACCTGCCTTCCACAAAGATTGAAGAAGAAGAAAGATCTGAAACTGAAACATATGCTTCTGCTTTCTTGAGTCTTAGTCCACTAATTGGGAAATCCTCAATAGATACTGAGGAAATTGTTGAAGTAGATAGACTTGCAACTATTCCTGAGGAGGCTCATGCTATTATAAAAATAGAGATGATTGTGGAGGATTTTTTTAGGAAGACTGGGCTTTTGAGGGTGCAATTTCCTTACATATAAAGGAGAACGAACCGGTTGAGGGGGAGCATCCTATCAGACTTGGAAATGTTTCAGTAGCTGATGGAATTGAAGGCTGGAAGAAGACCCAGGATTTTAGTATGCGGATTAGACTATCCTGATTCTAAAGATGAGACACCCATCATCAGACCACAAGTTGGCTATAATATCAATTCTGAATTTTTACATGAGGATGTCGTCAGAAAAGCTGATCTAGACCAGTTGAAATATGAAATTAAGACCTTATTTGTTAAATAGATAAGAAAAATGTAAACCACTTTAATATCATCCATTCAATCGGTTTTGAACGACTCTGTGGCTAGTAATTGGATAGAAAGAGCACCTGTGGTTGTGCCTGAAAATCTGGTTACCATGGCTGATCTAGAGTCTTTAAAGGCAGAGTTAAAGGTAACATGAACTACATATGTTTCATATTTAAAGATTTTGTTTGTTGAAGAGATGAGAAATATGGAAAAATATTTAGAACTCTCTCAGGTGTACAGTGTTAGGACCTGTGACAGAGAAGATGAATGAGATAAGAGTATGTAATTCTCAGATTGAGAGCTAGACAAGAGTTGTTATTGACATGAAGTAGTCTGTTGCCTCTATAACTACCTTGAGTAGTTCTCAAGATCAAATGAGTATTGATATCAACTTCATAAAAGGTGTAGTAAGGATATTTGTGGATGTTTTTTATGGATTTAAGAAATCCATGGAGAAATATTTCAGTACCCAAGACTCTCTTGTAAAAAATTTAATAAGAGGGCTGACTAAATCTTTTAAGGAAACAATAGCCTTATCTCTTTCACCTATAAGTTCTACCAAGACTTCTTTGGAAATTGATCAGATTCGAGCTATGATAAGAGACGATATTGGAAAGTCTTCTACCAGTGCCTCTGTGGACATTGCTGTATTGACCCAAGTGGTTACTACCACTAGGGATATAGGACAAATTGTTCATAATTTTATGAGAGATTCTACAGATTCATAGAAAGAGGTCATATATAATGTGGATTACTACTTCATGAGGGTCTATAACAAGTTTGAGCTCAACAACCATTTCAAGCTTATGTTAGAAAACATGAAGCTGCCCCCTTTCACTCAAGACTTCAAAGAACAACTTAGAAAGATTTGAGATTTGACTCCTGCCTTAGATAAATTCATAGAGAACAAAGATGCCTTCATTTATGTTAATTCATGATGTGGAGGAATCATAATGGTCTTTAGAAATATTTTTCATCCATTTTTGCATGTGGACAGTACTCCAATCATTGTACATCGAGCTCTGCCTGCCTCTGCTCAGTCTGCCTCCATTCCTCAGATGAGTCTAGTCCAACCAATCCGGAGCCTCACTCCTATGATCACACAGAGAGCTACCCACTACAGGCCGGGAACAGTCTCTCTTGCTCAACCTCCATAAGTGCTTTCTAAAATTCCCAAGCCTACTACTGAAGCTACCCAGTCTGAGTCTACCTCTGAACCCAAATCCAAATCCAAAGTGGATATTGAAGAGGTGAATTTATTAGTGTCTAGGACCTTTGAAAGGAATCACTTGTATTATTATTTTTTCACTTATGTATTTCTATGTATTTATTCCTCGAGCAATATATTAATGATTTTATTCTCTTGTACTATCTTTTACTTATCTAAATCCTTATTTACCAATTTTTTCTAATCACAAAGGGAAGAAATAATATCTAAGGGGGAGAAATAATGGGGAGAAATAATATAACATTGGAGAAATAATAAAAAAGCGGAAAACTAATAAGAAGAACCATTATATTTTACCTCTGATACATTATTTATGAGCATAATACATTTATTTTTTAATTCTCATACATTGTATTCTCTGATACAATTTCATTTAATATTATATCCTCTAATACATTTAAAATCTCACATTTGAAAATTTCATTACTCACACTAAGAACTAAGACCCATTGTGTTTTTTACTAATACATTAATGATTATTTTGGATTATAATACCATGAGTTATGATTATCAAAAAGGGGGAGATTTTTGACCTCACCTATATTGATAATCCCAATTATGTTTAAATATATGTTTATAATCATATATTGAAAAAATATCAAAATAATCATTAGAATATGTTAATTATTGTTTATCTATGTTTATACATACTTTGAAATAATCCTAACCCAATCTGGATATGTTTTCATAGAACTGATAAGTGCTAAGTCCACTGGTATGCATAAGTCCACTGGTATGCACATATCTACTGATATAGACAAACAGATACACAGCTACTGATAAGGATAAGTACACTGGTACAGAAGTCTACTGATATGGATAGGGTCACCGATATGCATAGCAGCTACCGATAGAACGATAGAATAAGTCCACTAGTATGCACAAGCCGACTGATAAAGACCTACCAGTACATTGTCACCCGATAAGTAAAGGTCACTAATAGTCCAAAATTCTTGTGAAAAAAGGTCACTGGTACATAGTTACTAATACAAGATACCAATACAAATAGACAGACAAACAGCTATCGATAGGATGTCCACTGATATAATGAAAAAGTCTACCGATTTATGTCTGCTGATACAGATAGTCAACTACTATTACATAGTCCACCGATACGAAAGAGATACCATTACAAAGAAGATACTGATAGTAGGAGCTACCGAGAGAAGAAAATACCGATAGAAGGAGTAACTGATTCAAGAAATCTACTGTTACAAGGAGTAACACCTCCTGATGGAAACCAGTAATTGTTTCTCTAAACTCTATTTCTATTTGTTTATTAATCAACAGTCATATTTGATGTTTTTAATGCACCTGATATTAAATAATGATAGTGGTTGGAATTTTTGGAACCGTACCTCATACATGTAAAAAGGTTATCATTCCCATTTCCAGAACTCAAGGTATCAAAGGAAGATCAATAAAATGAAAGAAACATATAGGAATACATGTGAAAGTGTGTGACACCTAAAGTGAAAATCTTAAAGAAGAACATGAGAAGAACACAAAGAAGAATCATACACATCAAATAGATGTTTTCAAAGTAGAATCTCATGTGTTACAAAGAACACTCTATGACTTGAGATGATCATTTACACTGGAATAGAAGGAAAAAAACAACACATTGTTTTTAAGACAAAAACCAGATAAGGACTCAAAAGCATTTCTATTTAATCAAATGGAGTCTAGAGCTGCACTTCAAATCACTAGAGCATTCTAAACTAATATCTACTCATTCTCAGTGATTCTTTTACTTAATTTTGAGTAGTGTCTGTACTCGGTGTATTCCATACACACACTAACTCATGTGCCAAGCTGGAGTATTTCTAAATCCTCAGAAAAAACTTCCTTAACACTCATGTATCCCACTATGAATTGTGGTAGTGGTCAAGTGTGACATGGATACCCTGTGTGCTATTGTTTTTGTTTGCCCACGTAAAATTGTGCTAGATGTCATAGTACCTGGATAGTCTTTATACTATTGTTTTTCCCCTATCTAGGGTGTGGATCAATGTTTATATTAATTGTTTTGAGAGGACTATGTCTTAGCTTGAGGCTGATCCTCTTGGTTAAAACTGCTATGCTTATTTATTTTGTTTTAAACTTTTTTTCTTATTTATTTTGTGTTAAAATATTTTGAATATTTCACTGCTAAGTACGTTAAATATAAATCTATTTTAAAGTAACTCTGATAGTTAAACTAGAAAGTGTTTTTAACTTTTTTTAGCTAGTATGTTAGCTTCAAAAGTTACATAATCTTCAGAATAAGATAACTAAGAAATAATCAATCTTTGAGAAACTAATTGAATCCTGTCAAGGATTATAAATTCAGTACAGTTTACCTTAGTATTCAATTTTGGGGATTTTTAAAAAGAATCTTTTCAATAGAAATTTTAATTGGATACTCAATTGCCCCTATTGAGTATCCACTACGACCAACAAACTTGAAGTCTAATTTCATAGTGGTAATAGATAAACATAAAAAAATACAAATATCATCATTTAACAACATGTAAAGAAACTAATAAAGGTAAATATTAGTGTTGTAATGTTAATTTTTTTTAATAATGATACAACAAAATACAATATAATTTTTTTTAATAGCTAATCACACATTAAACATACCACTAAAATCACGATATATTATCAATTTAACAATTATTGACATTTCAATTAAAATTGATGATGAACTAGGATAACCATGAATTTAATCATAAAGACCATTTTCATACAAAAGGACATACATAAATTATTACATTAATATTCAATATGAAACTAAATTATTTTCTTAATAAATTATACTTATATCACTTATGATCCCTTTAATATATGCTACACTTCAAAAGAATATGTAATCACAGATTCGATTCATACATAAAATTACATGATTTCCGATATATGTTAATAATTTTTTCATTTTTAAAGAACAATATACAAATTTCCAAAAAAATTTAAAATAGAAATAACCATTAACATATTAAATTTTTACATGAATTTATTTTATCATTACATTTATAATACTGTGTAGTTTTATCAAAGTATTTTGAGACCCCAAAACGAGAAAATAATTCATTATTCTTGTTCAATAAAATAGTTTTTATCTAGAATACAGGATAATGTTTATAGAATAATATCATAAAATATGATGTTTCTCATTATATTTGATAACTATTATAAAAATTTTATCTGAAAATTAATCAAAAAATAATTATGAAATTAATGATATGATTATGAAAATTCAGTCAGTGATATATTGTTTATTAATATTATAGTAATCCTATGTATAAAATATGCTTGTTCAAGAGATATGAATAAAAAAATGATGGCCTCAAATACTTTATACCTAATTTACTATATAAGTATAACATTTTCAACATCATGAATTTATATGAATTCAATTATTTAAATTGAATTTATTAATCAGATCATTATTAGACAAAACCACTAAATATATAATACTCCAACAATAAATACATTAATTATTATATATATATAATGATATCCTCAATCCTCATAACACCTTAAATATAATCCTCTAAAATTTTAAATAATAAATAAATTAATGTTTCATGTAAATATACTTTTAGTATTTCATTGTAAAATGTCATAAAAAATACTAAAAAAATTACAAAGTATGTATCATATAAAATATTCTATGAAACATTAGGAAAACACTTGTAAACTATCTCTAATAATTTATTATTCATATATATAATGATTAAAATCTTATCAGATACCAACTTCAATAATTTAGCATCATATATATCCATTCCATAGTAGAACGACAATAGAACTTATATATATTACATAGATTAGTGGGAGAGTAAATTGTAAATTATACACCCATATTTCATTATCACTGATATTAATGGTAGTTTAAACTCATTCAAACATCCCTCTGCTGGGGGATGTATCTGGGATGGTATTTTAAGGGTTAAAAGAAAATAATGAGACTTCTTGAAGGAAGATGGTGAAGAAGAAATAAATGTAGGATAATGCATCACAAACGGTGGATGATGATTCCCAAGATATTTCCCTTGAGTCTCACGTGGAAAAGGATGTGGAACCGGTGCATCAAACAGAGGAGTGCACTACTGGGGGTGAGGTGACCTAATGGCAGAAGTGATTGTGGGAAAGGTACAGAGAGAATGGACCTTATTCATGATGATCAAGAGGATAGGATTTCAAGGACTCTCTTTGAAATTTATAAATTAAAGGACACACGGTACATCAAGGAACGGTGGTCTTATGTTGTGGATGATTCCACAAAAAATCAACATATAGTCAGGTTTTTTCTAGAGGGAAATTTTTTTTGGGGATATTGAAGGATCTTAGCCTGTTTCTTTTAGGAAATCTGTACCGAGGAATGATTACCCATACCTGATGCCAACCAGGGTTACCAGGTCTCACGGCCCTCTAGACTATGAGTCTGACTGGGATGGAAACTATGATACTTCCTATCAATGCGACTTTGACTTTTGAGTTCTTCTTCTCTTTGATTCTTCTTATGTATGAGGGCTTGTGTTCTTGTATGACCCCGTCATCTTTTATGTTGTATTTTTTTCATTTTCATAATAATAAGGGCTATCCCCTAACCCTTCAGGTTTTTTATGAATTCCACTGCATTAGTATCATAATATCCTAATCAATATTGTATAATAACTCCATGATATCATAGGGCTAGGGTACTCCTTACATTAATCATTATACTGACATCCACATAGACTGATACCCCAATGGATAACAATATATTCATCATCATCACATATATTTTATTTATCATAAATAAAATATTATTAGAGAATATATCTATATGTTAATATTTTACACATTAAAAAATATGGTCCATTGCATGTTTATAATTATTCACAAAAAAAATTTATATCTTGTCATGGATACTCAACTAACTAGCGGATTATCCATAATATATAAGAGAATTATACTCAAATTACACTCTCCTCTACTAAAAAATATTAATATTTTATGATGTTAGAAAAACATCTTATATGATGTCATTAAGAACTCAATGATAGAGACCATGCCAAGTCAAATTATTCTATAATCACATATCTTTGACATCCCAAATTTCAATTGCTAAAAATATACATGATTTTCGTATTACTATAATTTCTATTTCATCTATAAAAGGAGAATGAAATTAATAAACTAAAAATAGTAATATAATATAACTGTATGCAATGAATTTATTATTTTCACCACTTTCCTGATCATTTTGATTTCAACACATGTTTATTCAGCACTAGATATCAGTATGTATGTCATAAAATCCTCATATTAATGTAAATCACTAGTCAATAAAAGATATACTATTTATATTAATGAAAATGAGTCCCACTATAATATTATTCTCAGATCATGGCCTTCGTAATAATCCATAAATTTTCCCCAGTCACATTATTGTATAAAACGTATCTTATAAATTGTAAAATTATTAGAGATTGTAATTAATCTTTTGGGGTCACTGCTGAGATGTATTTTTAAAAAATGTGTAAAATTTGAACAGTTAAAATTTTCATGATCCATGCCACTGATATTATCCTCATAAAATAATAATAAATTATATAAGATCCTTTAAATTATACATGTTGGATCTTAATATTACATAATTTTTATCTATTTTAAAGAATAAGAGAGATTTATAATTAACATATAATATACACGTTAAGGGATAAATATGAATTTTATTTTTTAAAAATATATATATCAATTAGTATAAATAGTAACATAAATTTTTTAATTCAACAAATAATATATATTTTATATTTTAATATTATATGTATTTAATTGGAACAATATTATACATCTATAACCCATTCCAATATTTTAACAATAATATGTATAAATAATAATTCTTTTATAAATTTATACACTTAAATATATTTATATATATACATATATTAATATATTTAATCAAATATATTATATAGTGAAAACTATTGGGGATACCTTGTAAATTTCAATGCTTTCCCTAATGAGATTTTTCCCAATTTTGAGTTTCAGGGAATTGGGTCCTCCCGAGATTTAAAATTATTTGTTTGAAAAAATAAATTATAAATGAAATTTATCTGATGTTTCTTTTTATTATATTTTCTGGATTTAACAAATAATATTAGTATTCATGGAATTAAGAGTGTGCTAGGGGCTTTCTAAGAATATAGTAAATAAATATATATTAATTTTATATCTAGAATGAATACTTTTAATTAATTAATTGTATATCCTATAAGGATAAATATAATGAATATATAAGGATGTTTTAACATCCAAAAAATTTATTTTTCCATAGAGACTTTATTTCCATAAGGTCCCTTAAGATATTTTCATCATAAATATTTTAATTAAATAAATAATTATACTTAATTAATTAACTAGTATATTTATATCACGAGGAGACACCTGGAATCCCTTTTCTAATGACTTATTATAATCTCTTGGGTGAAAAATATATTCTTAAATAAATATGACATCATTTAAAATTATTATTCAATTTATCAGAGATTAATACATTCATGAGAAATGTAATGGTTTTTCATCTTTAGATACAAAATATATAATAACATTAATTAATTAATGACCACCATTATTATCCAGAGTGTTCTTCTCACATATTACCCTTATACATATAGTATATAGAACTATTATTTACAATCATGGGAACTGGAAATGTAATAATTAATAAATGATATATGTTATAATATTCCATAATCATCTTCAAGATTCATATCATACAACTTTTCCACCATCATATACAGAAGTCATAATAGTGAATAATCATCATAAAAAATGATCTATGAAAATTTATCAATAGAGTATGGTAAAATGTTATCTAAATTACATTATCATATTGTTCATCTCTGTAGTCAAAAATCAATGTCAGTAATATCATATTGGAAACATATCTTGCTGAACTATATTCGATTTTCATTCTCATTAAGATAATCTTGAGATATATCATTTTATACCAAATAATTTCAATGTGATATTTTTTTTATCCCACAATAAATATAATGAAAATATATATAATCATTCCACAAGATCATAAAATAATTATTCATAGGAAAACCATTGGAAAAATTGGAATCATAAATATATCACCATGAAATAATTAATAAAGGGGAATGTATTTGGTTTTATGAAACCATATTTAAAATATAATACTCAGAATCCATTAAGGGAATGAATGTTGGTGTTATGATAAGAACATATACCTAGTGAAGGATAAAATTCCACAATTGATGTTTTCATAGACGATAAATAAAATCAATATTACCATGCCATTTAAATTATTTTTATAAAATAAATAGAGGACACAAATTTTGTTTTGGTATCATTTAAAACATTCCTAGAGAGTTCAACATAATATTATTTTAAAATTTCATTGAATTTATAAAATTAACCTTCATATTGAATAGAAAATATATTTATGTAATTCTTATTAAAATATATCTTTTTTTCACGCTTTTTTAAATATTTTAATGTGAGTTTTTGGAAAAACCAATCAAATGATTCCTTTTGATATTTTCTTAAAAAAAATAAAATGTTCTAAAATTTATAATTTTAGAAAATATATGTACACATGGGAACATTCATATAACATTTTCATAAACCAAATAAGATGTGGTAATGAATTCAAGCACAAAAAAATATTTTTGGAAGGCCTTTTTAAAAAAGTTACTCCTTCATTCTGAGTACCAAAGTGAAGATAAATGTATATATACTTGAAATCCCTATAAATAATGATGGGAGAGGAATTTATATAGTGATAAAAATTATATAATTTCATTAAAGTGATTTTTTTTGTAGATAATCCCAAAAATAGACGAGATTGTATCCAAAACCCATTCCATATTGGTAACTACTGGTTCATAAATCCCATGAAATAAATAACTTCAGATGGATCATTCACAACATTTAAATGATGAGAATCATTAAAAATATATAAATATAGAATTTTATTAAAATAATACTAAAAAATATTCATAACATTTATTATATATCAATGAAACAATATTGAGATAAAAAAACATGTAACTCATGTCCAAAGAATCTTTTTATTCATTCAATCCTCCTAATAATCATGTGTGTTACTTTAAAAAACATTATGGATAAAATAATATTATTTTCATAGGAATGGGAAAATTTGTTCCTAGATAAGAATGATTAAAGGGTATTTTCAGATCATGATAGAAATGGTGCATGTATTACCCTAATATTATTATTTAAAACTTTGAGTTATGTTACTCTGATTAAAAAATGAGGATAATGTTATATCATCAAATTATATGTATCCCACATATCTTTCTAAAATTAATGGTTTCACCAAAAAACTATTACAAGGTGAGTGGTATTAATCTATAATAGAATCACTCATATATCTAGAATCTGTATTTTTTAGTCCTCATTTGAAATGACAGGCTCCACATATAGAGTTTATGATTATATTACATGATTAGGATCATGTATGTATAATCCCCAAGGATACACAAGGATAAAATAATGTACATGAGAGATATTTTAGGTATGATCCAAGAGAAAATAAAATATATGGATATAATGCTGAATATTTAGGAAGCAAATTAATATAAGGGGAAACATTTACAATATTCCAAATATAATATCATTATTCTGTAGAGATATTTATAGGAATATGTTGCATCAAAAATTGATCTCTAGATCAAGAGGATGATCATTGAAAAAAATTTATCAACTCTAAGATGTTTTGATGTGTGGACGAAAGGATATAACCTTCTATTAAACATACTCATTTCAATCTGGTCCCAATACCTTTTATTTTCAAATATCATTCTAATACATTGGATTTCAACATTTATTTGAACAAAGTATGAAATAATAACCCATCTGAACACTCGAGAGAAATAAATTTTAATATGAAAATTTATTTGTGAATATATATGATCGTAACATCCTTAAAAATACATAAAATAAGAAATATATAAATCTTATATTATTTTAATTGTACACATAGATGGGCCATTTATCTAATAATGATATGTAGTACTGAATATCTGTCTCATATTTGTATCCCGCTATGTAAATATCAAGACCATCAAGGTAAGAATAAGATTTGAATCAGATATAGTAGATTGAGGAACTCTATGGAACCATACTTTTAATTAATATATATATTATAAATCTAATCATGATATAAATATTATATATTTGTAATAAAGTGTGCATATTTTGTTATGTGATTGGATACAACTGAAATAAAATTATATCCTTCAGTTGATTTGTGTATTTTGTTGATGAGAACCATGATGATTTTTTAATATATCTATTTTATTGTGACTAATGGTTGTAACATATCTGTAATTATATTTATGGATCTCTTAATGATCTCATATATCAGGCAATAATATACATACTATGAAATATAAATTTTCATGTATTCCCAATAATAATTATCTTCTAGATATATATATCATCATAATTAATATATTAATCGATAATGTTGTACTCTAAGCCTTATCTAATATATCCTTATAGTATTTTGGTATTTATAGGACACATAATTGTTTCTTGAACCATATCATTGAAACTCAATCGTGGTTGAACTCAAAAACAATTATTACCAACTTTTTTAGTTATACATATTTATTATATGACTCATTAATAGTGACATAAATTAATAGTTCAAGATATATTATTGAATTATAATAATATTTTCATATACTTATGCTTTGAAGAAAAATCATTTGAAAATTCTTATGTATTGGATCACATTCAATCAAACTCATAATGAACTAAAAAACATGTTGATTCAAAGGATTAGACACCTAATCCACCTTTATTAGGTGGTTAGATATTGATTTTTTATAATCAATAATCTACTCTAACCATATCCTTTGATTAGTATTCATATATATATATATATATATTATTAATTAGTTTATTTTCAGTATATGTATATATATGAAACCATTCAATAAAAAATAAGTCTTGTACTCATTTTTTCAATTCGAACCCATCATACTCCAAATCATTAATTGGGAAATGTTTCTCATTGACCATTACATTTCATGAGTCATATGTTACTGCTATTAAATTTTATATAATAACTCATCTGAGTACCATAATTAATTCATCACAATATAATATATATCCATCAATAATGAATGGTACTCTTATTATAGGTTAATAATCTACGTTCATTTTTTATCCTTGAATTTTACCTGTATTAATCAATCAAAAGGAACTCATATCCATTCCATTTAAACATAGTTATTGGAATATAAATACATTACATTTTATCACAAAAAGTTATTAATATCAATTTTACCCAAGAAATCAATATGTATCTATCTCCATTTTTTTAATGGTTATTGGTAATTAATATTCGTCATTGAATGATCTATTGGTGTATAATCTCTTGATATTATATGACCCTTTATTGAAAACTTATATAACCCAAATTAAAACTATTTTTTTTGAATTAAAATTCTCCTTCCAAATGTTAATTAAAAAAATCCTCAAATTATCATCACTCCCTTAATTCCTGTTGGAATATTGAAGAATATCATATATAAGGACTTCCATAAAATAATAATGATAATTTTCATTGACTCTATTCATTATATACATGATGATATAAGAGAGTTTGATATGTCAAAATTGAATCATTATAAATTCATATATTCTATTCCATAATCTAATATCCACGTTGAATATATAATAATTTTCGACCCCCAATTGATGATGTTATAATAACATTAAATCCTAGAAATTATTGATCATTGTGTAGATTATAAAACTATTCATCAGTATGTGGTATATAAAAATTTTCCATGATAGTAATCTTGTTTCCCTCTATAATTTAATGTAAAATATCATTTACGCATCTCTCTTCTTAAAAAGTAACATGTGAACCCAAAGGTGACACTTTATTTCATATGGTTACCTTTAATATATTCTCATAGAGGTTCTGCTTCAATTCTTGTATCTCAATCAATTTGGTCATTATGGTTTGATGGAAATTATTGAAGAACCAAGTATATGTCCAATTGAAAATTTATCAAAAGGATTTGGTGGAAGAGAAGAAATGTTTTTAAAATAAAAATTAAAATATTCCAAAATAAGTGTAATATCATAAATATTTAGTTTGTATAAATAATTTATATTAAATATGCATAAAAATTGATAGTAAGATTCATCTATCTGAAATAACATTCATTTAGAGGTTAACATTCATCCTCACAAAAATGGATGAATATATATTGGTATTGTATATTCAATTTGTTTTACGTAAAGTATGAATTTATGTGGGATTTATCTATAAAGAGGAAATAAATTTTTATAATAACATTAAATTACACTAATGGAAAAATAATAAATTTTCACTGGAAAATAATATTAAATTCATAAAAAAACACCCCAACAAAAGAGTAGGGGATATGTAATCATTATTTATCATGATCCACACCACTGGTTCACATGAATAATTCCGTTCCATTTTAACTTATATTAGGATATCATCCATGGTTTCTAGAACTCATTTGAATAATATCCATACTGCATGAAATTATAGCATTATGCTGTGATTTGTGAATTTATTTCACCTTTATATCAATTCATTTTATTGGATGACTTTTTCAAACCACATTGGTGATATTTTCCCAATGAAATTATTTTATATACATAAAAAATTTATATAAACTCATAATGAAATTTATATCATGATTCATTCAACATATTTCACATGAATGAATATTAATTTTTATTCATTTTCTGTCTTTTAATTATAAATTACTATAAAATCCATCATTTTATTTTTCCCTCAAAAAACCTGGATGAAATGAGATTCTAAAATAACAAATAATATATTGAAAATATATTGATTTTTTTGTGTCAATAAAATTACATTATAGCTAATAAATTTAGAAGATATAATCTCAATGCACCAATGAATATATAATTTTAAACATTATGGCCAATGATAAAATCTAAATCATAGTATTCATTTATATAAAACAAGCCCTCACTAATAATAGAGGACACATAATCCATATTCTATAGTTTTTGGAATTCCCATTTCATTCTCATGTATAGATTAATGGCTATTAAATATTAAATAATAACATATCAATGTTTTACCATGTAATGGATTAAATTTACTCTTATATCCTTTCCAACATGATAATACTTTACCACTGATCATCTTTAAATTATAGATAATTACATCCAAAACAAAAATCTCATTTTATAATAAATTGATATTTAATAATATTGATTTTATGGAATTCCAATTTTTATCAACAATTGATTACATTGTGGATCCACTAAAGGAAGATGGTATTTTTGAAATAAAATATATAAGAGATATTTTCCTTTTACTTTGTATGTTTATCAATTCATCATTATTCACAATATCACTAATATAATGATAGATTTCAATTAGTATAGCTGTAATATTTTATAACACATCCCCAATTTAATTTTTCATCAAATGGAGAAAGTAATTTAATTTTATATCATATTGAATTTTCTATATGAACCCACTTTGTTCAACCCACAAACTAAAACCAAAAATAAAAGTGTGGTGATTTTGAATAATAAATCAGTTAGGGATGTCATATAGTCATAAATAATAATCAAATCATATCATAAATTATTACACATTTGTATAATAAAATGAAACATTATGTTCAACATATATAAATAATACGTCATAATAGGATTTCATATATTCTATGTTATTAATATTAATAGTGGTTCATAAATTGAATTTAAATTATCTAAATATTATCCCATGTGTGTATCCAAATTTTTTTATCACATATTACCCATAATAGACGTGTCGATTAATTTCTTTCATAAATTTCGGAAATAGAAGCATAAGTATGAGAGATATAATGTGACCATATAGATTGAAAATAGAATGTATAAATCAAATACAAAAACATTGAATAAGTTATGAATAATAGTTTTAAAGCATTATGAAAAATTTCTGAAGTAATATCTAATAATTAAAATGTCATTACTTATGAATAATGTAATAATGATTTTTGATAATATAATATATTTTACATAATATAATAGAATCAACAATAATGGATTAAGATAACTGAGTACATATCATAATAATTAGGCATAAGTACGTGGAATACTCAAAATAAAATAAAATAGTTTCATTTACAAATCTTACATCCCTGATAATCATATTAGATAGAGTCTCATTGTTTATTAGTTTCATTCCCAATTCCCAAAATTTTCTATGTTATGGATCTAAAATAAGATTAAAATTGAAGACATAGTTGCTTACTATATAGAATTCACTCCACATTAAAGTTAATATTATATATGGATGTATCATTAATTTTCCAATATAATGGAGGAATGTATAATTTTTGGCCCACACATCACATAATGATAACTATAAATATGTGTTTGAAAATATCATAAATAAATTAAATATAATGTTATCAATGGAATAGTCAAATGATTCAAATATATTTATCCAAACATAATTAAAATATGAAAATTTATTAGGTTTTATGAAATCATCCTTAAATCATCATAATAATAGACAATTTTGGAAAATATTATGGATGGTATAATAAAATTACTACACAACGACGTATAAAAATTTATAAAATATTTTAAAAAATATGAAAAATATGATCTCTATAATCATTTAAAAATTCCAAATAAAATAAATAGAAATCATCTATTTTATCCTAATAACTTATAAAAATAAATTTTCCACAAAATTACGGATATAATTGTATTTTCAAAACAAAAAAAGTATCAAATTTAGTCCAGATGAAGAAGGAAAAAATTTTCTTCAAATATATTCATTTGTATAAATTAATAGGGAACATTTTTTCATACCTTTGTGAATAAATTTATCAAGTGAGTCATATGTAAAACATTTTTGTGGATTCATTTTATTAATTTATAATGATATTAAAATGTGTAAAAGAAATAATATTTAAATATTTTCTATCTAGAAAAAAATCAATAATTTTAGCGACCTTGTTCGTTGAGGCTAGTGATTACCAATAAATAAAAAATAAATAATATCAACATTTCTTAAAAAATATCCTCGATAATTTTGAGTAACCAATAACAAGAAAATATTAGAAATACATGAAAAATCCATAATTAAACTGAGGATAATGAAATATAATAGATTTAAAAATATGTGGATTATATAATATCCCTCTATATAATTAAATATATAATATTTAAAAAAATTTAATTATATTGTAAGAAACCGATACTAATTTAGTTATTTTTAAAAAATAAACACCATGAAATAAATAACCATGAGAAAAACATTAAATACCAGAAATGTGATGAATTTAACAATATAATATATCAATGAAGACATATATTCACCATATAAAAAATAATATGTTGGGTATCATTAAATATCTCTCAATCGAAAAATATTTTAGTGATAAACCCTTACATCATATATCATCCCTCCAATTATTAACTATAAACTCCTCTTCTTTTTCTTATGCTCTATTAAAATGAACTGTGAGAAATCATGAATGGGTTTGTTGGAATTATTATAACCTCATGGATGTGTATATGTAATTTATCTTCTATTTGGCCTTATTTTTTCACTAGTTAATGGTCCTAAGAGGTGTCGATAATTGAGAAGTGTTGGTTAACTTTTATTATAATGTGGTTATAAAACCGTAAAAAACATTGAATATAAAATATATTAAACTCGCACTAATGGGAATGTGTATTATATAGAAAAAATAGATAGGTATAATGAGTTTAATTCAAAAATTTAGTCAATAAATTAAATTAAATAAATTTTTTTGTGTTGTTTGAAACCTTACCCATATGAAATCCACTCTTTTAACAAACTTAACCATTTTCATAGTAGAATTATTTTCTATATGGTACTTATTTATTATTGAATAGTATAAAATTTACCATATTATATGCTGAATTTTTTTTATTTATTATAAATATGGTATCTGTACCAGAAGACTCAGTACATATATATTGTAGAATAATATTCTAATATTCGTTCACAAAATACATTAAAATCATTTTTAATGAATATTATTTTATTTTCATAAGTAATAAAAATTTAGATTTATTTCATATTAAGAAACATTATATAAATGTTAATATATTTAAATGAAATAAAGATTTATACATTACATAAAATAAATTCCACAATATTAATTAATTTAATTTACTATTTCAGAATGTAATCTGTTAACGTAATTAAATATATATAAAAACTATTTAAAATAATAATAATTTTATCTTGAAATATATCGATTTGAAAATAAATTTATGGATTAAAATTAATTTTCATACATTAAATAAAAATATATTTCATCAAATTCATACTTCATCAATGACCAGGACACAAGAGTACATTAATTTCAAAATATATATATTTTAACAAAAAATTATATTATTTTTGAAAATTAAAATATTTTTCCAATTTATAATGAATTTATCATTATTTTTTAATTATGAAAAAAAATTAATTCCAGTTTGTTTTAATTTAAATTTTATTATTCATGAATAACCATATAATGTCTACTCTTTAATAATCACATAGGAAATAATAGTTCAATTGTAACATCCCATGTCATTACGAAATTCAAATTTTTCATACATATTGCTATTTATGAATTACATAATTATTTTAAATTATTAGGGTCACTATGAGTAATATAATACTAGACACACAACAATGGGTTTCTCCAAAATCTTATGTCACTCACAAGACTGATTTGTAAAGAAAAATAATATATTTTAATATTATTATATAAAATTGTAGTTTTCATCTAGCCCTTTTATTGGAGGGAATGAAAATAACTAAATATGTTATTGTTTCAAATGTATATTAAATATTTTTTTAAAAACATTTTATGTGCTTAAAATAGGAATAAATTGGATTTTATGATTAAAATGATATAACATGTTTTAAAGGTAGTTTTAATGCCAATTGTTGGATAACCATTTAAAATCTAAATTTAGAAAGATTTATAGGTTATAATTTACCAAATAACACACTTTTTAGTAATTGTAACATCAAAATTTATATTGGATAAATTTCGGTATATCTCTGATAAATTACATTTTTTAAAGAATAGTGAAAAATACTACTTTTTCATTCAAAACTAATTTTTCATATAATTTATTTATATATATTTATATTATCCTTGTAATTTTTTTTAAAGTTTAATTTTTTTTATGTTATATTCATTTAATAAAATGTTGTTAATTTTAATGAATGTCACAAAGAAATTTTATATAAAAACATTATGAACATTTGAACGTTTTTACTTAAAAACCAAGTTTTCTCGATATGTCAACGAGATTATGTTTGAATTAATTTTACCACTTATGTTTATTGAATATTATATAATGGAAATACATTGTTGTTATAAATATGTTAATTTATAGATAATAGGATCAAAATAAATATTGCTGAATATTAACTTTAGTATTTTATTGACTAATGTTAAAGGTAAATTTGGTAATTAATGGTAAAAATAATACTATAATAATATTAAAATACCCTAGCACTTGATTTATTCTTACTGGATGATTTATTTTCCACTAAGATAATGAATGGGATGAAATTTTGGCCATTTTAAGCCACATGGATCTGATTATGTCATTTATAACATTTTATTTAATGTAAAGGCATTGATGTCACAAATATGATACTTATAATTACTAAAATTTTAATATAGGGTAATTTATGTTATATCATAGACTATAAATATTTATTAAAAATATAATAAAATTACCAAAATTATGATAATTTATTTAAAATTATTAGGAAATAAATAATTAAATTCAGTAATGACAAAATGATGGTGTTGTAATTCATTTATTAAAGGAAAAATCAATGAAATTATATTAATGATATTAAAATTAATATAATTTAAAATAATTTATAGTATAATATAATTTTAGGGATGACTTTGAAATTTTATAGATGATATAATATATTTTTTTATAAGGATTCATGTTGTTGTGGTTTTTAAAAAATTCACATAATAAATAGTTTCTAAATTGACATAATTCAATACATAAAATATAAAATATCAACTTAAATGATATAAAATTTCTAAAAATAAATTATTAGATTAAAAATTATTTATATTTCCAAGAATTTATTAATGAATCCTTAGTTGGTAATTTATCATTATTTGGTAATTTAATTTAACCCTCAATGTGTAAATTACATTATAAAATAGTAATACATAAAATGATTAAATCATAAATATAAAGATTAAAAAAAATATCCAAAACATTTATACTATTTTTGATGAAATTTTTTCGACCAATATTAATATTATTTTATATACAAATTAGTTTGTACCCATTCGGAATAAAAATTAAATTTATATTAATTTAATAGTTTTTAAAAATCCATTGGTGCCCCTCCCCTCTAATATAAAATGGAATCCTTGATTCTATATTAAATAAATTTCATATCCCATTTTGATAAGAAAATATTTACCAAAAATATTCTTAGAATTCCTTCTACAGTATTGATGTCTTGGATTAGGAATAACACCCTCATTAGAGTAGTTATGGTGTTCTTTTTAGGTGACAAACTAAATGAGTGGTATCACTTTTATTTAAGTATTTATAATTTATTACCTATTACACTTGTTAAAAACTAAATAAACAATGGAAAAATAACAAATACAGTATCCTCAATATACTTATATGTTTTTATTTTTATATCATCTCCTTAATCAATCTATAATTTCATCAAATGTGAAATGAACATTGCGTATATGTCAATGGCAGACAACCACCTCGAAAAACCATAAAGCTTTTTTTTCTTCTCCATCATTAATGACCTATTATAATGGTGGAATTAATATTCATATGTGATATTTGTGACATGTTTTTAATTATATGAAAATAATATGTCAATTATGTTTCTAATTTTCATGAACATAAAAATTATAACTTTTTTCATGTGTACATGTGAACTACCACCTCCACAAAGTGATATTTATTATTTTTATTCACCACATAATTTGTTTGATATATATAATTTTTTTAAAATTATTATTATGATGTTAGTAATAATAATATAATTCATGTATAAAAAATAATAATTACCTTATTTCAATAATGATTATTGAAAACTGGAAACGTTACACATGTGGATGTACGACCTATCATTTCCATCATTAAAATGTTATTCAATTTTCATTACCAAAATTAATGGTTTTATTTAAATGTATAATGTATTTGTAAAAGTTATCCTTTCATCTTGAATATTTTTCATGAGATGATGGACTTATAACCACATGAACTTTTTACATCGTACCATGTTCAGTTTTGACCCAAGTAAAAAATATCGCAAAACATATGATATGAACATAAATAATTATGTAATTGACAAAACATGATAATAAGTGACATAAAAGGAATACCGAACATGAAAAATTTTCTTGATAAATTAAAAATTATTCAATTTTTATTATTCTTTAAGGCAATGAATTTATGAGATGATTCAGACTCCAGGTATGAGACTTCATCACAATATCTGTTCATTGATACAATTCTAGATAATATGCCTCTTTATTATTTTATAAAGTGTATATACTACTACATCCTCATTTCATATAAATACTTTATCATTACTAATCTTATTTATTGTTTTGGTAAATTCATATACTAATGAATATTAAGATTTAAATGTTTAATGTGGTATGAGACACCATGAACATTTAAATATTTAATTATTATGTTGTTTACTTCATGATATTAGCTTAAACATTTATTATATGGATATTAATTGATTTTAATGGAAATTTTTTTTATATTTTTAATTTAATCATAAGGTTTTTAAAAAGAAATATTTTTCTGTGTTTTATAGATATCATTTTGAGAAATGAAAAAAGTAATGTTATTTTTAATGTATTCGGTGATAATAACTTCTTCACTATAAAAAATGTTATTTGATTCATTTAAATAATCTATAATAAATAGTATTTTTGAAATGAAAATAAATATTATATTTCCGTTGTTTGGTATCATGATATTGGAAATGGATTTATTAAATGAAAATGATATTTTTTAATTATTTATTTTTTTTCATTTGGGATTAGAAATGTTTTCAAATGGGTATTATGGTGAACATGTTTTGTTCAAAAAATATTATGTGATAATTATATGAAATTATCGAGCTCAATATAACTAATACAAAGGGTAAATCCCCATTATAGATATTGGGTGTGCCTAAAATTGCTTATACAAACGGTTGAGCACCATTATAGCTCAAGGGTGAGACTGTTATAGCCTATACGAAGGGATGAACCATGTTATATCTCATGGGTGAGCCTAATATAACTTATAATAAAGGTGATCCACATTATAAATCACTATGTAATTGGATAATAATGATATTGGTTGTCATAAAAATGGATATAATAATTGAAATGTGTATGATAGGGTTTTATTTATATGATTCTCTAAGTCACCAAAAGGAGTTGTAATTGATTACTATTGGATTTATTTTTTTTAGAAAAATGTATGTGTCTTTCTAATGAGAAAATCCATTGTTTCATTTCCCCCCTGGAAACTAAATGGGATACCATGTTTTTCCTTATAAAAATTGGTTTTTTATTTTTATGTCCCTTTCTAAGCTTTTGGTTCTCATACCAGGTTGTGAATGTTTTTCATAGGATTATGTGAGAATAGATTCATGGATGGAATAATGGAATAGTTTTGAAGATTAATCCTAAAAATAAACCATATATAATTCTTAAATTTATTTTTTTAATGAAAGAAAAATATATTGTCGAAAGTTTCCAATTTGTACTTCAATGGGTTTTATGTAATATGAACAACTAATTATCAAAATATATAAACATTAATAGATATTAAATGTAATTTAATGAAATTTATATATATATATCTCATTATTATGTAATATTTAAGGTTGGGTCCATATAATAGGTGTCGTAAGCAAGTTTAGAAAACTTTAGAGGTTATGAAGGTGTTTATTTCTTTATTTAATAGGATTTTCTTTTTGATGAAGCTGAAATGATGTGGAGTTTTAATATTATGTTCTTGATTCATCTAAAATATGACTATTTAGAATGGGTTTTAATAGAGTAAATATGAAAGCTGTAATGGGATGAAATTGAGTGGAAAACACTATTTAAATCAACAACATGTGGTGGTTGGAATAAAAAATGTATAGTTTGTTACATGGAAGGATCAATTGACACAAGCTCTAAGCTATGGTGGAAACCACGCATGAGATCATCCAGACCACATATGGAGGAATATGTTATTAGTGTAATATTTTATAGGGAATCATCCCATGTCATTGAATGAATCATCTGGCCCATTGGTAGATGAATCGTGGATCAATACCATTGAGAAGGTATTTAATATCATTGGATGTTTAGAATTTCAAAAGGTATCATTTTTCATCTATAATTTTGAATGTAAATCTTATCACTCAAGGTTATTGGTTATGAATACTAACAAGAAAAATGATCTTAATCCCATGGAATGAGAACAATTTAAGGATATTCTTCTTGAGTAATATTTTCTTATGGTTTTTTTGGCATATTATGGAGAAAAAAATCCAATAATTAAATAAAAATGATGGTGATTCAGTTTCTTCATATGAAGAAATAATAAAAAGACATTCCATGTATGTTCTGAATTTTATTCGTGAAATTGATAGTATAATTGATAGATTTTACAGAGGATAGAAATGTGGGCTATGAAAGGAATCAGCCTCCAAAGAATGTAAAAGTTATGGAAAAGTGGTTCATTGTGTTGAGAATGTTGAAGTGGAGTTTGCTGACACTTATGTTCTACCATATTCTATGAGTAATAAATTTTCTAAATATTACCAAAAGTATGAAAAATTATTATGTTAATATTATTATGTTAATTATGTAAATTTAAAAAAATAATTTCTTTATTTCCATAATGATGAATGAATAATGGAAACATTACTCAGGCGTACATACGTCTTATCGTCTCTATGATTATAAATTGGTTCATTTTTCATTTTCATAATTAATGGTTTGATTTAAATGTACAATGCATGTATTTATGTTTAACTTATTTCATGAATATTATTCAATATATTATGGAATTATGACCACATACATCGTTGACATTGTACCGAGTTCATTTTCGACTCAATTACTAAATACTGAAAAAACATATAATATGAATGTAAACACTTATGTAATTATTATAAAATAAAAACAAGTGACATATAAAGAATAATTAACATGGTAAAAGATCCAAATCAAGTATAAATTAACTTATTTTTATTATTCACGAAGAAAAATAATGGACAGGATGATTCGTACTCCTATTAAGATTCATCGTATCAATCTCTATTTATTAAGATATTTATCAATAAAATGAACCTTTATTCATTTATAAGATTCATATAAAACCACTACAACATCTAATATCCATATTTTATCTATAATAATGTTATTTAATATTTTGGTAAATTTATTAATTCATGGAGATTAATATTAAAATTTAAAATGTGTTATTGGGCACCATAAGTTTTTAAATTTTTATTTATAATATATATTGATAACCAAAATTAATTAAAAACATTTAATATGTATATGAAAATATTTTAAAGTTCATAATTTTTATATATTGAATTTAATTCAAAGGTTTAAAAAAAATATTTTTATGTTTTTTATACGGAACATTATGATAAATGACAAAAGGAATGTACTTTTTAGCATATACAGAGACAAAAACTTCTTTGTCGCCAAAGTTGTTATTTGATACATGGATTCCATTATTAGACATAATGATGTTAGAATGGAAATATATCCATTATTCCATTTTTCTGGGTATAATGGTATTTAAAATGGTATTATTAAATGATAATGATAATTTTATATGAAAATGTTTCCCATAAGAGATAAGAATATTCTTTCTAAAGGGTATTGTGATGAAAATGTTTTATTCTAGATATGGTACATGAGAATTATATGGAATCAAGTGAGCCTTATATAGATTACACGAAGGGTTTAGCCCTATTATAACTCACAGGTGATACCAGCACAACATATAAAAAGGGATTAACAAATTATAGCTCAAGGGTGAGACCATTATAGTTTATATGAAGGTATGATCCCCATTATTGATTACAGGTGAGCCCAATATATCTTATATAAAGGTTGTTCCCCATTATAGATCTAATATTGATTGTGTAAAAATTATATTTCTTGTTGGTCATATGATTACGCAAATTTAAAGGGGTTTGAAATGGTATTATGTTTATGATGTTGTAATTTATCGAAAATAGTTTTAATTACTTTGTATTGGCTTAAATAATTTTTACTAATAGAAATGTATTTTTTTTATTCATTAGATTATTTTTTGTTTCATGCAATCAAATAACATTTAATGGGTTACCATATTATTCACTAAACTAATTGTTTTCTTTGATTTTATGTCCCTTATTGGGTTTTTGTTTTCATCCCATTTTGTAAAAAATAATTCATACCATTTTAGGAGGAATAGATTCAATGATAGAATTATGGAACATTTATGATGAATAAAATGAGAGGAAACCGTTTTTGTTTATAAACTTTTGTGTTTTATATAAGAAATAGATAGTTTTGGATGTTCCCACTTTTTATTTCAATGGATTTTTATTTAATAGTTATTTACTAATTTTATAAAGATATAAGCTAGTAAAGAACCTTAATGTGAAATAATGAAAAATTATGGACATTACGCAAGATTAGGTAATTTTTTATGTTGGTTAATTATATAAATAGTATATCATGTTTAATTTTTGTTGATGATGTTACATATAAACCAAGAAATTAAATTCATTAAATTTATTTTACAGTAAATAATTTATAAAATCTCACAATTTTATAGTTACTTTCTGGGGTTTTATATATTTTTAATCATAATGAATGGTGGGAAATGGGAGTGAAGGAGTATGTTAGATCTTCATAGAATCCATTTAGTGACTAATGATAATTTTATTTGATGGTGAAGAATTTATGTAAGGATATGATGAAGGACCAAAGCAATTTTGTTTCTCCATGAGGTAGGAATATCATATTCATATCACTCCATTTATCATATTTTTTCTTATTTTGAAATGTTTTCAATTTCCATTTTTCTCTATGAATCGTAAATTAAATTTTTTTATTGCTTAATTACCAATCTCAAGTTCATGTTAATTGGGTTGAATCCCATCTCAAAAATCTCCAACATCATGGAACTTGATTTATTTTAAAAAACATAACAAATTTTCATCATTTTGTATCAATACTATTGATGGATTTGTTATCCCAAAGAATTTATTCATTAAATTATTATTCTTTGTTTTCTCAAAATGTAATGAGATGAATTTTAGTATTATATTTTATATTTTTAGGGATCCCTGGATAAACAATGATGATTAGAACTAAAATTTATCCCTCATCTCTGTTATTCCCACCCATTATCCTTCATACATTCATTGAAATATTTCTAGCCTAATGAGGGGTCAATGGTACTGATTTTGATGAACACCTAAGGATTTATTATGGAGAGAACATAATTTAATGAGACACCAAGGTATCCTTGAGAAAAATAAGATTTCATATTGAGGTATACACTTAATGAAATGAATGATGTGTTGGTGGATCCTTATTTATAATTATTTAATGTGGTTAGTGAGGATTTATCTATTTTTATATGATTTCATGAAACATATTCCATGAACATAGATTCATGTGGATTGGGAAATCATCTTTTGTGATAGTTTTATAAAAAAATAATATTTAAAAAATTCAATAGAATGAAAACGATAGATTCAAGTGAGATTGTAGAAAGAGATGTTGGATGTGCTACTTGATTCCTTTTCATTTATTTCATTATATTTATTATATTTATTATTATATTAATAATAATAATATAATTATTATTATTAAATTTATAAAAAATGTTTATGAGGTAACATATTTCAAGGAAATACAATATATGATTTTTCTATTGAATCAAAATTCAAATATAAAGAATAATGATTCAAGATTACCATTTTGTACCTAAATCAAATAGAGGGAATTTAAACTCAAGTCATATGATGTAATTTGTATTTTTTTTGATGGGATGGAAATAAAAAAAATTTCATTGCATTCTTTTTATAAAGGAGTAACATACATTGAGCATTTTTTTCATATGGATTAGAATTTATAATTTTTTTGTGCTTCTTTTTATACTTGTGAGGTGATCTATATACATATGTGAATAATACCATTAAGGATGATTAAGTAATTTCGTGTGATCTTTAGAGTAATTTTTTGTTTGGTTTCCTCCATACAATAGTGAAATCCATTGATGCATTGATATTCCACATCATTTATATTGATATTGTTAGAATACCAATATAAAGACCATTAATGTAAGTCTACAATATATATAGGTGATATACTCCTATTTATAAACTTGGGGGTTATGGTTACTCTTTTGGGGTTGGTAACCTCTTAACTATTTCATTTCCATAATCATGTATTAGGGCCCCCACTGCTATTTCAGGGTTGATATATTTATTAATGATGTTGGTATTTTATATTTATACCAATGCTAATGTTATAGTGGGTAAGAGGGTTTTGTTCACGCCATTCTGATGAGTAGGTTTTTTGATGATTTATGTACTTATTATGGATTTTCGACAATGTTTTGGATATTAATAGTTGGAGATGTGAGGAATTTATTGAGAATTATGATGCCATGAAATCCCACAGTCTTTCATATGATATGGGTTATAAAACTAGATGTAGATGTCATCCTATTGAGACACTTAATTATATCATTCCCAAATTTCATGTGTATAATAATTATTAAATGTTTTTTTGGTGATGAATGAGGACTCTCTTGAATCCTTGGGATTATTTATGAAATGAAAATAAGAATTTTATTTCCATTCCATTCTTTCAGATAATTGATAGATCCTATAGTTTTGAATAGTCTTAGTTCCATGGTTATCAAATTTTAGTTCCCCATTTAATGATCTCATTATAGGAGTTGAGATGTCCTACTTCTTGATTGTAATATTTGTTTTTTCTGAATTTTAATGGGGATCATTATACTCACCCACACAATTGTTTCATTCATACACATGTTGTGTATTTATAGACAATTAATATGTATTGTAAGAGTTTGTGTAGACACATATCTAGGATTCAATGGTCATAGATGACACCATATGATGCATGGTTATGAATTATAGTGAATGGTGATTATAAATAATTGAGATGACTATTATTAATATATTGAGATCAAGGAGTATATGAAATAAATTATAGATTCACTGTTTTGTGAAGACTATTTGATGTATTGATTCCATTTTTCATATATTTTGGGAGGTATATATATTCATTTATATATTTTTGAAATTCCCCATTATAATGGTTTTAGGGAAACTCTTATATGTCTCATAGGCTTTGTTTTATCACAAGACACAAAGATCGTAGATAAATTCATCTCATACAATGACTACTTGGAACCGCCCCTCCCTAGCATCTATATCATGATCATCTTTCCGCCATTGCATGGTTATCCGGCTAGCTCTCCTGTGTAGAGATGCATAGGCCTAGTGTAGATGTAAATTTCTATAACCTCTCATTCATTAAAATATAAGTCCCGCCTATAGTGAATGTGAATACTTTGAATCCTCATCTAGATCTTGTTCCTTCTACAATGTGTTTGGTTTTTGTGTGTACATCTTTTGGCTAGAACGTCTTTAGTTACCCAAAGATCGTGAGGTATCCCAATGGAATTAAGGTGGCCCGAAAGACTTGAATGAATCTAGGACTAAACCGGTGGCCTGTAGGTGAAAAGGTCTTGTTCTTACAGTACAAAACACTACCTTCAATAATACCAATTATAGTAACTTATACAATACCTTATATGGTACTACTATAGAAACACATAATTGTGCCTCTAATTGGAATTGATCATGGGAATCACGTATTATGTATGATTTCATTAAAGAAGTTATATTTTGATTCCTTAAATGTTAAAATATATTAAAATATAGATCATGTAGCAAGACAATGGATTATTGGAGGCCTTATTAGAGTGGAACTCTTGATATATTACAAACCCATGTGGGGCCTTGGTGGGTTTATCCATGATATTGTCAGAGAAAAGAGGGTATATTCATGGGTTATTCATTATAAAATGTTTACATTTTAGTATTTGTTACTTATTTTAGGGAGATAATGTTATGTTGTTTTGACTTCAGTTATTAGACTATATATGTGATCATAAGTCTAGTGAATGATGTATTATTTTACCTTGAATCAGATAAAATTATATCCCACCAATGATAGTAGGAAATTATTTTGGGGTATTATAATTTTGTTATATTTATCACATATTATTTATTAGTGATATTTCATTATTTTTTAAATATCATCAAATCCATATTTTTCATTATCATTTTTGGTTCATCCTATCTAATGAAGGGAGATACAGTCTAAATTATATAATTTGGGTTGAGGAAGGCCTCTAATGATGAAATTACTATAATATTAATTGTAAAATTTTAGATAATAAGGAAATAAATATATTTTTTTAATTTGGTCAAGATAATTCATTTACCTATGGTATAAAGAAATATGATTCCCATATGTTACTTGTGAAGTATTCTTCTGGCGGTTTTTTTATTAAGATTGGATTTGAAAAGATATAATATTGTTCTGTTTCATGTGTTATGATTAAAAATTATAATATATTAGTGATTTTATCGTGGTCTAATAGTGAACTGTAATATGTTATAGTATTGGTCCTCCAATTATGAATTCTGGTAAGAATATACAAGATGACGAATATTACAAGAACCTCCCATCGTGAAAAAATTATTTTTTAATGAATAGAATTTCATTTCATAAGCATAAGTTTGTTCTACTCTAAGATTAATGTGTTATAATTATTAATCGAGGATTAAAGTTTCATATGAGGATGTTAAAATTTTTATAGTGTAGTGAAACATTGATTTGTTATTTATTGATACCCTTGGGTTTGACGATGTGTTTACTAAGTGTGTTTTTTTGGTGAATTTTGAGGTTGATGATTTGAGTGGTCTCTCTAAAATAAGATATTATTATATGTGGTCGTGTTCTATTGGGTATCTATAAGTTGAAAATTTACACACCAGAGTATACAATGAAAAAAAATTATTATTTGTGATGGACCCCAATACTGAGAAAAAGTGTTATAGTTTTAGTTGATTGAATCTATCACGGTGTCAAATAAAATCCTCCACATTCAGGTTGTTGATGAGACTATATACATCCTTTTATCAGTCCTTACAATTAATGAAGTACATATATATTAGTTGGTGCAGGCGTGAGTTATTCAACCTAAAACATGTGTTTTTATGTTAGAGATTAGAGTTGATAATGTAGCTGCAGCCTAGTAAGATAGATAATTTCATCTAATTATGGTCTTTAATCAGTCATCTCTTATGGTAAAGTGATCCTATCATTGTATGAGTAAAATTAAATTTTAGATATTCTTCCTCATGTTGGAGAGGTTTTGTAGTTGAAAACATAGTATGAATTGGTTTTCCAACATCTCATAATATGGATACATGTGGTATGTATGCTGATGGTATATAATATTCATTCTAATGTGGGATAATTTAAGAATACATTCAGTGGGATACTTATTGTTCACCCATGTTGATGGGATATTATAAAATGAATTTCATTATAAAGATGTTGTAAAATATTTTTAAATTCATCAATGATTACCTTTTCATAGTTCAATGTGGATCTTATGAGGAAATTTTTGGATTCACTAGATTTACATCAAGTGCTATTTTAAAAAAAAAATTATCTGATTATGTTAATTTTACAATAATGATGTTTTGGGTTTTCTAATAAAGTATAAAATGATTTCATGTGGTGAAATTTGATGATTAAATATACAATAACAAATTTGTTCCACTCTTGTAGTTGTTGACTAGGGGTATATTTTAGACATATAAGGTTCATATGAATTTCCATGAATGATGTATTCATTTTATAGATGATGGGGACAACCAATAAAAAATGGTGGGTTGTTTAGATAGTGAATGAGGCCAATGATGCCGAAATGGTTCTAATCATGTCATTAAAAATTGATTGGTTAAAATAAAACGAGGAATTAATAAAAAAAAATAGATAAACTTTTATGGATTGGTAGATAGATTTATGTTTCTAAATTTTTTTGAACATTAGGGGAAATTAATATTTATGCATTCAGAAATGAGTTAGTTACATTGGATCAAAACACTTCTTGGTAGATATGAAATAATATCTAGCATCAAACTAAGGATAATTTTCAAATAACAATCCTTCCATTGTCCTATCAATTTTTTTTATTATTGATGTGTGAATAATGGATGGATAATTATAATATTAAATCCACCAATAACACTCATTAATGTTTTTATTGTCTAATTATTGTAATGATTTACATATTGGTGGAGCCTGTTTTTATTCATGTTAGGGGTTCATGATTATAATTCATTACTGGTTGTAGGAAGAACTTCATATGTCGAATGAACATTAAATATTATTTCTTTTAGACACTCACATACATGATTTATATGTTTCTATTTTGTTATCTTTTGATAAAATTTATGTTTGATGAAATCAGTGATGATAATGGCTGTTCCCCTATAGGTTAGTGATGTATGGTGATTTTTTTGGGTGTAGACCTCAAAGATGAGCAATTAAAAGAGAGGTTTTCTTGTTTTTCATATCAATATTAAATAATTTTTTTGGTACAAGACATATTTAATTTTTTCATGTATCATATTTTCTTTAAGGTGGAGAGTATTTTAACACTGATGATTTCTGAATCAAGGCGTACGTCAAATTTTAATATTTACAGTCCATGGACAAACCATGGGATTAAATGGTATGTTTGCCTATCTATACAATACCATGTAAATTATATGATTTTTCCATTGATTATTGAGCATGGTACTTAACCCCACAATCATTCTATGTATAATCATGACCCCATTTGGTCCTTGGTAAAAATTCTTAATTACGAATATATCATTTTATGTCATGAATCTTTAATTTTAAGTAATTTCTTATATCATCAAAATGATGTACTTTATTGGAAAAATAAAGTTATGGATTTTTCCAAAACACAAATTTTACTCATTTGATAGTGTAAAATTTCATTAATATTGACCACCGTGTGCTTTCCATAATGTGTAGATTAATTAATTTATTAATTAGTTTTAATTAATTAATAAATTCCTTATTTTTTGGGAACTCCATTAGAATCATATATTTAATAATTTTCTATAATCTTTCTATAGTTTTAGACATATTTGTCATGAGTAAGAACACTAAATTATTGATAAGTGAGGAGAAATATGGATCACAACAAAATTGGTAGTAACATTGGGATCAAATTAAACAATGATGATGAAAAGAAAATTAAGGTTGACATAATGGGTCTATGAAACATCATCTCCCCATTTTTTATCGATTTCTTATTTTTATCACTCATTTCATTGTAAATTTTATGTATGAAAATGAATATCATCATGTTTGGTTAGTATGGATATTTGGTTGGTAGGCTTGTATTAATTAAATTTCACTTTAAAATTGTCATTAAATTTGATAATTTTGTAATCCTATATCAATAAACCTAGATCCTTGGATTTTCAATTAAAAAATAATATTCATTATTCATTGATTTTATTTTTTTGAAGGATTAATTATCCCCCTATTTTATTCATTAAAATTCCATTACATGTATTTATTAAATATGGTGGGTTTAATGTTACCTAAAGTATTTTTCCGTATAGGAATTGGGGAAGGAACTATTTAGGGAGTAATAGAAATAAATTTTTTCATATTAATTATCCCCTCCCCCTATATATGTCGCATTAATTGAAAGATCATTGGTTGTATGATTTCCCAACAGTATCTATGGTGTTGATTGCCTGGAGAGGTAGTGAGGAGTGAACATAATGGAGATAAATTCTTGTGGAACCACTCAATGAATCAACATTTTAGTATAGTGTCATGGGATCTAATGAGAATGAGGTGTTGGTGGTGTTCCATATAAGATATGATGGTGTTTGAGTTGATTCGATCATGATTTATATATTTTTTATGGGTTGTCTATTAAGGAAGTGTTATCGTGTTGAAAATAATATAATCCTCAATGATTACAGTGTGATTAAAAGAATATAAATTACAAGAATATAAATTTAAAATATTATCATAAGGGTGATTATTAGTGAGATATTATGGTCATTCAATATGATACAAATCCCCCTATGAAATTATTTTCCTGTTATTATTTTTATATTATTGATTATATTATTATTATAATTATTATTATTATTATTGAACTCATATTCTGATTATGACATCTTAGAGATATTTCAAGTATAATATTCATTTATGGCATAATTATCCATACATCGTGATGATTATTTAAAGACCGCTATCTGGTAGAAAAATAAAAGTTATGGAAACATCTTCTAGACTTAATATTTACCATGTCACATTTTTTATATGACTAAATTCATGTTTTTCTTTAGTTGAATTTTTTAAAATATTGAATAAACTATTATGTTTATTATTCTACATAGATCATTATGGTGTTATCCATCCCAATATATGGGGAAATTTTTATAATGAGATATAAAAATGTATGATATTTCTTTTTAAGAAGGACCATGCAATTAATATGTGTTCAACATAGTGAATTTTTTGTCGATACTACCTATACATAGGTTTCTTCTCATGATTCATGGATCCCAAAATTACTCTATACAGATAGGGTGATTTTACTCCAGAATATATCTGGGATGCATATTTATTTCTATGGATTAATTATCCATCGTCTAAGTGATATGGAATGGTATGGATCTCTCATAGGGGATGGTATACTCTTACCCATTCAATATCCTTCACTATGGAAGAACTCCCCCCCATAATAACCAAAATTTGGGAGAGGTTATTTTAATATTCACTCGGGTACTTAAATGGATGGGTAATTACTAAAAAATGACATAATATAGTGTGTGATTCTACCTCTTCATATGTGTAGGCTTCAATGTTTATTTGGATCCCAATTACCTATTTTGAAGTTATTTTGGTAAATTGAGTGTTGTAGTTTTATGGGATTTATCAAGACATGCGACTATTCATCTTGCAATAGTTTTTCACATGTAATGTGGAATATATATGGATAATAACATTAAGTTTTTAGGGTTATTCAGTATCCGAAAATAACCTTTCTATTATTTTGGTAAGAAAATATAGTGTTGGATATATGATGTATAGAAATTTCATGTGTACTATGGAATTTTTATTATAAAGAATACATGGATTATTCTTCTATGTAATTATCTATGTAACATAATAGAATATAGAGTTTTTATGTTACATTTTTATATAGTTTTCCTCTTTATTTTCTTCTTTGAAACCTATTATACCATAATTTGATATGAATTAATGTTTTTTATTTATTTCTAATGTTTCTCAGGGTTTCATACATGGTAAATTAATCTAAACCCCTATATCAACCACATTCCCATGAGGTTTTCTACCTATGAATATGAAGCATATATTTATAGATAGTGTATAATGATGTAGATATGGAATATATTGTCTGGAGATAATGCCTGATTATTATTGGAAATTAATTATATGAGATTTTGATCCATGATGGTGGGATGTGTTTCTTTTCTAGTGTGTGGTCATTCTGTATATTATTCCTGGAGGATATATTATTTATTTGTGTTATAAAGGTATAATTAATGAATTATTCACCATGTTCTTATTTTAGGTGATTTACATGTATATGATGTCTCATAAATTCATTATATACAGTTTGGTTGATTTTTTGTACTCAAATTATCATTGTCATTATTATTATCAGGTGTATTTAACATGGGTTTTTTCTTTTTTTTATCACATAAGGTCACCCATATTGTGACATATATATTCTTCATCTCTACATACTAAAAACCGAAGATGGTCCTCGATGGGTTAGGTGGTATCTTGTCTACTTTGTCTTACTGATATTTTCATATCTATAAATGAAATTTATAGATTCCATAATAACTCTTGTTTTATTCATATAAACTCAATTTCAACATATTTAAATAAATTAAAAATTGAAACATAGTATTTTATATTTTAAAAGTTGATATCCTATTTTTTGATATGGTTGTGCATTTTGACCCTTTCGAGGACCCTCTCTATTATAGGTTATGGTCCGCCACTCGTGTCAATAGTTTCGTTAATGCCGAAAATTTAATTATATGATTAGAATGTTTTATTTTTGAATCTATCACTTTACCATAAGTCATATTTATGCTTATTGTAACCAACATCTATCAATACCAATGTCATCATACAACCAATCCTTATCGACATACATTGATTTAAACACAGTATGGACTCTATAACCACCAAGGTATAACTATACAATTCCCCTCAACTGTATTATTATATAGAAGGTTACTTGTCATCATTAAATCTTATTCCTCATTTCAATATCCTTCTATGTCCACTATCAATTCAATAAAATTCTATAATATGTAATTTTTACATTATAGGGGAAACAAATTACCCACTCAAATCATTATTTCACAATTTGAACTGGATATTCCCTCCACATATTGACCAAGTCACACGCCATTAATGATGATACATTGACCCCTACCATAATGACATATAATTTATTTGAAGGGTAAAAAATATTTTTTTTAATACATTTGGGAGATATAAAATTCACCCCTACCTTAATTTATAACATTATTTCCATTTTTATTTTCATGGTGGATATGTCTATTTATCTCTCTCTTAGTGGTCAAACAATGTCTCTAAATTCCATATATGTTCTCTATCTCAAAATCTTCTGATATCCTCTCCCAACACATCAAACAATAATAAACACTATTAGACAAACCATTAGTTAATTGTGGTTTCTGTATTTTTATATGGTTATTAGAATAATAATTATTGATGGGAAACATATATTTTCAGACAAGGGGTGGTGATATCATTGATCAATGTTCATTATAAACATTATAATATTTCATTTCGTTATATTCGCAAAACTAAAAAAACGTAACTCTCCTAGAAACACATGAAATCAGTATATTGTTAGTAAGAAAATAAATTTTAAATTTAATGATAATCTTTTTTTGGGTATAATTTTAAAATTATAAATATAAACAAAGAATAAAAACTAAAAAATTAGTAATTTTATAATGAAATTTGAGAGATATTTTCAAAAATATTACCCCTAGAAATTTCCAGATCCTCTTCACCACCTAGTGAAAAAATTTTATACAATATGTGTGATCTATGAAAAGAGATGTGTGATTGAAGGATAAACTAATTAAATGTTGAAAAATATTCTTAATTGAAGATTCAAATTGAAAAAAAAAATTTCATAAATAAATAAAACATCAAATCTAGATAAATTATTTTAAAATGTTTTTTAAATTTGATTAATGTGTATTAAATATGATTTTAATTTATATTAAATGGAAAAGGGTCAGTTTCCATCATTAATTCAATTATTATATAAATTAAACTGTTAGAAGGCAAAGAACTGTAAAATTCAAGAAACTTTTTTTCTTAATTTTCTTTTGGATTTTACAAGAACGCAGTTTCTGATGGCACTTGATTCCGAGGCCCGGTGTGCCCGGAATTTCTATCCGAAGTTTAGCTCAGGTACATTCAGTGAACGAACGAGCAGGAATTTCTAACTCTTGAACTGGTGCTCGGAATCGAATTATGAGGGTACTGATGGAATCACAGTGCCAGTATTTTTTTAGGAACACCTTTTCGGGAGTTACGTTTACACGAGAGAAGTTGTTAAATTTTTTTGGAAGGTAAAATAAAATTAATCATCAATTTTATTTTTCTCTATGTGGTTTAAAGCTTTGGGTGGAAGTAGGGGGAAACCACCCAACTTCCATTTGGCGGTTATGAGGGTGGTGGGGCCCACACGAACCCAACACCTTAAACTTCCCTAACCTTCCATAATGCTTCAATTAATTTGACAACTTGAGTTAATTAATTGTGTGGATTAAATTCAACTTTTGAATTTCAAACATAAGTTGTGTTAATAAAATAAGTGAGGTACTTATTTTATTTTGGGTTGGAGGCTTGTTGCTTGAGAGCTTTGGGAGAAAATCTAAGGGAGGATTGAAGATCTTCATCTTCTTCATTGAAGAACACGAAGAACGTGAAGAATGTGAAGAACGACAGATTCCTCGTTGGTCGACGTCTCCTTCCGCGACATCTCCTTCCGCGACGTCTCCATCTGTGACGGTTATCTCCGCGATGAATCCTCACCCAACTTGTTCGATGAGGTAGGGGTTTTATGTGTTTTTATTTCTTGATTACTTCTGTTGTTTTCTTCGTCATCTATCCTTTTTCTTTGAAACCACTTTATATCATTTAACAGGAGGGGGCCGGACCGCATAAACACAGTAGACCCTCCTCCCTTTTTATTATTTGTGGTTGCGGTTCGAAGGGAAATGACGCGGTGCCGTCGAACCGCGCGAGAACGAGCGACAAAGATGCATGGTGCCGTCGCGCCACGCCAGAAAAACCTGGAGACACCACGGCCAGAGCGGGGCCTCAGCGGAGGGGTGTGGTGCAGTCGCGCCGCGCCGGACGAACCAAGGTAGCGGCCGTTTCCGGGCCGCTGACGTCGGAGCAAGGGGGACCGGCCTTTCCAGTCCCGTGGTGGCAACAGCCAGCTGGCCAGGGCGGGCCGGCCGGACAGGGAAGAAGCCGAGGTTTACAAACCCTTGGTGGCCAGCTCATACGGCCCCCCATTATGGGGACCGCGGTTACAAAAGACAGGGGGGAATGCCCCCCCCCCTCAAAAGGCTCGGCCGTTTGGCCAAGCTCCTGGCCAGCGCGCCCAGCGCGCCACACCCCGGCCAGGACGGCTGCCTGGCCGGTCCCCCATTCCGGGCCACGACTCGGACCCGGACCCGGTTCAGGTCAACCTGGTTCGGGCCGACCCTGGGGGTATCGGGCTGGGTCGGACCGTGCCCGAACCCCTCAATACCGAACTTTTTCTGGTCGTTCACCCATAACTTGAGCTACGGTCCTCCGATCCACGCACCATCAGTTGTGATGCGATCCTTGGATCGAGACTGTCGTTTCGGTATATCACCCTCAAGGGTTCAGAATAATTTGGGTTCGGCCGAGTTGGTTCGTACACGAAACCAACCGGGCCCTCGGAGCGAAAACGCTCATAACATGAGCTCCGGACGTCTGATTGACGTGATGTTGACTTTGTTGGATTCCTATTAGTGAGACAGATCTTTTGGATGACTCTGCCCGACGTTTGGACGCATTTGGAGTACGGTCAGGTTGGTTTTGACTTAAAATCCAACCGGTCCCCTTGGACAAAAAAGCCAATAACATCCAGACCGGGCGTCTGATTGACGCGCCGTCTGTGACGCTGAGTTCCTGTTGACGATACAGATATTTTGGATACATCAACTCAGGAATTTGTGTCTAAAGATGTATCAGCCTCTCGGCTCATGGATCGGACCCTCCCGAACGAGCTTGTTGTGTGTGGGAACCCTAGTGCTGGCTGCGTTTGCGACATTGACGAAGACGACGACTGTACAAAGATCTTCAGTGGATTCGACGGCAACGACTACAACACTCAACGATCCTACGTGGATCAGTGCTACTGATCCTATGTGGGTCCAATTCTGTGTGGGTTAGCACTCAGTGGTTCTGTGTGAGCCAGCGCCTATAGATCCTGTGTGGGTCCGATCTTGTGTGGGTCTTTGCGGGGGTTAGTTACCTATCGATCCTGTCTGTGTCATTGCGAGGGTTAGTTACCTATCGATCCTTTGTGGGTCATTGCGGGGGTTAGTACCTATCGATCCTTTGTGGGTCCGACAACATAGATTAATCAGTGGCTACATCTGATCATCTCTATCGTCATACGAAGAATTATTCCTATGTGAGCTGAATCCTGTTTTTCTTTCCTTTGTGGATTGTGTTGTGCTATCATGTGTGGATCACGTTTTTCTTTCCTGTGTGGATTGGGTTGTGTTTTTCAATGTGGACTGGATTGTACTTTGGCTCGGAGGTTGGAGCGTACTGGAATTGATGACTTGGATATATGTATGGGCATATACCTAAGCAGTGTCGGATGTTACTTCGTGATTGCATCTTTCCTTCGTGTATTATCCTTTGTGGATTCTGGGAGACCTTCGGGGGTCTCGGGGTCCCTACTGAGTAGCTTATACTCACCCCTGCATGGGTTATTCCCGCACTACGTTGTGTTGGTTATAGACGACGGACAACTCTGATCATGGATGAGACTTGCGGAGTAGGACAGTACCTGGAGGTGGACCACTGGGAGGGACGTACTCAGAGCGAACGATTGGACCCGAGGAGCTGTGGAGGTTATCTGTACTCACCCTTCTTGTGGGAATTTCAGTGGGTGGCTCGATGTTTCGGCATTACTTTCAGTTGTTGTTTTCCCTTTCGAGTTGTACTTTACTTTCAGTTTTGGGTTTGTATTATGGCCCATTTACTTTTCCACACTTACTATTGTACCCAGCATTGATTAGTGTTTAATTCTTCTACTTGCTTGCTCTGATACCAATTTTTCATGACCCATCCTCGGGGCTCGTGCTGTGACTACCCCATGCCTGCCTTCCATTGTCCAGGGGCTGGCGACTAGCACTAAGGTGTAAAGATACATCAAAAACTAGGGAAACAAAAATGGGTACTGAGAACGCATCTAGGCTTCCCGCTCCCAAGTGATGTCCTGGAGATTCCCGTGCTGCCATCTCATGCGCACTAGAGGAATCAACCATCCACGTAGGACCCACTCCTGTAGATCCTAGATCTCCACTCGGACCTCCGTAAATGTCGGTCCATCATCAATGTCCAACTCCCCATGGTCAAAGATATGTGTCGGCTCATGCACCTATCTCCTCAGCTGAGATACGTGGAAGATGTCGTGCACCCGGTGCAACTGAGGTGGTAGAGCCAGACGATAAGCCATCTCGCCAATCCTACTGAGGACCTGGAAAGGTCCGATGAAGCATGGAGACAACTTGCCACCTCGACCAAATCTCTGTAATCCACGTCGAGGTGAGCACCGCAAGAAGACACGGTCACCATCCTCAAACTCCAGTGTCCTCCGCCTCCAATCAGCATAAGACTTCTACCGGCTCTAAGTTTTCCTCATCCGCTATGCTGGATAGACCCTGGGGAGTCCTTCTTCATGCCCGGACACCAGTGTTGTCATCTGGGATCCATGTACATCTTCACCACTCCAGGATGTACCGCCAAAGGAGAAGTGTGAAACTCTATCATCCATCCTCCCGTAGAGAAACTCGTACCAAGGTACGTACTCTGAAAAGGATGTCGTGCTCTCCTACTAAGGAGAAACCATTAGGTTCCAGCAGGATTCGTACATCCCTTGGAGGTCCCGGAGTGGAAGTGGGATGGCATATCTATGGACTTCATGGCTGGACTTCCACGCACTTCCAGATGTCATGACTCCATTTGGGTGATTGTCAACCGACTCACCAAGTCGGGTCACTTCATACCCATCAAAGAGCAGGACTCAGTGGAGATATTAGGACGTCTCTATGGTCAGGAGATTGTGTGGCTCCATGGTGTGCCATCATCAATCATCTCTGATCGAGATGCTCGCTTTACTTCCCGGCTTTGGAAGGGGTTGTAGGAGGCGTTCGGGACGCAGCTACGTTTGAGCACCGCCTTTCACCCTCAGACGGATGGTCAGACGGAGAGGACCATTCAGACTCTCGAGGAAATGCTCCGCGCATGTGTCCTCAACTTTGGTCGTAGCTGGGAGGACCACCTACCCGTGGTGGAGTTCGCGTACAACAACAACTACCACTCCACCATCGGAATGTCACCATACGAGGCGTTCTACGGCTGACCTTGCAGATCACCGTTGTGCGGGACAGACCCTGGGGAGTCAGCACCTGTCGGGCCAGAGATGGTCCAGGCTAGGACAGAGAAGGTCCAGGTCTTCCAGGAGTGGATGAGGATAGCTCAGAGCCTACAGAAGTCTTATGCTGATAGGAGGCGGATGCCACTGGAGTTCGAGGATGGGGACCACATCTTCTTGTGGGTCTCACCTCGACGTGGATTACGGAGATTTGACCGAGGTGGCAAGTTGTCTGCATGCTTCATCGGACCATTGTAGGTCCTCAGCAGGTTTGGTAAGGTGGCTTATCGTCTGGCTCTACCACCTCAGTTGCACCGGGTGCACGACGTCTTCCACGTATCTCAGCTGAGAAGATACGGGCATGACCCGATGCATATCATTGACCATGAGGAGCTGGACATTGTTGATGGGGCGACTTTTACGGAGGTCCCAGTGGAGATCAAGGATCGGCAGGAGCAGGTCCTATGTGGAAGGTCTATTCCTCTAGTGCACATCAAATGGTAGCACGAGAATCTCCAAGAGATCACTTGGGAGCGGGAGGCTCAGATGCATGCTCAATACCCACTTTTGTTTCACTAGTGTTCAATGTATCTTGACGGGGACGTAAAGCCCTGAGGTTGGAGTAATGTAAAGACCCATAAAATTCAAGGAAATTTTTTTCTTAATTTTCTTTGAGATTTTATCAGAATGCAGTTTCTGACGTCACTTGATTCTGAGGCCCGGTGTGCCCGGAATTTCTATCCGAAGTTTAGCTCGGGTATGTTCAGTGAACGAACAAGCGGGAATTTCTAACTCTTGAACCCGTGCTCAGAATCGAATTCCTAGGGCACCGATGGAATCACAACGCTGGTATTTTCTTAGGAACACCATTTCTAGAGTTTCGTTTACACGAGAGAAGTTGTTAAATTTTTGTGGAAGGTAAAATAAAATTATGCATCAATTTTATTTTTCTCTAAGTGGTTTAATGCAATGAGTGGAAGTTGGGGGAAACCACCCAACTTCCATTTAGAGGTTATGTGGGTGTTGGAACTCACACAAACCCTACCCCTTCACCTTCCCTAACCTTTCATAACCCTTCATTTAATTTGACAACTTGAGTTAATTATTTGTGTGGATTAAATTCAACTTTTGAATTTCAAACATAAGTTGTGTTAATAAAATAAGTTAGTTACTTATTTTATTTTGGGTTGGAGGCTTGTTGCTTGAGAGCTTTGGGAGAAAAGCTAAGGGAGGGTTGAATATCTTCGTCTTCTTCGTCGAAGAACACGAAGAACGCGAAGAACGTGAAGAACGCCGGATTCCTTGGTGGTCGACGTCTCCTTCTGCGACGTCTCCCTCCGTGACGGTTATCCCTGCGACGAATTCTCACCAAACTTGTTCAACAAGGTAGGGGTTTTAGGTGTTTTTATTTCATGATTACTTCTGTTGTTTTCTTCGTCATCTATGCTCGTTCATTGGAACCACTTGATATCATTTAACCGGAGGGGGCCGGATGGCACAAACACGGCCGAACCTCCTCCCTTTTTATTATTTGAGGTTGCGGTTCGAAGGGAAGTGACACGGTGTCATCGCACCGCGCGGGAACGAGCGACAAAGATGTGTGGCACCATCGCGCCGTGCATTTGAAAGATGAACCAAGCTGCGGTGCCATCGCGCCACGCCAGAAAAACCCGAAGACACTGCAGCCGGAGCGGGGCCTCGGTGGAGGGGCGTGGCACCGTCGCACCGCGCTGGACGAACCAAGGTCGCGGCTCATTCCGGGCCGTGGCGGAGCTGAGAGACCGGCGGCCGGTTCTGGTCCGCCGGCGTTGGAGCAAGGGGACCCGGCCTTGCCGGTCCCATAGCGGCAAAACCAGGCTGGCCATGGAGGGCTGGCCGGACAGGGGAGAAGCCAGGGGTTACAAACCCCCCGCGGGAAGCTCAAGCAGCCCCCCATTATTGTGGTCGGGGTTACAAAAGACAGGGGGAAGGTGCCCCCCCCCCCCTCAAATGGGTCGCCCGTTTTGCCGAGCTCCAGGCCAGGGTGCCGCGCCCAGGCCGGGCCGTCTGCCTGGCAGGTCTGCCAGGTAGGGTCGTGACGGTCGGGCCGTGCCGTGCCCAAGAGGGCGGGACCCAGACCCAGTTCGGGTCGACTCGGTTTGGGCCGACCCTGGGGGTATCGGGTCGGGTCGGACCGGGCCCGAACCCCTCAATTCGGAACCTCTTCCAGTCAGTCACCCATAACATGAGCTACGAGCCTTCGATCGACGCACCGTCAGTTGCGATGCGATCCTTGGATCGAGAAGGTCGTTTCGGTATATCGCACTCAATGTTTTGGAATACTTTGGGATCGGCCTAGTTGGTTCGTACGCGAAACCAATCGGGCCCTCGAAGCGGAAACACTCATAACTTGAGCTCCGGACGTCCGATTGACGTGCCGTAGACTTTGTTGGATTCCTCTTAGTGAGACGGATCTTTTGGATTACTCCGCTCGAGGTTTGGTCGTAGGTGGAGTACAGTCAGGTTGGTTTTGACATAAAAACCAACTATGCCCCTGGGACGAAATAGCCAATAACTTCCAGACCGGGCGTCCGATTGACGCGCCGTCTGTGACGCTGAGTTCCTATTGATGATACGGAGAATTTGGATACATCATCTCAGGACTTTGTGTCAGTTGATGTATCAGCCTCTCGGCTCGTGGAGCGGACCCTCCCGAATGAGCTTGCAATGTGGGGGAACCCTAGAGCTGGTTGCGTTTGCGACTGTGACGATGACGATGGTTGTACAGAGATCCTCAGTGGATTCGATGGCGACGACTACAACACTCAACGATCCTATGTGGATTAGAGCTATCGATCCTGTGTGTATCCGATCCTATGTGGGTCAGTGCTCAGCAGTTCTGTGTGAGCCAGCGCCTACCGATCATGTGTGGGTCTGATCCTGTGTGGGTCGTTGCGGGGGTTAGTTACCTATCGATCCTGTGTGGGTCTTTGCGGGGGTTAGTTACCTATCGATCCTTTGTGGGTCATTTCCGAGGTTAGTACCTATCGATCCTTTGTGGGTCTGATGGCTTAGATGAATCAGTGGCTACATCTGATCATCTCTATCATCATACGAAGAAGTATACCTGTGTGAGATGAATCATGTTTTTCAATACATTGTGGATTGTGTTGTGCTATCCTGTGTGGATTACGTTTTTATTTCCTGTGGGGATTGGGTTGTGTTTTCCCGTGTGTACTGGGTTGTACTTGGGCTCATAGGTTGGAGCGTACTGGAATTGATGACTTATGTATAAGTATGGAAATATATCTAAGAAGTGTCATATGTTACTTCATGATTTCATCTTTCCATTGTGGATTATACATTGTGGAATCTGGGAGACCTTCGGGGGTCACGGGGTCACTACTGAGTAGATTATACTCACCCCTGCACAGGCTATGCCCACACTACATTGTGTTGGTTGCAGACGGCAGACATCGCTGATCATGGTTGAGACTTGCGGAGTAGGACAGTACCTGGAGGTGGACCACTGGGTGGGACGTACTCAGAGCGAACGGTTGGACCCGAGGAGCTGTGGAGGCTATCTGTACTCACCCTTCAGGTGGAACTTTCAGTGGGTGGCTCGATGTTGTGGATTTACATTCAGTTGTTGTTTTCCCTTTCGAGTTGTACTTTACTTTCAGTTTTGGGTTTGTATTCTGGCCCATTTACTTTTCCGCATTTACTGGTGTACCATGCTTTTCTTATTGTTTACTTATTCTGCTTTCTTGCTCTGTGGTGTTTGTTTACTTTACAAAGCCAATGCCTTCCCTTTTTAGCGGGATTTACGCCTTGGTTCTAGTCACCAGCCCCTGGCCTATGGAAGGTGGGCTTGGGGTAGTCACGGCACGGGCTCCGAGGACGGGTCATGACACAAAAATTAAAAAAAATTACAATACATTAAAAAAACAACCTAAAGTTAACTATATCTGATAAGATCAATAGAACCTCTATAAGTATTTTTAGAATAATTTTATATTTAAAATTAAGTTTCCCCACAAATAATGAAGTTCCAAATTTCAAATTTGATATTTATAATCATTGAACCATAAAATTCAATCCTTTAGAATATATTCACCCTTAAAACATTCATTATCAAAATGAAATATAATTAATTATAACTTCATAACCCAAACCCATGAACATTCTGAATTACTTCACACAAAACCCTAAATATGACTCAATACTATAAAACTGAATCCATAAATCAATACATGAATCTAGATAAAAGAAACCCGATCAATATGATTTGAGATATAATCCCAGAAGGTGATAACATAACACAAACTACATTCCAAAATTCATAATTTATTTAATATATTATAGACAATCCAATAACATTAGATTTTATAAGAAAAATATTTATATCATTGTAACATATTGAATTCCATGTCTATGGTTTTGATTTTTAAATCTCCATCTCTCCCAAAAAACACAGTGCAAGGGAATCATGTATATCTTCCAATAAATGACAGCTTTGGACATTCCTTTTTTTGTATGCTAAAAATGAATCGATGATATCAATGATCATCAAAATCCATAACCATAACAAAAAATATTCATTAATTATCATTTCCATCCAATATAATTTGTTATAATAGTCAATGAAACTCAATAATTCCACATTTTCTCTATAATAAAAAAATCTAGGATATAACCCACAATATCATAAATCATGATAACAGATATGTTTGTTTAAATTAATAAATATAAAAATAAATATTTTAATGCATTGAAAAAATTGTAGAATGTAATTTTCATTTTTTTTATAGAACCAACTGAAACCTGATTATTATATTATCACCCAAACATTACATAAAGACATTTTATTTAATTTTTAATAGTTTAAAATTAATAATCATGGTTATATCACCATCTAAGAACCAATTTTTCAATATATTAAATGATTAAATAAATAAATATTATATTTTAAAACATATCACACATTTATTCTATAAAACATAATAACACATGAGTCCCTTTTATGATAATTAAACATGTCGTTGGACTTTAATACAAATGGAAATAAAAATAATAATAAAATCTGTTATAAAAAATTATCTTTATGTCAGAAAACAATAAATGTGTAATAGAGGAATTATAATTATATAATAGATATATGAAATAACATAAACATAGTGATGGACCCAATGAATAGATCAACATGAGGGTGAACTGAGTAACAAATATAATTACACTAAAATTTGATAAAATAAATCCTCAACTAAAACATCATTGTTATGAAATAATGTAGGTTTAAATAATATGAATCATTGTAATAAATTCAAAATGGTTTATTCAAATCCTTGTCAATATTAATTTAAAATATATTTATCTATTTAGATTATTTACTTACACCTACCTTAATATATTATATATTAATTTTGACCATGAGTTGTAATTGTTAAAAACCATAATTTAGAACATATTAACTAATAAAATCATAAAAATTATTTATATTTTATTAATAAATTATTACATCCTATTACATTCTAACAGGTATTTTTTGACCCTTTTTATTTCATATTTGTTAGGGTCTTTATGGGAGGTCCATGATCAATTGGATATATTTAAAGGCCAATGAGACTATTTAATGTTTTCTAACTATTATGTTAAAAAATGTTTTTTATCCAATCATATCGTGCAGCAATAGATATTCATTATAAGGGGGAATGGTTTTTACAATATATAAGGATATACAAATGAAAATGTGTGTCCAAATGTATTATGAATATTCAATGATGGAACATGGTAAACCAAAATGTTAACCAATGAATGAAAACCCAACATTTTATAAAGTATTGACAAATAGTTAGGGATCATAGGTTGTCTATTTTTTCTTCCCTACATAGAAAATTATACTAAGGGTCTTTCATTCCTCTAAAAATGTATTCCAAAATCCCAAACCTCCCATTTCATATTCATAATACACCTTTTGACACTAACTCTACTTCTGTGGTTTTGGAAGAACATAAATAGTTATTTTGTCTCATCCAAACCAATTTCATTATGGACATGTATATATTTGATATTTTTTGACCTCCTCTAGCTATGTTGACTGAATATCATAATATTTCACTGGATATATCTTCTACTTCTCCTTAGAGTTAAATAGATCATCATTTAAATGATAGATCTAATATCCATTTTGTTGGAAATGATTCGAGGTGTTGTTCCATGAAATTCCTAGCCTTCGTTTGTCATTGTTTTTCCTCATTGTGGGAGTTGTTCATTTTTCTCCCACTATATAAGGGTATCTGGTTCCATAAGTTTTTGGAATTAAATTGAAATGTTTTATTGTCTGATAGATATGAAAATGCCTCTTAAATTATTGAATAATATGAATTTGATATAGATTTTATATTTGACATTAAATTGGTTTAGAAATTGATAAACCCTCAATTTCAATGTAATTGATATTATGCGGTGAATTTGTAATAAATTATGGAATGATTTTTAATTTTTTCTAATGAAATGATTTTATGGTGATCATGAAAAATTGGAATAAATTGAAGGACTGTTTAAAATTGAATAAAATGAAGAAAATATAGGATTTTTTAGTCAAAAATTGTTTGTTAAAATATAAAATTAGTCCATAATATTATTAAATTTTTTGAAATGATTATTTTAAATTTTAATTTATTTTTTGTTTGTTTATTGAAGGACATGATAGCCTAGGTAAAAGGAAGGCAATAAAGCAATGTATTATATTCTCTTGGAACCATTTTATATGTAATTATGATGAAAACACATATTTAGAGCAATGTTTATAAATGAGAAGTGTGGGGATAATTTTACCAAGGAATCAAGGTATTGTGGGGATCTATTTAATGTGTATTTATTTGAATTATTTGAATACAAATTTAATTAATTCAATGAACTATTATACAAATTCCATCAATTTATATAAACTATTTTATATAAAACATTATATATTTTCTTTTTCATAGTTTTTTGGAAATATCTATAGTTGATTTGAATTAAAACATTATTTTACTTTTAATATTGAAATTAAATTACAATATTTTATTATTTAAATAGATAGTAAAAATTATTTTTTAAATTGAATAGATAATGGAATACATTGTGAGAATGTACTGGGACTTAAATCTCACATTGACCCTTCTCAATTGGGTTTTTATATACATTCTTATTCTAGGTCCACGAAATGGAATACAATTATTAGAGGTTGAGGATGATCATGGTCCCATAGACCATTGATCAATGATGATGACCAGTGGAGCCGTTATCCAATTATTACACATGATTTTTTGATATGTTATCTTATATGACATTTGGTGAATGTTTCCAACCCATAGGGACAAGGAACATCCTATAGGATATATTAGAGTCAGCACGTGTATCTGGAATATAGGTTATCTGGGATGCTTCATGAAAAATTGATTTTGTAGGTGAAAATTAAGCATTGTTCTTTTTTATTAGTATGTGGTTTTCGATTTACTAATTGTAAAAAGTATGTATTTGTGATAGAGTTTCTATCTAGATCACAATGAAACGAGAATAATGTCACCATGGTTATTTAAGGAAATTTAACACTGAGGAATGTTTTGATCTAATTCTAATAATTTAACATTCATTTATCTAGGATTGATGAAATCACAATAACTATTTATATTAAATGGAAAAGATATTTCTAAATATATTACATGATATAATGATCTATTTATCCTTTTTGATGTATTTGGTTCTTTCTGTAGATGTAGCGAAGCATAATTCATGCACAAAAATATGTTAATAAGTCACAATAGAAAATAGTTAGTGAAACATTGCTAGAAAATATTATCACAAACCATAATATTGTTGAGATAGTGAGGTGGGTTGTCCATGGTCTAGGGAATGTACATGCACTCAATCCAATTTAGGAAATTCTAGTTGAACATCATTGTGATGAACATGGTGATAATTTTCATGTATTTATTATCTAGAACCCACTAATATTACAAAGATATAATAGTTCCCAAGAGAATAATGACTGGTTGAAAAGGATAGAGATTTTTTATATCATCAAAAAACTAAATCTGATTAAGGTGTAATGTTATATAAATAATGTGGAAGTGACTAAAAAGATATTTTTAGGTTTTATGGTGATTTAAAATATTCAAAATGGTTTATAATCTAAATACATTAATGTTGTTTCTTCCAATTTGATATATCCAAAATCTATGGTCATGGATAAATACAATATGTTTTTAAAATCATTTTCAAGTTGAATTGACCATTACCCTGTATGAAAATATATTTTCTATTTTTATTCAATTTTTTACTCAAGTAGAGACTATTGAGAATATCAATGAATGACTAATTTAGATGGGTCGTCATCAGGAAATCCCATCTCAAGATTTACTTTTTAATTTGACATCTTATGATTATGTAATAGAGAAAAAATTTATTGTTTATCTCTACCTGACTGGTATATTAGGGTTTCTTGCTGTTCCTTTTTCTCCGAATATAAGTTCATTTAATTATATCAGTGTAAATATAATTAATGTTTAGTCTCATGGTGATTCTATATATTAGTTGTCTTCTAGACATCCATAAATTCTAAGAATTTTACCTTTTACTTTATTTCAGTGTGAAAGGGATGTGCATTTGAAAGAAATAGTATTTGATGAGGCTTTGAGGTTCTCTGGTATGTTATGTCATTTTAGGAAACATATAAAAAAGTAGTACAATCCTACTTTACATAATATAGTGAAATACTTTCATCTTAAACTAATATAACTAAGGTGTAATCTGATGCTTTAAGGACTATAGGGTTCCAGTATTTTCCAACAAAATTGAAGATTATTCGTGTAGTTGATGTGTATCTAGTTGAAGATGATATAGTTCTAGAGAATTTGAGAGGGACTATCACTATATATTCATGTTTAGGGGTTACATTATTGTATACTTGTGCATATCACTCATTTACAGGGAATAATGTTTTGAACCTGTATAAACATCCTACGATTATTCTCCCTTATGTAATTGATAATGTTATATACCTAATATCGAAAAGAAATAATGGTATTCATTGTACATATTGTGTTTTTTATATCATTGAAATCGATCATACATATAATTTTATAGTTCTCTACATAAATCCTACATACATCATCATCTAGATTTAGTGGCTAATTACTATAAATCCATAATTGATTATTATCTTTGATGAATCTTCATTACTGCTCTAATGGGGTGTACTATGTTTTTTATGGAGAATAATGCCGAAGGTCAATTAGTGTCATCCAATGTTTTCTAATTTTAGAAAATTTAATATCAATGTTCAATTTTTACATGGATTGAAAATATTGTAAGTGATGATCTCCCTCCAATTTTCAATGAGTTTCCCAAACAAATTTTGATTTCTTTTATATTACAGTAGTAAGATAGGTAGAGTTATTTTTTGATTTATTAACTAATAAACATATGGTATGTATCTCTTCTAATCATATGGAACTATGAGAGATGAAATAGTGAAAGAACCAATTGGATGATCATGTATAAATAACTCTTTTATGTTAGGGTGTCCCCATGGTTGGAACCTTTTCCATTTTTGAATAATGCTAAAAACCAATCCCCCTTTGGGTTTACTAGTTAATATTATGTTTAAATATTGTATATACTATGTATATATTACCACGAATTAATGATAATTTTGAACATTTTAAAGTGGAAATTGTTTTCTCGATGATTGATCACAGATCAAGTTACCAGTAGTTGAGAATCAAAGAATCTAACATTCAAAAGTATTCATTTAGAATAAGTTGTATTCATGTTGATTATGTAGTCATTCTCTTTGTACAGACCAATTATCAAATTTCTATTACAGATTTTAGGAATAATATTTTTTATGAGTTTCTTCACAGATACATTTTGTTTTTTATGAAATTACAATTTAATCGATGTCTGATGATGATCACTTGTTTCATATATGAATGTTCATAGAAATGTTGAGAGATCACATACTATACATGAAACCTTCACATTGAAATATAAGGATATTGTATGTGATGATATTTGGAAACATGGTGTCAAAATACGGAATATCATCCTTTGGTAATAAGTTTATCATGAAATTTGAGCTAGTACACAATGATTTTGAGATATAGTTCTTCTTTTTATTGGATGGATGTTAAAAATTCTTAATAAATATTTTTCTATGATTTATTATCCACAGACCAATCTCTATTGTAATGGAGTTATATTCATGTGGAATAGAAAATATCATGGTTATTTTTTTGAGATTAAATATATTTTTATATTGAACACATTTTGACTCTTCTTAAGGATTTCCTGGGATATGTGGTCTTCTATTACATAAAAGGATCAATTTTGGGTTCTGTTCTTATGCAGGGTGATCAAATTGAATCCTATGGATCTAGATTGATTTTTATAGATTTGAAAAATTATCCAAACCATGATCTCAAACATGAAACTATGATACATCATATTAATATTCAAAAATATTGAATTTTTTAGAACAATTAATCTTTTTTATTACCAAAAAATAAAGACCAATATAATCTCTCAATAAGATTTGATCATATGTTGGTTGTGATGTGGGAATTAACATTATTCCATTTAATTAAACATTAAATATACCATGAGGAATGTAATTTTTAAGGATTATTTTTTGAGAACGAAACATCAAACCGAGGGAATGAAAGTATCATCATATTAGTGTAACATGATGCATATTATTGTAGAATCATATTTATTAGATGAGAGTAATAGGTAACAAAATTTTCTATTGGCCTACACACTTTTTAAATTAATTCATGATGAATATATTGTTGATGAATAATTTATTATTGTTGGGGACATTCTTGAGGGATTGGATACCCTCAATGATCAGTATTTCTCGTCTTTGGGAATCATGTGTTTAGATAATTGGATTATATTTCCTTTGAATGTATAGAAGGGAATACACTAGGATTTAATTAATTACTGGTGGGTAGTGAACCCTAGAACTAAAAATAATATTATTTATATGATAAGAAAAAAATTGGCATAGTATGTGATGATATATTTCATGCATTAATTCACATTATTATACCAAAAAACGATCAATGATGAGAACCATAGAGATTTGGGATTACATCATCCACATGTAGTAACGACTGGGAAGTGGGATGAGATCTATGTGGAATTTGATGTATTTTCTTTTTGTGTACCCCAAATAAGAATAAACCTATATATATGTTTCGGTTTAATGGCCAATGAAATAGTATAACATCAATACCATTCATAACACAACCAATGTTGATGATAGGGGAAGTCCTTATGTGTTGGAGAGTTTCATGATGCATGGTGTCCCTTCTGTTATGGACTTTTATAGGGATCCCAATTTTACTTATCTCTTTTGGATAGACATACATGAATAACTAAGATCTTATATACATTGTATAACATCATATCATCCAAGTAAAAATAGATCGGTAAAAGGATGTATACATTTTGTTAAAAATGTGCTTCCGGAAAGCATCCTCTATATTGGTGGATTATAGGATATCCAATTTGGAATGATGGTGTTTTCGTATAACTAAATTTATCGGTCTATTTTTAATATGTAATCCTTTTGGCTATAAAAATAAGGCCTAATAAATCTATATTGATTTGGTATTATAATAGATATGTATATTTGGTTGTACCAAGTATGGTTTATGAGGTGTCAAAATATATTTAGTTGATTCATCATTGGATTTGATGGTAAATATCATGTAAAAATCCTTTCATAACATTCATAGGAATAATATTGTGTTATTAATATGGGACTATGTGTTTTTAATAATTCACCTAATTTGGATTGTAAATGACTTCGAAAATAAGGAAATTATGCACCAAAATATTTGGGACCATTTTAGTTTGTTGAGATTGTGGGGAATGTGGATTACTATTTTTCACATCCGTAAATTTTAATGTAGATATAAATGGTTTTCTATTTATGGTACCTTTTTATGTTTCCTTGATACCCGTATCTTGTTTTAGGTTGGGAGGATGTTGATATTGACTATGACATTCTCATGATTGAGAATCAATTTGGGATTTTGGATTCATATATTGTGGAAACTCATTGGAGGATAATACCATTAGTCAACATTCTATGGTATCAAGCTTCTAATTCATAGAATACAAGGGTCCATGAAGAACTCATGAGAGATCAGTGGCCTTATATAATTATTATGGATATTCATTGATTGGGGTTATGCAGATAATTTTTTTATTTTGGTGTGGTTGTAACATGTCACTTCTTTATTTCATTTATTTCATTACACTTTTTTATATCCTTTATGTTGGGCTTAATTTTGGGGTAATTTTGAGAGAATTTAGATATTTCTAGTAGAAATTACGACTACTCCTGGTTGGTGCACCACTAGAGAGACAATGGAATTTAGATTATATAAATATATTCACATTGATGGTACTTTGGAAGGGGATACATTTTAGTCCAAACCATGTGATCAAAACATCCTATCCATGTGTCCATAGGATATAGGAAATTTCATGGTTGAACAGTGATAATTAGACCGTGCTCCCACTATGGAAAACCCATGCAACCTAGACAATAGGACGACATAATTATGGATCAATAAGTTTCTAATGATAAAAAATTTCCTAGAAAACTATGTATGAGATTTTTAGTTACACAAGAAATATATTTAAAAATAATAATCCTCCCATTTTAGATTCCTAATCCCCACATTCAACCATAAATTGAATTCTTTGGTTATAGAATCTCTCTAGAGGCATTTTTTGAGTACTCCAAACACATTTATTTTATGATAAATGTGGCCTTTTTTCATTTGGTGTCCACTAGATTAGAGTATATCCACCTCTATGGATTCTCCCAATTGATTTTTCTCACCTCCTTAGATATTGATAAATCATCATGTTATTTATTAATCAAAACACTATTATTTTGATCTTGATTCTAGGTTATTTTCTTAAATCTTACAAACCTTTTTTTTCATTTGTACGGCCTATTGTCAATGTTTTTCATTATGATCCCTTGATTTAAATTTTGGTGGATCTATTAATCAATTACATTTAATAGAAATAAAATATTTCCTTATTTTTTTGGAATGATCATTTAGTATATTTCTAAAATTTATATGAGATTATTTGATCTTTAATTTAAAACAGGTATAGAAATTTATTATAAAAACTAAAAATTTCATTGAAATTAAAATTGATGGATTATTTTTTTGGAAAATTAAGTATTTCTATTGAAATTGTTTTGGTGAAATTATTTAATTTTTAACATGATTATATTTGAAAGAATTTAATTATTATTTTCAATGGAATAATATGATGAAAACCATTGTTTTTGTTTTGAAAATTGAATGTCCTCTTGAGAACTACAATTAAGATATTATATATTGAAATGATTAGAAAAGATTAATTTTCCATTTTATTGATTTATTGATTGATTTTTGATGCACTTTTAATCCATTGATATTTGTAGGAAATGAGAAAATGTAATATAGGGTCATGATCTCTATGAAAATAGACTAATGATGAAAAAACTTATCTAAAGATGTGTTGGTAATTAAGAAGATTTAGGATCCTATTTCCTTGAAGCTAATGTAACATGGAAATATATTTTGTGACTGTCAAATAACTTAATTTTATTACACATTTCATTAATTCATTGAACATTTTTTATTTAATAAAACAATTTTTATTAACAATAATATATAAAATTTTAATTTAATCCAATTTTATAGCTCTATTGATATATAATCCATTAATTTGAGTGAAGTATTATGTTAATTTAGTATAATAACAGGTAATGAAATTGATTATTTTTATTTAAATTCATTTCATAAATTATAAATTGTAATGGGGTTGAATATGAAATACTTGGGGATACCCATCTATGATTTATATATATATACCAATATTTTCTTTCTGGAGTTTATAGAAAGTCTAATGGTAGGTTCAATAAAAGTTAAATATCCACATGGATGGGTGGATGTTTTTTATCCTTTAGATGATGGATTGATGATGGTGACATATTGATATATTTTCTACTTGATCAATAAATGTTTTAGTGACATTTATTTTTTTCTGTTGTAATTTCTTCTAGTGTGTTTATCATTAAATTGGGTGCAATTATACCTTTTTTATAATAGTTTATCACTTTTTAGTTCTTTGCATACTGACGTGCATCTTATATCCTCTATTATTGTTATGGAAATTTTTTTCATCTCTACTTTTGTAAGATTACAGGTTCATGTTTCCAACATATGGGTGTCAAACCTTAACCACTATTGTCTTTTAATTTTACTTATTTCTTGATGTTTGATCTTTTTCATGAGTGTCCAATAATATTATTTTGTTTTTTTGTTTTAGTTTTTTTCTATCCTTGTAAATTATAGTTGTGAATGGTATGGAGATAAAGTGGAATGGTGGGGAGTTTTGGACCCCCAAATGGACACAAAATTATGTTTCAATCATTCTATGAAGTTCTATTGAAATCTAATATTATTTTAGGTTTCATTTGATTAGTTTTAGACATCTTTTTAATTCCCATGGTTGGAGAATGGGTTTCCCAAACCGTGAAACTTAAAATATTCTAGTTTAAAAAATAATCCTTTAGGGATTGCATGGTTTTCATACTTTTTACAAAACCATACATCAATAAATGTGGTTCCAGTTAAAATTTAAATAAATATTATTTCAAAATCCACATTTCTATGATACCACCTTCCATTTAAATCCTTATATATTGGGTATTGACCAGATGGTCTCCCAATAATTATGATTCATATTGGGACACTTTTATGCCAATTCTCATAATGGATGGTCATTATTCTTGATTTCTTCATGAAATATTCTCTATTCATCTTCTCTACATCCCCCTCTTATTTAATGGTCCTATTTTGGCTTTGATCCCTTTTGCACAAGAACTAGGGTTAGGATTGTTTGATTTGGGTCTATTTCTATGATTTAATTCTATTCAGATCATCTCTTGGGGTTTGTTCTTCCTGATCCCGATGTTTTGTAACAATATTATAGAATTAAGATATGGTTTCCATCAATTTCCATTTCATATTTTTCCTTTAATTTTTTATCCTTACATTAATTCATCCTAAAAAATTTAACTATTAATGTGATAGTATAATATAAATTAATTTTCTATTTCCATATTGTATAATGTGTATAAAATGGTTTAAATGGGTATATTTGGTTTTTCCATTATCTAAATGCATTTAAGGTATTTGATAAAATTTCATTTGTTTTATAAAAATGAAATTTAGAACTTATTTAGAGATTTTTTAAAATTTCTATTTTGGTACTGTGCTTGGAGTGATGGAATGCGAATAATGATTGACCAAGATTTCCCTTTATAGTATTATGACTTGTGGATAAATGTTTAATAAATATTCTATGGGTTTTTAAATTATTATTAGTACTTTCATAATTTTTGGAAATTTTTGTGATTTATTTGAATGAAAATAGTGGTTCTAAAAAATGGGTTTTCATAGTTTTCATGGATATTTATATTATTTTATTAGATTCTAGAACATCTATGACTGCACAGGGTGCACACTTGTATTATAATTCAAATGAATATGTAACATTCAAAATTGATTTCATGGAACCTTATTTTCTCAAATTATACCTTGATTTATAAATGGTGTGTTGACATTTTATATGGTTTTGAAAGTGGTTTTGAATGTGCACTTAAAAACATGACCAGTTTTATTTCTTTGTAACATGGATGGAATTTAAATTGTATAAAGCCACATTTGAAAACTACAGGTGATTCCAATGTTTTCATCCTGGCTCAAAAATATTTTTTTGTATCTTGTAATTGTTGGGAAATTTTTTTAAATGTATTTTAATGGACATGATGTATGGACCTGTTGGAACATAATGATGCTTTGGAAATAAATTTTTTTTAGAAGTAAAAAATTAAAGATTGTAGTTTTATAATTTTTTGAGGAATATATGGAAATATCATGTGATGTGACATCCCAGTTGGAACCTGAAAATGGATTTTTGTGAGACATTAACCCTATAGAGGATATCTCAATATGGTTTATAACGTGGGTTGTGTCAATGATTGGTTTAGGCAAGTACGATAGTGTAAGTTAAGGACAAAAATGTATCTGAGGGACTCTCATTTCACTGTGAATTGTTATTAATCTCATGGGATTCATAGTAATCTTTTAAAGGTTCATGTGAGAGTTTCTTGTTAAAAATTATTAGATGGGTTGGTACCCCCACCCAATTAATTTATAGTGAATATTGTGAAATGACACTATATTGGCTTGTTTGGAGCAGCTACATGGTTATTTGATATGAAGCTACACCATATTCTATTAGGTGAGTAAGATTCGAGTATGTACATGGATCCACGAATGGTTGCTTATGAAATTACCATGGTTTATTATTTGAATTTTAATTATTCATTCTACTGAATATAGTATTTTTTTTGTTCACTAGAGTTCATTTTCATCTTACTTTTGTATCATTCTATTTTGGATTATGATATTGGATTTATTTATAAAATGGTAATCTATTTTGAAAATAGTGATGTTGGTGAATGTTGTTTTGAAAAGTGAAAACAATGATTATTTGCATAATAATTATAAAAACCTAATTTTATATATTTATTTCAAAATACTGTTAATAGTTTATTTTGGAAATATTTTATATGGATAATTTAGTGGTTCCCTACTAAGCCATTGAGATATACCCTATATCTACCATTTGGTGTCGGTAGACCTGCTCTATTTTGATGGTTTAGATTTATGGTTTGAGTGTTCGTTGTTGGAGTAGGTTGGTCATGTGGCAGATTGGTTTGTGTATGAGGGTGACCATGAGTTCTCATGGATATCATGTTGGTAGTTTTTTTATTTTTATTGTATTTACATTCATTCATGTTCAATTTTATTTTTTACTTGTAATTGTCTATATATTAATTTATTGAGATTCAGCTTTTCATAGTTTTACTATGTGTTTAGTTTATTTTTTATCATGGTTATTTATTTTGATAAATCAATCCCCTAGATTATATTTTATTCCTTACACTAGTTACCAACCCAATGGTATCTAGTAATCCCTTCATTCTATGTCTCAGATCAAGTTAGTTGATCGATTGGATGTAATACAGTCACAGTTCATGGAAAAATTATTTCAGATAAAACCCTTTTCATTTGGATTGATGAAGATTAGGGCATTACACACTCAAGAGGTAGGTGTGGGATGTACTTCATGAAACACTGCTCACTCTAATCATCATGTTCTTAGGTGTAGTCTAGGATTTGATTCTTTTCTCTTTGTTTTGAAATGAGAATTGTTAATCGAGGTGATCAGGTGTCATGTTGTTATCTCAAATATAATTTTGACCCATGTGAAATCTTGATAACAGTTCAAGGTCCTGTTATTGGTTCGTTCTTACTAGGTGTATGACTGACTAAACATGTCTCTATGTTATTCATGAACACTAGTTCATCATTATGGTAGTATTATGTGAGTTTTATTTTCTTTTATTTTTTGTTTTTGTGATTGGGATTTTAAAATGAATGATGTTTTTGAAATGGATATTTTATCTTTAATGGGGTTTTATATCAGAATGAATGTGTTTTAAAAGAGAAGGTGACTCTGAATTTTTAAAATAAATGTTGTCATGTGTAAATGAATGATATAATTAGAAGTGGAATTAATGCATATTAAACAATTCATAGTATTTCATTCATGAGAATATGGGATCAAATTTTTTTCATGGTTTCCCCCTAATTATTTACGAAAGGAGGAAATGATTTTAGTGTTGTATTTTCATTAAAATGATGGTTATTGGTTTTCAAAAAAAATTAATTTCTGTATATGGATATTGTCTTTTGAAGATGGATGTTTTGAAATTGAAATGAACATATTGGTTTTTAAAAAGAGTATTTTAGTATTGTTCATGTAATTTTAGTCTTGTGATCCTTTCATTTTGACTTGAGATATTCATTCTGATTGTGTTTTGGGAATATTTTGATTTTTGTTTTTTAAAACTTTTGTTGTTAAGAATATAAATCCATGAAAGGTCCCCATGTTTCTTGTGGGTCTTATCTTATTCCATATTTCTATTGGTTATTTATGTTCTTCTATAATTATTGAGTTCTGTTAGAGGATATGGAATGTAATTAAGAAGTTGAGCCTCTCTTCAGATCATTGGGAACTCCTAGAGCTATTAGGGTTTGTGCTATTTTGAGTTTCTCTGAGTGTCCTTCCTTGGATAAGTGGAAGGTGATTTCCATATAATCAATGAAAGTGGGGTTGAAATGGTAGGTGTTTATGTTCATTTTTTCTTATGGTTTATTCCTCAGCATATGAATATGATGACATTGTAAGAGCTCAAGATTATTCAACAAGTCGAGCAGACATTGAAGGCTTATATTGAAAATTTCAATTAGATAATTTCATTCACTTTGGAAATAGTATCAAAGGATCTATTGAAGGATTCAATTTTCATCATTGGTCTTATTCTAGATATAATGGAGTGATCCATCTAATCCATGGATCATCATTTTGATATTTAGGTGGATGTATCATTTTTTCTATGTTGGTTTCTAATGCACAGGCGGTTAAAATATTGTGTCTCTTATTGATTGTGATGATCTCCAATCACGGGAGAGGTGTGTGCTAGAGTGACCGGATCATGATGATATTCTCTTATTCATGTCATATTCGTGTTATTTTGACCACTACATCACGTGTTTCTTGTTTCAACGGTTTGGGCATTAGAAGTTTTCATGCCATAGTCTTATGATGTCCTCCATCATTGTGCCTATTTAGGTCATCTATCAATGTTTTTGAGGAAGTGTTGCACAATGGAGAAGTCTTTATCGGTGGATGTTATTGCCTAATTTTGAAGTAGTGTATAATTCAGTCATCTAGGATCCATCTAATGTCCTCAAAGTGAACATCGCGTGCATTCAGGAATTTTCGGTGATGTAGAGAACCTCAGCCTGGTTTTTTCTAAAATTCTTGAGTAGAGATATTTTGGGTTTCCTATTTTAGTTTCTCCCTTATTTTGAATTCCTTTTATCTACATAAATATCTGATTCATCTTGTTTCCATGTATTCTTGTTTTGAAATTTTATATTTTGTTTTCCTTCTTGGGGTTTTTTTGAAAAATGAATATTTTTGGGATTGGTTGGAGACATCACAATATTAGTGCATGTATATGCGAAATTATGCATCTTCACCCATGAAACAGTTCTGCATGAGTTAGGTACCTAGTACATAATGAATGATATATATATGCTTAGAGAAAGCATGCTGAAATAGTGTGATATGGTTTTGGAATTAGGAAGTGTTGTATCACATGGTTGGCACAATGTTTTTCAAACTATTCATCCAAACAATGGAGTTATACAACATCATTATAAATTTAAAATTAAATGTTTTCTCCACTAATTATTAAAACATTATTTTGGTTTCCCCTTGTTTGTGGTGTTCTTGGATTGATTCAGGTGTTTTCAAATTGGGCCAGTTTGATGTTGGGTCATGGTGTTTGTAAGGTTCTTAGGGTGGGTACAATGATATCATGCTCTCCAATTTTTCACCATGTAGTGGATTATCAAATATATATTTTTGTATGAATAATAAAGTCAAAGGTTACCCTGAGGATCACCGTTTATTTTGTCTTCATTCGGGGTTGATATTTAGTTCAGTTGGTCATTCTTCTAGGAGACATAATAAAGAATAAAGTGTTGTAGTGGGGAAATTTTCCATGCCCTGATAATGGTTTTATTTTATTTTTATTTAATTAAAAATGATAGATATTTTTGAAGAATGTACAATAATAGTATTTTGGTTTTTATGGTTTTTGTTTATTTATATCCATCTATATGGTTATTATAAAAGGTATTGAGAGAATATGGCATGATGGGGAGTTTTAAAACCCACAAGGTCACTGTATTTTTTATAATTCATTCAAGGATCATTAGGTGAACCCTCCTTGTGTTTGGTTTATAATTTAAGAGTTATTGGAAAAATTTTATTGTCACACTATTTGACACAGATTTTCCTAAACAATGAATCATAAATCAACAAGTTGTCAGAATGTTTCTAGTAGTATTCACATTGTTTACACATGGTTTAAAAATCCTTGAATCATAACAGTCATCCCCAATAAAATATATTTTTAAACCATATCTATGGGATTATACCTCACATTTTTATCCTTATAATTTGGTAGCTAAAACAATCCTCCCCCCCCCCTTCATTCTACTTTGTCTTGGTCCAGTTTTTGGCAGATTAGTCACCAAATGTTAGTGACTACTCATGATTTCATCATCAAATCTTCCACAATCATCATATCCTCTTCACCATCTCTAATTGCATTGTTCTATTTGTTCATGGAAATATTTTTTCAATCAATGGGGTTGGGTTTTCTTATTTTGGTCAATTTATTTCTTATTTGGGTGTGCAGATCTTCTCATGGGGGTTTTTATTTCTCCTCCATAAATTCTAGTTCATTCTCATGGCATTTAGTTGGGTGTTTACATCCGTTTTGTTGTTGGCACACTCTACTATTTCATGGCTCCACCTTCAATGATTTTAAACTCATATAATTTTTATTTCGATATGCTATTATAAATTAAATTAGTGTTTTATGAATTTTAAATTGGTTAAATAGTGTTCTTAATATTGTATATTTAGTTCTCCCAATATTTATATTCATGTAAGGTATTTGATAAAATTCCCATTTTTTCTAAAAATGATATCTGTAACTTATTGGTATTTTTATCATTTGAAAAAAATTTGTATCTTGTTTAAAGTGATATATTGGGAATGATGTTTGACTTAGATACCTATTTTTGGCTTGATGACTTGTGGTGAAATGTTTTGGAATGATTCAATTGCTTTATAAATTCATTTTTTATTATTTTGTAATTATGTAGAACTGTTTGGTTTGGTTTGAAAGAAAGTTGTCAATCGGAAATGATTTTTTTGAATTTTCATTGATGTTTAATGTGTGTTATTGGATTTTGGATCATCCATGAGAGCACAAGGTTCACAGATAGATGTGAATTCAAATTAATATGTCACTATAAAATAATGTTTTCCATGAACCTCATATTATAAAATGATACATTTATTTCCATATGGTGTGTTGTTATGTTATGTCGTTTTGAAATTGGTTTGGAATATGTTATTAAAAACATTTTCCATTTGATATTTTAGGAACATGGTTGGTTTCTATATGGTTTGATGTCCTGTTTGGAAACAGGAAGTGAGTTCTATGTTTTTATCTTGGTTTTGAAATAGTGATATAACTTTGGAACCATTTGGAATTTTATTAAATTTATTTGAATGGACATGATGTGAGGACTAGTTGAAAAATTAATATTTTTTGGAAATTAATTGTGGTTTTAGATGTACAAATATTTGATTGGAATTGTAATATGTTTTGAGAAATGATTCGAATAATCAGGTGCTGTGGTGGCCTAATTGGAACTTATGAATCGATCGTTGTGAGTGTCACGACCCGTCCTCGGGGCCCGTACCGTGACTACCCCAAGCCCGCCTTCCATAGGCCAGGAGCTGGAGACTAGCACCAAGGCGTAAATCCCGGTAAAGAGGGAAGGCATTGCCTTTGTAAAGTAAACCACAAACACCATAGAGAAAGGAGGCGGAAGTAAACACTAAGTTAAAACTGGTACAACAGTAAGTGTGGAAAAGTAAGTGGGCCATAATACAAACCCAAACTGAATGTAAAGTACAACTGGAAAGGGAAAACATCAACTGAAATGTAAAGCCGCAACGTCGAGCTGTACACTGGAAATTCCACCTGATGGGTGGGTACAGATAGCCTCCAATGCTCATCGGGTCCAGCCGACCGCTCCAAGTACATCCCTCCCAGTGGTCCACCTCCAGGTACTATCTTGCTCTGCAAGCCTCAACCACGATCAGCGATGTCTGTCGTCTGCAACCAACAAAACGTAGTGTGGGCATAGCCCATGCAGGGGTGAGTATAAGCTACTTAGTAGGGACCCCAAGACCCCTGAAGGTCTCCCAGAATCCACAAAGGATAAATTACAAAGGAAAGATACAATCACAAAGTAACATCTGACACGGCTTAGGTATATGCCCATACATATACTTAAGTCATCAATTCTCGTTCGGCTCCAACATCTGAGCCCGAGTATAACCCAGTCCACACAGGAAAGAAAAACGTAAATCCACACAGGATAGCACAACACAATCCACATAGGAAAGCAAAACAGGATTCAGCTCACACAGGAATACTTCTTTGTATGATGATAAAGATGACCATATATTTCCACTGATTCATCTAAGCCGTCGGACCCAAAAAGTATCGATAGGTACTAACCCCCGCAATGACCCACAAAGGATCTGACCCACACATGATCAATAGGTAACTAACCCCCGCAATGACCCACAAAGGATCTGACCCACTCAAGATCGATAGGTAACTAACCCCCGCAAAGACCCACACAGGATCGGACCCATACAGGATCTGTAGGCGCTGGCCCACACAAGACCGCTCAGCGCTGACCCACATAGGATCGGACCCACATAGGATTGGTAGCACTGACTAAAAATTTTTCACTGAGTATTGTAGTCATCTCCGTCAAATCAACTGAGGATCTCTACACAGTCATCGTCGAATCAACGGAGGATATCTGTATTGTCATCGTCGTCATAGTCGCAGCCAGCTCTAGGGTTCCCGCACACAGCAAGCTTGTTCGGGAGGGTCCACCCCACGAGCCGATAGGATGATACATCAACTGACACATAGTCTAGAGTTGATATATCCAAATGTTCCATATCATCAACAGGAACTCAACATCGCAGACGGCGCGTCAATCGGACGCCCGGTCTGAGAGTTATTGGCCTTTTCGTTCCAGGGGGCCGATTGGTTTTTATGGAAAAACCAACCCGACCATACATCACCTGCATCCAAACCTCGGGCGAAGTAAGCCAAAAGATCCATCTCACTTAGAGGAATACAACAAAGCCAACGACACGTCAATCGGACATCTGAAGTTCAAGATATGTGTGTTTCCGCTCCGAGGGCCTGGTTGGTTTTGTGTACAAACCAACCCGGCTGAACCTAAAGTATTCCGAAACCTTATGTGTGATATACCAAAACGACCGTCTCTATCCAAGGATCGCATCACCAATAACGGCGCATCGTTCGGAGTCTCGTAGCTCAAGTTAGGAGCAAAAGACCAAAAAGGCCCGAAAATGGGGGGTCTGGGCCCGAACCGACCCGACCCAACCCCCTGGGTCGAACCGAACCAGATCAACCCGACCCGGGTCCTGGTCCGACCCGCGCTCGGCCCGGCCTAGGTAGCCCGGCCCGGCCTGGGCGCAACCCGGCCCGGCCGGCGCGGGAGCGGCCCCGCCGCCATGGTCGGCTCGGTCGGTTACGGCCGAGCGGCGCGGGGTGTGTTTCCCCCCCCCCCCCCGCGTGAAGGAAAGTCGGGTCCCCGTGTGGGGCCGCTCGGCCGCGGGACCGGCCAGCAACACCGCAACTTCAGCCGTTGCGGGTTTTTCTTCCGGCGGCGCACCGGGCGGCCGGCCGCCGCCTCCGGCCGCTGGCGGGGGGTTCCGCGGACAACCAGACGTGCTCCGGTGGTCTGATTTGCGCGCGGTCTTCACCAGTGCTCTTCCTGGGACTCGAACATCACTGCAAAGCCTTCAAAATTAACTTGCATCCCTGTTTGTCATCGCCCTCCAATCCGCGCATCAACGAAGAACTACGGAGGGTTTTCGGGCCGTGTTTTTTTGGCCCACACCCTCCGCGTTAGTTGATAACAATCGGAAAAAAAACAATCAACAAATGAAGAACATAGCAAGGCACAATTTTAATGAATTAAAATGGAATTTGATATGGGTTCATTGTTTTAGAATAACAACCATAGGAATAAATATTATTCTCAAATAAAACCCCTACCTCGTCGTAGTTGTCGAATGTGCGTTCTCCGCGGAATTGACCGTCGTGGAAGAAGAGGATCGCCGCATCGCAGAAGGGCGTCGCGTCTTCATGGAAGGGCGTCGCGCCGACGATATCTTAGGGTAAATGAAAACACACAAATTTGATTTCACGAATTAAATACATTATAAAGATAAAATCCACAAAGTAATTAAAAATTTGAAATCTCTTACCTCAAACAGTTGATCGAAGATTTGTCGCGGGGAAAGAACGTTGCAGAAGAAGCGTCGTGGAAGGAGAATCATCGGCGTCGCGGAACTCGGTGTCACGTCGTCGATCTCTGAGGGTTCGGCGTTTTTCGTGTTCGTCATGTTCTTCGCTAGGAGGATGAAGGTACAAATTCTCCAAAACCTCTCAACAATCAACCCGTCAACAAAAAGAAAAGGTGTTGGTCTTATTTTATTATTATACCAACAGTTTTAAAACAGGTTAAGAAATGAACCATTAATTTGGTGAATTAATGTTAACATCTTAACAGTCCATTTAATAGGAGCGTTTAAGAGTTTAAGAAAACTCCACGGTTGACTTTCATTAATGAGGTGTTTTCAGGGGTGCTTTTCTTAGAGGAAAAGAAACGGTGGGGCTCGTGCGGGACCCACCTCACAAATATCCTACCAAGAGGGTAGGATATTTTGGATTACACCCTATCCGCTTCAACTCAGCTTAAGCAGCTTTAAGTGGCTTTAAGTGGCTTTAAGTGAAATAAAATAAAGTTGTCGCACCACTTTATTTTATTTTCTTCACTTAACTCCCAAAATATAAAAACCACACCCGAGAAAACACAACTCTGGAAGTGGCGTTTCTATGCAATTACTGGCACTGCGATTCCATCAGTGCCATCGGAATTCGTTTCCGAGCACCGGTTCAAATGTTATAAAAACCTGCTCGTTTGATCACTAAATGTACCCGAGCCAAACTTCAAAAAATGATTCCGGGCACACCGGGCCTCGGAATCAGGTGCCGTCAGAAACTGCGTTCTTGTAAAATACCAAATAAAATTAAGAAAAAAAATTCCGTGAAATTTAAGGGTCTTTACATCACTCCCACCTCAGGTCTTTACATCCCCGTAAAGATGCATCATAAACTAGGGAAACAAATGTGGGTACTGAGCACGCATCTGAGCCTCCCGCTCCCAAGTGCTCTCCTGGAGGTTCTCGTGCTGCCATATGATGCACACTAGAGGAATCGACCATCCACATAGAAACTGATCTTGTCGATCCTCGATTTCCACCGGGACCTCCGCAAATGTTGCCCCATCATCAACATCTAGCTCCCCATGGTCAATGATGTGCAACGGGTCGTGCACGTATCTCCTCAGCTGGGATACGTGGAAGACGTCATGCACCCGGTGCAACTGAGGTGGTAGTGCCAGGCGATAAGTTACCTCGCCAATCCTACTGAGGACCTGGAAGGGTCCGATTAAGCATGGAGACAACTTGTTGCTTCAGCCAGATCTCTGTAATCCACGTCGAGGTGAGAAACGATAGAAGACATGGTTGCCATCCTCGAAATCTATTGGCCTCCACCTCCTGTCAGCATAAGACTTCTGCCGGCTCTGAGTTGTCCTCATCCACTCTTAGATGACCTGGACCTTCTTTGTCGTGGCCCAGACCATTTCTGGTCCCACGAGTGCTGACTCCCCAGGGTCTGTCCAGCACAAAGGAGATCTGCAAGGTCGGTCGTACAATTCCTTGTACGGTGCCATCCCGATGTTGGAGTGGTAGCTGTTGTTTTATACAAACTCCACCAAGGGTAGGTGGTCCTCCCTGCTACGACCAATGTCGAGGAAACATGCGCAGATCGTGTCCTCGAGAGTCTGAATGGTCTTCTCCGTCTGACCATCCGTCTGAGGGTGAAAGGTGGTGCTCAGATGTAGTTGTGTCCCGAACACCTCCTGCAATCCCTTCCAAAGCTGGGAAGTAAAGCGAGCATCTCTATAAGAGACGATAGATGATGGAACACTGTGAAGCCATACAATCTCTTGAACATAGAGACGTCCCAAGCTCTCCACTGAGCCCTGCTCTCTGATGGGTAATAAGTGAGCCGACTTGGTGAGTCGGTCAACAATCACCCAGTTGGAGTCATCACCTCTGGAAGTGCATGGAAGTCCAGTCACGAAGTCCATAGATATCCCGTCACACTTCCACTCCGGGACCTCCAAAGGCTGTACCATGCCTGCTGGTACCTGATGCTCTGCCTTCACCTGCTAGCAGGTGAGGCATCACGAAACGAACTCCACCACAGCCTTCTTCATGCCTGGACACTAGTGCTGTTGTTTGAGATCCTGGTACATCCTCGCCACTCCAGGATCTACCGACAAAGGAGAGGTGTGAAACTCTCTCAGAACCTCCTCCCGTAATGCAACTGGTACCAAGGTACGTCCTCTGAAAAGAACGTCGTGCTCTGCTCCAAAGGAGAATCCATCAGGTGCCTGTCCTGAGGATATCTGTGCACGCCGCATCTCACATTCAGCGTCCCCACGCTATGCCTCTCTGACCCGCTGTAGTAGTGGAGGGGTGACTGTGAGAGATAGAAGGAAGTTTTATCCCTCCCTATCCACAAAGGATATCCACAAAGCGGCTAGCTGCTCTGTCGCCCCGTCGAGTAGTTGAATACCCATCCTCCGTCTGAGAGCATCGATTACCACGTTCCCCATCCCAGGAGTATAGACTATCTCAAAGTCATAGTCCTGGAGGAACTCAAGCCATTTCCGTTGTCTCAGGTTCAGGTCCTTCTGATTAAAGATGTACCTGAGACTCTGATGGTCAAAAAATACTGTAAAGTGCTCGCCCATCAGATAGTGTCACCATGTCATCAGGGCGAATAACACTGCTGCTAACTCCAGGTCATGGGTAGCGTAGTTCTGCACATGCGGCCTCAAATGACGTGATTCATAGGCGATCACTACATGCTCCTGCATCAGGACACATCTGATTCTGGTCCCTGATGCATCACAGTAGACTACGTACCCTACTCCCTCCTCAGGAAACCTCAAGATATGTACACTGGTCAATCTCTGTCTCAGCTCCTGGAAGTTCTGCTGACATCTGTCTGACTACACAAAGGTTTTACCCTTCTTCGTCAAAGCTGAGAGTAGTGTCGCAACTCTGAAAAAGTCTGGCACAAATCTCTGATAGTATCCACCTAGTCCCAAGAAACTCTGCACCTCTGTCATGCTCTTGGGTGGCACCCAAGATAGCACTGCCCCGATCATCGCAGGATCCACCACAACTCCCGCCTCAGAGATGAAGTGTCCCAAGAAGTGGACCTCACGTATCCAGAACTGACACTTCGAGAGCTTACCATAAATCTGGTGCTCTCGGAGTGTGTCCAGCACAACCCGCAACTGGCATGCATGATCCTCCTCAGTCGTCGAGTATATCAAAATGTCATCAATGAGGACCACGAAAAATTGATCGAGGTATGGCTGAAAGATCCTGTTCATGAGGCCCATGAACACTGCTGGAGCATTGGTTACGCCGAATGGCATAACCAAGAACTCATAGTGGCCATACCGACATCTGAAGGTCGTCTTCAGCATGTCCTCGTCCTGAACTCTGAGCTGATGATAGCCTGACCTGAGGTCTATCTTCTAGAACCACCGTGATCCCTTGAGCTGATAGAAGAGGTCATCAATCCTCGGTATCAGATACTTGTTCCTCACTGTCACCTGGTTTAGGCAATGATAGTCGACACAAAGTCGCACTCTCTCGTCCGCCTTCTTGGCGAACAATATCCGGGAAGCCGAGGGTGAAACACTATGTCGGATGAATCCCTTGCCCTGCAAGTACTCCAACTGTACCCGTAGCTCTCGAAGCTCAGCGGGGGCCATCCGATACGCTGGAGTCGATATCGGGGTTGTCCTGGGGTACATGTCAATATAATAGTCTACCTCTCTGTGAGGAGGTATCCCTGGAACGTCGTCGGGAAAGACGTCTGCATACTGATCCACCACTGCAGGAAAACAAGGACTCCGCAGGTCAACATCTCCTAGGATGAGCCTAGCCAACTGATGAGTGATGGGTTGTCCTCTCCTCTGCGTAAGTCCATTATGTGCTGCGAAGGCTCCCTTCTCGCCGGTGAAGGTGAACCTTCTCCCGTCGGTGCGTACACATCGCACCATGCGCCTAATACAGCCAATCTGTTCATGGACTGTATATAACCAATCCATGCCCAAGATGACGTCATAAGGCCTCGACGCCACTACAAGAAGATCCCAGCCGAAGCTCTCGCCTCCTAGAGTAAGCTCACACTGTCGAAACCAGTGCGTAATCATTGATTCTGCTCCCGTAGAAGTCTCTAGACGTAAGGATTGAGCCAATGGCTCCGTCAGAATCTCCAAGCTCCGAACAAGGGCAGCGGCTATGAAATAGTGAATGGCTCCTTTGTCTATAAGAAATGCAGCAAGGGTGGAATAGACATAGATCGTCCCTTGAATCATCTCGGGTGCGCCATGGTTGTAGGCCTCCGCTGCCTGGAGCTGTGCCTGTCTCTGCCCGCCAGCTCCCTGTGGTTGGGGTGGACCTCCTGGTCGTGGTGGCAGTAGAGCCTCAATGTGTCTCCCACCACCTGTTGCTCGGCCAGATCCTCTTCCTCGTCCGTCTCCTCCCTGCGGACCGCCACGGTCGACCCTCTTCCTCTGCTTGGGTGGCCCCTCAACTATCTGCTGCTCCTCGGCACGGTGGGTCGGGCAGTCACGAGCCATGCGGCCCTACCCGCCGCATGCATAGCACTACCTGCTTCTCAAAAGACTGGCTCCACGCTGTGTGCCCCGCACTGCTGAGCCAGTGTCCTAAGGTCGACTGCGTGTGGGTCTGGTCTGCCTGGACCCCTGAGTCATACGTCGACTGCCTGTCATGGAAGACTCTGCTACATGCCGCCTTGTGGTGGGTCTCGGTGCAGAAGTAGACTCAGTAAGAAATCTCTCGATCAGAAGGGCTCGCTCCAGTACTCCTGCCTGGGTTGGAATGCTGAGGGAGATCAGTGATGCCCTGATAACATGTCTCAATCCCTGCTCAAAGAACCGGGCCTAGAAGAATGGGTCACGTACCATGTCTGCCGAGTAGCAAGACAGATCGGTAAATCTCGCCGAGTACTGGGCGACCGTCAAGCTGCCCTGCCACAGCTGAAGAAGCTCCTGGATGCGCACCGCACGGAGGGTGGCCGGGACGAACTCCGAGCGGAAGAGGCTCTCAAAGTCCGTCCAGAGAAGAGATGCCTCATTGTGCACCTAGAGCATCAAGCTCCACCATCGGCCCGCTGCCGCGTGCAGTAGGCTCGCTACGAGGATCACCATGAGGACTGCTAGTGTCCTCACTAACCAGAAAACTCGTACCACTGCCTCCATCCAGTCCTCAGCTTCCTCGGGGTCCATCTCCCCGCGGAACCTAGGCGGTCGCTGGCGCTGGAACTCATGTAGTGCACTGAGGTGACATGCATCGCCAGCGGCTACTATTGGAAGCATCGGTGGCTCGGCGAATAGAGGTACCGCCGGTGCCTTAGCAGTCAAATGGCCCTGTAACGAGGCCTCGTCCCTCGGTTGGCTATCGTCACGCTCAACTCTTGGAACCCTAGCTGGCTGCCATCGTTGGACCATCCTAGAAAAGGAAACAGATGCGCCATGGTCAGAACAATATACCTCGTGAGCTGACACAAAGTAATCACAATGAAAACATGAAACACACACGCAATCAATGTTTTCGTGTATTAAGTCAGAAATCCGAAGTCAGGGTCCTGGTGTACGGATACGTCGGTCGCCGCACCAACACTGGAATCCCTGGACTGATAACCACACCCAATATGCTAAACACTATTGCTTCACATAGAAAAAGATCAGAGTCTGCGGTAGAACCGAACTCCTTTGATACCAATTTGTCACGACCCGTCCTCGGGGCCCGTGCTGTGACTACACCAAGCCCGCCTTCCATAGGCCAGGGGCTGACGACATGCACCAAGGCGTAAATACCGGTAAAGAGGGAAGGCACTACCTTTGTAATGTAAACCACAAACACCATAGAGAAAGCAGGCGGAAGTAAACACTAAGTAACAACTGGTACAACAGTAAGTGCGGAAAAGTAAGTGGGCCAGAATGCAAACCCAAACTGAAAGTAAAGTACAACTGGAAAGGGAAAACAACAAATGAAAAGTAAAGTCGCAACGTCGAGCTGTCCACTGGAAGTCCCACCTGAAGGGTGGGTACAGATAGCCTCCACTGCTCCTCGGGTCCAGCCGACCACTCCGAATATGTCCCTCCCAGTGGTCCACCTCTAGGTACTATCCTACTCTGCAAGACTCAACCACGATCAGTACTGTCCGACGTCTGCAACCAACACAACGTAGTGCGGGCATAGCCCGTGCATGGGTGAGAATAAGCTACTCAGTAGGGACCCCAAGACCCCTGAAGGTCTCCCAGAATCCACAATGGATAAACCAAAAAGGAATGATACAATCACAAAGTAACATCCGACAGGGCTTAGGCATATGCCCATACATATACCTAAGTCATAAATTCTCGTTCGGGTCCAATATCCTAGCCCAAGTACAACCCAGTCCACAAAGGAATAAAAAATGTAAATCCACATAGGATAGCACAACACAATCCACATAGGAAAGCAAAACAGGATTAAGATCACACAGGAATACTTCATTGTATTACGATAAAGATGACCAAATATTGCCACTGATTCATCTAAGCCGTCGGACCCACAAAGGATCGATAGGTACTAACCCCCACAATGACCCACAAAGGATCTGACCCACAGAGGATCGATAGGTAACTAACCCCCGCAATGACCCACAAAGGATCTGACCCACACAGGATAAATAGGTAAATAACCCCTGCAAAGACCCACACAAGATTGGACCCATACAGGATCTGTAGGCGCTGGCCCACACAGGACCACTGAGCGCTGACCTACACTGGATCGGACCCACACAGGATCGGTAGGACTGACCCACAAAGGATTGCTGAGGGCTGTAGTCATCACCGTTGAATCCACTAAGGTTCTCTGCACAGTCATCATCAAATCCACTAAGGATCTCTGTACTGTCGTCGTCGTCGTAGTCGCAGCCAGCTCTACGGATCCCGCACACAGCAAGCTCGTTCGGAAGGGTCCGCCCCACGAGCCGAGAGTCTGATACATCAACTAACACATAGTCCAGAGTTGATGTGTCCAAAAGTTCTGTATCGTCAACAGGAACTCAACGTCGCAGAGGGCGCGTCAATCGGACGCCCGGTCTGAGAGTTATTGGCTTTTTCGTTCCAGGGCCCGATTGGTTGTTAAGGCAAAACCAACCCGATCGTACTCCACCTGCATCCAAACCTCGGGCGGAGTAAGCCAAATGTTCCTTCTCACTTATAGGAATCCAACAGAGACGATGGCACGTCAATCGGACGTCCAAAGTTCATGATATGAGTGTTTCCGCTCCGAGGGCCCGGTTGGTTTCATGTACGAACAAACCCGGCTGAACCCAAAGTATTCTGAAACCTTGAATGTGACATACCGAAACGACTGTCTCGATACAAGTATCGCATCATTAGTAACGGTGCGTCGTTCGGAGGCCCGTAGCTCAAGTTATGAGCAAAACACTGAAAAGGTACAAAAATGGGGGGTCTGGGCCCGGACCGACCCGGCCCAACCCCCCCTGGGTCGGCCCGAACCGGGTCGACCCGGCTCGGGTCTGGGTCCGACCCGGCCGGCGCGGCTCGGCCCGGCTAGTAGGCTAGGCCCGGCCTGAGCGCGACCCGGCCCGACCGCCAGGGTTAGCTCGGCTGGTTATGGCAGAGCGGCATGGGGTGTGCTCCCCCCCCCCCCCCCGCTTGAAGGAATGCTACGACCCCACGTGGGGCCGCCGCATTCGGCCACCGGCGCCACCATGTCAGTGTGGCGCGCCGGCGGGGGGTTCCACGGACCACCAGACGCGCTCCGGTTTTCCGATTTGCGCGCGGTCTTCGCCAGTGCTCTTACCGGGACTCTAACTTCACTACAAAGCCGTCAAAATTAACTTGCGGCCCCGTTTGTCGTCTCCCACCAATCTGCGCATCAACGAAGAACTGCGGAGGGTCGTCAGGCCGTGTTTGTTTGGCCCGCACCCTCCGTGTTAGGTGATATCAATCAGAAAAAAAAACATTCCACACATGAAGAACATAGCAAGGCACAATTTCAATGAATTAAAATTGAATTTGATCCAGGTTCATTGTTTTAGAAGAACAACCATGTGAATAAATATTATTCTCAAATAAAAACCCTACCTCATCGTAGTCGTCGAATGTGCGTTCTTCGCAGAATTGACCGTCGCGGAAGAAGAGGATTGCCGCGTCGCGGAAGGGCGTCGCGTCGACGATTTCCGAGGGTTAAAGAAATCACACAGATTTAATTTCACGAATTAAATCCATGTTAAAGAAAAAATCCACAAAGGAATTTAATGATTCGAAATCTCCTACCTCAAGAAGTTGATCAATGATTTGTCGCGGGGAAAGAACTTCGCGGAAGAAGCGTAGTGGAAGGAGAATCGTCGGTGTCGCGGAACACGGCATCACGTCGTCGATCTCTGAGGTTTCGACGTTCTTCTCGTTCTTCACGTTCTTCGCGTTCTTCTCATTCTTTTCGAGGAGGATGAAGGTACAGATTCTCCAAAACCTCTCAACAATCAACCCGTCAACAAAAAGAAAATGAGTTGGTCTTATTTTATTATTATGCCAAAAGATTGAAAGTAGGTTAAGAAACAAACCATTAATTTGGTGAATTAATGTTATCGTCTTAATAGTCCATTTAATAGGAGCATTTAAGAGTTTAAGAAAACGCCCCAGTTGACTTTCATTAATGAAGAGTTTTTGTGGGTGCGTTACTTAGAGGAAAAGAAACGGTGGGGCTCGTGCGGGCACCACCTCAAAAATATCCTACCAAGAGGGTAGGATATTTTGGATTGCACCCTATCCGCTTCAACTAAACATAAGTAGCTTTATGTGGCTTTAAGTGTCTTTAAGTGAAATAACATAATGTTGTCGCACCACTTTATTTTATTTTCATCACTTAACTCCCAATATTTAAAAACCACACCCGAGAAAATGCAACTCCGGAAGAGGCGCTTCTAATCAATTACAGACGTTGCAATTCCAACGGTGCCCTCAGAATTCGATTCCGAGCACCGGTTCAAAAGTTATAAAAAGCTGCTCGTTCGTTCACTGAACGTACCCGAACCAAACTTCGGAAAATGATTCCGGGCACACCGGGCCTCAGAATCAGGTGCCATCAGAAACTGCGTTCTTGTAAAATTCAAAGAAAATTAAGAAAAATATTTCCTTGAAATTTATGGGTCTTTACAGTGAGATTGTTACCGATTTGGGGAATTTCCCAAATTTGGTTATCTTGTGGGTGGTGTTGTTTATTGGGGTAGGAAAGTGTAGTGGAAGTGGGTAAGGTGAGTTACGTGTGTAAGGGAATCTCAATTCACTGTAACTTATTATTACCATGAGATTCATGGGAATATGTTATAGGATCGAGTGATGATTTCTTGTCAACCCCAGTTTGATGTGTTGATACCCCCCTTTAATTTATTGTTCTTATTTTTATGTTACCCTAAATTGGAATGTTGAGAGAATCCATTTGGTTATTAACTATGTAGCGACACCATATACTAGAAGGTGAGTACGATTTGAGTATGTCAAGGGATATCTCATGGGTTATTTACAAAATTCTCATTGTTTATTATCTATATTTACATGTTTTATTCCTCAACAAATGGTTTTCTATCCATTCTACATGATCATTTTTAGCGTATCTTGGTGTCGTTATTTTTTAATTGAGGTCTTCATTTGAGTTGTATATTTGTAACCTATTTTGAAAACTGTAATGTTGTGTGTGTGTTTTTTTAAAAGGGGACAAATAGTTTGTTTAATTAAAAACGATTAAACCAATTTTTATATATGAATTTAAAAATAGTGTTAATGTACTATTTTAGGGTAGGATTTACATGTATAGTTTTATGATTTCCTAGTCAGTTTTTGATATCACACCCTACGTGTTCCAATCATTGTATGTAGACCCAACATATTTTTTAGTTTTATATTTATGGTTCAATTTATCATTATGATATCAAGATGGTATTGTGGAAAGTTGGTTTGTGGATGGTGGTGGTCGTTAGGTCCCATGTATATATATTTGGTAGTCTATGGGTTTCTTTTTGTATTTAGATTATAGTTTTCTCAATTTTACTTTGAACCCAACATATCTTGCATATTATTTTATTGAGATTCTGTTTTTGTTAGTTATTTCCATGTGATGTTAATTTATTTTTATCTTGGTTATTTATTGGGATACATTGTTACCTATGGATTATATTTGAGTCCCAAAACTAGTTTCAATCATATAGGGATTTGGAAATCCCTTAGGTCCATGTATCGGATCAGGTTAGGTGTCAGGTTGGATGGAATCCTGGCGTAGTTCATGATAATGGGGATATGTAATTCTCATCAGGCTATGTAACTTTCGACTCTGGTATTATGGTTAATGTGTTTCTGAGCTAGATTTTGATTGAATGAGTAAGAATATATATAATAAAAAACTATGGAGTTTAAAAAGTATATTCAACACTATGCTAGAACATAATCCTATAACCTAAAATTCACTTAATCTCAGGAAGATTTCATAATTATTAATAAAAAATATCCTAAATGTAGATTTGGATTATATAAGGATAATTTTACACCTAGTATTCCAACAAATAGAAAATAACTTTTACAGGTATTCATATGATAAAATGTGTATTAAGAATAATAGAGAGTATTTTTTACTCTATAATAAATTTTTAGAACATGTGATATTGAATATATAGTTTCAGTTAAAAACATCACAATGATATTCAATCCTATTTCTCACTGAGAGGACAAAAGTACAACATATCAATGAAGTGCATTGTGAAGTAGTCAACCTTATCATTATTACATAATAGATCATGTATATTTTCTACCAACGGCTCTACTTCATAAATAGGGAACATTATCTGAGTATCTATTTTTTGATATTCATAAATTATTCCTCATACTCATTTCATTTCTCTAGAATCTCTAAATGATCTAATTATTTTGTAAATGATTAATAGTATTGTTATTATAATTTTAAATATTACTCATTTCTTATGTAATTTGTGGTCACTATAATTTATATCTAAAAGTTCGCTTTTATTTTTTGATCACTTTACGATGCAATGACATGAGCTTGTGGTCACTATAGATTGTGGTCACATGAATTTGGTGTAGCATGAGCTTTTGGTCATTATACCATGTGGCCATTTGATAATTCATTCAATTGTGTCCATACTAACATGATAAGGTAATGTTCATTCTATATTGAGTAAATTAATATTTTCATATGTATAGTTTAAATAAACCAAATAATATATTTTTTTTGAAGGTGGATTAACAGTTCCATTCATTATGAAGAATCCATCATATGATCAATACTACACTATGTATATTTGGTTTGTTATATTTTTATTTATCCCATTACATTGACAGTGATATATCATCGTGAACCGACATATTAGTTTGGTTATGTTGTAACATTTATAGGGTCACATTAACTTTATATATAGTAAAACATGTTTAAAAGATATATTTATTTAGTCACATAGAGATTTATCCAATTTATTTAGTTTTTATAGAAAAAATTTTGACTGTCATTGTTAAAAAAATTGTGTATTAGGGTTATACCAACAATATACTCATTTTTTACAAATAAAAATATACAAAATTAATTGAAAATAAAATTATCCCCATGTTTGGATTATGAAATTTTATTCTAGGGGTATACGGAAATTAAAAAGGAAACAAACATGGTAAAAAAATTTATGAAAATAAAAAAAACATGGGAATCAAATTAATTATATATTTTATCATATTGATAATTGAAAAATTATTGTAAACAATTTGTATCAAATTTTCTAATTAGAATACTAATATGATACAATATCTCTGATGAAAGGAGAGATAATATGATCGTTTACTTGGGATGTAGTTTATTAATAATGAGGTATTGGTGTCAGCGAAGAAATTGTAGAAGGTTCCAAAATTAACACATACATAGAAACAATTGTATAATGATAAATATATTATTTTAAAAAAATTCAACATAGTTGGGACAAAAAAATAGAAGAGATCAATCAAGAAATATGTCAAGTATTGGGATCTAAAATGTATGTATTGGTATTATAAATGAATTTATAGAAAATTCAAGGGACATCCTTCATTATTTGATAACCATTCTCCATGGAATTAAAATATAAATCCTTATTCTTTAAAAATTATTCTAGAATAGTAGTGATATGTTTCAGTCTCAACACATTAGTTTTCAAGGATGGAGTCAGATGGGGAATCTTGAGATCATTGTCTATCGATATGGACACAATATTTATATTATATGTATTGAATATTCTATTGAGATAAAAATAAAAAGTTCATCCAATTATTCCTTAGTCTTTAAAATATTTCTTAACATCCCTTTTATGTAGTAATTAATTATTTGCAGTATGTACATGAATTCCATCAAACACCATTAATGGGTTCTTATAAAATTCCTCAAATATAACTTTTGAATCATCTCATATATTAATTTTTATATGATATTAATTAATTATTTATTTCATAAGAGTATGATGTTAATATTTGGAGGATGATTGTGGGTCAAGTAATATAGAATGCTGAAAAATAGAATTAAGAGACCTCTATTATTACATTATCACCATGAACTAAATATTTTTTACTAGTATCTACCTTGAAAACTAAGGTCTTAAATCTCATTTTTTATAAGATCCATAATAATATGAATCACTGAATTAAATTAAGAGATAACGAGGGATCATATACTTGTTATTTCCTCTTCTGTGGTGGGTTTAACTATGTTTATATAAACAATAATAAACCCCTTATAAGTAATAATCAATTCATATTTTAAGACATTCTAATTTTACTTAATCAAAAATGGAAAATAAGATTCCAATAATGGTATATGTGTATGTGAGTCTAATGTTAACTACAAACTATATTGATAAACATCCATTACCTATGTTTATGGTATCAAATGATGAAATTATTGCATTTCATTATCTTCCTCATCATTAACAACAAGAACATCTATATGGGTAGATCAATGTGGTGTTGTATCATTATGTTCATCAGATTTATTAAAAATATTTGATGGATTTTGGACATTCATCTACTCAAAAATTCAGTCACATGCTTTTTAGTGAGGATATACATCAACTCATTCATGAAAATAAATATCATCAATTAGAGTCCCCATGTGTACTACCTGATTAAATTAGATATATAGTACACCATAGCTTGGTGGTCTTCCACCATGATCATCAGCGTCATATGATTCCTCCCCCTGAGGTGTTTCTTCACATTCAAGTGGTCCCAGACTAAATTTAATTTTCGAGGTCAATAAATAAAATTTTTCATTAATTTTTTCACCCCTATATGTTTCATTAGATTCATTGTACACCCATTACATTTCATCAATAATATTACTCAATATTTCATCATTATAATCAATGAATAAATCACTTATCTCTTCTTATTTGAATTTATAGTTTTAGGGTAGAATAAATAGATAAAAAGTATAAATTTACCATGATATTATTTATATTACCAAGTTGTTATCTTGATTTTGGGATAAAATTAAACACGACATCTTTTCCAGGGGTTTTGAAGGTGATATTATATTCATCAAAACAATTCTCAACAACAACATAATTTTTTAGAGAAAATTAAACATTATCTCATTATCTAATATGATCAAAAAAATGAATTAAATTATCATATTTCATATAATTATCAGATATGAACTCCTTAACCCTGGTTTCCAATTAACATTCTTATTCTAACATATTTTTTTGATTCAGCCAAAAAATTATGGAAACTAAACTTTATTCTCCCTCCCAAGCTAACCATTTCAAATGTAATAGGGATGTGTAATCTTTGGTAAGGTTACATGTTAAATATGGATTATGGCCTACACATTATATCTATATATATATCATGAAATAACTTAGTAAACTTATTTAATCCCAATCTATCATAAAATATAGTAAAAATTTAATTTTATTCGTCAAAGTGATAAATTCAATGATGTTGGGACTACTTAGTTGTGGGATAAACATCACAGTCATTGTAAAATCCCCCATTTAATTCTAATTTTTTTTACTTCTTTTTATAATGTTCATATATAATTCTAAATGGGAATTCATAAAATCCAAATGATATGTATGAACAAGATATAAACATTGATAATTCTCATATTCTCTAATATAAGGAACATTCAATATTTGGCCCATAGCTCTGAAGGGAATACTAAATGTTCTCCATTTATAACCATTAAAAAGATATACATATAACAGAAAAATTAAAAAAATTATAAATTTTTTTGACCATATGAGGATAGAATTTATTTCCATTAACTTTATATCACTTCGTTCAACATTTTTATGAATCGAGTTAAAAAATGGCTTTCTCTACTATATCCATTCTGCATCAACATCATTTATAGAAATAATTGTTCAATTTAACAATTGGGGTTTCTAGGACTGTTCATTGAAATATAGAAAGGTTAATATTTTTTAGATATCACTGATGGAGTTGATCCATCATGAGATTCAACTTTTTGAGCTATTTTACTTATTACGATCTTTATACTACAATTCAAAACTATTTAACCACATGTTTGGTTTCAAAAGATACAGGGGCTTGGAAAAGAGAATCTCATGGGGGGGAAGCTACTAGGGATTCAAAAATGATAAAGGTATTTGGAGAAAATAATAAACATTTTTTCATTCATTAATAAAAAAAATTATCTTTATTCATTCATTTTTTGTCAAAAATTATAATTAACCAAAAATGAATCCTATAGAAATATTTAAATTAAATTTGGAACATAATTATTCACGCTATGTTAACTCAAAATAATATTATACTTAAATGAATTTAAATTATTCATAATTTGTTTACAAACCATAAGGAATTAATTCTGGTATCTTATTGGGATCATGGTAGGTTAGCTAACTACATGGCCAATTTTTCATGTTTATCATAACTAATCATATTGCATATTTTCATGGTAATATTAAAATAGAATATATACTAGTTTAACAGATATTTTTAATCATAATAGTGAAAATTTAAATAAATATAAAACTAATGTAATGATTAATAAATTTATATTTTATGAACAATAACATATTTTATAAAAAAATTAATACTTATGGGAATGATTTATATTAATAAAATGGTCAAAATATAAAATAAAATAATTATAATGATTTAATTAATCATAAATCATCTCAAATGTAATTTAATTTTACTATGTGAAGAGTCTCCATAAAAATATAATCATGATTATTTCCTTTTATAATTAATTTAAGAGAAAAATATCTTTTTTTAAAAAGGTCTCTCTAAAAATTATGTCTCATATAATATTATTTTATCCTATAATGATACCAAAGACATTTAGAAATATAAATTTCACTTAAATTATAACAAAATTTATGTACATGTCCAAATTTATATCCATAGTATAATAAATTATATTTCATCGAAAAATGTTAGAAAAAAATTACATATAACTGTATACACATCACAAATATTAATTACATAAATATAATTTTCCATTTCAAAAAACAAAAAACATAGATTCTTTTACAAATGATGACATATTCTACGGTATATTTTTCTATTTTTCATCGAACCACCATAATAGGAATTATATTAACTGAAAAATTAAAAATCATATCTTTTCTATTAGAATGACACATAATTAGTGCTATTTTTGAAATGTTTATAACAATTAAAATGACATTCCTTTTTTTACCAGAAAACGGCACAAAATATATACAATTAACATAATATTTGGATAGAAAGTAGTTAGATATAGTAAACATCCAATAAAATATCTATAAATTGTTATGGAAAATAATATTCCATTATTTTCATAATCAAATGTATAACATGTAATCAAAAAACAATGAATAAATTTAGTTTCATCCATAAATTTTTTTTTAAAGAGCCTCTTTTTATTTTCATTGATTTAAAAAAAACTCAAACCTTAAAAAAAAAGAATACTGTGAATGACTCTTAACTCACCCAATAATCTCAATTGTAATTATATTATCCTCTATTATCAAAATTTAATACAAAATTTCTGTATATATAATCCTAAAATACAATAATCAATTTATATTATAACTATTATATCATCATATGTAATTATTTTGATAAATACATTTGGGTAATAAAAAATGTTTTTTTAAACAACTGAAATACGAAAGGGGTTGATACTATTATACAATGATTTAGGACCCATTTAAATCATAAAAATTGATTAAGGATAATCAAAAAATTATATGGATAATGAGTAATTTTAATACTAAGAGTTCTCTGAATAAAAACATCCTCTCTAATATAAATATTTACAAGTTACCTCTTATCATTATTTTGATTATGATTAAAATTAATATGTATTAGATATAACATTACTATTCTAATGGATTCATATATAGTTATTGCTTCAATTCTTTTTTTTTCTTATTTAAATACTCTACATAAATTATTTCATTCTTCAACCAATATATAATTTTCTCTATTTATTATTCTAGATTTTTCCACCATATTTCTATATGCTATCTTACATCCAGTTTTTTGGTAGTATTTTGTCCTATCAAATAATGTTTTCAACATATTTTATTCAAAATGAACCAATTATTCTCACATATAATTTAACCAATTAACATAAATTTTTTCTTTATGTATACACTTATGTTAATTTTATGACAGAAATTCTTTATTTTCATCTTTGTCTCATAGTATGGTGCTGGTTTTTTACCTTTTTTTAGGACTCCGACAACATCAACGAGATGGAATTTGAGGATTCTAATGGTTCTATGGACTGATGTTTCTTTTACTTTCATATATTCATATATGCTATAATTATTTCAAGTTTTAAAATAAGATATTTTTTGTTGAATAATAATAAAATTATTATAGGAAATATTTTTAATATTCAAATTTAATATTTTACACTCAATGTTTATTTAGGTTTCAGTTCATGTGGATATGTCTCATCAAAACTGAGATGAATATTTTCTCCCAAAAACATTCAATTTATTATTTTATACACAAATTACATTAATATTGGTTGATTAATAATGAAAACTTATTTTATAACTTTTTAGAAAAAATTGTTTCGTGATTCAAATTTATGTTTACACGGTAAACCATTCATCAAAAAACATAATATAATTTGCTTTTGGTTTTTTACCATTACAAAACTCACAAAGATTATAATTAACAATAGTTTTCATAAGAACCATATTAACTACATAGTAAGATTCATTAACTAATTGAATTAAAATATTTATTTTTAATTCATATTCTTTGATCATATTTCAAGACATTTCTTAAAGAGTGTTATTTTTCCTTTAAAAAGATGTTTTGTTTAATAGTTTATGGTGTAGAGAAATTGTGAGTATAACCATATTGTGGGAAAATATATTAAAACTCATGATTGTAAAACTCTCATATGTGATCAATTAATAATGCATTACTAGTCAATCAACTATAGTATCTTAGTGATTTATTATATTGTACAAAACATGATAGATGTTCACTTCTTAGGAATGGAAAAATCCATATTTGTATTGAATAATCATCCGAAATCTGAAACTCATCATTTTTCCTACACAAATATGGAATCTATATTTTTTCAAATAAATCCATATAAGACAATTGTATTTGATGAGAGGTAGAAACCTAATTATATAGCCCCAAATATATTATTTGTTTCATTCAATTTTTATAATGAATTCCCACATTAAATTTTAAAATTCGAACATTCTAATGTCCCTGAATAAAACCTTATTATAAAATTTTGGGTAAATATATATTTTATTTTACTAGACTATTATTATATAAACAATATTCTATATGAAAATAACCATTAAAATAATTTTTTTAGAGTGTCTGGCATATAAATTAACATCATAATCATTATAATTTAATAATTTTTTAAATAATAATTAATTTTGGGAATCATAAATCATACAGAAAATGTTTATAAATTTAATATTAACAACACCATAAAAACTAAGGTATACTATGAAGGTTTTAATTTATACCATAAATAAATAATATATTATAAAGAAAGAAAAATTCAGAGTTACTAATTTTTCCATGTCCAATAGTATTTCATTTTGCGTTATACCCAAATGGAATCATGTCCACTAGAGAAATTTATATTATTATTGAATATTGAATAGACATTGGCCATATTTATAGATCATTAATTACCTATATACCACAAATTATTACATATTCATTTCAATATTCTTATTAATAAAAATAATATATGAACTAACTTCAGTTCTTATATTTAGTTGGGTGTACTGATAATATAATATAATGCCTTTGGAATACACATTTTATTCAAAATATTTATTATAACATACATATCATATTCATGTAGAAAATAATTTTTAATTCAAAAATTGTTAGATTTATTTCATAAATCTCGGTTTCCCTAGAAAATAATGTCCTAATTTTTGAACAATTAATCAAATAATTTTTATACATATTCATATGAAACCTATATCCATACCCAATTACATATTCTATTTTTGAATTTTTTTTGTTTACATAATATATTTAACGTGGTATTTACATTACCAAAAATTTGATTCCAATCCTTTTTTAGCAGTTCATTTACCATTTGGATATCAATATTTTAATTTAAACGATTTGAAAAAATATTATATTCTTAAATAAGATAATATTTATATATTTAGTATAAAACATTTACCTTTTTATATATTAATGTTTTTCATTTAACTCATTTATTGTAATTTACATGACCTCTGTGGTTTATTCCTTTATTGAATATTGTGGTTGAGGTGTTCGGAGAAGCAAAGGTGACTATTTTTAATTTTTTTAACAAAAATAAATGTATTCTAATAGTGAAACAATAATGGTAGGTCACTAATGGTAGGTTTCGATGGTTCTTTCAGACAGTGATTCACATAAATGAATCATATAGGTATCTCTCCAATGGTGACTCTCACTGGAAGGTCTCCAATAGTTACTCGCAGTGGTAGCAATCCAGTAGTGACTAGCACTAGTAGCCCACTAACAGAGACCCACCACTGTATCATTCCAACAGTGACTCGCACCTGTAGCTAGCCCATAAAGACTAATCACTAGTATCTTTCCAATGGTGACTTTCCAACGGTGAGTTGTCCAATTGTGAGTCATCCAATAGGGACTCATACAGTGGTGCCTCATCCTATGATGAGTCCTCTAGGCGTACATCATCTAATGGGGACTCATCTACTGGAATCTCATCCATTGGTGACTCACAATATTGACTCATCCAATGGGGATTCATTTCCAAAAGTTTGTCAAAAAGTTATTTTTCTACAGTTTTCTATTTAGCTTCAATTCACCCATTTGTTGTTATCATTGAGGTAAAACACATATAAATATATTTTTTAAGGTATTTAAGGCTGATTCAAAGTGAATAACTCCTATCAAAGAATTTTAGCGGTCTAGGTTTCCTTAATCTTTCAAATTAAATGGATTTGTTGAGATCTGACATTAATAGGAATTCAAAACTGTTTCATATTCTGTGAGTCTCTGATCAAGTCCATTTAATACGGGGTCCTCCCTTCATTCGTTCTAAGAATTTTATCATGGTACCCAGCACCCATAACCTTTATTTATTATATGATCCATTCATTTTTTTGTAGGTTCATATCATGTTTTCCATTGAGTCTATTCTTTCTACATGTGCATTGTAAGTTTTTGTCGCAATAAAGAAGTGTTAATCTTTCGTCAATATAATGAATTTTCTACCTATGTTATTCTATTTTCCATAATAATTTCCACTCATTTACCATTACAATGTGATGGAATGTTATCTCCATTCTTCTCATCAATGTTTCTCGATTTCTGGTTGGTGTGGTGGTGTCATAGTGTCCTCAAGTGGATACATTCGTTGGGGGAGAGGTGAAAATGAATTTTTTTGTTGGCTACTCATGTGAAAGGAACATTAGAACTTTTTTAAGGTTGGGAATTTTTTACTTCTCTATTACATTTATGTGTAATCAGAGAGTCAACATGATTTATCCCATTGGATCACATTGAAATTGAAATAAAAATATTTTTAAAAGATTAAAGGATTAGTATCAATCGTATATGGTTACATTATACCCAATCAAATTTTTTTCCTCTTTATTTTCTAGCTAGTGTGATATCTATGTTTTTCATGATTATCATGTCATTCTTGAAAGAAATTTTCAATCATCATAAGTACATGATTATTTGTAAATTGATTGGGTAGGGGATTAAATAGTCGTGTTAATGAATGTCGTGGTTGTCGTTAAAATTTTATATTGGTCAAATTGATGAAGATATGCATGTATAATGGAATTGGTTAATGATGCGGTAGCATGATTCATGCTTGTTAATCATAGTGTAAAATGAATGAATCATTAATTGTTTAATTAAGTTTTGATATCTTATAATACCTTTTTTCATAGGATCCCATAGTTAAAATATCTGAATAATGAATCTGTTAATTCAATAGGAGAAAAATAACTGATGTATTGACAAATTTAATTCCTTATAGGGTTTGAGTTACACTCATTATTATAAATTCTACATGCCTTATGATTTGGATCCATGATAGATCATTTTTTGTAATTGACAAATGCCTTGATTTGGAAGTGAGATCCTATTGTTATGTTTTTTCCTACTACTTGTGATGTTCTCTAGATATGAGACTTGTGGTTGTATGGGAAAGGAGGCCCAGTTGTTAAGGGATTAGTTGATGCATAGAGGGGAAAGATAAATTGGTTTAAGAATATGGGTGTCATGGAGGACACTAATGGTGATAGAATGGGATGAAGTTTGGCCTATTCATTGATGTGAATATTGTATTCATGATGAATCTATTGTGTTTTATCTTCTTTATTTTCCCCACTACTTAATGGAGATAGTTTTACTAACTATCCTTAAAAAGATGTGTATATGTGTTGGTTTTGCGACATGCTTTCTATCTTTAGCTTATCAAGGATGGATGGTTTTATGCACCTGTTACAGCTGGTAAAGACTCGACGGGTAGCCTAGCCACTCACATTTTTAATATCCTTGTTATTTGTAGAATGGAATGTATTCCAAGATTACATAGAAATATAGAAATATGATAATTGGTAATGTTGTTAAGTAAATAAATAAATTATATTTAACACATGGTGTTGGAGCTTGTTGGGATTCAATGTTGAGATGGTATTTCTTAGAATCCATAGACTCTTTTTGGTTCTGCATAGTGGTCAAGGATCCTATCATAAATGCTAATGATAAAGAAATGCAATGTGGAATTGATAATGTTTAATTAGTTGTTAGTGAATTAATTAATGATAAATGAAACTGATGAAAATTCATAATGTATCATAGTGTATATCTTTAAATATATGTTTACTTATATGATATACAGTCCTAGTAGTGGAATCTGAGAGTTTGAGAGATGTTATCTTCTGTAGAGCCTGAGACTATATTGTTCACCTAATGTGGCTGTGAGATATATTATATCCTATTTAAATTTATTTATATACGCTACTCTACCATGTCAGTTAGGAAAATTGTAAACCTAAGGATTATGAACCTTTGGGGGGTTTTCCCAAACATCTTTATGTAAGGATGGATGACTGACTACCCCTTTTGACAGTACACACGTCCCTTTGTAGTTATTTTTTCTGGTATGAACTATGGTTTGTTTTCCCCATATATGTGTCTAGATGGCTGTAATGTCAACATATTATTTCACAGTCATGTATTATGGAAATATTTTCATTCAGACAAAAATATTTTTGAGTTGTATAGGTTATGATTTCATGATGACCCTTACTCGGTGCATGGATTGTAATGGCCTGAGGTTTAAGACCCGATGATTGATACATGTTATACAAGCTATGGTGGCTCCCATAAACAACCCGGTGACTTTTTTTTGTGTAAATTTTGTGGCATGTTGCATGAGGTTCATGTTGTGGAACTTAACCAAGGTGTCATTGGGATATTTTTATTGGGGAGAGATGATCTAGACATACATCAATGGGGAAAAGTGGAAGACATATGGGGAATACATAACAAGGAACCCTTGTTATTATTTATTATATTATATATTATTGTATGTGATATTTACTAAGAGTAGAAAATGTGAGACAAGGAACATAGTATACTTGTGTAGGTGATGAGTTAGTTTTAGTTTCTTTTCACTATGATTTAGCATTCATTCCATACCTTTGAATGAAATTATCCTGGGAGGATCCTACTGAGTATAATATTATACACACCCTATATTATATAAACTTTTTGTCAGCTCAGATGGACTGAGATCGAGATCAAGATGGTTACTTCAGGCAGAGGGTTTTGCAATAGCTATTTGGACTTTGTGGTCAGTATAGTTTTATGTTCTATTAATACATTATGGTTTCCCTTTCTGTTTTAGTAGTTCTTATATGAAATTACATTAGTGTACTTGCGTTTTATTTTATCATGTATTTTAATAATTATTTTTTCAGTGACTATCTTATCTCTCTATTTCTAATGTGTTAGATTAGATTGCAATTCTACCCATTTTTGTTGATTACAACACACTTGGTGCTTGTCGCCAAACCAATGTCTACTAGCAGCGGGACATAGGTTTCAGTATATATATTCTCCCATTTTCGGCCTTGAAGGGGTACAAATATTGGGTAGTGGTCATGAAAGATTTGTATTAATGATCTGGTTGAGGGATATGATGATGTTTGAGTTGAAAATAGGTGAGGTTTCATGGGTTATTAGGCAAACAGTGTCAGTCATTTTTAACAAGAACTATTAATATGAGATACCAACTCGAACATATCTAGTAGGGGCCCTTTTGAAATGATTCAAGGACCGTAAATGATGTATTGGATACTAAATGAGATGATACTTGTTTCAAGATAGATACCTAGGAATGGATCATTCATTATTCTTCATTGCACTTTTGTTTGAATGTGTGGACTTTTGGATATGATAATATATAATTAATAAAAGAAAATGATTAAATAATGTTATTGTCTTCCATATTCCATTATTATGAGATCTAACTATTTTTCAATTTGTATGCATGTATACAGGTCACATCCTCGTCATGTTCATATAAAATATGTCCAGAAGTGTGTTCCAGTAGATCTACACAATGTATTGGTTGATGATGATGAATCTTGGAGGGGGACACTCTAATAACTTTAGCACTACAGTCAATAGAAGTAATAGGGATCCATTTTATATATAGTTATATAAGAATAGTTAAATGAGGTGGAGATATAATTATGTTGGATTCGTACTTGGATGGAGTATTGGGTATTGTTGTTTGTTATGATGTAATGTCACTAGCAAGGCAGTGGTGGTTATTTTTCCTCAATGATCTTTTGGAATAGACACTCTTATGGGAGAAGATCTGAGATTAGTTTTGAGACAAGCTTCATTCTATTACCATGTTGGTGGCCAGTAGCCTAGATCTTCTTACCCTTTCATAGGATAGATACAGTGTATCAAGGTTTGGGAGTTGTTTCATGAAACATATGTATTATGCATTAGAATTTTTTACATATGAGGATTCTAGGGCGAGTCATTTCAAGGCGTATTTTATTCATGAGATCTTATACCAAGTCATAATTCTTATGTTGAAGATGTATAGTGAGGTGATGGTGGGAGAATAGGTCATCAAGAGTATGTTATCTAGAACCAGATAGTAATGAGAGGGGAGTTATCATGGTTTATGATGACTCAGTAATCTAGTATGGGGTTCCATGTTTTCAGGGAATAATATTTTCAATCAGCTGGGTGTACGTCCCATCCATTAGAATATTTTTTATCATGGGTTGGAGCATCTAATGATTATTATATGGGTTATGATGCTTGTTTTTATTTTGGAGGATAGGGTAATAAATGATGAGAGTGCACAAACTTTTTGAGTAGTCAGCGTGTATTAGGTGTTCTGCTACAGGATCCTCCATTGAGGAAGTTCCAGCGAATACAACAGCAGTAGGTTGCACCAACTTCTTATCTATAGATAGAATATGGGAATTTAAAAAAGATATCACATAGAGACTCCCCATCCTCAAATATAATATCATGGTCACGGAGATGAACACATACAGGGTCAGAGAGGACGTGGAGTAGGTCATCGGTAGCTTCTTGTGTCTGTGTTGTTAGTGCTAGGTGAGCTAGGCATTGTTCGAGGTACCCTTTCCTAGTTTTCTGCATGGTTTCATGACTTTTTTGATTTATAAGTGATCCAGTCCTCCATATTACAAACCCCATTCTAGACTATTGGAGTTTAGGTATAGAGGCTTACACTTTCATTGTCATTGACTACGCCAGTTGCAGGTTGAGCTAACTTGCTTGAATTGTGTAATGACTGTGAGCTAGTGATGTGTCATCACCGCTCATGGAATTATTTCTTATATTTATGAATAAAAACTTATGATTTAATTATCTTCCTAGACTGGTTGTATCCTATGGATACTATCATGGATTCCATCCAAAGGAAGGCAGATTTCCTTGATACTGATGGAGGGATATCAATCTGTGTTGGCGAGCGAGGACCTCGATTGGGTCAGAGGTGTATTCTATCCTTTTCCTAAATGATGTATGCGATGATGTTGATATACTCAGAGGATCAGTAGTTGGATTTTCTCAATGTCTTAGAAGAGAACCATTATGTATTTATTGAAGTGGTTTTATCATTACCCCCTCGATGGGACATCGAGTTCAGGATCGAGCTACAACCAGGTGTGCCTCCTATATCAATGTCTATATATAGGATGGTTCCCTCTAAGCTGGGATGTCTGCATATATAGCTTGATGGTTAGTTTCAGTGTGGTTCTTTTTGGATGGGTGTGTAAACTTGGGGTCCATAGTTTTGATCTTTATGACGGCTGATAGACGTTTGTAGTTTTCTGTCAATTATCGTCACTTAAACAGTGTGAATGTGAATAATCGCTATCCACTTCCATGAATAGATGAATTATTTGATCAATGTATGGGAAGAAGACTAATTTCAAAGATCGATTTGGGGTCCTCACACCATCTGATGCATGTGAAGGATGATGATATCCCAAATACCGCTCTATATTGTCATCTTGAGCATTACAAGTTTGTTGTGATGTTGTTTTGTGTGATGAATGCTCCATCTCTGTTCATGGGGTTAATGAATATTGTGTTCCACGAGTTATTAGATATGTTTTTGATGTTCTCAATCAATGAAATCCTTCTATCCACTACATTTGAGGAGGAGCATACAGAGCATCTGTGTGTCGTTTTGGAGGTTCTTCATTGTATGAAACTATTTGGGATGTTGTTGAAGTGTGATTTTTGGTATTTAGAACTGTTTTTCTTGGGGAATGTTGTATCCCAATAAGGATTGGTTGTGGATAAATATATGATTGAAGAATTTGTGTCTTGGGAAGTCCCCAGGAATGTGGAATAAGTTCCATGTTTCCTTTTTCATTCATTTTATTACTAGAGGCTTATAGCCAATTTCATTTGGATTGTGACTCCTCTAAAAGTATTGACTAGAAATGATTATGAATTTGTGTGAACTGAATGTTGGATGGAATCTTCTTTTAATCCAAATGATATGTAGTTATTTATTCTGGTTCTATTCCATCATGATAACGGAGTTCAGTTTGAGGTTTTCTGTTCTTCTTCACTTCTGGGTTTAGGATTTGTTCTAATTCTATATAAATATGTCATTTATTATGGGACTCAGCAACTGCGAACCCAAAAACGTAACTGTTAGACCCATAATCTCATGTTGGGGGGATTCTTGTTTCCCTTGATTTTATAGAGATATTACCCCATCCAAAAGCATTTTATGGTCTTCACTAATCATAAGACCCTGAGGTATGTTATCTCCCTTTGTTATATCAACATTCGACATCATTGGTGGATGTAGTTCTTAGAGAATTACCACAAATAAATTTTTTATACACCTATAAAGAGAAACTTTGTAGCCGATGCACTAAGGAAGAAATTACACAGGGAAGTTGTGTTTCAATAAGGGGATTCCTAGAGAGTGATGAATTAACATTTATCATTACATCTACATATGAGAGACGTTGGGGCATAGGTTTAATTTTTTAGTTGATCATATATTCATCTATAGTGAAATTGGATGATGAATCCCAATTTGGGGATCTTGAGGTGAAGTTATGGAGAGACTGAGTTGATTTTTGCAGGGCCCATGATGTTCGGTCAGAGGATGATCAACATCGAGTGTTGTTTCAGGGAAGGATTTTCATTCCGTTGGAATTGTGTGATATGGGTCTAAGGGAGTTCCATAGTTCACCCTTAGTTGTAAATACACATGTGAAAAATATGTACCGAACATTGAGAGGAAATTTTTAGTACTTCCTGGATTGAATTGTGTAGTTTCTGAGTTTGTGTCTCGATGTTTGGTCTTCCATAAGGTGATGGATGAGTACCATGTTTTAGTGGTTTTCTACAACCATTAGATGTTCCTAGGCTTATGTGAGAGTTTACCTAGATGTAATTATTTACTGGTTTGCCTTGATCGTAGAGATTCTATGATATAATATGGGTGGTAGTGGATTGTTTGAAAATGTCTTCCTAATTTTCAGAATCATGGTTTCCAGCACAATGGAAGTTTTTTGGAGGCAATATCTAGATGAAGTGGTGAGACTCCACAGAGCAATGAGGATGATCATTTCTGATCAAGATACTCAATTTAACTCTAGGGTCTGGAGTGGTATCCAACATTTATTTGGTTCATAGATATGAAATAGAATAGATTTTCATCCCTATATGGATGGTAAGACATGGCAGACTATCAAGACTGTTGATGACATATTGCACACTTAAGTCCTAGATTTTTTAGCATTGTGGATGTGGTAACTACATTTTGTACATATATATTTAAAAATAGTTCCCACTTCATCAATGGTATGTCACCATTAATATCCGTGTTAGTATGACCTTTTATTTCTTCATTATTCTATACTGGGGTGAGAGAGTCATGAATTCTTGAGTTGGAATTGGTACAGAGTATGATAGAAATGGTTCTGTTGGTTAATGAGTAGATTAAGGTAGAGAATGATAATAATAATTCCTACGTAGATCCTAAGAGGAGACTTACATAGATTTACATTGGGGATCATGTGTTTCTGAAGGAGACTCTTCGCCATGGGTAGCGACGGTTTAGTTGTAGAAGTGAGATATTAAACCAGTTTTTTAGGACTTTTGATCTTCTGGATCATGTCATATTTATGGACTAATAGGTAGAACATCCCCTAGAGATGATCTAGATAAACATTTTTTCATGTGTCTCAGATCCGTCTTTTCCTTCATTATGACTATCACATCATTGATTGGGGCAATATCAACATTGATGATGATGAGACCTTAGATGAGCAGCCTTTAGAGTTTGTGGACCATAATGAGAAGGTGTGGCGTGAACATGTTATACCCTTAGTTCATGTCTTTCTGAGGCTTGGTGATGTAGAGTAGAATACTTGGGAGCATGAATCGTAGATACACACTTAGTACCCAATGTTGTTTAATTTTTTTTCTCTTTGCTTGTAATGTTGTTGGTTTGGTGGTTGTATACTGTTTCTAGTTATGAAATGGATTTATCTTGTTTCTTATTGTGTATTTCGCTATTTTTATAGGTATCTACCATGGGAGACTGTTTAGGATCTAGTTTTCGTTGTCTCTTGGTTTCACATTATCCCTTTTATGATGCGGTTGAGCTCCTATGGTGGCGAGGGCTTTGAGAGGCATCTCACGGGGTGCATGTTAAGATAAACTTTTTTGTATCCCCTATGGGATGATTTTCAATTATTGAGGTTGTGAATAGTGTTAGAGGTATTTTATGTAATAGACCATACCTATCTGGTCCATTCTTTTTTTAATCTCATGGTTGAGGTTTTTTATGTGGCAGTGGTGACTAATTTAAGGAGTTTACCAAAAAAACTAGTTTTTCCAATGGTGAGCCAGGAATGGTAGGTTGCTGATGGTAAGTCACGACTGTGAGTCATAACTGTGAGTCACAATGGTGACTCACATCAGTAGCTCAACAATAGTGATTCTTCCTACTATGAGTGTTCTAATGGTGACACATCTAATGATGACTCATAAAATAGAGATTCATCTAGTGGCATATCATACCACAAGGACTTGCCTTTAGGGGACTCATCCACCAATATCTTACCCATCGGTGACACGAAATGGTGACTCACCCAATGGTGAGTCATTTCAAACAGATTATCAAAATTTAATTTTTTATAGTTTACCAGTTTGCTACAGTTTCACCCCTTTGATGTTATATTTTGTATAAAATACATTAAAAGCCTTTTTTATGTGCTAAAATGTCAATTAAATTCCCTTAACTCCTATATATATATTTTATAAGGATTCAGGATCCTTTATTTGTTCAAAACATTTGGCTTTTTGAGATCCGAATTTCATGGAAATTCCAAACTGTTTCATATTCTTTGAGTCTCATATCTAAAATGTCTATGCCAATGTACATCTATTAATTAATTACTTCTCATTTATCTTGATTCCAGGTTCCTATAACCATTCATTCTCATATTATTCATGTGCTGTGTTGTATCCTTACATCATGTTTCCCTGGAGTTTCTTCCCGCTCCTTGTGCACCACCTATTTTGGTGAAACGAGTAGGTTTCGATCTTTTTTTGATGTAATGTATGTTCTACTTCTGTTATTCTTGGTTTCTCAGTATATTTCTTATAGATTTTCCTTTCCATGTGATGGCATGTGATATCCATGCATCTAAAGGGGATTTATCTATTATTGGTTGGCGCGGTGAAGTTGTGTCATCCTCGGTGGATGAAGTTGTTACGGTAGAGGTGACCGTGATCCATTGTGTCGGTAATTATAAAACAAATAATCTTATAAACATTTTAAATTATGGGAATAATTTTTATCTATTTTTTTATGTTCCATTTTAGATTTATCTTTATTTATCTCATTCGATAATAGTGATATTTACATCATAAATATGTGAATAAAATTGAATGATTTCTTTTAAAAATATGTTGTTTCTTTATACCATGTTAATGGTTTTCCTGTTGATTTTCTACATAGTGAGATATATATGTTTCTCTTGTTTAAGATGTTATTTTATAGGGGAATTGGTAATTAATGTAAATCTAGGATTAATTGAAAATTGATTGGATAAAGAATTAAGGAGTCATGTTAATGGATTTTCTTGTTGTTGTAGAAATTTGATGTTGACCAAATTGATATAGATATGAATGCGTAATGGAATTAGTTAAAGAAAATGAAGTGTGGTTGATTATTTTTGATAAAGAAAATAATTTCATATGAAATTAATTGTTTCATTAATTTGTTATAGATTGTTATTTCTTGTTACATAAGAATCCCATAATAGGAAACGTTGAACAATGAATAGGTTAATTCAAGATGGAATGAAGAACAGATTTTTATAAAAATCTAATTCCTTATAGGGATAGAGTTACCCTCTTGATTTTAAATTTCTTATGTCTTATTATCTTTTATCTTTGAAATATCAATATGTGTAAAGGCAGAATTCCTTGATTTGGGGTTAGGAGCTTTTTTCTATGTATGTTCTTGTTGCTTGTGATGTTCTCTGGATATGAGACATGAGGTTGTGGGGGTAGGATGGCCCATTGGATGTGGAGGAATTTTATGCCTCAAGTGTCTTCATGTATCAATTTATGCATAGGGATGTCGGGGAGGATTCTAGAGGTTATGGAACGAGTTGAATCTTGTCATACTCGTTGATGTGGATGTTGGATTCTTGTTAAATCTATTATTTGATCATCTTATTTACATTCCCCACTACTTTAGGAATATGGGTTTACATGCACTCCATCAAAAATAGGTAATGACATGTGTGGTATGCCATGTGATTTCAATGTTTATCTTCTCAAATATGTATGGGTCTATGGTCTTGTAATTTATAGTAATGACTCGATAGGTAGCACATCTAATCACCGCGTTCTGCCCCTTGGGTTTTGAAAATTTGAATATTTTCATGAAATAAATGGAAGTATGAAAATATGAAAATTGTTAATGCTATTAAAAATATTAATAAATGATGTTTAACCCATGGTGTTTGATCTTGCTGGGATGTTTTGCTGAGTTGGTTTTTCCGAGAATTCATGGACTCTGATGGGATGTACCTAGAAGGATTATATATATTTTTTAATCATAATGATAATGAAATGTAACATGGACATGATAATGGTTAATTAATGGTTAATTAATTAATTAACATAAAGTAAAATTGATGAAAAGGGATATGGTAACATATTGTGTCCCTTTAAATGGTTGTGTGGTTATAGGATATCTAGTCTTATCTGTGGTAGTTGGGAGTCTGAGAGGAATTATATATAGTACAAAATGAGACTAGGATATTCACCTTGTATGGTTGGGTTCTATATTATATTGTGTAAATTGTAAAATTATATGTGTTTCACCACCCTGTCGGTTACGGAAACTAACACCTCAAGGATTCTAAGCACTACTGGGGTTTTTTTTCCATTATCTCGGGAGGAGGATGGATGTAAGACTTCCCCCTTTTACGGTTCACTTTTCTCTTGGTATTTACTTGTGATGTCATGCAAGGTGGTTAATTTTCTCCATATATGTATGTAAAGGAATGCAATGGGTTTTTTATTTTTAACAAATATAATCATGATATAGATTCCTATATAATACTATATTTATGACGTGTATAGGATGTGATTTCAAGAGGATACTTACTCGGTGTATTTCCTGTGATGGATTGAGGTATAATACCTGATGTATTATATAGGTTATACAAGCTGTGGTGGCTCCCAATAATGACCTGGTTTCTTTGGGTTATATGGACGTCGTGGCATGTTTATTGAGGGGCATGTTGTGGTGCATCTCCCAAGTTTCTATGAGCTAGATTTTTTTGAGAGAGCTTCTCAAAAAGTGTGTTGCTAGGGAAAAGTGGAAAACCAATGGGGATGTGGAAATGGGCTACCCATGATATTCTTTATTATATTATATATTATTTTATGTGATATATGGTGATAGTATCAATAATCCCCATCCTTAAACATTGAATAATCTTTATTTAATTCTTGAATTCCCATTGAGGATATTTTCATGTGTAGAGTTTTATAGAATTAGTCCATAACTAATACATACAAAGTTGATACAAGTAAAAAAGAATCTATTTCATTCATAACATAGATTTTTTAAAAATAGGCATGATTTATTTATTTTTTAGAAAAAAAATAATTTTTACCTTTTTCTTTCTCTTACCCATCCTTAAACCCTGTGAAATCATTTTAAAAACATGGGATGAGCACTAAATGATATGTATGATATATAAAATAACGAAAGTAAAGAATTATTCCATGAATATTTATAAACTCATTATATCTTTAGAATCCTTAATAACCTCTTAGTAATGTTAAATCATAAAAGGAAACTTTTTTCATCCATTTTATACATACATTGTATGTTTCACAACTACGTAGGGACTTATCATCATAGTTACATTCTAAATACCCATCAATGTATATTCCCTAAATCTATCTGGATAAACCATATTGTTTAACTATGTCTCATGAACCAATGCATTGGAGATCTATCACAGCCTCACCGGCCATTTGATTATCACAAAACCACCCGTATATAGAATCAATACCCATGAACCATAACATAATCATAACAGTTAAAACAAGAAATCATAAACACGTCATTTTCACATTTAAATAACAAGAATACATTCCAAGATATTGACATTATAAATCCATTATAGAAAAAAAATCAATTAAAAATACCTGAATACTGAATATTGTATTTATTTTTATTTAAAAACAATACATATTGTAGAGGAATCCCAATATCAAATAATGGTTACAGTGGTGGAAATGTTATTATTGTCACATACATTAAAAAAAATACCTTTTTTCATAAAAAAATCCCTTTTCAAAAACATTTAATGAAATTAAATGTAAAATGGGTTTTTGATAAATCATTTATTAGTAGGTGCTGTAAAATATCAAAATAATCTTCAATGAAAGGATATTGAGAGGAAATATTTTTCGTTACGACTGAATCTTCTCATACAATCGTTATGCTCCTTAATTATAAACATAGTAATTTGAAAAATACTAGAGAACAATTTTGAAGTTTATAATTTAATTTTTACCACTTATTACAATGTTATAAAACATACATAATTATTTAAGTTTATATCAAACATTTTGTCGATATTATGTACTTTAGTTGAAAATGGTCATGGTTTTGATTTCACTAGTCCATATGGTAATAACTCCATTATCACCAAAATAGTATTCATGATATAAGCATTAATTTTTTACATTAATAATACATTTAAATAAAAACATTAATTATTCTTAGGAAAAACGAACCACATTATATCCAGGGAGACGGTAGGCCATACATATGCTTGGGTCACGTTTTCATTTTTCATTGATTATTATGGAAATAATGTAATTAATATATAATATTTATAAAATGGTCATATTATTATTATTATTATTATTATTAGAATATAAATATACACACATATATATATATATATCACATAAGTGATGTGGTGAATAAAAATGATTTGTATCGCTTCATGGAGGTGATAGTTCACTCGTACGCATGAACTACGGTATTATCTTTACTTACAAAAAATGTAAGAACATTACTGAAGTATTATTAACTTATAATGTTAAATATGTCATTAATGTCATATATAATCATTTACTCCATCATTAAAACCAATCCTGATATAAGGTAATGAAAAAAAACTATAATGCTTGGCGAGGCGGTAGTCCTCCATATACAAGGATGAAATGATCATTTCTTATTTTTTGAAATAGAAATTTAATTTAGGTGATGATATAAAAATAATTTCATCTTAGTATTTTTAGGATACTATTGTAATTATTTCATCTTAGAATAATATGATTTAGAGTAATTGGATAATGAAATAAAATAGAAACACTTTAGAAAAATGATACCTCTTCTCCGATTGATGACCATTGAAGAAAACATTAATACCACTAAAAATGGTTTACTTCCTTAACTGAGGCCTCAAGAATATGGGGAGGGATTTTAGAAAGAGGTTTGGGTAAATAATTAATGATCAAAAGACCATGGAAGTGTGATTATTAAAAATGATTGTGTACATTTTTATATAAAATGGAGAGGAACCCATGTAAACTCTTAAAATATTAAATTTATAATTTTAAATTCATTTATAAATGGTCCCAAATAATTTATTCCTAATATAAAATTATTTACAGTTTAATATCCATATTCAATAAAAATTATTATATTTTTCATATTTTTTAGTCCTTATCTTTTTTTGACCATTATTTTACCCATTTTAATATTACAATGAAATTAGGTTATTTAATCTTTGTGGGTTAATTTAATAACCATAAAATATCAAAATACCCTCAAAAGATTATTTTATGAAATATATAGAAATATCCTAACTGTTTGGAAAAATAATAGTTTTTTCATAACATAATATCATTTAATTAAATAATATATATTTCAAAATAAAGGTACTATTACTTTTACTCTATTCATTAGTTGATTTTTATTAATATCATATCTGGATGATATGTTCGCAAAAACACCTTTATATTTATCAAAAACAGGACAAAAAATATCCATTAAATTAGTGTATTGTATAACTTATGTCATATAATATTAATTTTTTTATAATATAATTTATTTGATTCATTCATTATTTATAAAATCACTACATCATCATTATGTCACCATTTAATTTAATTACTTAATTTTTAAAAATTATAAATAAATTACCATGATAAAGGTAATATTATTGTCCTTCTAATGAATATTTAAATATTAATATTTCATTTTTATAACCCCATGTTAAAAAAATTAGTTATGAGATACGTGATTATGACATGTTGATCCTTATTTTAAATTAAATGTTTATAAGATTCATAATCACATCCATGTGGATTCACGTGGTCCTAAAATCGACCTATGGATGATCATGATCAGGGTAAACTCATCCAATTAAATTAGGACCACTGTTAGGGTAGTTGTATATTAATATAATGTTATTATTATCTTTAATTACCTAATATACCCTTAAAAATGTTAATTAAAACAATTTTAAAGATACTATTCATAATTTCCCAAAAAAAATGCTCTATTTATATAATTTGGGAATTATGATTCTAAATATGGAGTCTATTTTTCCAAATTCAAAACCCATATTTTTTTGTAATTAATTAAAAATTAATCAGTGTTGTAAAAATGAGAAAATATGCATTTTTAAGTAAAAACCATAAACATATTTCCATTGATTTATATATAACTTCAGTGTTAAATTATATCCAATGACCAAAATTGGAGTAAATAATATATAAATTATATAATAAGACATTAAATCTAATTTATATTGATAATCTATCAATATAATTAAAGTAGACAAAAATATAATTTTTGAATTAAAATGTTGTTTTTCTTCATAATTAATTAGAAACTAATTTTATCAAAAAAATAAAAAAATATCAAATAAAGTGAATTTTTATGTCCCAATTATAACAAAAAAATTTATTTTTTCAAATAAAACATATAAAATGACAAAATACTAGATTTGAAAATGGTTCTCTATCAAAAGCCATTAAAACATCCTCTTACAAAATATTATAATATTTTATGCTAAAACATGATTTACTCTAATTTTAGTCTTCTAAAAATTGTTAGATAAACATAAAAACATTTAATAAATGTCTATAAATATAATATTGTTATTTATGTTTGTTCCCTATAATAAAAAAACTATGTGATAACAACCATTTAAAATTGTATCACCTATAATGTATTATTTTTTAGCATAACTGAGTCATGTGTGAAACATAAGATTTGGGAGGAGAATTTTGTTGCATTCTGAGTACGATATCATACATATCATCCCATTTTCTTTAATCATAATATCTAATTCATAAATATTAATATATATGAAATTTAATTATTTTATAATTACCTGGGATGATACATCTTTTCCTCCTTTTTGAAAATGCGTCCTCACAATTTTATTCACTTATCAAATAAGTGGGGGTCTTTCTCCATCATTGAATTTTCAAATTCCCATGTTTATTCCCAAACCATATGGGTTCCCCATAAAACCTTATCTTGGTTAATCACCTCATTATAAAATCGTTTCTCTCTATGGTCATGAATATTGACAGGATATTCCTCAAAAGAAAGACTCTCTTCCAACTATAATACTTCTAGACTCAAAACATGATATGGATCCCAAAAAATACTTTCACAACATTGAAACATGAAAAATAATGTGTACCTAGGATAAAATCATATGAAAATCCACATAGTAGGAAACCGATGCATCATTATCTAAGATTTCAAAAGGCCTAATGAATTCTATACTCAATATTCACTTATAACAAAAACACATCACACTATTCCATGGTGAAACATTGAGAAAGACATCATCCCCTACCTATAAAGAAAGATCCTTCGTACAGATATCTACACGAATTTTATGTATACTCGGAGCTGTCCTCATGTGTTTTTGAAACAACTGATATTTTTTTCCATCACTTCTACCAATTATAGTCACATCAACTTCCTTCCACCAACTTCTTCCCAAAAATATGGAGTTCAACAGTGATTTCAATATTATGACTCAAATGGTGCCATGTTTATACTGAAATTTAATCTATTATTATTAGAAAACTCAACCAATGAGAGATAATGATCCCATAATCACTTGTAATCCCTTGAACAAGCATATTGTATATCCTCCCAAGGATAAATTGTTCATTTTTAATTCCCATTTTATATAAAATGAAAAGTTTTACTGAAAATATTTTATGTTCCCAATGACTTCAAATGCCTATCCAAAAGTTAGATGTGAACTTGGGATCATGATCAGATAAAATAGAGAGAGAAACACCATATAACCTGACTATCTAATTAATATAAAATTGATAAAATTGATCTAGAGAAAGTGTATCTCAAATATGAATGAAATTAGAAGAATTAGTTAATGTATCAAAAATCAACCAAATCACATTGTTACCACATGAAATATTTTGTTATCCAACTACAAAATCTATGAATATGTTTTCCCTTTTCCACAATAATACTAAAAATATATACTAAATCACTTCTGGTAACTTCCATTCTTATTTAACATATTAAAAAATCAAACATTACACAATAATGTCACAAATATCTCTTTTCATTCCATCCCAATAGTTGTATTTTTGAATGTCTCTAAACATCTTAGTTCTTCTAGGATGGACATAAAATGGAGAACTGTGAGCTTTACATAAAAACTCCTTCAATATTGAATCAGAAGGAAAACATAATCTCTTCCCAAATCTGAATTCACAATATTTATCAATGTTGTATTCATCAAACATACCCTTCTAGACCAATTATACAATTTTCTAAAACTCATTTCCTTCATTATAACATTCATATATTCTTTATGATAAAAATTATTTCTATGACACCTAAAACAAAATAGTGTATTTTCCGGGACCAACTACATCTAAGTCAAAATTCATCAAATATTTTACCAGATGATCATGTTACAAACGTATCATGGTTAATGTATCATTCTATTTCCAACACAAAGAACCAGACACATTGTTTTATTTTGATAGATGATAATTAATCCAACAATCATAATCCTTGATTAATTCTAGTTGTCTCATATTTCACAAGTTCAATTCTTTCTATATCAATATATACATCAATAGTTTTTGTTGATATTTTATTTCACATTTTACTCCAACCAATGAAGCCTAAATTGTTTTATAATAAATTACATTAGCTAATTCGAAATCATGTTTTGGGTAATTTTACTCATTATTTTTCAACTAACATGAAGTAAAAACAATTACTTAATCATTCTATATTTGGACTTTATTGATTCATTTCAACAAAGCATCACCATAGATAAAACAATTACTATTTCTAAAATGTAATTCAATTGTTGGAGTATTCACTAATATTCATTTCAATTCCTGAAAAAAAAACATCCAATTTTATTTTCTAGATGAATATAACACCATTTCGTGTTAAATAAGATTGTGGGATATATAACCACTCAAATTGTTCAATAAATCTTCGGTAATATACTGATAAACCATGAAAACTAAAATTATTTATTATATTTGTGGGTCTTTTTCATTCATTAATAACATTTTTTAGCATTATAATTAGTTATTCCATGTTTAGAAACATTTTGACATTGGCATGAAATTTTTTGTAACAAAAACCCAAACATGTTAAATTTCCCAAAAACATTTGTATCGTATAAGGTTTGCAATACTACCCTTAAATGATATTCAATCTTCTTTTCCATTTTAGAATATATCAAAATATAATTAATAAAAATAATAAAAACCTTATCAAATAAATTGTGGACTATTCTATTCATAAGATCCATGAATATAGTTGTTGTATTCGGTAACCCAGATGGCATAACTACAAATTCATAATGTCCATATCTTGTAAAAATCATATTCTTCAAAAAAATTTCATCCATTACATTAAACTGATGGTACCCCAAACTCATGTCAGCCTTCGAAAATTATTGTTCTCCCTGGAGATGATCAAAAAATATCAATATGAGACAAATCATACATTTCATAATGGTGATATGATTCAAGGCTCTATAATCACTACAGTGTCTCATGTAATCATCATTGTTTTAAATAAAAAAAAGAAACGATCATCCCATGATGATGTGCTAGGTTCAATGTAACCTTTATGTAATAACTCCTTTAATTGATTGTATTACTCTAAATGTTGAATATGATCCATTTAATAAGTTTATTTTGAAATTATCTAAGCATCAAGAAATATGTTAAATGTAATATGAACTTCCCTATTATAAATAGTACAAGGAAAATCATCAAAAAAACATCAAGATGCTCATTTACCAATGAAACATCATTAATCTAAAAAATTCATTTGTTTTCAAAAATATGTCCATAGTAACATTCATTTCAATACTTTAGAAGCTTCAAATCATCTTAATATATTATCAATTGTTAAGGTTTAATCTTATATAAATACTGAATGTTAATCAGGATAGAAAATTAATTACTTGTAAAGTAAATAATATCATGGTAAACTGATATCCAAACGATACCCAAAATAACAAAAAACACTACTAGAGGAAAAACATGTGTGCCGGTAGATTATATCCACATACTAGGTTAGAAAGATTCATATAATTTCATTTTTCCTAAACATTCCCACATGGTTTTCTTACCATAAGTTCTAAATTCATTTAGAATTTCTGATTTAACAGAAAATGTATCATAAATTAATGAATGTATAGACCATGAATCATACAATACATTTGAAAAGTCAAATAAATAAACAATGTTCCTAATACCACTTCATTTGATATCCCTACATATAATAAACTATTTTGAAAGGACTTATCCATACCTTTCTTCATATAGTCTGGATTCATCCCTTTATTTGAGTTCTTTTACAAACACTCATTTGAATAATGACCCATATAATTTAACATTAAAAATTTACTCACTATAAATAAGTTTTTTATTACTATTATCATTATCTTTTTCAGTCTGATTATGTGCCTTATGACCCATATTACTATATCATAAGAACTTACTAGAATTCCAAAAGCATTCCCCATTGTGATTTTTATCATATTTTTCCTAAATTATATAGTTGTTTTTTTACCATTAGACTTTCTTGGAGAATTATTCCCTTCTGACTACCACCTTGACCTCCAATTCTGCTCTTTTTCAATGAAAACATGATAAATGAAAAACTCCATTTCCACCTTACCCGAACATTCAACATGTTTTTCTTAAATTTTGGACTCATAAATAATACAACACAATTCACTAATTTGGATTAAATATTGAGTAAAAATTATTTAATTTACTACTAAGATCTAAAAAAAATTTTGTTATGTACCTTTCCATTTGAGTACATTTCACTTCATATTCCACCACCGAGTCCTCATTTTTCCTCAATTCCATGAATTTTTTATCCATCCTATGTCTAAACTCTGTAGAAAAATATTTCGCCAGAAACAATCCATTTAATCCATCTCAATCTAGAGAATCAAGCTACTCATTATCTATGATATTGTTAACCATCCACCAGTGCTGATTAGTTTCACCTTAAAAAAGGTAAATATAAAGAATAACCTTATGATGTTTTGAAAACCCCATGACATCAAAAATCCATTCTAATACATTAATAATACCTTAATGTTGCAAGAGGTTAGATTATTCTATGAATTATTGAGGATGATGCCTCATGAAATGCTTCGCTACCGTCATTTTCCTCTATATTTGATATAGATGATCCCATGAAACGATACCACCATCATTTATAGCCTAAGCCTATTTCACCATCAATACAAATAACACATGGGTTCCTATATTCACTATCTTATATTGTTGATTTGTAATATTGTTTTCCACGTGATTTCATCTATTCATAACATCCCTACAGCCTTTGGGGAAACCCATTCTGAACAAAAATTTCTTAGATGAATCAACACGGTAACCATATAATTCTATATCATGCCAATTTTACAATAATATAATAATACGTTATTGATACTATATCATCAATATACTAAACTCTAGAATTATCTAAACTTACCACTTATACCATCTATAAATCCCCATCCTCAAACATTTAACATTCTTGATTTAAATCAGAAATTCACATTGAAGATATTTTTAGGTTTAGTGTTTCAGAGAATTATTCCATTAATATTGCTTAAAAAGTGGATATATGGAAAACACTATCTATGTCATCTATAATATACTACTTTTAAAAGTAAACATGATTTATTTTTCTGGATAAAAATATTCATGACTTCTTTATTTCTCTTACACATCCTTATACATGTGATGAAATTTTAGAAAAAGGGATGGAGCTAAAAATCATAATAAGTGATATAAAATAAGGAATTTAAATGTTAGTACGTAAATATTTATAAACCCAAGATATAATAATAATCCTAAAAAACTACACAGCAATCATAAATCATATATGTTACTTTAGGCATCCATATCATACTTATATTTTTGCTTTCCCAGCTACAAAAGGAGTAACTTTCATGGTTAAATTTCGAATATCCTTCCCAATATATACCATAAATCACTTAGGAGAAACAATATTGTTTAACTCTGTCTAATTACCCGATGCATTGGAGATCTATCCCAATCTCACCCGCCATTATTTTATCATTCAACCACCCGTATATATAAACAATTCCTAGGAACCACAACAAAATCATCACACTTAAAAAAAGAATAACTGAATAATAACATTTCAACATTGTAATAACAAGATATCATTTCGTGATATTGACAGAATAAATGCCCTATTAGAACAATTTTCAATAGCAAAATACATTAAAGGGGAATATTGAATTTTTTTACAACATTAAAACATGTAGAGGAATCCAAAAATCAAAAAATAGTCAGAGTGGAAAAAATATTGTTTCCATTTCATAAGTTAAAAAACCATCCTTTTTTCAATGACAAAGAGTACTTTTGAAAACCATTGAATGCAATTAAATGTAAAATGGAATTATTAAACACCATATATTATTACACGGTGTATAATATCAAAATTCATCTCAATGATAGAAGATTGATAGGAAAAACCTTAACTTGAGCCTGACGCATCACATAAAATAGTTATGTTCCTAAATAATGAACTTATATTTATTTATAATATATTGAGAAAACTTTTATTGTTTATTATTACCTTTTTATCAATTATTTCCATTTTAATTATTAATTTTGAATTGTACATTTTATGTATATTTAGTACGTAAGTTGAAAATGAACATGGTTTGGATGTCCTTAGTCTATGTGGTCATAAGCCTATCCTACCAAGAATAGTATTCATTACACATTAATCAATTTTATACATTAATCACATTTTTTATATCAACCCATTAATTATGTTTATGAAAAAATGATGAACGTATATTCATGGAGATGGTAGGACGTATGTACGCATGAGTAACATTTTTATATTTCGTTGATCATTATAGAAATATGTTAATAATTATTTGGTATATAAATAATGATAATAATATTATTAACATGATAATTATAATTTAAATATACACATATATATCATAGAGGTGATGTGGTGAATAACAACTATTCACATCAGTTCATGGAGATGATAGTTCACTTGTACCCATGAATGGCGTTATCATTTTTATGTGCATGTAAAGTAAAAGCATAACTGAAATATTATTATTTTAAAATGATAAATATTTCATAAATATAATAAATAATAATTTCTTCCATCATTATAGCCAGTATTAATAGATGGTTATGACAAACTAACTATATCATTTCATGAGGTGGTAGTTCGTCTTACACACGAAAGAAATATTTATTTCATATTTGATGAAAATAATATTTATTTAGGTGATGATAATAAAATAATAACATCTCAGAATAATGAGGAAAATATAGTCTTTATTTTATATTAGAATAATAATATTTGTAGGAAGTGTTCAATGAAATAAAACAGAAACACCTAAAAAAACTAATACCTCTTCTTTGGTTGATCACCTTTGAAGACAACATTAACACTGTTGTGGAGAGTGTTCTACCTAAAATAGGGCCTCAAGAACATGGGGAAATATTTTAGGAAGAGTTTTTAGCCGATTTCATCTGAACAAAAAATGTTATAGATGTGTGATTATTAGAGAAGATAGGGTACCTTTTTATAGGACAGGAGAATGGTGCCCTTGGAAACTCTTAAAATATTAAATTAATATAAATTCAATTTCAGTTCCAAAATGTCCTAAAATAATTTATTTATCATATAGTATGGTTATGGATTGAATATGAATCATAAAATTAAAATTAGACATGTTTTTAATATTGTTTAATCAATGTCTTTTTTTGTTTAACACTAATCTTACCCTTGTTAGTATTACCCTTATATTATGTTATTTAAATATTGTGAGTTTGTTTAGTTAACATATTATGTGAAAATACACAAAAAAATGACATTTAAGCCATATATGGACTTATCCCAGCCATTTAAATTAATATTATATTTTTAGGAATTTAATATCCTTTAATAAAATATATTATATTTTTAAAAACCAATAGTTTTAATTGTAACACAATTCATTTGTCGAATATTTAAAATATCATAAAAGAACATTATGTTATAAAAACCAAAACAAAATTTTCTAGAACATATATAAATATCTATAAAATTAATTGATGGAATAAATTTTTCCGATAATATTTATTTTAATATTTACAAATCATTTATTTGATTGATTCCTAAATTAAGAAATATTTAAAACATATTTGTGTCACCATTTAATTTAATTATTTATTTCCTAAACATTATATATTAATTACCATGATGTAGGAAAACATTTTAGTTCAATAATTACTATTTATAGTAAAATATATTACTTTTATAAAACCATATTAAAATTTATCTTGTTATGAGAGTTATGATTATGACATCATGGTCTTTATTTTAAAAAAAATGTTTATAAGTATCATAATCACTTCCATGGGGATCCAGGGGCTCCTGAAAACCACCTAAAGTTGTAATTGTTGAGGTAAAATCATTCAATTAAATAAGGACAGGTGTTATGGTAGTTTTATATTAATATAATATTATTTTTAAAATTAATTACCTGATTTACCCAAAACCATCGTAATTAAAATAATTACTAATATTACGACTCATAATGTCCAAAAAAGGACCTAATTACATAATTTTGACATTATGATTCCAAATATGAAATCTATTTTCCTAAATTAATAACATATAATATTCTATAATTAATTTCAAATTAATTCCCATTTCCAAAAAGATAAAACAAGTTAAAAAGTAAAAACCATCAAAAGATTGACATGTGATTAAATATACCTTCCAAGCGAAATAACTTCCACTAACCAAAATTGTATTAAATGATAAAAAAAATTATTTAATTATAATTGAAAAATTATTAAAAGGATTATATAACTACATAATTAAATTATATGAAAAGAGATTATTGAATTAAAATGCAGTATTTTATCACTATTCAAAAATGAGTTTTAATTGAAAAATACCACAAATTAAAAAAAATGTCCATTTTGGTAACCAAATAATATATATAAACTATTTTTTTTCATATAGAATATATAAAAGTGAAGAAAAACTCAAATTGAAATGGTTTATCCATCGAAAGGTGGAAAATTACCTATTAAAAATTATTAGAGTACTTTATGCGGAAAAATGGATTTATTCTCATTTTAGGCCTCTAAAATTTATTTGATTAAAGTAAATACAATATATATTTTTTAAAACATAATATATTTAGTTATATTCATTTCCACCAATAAAAAATCAAGATGATAACTCCCATTTAAAATAATAATACCAATAATGAAATATTTTTCATTATAACTCAGTCTTCTGTGCAATATAAGATTTCAGAAAAACCCATTTTTGTGTGTCTCTTAGACTGTCGTATATTGAGTCCCTTTTTATAAAAAATTAATATCTAATTCTTAAATACTAATGATTATTAAATATTTCTTATTTTATTATTTCTTTGGATGTAATAGTATCCATGGTGAGGCTGGGAAAATTGTATACATGTTTTGGGGATGAGTTAGCATCATAAGTTCTTCACTGTACATTTGCATGATTCCCAATCATTTGAATACGAGGCTCTATGGAGGATCCTACAGAGTATACTACTATACACACCCAACATTATATATACAATTTTCATGTTATTTGGAGTAGGTTAGATATCACGATGATTACCACTAGGTTGGGGTTTTTTAGGATCTGCTTGGGCTTCGTTGTAGCAATCATTATTCTTTCATTTGGATTTTATAATTTTCTATTTTAATTTTAGTATATTTCTATGAAATTACATATGTATACTTGTGTTTTCATTTAAATTGTAGTCAAATCATTAGTTGGTTGGTGGATATATTATAACTCACTTTCATATCTTTTCTCTTTAAGGTTAATGCCTTCCATTTGTGTGTTTATTATACCATTGTTAATGGTCACCAATCGGGGGCCAACTAGAGGTAGGATTTAGGATTTATAATCTCTCATCTCCCATTGATAGACCAGTAGTTGTAAACATTGGGCCGAGGGGACCTAACATTTATTTAATGATCCATTATAGTAAAATAATTTTCTAATTTTTCATTTGAATTAATAATACAATTTGATATATGGTGAGAATAAATAGATTGTAACGTTGAAGCTGTGACAATAAAGAAAAAATTTCTTTTTTATTTTTATTACTCTCTCATATAAATGATGTCACTTGATCTATTTGAAGGTTTACTCAATGTTTCCTTCATTTAAATATTTTTTCTTCAATTTATAGCCTTATCATTTTATAAAATTATGTTATCTAATGTCATATTTTATATACAAATTCCTCATATATTCATAGTTGGTAATATCATTTGAGGAATAATCATTTATGAAATATTTCAACCAATTTACAAAATTATTATATTTAAATTTTTAATTCTAATTATGAAATAATTTTATAATTTTATAAAACATATTAATTCATATTAATAAATAATCCATTTACTAATCTATCCATATAAAATCTTCTCATCCATATTTACATTTAGTTTTGAAAACATACATTAATTTTTAATGCGATTATTTAAATGAAAAATATTTTATTTTTCTACATTATTATAAATTTTTTGGTTTTATCTCTTCTAAAAACATAACCATAATTCCAATTGTCATTATGAATGTTATTTTTATAATTTCACATTACACTTGAATAAAAACATTAGTACCTCTCCAATGATCTAAAAGAAATATAAAAATCAATACTACATGATATTTTTCATCTATCTTTATCCCAACTGAAATCATATATTATAAGATGTTATTAAAACTATTTATATGATAGATATAGATTCATAAACATTCATTTCAAATATATCATACATTTTATTATTTGAATTTAGTACTATTTTCCTAACATTTGAGGTTCAGAAATGATTGATAAAAAGGGTATCCCAAATATTATAAGTATTATCACTAGATGATACTCTATTAAATTTTTCACATCACTACGGAGAAAATATATCTTTCATAGATTTGAAATTTTAATCATTAGAACTACGGGTTTCATTAATCAATTATTTTTTATAGGCTTTAGTACTTTGATATTTATCTTTAATATATTCCCATATATTGAAACACATTCTCCCAGGATGTATTTTAATTTTTATTTTTCCACTAATAATAACTTTTACAATTAAAATAATGAGATAAATTTTTATAATAACCATCATACTTATGATATATATTGTTAAATTATAAAACACTCATAAATAAAAAAATTCTTTATAAATTATCAAGGAAAATAGTTAGAATATATGATTGAAAAAAATGTGGTCTGATTCAAAATTATTTTCCCATTTGATTGATCAAGAGGGTTTTGCAGTTAATAATTCAATTTGAAATTTATATTCTAAAAAGTTAATAAACTAGTCAAACAAAACCGTCCACTTAAAAATAATGTAAGTATAAACAATATGATATTTTAAATAGTATGTCAATATTTATAAAATAATCTCCTTAAAAATATGTTTAATCTTATTTAATAGTTGATATTTTTTACTCACACACAATAAATAATATATGATGTAAATTTTCACTATTATTTATTTTCATTTAGAAAACATATTCATAATTTAATGACTAATTAAGAGTTGAAAATTTTAAATAACGATAATAATTTGAATTATAGATTTATTGAAAAAACAAGAATAGATATTGGATTTTAAATATGAGGTTTGGTTCCAAGATGGATATTCATTCCTCTAAGATTAAATTTCCATAGAATCTGTAAACATTTATTATATCCTATGAAACATGATCCTTAAATGAGGTCAGGTTTTTACTCGTACAACTACACAAAGATCATTCCTAGCTATGACCAGAATCTTTTATAGTTATTCATTATAAAATAGGTTAAAGATTAAAAAGAGGGAACATATCCATTATTATTCAATACAATATAATATCACTTGAAATTAAATATGAAGCTAAATTTAAAAATAATTGAATGGTATTCTAAAAATAGATATAGTAAATATAAGATGAGATATTGATTGAATCAACTTAATTACGACATCATTGATTGATCAATTTTCATAAAATATGATAAAAATCATTCCAAAAAATAATATAGAGGTAAATATTATATTTTTTTATGATTTATGACAGTGAAGTATAATATGTAATTGGTATTTAATCACTATTCCTACCTATAAACATTTATTTTCCCTTCATATTAATGTGTTATTATTATACATTTATCCATTGGAGAATATTCAAATATTTATCCTCACACTCCTTATTCATATGTGGAATTTATAAATACATTAAATTTTTATTAAATTATTCATAATTTTACAATATTAATTTTAAACATTACCCAATGATTGTGTTCAATTTGGTCAATATAAATTACATATGCATGATCTCCCGTGAATGTAGTTACATTACCTTGTGGTTACTTGATCATAGAGTTAAATGAACTTCCGGTCACTTGGACATGTGGCCACTTGAGATCCTGGTCACAAAATCATGGATTCACATAAATCTTTCACTTCCATTCTTCTTGTTGTCAATTTATTTATTCATTACATAGATTCAAAAAACCAAAATTTGATTTATGTTTGAATGGTCAAACGATTTTTTAGTGCATTATGTAGAATCCTCTGTGTGACAACATGATAAATACATGAAATTGTTTTAGTGTATATGTACAAATTTCAATACATATTTAAACTTTTATAATATTATCAATGCTTATAATCTTTTTGAGTAATTAGTATATATAAAGTCATATAACCTTTACAATTACATTAATATTTGCATATAGTTGGTTAATTTTTTTACTTTGAGACATATCTATTTATAAATGTTTATATTGAAAGAATTATACTATTATATAACATAAATATTATTAATAACTATGAAATATATTATTTTATCTTTAAAAATGATTATCTATATTTTGATAACACAATATTTAAGAGGAATAATTAATGTAATAAAATCATTAAAAAATAATTAGAGATCTTGATAATAGATATGATAACCCTATATCAAGGAATATGAATATCCAATCCTAAAAGGATAATCATAGAATAATTAATTCTTATCATGATAAAATTATGGAATCAATATTCTTGTTTCATATAACAATGCTACACTCTATGGTTTTAGTAGATATTTAGCTCTAAATAATATCTTTTGTATCCTATTTTAATTAAAAAAACAAAAAATGAATATAGAAAATATATGTTTTCAAAAAAAAAATAATGAAAGATAAAATTAAAAAATATGAAAATATAATATTAAACATCATAAAAAAACTAAATATAAATTAAGCATATATGAAAATAAAAATATATGAATAAGATATATTTATCCTCTATTATTTATATGAGTATACTATCATTAGGATATCTAGGAAAAGAAGAAAAAACATTATATGTTTATTTGACATTTTTCAAAAGAATAAATGAATAATATGAATAATTTTGTGATGTATAGAAGGTTATATATAGGAATGAATTATATATATTATATATGATCATATATAATATGGTCATTGAATATATATAGACATTATAGATAAAGATATTATATACGGGGTCATGGTATATTCCTGTATCCAAAAGGTATATTAATGTTTTATAATTTTTAAAAATAAATTATAAACAGTAATTAATAAATATAATAAATAATTGCTAATATATATTTAATTATATTTTCTAAAGAAAATGTATAATAAAAATATTTATTTTTTTCTGATTAAATATTAACAATAATATTAATAATATCATAGCAATTCTTATATGTTTTTATAAAATTATTATAAAGAATCTAATAAAAATTGATTGACAAAATAAGTTGGAAAAAAGTAATTATAATATATTTTGATGGGATATAATTAAAATGATTTACTATTGTATGGGGTTAATTTTCATGGAATAGTTTTTAACTGATTTATATTTTTCTCTTGAAAAAAATTTTTTATAAAAAATTAAAAATATTAATATAATTAAATTAATAAGTGAATATATATATTTATATACATATACATTAAAATATTTATTAATTTTTACAAAACAATTTTAAAGAAAAACAATTTTGAAGATCATATTTATATATATTAAAATTTTATAATATATATATATATATTATGTTCTCAGTTAAATATATAATTTACCATATTTATAAATTTATTTACAAAATATAGAGTGAAATATAATAATTTTCATTTATAATGATTAATTTTAATTTAAGAATAAAAATATGATACTCAGGTAAAAAATTGAGTTTCACAAATAAATGTAAAATAATGTGAATTTTTTTAACTAATGGGGATGCCCTAAATTTTTATCGAACCATCAATTTAATAAGCTATTTTTACCCCATATATTTATATTAACTTCTAATATATTATAACTATTAAATTAATAATCCAAAATAAATAAGTTCCATAAATGTTATTTGTGTATTAGTAAAATGATACTATTATTTTATAATTATACACTCTGGCATATTTCATTAGCACATCACAATCATATTTGGTTTTGTTCACCCATATATATGTAAAAAAATTTCAAAAACATAATATTATTGAAATTTAAGTATTGATCCATTGATAATTTTAATTTATTATATTAATATGAAATTTAATTAATGATAGTGGATTTGGATGTGGGATAAATTGACTTTCAAATGTTAATTTTTATTATCATAATTTTACATGACACACCCTCATTATTTATCCTATTATAGAGGAAAATAACAATTCCATACATAAAATGAAAAGGGAAAATGTTAACAATAAAAACACAATAATTAAATTACCATTAACATTAATGTAATGATGAACTAGATATCAGTGTTAGAGGATCAAAATCTCTATTACGAATCACATATAAATTAAAAAAAATGGAAAATTTTAATGATAAAAAAAATTAGCTATCTAAATTATGGGTAATGAATGATAATAATTAAGTAATATAAAACAAAATTATTATTAAAATATTTTTTAATTAATTTATTTTTACTGTTATACTTATTAATCACCTATATGGTAGATTGTTGTAATGGAATGGGTCATCTCATCTCAAGTTTTATTCATTTAAATATGATCATTATTCACCAACATTATTCTTTTGGGTGAGTTATAAAATTCACATGTATGTATATTATCATAATTCAATTTAATTTAAATGTATTTAATAATAAATAAGTCATCCCATATTTATATGGATTTTATTATATAGTTTAAAATATATAAGGGGTAATTTTAAATTATCATTTTGATATAATAATTGGTTATGGTTAAATATCAATTATATGAAATTTTATATTATTTATATACAAAATATGATGTATTTTCATCTCTTATTTTTATTTATGGGGTTTAAATATATTATTATAATTAAACCTCCCTTGGGTACAAAAATATACTATAAGTATTAGTGTATCAATATTTTTCCATATCGCTTTTTTGGTTCGTAATTTTTATTCAATATGTCATTTTTATGTACACTCTTTTATGGATGTAATTTTATATAATCAAATTATTTTATATTCTTGTTTTCTATTACTATTTATTTTATTCAAAAGATAATAGAATTCTTTTTTAATTTTTTTCAATATGAGTCATTTTCTATCAATTTTGTCCTCAATTAAATAATATTTGAAGGAATCTTTTTTTAATATATTCTACTAGAACACATTTATTACCATGGTATTTTTTGTTGTCCTTAGAAAGTACTATGTATGTTTTTTATTTTCCAAATTAATTTCTATTCGAATTAAATATATAATATTATATTTTAAACCAAACATTATCCAAAATAAATGATATTTATTTATATTTTTTAATTCAAAATATTAAGTATCTTATAAAATATTATATAATTATTTCGAAAATCCTTTAATTTCTCACATTTTCACTGGAGATGTGATTTAATGATACCAATTTTTCCCTTTATGACATATTATTGATGTACCCATCTACATTGCTTCATTACCATGTGGTAATTAATCAAGGACAAAATTTTTATTGATTTCATATTTATATAGAACACACATTATTGATTTATCATTACCTATGGGATTGATCTATTATATGCCTTCAATGAATTGTTTAATTTTTTATTTCTCAGTTTATTATGATGATACAAAGGTGGTTATCAAAAGTAGCAAATATTTTTTTATATAGACAGTTATCCCATTTAAAAAATGGTATTTGATGTGTGTCGTTAGCCTATGATTAAAAGGTTAAATGAAATAATTAGAATTCAAATTCCACTATGTTATTGGATTCTTGTTATCATATCACATTGTAATATTATCATATTGGTGGAATAACATTACATAATTTCTGAAATTGTTTCATTTATAACAAATTCTTGTGTTATGAAAGGTTTCTATATTGTGATTATTGACCCCTGCATCCACACTCCATTGAGTAAATTCATATGTTATGTCGAATGCCTCATGTCATGAATCATGTTTTATGATGTACTTTTTAGGTTTGATTTCATTATTTTCTATTAATGTATCTTTATTATGTTATAATAGCCATTGTTTTGTCTTATGTTCACTTTTGATCATTTATTATTCTTTCTACTAGTTAACCTAAATATGATTATGAGCTCAATAATTTTTTATGATTTCAATCCATTAGTTATAATGAATAGTTAATCATTTCAGATGTCCTAATGGGTTTTTATTGTGATGTGTAAATGTATAAATACTAATTATATTGTAGAGATATTATTGATATGATCTCCAAGAAACTAAACGTATAGATTCTATGGTGTGACATTTTTTAAATGTAATTACTACTCAAGTAATCGATAAATATTTTATATATTGGACATATCATTTGTTTATCTAGTGTTTTATAGTCATTTTATTCTATTAGTATTATAATTATATATTTTTAGACCGTAATAATTTTTATGATGATCCAAATGTGTTGTATGATGAACCTAAAATACCAAAATTTGAAATTTATGTGTCAAAGGTTAATGTGTCATTGAATTGAATATTAGTTATTGATATATTTGTATAATAATATAACATCCCATATTTATTTTATTATAGAATTTAATATATAATCATTAAATTGGAGTGGTGAACAGTGTGGTCAATATCGAAAATACCATATTTTAGAACACGTCTATGAATTTTTACAAATATTGAAAAGCATACTAGTCAGTTTATTCTTATCTTCAGGGACTATTTGTTGAGTTATTGGGGAAAAATCATATTAATGATGTTATTGAATCCCTTTTCTATAACTATTTTCAGAAATAATTATTTTAAAATGTATTTATAAAAATTATTTTTATTATTATCTGTTTGTGAAATTTTGATTAGAATTTTCCATATAATGGATCTCATTTAATAGAACACCAAATATATCATCTTGAAAGGGAATTCATATTTCATATAATGAGAAATCCTATTATATTATATCAATTCAGGAAAAAATATAAATTTCCTATGATAAAAAATTCAATTATATATGAAATATTAAAAAACTTGAGGGTAAATTTTCACAAATAGTTTAAATAAACTCAATATTTATGATATATTTCTTTTGAATGAATACAGTTATGTTTTTTGGAAATTGTTATGTGGTCCTCCACAAGATAATGAGGTTGAGTTTTAATATTACTCATACACAATTATCAACCCTTATCAATGAATATTAGTAAAATTTACCATATTTATATTGATGAAAAAAATATCAAATTTAAAGAGAAGTATTATAATTATTTTTATTACCATGTGATTTATTATGGTGTGTAAATATACATATTTTTAATAATGAATTACGGAAAAATTTAACTCTTCATCGATTATCATGAACATAAAATGATAGAAATAAAGAAAAGTCTATTCTATCCAATATTGGGGACTAAATTTATTAATATATTGGGTTTGAATACTTATTGTTGATTGAACACGAAACTAGATATCATCAGTTAAGTTAGAAAGTATAAGGTGAAATAATGAAATCCATTGATTCCTGGTTTGTAAATTTGGATTTTATAGTGATTCAGTTTTGATATATTAATTCCCACACTTTTTCCATAGATCTGATTACTAGCTTATTTAATGATTACCGCGTTTAATTTTTGGTAATGATTGTAAAAAATATTATCATGTATTCGAATTGTGAGGAAGATCAGGATGTTCATTTGGGGATTGAGCTATAGATTATAGAAATGATAAATTGAAATCCAAATATGTAATTTGTGAATTATAGAAACATGAATTAAAATTTCTGGTCCATGTAATGACATATGATGTTATATATGATGTTCCATCAAAATAGAGGTTTTGTACAATTTTCTTGACATCCCACTATATCAGGGATACATTGATTTCATTGATATGATAGATACTATTAGAACATTATGAGAATTTTATCACACATTCAATATAAAAAACCATATTTAATTATAAGGGAGTAATATTTCCTTAGATTGAAAAATGTGAAAAATATTTTAGGGATCATAATAGAAGATTGATCACTACAAAGATACTCACAATAAATTACTGTGGAAAATTTTTTGTGTTATATATAGATGTGTGAATAAATATATTAGAATCTTTTCTGAGGAAAAATGAATTGATGGTATATTATAAATCATTTTAATTAATTATCCTATGGTAAAAATTACGCAACAAATTATATGGACATAAGTGTGGTCATCTTCTATATAATTATATGGTGGAATTAATTAAATATGAAATTTATTATATAATTAAAAATCACAATATCCTAAATTTTATATTCACACATAATGATTTCAATGTGTTCCAAATGATATGTTTCTAGTTGATCAAGGAAAATAACTTCTAAAAACATTACCACCATAGGGTGCTAAATAAAATGTATGATTTTATATGTTATCAAGATGAAACTACCTTATCCATGTTGATAATGATACCCAATACTAATAGATTTTAAAATTTCTAACATTGAAGTAATAAGGGGATAATTTAAATGATTTCTTTCCCAAATATATTCTCCAATATCCATCCATTTAAATATCAAGGAACTATATAGTGAGGATATATAGCTTTATAAGAATTTATGAAATATTTCAGAGTAAAACATTGAAATTGATGTAATTATAAGAACCATTAGAGGATTATAATTTATATCAATTCTAGAAAATTTGAAGATTCTAATGGATATTTCACAATACTAATAATCCATATTATTCAGGGATTTATGAAATGTATAGATATCTCATAAAACATTTTGTAGTGTGGAAACAATAAGTGGGCTCTTTCAGAGTGTTTTCTTGATTCTTATGTTTCCAAAATATTGGATCTAAATATCATAAATATTAGGGTATGATGTAATAATTACCAATAACTATATTGAAATTGCTAAAACCACATTTTAATTCAATATTATACAGAATTTTCATTATAATGTTTACAATTCAATTACAGTTGTAGTAGATATCACTTTGATGTCAAGAAATGTTATTATATTTCTAAAATGTCCCAATTTTTATCTATATGGTATAATATAAATAAAATAGTTATAATTATTCTTTTATTAAAAATATAAACTATAATTTAATGAGGTATGTGGCATATATTAATGTTTAGGATAAGTATTCAATTTTTATTATACTCATAGATGAGGTTCACTTGTATATATTATCCCCAAACTGCTGATCAAATTAAAAAGGACCATTCAAAAACTATAAGATATGTTATGATACTTTTAATAATATTTCAGTGGAGTTAGGAAAACAATACAGACAATTTTCTCTCATATAATAATAGTATCCATTCATGAATTAATACTAAACAATATCATGCTTTATATAAGAATAGATTTATTACTCCATTGTATTGGGATGAAGATAAAGAATATAGGCTATTGGGACTAGGTTTTTGTAAATATGAGTTATATAAGAGTAAACCTATTGAAATACCCCTGAAAATATCATAGATTCAACAGAATTGATACAGTAATTGTTTTAATTTATATCTGTATTTGAATTTCAAGGAAAATTTATTTATTTAAAGAACAATTTCTAATTGTATCATGTGATTTTTTTATGAAGTAAATTATTATATGGATATATTGGTATAATAAAAATCCAATATAATTTAATGGTAGAAATATATAATCATTCAAATCCAATAATAAATTATGATGTTAATGATGTGTTTCATGTGACACATTAGAAGAGGTAATTATAGGACCATTAATATAAACATAACATAAATTAATTAGAACTAGAACATGATCTATCTTATAAGAAAAAAAATTATTATTTCATCGATTAAAGAGATAACTTATTATGAAACATGAAAAATTACCTACTTAATATTTCATTGAGGAATAAAAAATAATTTTAATATTAATGAGAATCCAATGAGGTAATGAAGAAATAATATTACCATTTTTTCTACATAGTAATGTATCTTTATAGGTATAATACTTTGGGGGGTAGAATATAACACCAAAATATATGATATATATTTTTCATTAAATACAATATTGAATTGATATATTAACATGTAATTTTGGAGATAAAATTAATGAATATATTTTATTATGTTAAAAAGTTATAATGCATTATTTAAATTGATAAAAATATGAGACTAAAATATGAATAAAAAAAATGTATCTATAAGTGAAATAAATCAACACAAAAATAAATTTCCACAAACATTAAATCATAATCATCATTGATTTAAAAATTACAGTTACCTTAATTATAACTTTAGGAAGGTGGAAATATATTAGAAATATAATATACATGTTAAGATTGTGTAAATGAATTTGATGAATGCTTTTATTGATGAATGTAATTCTAATATATGAATGAGATATTATGGTTATATATTTGTGTCATGACCCATCCCCTAGGGCCCATACCATGACTTCCCCAAGCCCCCCTTCCACAGGCCAGGGGCTGGAAACTAGCACTGAAGGAGAAATTCCCTAAATCGGGGAGGGAATTTCATTTATAACTGTAAACTCACACAATAGATCACACATATGGATAAAAAACACTAGGTAAAATTTTATAATAAGAGAGTGATGAAATGTAAAGGGGCCAGAAATACAAGCCCAATTGTAATGTACATGTTCAACTGAAAAGGACAAAATAGGTGAAATGTGAAAAGAAGATCATGGATCGTCCACAACAGATCCTACCAGAAGGGTAGGTATACATATTATCCTCAGCACTCTGATTCTTTCAGTCTCCTCCATGTACCAACACTTCGTATGGTCCACCTCCGGGTACCGTCCAATCCTGGTACTCACAGCCTCAGTCAGCGTTGTCCGCCGTCTGCAACCAACACAACGAGGTGTGGGAATAAACCGTATAGAGTTGAGTATTATGATACTCAGTAGGGATCCCAGGACCCTAAGGGTCTCACAAAATCCACCAAGGATAAACAAAAAAGTATTAAATCAACAGATAATCCCACTTAGGTATATGCCTATACATATACCTAAGTTATCAAGTTATCCATCTCAATCATGAGGAAAACACAAAAGTTATTGACTCAACTCAAACCAGGATTTTATTAATATTATTGAAACCACGATTTTTGAAGAAGTTCTTCTCAATTGAGTATAGTGGGCCTACCGCGAAACCAAGGCTCTTCCCACTAACATTGGACTACTATGGTACTCCTCCTTCCATGTACCATGGGTATTCTATATCACCTAGGTGGTCCGCACCGTGGGTCTGCAGTGTCCCCAAGATGCTCCACCTCGTAGCCAGTTGAGGTACTACTCTTGTCGAGTATCGTGGGACTTCTGTGACACCATAGAGCTCCCCGCTGGGCTAGTAAAGTCACTCCATGTAAAAACGGTCAGTAGTCATCAGGTCTCAGCCTTCTTCTTGGTCTCCGCACTACGCAAGCAAGTCTCCAGGATCATCCAATCCATGGGATTCTGTTTGATACTCAAACTATCATGAAGTACCATGATGAAGTATCTCAAAGGACCACCACATCATAGGGGTTTCCATACAACAAACAATGCGTCAATCAGATGCCCGCTCTGTGAGTTATTAGCCTTTTAGTCACGGTGTCCCTGTTGGATTCGTGATGATCCAACTTGACCGTATCTCAACTAATCATCGAATGGTATTGGGGTATAGTAAAAGAGACTATATTTATTCAATATTACCATCGTCGCTGACGGTTCGTCAAATGGATGTCTGATTCCAAAGAAATGGCCAAAATAAAGTAAAGGGTCTGTAGTGGGATGGGGTCCGGTTTGACCCGGTCGGACCGACCTAGCCTGACCCAGTCTGAGCTAGCCCGGTCTGGATTGACCGGTCAGAAATGTTGGGTCTAGCCCAGACCATTGTGTGGGCCCGCATATTAGGTTCGGCCCAACCCGTTGGGCCTCCCCGGTAGGCCGCATGGGCAGTACAGCTAGGGCTCGGGGCCTGTTCTTCCAATAGCACATGGGGCACGACTCGACATCACTACCCAGATGGTCGAGACCATTTTTCCCAGTGCTGTGAGGGGTGTGGCTCAGGAGGAACGGGGCATATGGGGTGTGCGGGGCGGGCTGGCCGGCGCGGTTTAGCCAAGCGCATGGGAGGTGGTCGGGCATGGACCGGCCATGCCAGCAAGCGGTCGGGAAGGGTGGGGCCAGGTCGGAAGAAGGCCTGGATGGCCAGAAGGTGGGTTGGTGGGTAGCTGGGTAGGGTGTGGCCAGGCCAGTAGGCGGCCGAGAAGGGCGCTTGGTAGGCCAGCGGGCGGCCCGGCTCGGCTCTGCGAGCAGCGCGGCCGGTGGCGGTGCGGAACGCCGCGAGGGCGGCAATGACAAGTCGGCGGGCGGCTGGGTGGCCGGTGCGGCTCGGGCTGGCGGGAGGCGTGTTTCATCCTGAAGTGGCGGAGCCGATTCAGTCGGAGCACTGCGAGGGCGTCCTGGTCCATAGAGGTCATGGGTAGCACATTCGTTGCCTTCGTCGTCCTATCGCGTCATCGACTTGTCGAAGATCATCACAAAGAAGAACGTCAGAGGGCTCAGGCCATGTTTGATTGGCCCCCACCCTCTGCATTTAGGGTGGTAACATATGTCTTATCAAGAATTAATAAATATGAACTTCAATTGTTTTACAACCACCACAATGATACCTTTCCTACCGATGAAGAGAAAAGTTATGCAGTATTACTCAAATTAAACCCCATCCTTTTTTCTTCATTCTTCGATGGAGTCGTGGGTAAGAAGACGGTGTTTTTTTCCATTCATCGCGTCTTCCACACAAATCCAATCCCGTGATCGCACATTGGTAGAGGAAAATGCTCCACGTCGGTTGCCTCTGAGGAAGAGGATGAACAAGGTCGTCGTTCTTCATATCCTAAGGTGTTCTTTATTGAAAGCTTTCTCCTAATAATCCTCCTCTTAATGCTACCACAAAAATTAACAATGCCAACCAAAATAATAATAGATTGTGTTAATCTATTATTTAATTAGTTGGAACAAAATTAAAAAGGAAATTTAATTATCATGGCTGCCCAAATTAATGTGGAGGATTTGGAACTATTGAATTAGGGGAGTTGGCACCAATAGAGGAGAGGGGGTGTGGAGAGACTCTCCCTCATAAATGAGGGGAGTTGAGAGGTTTTCCTCTCCCACCACTAATAAGGGGCTTTAGTCCCGTGTGGTCCCCATGTCGCAACCTCTCGCGGGAGGTGAGGTTTGGGTGGGCCCCATCCCCACAACCTCTCATGTGATGTTAAGGTGTGGTGGTCCCACATTCAGCTTCCATGATGAGTTTTTAACCAACAAATAAAAATTAAGACACACAATTTATTTTTATTTAATTCATTCTCTAAAAACCCAAAAACTATCTTTTAATCACGACCCACTATCGTCAAAAAGATAGCCTTCCTAACAGAATACCACCCCAGTGAGTTCAATGGTACTCTCAGATTTCAATTACAAGAACCAGTTCAAAAATTATAAAAACTTGCTCGTATGTTTACTAAATGTACCCGAACAAAACATTAGAAAAAGATTTCGGGCACACTGGGCCTCGAAATTATACGCCGTCAATTTTCTCGGACTCGTAAAATTCCCATGTATTTTATAAAAAAAGTTCACTGAATTTTTTGGTCTTTACATTCTCCCCACCTAAGGTATTTACATAACCATAAGCTACAACTTGAACTATGGGAAAAATTGGGGGTTCTGAGCAAACATCTGAGCCTCCCGCTCCAATTTTCTCTCCTGGAGGTTCACATGCTGCCAGTGAATGCACACCAGAGGTATCGAACATCCACCTAAGACTTTCCCATGTCGATCCTCAAACCCCATTGGAACCTCCGTGAATGTCTCCCCATTTTCTAAGTCCAAACCTCCATGGTCGATTATGTGAGAAGGGTCATGCACATATCTCCTCATCTAGGATACGTGGAAGACATCATTCACCCGGTGCAACTGAGGTGGAAGAGTTAAGCGGTAATCCACCTCACCAACTCTACCGAGGACTTGAAAATGTCTTATGAATCTCAGAGATAACATTCCGCCATGGCCAAATCTCTATAATCCTCGTTGAGGTGATACATGTATAAAAACGTGGTCACCATCCTCGAACTCTAGAGGCTCTATCTCATTTCAGCATATGAATTCCGCCTACTCTGTGCAGTCTTCATCCACTCCTGGATGATATGAAACTTCTCTTTGGTAGCTCGTACCATCTCTGGTCCCACCAATGCTGACCCCCTGGGTCTACCCAACACAAGGGTGACCTCCAAGGTCACCCGTAAAATGCCTCAAAAAGTGTCATCCCTATGGTGGAGTGATAGCTATTGATGTATGCAAACTCAAAAAAAGGTAAGTGGTCCTCCCTACTACGACTGAATTTGAGGACACAAGAACATAGCATTTCCTCAAGGGTCTGAATGGTCTTCTCAGTCTGACCATCTTTTTGAGGATGGAAGGCGGTGTTCAAAAGAAGATGCATCCCGAAAGACTCATGCAACCCCTTCTATAGCCGGGATGTAAACCATGCATCATGATTGGAGAAAAGAGATGAAGGTACACCATGTAGCCGCACAATCTCTTGCACATAGAGGTGTCCCAATATCTCAACTTAAAACTTCTCTCTGATCGGTATGAAGTGGGCCAACATTGTGAGTCGATCAATGATAACCCAAATCAAGTCATGACCCCTAGATTTACATGGAATTAATATCGCAAAGTCCATGGATATCCCATCCCACTTCCACTCTGTCACCTCTAAACACTGAACCAAGCCTACTGGTACCTAGTGTTCTGCCTTCAATTGCTGACAAGTGAGGCATCGAGAGACAAACTCCGCTCCTGACTTCTACATACCTGGCCACTAGTGTTGTCATCGATGGTCCTGGTACAAATTCTCCACTCCTAGATGTACCTATAACGGGAATATGTGTAACTCCCTCAACACTTCCTTCTGAAGTGACACCGGTACCACCGTACATCCTCTAAAGAAGATGGCGTGCTCCCCACCATCAAAAAATCTATCAGGTGCATGCCCTATGGATATCTGAGCACGTTGTGTCTCATAGTTAGCATCTCCATGTTGTGCCTCCCAGAATCGATGAAGAAGTGGGAGAGTGACTATAATGGACTGAGGGAAAGCTGCTCCATCTCTATCCATAAAGGATATATACAAAGTGTCCAGCTGCTCTATCGCCTCACCTAGAAGTTGTATACCAGACCTCCTGTTGAGTTCTTCTACAATAATGTTTCCCTTTCCAGTAGTAAAGACTATCTCAAAGTCATAGTCCTAGAGGAACTCAAGCCTTCACCATTGTCTCCGGTTTAGGTACTTCTGAGAGAAGATATTTCTAAGACTCTTGTGATCAGAGTACACCGTAAAATGTTCTCCCATCAGATAGTTTCACCACATCTTCAAGGCCAATACCACAGCTGCTAACTATACTTCATTGGTAGCATAGTTCTTCTCGTGTTGTCTCAGCTATTGAGAAACATATGCGATCACTGGTTATTCCTGCATCAGTACACACCTGAGTCTGGTCCCTGATGCGTCGTAGTAGACTATGTGCCCTACACTGTCCTCTGGAAGCCCCAAAATGGGAGCACTAGTTAGCCTCTTCCTCAGCTCATGAAAGATATGATGTCATCTTTCTGACCACACGAAGGGTTTCCTAATTGTCTTTAAGGCTGATAGTGGTTCTGCAACACTAGAGAAGTCTAGAAAAAACCTTCGGTTGTAACCAGACAAACTTAGGAAACTTCTTACCTCCGTCACACTTCTGGGTGGATCCCAAGCAAGTACATCTTCAACCTTCGTTGGATCCACTGTAACTCCAGCCTCCAAGATGACGTGTCCCAAAAATTGAACAGCTCGGATCCAAAACAATCACTTTGAGAGCTTTCCATAAAGCTAGTTTTCTCGAAGTGTGTCTCATACTACCTAAATATGGTAGGCATGCTTCTCCTTAGTAGTCGAGTAGATCAGAATGACATCAATGAAGACTAAGAAAAGTGATTGAGGTAAGGTACGAAAATCCTATTCATGAGTCCCATGAACACTTCTAGAGAGTTGGTTACACTCAATGGAATAACCTACAACATGTAGTGGGCATACCGAAATTTAAAGGTAATATTCTAAACATCCTCATCTCGAACTCTGAGTTGGTGATAGCCTGATCTGAGTTCTATCTTCAATAACCATTGTGCTCCCATCACCCGATCAAAGAGGTCTTCAATCCCCGGGAGTGGGTACTTGTATTCACGATCACCTGTTTTAGGTGATGGTAGTTGACACAAAACATCAAGATCTCATCCGCCTTCTTGGAAAATAGAAACAAAGCTGCCCAGGGAGAAACACTGGGCCAGATGAATCCCTTCTCTTGAAAGTCCTCTAGTTGTACCCACATCACGTGAATCTCTGCGGGAGCCATTCGATACGCAGGTGTAGATATCGGTGCCATCCTGGGTTATAGGTCATTGTAGAAGTCCACCTCTCTACATCGAGGTAGTCCTAGAACATCGTCAAGGAACACATCTGCGTACTTGTCCTCCACTATAGGATAGCTCGGACACTCTACATAAACTGCTCTATGGGTAAGGTAGGCCAAATGATGAGTGATCGACTGTACCCTTCTCCGAGTAAGTTCATCATGTGCTGCAAAGGCTCCCTTCATGCCGTTGAAGGTAAACCTGGTCCCATCCATGCTGACACACTAAACATTGTGCCTAATACATTCAATCTGAACATGGAATGTAGATAACCAGTCCATACCCAAGATGACATCGTAAGGCCTTGATGCCGCTACTCGGAGATCCCAGCCGAAGCAATCGCCTCCTAGAGTAAGCTCACACTGCCGGATGCAGTGTGTAATCATCGAATCTGCTCCTGGCTCTGTCTCTAGCTATAAGGATTGAGCCAACGGCTCCATCGGAATCTTTGAGCTTCGAATGCGGGCAGTGGCAATGAAAGAGTGACTGGTACCTATGTCTATAAGAATTGCAGCGAAGGTGGAATAGACACCTATGGTACATCGAATCATCTCTGGAGTACCATGATCGTAAGAATCAGTTGCCTGGAGATGAGCCCTCCCATGTCCACCTGCTCCATGTGTTCAGGGTGGACCTCCTTATGGTGGCGGCGGTAACACCTCGAAACGTCGTCCACGGCCGGCTGTACGACCAGCTCCTCTACCATGTCCACCTGCGCCATGTGGACTTCCTCGATCGACTCTTTGCCTCTTCCTGGGTGGTCCTTCGACCGCCAGCTGATCATCTGAATGGCGGGTCTAAGATTCATGAGCCATGTAAACCTACCCGCCGCATGAGAACACTGCCCACTCCTGGAATATATGTCACTGCTTCGGGTGCACCGCACAACCGATCATATGTCATGCGGTCGTCCATCCATGGGTCTAGTACTCTTAGACCTCTGAAATATCTATCTACTTTCTGCTGCAGAAGACTCTATTGCATGTCGACTAGTGGTGGGTTTCGCTGCTGGAGACTGCATAGTAAGGAAACTCTCCACTATGAGGGAATGTTCCTATCATGAACCTCCCCAGGACTCCATATGACCAGGCATCTGACCTGGACCGCGACATGGGCAGAAGGGCCTTCCCGATCCCCACGAGCTAGCTCATGTTCCCTGGTGTCAAAACTAACACATGGGAATGATTTATCTGAAATAGTAAACACAAAACAACTGATAAGATAATGAAACAGAAACTAAAAATAGACAACCAAAACAGGTCTTAAACTAAAAAAACTAGACATTTACAACTTGAACAAACATCAAAAAATAAATAACCAAAATAGAAACTAAAACTCTTACTCAATCCTCCAACAACAAGATAGGCGCAAAATCCACATGCCACAACACAAACCTGCACAGCAAGACCATCAACGACCAAAACCACCATCACTGAGCATGATGTCACAACCTGGAATTTACAAGAAACAAAGTCTACAAACACCCAAAGGTGTATGTTGGGTGTGAGCCAATATCCCCATAGGATATCACCCAATAAAATGGTTCCTCGTGTAAAAATTACAAGAAAAATACATTTGCATGCATAATAAAAGAAAGGAAACCAAAGCTTGAACCACTTTAAAAGAATAGTTTCTATAAATAAATCACATTCAAAGAAAAGAATATAAATAAAAATAAATAAAACACCATTGCAGATAAGATAAATCAAACCTTCAACAGATCCCAAATTCTACATCGTATGCCGACGGTGAGTGTATAGTAGTCCAGGAGCACCAAATGTGGGAGAGGCCCTATAGGTACTAGTAAAAATAATCATAACCTATAACATCACCTCTCAGTGAACAGTATTATAGGAAACACAAAAAAATATTATCTCGTGCAAGAGCTACTAGTAGGTCAACACATCCATAACCTAGTCATCTCCAATCATCATTCAATTTTATGTTTGTGTTGTAATCATCAAACCAGCTAAGTGAAACCAGGCCAGTTCCACATCTGTATCACTAGCACACTAGATCTAGTCCTCCCACTTAGTACTCGAGCTTCCCCTTTTTGTTCTCAATATGTTCCAATTTCACACTTCATGTTAATATCAAATGAGTAAAACAGAGAGGGTTTTACCTTTACCCAATGCCACACTTGGACACACACAAAAATTATTTTTAAATAGTACACACACCAAAAGACTTCACCCAACTCAATTGAAACAATTTCTGCATTGTTAATAATTATTTAATAAAACACATTAAATTCATTGTCATCAAATTATTTAAAAAGAATCATAAAACGAAATAACAGAAAATAAACCGCTCAACCCTCCTTCATGACCAAACACACCCGACGCCACATCAAGAACACAAACTGCACAACTCACATCATTTAATAACCCAACCGCATGGTTAAAAGAACACTTTCTCGATTAAACAAGACACTAGAAATTTTATTAAGAAATTTCAGAATACTACACATGACTTTAAACACAAAAATTCCACTCAAACCATATTTTATTCCAAAAGCCACAACTAAGGCTGAAACCAATAGTAAGAAATGAAACCCCAATAAGGTTCAAATAGGATCTTTTTTGAAAACAAGAGAAAGGGGGAAAAAGCATCATGCTCAGAGAAGGTGAATAAAATGACAACTCAAGAAAATTGATTAAAGACTTTCTGATAACTTTTTCCCTCCCCAAAGAACTAAACACATCTAGTTGATTAATCACAAATATAAACTCTTGATGTCATGGAAAACGACTTCACAATGCGCAATACCTCAAGAAACATTATACAAAAACCACACCATTCAATCGGAATGGACAACCAATGATAGACCACATCTTAGGAAAGGAACCAAAAAACCAATATGGGGAATGCCCGAAGGGGCTCCCCACTATTAGAAACATACTTTCATCTAAGAAGAAACTGGAAAACAAACATGAATAGGGCCGAGTGGACTCCCCACAATTATGAATAAGGAAAAAAAAATTATTTTCAAGACATTTTTGCAAGACACATTGTGGGTCTCCCCACCATTAGAACTGGAAGAAGGTACAAAACTTTGATTATTTTCTAACGGTGACCAAACACCCCACCACAATGGGCGGGGAGCAAGGGGCCTGACCATTGATCATAAAAACATTGATCTAAGACTAACCTGCATCTCCACGTACCCGGATGAGCACTATTCTACATTGAGACTGATTTACATAGCAGACCCCATACGGACCTCTAAGAGAGATTTCATCTGGTGGGATGCATCCATCTGGACTTGATGGTAACAAGACGAACACACCTCCACATAGTCATGGAAACCTTATGCGGCCAGACGGTTTGTTCAGAACAGAATGACCATAGAAAACCATTAAAACTTCCATTACGTTTAACACCTATGAATGAAATAATTTTCGGGTCCCATACCCTCTCGGAGTTCCTGACCACGCGCTAGCTTCACTCTGAGGCCTTCGGCTGGAGCCCTGATTTTTGAAGCATCTCCTACCCTGCAGTCAGGTATTTATGACACCCGAATAGAGCTTCTCCTTTTTTTGTTCCGCCAAAAAGGGGTTCAGAGGATGCACATGCATCACCTTTCACCTCAACCAAGATGCTTAAGAAGGAAAGATGCACGATAAGCACTCCTCTTTCGATAGAAAATTCAAAACTTCCCAAGAGGAGGACGAACTCCTATGAAAACAGGGATTCTCGATGGGTTCTATGAAACCCACCTTGACTCATCAAGAGAACTCATGCTAAAAAACGTCACCAAACATGGCCCTTGCAACCAATGATAGCACTAAAATCCTTTCAGACCATCAGTCAACACGGACAATTTCTGAAACGCCTTCACCCTTCACCGATGGAATTTCATTCATCGCTTTCAGGGAAACCTTCAGACACAACAATTTCGAACTTCATACCCGACGACCAAGACAACTCAAAGAGGCCAAAACTCCCTTGGGCTCCCCTCGCATCTATCACCCTGCTACGATAGGATCCTCTTAACAAAAAAGGAATGAATAATACACTTTCAACTATCACTCAAAAGGGAGAGTTATTGCTTTAATCAACTGGAGGGTTGGCCAATGGTGAATTACATATGGCCGCACTTCAATCACATATTAACGCTTTATGGGGGTGTACAATAGTTAAGAAAGAAAACCATGGACCCAGTCAAACTGTTCCAATGGCCAAGACATATCACAAGTGAACACTAAACGTGTAGAGGGAACCACTGCAAGGGCTTCCCGAAGAACTTTTCAAAAGAATTAACTTACTACGCTCTTGCACAGCATCTTACGAATAAAAAAAATAAAACCCAAGATAGAAATCAGTCAAAAATATTCTCGGATCAAAACACCTTATGTCCAGAACCTTCCAAAACACAAGTACACATCACACCTTCACAGTTTATAAAAACACCAAAAAAAATTCTTAACCGATTTTTTTTAAAATAAACAAAGTTGGTGGGTTTCAGAAACACCAATGGTGTCTTGTGGGCCTCACACATGCATGTTTTCGTGCCACACTAGAACCCAAATGTTGTCCATTCATGCATGCATCCACTCATGTCATTAACCATTTCTCTTTCCATATACATTCATGTATGTGGTTTCCCTTGAGAACACCAAGAATCAAAACCATACCATTCCATTTTTCAAAACCAAATCATTCAACCCACACTTTTTAACCATCATACAACATTTTTTTATTTAAAGCGCTTCATTTAAAAACATTTTCTATAACAAAATGATTTATTCTAAAAAAAGAAATTTCCAAAATTAAAAAACAAATGAGAAATGGTGCAACAGTAAACTAGTGTAAGCGAGTGAATGGAACATATGGTTAGTGACCATAAGTCAATAAAACCACCGCCACTGATAGTATTTTCGGAAAACATCCCTGGCTCCACATGGATTTCCAGACTCTGCGAGTTTACTGAGACCACTGACCCTACTCCCGTTTCATTTCCCCTAAACAAGACTAGTCATGAGGACCAAAGACTCAACAGACATCAAATTACCCTAGTAACACGACTCCCGCCATGATGTGTGCTGGCTATGCACCTTGCTCATATCCAGAACGTTGATTTCTGACACCATTAACATTGATCTACACTAAATATATCCCCATATAAAATGACCCAAAAGATAAAACCCTCCTCTAATAACATTTTTTCACGATCCGAGCTGGGTCACCATCCCACTCGGCGTCTGAATCTTTTGGTACAAAGTTTTTACATCACATCCCCCGGGGGCCATGCCGTGACTACCCCAAGTCCGCCTTCCATAGGCCAAGGGCTAGAAAATATCACCAAAGGTGAAAATCCCTAAATCTACAAATGCATTTCTTTTATAACTATAAACAAACACAATAGAGAACATAGCTGGATAAAAAACACTAAGTAAAACTGTATAATAAGAGACTGCTAAAAAGTAGAGGGGTCGGAAATACAAGACTAACTGTAAGGTAAAAGTACAACTGAAAAGGAACAAATAGCTGAAAGTTGAAAAACCGCTCCTGGAAAGTCCACCAAGAATCCTACCTTAAAGGTAGGTACCGATGGACTCCTCAATACTACACGTATTTTGGTCTCTTCCATGTACTGACACATCATATGGTCTGTCTCCAGGTACCATCCAGTCCTGGTACTCTCAGCCTCAGTCAGCACTGTCCATCATCTGGAACAAATACAATGAGGTGCGGGCATAGCCTGTGCATGGGTGAGTATAACGATACTCAATAGGAACCCCGAGACCCTCATGGCCTCAAAAAATCCAACAAGGATAACCCACAATGTATGAAATCAACAGATAACCCCACTTTGTTATATTCCTATACATAAACCAATGTTATCAAGTAATTCATATCAATCATGAATAAAACATAAATGTTACTAACTCAGCTCAAACCAGGATTTTATTCAAATTATTAAAACAATGACTGCTGGAGAAATCCTACTCAATTGAGTATAGTGGGACTTCTGCGACACTATGGTGGTTCTCACTAATCTTTGACTATTGAGGTACTCTTCTTATCGAGTATCGTGGGAATGCTGCGTCACCAAGGTGCTCCCCACCGTTGGTCTACCACATCACCAAGGCACTCCCCCTCGTAGTTGGGTGGGGTACTTCTTCTGTCAAGTTCCATGGGTCTACCGTGACACCAAAGCGCTCCCCACATCATGTCTTCCGAGAGACACTAGCTCTCCCTAATAGGCTCATAGAGTCACTCTGATTCAAAATGATAATCATTCATCAGGTCTAATCCATCTACTAGGACTCTGCACTACGCACGCTCATCTTCGGAGATCCGCTCCACGAGCTACTAGTTGATACTCCCGCTATGAAAAAGTATCACGAAGAAGTATCTCAAAGGATAGTTGTGTCATAGGGGACTCAATAGAATAGACAACACATCAATCGAAAATCCGATATATGAGTTATTAGTATTTTAGCCTCAGGGCCATGTTGGATTTTTGCATGATCCAACCAGATCGCATCTCAACAAATCTCCAAACTCTAGTGGGGTATACTCAAAGGGACCATCACTCTTAAATATTACCAGTGTCGTGGATGGTTTTTCAAATGGACGTCTGATGCCAATGATATGGCCAAAAGAATTTAAAGGGTCGGTAGTATAATTGAGTCCGATCAGACCCGGTCGGACCTATTGGGTATGGTGTGGCCCATCGGGTGGGCTAGCCTGTTAGGTCCAGCCCGGTCCGATGGGCCCAGCCCAGTAGGCAGCCTGGGCGGTTCGGCCTAGGCGCGGGGCCGGTTCAGCCCGGATGGCTAATACTGGATCGGCCAGTGCCACGAGGGCCTCAGTGCAAGCGGCACAAGGAGTGCATGGGGCGCGGGGCACGCGGGATGGTGCAGTTCGGCCGAGTGAATGAGAGGTGGCCATGCGGGCCGGAGGGCTGCCAGGAACGGCGCGGCCGGGCCATCAGGCAGCTGGGGAGGACGACTGGCGGCCGGGCATGGCACTTCTAGGACGAGCAGGGCCCCAGGTAGGCCGACAGGTAGGCGGCCGGGAAGACGGCAGGTAGACCAGAAGGGCGCGGGACAGCCTGGGGCAGCAGCCCAGTCCAGCGAGCAGAGTGTCCAGTGGGGGCTTTTTCAGGGCACGTTCGGCCAGTGGTGGTACGGAACGATGCGGGGGAATCATTGACAGGCTGGCGGGCGGCCGGTAGGTCAGAGCCGCTCGGGCCGGCGGGCGGCGCGATTCGGCCCGAGGTAGCGGAGATGATTCGGTCGGGGAACTGTGAGGGTGACACGGTTCACGGAGGTCGCAGTGAGCGCAACTGTTTCCTTGTTTGTTCTGTCGCATTATCACCATGATGAAGATCATCACAAAGAAGAATGGCGGAGGGGTTGGGCCATGTTGGTTTGGCGCGCACCCTCCGCATTTAGGGTGGTAACATTTATCTCATCAAGAAGTAAGAAAGATGAACTTCAATTGTTTTACATCCACTGCAACGATTCCTTTCCAAAAGAAGAATAGAAAAGGAAAGTAGTATTACTCAAATTAACCCCTAAATTTGTTCGTTGTTCGTCGATGGAGTCTCTGGGAAGAAGAAAGTGTTATCAGCGTTCGACGTTTTCATCATACACATTCCAATCCCAAGATCGCACGTCGTTTGTGGAAGACGCTCTATGTCTGTTGCCTCTAAGGAATAAGTAGAGGAAGTTTATCTTTCTTCATAGTCGAAGGCATTCTTCATTGGGATATTTCTCCCAATAATCCTCCTCCCAGAGCTTCCATCAAAATGTACTATTCCAACCAAAATAATAATAGATTGTGTTAATATATTATATAATTTGTTGGCACAAATTTAAAATGGTGAATTAATTATCTTGGCTCCCCCAATTAATGTGGAGGATTTGGAACCATTAAATTAGGGGAGTTGGCATCAATAAAGGAGAAGGATATAGACTCTCCCTCATAAATGAGGGGAGTTGAGAGGTTTTCCTCTCCCACCATTAATAGTAGGGTTTAGTCCTGTGTGGTCCCCACGTTGTAACCTCTCGCGGAAGGATAGGTTCGGGTGGAACCCACCACCATAACCTCTCATGGGAGGTTAAGGTGTTGTGGTCCCACCTATATCTTCATGAGGAGGTTTTAAGCAACAAATAAAATTTAATCTACAAACATTATTTTTATTTAATTCATTATCAAAAAACCCAAAAATTGTCCTTTAATCTCGACCCACTGTCATCGAGGTTATAATCTTCTTAAGCGAATATCGGCGCTGCGAGTTCAACGGTACCCACTGTTTCAATTCCGAGCAACGGTTCAAAACATATAAAAACCCTCTCTTACGTTTTTTGAACGTATCCGAACAAAAATTCAGAAAAAGATTCCATGCACACCTACATCGGAATTATGTACTGTCAATTTTTTCGGACATGTAAAATTCCAATGTATTTAAGAAAACAATTTCCTCGGAACTCCCGGGTCATTATAATATGCTATTGGAAATGTGTCCATTGGTAATGTGTCCATTAGACATATAAAAATTGGGTATATAGATATTGGATATGTGATCACAAGTTATACATGTATCTAATATTCAAAATTTATTTTATTTTTTAAAATATAATTTTAAAAAATAAAATTCAAATGTTATAAATTATTCTATATTGAATAATTTTTTGAATAAAAAATAAAATTTTATTCATTAAATTTTATTACTAAGAATATATTATTAAAATATTCATTTTACGTGGTTATAAAATTAAATAATATATTATAATAATAATGGATTGATATGATTGAATGGATTGATGATAAAATTATATATTAAGGGGGTTTGAACAAAATCATTTAATGATAAAAGGTTATATTTTACAGATAATTAATTTTTATGTGTACTTTTATTTTATCTTATATTTTAAATTGATCACTTTTAAAATATTATTACAATATCATGAATCGGGGTTTAAACAAATATATTTATATTTATTTATTTAGTAATTGATATAAGATAGAATTAAGAACACTGAATTATTACAAAGAAATATTTATATAAATAAATTTGGTTTGATATATTTTATGTATGAATTTATTTTTTTAAAATGATATAATTATAAATTGATATAGAACAAATTCTGTTGGTGTTTGTAAGTATTATATCAGAATTATATAATATGGTAAATTTCATATTTAGTGCTAAAAAATAAACTGTGGTATAAAATCTAGTTATGGAAATTTTTGTACAAGGAAATAAGTTTCCTATATGAGAGGTCATGAATTTTCCATAGATATAATTCAAACCATTCCAATGAAGATAAAATAATTTCCATTGGATGGGGATGAGAAAAACCCTAGAGCCCCAACCTGTCTGACATGTGGAATGTGGGTACTAGGGTGGGGTTTGTAGGGATAGGTTGGATAGCTTCTACGTATATAATTTTCATTCCATATAAATTATGTATGATTGATTTAACTATGGAATCATAGTTTATTATGGGTATTTATACACAAATGGAATGTTGAACCTTGTTTATAGTGTACATGGATGAAGGACTATAATCGCAGGTCTAACCAATACAGGATATTTGGTGTTGGTAAAATGGTTTTTTCCATGGGAGGATAAGAAATGAATATTTGTTATAACTATGAGTTACTAAATCCATAGGTGGTTCCCCAATAATTATTGAGAACATGGGAGAGGACATATGGACACATGCGAGCCGGTCCATGGATATAACCAACTAATATCCACGGGCTTCCAGACCATAGCTATAAGTTACACAGTAAGATGAAATTATTATATATCTAATAATTATGAAATAGTTTTCAAAATGCTTACATTAATATATATATATATATATATATATATTTACATATATAGATGTAGTGGATTTTATGAAATCTGTAAATTTTATTGACTTGTAGTTTCAACATCATGGTGAAAAATCTATGGGAGATATTTTTCCATACCCATATCAATGTGTTATATGAACATGACTATATGGTTTTTGTGATGGGATATATATCCAATGGGTGCTTCTCATGTGACTATGTTTGTCATATAGCCATGTATGTCTTTACTATGACTATATGTTTCACCTTAGAGACCTATATCCATAGAAATGATAATTATTGATATAGGATCCATCCTTTGAATATAGATATTTTCCATGCCCATATATATAGTGGTATGGGATTTAGAAATACCAACAACATATATCATATCATTTCTAATTTAAATAACATACTGTCTTGGGCACTAGGGAGACAACTATGTGAATGTCCTGGTGGTATATCAATATTTTTCTATTATGTAAGTACATAGTTACATAACTTATTTTATTACACAAAATCCCATATGATTTTTTTAAATTTCATTGCCTACTCTATTATGTTATTCTAGAATAATTATGATTTTGTTAAAATTATACTTGTATTATATAACTCTTATCCCTAAAACATTTCATTAGTATAAAATGTTCTTATTTGGGTCAGTTTAACTACATATGTGAACGATTTAGTACCAATATATTCATTTTCAACAGGAATATGTATCAGGACAATAACTTTGGTAATATACAATTTGAATAAGTAAATTGTTTCATTAATATGTTACTATAGGTATGAGAAAAATGATATATCATTATAATGTTATATTTAATTATTAGTAAAGTACCCTGATATGATGTTTATTCATTCATTTTTCATGATCTATAACCAAAATATATATAAAATGATAATTGTACTGCATAAATCAATTGAAATCCATGAATCCACTACCGATATTTTTTAATTATTGTTGAAATTTCATGTACAAAATGGAATCTATGTTTCCATTATGAATCTTCTACCAAACAATCAAAACTGAATACATCTAATGATCAAAGAAAATATGAAAAAAGTGATTATATTATAAAATATTATAATTAATAAATATATAAAGTAATATACTTTTTATAAGTTATAAAATATGTTATTAAAAATATTTATCACTATTATAATTTATTTTGTGAACCTCTATGGACATCAAAAGTAAAGGTAACTATATGCTAATATAAAATTTGTTCATTGTGAAATGTTTTTTATTAACTATTTATTTGTCATAAATTTTCCCATAAATTTATTGTTATCATATATATAAATAATTTAATGTTAATTAAAAATCCTATTATGGATTTCAATTCCATGTTTTTTTTCAAATTTTAACAAAATTAAAAGGGCTCTATTAAAATATCACATTGAAATCAATGTTTTTATATTAAAAAATATAATTGGTGAAGTTTTATTTTATATTTATGTAAAATACAATATATCTTATTAGCGTATATTAATTTCTTATATTTTAATTTCATTATACCATTTCAAAATAGAGTGGTTCACAATTAAATTGATAAAATATTTGAAGGTTGAGAAAACTTTATCTCTTATTTTTTTCAAGAATTTCCCCCCTCAAAGATCATATTCATTATATTGTATAATGAATGTACGTTTCTATAAACAAATTAATAAATAAGTACATTTTCTACTAATAATTAATTTCCTAATAAAAATTTTGGATGAATATTTTTATAACATTCTTATAATTGGTCTTTTATTATTAAATTTTAGATAGATTACGAGAGCAGTATATAAAAAAATTAAAAAAACACCTACATTCTATTTATTTGACTTTTTATTACTTTTATTTATAATAAAAACACTTCACAATATCATGGGTTTCATAAGAAAATTACTATTGTTTTATAAAGTATTTTCTTTAAAAAAATGTTATCAAAAGTAACTATTAATTAATAATAATATTAAATGTAATGTTTTTATTATATCATTAAATTATTTTTATCCTAATGAATAAACATTTATTGACACATATGATATACAAGAGTTTTATATAATTATAATATCCACCATCTATATTGGAATTGTATATGATAATTCATTATTGATGTTTTGATTAAACCTATTTCTTTCCCATTATTTAGTAAATCAATCCAAATTTGTGATTATTTTCAGTTTTCTATGGAAAAAAATATAAGATTTATAATTATGTGATGCTATGGTTGGATATTCGTTCAATAATTAATTGGGTATTATTTTATATTTCATGAGATCATGAAAAGAAATGGGTGATTGTTTCATGTTCAAATTGTTAGTGGAGACAAGTAATTAGCCTATGTCATAGAGGATATGAGGAATAACTGTTTACAACATGTCCAAATTTTTATTGGATTTGGGATGTTATCCCAAGTCTACTACAATTATTTCACATGGATATTATATCTATTATGATATAAATTTTTTAGTTGTTATGCTTGAAATATGTTATGAATTGTATGATTATGTTTTTACAGCATTATAATGTTATGAATTATACATAAGATAGGAATATTTAATGATATTTATCTACTCTAATGAATCATTAATTATTTTATGCCACCAAAATCATTTTTGATTCAATTTTTAATATATGTTTGTTGGGTATGATTTTCATATATTATTTTATTTTTCAGTTATTATTATTTCATAACCACATGTTCAAATTAGAACTCACTTACAATCTTTTATCATTATATCCTATGCTTCTCCTTACAGGGTATCTTATAACACCACTTTTTTATATTTTTCATTCTAAAGGTAATATTAATATTATAACACATGATAAAACAATATGAGATAAAAGTGTGGTGAACCAATAGAGAAATATGAAAAGTATTTTAATATAAGATATTCATTTATCAAATTTTCAAAAACCCTATACCTATAGTTTATGGGGTGTAATATATATATATATACAATGATAATTATTTTTAAATGATGAAATTTTTATATATCTCATGGTTTTATTTTCTAAAACATTGATGGAAAAAAAATTCCATCATATTACCCAAAATTATTAGTTGCAGATTTACTTTTAATCCAATAAATAATGACTATAGAAGTTATGTTGATTGTAAGAAGTTTTTTATATTCAACTAAGTGCTGATATTTCACTATTAGAGAATCTAATGAATCACTTTTTATTATATTTATTATTTAGGTTCACATAATGAACCAGTAATTCATTTTTACAAGACCAACATTCATCCTTGTTGAAACTGGTCTTATGACTCAATTGGTTTTGTACACTTGTAGAACAAGTTGTTTGACATAGCTGGTTGAGATAACATATTGGAATGGTAAATATATTAATAAATCCTATAACAAAATTTATTTATCAAAATTAATTATATATATAATATCTCAAAACTTTTTGATCCTACCAAATAACATTTTTGGATTAATTTCTTATTAACCCCACATTCATTCCAAAAAAATCCCAAGATGATGATGATATATGGTTTTATAGTTTAAGAATGTTTAATTATTTATGAATGTGGTCAGGAATAAAAAAAATTATCATAAAAATGGATAAAATAACATTATCTTTTTTTTAATTTTAACCATTATGAAATTTATATCATAATGGGTTATGTTAACCACATATTTCCAATAACATACTAGATTGGGCTAACCATCATTTTCTTTTAACATATTGGATATGGAAACCAAATATTTCTAAAAACAAAAATATATAATGAGATATTAATTTTTTCACAATGCACTGCAGAGATATATAATTACTCATTCACCCCACAATAATTGTGTAAAAATAAATAAGTCATCCACATGATATTAATTATAAAATTTAGCCAAATTAATTTATATAAATAAAATGTGTAACATACTATTTTCATGATGTATTAAATATGAGGTACTCTAAAATTTGGTCCAAGGAATCCAAAAAATAAATCACTAAATAAATCATCTTATGAATGAATTTAGATAGTGATAATGGAAACGTATGAAATAGTTGTCAATAAGGGATGTTTCTGAGGTTTTATGATTATTTAGGGTTAATCATGAAATGATTTTTCCTAACATTAATTTCATATTAATAAAATGTTAATATGTTGATTTATAAATAATTTAAAAAAATATATCACCAGAACATTAAATTAATATTTTTTATAAAATATTTCAATAGTCTAATATTGAAATTAAATAATTCAAAATCAATATAATCATAGATAAAATGATAGAAAATTGTATAAAGTTTTAATTATATATATACTAAAAATTTTCTAAAATATTTATGTTACACACCTTAATAAAAAACATATAATTGATACTTTTGAATATAATAATGTAAATATATTAAAATTACATAACATAATTCGTAAGTAAATTATAAAATAATAACAAAATAATTTTTTCATTAAATGATATGGAAGTGTAAAAAAATATCCAAAGTTGTTGGGGACTAATTTCCATTACAAAAATGTGTTTAAAAAATTAAAAATCAATAAATAAAATTTTTTAAGTAAATTTATAATCCCAATAACTATTGTTATATTTTAAAATAATATACTCAATATATGGATTATAAAATTCATATAGTAAAAAATTCAATAAATTAAGAATAAAAAATAATGGAATGATATTAGCTAAATAAAATCATTTTTATAGATTCACAATTTCGAAGAGACACATAAATATAATGTATATCAATATTTTGTATAATTCATATATTAGATAAAATTTATTATTTTCATTTTGATAAATTTAATTCTTTTAAATTTTTTTATTTCTAATTATTGAATCCATCATATTTAGTAGAAATACTCTACTCTAAATAGTTTCATTTTCAATTTTTGCAGATTAGATATACCCATTATAGTCCTTCATACATTCTCATATGTTAAACGTCACTATAATGGTTATTTAAATTATATATAAGATAAATATAGTGGTTTATGTCCAATAATTATTTTGTTGTTATTCTAAAACAATTTATAATGAATGAAAAAAAATTATAACAACTTTTTCTTTATGAAATCAACTAATATTATAATTTTTATTATGAAATAAAAATATATACATTAAAATTAAAAAAATTAACAAATAACCTATATAAATAATATCTATATTATATAAAAATAATTAATGTATTCATAACAATATTTATTGAATCTATTATATTATCATTGAAGTATTTTTAAAGGTGACCATAAGGGTCACCACTTGGTTGGAATTGTCTTGGTGAGTTAGCACTCATTCTCCTAGAGTTGGTGTGGGCTAATAAATAGAAGGAACATATCATCCAGGAGTGGATGGTTATTGCAAATAGCTATCATATGTCTTATAAAAACCAGTGAGGAAGACCTATAGAGTTTTAATAGGAAGACCATGTGTTCCTAAGGGTCTCACCTTGTCATGGATTAATGATATTTATCCACATCTGAAATTTTAATACAAAATTATTTTTTCCCATACAGATTGTGCCAATAGTTTGGAAGGTGGTATACCACATTGCTCTACCACAAAAGTTGTTCCAGGTATGTGACATCATCTACATGTCATAACTGATTAGGTAAATGAAGAAAACATCCCACATTATCGACCAAGGTTAGTATTAAATTGGTAATAGATCTATCATTACTGAATACCTACTGGAGATTGAGGAACATAATGAGTGGATACTACATGGGTGATTGATTCCCCATGTTTGTGTCTGGGGAAAATAAGATAATCTTCTCGTATAGCATGGGTGTGAGAGGCTCATATTCATACGCAGTAACCACATATATTTGTGTTTCCCTAGTTTTTTATTTTTGGGTTATATAGCCCATATGTGGGGAGAATGTAACTACTCGGATTTTTAATTAATTATTTGAAGATATTATGAGGATTATTTTTGAGATTAAGATCCGTGATGTTGTCTGACACTAAGGCCCAATGTACCCAAGATAAATTTTTCCAATATATTAATTATATCAAATAAGACACACACATATTTTTCCTAGAGAAATATAATAACTCTCAAATGAGGTCCTGAATCTGAAATATGAGGGCACTGTTGAGTTCAAACTACGGGTTTTTTCACAGACAGAATCTAACATTGCTTTTCTTGTCCACTACTGTAAAATTCATCAAGGGTAAAAAAGTGAGTAAAATAAATAATTATTTTATTTTATTTTAATTTTTACAATTTATTTATTTATTTTTCATTAAAAATACTATTTTGGAGAAACCCTTGGGTTTGTAACATACCCCTAGAAACATTGGATATGTGATGGAGATAACATTACGTGAATTCTATCAGGGGAAAAACAACCAAATTAGGGATTGAAAATCAGTGCCACATGTATTTTTAGTATCTCACATGAAACGACAACACCACATTGTTCTTCTTTAGTGATTGATCCAAATTATGGTAGAGATGTTGTTTGAATCACTTTTTTCCCCATTATTTGTTCATATTAAAAACATTGATTAATAGACAAACATATTGATATATGGATTATGCACATTTTCGATATGGGATTATTTCCATGAACATGAGATAATTATAGTGACAGAATTATGTCTTCATCATTATTACCAACGTAAGGAACTAATATCGACATGAACATAAATTGGGGTATACTCCACTCATTATTTCTTTTGATTTCCTCTATTTGTCTTTTCACCATAGGAGTTATTTTATTTTACTAGGGTTCGATATATCTGGATCAATTTAACATTGCACACCCATTTCTTGGTGCATCGATCCGCTGTCACAGATCCTAGAACGACATTACATGGTAGTGGTGCGAAGATGAAATTAGTGGAAAATCAGACAGTTTTGGATACCTAATTTTACATCAATAGATTTTCATTGGTTAGTAATGAAAAAAAACATGAAGGTATGTTTTATGGGTGAATTTGAACCCGATTCCCTATAGATAAATAATGGGATGGTTTGGATGAACAATGATATATAGGCTCTATAAAGGGGAAAGCCACCTAAGAGGAATGGTACAACATGGACTAGATGTGGAAATTCGCGAGCGACAGTGTGTGTCATCCAGCATTACAGGTTGTGTGAGCCCCCTAACTACAATGTTAGGGTTACGACTGAATATTGGATCATATATTGTTTTACCCCTATCATACGGGGTATTGGCCTCCCCAGTTGACTTGACAAGTAACTTGATGGTTATAAAGTCATTTGCTGGAGTATAGGTCCATATAGCACACTCTGTACTCCCACACATATATGTACTGACCAAGTGTATGGGGTCCTACCATGTAGCATTTCATGTATATAGTACACAAGAAGCATCACGCCATGCACTACTACATGGCCATAGAATCATAGACACAGAAATGACCATGAAACCTAGGAATTATATTGTGTATCTCTAGAATCCATGTACTTCTTCTATACGTAGTGTATTTGGATACTATATGTTGTGAGAGGGTTTTCCATATAAGAAATCATAGGGATAGTAGGACACACAATTTACCCCTGGAAAACACCATTTACCCCATTTAAGAGTTATTTTGGCTCTTTATTTTCATAGTTTGGACTAGTATTGTTTTAGTTAGTTCTGTTGGTCCTTTCCGCTGTGGAAAAGTTGGTAATTACATTAATATCACTGGATTGTGATATCTTTAGGAGGATGAGTCTCAGATAGAGTTGTGGTGTCCCTCGATGAGACATTCATATGATCCAGTATCATTATTTTTTCCATAGAAGGAGTTTGATGAAACGAAATGACCTACCTCAATAGAGAATTGATCCACTATATAACAAGCCACATCAGAAGTGTGTGTTGAATCATTGATACACAATACCCTATAATGAATGTTGATCTAGATTGTGTTAATAGTGTCCCCCAATAGTCCTGGCCATGACCCATTATATGTGTATCAGGGTATTCTTATACTAGAGTGCTTAAATGGATATGGCTCAATGATTTGGACCTCTTTATGAAGTGCCTCTGACGATACCTTTGAACATTGAGTGGATTCTCTAAGAATGACCATTGCTTCAAGCATAGTCCTATGTTTGGCAGTTCATTATGACCACTTGGTGGCATTGTACCTCTCTTGAGTATATCATGGTGTAACCATTATGCATTGATTGTTTTATCTTGTATTGAGATGATTTTCCTGTGTGATTTTTGGTTTATGTTTTTGTGTTTTCCTACATTTTTTTAATATAATCACACATTATTATGATTTTCACACATGTGTAATGTATTATGTAGATGAAGCCCCTTTTGATGGTTTTCATGGGGGATATGAGGCATGTGTATCATAGATAGAGATTGAAAGACATAGGTGTTTTATTGGGATATTTCTTCTTAACATAGTCCTCACACTTGGTGAATGTTGGAATTTTAATTTCTTTGGATTGTCTTGTGTTTGGACTCTTTATCACTTCTAGTAATTTTAATTTTATACTCTATTATTAGATAATTGATTTATGAATGGTTCTTTTAGTTGTTTTATGTTTTTTAATTTTGAGGGCTTGGTGTTGTATGTGTGTGTACGTTTATTTTATGATAATGCCTCCCATTTGTTGGATATGCCTACACAGCATTGGTCTACATCCCCAGGATTATGTGAGATAGTCTTGTTGTAGTCATGGGTCGTACCTTGAATGTTTGGGTCATGAAATTTCTAGTAATTATAATAACATTATTTCCCTAAATTATATGATTTACCCATTATTGGGGTAAAAAAAGTTATCATGGTTACTATTAATGTTCTCCAAAAAGAGGAAAATTTACAAAATTTATACCATTGGATTCAAAAAAAATGAATTCATTTTTCAAAAATAAAGACATAGATGTGGATAAAATTATTTTCAAGATAATATCATTCACGGGGTGGGAACACTTGTTAATAAAATGGAAATTTTATAAAGATTGAATGTTTTTATATAAAAATTATACTATAAATTAATTCCAATGAAATGAATTGGATTAAATGATATAAAATTTATCTATCAATAAATTGAAAACAATAAAATATATAATTTAACTCTATATATTTATTATATGATAATGTTGTTTTCAATTAAAATTAATTAATTTTAACTATTCATAAAAATATGAAACTTATCAACAAAATAACTTAAATTAATCCAAAGTAAATTTTCATCTTAGTATTTTAATGAGAATTTTATTTTTTTGAAATTTAATTTATAAATGACTCAGTACTGGTCATAATACAAGTGTGTGATCAAATTGAGTCAAATGGACTTTAAAATATATATCTTACAGGTGTAAAATTATATTTGTTCTAATATCATGTCAAGAAAGAACAATAGATTAATATTAAAAACTATCTTTAATATATATATTTCATTAATATAATACAAAATGAGTGATTTGGTAATTTTATAAACATATATTTTGGAATTTACAATGTTATTTAAGAAAATATTTCGTTTTATTTTCAAAGAATGTTTTATTATGATTTATAATTAATTACTGATTATAGAATTATAAATATTAATATATATATGTGTGTGTAAAAAAATATTTGGGTAATTTTTTTAATCATCATGATACTCTTTATTCAAATATTTAGGTTACAATGGTACAATTTAAATAATAATGTTTAATAACTCATTTAAGCTAGAGGTGGTGTATCATGTATGCTATTGAACATAATGTTTTCTTTAAAAAACTATGGATGTTACATTCTCCCCCCACTAATAAATTTTATCCGTATAATTTTAACTTGATTATGGAAATTAGTGATCATCTATTCAAATTACCTTGACTGAAATCCCACATCATAAAAAGTATTAAAAAAGAATCCACCTTAAAATAAATAAAGAGAAGTATGAATTCTGCCTAAGATTATACATACATTTTTTGCAGGTTAAAAAATCTAGATATAGAAGAGAAAAATAACTATTAATGGCTAATAGATATTAATAGAGGGCAGAATGATAGTTATTTTCATCACTATAAAACAATAAATATGTGATCAGTTTAATGGCCATTGATAAAAGTAAACTGATAACATCTTTGTTTTAAAATCATTTTCATAAATATGTGGAATTATTTTTCTACTTTTACAATGGACATGAGGAATCATATTTACAAGAAATTTATTGTTTCATCCATTAATCGATTTCCACCTCAAAATCATCTTTTCCATCAAAGGATGAGTGATAAAGATGAATTTTTCGTACCTAAAGCACTAGAGTCAACTTATTGAGAATCAAATAACCCAATAATGATTAACTATATATTTCTCAAATTATAAATAATGAACCAAAATATTGTTAGGATAAAATAATTTAATTCTAAAAATATAATAATTCATTATAGGATGAAAAACTACTTCAATATCCAATATTTAACAGTAAAATCCATTGTTAAAAAATTGATGATTCAACAAATTTTTTATTCATAAAATTCCTCAAAAAAATATTCTAGAATTAGATTCATACGCAAAAATAAAATTATTACATAATTTTCAAGGAAAATTTTTAATAATTACCTCAAAATAAAATCATTTACTCATGAAGGCTAAGAATAAAATTTAATTTCCTTAGTAATATTGAATATATAATAAATATTTCCATAAATACATATTATAATTATATTTTAATCCAAAATGAAATTAGTCCTTTTTTCCTCAAATTAATTCTCATACTATCTTGTTTAACTGGTTCATATATGCTTCCCAAAATAGTGAACGTATTCCGAATTAACATTAATCACTTAATCCCAAAATCATTTTCCAATACCACAGTTATCTTCTCAATAAATCATATGTTCCAAAAATGAACATAACCATTATCAATTAGATTTTTTAAATTAAAATTAATTTTACACTAATAGGTACTTGACATTGTCTTATGGTAGGAGATGCACCCTTTTCACCATTCGGTTGTGTGTTCAATTCCCAAGGAATTTCAAAACATGACAATTTATTAGACGGACTATGAGTTATTCTTTTTTCTATAACAATATCAACATAATCCATATAAAAAGATACCCATCAATTTTAAAAATAAACAAAAATATAATCATAATATTATTTAACCTTAAGAGTTATCTTATATCCTTAAAATTACATACAGTAAAAGAAAATGGAATTATTTCTCAAATAAAAGTTTCACATGAAAGACATAAAGGTTACATATAACACAAACTAAAAAAATAAACCAAAATACTCCCAGGATCAAAAGTGTATTAATAAATTTTAATATTTCATAATCCTTAAATATAACATAACCCTTGAATCCCATATATGTTGACATCGTAATCATTACGAATCTTCATAATCCCTTAACCATTCATTCCCATATTATTCCTTAATAATTATTTCCTACAAAAAAATGATAATGTACTATGATTCAATAATGTCAAAATGTGAGACTAGAAATAATCAATACCTTTCATATTTCTTCCTGATTTTCCATATTTTCAATTGTAATTACGTAATTAATTTTTTAAAATATATATATATGATTATGTTGATCCCATAGACGAGCCTTCTTCTTATGCCATCGATATTCATAATGAACAAACTCTCCACCTTAAAAACATTAAATAGATAAATGAGGATGATGATCATTCCCTTTCATGGATTCTATTAAATGATTCACTTTGAATTTGAATATTATCGATTTTTGGCCCCTTGTACCACATTCTAAAAAAACATCCATTTTGGGTATTTTTTAGGTGTTTAATTTTATATCCTTGACACAAATATCATTGAGTATATTTACCTTTATGATCGTTGATGATGATCTTTTATAGGGATTCAATTCTCTCAAATATAATGCATTAAAGAACTCACCACGATTCAATTTGATAATCATTACTCCATATAGTTGGTTTAGAATAACCATAAGTGTTCTCATTGTAGCTCTTATTTCATTTATATTCTTATTCTAACAACAACATCATTTTCCTTTAGATCCATCGTTATTTTTGTGCCAGCTATATCCATCCATTTACTAAAAACCAAAAAAAATTGATAGGGTTTGAATACAAATAAAAACATCACATGCCATATTACGAGTAAGATAAAAACTATAATGTCGTTATTAATGTTATCTCAAACACATTTAATTTATATAAAACAAAAATGAATCTCTCCATCGTGGTAACAATTGTGATTATGGATACTAACTTAAGCTTAAACAAAATCCAAACACTATGGAATACAACATCATTTGCGACACTTTATTTGTGAAGTGAAAGGGTCATGTCGCAAATAGTCTGTCCGAAGGGGCTATTTGGGAACATACCATCCTCTCATACCAAATAGTTAGTTATATGTGATCGGAAGAGGTTATGTCGTCCCAAATGGTTTGGCAGGAACTACGCGACAAACTGCATGAATGTTATTTATGATGGGTGGTTTTCAAACATTGCAAATAACCTTTGGAGAGTTTTCATATTTGCAAATGGAAACGTCGCAAATACCCGTTTGTTATTTTTTTCATTTGTGATGGGACCCGTAGCAAATATAGTTTTTAACCCCTCCCCCCAATTTATAGGGGATTAGCATTTGTGATGGGTCTCATCGCAAATACCCTTTTTAACTTCACTACCTAATTAATATGGGGGTTGTATTGGCGAGAGGACCCATCACAAATAATCTATCCTATATGTACACTATCTGTTTTTTTTCAATCACATCCCTTTCAACTCTTCTCTCCCTCACTCCCTCTGAACTCTCATATTTCTCTTTAAAAAATTTCTAATGTATGAAATTTCATATCGAAGAAATTTTCAAGCCTGCAGCGTATAAAAGATCACGTTTTAAGGTATTTATCTATTGATTTTATTTTTTTATTAAATTCATTTAATTTAATATTACTGATATTTAGTTTAAATTAGTAGTAATTAAATTAAATTTTAAATAAATAGTATTATTTTGCGTCATTTATTTTCACAATTATGTAGTTTCATTAGAAATATATATAAATAAATTGTATTAATTAGTAATAATTAGAAATAACTAGTAATAATTACCAATAAATAGTAATAAATAATTAAAATTATTATTAATTAGTAATAATTTGTAATAAAAAGTATCAATTAGAAATATTTAGTTACCAATTGAAATAAATTTGAATTAATTCGAATAATTAGGAATATTTTTTAATAATCATAAATAATTATTAAGAAGAAATAATAATTTTTAATAAATATGTTTAATTAGTAATTATTATTGATAAATATAAATAATTAGTTATAATTAGTAATAATTAGTAACGATTAGAAATGATTAGAAAAAAATTGTAATGATTAGTAGTAATTAGTAATTATTAATAATAAATAGAAATAATTTGTAATAAATAGGCATAGTTATTAACAATTTGTGACAATTACTAATAACTTGTAATAATTCGGTATAATCAGTAATAATTAGCAATAATTAATAATAATCAGAAATAAATAGGTAAAATTAGTAATAAATATGTATAATTATTAAAAAATAGTAACAAATATGTATAATTATAAATAATTATTAATAAATAGGTATAATTTGTAATAATTTGTAATAAATTGTTATAATTAGTAATAATTAGTAATATGTACTATTAATTAGTAATAATTAGTAATAAAAAGGTTTACTTAGTAATAATTAGTTAGAATATGTAATATTAAGTATTAAATAGGAATAATTTGAAATAATCAGTAATAAGTAGGTATAATTAGTAATAATTAGTAATACTTATGTATAATTAGTAATAAATCGAATAAATAGGTTTAATTAGTAATAAATAGGTATAAATAGTAATAAGTATATATAATTAGAAATAATTAGTAATAAATACGTAGAAATAGTAATAATTATGTATAATTAGAAATAATTAGTAATAAATAGGTATAATAAGTAATAATTAGTAATAATTAGTAATAAATAGATATAAATATTAATAATTAGTAATAAATGGGTATAATTAGTATTACATTGTAATAAAAAGTAGTAAAAAGTAATAAATATAAATAATTAGAGTTAAATAGTAATAAATAGTAATAAATATGTATAATTATTAATAATTAGTTCCAATTAGTAATAATTAGTAGCAAATAGGTATATTTTGTAATCGTTAGTAACAACTTGTAGTAATTAGTAATAATTAGTAATAATTATTAATAATTAGAAATAATTAGTAATAATTATTAAAAATTATGTATAAATAGGGATAATTAGCAATAAGTTATAATAAGTAGTAATAATTAGAAATAATTACTTATAATTATTAATAAATAGGTATAATTATCAATAATTAGTATTAATTGTGTTTAATTTGATATAAATAGGCATTATTAGTAATAAATATTAATAATTAGTAATAGTTAGGTATAATTAGTAATATGTAGTAATAAATAGAAATGATTACTAATAATTTGTTATAATTAGTAACAATTACTGATAATTAGATATAATTAGTAAAAAATATGTATAATTAGTAATTATTAGTACTAAATTGGTATAATTAGTAATAATAAGAAATAATTAGTAATAATTAGTACTAATTTATGATGATTAATAATAATAATTTATAATTAGGTATAATTAGAAATAATTAGAAATAATTAGTAATAATTATTAATAATTTGTAATAATTAATAATATTTAGTAATAAATAAGTATAATGAGTTATAATTAGTATTCATTAGTTAAAATTAGAAATAATTTAATATAACTAAAAATAATTAGAAAAAATAATTATTATTATTATAATTAATGAATAATTATAATTTATAATAATCAGTAATAATTAGACTTAAATAGGTATAATTAATTATATTTTATAATAAATACGTATATTTAGTAAAAATAGTAATAAATATTAATAAAGTGTAATAATTAGTAATAATTGTTAATAATTAGTTGCACTTAGTAACAAATAGTTATAATTAGTAATAATTAGTTATGAATATGTATAATTAGAAATTATGAATTATAATTAGTAATAATTTGGTATAATTAGAAATATTTATATATAATAAATTCTAATTTGAAATAAATAGTAATAAAGAGTAATAATCAGTAATAATTAGTAATAATTAGAAATAATTAGAAATAATTAGTAATAAATAGTGGGAATTATTAATAAATGGGTATAACTTTTAATACATTGTAATTATTAGTATTAAATAGGTATAATTAGTAATAATTAGTATTTATTGGAAATATATAATTATTATTAGTAATAATAAATAAAAATAGGTTTAATTAGCAGTGAGTTGTTATAATTAGTTTAATTAGAAATAAATGGTAATAATTAGATATAATTGTAATAATTTGTATTAATTACTAATAATAAGTAATAAATAGGTATAATTAGCATGAAATTAGTAATAAATAGGTATAATATGTAATAATTAATAATAATTGTTAACGATAAGTAATGATTAGTAATAATTTGTAATGATTATTAATAATTAGTCCAAATTATTAATAAATAGATATAATTACTATTAAATAGGTATAATTAGTAATAATTAGTAATAATTAGTATAAAATTGCAATAATTTGTATTAAATAGTAATAAATAGGACTAATTTGTAATAATTGTAGACAATTCTTAATAATTAGTAATAATTATTAATAAAAAGAAGTAATTAGTAATAATTAGAAATAAATATGTATAATTACTAAAAAATAGGTATAATTTGTAATAATTTGTAATAAATATGTACAATTAGAAATAATTAGTAATAAAGATGTATAATTAGTAATAATGTGAAATTAATAGTTATTGTTAGTAATAGTTTCTAATATGTATTATTAATTCCTAATAATTAGTATGAACATGTAATAATAAGTTATAATTATGTATAATTAGAAATAACCAATAATAAGTAGGTGTCATTTGTAATATTTAGTAATAAATTATAATAATTTGTAATAATTTGTTATAATTATTTACAGTCAGTAATAATTACCAATAATAACTAATTATTACTATGTATTAAAAGTATTGTGTAATAAATTGGCATTATTAGTCATAAATCGAATAAATATGTATATTTTGTAATAATTTGAAATAATTAGTAATAAATCGTTTAATTATTAATAAATCTGTATAAATAGTAATAATTAGTTACAATTAAAAATAATTTGTAATAAATAGTTATAATTTGTTATAATTTGTCATAAATGGGAATACTTTTTAAGAATTAGTAATACATTGGTATAATTAGTATTTCATAGTAATAAAAAAGTAGAAAATAACAATAAATATAAATAATTATTAATAAATAGTATTAAATATTAATAAATGTATATAAATATAAAAAATTTGTAATTATTAGTAATAAATAGGTATAATTAGTCATAAGCAGTAATAATTAGTAATAAATAATAATAATTAGTAATAATTATTAATAATTAGTAATAATTATATATTATCAGGTATAATTAGTAAAAATTAGTAATAAGTCATAATAATTAGAAATAATGATTTATAATTATCAATAAATATGTATTATTAGTAATAATTTGAAATAATTATGTATAATTAGTGATAAATAGCTATTATTATAAATAATTAGTCATAATTAGTCATAAATAGGTTTAATTAGTATGAAATAGGTATAATTAGTAATAATTAGTTCTAAATTGGTATAATTTGTTATAATTAGAAATAATTACTAATATTTATGAATAATTACTAATAATTAGTAAAGATTTGTAATAATTTTGTATAATTAAGTATAATTAGGAATAATTAGTAATAATTAGTAATAATTATTAATATTTATTAATATTTAGTAATAAAAAGGTATAATTAGTGATAATTAATATCATCTATGTATAATTAGTAATAATTTAATATAATTATAAACAATTAGTAATAATGAGAAATAATAATAATAATAATAATTAAATAGGTATAATTTGTAATAATTATTAACAATTAGAAATAAATATGTATAGAAAATAATAATTTCAATAAATTGGTAAATTTAATAATAAATGTTAATAAATTGTAATAATTCGTAATAATTAGTTGTATATAGTAACAATTAGTAATAGTTAGTTATATATAGGTATAATTTGTATTTTTAAAAAATAATTAGTATTAATAAGGTATAATTTGTAATAATTAGGTATAATAAGTTCTAATTTGAAATATATAGTAATAATCATTAATAATTATTAATAATTAGTAATAAATAACAATAATAGGAAATAATTAGTAAAAATTAGAAATAATTATTAATAAGAAGGTGTAACTAGTAATAATTAGTAATTGTTAGTAATAATTTGTAAAAAATTTGTATAATTATTAATAACTAGTATTTATTAAAAATAAATATTTATTATTAGTAATAATAATTAAAAATAGGGATAATTAGTAGTAATTGTTTATAATTAATTTTATTACTGATAAATTGAAATAATTAAAACTATTTTGTAATAATTAGTAATAATGAGTGATAATAAGTAATAAATAGATATAATTGGTAATAAATAGTGATAATTAGTAACACTATGAAATAATTAGGTATAATTAGAAAAAAATTATTAATAAATTGTAATAATTAGTAATCTATATAATTAGTTATAATTAGTTATAATTAATAATAATTAGGTAAAATGATTAATATTTAGAAAGAAGTTGGTAATTATTATTTAGGTATAATTAGTAATATTTTTTATAAATAGATATTATTTATAATAAATTAGATTATCTAGTAATAAATAGGTATAATTAGTAATAATTAGAAATAAATATGTATAATTAGTAATAAATAGTAATAAATAGGTTTAATTCGTAATAAATTGGTATAATTATTTAGAAAATATGTATAATTATTAATAAATTACTGTAATTAGGATTAATTAACATTTTTTAATCATTATTTTCTTATATATAATTATTTATAACAAAAAAATTATATTTTATTTTATTAGAGATATATAGAACAAGGAAGTGGAAAGTAGTCATCAATAGATTACTGCACTTAGATAACTCTAGCATGAATCCAAATGGTTCTGGTACATATTATGTATATATTGAGGGGGTTGAAACATTCTTATCAATATCATAATCAAAACTATATTTTTTGAGACATGACAATTATGTTTCCATGTAAAAAATGTTGTATGAGGATTTTTGAACAATTTGAAAATATTTAGGGTCATTTATTTGGTTTTTGTTTTTAAATAGATTATTTTTTTGTAGCAATAGGGTGAACGCTTTTCCAGAGGACATAATTTTAATTCGGGTTTATATTGAGAATGTCTTAAAAATTTAGTACATGATACGACGGGTCCGTTTTTTTAAAAACTGAATCTCATGGGGATATTGATTTCACTCTTCATTTAGAACCATATCATTTTTATGATTTCTTGAGTTGTGCTAATGATTATTTATATCATGGTATAATGATATGAAAATTTAAAGTGGTTACAAAATTTATAGATATTAAATAAATTAATGGAATGTCAAATAGAAATTTTAATTAGACATTTTCTTTGGATAAATCATTGTTACCTAAAGAAAATGTGTTCCCTATGTATTTTTATGAGAGAAAGAAAATTTTTCACAATTGGGGTCATGGTTTTCAGAAGATTCATCCATGTTCAAATGATTAGATCTCATATTATGGTTAATTTGTGTCTTTGGATATTTTTCACACACAGGTGGACAATAAAGGTACAATAAAGATCTACATGGGAACTCTGGATTGATTCCTGTAAAATCGTTGTGGTATTTCTAGATTACACCATGATTGATGTGTTTATTTATGTATCAGAACACATCAGTATTGATGTCATCGAACAAAACCAATATTTGATCTGGTAAAAGCATAAATCATCACTATGATGGTGATTTATAGATACATTTTGACCGAGTCCTCCATTATTATTCATTAGAATCCTAAAATTTTCATTGGGAGATTTCTTACTGATGGTTTCTGTCCATTAAGATCATACGATAGTCATTATTCATGTTTGCATGTCATTATAACTCTGTACAATTTACCCATTTGGATGGGGAGGAAGGTTCCATATATATTTTTGACCATTTTGGTTCTACGAATTCCAAAAAAGAATATTCATGTTTATTAGATACCATTGAATGAGGAGTTAAATTCAATGTGTAGTAATAGTGTCAGTAAATATTATGTTGTTATGAAAAAATATTTCTTACTTAAAGATGTATTGATGTGGGCAATTACTGACTTCCTAGCATATGTAATGATTTATAGAAGGCGTAGACACGGTCCACAGTCATTTCCATACTATATGAGAGATAGAAAAGCATTTATATACATAAATTGATGAAACCCCTTTTTTTTCCACTATCATCACTGATTCCATTCAACGAATCAAAAAAAATTTAGGAACAACTATCATTTTGAAGAAGGCACAATTGAAAGGGATGTACCTCCAATAGTGATCTCAGGTACAAATTTAAAATCATTTTCCTCTTACTTGCCTCCCATTACATTTTTACCAACTATTAACCATAAAAATAGAAGGCTTTTGAAATGGGTTTAATTGGATAAAACTTTTCATTTTTGGAATCATTCATATTTGACTAATTTGCTGGTCCATCGCATATTTGATGAAATTTATAATGAGAATAACTAATTTTATTATATATTTTCAATAATGTTTGATACACCATGTAATATAAAATGATAATGTAATGGCACGACTAGGACTTGCCCAAATTTAGAGGTGATTAGAACTTGGACTATTTGAAAATATCAGATCATGTAATGTAATGAATCCAAAAACACCTGATACACATTCCAAATAAAGTCAATTATTATTTTTTTCATTGCATTGTTTATTTGAGACTTCCATATGTTTATGTATGTAATTTTAGTATGAATCTCATAAATAGTCATATTACTAGATTAAAAATCCATGACTGACATGTTATAATGGAATGACATTCGAAAGATGCATTAATAGGTTTGTTAATATATATTATTTTGGATGCTCTAATAGATATGTCAAAAAATTTCCAACATATTCGGGTGGCGATGACAGTCTGTAATGCATTAAGACTACTACAAAAAAATGTAAATTTAATTTTTATGTAAACTAGAAAAAATCTTTATGCATCTATTATTTGACTCAATAGAGCATTTGATATTTAATTTACTACATGATGAAAAATGTGGAGGTCCAGTATAGATCCGATGGATGATCCATTAAATATATTCATCTAGAAATTAATGAAAAAATATGTAACAAATCATTAGTTGAAGGATCCATTGCATTATCTTATTTTCAAGAGAGATTTTTTTCTCCCCCATTATTTTCAATCTGAATATCTCTCAAAACACGACATCAGGGGCCGTAATGAGGAAAATATTGATGATGAAATGAACAATAAATTATTAGTTTTAATCATTACGATTATGGATTTAGGGGAGTATAGGAATGATAAATTTCAAATAAAGAACATCACAGAGCTCATACATATATTCTACTAAAATGTAATAAAATGAATCCATTTTTACTATGAATTCTCCAATAAATTATTCTAAAATCATTGTTATAATAATTTAATATTATTTTATTTTTATGTAATATTATAATCATATTATGAAACAACTTCTTAAAATTAAATTAGATGCTCTTTAATAATATCAGGAAAATAATTTTTCCTACTGGTTTCAAAAATTGGTAATATAATTTATTTGTGGATTAATATATAAAACTAATTTATTTATTGTTATATTGGTAATTGTTTTACAAATTTTTACGTATCCCAAAATATTGATAAAATTAATAATTGATAGTGTAAATTGGATAACCCAGCATCCAAAATAGAAAATTCATATAATGAATATGTGGTGAATGATTTTCAATTTCATATATATGAATATGAGGAATCAATTAAAAAAATTAATAATGATGTTTTTAGAGGATCCCATTATATTGAAATTGATGTTGTCTATTATGGAATTCTATAAGAAATTATTGATTTGTGTTATCTGGGACAGAACTAAAAAATATTATCCAAAATTAAGTGGTTGGGTAAGAGAGAGTCTTTCATGTTCCTACATGAAAAAGAATCATTTATAATATATATAAAATCCTTCTACCAGTAAATTAACCATCTTTATTGACTAATCAGGTAGATCATATTTTTTTATGAAAATAAAGTTCTATATTTACTGAAATTAGTGATTTATGGGGGATAATTAAAATGAAATATCGGGAAAATAATTTTATTCAATTTTAATGAGGTTATACTAAAGTGAAAGCAATTGAAATTTTCCAAGTGATTACTCTAAATCCATCTTTTTCACGATGGAACAAGAATATCGACGATAACAACCCACAGTTATGGTTCTATAGTGATGATGTGTTAATAATGTATAAAATGAGTTTCAAATGTCAAAAAATGATGAAACTAAAACTCATATAGAAATTGATGATGAGGAGGAGGAATATGAAGATATTGAAACCATAATATATGATGATTAGGATAAAGTTGAAGATTGACATAGTAAAATGATGATTATAATCGTATATAACATATATCTATATATAATAGATTTTTTTTCATCTAGTTTCTAAAAAAAGTCATTTCATGCTTCAAATGTAATCATATATATTTCATGAGCTCGAGGAGGGTGGTATACCTAACCACGAGTGTTATTTTTGATCATATTTTCCTTTTATATCTAGTAGTTAAATGTGGACCAAGATAGAACATGGTCTTGCATGATTGTTGATTCATGAACCTATATGTAAAGAGCCAGAAATTCAGTGCAAGCTTTTTTAAATACATGGGAATTTTATGAGTCTGCAGTTTTTTACGGCACTTGATTTTGAGGCCCGGTGTGCCCAGAATCAATTTCTGATGTTTTTTTAGGTACGTTTAGTAAAAATATGTGTAGGATTTTATATCTTTTGAACCGGTGCTTGGATTTCAAATCTGAGGGCACCGTTGAACTCACAACGCTGATAATCACTTAAGGAGACCTTTACTGCAGTTGCGTTCTAACATGAGTGGATGTTAATTTGTGGGGTTTCTAAATAAAATAAAATAAAAATATGTAGCATATTTTTATTCAAAGGTTAGTTAAAACCTCCATGGGGAGGTTGGGGATGGGGCCACCCGCACATAACCTCCCTTGGGAGGATGTTATATGGTGGGGCCCACACGAGCATCAAACCCCCTTATCCCCCCCCCCTTTAACTCTTTGAAATCCCAGTAATTTTCTGGACTCTCTTCACTTTCCACCTTCCCTCATTATGGTTCCAACACACCTAAGAATTAATTAATTCCAATTAATTAATTAATTTGAATTTGTTTTAATTTCTTTTGGAATGCAGGGAAACAATAAAATAATAGAGTATCCATTATTTTATTTCGGTTGGTTATTCTATTTGGTGGAGCATTGGGTGAACTCATGGAAGAATGACATACTCCAAACGAAGAACGCTCCCCATCTCCAAAGAATGAAAAACACCGTTCTCGATCATTGAACAAGCTAAAAGAGAAGGAGCCGCCCGCGAAGAACGTCGATGACAATTTCTCCTCGGACACACCTCGATGTCAACGAAATGACACTATCTTCAATGAAAAATCATCGAATCAAGGTATGGGGACATGATTATTATTAATGTATGAATTAAATCCTCATTACTCTTCATTTTTTGGTTCGATGTTGTCCATTTGATAACACCTAAGGCGAAGGGCACGGGCCAAACAAACATGGCCTGATGTCCCTCTGATTGGTTGATGACGGAGGTAGAGCTAGAAGGGCGCGGTGCCAACGCACCACGCCAGAGAAGAACCACGTCCAAGAGGGATCTGGAAGATAATAGAGACACAACACCATCGTGTCGCGCCGTGCCGAAGATGTGGAACTACGGAAAAGGGTTGGTGCACCGTCACACTCCACCGGAGAAGAACCATGGCTGAGAGGGCCGTGACTGATGGAGAAGCGCGGTGCTGTCGCACAGCACGGTAGAAATGAAGGTCACGGCCAGGTCAGGCCATGGTGATGGTGTCACGACGTCATCGCACCGTGCGGAGGGTAGGTGGACCGCGGCACCATCGTGCCGCAGGGGCGGCTGACTGCTCTGGAGTTGGTCTAGTGGGACCACCTAGGTCCCGCAGCCCCTGAACCGGCACAACACACCGGTTCTGTTCGATGAACTGGGGTGAGGGGCACCCCCTCCCACGCATGGTCGTTTGGTCTTCTATGGATGTTATGCCCCTTAGTGGGGCTTCCATGGCCGGGCCGCCCCTCGGTCAGGCCGCCCCTCGGCTAGGCCACCACGGGTCGGGTCGCCCTCAAGCCGGGCCGTGACTTCGGGCTGGGCCACACCTTCAGGTCGGGCCTCACCATTGGGTCGGGCTGACCACCCGGGTTGGGCTGCACCTATAGACCGGGTTAGACCCCGGTTCGGACCGGGTCGGGCTGGGTCGGTCTGTCTGGGTCGGACCGGACAGTAACCCATTATAGCCATTTACACCTTTTTGCATGCATCTTGGGCTATGGGTGTCTGATCGACGAACCGTCTATGGTGATGGAATTCGTGGAGCGTAATGATTCTTTCGAAATTCCCCACCTTAGGTTTGGATGAAGTTGGGGTATGTTCAGTTAGGGTTGAACCTAAAAACCAACCATGACCCTCGAACAGAAATGCCAATAACTCACAGACCGGGCGTTCGATTGAAGCATCGTCTGTCGCATTGGGTTATTTATGATGATACGTAACTATGGGATACATAAACTCAGGAATTCATGATATTTGATTTATTGACACTTGGCTTGAGGGGAGGACCCTACCGGAATCGAGCCTGCTTTGTGCGGGAACCCTAGGGCTGGCTGTGACGATACTGTACTGGGATCCTTTGTGGGTTCGACAGTGAAGACATATTTACAAGAATCCTCTGTGGGTTTGATAGTGATGAATTATATAATAGGATCCTCTCTGGGTTCGGTATTGGTGACTACTGTACCGGGATCCTCGGTGGGTCCAATGGTTCTGACTTCTATTCCTGGATCATGTGTGGGTCCGACAGAATAGTTGATCATGAATCATGTGTGGGTTTGACAGCTTAGCTGGTCTTGTATCCTATGTGGTTCCGACAGAATAGATGAATCATTGAAAACATCTAATCATCTCTATCACTCTATAAAATATTTATACCTATGTGAGCTATGTCTATATTTTCAGTCGTTATCATCAAGAATATTGACTTTATTTCTTTTGTGGAATGGTTTGTTCTTGGGCTCGAGAGTTTTAGCTAGAATATGAAAAATAACTTATGTAAATGTATGGGCATATACCAATGTAGGGTTGGATGATAATTTCTGATTGTATCATCCTCCTTCGGTTTATCCTTACTAAATTCTGGGAGACCTTCGAGGGGTCTCAGAGTCCCCTACTGAGTATTGTAATACACACCAATGCACGGGCTTCACCCGCACCATGTTGTGTTCTGTGCTGATGACAACCAACACTGATTGAGGATGAGGGTGATGGGCGGGAGGCTGCTCAGAGCTGGACTACATGGGACGCACTTCAGCGATGTTTGTTTTGAGTCCTGTACATACCCTTCAAGTAGGATTCCCCGGTGGATGATCCAGGATCTATTTTCACTTTTTATGTGTACTTGTACTTGTTGTTCAGTTGGGTTCGTATTCTGGCCCACTTATTTTAAGCACACTTTACATTTTTATTTTAATAATTGTTGGATCGACTGCTTGTGTTCAGACAACATGATTTATAAGTTAAAAGGAAATGTCTTCCCTTTTTATTAGGGATTCACATTTGGTGCTAGTCGCCTTCCCCATACCAATTGAAGGTGGGCTTCAGGAAGTCACGACACGAGCCCCGAGGACGGGTCATGAAAAATTGGTATCAGAGGAGTCGGTTCTACAACAGAATGTGGACTATGATTCTTTTAATCTCAATATTGTTATGTTTTTTTGGTGTGGTTATCAGTTTAGGGAAACAAATTTTGGTGTGGCGGCCTACGTATCCATACACTAGGACTCTGACTTCTGATCTACGACTCGGTGCACGAAAACACTAATCGCATGTGTGTTTCCTTTGAAAAAAATTCATCTTTATTACATTATGTCATATCATCAAGCATATAGTTTTAACTATGGCACACCTTTTTCTTTTTAGGATGGCCCCACGAAGGCATCCATCTAGGGTTTTGAGTTACGTATGAGATGGTAGCACACCGAGCGTCGAGGCCTCGGTGCAGGACCCCATCACAGTGGAGGTACCAGCGGTACCACTACCCACTGGGCTACCGATACCACCTGCTCCAACATCAAAGAGTTCACATCATCTGAGTGTGTTGCAGGAGTTCCTGCTCCAGAGGCCACCAAGGTTCTGGGGAGAGATGGACCAACAGGAGGTTGAGGATTGGCTGGAGGCTATCTTGAGAGGTTTTTAGATTGGTAGGGACACGAGCCAACCTCATGGTGATCCTTTCCGCGAGTCTCCTACATGTAGCAGTAGGATGATGGTGGATCCATATGCTCTAGGTTCATGACGAAGCATCATTACTCGGGACAGACTTTGAGAGTTTCTTCTGCTCAGTGTTTGTTCCAGCCACCCTTCATGAGGTGCAGATTCAGGAGTTACTTCATCTGCATGAGGGCAGTATGACAGTAGCTTAGTACTCAGCGAGGTTCACCGACCTATCGCGCTACTCTATGGATATGGAACGAGACCCATTCATCATGACCTAGACCTTCAAGAAGGGACTCAGGCACAATATCAGGGCTTTGATGATCCCCCTCAGCATCCCGACGCAGGCAGTGGTACTAGAGCGATCCCTTATAGTGGAGAGCATTCTTACTGAGCAGTCACAAGCAGTGAGACCCACCCGAGGGTGACAAGTAGAAGAGTCTTCTACAGCCGGTAGTAGAGAGATTTCTCCAATGTCCATATGGACCAGGCCATCATGTGGGTGACCCCAGGATAAAGTTTCGGTTATGCGGGGCACACGAGACAGAGCCAGTTATACGACGAGCAGGCAGTGCTATGCATGCGGCGTGCAGTGTCACATGGCTCGTAACTCCCCGACCCGCCTTGCTGATGAGCAGTAGACAGTAGTAGGATCTCCTAGGCAGAGGCATAGGTTTGACCGTTGTGGTCCACAGGGAGCTGGCAAACGTTGCAGAAGAGTTGGCTGAGCAGCGAGTGGTGGATGACGTTTTGAGGCCCTACCACCACCACCACTAGGAGGTCCACCCCAACCAAAGGGAGCTGGCAGACATAGGCGGGCTCAGCTCCAGGAAGTATAGGCCTATGACCACGGCACACCTAAAATGATTTTAGGTACTATCTATGTCTACTCCACCATTTCTACAGTACTCCTAGACACAAGTGAGAGTCATTATTTTATTTTCACTGTATTCGTTCGGAGCTCGGAGATTCCAATGGAGTCGTTGGCTAGATCATTACGACTAGAGACTCTTATAGGATCAGACTTGACAATTACGCACTGGTTCTGGAAGTGTGAGCATACTTTAGGAGGCAAGATCTTTGACTTGGATCTCCTCGTAGCGGCGTCGAGCCCTTACAACATAATCCTGGGCATAGACTTGTTATCCACAGTTCTTGATCAGATTGATTTTATTAGGAGAAAAGTGTGGTATATCCGCATGGATGGGACCAGGTTCACCTTCACTGGTGAGAAGGGAGCCTTTGTAGCACATGATGGACTTACATAGAGGAGGGGGCAACTGATCTCAATCTGTTGGCTAGTCCCATCCTCAGAGTGGTTGATGTGCGGAGTCCAAGTTTTCTTATTATGTTGGTTCAGTATGCTGATGTTTTCCCTGATGATGTTCCAGGAGTACCTCCTGACATAGAGGTGGACTTCTACATTGACATGTATCCCATGACGACAGTGATATCTAATCCAGCATATCAGATGGCTCCCTCAGAGATTCGTGAGTTGCGGGTACAGTTGGAGGACATGAAGGGAAATAGATTTATCTGACCTGATGATTAACCTTGAGAATCCCCGATCTTGTTTTCCAAGAATGCATAAGGGAGATTTTGACTGTGTGTTTACTACTGTCTCTCGAATCAGGTGACCGTGAAGAACAAATACCCACTCTCAAGGATTTACTACCTCTTTGATTAGATCATGGGAGCACGATGGTTCTCAAAGATATACCTTCGGTTAGGCAATCACCAGCTCAGAGTTCGAGATGATTATTTGCCGAAGACAGCCTTTAGGTGTCGGTATGGCCACTACGAGTTCCTGGTTATGCCCTTCGGCACAACCAATGCTCCAACAGTGTTCATGAGTCCAATGAACGGGATCTTATAGCCTTACCTCAATCCTTTTTTCATAGTCTTAATCGAAAACATCCTGATTTACTCGACTACTGAGGAGGATCATGCATACCATTTTCGGGAAGCACTAGATACTCTCCTAGAGCACCAGTGTTTATGTTATGCTCTCGAAGTGCCAGTTTTGGAATTGAGAGGTTCTCTTCTTGGGACACGTCATCTGAGAGGCTGGATTTGCAGTGGATCCAGTGAATATCGAGGAAATACATTCTTGGGAGCCACCCAAGAGTGTAAAGGAGGTACGTAGTTTTCTAGGACTGGCTGGGTACTATCAGAGACTTGTTCCAGACTTCTCCATAGTTTCAGCACCACTTTCCGAATTGACAAAGAAGGGGCAACCCTTCATGTGGTCAGAGAGATGCCAACAGAACTTTCAAGAGCTGAGGTAGAGGTTGACTAGTGAGCCCATATTAAGGCTTCCAGAGGAAGGCGTTGGGTACGTAGTTTACTACGACGCATCAGGGACCAGACTTGGGTGTGTTCGGAGGCAGGAGTGATCAGTTATCGCGTATGGTTCTTGGAAGTTGAGCCAGCATGAGCAGAACAATGCTACCCATGACATATACTTAGCGGCAGTGGTCTTTTCCTTGAAGATATGGCAGAACTATCTGATGGGGGATCATTTTATAGTCTACTCTAACCACCAGAGTCTCAAATACATCTTATACCTGAACGACATGAACCGGAGACAGGGACTATGGCTCAAGTTCCTCTAGGACTATGACTTTAAGAGAGTCTATACTTCTGGGAAGAGGAACATTGTAGCAGATGATCTCAGAAGTAGACCAGGAATTCACCTGCTAGGAGAGGTGACGGAGCAGCTGGTGGCGTTGTAGATTTCCTTTGTGGATCGGGATGGAGAATCCTTTCTGCAGTCTCTCACAGTCACACCTCCACTTCTTCAGCGAGTCAGGGATGCACAACGTGGGGATGTGGACTATGAGATGTGACATGCTCATATATTCTCATGGTAGGCACTTGATGGATTTTCTAAAGGTGGGAAGCACATCATTCTCGTCACAGGATGCACCATGGTACCATTTTCACTTAAGGAGGAAGTGTTGAGGGAGTTCCACAGGTCTCTTTTAGCTGTACATCCATGAGTGGAAAAGATGTATCAGGACCTCCAATGACAGCACTGATGGTCAGGCATGAAAAAGGTTATAGGTGGGTTTGTCTCATGATGCCTCATTTGTCGGTATGTGAAGGCAGAGCACCATGTTCTAGCAGGATTGTTTCAGCACTTAGAGGTCCCAGAGTGGAAGTGGTATAGGATATCCATGGATTTCGTGATGGGACTTCCACGTATATCTAGAGGACACAACTCTATCTGGGTGATTGTCAACCGACTCACCAGGTTGGCCCACTTCCTACCGATTAGTGAGCAGGGTTCAGTTGAGAGCCTATGATGCCTCTACATTTGAGAGATCATACGGCTTCATGGAGTGTCACCAAAGGTCATCTCTGATTGTGATGATCGTTTCACATCCCGGCTAGGGAAGGGATTGTAGTAGGATTTGGGACATAGCTTCTCTTGAGCACTGCCTTCCATCCTCAGACGGATGGTCAGACTGAGAGGACCATTCAGACTCTCGAGGATATGCTTTGTGCATGAATCCTAAACTTCGGTCTTAGCTGGGAGGATCACTTACCCTTGGTTGAGTTTGTGTATAATAACAGCTACCACTCCTCCATCAGGATGGAACCTTATGAGGCACTGTACGACCAACCTTGCAGATTGCCTCTTTGCTGGACAGACCTAGGGGAGTCGTCACATATGGGACCGGAGTGGTACAGGTTACGATGGAGAAGATGGAGATCATCCAAGAGCGGATGAAGACTGTACAGAGTAGGCAGAAGTCCGGTGCAGATAAAAGATGGAGACCACTTGAGTTCGAGGATGGTGACCATGTCTTTCTACATGTTACAACATGATGAGGTCTAGGTAAATATGGCTGAGGCGGCAAGTAATATCCGCGATTCATCGGACCTTTCTATGTCCTTAGAAGGGTAGGCTAGGTGGCTAACCTCTTGGCTCTTCCACCTTTGTTGCACCAGGTGTACGACGTCTTCCAAATATCTCATCTATGGAGATACGTGCATGACCCACCCTCTGTCATCAACAACGGGGAGCTAGACATCGATGATAGGGAGACATTCATGGATGTTCCAGTGGATATTGAGGATGAACAGTTTCGGGTCCTGCATTAACAGTCGATTCCTCTGGTCTGTGTTTACCGGCAGCATGTGAACCTCTAGGAGAGCACATGGGATCGGGAGGCTCTGATACGTGCTCAGTACCCCCATTTTATTAGTGTGAGTTGTAACTTACGGGGATGTAAAGCCATGAGGTGGGGATAATGTAAAGACCCAGAAATTCCGTTGAATTTTTTTTAAATACACACGAATTTTACGAGTCCACAGTTTCTGACGACACTTGATTCCAAGGCCCGATGTGCCTAGAATCAATTTATAAAGTTTTTTTCAGGTACATTTAGTAATCCTACGTGTGAGATTTTATTTCATTTGAACCGGTGTTCAATCGGATGCCCGGTCTGTGAGTTATTAGCCTTTTAGTTCCAGTGGCCCCGTTGGATTCATGCATGATCCAACCTGACCGTATCTCAACTAATACTCGAACTCTAGTGGGGTATACTCAAGGAGACTATCTTGCTTCAAGATTATGAGTGTCGCTGATGGTTCGTCAAATGGTCGCCCGGTGCCATAGATATGGCCAAAAGAACGTAAAGGGTCCGTAGTGGGTAGGGGTCAGGTTGACCCGGTCAGACTGACACAGCCTGACCCGATCTGAGCAGACCCGGTTTGGGTCGATAGATCAGACATATTGGGTCTGACCTGGACCATTGGGTGGGCCAACCTGTTAGGTTCGGCCCGGCCCGCTGGGCCCCGACCGGTAGGCCGCGTGGGCGGTACGACCAGGGCTCGGGGCCTGTTCTGCCTAGAGCACATGGGGTATGGATCGGTATCTTTTCCCGGATGGCCGAGACCAGTTTTCCCAGCGCTGTGACGGGCGCGACTCGGGAGGCGCAGGGCGTGCAGGGCACGCGGGGCGGGTGGGCCAGCGCGGTTGGGCCTCGCGCATGAGAGGCTGCCGGGCAAGGAGCATCCATGCCAGCAAGCGGTCAGGCGGGGTGAGGCATGGCCGGAAAAATGCCAGGAAGGATGGAATGTGCGTCAGTGGGTGGTCGGGTAGGGCGAGGCCAGGCCAGTAAGCGGTCGGGCAGGGCGCCAGGTAGGCCAGTGGGCGGCCCGGCTCAGCTATGTGAGCGGTGCGGCCGGAGGGGGCTCCACCGGGGCAGGTTTGGCCGGTGGCAGTGCGGAATGATGTGGGGGCGGTAATGAATGATCGGTGGGAAGCCGAGAGGCCAGTGTGGCTCGAGCCGACAGGAGGCGCGGTTCGGCCTGAAGTGGCAGATCCGATTCTGTCGGAGCGCTGTGAGGGCGGCGTGGTTCGCAGAGGCCGTGGATAGCCTAGCTGTTGCCTTCGTCGTTATGTCTCCTCATCGACTTGCCGAAGATCATCACAAACAAGAACGTCGGAGGGCTCGGTCCGTGTTGGTTTGGCCCACACCGTCCGTGTTTAGGGTGGTAACATATGTCTTATCAATAAGTAATGAGGATGAACTTCAATTGTTTTACAACCACAACAATGATTCCTTTCCAACTGAATAAGTGAAAAGGAAAGTAGTATTATTCAAATTAACCCCATGCCTTTGTTCTTCATTCGTCTATGGAGTCGCGGTGAAGAATATGGTGTTTTCACCATTAATCCCATATGCCACACACTTCAAATCTCATGCTCTCACATCGCTAGTGGAAGATGCTCCACGTCAGTTGCCTCCAAGGAAGAAGACGAAGAAGGTCACTATTATTCATATCCTAAGGCATTCTTTATTGGGAGCATTCTTCTAATAATCCTCCTATCAATGCTTCCACCAAAATGAACAATGCCAACCAAAATAATAATAGATTGTTTTAATCTAATATTTAATTATTTGGCACAAAATTCGAATGGAAAATTAATTAACATGGATCCCAAAATTAATGTGGAGGATTTGGCACCATTGAATTAGGAGAGTTGGCACCAATAGAGGAGAGGGGGTGTGGAGAGACTCTCCCTCATAAATTAGGGGAGTTGAAAGGTTTTCCTCTCCCACCATTAATAAGGGGGTTTAGTCCCGTGTGGTCCCCACATCGTAACCTCTCGCGGGAGGTTAGGTTTTGGTGGGACCCTTCCCCACAACCTCTGCTGGGAGGTTAAGGTGAGGTGGTCCCACCTCCAGCTTCCATGAGTAGTTTTTATCCAAAAAATAAAAATTAATCAACACACATTATTTTTATTTAATTCATTCTCTAAAAACCCAAAAACTATCTTTTAATCATGACCCACTATCGTTGAGGTGATATCCTTCTTAACCAAATACCGGCCCATTGAGATTAATGGTTCCCTTAGATTTCAATTCTGAGCACCTGTTCAAAAATTTATAAAAACTCGCTCGTACTTTTACTGAACGTACCTAAAAAAATCATCAGAAAAAGATTTCAGGCACACTGGGCCTCAGAATTATGCGCCGTCAATTTTCACAGACTGGTCAAATTCCCAGGTATTTAGGAAAAAAATATCCACTGAATTTTTAGGTATTTACATTCTCCCCACCTCATGGCATTAAATCCTTGTATGCTACAACTTGAACTATGGGAACAAGTTGGCATACTGAGCACGCATCTGAGCCTCCCACTCCAATGTGATATCTTGGAGGTTCACATGCTGCCTGGGAATACGCACAAGAGGCTTCGACCGTCCACGTAGGACATGCTCCTGTTGATCATCAAACTCCACTTGAACCTCCATAAATGTCGCCCCATCGTCGACGTCCAACCCTCCATGGTCGATGATGTGAGAAGGGTCATGCACATATCTCCTCAGTAAGGATACGTGGAAGATTTCATGCACCTGGTGAAACTGAGGTGGAAGAGTTAAGCGGTAAGCCACCTCACCAAATCTGCTAAGGACCTGAAAATGTCCAATGAATCTTGGAGATAACATTACACTATGGCCAAATATATGTAAACCTCATTGAGGTGAGACCTGTATAAAGACGTGGTCATGATCATCGAACTCTAGAGGTCTCTGTCTCCTGTCAGCATATGAAATCTGCCTACTCTATGTAGTCTTCATCCTCTCCTGGATGATCTAAACCTTCTCTTTAGTAGCCCATACCATCTCTAGTTCCACAAATGCTGACCCCACTGGATCTACCCAGCATAAGGGTGATATCCAAGGTCTTCTATACAACGCCTCAAAAAGTGAAATCCCTACGGTGAAGTTATAGCTGTTGTTGTATGAAAACTCCAAAAAAGGTAAGTGGTCCTCGTAGCTATGATCGAATTTTAGGACACAAGCACGTAGCATATCCTCGAGGGTCTGAATGGTCTGTCCAGTCTGACCATCTGTCTGAGGATGGAAGGCGGTGCTTAGATGAATATGCATCCCAAAAGCCTCATGCAACCCCTTCTATAGCCGGGAAGTAAACCATGCATCACAATATGAGGCAATAGATGAAGGTACTCCTTGTATCCGCACTATCTCCTACACTTAGAGGCGTCCCAATTTCTCAATTGAAACCTTATCTCTGATCAGTAAAAAGTGGTCCAACTTGTTGAGTCAATAAAAGATAACCCAAATCAAGTCGTGACCCTAGATGTACATGGAATTCCTATCACGAAGTCCATGGATATCCCATAAAACTTCCACTATGGGACCTCTAAATTCTAAACCAAGCCTGCTGGTACCTAGTGCTCTACCTTCAATTACTAACAAGTGAGGCATCCAGATACAAACTTCACTTCTGCCTTCTAAATACCTGTAAACTAGTGTTGTCGTCGATGGTCCTGGTATATCTTCTCGACTCCTGGACATTCCGCTAAAGGAGATATGTGTAACTCCCTCAAAACATCCTCCTAATGTGACACTGGTACCACAGTACATCCTCTGAAGAAGATGATGTACTCTCCACCTTCAAAAAACTATCAGGTGCATGCCCTATGGATATCTGAGCATGTCGTGCCTAGTAGTTAGCATCTCCATGTTGTGCCTCCATGACTCGATAAAGAAGTGTGGGTGTTACTTTAATATACTGATGGAAAGGTTCTTCATCTCTATCCACAAAGGATATATACAAGGTGGCCAACAGCTCCGTCACCTCAACTAGCTGTTGTATACCAGACCTCCTGATGAGTCCTTCTACTCTAACATCTCCCTTTACAAGAGTATAGACTATATCGAAGTCATAGTCCTGTAATAACTCAAGCCTTCACCATTGTCTCGGGTTTAGGTCATTTTGAGAGAAGATATACCTGAGACTCTTGTAATCAGAGTACACAGAAAAATGTTATCCGATCAGAGAGTGTCACCATATCTTCAAGGCCCAGACCACAGCTGCTAACTATAGGTCATTGGTATCATATTTCTTCTCGTGTTATCTCAGCTATCGAGAAACATATGCGATCACTGCTCGCTCCTACATCAGGAAACGCCCGAGTCTGGTCCCTGATGTGTCGCAATAGACTACGTACCCTACACCATCCTCTAGAAGCCTCAATATAAGGGCAGTAGTCAGCCTCTGCCTCATCTCCTGAAAGCTCTCCTGGCATCTCTTCAACCACACGAAGGGTTCCCCCTTATTTTTCATGGCTGATAGTTGTTCTATAACACTGGAGAATTATGGAACGAACCTCCGGTAGTAACCAGACAATCTCAGGAAACTTCGTACCTCTGTCACCCTCCTAGGTTGCTCCCAAGAATGTACCTCCTCAATATTCCCTGGATCCACTGCAACTCCAGCCTCCGAGATGACATGTCCCAAAAATTGAACCTCTAGGATCCAAAACTAGCACTTCGAGATCTTTCCATTAAGCTAGTGCTCTCTGAGTGTGTCCTGTACAACCTGAAAATGGTAGGGATGCTCCTCCTTAGTCGTTGAGTAGATCAGAATGTCATCAATGAAGACTAAAAAAAGTGATTGAGGTAAGGTAGGAAAATCCTATTCATGAGTCCCATGAACACTTCTAGAGCGTTGGTTACAGTCAATGGAATAACTGAGAATAGGTAGTGGTCGAACCGACATCTAAAGGTAATCTTCTGCACATCCTCATCTCGAACTCTGAGTTGGTGATAGCCTGATTTGAGTTCTATCATCGAGAACCATCATGCTCCCTTTATCTGATCAAAGAGATCATCAATCCCTTATAGTGGGTACTTTTTTTCACGGTCACCTGGTTTAGGCGACGGTAGTCAACTCAAATCCTCAATATCTCATCTGCCTTCTTGGAAAACAGAATCGAAGCAGCCCAGGGAGAAACAATAGGCCGGATGAATCCCTTCTCTTGAAAGTCCTCTAGCTCTACCCACAGCTTGCAAAGATCCGTGGGAGCCATCCAATATGTAGGTGTAGATATCGGTTCCTTCCCGGGGTAATGGTTACTGTATAAGTCCACCTATCTGCATGGAGGTAGTCCTGAAACATCATTAGGGAAAACATCATCATATCGGTCCTCTAATACAGGATATCTCAGACTATCTACAACAACTGATTCATGGGTAAGGCATGCTAAATGATGAGTGATCGACTGCACCCTTCTCAGAGTAAGTCCATCCTCTACTGCAAAGGCTCCCTTCTCACTGATTAAGGTAAACTAGGTCCCATCTGTGCGGACACACTACACTTTGTGCCTAATAAATTCGATCTAAACATGGACTGTAGATAACCAGTCCATACCTAAGATGACGTCGTAAGGCCTCGACGCCACTACTAGGAGATCCAAGCTGATGCTCTCGCCTTCTAGAGTAATCTCAAACTGTCAGAACTTGTGCATAATCATCGAATCTGCTCTAGTAGGAGTCTCTAGCTGTATGGATCGAACCAATGGCTCCATCAGAATCTCTGAGCTCCAAACAAGGGCAGTGGCAATGAAAGAGTGACCGACACCCATGAATATAAGAATTGATGCTAAGGGTGAATAGACACATATGATACCTAGAATCATCTCTGGAGTACCATGATTGTAAGCCTTTGATGCCTCGAGTTGAGCCCTCCCATGTCCACTTGCTCCCTATGTTCGGGGTGGACCTCCTGATGGTGGCGGCGGTAACACCTCGAAACGTCGTCCACCTCCAGTTTTATGACAAGCTCCTCTTCCATGTCTGCATGCGCCTTGTGGAATGCCTCGATCAACACTTTGACTCTGTCTGGGTGGTCCTTCGATCGTCAACTGATCATCTGAATGGCAGGACAGAGGGTCATGAACCATGTTACCCTACCCGCCACATGAGAAACAATGCCTGCTCCAGGAATGTATGTCTTTGCTTCGGGTACCCCAGACAACCGATCCTATGTCCCGCGGTCGTCCATCCATGGGTCTAGTCCTCTTGGACCTCTAATACATCAATCTACTGCAAGCTGCAGAAGACTCCACTACATGTCGACTAGTGGTGGGTCTTGCTACTGGGGAATACTCAGAAAAGAAACTCTCCACTAAGAGGGAATGCTCCTGTCATGAACCTCCCCAGGACACCATATGACCTGGCGTCTGACCTGGTCCATGACATGGCGTGATGGGCATTCCCGATCCCCACTGGCTGGCTCAAGTGCCTGGGTGTCAAGACTAACACATGGGAATGATTTACATGAAATATTAAACACAAAACAACTGATAAGACAATGAAACTGAATCTGAAAATAGACAGCCAAACAGGGCCTTAAACTAAAAAAAATTAGAGGTTTACAACATGAACCAACATCCAAAAATAAATGATCAAATTAGAAACTAAAACTCTATCTCAATCCTCCAACAACAAGAGAGGCGCAACATCCACACGCCACAACACAAACCTGCATGAGAAGACCGTCAACGACCAAACCCACCATCGTTGAGCATGATGCCACAACCCGGAATACAAAGAAACAAAATCTGCATACACCCAAAGGTGTATGTAGGGCGTGAGCCAAGATCCCAGTAGGACGTTACCCATAAAAAAGGTTCCCCATGTAAACACTACAAGAAAAATACATTTGTAGTCATAATAAAATAAAGGACACCAAATCTTGAACCACTTTAAATGAATAGTTTCTATAAAGAAAACACAATCATGGAAAAGAAAATAAATAAAAATAAATAAAAAACCCTTACAGATAAGAAAACTCAAACCATCAACCGATCCCATATGATACAACGTATGCCCACGGTGAGTGTATAGTAGTCCAGGAGCACAAAATGTGGGAGAGGCCTTATAGGTACTTGTAAAAAGAATGGGACCCTATAAAATCACGTCTTGGTGAAATGTAGTATAGGAAAAGCAAAAAAATACGTTCATATGAACGAGCCACTAGTAGGGCAGCACATCCATAACCTAGTGGTCTCTAATCATCATCAAATGTTATGTTAGTGTTGTAATCGTCTAACCAACTACATGAAATCGGGCCAGAGCTGCTTCCGTATCACTAGCATGCTAGATCTAGTCTGCCCACTTAGTACCTAAGCTTCCCCTTTTTGTCCTCAAGATGTTCCAATTTCACACTTCATTTCAATATCAAATTAATAAAATAGATTGGGTGTTACCTTTAATCAATGTCACACTTGAACACACACAAAAATCAATTTGAAATAGTACGCACAGCAAAAGACTTCACCAAACTAAATTAAAACAATTTCTGAATTGTTAATAATTATTTTATAAAACACAATAGATTCTTTGTCATAAAATTATTTAAAAAGAAACATAACATGACATAACACAAAATAAACTACTCAGCACTCCTTCATGACCAATTAAACCCAACACCACATCAAGAACACAAACTACACAACCCACATCATTTAATAACCCAACCGCATGGTCAAAAGACCACTTTCTCGATTATACAAGACAATAGAAATTTAATTAATCAATTTCTGAATACGAAACATGACTTTAAACACCAATAGTCCACTGAAACCATATTTTTTTCCAAAACGAATATGAATGCTACACTAGAACATAAACTGCCCCTTTGCACATTTTCACAAAACAAAATCAGACTTCATAAAAAACTAGTAGACAACTCAACATAGGTTTTCACGGTAACAACCTAATCAACACACACAACGCCTTCACTTCTGACAATGCACATGGGACACCTTGTCGAAGGCGTGATTGACACCACTTGCACAAATGAAAAATAACTACACAATTTAAAAAAAAATTACTACAGACATACTAGATATAAGTTCTCAACAGAAAAACCACATGTAACATAAACATGCTACTTAATGATTTAAATAAAAATCATACATTAATGAAAACCAACATCACAATTACACATTTTAATTAAATAATATGCTAGACAAATTAAGATCTCAAATTAATTCATTAAACAATTATTAGATGTGGATCCACATACCTCGAGGTATATAATCCGAAATCTTGTGTATTACCTTGATCACACCAAAGATGCTCCACAAGTGGACTGAAAAGGAGCCTAAAATAAACAACCAAATCAAAAGTATCATGAAATAACACTAAATCTGGACACTCTTTCCCTTAGAAAACCAAAACAACAATTACCAAGAACCAAAACCCTGGGGAGGAAGGAAGTGGATACTACCGGGGGATGGTGCACCGAAAGAGGAGTCTGCGGCTAGGGTCGCAGTTGCTGGAAGAGGCTCTGATGGAAAAAAAGAAGCGCATCGGACATAACCGTCCTACAAGACCTTACACAGACAAAATGTAACCAATCTCATTACTAAAATCAATTTCGAACGTATAACCATACTAATTAATTCAAAAACTCCATTCGCGTCACACAATCAATGTATGGAACATGAAAATTTTAATTTATCTACCAAATTAAATTGTCAATAGGTGATAAGGCATGGAGTCACCTACCAGGTGGAGAATTTCCCAAAAACCTGTGTTGATCACCAATCGCACTTAATGCGCACCACATGTGAGCCAAATGCGAACCCTAAACTAGAATTCAAAACAAAAAAGGATTAATACCCATCCACTAAAAGATACCTCACACCTGCTGAATGGCCAAGTACTCAAGAGAAAAAAAGGAAGAAATAACTAGAGGGAGGGGCTGCTCGCACGGAAGAAGGACATGTACTAGAGGTGTCACGAGGTAGGGGATGTCTGAGAGCCAGGGTGATGATGCAAGCCGGCTAGATGCGGGTTTCGAGATGATGAAATGAGGGGAAAGCTAGCTGGGGAGATTCTGGGTGTGGCTAGTCCAGTATGTAGGGCGTGCGATAGCGGTGCAGTCAGGAAGCAGCAGCGTGACGGGGATGGGAGTGTGAACATAGGGTGGTCTGGCGCAATCCAAGTGGGAGAAGGGAAAGGTAACGCCGAGCCAGTGGGAGGGAGTAAATGTGAGTGAGAGAAGGAAATAAAAAAAGGGAAATAGAAAAATAGAATCGAAAAAATAAATAAATAATATAAAAGAAATTAGAGGAAAAATATAAAAATAAAAATGGATAAAAACCTAAAAGAAACATAACCTAACTTAGAATAAAATAATTTGAATAAAAATAACCTATATAAAAAATGATATTTTAAAAAGTTGTACTAACAATATGTGTAGTAATAATAATAAATAACATGTTAGTAATAATAATAATAATAATAATTGGAATAATTATAATAACTAAAATAAATTATCATCCTTTGAACTAATAATAATAAAGATAACCATATCCTTATGAATATAAACAAGCTAATGAATTTTTATCACAGTTCTTAATTTATTTTATTTTTTCATTTTATTCCTCTTAAATTTTATTTCATTATTAATAAGTCATTTCATTTATTTATTTGACCATCGAGATAGGTGTGCGGTGATTAGAGCGAGGCCACGCTGTGACCCAGGCGACGCTGCATGGCTTCGATAGTGGCGTGTTGACTGCTGTCAAGGCCAAACCAAACGTCTTTAATTAAGAAACCAAAAAATTTAAGTCAGTCTTCAACCCGGACTAATTGATACCCAGAAAATTAATAAAATAATTTTATTTAAAGACGATGGGTGTGACAATTCTCCCAACCATAATGTTTTCCTTCCCCAAAAACCCACAACTAAGGCTGAGACCCAATGTAAGAAATGACCCCCATTAAGGTTCAAATAGGATCTTTATTGAAAACAAGAGAAATGAGGGAACCACATAATTCTCAGAGAATGTGACTAAAATGACAACTTAATAAAATCGATAAAAAACTTTCTGATATCTGTTTCCCTCGCCAAAGAGCTAAAAAACCTCCGATTGATTAATCACGGATAAGAATTCTTTTAGTCATGGAAAAAAACATCACAATGCACAATACATCAAGCACCATTAAATGAAAACCACAAAATTTTATCAGAATGAACGAACAATGTTAGTCCACGTCCAATGAATGGAACCAAAAAACCAACATGGGGAATGCCCGAAGGGGCTCCCCACCCTTAGAAACTTACTGTCATCCAAGAAGAAACTGGATAACAAGCACGATCAAGGCCGAGTGGACTCCCCACCATTACGAATAAGGAAAAAACCAAATTATTCGAGGGGAATTTGTGCAAGACACATCGTGGATCTCCCCACTATTAGAATAGGGAGAAGGTACAAAACTATGAAGATTTTCTGATGGTGAACAAACACCCCACCACAAAGGGTAGGGATGGAGGGGTCCGACCATTGGGCATCAAAACAATGACCTAAGACTAACGTTCATATCCACGTCCCCGAATGAGCACTATTCAAATTTGAGACTGATTTACATAGAAGACCCCATAACGACCACTAAGAGAGATTTCATCAGGTGGGACACAACCACTGGGACTTGAAGGTAACAAGAAGAACACACCTCCAGATAGTCACGGAAACCTTAAATAGCCAGATGGTTCGTTCAGAATAGAATGACCATAGAAAACCATTTAAACAACCTTTACATTCAACACCAACGAATGAAATAATGTCAAGGTATCATACACTCTCGAGGTTCCTGACCACACACATGCTTCACCCTGAGGCCTTTGGACGGTGCCCTGATGTTTGAATCATCTCCTGCCCCGCAGTCAGGTATTGATGACTCCCAAAAAGAGCTTCTCCTCTTGGTGTTTCTCCAAAAAGGGGTTCAAAGGATGCACATGTATCACCTTTCACCTCAACTAGGAAGCTTAAGAAGGAAAGATGCACGATAAGAACTCCTCTTTCGATAGAAAAATTAAATCATCCCAAGATGAGGACCCACTCCTATGAAAACAGGGATTCTCGGAGTTTTTTATGAAACCCACCTTTATTCATTAAGAGAACTCATTCTAAAAGATTTCACCAAACATGACCCTTGTAACCAATGAAAGAACTACAAACCATTCATACAAATAGTCAATATAGAAAATTTCTGAACCGCTTTCACCCTTTACCATTGAAATTTCATTCACAAATTTTAGGGAAACCATCAAACACAACAATTTCTAACATCATACCCGATGCCCAAGACAACTCAAAGAGGCCAAAACTCCCTTGGGCTCCCCTCGCATCTGTCAACCTGCTACGAGAAGATCCGCTTAACCGAAAAGTAAATAGGAATACACTTTGCACCATCACTCCAAAGGGAGAGTCCATGCTTTAATCAACTGGAGGGTTGGCCAACGGTGAATTAGATATGGCCACACGTCAATTTCATATTAACGCTTTTAGGGGGTGTACACAAGTTAAGAAAGAAAACCATGGACCCAGTCAAACTGGCCCAATGGCCAAGAAATATCACAAGTGAACACTAAATGTGCATAGGGAACCACTTCAAGGGATTCCTGAAGAACTTTTCAAAAATAATTCACTAACTACGTTCTTCCACACCAGCTTACGAATAAAAAAAATAAAACTCAAGGTACAAATCAGTCAAAAATATTTTCCGCTCAAAACACCTTACGTCCAGCACCACCCAAAACACAAGGACACATCACACATTCAAAGGTTAATAAAACGCCAATTTTTTATTTCATAACCAATATTTTTGAAATTAAACAAAGTTGGTGGGTTTCAAAAACACCAATGGTGTCTTATTGGCCTCACACATGCATGTTTTAGTTCCACAATGGCACCCACCTCCTTTCCATTCATGCACACATCCACTCATGTCATTAACCATTTCACTTTCCATATACATTCAGGCATGTAGTTTCCCATGAGAACACCAAGAATCAAAACCAAACCATTCCATTTTTCAAAACCAAAACATTCAACCCACAATTTTCAAACATCATAAATCTATTTCTATTTAAAAAGCTTTGTTTCAAAACATTTTCTAAGACAAAATGATTTTTACTAAAAACCCAAATTTCCAAAATTAAAAAACAGAGTAATGAGAAATGGTGCACGAGAAAAGTAGTGTCAGTGGGTGACTGGATCATATTGTTAGCGGCCATATGTCAATCACACCACCGCCACTGAGAGTATTTTAGGACATCATCCCTGACTCCACATGGCTTACCAGTCCTTTCATGTTCACTGAGACCACTGACCCTACTCCCTTTTCATTTCCCCTAAACAAGATTAATCACGAGGACCAAAGACTCAACAGACATCAACTTACCCTGGTAACTCGACTCCCACCACGAGGTGTGCTTGCTAAGCACCTTTCTCAAATCCAGAACATCGAGTTCCGACATGATTATATATGGTATACAGTGACTCTATCCCCAATGAAAATGACCCAAAAGACCAAACCCTCCTCTAATACCATTTTGTTACGAACCGAGCTGGGTCACCATCCCACCCGGCGTCCGACCCGGTCCGTGACATGGCTCGAAGGGCGTTCACGATCCCCATGGGCTGGAACAAGTTCCCAGGTATCAAAACTAACACATGGTAATGATTTAACCAAAATATTATACACAAAACATCTAATAAGATAAAGAAACTAAAACTAAAAATAGAAAACCAAACTGGGCCTTAAACTAAAAAAATTAGAGGTTTACATCTTGAACCAAAATCTAAAAGTAAATGACAACAAAAAAACTAAAACTCTAACTCAAACCTTCGAGAAACTAGAGAGGCGCATAATCCACATTCCACAACACCAACCTGCATGAGAAGACCATCAAAGACCAACACCAGCATCGTTGAGGATGATGTCACAACCTGGAATACACATGAAACGAAGTCTCCATACACCCAAAGATATATGTAGTGTGTGAGCCAAGAGCCCATTAGAACGTCACACAACAAGAAGGTTCCACGTGTAAACATTAAAAGAAAAATACATGTGCAGGATTATTAAAATAAAGGATATCAAATCTTGAACCAATCTAAAAGAATAATTTCTATAAAGAAAACACTTTCAATGAAAACAACTTAAATAATAAAAAAAATATAACACCCTTGCAGTTAAGAAAACTCAAAACTTCAATAGAACCCAAATGCTACATTGTATGCCGACGGTGAGCGTATAGTAGTATAGGATCAGGAAAAGTGGGAGATTCCCTATAGGTACTTGTAAAAAGAATGGGACCCTAGAACATCATGTCTCGGTGAACAGTAGTACAAGAAACACAACAAATTATGTTATCGTGCATGAGCCACTAGTTGGGCAACACATCCATAACCTAGTGGTCTCCAATAATCATCCAATGTTTAGTTTGTGTTGTAATCTTCAAACCAGCTAAGTGAAATAGGGCCAGAGCTACGTCTGTATCACTATCACACTATATCTAGTCTTCTCACCTAGTACTCAAGCTTCCCCTTTTTGTGCTCAGGATGTTCCAATTTCACACTTCATGTCAAACACAAATGAATAAAGTAGACATGGTGTTACCATAACACAACTCAACACATTCACACACAAAAAAAATCCATTTGAAATAGTACTCTCACCAAAAGACATCACTGAACTAAATTAAAACAATTTATGTGTAGTTAATAATTAATTATTAAAACACATTTAATTATTTTTCATCAAATTATTTAAAAGGAAACATAACATGCCATAACACAAAGGAAACCAACCATCCCTCCTTCATGACCAAACACACCCAATGCCATGTCAAGAACACAAACTACACAACTAACATCATTTAATAACCCAACTACATGGTTAAAAGTCCACTTTCTTTATTAAACAAGACACTAGAAATTTTATTCATCAATTTTAGAATACGAAACATGACTTTAAACATGAAAATTACATTAAAACCCTCTTTTTGGGAAAAACACAAATGAATGCTACACCAGAAGATAAACTGCCTCTTTGCAAATATTTAAAAAAGAAAATCAGACTTTATAAAACACTAGTATACAACTAAACATAGGTTTTCACGACAAAAACCTACTCAATACACACAACGCCTTCACATATAAAAAAGCACATGCAACACCATGTCTAAGGTGTGATTGACACCACTTGCACAGATGAAAAAAAATGCACAATTTAACAAAATTACTACCAACTAACTATATATATGTTCTCAACAAAAAACACACATTCAACTTAAACATGCTACTTAATAATTTAAATACAAATCAAACATCAATGAAAACCAACTTCGCAACAACAAAAATTAATTAAATTATATGCTAATCAAATTAAGAATTCAAATTAATTCATCAAATAATGATTAGATGTGGAACCACCTACATCGAGGTAAAAAATCCCAAATCATGTGGGAAACCTCGATCACACCTAAGATGATCCACAAGAGGACAGAAAAGGATCCTAAAATAAACAACTGAATCAAAAGTATCAAAAATTAACACTAAATCTGGACACTCATTCCATTTGAAAAACATAACTCCAACTAACATGAACCTAAAACCTTGGAAGGAAGGAAAAGGAGAATACCGGGGGATGGCGCACTGGAAGAGGATTCGGTAGCTAGGGTCGCGGTAGCCGGAAGAGGTGCCAGTTGCAAAAAGGAAGCACATCGGACAAAACCGACCAACAAGAAATTACACACACAAAATACACCCAATATCTTTACAAAAATCCATTTCGAACGAATGAGCATACTAACTAATTAAAAAAACAAAATTCTCATCACGCAATCAATGGATGTAACATGCACAAATTAATTTATTTACCAAATTAAATTATCAATAGATGATAAGACATGGAGTCACCTACCGGGTGAAGACTGTCCCAAAAACATATGTGGATCACCAATATCACTTAATGTGCACCGCAAGTGAGACAAATTCAAACCCTAAACTTGAATTTAAACCAAAAAAATATTAAAAATCATCCATAAAAAGATAACTCACACCTGCTAAATTACCAATAAATCAAGAGAAAAAAAGGAAGAACCAAACGGAGAGTGGGGTTGCTCGCTCAGAAGGAGGCAAGGTGCTGGAGGTGTCGTGAGGCAGGGGGATGTCTGGAAGTTAGGGTGATAATGTAACTTGGATGGATGGGGGTATCGGGGGGATGACACGAGGGGAAAGCCGGCTGGGAAGTTTTGAGGTGTGGCTTGTCCGGCGAGCATGGCATGCGACAACGGTGCAGTCGGGAAGCTGCAGCGCGATGGGAATGAGAGAGTGAACAGGGGGAAGTGTGGCACGACCCATGTGGGGACAAGGGCTAGGTCATGACGGGCCAGCAGGAGGGAGGCAATGTGAGTGATAGAAGGAAATAAAAAAAGTGAAAAAGAAAAATATGATAGAAAAAATAATTTAACAAATATAAGCAATCAATGAAAAAAAATAAAATAAAAATGGATAAAAAACTAAAAAAACTTAAAATAACCAGGAATAAACATAATGTGAATACAAATTACCAAAATAAAAAATATTAATATAAAAATTGGTTCTAAAAATATAAGTATTAATAATAATAATTAATATATTAAAATAAATACTAACAATAATAATATGAATAATTATAATTACTTAAATAAATTATCATCCTTAGAACTAATAATAATAATGAATATAATATCCTTATGTATTTAAAGAATCTATTAAATTTTTATCACAGTTCTTATTCTATTGATTTTTTTTTCATTTTATTCCTCGTAAATTTTATTTATTTTTTAATAATTCATTTCATTTAATCCTTTAACCATCGGGCAGGGTATACAATGAAACGAGTGAGGCCACACGGTGACCCCGACAAGGTTGTGTGGCATCGACAGTGGAACACTGAATGCTGTCAAGGCCAAACCATGCGTTTGTAAATAATAACCCAAAAATTTAAATCGGTCTTCAACCCGGAATACCCAATACCTAGAAAATTAATAAAATAATTTGATTTAAAGATGATAGGTGTGACAGCTCCAATAACCCTGCCTATGGAGGGATGCTGAGGGCTATCATCGAAGCCTGATCTCTCACCTAAGGCCCTACTCAAAGGTTCGTAACCTTAATAAAGGGTCTCGTACAATATCGTTGGAGTAGCGTGAGAGGTCGGTGAACCTCGATAAGTACTCGTCCACTGTCATTCTACAATACTACAGGTGATGTACTCATGAATGCGCACTGCGTGGAGGGTTGCTGGGACAAACTCTGCCAGAAACAAGCTCTCGAAGTCTGCCCAGAGAAGCATCATCTCGTCGTGAACCTGGAGCATCATGCTAGACTATCTTCCCGCTAATGCCTCAAGAAGGCTGGAAACAATAATCACCATAAAGTCACCTGGTGTCCCTACCAGTCTGAAGACTCTCACCACAGCCTCCAACCAATTTTCACCTACCTACGAGTCTATCCCTCCCCTGAACCTGGGTGGCCTCTTGCGTTGGAACTTATGAAGCGCGCTCAAGCGGCGTGAATCATTTCTTGTTGGGACTGGTGGCATCGGTGTACCAACGCGGAGTGGTACCACTTGTGCCTCTACTGGAAAAGGGCTCTGCACCGAAGCCTCTTAGATCAGTGGGCTATCTATGCGTAAAAATCTCGAGACACTCACTGGTCATCCACAGGGAGGCATCCTGAAAGAATCAGGCGCAACACGGTTAAAAGATTATTCCTGGTGTACTGAACTGGTTGAGATAACATTAAAGAAAACTTTTGAAAACAAACCTACAAATAGTTTTTTTGTGCACTGAGTCTGTAATCAGTAGTCAAGGTCTTGGTGTATGGATACGTCGGTCGCCGCACCAATACTATACTCCCTGAACTGAAAACCACACTCAGTACCTTTGACCTTATTGCTTCACCAAAAATAACGATCAGAGTCCAATGTACCACATTAGAACCAACTCCTTTGGTACAAATTTTCCACATCCCAACCCCCGGGGCCCGTGTCGTGACTACCCCATGTCCTCCTTCCATAGGCCAGAGGCTAACAACTAGCACCAACGGTGAAATTCCTTAAATCTAGAATGGAATTTCCCTTATAACTGTAAACAAACACAACAAAGCACATAGCTGGATACAAAACACTAATTAAAGCTATATAATAAGAGACTACTAAAAAGTAAAGGGGTCGTAATTACAATCCTAACTGTAAGGTACAAGTACAACTGAAATGGAAAAAATAGCTGAAAGGTGAAAAACATCTCCTGGATCGTCCACAATGGATCCTACATAAAGGGTAGGTATAGATGGACTTCTCAATACTCCACGTCTTTTGGTCTCTTCCGTGTTTTGACACATCATATGGTACACCTCCAGGTACCATCCAGTCTTGGTACTCTCAGCCTCAGTCAGCACTGTCAATCGTCTCCAACAAACACAATGAGGTGAGGTTATAGCCCGTGCAGGGGTGAGTATAACGATACTCAGTAGGGACCTAGAGACCCTAATGGTATCACCAAATCCAACAAGGATAAACCAAAATGTATGAAATCAACAAAAAACCCCACTTTGGTATATGCCTATACATATACCTATGTTATCATGTAATCCATCTCAATCATGAGGAAAACACAAAAGATACTAACTCAGCTCAAACCAAGATTTTATTCAAATTATTGAAACCACGACTGCTGGATAACTCCTGCTCAATCGATTATAGTGGGCATGTTGTGACACCAAGGCGCTTCCCACTATTCTTGGAATACTGAGGTACTCCTCCTGTCGAGTATTGTGGGACTATTGCATCACCAAGGCGCTCTCCACAGTTGGTCTACCGCGTCACCAAGGCACTCACCCTCATAGGCGGCAGAGGTACTCCTTCTTTCAAGTTCCATGGGTCTGTTGTGACACCAAAGCGCTCCCCACTGCGGGTCTGCCGATAGACCACGACACTCCCTGATAGGCTATTAGAGTCACTCTGACTCAAAATGGTAAGAATTCATCATTTCAAATTGAGCTACCAGGTCTCCGCTCTACGCATGCTCATCTCCGAGAGGATCCGCTCCACGAGCTACTGGTCGATACTCCAACCATGAAGAAGTAAAATGAAGAAGTTTCTCAAAGGATCTCAGTGTCATAGGGGACCCAATACAACAAATGACGCATCAATCAGACATTTGGTCTGTGAGTTAATTTCCTTTTAGTCTCGGGGGCTCGGTTGGATTTGTGCACGATCCAACCTGACCGTATCATAACTAAACCCCAAACTCTAGTGGGGTATACAAAAAGGGACCATATCTCTTAAATATTACCATCATCATGTAGGGTTCTTCAAATGGACCTATGATGACAATGATATGGCCAAAAGAAATTAAAGGGTCGGTAGTGGGCCCGGGTCCGGTCTGACCCTGTCGGACATGTTGGGTCTGGCCCGACCCATTGGGTGGGCCTGCCTGTTAGGTTCATCCCAACCTGATGGGCCCTACCCAGTAGGCCATATGGGCGGTTCGACCTAGGCGCGGGGCCAGTTCGGCTCGGAGTGTGTACGGCGCAGCTCGGCTTCTCGGCCCAGATGGCCAAGACTGGTTCTGACAGCGCCGCGAGGGCCGCGGCATGGGAAGCACAGGGCGTGCATGGGGCGTGGGGCACGCTGGCAGACACGGTTCGGCCAGGCGCATGAGAGGCGGTAGGGAGGGGCACGTCCAGGCCGGTAGGCAACCGGGCAGGCCGGCGGGCAGCAGGGCAGGGCATTTCCAGGACGGGAAGGGCGCCAGGCGGGCCAGTGGGTGGCCAGTTATGGCGCCAGGCGGGATGGTCGGCAAGCTGTCGGGAGGCCAGCGGGTAGGCAGGCATGGCGCGGGCTAGCCCAGGGCAGCGGCCTGGTTCTGGAAGCAGTGCGGGCACTGGGGGATCATCTGGGGCATGTTCGGCCAGTGGTGGTGCAGAATGCTGTAGTGGTGGCAATGACAGGCCGGCGGGCGGCCGGGAGGCCGAAGCAGCTCGGGCTGGCGGGTGGCTCGGTTCGGCCTGTGGTGGAGGAGCCGATTAGGTTGGGGCGCTTCGAGGACGACATGGTTCACAGAGGTCACGGGGAGTGCATCTATTTCCTTCATCGTTCTGTCGCAACATCACCGTGCCGAAGATCATCACAAAAGAGGAATGGCGGAGGGGTTGGGGAATGTTGGTTTTCCCCACACCCTCTGCGTTTAGGGTGATAACATTTGTATCATCAAGAAGTAAGAAAGATGAACTTCAATTGATTTACATCATCCGCAACGATTCATTTCAAAACAAAAAAGAGAAAAGGAAAGTAGTATTACTCAAATTAACCCCTACCATTGTTCATCGTTCATCGACATAGTCTCCGGGACGAAGACGGTGTTATCAGCATTCTTTGCATTCGTCGTACACTTCCAATCCCATGGTCGCACCTCAGTTGTGGAAGATGCTCCATGTCTGTTGCCTCTGAGGGAGAAGTCGAGGAAGGCCAGCGTTCTTCATTGTCGAAGTCATTCTTCATTAGGAGATTTATCACAATAATCCTCCTCTCAGAGCTTACCTCAAAATGTACAATCCACCCAAAATAACAATATATTGTGTTAAACTATAATATAATTTTTTTCCCAAAATTCTATTGGTGAATTAATTAACATGGCTCCCCAAATTAATGTGGAGGATTTGGCATCATTAAATTAGGGGAGTGGGCACCAAAAAAAGAGGGGGGGGGGGCGATAGACTCTCCCTCATAAATGAGGGGAGTTGAGAGGTTTTCCTCTCCCACCATTAATAGGAGGGTTTAGTCTTGTGTGGTCCCCATTTCGTAACCGCTCACTGGTGGTTAGGTTCAGGTGGACCCCACCACCATAACCTCTCCTGGGAGGTTATGGTGTGGTGGTCCCACCTCAAACTCCCATTAGGAGGTTTTAACCAACATATAAAATTTAAGCTACAATCTATATTTTTATTAAATTCATTCTCTAAAACCCCAAATACAATCTTTTAATCTCGACCCACTGTCGTCGAGGTGATAGTCTTCTTAAGAGAATATCGTCACTGCGAGTTCAATGGTACCCTCAGATCTCAATTCCGAGAAACGGTTCAAAACATATAAAAACCCTCTCATACTTTTACATAACATATCCAAACAAAACATCAGAAAAATATTCCATTCACACCTACCTCGAAATTATGCACCGTCAATTTTTTCAGACAGGAAAAATTCCCATGTATTTAAGAAAAAAAATTTCTTTATAACATCCGTGTCATTATAATATGTTATTGGAAATGTGTCCATTAGAAATGTGACAATTAGAAATATGGACAATGGGTATATAGATATTGGATATGTAATAACAAGGTATAAATGTATCAAATATGCACAATTTATTTTATTTTTTTAAATTTAATTTTAAAAACTATAATTAAAATGTTATAAATTATTATATAATGAATAAATATAATATTGAATAATTCTTCTTATAAAAATATAAATTATTATTCATTAAATTTTATTACTAAGAATTTATTATTAAATTATTCATTTTAAGTGCTTCTAAAATTAAATAATATATTATAGTAATAATGGATTGATAATATTGAATGGTTTGATGATAAAATTATATATTAATGGGCTTTGTATAAAATCATTTAATGATTAAAGTTTATATTTTACAAATAATTATTTTGTATGTATACTTTACATTTATCTTAAATTTTAAATTGATCACTTTTAAAATATTATTAAAATATCATTAATCACAGTTTAAAAAAATAGATTTATATTTATTTATTTAGTAATTGATATAAAATATAATTAAGAACACTGAATTATTATGAAGACATATTTATATAAATATATTTGGTTTGATATATTTTATGTATTAATTTATTTTTTTAAAAATATATAATTATAAATTGATGTAGAAAAAATTTTTTGTGTTTGTAAGCAGTATATCAGCATTATATAAGATGGTAAATTTAATAATTAGTGCTAAAAAATCAACTGTGGTACAAAAATATTAGTTATGGAAATTTTTGTACAAGGAATTTTGTTTCCTATATGAGTTTTCATGAATTTACTATAGCTATAAGCAAACCCTTTCCATTAAAGATAAAATAATTTCCATTGGAAGGGGATGAGAAAAACCCTACAGCATCAACCTGTCAGACCTGTGGAATGTGGGTACTGGGGTGAGGTTTGTAGCGATAGGTTGGATAGCTTCTATGTATATAAATTTCATTCCTTATAAATTATGTATGATTAATTTAACTATGGAATACTAGTTTCCTATGGGTATTTATACACAATGGAATGTTGAACCTTGGTTATAGTATACGTGGATGAAAGAATATAATCACAGCTCTAACCAATACATGATATTTGGTGTTGGTTAAATGGTTTTTTTTCATGGGAGGCTTAGATATGAATATTTGTAGAAACTAAGGGTCAAAATATCCATAGGTGGTTCCCCAATTATTATTGGTAACATGAGAGAGGACATATGGCCACACGCGAGCTGGTCTATAGATATAACCAACCAATATCCTTGGGCTTCCAAACCATAGCTATAAGTTACACAGTAAGATGAAATTATTATTTATCTAATAATTATGAAATATTTTTCAAAATGGTTACATTAATATATATATATATATAGATTTTTACATATATAGATGTAATGTTTTTTATGAAATCTGTAAATTATATTGACTTGTAGATTCAACATTGCGGTGAAAACTCTATGGGAGATATTTTTCCATACCCATATCCATGTGTTATATAAACATTAATATAGGGTTTTTGTGATGGGATCTATATCGAATGGGTGCTTCTCATGTGACTATGTTTAACTTATAGCCATGTATGTCTTTACGATGCCTATATGTTTCACCTTAGAGACCTATATCCATAGAAATGATAAATATTGATATAGGATCCATCCTTGGAATATAGACATTTTCCATGACCATATATATAGTGGTATGGGTTTTAGATATACCAATAACTTACATCGTATCATTTCTAATTTCTATAACATATTATTTTAGGCACTAGGGAGATATTTATGTGAATGTTATGGTGGTATATCAATATTTTTCTATTGTGTAAGTACATAGTTACATAACTTATTTTATTACCCAAAATCCCATAATATTTTTTTTAAATTTCATTTCCTACTCTATTATGTTCTTCTAGCATAATTATGAGTTTGTTAAAATTATACTTTTATTATATAAATATTAACCCTAAATCATTTCTTTAGTATAACATGTTCTTATATGGGACAGTTAAACTACCTATGTGAACAATGTAGTACCCACATCTTCATTTTCAATAGGAATATGTATCAGGACAATAACATTGGTAATATACTTTTTGAATAAGTAAATTGCATCATTAATATGTTTTTATAGGTATGAGAAAAATGATATATCATTATAATGTTATATTTAATTAATAGCAAAGTACCCCAATATGATGGTTTATTGATTCAATTTTCATGATCAATAGCCAAAAAATATATAAAATGATAATGGTACTACATAAATCATTTGAAATCAATGAATCCACTACTATTATTTTTCAATTATTTATGAAATTTCATGTAGAAAATGGAATCTATGTTTCCATTATGAAACATCTACCGAACAACCAAAAATACATACATCTAATGATCGAACAAAATAAGAAAAAATTATTGATTATATTATAAAATACTATAATTAATAAATATATAAGGTAATATAATTTTTATAAATCATAAAATATGTTATTAAAATATTTATCAGTATTATAATTTTTTTAGTGAACCTCTATAGACATCAAAAGTAAAGGTAACTATCGGCTAATATAAAATTTTTTCACTGTGAAATGTTTTATATTCTCTATTTTTTTGTCTAAAAAACTTCCATAAATTTATTTTTATCAGACATATAAATAATTTAATGTTAATTAAAAATCTTATTATGGTTTTCAATTTCATGTTTTTTCTCAAATTTTATCAAAATTAAAAAGGCTCAATTAAAATATCACATTAAAATCAATGTTTTTATCTTAAAAAATATAATGGGTGAAATTTTATTTTAAATTTAAGTAAAATATAATATATTTTATTAGAATTTATTAATTAATTATATTTTAATTTCATTATACCATTTCAAAATAGAGTGGTTCAGAATTAAATTGATAAAATATTTGAAGGTAAAGCAAACTTTATCTCTTATTTTTGTCATGAATTTCCCCCCTGAAAGATCATATTCATTGTATTGTATTATGAATCAACATATCAATAAATAAAATATTATATAAGTATATTTTTGACGGATAATTAATTTCCAAAAAAAAGTCTGAATAAATTTTTTTATAATGTTCTAAGAATTGGTCTTTTATTATTAAATTTTAGATACATTATGAGATCAGTATATAAAAAAAATTAAAAAAACACATACATTCATTTTATTAGTCTTTATATTACTTTTTTATAATAAAAACACTTCAAAATATCATGGGATCCATAAAAAAATATTCACATTGTTTTATAAGGTATTTTCTTAAAACAAATGTTATCAAAAGTAACTATTAATTAATAATAATATTAAAAGAAAAGTATTTATTATCTCATTAAATTATTTTTATCCAAATGAAATAAATTTTATTGACACATATTATACACAAGAGTTTAGTATAATTATAACATCCACCATCCATATTGGAATTGGTTATGATACTTTAGAATTGATTTTCTGATTAAACCTATTTATTTCCCATTATTTTTTAAATCAATCAAATTTTTTGATTATTGTCAGTTTTCTAATTGAAGAAAATATAAGATTTATATTTATGTGATGCTATGGTTGGATATTTTTTCAGTAATTAATTGGGTGTTATTTTATATTTCATGAGACCATGAAAATAAATTGGTGATTGTTTCATGATTAAATTATTAGTGGAGACAAGTAATTAGCCTATGTATTAGAGGATATGAGGAATAAATTTTTAGCACATTCACAAAGTTTTATAGGGTATGGATTATTATCCCAAGTCTACAACGATCTTTTAAAGTGTATATTATATCAATTATGATATAAGTTTTTTAGTTGTTATCCTTGAAATATGTTATAAATTATATGAATATATTTTTACATCATTATAATGTTATGAATCATACATAAGATAGGAATATTCAATGATATTTCCATACTTTAATGAATCATTAATTATTTTATGCCACCAAAATCATTTTTGATTCAATTTTTTATCTATGTTTGTTGGGTATGATTTTCTTATATTATGTTATTTTTCGTTGATTATTTTTTCATAACCACAAGTTCATATTAGAACTCTCTCAAAATCATTTATGATTATATCCTATGTTTCCCCTTATAGGGTATCTTATAACACCACTTTTTTAAATTATCATTCTAAAGGTTATATTAATATTATAACACATGATACTACAATATGAGATAAAAGTGTGGTGAACCTATAGAGAAATGTCAAAAAGTGTTTTAAAATAAGATATTAATTTATAAAATATTCAAATACCATATCCCTATAGTTTATGGGGTGTAATATATATATATATATATACAATGATTATTATTTTTAAATGATGCAGTTTTTATATATCTCATGGTTCTATTTTCTAAATCATTGATGTAAAACAAATTCCATCATATTAACCTCAATTATTAGTTACAGATTTACTTTTAATCCTATAAATAATGAGTATAGATGTTATGTCGATTGCAATAAGTTTTTTATATTTAACTAGGTTCTGATGTTTCTCTATTATAGAATCTAATGAATCATTTTTTATCATATCTATTATTTAGGTTCACATAATGAACCATTAATTCATTTTTACTAGACCAAAATTCAGCCTTGTTGAAACTGCTCTTATGACTCAATTAGTTTTGAACACTGTGGAACAATTTGTTTGACATAGCTGGTTGAGATAAAGTATTGGAATAGTAAATATATTAGTAAATCCTAGAATCAAATTTATTTATCCAAATTAAATATTTATTTAATCTGTCAAAACATGTTGATCCTACCAAATAACTTTTTTGGATTAATTTCTTATTAACCCCCTATTCATTCCAAAAAACATCCCATGATGATGATGATATATGGTCATATAGTATTAGAATGTCGAATTATTTATCTATGTTGTCAGGAATAAAAAAAAGTTATTATAATAATGGATGAAATATCATTATCTTTTTTAAATTTTAACCATTATGAACTTTATATCATAATGGGTTATGTTAACCACATATTTCCAATAACCTATTGGATTGGGCTAACCATTATTTTCTTATATCATATTGGATATAGAAACCACATATTTCTAATAACATAAAAATATAATGAGATATTATTTTTTTCACAATATACTAGAGAGTTATATACTTACTCATTCACCCACAATACTTATGTAAAAATAAATAAGTCATCCACATGATATTAATTATAAAATTTAGAAAAATTAATTTATATATATATAATGTATAACATACTATTTTAATGATGTATCATATATGAGGTACTCTAAAATTGGGTCCGAGGAAGCCAAAAAATAAATCACCAAAAGAAATCATCTTATGAATGAATTTAGATAGTGATAATGGAAACGTATGAAATAGTTTTCGATAATGGATATTTCTGAGGTTTTATGAAAATTTAGGGTTAATCATGAAATGATTTTTCCTCACATTAATTTCATATTCATAAAAAGGTAATATGTGGATTAATAAATAATTTTTAAAAATATATCACCAGAACATATAAATATTATTTTTAATAAAATATTTCAATAGTTTAATATTGAAATTAAATAATAATAAATCAATATAATCATAGATAAAATGGTATAAAATTATAATTATATATATACAAATAATTTTATTAAATATTTAAGTTACACACCTTAATAAAAAACATATAATTGATACTTTTTAATATATTAATGTAAATATATTAAAATTACATAGCATAATTCGTAAGTAAATTATAAAGTAATAAAAAAATAATTTATTCATTAAATGATAGGGATATGTAAATGAATATCTAAAGTTGTTGGGGACTTGTTTCCTTTACAAAAATGTATTTAAAAAATTAAAAATCAATCAATACAATTTTTGTAAGTAAATTTATAATCCCAATAATTTATGTTAAAATTTAAAATAATATACTCAATATATGGATTATACAATTCATATATTAACAGATTTAATGAATTAAGAATAACACATAATGAAAAGATATTAGCTCAATAAAATCTTTTTTATAGATTCATGATTCTTAAGAGACACGTAAATTCAATGTATATCAATATTTTGTATAATTCATATATTAGATAAAATTTATTAATATTATTATGATAAATATAATTCTTATAAATTTTTTATTTCTAATTATCGAATCCATCATAGTTATTAGCAATCCTTTACTATAAATAGTTTCATTTTCATTTTTTGCAGATTAGATATACCCATTATAGTCCTTCATACATTCTCATATGTTAATCATCTCTATAATGGTAATTTAAATTATATATATGATAAATATAGTGGTTTATTTCCAATAAATATTATGATGTTGTTCTAAAACAATTTATAATGAATGAAAAAATTTATAACCACTTTTTCTTTATTAAAACAACTAATATTATAAATTTTATTATGAAATAAAATATATACATTAAAATTTAAAAAATTAACTAATAACCTATATAAATAATATCTATATTATATAAATATAATTAATGTATACATAATCATATATAATAAATCTCTTATATTCTTGTTGAACTATTTTTACAGGAGACCATATAGGTCACAACTTTGTTGGAATTGTCTTGGTGAGTCAGTACTCATGCTCCTACAGTTGATGTGGGCTACTATATAGAAGGTACATATCATCCAGGAGTGGATGATTATTGCATATAGCTATCATATGTCTTATAAACACTAGTGAGGAAGTCCTCTAGAGTTTTAATGGGAAGACCATGTGTTCCTAAGGGTCTCACCTTGTCGTGGATTGATGATATTTAGCCACAGTTGAAATTTATATACAAGATTAATTTTTCCAATACAGATAGTGCCTATAGTTTGGGAGGTGGTATAACACATAGCTCTACCACAAAATTTGATCAAGGTATATGAAATCATCTACATGTCATAAATGATTAGGTAAATGATGAAACCATCCCACATTATCGAAAATGGTGAGTATTAAATTGATAATTGATCTAGCATTACTGAATACCTATTAGAGATTGAAGATCACATTGAGTGGATCCTCCATGGGTGATTTATTCCCCATGTTTGTGTCTGGTGGAAATAAGATAATCGTTAGGTATAGCATGGGTGCAAGAGGCTCATATTCTTACTCAGTAACCACATATATTTGTGTTTCCTTAGTTTTGGATTTTTGGGTTATAGATCCCATATGTGGGGAGAATGTAACTACTCAGATTTTTAATTTATTATTTGAAGATATTATTTGGATTATTTTTGGGATTGAGATATGCGACGTTGTCTGACTCTGAGGCCTAATGTACCCAGAAATTTTTTTTATAATATTTTAAATATATCAAATAGGACACACACATATTTTACCTAGAAAAATATAATAACTCTCGTACGAGGTCCTGAATCTGAAATATGAGGGCAGTATTGAGATCAAACTATGGGTTGTTCCACATACAGAATCTAACATTGGTTTTCTTGTCCACTACAGGAAAAGTCATCAAGGGTAAAAAAGTGAGTAAAATAATTAATTATTTTATTTTATTTTTATTTTTACAATGTATTTATTTATTTTTCATTAAAAATAATATTTTTGAGAAACCCTTGGGTTTGTAACATAACCCTAGAAACATTGGTTATGTGATGGAGATAACATTCGGTTAATTATATCAGGGTAACAACAACCCAATAAGGGATCAAAAATCAGTGCCACACGTATTTGTAGGATCTCACCTGAAACGACAGCACCACATTGTTCTTCTTTAGTGATTGATCCAAATTGCGATAGGGATTTTGTTTAAATCACTTTTTTTCCCCGTTATTGATTCTTATGAAAAAAATTGATTAATCGAAAAAAATATTGATATACAGATTGTGAACATTTGTGATATGGGATTATTTCCATGTACAATGGGAGAATTAAAGTGAAAGAATTATTTCCTCATCATTATTACCAACATAATGAACCAATATCGACGTGAATATAAATTGGGGTATATTCCACTCATTAATTCTTGTGATTTCCTCAATTTATTATTTCACCACTGGAGTTATTTTATTTCACTGGGGTTGATATATCTTGATCAGTGTAACATTTCACACCAATTTCTTGGTGCACCTATCTGATATCACAGATCCTAGAACGACATGACATGGTAATGGTGTGAAGAGAAAATTAGTGGAAAATCAGACATTTTTTGATACCTAATTTCACATTAATAGATGTTCATCGGTTTGTAAGAAAAAATAACGTGTAGGAATGTTTTTTGAGTGAATTTGATCCAGGTTCTCTATAGATAAAAATTTGGATGGTTTGGATGAACAATGATATATAGGCTCTTTAAAGGGGAACGTCTCCTCAGAGGAATGGAACAACATGGACTAGATGTGGAAAATCACGAGCGACAGTGTGTGTAATCTAGCATTATATGTTTTGTGAGCCCACTAACTACAGTGCTTGGGTTACGACTGAATATTGGATCATATAGTGTTTGACCCCTATCATACGGAGTATTAGCCTCCCCAGTTGACTTGGCACGTAACTTGATGGTTATAAAGTCATGTGCTGGAGTAGAGGTCCATATAGCACACTATGTACTCCCATACATATATGGACTGACCAAGTGTATAGGGTCTTACCATGTAGATGTTCATGTGTATTGTACATAGGAAAAGTCACTACATGCACTACTACATGGCCATGGAATCCTAGACACAGAATTGACCAAGAAGCATAAAAATTGTATTGTGTATCTCTATAATCCATTTAATTCTTCTATACGTCGTGTATTTGGATACTACATGTTGTGAGAGGATTTACCATATAGGAAATAATAGGGATAGTAGGACACACCATTTACCCCTGGAAAACACCATTTACACCATTTAAGAGTGATTTTGGCTCTTTATCTTCATAGTTTGGACTAGTATAGTTTTAGTTCGTTCCATTGGTCCTTTCCTCTATTGAAATGTGCGTAATTACATTAATATCAATGGATTGTGATCCCTTCAAGAGGTTGAGTCTCAGATAGAGTTGTGGTGTTCCTCTATGAGACAATCGTATGATCCAGTATCATCCTTTGTTACCTAGAAGGTGTTTGAGTAATCTAAATGACCTCCCCCACTAGGGAATTGATTCTCAATATTACAAGACACATCATATGTGTTTGTGGAATCATTGATACACTATACCCTATAAATAATGTTGATCTAGATTGAGTTCATGGTGTCCCCTACCAGTCTTGGCCATGACCCATTATATGTGTATCATGTTATTCTTAATCTAGAGTGTTTAAATGGATATGGCTCAATGATCCTTACCTCCTCATGAAGTGCCTCTGATGATACCTTTGAACATTGAGTGAATTCTCTATGATGGACCATTGTATCAAGCATAGTATTATGTTTGCAGCTCGTTATGACCACCTGGTGGCATGGTACCTCTCTTGAGTATATCTTAGTGTATCCATTATGCATTGATTGTTGTATATTGTATTAAGATGATTTTCCTATGTGATTTTTGTTATATGGTTTTGTGGTTTCCTATATTTTATTAATATAATCACACATTCTTGGGATTTTCACACATGTGTCATGTATTGTGTAGATGAAGCCCCTTTTGATGGTGTTTATGGCGGACATGAGTAATGTGAATCATAGCTGGAGATTGACAGACTGAGGTGGTTTATTGGGATATTTCATTCTAACGTAGTCCTCATGCTTGGTGCATGTTGGAATTTTAATTTTTTTGTTTTGTCTTGTGTTTGGACTCCTTTTCACTTCTAGTAATTTTAATGGTGTACTCTGTTATAGGATCATAAATTTATGAATGGTTCATTTAGTTGTTTTATGTTTTAGAATTTTGAGGGCTTGGAAATGTATGTGTGCGTACAATTATTTTATGATAATGCCTCCCATTTTTTGGATATTCCAACACAACTTTGGTCTCCATCCCCATGCCTATAGGAGGTAGTCTTATTGTTATCAAAGGTCGTACCTTGTATTTTCAGGTCATGACATTTCTAGTACTTATAATAACATTATTTCACTAAATTATCTAATTTACCCAAAAATGGGGTAAAAAATTTACCAGGGTTACTATTAAGGTTTTAAAAAAAGGGGAAAATTTACAAAATTTGTACCTTTGGATTCAGAAAAATGAATAAATTTTTCAAAGATAAAGACAAATAAGTGGATAAAATTAATTTCAAGATAATCTCACTGATGGGGTGGGAAAACATGTTAATAAAATGGGAATGTTCTAAATATTGAATGTTTATATATAAAAATTATACTCTAAATTAATTCCAATGACATGAATTGGATTAAATGATATAAAATTTATCCATTATTACATTGAAAACAATAAAATATATAATTTAACTCTATATATTTGTTATATGATAACATTGCTTTCAATTAAAATTCATTAATTTTAACTATTCATAAAAATATGAAACTTATCAAAAAAATAACATAAATTAATCCAAAGTAAATTTTCATCTTACTATTTTAAATAAAAATTTTATTTTTTGAAATTTAATTTATAAATGATGCAGTACTAGACATAATACAAGTGTGTGATCAAATTTTTTCAAAAAGCCTTTAAATATATATCTTATAGGATTAAATTTTATTATACCTAATATCAGGTCAAGAAAGAACATTAAATGAATATAAAAAACAATATTTAATATATATATTTCATTAATATATTAAAAAATGAGGGATTTGGTAATTTTATAAACATATATTTTGGCATTTACAATGTTTTTTAAGAAAATATTTCATTTTATTTTCAATGAATGTTTAATTTTGATTTATAATTAATTACTGATGAGATAATTAAATATATATATATATATATATATTTCTGTGTAAAAAAATATTTGGGTAATTTTTTTAATCATCTTAATACTCTGTATTCTAATATTTAGGTTATAATGGTACAATTTAAATAATAATGATTAGTAATTTGTTTAAGCTAGAGGTGGTGTATCATGTATGCTATTGAACATAATGTCTTCTTTCAAAAGATAAGGATGTAAAATTATCCCTCCATTAATAAATTTTATCCTTATAATTTTAACATGATCGTGGAAATTAGTGATCGTCTATTCGAATTACCTTGACTGAAATCTTACATCAGAAAAGGTATTAAAAAAGCATCTGCATTAAAATAAATAAAGAGAAGTATGAAGGCTACCTATGATTAGACAGACATTGTTTCCAGGTTAAAAAATCTATATATAGAAGAGAAAAATAATTATCAATGACTAATAGATATTGATAGAGAACATAATGATAGTAATTTTAATCACTATAAAACAATAAATATGTGATCGATTAAAAGGCCATTGATAAAAGTAAACAGATAACATCTTCGTTTTAAAATCATTTTCATACATTTGTGAAATTATTTTTCTACTTTTACAATGGACATGAGGAATCATAATAACAATAAATGTATTGTTTCATCTGTTAATTGATTTTCACCTCAAAATCATCTTTTTAATCAAAGGGCGAGTAATAAAGATGAATTTTTGGTGCATGAAGCACTAGAGTCAACTTATTGAAAATGAAATTACCCAAGACATATTAACTATATATTTATCATATTATAAATAATGAACCAAATAAAATGGTTAGGATAAAATAATTTAATTCTCTAAATATAATAATTCTTTATAGAATGAAAACTACCTCAATATCCAATATTTAACAGTTAAACTGATTGTTAGACATAGATAATTCAAAAAGTGTGTATTCATAAAATTCCTCACAAAATATTCTAGAATTAGATTCATACCCAAAAATTAAATTATTACATTATTTTCCAATACCAAAGTTATCTTCTTGATAAATCATATGTTCCAAAAATATGCATAACCATTATCTATTTGATTGTTTAAATATAAATTAGTTTTACACTAATAGGGACTTGACATTGTCTTATGGTAGGAGATGCACCATTTTCACCATTCAGTTGTGGGTTCAATTCACGAGGACTTTCTAGACATCACATGTTATTTCAAAGACTGTGAGTAATTCTTTTTTATATAATTATATCAACATAATCCATATAAAAAGATTCAAAACAATTTAAAAAACCCACAAAAAAATAATCATAATATGATTTAACCATAAGGGTTATCTTATATCCTTATAAATAAATACATAAAAAGAAAATAGAATTATTTCTCAAAGAAAAGATTCACATGAATGACATAAAGGTTACATATAACACAAACTAAAAAAATAAACCAAAATGCTCCCATGATCAAAAGTGTATTAATACATTTAAATTTTGTCACCATCATTTAATATACCATAACCCTTGAATCCCATATATGTTGACATCGTAATCATTAAACATCTTCATAATCCCTTAACCATTCTTTCCCATATTATTCCTTAATACTTATTTCCTACATAAAATTGATAATGTACTATGATTCAGTAATGTCAAAATGTAAGACAAGAAATATTCCAAACCTTTCAGATGTCTTCTTGATTTTCCTCATTTTTAATTTTAATTACGTAATTAATTTTTTTATAAAATATATGTATGATTATGTTGATCCCATAGACGAGCCTTCTTCTTATGCCATCAATTTTCATAATAATCACACTCCCAAAATTAATAACATTCAATAAATAAATGAGGATGAAGTTCATTCCCTTTCATGGATTCTATTAAATGATTCACTTTCAATTTAAATATTATCAATTTCTGACCCCTTGTACCACATTCTATAAAAAACATCTATTTAGGGCATTTTTTAGGTGTTTAATTGCATATCCTGTACACAAATGTCGTTGAGTATATTTAACATTATGATCATTGTATGATTGTCTTTTATAAGAATTCATTTCTCTCATATATAATGCATTAATGAACTCACTAAGGTTAAATTGGTTAATCATTACTCCCTATAGTTGATTTAGAATAACCATAAGTGTTCTCATTGTAGCTCTTATTTCATTTATATTCTTATTCTAATAAAAAATACATTTTCCTTTAGATCCATCGTTATTTTTGTGCCAGCTATATCCATCCATTTACTAAAAACCAAAAAATTTATAGTGTTCGAATCCAAATAAAAACATCACATACCATATTATGAGTAAGATAAACACTATAATGTCATTATTCTTGTTATCTCAAACACATTTAATTTATATAAAATAAAAAATGAATCTCTCCATCGTGCTAACGATTGTGATTATGGTTAGTAACTTAATCTTAAATAAAATCCAAACTCTATGGAATACAACATCATTTGAGACATGTTATTTGTGAAGTAAAAGGGTCATGTCGCAAATAGTTCGTCCAGAGGGACTATTTGAGAACATACAATCTTCTCATACCAAATAGTTGGTTTTATGTGATCAGAAGAGGGAATCTCATCCCTGATGGTTTGGCAGGCACTACACGACAAACTGCGTGAAGGTTATTTGTGATGGGTGGTTTTCAAACATTTCAAATAACCATTGGAGAGTTTTAATATTTGAAAAGGGAAACGTCACAAATACCCCTTTGCTGGTTTTTGCATTTGTGATGGGACTCGTAGAAAATATAGTATTTAACGCCCCCCCCCCCCAATTTATAGGGGATTAGCATTTGTGATGGGTCTCATTGCAAATAGCCTTTTTAACTTCGCTACCTAATTAATATGGGGATAGTATTGGCGAGATGACCCATCACAAATAATCTATCCTGTATATACACCATCCGTTTTTTTTTCAATCACATCCCTTTCAACTCCTCTCTCTCTCACTCTCTATGAACTCTCATATTTCTCTCTAAAATTTTTCTAATGTATGAAATTTCATATCGAATCAATTTTCAAAGCAACAACGTACAAAATATCATGTTTTAAGGTATTTATCTATTGATTTTTTTATTAAAATCGTTTAATTTTATATTGCTGATAATTTTTTTAATTAGTACTAATTAAATTAAATTTAAATTAAATAGTATTATTTTGCATCATTTATTTTCACAAGTATGTAGTTTCATTAGTAATAAATATAAATAAATTGTATTAATTAGTAATAATTATTAATAATTAGTAATAATTAGCAATAAATAGTAATAAATAATTAAAATTAGTTTTAATTAGTAATAATTTGTATCAAAAAGTATCAATTAGTAATATATAGTTAATAATTGGAATAAATTCAAATAAATTCGAATAATTAGGAATAATTTTTAATAATCAGAATTAATTATTAAGAATAAATAATAATTTTTAATAAATATGTTTAATTATTAATTATTTTTTACAAATATAAATAATTAGTTATAATTAGTAATAATTAGTAATGATTAGAAATGATTAAAAATAAATTGTAATTTTCAGTACTAAATAGTAATTATTAGTAATAAATAGAAATAAATTGTAATAAATAGGTATAATTATTAACAATTTGTCATAATTACTAATAATGTGAAATAATTAGGAATAATTAGTAATAATTATCAATAATTAGTAATAATCATAAATAAATAGGTAAAATCAGTAATAATTATTTATAATTATTAATAAATAGTAACAAATATATATAATTAGAAATAATTATTAATAAATAGGTAAAATTTGTAATAATTTGTAATAAATTGGTATAATTCGTAATATTTAGTAATATGTACTATTAATTAGTAATAATTAGTAATAAATAGGTTTAATTAGAAATAATTAGTATGAATATGTAATATTAAGTAATAAATTGGAATAATTTGAAATAATCAGTAATAAGTAGGTATAATTAGTAATAATTAGTTATAATTATCTATAATTAGTAAGAAATCGAATAAATAGGTTAATTAGTAATAAATCGGTATAAATAGTAATAAGTATATATAATTAGAAATAATAAGTAATAAATAGGTATAAATAGTAATAATTATGTATAATTAGAAATAATTAGTAATAAATAGGTATAATCAGTAATAATTAGTAAAAATTAGTAATAAATGGTTATAAATATTAATAATTAGTAATAAATAGGCATAATTAGAATTACATTGTAATAAAAAGTAGTAAAAAGTAACAAATATAAATAATTAGTATTAAATAGTAATAAATAGTAATAAATAGTAATAAATATGTATAATTATTAATAATCAGTTCCAATTAGTAATAATTAGTAGTAAATAGGTATATTTAGTAATAGTTAGTAACAGTTTGTAATAATTAGTAATAATTAGTAATAATTAGTAATAATTATTAAAAATTATTAAAAATTATGTATAACTAGGTATAATTAGTAATAATTAGTAATAAGTAGTAATAACTAGAAGTAATTATTAATAATTATTAATAAGTAGGTATAATTAGCATTAATTTGTAATAATTATGTTTAATTAGTTATAAATCGGGATTATTAGTAATAACTATTAATAATTAGTAATAGTTTGGTATAATTAGTAATATGTAGTAATAAATGGAATTGATTACTAATAATTTGTTATAATTAGTAACAATTAGTGATAATTAGAAATAATTAGGAAAAAATATGTATAATTAGTAATAATTAGTAATAAATTGGTATAATTAGTAATAATTAGTAATAATTTATAATGATTAATAATAATAATGTATGATTAGGTAAAATTAGAAATAATAAGAAATAATTAGTAATAATTAGTAATAATTTGAAATAATTAGTAATATTTAGTAATAAATAAGTATAAAAAGTTATAATTAGTATTCATTAGTTAAAATTAAAAATAATTTGATATAACTAAAAATCATTAGAAAAAATAGTAATTATTATAATTAATGAATAATTATCATTTGTAATAATCAGTAATAATTAGTCACAAATTGGTATATTTAATAATATTTAATAATAAATAGGTATATTTAGTAAAAATATTAATAAATTGTAATAAATTGTAATAATTAATAATTATTATTAATAATTAGTTGCACTTAGTAAAAAATAGTAATAATTTGTAATAGGTAGTTATGAATATTTATTTTTAGAAATTATGAATAATAATTAGTAATAACTTGGTATAATTGGAAATATTTATATAAAATAAATTCTAATTTGAAATAAATAGTAATAAATAGTAATAGTTAGTAACAATTAGTAATAATTAGCAATAATTAGAAATAATTAGTAATAAATAGTGGTAATTATTAATAAATGGGTATAATTTTTAATTCATTGTAATTATTAGTAATAAATAGGTATAATTAGTAATAATTAGTAACAATTAGTGTTTATTAGATATATATAATTATCATTAGTAATAATAAATAAAAATAGGTATAATTTGATGTGAGTTGATATAATTAGTTTAATTATCAATAAATGGTAATAATTAGAAATAATTGTAATAATTTGTACTAATTACTAATAATAAGTAATAAATAGTTATAATTAGCAAGAAATTAGTAATAAATAGGTATAATTTCTATTAATTAGTAATAATTTTTAATGATAAGTAATGATTAGTAATAATTTGTAATTATTATTAATAATTAGTCAAAATTATTAATAAATAGAAATAATTACTACTAAATAGGTATAATTAGTAATAATTAGTAATAATTAGTATATAATTGCAATAATTAGTATTAAATAGTAACAAATAGGACTAATTAGTAATAATTGAAGACAATTACTAATAATTAGTAATAATTTATAATAACAAGCAATAATTAGAAATAATTAGAAATAAATAGGTATAATTACTAAAAAATAGGTGTAATTAGTAATAATTAGTAATAAATATGTGTAATTAGAAATAATTAGTAATAAATATGTATAATTAGTAATAATGTGTAATAAATATGTATTGTTAGTAATAGTTTGTAATATGTATTATTTTTCACGACCCGCCTTCACCAAAAGGAGGGAAGGGTAAGCAGATTACCAGGCCTTTCTTTCTTTAAGGGGAAGGAGAGATAATGACCCCCGAAACTCGCCTTCAATAGGTCCTGGAGTGGCCACCATCACCAAGGGCATGAATTCACACACTAAATGGAAGGCATTTCCCTTTTTTATTTTAATAGGATCAGGAGGTAAGATAGTGAATCCCACAACACCAAACTGAAAGTAAAAGTAAAGACAAGAACCATTCCCAATGCATGTTACAAAAGAAAAATCCACAATGTTTAAGGAGACTACAAAGAAAAATACCCAAAAGAAAGAACAATAGAAACTACGATGATCTGTCACAAGGCCTGAGCTAGTACGTTCCAACACGATCCCCAAAATCCTCCTGGAAACCATAAAGTAGTTTTATATACATAGGGTGAGCATACAAGTATACTCAGTAGGGAAAAACCAAATACTCTCATGCAGAAGTGGGGAGGCATACTAATTCTCTGTGAGAAAATAGATAACCACGCACCTAATAATGAAACTAACCACCAATGCCTCACTAAGGCACACTCCCCAATGAACGCATGTCAATTAATGTATTGTAATATCACATCGATGTTTGGGTAACCCGAGCCACATTCCAAGTGGTTATTGAAGACATCCTACGCATCGAACTAATCCCTCAATTCTCATCGCAGTCCCACTTTCATACCCCGCCCACACACACCTGGGCCACAACCACACATCCCGCCTGAAAACATCTGGGCCAGAACCACTAATCCACCCACAGACACCTAGGCCACAACTGTCACACGTAACCACTCCTACAAACACCTATGACCGAACAACCACTGCCACTCCAGAAGACACCTGGGGTAGAAGAACTACCACCATTCCCAAAGACACCTGGGCCTCATCCCGAAGATACTTGGGAAACCACCTGCCCGCACACACCTGGGCCAACCACCACAATACCATGCCCGAAGATTCTTGGGGTAATGATGGACTTCAGGAAATCACAGTCTGCCCGAAGATACTTGGTCTATCCGGGAAAGGGAGCAGAAATGATCTAATAACCAGCCACTAATATAAGTGTTGGAAAAAACACCCTCCCCCATTAAATGGGGGTGTTCGTCCCTAAGTGCTCAAATTGTGTGGGGCGCAAATAAGAAACACAAAAGCTACAAGTATATGTATAGGTAACAAGAACTCACCCAATCCTGGTTTTTTCCCCAAACAACCAAAAGAACACTATCTTTACTATTCATTCATAAGAGAAGAGAACAACACCCAAGCCCAAGTCACAACTCACAGAAAACCAAATCCCCATTTGTCCCATCCTTGTATTTATGTTCAGTAATAATGTTTAAATATGTTTCTGCATTACTGGGCAACTAACAACATAATCACAAAATAAGGGAAAAAGTTACAGCCAATAGCAATTTATGTATTAACACTCGGTTCTATTGCAAAGTCAGAAAAAATGGATAAGGGAGATCCCTCTAAGCACTGGAACCCAAGAAAACCCCAAGATACATCCCCATGTCCCCAAAAATCCAAGAGCCAATGGTTTCTCAACAATAGAGGATCCCACCCCAATTCGTTATACAAACATAGGATCCCATCCTCACCCACATCACCCCCAGCAATCTAAGCCCCCCATCTAAGAAAACCACAAGGTCACCCGTATTCGGACTGTGGAGGAAAAAACCAAAACAATACTACCAACACAATGCAGACTCAACGGGTAGTTTCAGATTTAAAAGATTTAACACACTCCATGATTTCAATTTCCACTGGGATTAAACCGAGGTAATCAAAGAAAATGGTTTTATCCTTGTGCTTCCAATTTATTTAGCCGAATATACGTAATTAACCAATTTACATTACACATAAAAAGTTTCATAACCAAAATTCAAGCCATTTAAACATCAAAAAGGGTAAGTGTTTATTAGTGCACAGAGAAAGACCACCAACAGCCATGATTTTCAGTAGGCGTAAGCCTTCACAATTCAGAAATTATAAATCTTGAAGGAGGATAAAAACAGAATAGCATCTTCGATCACACCCCTCCCCTTCCTTCTTTAGAATCCGTTTATTATCTTCATTTCAGTTAGGTTTATCCTATTCTACAGAAGCAGTATCGTACCCACCCCGTATGATACACAGAAAGGAGAGATGAAGGTGAAACCCCTACCTGATGATCAAGGATCGACGTTATGTCCTTGCGTGGAAACTACAAAACTAGAGTGGCAGGAACTCCATGGAACGTGAAAGGAAAACCTCATAAAAGGGGTACGACTTGTCGAGAGGATGGGTACTCCGAGCATGATCATTGAGAAAAGAAACTTAGTATAAGACTTTAGGTTATAAAGGCTAATAAGGGCTCACTCCCAGACAGTTAGATACCGAGAGAAACCGTGTAAGGAGAGGGATCATGGGTTGAAAACGCGGCTGGGACAGAACACATGTCATTAAAGGTTCCCCTTCTTTAGGGGCAGTTTAAAACGATTCACACCACATGGTTTTTTTTCTTTAAGGGGTACCTCACCAATCATTTAATTTAAACGGGAATTAACGGGCATTAAGACAGGATTAAAGGGGTCAAAACGCATCTTAAAATCCAATTTTCGAAAAAAGAGGCACCACTGAGAAAACATGTGGTCACCAGTAGGCTAGGTCTACCGGTAGGCAGAGCCACCGATAAGCCGAGGCTACCGGTAGGACAAGCTACTGGTTAGAAAAATCTATTGGTAGACCGAGCCACCGGTAAGTCACGGCTACCGGTAGGTTGAGCTACCGGTAGGACAACTACTGGTATACGAGCTACCGGTAGACCAAGCTACGAGTAGACTAATCTACCGGTAGACCGAGCTACCGGTAGACCAAGATACCGGTAGACCGAGCTACCGGTAGACCAAGCTACTAGTAGGCCGAGCTACAGGTAGATCGAGCCACAAGTAGACCGAGATACTGGTAGTCCGAGCTACTTGTAGGCCAAAGCTATCATTAAGCTTCACCGAGAAGCTGTGATAGCTTCCCAGACTACCCCGAACTCTTAAACATCACATTTTTTACTAATTAATGGACCCAAAAAACCCGGGACATTACATAAGATACTTCTCAAACTATTCTCATCCCCGAGAATATAAGAAAGAACTAGAAGGAGAAAAGTGGGGTCCGAACAACCACCCTCTAAAGATACTTCTCGGGGGAAAACCCCTAAGTTATTCCAAAGAAGGAACAGAACCCCTCCTAAATCCAGGAACACTCTCCCAAATGTCATAAACCACAACGTTAACAAAAAATTACAAGGATCACACTATCCAACACATGAGTTAGGCAGTACCCTCTTACATGTCAGGATATTATCTGCTTTGGTGGCACTGACTCGCCCGCACAGGTTTAATCGCATCTACATTAATGAGTCCTGATTAGCAGTCAGGTTTTCCCATCCTCACACATTTGTACACACACACAGAGAACGGAGAATACATCATCTAATAGCTAATAAAAACAAGCATTCTATATATATTAAAGCACAAGATACAATATCTCAAGGATCAGAACAAAAACAACAAGTCAAAACAGCTCTAGGTACTGAACGTGTAACTGGGCCTCCCGTTCCCATGTGCTCTCTTCCAATCCACCATGCCTCCACAACACACGAACCAAGGGGATGGTTCATCTACAAAGCAATTTCTCCTTACGATCCTCGATCTTGATTGGTCGTTCTATAAAGGTTGCATCTTCTTCGACATCTAACTATCCCCAATCGATGATGTGGGAGTCATCGTGTAGATATCAGTGAAGCTAGGACACATGGAATACATCGTGTATCCTCAGTAGCGGCGGTGGTAGTGCAAGCTGATAAACCACTTAACCGACCCGCCGCAACACTTCTAAGGGGCTGATTAACCTGGGAGAAAGCTTACTTCCCCTACCGAACCTCCACTGTCTGCGCAGAGGGGAGACCTTCAAGAACACGTGGTCCCCGACCTCGAACTCCATGTGTCTCCTCCTATTATCAGCATATGAGTTCTACCGGTCTTGTGCCACCTTCATCCTTTCTCTTATAAACTGAAACTTCTTTGTCATGCTCTGCACCATCTCTGGGCCAAGAACACCTGCTTCTCCAACCTCAGTCCATCACATGGGTGAGCGACACTGCCTTCCATATAGGGCTTAGAATGGTGCCATGCCAATGGTAGGGTGATGGATATTATTGTAGGCGAACTCTACCAGAGGCAAGTGTCGCAACGATGATCCCCCAAAGTCCAGAATACATGCCCGTAACATGTCCTCCACAGTCTGGATGGTGCGCTTTGTCTGTCCATATGTTTGGGGGTGGAAAGCAGTGCTAAGATGTAGCGGGGTGCCAAAAGCATGCTGAAACCCCCACCAGACTCGTGAGGTAAAATGTACATCCCTTTCTGAGAGTATGGAACTCAGAACTCCATGAAACCGCACTACCTTTTCCACATACTTCTGTGCTTGATCGTCCACTCCACTCGACTCCTTAATCTCCATAAAGTGAGCTGACTTCATCAAGCGGTCCACCACTACCTAGATGGCGTCGCATCCCCCTTGCACCTTGGGTAGTCCCGTGATGAAATCCATCGAGATGTCGTCCCAATTCCACTCGGGGACATCTTAATGTTTCAACAACCACCTGGAACACGGTGTTCAACATTTACCTGCTGACACATTAAGAACTTGGCCACAAACTCTGCCACTACTTGTTTTACTTTGGGCCACCAATGTTTTCTCCTCAAACCCTCGTACATCTTGGAAACTTCTGGGTGGACCGCTAGGGGTGAGTTGTGGAACACACTAAGAACCTGGAAGCGCATCACCTCTAGAACAAACAAGATTCCTCAGAAAAGCATCTGGTTTTGACCATCCTCCATCCACCATTCCGGAGCATTTCCCTAGTCAACTCGGTCACATATCACATCGCACTCTGGGTATCCCCACTAAGACTCCTCCACTTGCCGTAAATGAGAATAATTCATTGTCATCTGATACAGGAAACCTCCACCGCTATCCATCATCGCATCCAGGTGCAATGCATACAACTCCTCTATCGTCTTCTATGTGTCGTCCGACTTTTGACCTAATCCTTTTGCGACCTCCTGCTCAAAGCATCAGCCACTATATTCCATTTTCCGGAACTGTAGGAAATCTCAAAGTCATAATCCTGGAAGAACTCCAACCACCTTCACTGCCGTAAGTTTTGGTCCCACTGGGAGAATACATACCTCAAGGTTTTGTGATCTGTGAATACCACAAATAATTTTTCAATGAGGTAATCTCACCATAACTTCAGTGAAAAAACGACCGCTTTATGTTCCAGATCTTGGGTGGAATAATTACACTCATGAGGGTGTACTTACTAGACCCAAAAGACATCACCCATTATTGCTGTATCAACACACATCTGATGCCTTGCCCTGAAGCATCACATAACACCTCATACGCCGCCCCTTCTTCTAGTATTCTCAGTACTGGGGCACTAACCAATTTCTCCTTCAGATAGTTGAATGAAACATCTCACTCCTCACTCCATACGAAAACCCAGTCATTCTTGGTCAAGGCTATCAAAGGGGATGAAACTCGGGAGAAGTTGGGAATGAACATCTGATAGTAACCTGTCAGCCCAAGAAAACTGTGAACCTATGCCACATTCTTGGGTGTTTCCCAAGAAACAACTTCCTCCTCCTTTTATGGGTCCACCGCTACCCCATGTTCGGACACTACGTGCCCAAGGAAGTGTACTTCCCGCGTCCAGAACATGAATTTCAACAACTTCCCAGAGAGTTGGTGCTATTAGAGGACCTTCAAATCTGTCCTCAGATGCTCTGTGTGGTCCTCCTCTGATCTTGAATAGATCAGGATTTCATCAATGAATATCACTGCGAACTGATCCAGGTACTCCGAGAATACCTAGTACATAATCCCCATGGACATAATTGGGGCGTTCGTAACACCGAAAGGCATGACTACCAAATCGAAGTGCCCATATCTTCACCTGAATCCCGTCTTCGAGATGTCTCCCTCCTTCACCCTCAAATGGTAATATCCAGATCATATGTCGATATTTGAGAACCATCCATCACCTTTTAGCTGGTCCAAGAGATCTTCTATCCACGGAAGAGGGTGTCGATTCTTGATAATTACCTGATTCAGCCTCCTATACTCTATGAACAACTAGAGACCACCATCTGCCTTCTTTGCGAACATGAATAGAGAACCCCATGGTGACGCACTCGGTTGAGAAAAATCCTTCTTCATCAGATCATCGATCTGAATCTGCAACTCTCGTAGCTCCGATGGCACCATCTGGTAGGGTGCCATCGGAATTGGAAGAGCACCAGGCTGCAAGTCTATCCCAAACTCGATATCACGTCGAGGGGGTTGAGTCGTCACCTCATTAGGGAAGACATCCATAAACTCACTGATGGTCCCTTGTACTTCCACCATCTCAGCATCCACTGACTCTAATGATAGCTCGACTAACAAAGAGAGGAGGGGTTCTTCTCGCCTTCTGCCCTTCTGGCCACTCCGCTGGCCGGTGAAAGTAACACGTCGGCCACCCAATTCTGAGAACACAACCCTTCCTCAGAAGCAGTCGATGATGGCACACATAGAGAACAACCATTCAATGCCTAGGATTACATCGTATGGTTGTATCTGTAGATGTAGTAAATCCCTGACCGACTGATGTGTCCCTATCACCAATCTGCATCCTCTACAAACATATAACAAATTGGTCTGACCCCCGACTGGTGTGATCAGCACCAGGGGAACTAGAAGTATCTCGGCATCTAGAACCAGAGCACGGGGCCAGACTAGGTGCAACAAAGGATTGCGAAGCTCCATTATCGAACAAGGTGTTAGAAAGGTTACTGAACAAAATGGTCGTACCTCGAACAACCTCTGGTCCTGCTGGAACTACTGCCTCCACGGTGTGCAATTGTCCCCGCCCAGCTCCTCTGCCCCTCGGCTGCCAGCCGCCTCCCCGACCACACCCTGGTCGAGGTCCCTGGGGAGGGCCCTGAGGTCGGCCTCCCCCTACAACATCTTCCCTAAGAGGAGCAGGAGCTCGCTGCCCCTGCTGCTTCTTTTGGAAGGGCCTAGCCGGAAGCTGCTGCTGAGGCGGGTGTTGGGCCTATCCACCACAACCATACTGAACTCAGTCCGGGCACTGATTCAGGAGATGTCCATGGCTCCCAAAGACAAAGCACCTCGGTCATGGGCCCGAAGGGAAAGGGCGAGCACCGAGGGGCCGGAACTGGAATAGCTGCGGCCTGCTCTCTACTAGTCGTAACCTAGAGGGTCACGATGATAGAGGTCTGGTGCTCATGGCCTTTCCCTTTGATGGGCCTAGCTGAATCCCCTCTCGTGACACATGGACCAGCGTGTGCATCCTGTCCACCACCTATTCCTTCTTCTGTACATCCAAGTATGTCGGCGAGGTGAAGGGGGTAACAGCGTACTGGAGGGAGGGTTGGAACGCCTCCTCTAATCGTCTCGCCCGAGACTCCTCATCTGGAAAGAGGTCTGTGGAAAAGCGAAGGACATCCTTGAACATGATCCCCATCTCCCTTACCGATATACTCCCCTGTTGGAGGGAGAGTAGCTCTTGCCTCTTCTTTGCCTTCATCATAGAAGAGAGGAATTCCGACCTGAACTCCTTCTTGAAATTACCCCATGCCAGAGGAACCCAGTACTCGGTCGAAGCCCGAATCAAGCCAAAGGCTATCACCAGCTATTCTTGCTTTCCATACGTCTTCATGTCATAGGTGTTGCCCTCGTACTTCTTGACAGTCTGCCGCTGGAAGGCTCGAAGCTTCTTCTGCCACTGGTCATCCTCATCCTCTTGATTAGCCCTCTGCTGATCAGCCACGTCAACCTCCTGGTCCTCGATCACCCGTACAACCCGTGGTCGTCTCCGGGGTGCCATAGTTACAAGGTAAACAAGGAATGCCTAAGCCCAAGTAGAGAAAAATATTGTTCTTAAAACTTCTTAAAATTCTTATTTATTACAAATTCCTCAAAACACCCAAGAAACACGAGAACAGAAGTCATTATGTTGCATGTACCATTCCTAAGGTCTCTACCCTATAATCAGCATGGCCTCACTTGGTCGTTCGGTAGGTCCAGAGTCCTTGCATTAGATCACGGGGGCCCTTAAAATCCCATGTCCAAGACGTTCTTCCCTGGCCTAATTCACGCACCAAGGTCACCCAACACTGTTTCCCAACCATCCCATGAAATCTTCACTATATCTTACTCCAGACTCCATCCTATCTCTTAACATCCATTTGATACCATTCTGTCATGACCCGCCTTCACCAAAAGGAGTGAAGGGTCAGCAGATTGCTAGACCCTTCCTTTTTTAAGTTGAATGAGAGATAATGACCACCGAAACCCGCCTTCAATAGGTCCCGGAGTGGTGGCCATCACCAAGGGCAAAAAACACTAAATGGAAGGCATTACCCATTTTTTCTTTTAATAGGATCGGGAGATAAGATAGTGAACCTCAAAACACCAAACTGAATGTAAAAGTAAATCCTAGAACCATTCCCAATGCATGATACAAAAGTAAAATACACAATGTATAAAAAGACTACAAAGAAAAATACCTAAAAGAAAGAAAAACTGAAATTACGATTATCTGTCACAAGGCTAGTGCTAGTACGGTCCAGCACGCTCCCTGAAATCCTCCTGGAAACCTGAAAGAAGTTTTATATACGTAGGGTGAGAATACAAGTATACTCAGTAGGAAAAAACCAAAGACTCCCGTGCGTAAGTGGGGATGCATACTAATGCCTTGTGAGAAAAGAGATAACCATGCACCTAACAAGGAAACTAACCACCCAAGCCTCATCAAGGCACACTCCCCAAATAACGCAAGTCAAGTAATGTATAGTAATAGCACATCGATGTTTGGGTATCCCATGTCACTTTCCCAATGGTTATTGAAGACATCCTACGCATTGAACCAATACCGCTAGTCTCATTGCAGTCCCACTGCCATACCCTACCCACACAAACCTGGGGCACAACCACACATCCCGCCCGCAAACACCTGGGCCACAACCACTAACCCACCCGCAGACACCTGGGCCACAACTGTTACATGTAACCAAGCCTGCAAACACCTAGGCCAGAAAAACCACTCCCATGCCTAAAGACACATGGGCTAGAAGAACTACCGCCACGCCCGAAGACACCTGGGCCTCATCCCGAAGATACTTGGAAACCCACCTGCCCATACAAACCTGGGCCAAACACCACACTACCCTACCCAAAGATTCTTGGGATAACGCTGGACTTCAGGCCATCACAGCCTGCCCGAAAATATATGGGCTATCCGGGAAAGGGAGTAGAAATGAGCTAATAAGTAGCCACTAATAGTAGTGTTGGGAAAAACATTGTCCCCCATAAAATGGGGGTGTTTAGAACTAAGTTCTCATCTTGGGTGGGGCGCGAATAAGAAACACAAAAACTACAAGTATATGTGTAGGTAACAAGCAATCACCCAATCTAGGTTTTTATTCAGACAACCTAAAGAACACTATCCTTACTATTCATTCATAAGAGAAGAGAACAACACCCAAGCCCATGTCACAACTCACACCACACCAAATCCCCATTTGTCCCATCCATGTCTTCATGTTCAGTAATAATGTTTAAATAAGTTTCTGCACTACTGGGCAACTTACATCATAAGAACAAACTAAGGGAAAAGGTTACATCCAACAACAATTTAAGAATTTACACCCAGTTCTATTGAAAAGTCACAACAACCAATGGATAAGGGAGATCCCTAAAAGTACTGGAACCAAAGAAAACCCCAATATATAGCCCCATGTCCCCAAAAATATAGGAGGCAATGGTTTCTCAAAAACAGAGGATCCCACCCCAATTCGTGATACAAATAGAGGATCGCATCCTCACCCACATCAACCCTAATAATCTAATCCCCCATCTAGGAAAACCATAAGATCACTCGTACTCGGACCATAGAGGAAACAACCAAACCAATACTACCAACACAAGGCAGACTCAACAGGTATTTTCAAATTTAAATGATTTAACACACTCCGTGATTTCAATTTCCACTGGGCTTAAACCGTGGTTATCATAGAAAATGAGTTGATCCTGGTGCTTCCAATTTATTTATCCAAATATACGTAATTAACCAATTTCATTTAAACATCAAAAGTTTCACAACCAAAAAACAAGCCATTTAAACATCACAAGGGGTAAGGGTTTATTAGTGCACAGATAAAGACCACCAACGACCATGATTTTCAGTAGGTGTAAGCACGAAAAATTTAGAAATTATTAATCATGAAAGAGGATAAAAACAGAACAAAATCTTCGATCACACCCCTCCCCTTCATTCTTTAGCATCCATTTATTATCTTCATTAGAGGTAGGTTCATGCAATTGTACATAAGCAGTAGCATACCCACCCTACAAGATACACCGAAAAGAGGGACAAAGGTGAAACACCTACCCAATGAACAAGGATCAACGTTAACTACTTGCGTGGAAAATAGAAAATAGGAATGGCATGAACTCCACTAAACGTGAAATGAAAACCACACAATAGGGGTATGGCTCGTCGGGAGGAAGGGTACTCCGAGCAGGATGATCGAGAAAAGAAACGTAGGGTAAGACTTTAGGTTATAAAGGATGATAATGGCTCACTCCCAGACTGTTAGATACGGAGAGAAACCGCGTAAGGAGCGGGATCGTGGGTTGACCACACGGCTGGGACACCCCACACGTCATTAAAGGGTCCCCCGCCTTTAGGGGCAGTTTAAACTGACACAAACCTCATGGTATTTTTTAATTTAAGGGGTACCTCACTGATTATTCACTTAAAGTGGCTAATATTCATTGTTAAGTTCTTAATATTAATGTTTTTAAATGTTCATAAACATCAATTTTAGTCCAATTCAGAAATTGAACTTCATTTCCCATCATTGTGCAATTCATGCTTAAAATGTCAATTTGGGCCCACTAAATAATGTGCTTGTGGAAATTACAATATTCATCATTTTAATTTGAAATTTTGGGATATGATTGATCACTTTGTTTGGAACATTTTATCTTTTAGGTCCGATGGATGAATCTCAAAGGAAGATGGATAATTGTGCGACTGAAGGCAGAAACTTGCTGGAAAAAGCATAATGGGCCTAAGGCCCATCAAACAAATGTGGGGCCAAGAAACCAAGCCCAATGAAGCTCAAATTTATACAGTAGAAAGTTAAAAATATTAGGATCATTTTATTCAACTGTGGCTGGAGCTAATTCTGATGTTTTCATGATGATAAAGGGGTACGAAGTTAACATTTAAATGGTGGACTTGTCATTAATGCAGAGATATCCGTCCCACCATTTCGACCATAACATCCAAACGGCTGAGCCACATTTCCTTATCTTTTGAGAGCTTCTAGAAGAAACATGGACGAAGATATTTTATATTTATGACACCTTCGGATTCGGCCATATGAAGTGTCAAATTTACACGTCAAAATGGAGGACGAATCTGGACAGTTTTCCGGGTCAACTTCGAAACGTCAATTTCCTTTTGATTCTTCACCCTCCTTTTGACTCTCTTAATTGTTGTGGGGTGAATTTAATGTTGGGGTTGGACCTAAGGCTCTTAATATGCCTATATAAGGAGATGGTGGTGAATGGAATAATCATCTAATATTTTTCCTTGAATCTAACATTTTTCTTTGAATCCATGTTTTTATTCCATCCATTGTATTTCTTTCAATTGTAATTTCCTACTTTCAATTTGTAATCGCATCATCAAGTTTTCCCATGTAAGTTTTTCTTTCACGTTTATTATTTTAATAAAATTTCTTCTTCTTCTTCACTTATTATTTTCCTTTTCTTCACACGTTGATACCGTTGAATCATGGTGTGAAATTATTCACACCAACACTTGTGATTTCAATCACACAAAGGAGGAGTGTTCGTTCTTTTAATAATTTTCTTCTTCTTCAATTCCGCCCCCGTAAGTCTACATCCTGCTTCCATTGGTAGAATAGCATCAATGGAGGGCTAACCTCTTAAGGGTTGATCCAAGGGAGTAGCAAGGTCATGGATTGAATGTTATTTCATGTACTTAATATTTAAATCTATTCGTTATTTTAGGATTTCCATTTGATGAGTTACATTCTTTCTCATCTTTTCCAACTTTAACGATGACACATTTTGAGTGATAGTACGATCTATTTCCTTTTAGTGCTCATTAAAATGATCCTTAAAGTGAATTAGTGATTGGACTTGGAATTGTGTAGGGATTAAATTGGTGAATGATTTGGAAGAATTATCTCATTGTTTGGATATGTCTTGAATTAATGACATGAAATTTTCTAAGAAAAGAAATTCATCCAATCCACCCCAAGAAAAACCCTAATATCAACCCACCATCAATAATTATTTAGTTCACATAATTTTTTATTATATCTTATTTAAATTATATCTTTAGTTCTCCAATTAAAATCTACCTCAAAGTTGGCCACTTCATAGCCAATCCATCAATAAATCATAGCGTCTCAAGGTTACTTCTGCGGTCCCTGTGGATTCGATCCCTACTTGTACTTCAACGACCACTTTTACCAGTAGGGTAAATTTGGGTGCAACCAAATTTTGGCGCCGTTGCCGGGGAACAAGTAAGTTCCTTAGACCAAAAACCCTCTTTTCTTACCCCAATTCTTCTATTTTCATCCCAATTCTCTTATCTTTTCCCTTTCTCGCTTTTTTTTTCTTTTGGCGCATGTCTTCCTACACCCGCGATAACTCAAACAGATTAGTTAGGGTGGATACTCCTAGTGCTGGGGAGTCAAGCACTAAAATAGGTCTATTTCCATTAGATCCAAATCTTCATAATACTCCAAATTCAGACGTTGAGTTCGATACAATGGAGAATATCCCACAAAACCAAATCATAAACCGGGGAGGGAACCAAAATAACGGGCATGACCCTAACTTGGGAATTGTTACAGACCCGACCATGAATGACTACCTCACACCAACCTGGACCAATGCACCCTCATGCATTAGGAATGATAACATAGGATATGCCCAATATGTTTTCAAACCACATGTCCTGAACCACCTTCCAACCTTTCATGGGATGGAGTCTGAGATGCCTTACCTTCATGTTAAAGAATTTAATGACATTCTCGAAACCATGTGCCCACCAAATAAAATTGAATCTGCTAAAATGATACTTTTCCCTTTTTCCCTTAAGGAACGAGCAAAGAATTGGTTAAACAATTTGAGACCAGCATCCATTCACTCTTGGGACCAACTTCCACGAGAATTTTATAAAAAATAATTCCCCCATCACAAAACAATTGCACTTAAAACGAGCATACAAAACTTTTTTGAAAGAGAGGGAGAAACATTCTATGAAACATGGGAAAGGTTCAAGGACACATTAAACATGGTACCGCACCATGGTTTCTTAATCCCAGAACAAGTGAGAATTTTATATGAAGGGTTGGGTCCCGGAAACAAACAATTCATTGATATGATGTGTAATGGAACCTTCAAAAACAAATCCCCAAATGATGCTTACGAGTATCTAGAAAATCTTGCTGAACAAAACCAAACATGGGGAACATCACCATACTATGAGAAGCCACCCAAATCTGGTGGAATGTACAATCTTAGAGAAGAATAAAACCTTAGAGAAAAACTTGCTGCACTCATGAGGAAAGTTGAGGAGATTGATCTTAGGAAGGTCCAGAAAACCCAAACTGTTGAGCTTGTTTGTACAATTTGTGACAAGAATGACCATAAGACTGATAATTGCCCAACCATTCCTTCCATCAAGGATGTTATTTTAGGAGGACCACCAGAATATGTTAATGCAATGAACTTTCAAAAGCCACAATTCACGAACACCTTCAATCCAAGGTATAACGACCATCTGGGCTTTTGTTGGAAGGACAATCAACAACCAACACAACAACAATGTATCAACCCATACCCTCAACAAAACATTCAACCTCATAATCAGTTCCAACCACAACCGGTCCAATTCCAACATCCTCATGTCCAATATCAACAACATATCCAACAACCCATTCAACAACCTATCCAACAACCAAAGTATCCTCCTGGAATAAACCCACAAGCTCAAGCACCAACCCAAAATGTTCCACAAAGCTTACTAGAACAACTGTGCAAACAAATGGACAAAATGAACTCAGAATTCTCATCTATTAAACAAGAACATCAAACCATAAAAACTGGAAAGGCACCCATGCCCACACATGCCATTCCACAAAAAACATCAAGGGGAGAGACAAGTTTCACTCAAACAACTCACGAACAACTAAAGGCTGTGACAGTTTTAAGAAGTGGGAAATCAATTGAAAAACCTGAACAGATAAGTCAGAAACCATATGAATCTTCAAAATCAAATGAAAATTCAAATGAACTACAAGATAAAACTGAAGAAACTGATAATAATGTGAATAAAACAACACTTCAACAAACAACTCCACAATCTGCACCATTTCCTCAACGCATGAGGGGGAAAACTAAGCCTGAATTGAGTGAAACATTGAGGGAAATCATCTCACAAGTCAAGTTGAACATTCCCCTTCTCGATGCCATCCAAACCATACCTTCCTACTCAAAATACCTTAAGGACTTGTGCACTTTTAAAAGAAAATTTTCACATAAAAACCAAGTCCTTTTGGCTGCTAATGTGAGTACCACCATTCAAGGGACCATTCCTCCTAAGATGAAAGACAAAGGATGCCCTTACATAAATGTTGAACTAGGAGAGAACAAATTTGTCAAAGCCTTGTGTGATCTAGGTGCTAGTGTGAACCTCATTCCACATGCCATGTACTGTCAGTTAGGGCTCGAAGAACTCCAACCCACATCTGTCACTCTTCAACTTACTGATCGTAGTATTCGAGTTCCAAAGGGTATCTTAAAAGATGTTTTGGTGAAAGTTGAAATATTCATTTACCCAGCTGACTTCATTATTTTGGAAAATCACCCAAGCTTAGGTCCTAGGGAGCAAACCCCAATCATACTTGGTCGTCCCTTCCTTGCAACAATCAACTCTGTAATCCGAGTCCGAAATGGGAACATGACCATCACCTTTGGGAACATGAGCTTAGACTTGAACATCTACAATGAAAACTCTCAAATTGGGGATGATGAAGAGATCCATGAGGTTAATTGGATTGGTAGTGTTGATAATGAACTCAATGAACATCAAGGAGTTACAGAAGGATGGTTAAGTCAAGAAGAGATTGATTTTCTTTATTCACATGAGGGAAATTTGCCTCCTTGGATTGAATCTATTTCAGACAGCTCTATTGATGAATTTCTAGAATCACCAATCAATGATACCATGGTTGAAATCAATAACATTGAGTCCATAGCCATTCATGACACTACTCTGGAAAATTTAGTGGATGAAAATTATGTTCACAAGGAACCAATTTTGTCAAGAAATATGAACAAAGAAACTAAGTTCAATACAAAGTCTCATCCATTCTTGGAAAGTCATGACCAATCTGATCTTGAATTTAAAGTCTTACCTTCATCACTAAAGTATGCTTTCTTATGGGACAATCAATCCTTTCCTGTTTTCATTTCTTCCTCCCTTGAATCCGATCATGAGAGGATGCTTCTAGATGTTCTTAGGAGACACAAGAAAGCCATTGGATGGACCCTATCTGATATCCCTGGGATTAGCCCACTTATCGGGACTCATAGAATTATTCTTGAATCTGAGTCAAAGCCATGTCGTCAACCTCAGAGGCGACTCAACCCTAATCTCATGGAAGTAGTGAGAAAAGAACTTTTGAAATTGTTAAAAGCTGATATCATCTATCCTATAGCTGAGAGTGAGTGGGTTATCCCAATCCATGTGGTTCCAAAGAAGGCTGAAATCACAGTAATAACCAACAAGGATGGAGAGATGCTTCCAACAAGAGTCAGTAGTGGATGGAGAGTTTGTATTGACTATAGGAAGCTCAACTCTTGTACCAAGAAAGACCATTTCCCCTTACCCTTTATTGATCAAGTCCTCGAGCGAGTGGCGGGTCATCAATTCTATTGCTTCCTAGATGGATTCTCAGGGTATAATCAAATCGAAGTCTCCTTAGAGGACCAAGGAAAAACAACCTTCACTTGTCCATTTAGCACTTTTGCCTTCAAACGCATGCCCTTTGGGTTATGTAATGCCCCTGGTACCTTCCAGCGGTGCATGATGGGAATATTCTCGGATATGGTGGGGGATTTTTTAGAGGTCTTCATGGATGACTTCTCCATATTTGGGGATACTTTTGAGGGATGACTTATAAATGTTGAAAAGTTTTTGTCAAGGTGCGAGGATAAGAATCTCATACTAAATTGGGAAAATGCAATTTCATGGTAAGGGAAGGACTTGTTCTAGGTCATATGGTATCTGGTAGAGGGATTGAAGTTGATAAAGCTAAGTTTGACATCATTCGTCACCTTCCCTCTCCTAAAACTGTTAAGGAAGTGAGGTCCTTCTTAGGACATGCTGGTTTTTATAGAAGGTTCATTAGGAATTTCAGCTCTATTTCTCGACCACTTTGTGCTCTATTGGTAAAATATGCTCCATTTTTATGGACAGAAAGCTGTGAGGAATCATTCTCTACACTCAAGTAAACTCTTATATCTCCACCTATCATGAAATATCTAAATTGGAAACTTCCTTTTGAGCTCATGTGTGATGCAAGTGATTTCGCTGTAGGAGCAGTCTTAGGAAAACGGTGTGAGGAAACTCCACATGTCATTTCTTATGCAAGCAAATCTTTAAATGATGCACAAATAAACTACACCACCACTGAGAAAGAGTTTCTTGCTGTTGTCTTTGCCTTAGAGAAATTCAGGTCTTATCTCTTAGGATCACCCATCATTGTCTTCACTGATCATTCAGCCCTAAAATACCTTTTTCAAAAACAAGATGCCAAGGCTAGATTGATTAGGTGGGTCCTTCTTCTTCAAGAGTTCGATTAAACCATTAAGGATAAAAAGGGTGTTGAAAATATTGTAGCTGATAACCTCCCTAGGATGGAATTCAAAGACAACTCACACCACCTCTCTGTGTCTGATTCATTTCCCGATGAGCACCTCTATTCAGTGAGTGATTGCCCTTGGTATGCTGACATAACAAACCATTTGGTGACGGGTGACATTCCAAAATTCATGGGGACCCAAGCTAAGAGGAAATTCCTTTCTGATGTAAAACACTATGTTTTTTATGATCCTTACCTCTTCAAGTTCTGTCCAGATCAAATCATTAGGAGATGTATTCCTGAGTCTGAGCAAGAGTCCATTCTAAAATTTTGTCATGGAGAGGCATGTGGAGGCCACTTTTCAACAAAGAAAACCACTGAAAAGGTCCTACAAAGTGGTTTCTACTGGCCGAACCTTACTAAGGATTCCTTCCAATTCTGTAAAAGTTGTCCTAAGTGTCAGAAATTAGGATCCATTACCAAAAGGAATCAAATGCCCCTCACTCCCATTCTAGTCGTTGAAATCTTTTATTGTTGGGGAATTGATTTCATGGGGCCTTTTTCAAACTATAAGGGATACCTCTACATCCTCTTAGCTATTGATTATGTCTCAAAATGGGTTGAAGCCATTCCCACCAAGTCCAATGACCACCATGTTTTGATCCGATTTCTAAAAGAGCATATATTTTCTCGATTTGGAATTCCTAGGTCTATAATCATTGATCGTGGAACCCATTTCTACAACCGCCCATTCTCTTCACTCATGTCTAAGTATGGTATTACTCATAATGTTTCCATTGCATACCATCCTCAAACCAACGGTCAAGCTGAGTTGGAAAATAGAGAAATTAAACAAATTCTTGAAAAAACTTTCAATCCCTCTAGGAAATATTGGACCGAGAAACTCTTAGATGCCCTTTGGGCATATCGAACTGCTTTCAAAACTATCCTAGGCATGTCACCGTATAGATTGGTTTATGGAAAAGCATGTCATTTACCTGTTGAAATTGAGCATAAGGCCTTTTGGGCAATAAAAAAAATGAACTTTGACATTTCTTTGGCTGAAACAAAAAGGAAATTAGATCTTAATGAACTCGAGGAACTTAGGATGGAGGCTTATGAAAAATCAAGGATCAATAAATCTAAAGTTCAAGCCTACCAATCTTGGAATCTCAAAGTCAAACACTTTGGACTGGGAAAATTTGTGATCTTGTATAGTTCAAAACATCATCTACACCCAGGAAAGCTAAAGTCCAGATGGTCTGGTCCATACCTAGTACATCATGTGTACCCTCATGGGGCAATAGAGATTCAGGATCCCACAAGTGGTCATGTCTTCAATGTCAATGGTCATAGGTTAAAACCATTCATTGAATCATTCAATAAACAAGAAACCAAGGAGGAGTTAACTGAGCCAACATATGAACCAGAGAAAAATTGATAGATTTAGGGTACAAGTCGGGCTAACGACGTTAAACAAAAGCGCTGCATGGGAGGCAACCCGTGGTTTTCATGTTTCCAATCACTGAGAATCATCTTTTGTTTCCTTCTGCTTAATTTTGTTACTTTTTTTTATATAGACTGTTGAACTGTTCTTCTTTTATGAGTAAGGATGGGTATGAAAAGGAAGCACCGTATTCATCCGTGTCACGCGGTGTGATCCCTGAGTAATACCTTGCCCGGAAATTTAAAGAAGACAATGTATCATCAGTTTATTTTATTTATGTTTTTGTAGGTTAAAAAAATATTAGACTCTTTACCTGTTCTTCTTTTATGAGTATGGATGGGTATGAAAGGGGAGCACCGTATTCATCCGTGTCACGCGGTGTGATCCCTGAGTAATACCTTACCCAGAAATTTAAAAGAAGAAAATGTATCATTAGTTTGATTTAAGAAAAAACATGAAAATGATGGTACTTGGAATTAAATAAATCATTGTGTTGTTTGTTTTGTCTGCTTTGTCCTTCTTTTTATGGTTCATGAACTATTTTGGGTGATACATGTTCAATCAAGGAGGTGCCTACATCCCCAAAGAAATCAAAAGAGTAATTTGGAGCATCATGAACCTCAACTTTAAAAACCAGGTGAATTTGTTCCATGTATTTCATTCTCAATTTTATCTTTGAACTCCTCTCCTACCCCCTTCTAATTTTTTTTTAAACACTGGGGACAGTGTTATTCTAAGTTGGGGGGGGGGGGGGGGTTAAAAAATGATTTTTATTTTGAATAAGAACATGCATGAAAAAAAAATTCCATTAACCATAAACTTGATAAAGACACATTGCAAACTCTAAAAATGGATATCAAATAAATTTTGCATGCCTTGATTCTAATTTTAATGCATGTTTAAGTTCATGAGCATAGTTTTTTGGAAAGTGTGGTTGTCTGATGTGATTTTTCAAAGTTTACATTTTCATCCTCTTAATAAAAATGCCACAATGCACGTCTTTTGGATTGTGGGTGTAGATTTGAGTTCTTGGGTCCCTTTCATTATAGCATAGGGTTCTGGGGTCACTTTTAGTTTAATTTGAGTATCCAAAAAAAAAATTGAAAAAAATAATAATGACCACATAGAGCAATGTTTTGTCCAAATGTGTGGCGTCCGACACATGGGGATCGTGACTCCATAGTTGTCTTGCACAGAGTTAGTCTTTTCATATATATTGTGGTTAAAAAAATAAAAAAAAATAAAAAAATGGATACTCATATTAAGGTTTAATGTGATTCCCACCTAGCGCTTCCATTTTTTCCCCTTGAACAATAAAATGGGCCCCATATCTTTTATGATGCACAACACTTTATCATGCTTAATTGGAATTGGAAGAAATGTGGCGATAAATTTGAACAAAGGAATGGGCTTGGGCTTGGGATATGCTTATGGACCTAGCTTGTTTTAAATGATTTTGATGGGTTCCATGATTTTTTTTGGTATGTGGCCTTTTGGGTGAGCAATGTGTATTTAAAATGTTTTTGAAAAAAGGGGATTTCAATTTCATATTTGTAATTTATTTTGCTCGGCACTAGAAAAACTCAAGTTGGCGGGTGTGATTAGTCACTTAAAGTGGCTAATATTCATTTTTAAGTTCTTAATATTAATGTTTTTAAAAGTTCATAAACATCAATTTTAGTCCAATTCAGAAATTGAACTTCATTTCCCATCATTGTGCAATTCCTGCTTAAAATGTCAATTTGGGCCCACTAAATAATGTGATTGTGGAAATTACAATATTCATCATTTTAATATGAAATTTTGGGATATGATTGATCACTTTGTGTGGAACATTTTATATTTTAGGTCCGATGGATGAATCCCAAAGGAAGATGGATAAATTTGCGCCTGAATGCAGAAACATACTGGAAAAAGCATAATGGGCCTAAGGCCCATCAAACAAATGTGGGGCCTAGAAACCAATCCCAATGAAGCTCACATTTATACAGTAGAAAGATAAAAATATTAGGATCATTTTATTCAACTGTGGCCAGAGCTAATTCTGATGTTTTCATGATGATAAAGGGGTATGAAGTTAACATTTAAATGGTGGACTTGTCATTAATGCAGAGCAATACGTCCCACCATTTCGACCATAACATCCAAAAGGATGAGCCAAATTTCCTGATATTTTGAGAGCATCTAGAAGACACATGGACGAAGATATTTTATATTTATGACACCTTCGTATTCGGCCATATGAAGTGTCTAATTCACACGTCAAAATGGAGGACGAATCTGGATAGTTTTCCGGGTCAACTTCGAAACGTCAATTTCCTTTTGATTCTTCACCCTCCTTTTGACTCTCTTAATTGTTGGGGGGTGAATTTAATGTTGGGGGTGGACCTAAGGCTCCTAATATGCCTATATAAGGAGATGGTGGTGAAGGGAATAATCATCTAATATTTTTCCTTGAATCTAACATTTTTCTTTGAATCCATGTTTTTCTTCCATCCATTGTATTTCTTTCAATTGTAATTTTCTGCTTTCAATTTGTAATCGCATCATCATGTTTTCCCATGTAAGTTTTTCTTTCACGTTTATTATTTTAATAAAATTTCTTCTTCTTCTTCACTTTTTATTTTCCTTTTCTTCACACGTTGATACCGTTGAATCATGGTGTGAAATTATTCACACCAATACTTGTGATTTCAATCACACAACGGAGGAGTGTTCGTTCTTTTAATAATTTTCTTCTTCTTCAATTCCGCCCCCGTAAGTCTACATCCCACTTCCATTGGTAGAATAGCATCAATGGAGGGATAACCTCTTAAGGGTTGATCCAAGGGAGTAGCGAGGTCATGGATTGAATGTTATTTCATGTACTTAATATTTAAATCTATTCGTTATTTTAGGATTTCCATTTGATGAGTTACATTTTTTCTCATCTTTTCCAACTTTAACGATGACACATTTTGAGTGCTAGTACGATCTATTTACTTTGAGTTCTCATTAAAATGATCCTTAAATGAATTAGAGATTGGCCTTGGAATTGTGTAGGGATAAAATTGGTGAATGATTTGGAAGAAGTATCTCATTGTTTGGATATGTCTTGAAGTAATGACATGAAATTTTCTAAGAAAAGAAATTCATCCAATCCACCCCAAGAAAAACCCTAATATCAACCCACCATCAATAATTATTTAGTTCACATAATTTTTTTTATATCTTATTTAAATTATATCTTTAGTTCTCCAACTAAAATCTACCTCAAAGTTGGCCACTTCATAGCCAATCCATCAATAAATCATAGCGTCTCAAGGTTACTTCTTCGGTCCCTGTGGATTCGATCCCTACTTGTACTTCAAATACCGCTTTTACCAGTAGGGTAAATTTGGGCGCAACCACTCACCAATCACTTAATTTAAACGGGCATTAATGGGCATGAAAACAGGATTAAAGGGGTTAAAACGCGGCTTAAAATCCAATTTGCGCAAAAAGAGGTGCCATTGGGAAAACCAGTGGTCACCAGTAGGCTCAGTCTATCGGTAGGCCAAGCCACCTGATAGTCGAGGCTACCGGTAGGCCAAGCTACCGGTTGGCCAATGCTACCGATAGACCGAGCCACCGGTAAGTTTCAGCTAGCGGTATGACGAGCCACCAGTAGGTCGCAGATACCAAAATGTCGAGCTACCTGTAGGCCTCCTACCGGTGGACTGAGGTAACTGTATGCCACGCTATTGGTCGGCCTGCTACCAGTAGACCGATCTACCTGTAGACCAAGCTAACAGTAGACGGAGCTACCGGTAGACCGAGCTACCAGTAGACCGAGCTACCGGTAGACCGAGCTACTGGAAGTCTGAGCTACCGATAGGCCAGGCTATCGTTAGGCTTCACCGAGAAGCTATGATAGCTTCCCAGACTACCCCGAACACCTAAACATCACCTTTTTACTAAGTAATGGACCCCAATAACCCAGGCCATTACATTATAAATTCCTAAAAATTAGTATGAACATGTAATAATAAGTTATAATTATGTATAATTAGAAATAATCAATAATATGTAGGTGAAATTTGTAATATTTAGTAATAAATTAAAATAATTTGTAATAATTCGTTATAATTATTTATAATCAGTAATAATTACCAGTAATAACTAATTAATACTAATAATTACTAAAAATGTGTAATAAATTGGCACAATTAGTCATAAATCGAATAAATATGTATAATTTTTAATAATTTGAAATAATTAGTAATAAATAGTTTAATTATTAATAAATCCATATAAATAGTAATAATTAGTTATAATTAAAATTAATTTGCAATAAATAGTAAATTTTTTAATAATTAGTCATAAATGGGAATAATTTTTAATAATTAGAAATAAATTGGTATAATTAGTATTTCATAGTTATAAAAAAGTAAAAAATAATAATAAATTATAAATAATTATTAATATATAGTATTAAATATTAATAAACCGATATAATTATAAAAAATTAGTTATTATTAGTAATAAATAGGTACAATTAGTCATAATCAGTAATAATTAGTAATAATTAGTAATAACTAATAATTATTAGTAATAATTATTAATAATTAGTAATAATTATATATTATCAGTTATAATTAGTAATAATTAGTAATAAGTCATAATATTAAGTAATAATTATTTATAATTATTAATAAATATGTTTAATTAGAAATAATTTGTAATAATTATGCATAATTAGTGATAAGTAGCTATTATTAGAAATAATTAGTCATAATTAGTCATAATTAGGATTAATTAGTTAAAAATAGTTAAAAATAGTAATAATTAGTACTAAATTGGTATAATAAGTAATAATTAGAAATAATTAGAAATAATTAAGAATAATTACTAATAATTAGTATGGATTAGTAATAATTTTGAATAATTATGTATAATTATGAATAATTAGTAATAATTAGCAATAATTAGTAATATTTGTTAATATTTAGTAATAAAAAGGTATAATTATTGATAATTAATAATAACTATGTATAATTTGTAATAATTCGATATAATTATAAATAATTAGTAATAATGAGAAATAATAATAATAATTATTATTATTAAATATGTATAATTTGTAATAATTATTAATAATTAGAAATAAATATGTATAGAAAATAATAATTATTAATAAATAGTTATATTTGATAATAAATATTAATAAATTTTAATAAATTGTAATAATTAGTAATAATTAGTAGTACATAGTAAAAATTAGTAAAAATTAGTTATATATAGCTATAATTGGTATTTTTTAAAAATACATGGTATTATTAAGGTATAATTTGTAATAAATATGTATAATAAGTTCTAATTTGAAATAAATAGTAATAATCATTAATAATTAGTAATAATTAGCAATAAATAAAAATAATAAGAAATAATTTGTAATAAATAGAAATAATTATTAATAAGAAGGTGTAACAAGTAATAACTAGTAATTGTTAGTAACAATTTGTAATAAATAGTTATAATTAGTAATAATTAGTATTAATTAGAAATAAATATTTAGTATTATTAGTGACAAATGAATGTAGGTATAATTAGTAGTAGTTGTTTATAATTGTTTTTATTAGTGAAAAATTTAAATAATTAAAAATTATTAGCAATAATTAGTAATAATAAGTAATAAATAGATATAATTGGTAATAAATATTGATAATTAGTAACACTATGAAATAATTAGGTATAATTAGAAAAAATTATTAGTAAATTGTAAAAAATAGTAATATATAATTTTTATAAATAGTTTTAATTAATAATAATTAGGTAAAATAATTAATATTTAGTAATAAATAGGTAATAATTATTATGGTATAATTTGTAATATTTGTAATAAATAGATATAATTTATAATAAATTAGTTTATCTAGAAATAAATTGGTATAATTGGTAATAATTTGAAATAAATATGTATAATTAGTAATAAATAGTAATAAATAGGTTTAATTAGTAATAAATTGGTATAATTATTTAGATAATATGTATAATTATTAATAAATTGCGGTAATTAAGATTAATTAACATTATTTAATAATAGTTCTCTTATATCTAATTATTTATAACGAACAAATTATATTATATTTTATTAGAGATATATGGAAAAAGGAAGTTGAAAGTAGTCATCAAAAGATTACTACGCTTAGATAACTCCGGGCACGAATCCAATCGGTTCTGGTACATATTCTGTATATATTGAGGGGGTTGAAACATTCTTATCAATCTCATAATCAAAACTAGATTTTTTAGATAGGATAATTATTATTCCATGTAAAAAAATGTTGTATAAGAATTTTTGAACCATTTAAAAATATTTGAGGTTATTTATTTTGTTTTTTTAAATAGATTATTTTTTTGTATCAATAGGGTGAACACTATTCCAGAGAATATAATTATAATTTGGTTTTAGATGGAGAATGTTTTCAAAATTTAGTATATGATGTGGTAGGTCCATTTTTAAAAAAAACTGAAACTCATGGGGATATTGATTTAACAATTCATTTAGAACCATCTCATTTTTATGATTTCTTGAGCTCTGCAAATGATTATTAATATCATGGTACAATGATATGAAAATTTGATGTGGTTGAAAAATTTATGGATATTAAATAAATTAATGGAATGTCATATAACAATTTTAATCAGACATTCTTTTTGGATAAATCAATGTTACCTAAAGAAAATGTGTTCCCTGTAAATTTTTATGAGAGAAAGAGGATGGTTCACAATTGGGGTCATGGTTTTTAGAAAATTCATCCATGCTCAAATGATTAGATCTTATATTATGGTTAATTTATGTGTTTGGATTGTTTTCCCACACATGTGGACAATACATGTATAAAAAACATCTACTTGGGAACTCTAGATTGATTTCTGTAAAATTGTTGTGGTATTTCTAGCTTACACCATGATTGATGTGGTTATTTATGTATCAGAACACATCAGTATTGATGTCATAGAACAAAGGCAATATTTGATCTAGTAAAATCAAAAATCATCACTCTATTGGTGATTTATAGATACATTTTGACCATGCACTCCTTTATTATTCTTTAGAATCACAAAATGTTCATTGAGGGATTTCTGTGGATGGTTTCTGTCCATCTACATCATACGATAGTCATTATTCATGGTTGCATGTCATTATAACATTGTACAATATACCCATTTGGATGGGGAGGAAGGTTCGATATAATATTCTGACCATTTTGATTCTACTAATTCCAAAAAATAATATTCATGTTTATTAGAAACCATTGAATGAGGAGTTAAATTCATTGTGTAGTAATGGTGTCAGGAAATATTATATTGATATGAAATAATATTTCTTACTTATAGCTATATTGATGTGGACAATTACTGACTTCCTAGCATATGGAATGATTTCTAGAAGGCCTAGACATGGTCCATAGTCATTTCTATACAATATGAGAGATTAAAAATCATTTACACACATAAATCGATGAAAACCCTTTTTCCACTACCATCACAGATTCCATTCAACTGATCAACATTTTTTAAGAACAACTATAATTTTGAAGATGGCACAATTGAAAGGGATGTACCTCCAACAATGATCCTAGGTACAAATTTAAAATCATTTTCCTCTTAATTACCTCCCATTACATTTTTACCAACTACAAATCATCAAAAATTTGAAGGCTTTTGAAATGGGGATAATTGGATAAAACGTTGCATTTTGGGATCTTCCATATTGGATTTATTTGCTGGTCCATAAAATATTTGATAAAATTTATATTTAGAATAACAATTTTTATTATATATTTTCTATATTTTATGATACACCATGTTATAAAAAATGATAATGTAAAGGTACGATTAGATATTGACTAAATTTATAGGTGATTAAAACTTGGACTATTTGACAATATTAGATCGCCGAAGGTAATGAATCCAAAAACATATGATACACGTTCCAAAGAACGTCAATTTTTGTTTTGTCATTGGATTGTAGATTTGAGACTTTCATATGGTAATGTATCGAATTATAGTAGATATGTAATAAATAGTCATATTACTAGATTAAAAATCCATTACTGACATGTTATAATGGAAATAATTTTGGAAGTTGGATTAATAGGTTTGTTAATGTATATGATTTGGGATGATCTAATAGATATATCAAAAAAATTACAAGATATTTTGGTTGTGATGACAGTCTGTGATGAATTAATATGACTACAAGAAAATGTTAGTTTAATTTTGATGTAAACTAGAAAAAATCTTCTGCCTGCATTATTTGCCTCAATAGAACATTTGATATTTAATTTAATACATGATGAAAAATGTGGAGGTCCATTATAGATCCGATGGATGATCCATTCAAGAGATTCATGCATAAATTAATGAATAAATACGTAACAAAGAATTAGTTGAAGGATTCATTGCATAATCTTATTTTAATGAGTTATTTTTCTATCTCCCCCATTATTTTCAATCTGAATATCTCTCAAAACACGACATTAGGGGCTGTAAAGAGGTAAATGGTGATGATGAAATGAACCATAAATTTTTAGTTTTAATCGCTTAGATCATGGATTTAGGGGAGTACATGAATGATTGATTTCAAATAATGAACATCACAGAGCTCATACATATATTCTACTAAAATGCAATGAAATGACCCCATTTTTACTGTGAGTGCTTCTATAAATTAATTCTAAATTATTTGTTATAATAAATTAATATAATTTTATTTTTATGTAATCTAATAATCATATTATCAAACAACTTCCTAATATTACATTAGATTCTCTTGAATGATATTAGGATAATAATTTTTCCTACTGGTTTCAAAAATTGGTAACATAAGTTATTTTTGGATTAATATATAAAACTAATTTATTTATTGTTATATTGGTAATTGTTTTACATATTTTTACATATCTCTACATATTGATAAAATTAATAATTGATAGTGTGAATTGAATAACCCATCATCCAATATTGAAAATTCATATAATGTACATGTGGTGAATACTTTTCAATTTCATATACATGAATATGAGGAATCAATTAAAAAATGAATAATGATGTTTTTTAAGATGATCCCATTATATTGAAATTGATGTTGTCCATTATAGAATGCTAGAAGAAATTATTGATTTGTGTTATCTGGGATAGAATTAAAAAAAGTATCTAAAAGTAATTGTTTGGGTAAGAGAGAGTATTTCATGTTAATACATGAAAAAAAATCATTTATAATAAATATAAAATCCTTCTAACAGTAAATTAGCCATCATTATTGACAAATCAGGCAGATCATTTTTTTATGAAAATAAAGTTGTACATTTACTGAAATTAACTATTGATGGGGAATAATAAAAATAAAATCTTTGGAAAATAATTTTATTCAATTTGAATGAGGTTATACTAAAGTGAAAGATATTGAAATTTTCCACGTGATTACTCTAAATCCATCTTTTTCACGATGGGACACGAATATCGATGATAACAACCCATAGTTAAGGTTCTATGTTGATGATGAGTTAATGATGTATAAAATGAGTTTGAAATGACAAAAGATGATGAAACTAAAACTCATATAGAAATTGATGATGATGTGTGGGAATATGAAGATATTAAAACAATAATATATGAAGATTATGATAAAGATAAAGGTTGACATAGTAAAATTATGATTATAATCATATATAACATATATCTTTATATAATAGATTTGTATTCTTCTAGTTTCTAAAAAAAGTCATTTCATTGTTTAAAAGCAATCATATATATTTCATGAGCTCGAGGAGGGTGGTATACCTAACGAGGAGTAGTATGTTTGAACATATTTTCTTTGGATTTATAGTAGTTACGTGTGGACATAGATGACACATGGTTTTGCATGATTGATGATTCATGACCCTATATGTAAAGACCTATAAATTCAGTGGAATTTTTTATAAATACACGGGAATTTTACGAGTCTGCAGTTTCTGATGCCACTTGATTTTGAGGACCAGTGTGCCCAGAATGAATTTCTGAAGTTTTGTTCAGGTAGTTTCAATAAACATATGTGCGGGGTATTATATATTTTAAACTGGTGCTTGGAACTGAAATATGAGGGCACCTTTGAACTCGCAACGCCGATAATCACTTAAGGAGACCCTTACTGCAGTTGCGTTCTGACATGATTGAAGTCAATTTGTGGGGTTTCTAAATAAAAATAAATAAAAATATGTAACATATTTTTATTTTATGTGTAGTTAAAACTTTCAATGGGAGGTTTGGGGTGGGTCCACCCACATATAACCTCCCTTGGGAGGATGTTATATGGTGAGACCACACGAGCATCAAACCCCCTTAACCCCCCTTTAACTCTTTGAACACCCCGTAATTTTTTGGAGACTCTTCACTTTCCACCTTCCCTCATTATGGTGCCAACACAACTAAGAATTAATTAATGAAAATTAATTAATTAATTTTATATTGTTTTAATTATTTTTGGAATGCATGGAAACAATAAAATAATGGAGTAGCCATTATTTTATTTTTGTTGGTGAATCTCTTTGGTGGAGCTTTGGGCGAACTCGTTGAAGAATGACATACTCCCAATGAAGAACGCTCCCCATCTCTGAAGAATGAAGAACACCATTCTAGATATTTGACCAAGCTAAAAGAGAAGGAGCCTCCTGTGAAGAACGTTGATGACACTTCTTCCTCAGACACACACTGGCGTAAACGAAATGACGTCGTCGTCAAAAAAAAATCATAGATACAAGGTAGGGATCTTGATTATTTTTAATTTATGAATATAATCCTCGTTCCTTGACTTTTTTGTGGAACCAAGTTGGCCATTTGTTATCACCTAAGGCAAAGGGCGCAGGACGAACAAACACGGACCGATGTCCCTCCGATTGGTTGATGACAATGGCGGAGCCAGAAGGGCGCGGTGCCGGCGCACCGCGCCGAAGAAGAACCGCGTCCAGGAGGGCTGCCTCAGACGAAAGAGACGTAGCATGGTCCTGCCGTACCACACTTGAGATGTGGAACTGCAGCAATGTGGAGGCGCACCTTTGTGCCACACCCGAGAAGAACCGTGGCTGGGAGGGTCGTGGCGGATGGAGAAGCGCAGTGTTGTCGTGCAGCGCGGTGGAGATGAAGGCTGTGGACAGGTCGGGTCGTGGTGGTGGTGGAACGACGCCGTCGCGCCATACGAAGGGTATGAGGACGACGGCTCCATCACATCGCAGGGGCATCTGGCCGCTGTGGAGTCGGACTAGTGGGACCACCTGGGTCCTGCCGACCCAGAACCGACGCAACACACCGTTTTTGTTCGACGAACCGGGGGGGGGGGTAGCCCCTCCCATGCACGGATGGGTAGGATACTATAGCTGGGACACCCATTGACTGGGCCACCATGGTTGGGCCACCCCCTCGGTCATGCTGTCTCTCAGCCGGACCGCCCAGTCCGGGCCACCCCTCGGCCAGGCCATCCCTGGGCTGGGCCACCACGGGTCAGGCCGCCCTCAGGCTGAGCCGTGAAATCGGGATAGGCCACGCCTTCGGTTTGGGTCGGGCTGACCACTCGGGTCAAGCTGCACCCGCGGACCGGGTTAGCCCCCGGTTCGGACCGGGTCGGGCTGGGTCGGTCATCTTGGGTCAGACCAGACTCAGACCCGCTATGGCCATTTACACCTTTCTGCATGCATCTTGGGCTACATGTGTCTAATCGACGAACCATCTGCAGAGATGGAATTCATGGAGCATGGAGATTGTTTTGGAATTCCCCACCCGAGGATTGGATGTAGTTGGGGTATGTTCGGTTAGGTTTGAACCTAAAAACCAATCATGCCCCTTGAACAGAAATGCCAATAACTCACAGATCGGGCGTTCGATTGATGCACCATCTATAGCATTGGGTTTTTTATGATGAGACAGAACTATGGGATACATTAACTCAGGACTTCATGATAGTTTATGTATCGACTCTTTTCTTGAGGAGCAGACCCTCCTGGAATTGATCAAGCTTTGTGCGGAACCCTAGGGCTGGCTGCGAAGATACTGTACCAGGATCCTTCGTTGGTTCGACAGTGAAGAAATCTATACTGAAACCCTCCACGGGTTTGAAAGTGATGACTTCTGTACCAGGATCCTCTGTGGGTTTGACAGGGATGACTACTATACCGTGATCCTCCATTAGTCGAACAGTTCTGACTTCTGTACCTGGATCATGTGTGGGTATGACAGAATAGCTGATCTTTTATCCTGTGAGGGTCTGACAGCTTAGCTGGCCTTGTATCCTGTGTGGGTATGACAACTTAGATGAATTAGTGACTACATCTGATCATATCTATCACTCTAGAAAAGATGTATACATGTGTGGTCTGAGTCTTGATTTTTAGTCGTTATCATCGAGATTATTGACTTTACATCCTTTGTGGAATGGGTTGTACTTGGGCTCGAGGGTTGGAGGTGGACTATGACAAATAACTTATATAAATTTATGGACATATACCTAACTAGGGTTGGTTGATACTTTTTTATTGTATCTTTATTATTTTGTTTTTCCTTAGTGGATTCTGGGAGACCTTCAGGGGTCTCAGGGTCCCCTACTATGTATTGTAATACTCACCCATGCACGGGCTTCACCCGCACCATGTTGTGTTCTGTGCTGATGACGACTTGTAGTGATCGAGGATGAGGGTGATAGACTGGAGGCTTCTCGGAGCTGGACTACATTGGATGCACTTCAGGGATGAGCTGTTCAATTTCTGTACCGACCCTTCAGGTAGGATTCCCTGGTGGACAATCCAGGAGCTATTTTCCCTTTTTAATTGTACTTGTACATGTTGTTCAGTTGGGTTTGTATTCTTTCCCTCTTATTTTCATCACACATTACTTTTCTATTTTAGTACCTATTGCTTCTACTGCTTGTGTTTAGACATCATGAATTATAGGTTAAATGGAAATGCCTTCCCTTTTTATCTGGGATTCACATTTGGTTCTAGTCGCCATCCTCAGGCATATGGATGGCGGGCTTGAGGTAGTCATGGAACGATCCCTGAGGACGGGTCGTGAAAAATTAGTATCATAGGAGTAAGTTCTACCACAGAACATGGACTCTAATTCTTCTAATATCAAGAGTGTTATGTGTTTTGGGTGTGTTTATCAGTTTAGGGAAACCGATGATGGTGCGGCGACCGACTTATCCCTACACTAGGACTCTGACTTCTGATCTCCAACTCGGTGGATGAAAATAGTAATTGTGTGTGTTTTTCCATTGAAAAAATTGTCTTTGTGATTACTTTGTGTCATCTCACCAGGTATACAGTTTTAACCATGGCACACCTATTTATTTTTAGGATGGCCCCACGAAGGCATCCATCTATGGTTCTGAGTTACGTACGAGATGGTAGCCCACCTAGTGACGAGGCCTCAGTGCGGGACCCCATCACAGCGGAGGTACTAGCAGTTCCACTACCCGCGGGGCCACTGATACCCCCTGATCTAGTAGCATAGAGTGCACATTGTGTGAGTCTGTTGCAATATTTCATGATCTTGAGGCCACCAAGGATCTGGGGTTAGACGGACCAACATGTAGCTGATGATTATTTGGAGGCTGTCGTGATAGTTTTTAGATTGGTAGGGACACCATCTGACTTCATGTTGATCCTTGATGAGAGTCTCCTGCATGTAGAAGTAGGCAGATAGTGGAGCTTGATGCTCTAGGTTCATGACGAGGCATCATTACTCTGGAAAGACTTTGAGAGTTTCTTCCGCTTAGAGTTTGTTCCAGCCACCCTTCGTGCGGTGCAGATTTAGGAGTTACTTTATCTGAAACAGGGAAGTATGACAGTAGCTCTGTACTCAGCGAGGTTCATCGACCACTCGAGATACTCCATGTATATGGAATGGGACCCATTCTTCAGGACCCAGACCTTTGACCAGGGACTCATGCATGAGATCAGGGCTTCGATGATCCCCCTCAGCATCTTGACGCAGGCGGGGGTGCTGGAGCGAGCCCTTTTGTGGAGAGTATTCTCACTGAGCAGTCACCAGCAGTGAGAACCACCACAGGGCGAAACGTAGTGGTGTCTTCTGCAGCCGTCAGTAGAAAGATTTCGCCAAAGTCCATATGGACCTGCCCATCAGGTGGGTGACCCCAGGATAGAGGTTCGGTTGTGCGGGGCACACGAGGTACAACCAGTTATACAAGGAGCAGGAAGTGCAATGTATGCGGTGAGTAGGATCCCATGGCTCCTGACTGCCTGACCCGCCATGTAGATGAGTAGAAAACGGTAGAGGTATCTCCCAGGTAGAGGTAGAGGTTCAACCATGGTGGTCCGCTGGGAGCAGGAAGACGTGGCAGAGGGGCTGGACAAGTAGCGAGTGGTGGATGAAGTTTATAGGTCCTACCAACACCACCACCAGTAAGTCCACCCCAACCACAGAGAGTTAGAGGATAGAGGCGGGCTAAGCTACATGCAGTCTAGACCTATGACCACGACACCACTGAAATGATTTGAGGCACTATCTATGTATACTCCACCCTTTCTACAGTACTCATAGACACAGGTGCGAGTCATTATTTTATTTCAACTGCCTTTGTTCAGAGCTCGGAGATTCCAACAGAGCTGTTGGGTTAATCCTTATGACTAGAGACTCCTATGGGATCAGACTCGACAATTAAGCACTAGTGCTAGCAGTGTGGGCTTACTCTAGGAGGCGAGATCTTCTGTTGAGATCTCCTCATAGCGGCGTCGAGGCCTTACAGCATCATCATGGGTATAGACATTTTATCCATATTTCATGCTCATATTGACTGTATTACGTGAAAACGTGTGGTGTATCCGCACGGATGGGGCTAGGGTCACCTTCACTAGTGATAAGGGAGCCTTTGTAGCACCTGATGGACATACAAAGAGGAGGGGCCAGCCGATCACACATCAGTTGGCTAGTCTCATCCTTAGAGCGGTTGATGTGCGGAGTCCCAGTTTCATGTTGTGGTGGATCAGTACGCGGATGTTTTCCCTGAAGACGTTCCAGGACTACCTCCTCACAGATAGGTGGACTTCTACATTGATCTATACCCTGAGACCACACTTATATCTACTCCATCATATCAGATGGCTCCCGCAAAGATTTGTGAGCAGCGGGTACACCTGGAGGACTTACTGGGGATGGGATTTGACCCTGTGTTTCACCTTGGGAATCCCCAATTTTTTTTTTCAAGAAAGCGGATGGGAGCTTGCGACTATGTTTTGACAATCGTCTCCCGAATCCGGTGACTGTGAAGAACAAGTACCCACTCATGAGGATTGAAGAAATCTTTGATTAGATTAAGGGAGCACGATGGTTCTCAAAGATAGACCTTAGGTCAAGAAATAAACAGCTTAGATTTTGAGATGACTATGTGCATAAGATGGCCTTCAGGTGTCGGCATAGCCACTACGAGTTCTTGGTTATGCCCTTCGGCATATCCAATGCTCCAGGACTGTTCATGAGTCTCATGAACAGGATCCTCTAGCCTTACCTTGATCATATTGTCATAGTCTTCATCGATGACATACTAATTTACTCGACTACTGAGGAGGAGAATTCCTACCATTTGCAGGTAGTACTGGATACTCTCCGAGAGCACCAGCATTATGGTATGCTCTCAAAGTGCCAGTTTTGGATTCGAGAGGTTCACTTCTTAGGACACGTCATCTGAGAGGCTGGAGTTTCAGTGGATCCAGTGAATATCGATGTAGTACTTTCATGGGATCCACCCGTGAGTGTGAAGGAGGTACAATGTTTTTTAAGACTGAATGGGTACTATGAGAGATTTTTTCCAGACTTCTCCAGGGTTACATCACCACTTGCAGCATTGATGAAAAAGGGGAAAACCTTCGTGTGGTCAGTGAGATGCCAACAGAGCATTCAAGAGATGAGGCAGAAGTTGACTAGTGCACCAATTTTAAGGCTAACAGATGAGGGAGTTGGGCATGTAGTTTACTACGATGCATCAGGGACCAGACATGGGTGTGTCCTGATGCAGGAGCGAGAAGTGATCACGTATGGTTCTCGGCAGTTGAGATAGCACGAATAGAACTATGCTACCCATGACTTGGAGTTAGCTGCAGTGGTCTTCACCTTAAAGATATAGAGACACTATCTGATGGGTGAGCATTTTACAGTCTACTCTGACCACCAGAGTCTCAAATAGATCTTCTCGCAAAAGGAACTGAACCTAAGATAGTGACGATGGATCCAGTTCCTCTAGGACTATGAAATTGAGATAGTCTATACTTTTGGGAAGGGGAACATTGTAGTAGATGCTATCAGCAGGAGATCAGGCATTCAGTAGATAGGAGAGGCGATTAAGCAGATGGATGCATTGTAGATTTCTTTTGTGGATCGGGATGGAGCAGCCTTTCTGCAGTCTCTCACAGTCACACCTCCACTTCTTTAGCATGTCATGGATTCACAATGTGGTGATTTTGATTATGAGACATTACATGATCATATATCCATAGTTTAGGCACTAAATAGATTTTCTGAAGGTTGGGAGGACACCATTCTCTTCAAGGGATGCACCATGGTACCAGTTGCACTTCAGGAGGAAGTGTTGAGAGAGTTCCACACATCTCCTTTAGTGGTACATCCAGGAGTGGAAAAGATGTATCAGGACCATCGACGGTAGCACTGGTGTCCAGGCATGAAAAATACTATAGCAGAGTTTGTCTCACGATGCCTAATTTGTCTGTAATTGAAGGCAGAGTGCCAGGTTCTAGCTGGATTGGATCAGCCCTTAGAGTCCCCATAGTGGAAGTGTGACAGGATATCCATGTATTTCATGATGGGACTTCCACGTATATCCAGATGACACAACTCTATCTGGGTGATTGTCGACCAACTCACAATGTCGTCCCACTTCATACCGATCAGTGAGCAGGGTTCAGTGGAGAGCCTAGGATGCCTCTACGTTCAGGAGATCATATGACTTAATGGTGTGCCATAGAAGATCATCTCCGATCGAGATCCTAATTTCACTTATCGATTAGGGAAGGGATTGAAGGAGACTTTCGGGACGTAGCTTCGCTTGAGCACTTCCTTCCATACTCAAAAGGATGGTCAGACTGAGAGGACCATTCAGACTCCTGAGGACATGCTCCGTGCATTCATCATCAAGTTCGGTCATAGCTGGGAGGATCACATACCCTTGGTAGAGTTTGGGTATAATAACTGCTACCACTCCACCATCAGGATGGCACCATACGAGGAACTGCACGACCGACCTTGCAGATCACCTCTGTGTTGGACTGGCCCAGGGGAGTCAGCACATATGGGACCCGAGATGGTACATGTTAAGATGGAGAAGATGCATATCATCCAGGAGTATATGAATACTTCATAGAGCAGGTAGAAGTCCTATGTATATAAGAGATAGAGACCACTGGAGTTCGAGGATGGAGACCACGTCTATCTATGGGTTTCAACTCGACAAGGTCTACAAAGATTTGGTTGAGGCATAAAGTAATATCTGTGATTCATCGAACCATTCTATGTCCTCAAAAGGGTAGGTGAGGTGACTAACCGATTGTATCATTTACCTCAGTTACACAGGATGTACGACGTCTTCCACGTATCTCAGCTGAGGAGATACGTGTACCACCTTCCCCACATCATTGACCATGGGGAGCTGGACATTGACGATGGGGAAACATTCATGGAGGTTCTAGTGGATATTGAGGATCGACAGGTTCAGGTCCTTCATGGAAGGTTGATTCTTCTTGTTCATGTTTTCTGGCAACACGTGAACCTCTAGGAGAGCTCATGGGAGAGAGAGGCTCAGATGTGCGCTAAGAACCCCAATTTGATTATTTAGTGTGATTTGTAGCTTATAGGGATGTAAAGCCCTAAGGTGGGGAGAATTGTAAAGGCCAGGAAATTCTATTGATGTTTATTTAAATACATGCGAATTTTACGAGTATGCAGTTTCAGACAGAAGTTGATTCCAAGGCCCGGTGTGCCCAGAATCAATTTGTGAAGTTTTGTTCGGATACGTTCAGTAATCCTATATGCGGGATTTTATATCTTTTGAACAAGTTCTCAGAAATGAAATCTGAGGGCACTGTTGAACTCATAACACTGGTAATCGCTTAAGGAGACCTTTACTGCAATTGCGTTCTGACATGAGTGGAAGTTAATTTTTGGGGTTTCTAAATAAAAGTAAATAAAAATATGTAGCATATTTGTATTTTAAGGGTAGTTAAAACCTCCAAGGGGAGGTTTTTGGTGGGGCCACTGGCACATAACCTCCCATGGGAGTATGTTATAAGGTGGGGCCCACATGAGCATCAAACCCCTTTAACCCCCCTTTAAATCTTCGAACTCCCCATAATATTTTGGAGTCTCTTAACATTCCACCTTCCCACATTATGGTTCCAACATACCTAATAATTAATCAATGCCAGTTAATTAATTAATTTGAAATGGTTTGAATTATTTTTGGAATGCATGGAAATAATAAAATAATGGAGTATACATTATTTTATTTTAGGTTGGTGATTCTCTTTAGTGGAACTTTGGGAGAACTCTTGGAAGAACAACATCCTCCCAATAAAGAATGCTCCCCATCACTGAAGAAAGACTAACACTATTCTTGATCATCGACTAAGATAAAAGAGAAGGTGCTACTCGCGATGAACGTCGACAATGCTTTTCCACAGATGCACCCCGATGTCAACAAAACAAAACCATCATCAACGAAAAATCATCAAATCAATGTAAGGGGATTTGATTAATATTAATGTACGAATTAATTCCTTGTTCCTCGTCATTTATGTGGTTCGACGTTGGCCATTTGTTTTCACCTAATGCGGAGTGCGCAATCCGAACTAACACTTCCTGACATCCCTCTGATTATTTCTTAATTAGTTAATGATGGAGGTGGAGCAGGAAGGGGGCGGTGCTGACGCACTACGCCGGATAAGAACCGTGGGTAGGAGGGATGCGGCGGAGGAAAGAGGCACGGCATTGTCAGGCCGCGCCACGCCGGAGATGTGGGACCGTGGCCGTGGAAGGATGCAGAAAAGGGGTGTGGCAGCGTCGCGCCGCACCAGAGAGGAAACTCGGCAAGGAGGGCCGCGGCGGAAGGAGGAGCGCAGCACTGTCGCACTGCGCAGTGGACCCAAAGGCCGCGGCTAGGTCGGGTCGTGACGGTGGGGGCACGGCGGAATCGCGCCGCATAAAGGGTAGGATGGCCGCAGCGGTGGCCGGTCGGGCCGGCCGCCATGGTGTCAGACCCATGGGGCCACCCTCGTCCCGCAACCCCTGAACCAGCGCAATGCACCTGCTCTATTTGGCGAGCCGGTTTGAGCGTGGGTGGCACCCCCTCCCTCGCATGGCCGGCTGGGCCTTGATGGCCGGGCTTCCCCGAGGATGGGCTGTCATGGCCGGGCCACCCCTCAGCCGGGCTTCCCCTCATTTGGGCCGCCACGGCCGGGCTGCCCCTCGGCTAGGCCGCATCTTCAGTCTGGGCCACACCTTCAGGTCAGGCCAGGAAGACCACTCAGGTCGGGCCGCGCCCTCGGGTCGGGCCGCACCTTCTAGCTAGGCCATCCACTCAGGTCGGGCTGCACACATAGTCCAGGTCAGACCCCTATTTGGATCAGGTTGGTCGGGGTCAGTCCAACTGGATCAGACCAGACTCAGACCCATTATGGCCATATACTTACTTTTTCCCGCATCTTGGTCTATGGGAGTCTGATCGATGAATCGTCTATGACGATGGAATTCATAGTATGTGATGATTCTTTTGGAATACCCCTCCTGATGTTTGCATTTAGTTGGGGTACAGTCGGGTTGGTTTGAACCTAAAAACCAACTGGGCCCCTGGAATGGAAATGTCAATAACTCATAGACCGGGCGTTCGATTGACGCACTGTCTCTCGTGTAGGGTTCATTATGATGAGACTAAACTACAAGATACATTAACTCAAGACATCATTATAGTTGATGTATCGACACATTCCTCTAGGAGCGGACCCTCCCTGAATCGAGCCTACTGTGTGTGGGAACCCTATTGCTAGCTGCGACGATACTGTACCAGGATCCTTGGTGGGTCCAATAGTGATGACTTATATACCGGAATCCTCTGTGGGTTTGAAAGTGATGAATTTAGTACCAGGATCCTCTATGGGATCGATAGTGATTACTGTTGGGAAAAAATCCCTCAAGGTATCATTGAAGCATTTTTGAGATGATTGTGTTTGTTGACAAAGTAGACATCTGAGTTGTGCTTGATGACAAAGAAAAACAATGACATACAAATTTGTTGACAAAGAGGATTTCATGGTGGAATGTCGAGTTCAAGAGATGAGGACAACGATCCATGTTTGATTCAAGAACGTCGATAAAAGTAATGGATGATCTGGAGGCGGTACAAAAGAACATGAAACTTGTGCGTAATATGTTTTTCAATATCAGAAGATCAAAATATGGCAATGGAAGTAGTTTCGCGCAAGTTTGGGAGTTGGTCGCACAAGTGTCCAAAAGGACAGAACACTTGCGCGCCGAAACTGGGTTGCGCAGGTGACTTGCGCGCCGTCGCGCTGAGTGGTCAGATTGCCTCTAAATACTGGACCACCCCTCTTCATTTCAAACGGAGTTCAACACTTTGAGAAATCAGAGCTCCCGTCGCGCAGGTGTGGTGGTCGCGCAAGTGGTGAGTGTGGGTCGCACAGGTGAATTTGCGCGCCAGTAGTTGAAGATGTGCGTCGGTGTTAGATTTTGCGCGTCGGTTGGCAGTTGCGCACCAATATTGGTTTGGGCGTAAAAGGAAGAGAGTCGCGCAAGTTTGGAGTTGAGGAAGATTGAGTCACACAAGTGTCTGAGGAGGACTTGCGCGCCCGTTGTGACTTGCGCGCCGATACTTGCGTGACGAGGTAGACTTGCGCGCCAAGTAAGGTTTGTTCCAGCAGTGTTTTTCGAACTGCGTGGAAGCTGGAAGTTTTCCTGATACCTTCGGTGCAAAGAGATATTCATCTACGGGTGAAATTTGTACTTCAACAGAGCATCTACACACTAAGGAAGATACATTCATTCATGAAAATGAAGAGACCTACAGGTCTATAAACTGTGAGTGGATTCCCTTCTGGAGCAGTGAGCTTAAGAAGAGGAAGTAGGTGATCCTCTCCACCGGCAGTGATCCAGAGAGAGAGAAACAGGGAGTGACCCTTGGGAAAGCAGTGAGCTGACCCTAAACTTGTAAAGGTAGTGATCCTGGGCATAGAAGTGATCTAGGCCGAACTTTTTATCCATAGCTAGTGAAGATTAGTGTAATTTGGTACGACCGACAACTTGTCGGCGTATGCTCCTTGGACGTAGCCCAGGGAGGGTGAACCAAGTAAAATCTCTGTGTCTTCCTGTTTGCTTCCATGCATTACATTCAAAGCATCATCATTAGAAAAAGAAGTAAAGACGTGATCATAGTTTACACACAAGAGAAAATAAAGTGACCCTTACAATAAAGTGATCAAGATCCAGTGGGGTAGGAAGAACTTTGAAAAAGAATATCCATACCCTGATTCACCCCCCCCCCCTCTCAGGGTATATAGGCCCCTATTGGCCCTAACAATTGGTATCATAGGGAAGGTTTCTGTTATCAGATTTGTTTGCTCTGACTTGGTGTAGTCGATCTGTGGGGTTAAAGAATCAGTCTTCTCTTATCATGGTGTGCCATGGCAAAGGGAAAAACATCAAAGAAGAGTCTGAAGTCAGGTGGAATTCCTCAGTGTGGAAGTGTTTATGGAAAATGGGTGATTCAACTAAAAGAATCAAACAGCTTATTGAAGGAAGGCCTGGATGAATCTGATAGGGAAAAGATTGATTCACTCAATAATGATGTTGGAACGAGTGAAGCACTTAAAATTCAAAGTGATCCTGAAACCACTGATGATGAAGAAGTTTCAAGGAGGACACCAGTTGATGTCATTAACATGACAATGGAAATGGACCAGAAATCGGATGAAGAAGTCAAATCTAAAGAAATCCGGATCAGAGTATTGGAGATTGAGGTCAACAAGCTAAGAGTCTTAAATCAAAGGCTTATTGATATAGTTACTGACCTAACAGAGAAGAATGATCCACATGCTGAAGAACTACAGATGATGGATAAAATGAAAGGAAAACAAAAGGCTGATCACTATGAAGAGAGTCAAAAGTCAGATGAAGTTTAGAATCTGAAATCTAAAAATGATGATCTTGTGACACAGCTTTCTGAACTATCTCAGAAGAATAAAAGGATACAACAAGAGAATACATGTTACTCAGCTTCTATTGTTCAAGAAAAATTGAAGGTAAAGGAGCAATGTGAAGTGGTGGAAAAGCTTACCTGAGAATTGGAAGTTGAGATGAGTAGAGGAAAGTATCTCAAGAGAGAACTTGATGATCAACTTGAATCAAGTAAAGTAAAGATTCAGAAGTTGAAAGAAGAGCTAGAATCAGTGAAGAAGGAAATGGAGAAATCTAAATATGAAGATAAGCCCAAGTTGAAGGATGCACTGCACTTATTATTTGACCATCCTTTGGCAGGTGATGATAAAATGAAGAACATATATGCTATTTCTGAAGAGAAACAACAAAATATTTTCTCAGCTCAAAGACAAGAAAGTTTCGGAAAAGCTGGTATCAGATTTGATGAATCCCCTCCCATGAAAGATAGAAAGAGAGCTGTGAATAGTTCCAGATGTGAAAGAAATCCTATAGGTGCTGGAGATAGGCCTAAAAGGATAGTTACAAAAAGTAGTGATGGCATGTGCAATTTCTGTGGGATTCACAACCACACATCAAGCTTCAGTCCAGATGCTCTGGAATACATTTCAGGCTGTGAAAATAGAAACTTTGCTGAATCTGAGAATAAGAATAAGCGACCTGAGAAATTAGAGAGAAGAGTCACTCAGAGGAATTCATTTGTTAGATGCTATTACTGTGGAAGAATGGGACACACCATGAGTATGTGTCAGGAAGCTCAAGAGCCTCGTGTAAGAAGAACAACTCAAGGTGTATCAGCATCTCGATATAGAAATGATGAAAATAGGTATGCCTTTGATGGAAATTGTTTTATAGGTTCTAATTATGGGAATTTGGCAAGACATTGCAGTAAGAAGAAAGCAAGAAATGAAAAGGGACTTGAAAGGAGATTCTCATCCCTAGTGATGCATAATAAGAAATTCTACACTGGGAGACAATGTGGTAAGTTTGAGAACATGCTTAGTGCCTCAATTGAATCATATATAGCTGAACGAAAGGTGTGTCAGTCACCTCCTCAGTCACACTCACAACCACTTTCTAAGAATGAACATGAACAAATTTGGAAGAAAAAGGGAGGAAACAATACTCCAGCAGTGATGAAGAAGAATGAACGTTCAATGGGGGACTCACCACTCGTGAAAAAGAGTGTGGTGACTCAGACATCTGATAAAAGAAAGACGAACAAAGAATGCATTGAAAAATCCGCAGGTCGTTTCCCATAGTGAAAAGTGGAGGAATGTGAAAGATCCTTGCAATGGTGGAAGAAGCAAGGGAAGATGAAAAGTGGAGAGATTCCTACATAGGAAAGGAATCAAGGGAAATGGAATTTTGGTGGAACATCAAAGGCAGAGATATGTACTAGTGGGTTTAAACCCCAAATGGTGAGAAAAGCTAAGTCTTCAAAATCTACATTTTAGAAAAAGGCTCAGCATGTGGGTACTGAATACTTAGTCATATGGCCAGAGCAATTGATGTTGGCTAGACAGTTAGAAGAAACAAGGAAAGAGTGTGATTCTCTTCAAGAAATAATCAAAGGGTTGACCCATCAGGATCAACCACAATCCTCTTCTTGAGGATTCCAGAAGAATCCCCCTCTCCCTATGTATATAAATGCTATTAACTGATGATCCATGTGTTTCAGGTTTTAGGGAGATACGATCCAAGGGGAAGTGGCATCTAAGGATGCGAAGTGGAGAAGTGATATGTTCTAGAGTTTAAATTGATTCAAATCAGGTACTAGAGTTGAAAAAGAAAGGGATCAACAGAGCACAATAGAATGTGATTTTGTTATTAACTTTGTCTCTTGTTTCCTACACCGAGTTCTAACTCAGTAGGCTTAGATATTTGGTTAATGGATCGATGCTGAGTGCCAGATTAGTATAAATGGTGCACGTGGACAAGAATGGTTATGGTTCTCTACCGTTGGGCCTAACAGATAGAAGTGTTGTGTAACACAGGGGGAGCATTTAATAACAAAATCAAATTCCAGATCCGTCAAGGAAATAATCGGATAACTCAGCTCAGGTGTTGTCTATTGAGATAAGACGTACTATGGGAGAAGCATCAATGATCAAGCATTTCATGATAATTTATGTTGATCTAACATTATGGTATCAGCTGACTATTTTCAGGATACCAAGAAGCTGCTGAAAGGAATGATTCCACTGAACAATGAAGCAGTGAGGAATTTTTTGATAAACGTGATGAGGAGGAAAGCAACAAAGGAGGAGCATAAGTTAATAATTATGATTTAGAAAAGAAAAATCCTCATATGCACAATAGTCAAAGAGATGAGCTACAATTGACATGCATAATATCATTGGTGTTTTTTCAGCTCTAGCTTAGACAAGAGAATGGAATCACTATAGAAAACATATTTTATATCTCAGTTTGAGCTGAAATGCTTTTCTGATGCAGCTGGAAATGAAAACTGGGTTCAGGCTATGAATGAATAGCTTGATCAGATTGAGAAGAACCAGATGTGGGAGATTTTTTCGAGACCAGAAGACAAGAATGTCATTGGGGCTAAATGGGTCTATCGCAACAAGATGAATGAAGATGGAACTGTGATTCGAAACAAAGCATGACTAGTGTGCAAGGGGTACTCCCAGATTGAAGGAATAGATGTTGATGAGACATTTACACCAGCTTCAAGGCTGGATACAATCAGATTATTCTTGGCCATAGCAGTGTAAAGAAAGTTTAAAGTGTTCCAGATGGATGTAAAGTCCGCGTTCTTGAACGGGGTTCTGGAAGAAGAGGTGTACATTGAGCAGCAAGATTGTTTTCTCATTCATGAGGATGAGAACAAAGTTTTCAGACTGAAGAAGGTGTTATATGGTCTGAAACAAGCACCAAGAGCATTGTACTGAAGGCTATATCAGTATTTGAAGAAGCTTGGTTTTCAGCGTTACACAAGGCATGAATGACACATTCATTTCTGAATCCAAATATGCCAAGGATGCTTTGGAATGATTTGGAATGAAAAATTCCAAGGAGATGAAACTCCATTTTCTACCCGGATGAAATCCTCAAAAGATGACAGTGGGCGGGCTATTAATCTCACTGAAAATAGGCATATTATCAGTAGTTGGCTGTACATGACCACACCAAAGGCTGATATTGTTTTTGACACATGCCAAGAAGATATATATAAGAGTAATCCCAAGGAAAGTCACATGCTCACAGTGACAAGAATACTTCGGTATATCAAGGGAACGGTGGACTTCGGCTTGACATACAATGAAAAATCTCAGACAGAGTTATTGGAATATACTGATGCAGACTGGGTCAGTTCAACAGATGATAGGAAATCAACGTTAGGTGGTGCATTCTATCTTGGTGGATTGTGTATTTCATGGCTAAGAAAGAAGAAAGATTGCATTTCATTGAGCACCGCGGAAGCTGCGTATATTGCGGCCACTCAAACATGCATACAGTTATTATGGATGAAGTAGCAGCTTGAAGATATGGGAGTTGAAGTGAAGCCTCCGATCGGAATCAAGTGCGACAACTCAAGTGCTATAAATCTTAGAAAAAATCTCGTCCATCATTCAAGGAAAAAGAACATTGAGATTACGTATCATTTTATCAAGGAGAAGATTGAGCAGGGGATCGTGAAGTTGGAGTATGTGCCTACAGAACTACAGGTTGCAGAAATCCTGACAAAGTCCTTACCCAAGGAAGCATTTGAAAGGCATCGACTGGCTTTGGGAGTTCAGTAGATTCCCCTCACTTGAAATAGTGTGGATGTGGGCCACCCCCCTCTCCCCGAGGTATGCTGTGTTTTCACCTAATATGATCATATGTGTTCTCTACTATGTTACAGACTACAAAGGAGTGTACTTTGGGTTCGTTGACAAAGGGGGAGAAAAGTGTTTGTTAAAGGAGGAGAAAATAGTGATTGTTTAAGGGGGAGACAGTGCGGAGATTTTATAAATCATAATTGATACGGGGAGAAGCTGATAGGTGGATCAGCCAGAAAGGGGGAGCAATGAGAAAGGGGCAGTGTATTAAATCTGACGATGCTAGAAGTGATCGATCAAATAATAGATATCACGACAGCTGAGGATCGTGATAAAAGCAGAAGAGTGGTGTTGGAAAGTGGTAATACTATTTCCAAACCAAACATTGGTCTTCCAACAAATCCATCAACAATTGGTATCAGTTTAGTACAAATTGGTATCTGTTTGGTGTCAATAGTGGATGTCAGATATAAGGTGATTCATTGATGAAATTTTCATTTACTCTTGTTTCTCACACAGAGCATTGCTCATGTGGGCTTAGAGTATGTGTTGAGTAAATCCTTGATCGCTATCAGAATCGCAATGAGGCGAATGGAGGCTGAAGAATCAACGATGTATCTTTGTTTTGGAAGAGTTGTCAACCAACCCAAAGGGGGAGATTGTTGGGCAAAAATCCCTCAAGGTATCATTGAAGAATTTTTGAGGTGATTGTGTTTGTTGACAAAGTAGACATCTGAGTTGTGATTGTTGACAAAGAAAAACAATGACATACAAATTTGTTGACAAAGAGGATTTTATGGTGGAATGTCGAGTTCAAGAGCTGAGGACAACGATCCATGTTTGATTCAAGAACGTCAATAAATGTAATGGATGATCTGGAGGCAGTAAAAAAGAACAGATACAAGGTGGCGCCGTTTCCTAGTGTTTGCCAAATTTTAGTGCCTGAAAATCGGTAAATGAAGAAAAGTGTTTTTGGCAAAAGGACTTGCGCGCTGAGGACTTGGAGAATAGGAAATTTGTGTGCCATATGTTTTTCAATATCATAAGATCAAAATATTTCAACGGAAGTAGTTTCACCCAAGTTTGGGAGTTGGTCGTGCAAGTGTCCAAAAGGATAGAAGACTTGCACGCCGAAACTGGGTCGCGCAAGTGACTTGCACGCCGTTGCACTGGGTGGTCAGATTGCCTATAAATACTGGACCACCCCTCTTCATTTCAAACGGAGTTCAACACTTTGAGGAATCAGAGCTCCCGTCGTGCAGGTGTGGTGGTCGCGCAAGTGGTGAGTGTGGGTCGCGCAGGTGAATTTGCGCGCCAGTAGTTGAATTTGTGTGCCGATGTTAGAAGTTGCGCGTCGGTTGGCAGTTGTGGGCCAATAGTGGTTTGGGAGTAAAAGGAAGAGAGTCGCGCAAGTTTGGAGTTGAGGAAGCTTGAGTCGTGCAAGTGTCTGAGGAGGAATTGCACGCCCGTTGTGACTTGCGCGCTGATACTTGCGCGCCGAGGTAGACTTGTGCGCCAAGTAAGGTTTGTTCCAACAGTGTTTTTTGGACTACGTGGAAGCTGGAAGTTTTCCCGATACGTTCGGTGCAAAGAGATATTCATCTACGGGTGAAAGTTGTACTTCAACAGAGCATCTACAAACTAAAGAAGATGCATTCATTCATAAAAATGAAGAGACCTACAGGTCTATAAACTGTGAGTGGATTCCCTTCTGGAGCAGTGAGTTTAGGAAGAGGAAGTAGGTGATCGTCTCCACCGGCAGTGAGCCAGAGAGAGAGAAACAAGGAGTGACCCTTGGGAATGCAGTGAGTTTACCCTAAACTTGTAAAGGCAGTGAGCCTGGGCATAGAAGCGATCTAGCCCAAACATTGTATCCACACCTAGTGAAGATTAGTGGAATTTGGTACGACCGGCAACTTGTTGGTGTATGCTCCTTGGACGTAGCCCAGTGAGGGTGAACCAAGTAAAATCTCTGTGTCTGCCTGTTTTCTTCCCTGCATTGCATTCAAAGCATCATCATTAGATAAAGAAGTAAAGACGTGATCATAGTTTACACACAAGAGCAAATAAAGTGACCCTTGTAATAAAGAGGTCAAGATCTAGTGGGGTAGGAAGAACATTGAAAAAGAATATCCATACCCTGATTCACCCCCCCTCGCAGGGTATATGGACCCCTATTGGCCCTAACAATTAATGTGGTACAGGGTTCCTCTGTGGGTCCGATTGTTCCGGCTTCTGTTCCAAGATCCTGTGTGAGTCCGATAGAATAGCGGATCATGTATCCTGTTGTGGTCCGACTGTTTAGCTGGTCCTCTATCCTGTGTGGGTCTAACAATATAGATGAATCAATGACTACATCTTATCATATCTATAACTCTAAAAAATATGTATACCTGTGTGAGCTGAGTCTTGATTTTTAGTCATTATCATCGAGATGATTGACTTTACTTCCTTTGTGTAATGGGTAGTTCTTGGGCTCGTGAGTCGGAGCCAGACTGTAACTAATAACTTAGGTATATGTATGGGAATACACCTAAGTAGGGTTGGTTAAAACTTCATGATTGTATATTTCTTATTTGGTTTATCCTTAGTGGATTTTGGTAGAACTTCGGGGGTCTTGGGGTACCCTACTGAGTATTGTTATACTCACCCCTACACGGGTTCTCCTGCACCTTGTTGTGTTCTATGCAGACGACGACCAATAGTGATTGAGGCTGAGGGTGATGGATAGGAGGATGCTCGGAGATGGACTAGACAGGACGCACATCAAGGACGAGCTGTTTGAGTTTTGTACCTACCCTTCAGGTAGGATTCCCCTGAGGACAATCTAGGAGCGGTTTCCCTTTATACTTGTACTTGTACTTGTTGTTCAGTTGGGTTTGTATTCTGGACCACTTACTTTCAGCACCCATTACTTTTCTATTTTAGTACTTCTTTCTTCTACTAATTTTGTTCAGACTGTGTGAGTTACAGGTCAAAAAGAAATGCCTTCAATTTTTATCAAGGATTCTTCTTTTGTGCTAGTCTCCAGCCCATGGCCTATGGAAGGCTGGTTTGGGGTAGTCACGACACGGGCCCCAAGGAAGGGTCGTGACACTATACCCGAGAGACTTCCATGTCTTCGATTATATCCTCACATGCATATGTTTGTTTACTTATATATTTAATTATTTTATAGTAATTATAATTAAATTATTTATGTACTAGTTTTTTTATTATATGCTATTTTTTCACATTTTTTCCATATAGTTATTGGATAGGGGAGTGCTATATTGCATAATAATTTTTATGGAGCATGGGTCACATGGGATCAGATTCCCATTGATGTTCAACACTGTATGTTCGATCATTTGATGTAATGTAAATAAATAATATTAATTTTGAAATTTATTTAATTATTTAAGAGTATTATTGATTATTTTCTTCGATATGTTTTAGTTTTTATAGGAGATCATTAGTAGGTCGAACAAATCTGGGGAGACTCGGTAGTCATACATTTTCTACACTTAGGGAACATATGGTATATAATTTATTTAATTAATTTATAGAACACTAAATATAGAAAATTTATTTAATATTAATATATTTTTTTATCAAAATAACCAGATATTATGGAGTTCGATGTTTATAAGAGGGTGCACAAGGATCCTATAACTAGAAAGATTATATGTGATAGGTAGTATTAGATTGTGGTAAGTGTAATTTCGTATTTTTGGTATTAAAAGAAACTATAAATAAATTTTCAATAATCATAAATTTAAACTAAAATTATAGGAGTCATATGAGGATATGACGTCTCAGACGTATACTGATAATTAGGATGAGATCGAGGTTCAAACAATTGACCACCAATTTGATGAGGCATCATTGATTCATGTGAATTTTTATGCCTTTGAGAAATGATGAGTTGTTGGTATCATCTGTCGATTGACACCTGAGAGTTATTATGGGATCATTGTGATATGGCGTGCAGCTTGAGAGGAGCTCGTGGTGAGTATTCCTCATATGCTGCTCATTATCCAGAGAAGTTATGATCTTACAGTGAGTTTATATAGCGTATGTGTATGGAGCAGGAATATCATCATCAAGTGTAGTAGTAACATCATGGGGAGATGAATCAATGGCAGTAGCAGCAGCATCACAAGCAGAAGATGCAGTACATGTGTCCTCTATCTCATGGTTTTGGGATGGAGTTACCTCCACCATCTCCTCAATATCCTCTAAAATACCCAAATGATGTAATTACATTTTATGATAAAACCTTTTAATGTACATTTTTGTAATATAATATAAATATATTTATATATATTGGTTTTTTTAAATTGTTGAAAATATTGGTTTTATTATTATTATTATTATTTCTTATTTTTTATTACATTATTATATATTTCATATTTTGATTATTTTACTTATTTTATTATTTTTTATTATTTTATTAAATTTATTATTATTATTATTATTAGTTTGTCATTATTATTATTAAATTATTTCAAATATTGGTGGTTTTTTATATTATTATTATTATTATTATTTTATTTTTATTCATATTATTATTAATATTATTAGTATAATAATAATAATTATTACTATTTTATTAATATATTTGTTGATATTATTATTATTATTTTATTATTAATATATATATTATAACTATTTTAGAATTTTTATGTTGTTATTATTATCAGTATAAATTAATATTGTTTTATTAGGAGTAATATTTTTTTAATAAAATTTATTTTGATTATTAATTTTTTTCATGTTTTTTTTTGTGATGGGAGAGTCGCAAATAATTATTTTTTACGAGCTCGTTGCAAAAATGTACTTGTAATGGGCTTGTCGCTAAATGATTTTAAATAACATGATTAAACTAATTACGACATGCTTTTCTAAAGAGTCATTTCTAATGGGTCCCCATTGAAAAGGGTATCTTGTGATGAGATCTCATAACAAATAAACCATAACAAATTACTATATTTTTTTAGGGTAAGATCTAAAGTTATCTAAAGATTCCTTTGAAACCAACAGTATTGACCTGACAATAAAAATTACATATCTTGTTTTTCTACTATAATTCTCAGTTTCTGATCTTCTGTTTAGAGTTTTATAGAAATATGAAAAAATATTAAAAAGTAAACCAATGCCATAAAATTGTGCACTTATTCTTAGAATCCATTTTATCCACCAATGTAAACACTTTTAAAATTTAACAGGGTTTTTCTTTATGAAAATTCTTCATATTTTTCTTCTTCATATCATCCTCATCTCTGTCCCCACAAAAATCCTAAGAAAAATATTTTAAAACCTGCGATAAGAACAAAAGTTCAAAAACATAAATTAAATAATGGGAACCTATTTGTCTATATAAAACACATAAAAACATTTTGTAAAAAACATTTCTTATTTATGATTAAAAACGAATCATCTTTTCAAATATATCATTATCATGCCTTTTTAAGATCATTTGATTTTCATAAGTACTCATATGAATGAAAATAATATATAAGTTGGTAACATGGGACATAATTATCCATATCATTCTTACATTAACAATAGATCATCTAGATACATTGGGGATAACCATCATAGTTACATTTTCAATAACAACCATAATATATTCCCCTCATCTATTAGGAGAAACACTATTTATTAACGTTGTCCCATTACCTAATAAATTTCAGAGATATAACAACAACAACCATGCTCTGTTTATGATCAAACCACCCATACTCATAATATTTCTCAATAACCATATAATAACCATAACACATAAATACTTCATAAATGAATTTTTTATGAAGATAAATTTTCCATATGGAAATCACTTGTAATTTTCAAAAATTTGCACACCCATAAATGAAAACAAATTATTTTAATATAAAATATTAAACATGTAAATGAAATATAAAATCAGTAGTGAATCGTGAATGTAGGAAATTATATTCATGTCGTATATTTAAAAATTAACATTCCTTTTTTATTTTTTAAAAATAGTAGGAAATGTAACTTTACTGTTGGATTTTTGAAAGAATGATCCTTAAATACTGTTCGACTCATCACATATATTCATTATATTTATAAATAATAAAAATAGGCTAATTATTTTATTTCATGAGAACATTTTTAATTTGTTTATTTCTTATTCATTACTTATTATCAAATTAAAAAATTAAAAAATTATTTATGTTATTGTGAGATGTTTTGATGGAATTCCTTACTTCACAACAAAATAAATTTGGCATGTTTCCAATATGTGAAGGGATAATTTTTAGATTATATATATAATAATATTCATGATATGATCATTATTTTTATACATCAATTATACTTGTAAATCAAGAAAACATGTATGGTTATTAAAAAGGAACAATTATATAATCATGGAGATGGCGGGTCATGCATACAGATGAGTAACAATTTTATTTTTCAATGAAAATAATTGAAACATGTTAATTATAATTTTATCATTATAAAATTATCATTATAATGTAAATATCATACTAATAAATTATACATACTTTTATAAATCAACTATGTGATGTGGTGAAGAAAAATGAATCACATCGCTTTGAGGAGGTGCTACTACACACGTAAGCATGAACGACATTATCATTTTCTTCGGAATTGAAAGATATTAATAGAAATTTTATATAAACATTTCATATTATTAATTATATCATGAATATCATATAGATAAATTAATTATATAATTTTTACTAGTATGTTGGTCGATGACAAATAACCTAGGTTCCCAAGGTGGTAGTCCGCCGTACACATGGACGACGAATTATTTTACCATTTCAAGGACATGTAGATGGATTTATCAGATGATTTTATCATAATAACATATCGATATATAAATGATTCTATATTTATTAATTCAGCATTATTGAATTATATTTTAAGGATGTTGAAGATGAAACAATACTAAAATATGTTATTAAAAATGATGCCTTTTCTTTGGTCACTCTCCTATGTTAAACACATTAATACCAATAAGGATGGAGTTAATCCAAAATTAAGATATCCAGAACATTGTTATAGATTCTAGAGAGAATTATGGGTAGTTATTTTGAAAAAAATTAAATTGTTATTTATGTTTTAATAAAAGAGAAGAGGGGGTTTCCTTTTATAATACAGTGGATGGTGACTCTTCTAATTATTCAACAAATTAAATAATAATTAATTTATTTAATATTACCAATGAATAAAAACTTATTTATTTCCAAAATATTATTTTTTTCTCTTTTAATACGTTAATAAAATATAAATTAGATATGTTTTTAATTTTTATTTATCTGTATCTTTTAAATTCTAACAGTGATAGCATGTTTCTTACACTTTGAATGTTAATATAGTTAGTATAAAATTTTTAAAAACCACAAATATATCAATTATTATATTTTAATAATTATCAAATCATTTGGCCAAATATAATATTTTCATTAAATTTATATTATTTTTAAAAAATATTTATCTTAAAATATATTTAATGTCAATTTTGGAAATAGATTTTTTAAATTTCTTAAAACAAGATCATTTCCAACAAATTCTTCTAACACATCACAAAAATGTTAAATTCATATATATAATTTAAAGTAATATTAATTAATAAAATTTATATTTATAATAAAATTTATAATAAAATTTATTTTATATTACCATTAATAAAAAAATTATTGGATCATCATTATATTATTATTTATGATAATTATTTTTTCACGTAAAAATTCTAATTAAATATAAATTATGTAGATAAATATTTTATATTTTAAATTAACTTTTTTAGTTTAATATATTTTCTAAATAACCCTATATTAAAATGATATAATTTTGAATATATATGTATGACATATTTGAGTTTTCTTTAAATTAAAATCATATTACAATCATAATGTCAACTAAGTGGCTCCAAGAGGTCATAAAATAAGCCCAAAGATTATTTTGGTAGATAGTCATTCATCCAATAAATTTATAAAAAGTGTTAGGATAACATCTTAATATACATAACATTATTTTTATCATTAATTACATGATTTCCACAGAAAATGTTCAGTGTAACTATTAATATTTTCCTAAAATAAAGGGGCCTATTTAAGAAATTTGGACCTTCTAATTAAAAATATTGAAGATATTTTTTAAAATTAAAAAAAAGTATCTTTTAAAATTATTTTAAAATTAATCACATTAATGGGGTGAGAAACTAGGCTATTAAATTTAAACATTAAAAATATTTAAATGTTATAATAAAATTAAATGAAAAATAGTATATAATGAAAAACGTTGTATTACAAATTGTAAAATTTTTATAAATATACTTTTTAAAAAGTTAAAAAAATTTAACATTATTATTTTTTTGAAATTTATATTTTGAATTAAAATTTAGAATGTCTCAATATTAATCAAAATAATAAACATATCATAAAAACACAAAAAAAACCAAATTAGAATTTGAAATTTCACATTCATGGAATGAGATTATTTTTTCAAATATAATTTATAAAGGTGTCAAAAATAAATTTAAAACAAGTGAACCATCAAAATTCTTAAAAATGGTTTTTAAAAAATATATTTTTTAGGACTAAAATTGGATTTATTCTTATATAATTTATATAAAAACAAAATATTAATTTTAAACACTAGATTGAAAATATATTTCATTAATACAATACATCAATTGGGACTTTATTATTTTAAAAATACAATTGTTCACATTTAAATTTTTTTCAGAAAAAAATTTTCTTTTTATGTTCAAATATGTTTTTATTGTCATTTATTATTATTTATCATCAATGAAGTCATTTCATTTTCATTTGTAGAAATTATTTTTACAATTCTGTTTATCATTTTCATACTCTCCATTATAAAAGCTGTGTTACATTGGTAATATTTAAATTAATATTCTTATTATTTTCTTTATGCTGTCTATGGTATATAATGTACTTTATCGAACATAAAATATCCTAATAAACTAAATATTTTATAAAATTGATTAACTGTATCTATAAAAATAAAAAACATTGAAATAGTCAAAATAGAATATTCACTCTTCAATGATTGAATTCAATTAGATATCCTCGTTTGGGACAATGTTCAGTATTTTTTGAAGTCCAAAATATTCTAAACAAAGTTGAAGATATAGATAATATAATTGGGTAGGGTTTGATTGATTTTTATTCAATAATTCAAAAATTTTAAAATGAAACAATATGGTTAAAATCATACATGATATGCCACATCAAGCATTAAAAATGAATAATTTTATTCTTTAATTGTGAAAATTATAACAAATTCATTAAATTTGTTGAGATGAACCTTATTAAAAAAATAATTATATTTTTATTAAAAATTTATAAATTATTAATAAATTATTTATAAATAATAATTCAAAATTATTTTGGCTATGTTATTCTTTAAAAATTATTTTTCTTCAAATATGGGTTTTATTGAAGTTCATGAGTGAATATTATAAATAGTTTTTTTGGAAAATTTAAAAAATTATTTTTATAAATTTAAATTATAACTAAAAAAAGTACATTTTTTTACTTTGTGTAATTTTAATTTATTTTTTTGACAATATTTTGTTTTTAACGAATAGGTAAAAATTCAAATTTTTTTTAAAAATGTCATTTTTTAGTAAAATTAAACAACATAAAATTAACATTATGTATTCAATTTTATTTCATGTGACGTTATTATTATATTTATATATATAATATAATTGAAATATTTTGAATAGACTTTATATTTTTTTTATAAAAAGCTTATTTTGGGTTTAAAACAAGATTTTAATAAAAAATGGTTATTTTTACATAATGTTTGTTGTTTTTAATTAATGAAAATAATCCATATTGGGAAATTATTTAAATGAAGGACATAAATTTTATATTTCTAAATAATAATAAATTTTTAATAAATTATTGTTATAAATCAAATCATTATTATGAAATAATTTTCTTCTTGAAAAATATATTTCATGAAAGCCTGTTTTTCATCACATCTGCAAGTTTTGTTTTGAATTTATTTTTTCCAATTATATGAAAAATATTTGTTAATAATGATTCAATATTTTTAATTATTACATATAAATTATTTCGTAAGATCATATTTATTTTTAGTCATAATAATAATATCATGTCAAAGAAAATATTTAACATAGTACAAGTAATATAAAGAAATAAATTCAAATCAAATGGTAAATGCTAAAAATATCTAAAAAATAAAACATTAAATAGTTGGTTTATATATTTATAAACTATAAACATATTTTATAACATTAATTTCCAATGTAATTCATTTTAATTAATACCACACAAATTTGGATGGATTTAAATATAAATTAATCCTTATTTAATCACTTAATATCACCCCTCATCAAGTATAAATAAAAAACATCACTGACCTCGTTCTCCTAAAATTAGATGATGGTCCTGAAATATCTAAAAAAACCCTCTCAACTCCACCTTCCCCACCTTTATATATGGTTGTTCGCATCAAAAGACAAATTCCATTGTCTTTGTGGTGTCTTTAAAAGAGGAGATATTCAAAAAGTATTTTTCTCAAACCAATTTTTTTAAATTTTATTTCTTTTCAATTTTATCGTCACCTAATTAATCTATTATAAAATAAAAAAACTAGAATCATTTATATATTAAATTTTTTTTATTAATATAATATTTCATATCCATTCAATTTATTATCACGTCTAATTCGAAGAATAGTAACCATTGTCCAAATTATTACAGATAACCATATATGTAGATAATGATTTTTCATTTCCTAATACAACATCATTTATGTGAATAAAATGTTTATTTTAGTTATATTATATTTTAATATATATATTATAAATCATTTCATGTTTTTTATGTAATATATATATATATTATTAAATAAAATTTAAATAGTTCGTAATGATCTAAAAAAGTACTAAAAATAATCTAAATATTTTTCAATAATGTTTAATAGAAAATAACCTTTTTATAATGTATACAAATCATATGTGGGAACATATAAACATATCGATGTGAATTAATAAAAATTCAATTCACTTGTATATTTTTATTTACATTTCTCTTGAAAATAAATAATTACGCATAAGTGAACCGAATATGAATCCATGAATAGAATTTTTATGAAAAAATGAAGATAAGGAAACATTATTAATGAATGGGTCAATAGTGTTATTAAGAAACCATTTATAGTTTTATAAATATGAATATATATTTATTACGAGTTAATAACCTTATTTAATGAATTATTTATGATTTTAGTGAAGAAATAATGAAGTGTGTGAGGAATGTGTTTTTAATCTCACTCTAACTTGTATGAGATATATGCCTTATTCCACACTTATTTCGTTTTTTGTGGTGTATATGATTCCATTTGATATATAATACCATTAATAAAATTGTATTCCTACTATTAATATTTTAATTTAATATGTATTACTTTTTTGTTTCATACAATTCCACTGATTAAAATGTGTATGGTAATTCATAACTAAATTTCCATTCATCTAGTTAAACGTATACTTTTATGATAATTTTTTCTTAGATTATGTGTTAATATAATTTACGTATTATTTTGTTGTAATTAATCCTATTTTATATATTTTTATACTATATATATAGAATTTATTCATTTTTTTTACACAAACATCATTGATATTATATTTGTAGGGATATCTTTATCTTAAAAACATGTTTTAAAAGTTATAAATATTTATTATATAAATCATTCCATTTCATGTTCATGAATTTAATAATTTATTATAGTAATATAATTACATATAAATTAATTTTTTAGGAAATATAATATCCTAATTTTCTAAAATATTTTTATAAATGGATATTTTTATGTTTTTACATTAAATAAATTCCTTAAAAAACATATTTTAATGTTTCTTTCTACAAATACCGAATGTTATTTTATATATACTGGATGATCATAATTTACCACATTAGTTTTTAATTAATATTTTGAGTCATATTTTAATATAATATAATGTTTCTTCCTATTTAATGGATTCCCATTTTAAGTGTGCATTTTATCGGAAATAGTTATTTCCAAATTGAATGATTATTTTCTTCAAAGTGTGTTTTATGATGTAATTATTCATCATATTATGTTAATATTATAGTTATTGGGATTTGTTTTTGATTATTTCTAATCTGTTATAATCTAATTATGGTTAGTTTCATGATAAATCAAGGATGGGTGGTCACATTATTAACCAATTAAGGTTTGTTCCATGATAAACCAAGGGTGGCTGGTGATGTTATAACTTCCAATGAATTGGGTACTCTGTATATAGATATTAGAAATATTGGAAAATATATTCATAAATTTGATATGTAAAATTACATCTCATATTACCTACATGAATTTTATATTCACGGTAATGTGTTTTCCTATAATTCAATTTATTTTATCATGGTAATATATATATTTTTTTTGAAAAGAAGATTGAAATTTGAAGGTGAAAACAGATGTATTCATGAAAATAATTTATGGGATTCATGTGGACTGACTATTACTTTTATTTTTGTCCCTTACCATATTTTTATATCCATAAAATTATTATAATGTTTATCACATGATTTATGGGGGAACTAATACATGGACTTTAAAAGTGAAAATTGTGATGATTTTTCAAAAAAGGGAAAAAAATAGTTTTATAAGACTTTTGGGATATGAGAAAATTTATTCTACCAATAATTTTCCATTTTAATGTATTTTTTTAATATTTATAATTGGTTTTCCTAATTTTCAAAATCTATGATCCTAAAATATATTTTTTAATAAAAGAAATATAATTATAGTTTAAAATCATTAGAATATTTAATGTATATAGCTTGATCATTATAATTGGTATCAAATGATTATTTTGAAAACATTTAGGATCATGATGTTTTCTTGTAAGGTTTTATTAAGAGTTATAGATATAATAATAAGTTTACATGTTTGTGTATGATTATAAGTTCAAATTGGTAGATACCAACTTTTTGGTTTAAATATATGGATTTCTAAGAGAATAATAATAATTTTTTGGATATTTTATTTATAAAGGTAATTGATTTAGTTATAACGAATTTCAGGGTTAAAGTACAATAGATATTCTATTGTTATCATCGTTAAAGATAACATTTTTTAACATGTAATAATTTTGTTCAGGTCTTAATGGTGCTCCTTTCGAATGATTAAGGATCATTTATCAAGATTTATGGAATGAAATGTTTAACAATATTTTTTATACCTTATGAATTATTTGACTATCACTATTATTTAAAAAAATGATAAAATTAATTTAATTCATTTATTAGTATTCAAATAAAATGAAATAAATTATTTAACATATCAAATAAATTTTTATTTGTTTAAAAAAAATTTGTCATGGAATCCTTTTTATTTTTTTCAGAATCTCAACCTTAACAACTCTCTCGAAAAGGGAAATTAAATAAATGAAATGATTGTTTACTTTTTAAAATTTGTGCATCTCACAAGATGATAAAGATGATATTAATGAAATCATAATGTCTGGATTTATAGTATTAATAACATTATTTTGTTCCTTATATGTATCATTTATGGGGTGATATTGATGAATCAAAAGGATTTAATTTATATATTTGATTATATTGATGAATTATTAAGAAATAATATGTTAAAGAATGGTTAACAATTTAAGGGGGAATTTGAATGAATGAAACGTATATGTGTGTATTTTTAAAATTTATAATATAATTGTATTTTAAAAATATTATAGAAATTGAGGAATAACTAATATGTTTTCTGAAGTAGGTTATGTTTTAAATTGCATGAAAATACATATTTGTTAGCATTTATAGCTTTAAAAATCAGAGTAGTGAAAAGGCAATAATTTTTTTAGAGAGAATAATTGATTTTTAATAAAGGATTGATGTATATTTAACCCTTATGTTTATTTTATGAAAAATTCCATTTGAGGAAAAATTCATTTACATTATATGGATGTAGATTTATAGGTAAGGAATGTATTTTTGGTCTTGATGTAATTATGTTTTATTCATTTATCGATAGAAATATGATTTCTAGGAGGTGTCCATTTTTTCTAAATACAATAATTTATTTTTTAGTATATTTCAGAAGGTTTTGTAATTTTATAAGTATTATATTAATATAGATTTGGAAATTTACAAACCATAGGATGTGAGATAACAGATCACACAAGGAAAGTCCAACAGAATTAAACATAAAGTGAAGGGTGATCAGAGTACATTTCCTAACAATTCCTTATATGATTTCCTAGTTAGAATGATAATTTTCTTTTTCTAGGTAAATTATAGGATCAATAAATAATTATATTATTTTGGTAACTTATTTTTTATCATATAGACAAAAATGTGATTGGAGAATGATATGGTGATTGTGGGATTAATATTATGTTAGAATACATTCACTGGTTTGGTAAAATTGTGATTAAGGTAAACAAAATACTATGTGATTTTATTTTGTAAATAATGTTGGATTTTATTTTGGTGCTATATATGATTTATGGTGATTCATGTTATTTATGGAAGTGATTCGTATAGCTTGATGATTATGTGATTATGAAAATGACATATTATTATTGGACATTTTTAGTGATCAATTTTTTTTGATGAAAAATTTAAAATTATCGTCAGAGAATATGTGATAAAATGATTCTTATTATTGTGTTTTAGTCATAATATTTAATAAATTGATTATTTTTTCGAGTTTTTATTGGAATAATGATCTATGTTGAATATTGGGCATTACTGCTAAATTTTTAGATCGATATAGTTTTTCATCACAAAATGGTATATTATTTGTTAATAATTAAATTATAAATTACTAACCATTTTCAATTTCATTAATTACTAATTATTTGTGGAATTAATAGTAATACCTTTTGGACTTTTTGATCCGTAGTATATGATTTTAAAGCATCAAGTATGAAAACTTCATCATGAATACACATCGTTTGGAGAAAACATGAGGATGAATTTATAATTATAAATTAAGTATATTTAATTTATCTCATAGTATAGGTATAAAATTAATTCAAAAATTATATAAAAAGGTTATTTAATGAATCAAAATGTTATTACTTTTCTTTTCAAGCTATTAAATCAATGTGCCTTTAAAATATTGGAGATTTACAATTCTTTGATAGTAGGCATTATAAAGACCATTTATTATTTATAAAAACATAATAACATGGTAGTTATAATTCTATTCTATATCTATATTTTCACAATAAAATAATTATATTTCTAGTTTTGTGGTGGAATTTTCAGTTTCAGTTAAATATTTGTATGAATAATTTTTATTGATCCCTTTTATGAGGAAAAATTTAAAAAGATGGTTTTTCGAAAAATATAGCCCTCATTTTTCGATTAATGTTCACTTTTTGGAGAATTTTTTTTTAATGTGGTAGAATGTAACACCTTGATATTTTTAAATTTAACACTATGTTTAATATCTCACAATAAATGACACATCTTTCATAAACTATCGAAGAATTATTTTTCAATAATCATGAACAATATAACATAGCTACTAAATTCGAATGTATGAACATTATAGACAATATTATGAAATATATAATGGTCATAGACACTGATAAATTATTAATTGATTCTTTTTAAACAATCTCACAAATTTTTAGTAAGGTCATATTATTTTTCAGTTATACATTTTCTTCAAAAATGTGTTTTCATGCAATTTATGAGTTAATATTAAAAGTTATTTTTTGAACTAATAGAAAATTAATATCATAATTGTAATTCCCCAAACCTCTCCAGTCTATTACTTTGTGGAAATGTGGGGTTATAGGTGTTCCAAGAGGCCAAGGTAACTTATCCCCAATGCTTTCCTAAAATATTTCTTTTCGATGAACCGTTTCAGAGGTAGAAAGTTGTGAACTGTAACATCATGTTATGTATTCGGGTGCTTTTGTATGTTTCTAACTTCCATTGGTTTGGATCAGTGACTTGTGGGTGCGTCTGGGTGGACTTTTAATGAAAAATAATGGGCAATAGCTTTCGCATGGGAGAAACACGGCTAGTCTAAACCGTGTGGCCAAACCGTACGAGGTTGGTCTTGGAAGAAGTAGGTTCTGCATGAGAGGAACACGGTTTGTCTTACCGTGTGCCAAACAGTGTGGGAGGGCTGGCTGAGGAAGTAGCTAATGCAAAGTTAGAGCACGATTTTTAAAACTGTGCGGACTAACCGTGTGAGCACTTTAACTAAATCCTAAAATTGTGGATCTCAATCGTTTTGCATCTAACTTGATCGTTAAAGCTTCTAAGCCGACATAACTTGGGATTAACCTCCCTTGAAGGTAGAAGAGACTCTCCAAAGAGTTTTTGAGGCGATCCAAAGGCTTATATTGAAGAATCAAATCTGGTTTCTTGAGGTGTGTGATCGTTCATCTTCGTTCTTCTTCGTTCTAGATCGGTTTCTTTGATCCACTGGGATCTACTTTTCCTCTTCTATTGGTTTCATATATCTATGACCGTTATGGGTAAATCTACGTGTGTGGATTCCAAATATGATGTGTTTTGGTCTTGGTTGTGTTAGGAGAAGATATCATAGGAGGATTCATGGAAAATCAACCTGTCTTTCTTATGTGTTCTTAGTATGATGGGATTTTTGTCAAAAAACCACGAGGGTGAGGATTCATTACTTCTCTTTATTTTACGTGAAATTGTATTGTTAGCATGTTTAAATACCACTGGATGAAAATGGAATTGACAGAATAAATATTTGAAATGGGTAAAGAATTTTTTATCGATCGTATGATATTGCCGCTTGTTTTTCTAGATAGTGTGATATCTATGATTATTTTTCTTAGCTGTTTGTTCTTGATGAAAATAGATAATGAACATAAACTGGGGTTAATTTGATTATTGTTTGGATAAAGATAAAGAGGCATGAAATCTAATTTGGTTCTTGTTGCAATTTTATGTTAATCACATTTGCATGGTAACCATGTTTAATCTTTAGTGATAGCATACTGGTTAGGATTATCGATGTCAGAACCAACAGATTATAAATATTCTAATTCAATTTGGATTAAATAATTTTATTGTTTTATAATTTCCTTGAAGGTTTATGAGTTACCCTCTTGATTGTTAAAGGTCCCGGAGCCTAATTGATGTGATTTTTTTTTACTGATACTTGTGCCCGGAAGTGATCATGGATGGTTCTTGTGATATGTGGGGGCATGGAGGCTTTTTTTTGTGGAAAAATATGATGCCTAGAGTGGATAGATGCATTTCTTTATGCATGTGGGTGTTAGGGAGGACACTAGGGTTGATGGAATGGGATGGATGTAATTGTTGGAAGCTTGTGGGTTCTTTGGATGTTTATCTACTTTACTCTTCCCCAATGCTCAAGGTAGTTGTTCTTGCATAACCTTCTTCTGAAAGAGGCGAAGACGCACTAGGTATGCCACATGCTTATCTGGTTTATCTTCTCAAGGGAGGATGGGCCTACGCTCTTGCTATAGGTGGCAAAGACTCGACAGGTAGTACATCTACTCACTGTGTTGATCCTCCTGGCTTTAGTAGCATAGAATGCTTATCAAGAATGCCTGGGAATATGAGAAAGTGTTTCTGTAATGAATTTTTGATTAAATGGTGTTAACCCATGGGGTTGGAGTTCACCGAAACATAATGAATATGCTTTAATTTATAAAGGGACAGTGGACATTGGGTGTGATGCTAATGAAGATTAAATTGGAATATTTCATTGTTAATTAATGTTTAAAGTATTAATTATCGTATAGTGGAACTGATAAAATGGGAATGAAGTAATCTATTGAAGTTCTTCAAATGGTTGTGTGATTATAGGATACCCAGCCTTAGAAGTAGCAGCCCTGAGTCTGAGAGACATTAGCTGCAGGTGTGTCTAAGACTAGGTTATTCCCATAGTGAGGTCATGAGTTATAATATATCTTTTACTTTTTGTGTTTCTATATGCTACTCCACCCTGTCAGTAAGGGAAACTGACACCTTGGGGATTCTTAAGCCAGTGGGTGTTTTTCCCAACATTCTGATGGGAGGATGACTGGCTGACTACCCCCTTTGGCCCCACTCTCTTCTCTTGGTAAATACTTGTCCTGGTAGGCACATTGGTTAGTTTTCCCCATAGATTTTTATATAGGGATGCAATGGCATGTGGTTATTCACACACATATATTTTGGATATATTATCCTATGGACTACTATAGGTGTAACATGTATAGGATGTGATGGCTTGAGGATCCTTACTCAGGGTATGGGTTGTAATGGCTTGAGGTATAATACCTTACATATGATACATGTTATGCGAGCTGTGGTGGATCCCGTAAACGACCCGGTAACTTTTGGTTTAAGGATGATGTGGTGCTTCGCCCAGGTGTCTACGGGAAGGCCTTTGTGTTGCACGAGGTGCACATTGTGGTGCATCGCCCAGGTGTATGCAGGAAAGACTTTTTGGAGAGAGATGCTCAGGACATGCAGTGTTGGGGCTAAGCGGAAAACTAGTGGGGATGTAATAGTGGGGTACCCTTGATATTCATTACAATATTCTACATTCTTGTATTCATTACTTGGTGAGAGTAGCCATGGTGAGGTTGGGAACATAGTATACCTGCTTATGTAATGAGTTAGTTTCACTTGTTTCCCACTGTGCTTTAGCATACTCTCTTTACATTTGCACGAGTGGATTTAGGGAGGATCCTACTGAGTATATTGTTATACTCACCCTATGTACATATAAAATTATCTTCAAGTCACTTGGAGTAGGTTAGAGATCTAGCTGGTTTATACTAACTTGGGGTCACAGGAGCTGTTCGAGCTTGTGGTTACTGTTATTTTACTTTCTTTTGGGTACTTGTAGTTTTTTCCTTCTATTTTTAGTACTTTTTCATGAAATTTCATTTATTAAATTGGGTTACTTTTATATTCCAGTTCTGATTTGGAGTTGATTGGTGCCTATCATATCTCTCTCTTTCGCATGTGTTCTCTTATAGGGTAATTCCTCCCACTTCTGTGTTTACTATACCCTCAGTTCTAGTCTCCAAACCGGGGCCTACTAGAGTCATGACTCGGGGGTCATTATCCCCCTTCTCAAATTGCTGGCCTAGGAGGGGTACACTTGGTGGGGAGGGTGTCATGACAGAGTGGTATCAAAGGTCTTGTTGAGGGATATGATGGAGTTAGGAGTTAGGAACATGTGAGGTTTCATGGGTTGGTAGGGCAACGATGTCATTCGTGTTTAGAAAGTGAGGTAAACACTGGATACAGGCTGAGACATAGGCTTTTAGGTCCCCCTATGATCTGATGTACAGACCTTTACTTTTACAATGGATACTATACAAGGTGATACTAGTTGTAGTGTAGAGACCTATGAAAGGATCATGCATCATTATTCTTTGTTCATGTGTTTGAATGGGTAGACCTTGTGATAGGTTAACTGAAAATTAATAAAAGAAAATAATTAACTAATTAATGTTGAGTCTTCCATATTCCAGGTTTAGGAGCTCTAACGCATTTTTATTTTACAGGTATGGCTCCATGTCGATGTCCTCGGCAGGTTTGAGCATAAAATGTATAGAAGGATATTCCAGTAGGTCGCCGTAGCGTATAGGGTGGCGACGATGACACATGGAGGGAGACACCCCAAGAGTTTCAGCACCAGAGTTTACAGAAGTACAAGGGCTCCATTTCAGATGCAGTCACGGAAGACTAGTTGGAGGAGGTCAAGATAGGCTTCAGTTCGATCCGTGCCCAGAAGGAGAACTGGGTGTTGTTAGTTGCAACGATGCTATGTAGAGCAGAAATAGAGTAGGGGTTCTTGTACCTCAGGGATCGTGAAGAGTCAGCGATATCATGGGAGGAGTTCCGAGACAAGTTTACAGCCGAGTTCCTTCCATCGATTTTGATGGTATCCAGTTGCCAAAAGCGTCTTACCCTTCGAAAGGGTGGATCTACTAATAGAGAGTTTGGAATCCATTTTAGGAACCTTTTACGATATGGTTCGGACATGTTACCAGATGAGGAGGCATGGGCGAGGAATTTCGAGGAGGCTTTACTTCTAGATATCCAGCGCCAGGTCACACCATTTATGCTGAAGACATACCATAAGGTGCAGGCGAGGGAAGAGGTTGTCAAGAGGACTTTGGCCAGGACCAGATCATCGCGAGATGGGGATCGTCATGATCCCTCACGAAGCAGAGCTATGGTCCGGGGTTCCTAGTTTTTAGGGAAGAAGAGTATTTGTTCAGCTGGGTGTAGGTCCCAGACCTTCACATCTCATTTCTCCAGAGAGAGAAACTCTAAAGCATATGCCAATGGATCTGGTTTTTTTTCCTTTGGTGGTCGTGGACATCAGTAGTGGGAGTGCCCGACCTTTCAGAAGGGTCATCGTGCACCAGGAAGTACGCTTCAGGTTCCTCCATTGAGGTAGTTCCGACCAAGGTAGTAGTAGGCAATTGCACTAGCATTAGATCTGCAGAGGGTAGATGGGGTAGGTAGAGGACAACGCCATGATGCTCCCCATCTTCAGAGAGTAGAGAATGTCCATGGTGGTGGTATTCATCAGGGTCAGAGCAGTTGTGGAGGAGGTCGTGGTCAGCTTCATGCTCTAGGGTTGCCTGCTCCAGGCGAGCCAGATGTCATTCGAGTTACCATTTTCTTGTTTTCTACCTTGGTGTATGTTTTTTTATTTAGGAGAGACACACTCCATCATATCACCTACCCTTGTACATGATTTGGGAATTGAGGTAGAGAGGCTTACAGTTCCCTTGGCGTTGACTACGCCAGTTGGAGGTCGAGCTGACTTAATTGAATTATGTAGAGACTGTGAGCTAGTGTTGGGGAAACACCGCTATTGGGGATATTTTATATGATTACGAAAACAACCATATGATGTCATCCTCATTATGGATTGGTTGTATTCAGTTCAGGCTATCGTGGATATCTTCATGAAGAATTTTGTTTTCTTTTGTGCGGAAGGAGAGGAAGTGGTGGTTTTGGTGAGCACTATGTGGTTTTCAATGATCATAAGAGTTTGATGTATGTTTTCTTCTAGCGTGACCTAAACTTAAGACAGCGTCAGGGGATGTATTTCTTATAGGAATATGACTTTGAAATAATGTATACACCTAGAAAAGGGAATGTTTTAGCTAATGTGCTGAGCAAAAAGTCACATAGTGATGCTTTTTGTGAATCTGGTGATTCCAGGAGAGTAATGGATGAACTACCAGCTTTACATCTTGATATGGGAGAAGTTGGGGGTAGAGCCTGGATTTTTCTTATGATGGTACAGTCAACCCTGATGTAGAATGTAGAAGAGTCCTTGTTGGGATATCTACAGGTGGAGGTCTGGAGACACCAATTTTATTGTGGTGAGGCCCCTGATGGTTGGACTCAAGATGAACGTCACCAAGTGTTGTATCATAGAAGAATTTTTGTTCCTTTGATGATGTGTGATACCGTTCTCAAAGAGTTCCATAGTTTTCCTTTAGCGGTACATCATGGCATGAAAAAGATGTACTGAGCCTTGAGGAGTCAGTTTTGGTGGCTTGGGCTGAAGAATGTGGTTGCGAAGGTTGTGTCTCGATATTTAATATGCCAGAAGGTGAAGACCAAACACCGTGTTCTAGGAGGTCATCTCCAGCCATTAGAGATTCCTCATTGGATGTGGGAGGACATCTCAATGGAATTTGTTACTAGTTTACCTCGAGCTCCAGGAGGACTTGATGCAATTTGGGTGGTAGTGGATCATTTAACACAATCGGCCCACGTCCTAGCAATCAAGGGGTCAAGAACAGTGGAATTTTTGTCGAGGCAGTATCTCGAGGAGGTTGGGAGACTTTATGGAGTCCCAAGGATGATCATTTCAGATCAATATCCTTTTTTTCGTCCAGGGTGTGGAGGGGTCTCGAACATGATTTCAGTTTGCAACTATGCCTTAGCACTGCTTCTCATCCTCAAATGGATGGTCAGACAGAGCGAACCTTCCAAACTATTTAAGACATGTTACGCTCTTGTGTTCTTGATTTCAGAGGTTCATAGATGAGGCACTTACCCTTGGTGGAGTTCGCACACAATAATAGTATTCACTCCACCATCGGTATGGAGCCGTTTGAAGCCTTTTATGGCTAGCCTTTACATTCTCCATTGTGCTGGACTGGGTTTGGAGAGTTAGAAATTCTCGGACCGGAACTAGTGAAGAATACAACAGAGATGGTTCCGGTGATTCGTGAGAGGATGAAGATAGTGCAAGATCATCAGATATCATATGCTGATCAAAGAAGGAGACCATTAGAGTTTACTATTAGGGATTATGTGTTTCTTAAGGTGACTCCCCGTTGTGGGAAGCAATGGTTTGGTCATGGAAGTAAGCTTTCTCCCCAGTTTTTTGGGCCTTTCGAGGTGTTTGCTCATGTTGGAGCTGTGGTGTATCGAGTAGAACTTACACCAGATGAGTCGGATGCATGATGTTTTCCATGTATCAATGCTCCGTCATTTTCTTCATGATGACTATCACATCATCGATTGGGGAGAGATAGAAGTTTATGATGATGCAACCTTTGAGGAGGGACCTATGGTGATCCAAGACCGCAAGGATAAGGTGTTTCGCCGGAAATAGTGAGAAATAATTGAAACTAAATCATCACTTAAACATGTATTCTATGTTCCCAACCTCACCATGGATACTCTCACCAAATATTTCATACGAGATTATATAATATAATAATTAATGTTAAGGGTACCCCTCCACCACTTCCCGACTGGTTTTCTGCTTTCCCCCAACCTTTCGTGTCCTAAGAATATCTCCCCAAAAAGGTAAACTGATGAAACCTTGGAATAACACCTCAACATGCACATCCTGAAACAAAAAGGCTTGCCTACAAAAACCTTGGACAATCACCACACTATCCACACAACCCAAGTAACAAACTAGTTCTTAGGATCCAACAAAGACCGAATAATGTGCATCATACATTGGGTATTATATCTCATGTCATTACCGCCCCTACGCCAATTAATGATCCTCAATCCCTCACAATTTATACATGTTATACATATAGTAGTTTGTTGTAAACTATATCCATAATATATGTGTGTTAAATAACCATAAGCCATTACAACCTTCAACCCACATATATGGGGAAACTAACTGTTGTGAATACCATCACTAGTAACTACCAATAGAATAGAGTAGGGCCAAATGGGGTAGTTAACCATCCATCATCCCATAAAGATATTGGGGAAAACACCCACAGGCCTCAGAATACCTGGGATGTTATTATCCCTAACCTAAAGGGTGTCGTAGCATATAAATACACAAAAGTTATATGATATAATATAGCTCACAACCACACTATGGTCAAAACCTAGTCATAGACTCAACCGTATCTTGTGCCTCTCAAGATCACATCTACCACTACTATGACTATATATATTACAAGAATAAAACCATTTAAATACCTACACTATATTTCCTTACCACCTTTAATCAATTTCACATTACATTAATTAATTAATTAAACATTATATTTGAGAAATCATTTCAAAAATATTCCAATAAATTTTTATTTTGGGTGAGTTTCTCAGTTGATCATATTGTTAATGAATCCCATAATGAGCTATATTTAATTTATTTAATTTTCAATACATTGAATTTATCTTACCAATAGTACTTCTGACCTATATTTTGATTGTACATGAAAGGGACTATTCATTTGGGGTAGAATTAAAAGATAAATAAGAGGTTTTTAATTCATCACGAATTATTTTATTAGGTTAATATGTTATACTATGTGGATTGTATATATTTGTTTAATAGGTAGAGTTTTATTAGAAATAGAATATATAAATAAATTTCTTTCTAGCACGGAGTACATATTTAGTGAAAGAAGAACATTTTCAATAAATAGAGATCTTATAGTCAATGTAGATGTGTGAGTAAATAGATGATATTTATTATGTATGGATACTTAATATGGGTTATTAAGTTTAATTCATATGTTGGTGGCCTCTTATTATGGAGATCTATTCTGGATTAATCTTGAAATATTTTCATTTCACTATTGTACATCCTCGATGTATTGTTTTAATTTTTTTATGATTTGAGAAATTCATTTTAGAAAAATTTCGTTTCTTTTTGTGGATGTGATTTCCAAATTTTTTTGGTATTCATATTTAATAGTTGTAATATATCATTATAGTTAGGGATCGTTATATCTTAAGGGAAATGTTGTTTGGGAGATAATTCATTGAAATTAGGATCCGTCTATAGGCGTTAGAGTGAATATTTTTCTCACAATGGATGAGTTTCTCATGCAAGATGATATTAGTTATTATTTCAAATCATTTTAACCCTTGATTTTTATTTCACTATTATGGATGAAATATAATCAAGTAATTGATACATTTTTTTATTTGTTTATTTCATTTAAAAATTCAATTTTTCCTTCCATGGGCGACTTCTTATAATCAGTATTGAATATAATTTTGGATAATGTTTGTTTTTTTAGAATCCTATTATTTATAAATATTTATGGGTATAAATATTGTTTCTCTTGGTGACCTACCATATAAAGATAATATGATTTATCTATTTCTATGTAGACCTCGTTTTTATTAGATCATTCATATTGGACTTGAGTAGAACATGTGAGTGGGCATGATTAACTATGGTTTGGTATTACCTTGGTAGATTAGTCACCCATATGTGGTCTTGATTGCCAAGATGGCCTCATCATAGGGTCAGGGTCAACATTAGAGATAATATATTTTCAATGAGTGTCATTCCAAGGTATAAATATTTGTAATTGTTTTCTATTTTATGTATATGTTGATCATCGGTAGATCACATGTGAGTTTTTTTATATGGTTACATTTGTTTTTTTTGTAGTTACATTCCACTATTTTTCAATTTATGCTCCTAGATAGTTAATTATTTAGAGTTATCAATGTGTAATTACTATTTTAACGGTATGAGTTCTTGGTGAATGTACTCCTCAAATTACACAATTTTGGAAAATAATTAATTTTTAGGGAGGCCTAAAATATGTCTCCAGTTTTAATAAGTATTTTCTATCATCATGGTGTTGTTGGATTGTATATTGGATATATTTAATTATAATAGTGGGATTTAATTGAGTACTTTTGAGAATTTTAGATGGCCATAATTTTGGAGATTTTCATTCTAGTTCCTTTCTCGTTCAGTAGTCTTATTTTCCATGAACCACAAACCCCATACATTGGGTATGAATCCCCCATTATTATCAATGTTTAATTATTTTGGAATCTATCATTTTATTAGAAATAAAATGATATTTTGGATGTATTGTACAATAATTGTGTCTCATTCATCAAAGTACACCAACATGTTTATGTTTTCTATTGGATCGATGTTTTAGAGGAATGTCCAAACCTTGATAAGAGGTGTTCACCTACAAACTCAACATGAATGAATATAAATTTTCAGAGGGATATCTAGTGGGGGGAATATGATCAAAAGTGTATTGATAATTGGGTAAAATAAAAATTTATAGCCACCATACATCCATTGGGTCTCCATTACCCAATATATGGGATATAAAGTGGCTACTAAACATATCCAATTGCCACCAACTCAATGGTCAGGGCATAGAAATGCTGGTTGTGTTTCTATATAGGACATTTAGAGGTTTTGGAATGAAAATTGAACCCCATAACCCCCCATTATATTTATCATAGCTTCCCCCTAGAACCTTTCTCAATCTAAAAAACTATGAGAACACTCCATAAAATATTCTCCAATCGCATCATCATCTCTGGTATGTTTGATGAAACAATCAAATTATGGGTCATATTTTTCTTTTCAATTCTCATCATATCTGATGATATCACTTATGTCAATTTTCTCTTCATACTGACTATGTTTTCCATGTAATTAATTAGGTCTATAATGATAATTATGGATTAGAAATTCTAGGTCTTCTTATCACTTATCACAAGACCCCTATTTTTTGGTTCAATGTTTAAAAATGGTTGTTACACATGTAGAATTATTTATATTTTAATAATAGTTATAAAAAATATTTGTTTTCATTTTATTAATCCTTATTTTGATATATATTTTTAATAAATTAATATTTATCCACATTAAAACTACCTACGAATTGATTTAATGTTTTAAATAAATAAATAAATTTTGTTAGTAAAATTTCAATATATCATGGTTAATAACATATATAAATAATATCAATTATTTTCTAATTAAATTATAATTTTTATTAATCATGGTGTGTTTGATTTATCTATGTGAAGGTTCATTTCAATTAACATGTGCTAATTCATTATGAGTATTCAAAATTCAATAAAATATATATTTTTCATTGATTTTTACGTTGATATGATTTGAAGGATAACATATGTGATTGAATTGAAAAGATTTTTTTGAATTATATTTAAAAACTATATTGGGATAAATTAGGTTTTTAATTAATTTTATTTTTCTTATAAAGGACTAATTGAATATTTAAAACTGTGTTATAAAGACTTAGTGACATATAAAACTTTTCAAAATAATTTTTTTTTGAAATGATGTTTTATAAAATAGTCAGATGATTAGTTTATTAATTAGTATAATATTAAACATCCTAATTAGAAATTTTTTATTTAAAATACATAAATAAAATGTTACATGAGTAACTTTTATATGTTTTATGCAGTGAATATTTTTTGGAGAAAATTTTCAATGGTTTTGAAATAATTGTTCTAATAAATGATGGATCATGGTGGATTTGGTAAGATGTGAATCTTGTGTGCCCTGATATTTTGATTATGAATATTAATTCATTGTTATATCCACATTATAATCCATCTTACATGATTCCTCATTAACCTCTTAGAATCATCAGGGAAACCCTATGTGGATTGATAAGAGACCATAAATTTAATATTTTATTTCATGGACTCACACCATGTCTATCATGTCCTTACAAATTCTGGATTTTGGAATGGGATGTGCTCTTATTATGATGGTGAGAACCTATTTAGTAATTTTTTGTACTTGATATATTTTAAAATTACATCAAGTTGGACATGTGACATTTTCTCATCATTGGTCCACTCAACAATGTATCTAATAAATGAATAAGAATTATTAAATTGAAACATAATATTTATAAATAATATATGACTCTAATAAGAGGGTAGTTATTTAAAATACATTTTACATGTTATACATCCAATTATTATTATGAGGTTCTATATATATCGTTGTATCATCCTATGATATTTCGGGTTATTTTTTGATTGTTGTTAACCTCTCAAAGGTCCCTTATTCATTCTCTTCAATTTAATGTTAAACTATTTTACAATTATTCTAAAAAGGGTTAATTATATTAAAATATTATATTATTACATTTTTTAAATGATTAATGGTTTTTATTTTAGAAAATTTGTTTGTTTGGACTCAGTTTACCTCATTACATGATATTATGCCTCTTTATTTACCATATTAAAATGCTTCATTTTTCACCACTTTCAATATAAATTAAAAAGTTTATTTTCATTCTCCAATGTTTCAAATAATGATAAATAGATTTATTGGTATATATATTTCATAGTCTCTTTAGTGGTTTCCAACTGGACTAAATTATATGACACCCTTCATTTACCATTTGGTGTTTTGAGCCTTTATGTTTCACTAATAGGTTTTTTTTATTTTCAATTGTTGGTTAGTGTTTGGCAGTAAATGGTATGGTGAAATGAGACTTTTTAGGAATTATAGGACTGTCCTGATATGACTGATAATGTTTTTATTCCTTTTTTATGTCCCTTAGATGTTTAATAATTCCCTTTAATTATAACATAATAATTTCATTATTAAGATTTATTATATGTTTACATTATATTCTCTAATATATGTCATATTCATATTAAGTAAAAACATTCCCAATGTATATTTTGTGTCACTTATGTGCTTGTCTCCAGGCATTAAGGGTTGAGAATAGTATTTGGGCTAGTGGTCATCATTTTTAATTCCATTTCAGATACAATTCATTCTTGATATGTTACATATCCCATTCCTAATAACATGTCAAATTACATAAACAATAAAATAATTAAATTTTAAATGTGTTTATTCGCATAATCCAAAATCTAGGAATAATTATATACATGGGATTCAATTCATCAATAACTCAATATGCACTCAATTATGTTGTTAAAAAATAATCTTATCTAATTTTTAATATGTAAAGGATGGTATAACTAAAATTAAAAAAATTGGTGGTTCTAGAATTGATATATAGTAATCCTTTTCTTATATTATTTTCCCAATTGAATTAAATGGTTGGGATTTCCTATGGTCTTATAATAATTATTTGTTCAAGAGGATACTAGCATCAATAGTCCTCATTAAACCTTAGATTAATTTTTTTTAAGAGAGAGATTAAAATTATTTATATGTGAAATAATGAACTTTTTGAGGTACATTAGGGTGAACATTACGTCATTAATTTTGATAATCAATATCCTCATTTAACATTAATACTAATGTACTCAATAATAAATTCATTCAAACTCGATGTTTTTAGTGTATTGTTGATTCTATTTTTTTGGTATTTCATCACATAATTTTTAAAATATAGGTAGCTGAATCATCATTTCACTATAATAATTATCAGTCAAAAAAATAATGGAAATTATTTTTGAAATTTGTATGCCTAAATATATGTGAATAATTTGAAACGCAAATTAAATTTATACCTAATCTTAAAATGGAATAATTGTTTCATAGAATCCAATGTCTCTCATTAAAAATTATTTTTGGGACCATGTTTTGAAATCAAAAATAAATTGATATCTTTTAATTTGAATATTAATGATAAACAATTGATTTTCCTTTCAATTCTCATATTATTTTATTGAATCAATATATTAACCCAGTATATGATTAATGTATAGGAATTACTACTTTATTAAGTGTTTTTTTTCATGGAAAATAATTTATTGATTTTTTATTAATATCCAAACATTCGATATAATTAATGCCATATTTTTTTATTTTTTTATTTTTTTTTCAACGATGGTTCTTCATAGACCCCCACCCAAATAGTAAATGAAAATTCAAAATTTCCTTTCCCCAATCACTAATAGAAATAAAATATATTTTATTTTATGTTAATAAATTTAATTATATTTAATGTTTCATAAGATCTAATAATGTTTGGTTTACGATAACCCAAATAGAGTAAATACAATGAGGGGGGTGAATTAGAGGATGATATATTAAAACTACTTCACCTTTGGAAAGTGATTTATTATTAAAAGAACCTATTTTCTATATTTTTTATATAGAAATTTATAAATAGAAATTAAATCATATAATAGATACATCAATTTTACATGGTTCATCCACACTAGGCAATGTTAAAAGACAATATTGAGACAATGTTCCAATATATGTAATCTACTAAAATAACACTGTTACATATAATGTTTGGAGAAGATTCTTTATCCCTCTCTGTTTACAACTAATTATAAAATGAAATATTTTATCTCTCTCAGCTAAGGTGTGCTCACTGATTATGGAAAATATCATCCTTTTATTTCTTTATGAATGATTTTTATGACTCATATATTATATCATTAAGTTCCATGTTCTTCAATAGATGAATACCCATTAACCATAGAATTTCTGGGAAACTTCAACATTTCACAAAACCTTTTGGGTATCATTCTTGAAAGACTACCACTTTGGATGAAACATTTTTCTTTATCCTGGAAAACCAACTCCCATGAAGCTTTTATGTTTTTTTAAACTCCTCTTATGAAAAACTATATCTTAATCAACAAATAAATTTGGCCACAATTATTTCATGATTCGTTGCCTGAATTATCTCTAAGGGTTTAACTACTTAATAAATCGGTAAATTCTTCTTTATAGGTATTTCCTTCCTTGTGTGTATGATCAATATGTTTATTCAACTGAGTACCAAATATATACCTTGAGTTTTTAAAAACAAATTTGGCATCGCATTGAGTGTGTATGCCTCTTTCACATCCTTCACTTCATCTTTATTTATTGTGTATGGGAAAACCTCCATTTGTGGATGAAAAATATTATGTGAGATTATTTCATTTTCAATATATTCATATGATGATTTTGAAACTCTACTTGAAAACAAAATTTATATACCCTAATATATTTCATGAAATAAATTTTTTCCAAAAAACCATTCTCGATTATCCAAATTTTTGTACCAAAATTTATGGAAAACATGAGAAAAAATGTAACCTAGAATATAGACATTTTGTACAACCTCCAGACCACCCATTATTTTATGGATCTTTAGATACATATAATGCCAAAAATATCTCAGTAATTCCACAACATATGTTAGAAATTCTCTTTTTCAACAAAAAAATAAACACGAAACACCACAATGTTACCTTGAGGTAGTTTTTCCCAAAAATTGACTTATTATATAAAAAAATCAAAAGATTTCGTCTCAAAAAATATTAACTTTATCAATTCTATATGTATGATATTATTATAAATATATGAAAATAAAGAAGTTATCATCTAAAAAATTTTCTCATCTCTTTATGCCTTATCATTCTATTTTATTAAGGATGATCATCACATTCTTCACTACATTCATTGTTTTCTATACACTTCTTATCTACAAAAATCCTTGAAAACAACATTCTTAACATGGAAAATAAATAATAATATATTATTTAAATAATTTTAACAAATCAAATGAATATCTACATTAGATCCCATGATATTATTTCCTTTTATACCTTTATTACAACCAATGTAACCATCTATTCAACTATGATTTCCACATGTTATTATAGAAACCTTGGATTAATATAAATGGATATTACACCCTTTTAGATAAATATTCAAAAAATTAAAAACAAACATGCCATAGAACCATAATAGTTTAGTTCCATTGTAAATATGGGAACACAATCTTCAATCCTGGTGATAGATCCTCAAAATATCCCATAAAGATCTCCATCATTAATACTTCTATGTAAAACATGTTTCATAAAGAAGAGAATGTAAACATAAAAAAGTGGTCATCTTAGATCACCAGTAAGGGTAAACGTGGTATTCATGTATTCATATACTTGAACATAGTTGTATTATAACACGATTGAGACATTAGGTGATCATACCTAGCATATAGACGTTCATAAACATGATTTATCTGATAAATCATGGAAGTTCATAAGATATGAATCATAATGAAGTAAAAATCATGAGACATGAAATTATAATTATGTAATAAGACATATGATTTGTGGAATACATATAATAATATAAATGTTTATTCCAAGGTTACCTAGAAATACTATTATAACATGTCAGGATTGGGCTACAACTAGTACTCTTATTTCCTTCTTGTGCTAGAGATATGTGTACCCACATTCTTTTAGGATTAGGATATAACCCATGTAAATTCTTGTTTTTGGTCATGGGGTACAACCCGTGTACCCTATTTCTTATAGTCTTAGGCTATAACCCATATACCTTCTCATTCTCGATCATGGGAAACAACCCATGTACCCTATTTAATTTACTTTTGGGCTACAACCCATGTACCTTGTTGTTTTTTATCATGGGATACTACCTATATACCCTCTTTCATTTACGAATGGGAAACAATAAATCTAAATTATTTTTTATGGGGTTGGGATTCTACTCATGTACCCTTTTCATTTAGGCTTGGGAAAACACCAGCAACCCCCTTTTATCAAGCTCTACCTACAATACATACAACCTCTTAATTTTTTGATCATTAAATACAATAAAAAACACTCTTTATTTTTCATGATTGCGAAACAAATATTTTACCATGTGTGGTCAAATAAAACATATCATTACCCAATACATTGAAGGCAGGTATAGGTCACACCCAACTCATAGTAAAATTATTCATGAATGTGCAATAATATAATAAAAGATTCAACATATCATGAACCATAAAAAGATTTATTTCTTATCAAGATGAAATCATAATCCATATAATGAAATGGTATCATTAAAATTTCATCATATCATAACCTATTTAAAATAAATAGGTTTCAAAACTATTTCATTGAATAATAGGCTATTAAATAGAAATATATTTCATAAACATATAACATGTGATAGAAAAACAGGTTAAATAAAGACCATGACATTTCACATCACCCCTTAATAGAAAAGATATGAATTAAACATTTAGATCATTACAAAAAATGAATTTGTAACATAAACTAATGTCATATTTTATTTAAATAGTTTTTAAATATCATCAAAAACATGTCTTGAAGAAAAGATGCTTTCCTCTTTGAAAAAATTCTATTTATAACTTAAAACCTTTAAAAACCCTTTTTCTTTAAAAATTTCATTGAAATCATATAAATTAATCTATACAAAAATAAGACACATTTAAAATATTTTTTCCATGAAAATGATCTTCATTGATCTTCTGAAAAAAAAAATTAATGCACTTTAAAAAAAATGTTACTCTTATTCAATAGATTTACAACTGAAGAGAGAAAGATGGTCATATAGATCATATAAAATTAATATTAAGTACTAATGAGTATAAAATATTACTACAACAATAATATATCATTAAAAACATATTATAAGGAAACTAATGTGTGTTCTCAAGGGGTGTATCAGATGATTTTATCAAAGGCGGCATAAAAATAAACAATCTTGAAAAGCAATGAGATTTTATCAATAAACTTTTATATATTAGTACCATGGGATCATTATATCCAAAAATTAAATAACATTAAACTTAAAATATTCTAAAAATATTTAGATTCATGACGTGTAAAATTTATGTATACACCCCTCGAAGAACGTTCTTATGTGCCTATCGAAATATGGGTCTCAAAGAAGGAAAATTGAGATAAAACTATTTTACATGTATGGTGGCTTTTGAAACATAATCTCCATGAAAGAAAGATAAAAAAAATGGAATGTGAATACACATACATTTATGTATAAGAAACATAGAATATAATTATAAGAAATAAATACACCATACCAAAGGAATGAGTGGTGAACATAACATTAATCCCACGAAAATTATATGTGAGATGAAATCCCTATTGCTTGTGTATTGACTCTCTCGGTACTCATACACGCTTCCTGTAAAATAAATATTATTTTATTATACATATCTTATTTAATAATATTTTTATATCTATTACTATATATGAGTTTATTATAACCTTATATTACCAGTTTTTAATGATCTTATGTTAAAGTTTTACTTCAGGGAATATTCACTATATTCTTCACATGTATCTTAATTTGTTATATCTGTGGTTCATATACTTATATCGTTATTCTAGAATTTAAAAAATAATATAATTATTAGGTAAATATATTATAAATTTATTATAATAATATATATAATATAGAATTATGAAATGGAATACACTGTTCATAGAGACGGTATATCGTATGTACAGATGAATGTTATTTCCATTTTTATTATTATATTGAAAGAATGTATGTAAATAACGTATGTATATATATATATATGTGTGCATGTGTGTGTATGTATATCATTATTCTATTAAAATGATTATATCATATATATCATTTAATTTAATTAAACCAGTCATTAATACATTTCATGTGGGGTTTGAATGAATTGTATCGCTTTGAGGGGGTAGTAGTACACAATTTCACAATAGATATTATTATATTATCAAATTCAATTTCTAAATGTGTCTAAAATTTATTTAATAATTTGAAGCAGTTCATTTGAGAGAATTATATTTTTAAAATAAAAGGACTTTACCAAAAATCTTATATTTCATTATAAAGATGATTCATTTATATGAAATAATTATAATATATAACTAGAATGTTGTTATTATTATTCCTAAAACTATTTTTAATGGTTAGCTTATAATTATATCATTTAATTTATATGATATATAAAAAGTGGTTTCATCAAAACCTATTATTGTGTGCATTGTATGCCAAGGTGATGTTTCTTGTAGTTCAAGACAAGTTGGTATTACGTATAATGGAAGCCAATTTAGTGTTGCACATGAAATAAATTTTTGACATAGTTTTTTAAGATATATATATATATATATATATAATAATAGTTTCTAGTGTCATGTTAAATGAAAAATATTGATAAGAAAAATTAATTCAAAAAATAATAATTATCCAAATCATTGTGTCTAACATTCTACACCCCTTAAAATGCATTTCTCCCTCCAGATTATTTTATCTTATCAAAGGTTTAATAATTGAAAGTTTTATTCATTGAAAAAAACATCATGAAAATGGATACTCACACTTACATTCAGAAGGGATACTTGAAACAATAACAATTACCAAAAGTAACATATAAATACTTTTACGCATGGTGGAACATATGTGTTAAGTGAAAACATGGATATAGTTGGAAAATCATACCATCATGTTCTGATGGAGTGTGTTAGAGAACACGTTTAAGAGAATGAAGAAATCAAATGATCCATAAATCAATACTAAAAAAAGGGACCATCTGATTTATTAAAAACATACTTATATGATAACATTTTTGGTTTTAGGAAATTATAATGAGTTTTCATTAAAATATATACATTCATGATTTCTAGAAAACATCACCCTTTATTTTTTATTGATCCACTTCAGCTTATTCTGTAGAAAATGGTAAAGTGTTCATTTCTAATGTACTAACAGATCATGTGGTCAATAATATTCCATCCCATTTGTCATTAGTTATCATCTAAACAGGGTAGTTTGAAGAGGTTATCCATTATGCATATATCCATATATGTAAGATAAAACATTAATCTTACTAAAATAATCTAATGTTTAATCATTAAATTTTCTAAATTGATAAACTAATAACCAATCCAAATTATGGAAATTAAATTCTTTTGAAATATTTTTACGAAATTAGCTTAAAATTGATTCCATGGTATATTTCATAGTAGTTATTGGTTATCAAATTCCAATCATGTGAATAACCTCATCATATATTCTCTTGAAACATGGTAATAACCTGAATTACAATAAATAATTTTGGAATGCATGCATTATTACTTATTACAAGGATCACTGGATACATCCCTTATATCCAAGATGTTGTAAACTTAATCCTTGATGAGATGGATTTTTTTCAGCAATTAGTTCCAGGTAAATCTTTACCATCCAACATACTTATTCCTATATAGTATATCATTGTCCTCTAATCATTATCCCAACGTCAGGAATAAATTAGTGATTACCTTCCCTTAATAAAAATATCACATTTACATGAAATTGCTTTTCTAGTCCTTCATGACCATTAAACACATATTTGTAAATCTATAGAAAAACAAAAAATAAACAATCCATACATAATTCACCATTCTTAATTCTGGAATCCAAATACAGAAATACTTTAATCCCTCAAAATTAATGTTCTAACGGATGATTCCCTTACATGGTTTATAAGTAAATTCCATTATTGAGGTATTATTTTATTAAATACCAATGTTCTCCGCTTATAATACATTGAACTCCTTAACAAATAATCACTCTATAAACATTTTTCCTACACAAATATAATCTTACTCTCTATTTGAGTTATTCTTCCAGGTTATGAATCCCTTCATCTAGATATGATGGAAGCAGAATCTAATTTATTCTCTATTCATTGCCAGGAAAGTACATATTTCTCTTATTCGACCTATTATAAATATCCCCAAATTTGACATCGTTAATCATATACAACAATAACTGATTTAGAAAAATCACAATATTTTTTTCTCCAATAATCATCCTATTTGACTGCTCATTAGAAAATCCACCATCTCATTTATCATTAATCCATATCCTTATGGTTCATTCTATTGAATAAATCTAGTAGAATAGTGTGGTAAATACGTTTCATAGCAGAAATAAACATTGTTATGAAATTAATTACTTATAAGATGTCTATATCATGAAATCTTATAAATTAATGACACCATAGGATTATCCATGGTTATTCATAGATAACATATATTTAAATACTTCATGATGTTTCATTCTGAGATCGTGAAATCCAAAATAATATTTCACAAGAGTTTTAATCTAGGTGTGTAGCAGGGCTCATTATTTTTTACTAGTTTACCACAAGTGATTCGTGGAGCATCTTAATAGATTTCTTAACACTAGGTACATATATTCTAGACTTGCGTCTACTTTTATTATCCAAAAGAGGATGTATTTTTTTGTAACCCACTCACTCTATCCTTTACCAAAATCCCAAGACAATGTCATTAATATTGACTCATTCTTATAAATATCCTTATAGACATCCTTGGATATATCCTTACAAATAAACCAAGCGATCTCACTAAGGTTTTCTAATCCTAGATTCCAAAGGATGAATAAAACATTCCATTGAGACCAACTATAAAAACATAGAATTAACATACATGGATATTATATCATTTTAGATGAATATTTAGTACATTACAAAAATACATTCCAGAGGACCATAATATATTTGTGTATTTTGAAACATGGAATGATAATCTTCTATCCTTGTTATAGATCTTCAAATTCTCCAATAAATATCGCCTCCATTATTACTTATACCTAAAACACTTTTTCATAACCTGGAAAAAGGAAAAATAAGAAATGAGTGACCCCAAATGCTCATTAATTTTAAAAAAGGAATACATGTATGAATAAACATAAACATAGTAATATAAAAACACGATAATAAAATTAGGTGATCAAAAATTTCATATCAGTGGTTATAAACAAGAGATATGTGATAAAGCATGGAAGTTCAGAAGACATGATTCAGAAGGAAATGAAAATCATGAGAATGAAATCATAACCGGGGTATAAGAAATAGTATTTATGGCATACAAATATGAATAGAAACTTTCATGTTAGGGATACCTAACAAGAACTATATAACATGTTAGGCTTGGACTATGACCCGTGAACCTACTTTGGGATAGTTCTAGAAACTCATGAACCCACATTCTTTTAGACATGGGATACAACCCACATACCTTCATATATTGGGGTTTTGGGATTCAACTAGGGTACCCTATTTCTTATAGTATTGGGATAAAACCCATATAACATATCGTTTTCAGGATTGGGATACAACCCATGTACCATATTTCTTTTAGGCTCGGGATACAACCTATGTACCTTATTGTTTTTGAGATTGGCTTACTACCTGTGTAACCTCTTTCATTTAGGATTGGGTTATAACCCATATACCATCTTTTTTCAGGATTGGGCTACTTCCTGTATAACCTCTTTAATTTAGTCTGGGGATACAACCCATTCACCCCATTTCCTTTCGGGCATGGTCTACAACCCACACACCTTCTTTGTTTTTTGGGCTTTGGATACAACCTAAACACCTTCTTTTTTCAGCATGAAATAAAAACCATGTACACTTTGAGCTCATATAATATGCATATCTTTACCCAATAAATTGTAGATAGATATTTCTTCCACCCATCTCATAGTAAAATCAATCAGGTATGTGCCACAAGATAATAAAACATTCATTATATCATGAACAATAATAACATATAGGTATTATAAACATAAAATCACAACCCATAGATGAACATTGTATTATTTTAATTTCATCACTTGATAACCTATGTAAAAAAGTAGGTTTTATGACCATTTAATTGAATAATAAACCATTAATAAAAAACATATTCCATAATCATATAACCCATGAAATAGAAACATGTTTTATAAAAGCCACAACATTAAGAATAAATCATTAATAGAAATGAATTGAATTGATACTTTATTGAATTTCCAAATTTCTTGAGTAACATCAATTTATGTAATAAAAGATGGAAAATACTTTTGAAGTATCTTTCAAAAACAATTCTTTAGGAAAATTTTATTTCTTATTTGAAAAATGATTTTTATAATGTAAAATCATATGAAAAACATTTTTCAATGAAAATATAGTTGAATACACATAAAACGATCCATGAAAATAATAAAATATTTTAAAATCTATATTCCTTTAAAAAGATATACATTTATATTTTTAAATCCATTTTGAACAAATTTTCGAAAATAGGTTTTTTAATACAATAAATTTTCAACCGAAGAGGGAGAGAGAATATCAATTTAACAAAAAAAATTATCATAAGTACCAAATAGTATAAAAATGGTACTAACAAAAGAGGATTCCTTAAATAAATATAGGATAAATAATATCATGGGTGTTCTTGAGGTATGGATAATAATATATCATCAAGAGAATCAAAACCATAAAAAATATCAAAATGTGATTATATTGTCGCAATAAATTCATATGACATAGTAAAATAGGATCATACTCTCAAAAAATGAAATTAAACCTATATTAGAATATTATGAAAATATTTATATTAATGGTATATGAAATTGGTGTCTATTCACATCTAATAAAAAGTTTATGTGCATAAAAAATCTTGGGTCTCAAAGAAGAAAAAATGAGACGAAAATATTTTACCGATTTCGTATCATTTGAAACAAAAAACCCCTAAAAAATTAATCAAATCGTAATGAGAATAAAAATAAATATATGAAAAATAAACATATAATAAAATCACACTCATTAGATACACCATACCAAACAAATGGGTGGATAACATAACATTTATCTCATGAAAATTACTTGTTAGATGAAATCCTCTTTCCTTGTGTCTTGAATCTACCCACAATTGTACAAGATTTTTATATAATAAATATATGTATATTATAAATATAATAAAAAATAACATTATTATATATATTACAATAAATTTTTGATTATATCCTTATATTACTCGGTTGTTAACAATCTTATGTTAAGGATTCACTTTGGGTATTATTCACTTTATTCATCCCATGTGACTTAATTTGATATATCTTTGGTTGTTATAATTATACCATGATTTATGAATGTAAACCATGAAATAAATATCAGTCATATACACCATATTTTTATTATGATAATCTATACAACATAGTATTATTCAATGGAATACACTATTCAGGCATACCGTAATCGGTATGTATTCTTGAATAATGATTCCATTTTTTGTCGTATTGAAAGAAAGTATGTACGTAATGTATATATATATATGTATATATGTATTTATATCTCAATTCCATTAGAATTATTATATCATAGATATTATATAATTTCATTAAACCCAACCATAATACATTCAATGTGGTGTTTGAAAGAATCACATCGCTTTGAGGGGGCAGTAGTCGACACATCCTCAAACGAGTTTATCAAATTTACACGAGATGTAATGTAATGAGATGTGTGTTTTGAAAGGAAAAAATTATAAATACATATTAAATATAACATATTACATATATAAATATAGTTTCCATCATAATATCCAATAATGATTGGTGATAAATGTGAAATGAACAATCATCGTGTTGTGAGGCAGTAGTTTGTCATACACAAAAATAATATGTTCAACATCAATTAGATAGATTTTAGTTTAAGTGTAGGTTAGAACTATTATATATATGCATCCTATTATATTCAGGATACATTTTTTTGGCACAAAATAATGTAATAAATTTATTTGAGGGGGTTTGGAAGGAAAATAACGGAAAATATCTTGAGATAAGACGTTACCTCAAAATCGGGTACCTTTTTTTGGTATGTAGCAAATGGCATCGTTGAGATGATTCATTCACAAAGAGAAGCTTCAAGGTCAAATGGATGATTTTTGGGATGCTAATTGAGAATAATATGGACGAAACGAAATGGTTATAGTGGTGTGAGGAATGGGTATTTGTGGTTTTTTTATATGGAAGGAAAGCATGCACCTGGAATTTTTAAAAAACAATTAAGCATGCACATGCTCTTAGCTATAAGATTTCATATCAAACCAAAATAAATAAATAAATACAAGTTTATAGTGTAAATATTTAAAACCAATGGGTATAGGACATGTTTAAAGGTCGTTTGTGCCCATAATTTTATTGTTTAGTCACCAATGAAGCAAAATTTGGCCTTAACTCCTATGATTAATTGTAATCATATTTACTAATAATATTGGAAAAAATAATAAGGTCTCATTATAAATGAAATGTATGATTAAATACTTATGTGTATGTAAGATTTTCTAAATTCACTTCTCAGAAGCAGAAAAATTGAGAATAGTGCTAACCCCACAGATCAGATAAAATAATGGGGTTTTAATTTAGGAAAAATTAGCACAGTTTGTTAATATTTTATATTCAGTTTCGAAGTGAAACTGATTATAATGAATTGAATTTAATTAATTGTTGTAAAAAATATATATTTTTACATTAAAATATATTTATAATATCATTTAGCATTAATAATTATGTAGGCAAAAGGTAATTTTTAACTAAAAAGATGCATTTTTACTATTCATCAAAAAATGATGTTTCTATGAATAGTCCCAAAAAATAACTCTAGGATTATTTAGAAATTCTGACTAAAAAAATTAAATAAATCTTACCAAATTAAATTTATAAATTGTTCTAAAATTACGTTCAATAATAGAAGTGGTTCATTTGAGTGACGAATATTTTGAACATAAAATGGCTTTACCAAATTCATATCATTCATTATAATAATGTTTTCTTTATAAAAAATAATTATAAGATATAAATGGGATGTGGTAATTACTATTCTTATAAATATTTTTAATTTTTATGTTATAATTATATAATTTAATTAATTATATATATATAATGATGTTTCATCGAAAACCAGTGTTAAGTGAATATTAATCCTTATTGGTGTTTCTTGTAGTGAAATCCAATTTGGTATTTCATGTAGTGAAAACCAAGTTGTTATTATGTATTAAAAGAATGATTAAATTAGTTTTTTATGATATATATATACATATAACTATTTTTTCATGTGAAATGTAAAATATTGTAAAGATAAATTAAATGAAAAAATAATAATTCTCAAAATCTAAGGGTGTTACATTCTACCCCCTTAAATTTTTTTCCCTTGAAAATTTCCTATGATATCATTGGTTTAATACTATAATTTCTTATTTTTAGACACTCAAATCATAAAAATGGATACAAAAATGTTTCCTTAAAAAGATAAATTTCGGACCATTATAGTTACACAAAGTAACATAAAATTACATTTCTACATGGGACAACATATGTGGCAAGTGAAAATAGGTCTAAAAATTAAACTATAATTTAAAGATGGTTTGATAAATAGAACAAGGTTAGGATAATTTTATCAACTACAAATCCATAAATATACAATGACCTAAAGAAAATTATGATTTATCTAAAACATACATATAACAGAATATTTTTTCTTTCAAAAAATGATAAAGAGTTTTCATTAAATAATATACTATCATGATTTATAGATAGTTAAAAATTTTATTTTTTATTGATCCACTTCACCACCTTATATAAAAAATGTTACTTTTTCATTCATGAAGTACTACTAAATCATGAGTTCCAGGATATTTCATCCCATTTGTAATTAGTTACTATCCACATAAGGTAGTTTGAACAAGCTATACAATATGCATAAATCCTCCGATGTATGATAAAACATTAATATTACTAACTTAATCTGAATTTTAAACATAAATTTTTAATAAATGGTTTACCTCATAACCCCTCTAAACGTTAGAAATTAATGTCTTTAAAAATAATGTTATGAAATCAGCTTCACATTGATTTCCAAGTATATTACAATGTATCTCTTGGTTTCAACATTCCAAACATCTGTGTAACCTCATCATATATTCTCTTCAAACCCAGTAATAGCATGAATTACAATAAATGATTTTGGGAAACAAATATGATTTCTTATTATAATGATTACTGGATACGTCCCCTAAGTCCAATAATTATTAAACTTCATCCTTGATAATATAGAACAATTTTTAGTAATTTGTTCTAAGGAATTTTTGTACCTTTCAACTTACATATTCATCTCTTTTATAACTTTATCCAATAATCAATATATTGGTTTCATGAATTATTTATGGATTAAATTCCCTTATTCAACATGTCATCATTCCATGAAACCACTTATCTAGTTCATTGTCTCCATTAAACATATTCTTTTAAATCCATAGAAAAACATAAAATGAAGAATCCCTACTTAATCACCATTCATAATTATGGAATTAAAAATATATAAATCCCTCAAATTTAATGTTTTGAATATATGGGGGACATAATTGGTTTAGAATTAAATCCATACCTTGAAGAATTGTGTTGGGTAATACCCATGTAATCCATAGATAAGACATCGTACTCTGTGACAATTCGTCACTCTTTGAATATTTTCCCCACACTAATAACATATTCCTCCCCATTTGAGGAATTCAATTAGGTTATTCAACCTTTATTCATGAAATGAAGGATTGTTAATATTATTTCCTCTATATTATTTACCATGAAAAGATATATTTATCTTATTTGAACTATTAGAAATATCCCAAAAATTAACATTGTTAATTATATACTTTGATAGCAGATTCAACATAATCTTAATCTGATTTTCTACACTAATCACCCCATTTGACTGACCATAAGAAAATTTTCCATCAATTTAAACATTGATCCAATTGATTCTAGTTCTTTCCATTAACTAAAACAAGAATATTAATGTAATCAGTACTTATTATAGCATAAAACCACATAGTCATCAAAAGAATTTCTTAAAAGATTTCTAAACTATGGAACCATCCATCATATATTACACCATAAGATAATCCTCCATTTTTAAAAGGAAAATTATATCTAAATAAATTATGATTGTTCACGAAGCGTTTTTTAATTCCAAAAGCATATCCCCCAAGAGTGTCAAATGAGGTGTGCAGTAAGGCCTATTTTCGGGGACCAGATTACCCTGAGTGAAGCCTAAAACATCAATTTGTAGTTGTTACCCCTAGGTAAATCTGTTCCATATCTATTTCCACTTGTCAAACCTATATATGGATTTTTTTCTTAGAAACCACTCACTCTATCCTTAAGAAAATTCCAAAGCCATTGTCTAAAACATTAACTCATATTTATACCTATCCTTAAAGACATCCTTATACTTATACTTATAATTATACATAGGGATATCAATAAGATTTCCTCATCCTATATTCTAATGGTTAAATAAAACATTCCATTTATACCACCTATAATCACCCAGGATTGACATACCTGGATATTACAACATATTAGATGAATATTCATTACATTACAAAAATACATTCCAGAGGAATATAATATTTTATTGTCATTGGAAACATGGAATCAAAATCTTCTATCCTAGTTAATGTTATTTTAAATATCACATAAATATCTCCACCTTTAGTATGTCTATGTCAAAAATTATTCAAAATCTAGAGATGGGAAACATAAGAAATTAGTATGCTCAGAATTTTAGTAAATGTAATCAAGGGAAACATGTAAGAATAAACTTAACCATAATAGTTTTATAACATGATTGAAACATTAAGAGATCATACCCATGATATCAAAGGTCATAAAAATGATTTATGGGATAAATCATGGAAGATCATAAGACATGAATCATAATGAAATAATCATCATGAGACACGAAATCATAACTGAGGGTCAAGACATAGGATTTTTGTAATATATATATGAATAGAAACTTTTATTTCAGTACTACTTACAGAGACTTTTAAAACATGTTAGGTTTGGGATACGCCCATTATCCTACTTTTAAATTGGTCTAGAAACCTATGTACCATATTTATTTTAGGATTCGGCTACATCCAAAGTACATTCTTGTTTTTGGGATTCAGATACATCCCATGTTCCCTCTTTCTTTTATTCTTAGGCTACAACCCATGAACCTTCTAGCTTTCGGGCATGGGCTACATCCTGTATAACCTATTTTTTTAGGAATTTTTTACAACCCTTGTAGCTTCTTATTTTTTGGATAAGGATACTTTCAATGTTACCTATTTCATTTTGGCTTGGGTTACAACCCATGTACCTTCTTGTTTTCAGGATTAGAATAAAACCCATTTACTTTATTTCATTTATGCTTGGGCTACAACACATACCCCCTCCTTCTTTTTTGATATTGGGCTACAACCCAAACACTGTATTTCAATTTTAGGCTTGGGATACAACTTGTAAACCCTTTCTTCTCATATAAAAATTATTATTACCCAATTCACTGGAGGGAGTTATAGGTCCCACCCATCTCATAGTAAAATCATTCGCGCATTTTCCAAAAGATAATGAAACATTCATTATATCATGACCCATAAAAATATACAGTTCTTATAAACATCAATTCATAGACTTAAAAAATAATATTGGTATAATTAACACTTAATCCCATTTTAACCTAGGTAAAATATATATGTTCCATAACTATTTCATCGATGTATAACCCGTGATATAGAAATGGATTTCATAAACATATCACCTGTTAAAGAGAAACTCATTTCCTAATGACCATGACAATAAGAATAACACATCCATAGAAATGATATTAATGGAACCTTCATATAATTTAAAAAAGTCATGACTAACATCAAAGTGTCTTATATTAGATTACATTTTGTTTTTAAATATCATTTTTAAAAATTTATTCGGGAAAACATCCTTTCAACTATCAAAATATATTTTTATACAGTAAAACTTTCAAAAAACATTTTATTTGAAAATATATTTGAAAACATATAAAGGAATCTATGAAAATAGGAAAAAAATTAAATTCATATTTTCCTTTAAAATTATCATCAACGATTTTTTGAAAACATTTTTTTAAATACTTTTTAAAACTTATTTTATTAATATAATTGATTTCCAACTAAAGGGAGGGAGACTGTCAGATTTAACAAAAAAATATCTTAAATACAAAAGAGTGGAAAAAATGGTACTAACACATGAGTTTTTATTTATCTAATATAGGAGAAGGAAACTCATGGGTTTTAATGAGGGATGGATCATAATATTTCATAAAAGTATGAATAGACATAAACAATCTCGAAAAGGGATGAGATTGTCTCAATAAACTCATACAACATAGTAACAAGGGAAAATACTATCCAAAAATGTAATTAAATAAAATTATAATATAATTAGAAGATTTATATTCTTATTTGTAAAATTTATGTATATACACATCGAAAAAACTGTTTAGGTACATAACAAATCATACGTCTCAATGATTGAAAATTGAGTCAAAACAATTTTACTAATTTGGTAATATTTGAAACACAACCCCCATGAAAGAAGGATCATAAAATGGGAACTTGAATAACAATATATTTTGTAATAAGACACATATAATATAATCATAGGTAGTACATACACCACACCAAATGAATATTTATCTCACGAAAATTAAATGTGAGATGAAATCCCCTTCCTTGTATTTGACTCTCTCCATAATCATACAAGCCTCTTGTATAACAATTATATGTTTGTTAAAAATATCATAAATAATAATATTCTTATATCTATTACCATATATTGTTTTATTATTTACATATATTACCCGCTTATTAATAATCTTATGTTAAGGTTTCACTTTGGGTAATATTCTCTTTGTTCTTCACATGTGTCTTAATTTGATATATCATTGATCCTTAAACATAATATCATGGTTGTATAATGTATAAAATGATATAAATATCAGGTATATTTATTATATGTTTATTAATATAATATATATAATGTAGGATTGTGAAATGGAATACCCCATCCATGGAGACGGTAAGTTGTACGTACGCTTGAACGTTGTTTCGGTTTTTATTATCGTATAGAACGAAATTATGTAACTAACACATGTATAGAGATGTATATATATAATTATTAATGCACTAATATATCATATATGTCATAAAATTTCATTTAACCCATCCTTAATTCATTCCATGTGTTTTGTGAACGAATCCCATCGCTTTAAGGGGGATGTAGTCCACACATCCTCAAACGAGATTATCGTACTAACACCAAATGTAACGTAAATAAATGTGTGTTATAATATTGACTATTGAAAATTAAATAAATATTTAAAATAATATATGAAATATATAAATATATTGTCCATCCTAATGGCCCCCATGATTGGTGGTAAAGGTGAAATGAGCAATCATCGTTTCATGAGGCAGTAGTTCGTCATACATAGAAACTGTATTTTCAACATATATCAGATAGAGTTGTGTGTTAGGGTATGCCAGACCCTTTGGATAAAAAAAAGAATACGACATTTGTGATACTATAATTTTAATATATGAATTTATTAAATAGACTGGAGTGGTGGATAATGAAAATTAATAAATGGAGCTTGAGAGAAGAAGTTACCTCTAAATTGGGTACTTACTTTTGGATTATACCAAAAATAAACATTGAGAAGATTTATTCCCAAAGGGAGGATTAAAAGATGAATTTAGAATTTTTGGAGGCTTCTTGGGAATATCATGTATAAACCAAAAATGTTTTAGAGGTGTGAGTAATTGGTATAGGTGGTGGCCTTTTATTGGGAAGGAAAATGAATTACATGGAATGTTTAGATACAAATTAGGTTTCCACATGATATTTCATAAGAAAAATCTTTCAAAACAGAAAAACAAAATATTTGAAGGCATTTGGTTGATCTATTTACAAAAAATTGGTGTTGGACATATTTCATGGTCGTTTGCGAAGTTAATTTTATGGTTTATTCCCTGATTAAGCTTAATTTTGCCTTCACTTATGTGATTAATTTTAATCAGTTTTACTAATAATTTTATTAAAAAAATAGAATGGTCTTATTAGAATAAAAATAATACACAAAATACAGTGGTTTATGTTAGATTTTATAAATTTACTTCACATATGTAGAAAAATTACGATTAGTGTTAATATCACATATAGGATGAAATAACTGGGTTTTAAAGTAGAAAATTTTTCAAAAGATTGTTAAGATTTTATATTATGTTTCAAAGTGAAATGGATAATAATGAATTGAAATGTATAAATATATGTAATAAAAACCTTATTTGACCAGAAAACAATTTTATAATGTAATTTAGAATAATTAATTAATTATACAATAGGCAGTTTTTACCTAAAAATCAGTATTTTTCACTAATCATCAAAAAATGATGTTTCTCAGAAAAATCACAAAAAATAACCCTAATATGATATCAAAATTATGAATTAAAAAATTATGTTTAATTTATCAAATTAAATTTCTAGTTCTGAATAAAATTACTTTCATTATTATGAATGGTTTATTCAAGAGAATGATATTTTTAACATAAAGGGACTCCACTAAAAACCTATATTTCATTATAAATCTGTTTTATTTATGTATAAAATTTTTAATAAATATTTTTAATTTATCTATTAATATTCCTCTAACTATGTTTAATTGTTATTGTAAAATTATCTCATTTAATTAATTATATATATAATGATGTTTCTTCAAAAATCAGTGTTTCATGCATTGTATGCGAACTCGATGTTGGATGTAGTTCAAGCCATGTTGGTATTTTGTGTTTTGCAAGCCATGTTAGTACTACGTGTGAAAGGAATTTTTGACATACTGTTTTTTGATATATATATATATATATATATATTTGTGTGTGTGTTGGTGTGTGTTTATAATGAACTATTTTAACATTCTTGTGAAATGAAAAATATTTAAAATATAAATTAGTTAAAATAATAAAAATTATAAAATTCACGAGGTGTTATAGTTATACTAATTTATTCTCCATATCAAAATTCTGAAAAAATTGTACCCCTATCGACACTAACTAATTGGTACCAAAATCATATAATTACATATTTTACAATTTTTTATCATTAATCATTGAATTTTTTTGTTAAATAACACTCACAAATATAAATGGTTTAATATCATTCAAGATATGCTTTTGAAGTCTTTATTTTACAAAAAACACTCCTTTTTTCAGTAAAGTTTCCTAATATAAAATTCTATTATATACTAGTCATATACGATATTATACATCATTAATAAATCAAATAAAAATAAAAACAGAAGAGCAGATATTCATTATAGGGGAAACAAAAATCAGTTTTTACTAGGGGGAATTTTTGATTTTGTACATTGGTAAAAATATAAACATTGGATAAAACAAATGATTATTGGTATGGAGTCAGGAAAAACATACCACGATTCATGGAATCATAATCATATTTCAAGGAATTTAAATTGTTATTCAAAAAATAATAACAATTAGATCATAACCATAACCATTGAATATTAGTATGGAATAAATAATAATGATATATGTATATATAAAATAAGAAATTGTTATGAAATGAAAATGTGGAACATAAATAAGAATTGATTAAAAAATAATATATCAATGTTAAAAAAATATTATATAATTTTAGGCTAATATAACCATGTAATTATAATAATATAATGGACTTGGATGACCAAATATTCCAGATAACATAGTTGACTAGGCAAACCTCTATAGTTATGAAACAATGAAATTTCATTTGATATAAATATATACCTGTTGTATTATACAAAAAATATAATACCACTCCATCATATAATATAAAGATGTAAATATAAATATATATGAAATATTACAGTAATCATTCTTTATTTCTTGATTTGAACATTGAATCAAAATGGGTTACATAAATTTTTCATGGGGTATCTCATTTTATGTACCCTGAAAATGGATTAGACGATTCCAAATACTGATCCCTTAGAATACACATATCATCAAATAATATTTTTGGAATTAAATATATGAAATTAAATTTCATAGAATATATATCATTTTTAGGATAAAAATTTTATTAATGCAAAATCAAGAAAATAATATTAATATCATTAGTGGTGCTTATAAAAATGATTTAATTCATGATTAAAATAATTTTGAAAAAATGAATTAATAGTTATAAGTTATTATTTTAAATTAAATACCCAATTGTTTCAAATTATATATAAATATGATAAAATATAACAAAAAGTGATAAAGATATTATAAATCACACATCATATAAACATATTACTAGGTTTTATTGTTTGATGTATCCCACATAAATATAAAATAATATAATTGAATTTTTAAAATAAATAATTAAAAATATGAAATATAAATAATTAAATTCATATATAAAACTTAATTTAACAAAAATCATTATTTTTATGAAAATGTATGGTTATGGATGGAAAATATCCCAAATAAATTGTCTATGTTTTCCATTGCAACTATATAATTGAGGATTTAAATTTAAAGGATGATTTTGGTGAAGAAGTTTAAACCTCGATAATTTTAAGAGAAAATAAAATGTTTCATATAGAATGGATAGAATATATAAAACCTATAGTAAAATATTTAATGAATAAATTATAGAACTTGGTGAATGGATAATCAATCAAGAAAAAACTCACCTTAGATTGTCGCATTCTCAAACATGAATTAACACCCTATAAAATGAACTTGTGTTTGTTATGATATAATTTTAGAAATTTTATAATATCGATTTTACATAATATCATTAAATTATTATTATTAATTAAATATTTATTAATCAATCATAGTTAATATCAACCATCATGTAATAAATATTCCATTTCTTATATGCCTGCTCTAGTATAATAATCTCTATTTTTGGTCAATTCAACAGTTACTCATCTCAGATTTATTATAAATTATATTTTGGAAGATATATTTCAGGATTTTTTCTATTACTAGAATTATTTCATTTATTTTATGGTAATGAATAAAAATAATGTTTAAATATATTCTATTTTTTGATTATTGAGTCAATCAATAGAATTTCTATTGTTAATATATTTAATTATATATATTTCTAGGATAAATTCAGAATTTATAATATACTAATAATTAATATACTGTATTACCAAATATAATATTTAAGAATAACCAATTTAAGAAATTTTTTGGTATCATTCATTTTCATGGTTAAAATGGCCGAAATAGAATGAAAAAATAATTTAATTAATGTATTTTATTTGATTTCAATATAATATCATTGAAATTGAATTTTATTGATATTAATTATATGATTTAAAATGACAAATAATAGTAATGGGTTTATGAGAATGTAATATCATTAAAAGACTATGTTGACACATACTAATTAGGAACATTATGATCTTCGAAAATCATCTTTTGTTTTGAATGATATGAAGATCTCACATTTCATAAGTAGTACAAAAAATTTTGTTAGGGTGGAATGTTTGAAACACCTAGTGTTTTAATAGAGATCATATATTGGAGGTATTTAATGAATTTTTCAAAAAAAAATCAGTCCACACATAGAACATTAAAATAGAAAAATGATATAATTATTTAGTATTATGAAAAAATATAACAATGATTAAAAGTCAACCTATATTAACAAAATTATTTTTTTCATTGGACGTACATATTATCACATATTTCAAGGAAAAAATATTATTTTCTAGTTTATAACTATACAATTTATCTCAACATGATGTAAAATTTAGTACTAACACTTTAGACATGGTTAATAGGGGGAAGGAGACAGAAATTAAAATTAAACTAAATCATATTTATGGATGTAAATTTTTCTAGATGAGTTTATGTGAAAAATATAATAATGGTATCAATTTTAAGTAGAAATAAAAAATTCCTTAGTGGTAGAGTATGACTAAATAAAAACAGTAATTAATTTTTCATTCATGCATTATCCTATATAAAAATAGGTCCTTGTAATGGGGGTTATTAGAGAATAAGAAGTAATATTGTTTGAAATCATAAAGATCACATCAAAAATATAATCAAAAGAGACATATTAATCATTAATTACCTAAATCATCAATATATGTTACTATAAATTCGTCTCATGCACATTATAAATATTAGGATATAACTAAATGATCATATAAAAATTATGACAACCCTGCTTTTTAATACAACTTAAACATGCTTTATTACATACAACATCACTTGATACAACAAAGAAGATCAAGAGGATTAGTGTCTTTGGGGCTTAGGATCATTACATAAAAACATTAAACTTGAAATACAACATCTTTATTGAAAACTTCCTTTACATGACCACTACATTCCTTCGTACTTAGCATTGCATGGGATAACCTGAGGACATGCATAAGAAAAGGGTGAGCTATAAAGCCCAGTAAGGGAGTAGACAATGAATAAAATGAGGAGTACAATACATGATAGACAATAGGAATATCAATAGAGCATAAGAGAAACATGAACATAAAGTCATGATAAAGCATGATAACCATAACATGGAAATGTGGCAACAACACTTAACATTGAATTAGCATTAGCCAAGGCTCATTGCACATGGAGCATGAGTAAACCCTCATTGCACTTGAAGCACGAGTAAACCCTCGTTGCACTTGAATTATAATGAGTAAACACTCATTTCACATGACGTATCATGATACTATACTTTACCCAATGCATTGGAGCGCTATAAAGGGCGCACCCTTCTTAAACATTTCATTTCATGCATAAGTGTGCCACATGGATCATAAAACATGGATTCATAAAACATAATCATTTCTTCCACGATAAAGGAATGTGGAATTCATACATGAAACTGTATAATCAATATGTAAATGTGCATAAAGGTGAATACCCTTGATGGAGAAATGGGCATGTTATTCACTACACAAAGACATTGGCTTAGAAAATCGGTGCGATTTCGGCAGCGTAACGGTGTGACATAAGAATTCATAAAAAAAGGTTGATGAGAGAGAAAGGGGTTCCTCATAATATTTACATGTAATGGACATTAAGGTGATCATATATATACATGTCCCAAAAATAGAAATGGAATTTAGATTCATGATACAAAAGTATTGCTTGAATGTAAAAGAAGAGAGAGAAGTTCCTTTCAGAATTTCGGCATAGTAACAGGTGTACATGGGAGGCATTTAGTGAGAGATAAAGGGTTCTCCCATCATTAAAACAATAAGAGGACAGTATGGGGGAGGTGCGAAACCATACCCCAACATTCATAATTGAAATAAAAAGGGCAATACAACTTAATGAAAATTGACAAAAAATGAGAAAGGAAGAAAACCCCTTACTTGGAAGTGTGCTTCCAAAGGCTAGAGAGAGGCTTGTGAGAGGCTTCTTGGGAGCTTGGGGCACCTTGGGAGGATTATAGAGAGAGTAGGGCAGAGGTTGGACGAACTTCAAGGGCTTTGAGTGAGAAGGAAGTGGGAGCTTGGGTGGGTTTATATAGGAAAGCTGAGAGAATTCTTTATTATTTAGGTTTGGGACACCTTATATTAAAATAATCCAAACCACAAACCATCCCATGGTATTTGCCCATGGTTTCTGTAAAAGGAAATAGGAAAACAATATTTTACAAGTCCAAGGTCCGAACTTATTAAAAAATTAGGGTTGCTTATGTGGAGATGAGTCACACTCCCATGGAAATTAATTTAAAAAGGCAAAGTGTTGAATAAGTCTTGAGGGCTCCATTAATGCTTTGAAAAGTGAGTCAAACAAACCCAAAACCTCATTATATTAATTATAAAACATATATTGGCCGAACATATGGATTATCGTATTTTATTACATCACCATTGGGTCATTATGATGTCATAAATCACATTATATTTTTAAATGGTATTTAATTTTTACCCAAAAATTTGACTATCTCAGAAAATTATGAAAAATTCGCTGTTGGATAATTTCGACGTCCTGAGTCCAAAAATAAATTTTTTTTATCTAAATAAATTTCTAAATATGTGAATTTTCATTTTTAAAATAAAAACCGACATTTATAAAACAATTCACGGGTTTTGACAGAAATGGCTTTCAAACTTTAATAATAATTTTAATTGCATTCATAAAATTATAAGATCATTTATATTTAATAAAAATTAATGTAATATTAATAATAATATTTTATTAAAATATTATTTAATTCAGAAATCCTTTAATTTAATAAAATATAATTCTTAATTAAATAACAACTAAAAACACCATTTGTACATTAAAAACTAATTACAATGTATCAAAAATGACTAGAAATTATATTCATTATTATATACAAAAGTAATGTGCATGAACATGGTACTACTTATTTGTTACATAACCCCTTAAAATAGCCGCATAAGACCTAAGGGTAAGGTGTGCGATGGTGACAGACTCTTGGGGCGGCTCGGATAACATCGCTCGAGTGGTAATTTCAATCAACTTCCATTTTTCCCGTAGACGATCACATTCGAGCTTGAATTGATGAAGCTCAGCTTGGGCTTGGTCAAGGGAAAAGCCCAAAGACGCCACCTCTTTTCCGAGCTCCGACAAATGGGCTTCATAAGGGGCAATTCTACTGGATGAGGCCATCACTTCCTTTGTCTGAGTAGAAAATTGGTTCGTTAAAGCCTTATATTTATACTACTCAGATGATCACTGTTCAACGACTATAAAAGTAACGGTCACAAATCATAACGTAAAACTAAAGAATTTGACATCTTATAAAAACATTTTTCATAAAGAGACATTTAACTGGATCAAGAGGGATTTTCATTAGTGAAACTTTGGGTCATTACAACATTCCCCCCTTAAGAAATTTCGCCCTCGAAATTTTCCTTTTCCCACACTAAAACAAATGTGGGTAACTTAGCTTCATCATATCCTCTGACTCCGAAGTTGCTTCTTCAAACTTGTGGTTTCTCCACAATACCTTGATGAGGGGCATTGTCTTAATTCATAGAACTTTTTCTCTATGATCTAATATCTTCACTATTTGCTCCTCGTAAGAAAGATCGTCTTCTAATTGTACCACCTCAGAAGGGAGTACATGTGAAGGTTCTGGTATGTACTTCCCTAAGAGGGATACATGAAAGACATCATGAACCTTGGCCATAGTAGGTGGAAGTGCTAGTCGATAGGCCACAGCCCCAACACGATCACGAACCTCGAAGGGGATGATGTACCTTGGACTTAAATTCCCTTTCTTTCCAAACTTCATGACCTTCTTCCATGGAGATATGAGTAAAAACACCATGTCTCTGACTTTAAACTCAAGTTCTCGTCGACGATTATCTTCATAACTCTTTTGTCGACTTTTGGCTGCCTCGATATGCTTCTGAATGGTTTTCACCTTCTCCACCATTTCTTCGACCATTTTTGGTCCAAGCAGCTTACGTTCACCGACCTCATCCCAACATGCCGGTGTTCTACACCTTTTCCCATACAGGGCTTAATATGGTTCCATTTGGATGCTTGAGTGGAAACTATTATTATAAGAGAACTCAACTAGAGGAAGATGTTGATCCCATCCTCCTTTAAAGTCCATTGAGCATGCTCTCAACATATCCTCAAGTGTTTGGATAGTCCGCTCGGATTGGCTATCAGTTTGAGGATGATAGGCCGTACTGAAGTTCAGTTCAGTATTCAGAGCATGTTTAAGACACTTCCAAAACATAGAGGTAAATCTTGGATCTCGGTCAGACACAATAGATAGTGGTACTCCATGCAACCGTACCACATCCCTGATATATATCCGTGCTAGTTGATCCAACGAGAAATCCTCTCGAATAGCAATGAGGTGTGCAGTCTTTGTAAGACGATCCACAACAACCCAGATTGCATTGTTTCCTTTGGATGTCCTTGGATGTTCGGTGACAAAGTCCATGGTGATGTTCTCCCATTTCTATTCTGGTATGGGCAATGTTTGCATCATCCCCTTAGAATTCTGCCTCTCTGCCTTCACTTGCCGACACACCAGGCACTTTGATGTATATTCAGAGATCTCCTTCTTCATATTATCCCACCAAAAGTTTTCTCGGAGATCTCAATACATATTTGTGCTCCCTGGGTGAATAGAGAAATTTGAACTATGTGCATCATCCAAAAGTTCCTTCTTCAGCTCCGGACTTGATGGATCACATAGTCTTTTCCCAAACCGAAAAATTTCTTTCTTCATTAACATTAAACTCTGAGGATTTTCCATTTTTGATAGCTTCCACTTTTTCTTGGATTCTCGCATCATCCTTTTGAGCATCCATTAACCTTTCCAAAAGAGATGGTTGAGAAATCATTTGTGAAAGGATTGATGATGTTCCCTTCTTTATGATTCCCACGTCCATCTTCATCAAGTCTAAGAAGATTGGACCCTTCTCAATTCTCATCATTGATAGAATCGCTGGATCCTTTCTACTTAGGGCATCCGCCACCTTGTTCGCCTTCCCAGGGTGGTAATGTATTGAACATTCATAATCCATGATGAGCTCTATCCATCTTCTCTGGTGCATATTAATCTTTTTCTGTGTGAATATATATTTAAGACTCTTGTGGTCAGTATATATCTCGCATTTCTCTCCATAGAGATAATGCCGCCAGATTTTCAAGGCAAAGATCACTGCCGCCAACTCCAGATCATGCGTTGGATAGTTTAGCTCATTAATTTTCAACTGCCTTGAGGCATAGGATATCACTTTATCATTCTGCATCAGCACACATCCTAAGCCCTTCTTTGAAGCATCACTGAATACCACAAAAAGCTCCCCACTTGTGGGTAAAGTGAGCACGGGTGCAGTGATAAGCCTCCTTTTCAACTCCTTGAAGCTTTCTTCGTATTCATCACTCCAAGAAAACTTTACTCCCTTTCGAGTTAGCTTGGTAAGAGGGTTGGACAACCGTGAGAAATTTCTCACAAATCGTCGATAATATCCAGCTAACCCCAAGAAGCTACAGATATAAGTTACCAATGTTGGCCTCGTCCATCCCTCAATTGCATCTGTTTTGGAGGGGTCCACAGATATCCTATTGCTCGTGATGATATGGACCAAGAATGAGACTTCCTTCAACCAAAACTCACACTTTCTGTACTTTGCATAGAGCTTCTCCTTCCACAAAGTCTCTAGTACAATTTTTAAATGCTCCTCATGGTCCTCCTTGGTATTGGATTATATTAGAATATCATCTATAAAGACTACCACAAATTTGTCTAGGTAATCTCTAACGACTCTATTACTCCAGTCCATGAATATTACTGGAGCATTGGTGAGTTTGAAAGGCATTACTATGAATTCATAGTGCCCGTACCTTGTACGAAAAGTAGTCTTGGGGATATCTTCCTTCTTCACCCTTACTTGATAATATCCCGACCACAAGTCGACCATGGGGAAGAATTGTGCTCCACGCAGCTCATCAAACAAGTCATCGATTCTTGGGAGAGGATACTTGTTCATTATCGTGATTTTGTTAAGTTCCCGATAATCGATGCAAAGCCGCATTAACCCATCCTTCTTCTTGACAAAGAGGACTGGTGCACCCCATGGAGATGCACTTGGGTGTATAAACCCTTTATCCAGATTCTCCTGTAGTTGTTTCTTCAGCTCTTCAAGCTCAACAACAGCCATTCTATATGGAGTGTTGGATATTGGTAGCGCCCCAGGTATATGTTCAATTGAGAACTCAACATCTCTTCTTGGAGGAAGACCAGGAAGTTCCTCGGGAAATACTTCAGCGAATTCCCTCACAATAGGCATTTCTTCAAGGGTGGTTTCTTCCTTGGACTCAATCATCTGAGCCAGATATGCATGCTCATAAGGCAGTAATATCCATGCTTGAGATGATGGAGCTAAAGGAGATTCATCTTCCTCCTGACACTTGTAAAGAATCGGGGGTCGATTCTCCACATGGAGTGTGATTTCCCTCTCCCGAAAATTTATGTTGGCACTATATAAGGAAAGCCAATCCATGCCAAGAATTGCATCAAATTCTACCAAAGGGAGTATGACGAGGTTTGCCGGGAAATTCAATCCACAGATTATAACAGGGGAGGACTTATACTCATGGGATGAAATGATTTCCCCATTTTCCGTACTCACCGACATCTTTACTTCCATGATTTGTGGTGGTGCAGGGATTTTTCTACTAAAATTTTGATATATAAAAGAATGTGTAGAACCTGAATCAAAAAGTACGTTCGCTATTCTTGAATGAATAACTTGCGTACCGGTCACCACTTCGTTGTCGGGGTTCACTTCGGCAGAAGTGATGGCAAAATCTCTTCCTCGCTGTCTTGGAGGTTGTTGATTGCCTCCGATAACCCTTGGATTAGGGCACTGATTCGCAAAATGACCCGGTTCTTTTCATTTGAAGAATTGAACAATGCGTTGAGGTTCGAATGGAGCGTTCCTCTCCTCTGTCGCAGCCGCGGGTCCTTCTTGCTGACAGTTAACAGCTAGGTGCCCTTCTCTTCCACACTTGAAGCATTTTTTTGTCCCCCTAACGCAATTTCCAGGGTGCTTCTTTCCACACTTTTGGCAAGTGGGGTGCTGGAATTTCTTAGCGCCGTTGGATTTATCCATCGGACCACCAGCATTGAAGTCTACCTTACACTTCTTGTCCCCATGATACCCCTATGATTATCCGATCTCCATTTCAACCTAGATGGCACATTGGACTATTTCCTCATAGCTGTCGAAGTCACGGATCGGTAATGCTTTCCGCAAGCTAGGCTTCAGCCCACCAAAGAAGTGGTCAACCTTGCATTCGGGGGTAACGACAAATCCGGAAGAGTATCGTGCAAGCCTTGAGAAGTTTTCCACGTACACTCCCACAGATTCTTCATCTTTCTGTTTGAGGGAAAGGAAGTCCCTTTCCATCTTAAGACGAAGGGTGCATGGAAAATATTTATCAAAAAACATCTTCCGGAATTCCTTCCAGTCCAAAGCCTCGATCTCCTCCTCAGGCTTCGTATTTTTTATCAACGTCCACCATTGATCAGCTTCACCCTCCATACGATAAGCCTCCAGGAGAACCTTCTCTTTTTCAGAGCATTGGAGGATGGAGAATATCTTTTCAATGGAGTTGATCCATTGTTCAGCGATCGTGGGATCGGATGATCCACAAAAAGTAGGAGGCCTTTGTCTCATGATGCTTTCAATAGCGACTTGTTCTTTCTTAGGGGGGGTTGAACATTCCTCTTGAACAGTGTTTCTATTCAAAACTTTAGTTAGCTGAGAGAGATGCCTGAAAAAGTTCGCGATTCTCTCTCCCATTGGATTGGGCATCTCATAAGTACAATCATCACACTGATCTTCACAACGGTTGTTAGCCCGAGTTCTCCTATTACCGGACATTGGCTGGAATAAAAGGAAAGTTAGGGGTAACACGTAAAGGGTAATCCAAAGACAAAACTTGATGACTTATAAATAAACTTTAATCTCAATAACTCATGAGTCTATAGGATTTAATCCAGGCTTTTCATGATCTTCCTTCTAAAATAAATTATTAGGGGCATTTTTCTCTTAATAAGGGTTCATACTAAGGTTGTGAATTTATCAAACCATATCCCCCGAGAGTGTCGTAACCAAGAGTGTAGCAAGGCCCATTGTCGTGCACCAGTTCCCGTTCGAGTCTAGCTCAAAGCGGTGTTTTTGGGTTTTACCCCTAGGATACATCTGTTCCAGAGCCACCTCTACCTGCTCGTATCCTGACAGGGATGTATTTGTTTGATAAACCACTTACATAGTATTTAACAAAACTTAGGGATGATTTTATTATACTTAGTCTTGTATCTAAGGCTTTACTAGAGTTTCCTAATCCCAAAAATAACTAAACCTATCCTTTGATACCAACTATGACAACCATGCTTTTTATTACAACTTAAACATGCTTTATTACATACAACTTCACTTGATACAAAAAAGAAGATCAAGAGGTTTAATGTATTTGGGGCTTAGGATCATTACATAAAAACTTTATACTTGAAATACAACATCTTTATTGAAAACTTCCTTTACATGACCACTACATTCCTTCGTACTTAGCATTGCATGAGATAACCTGAGGACATGCATAAGAAAAGGGTGAGCTATGAAGCCCAGTAAGGGAGTACACAATGAATAACATGAGGAGTAAAATACATGTTAGGCAATAGGCATATCAATAGAGCATAAGATAAACATGAACATAAAGGAATGATAAAGCATGATAATCATAACATGGAAATGTGGCAACAACACTTAACATTGAATTAGCATGAGCCAAGGCTCATTGCACATGGAGCATGAGTAAACCCTCATTGAACTTGAAGCACGAGTAAACCCTCGTTTCACTTGAATTAGCATGAGTAAACACTCATTTCACATGACGTATCATGATACTATACTTTACCCAATGCATTGGAGCGCTATAAGGGGCGCACCCTTCTTAAACATTTCATTTCATGCATAAGTGTGCCACATGGATCATAAAACATGGATTCATAAAACATAATCATTTATTCCACGATAAAGGAATGTGGAATTCATACATGAAAATGTATAATCAATATGTAAATGTGAATAAAGGCGATTACCCTTGATGGAGAAATGGGCATGGTATTCACTACACAAAGACATTGGCTTAGAAAATCGTTGCGATTTCGGCAGCGTAACGGCGTGACATAAGAATTCATAAAAAAAGGTTGATGAGAGATAAAGGGTTTCCTCATAATATTTACATGTAATGGACAGTAAGGAGATAATATATATACATGTCCCAAAAATATAAATGGAATTTAGATTCAAGATACAAAAGTATTTCTTGAATGTAAAAGAAGAGAGAGAAGTTCCTTTCAGAATTTCGGCATAGTAACGGGTGTACATGGGAGGCATTTAATGAGAGAGAAAGGGTTCTCCAATCATTCAAAAAATAAAAGGAAAGTATGGGGGAGGTGTGAAACCATACCCCAACATTCATAATTGAAACAAAAATGGCAATACAACTTAAAGAAAATTGACAAAAAATGAGAAAGGAAGAAAACCCCTTACTTGGAAGTGTGCTTCCAAAGGCTAGAGAGAGGCTTGTGAGAGGCTTCTTGGGAGCTTGGGGAACCTTGGGAGGATTCTAGAGAGAGTAGGGCAGAGGTTGGACGAACATAAAGGGCTTTGAGTGAGGAGGAAGTGGGAGCTTGGGTGGGTTTATATAGGAAAGGTGAGAGAATTATTTATTATTTAGGTTTGGGACCCCTTATATTAAAATAATCCAAACCACAAACCATCCCATGATATATGCCCATGGTTTCTGGAAAAGGATAGAGGAAAAAAATATTTTACAAGGATAAGGTCCGAACGTATTAAAAAATTAGGGTTGCTTATGTGGAGGTGAGTCACACTCCCATGGAAATTAATTTAAAAAGGCAAATTGTTGAATAAGTCTTGAGGGCTCCCGTAATGCTTTGAAAAGTGAGTCAAACAAACCCAAAATCTCATTATTTTAATGATAAAACATATATTGGACGAAAATAAGGATTATGGTATTTCATTACATCACCATTGGGTCATTATGATGTCATAAAACACATTATATATTTAAATGGTATTTAATTTTTACCCAAAAATTTGACTGTCTCAGAAAATTATGAAAAATTCACTGTTGGATAATTTCGACGTCCTGATTCCAAAAATAAAATTTATTTTATCTAAATAATTTTCTAAATATGTGAATTTTCATTTTTAAAATAAAAACCGACATTTATAAAAAAATTCCCGGGTTTTGACATAAATGGCTTCCAAACCTTAATAAAAATTTTAATTGCATTCATAAAATTATAAGATCATTTATATTTAATAAAAATTAATGTAATATTAATAATAATATTTTATTAAAATATTATTTAATTCAAAAATCCTTTAATTTAATAAAATATAATTCTTAATTAAATAATAACTAAAAAAACCATTTGTACATTAAAAACTAATTACAATGTATCAAAAATGACTAGAAATTATATTCATTATTATATAAAAAAGTAATGTGCATGAACATGGTACTACTTATTTGTTACATAACCCCTTAAAATAGCCGCATAAGACCTAAGGGTAAGGTGTGCGATGGTGACAGACTCTTGGGGCGGCTTGGATAACATCGCTTGAGTGGTAATTTCAATCAACATCCATTTTTCCCGTAGAAGATCACGTTCGAGATTGACTTGATGAAGCTCAGCTTGGGCTTGGTCAAGGGCAAAGCCCAAAGAGGCCACCTCTTTTCCGAGCTCCGACAAATGGGCTTCATAAGGGGCAATTCTACTGGATGAGGTCATCACTTCCTTTGTCTGAGTAGAAAATTGGTTCGTTAAAGCCTTATATTTATACTACTCAGATGATCACTGTTCAACGGCTATAAAAGTAACGGTCACAAATCATAACGTAAAACTAATGAAGTTGACATCTTATAAAAACATTTTTCATAAAGAGACATTTAACTGGATCAAGAGGGATTTTCATTAATGAAACTTTGGGTTATTACAAAAATAGTTCTCACACTCAATGCCTGGTGGGCCAGTATAATTCCAAGGACACCCCAACTCCTTAGAAATTGGAACTATGGTAGTGAAGTATAAAATAAAGGGGTGTGAGTGATTAGTTACATTTTATTGATTTAATGATAATGGAGGATCATCGAGGTCCTTCACAAGTATGTTTTACTATTCTATATAACTCCACTATTATTCCTATTATATTTGATACAGGAGAATACCACTCTTCTTTTACTTCATGATCTATTAATCAAACATGGATTTATGTAAATATGTTTCCACATGTGATGAGATCTACACAACTATTGGGAAACAACAGTTCATGAGATTTATGTTAGTACCTAAATATATAACAATTTATGGTGTCAATTTTTTTTGGACGTATCTATTTTTTACACAATAAAATTTAATGTAATACTATGAATGAATTAACGATTTTATTTCAAAGAAAATATCATTTATTATATGAAATGGCTAATGTTTAAAACTCTCAATGGGTCATTAGGTTACTTTAAAAGAGATACAAATGATAATGATGAATATAAATTCATTTAGCACCAAATGTGGGAACTAAATCTTATCAATTAAAATATATAATGTTTTAGAATAATGAAATAATTGATATTATAAAAATTACTTCTATTTAGGTTTGGAATAAAGAACTTTTTAACAAAAATTTCACTGTCTTTAGAAACTAAACTATATGTAGAATTTTAAAATGATTTTATTCAAGGGAAATTTAGTATTTCCTAGTCATTATATAGAATGAAACCAATATAATTAATTGAATTTAAGGTCATGTTGGAGGAATTGGAATGTAAAGGTTTTATAAGACTATTACCACTCACGTTAGTTACTCTAATTCTCTTAATAATTAATATAAAATGTTCATTATGACATTGTGTTTATTTATCTAATATAAATATGATTAGGAAAATGAAATAGTATCAGTAGAGTAATGTTATTTTTATTGATATGAAGGTGGAAATTTATTATTAAAAATATATATTATCTTGGTAACAGCAACTCTAGGGTAAAAAATTGGTCACTGTAAATATATATTTTAGGAGTCTTCATAATAAATATAAATATTAATTCTTTCCCATGGGACTTTTAAATGAACCGTTATTTTTCATCTTTTTAATACATAATTTTTTTCAATGGTTCTGAGAATCCATAATTCTGTTATTTTTGGATGATATTCTATTGTGTTGTCAAATTCAAAAAAACCATGAGGAATATTTAGATATTCATTAAAAAAATTGTGAATTAGTAAGATGGAGAACAATATAAATGAAATTTCACAATAAATGGTGTTCATATTCATAGAAAGTGTATTTATGATAGGGGTGTATCACTAATCCAAAACTATTATATTCTATCATCTCTTGGAACCCACAAAAATATTCCTTATCGATAGACATATTTTAGGGATTCGTGGGGTTTATGATCTATTTATTTGGGAATTAATAGTTCTCAGTTTTCATTGGATAGAACTCATGATATGGGAATTATATTCCACTAGAGTTATGAGTGTCCAAAATAATTTTTATATAATTGGACAATTATCACATCAAAATTGATTCTTGACTTCAATAATATGTGAAATGTTATGTGTTTTATTGTAATGTATCTATACCTATAATCTACTATGTTCTAACACACATAGATCATGTTATTCTTTATGGATCATGATAGTTATGAATATATTAAAATAATAATATGAACCATGACATGGAATTGTATGTAGTGGGTTATGATTTGAAATCATAGAATCAATATATATATATATATAGTGATGTTCAAAATTTCATAAATAAAAAAATCATAAAAAAATAAATCTTTCTGATCGAACTAGATATAATTTCATTCAATGGAATAGGTTAGGTTTTTGATCATTGAATTTGATTATATAGTGGTAAATGGTAATTTTATCGATGACACTTTATACGAATTGAAATATAATCAACAACATAGAGATTCTCTTGATTAACGGAAACAAATTAGTATCATAATGAATAAAAATTTTGATTTTACACGGTATAGTGATGTTTCCATGTTCTTTTTAGTGAAATTAATATATGATTTTTTGGAGAAATTTCATGACACAAAATTATTGCATCCTAATTTCTATAACCTTATATCATTATTCATATAGGGGAGAATGTGGAGGGCATGGCAAAAGATTCTAACAAGGTGTCTTATTTTGGATATTGGATATTCATTGTACCATATTTTGATGAACAAAGTATTTATTCTATTCACCAATAGATGTGGTAAATTAATGCAGGAATTCAAAATATGTACGAGTTTCTAAATAACCATTTTTCATATTCAGGTATTAAAAATAATTTAGTTTATTATGAAACCAAATGCCTAACATTCCATGAGGTCACAAATGACCGTCAATGACTATCTATAATGATGTAACCCTATCCCATAAAAATATGATAATAGTATAATATAAATATAGAGAATTTAATATTTTTAATGAGAACATATCAATAGGATGATTCAATATTGGTCTTTATAGACCAAACAACAAAGTCTAAATTTTTCATTATTATTTTTCAATATAATACAGTAGAAAAAATTGAAAAGATCTATATTTTGAATGTCATAAACTAATTTGAATACAAATATTGAACAACCATAATCAATACCATCTTTCTTCCTCTATGATTTGGTGATCATATAAAAATTCATCGAGAACCAAATTTACAATGAGCACAATGTATCATCCTCAAACTGATGGGTAGTCAAAATAAAAATTTCCATCACTAAAATACGTGATACAAGCTAATGTAATTTTATTTCTCTGTTTCATTAGTGGATTATATACCCTTAATAGATTTTATTTATAACAATAAATATCAAGATACAATATAGTTGTCTCCGTTTGAGGAATAGTTTGGATGTCTATTTTGATATATATTTTTCTATTTAGTTATTATAGAAACATTTCTTTTTGGTCTTGGAATCATTCATGTGATAACTGAGAGGATTAAAATGATTAGTAGATGTATTGAATCATCGAAGAGATATTATTAATCATATGAATATCATTAATGCTCCCTATTAAGCTTATTCATGGTAGATAATGTACTGTTGAATATATATCTTAAATGGGGTGTACATCAATTCGGTTTGAAAGTAATATTATTAGAAAGTTATATTATATCCATTTTAGGAATGTTAATTAGTTGGTGATCAGTATTTTTTTTGGATTTATGGAAACTATTTTGTTTTATCAACAGTCTCTTCCGCAATACTCAATTGAGGATATTCCATGATATTTCAATTCTGGTTATATGATGTGTTCATTATGTTCCTCAACCAGACATAACATTTGTTGATGCATAAATTTTTTTATTTGAAAAAATAGGTTATGTCATTAGTTTATGTAATATATCACTCGTATGAGTATTATGGAATCATTCTGAAATTACAATGGAGACATGAGAACATGATAAATAGATTCCATAATAATTACCAGAACATTTCAATGATAAACATACCCATATTTCCAAAGATGAAAATAATAATGATTTGGAGAATGTAGAACATAATATTTGAGGTACATTAAACATATTTTTTGTATTTTTGTGTTATATAAATCTTAGATCATGTTCTGGATGTTTAATGATGTTTTTATGGGTTTTGTAAATGTTTATTGTGGTTCCATATTTGATCAAATTTAGTAAAATCATTAAAATTCACTAGGAAAGCATAGAAGGTAATTTGGAATCATTGTGTAGGCTCATAATTTATGACATGATTAGTCAATCCATGTGATAATCCATTTGAATTTGTATTCATTTTATATTATCATCACATATAGTGTAGAAGATTTAATAAAAAAATAACTATCCAACCCCACTGGTATTTTCTATTATAATTTTAATTTTTAGAACATGCTTTGATAAACTACATGGACACATCATTTAATGTGAATGAAAAATCATAAAAATGTATTTTAATTTTATTTTTTCTTTTAAAATTAGTTTTCTCAAAATTTATCCATGTTTTTCAATAGTAGGAATCCACTAGGATATTTTATTGATTCAAATTGTTCAATAAGTCTATTTTTATAGATCTAATTATTTTTTTCTCTACAATAAATAGAAAGTCTCAATTTTCATTATCTCTCTTTATAACATATAATTATTTCCAACTCAAAATGTTATAATTGATATATTTTATAATGATTAATGTTCTACTATTTTTATGATGAAATAATTATATGACCAAATGATTGAATGTAATTTTGATCCACTATCATCATGATTCATTGTTTTTTTCACCTTTGCATTGCCCATTATAATATATTTATATATTTTATTTTATATAGTTTTTTTAATGTGAAGGCTTTGTTGTTATTAAATTTTTAGTCTGAATTTAAATTGAAATAATATATATTTATTATTTAAATCCCCTTTAATTGATAATATAGAAATTTAATAATTAATATTTTCTTGGATATTATCATTTATACCATTATTTTTTTAATTTGAGATAATTCATTAATTTTTATTGATAGAATGTGTTAAAACTAATTTTTTAAGAAAAAATACTTTCTATAAGATCATTTCACACACCACTGGGGTATGTTCATAATTTCACTAGATATTCCCATAACATTAAATGAATTTCATGATGTTTTAGTGTGGAGTGTCTTATTGAATGGAAACCTAATGAAACTGGTTGATTGATGGTTATTTGTACATTAAGATGGTTCTATAACCTAGAAGGCATATGTGAATGCATGATATGATGTGGTTTGAGTTTGTTATGTGGAAATAATGGATACAATATTTTTTGTTAAATTATTTATTTTAATGAATTTTTAACCGTATTGATATTCATATATGTCCTTTCAAATTATATTATGATTTGTGATCTAACACGTTCATATAATATTAATGTGAGTTGGGATGTAATTTTGGAAATCCATAATGGTTATTATTAGTCATACTCTATATATGAAGTTTAGTGTGTGTGAGTAAATTTTCAGCATGACATATGTAATTGAAATATATCTTATTTATATAGTAGATAATAATGATTCATTATTCTCAGTAATATGGAAAATGATTAGAATTTTTGTATGTAGTTTTTGGGGTGATGTTTCATTGATGTTACATCATTATGATGTCATTCGGGTGTCATGGATCTCTATGTTATTTCTTTTTTCTATTACTATGATATAATTTATTTGTTTGTGTTTCATTGGTTTATATTTTTTATAATTCATGCATCATAAATTTTTCTGATATTATTATTTTCTCGTGATAGGTTATGGGTTTTTAAAAGGTAAATTAACCCCCAATGATTCAATTTGACCTTGAATTTATTTCTAAAATATAGTATCTTGGGGACATCCACTAATGTTAGTGACACCTTATCTCCTTCCAGTCCAATAGTCAATATATTATAGACATATTTCTAATTTTCATCATTATTCATATTAATGTTGACATGACAACATTATAATAGTACTTTTTAATCATAATCTACCATCATATTAGTATAACAATGTTTTATTACTACTGAATATTACTAAAACACAATTCCCTTATTTGGTAAACACCTCCAAGGAGAATATTGTACATAATATCATTATATAAAGGGCACATATTAGTCCTGATACTCATCATAGGTTAGAAAAATATTCAAGTCATTCTTATATCATGATATAGGGTTTCCTATGACATGTTTATCCAACATTACATAAAATCGATTCTTCAGTCATAGAGACATGGATAAGTATTGGATAATATCCTTTTGTAAAAACCCATTGTTTAACTAAATAGCCTAATTATAATACCAAATAATAGAGCAATATTAATAATAACGAATTTGTTCTTACATTATAGTGTAATAAATAATCACAAAGTCTGTATCAAATAGACCAGTGTAATAGTAACTCATAACAAAGAATATAAATTCCCATTCATCACATTTCATAGTCCAAACCACATTCATTAAAAATTCATACTATTAAAATAAATAGAATCAAATAATTTATCAATCAATATTAAATTTATATAATTCTATGTATGTTAATATTTTTCATTTATCATCACTTATCCATTAATATCCATCAGTCATTATTCACAATTAATAAATCCTAAATAACATCATAAAATCCTTTTATAATAATAAAATAAGTAATGAACATTGTCCACGTTAATTAGCTTCATGATCAAGGGAAATACTAAATTCTACACAGTGTTTCTTGGTATTCAAGATACTTACTAAAACAAAAAAATTAAACGTGTTTCGATTTGAATTTAGTTGTTTAGTCAATTCAAGAGATAAAAATATATCGAAATAAACCCAATTTTAAAGATGATGTAGGAAAATATTTAATTAAATAAGGACTCCATCAAAATTATCATGGTGTGTTCCATTGATAGACTTGATGTCGAATATTTATAAAAATTGAAAATATCCCATCAATAATAATTTCCAACTTACCAAATATTATAGTTACCTTAAATAAAAGTAACATAAAACCCATAAGTTAATATTAAACAAACCCAAAACGATCTATTTTATCCCTAGAGGTATAAATTAACACCACATGTATTATTATACTAGTGGGGGATTATTTACCCAGGGTTGAGTTGAATATAAGATATGACTATTACCTGCAAATAATTTAACATGAATTATTTTTATATAACAAATTTACAAAATATAGATTCATTGTATTCAATTTATGAGAGTTAATTAACCTTTATCAAACCAAACGACCCTACATGTATATATCTCGAACTAATCCACATGTAATCCAAAATACATAGTAATGATATACATAAGTCCAATATAAATTGATCACAAACAATAAAATATAGGAATAATTTTGAGATGAAACAAAAATGTCTTCAAAATACCAAATGGAACAATAAAACACCATGGTGGTGGCTGATACCAATCCCATTACATGAAAAACCAATAAATGTAAATCATGTGTATATTAGAGTACATATTTTCACTTGAAATTAATTGAAGGGTGGAATTGATTACATGAGTAATTTGATTATTTATTTGAAGATAAAAAATCAACAGTGAATAAAAAAAATGAATACACAAACAATGATATAAAATTTGTTGCATGAGAATGAATTTAACATAACCATGATATAGAAAAAGAATTATAGATAGTTAAATATTCATGGAATAAATCATCAAATAGTATAAACAATTTACTAAAAAAGTTTATCACTTTAATGTAGAAATTTATTTCTCAGAGTCTTGTAAATAGATCACATATTGTTACATGAAAAAAATAATTTTAATCTTCACCATGAATAGAACATAGATCATTTTCTATTTATGGTACTTATTTTACACAAATGAAATTTATATCGTAAATATATATCTAAAAACATCAACTATAAGAGGAATGGAATATATTTTTGTGTATTTATGTTAATAAGAATACACATATATGATTTAATAAGTAATAATGTTATATAACTCACTTAAAACTATCCTATAGGATTAGAAAATGAATGAGTTTTAATGAACCACTACCTTCCTTCGATGGTATGGTAAAATGAGTGAGAAGTTAAGAAACCCTATTTTTAATATAGAGGACGTTAAGCTGATCAAATGTTAGATAAACCATATATTCTTCACCATGGATTAAAAATAATTTTATATACCCATATACTCTCACGTCAAATTATATCATATATTGCAAATTAGAATAGAAATGTCACAGTACAATACTCCACATGAAATATTGAAGAATATGGGGATACATATATGAATAATCGTTAATGAATCCACTAAAAATGTGGTTATATCATTATTATAAAAATAAAGTGTAATAATTCCATAATAAAAAATAATGAATTCTCTAAAACACATAAATTAACATTCCCTATATCATATAAATATCATTATTTATGTTAATATAAATCATGCTCTTTATCATGGAAATAATTATGCTCTTTGACAAAAAATATCTTGTTTATGGTTTGATTATAGAACTTAAATTCCTTAATTATAATATTTTCCCATCATGATTAAGAGTGTTACAAGACTATATACTTTTAAAATTAAAACAAAATAATATTAGGTATATCTCCTAAATTTAAAATAAATAATAAATAATTTCGCATATTATAAAAAACCACGGATGAAGTATAAACATGGAATTCAAAAATGGAAATGTATGAATAGAATATGAGGCTTGAAAATTAAATCAAAGATAATATGACTTGATGTTAATCCCATGAAATGATAATACAAAGACACATTATTATCTGAACTATAGTATAATGTGATTCATTTGTATGTTACAAAAAATAATATAAAACCAATAAATATTTATGAATATCACATAATAAGGACTTCAAGAGCTCATATATTGAACAATTATTTTTATTTTTAAATTTATTTTACACACACACCAAGTAATAACATCTTTTTATTCCCCCAATTATTGTACAATTACATAAGGAGATTATACTAACTATTAAATAATATCATTCAACAAATCATTCAAACAATTTACAAGATATAAACTAAATGTGGAATTAATGTTTAATAATTTTTATTGAAAATAATGTTCTCAAAAACCCTAGATTTTAAAATTCATTATAAACATAATATTAATTAAAAAATAATCTATTAAAAAAAATATGATCATTGATATCTTTCACTGATGAATACATTGATAAGGTAAAAAACATTTCATTATACATTCCTTGTGTTTATAGGATAATTGTGTAAAATCCATCCATCTATAATCCATGTCGGATCCATTTATCATCAAACTAACCCAATAGATATTTGGGTGAGATAATAGTAGATTCATCATCTAAAGGGTTTTTTGATCATATTTGTGATTCTTATGGGCTTGAATTTCTATTATTACACTATCGTTCGTGATAGGGAAGAGTATGGAGGATGGTTTCTAAATCATTTCCCGATCTTGAGAGATGGATATAGAATTTCATAAACATGTTCCTCAAGATTGAAATTTCACAATCGAACTATATATAGTAGATGTTGATGTATATTTATAATGATATGGTAGTGGTTAAAATATTTTCTAATTGAACACAAGCCTTTAAGTAATATATTTATCTTAATTTGACCTCATGCCATATAATAATATTTTTTCTATTCTAGATTGAAGTTTTTGTAATGGTAAATATTATTAAATACAAATTAAATTTAATATTAATAACCAACCACATTATTGGTCCACTCATCCTCCTTGACAATTACTGATTACATGAATGAAGATTTAATTAAACATTTTTCATAAATAAAATAATTATTTTATTTAGATTTATGAGAATCAATTTTTATTAAATTTTAAAAAAATATTATATTCATATCCTGGATGATTAATAATTTTCAATTATTCATGAAATTAAATAAAAAAAATTAATGAACATACAATAATTTTTTACATTATTAAAAATAACAAACAAATTAATGTTTTATATTAATACAATAAATGAATTACAATATGGATAAATATTTATATAAAATTTCTATTCAATAAATCCTAAACAAAATTATTCATTGTATTTAAAATGATATTTTTCCAATAGTTGAATTGAAAAGGAATTGTATTTATAGAAATAGATACACATTGTGTAAGATATTTTAGTGTTTTTTTCTCCTTGGAATAATGTGGGCTTAACTAATGAAAAAGTATATTATATAGTAAATTTTTAAGAATTTAAAGTGAAAAATGACAGTGTCTAAACATTGAAACCACACATTAATTCTTGTTGGGTAATATAATCCATTTCATGAAACATCTTATCTTATGAGTTTCACACTCATGTCATGAATGTATTTATTTCATATATTTTTCATTGATTATCATAAATTAACTAAATATTATACCACATCTAGGAAATAAATTGTTATGGTTAAATTTCAATAAAAAATATAATATATCGACATCAAAAAATATAGAATCGACACATCCTTCATAAAATAATTTGTTAGTAAATTGTCTTTCCTAATGCACCAAACATTCCCAACCTATCCATGATCTGTTTTCATTATGGTTTACAATAATACATATAAATTCAGAAGTCGCGATACACAATAACAATAATTTTAATTTCTATGTACCAATACACATGTTTAAAAACATCAATATATTATGGAACATAAACATAAAAAATTACTAATGATGGGTATTTTCTCATAATATCAGGTAATTAAGATTACTATGTGTGAAATTCATTATAATAAGAATCATCTCCCAATGATTAATCACAACATATATTCAATATACAATATTCCACATAATTAAATGTTATCCCAATGTAGAATATATATTAATAATATCACCGTGAAATTTTTTGTTTCTTGAAAAATAAAAAAAAAGATGATGTCATTCAAATGTGATTGATACCCTACGATATTATCTAAATTACTATTATTCATAATAACAATAAATATGTGACATGTTTTTTAATAATATTAATATTCTTGGAAAAGGTTGAAATCTATATTAACAAGTTCAATGTTCTAGGGAACTAAATCAAACAGACTGTCACCTTCAACAGAGATAACATTTAATGATGGGTTAGTTCATAGACGATAAACATTACACTATTGAGATTGGCTAAAAAAACTGATCTGACATCAATTAAATGGCTAGGTTTGGTAAGGAAACATGTTTTTGTGGCTAATATTTTTACTTTAATATTATGACCTTAAGAAAACACAACATGTAGTGAAATAACTATAAATCCACCACTTATTCCTATTTCATAATCCAAATTTTGAGACCCTATTTTTCTCATTTATAATGTTACTATATTTTATTACATATTTTCGAATCCAGACACTTAGATGGCATATTGTTTGAAGGCATGATGAGTCCGAAAATAATTTTATAAAAATATTAAAGTTATTTTTTATTACAAAAGAACAATTTATTATGTAAAATATGATATATTCTAAAAATAATCATGAATCTGCAATTTGATACCACAATCTAGTTCAAAATGTGACACTTAAAATCTATGATACCTTAAAGGGGTTTGTATGTCACATTAAGATAAAATTCTCCACTAGGCGGTGTATTTAGTTAAATAAAAAAATAATTTATGTTTTTAAATTTTATTAAACCAAATTAATTTTTTCATTTTTAATACAATTTATGAATATTTTCCTAGGGTTATTCACATAAAAAAATTTATAATTGAGAGGTGGTCTTCCTTCTTTTGTTTCAAAATCAAGACCCATTGATGAAGAAACACTAGTTTATGAAAGATTAAGCCATAGTGAAAGCCACAATTCATCCTATTTTAGGGGTTAATATTACTCAATAAATAACAATGAAGTTTCTTTTATTGATGCACTAAATTTTGTATTTTCCTCAAATTAATTATGATTATTGAGAAAGAACATTCATTTCATTGATTTTCATAAATTCTAATACATTTCATGAACCAATTTATATATTTAACTTATTTCTCAATTGTATTATAACTATAGATCATCCAAATTGTATCTATTGTCCAATATTTCATATCTAATTTCTTCTAAACTCTATATATTTAAAATTATTCATGTTAGTAATAATTGTTACATGTTTTTCTAATTAAAAATATTTGGGAGGAATGAACTCGATTAGACCACCAGAGTCACAATGATTCTACATGTGGTTAATGGATCTCAATTAAATAATGGAAATTTAGATGAATAATGGTGTAAATGGTTTATGATATCTGGATATAAGATCCATGACAACCATGATGAAATTAGACACACATGGTGCTTACAATAAAACCCATGAAGAGATTAAAATATGATTTATAATAAATAGATGGACTATAATGAAAAATAGATGCTCTACCTTCATTGTATATATGATTGGATGAATGATAGCATTGAATATAGCATCCCATTTTTTATAACATAACTTTTCATTCCATTACACGGAACTGAGGATCTTTAAGGTTTAGTGTCTTGGAAACAAGGAACATAAAACATGAAACAAAAAAAACATTCTTCTTAAACACTTGAAAGGTTTCTCCTCATGTTCACCCTAGGCTCATTACTGCATCTCATAACCTGGGGACATACATCAAAAGGAAGGGTGAGCAGAAGGCCCAGCAAGGGAAACAAGTGAAACATTTTACATATGAACTTGAGATACATCAATAAAGTCATGAAAAGGACTTTAATGCATGAAAATGAAATCATGAGGCATATCATAATAAAAATAAAATTTTTCATAACTTGAAGATTTGGCTGAAACATTTAATATTGACAATCGTTTCGTATCACCAAGGTCCATCCCCAAGGTGTCGTTAAAAATTACCAAGGTTATTCACCAAGGCATCGTTAAAATTGTAATCTCTAGTGGTTACATCATTACCCAATGCATTGGAGCGCTATCAGGGCGCACCCTTAAATTTGCCTTTATTATCATGTGAGCCACATATATCATCATCAAACATTTCATAAATAACCCACATAGCATAAAATAAATGGGTTTCATTTCATAATCATAACGTTTTAAAAACTGCTTTAAAGACATGATCTTTACGTCACTTTAAACCCACGGAAAGGGAAAAAGGGTCTCATGTATGTAAATCCCAGAATTTAAAATGGAACATTTTGATATATATGTGAATACCCTTGTATAAATAAGATCTTTGAGTATTCAATTTATAACATAAAATAATTTTTGAGAAAAGAGAGAGGCATTTTGAGGGGAAAATTCTGCAGCATAACGGCTAAGTTTCGGGGTTTTAGAAAACATTGAAATGAGAGGGGACATGGGTCACCCACTCATAAATGATCCATAAAACAGTAGGGTGAAGGAATAAGAAGGACATATGGACATGGTAATGAAATTTTAGGGACATACCATTTGAAATGAAAAACATGGAAGAAAAAAAAAGTTTAGATTTCTCTTATGAAAATTCGGCAGCCTTACGGCGTCACTTAACTTCAAAAGAAAATGATTTGACAAGATCAAATAGGGTCCCTCATCATATGATAATAATAGATCAGTATGACGGATATATAGATAATTCCCCCAACATAAAAAAAAGGAACTTGAAAGAATTGACATGAAAGTAGATCTTCAAAACGAGAAGGGTGAAGAACCACTTAAAAATTCGGTAGCCTAACGGCGCCACTTAAAACATCAAAATACGGAATTGAAGCGATCAAATGGGGTATCTCATCATATGAACATAAGAGTCCAGTATGATAGATATAGAGATCATACCCCAATATAACAAAAAGTAACTTGAAATAATTGACATGAAAGTAGAACTTCAAAACGAGAAGGGTGAAGAACCACTTAAAAATTCAGCAGCCTAACGGCGCCACTTAAAACATCAAAATACTGAATTGAAGAGATCAAATGGGGTCTCTCATCATATGAACATAAGAGTCCAGTAAGATAAATTTAGAGATCATACCCAAACATAAAAAAAATGAACATGAAAGACTTGAATGAAAATAGAACTTGAAAACGAGGAAGGTGAAAGAATCCCTTAAAAATTCGGCAGCCTAACGGCGCCACTTAAACATTCTTAAAACGAATTGATGAGAGCAAGGGGGGTCTCTCATCATATGAACATGAAATAGGCAGTAGGATGAATATAAAATAACATCCTCCAACATAAGAACATGGAGTATAAAAGAAATGACATAAAAGAGATTATTTGAAAATAAAGAGAGAGGTCGGATCCCTTACCTTAAAATGTAACTCTTAAACCTCAATGGTTGGGACCTTGAGGGCTTGGGGGCACCTTTGGAGGACTCCTTGGGAGGTAATGAGACCAGAAATTCGTTGGGAATGAGTGGGGAGTTGAATGGATGAGAGGAGGGCTTGGTATTTATAGGGAAAGTGAGGGGACAAGGCATTAATGACCAAGGGACACCTCACATGTGCTTTTCTCAAACCCATGTGCTCTCCCTTGGCATTTATCCTGGAGTTAGGCCACATGGGGCCCCCAAAACAATAATTCATCACCCTTGGCCAGCTAACCCTTAAAAAAACTCATGACATCATCATGACACAGTTATGATGTCATTAAACATACAGAAACCCTAAAACTGTATTTTTACTATTCACTGAAAATTCAACTTTCTCAGAAAAATCCCAAAATTTCATATTAACCAAATATCAATGCTCTGATTTCAAAAATGAAATCCATTTTATAAAAATAATTTTCTAAATATTTTTAATTTAATTTTTAAATAAAAACACTATTCATCGAAAATTCATTTTTTCAGAAAAAACCCCAAAAATTACCATAACATAATATCGATGCTCTGAGTTCAAAAATAAAGTCATTTTTATAAAAATAATTTTCTAATTATTTTTAATTAAATTTTTAATTAAAAAACACTATTCACCCGAAAAAACTAATAGTTGAATAATAATTAATGAAACCGTTATTTAACTATTTTATTGAATCACATTACTTAATCAAGGTGCCTAGATTATTTTAAAACTTTCTTTAAGTGAGATTACTAATCCATTTGGTCATATTACTAATCCTAATCATAAAATCACTATTCATAATTTACTATTCATCGAAAATCAAGTTGATCTTATTAGACTCCAAATTTCGTACTGAACATAATTGTAGAAGACTATTTTTCGAAAATCATTACACATTTTAAGTTATTTAAGGTTTACATAAACATTTTTTTTTCAAAATATTCTTTTGAAAATTCATCAAAAATATGCATACTATTTTTATCCAGTCATTTGAAAATTCATAAACTTCATCATAAGCATAAATCCCAATTTTTATTTAAAACAAGGATTACACAAGGCAGTTACGGTCTCGTTACATAGCCCCTTATAATACCAGCATAGGTCCTAAGAGTAAGGTGTGCTAGGGTGATAGAATCTTGGGGCGGCTCGGTCAACATTGCCCGAGTAGTAATTTCTATCAGTTTGAACTTCTCGCGAAGGCGATTCCGTTCTAGCTTCACATGATGAAGTTCGGCTTGGGTTTGGTCCAGATCAAAGGCCAATGGTGCTACCTCCTTCCCAAGCTCTGTTAGATGGGCTTCGATCGGTCCATGACTACTAGGTGAGGCCATCAAATCTTCTTTCTATAATAATCAACCAAGATTACTTATATATAGAGACAATAATCAAAACATTTTGTTCATAGCGGTCATATTGACCGATGGTCATATAACAGTCAAAACCAATGGTCTCATTCTAATTATAATCATGTTTATCAAATAAAACATTTGTTGAGTAATAAAAATAACGCATAAAATTAGGAAACAATATTTATTTAAAATTTCGGGTCGTTACAATCTTCCCCCCTTAAGAAATTGCGTCCTCGCAATATTTTTAAAAATTGGGTTTTGAAATTTCATTGAAAGTCCCACATCGGAAAAGGGGTCAGTAAAACTATTACTTTAAAAGAAAGAAAGGGAAGTACAAAGGTCACCCGAGTTAATCCACACTAGGGTTCCATGTAGGAAAACATGGACATGGAGGAAAAAACAAAGGGTCAAGTTCTGAGGGAGAGTGATAGAGAACATGATTAGGAGAAAGTTAACCATGAGAAAATCCCAAACTTATGATGTGTGTAAACGGTCTTTGATTACCTAGTAGGAAATGTAAACCAACAACATTTTTGTTTTATGTTTCTTTTCATAATTTTGAGTATTTCATTTACTACATAGAACAAAAACATAAGAAAATATACCTACCTTCAAGTAGAGTTTCATCCTTTAACAAGTCCCTACCAACACTAATCTTTTCTCCAAATGATGAGAATTCAAAAACACTTGGTCTCATAAAAGCACAATAATCATCTTCTATAGAATCACATAATCTACAAAAGATTAACTATCTATTTCTTCTATCTTTAAACATTATCCCAAAAATAGAAAGGTTAAGGTAAAACAACTCTTCAAAAAGAAAGAATCCCATAGGAATGGAAACTACTTTTAAATCATCAAAGTTCCATGGTACTACCCAAAGTTCATCATAGACCATTCCATAAATAACGGTCCTTAAAATTCCTCAAAACAAACCAAACTAAGATTGAAACCCAAATACAATAAGGATTTGATAACATAGTCTTCCAGAACAACTTCATTGTTCATCTCCAGACAACATCAACCACTCCTAACATCTTATAAAAAGTAGCTAACCTAAACATATTTTACCCAAGATAGGTTAGTCATTCCCTTAAGTAACCTAAATTACTATAAGTTCACCTTAAATTCATCGATTCTTCAAAATATAAGTCAACCTTACTCCTCAATGAAAATACCGTAGTAATCTATTTACCTCGATCAAATATGGTTCCCAAAATAATGAACGTCTTCCAAAATAATAATCATATTTTAATCCCCTAATCATCCATGTCATATTAATACGAAAATTGTCGCATTTCCTATCACATTGGTTGTCGGAACATGTTCTTCCATTTCCCACCATTAACTAAGGAGAGAAGCATAATTAGGGGCTTAAGTACTTAGCTAATAATCATGAAAAGGAACTGAAATCATATAAGGATAACTTTTATATGAAAGGTATACCCTAACTTGTGATCTCCTAGGTTCCCATCTAGGTTATGAATGATCATATATTCTTATGTGAACCTTTATTTTATTTTATCTTTGTTCCTTTAACAATGGTTCATACCAAGCTTATGAATTTACCAAAGCATATCCCCCGGGAGTGTCGTAACCAAGAGTGCAGCAAGGCCCGTTGTCGTGTACCAGTTCCCGTTCGAGTCTAGCTCAAAGCGGTGTTTTCGGGTTTTACCTCTATGTACATCTGTGCGAGATCCACCTCTACCTGCTCGTATCCAGACAGGGATATATTTGCTTGGCAACCCCTTACTCAATACTCACCAAAATACCAGGAATATTTCCTATATTAAACTTTTCTATAGGGTTCCTCCTAGAGTTTTCATATCCAAATTTCCACAAATAACTAAACCATCCTTTGATACCAACTATAGCATCCCGTCTTTTTATAACATTACTTTTCATTCCATTACACGGAACTGAGGATCTTTAAGGTTTAGTGTCTTGGAAACAAGGAACATAAAACATGAAACAAAAAAAAACATTCTTCTTAAACACTTGAAAGGTTTCTCCTCATGTTCACCCTAGGCTCATTACTGCATCTCATAACCTGGGGACATACATCAAAAGGAAGGGTGAGCAGAAGGCCCAGCAAGGGAAACAAGTGAAACATTTTACATATGAACTTGAGATACATCAATAAAGTCATGAAAAGGACTTTAATGCATGAAAATGAAATCATGAGGCATATCATAATAAAAATAAAATTTTTCATAACTTGAAGATGTGGCTGAAACATTTAATATTGACAATCGTTTCATTTCACCAAGGTCCATCCCCAAGGTGTCGTTAAAAATTACCAAGGTTATTCAACAAGGCATCGTTAAAATTGTAATCTCTAGTGGTTACATCATTACCCAATGAATTGGAGCGCTATCAGGGCGCACCCTTAAATTTGCCTTTATTATCATGTGAGCCACATATATCATCATAAAACATTTCATAAATAACCCACATAGCATAAAATAAATGGGTTTCATTTCATAATCATAATGTTTTAAAAACTGCTTTAAAGACATGATCTTTACGTCACTTTAAACCCACGGAAAGGGAAAGAGGGTCTCATGTATGTAAATCCCAGAATTTAAAATGGAACATTTTGATATATATGTGAATACCCTTGTATAAATAAGAGCTTTGAGTATTCACTTTATAACATAAAATAATTTTTGAGAAAAGAGAGAGGCATTTTGAGGGGAAAATTCTGCAGCATAACGGCTAAGTTTCGGGGTTTTAGAAAACATTGAAATGAGAGGGGACATGGGTCACCCACTCATAAATGATACATAAAACAGTAGGGTGAAGGAATAATAAGGACATATGGAAATGGTAATGAAATTTTAGGGACATACCATTTGAAATGAAAAACATGGAAGAAAAAAAAAGTTTAGATTTCTCTTATGAAAATTCGGCAGCCTTACGGCGTCACTTAACTTCAAAAGAAAATGATTTGAAAAGATCAAATAGGGTCCCTCATCATATGATAATAATAGATCAGTATGATGGATATATATATAATTCCTTAACATAACAAAAAGGAACTTGAAAGAATTGACATGAAAGTAAAACTTCAAAACGAGAAGGGTGAAGAACCACTTAAACATTCGGCAGCCTAACGACGCCACTTAAAACTTAAAAATACTGAATTGAAGCGATAAAATGGGGTCTCTCATCATATGAACATAAGAGTCCAGTATGATAGATATAGAGATCATACCCCAATATAACAAAAAGGAACATGAAATAATTGACATGAAAGTAGAACTTCAAAACGAGAAGGGTGAAGAACCACTTAAAAATTCAGCAGCCTAACGGCGCCACTTAAAACTTCAAAATACTGAATTGAAGCGATAAAATGAGGTCTCTCATCATATGAACATAAGATTCCAGTATGATAAATTTAGAGATCATACCCCAACATAATAAAAAGGAACATGAAAGACTTGAATGAAAATAGAACTTGAAAACGAGGAAGGTGAAAGAATCCCTTAAAAATTCGGCAGCCTAACGGCGCCACTTAAACATTCTTAAAACGAATTGATGAGAGCAAGGGGGGTCTCTAATCATATGAACATGAAATATGCAGTAGGATGAATATAAAATAACATCCTCCAACATAAGAACATGGAGTATAAAAGAAATGACATAAAAGATATTACTTGAAAAGAAAGAGAGAGGTCGGATCCCTTACCTTAAAATGTAACTCTTAAACCTCAAAGGATGGGACTTTGAGGGCTTGGGGGCACCTTTGGAGGACTCCTTGGGAGGTAATGAGACCATAAATTCGTTGGGAATGAGTGGGGAGTTGAATGGATGAGAGGAGGGCTTGGTATTTATAGGGAAAGTGAGGGGACAAGGCATTAATGACCAAGGGACACCTCACATGTGCTTTTCTCAAACCCATGTGCTCTCCCTTGGCATTTATCATGGAGTTAGGCCACATGGGGCCCCCAAAACAATAATTCATCACCCTTGGCCAGCCAACCCTTAAAAAAACTCATGACATCATCATGACACAGTTATGATGTCATTAAACATACAGAAACCCTAAAACTGTATTTTTACTATTCACTGAAAATTCAACTTTCTCAGAAAAATCCCAAAATTTCATATTAACCAAATATCAATGCTCTGATTTCAAAAATGAAATCCATTTTATAAAATTAATTTTCTAAATATTTTTAATTTAATTTTTAAATAAAAACACTATTCATCGAAAATTCATTTTTTCAGAAAAAACCCCAAAAATTACCATAACATAATATCGATGCTCTGAGTTCAAAAATAAAGTCATTTTTTATAAAAAAAATTTCTAATTATTTTTAATTAAATTTTTAATTAAAAAACACTATTCACCCGAAAAAACTAATACTTGAATAATAATTAATGAAACCGTTATTTAATTATTTTATTGAATCACATTACTTAATCAAGGTGCCTAGATTATTTTCAAACTTTCTTTAAGTGAGATTACTAATCCATTTGGTCATATTACTAATCCTAATCATAAAATCACTATTCATAATTTACTATTCATCGAAAATCAAGTTGATCTTATTAGACTCCAAATTTCGTACTGAACATAATTGTAGAAGACCATTTTTCGAAAATCATTACACATTTTAAGTTATTTAAGGTTTACATAAACATTTTTTTTTCAAAATATTCTTTTGAAAATTCATCAAAAATATGCATACTATTTTTATCCAGTCATTTGAAAATTCATAAACTTCATCATAAGCAGAAATCCCAATTTTTATTTAAAACAAGGATTACACAAGGCAGTTACGGTCTCGTTACATAGCCCCTTATAATACCAGCATAGGACCTAAGAGTAAGGTGTGCTAGGGTGATAGAATCTTGGGGCGGCTCGGTCAACATTGCCCGAGTAGTAATTTCTATCAGTTTGAACTTCTCGCGAAGGCGATTCCGTTCTATCTTCACATGATGAAGTTCAGCTTGGGTTTGGTCCAGAGCAAAGGCCAATGGTGCTACCTCCTTCCCAAGCTCTGTTAGTTGGGCTTCGATCGGTCCATGACTACTAGGTGAGGCCATCAAATCTTCTTTCTATAATAATCAACCAAGATTACTTATATATAGAGACAATAATCAAAACATTTTGTTCATAGCGGTCATATTGACCGATGGTCATATAACAGTCAAAACCAATGGTCTCATTCTAATTATAATCATGTTTATCAAATAAAACATTTGTTGAGTAATAAAAATAACGCATAAAATTAGGAAACAATATTTATTTAAAATTTTGGGTCGTTACATTGAACTAGAATGATAGACTATATATATATATAATATATAGATAATAAAACTATATTTCGTGTAGTTTTATAATCACGTAGTGTGGTTCCCTCGATAATGTGGCACTATGTATATGGGAAATTTTTTGTATAAAATGTCATGTGGGATCCCCACACTTCTTGTGGCATTTTTATTTGGACCTAGAATGTATAATATGAGTAAAAATGCATTGGGATGGATAGGAAAATTCCCTATGGAAATGTACATGGATACATGTTGGATTCAAGGACATAAAAAGGTATCACATGGAGGACCTCAAGTCGCTCGAACACGGTGTTAAGACCCTATAGAAGCCATGATTCTATACATGGGTAGTGATTCATGTAAAAAACGTACACAACCAGGTAATTGATTCGTTGTAAGAACAATGTAAGTCCCTTTAAATGTCGTGTATCTATTCTTCCCGATTGAGAAAACATTAATATCTCATATATATTTATTTTGGGCATAGATTTTTTCCCTAAATTCATATTTCCTGATACAATTTCCTTGTAACTTTCATTGGAGGCCTCCATAGTGGCATTTGATATATAATGTGATTTATTAAAGGTTTTATTCTTATTTAGGTGAGTATTGATGAAGACAGTGACCAGAAAGGATCACCATAGGTTTATGAGTGGCACAACCTAGCATGGTTGGGCATGGGTCCAATAACTATCTATATAGTGGAACCCTTTAAAAGGATAAGTTATGGGTACTCTATCAATATTTAGAGTGGTACCCTTATACTAGTATAGGTAATGGGTCCACTTCGTATCCAATGAATGTCACCCTCATGCAATATCAGGGCAGATGTCCCCAATAAGGCATGCAACCCTATAACTAGTTAGGGAATGGGTCCTATATCTACTACATGAATGTCACCATAAAACATTTACGTAGCATGGGTCTATGATTACTAGAGTGGATCCCTCCAACTGGGATTGGGCATGGGGTCTTTATTGATTACTAGAGTAGTATCCTCAACTGGTGAGTGAGGATGGATCCTCTACTGAATACTAAGTGGAAACATCATGTTGGAATGGGAATGGTTACACTATTTATTTACTGATTAGAACAAAATTGTTTTATGAGGAAATTGGTACACTACCTAGATATTTTTCCCCTCATCGGTGTATCATTGTTATATAGTGTTTCTTGATTTGGATGCTTCCTATTGGAAAGATGTGTATGATAATGGTAATTGTTAATATACATTTAGAACTAATGAACTTATATTATGGGTTATGAAATTAAATGGGAACCCTCATATCTCTTGTTTGGGTTCCATTGGTTTGATTATATATATATATATATATCCACGTAATTTGATTTTTTTACATTATTGACTTCACTTGATCTCTCTAGTCTATATAAATTCACATCATTTCACTTTTTTTCAACCCTACTACTTTTGGGGCATCCTACTGAGTATATATATACTACCACCTACAATATATTTTCATTCATGTCTCACGTCTCTTGTAGACATCAGACATGTCAGCGGTGCAACATAGGATATTATGGATACCTGATGCATTGGTCCATATACTGTGGTTAGAGACTATAGATTAGGATAAAGATCTATCCTAACATTTTTATTCCAATATTTTATGATTGAGATATTTTTTTATATGTATATTACACCTTTACTTTTACTCTTCACTATTATACATTATTACAACATTGATGTATTTCATATGATTTTTAATATTTTAGATATTTCATCATTTTATTTTTATTACTCTTAATTTTTTAATTGATATTGTTGTCTGTGTCCATACTGGTAAATTATGTAATGGCCTACCCATATTAATTATTTCATTCGTTTATGGTACCCATCCCAATGGAGGTGGTGTTGGGGAATTATCAGATAAATCCATAATGTGATGGGTCCTAAAATATTGGTATTAAAGTAGATCAATTCCTTTTCATGGTGTTTGGAGTTTTCTATTTATGAAAATTTGGTCGGGAATTATGAAAATTGTATCAATGTGTTTTGAGTGTGGATCTCTGGCTAGGTATCTTAGTGTTGCTTTGGTGGATGACTTATCTTTTCGCTCGAACCATGAATTCCAGATTCTTAATTCAGAATACATAGAAATTTGTTGCAGGGAACAATAATAAATGCATCATATGGGATTTAGTATTTTGAATATATCTATTAATTCATATTTTCATTTGAAATATATATATATATATATATATATATTCTTATCTGACTATGGTACATCTAAATTAATTTTTCCAGATTCCTCCATGATGAAACACATCCTTATAAGTAATTCCTAATTCTAAATATGATCTGATGAATGATGAAGATGTTGTTCATGGTCCATCATGTGATATCCTTCCTCTATGTGAATATGAAGAAGAACACAAAATTTTTGAGTTACAGATCATATCAATTGGATTATGTGAGGATTCATATAGATTTCAAAAAAATCTAATGGCTCCATCACAACAGGATACAAAGATTAATTGTAACATGGGTCACCAAGTAGCGGATGAATGGATACAGTCAGTGGTATGTGATTTTAATATTATTTGAATTCCTAAATATCAGGTGGTTTCAATAAAACATACACTTTAACATGGACTACATGGGTGAAAGTGGTGTCATGTTACCCTAATACACGATGAGTTGACACTATCGTAGATCAACATCTAGATGTCGTTTTGCGAGTAGTACTACACCTATTATTGTTATCAGCTAATATTCAATGGATTCTAAAGCTCCATCATTCAGTGATAATAGTTGAAAATCACATGGAAAGGTTCATATATCTTAAATGGTAGTCCCTCGATATGACCATTGATAGATACTTTGGATCATAGAAGTTTGAGTAGGGACTCTACAGAGATATTAATAAGAGTGTGTTACCATTCTACATTCCCACCCATGTTGTGGTTTTGGAGAGGGAACCAGTGATGGAAAGACAACAATTAGAGGGACTCCAATCACTAATTTCATCCATTAGGTTTCATAGAGATGGGTCATCAGCAATATCTAGAAAACATCAGTACATAGGAGCTCAATCGAAAATATATTCATATGATTTGGATTGGGATCATGGTCATCGAAAACAAAGAGGAATCCAATTCATAGATAGGGTATTTTCAGTATGTTCTGTGGGTGATGTTAACTTCAAAATAATACTTGTATATGAGTGAATTTAGATATCGTACGAACCAATATAGTAGATAAAATGTTGTTATCATAGATATCACAAGAGAAGGTAGGGTTTCCCTAGGGTGGTAGAGTTGGATGAGGGTAATTTGGAGATCATTTGGGAGGATCAACGTTCGGTGGTTCATGCTACTATATTCATACAACAACACAAACGAGTGTCCTAAATTAGGATCTAGAAGTTTGCAATTGAGGTTAGGGACAACTGCTGGATATGAATGAATATTATCTAGAAGCGCACGAGATGATTAGAGGTATGATATATTTTTATTCTACTATTACATTACTATTAGTAGACAAATGTTTGTGCCAATAATTAATCTATATACTCTTGGTGCGAGAGAGAAAACATAATTTGGGGAATTAGGATAGTATTATTGACTTTAGGTTCCTACATGGGACAATACATCTAAATATTATATCTACCAGTAGTGTGAGCTATTTATTTTGTGGATAAAGGACAATGTGGGAACTTTTGGTCGTCCTGAAGATATGGATTTGTTATCCGTGATATTATCCCAAATTGACTATCACCATAGATGAGTCAAATACCAATGCAATAATGGGACAAAATTCCCCTTTATGAGAGAGAGATATGTCATGGTGAGATGAGTAGGTTCTATGATAAGGATGTTGAATCCTATAACCCATCATTAATAGATTGAATAAATTAGTCTATTGGACTCTTCATTCATATTACTTCCATTATACTTCGATTGTTTTATGTAAATATTCTCTAGGACGTTACGAGAATACATCCAAGGAGGGTGATATAATTTATTATCCACATTCATCCATTGACCACTGTATTATATTATGAAGAAGATCAAATGGACCATCCAATTTTTTATCAACTATTTCAAATAGAGGGCCTTTGAGATAAGGATTTCATTAGTCCTAGTGTGTCCCCCTAATACGTTCCAGTTTTGTTCGTGAAAAAGAAGGATTGGTTCTTACAATATTATATGTACAATCACCACAAAAATAGAACACATTAAAGAAAATGTGAATTTTTTTATTAATGTAGACCTATTTGAATAGTTTTTATTATTTTATGGTTATCGAATATCGATCTCCATTCCCACCACCAATAGTTGACAATTATTGACGATGATATTTAAATACTGCAATTTTATGTTCTCATAGACACTCTGAGTTCCATCTGATGCTCGTTGTTGTGTTGAATTAAACAACCACTTTTATGTCTTTGTTGAACCATGTTTTTTTCTGTACATAAACCATTTTGATTTTTCCTTCATTAATGACAAACTAAAATAATGTGTGATAGAGGAGTATCATGCAAGGAATGAAAGGATGGTTCTTGATTTTATTTTGGAGAGTCATAATGATCATATTATCTGTAAGTTCTATATCTAGATTCACGATATCTCTTTATTGGGAATGGAATTTTTGAGTATTGTCTAGTCATGGGGACATTTAATATTGATGTTGTTATTTCATGGGATCCACCCAAAATTCTGTTATAGGTGCAGAGTTTTTATGGAATGGAATAGAATTACTAGAGGATTGTGGTAGTGTTCCCTAGGAATACCACCCCTTTGACGTCGCAGACATGGGAAGGGAATACATTTACCTATAATTAGTAATTATAAATATCCTTTTTATAGTTGAGTATAAGTTCAGTGAGTACACTAGTATTGATATTACTAGTGTTGTGTATAGAGAATGTAATGTATTTTGATGAGTCAAGAGCGGTGATCATATATGTGCTTATATAGTGATTTTTTATCATGTATCGGTTGATAATGATGACACCTAACAAGAAGAAATATACAAGTCATGAACTTGAGATATTAATATTAGACTTTATATAGAGGTTGTGAATACCCCATCTTATGGGAGAGTGCTCAATGGTTGTCTCCTACCATCAGAGTCACAGGTACAAGTTCATGAAAATATATTTGAAAATGAGACAAAATAATTGGTTGGAGTTCATATTAGAAAATGACTTTGAGATATTCTATACTCATGGGATGGGAAATATTTTAGTATATTCCCTTTGAATATATTCCTCATATTTTTTGGTTGGCGAGATTATGTGAAGATATATTTCTTGAAGATGACTGTGTTTGATTATGAGGGTGAATATTTTCATCAATTGAGGGTGTTTAATTCTCTAATTCTTAAACGTGTGATACATTACTAGTAGGGATTAATCTACTATGAGGTCTTAGGTGAACCTATATTATCTTGAGATTCACATGATGATTTTTTCAATGCTTGGATTTACATTAAACTTTTCAAAGGACAGACTATGTTCCCATTCACGATGTGGGAGTAGTAGATGATGGTGTTTCAAACACACCCATTATAATTAGTTCATGGGCAAGGAAATATTTATAGAGATGTTCAAATTTAGTTTTGGTGGGACAAAATAAGAAGGATCTTAGGTGATTTCATCACACAATGCATCACCTTTTGTCGAGTGATGGATGAGCACCATGTTTTGGAAGGGTTGTTACAACCTCTTGATATCATATAATTGAAACATGATTTCATTTAATTAGACATCGTGATAGGGATTTAATGAAAAATGAGATTCCATAATTCCATCTAGGTGATATTCAACAGACTCTTAAATTATATATAATACCTTAGTATCAATGTTAAGAGTTTTATGGAGTGTTTTGTGTTTATGTATTTATCTGGGTTTCTTCACATTCATGGGATGAAATAAACTAATTTATATGATCATTATGAGTATTATTTCGTTTTTTATAGTAATCATAGAAAGGTTTGGGTCCCATATGTTTGCAATTACATCCTTTTACTACAACAATAATGGTATGATCGAGGGAACTATCTTGGTTTTCTAGGACATTTTTAAGTATTATAGGTTAGTCTTTATCCAATGGTGGGAAGATAACATGTCATTTTTAAATAATGAATACTCCAATAGATTCAACTATACTATCGGTAAACAACAATTAAAGGACCTATAATATAGACCCAAAAGATCACTCATGTGCTATAAATAGATTATTTAGTAGTCCCTATTAGGTACATAGTGGGTGCACATGATTATTGAGATGGTCTAGGTTATCCTGGAGCAGATATAGATAACCTAGACTAAGAATAAATCTCATGAAGATTGACATCGTATGACCTTTCTGTTCAACAAGGGGGATCACATTTTCCTCAGAGGCTCCTGATGAAAAGGATTGTACAGATTTATGAATGTAGGTGATTTATATTTGATGATCATTAGGACATTCGATATTAATTAGGGAATTGATAAGGTTTCTTACTAACTCAATCATCCACAATAGTTGAAGTGGGTGAATGATGGATTCCATGTGTCACATATGAAGAGATACCTTCATGATCAAACAAATTTTATTGAATTTGAAGTGTTGTACATTGTGGAAATAACATATTTTGTGGAGAACCCATTGGAGATCAAGGATCTTCATTAGAGGATGTTGTGTGGATGGACCAACCCCTTGGTTCTTGTGGTGTGGAAGCACAAGAAGAAAAGGACACCTCCTGAGAGTGGGAGTACCATTTGTAGGCTAAGTATTTGTAAATATTTGTTTATTTTTTTTCAGGGGAGGAAATTTTTAAATAGGGAATGAGGTTGAGACCCAATTTTCTTTTGGTAATACTATGGAATATTTATATAGATATATTCATAGCCAGACTCTAAGATGAAGTTTTATTTCGAAGAATGGTGTTCTATTATTAATTTTACAAAAATATTGAACATATTTTATATTACCCACTAAAACATTATTATATAAAATTTCATTTATATTGATCATTAAAATATATTAGTAATAAGAGAAAAATATTCAGTATAAAACATTAATTTTTCCCTAGGAATGAAATAAAAGTTTTCGACATATGGTGTTTAGATAAATGGGGTCATGGGAGACCATCATTAGTTAAATAAATAAATAATATTATTTATTTAATTTGAAAAAAAATTATTTTTTCCAATTTATACCATGTTATGGATGTTTAATTAAGGTTATTAACATAATCCATTGGAGAATATATAGTTGTCAATGCTTTTTCCATTGGCGAATGGAGATATGATGACATTGAGATACTATATTATGGAAGATAGAGCTGTAAAAAATTCTTTAATTCCTCCTATTTGATATTGAGTGTGTAAATAACTAACGAATGATCCAATTATAGGTAAGACACATCAATTCATGTATTATGTATTTATTCCTAAAAGTGACTTGTCATGATCATCACTTTATCTATTTACACATATTGTAAGTTGATGCATTTGGCCATATATATATTACATATATTATGAATCTTGGGATCATCCCAATTGTATATTTTGGAAATTAAATCCTGGAAAATGATTTATGAAAGCATGTTCTTATTCGTTTCTCCTCAAAATAATTGTTTATTTCATCATTATACCAAGGGTTCTGGATTAGACATTTATAGGTAATAACGAGCCCAATCAGACACTCATGTTCATGAATGTTTCACGTAAAATGAATGGATCAGTGATAAATGTTGGAATTTGAAATAAATTATGGTATAAAAGGTATTGGTTTCATCTGTATGTGATTTGAGATAACTAAGGAAGAACAAGTGCTACGTTGTGTGTATAGAGAACCACTGTGATGGATCTGTATTTGATTCTCAGAAAAAAAACTGGTTCAAAACAATGAATATAGGATTTTTTATTTGATTTTGGGAGGTTATGAGATGATATCATAGGTGGAAAGGCTAGATATATAATTCCATAGTATATCAATATATTCTTTAGAAAACATGACTACATGTCGTCTAGTGAAACTAGCACATGATGTTTAGCACCAACAGTAGCAATGATAGGGTAACATGAAATTATATGTATCAAAAACCATGTGTGACTTCCACATGGTGTGAGACCATGTTTTGATGACCCGACATGTACTATGGGAGTACATGGGAATGGTAATGGCTAGATAGATTACATGTGATGAATTATATAGGAATTGGCTGGATTCACTAACATAGACAAGGACAACAGGAAGGACCCCAAGTGGTTTGAACATGCCATGTTGACACTCTACATTCCATGTAGACCTATATTTGTAGTGATCCATGTTATTGAAGGGATAAAACTAGTTGAAGGTGTGGGATAACATTATATGTGGGTCACATTACATGTTGTTTATCCCTTCTTCCCAATTTTGGAATATTTAACCTCATGTATCTTCTTTATTTGGACTTATATTTTATCTTATGTGTAGAATATAATGAGTTATTTTACTCATTAAAATGTAATAGCGGAAAATGTAATTGAATTTAAGTTATGATGAGATATGTTTTGTGAATGATGTAGATTTTGGACACATTTGTGGATAAAAGTGATTATGTAGGATCACCAGGGGCCTTTTACTATCACTATCCAGTTGGGATCAGAATGGGTACTCAACCTATCTATAGAGTGGAAACCTCATAAGTGATGTGAATGGGTCATATATAAATATATCATTAGAGTGTCACCCTTATTATGGGATAGGGAAATGTTCCCCTACTTATCCACTGAGTGTAACCCTCATACTGAGTCAAGGCACGAGTCTTTAACATTGATAGTGGAACCATCATACTGGGAAGGGAGTGGTTCATCAATATACTATCTATTTGCAACCCTATATCTGGGAATGGGTATGGTTCCTATTTTGAATACTGTTGAGGAACACTTCAGCTAAGATAGAGAATGGATCCCATAGTAACTACATATTGTATCCATCTGGATGGACATGTAAACGGTCCTCTATGTGACTTCTGAGTGGAACCCTCTATGTTTTACTAGAAAATGGGTCATTTATCAAGAGATTTTTTCCAATCAACATATGTATAAAAATGGAGAGTTGTGACTATAATTGAATGTTTTTTGATGGGTAGATGTGAATGATACATGGAATCATTTATAGATTTATCAAATAGTTGTAACTCCTTCCTCAGATGGGTTGTGAGACAAACATATACATCTCTCTAAATTGGGATTATTTGGATTAAACATATATATATATATATATATATCAATATTATTGTATTTTTTGTACTCTTATTTTTTTTGGTTGAGTTTTATATTTTTTATCTATTACTATAATACCACTTAATTCTCCCCTTTCATTATTCGGAGCATCCTACTAGGTATTTATATTATCACCCACATTTTAACATTGAATTCACATTTTTTTCCTTATTATAATGATAGAATAATCAGTGCTAACTATAGATTAAGATGGGTATAACCTTGTGAATTTTGATGCATATGGTGAACTTAATGTGGAGATTTGGGAATGTGCTCTCTAATCACTTCTAATTTCTATTTTATTATTATTTTTCTTCACTTTTTCATTGATGTGGTTGGGTGTGTGTACATGTGCATTATATAAGGGCCTCTTTATAATTGATATTCATTTCATCTCTAGTTTCCATCCCCTTGAATATGTACGTAGAATTGGGGTTGTCACGGCTCAAGACACATTGATTTGTGTTGTAAATCCTAAAATTGTGATTATATACATAGTCAAATATTATCGTAATTATGATTAATGTATGTCTCTTGGAAAAATTAAAAAAAAATACAATAGGATGTTTCAAAACCACTTTTTAATGATTACCAAAATACACAACATACCCAAATACTGTAGATAAGGAAACCAATGGATGTAATATGTTTTTATAAATAATACCTCATTATTTTCTACAATACTATTTAAAATTAATCTATGTGAAGATATGGTTTCTATTCCATTTATCACTATAATTCTTAATTCCATAGACACCAAGATCTCATCGATTTCAAATTTTCCATGTATTCATTTTATTTTTCTAACTTCATGATGATTTATTAATTCTGGATCTATTTGATATTCAAATACAATGATTTTTATGTTTCTAATATAAAAAATCAAGGCATATAATGGTATATGATATAAATTTCTAGAACATAATAATGAAAATTTATTTTAATCTCAAAACCAAATTCCATTATTAAAGAAGTTCTACGATAAGGTATATATACAAATAACATTTTGGTCATTAATTTATGAAAAATTTATTGATCAATACATTGTTATTTTTTTCACTATTACTGGATTAAGAAAACTTGGGGATCAAATTTTTTGATCCTTTTCCAGGGAAAATGGGTTTTACATTAACATATACATGGAGTGACTTCATTTTCTTGCATTGAAAAACCGGTAAGATAAAACATTTTTTCTATATGTTACTGAAATATTAACCATAAAAATATATAGTTCTCTCAATATCTAGTTATACACATATGTCACATAATTGTTTCCAAAAAATATATTCTTTGAATATTATGCCTGAATTTTTCATAAATGAATTTTTATAATATACATATCTCATTGATATTTATTGATCTCACATACCCTTTGTAGTCATGCATTGTACACATATACCCTACCATATAGACATATTCAATAATTATTTCTATAGTTTTATTTTCATTGACTATAAAATTACCAATATAATGATAATAATATTATTCTATTATAAGTATAATTAAAATGGTTATTTTCCGTGAAACATATTTAATAGGTTTGTTGATAGATTAAAAAATTTAGTAATAAATCATACTTTATCAATACCTTCTTATTCCATCATAGTCATTATCTCTTGGATAATCCCCTACAATATCAAGTCCCTTAAACATTCAATATTGCGAGTCCATGAATTTTGATACATTGTTTTAGTTGAATTTACACATACATGTCATACTAATATTGTTTTCAATTCACTATTTCTTGGTAGGAATCATCATTTTGAAATAATAAAATATTTATCTCCCACCGTAGTGAACATAAACCAACTATGTGGTTATTAATTACAATGTATTATATTCCCCTAATACTTATCCAATCTATAATCTTTATAGACTCCAAAATTTCTTTTCCAAACCATTTTGTTTTATATTTTTTTGACTTTAGATGGTAAATATTATCCAATTATATTTAAATAGGTAGGATCAATTTAAAAAAATATATTTCTATCAGGACTAGAAGTTAATATCCACAGTGAATATTAGATTATTCTCTTATATAAACCTTACAATATTTTGTTTGTATATCTCAAAAACCATGTTTTAACAAATAGTTTTCAAAAGACAGTTGTGTAAGATACCAAATAGATTCATATAAAATAACAATTCAAATGATATTTTTTATGAAATATAGTTTCATTATGGTTAGTTGTTTCACTTCAATTTTCAAAACATGGTATTGAACATAATATGAAATATTGGAAATAGACATAATACTCATAATTGATATTCCACTTAATAATATCATGATATTTATACATATAAAGAAATATGATATTCAGAATATATTTACCCCACATTTAGGATAAGGATTTCGTAGATAATATTTTTTCAAATAATGACCCTATTTTATTCTTCAATCTTTAGTAGGTGGAACCAATTACCACGTTATGAATTTATAAAATAATTTAAGGATACTCATGAATTATATATTGTTACATTTAAATTTAGACTACTTCACATGGACATGTTGATATAACTATTACATTTTTTATCTATATGTTAATTTATAAATGATTCTATATCCAAATCAATTTTAGTTGTTTTTTATATCAAGTATCCGATAAATGATAAGACTATTTTGTTGGATTAAAAAAATTCAAATAAATAAATTTTAATTTGATAATAAATTATCATAACACATTTTTGAAATAGTATTATTTATATATTAATCACTCATTGTGATGTATAAATTTGATTAAAATATTATTTGAACTTTAGTTCTATAATTAAAATCTAGAACATCATTTATTGATAATGTAAAATAATATCTCATTGAGTCTATATAGAAAAATAAAAAAAAATATTTTAGAAACATTTACTATAGATTAAAATTATTCATTTTTGGAAATGGAAGTACTGATATCACCTAGGATGATGTTGGAATATCTTATTCTATGATCCATTTGAGTTCAATCGATAACATGTTTTTTCTTTATCATTTATTATAGTTAGATAAAAATATGTTGTATAATAATATTTTATTTAAAAACAAAAGGTTTGAATAGAAGCCTGATGAATATACTTGAAGTGAATGCATCTTAATTATTCTTCAATTAATTAAAATTTTTATTCCATTGTCACTTAATTCCACTTTAGAATGAAAAAAACCCATGATAATTATTTTACCTCCAAATATTTTTTAGAATTTTGTGACGTTTTATTGTATTATTTGGATTTAAATTATACCTGGGATATTTTCCCTTCCCTTTCAAGAGTTCCACAATAAGGGGTGGAGAAATGTATTCGATCAAAATTTATTTTTTTGGAGAAGCATTTTTAAATATTCTTCTGTGAATTTTCAAGTTCACTAACCTTGTCTTTAAAAAAAGATAACAAATTCCATAATGATAGTAAAATAATATTAATGGATATATTTTTGATGTAGTAGATTCCAAATTTTGGAAACTGCTCAACATAACCAATCATTTTGAAAGCATAACAATAAGAGATATTCTAATTTTTGAATATACATATATTTTATGTATTGAAATAAAATATTTATATATTTTCCATATCATTATAATGAAAAATAATTTTAGGTATTATTTATTAATTATCCATGTCTTTATGTGGTCACTCAAATTCTACAAACAAGGTATACAATAAAAAATAATAAAATTACGAATTACACCTTAAAATTTTATAGAAGGAATCATTTTTAGGTGTTATACCTTCTATTTTGGTAGAAGAAAAATTAAGGATTTAAATATATAATAAAAATTATATTACAATAATACATCCCATAAACTATTTTTTACAAATAAGAGAAATGTATATCCAAGTACATTCCATCAGTTATGTAATTATCATAGTGTTTTCAATGTTTTTCATTACATTTTAATATAATAATTAAAATAGTTTATTATTATTACATAACAAAGAATCAAGTCATATTAGAGAAAAAAATTCAAATTTTTTATATATCCTACTATTATATCAAGTCTCATCGAACCTGAACACTGAAATTAGAATATCAAGTTACATAAAATTTCTAGTGATAGGTATCCATATTTCTAATCCTAAGGTTTATATTATGTCTCTAATAAACATATGATGGTTTTTATGAAGGATTTCATTCCAACTGTGATAATATAGTTCTTTGATTAATTGATTGGACTCCACGATCCTAAAACCAATAATCTGATTTCCTCACAACCAAAATCCATATTTTTATTTAAAAATTATGTGAATAAAATTAATTTATAGTTTTGATATGTTGGTCATTTGTTGATATAAGAACTACACAAAAAAAAATTTATATACAATTTACTTGTAAACCCATAGTTTTATTTTTTACTTCATAATTATGTAATGAATGTCTATGTTTGACAAAATATATTATTGAGTTATTATTTTATTATAATTTATTTTTCTTATTTTATATTTGAAATGTACTAAGAATACTATGTAGATTTTACATAAAATGTTTACCATGTTCAAATGAAATAATTATTGATAATCCATTTTCATAAATTCTATATTTTCTAAATTAACACAGATATTTTTATTTTTAATGTATTATATCCATTAAAAATCTTGCATAAGATAGAAATAAAAAAATAAAAAAATGTTGATCTCATGAGATTATACAATGAATAATTTATTGAGAATTCCATAGATCAACCTATTTCCACTAGAGAAAGTGCTTATATCATTCTTGGAATGATGTCCAATATTCCAAAAATCCACATATGTATGTTTTATGTTTTTTTTCTCATATCTATATTAAAAACATCATTACCCATTGGGATACTCCTTTTATTTTTTTTGTATTATAAAAGAACAAATTTTAGGGTAACCTTGGGAATCGTTTATTGGAACTACAAAAAACATCCTTGGACACACATATCCACCATAATATTGGATTGCGGGATGACATGTGGGCCATAATATATAAATTAATAACAAATAATTACAAATATTCGAAAAAAATTTAAAATAAAAACATCACATACACATTACTAGTCAAAGTTATTAATTAGACATAGACATGAAATGAATGCTAAAAAGATCATTAGATTTCATTAAATTCATTTTAGTCCATATAAATAAGACTAGAATTCATGTATCATTTCCAATATTTAATTAATTTAGAATATCATTAGGTCTATATGTTGTCTCTTAGAGATACTCATCATAAATAAATAGATAAAAATAAATCACATGACCAAAATTTATAGATTATTCCATATATTTTTTTTATGAATTTAATAATTATTTAAATTATTGTTACATATTAATACCATATATTGATAATAGTATAATTAGGGTTCTAATGATGAAATTAATTATTTTTTATGTCATTTAATTATTTTATTTAGTGGGAGGATACATGGAGATTACTAATGATCTGAAAATCATGTTCATATTATATTATGTATCCCTGATAAATTCATTGGTACAAGTATGGTATCTAAACCACATCACATAGAGTCTACTAACGAGTTACACACCTTGTGTTCTTTTTGTGCGCCCTTTTGACTCCCAAGAATAACTAAAATTGTTCATTATGTGGGAAAATTAAAGGTTCAACATATGTGTATTCCATCAATAGTAGATAAATTCTAATTCTTGTGTTTGTGTATCAGAAATATTAACTAGGTGTGTTCTCCAGACACAATGATTAATGGTCGCACATCATGTATGCTCAAAACCTGAAATATTTTTCTTTAATTATATTTGTTTTCATACTCATATTTTATAAAACATGTATTTTACTAAAAATTATTGATAATTGATCAGCTAAATATTTTATATGAAACTATATTTATTCTTTAAACATGCCTTGTAATTCATCAAATGCTATGCTAGGCTATTTAGGTAAACACACAATGTAAAATAGATGGCTTATCTTTTATAACTTCCTTTCATGATTCATATTATGTGACAAGTTTAGTTTTAGTTTACTTTTCTATATATTGTGTAATCTATAAACACATAGTGTAACCCTTTATAATTATCATAATACATTGAACCACTTGATGAAATCTCATATCAGTAATTTTATTAGTGTTGAGATACTTTAGAAAATATTGTAATAGGAAAAAAATTAATTATGAAGAAATAATTTTAATTAATTATCAAAATAAATATAAAATAAAATGTAAGTTAAAAACTAATGACTATTTTATGTAATTTACAAACATTCAAATATTTATAAATTTAAACGTGATTTCTCTAATACAAATTTATAGTTTTTACTGTAGTTTAAGAAGATATAAAGGATAATCCTAATATAGTAATTTACATATTTGAGTAATCATCCACATATTTTACAATACAATAATATAATTAAAAACCAATTTTTTCAAATTAATATTGATAAGACTGTTTTTTAGAACAAGAAAAAAATAATTTCACCTTAAATATATAATTTATTTTAATAGACTATAATAGTAACACTATTGATCATAAAATTTTCTTCTATGATGAAGTTGATCATCCAAAACACTTTTTGTTCTACCATATATTACTTTCATGGATCCAATTAGAAAATCACTGCAATTATGACCCAAAATTACCCTTTCATCTCCAAATAGCATCAATTTATTTTCTATATCTTGCATATTGGTTTCATCATCTTGTTGATATTTTCTTATTCAATGGTGGGATTAATTAATGCTTGATGTATCATTCATTCACTTTCATCCATTTTATTTTATAAGAGGGTGTATAAGTAATGTATTTTTTTAGTAATTGATATGGGGATCAAGAATTCAATAGTTATAATTGTTTTTATTAATGATAATCCTTGATCAAACGCTACAAAATATACGTAGGTTTATTTTTTTCGTGATATAAATAGGGTTAAAATATAATTTATTTACCTTATATACCAAAAATAATACATTAAACCTCATCATAATTGATTCTATGTATTAATAATATAATTAATATTTTTCACTGATCTTGAAAATTAGCATATTGATAAATATTACACTAATAGAATGAAATTTAATATTTCTCTCTAGAAATAATACTTTTCCACTTTTCCTCATTCGTATATATAAAATAACAAAATATGTATATATTTAAAATGTATTTAATTATTAATTAATATTTTCTTCAATGTATAAAGAATAAATAATTATTAAATATTAAATATTTTAAATAATTATTTTTTCAATATTATGGAGAATAAGTATTTAATAAACAATCATGTAATTGAATACATTATATATATATATATCCTTTTGAATGATTGTAAAAAATAAATGTTTTAAATATATGTAATAAACAAATAAATTAATCATAAACATATTTTTTTATAAGTTGTGATCAACAAATCCCAATAAAAAATATTCTCCAATTTTGAGAGTAAATATTTTACAAATAATTTAATTTGACAAAATTTTATTGAGATAAATAGAAGCACCTACTGTGTAACCATATATGATTTAATATTTTTTTAAATAGGGGGTATATTGTAATGTTCAGTGTTAATCTATAATAATAGGACAATGCACCTAAGATAATGAATTTAATGTCACATTGTAAATAACCCCACATGAATAATTATTATATAATATAATTATTTTGTTTCAATATCTCATCAAGGGTATTTTGAACACAATTTTTCACCCATTTTTCATGATATGAATTTCATCAACTAAATAAAATAATAATATCATTACAAATTTTTTTTTGGAATTTAATGAGTTGATTCATTTTTAATAGAAGCTTCATGATATCATCTTTAATAAATGTTTTTGGGACAAATAATTAAGTGGCATATTTATTAATCAAATTTAATTCATCAACCCAAAATATAGAACTTCAAAATTAAGTGTTTTCATCAATTTTTACTAAAATACATTTACATACTCTATTCATGACAAGAATTAATTATACTTTTAGTATCTAGGGACAATTACCCATGTTTGAGAATAGTAATAGCCAAGGAATCATAATGTACTAGAATTACTATATGTTGTATTTTTCTAATAATTTTTAACTAGCATATTAAAATATGAAAACATCATGAGAATAATTATTAATTTTTATTATTACTATGAGGTGATTAAAAATATACTATGTTACCCATCATTGAATATTATTCAACTGTAGAATTTGGTTTATTAATAAAATCATGTAATTTCAAGGAAATCATCATAGTGGAAAACATTTAAGACCATTACATATGATGAGTATGGTATGAAATTATCACATTAATGATGTGTATAATGGAAATCAATGTGTGATAAGAAATTTATTAATATTATAATTCATAAATATATAAGAAATATAATGGAAAATTTATTTTTTTAGGGAACCAACTCCATATTTGAAACCAAAACTCATTACATTATAGTTATATAATAATGTTAGTATCCTATTATTTATGTTTAATAATCTAAATTTATATACAATTATGGATAAAAATAAATTTTCCAAAAAATTACAAATACGGTGTTTTAGATTATAAGATATTTGAAAATGAAAAAGTATATGTCGGGATCTAATAGAAAGGATTTAATACACATTATTAGCAAATATATTAATAAAAAATTTATTGCACATATTTTTGTTACAATGGGTAAAAGTTCAATGGTGAGTTATTTTAAAATCGGTCTATGTTCAAAGATTATTAATGGTAATTACGAAAAATCATGTTAATAGTGAAACAATTTCGAAAGGTTTTAGCTTTCAAAAAAATATTTTATATAAACATCCATCCATATTTATCATTCATAAAACCCATTATATTTATCATTTTTCAAAAATTAAAATTTCATTAAAACATCAATCATTTTATTTTTATTCTAACCTTTACACATAATAATCCAAACATTCATATCCCTTTTGAATCACCATTTATCTAAATGTAATGAGGGTATAATAAACACACAAATTGGAGGAATTACCCTCTAAGAGAACACACACAGAAGAAAGAGATAATATTGACACTAACCATGTCCAACTCAGAACTAAAACATAAAGGAAACCCATGTGCACATATGTAATGCAATAAAAAAAGTACTACAAATGGAAGGGGAAAACCGAAAGTACCTAAAAGAATGTAAAAACAGCAGTAACCACAAGCCTGAACAGCTCCTGTATCCCCAAGCTAGTACAAATCATCTTGCTCTCAAACCTTCCCCAAGTGACATGAATAATAGTTTTTATATACATAGGGTGAGTATAACAATATACTCAGTAGGATCCTCCCCGAAGCCTCTCTTGAAAAAGTAATGAAATCATGCTAAAGCAAAGTGAACAACAAGTGAAACTAACATGTCACCTAAATAGGTATACAAAGATCCCAGCCTCACTGTGGATACTCTCACAAAGTAATGCATACAAGAATTTATCATATAATAAAGAATATCAAGGGTACCACACTACTACTTTCACACAAGTTTTCTTCTTTCCCCAACATCGCACGTCATGAGCATATCTCTCCAAAAAGGCTTTCCTGCAGACACTAGGGCGAAGCCCCACAACATGCACCTCATGAAACAAAACCACCACATCCATGTAAAAATGTAACTAGATAGTTTTTGGGAGACACCACATCCCTCATAATTTGTATCATATGTTGGGTATTATACCTCAAGCCATTACAGCCCATACATCGAGTAATTAACATCAATCGATCACAACCAACACACATTACACCTATAGTATTCCATAGAAAACTATATCCAGAATATATGTGTTTGAATACCCACAATCCATTACAGCCATCTAGACACATCTATGGGAGAAACTAACTGTTGCACCTACCATAACAGGTAACAACCAAGAGAAGAGAGCGAGGCCAAAGGGGGTAGTCAGCCATTCATCCTCCCAGCAGCATGTTGGGGAAAACACACACCCCCCAGGGCTCAGAATCCATAGGGTGTCAGTTTCCCTTACTGATAGGGTGGTGTAGCATACATAAAAAAAACTTAGAGGATATACTATATCTCACAACCACACTATGGGCATAACCTAGTCTTAGACACAACTGCAGCTAACATATATCAGACTTTGGGCAACTACTTCTAAGACTAATTATCCTATAATCACACAACCACTTAAAGAGGTTTAATAAATTATTTCATTACCTTTTTTGTTTCAAATTATGTTAATTAATTATTTAAAAATTAATTAACCAATGACAGTTCCACATTAAATTTCATTGGCATCACATGTAATGTCCACTGTCCCTTTAAAATTACTACCTCTTGATTATGTTCCAGCAAACTCCAAACCAATTGGTTAACTCCATTTATTCAATTATTCATTACAGAATTACTTTCCCATATTCACATGAATTCTCGAAAAATATTCCATGCTACTAAACACAAGGGGGATCAACACGGTGAGTAGATTATCTTCTCGTTGCATCTTTTTCTTCCTATAGAAAGAGCATAGACCCATTCTCCCTTGATAACCTAAACACAGAAAGCATGTGACATACCCTACGCGTCTTCACCCCTTTCAGAAGAAGGGTAAGTAAGACAAGATACCTTTATTAGTGGGGATAAGTAAAGAACATAAACAACCAATATGAATCAGTTAGCGTCCAACAATCACATCCTTCACATTTCATCATCCCTGTTGTTCTCCCTAAAACCCACATGCATAAACTGATTCATCTTTCCACCCTAGATGTCTTTTGCTACCACAAACATTAGGCCTCCCTGCACCCACATATCGCAACAGTCATCCAGACTAACATCACAACAACAAAAACAGGAAAACAACATCATATCAATTGGTCTCTAGCCCTTAAACAATAAAGAGGTTCATTCAGAATGCTACAAGCCATTATCTTTTAATAAACCATAGTTCTTTAATCTATCTTGGATTAACTAATTTTTATTCGTTTGATCCAAATTCAGGAAACCAATCTGGTAAGCTATAAGAAAATAAATAAACATCTTTACTACACCTATTTGATTAACTTCAAATTACATCAAAATCAACCAGAATCATTTACATGCCTCTTTATCTTTAGCCAACAGATTTTCTATTAATTCCGGCTTTATTTTCATTACCAATATCCATCAAGAACAAGTATAGATATCACATTATCCATCAAAACAAGAGGTAATAACAAATGATTGATATAAATTTATTTATCTGTTTCAAATTTTTATTATGTCAATTCCAATGTCATCTAGTGGGATAAAACATGCTAACTATATAGTTGCACGTAAAAGAAAATAGAAGAAATTAATCTGCTACCTGAAATAGTTCTTGATATTCTCTATATCATAGTGGGCCACAAAACAGGTTATGATATCCTCCCCCCATGACAGCAGTATCCACCCGAGGATCCAAAGACACCACCACACTAGTCAGCACACATGAAAATCCAATTAGGATCATGGGGGTAAAATTCCATTAAAGGGGATGAGGAGAAAAATAAGGAGTTAAACCCAAAAAAGATGATAGATCATACATTATATCGAAGATTGATCGATACTGCTTGGTTGTAGAAAAAACAAATTGTAACTAATCCTTGTAGTCAGTTGGATTATGCAGCTCCTTCAGAATAGATTGAAAGTTTCTCACATCTCATTGCCGAGAACAAAGAGGATGAATTAGGGAGGATGAAATCCTATCCATTTAGATGATTAAATGGAGCAATAGTTTAAGATATGCTTGATTTCCTGTTAAAAGGGGATCACATAAAACCAACATTTTGACCAAGTAAAAACATCATGAGCCTTAGGAATATTTAATATAGAATTTATGGCCTTTGAATAACCCTTATAGTCCTTAAAATAAGTCTTTAAAATGCTTCTTACATCAAAGGAAACATTAAAGGGGCGAAAATGTAGGAGATTTATGTAATGTTCAGAAACATGAAATTGGGAAAAGGAAAAATACAATTCATGAACCTCACCATTAGAGCCTCACTGATAGAACCTCATTGATCTGGAAACACTGTCCATGAACCTCACCATTAGAGCCTCACCGATAGAACACTATACACCTATCATTCCGGAATCATTGTACACCTACTGTTATGGAATCATCGTACACCTACTGTTACGGAAACACTGTACACCTATCATTACGAAAAATCTATACACCTACCATTACTGGTTACCGATAGAACTGTTCACTGATGGAAGTGTTCATAGAATTGTTAATTTGGAAAAGGAGAGATAGGATACCGATGGAACTGTTTACTGTTGGAACTGTTGATAGAACTCAAAATTTCTAAAAGGAAAAAGAGGTTACCATTAGATTTTACCAATAGAAATGTTCACTAATGGAACTATTCATAGAACTGAAAATTTGGACAAGGAAAAAGATGTTACTGTTAGAACTGTTCACTGATGGAACTCTACATAGAACTTGATATTTGGAAAAGTAATGAGTGGTTACCGATTAAGGATACCAATTGATCTATTCACTGATAGAATTATTCACAGAACTCAAAATTTGGAAAAGGAAAAAGAGGTGATTGTTAGAGGTTACCGATAGTACTCTTCACTAATGGATCTATTCATAGAACTTGAAATTTGGAAATGAAAAGAGAGGATACCGATAGCGGTTACCGATAGAATTTTTCACTGCTTTAATTGTCCACATAACTAAAATTTTGGCATTGGAAATAGTGGTTACTATTATACCTCACTAATTTCACTATTCACGATTATCTACCATTGGAACCGTTCACTGAGTCTCACTGATTCCACTGTTCACATAATGGAAAAAATTGGCAGTGTATTGGGGATAAGTCACCTTGCCCTCCCAGAACACTTCAAACACCATATTTTCACAAAGGAATAGACCATAGAGGTCTGATTCATTACATCATATACCTATCATTACATTCTCATCCCTAAGAATTCAAAACCCACCTAAAGTGAAAACCAAATGGGGTCTAAACAACCACACATCAAAATACCTCTCGAAATAGAGAAAGCCACAAAAGCAACAATAGGAAGACATCTCATTATCATGAAATTTTTATAACCACAATGGCTACATCAATACATGAAAAGAGTTACAAATCATACAACTTTGGGTACTGAGCACATATGTGTGACTCACATTCCCAGGTACTCTCTTCCATGCCACCGTGTAACCAAAAGACATGAAAAATGGGGATAGAATGCCCATAAAAGACCTTCTCTTTGCGGTCTTGGATCCCCATAGGTCTCTCCTCGATGGTCACATAATTATCAACATCGATCTCACCCCAATTGATGATGTGAGAGTCATTAAGATGATAACAATGGATCTGTGATACATTGAAAACATCATGTCTCTGACTCATTTTTGGGGAAGTGCTACTCAATACGCCACAACTACAACATGATCTAACACCATGAAAGGCCCAAGAAACCAGTGAGAAATATCACTCCCACGATCAAAACATCATTTCCCATGACAGGGAGTCACCTTTAGAAACATGTGGTCCACAACATGAAACTCTAAGGGCAACCTTATTTGATTGGAACATGATTTCTGATGATCTTGTGCTGTATTAATCCTATCAAAAATCACCTGAACAATCTCTATTTTTTTCTACACTAATTTTGGTCCAAGAATTTCTAACTCTCCAACCCTAGTCTAGGACAACAGTGAATGGAAATGACGGCCATACAAGGCTGCAAAATAAGTCATACCGATGGTGGAGTGAAATCTATTATTGTAACTGAACTTCACCAAGGGAAAGTTCTTCATCCACGAACCTCAAAAATTAAAAACAAAATAGTGTAACATGTATTCAAGTGTCTAGATGGTTCGATCTGTCTCACCATCTGTTTGAGGATGAAAAGCAGTGTTATGACATAGCTGAGAAACAAAATCACGCTGGAGACCTCTCCACAACCTAGAAGTAATGTGAGGATCTTGATCATAAATGATTGTCCTTGGGACTCTATGAAATCTCACCACCACCTCTAGATAATACCTTGAAAAAACATCCACTGAGATCAACTCGAGGATTTCTCTAACACAGGTTGATATTGTTAAGTGATCCACACCCACACTAATAGAATCAAGTCCTCCTATATAATGAGTTAAACCAGTAATAAAGTACATTGAGATTTCTTACCACTTCCACTAAGGAATCTCTAATGGTTGGATCAGACTACCAGGAACATGGTGTTTGGCCATCACCTTCTGGAAGACCAAACAGCGAGACACAAACTCTGCAACCACACGTTTCAACCAAGGCCACCAAAATTGGCTCCTCAAGGCACGGTACATCTTTGTAACTCCAGGATTCACCGCTAAAAGAGAACTATAAAACTCTATGAGAACCATTTAGTGCATATCTGAAGGAACAATAATACTTCCAAGATACAACACTCGGTGTTGTTCGTCCTCAAACCACCCATCTGGTGCCTCGCCACAAAAAACTCGGTCTCTCGACACCTCTACCTCAAGATCACCTAACTCGTAGTCATTCACATGTTTCACGAGAGTTTATTGCACCATAATCTCAAAAAAAAACATATCCCCCCATCTTCTCCCATATCAAGATGTAATGCAGATAGTTCCTCTATTACTTCTAGGAGTGACCAGATTCACGTTCAACATCACTATGTGACTTTCGACTCAGTGTATCAGCTACAAAATGCCCCTTTAATTGTTTAAATGATATTTCATAGTCGTACTCCTGTATGAACTCCATCCACCAATGTTGTCATAATTTCAAGTCATGCTGGTAGATAACATTCCTCAAACTCTTATGATAGGTGAAAACCACAAAGCTCTAAACAATGAGGTAATGTCTCCACAACTTCTATGAAAATAGCACAGATGACAACTCAATATCATGAGTGGCATATTTCCGTTCATGGGAATGTAACTGCTGAGTCCCATACGAAAAAACTAATCTTTTAGGAATCAGAACATAGCCCATCCCCAGATGCACAACATCGCAGAAAACATCAAACAGAACTCCCACAGTTGGATCAGAAAGAACTAGAGCACTTACTAACTTCTCCTTTAGATACTCTAAAGCTTCCTGAAACTGATTAGTCCATATGAATTCCTGATCTTTCATAGTTTATGTGGTCATATGATTCGCGACTCTTGTGAAATCGGCTATAATCCTCCCGTAGTTTCCTGCGAGACCAAGGAAACTTTGCACCTCCGACCCTACCATGGGGGATTCCCATGACACCACTGCTTCTATCTTTGATGAATCCATAGCTACTACCTGATAGGACACAAAAATACCCATGAAACAAACTTCTCGAACCCAAAACTCAAATTTCAACAACTTCCCAAACACCAGATGTTGACAAAGAAATCCCAAAATAGTATGTAGATTCTATTCATGTTCCTCCTCAGATGTGGATTACACAAGGATTTCGTCGATGAAACCCACCATGAAATTGTCAAGGAACTCATGGAACACAACATTCATCAATACCATGAATAAAACCAGAGTATTAATCATGTAAAACAATATTACAACAAACTCATAGTTCCCCCGATGACAACGGAAAATCATTATTCGGGATATCCTCATCTTTTACATGAATCTGATGATATACTAACTTCAATTTGATCCTTGAGAACCAACTTTCATACTTCAGTTGAACGAATAAATCCTAAAACCGCAGAAGAGGATAGCTATTAATTATTTTCACTTTGTTTAAGAGGTGATAATCGACTCAAAACCAAAAACATCCATCAGCCATCATCACAAACCTAACTAGTGCACCCCACTGTGACACACTTGGCCGAAAAAAAACCGCGTTGTAATAGACCATCAAGATGTATATGTATCTCTTATAACTCAGAAGGGGATATCCTATATGGAGACATAGAGATATGAGACATTCATGGAAGTAGCTCGATACCAATCTCGATCTATCATCGAGGTGTTATTTCTACAACCTATTCTGGAAAGACATCAGGGTACTCTTCTACGACACTAGGAAACACCAACTGCTAAACCTCTAAAAAACTCAACATCATCTCTCCCATCATGGATGATAAGGACGGAACACGTCTAAAACCCATCCGAGGTTCTTGATCACCATTAAAGACCAATGGATCTCCATCCGCACTAAAGAAATGACCTTCTTCCTGATGCAATCCACAATAGCCTGCACTGAATACAACCAATCCATGATGAGGATGACATCATATGGCGGTATTTGAAAACATAGGAAATCTCCCCAAGAGCAGTGCTACCCCAACACTATATCATAGTTTCTATATACTTCAAACAAGTTAGCTCGACCTCCAACTGGAATAGTCAACACCTAGGGAACTAGAAGCCACTCTACCTCAAGTCCCAAAGCATGGACAAGGGTAGGTGATATGAAGGATTTTGTCACTCCTGAATCAAACAAGGCATACCCCAAGGTAGAAAACAAGAAAAGGGTACCTAGAAAGACATCTAGATTTCCTGGAGCTAGAAACACATGACCAGGAAGATGCCCATGACCTCCTCCATGAACTCTCTGACCCTAATGACGAACACCACCACGACCGCACTCTACTCTCTGAGGGCGGGGAGCATCACGAGGCTATCCACTGTCTTCCCCATCTACCCTCTATAGATCTAAAGTTGGTGCAACCCGCCACTGCTACCTTGGCTAGAACTGCCTCAATATAGGATCCTGGAGGAGAGCACCTAGTGCACGATGACTAATCTGAAAGGTCGGCCACCCCCTTTGCGGATGACCTCAACCACCATGGGAAAAACAAGTTCATGATTCCTTGGCATTGGACTGAGAGTTTCTACCTCCAGTGAAACGAGATCTGAAGGGATGGTACATACCCACGGTTAAACGAAAACTCTTTTTCCCTGAAAATAGGGAACCCCAGACCACAACTCTACTTTGTGGGGAATTATGATGACTACCCTCTCGTGATGATCTGTTTCTGGCCAATGTCCTCTCAGAAACCTCTTCCCTTTCCATCACCTCAAGATATGTATTCAGCATAAATGGGGTGACCTTTTGTTGGATCTTTGGATGGAAAGCCTCCTCAAAATGCTTTCCATGGCCTCCTCATCTGGAAATAGGTCGAATCATATCGTAAAAGGTTCTAGAAATGGATTCCAAACTCTCGCACACATGAGCTCCCCTCTCAAAGTGTAAGAAACTCCTAGGGACTGGATACCTTCATAGCCGAAGAATGAAACTCGACTCTAAACATGTCTTGGTACTCCTCCCATGAGATTGTTGACCCCACAAGATCCAAGTGGAACAATAACCACCACTATCTTGCTGATCCATGAAACATCATCACATCCAAGGACACCTACTTCTCATTCCGATCACAGATCGAACTAAATCTGATCTCAACCTCCTCTAACCAGTCTGCTGTGATTGCATCGGAAATGGAGCCCAAATAATTCTGCATACTCTCGCACTGAAACTCTCAAATTCTTTCCTCTAAGTGTCATCATCATCAACCTCAACCTAGTGGCGATCTACTGAAACAGCCAGCTGGACATCTTTTATGCGATTCTGATTGGGATGTCAACTGGGAGCCATACCTATAAAATAATAAACAGTTACGGATCCTAACCTAGAAACTGATAGACTCAACAATAAGAAATTAATTATTTTCTTTCATTCTTTTTAGGTTAACCTATCCCAATTTCTACCCATTCAAACACAGGCACAATGAATAATGATGCATGATCGTTTCCTAGGTCTCAACCCTACAACTACTATCACCTCATTTAGTTTCCATTTTAAACTTTAAGGTCCATACATCATATCATAGGAGGCACTAAATGCATATGTCTCATCTAGTAACAAGTGTTTTCCTCACTTAATAAACATGAATGACACTATTTCCGTACCAACCCATGCAACCTCGCATGTTCCTAACTACAAACTCTATCCTATCTCTTAACCAAACCTCTGATACCACTCTGTCATGACCCCATCCCCACCAAGTGTACCCATCCAAGGCCAACAATGTTAGAAGGGAGATAATGATCCCCCGAGTCCCACCTACAGTAGTCCATGGGTTTGCAACTAGAATTGAGGGTATAGTAAACACAAAAAAAGGAGGCATTTCCCTCTAAGAGAATACATGCAGAAGAGAGAGATAAGATAGACACCAACCAACTCAAACTACGAACTAATATATACAAAAACCAAACTGCGCATATGTAATTCCATGAAAAAAGTAATACAACTATAAGGGAAAAAATTCATGTACTCAAAACAAAAGTAAAAAACAGCAATAACCCCAAGCCCAAACATCTCATGCAACCCCAAGATAGAAGAAACATTCTTGATCTCCAACCAGGTCTATGTGACCTGAAAAACTGTTTATATATACATAGGGTGATTATAATAGTATACTCAGTAGGATCCTCCCCGAAGCCTCTCATTGAAAAGATAAGAAATCATTCTAAGGCATAATGAACAACAAGTGAAATTGACACGTCTCAAAAAAAGGTATACTATGTTCCCAGCCTCACCATGGCTACTCTAACCAAGTAATTCATACAATAATAAATCATATAATAAATAATATCAAGGGTACCTTGCTTCTAATTCCCCAATGGTTTGCCTCTTTGCCTCAATGTCACACGTCTGGAGCATATCTGTCCAAAAAGGCTTTCCTGCAGACACCTGGGCGAAGCACCACAACATTAACCTCATGCAAAAAAACCCACCACATCCACATAGGTAAAGTAAATATATATTTTATGAGATCCACCACAACCCACATAACCTATATCATATTTTGGGTATTATACCTCAATCCTTTACAACCCATACACCGAGTAAGGATCCCCAATCCATCATAGCCTATACACGTTACACCTATAGTTGTCTATAGGAAACTATATCTAGAACATATGTGTTTGAATGACCACAAGAAATTACATCCCTATATATATATATATAGAAAACTAATCATTGTGCCTACCATCATAAGTAAATACCAAGAGAAGAGATCAGGGCCAAAGGGGGTAGTCTGCTATTCATCCTCCCATTGGAATGTTGGGAAAAACACCCCACCAAGGCCTAGAATCACTGGGGGTGTCCGTATACCTTACTAACAGTGTGGAGTAGCATATAGAGACACAAAAATTACAAGATATACTATATCTCACGACCACACAATGTGAATAACCTAGTCTTAGACAAAACTATAGCTAATATCTCCCAGAATCTGGGATGCTGCTTCTATGACTAGGTTTCCTATAAGCACACAACCACTTAAAGATATTTAATAAATAATTTCATTACCTTTTTATTAGTTGTAATTTATGTTAATTAATTATTTAAGCATTAATTAAACAAAGAGAATTCCACATTAAATTTCATTAGCATCACGCCCAAATTCTACTGTCCGTTTAAAATTACTACGACATCATTATGATCTAGAAAATTCCAATCTCATTGGTTAACACAATTTATTCAATTATTCATTACAGAATTACTTTCCCATATTCCCAGGCATTATAGAAATCATTATATTCTAGTAAACACAAGGGGGATGAACACGTTGAGTTGATGAACTACCCGTCTAGTCTTTTCTGCCTATTGTAAGAGCGTAGACCCATTCTACCTTGAGAAGCTAAACATGGAATGCACGTGGCACACCCCACACATTCTCACCCCTTTTAGAAGAAGGTTATGTAAGACTAGATTCTTTGATCAGTGGATAGATTTAAATCACATAAACAACCAATAAAAATCTGCAAGCATCCAACAATCACATCTATCCCATTTCATCATCCATGGTGTCCTCCCCAACACACACAAGATTAAACCAATGCATCTCGGCACCCTAGGTGTCAGCTGCTTCCATAACCAATATGCCTCTATGACCCCAAAAATCACAACAACCATCCAGGATCACATCACAACACAAAGAGCAAGAAAACAACATCATATCAATTGGGATCTTGGCCCTTAAACAAACAAGAGGGTAACTAAAAACCCTACAAGAAATTATCTTTTAAAATACCATAGTTCTTTAATACATCATGGAATAACTGATTTATTATTTGTTGGATCTAAATTCGGGAAACCTAACCAGTAAGCTATCACAAATAAATAAACATGCATACAGTACCAATTATATTAACATAAAATTATAACAACATCAATCAGATTCATTCACATGCCTCTTTAACATTAGCTAACCTATTATCAATTAATTCTGTAATTATGTTCATTACAAATTTCTATCAAGAAAAATCTTATATATCACATTAACTAGCAAAACAAGAGGCAATAAAACTAGATCAATGTCAGATTATTTGTCTTTTTCATATGTTTATTATGTCAATATAATTGTCATCCAGTGGGAAAAAACATTCTAACTTTACAGTTTTACGTCAAAAGAAAATAAGAGCAATGAATCCCCTGTATCAAATGGTTCATGAGGTTCTTTATATGAGAGTGGTCCACACAACAGGTTATGATCTCCTCCCCCCATGAAAAGTGTTTCCACCAGAGAATGCAGAGACACCACCACACCGGCCAACACACAAAAAAATCTCATTAGGAATATGGGGGTAAAATTCCATAAAAGGGGGCGAGGAGAAACATATGGATATAAACCCAAAATAATTAGGATAGATCATACCTTATATCAAAGATTGATTGATACTGTTTGGTTGCATAAAAAAAGTGGAACAAATCCTAGGAGTATGTTTGATTATAAAACTTCTATGGAATAGAATTAAAGGTTCTAGCGTCTCATAGCCGAGAACAAAGAGGAAGAATTAGAGAGGAAAATATCCCGTCCCGTTAAAATATTTAATAGAGTGGAAGTTTAAGATATGCTTGATTTCCCGTTAGAATCAGATTTCATTAAACCACGCGGTTGGACCAAGTAATAAAATATCATGCTTTAGGAATAATTAATATAGGAGTTATGGCCTTTGAATCGCCCTTAGAGTCCTTAAAATAAGGCTTTAAAATGCTTCTTATGTCAAAGTAAATGTTAAAAGGGAGAAACTATTGGAAGCTAGAATGACTGTTCACAAACATGACATTTAGAAAAGGATAAACATTTTTCATGAACCTCACCATTAGATACTCACCGATAGAACCTCACCGATCTGAAAACACTATTCATGAACCTCACTGTTAGAGCCTCACTGATAGAATATTGTACACCTACTATTCTGGAAACATTGTACGCCTACAATTATGGAAGCATTGTACACCAACCTTTTTGGAAACAATATACACCTACCAATATGGAAACATTGTACATATACCATTAGAGGTTACTGGTAGAAATTTTCACTGATATAACTTCTCATAGAATTAGAAGTTTGGATATGGAAAGAGAGGTTACCGATAGTGGTTACTGATAGGACTGTTCATTAGTAGAACAGTTCAAAAAACTCAAAATATGGAAAAGGGAAAAGTGGTTACCATTAACAGTTACCAATAGAACTGTACACCGATGGAACAGTTCTTAGAACTATAAATTTGGAAAGGGATACATATGCTACTGATAGAGGTTACCGATAGAATTGTTCACTGACAGAACTGCTCACAGAACTCAAAATTTGGGAAAAGAAAAAGAGGTTACCATTAGAGATTACTGATAGAACTGTTCACCAATGGAACTATTCATAGAACTGGAATTTTGGAAAAGGAAAAAGAGGTTACTGGTAGAGGTTACCGATAGAACTGTTCACCGATAGAACTGTTCACTGAACTCAAAATTTGGAAAAGGAAAAAAGGGGTTACCATTAGAGTTTACCGAATGAACTATTCACTAATGGAAATTTTCATAGAACACAAAATTTGGAAAATGAAAGAGAGGTTACAGGTAGAGGTTACCGATAGAACTGTTCACCAATAGAATAATTCACAGAACTCAAAATTTGCAAATGGAAAAGGAAGTTACTGTTAGACCTCACCGTTGGCACTGTTCGCAACTATCTACCATTGGAAATGTTCACCGAGGGTCACTAATGCCACTGTTCACGTAAAGGGATAAATTGGAAAAGTGTTGGTGATAAGACCCCTTGACCTCCCTGAACACATAAAACCCCATAGTTTCACAATGGAATGGACGAGATAGTTCCAGGCCTTTACCTTCTAAACATTCTCACATGAAATTAAACATCATGGGAAACCATAATAACATTTAAATTTAAACATTAATAATTAAGGAAAGGACAACAAGTAATTATAAATAATTAATATTTATATAAAGTTCTAAACAGAAATAGTATAAATAAATAGAAAAAAATGTATAATATTAGAATTTCATGAAAAAATATTTTTGTTACACTAATAATCCACTTTTATTTATGAATTAAAACAAAACATATGTTAATTATTTATAATAAATAAAGAGGGAACATAGTCATAAGAATATCAAAAAATCACTCATAACGACAATGACACTTACATTACCATTTGGGAAATTTACCTAGTATCAACAATAATATGGAAAACTCCAATAAAATAATCAATTCCCAATTCTTCCATTATAATTTAATCTCATAATAATGAAGAAATAAATTCCCAATTAGAACTAATTTAATTACAATTTAAATTCACCGAAAAATAATTCTATAAGAATCCAGAAACAATATAACCAAAATCACCATTATTTTCTTCCTATCCAATAATAAATAAAAACTACTCGTTATCCATTGATTATTATTTTTATAATTAGAAATAAAACACCCTATAAGAGTATAATTGAACTAATATGAGATAAATCCCATATAAGTATACAATAATTTCTCAATGACATTATGGAATTACTTCTTTGTCCCCAACCTATGAGAGGGAAAATCATTAATTGTGTTTGGAAAAGGAACGAGTAGGGGAGAGTAAAATAAATACCTTCGATTCTTCTAAAAAAACAATCATATATTCATTAATCATAAGGAATGAAGATTGTAAGATGATGGGTAATTTGTTCCCAATTAAGATCAATGATATGGACGGGATATGTGTGGTCGATATGATATTTTCAAATGGGTTAAAATTTTTGTAATTAAATTATTCTTAAAAACCATAATACAAAACCAAATAAATTCCAAAATGTTACCCTATATGGTTCTACCATATACAATGCGTAAATGATTGGTTCCCCCATTTTAGTTCTGATCATGTGTGTAATTGGTAGCACCAATTATACACAATTTAATCAATATAAAATGGTGATTTTAGAAAAGACCCTATATACCTCTCAACACATTTGACTCAAATAGTGAATATTAATTCATATACAAAAATAATTTTCATAATATTTTCACTCATCAAAATTAATTAATGAACATAAATGTTATGAAACTACCCATATTTCAGTTAAATAATTTCACATCTTCAAACATTTCCATCACTGGATTCTAAAAAACATAACAAAAATTGAAAAAAAATGGTATGATTTATTAATAACTACCCACCAAATGAATTCCCATCCCCAAAATATCCAAGATTATTTTTTTCTTATACTCACTATCCTAACAATTCAAAATTATAATTTCAATTATCTCATTGTTTGATCAAATTACCAAACACATGTTAGATACACAACACTATAATTAAACCCAAATAGAAAAATAGCAAAATTCATTAACATCCTCAAAAAATAGAATATTATTTAATAATATATATTCATAGTTAATCATATTTAAAATGAACGAATCCCAAGACTAATATAGACAATCAATCAATGCAAGATATCCATACCCAACACTTAATGAAAGAATATAATTCTTCAAATTAATATTACACCATTGAACAACCATTTTATTTCTAATATGAGGTTATACCCACTATATTATTCACTTTTGGATTCATATATTTCATCTAACAATATATATTTATATATTACTAAAAAAATTATATCAAAAAGGTTCCTCAAAAAAAATAAAAAACACATAAAATGACACATTTCAAAATGTTTTATAAACACCACATTCATATATCATATTATCTACGAGTCCATCCTTGTTAAATAAGTTCTTGGATTTAATTTAAAATAGGAAAAAATAATCTTATGTATCATATTTCAAAATCTCATTCCACTTTTCCATTTATATGTAATTATTTTCACGATAATTTATATATTTCAAAACAAGAACCATTAATAATATAATTTCAGAAAATTGGTTATTACGTCAAATTTGATATCATTTAGAGATTTAAAACTCAAATTACACACTTTAATAACTCTATGATTTTTTGAAATTTATTTCTTTTCAAAAATTTATTTCAATATAAATATTCACCCTATTTATAGTAAAATAATAATTATAATTGTATTTTGAACCAATAATTAATCCATGTCATAAAATAAATCATGTTTTTTGTTTGTAATTTTTTATTTCCCACTAATTCCATAGATTATAATTATTATGAATCAACTATTTATTATTTCATAAATCATTTACCCATGATCATTAATAATTTATCTAAGATAAGTAACAAAAAAAATTCTCAGGTATGATGAAACCTAATTCATATAATAATTTAATAGATAAAATTTATAAAATTACTAATAGACTATATAAAATATAATAATTCTGTCTCACTATGATGGAAATCAGTAAGCATAAAAATGTATAAAATCCTAATAAAAACCAAAAAATGGAAATAAAATAATGGTTTTAAAAATAATGGTTTTAAAAATAATGAAAAATATAAATAATGTTCCTCAAAATTTATCAATAACTAGATATTAAGCTAAATTTAATGTGATTAGGTATTAAATATTAAATATGGTTCATTATTGAATCTATTAAAATTATAATAAAGAGATAGCTATAAACAATAATAAAATGGAAAATAAAATAATAGGGTATATTGTTAATAAATATTTCCATGATCATCACAAATATATAAATAACATAACATTTTATTGGATATTATTCTGTTTTATATAATTTAAATATATAATCAATTCAAACTATTATATAATAATACGTATGAAATAGTAAGGTACGTTATTTCATCCTACCAATACCTTAGAAATAATTTTTACTTACACTGCATGAATAAATAATATATATATATATTGTCATTGAGAAACATAATAATTCCTATCTTTCACGATATCATGTTTTAGTACTCATTAATATATCCTTATATGAAAACATGTTGCCCAATAAAAATTCCAAAACACCCATTTCAAATTTTATCATCCACCCCAAAATGTTGTTCATGTCTTTTTATGGGTTGCTTATTACGTATCTATTGTGATAACTCCTTTTTAATTGTTTTAGAATCCATGAAAAAGAATCCACTCTTATACCACTTTAAAACAACCTGAAACGAAATACCCAAAGAACCCATTCTATAGGATTCCATATACCCTTGGAGAACTCCTCAGTCACCAATAGTTAATGATAGGAACTATGGATTTTGATATTATAGTGGGGAATGATTTTCCAATGGTGGATATCAATATCAGTCATGAAATGATCCTCTTCTAAATTCAACATAAACCCATTTGTTTAATGAATATTGCCCAAATATGTCCTATTATTGAACATGTTATATAAGATTAAATATGAATAAAAAACCCAACACTCAATACCAATGTTTCAAAATATAAACCACATTCAATCCATAATACACACAAAGGTCATTACATTGGACAAGAAAAACTGGCCTAAAATTAAAAAAATGACATTTTAATTCTTAATTACCCATGAACTCCGTTAAAATGGACAATCATAAAATCTAAATCATGTGTAGTGGCCAAAAAGAATCATAAGTCTTGTACGACCATTCCTTTTACATCGAATAATTTCTAGAGTACATTTTCACAACTAAAATGTAGAAATAGAGATGATAAATATCCATCATGATGTACACATATGGTGTGAGAATAAATAATATTTAGAGAACTACAAATAATATGGTATGGAACACACATTGATATATAGTTTTATCCCAGAATGTGTCTATGAATTTTTCATAATTAGTGAAAAATGTCATTATAGAACACCATAAATCATGAATGTATAAATTAAATATATATGTAAATTTATTATATAGAATATAAATAATTAATTATACCTTTTTCTCTATAGGGGTGAAAATTAATATTATTTGAAAATAAAACGAAAATTATAGTAAATCACATTAGACAAAAAATGATTAAACCTACATTAGAATCTATTGAGAGTAATTATCTGATATAAGGTATATCTCTATAAGAATTATCCAAATTAATCGATCCACTTTAGTATGACATGTATTTATATAACCATCCTCAAATTGGATGAAATAAACTATATACTACAATGACAAAATTTCCATCCTTACATATTTGGGGAAAATGATCAAGTACTAGCATACCCCAAACTAGATCACATAGGATGATAAAATTGTCATGTGTTAGAGCACACCTAACATATTTGAACAGTAAAGAAATTTTTGTTGTTATATGGAATCAGTATATTTATCACATACATAGGAAAACTGATATTTTATAGGTATATAGCTCCACATTCTCTTACATCACATGTCTCAATCTGAAAACACTTATTCATTGTCAAATACCAATATATGTTATTTAAACATTATGAGATAACACACATGTATTATAATCATGAATCCACCCATCATGGTGATCATATCAACATAGAAAAACAATATTATGACATATGGTTCCCAAAAAGTAGAGAAAACAAGTTGTTATGTGCATCAATATATATTATTAATATGATCAAATAGTCTTGATTTGTTTTAACAATTAAATTTTTCTATATTATGTTAATAAACATGATAATTTCTTATTTTAGACTATTTTAAAATCATAATATAGACCTGGATTTTAATAAAAACAATCAAAAATGTAATTATTTTAATATGATATTAAAATGTTATGTTTACCATTTAATATAATTGAATGAGGTAATATATAGTAACATTCAAAGCATATTCCATATTTTTATATACAAAAAACTATTATTATTTAATATATATATGGCTTGAAAAAATAAAATTTGTGTATAACATAATTGGAATAACCAATCAAGATGGATTACATACATTTGTGTTCATCACCTTATACATTCAATGTTTTTTTCTAGACCATTCATCTTTTATATCTCACATGAATTTGAATCGAATTTTGATTATCAATTATAAGATCCATACCACCAACATGTAGTTAAATTCCATACCAATGAATGTTATTGATCATACTATCAATATTTATATGAGTGATTAAATTCAGTTTACACCCACCACCTATTAATTACAAGTAAAAAATGATATTCATTAAATTATTTTCATAAATGAATGTACATGTACCATGTTATAAATTCAAAAAACAATATTTTAATTGGAAAAATATTGAATATAAAATATTTTTGAACATGCTACTAGTATTTTAAAAAAATCTAGAATTCATCATATTCAAAGAAAGATAAAATATTACCTATTGTAATGGTTGGAAACCCACATTATTATTGATTTTTTATAAAAATAATAATAAAAAATATTTTTGAAACAAGGCCTAGATATGAATAAAAATTTTTTTTTTAAATTTTTTTTCATCATACCTTTTAATGGAAAATAAAGAAATTCATTTAATCCAATAATCATTTCTAAAAGGTATCTTTTGGTCAAAATAACATTTCATATAAACATTGAAAAACATTTCAACTATAATAAAAATTAATTATGTTTAATTAACCAAGATTTTCATGTTCTACCACACATTATCACATAATAACCCAATCCTTCACATAAACACATAAGATCTATCATACATATAGGCTAATATATTTATATTCTATTATGAATAATTCAATTTTATGTGGGATAGGGGGTTTCCATTCCTTATTATTATTTGATTCAAAATAATTTACTCACAATAAATTTTTAATTTACCTCCAATGCTTAATCTAAACAAAAACTCTATATTCCAAATCCCTCTTAAGGGTCCACTCGTGCATGGACCCTCTATCATGATCTATATAAAACACTTATAGTATGATAATTTGGGTGAGTGAAACATAGTCTCAACATGGTCAACTAGAGTAACACAAAATGGGCGTCCTAGTTTATATAAAATGTAAATATAAATAATTAATGATGTGTTGGAAAGGAATTAACAATTAACCACATGTATATAATGGTCTATAATGATTTAGAGGAATCTACCAACCAAATATTGTCCCATACGAAACTTCATATAAAAACAATTAGTTTTTATGGAATACCATTTAAGAATAATCAAAATATATTTAAAAAAAGTATCATGTAATTAATTATCAATTTTATTTGAAAAAGAGGCATACATATCATAACAATAGTATGAAAATCACTAATTAGGTGGACAAATCCAACTATTACAAATAGTGTGTTTTAAAAATTACCTTTAAGATGAAGTGTGATAATTAAAAATATATAAACAACATTCCATAACCAACTAAAACTAATTAATAAACATATCTAATAATTGAATTAGAAATACCCAAACCAAGGAAGTAAATGGAACTTCAAAAATGTTACCCAAAATACAACATCATAAATCACTAAATAATACTACCGTAAACCTCCTAGAATATCATGGATTTTATAAAAACACTATAACACACATATATATATATATATATCAATATGTGTTCGTTGAATTTTTGATTCATTGAATAAAAAAACAACTTATACTATTCCTATAAAAAATATGATATTAATAATCCTTTATTTAAGTTGAATTCCAACCTGCCATGATGTATTTAGATCTCAATCCCAATCATGGTAGAGAAAATATCATGAAATGTGGCTGGAAGAGGAATGAGGATAAGAGATATTATAATCAATATATTGGTTTCACATGTAAAATCACCATAAAAAACATTAGTCACATTGACTATGGAGGAAGAAAAGTTAGATAAATGGATCATAATGATGAGATCTCAAGAAGCTATTATTGGTGTTGTTCATGAGAGATGGTTGAATTACATTAATGGGATAAATGGGAATTTTCCAATATTTAATCACAAAAAAATTACAAAACAGGCCTATAGGGAACTCGGTAGAGTCCCATTAGATTCCTGGTCAATCTTACTTGTTCAACATTGTTCAGATCATAGTTACCCAGTGTGTAACATCCTCAATCCTCGGGGAATGTTAATAGGAATTCTACTAGTAAATTATACATCTGGACTGTAAAACACTCATATTACATAGAATAACTCAAACCATGTCTAAAATCAAAAAAAAATTCTCAATCATCCAACTCAAATACCAAATACAGAATAACTCAATATAGATCCAAAATACCAAATTGAATCTATTTTCCATTACATATTTCTCAAAAATAAATAAAATAACCAAACTCGAAGAAAATTGTTAATAAAAATATCTATATATTGATCTATTTATATACTTTTGTTAGAATAAAAGATTATATGGAATGTCTAATTTTTTAAAAATATAAATATTTATCTATTTAAAATTAATATATGAAATTAATATTTTTAATAATAAATATAATATATTTTAATTATTTTATTCATTTTTATTATAGTCAAATGAGAGAATAATATTCTAGAAACATATGTTTATTATATTTTTGATATATCATTCCATCGATATATTCCATTTTCTATCATCCCATGTAATTATTTTGTTCTATGAATATATTCAACTTCATAGAATCACAAAATTTATCAATTATATGATCTTCAATGATTTTAAATATGTAAATTTATTCATTTATAATAGTTTTTGATATAATAAATTGTAATATTATGATCCTATACCACTAATTGGGAATGATGAATTTGAATGGATACATATCCCTTGTTTATTCAAGATTAAAAGATAAATCATAAAAAATGGTACATTGAAAATTATAAATTGTGTATCTTGTTATCATACCAATGTATAAGATCCTTTAAAATCAATGAATTACGGGTAATTATTTGATAGTATTTGCAGTTATTATAAATTTATGATGATCATAATTTTTTAGGGTTATTCTCACATAGTATTCACCACATATGAAAATAAAAGGAAATCTGGAGGTTTTGGGTCATTGCCAATTATGAAATAAAATTATAAAATCTATGAGTGAGGAATTAACATTTATCCATTTAATGTTATGGATGTCCATGGATAGATCGGAATATTTTTTCATGCGTTTAAATTGTTTTCTTATGACCCCAAATATCATATGGGGTATTTCACCATGAGTTGGTTTACCCATTAAAATAGACAGTTGTGGTGAGCAAGTTAGGTGTGGTAAATATTCACACATCATAAATGAGGTGATTATTTTTACCATACTTTTATTAGAGGTGATATTGAAAACATTTCAGAATATCGTATATCTTATGATACATTATATAAAAATTTTCTCCCTCTATATGAATTTTATTCTTTTGATAATGATTTTAGGTGACTATATAAAAACATTTATTATATCAGTTACTACATTTATGGGGACACATTGATGTGTAATGTAAGAATAATTCCAATGAAAAGTAAAAGGGAAGTTTTTATATCATTCGAATAAGAATATTTTTACCATAACTGAGTTTTTTATTGATAATATTGTGCTTTCTTCATCACATACAATGATAGTGTAAACCTATCATGGTTACTTGAAATGAAATGTAACTATGTTAGTCAATCCATAACCTTCAATGTTTGATATATATCTTGAGTGACTTGTAGGTGTATTTGTCAACCTAATTGCTAAAAAAAATTCGAACTCCCCTTCCTTGAGAAGTTTAAGGAGAAACTATCATTATTATTAATGTTCTATTAATTAATGATTTTAGGTTAAATGTGTTAAATTTTTTTAAAATTCCCAAAGTGATATAATGATTTAAATGTACTAACATGAAATAATTTGGAAGAGTGGAAATATTTTATGTCAAAAGGATTAAAATAATTAAAGAGAGACTTAGAATGATTTCTAGTTTTATTTTAACAATTAAAATCCTAGAGGACAAAGGTAATTAAATATGATTATCTGACCTATGAAATAATCACCCAATTTTTTATTTTCAATTAATTTGATAGTTTCATCCCATCCTTGGATTATGTGTATATGTAAGTTGAAATTTATTTTTCAAAAAAATCTTCATAAGTGCTGAAAAAATATCTCTTAGTATAAATGAAGAGGAAGCGGGATAAGGATTGAAACTCATTGTTTTTAAAAGTTATTGAAATTTTTGGTCATTAACTCAATATAATGATCTTATATTTCTGTAACTATCATAGATATAATTATTAAAAAACTATTTCCATTACACTAAATTTCAATGGAAAAATCATCATCGTGTTTTCCTTGCTATGTCAATAGTAATTTTTGGTAATTCTAAATATATTAACAAATATTCCCAATGTTATGAAACATTTTATTATAATTTCTAATAGTTTTAGGTGAAACACTTCATAATCTCTATAATTATATTTTTTATTCTTTTATTTTCAATATTTCTAAAAAAATATCAACTTTAATCGATAGTATGGAAATATAAAATTTATTGCCTACTTTATTTATGGATTTAAAAGTAATTTTGGGATAAATTAAAAATTCAATAATCAACTATAAATATACAAATAGTAATCTATATGGATACTATTTTTGAATTTATAGATGATTATTTTTTCATATTAATATATTAGTTGTAATATTCTAATGGATTCCTCATTTAATTTCCCAAGAATTATTTGAAAATTATTTATTTCTAAAACTATTCCAAACGTTTCGTAATACCCATATACTAAATGATATTTAAAATTTAGAGAGTCATTAAAACATGATATGTTATTTTTTTCACACTTTAGTAGTCATTATAGACTGTTTTTTTCTTACATACCTCGTACCCCTAATGAGAGTAATAGATTTTTATTTATACTCTACAGGAATGAGAATAGTGGGATATCTTTTCCATTCCCATACACGATTAATAATTTATGTATAAAATTAGAGATATTGAGAGTAATTTAAAAATAGGATTGGTGAAGGTATCTTCCTAAAATAAGAATCCAAAAATTGAAGAACATATTAAGGAAATATAATGTAGGTATTTGGGCATATACCAAATCTATATTCTTTAATTTTACTAATGAGATTAATAAGGCTATGATTTCTATATATTATTTCTAATTTTGATAAATATTCATTATATACCAACTGTATAAGGGATTTATTTACTATGAAATATAATTGTTTTATTTTAGAAAATAGTTGGGATCTTCAATTTGGAGTTATATCTAAAATGATTAGGTATTTTCTATAAAACACTCTGTTTTTCTTCCCAACCCAAACAAATGAATGAAAAAAACATAATCAATGATATTTTTTATTTGATACTCATTTAATAGATAGTTCGCAATCATTAAAACTATGGTTTACTATATCAAACAACATTTTAATGATCATTATCATGGTAACAACTAAGCTATGATGGTTGATCTGTTTACTTAATAATTCACCAATATGTTGAATTGAATTCTAAGTAAGACACCATTACATAAGTAGTTAAATATTCTATTTTTTATCTTAATATAATCATTTATTTAGATACATGTTGATCGTGTTATTTTTAAATATGAATAACCATGATATTTCTATCATATTCAAATAATTAATTTCTAATGAATATCTTCTACCATTTTCATCTTAAAAATTAATCGGCCACATTTAAATGTTAAAAAATGATTTTGTATTTATTGAAATCGTCTATATTTTATTTAGGTTTTACCTTAAAAAATTTATTGGTAGTACTATTGATCATTGATATGGTCCATTTTATAAATGAATTATATCCCAAAAAAAATTATTTACCTAGGGATATTTTATTTTAGAATATATAAATAGTAAATAAGGTGGTGTTCAAATTTCAAAAAGGAAAACATTGTTCATTTACATGAATATCTATGATGATATATCCCTGAAGATTGATACAAATTAGAAAGTGATTCATATTGGACTTCCTCAAGAGATATGGGTTTTAAGATAATTTTTCCATGTTTATCCAAGTCATGATACAATGTTATATGCCATCATTTACATATTTCCATTCTCTAAGGGTCATTTTCATTTCCTAATCTGAGTGAGGAAGGGGAACAATCTATTCCACAGTCATCATAAATATTGAAGATTTCATTTACATTCTTTTATTGAGTCTATAGATAATATTTTACTCTTAACTATAATAGAATAAATCACTCTATGGTTTCTAGTACATATTATTTCCTTTGATTATTTAATAATTTTTGATAATCGATTTTGAAAATATCTTAGAAAAATAATAAGTATTCAACATAATTACTAAATTATTTTGGATCAATATATCGGTTTGTAGATGTCCAAAATCATTTTTAATATTAATTTTCCACTACCAAGGGAAAAAAATTACTAATCTATTGGGAGTAAGTAAATTTGAATACCAGCATATCCTATTATATAAAAATTAATCTCATCCAATGAAGGATTAAAAATTATAAATATTTATGAATTTCCTCACATATTACCATACATATATCATATTATAATATAAGTCTCTATCAAAAGTTTCTCAAATTTTTGGGGATTTTATATGGGTTTTTTTGTTACATTTCTTTTTCATTATGAAGTAAGAAAATTAATATATTGGTATATATCCTCTCCACATGTAATACTCCAGGTTATAAAATTTGGGTAGACATAAACATCTAGGGTGACAATGATAGCTTTCTGATCAGAAATCGAGGATGGGATGTGGATGTATACTTCTAAGGCTTCTTATAAGGAGTTAATTTTTATTTTGGGTATGTATTATATATATCAAGGCTATTATTGAATAGTAATAAAATAATCATATGATGTTGGAAGCTAATTAAATACTAAGATTACATTCATGATTTGGAAGACACCATGTTGTTTTTGTTGATGAACATGTTGTACATGTTGGATATATTGAAAATAATTCCTTAGGTTACTGGATGATGGAATATAAGGATCATTATATATGGTTTCGTGGGCACAAAACTAAAGGAGTATAGTGATAAAAATGATGAAAATTAATGTCATTTTGTCTGAAATTTTAATCTCACCACCCAGGTTAAATTATACTCATCACAAAAAAAACTCACCTTTGTCACATGTGTCATCTAGACCATTCCGTGCTATAAAACGTATTATTTTGACATGGAATCCTTCCCCCACAAAAACATTTATCATATTATCATTAAATATTGTATGGATATTAGTCTCGATTCCAAATTCAAGAATCAATAGTTCAAGTGGACATTGTATACCAAACCCAACCAATCCAATTCCAATAGCCACTGGTCCATTTTAAATAAACCATCTGTAAAGACTCGTAAAATTCAAGGGAATTTTTTTCTTATTTTTTCTCAGATTTTACGAGTACGCAGTTTCTGACGGCACCTGATTCCGAGGCCCAGGGTTCCTAGAATCAATTTCCGAAGTTCAGCTCGAGTATGTTCAGTGAACGAATGAGCGGGTTTTCCTAAATTTTGAACCAGTACTCGGAATCAAAATCTGAGGGCACCGATAAAACCGCAACGCTGATAATTGATTAAGAAGACCCTTTCTGGAGTTTCTTTTGCTCGAGAGGAGTTTCTAAAAAAGTTGAGGTTAGTTTGTGAAGTAAATAAAAATTTGTGGAACAAATTTTACTTCTAAGCATGTGTGGAAGTTGGGGAACTAACCAAGTGAAGATAAAGGTGACGTGGGGCCCACAGAAACCCCACCCAATCTTATTCCCTAACCCCCTTAACTCTTCCCCTTTGAACCACCTTGTATTAAACGATGTGACTTCCTTCTTCACATTAAATCATGCCAACGCTTAAATTAATTGAGAGTTATGCTTTTGAATGTTTTCAAATTTAAATGCATGGCATGTTATAATAAATTAAAAATAACTTTTATTTTATTTTGGTGTGGTTGTTTTGTAGTGTGGGGGATTTTTGAGAGAGAGAGTGTTCTTTTCTATGAAGAAGTTCATCATCCTCTTTGAAGAATGCGAAGAACACCGACGCGCCTTCCTTCGTTCTTCTTCCCGCGTCAAAGGAAGGGAGACGCCGCTCCTACTCGGACATTCTCCATCAAACATATATGGAGATTTACCTCGCGATGCCATTTCCCACGACGAAATTTGTTTGGCAACTAATTCGAGGTAGGTGTTTGATTTTTGTTCGTTAATATTCCTTGTCGTTCTTCGTCGATTTCTTTGGGCTGTTTGTTATCAATTTAACAGGAGGAGGTTGGAACGCACGAACATGGCCGACCCTCCTCCCCCTTTATTGTTGTGTTCTTTATGGCTTTAATGTAGGTGGCACGGTGCAACGGCACTGCACAGAAACTTAGAGGAATGTGTCGAAGTATCACTGTGTCGTCGCGCCGCGCCTTTGAGGCCAAAAGAAGCCGCAGCCGGAGCGGGGCTGCGGCAAAGGGGGGGCGGTGTCGTCTCGCCACGCCAGAGAAACACGAAGAGATGGTAGCCAGAGAGATGTCGCGGTGGAGGGGCGCGGCTCCGTCATGCTACGGCAGTCAGACCAAGGCCATGGCTTTTGGTCGTGGCGGAGCAGGGAGCGGCGACCGGAACCGCCGGCCGCCGGCGCGTCGGAGGGGCGGGACCGCGGGGTCCCGCGACGGCAGCACAGCCCGCTAGCCGGGCCGGCTGATCGGAGAAGGCCGGGAGTCGTAACCCCCAGCTAGCCAAAGGAGCAGCCCCCAAGTGGGGCCGCCGTTCCAAAACAGGGGGCAGTGCCCCCCCCCCACCCCTTCCGCGGCAGGTCGGCCAGCGCCGAGCTGGCCACGCGGGCGGCGCCCATGCCCGGCCAACCGGCCACCCAGTACGGGCCATGCCGACCAGGCCGGGCCGTGTCCACTGGGCTGGGCCACGCCGTATGGGGCCGGACCCGGACCTGGGTCGGGTCGACCCAAGGGGACTTGGGCCGGGTCAGTCCGGGCCCAAAACCCCCTAAAACCGGACAGGTTCGTTTAAATGCCCATAACATGGGATACGGACCTCTGATCGACGCACAGAAAGTTGTGATGCGGTCTTTTGATCGACACGGTCGTTTCAGTATATTAAAGTAAAGGTTTCGAAGAACTTTCTGTATGGCCAGGTTGGTTTGAACACGAAACCAACCGGGCCCTCGGAGCGGAAACACTTATAACTTGAGCTCCGGATGTCTGATTGATGTGTCGTCGACTTTGTTGGATTCCTCTTAGTGAGACATACATTTTGTCTTACTCCGCTCGAGGTTTGGATGCCGTTGGAGTGCAGTTGGGTTTTTCGACTTAATACCCAACCGGGCCCCTGCAATGAAAAAGCCAATAACTCTCAGGTCGGGCGTCTGATTGACGCGCCATCTGTCACATTGAGTTTTTTTTGTCGAGACGGAACATTGGGATACATCAACTCCGGACTACATGTCAGTCGATTTGTCAACACCTTGGATCGTGGAGCGGACCCTCCCTGAAACAAGCATGTGCAGGAACACTGGAGCTGGCTGCGACTGCGACGACGATGACGACTGCACCGAAATCCTCTGTGGGTTCGGCAGTGACGATGACTACACTGAAATCCTCCATGGGTTTGGCAGCGATAACGACCGTACTGAAATCCTCCATGGCTTCGATGGCGATGACTATTGTTCTTGTATCCTACGTGGGTCCGGCAGTACTACTGTTCTTGTATCCTACATGGGTCCGGCAGTGCTTGAATCTGTTCTTGCATACTACGTGGGTCTGACAGAGTAGCTGGTCTTGTATCCTATTTGGGTTTGACAGCTTAGCTGGTTTAGTATCCTACGTGGGTCCCTGTTTAGATGAATCAGTGGCTACATCTGATCATCTCTATTACCTTACGAAGAAGTATACCTGTGTGAGCTGAGTCTTGACTTTCAATAATTATCTTCGATATGATTGAAATTCTTTCCTAGTTGGATTCAGTTGTGCTTTCTTGTGTGGATAGAGTTTTACTATCATGTGTAGACGTGATCGAACCTAGGTACGGATGTTGGAGCCGAACTGGAATTGATGACTTAGGTATTTGTATGGGCATATACCTAAGTAGTGTTGGATGTTACTACTTGATTGTATCTTTTCTTTGTGGATTATCCTTTGTGGATTCTGGGAGCCCTTAGGGGGTCTCAGGGTCCCTACTGAGTAGTGTATACTCACCCCTGCATGAGCTATGCCCGCACTACATTGTTTTTGATGAAGACGACGGACAGTGGTGATCGTGGTTGAGGCTTGTGGAGCAGGTCGGTACCTGGAGGTAGACCACTGGGCGGGACGTACACGGAGCGAACAGCTAGACCCGAGGAACTGAGGAGGCAATCTGCACCCACCCTTCAGTTGGGACTTCCAGTGGACGTCTAGACGTTGCTGCTTTACTTTCAGTTGTTGTACTTTCTTTCATGTTGTACTTTACTTTTAGTTTGGATTTGTATTCTGACCCTTTTACTTCCGCAAATTCTAGTGTACCTAGTTTTACTTAGTGTTGCTTTTTCTGGCATACTCTGTTGGGTTTTTTTACTTTATAAGGGAATTCCTTCCCCTTTTTCCAGGATTTACGCCTTTGGTGCTAGTCGCCCGCCCCTCGCCTATGGGAGGCGGGCTTGGGGTAGTCACGGAACGGGTCCCGAGAACGGGTCGTGACAAATTGGTATCAGAGGAGATCGGTTCTACCGCACAACTCAGGAATCTGATCTTCCTTCTATGTGATGTAATAATGTTAAGGGTATTGAGTGTGGTTATTAGTCCATGTATTCCAGTTTTGGTGTGGTGGCCCACATATTCGTACACCTGGACCCTGAATTCGGATTTCCTACTCAATGCACGAAAACATTGATTACATGTGTTTTTCAAAAGTTTTCTTTGTGATTACATTATGTCAGCTCACCAGGTATATTGTTTTGAATGTGTCACACCTGTTTGTTTTCAGGATGTCCCCACAATGGCAGCCACATAGGGTTCAAATCTTTGGGCGAGACGACAGTCCACCGAGCGACGATGCCTCGGTGCGGGGCCCTTTTATAGCGAAGGCACCGGCGGTACCTCTACCCACCGATCCACCGATGCCACCAGCCCCATCCACTGAGAGTGCATGTCTCCTTAGTGAACTTCACGAGTTTCAATGTCAGAAACCACCCAGGTTCCGCGGGGGGGATGGACCCTTAGGATCCAAGGATTGGCTGGAGGAAGTTGTGCGAGTTTTCATGTTTTTGGGGACACCAGCTGAACTCATAGTCATACCTACATCGAGCCTCCTGCACGCGGCAACATGCAGATGGTGGATCTTGATGCTCCAGGTGCATGACAAGGCATCTCTCCTCTGAATGTACTTTTAGAGCCTCTTCCGCTCGGAGTTCGTCCCATCCACCCTCCGTACGGTGCACATCTAGGATCTACTAGAGTTTCAGTAGGGAAGCATGAAGGTCGCCCAGTACTCGTCAAGATTTATCGATTTCTCGCACTATTCGACGGACATGGTTCCAGACCCATTCTTCCGGTCCCGGACCTTCGAGCATGGACTGAGGCATGAGATCAGGGCATCAATGATCTCCCTCGACATTCTGACATAGGCTAGAGTATTGAAGCAAGCCCTTCTCTTTGAGAGATTTCTTACTGAGCCTACACCAGCAGCGAGACCTACCGTAGGGAAGCACGTAGAAGAGTCATCTGCACCTGGAAGTTGATGGACGTCACAGGGGTCTAGGCTGACTAGACCATCAGTCGGACGACCTCAGGACACTGGCTTAGATGTACGGGGCACTCGGCGCAGAGCCAGCCTTCCGAGGAGCAGAGAGTGCTACGCATGCGGTGGGAAGGGCAACATGGCTCGTGACTGGCCGACCCGCCATGCATAGAAGCAGCAGGCGGTTGAGGAGCCACACTAGAAGAGGCAAAGGGTAGACCGTGGTGGTCCGCAGGGAGCAGAAAAACGAGGTAGAGGAGCTGGATGAGCAACAGTTAGTGGGCGACGCTTTGCAGCTTTACCACCATCACCACCCGGAGGTCCACCCCGACCACAGGGAGCTGGCGGCAGAAACAGGCTCAAATTCAGGCAGTGGAGGCCTACGACCACGATGCACCAGAGATGATTTGAGGTACTATTTGTGTCTACTCCACCCTCACTGCAGTTTTTATAGACACATGAGTGAGTCATTATTTCATTGTTGATGGCCTTGTTTGGAGCTCGGAGATTCCGACAGAGACGTTGGCTCGATCCTTACGGCTAGAGACTCGTATGGGAGTAGACTCGATGATTACGCACTAGTGACGACAGTGTGAGCTTACTATTGGAGGCGAGAGCTTCGGCTGGGGTCTCCTTGTAGTGGATTCGGGGCCTTACGACGTCATCTTGGGAATGGATTGGTTATCGACATTCCATGCTCATATCGACTATATTAGGCGCAAGGTGCGGTGTGTTCGCACCGATGAGGGAAGGTTCGTCTTCACTGGTGAGAAGGGAGCCTTAGCAGCGCAGGATGGACTCACGCAGAGGAGAGGAAAACCGATCACTCATCAGTTGGCTAGCCTCATCCTAGGAGCAGTAGACGTGCGGAGTCCTAGATTTCCTGTAGTGGTGGATTAGTATGTGGACATTTTACCTGACAACGTTCTAGAACTACCTCCTCACAGAGTGGTAGACTTTTATATTGTCCTATACCCCGGGACAACCCCGATATCTAATCCAGCATATCGGATGGCCCCCGCTGAGCTTCAAGAGCTCTGGTTAAAGTTGGAGGACTTTTAGGGAAAGGGATTCATCTGACCCAGTGTTTCACCCTGGGCTTCACCGATTTCGTTCGCCAAGAAGGCAGATGAGAGCTTGCGACTGTGTGTCGATTACTGTCACCTGAACCAGGTGACTGGGAAGAACATGTATCCACTTCTGAGAATTGACGACCTCTTCGATCAGCTCAAGAGAGCATGGTGTTTCTCTAAGATAGACCCCAGATCATGCTATCATCATCTCAGAGTTTGGGACAATGACGTAAAAAAGACGGCCTTCAGATGTCGGTATGGCCACTATGAGTTTTTGGTTATGCCATTCGGCGTAACTAGTGCTCTAGCGGTGTTCATGAGTCTCATGAACAGGATATTTCAGTCATTCCTCGATTGATTTGTCGTGGTCTTCATCGACGACATTTTGATATACTCGACCACTGAGGAGGAGCACGCCTACCACTTTAATCTTGTACTAGACACACTCCGAGGGCACCAGCTTTACGGTAAGCTCTCGAAGTGTCAGTTCTGGATATGTGAGGTCATATTCTTGGGACACGTCATCTCTGAGGTGGGATTTTCTGTAGAACCTGTGAAGATCGAGGCAGTTCTTGCTTGGGATCCACCCAGGAGCGTGATGGAGGTGAGGAGTTTATTGTGTCTAGATGGGTATTACCGGAGATTCGTTCCTGAATTCTCCAGAGTTGCGGCACCACTCTCAGCTTTGACGACGATGGGGAAACCCTTCGTGTGGTCAGATAGATGTCAGCAGAGCTTCTGGGAGTTGAGACAGAGATTGACTAGTGCACCTATCTTGAGGCTACTAGCGGAGGGAGTAGGGTACATCTTCTACTACGATGCATTAGGGATCGGGCTCGGATGTTTCCTGATGCAGGAGCGAGCAGTGATCGCCTATGGATCACGACAGTTGAGACAACATGAGTAGAACAATGCTACCCATGACCTATAGTTAGCAGTAGTGGTCTTTTCTCTGAAGATGTGGAGACACTATCTGATGGGTGAGCGCTTTACAGTTTACTCTGACCACCAGAGTCTCAGGTACATCTTCTCACAGAAGGACCTGAATCTGAGACAGCGGAGATGGCTCGAGTTCCTCCAGGACTATGACTTTGAGATAGTCTATACTCCTGGAAAGGAGAACGTATTAGCCGATACTCTCAGCAGGAAGACATGTATTCAGATACATGGAGAGGTGACAGAGCAGCTAGCCTCTTTACAGATATCCTTCATGGATAGAGATGGAGCAGCCTTTCTTCAGTCACTCAAAGTCACTCCTCCACTACTACAGCGGGTCAGAGAGGCACAGCGTGGGGATGTTGACTGTGAGATGTGGCATGCACAGATATCCTCAGGATAGGCACATGATGGATTCTCTATAGAAGGAGAGCATGATGTCCATTTCAGAGGACACACAATGGTACCTGCTTCTTTATGGGAGGAGGTGCTGAGGGGGTTTGACACTTTCCCTTTAGCGGTAGATCAAGGAGTGGCAAAGATGTACCAGGATCTCAGACGAAAACACTGGTGGCCGGCTATGAAGAAGGTTGTACCAGAGTTCATTACTCGATGCCTCACATGCCAGCAGGTGAAGGCGGAGCACCAGGTACCAGCAGGCTTGGTACAACCCTTAGAGGTCCCTGAGTGGATGTGGTACGGGATATCTATGGATTTCGTGACTGTACTTCCACGTACTTCCAGAGGTCATGACTCCATTTGGGTGGTTGTCGACCGACTCACCAATTCGTCTAACTTCTTACCCATCATAGAGCAGGTCTCATTAGAGAGCTTGGGACATCTCTACGTTCAGGAGATTGTACGGCTTCATGGTGTGCCCTCATCTATCATCTTTGATCGAGATGCTCACTTTACTTCCCATCTTTGGAAGGGGTTGTAGGAGGCATTCGGGGTGGAGCTACGTCTAAGCATCACCTTTCACTCTCAGACGGATTGTGAGACAGAGAGGACCATTCATACTCTTGAGGACAAGATCCGTGCATCTGTCCTCGACTTTGGTCGCAGCTGGGAGGACCACCTACCCATGGTGGAGTTCGCGTACAACAACAGCTACCACTCCACCATCGGGATGGAACCATACGAGGCATTGTACGACCGACCTTGCAGATCACCCATGTGCTGGACAGAACCCGAGGAGTCAGCACTTGTGGGACCGGAGATGGTCCAGGCCACGAAAGAGAAGGTCCAAGTCATCCAGGAGCTGATGAGGACCGCTGAGAGCCGGCATAAGTCTTATGCTGACAGGAGGCAGAGACCACTGGAGTTCAAGGATGGTGACTACGTCTTCTTGCGGGTCTCACCTCGACATGGATTACAGAGATTTTGCCGAGGCGTCAAGTTATCTCAGCTCTTCATCAGACCATTCCATGTTCTCAGCAGGATAGGAGAGGTGGCTTACCGCCTGCCTCTACCACCTCAGTTTCACCGGGTGCATGACGTCTTCCACGTATTTCAGTTGAGGAGATACGTGCAAGACCCGACGCATATCATCGACCATGTTGAGTTGGACCTTGATGATGGGGCGAATTTTGCAGAGGTCCCGGTGGATATCGAGGATCGACAGGAGAAGGTCCTACGTGGGCGGTCGATTCCTCTAGTGCGCATCAGGTGGCAGCACTGGAACCTCCAGGACAGCACTTAGGAGCGAGATGCTCAGATGCCTGCTCAGTACCCTCATTTGTTCCCCCAGACTGTGATGTATCTTTATGGGGATGTAAAGCCCTGGGGTTGGAGTAATGTAAAGACCAGTAAATTTCAAAGAAACTTGTTTCTTAATTTTATGGGATTTTACGAGTATGCAGTTTCTCACGACACCTGATTCTGAGGCCCGTTGTGCCCAGAATCAATTTCTTATGTTTAGCTCGGGTAAGTTATGTGAACGAATGAGCTGGATTTCCTAACTTTTGAACTGGTACTCGGAATCAAAATCTGAGGGCAATGATGAAATCGCAACGTCGGTAATTTCTTAAGAAGACCATTCTTGGAGTTGCATTTGCTCGAGAGGAGTTGCTAAAAATGTTGAGGTTAGTTTGTGATGTAAATAAAAATTTGTGTAACAAATTTTACTTATAAGCATGTGTGGATGTTGGGGAACTAACCAAGTGAGGATAAAGGTATGGTGGGGCCCACACAAACCCCACCCCTTAATATTCCCCAACCCCATTAACTCTTCCCCTTTGAACCCCCTTGTATTAAATGATGTGACTTCCTCCTTCACATTAAATCACGCCAACGCTAAAATTAATTTAGAGTTATGCGTTTTAATATTTTCAAATTTAAATGCATGGCATGTTATAATAAAATAAAAATAACTCTTATTTTATTTGGGTGTGGTTGATTTTTTGTGTTGGGGATATATTAGAGAGGGAGCGTTATTTTCGCTGAAGAAGTTCATCATCCTCCTTGAAGAATGCGAAGAACACCGACACGCCTTCCTTCATTCTTCTTCCTGACTCAAAGGAAGGGAGACACCGCTCCTCCATGGACATTATCTGTCAAATACATGCAGAGCTTTGCCTCATGATTCCATTTCCCATGGCGATCTTTGTTCGACAACTACATCGAGGTAGGGGTTTGATTTTTGTTTGTGAATATTCCTTACCGTTCTTCATCAATTTCTTTGGGACGTTTGGTATCAATTCAACAGGAGGAGGTCAGACCGCACGAACACAGCCGACCCTCCCCCCCCTTTGGTTTTGTGTTCGTTGCAGCTCAAAAGAAGGCGACGCAGTGCAAAGACACCACGTGGAAATATGGAAGAATGCGTCGAAGAAGCACGGCGCCATCACGTCGTGCCGTTGAGGCCGAAAGAAGCCATGACCGGAGCGAGGCGGCGGTGGAGTGGCGTGGCGCAGTCACGCCGCGCCGGTTAGACCAAAGCCGTGGTGAAGCAGGGAGCAACGGCCGGAACTGCCGGCCTCCGGCGCGTCGGAGGGCCAGGACCGTGGGGTCCCGCGGCGGCAACACGGCCAGCCAGCCGGGCCGGCCGATCGGAGAAAGCTGGGGGTCATAACCCCTAACTGGACAAAGGAGTGGCCCCAATGTGGGGCTGCCATTCCAAAACAGGGGGCAGTGTACCCCCCCCCCCCTTACGCCGCAGCTCGGCCAGCGCTGAGCTGTCCTCTTGGGCCGCGCCCGCACCAGGCTGGGAACCCGATTCGGGACGACCTAGGGGGTCTTGGGCCGGGTCGGTCCGGGCCCAAAACCCCCTAAAACCGGACATGTTCGTTTAAATCCCATAACATGGGCTACGAACCTCCGATCGATTCACTGTAAGTTGAGATGCGATCATTGGATTGAGGATGTCATTTCGGTATATTACACTCAATGTTTCGTAGAACTTTGGGTATGCCCGTGTTGGTTCGAACAAGAAACCAACCGACCCCTCAGAGTGGAAACACTTATAACATGAGCTCCAGATGTCTGATTGACGTGTCGTCGACTTTGTTGGATTCTTCTTAGTGATACTGACCTTTTGGATGACTCTTAACAAGGATTTGATGTAGTTGGAGTTCGGTCGGGTTGGTATTGACTTAAAAACCAACCGGGTACCTAGAACGAAAAAGCGAATAACTCTCAGACCGGGCGTCTGATTGACGTGTCGTCTGTCACATTGAGTTTTCTTTGTCGAGACTGAATGTTGGGATACATCAACTCCGGACTACGTCTCAGTTGATGTATCAAGCCCTTGGCTCGGGGAGTGGACCCTCCTGGAAATGATGATGTTATGTGCCGGAACCCTAGAGCTGGCTGCGACTGCGACGATGATGACGACTACAATGAAATCCTCAGTGGGTTCGGCAGCGACGACGACTGCACTGAAATCCTCAGTGGGTTTGGCAGTGATGACGACCGTACTGAAATCCTACGTGGGTTCGATGGCAATGACTACTGTTCTTGTATCCTATGTGAGTCTGGCAGTATTAATGTTCTTGTATCCTACGTGGGTCTGGCAGTGTTTGACTCTGTTCTTGTATCCTACATGGGTCTGGCAGAGTAGTTGGTCTTTTATCCTACGTGGGTCTGACATCTTAGCTGGTTTAGTATCCTACGAGGGTCCCAGATTAGATGAATCAGTGGCTACATCTGATCATCTCTATTACATTACGAAGAAATATACCCGTGTGAGATGAGTCTTGACATTCAATCATTATCTTCGACATGATTGACTTGATTTCCTATGTGGTTTTGGTTGTGCTTTCCTATGTGGATTGGGTTGTACTATTATGTGTGGACGTGACCAAACTTGGGCTCGGATGTTGGAGCCGAACTAGAATTGATGACTTAGGTATATGTATGGTCATATACCTAAGTAGTTTTGGATGTTACTTCGTGATTGTATCTTCTCATTGTGGATTATCCTTTTTGGATTATGGGAGACCTTCGGGGGTCTCAGGTTCCCTACTGAGTAGCGTATACTCACCCCTACACGGGCTATGCCCGCACTACATTGTGTTGGATGCAGATGACTTACAGCGCTGAACGTGGTTGAGGTTTGTGGGGAAGGTCGGTACCTGGAGGTGGACCACTGGGCGGGACGTACCTGGAGCAGACGGATGGACCCGAGGAGCTGAGGAGGCTATATGTACCCACCCTTCAGTTGGGACTTCTAGTGGATGGCTCGATGTTGCTTCTTTACATTCAGTTGTTGTACTTTTTTTCCAGTTGTAATTTACTTTCAGTTTGGGTTTGTATTTTAACCCATTTACTTTCTGCACTTACTATTGTACCCAGTTTTACTTAGTGTTTATTTTTTCTGGCTTAATCTGTTGTGTTTGTTTACTTTATAAGGAAATGCCTTCCCCTTTCTGGGATTTACGCCTTTGGTGCTAGTCGCCAGCCCCTGGCCTATGGGAGGCGGGCTTGGGGTAGTCACAGCACGGGTCCCGTGGACGGGTCGTGACACCATCCAACATCAAAAAATATCCCCCTAGGATAAACCAATATTCTGAAGCACCAACCCAAACTGTTCTACAAAGCCTACTAGAACAACTATGCAAAAATGGACAAAATGAACTAATAATTATCTTCCCTTTAACAATAACATTAAACCATAAAAATTCAAAAGGTACCCATGCTTACTTAGGCATTACCATCCTCAAATTTAAGAAGAGATTAAAGTTGCACTCAAAAAACTCATAAAAAACTAATTGCTATGATTGTTTTAAGAAGTGGGAAATCAATTGAGAAAACTAAACAAATAATTCCAAACCCATATGAAGATTCAAAGATGGATGAAAATTTAAATAAACTAAATGATCAAACTGAAAAAATGATAACATTATCAAAGAAAAAACTCTGCAAAAAAGCCCTACATCCTACACCATTTCCTCAATTCATGTGGGAGAAAACCAAGCCTGAATATAGTGAAACATTAAGAGAAATCTTCTCACAAGTCAAGTTGAACATTCCCATTCTCGATGCAATCCAAAACATACCAACCTACTAAATGAACCCTGAATACATGTACTCTTTCAAAATAAAATTTTTACATAAAAACCAAGTTCTTTTGGCTACAAATGTGAGTACCACTATTCACGGGACCATTCTTCCAAAGTTAAATGACCTAGGATTCCCTTAAATCAATGTTGAACTCGGAGAGAGTAAAGTGGTCAAGGCCTTGTGTGACATATGTGCTAGTGTCAATCTCATCCCATATGATGTGTACTTTTAGTTAGGCCTAGAAGAGATCCCACCCACATCTGCCACACATCAACTTGTTGTTCATAACATTAGGGTTCCAAAGGGGATTTTAAAGGATGTTCTAGTAAAGGTTGAAAACTTCATCAACCCTTCTGAATTCATTGTCCTTGAAAACTTTACAAACATAGGAAATAAGGAACAAACCCCAATCATCCTTTGTCATTCTTTCCTGGCAACAATCAACTCCATTATATGAGTCCAAAATGTGAACATGACAGTCACATTTGTAAACATGAGTCTAGACATGAACATCTATAATTCAGGCTCACAAATTGGTGATGATAAGGAAATTCATGAAGTAAACATGATACAAATCATTGATAATGAATCCCTAGAACATTAAGGAATATTTGATAGAAGTTTAAGTCCGGATGAGACTAATTTCCTTTATTCACAAGAAGTATATTTATCTCCATGGAATGAATCATTTTCAAATTACTCTTATGATGAAGTAGTAGGTCCAACCGTCAGTGAAACCTTTCAGGAAACCACTTCCATTGAGACCAATTAAACATTATTCCCTATATCCGATCAATCCAATCTTGAAGCTGAAACTTCTAAAAATGGGGATTCGATTCTATCTAAAATTCTAGGAATAAATCGATCTTGATACAATGTTCCAATGTTCCAATGTTTTGCTCAAATTATGAACTAACCTGATCATGAATTGAAGGAACATCCTACTTCACTCAATTATGCCTTCCTAGGAGACAATCAAACTCATCCTATTTTCATTTCTTATTCTCTTGAATCCAATCTTCAGAGGATACTTCTAGATGTCCATAAGAAACATATGGAATCCATTGGTTGTACCCTGTCTGATATTCCAGGAATTAAAAATCTAACAGGGACTCATAGGATTATTCTAAAATCTGATTCAAATCCATGTCATCAACCTCAATAGAGACTCAATCCTAATCATGGAAGTAGTAAGATAGGAACTTCTTAAATTGTTAAAAGCTGGTATCATCTATCTCGTAGCTGAGGGTGAGTGGGTGAGCGCAATCTAATGGGTTCCCAAGAACGCAAGAATCAAAGTGAAATCCAATATGGATGGAGTGATTCTTCCAACTACGGTGAGTAGTGGTAGGAGAGTCTGCATCAACTTTAGGAAGAAAAAATCATTTACCAAGAAGGACCATTTCCCCTTACTATTCATTGACCAAGTCCTTGAGAGATTGGCAGGTAATTCATTCTACTGTTTCTTATATGGTTACTCAGGGTACAATAAAATTCAAGTATCCCGAGAGGATCAAGAGAAGACTACTTTCACCTGTCCATTCAGTACATTTTCCTTCAAAAGCATGCCCTTCAAGTTATGCAATGCCCTTGGAACCTTCCAGCGGTGCATGATGGGAATCTTCTCAGACATGGTAGGGGATTTCTAGAGGTCTTCATGGATGACTTATATGTGTTTGGGGATACATTTGAGTGATGTCTGAGGAATGTTGAGAAAGTCTTCTCAAGATGTGAAGAAAAGAATCTGGTCCTAAATGGGGAAAATTGTCATTTCATGTTTACAGAGGGACAAGTACTAGACCATATGGTCTCAGGTAGGGGGATTAAAGTTGATAAAGCCAAGGTTGACATAATTATCCACCTTCTATCACCCAAAACAGTTATGGAAGTGAGGTATTTCATACGACATGTTGGTTTCCATAGAAGTATTATTATGAATTTTAGGTCTATTTCTCGACCAATTTTTCCTCTATTGGTGAAAGATGCTCCATTTTTATAGATAGAAAGTTGTGAGGAATCATTATCTACACTCAAGTTAGACCTTATCTCTCCACCTATCATATAGTATCCAAATTGGAAACTTCATTTTGAGCTCATTTGTGATGTGAGTGACTTCGCTGTAAGAGAAGTCTTAAGACAACGGTGTACGAAAAATACATGTCTCATAGCTAATGAAATAAAATATTTAAATGATGCACAAATCAACTACACCACCACTAAGAAGGAGTAACTTGTTGTTGTATTTGGCTTAGAAACGTTTCGGTCTTACCTCTTAGGATCCCCCATCACATTGTTCACTGACCATTCTGTACTAAAATACCTCTTTCAAAAACAAGATCCTAAGGATATATTGATTAGGTGGGTCCTTATCTTACAAGAATTTTACCTTACAATCAAGGATTAAAAGGGTGTTGCAAATTATTTAGATGATCACTTCTCTAGGATGGAATTCAGAGACAACACAAATTGCCTTTCTGTGTCTTAATCAATCCCTGATGAACATCTATATCCAGTGAGTGACTGCCCTTGGTATGTCGACGTAGCCATCTTATTAGTTACAAGAGTCATTCCAAAATTCTTAGCGACTCAAGATCGAAGGAAATTACATTCTAATGTTAGGAACTTTGTGTTTCATGGTCTATACCTCTATAAGTTCTTCCCTGACAAAGTAATTAGAAGTTGTGCCCCAGAATCTAAACAAGAGTCCATCGTTAAATTCTGTCATAGTGAGGCATGTAGAGGTCACATTTCCTCTAAGAAAACAACCTCTATGGTTCTTCAGTGTGGTCTCTTCTAGCTAACCCTCTTAAGGGACTCTTATAAATTTTATAAAAGTTGTCCTAGGTGTTAAAGGGTAGGGTCCATCACAAAAAAGAATAAAATGCCACTCACTCCCATCTTAGTGGTTGAAATATTTGATTGTTGGGGAATTGATTTCATGGGTCTCTTCCCAAACTATATGGGATATATTTACATTCTTTTAGTTGTCGACTATGCCTCCAAATGGGTTGAGTCCATTCCTAAAAAATGTAATGATCGTCAAATGATGATTATATTTCTCAAGGAAATCATCATCTCTAGATTTGGAATTCGAAGGGATATCATTAGTGATCGTGGACCTCATTTTTTCAATCATCCTTTCTCATCACTCATGGAAAAGTATCGAATTTTTCACAAAGTGTCCACTGCTTATCACCCACAGAACAATGGTCAAGCTGAGTTATCCAATTAATAAATTTAAAAATTTTTTAGAAAACTGTTAATCCATCCAGGAATGATTGTTCAAACAAACTCTTAGATTTTCTTTGGGCCTATTGAACTTCATATAAAACTATATTAGGAATGTCCCCATATTGGATGGTTTATGGTAAATCATGCCATTTGCTGATGGAGATTGAACAAAATGCCTTTTTAGTAATTACGAAAATAAATTTTGACCACTCATTGACCGAAATAGAAAGGAAATTAGTTCTCAATGAACTTGAGGTAATTAGGATGGAAGATTATGAAAATTCAAGAATCAATAAAGCTAAAGTACAAGAATACCATTATCGAATCTTAAAACCAATCACATTTTACCAGGTAAACATATTCTTTTCTATAGTTCTAATATTCATTTACACCTGAGAATGTTGAGGTCTATATGATCAGGTCTATACATAGTGCATAAGGTGTACCCCCATGGGGTTGTAAAAATTCAAGATCCCACCAATGGACAAACCATTAAAGTTAATGGTCATATAGTCAAACCATTCATTAAACCATTCCAAAAAAATGAAGTTGATGAAATATTTTGTGAACAAACCTTATATGAGGAAAATACATAAATAATTAATGGTACAATTCGAGCTAGTGACATTAAACCAAAGTGTTGCATGGGAGAAAACCCGTGGTTTTCATCATTGTGAATCATCTTTTTTTAAAATTAGGATTAATAAATAATTTTGATATTAAAAAAATAGATTGTTTGAAAATTTCTTCTATTATGAGTCTGGATGGGTATGAAAGGGGAGTGTCATATTGAACCAGGTCACGTGTTTTGATCCTTTAGTAATACCATACCCATAAATTTAAAAAGAAGACAATGTATCATAAGTTTATTTTATTTTATTTTTATGTGTTTGTCGGTTAAAATAAAAATAAAAATAATAAAAATATAATAATATAATAATAAAAAAGGGACATGTCGTAGGTCATGGGTCAAACACTGTCACAACTGGAAAAGCTATGGGGAATTGAGCCCGGGACTGAAGGGAGATAGGGGCAGGCACTTACCACTAACCTATGGCTTATTGTGCTTCTTTATTATATAAAATTTATATGTATACTTTTATTTTAGGTTTTTTTATAAATATATATATATATATATATTGTTTTGTTCATTTTTTTGTTTTTTCCTATTTCCACTAGGGAACTTTGTTAGTGAGAAGGATATAAAAGGACTAAATTGGAGCTGAAAGAACATAAATTTCTACCACCCTGTGACTTTATTCCATAAACCTCATATTTATATTCCCTTTTTGAACATCCCTTATCTGCCTCTACTACTTCTAAATTTTTTTTATTCAAACACTAGGGACAATGTTATTTTATAATTTGGGGGGAGGTGGAATAAAAAATTGGGCCTTTTTTTGAGAAAATTGATTTGAAAAAAAGTGTTTAAATGGAATGAAAAATTACATCAACTTTGAACATGATAATACACATAGAAAATATTGAAACTGAATATAAAATAATTTAGCATTCCCCAATTCTGATTTTAATCAATGTATAATTTCAGGAGCATAGATTTTAGAAAGTGTGGTTGTCCAATGTGATATTTCATCGTTTATATTTTCATCCAAATAAAAAAAGATCACAATGCGCGTCCATTGGATGGTGGGGTATTAGTTTGAGTTCATGTGGACCCCCAAATAAATAGCATAGGTTTGGTAATCATTTTAGTTTTAATATGAGTATTCAATAAAAATAAAAAATAAATAAATAACAATAAATTTGAGAATAAAGTAATGAAATAAACTAATGTGTGGATTCCGGCACGTGGGGATCATGAAACCATAGTTTGTTTCCCAGAGTTATTAATTTTATCTCTATTTGTGGTAATTTGACTTTCTTTTTGACTAAATACACTTTAGATGATGCCCGAATATGTGGGCTTCACTTAGTGCCTTACTATCTTTGAGCCTGGGAGTCATCATCAAATATCGCTACATGGGTTGACTCTTTTGAGTGAAATTTAAATTACCATGGAAATATTGCAAAAACATTGAATACTCATGTTAATATTGAAATGTGATTCCACCTGGCACATTTTTCATTTCCCCCTGGAATAAATATGAACCCCCATTTCTATTGTGATACACAACACATCCTTATACATAATTGGTATTGGATGATATATGAAAATAAATTTGAATAGAGGAATGGGCCTTGTATTAGGATCTTCTAAGGAAACTATCGTGTATGAAAATATTTTGATGGGTTTAATGATTGTTTGGTATATGGGGTTTTCGTGATCATTATGTATTAAAATGTTTTTGGAAAAGGGAATTCAAATTTCATATTGTTGATATGCATTTTTCCCGGGACTAGAAAATATCAAGATGGGGGGTATGATTATCCAATAAAAACACTTATTTTAATTATATTTTAATGGTATTAAATGTTAATTTTTTATATTTTGGGCCAGAGTTGGTGGATTTTAATTTTGGACATAAATTGTCATCATTTGTGCATTGCATGCCTAATGTACACCAATTTAGGCCCAATGATTCATATGACTTTAATGAATTTAATATAACATATTATTTTTTGATATTTTTTGAAATGTATCTAAAATTTAATATGAACATATTTCATTCAGGGATCAATGGAGTATTCATAATGGATGATGGAGATATTTGGAGATGAAAGGAACCAATTCTTGAGAAGGAAGATTGGAAACCAGAACACTGATGAGAATGTGGGGCCCAACATATAGGCCCAATGAAGCCCAAATTTCATGGGATTATAGAATAAATATATAGGAAAAATTAATTTGTCTAGAAATAGTGCTAATTCAGCCTCCATGATGGCTTTTATGGCGACCCAAAGAGAATATCAAATTAAGGGCTAGAATCTACGGCAAGAATGTTATCCCACTAAATCGTCCATAACACCCGATTCACAACTACAACTGGGTCCAAATTTTATAGTAGGTTAGGAAACATGTGGTGCTACATTTTCATCTTCTATAGAAAACCCTAATTCGTCCATCAGAATGGTCATTTAGACGTGTCTGTTCGGTGGATTCATGCTGACTTCCACTTCGGGTCAAAGGAGGGAATCAATTTTTATCCACTACCTTCCACCACCATAATGCCTAAAATAATATATTAATTTCGAATATATTGATTGTGGATCAGCCTATGGCTTCCCAATTGCCTATTTAAGCTAGTGGTGGTGAGAGGAAATGACATATCTTGTTTTTTATGTAATTTTATTATGTCAAAGTTCCTTTGTGATGTTTTCAATGAACATGTAAGTTTCTTTTTGTATTTATATGTTATTAATCAATATCATTGAATTATATTTTTCCCAATTAATTCATTAAAAATCGATAATCCCAAATCATAGTGATATCTATATGTTTTGATGAATTAATTTACACATATGTTTGAATTTAATTCACTTACATGGAGGAGTGCTCGTTATTTCCGCGATTTTAATTTCATCAATCCAATTCTTGTAAGCCATCTTCCGCCTACCATTGAGAGTATACCATGAATGGAGGGATAACCATTTAATGGTCCGATATTAGGAAGATGAAAAGGCCGGATTGAATTTTATTTTATGAAAAAAATTTGTTAATTGGTTAGCAAATTTAGGACTTCATTATTATGTTATTTCTACTCTTCATCTTCACTATGTTTGAGGAAGGTAGATACACGTACTAAATTCACCATATATCATGGAGAGATCATGAATTTGATTCTCTAGGGGTGTAGGGGATTAGTAATTGAGTATAGTTTTAATAAAACTAGAAAATGGTGAGGGTAGTTTTATTTTGAATAATTAATTCATCAAAAATTAAAAAAACCAAAATTGTCTAAAGAAGTAAAATTCATTCAATCCACCCTAAGCATAATCTTAAGATCAACCCATTTTCATTAAACTGAATTTCTTAGTTTTCATAGTTTTTTGAAACCCATCTAAAATAAGAACCATGTTGGACACTTCATAGCCAAAAGTCCATCTCATTGGTTGTGCATGTTAGGTATCTTCGTAGGTCTCAGTTGATTCGACAACACAAGCTATAATACAAGGACCGATCTACCTTCATCTCTTGGGTAAATTTGAGCATGAATCAGAATACATCACATTACTCAAAATATTTTTCACATAGAAATTTTTTATGGGAAAATATTATTAGAAATTTAATACATAAAAATAATTAATTATTTAACTACTTTTATTCTATCATTTATTGGATTTCAACTTAGTTATAATATTTGGAGTGAATAAATACACAACTCTTTCATCAAATTGTTTTTTATTTGATTCTTTTGTTTTAATCATGCAAGTGATTCACAATTATTTAACATAATTCAACATTATATATTTATTATTAATAATATAATATAGTTTTTTATTTTATTTAGTGCTAAAAAAAATCAAAATTGGATGTATATTGTTTTGCAATCAACTTGTCTCCAAGGGATCAATTATCGTTCAAATTCAACAGGAAATTTTTTCCCATTTACAAAATGGTTCAATTGTTTCTATCATGAAATACATTATTTAAATGATTATAGAGGATTTATATTGATTATTAATCCCAAACATTCTAATGGATGAATAAAATTCAAATCCAGTGTAATAAATCCCATTGAAATTATTTCAATAACCTTATAATAATTCCAATGACTCTTTAAAATAATCTTCTATATATAAAAAAAATACACATCTCGTGACTTATGGTAAATGAATAAATTTATATTAATCCTTCTCTTATAAAAAATGAATGTGAAAAATAAAATTATTATTTTTTATTTATGTCTTATGGGTCCACCGAAATCTGAGTGATTTAATTCATGTGTTATCATTGACTGTGCCTCCACTCCTTTATTCCTTTTTTAAATACTTTTCCAAATTGATAGGATGTATGATCCAAATTTATATATTGGGTTAATTAGGGAAGATACAAAAAATAACTTTATTTATCTATTTTAACCATTTTTTCATTTTAATGTTATAATATTCCTTAAATATAAAAAATATATTCCCCACTTCAACTAAGATCACATGAATTAGAAGGATCAATAATTTGAAATAAATTCCAATTATATATTTCCCTTTATTATTATGTTTTTTTTCATATTTCATGCCCTTGGATTAAATAGTACTCTTCTTGAAGATTGGATCATTAACTTTATATCAAATTTTACAAAAAATGTAAAAATTATATTTCATCCCATCCATAAATATATTATATTATCAATCTAAGTTGTACTTCATATAAACTAATGTAATGCCACTGATTTTTAATTTTGTCTTGCTAATAGTGGTTAATACACTTTCGGTCACATACATGACATATTTTATAGTCAATTATCATTAAATTTACATTATTGCTTTGTTTTGTGGGGTTTCCATGCATTTTTGAAAGAAGTGGTTGGTTTTCAAAATTTGGGCCAACCAGACAGCCCATTTCCAGTTTTAAGAATAAATATTGTTTCTTGAATAACTCCATCGGTTTTCAACCTTTTTCTCCCATTAAACATTTAAAATGACCATCATTTAACTATTCAAAAAACCAAAGAAATTTGGACAACTTAAAAATTCATTAGCATCTTGGATTTGGGTGATCAAATGAAGTATTGGGCAAACCCAAGAGCCCATTTCCAGTTTTAAAATGTTTTTTAATTCTTTCATAAAATATTAATTTTTTATCCGTTTTCAGTGATTCAACCTCTAAAATGTTCCCATGGATCCCAGACGCATCCAGTATCCGTTTCACCCTCTTTTAAGCTCATAATAATAGAGAATTAGTGCCGAACTTCTTGATCACAGAAAAAACGTCCATATTTCTCATGTAAGTTGGTTCTCTTCCTTCCTCCTCCTTTTTTCGTAGGTTTTATTCTTTTTTATTAAATCCCAAAATTTCCAGAAGCTAGGGCTTCGTACCTAGGGTTTTATTTTCTAGTTTATTGGTCCAATATTATGTTTTAAGGTTCAATCTTACTTCCTTGTGGTGTGGCGGAGGTGCGTTTGAAGTGACTCACAAGGATTTAGGGGTTTTGACTCTTTTGGTAGGTGATTTCATATTTAGGTATTTTAGAATGAGTTGGCTTGCTGTATTTATATTTCAATTATGCTCCAACTTCATTATTTTGATTGCGAAAATTTATTTGGGTAGCAATTTCGAAGTGGTACATTTTTAAGTGCCAATTTTTTGTGAAAATTGGTGTTTTACATGTGCAACCCATGTTGTGCCTCATGGTTTTGTTTCATAATTCATGGATTGGATTTATAAAAATGTTTTGATGATGAAATTTATTTTTTGGTATAATATTGGTATCCATTAGGTTTTAATTGTGGGATTTTAGATTAATTTAATGTGCAAAATTTGATTACTTTTCTTGAAATTGTTTTATGGAAATTATAAGTGGTTTATTGAGTTATATAAAAGGTTAAAATAATGTGTAGATAATTTTTTGAATGTGTGTGACCAGAACTGATATATATATGTGAAAATTGATTTTGGTAGCATGAGGTAACAATTTGAGCACAAGACGGGAAACTCGGGTAACTAGGTGGGCTAACGTGTACTAGTACGCTAGTGAACTGAGGGGTTTTGACCATGGTTCACTTAGAAAGTCTGACGCGGATAACACAAAAAAAACTATAATGGAGGTGATTGGAGATCACTAGGTTATGGTTATTCTCCATACTACTGATTCATGCATGAGAATGAATTTTATTATGGTTACTTTCACCGAGGTACGAGGTACATGGGCTCACAACTAACTTGTACATAGGGGTGTTCCTAGGCTTGGTGCTCGTGGAATTTTGTGAATTTATCATTTCCTTAAGGTATTTGGGATGTGAAAACCAGTATCTTGCATGTTTTATTCAAATGAACTCATTATTTATTGTTATCCCCATTGAATGTTATTTTCATTTCAAAGTTTCACTTTTTGAAATAAATGCTACCGTTTTCTGTTTATAACTCTTGCAAGAATTTTATTTCATAATGCATACCACTTGGAATCCATGGGTGATATCCTATTGGGATTAGTCTCACACCATACTTACACCTTTGGGTGTAAGTATACTTGATCATGTTTGACACAGGAAAAGGCAAGGCCTTGGGCAAAGGTGGTTCGGGTTGCTAGTTTCTCCCAATGGTGCAGTGTTGTGGAGACGACTCGTGGGTGATGACCCCTTGTCATGTGGATTGTCATGGGATATTCTTTTCTGCTAAATTTATACACCTTTGTACCTATTGTGTATTGTTTAAACCCTTATACTCAGTTCTGAATTTTTATTAAGTCTTCTTTGGCATAATTTTTCAGATTTTGTTTGTTGTTTGTTTTTGGTTATTTTATGAATCCAAACTTTGGTAATTCGTTCCAAAATGAACTTTTATGACACCCTGGAAGTTGTGCCAGCCCGTGGGGATAGGTTACGCCCTTTGGGTCTTGCCATGATCTAGGTCCGGTGCCGGTTTGATGGTGACCAGATTCGGTTCGTGACAAAATGGTATCAGAGGAGGTTAAAGTTTTTGAGTTATAATGCTATTTTTGGGATGATTCGAGATAGAAAGGAGCTAGGACTATTGGGGGTAAGGTTTTTTTATGTTATTAGGGTGCCCGGCCCGCACCTCTCATGGAAGACCTTGAGTCACCATGGGATGTTGTAATTTACGGATTGACTTCACTTCCTAGTGAGACGTGTAGGCTGCAGAACACATGTGGACATCAGGCAGATGTGGAGTATTTTTTTATGTTACTACTGAAATGTGTTTAGTTAATTTATAGTTGATGTATTTGATCACAATTTTCAGAATTGTGGTCCTGACTCTTCTTTTGTGACTGTTTCATTTTGTAGCAACATGCCTCCCCGGAGAGCTCCCATGCACCCACAGGAGGAAGCTAGAGAGAGTTCTCCCACACCGATTCATCAGAGGCTTGTGGAGGTTGTGGTTTTGGATATTCAAGATTTGGGATAGGGACCAGCTCCTACTATTATTTCTGTTTGGGCAGAAGAGGCAGGTCCAAGAAAAGATAAAGCACAAGATTTTCTGAAAAACAAGCCTCATACCTTCCGAGGAAGCTCAGAACCCCAAGAAGTAGAATAATGGATTTGGAAGATTGAGCTTATGTTTGAGTTCCTGGAAACACCCAAGGAGATCAGGGTGAAGTGTGAAAAATTTTTGTTAGAGGGTCCCAGCCGTAAGTGGTGAGAGTCAGTGCTTCAGGCTGGGAAGAATGAGCAGATGCGCTAGGGAGACTTCAAGGCTGTTTTCAATGAACAGTATTTCCCTAAGGTGTTGCCTTCTTCTAGGTCTAGAGAGTTCATGGAACTTGTTCAGGGGAATCTATCTGTGATGGAGTATGACAACCATTTCACTGAGTTGGTTTGGTATGCTTCAAAAATTGTATCCAATGAGCATGTGAAGGCCCAGAGGTTTGAGAAAGGCTTGCGACCAAAGATATACTCCCAGGTGTTCTTATTTATGCGGAGGACCTATGTTGAGGTTGTTGATCGGGCATGAATTGTGGATATTGATATGAAAGGAAGGTCTGGTTTCTATGGTTCAATATCAGTAGTGGGAAGTTGAAGATCCTCATAGAATAAAAGGAAGCGGGAGGATCATGTGGAGAATGGAGGAGGCAGTTTAGGGCACTCTTCCAGGCAGTTTTTGTCAGCGACTTCTAATGCGATATCGGTGATGTTTCACTAGTGTGGGAAGCCCTACCACATCCGTCCAGAATTCCCTTATCCTAATAAGACCTGTTTCCAGTGTGGAGGTATGGGACATGTGCAATTATTTTGCAGGATAATGCGTCCACATCAAAGTTGCACAGGATCCATGGCTCCCAAAGGAGTGCCAACACAATATGAGCCGTCGAGGACTGGGGGATCTCAATTTGGAAGCAGTGGTGGTAGCGCTGGGTCATCTTTTGGGCAGAGCCAGTTCAGGGCACAACCACAGAGTAGTAGTATTCTTCATGAAGAGACCAAGCATCTCCATGCGGTAGATGAGGCACCATCATGATTAGAGGCGGGACCATCGGCAGTTCGAGGTACCATTTTGATCACATCTTCTATAGCTGCTTCTCTCTTTCATATTGGTGCCTATGTTTCAATTATTTTTTCCCGTTTGGTAGACATTATTAATTTTACAACTGATTTGATGTCTTTCGAGATGGAGTTGGTGATACAAATGGGAATGACGAAAGAGAAGGGTCTGAGGTGCCCGTCGTGTGTGCTTTCTGTGTTAGGGGTCGAGATGGAGTGGGACCTATTGGTCTTAGATATGTAAATTTTTGATATCATACTCATTATGTATTGGATAGTACACTTCTAGGCACACATCGATTGCTAAAGACGGCGTGTGATTTTCACAACACCTAATGGGATCCATCATGTTTTTCGTGGAGAATGGGATCCTTTGTCTGGTCACATAGGGCCTCCACTCCCAGAGTTGGGAAGTGTTATCTTCTAGTTATATTCTCTCGTGCCAGAGGATGGTCTTTCCCTTGAAGGTTAACTACCTCATGTAGGGAAAGTGTTTCCATAGGTATTCTCGGATGATTTTACAGGTTTTCCCTGAGAGTAGGATGTGGAGTTTTTGATTGCTCTGGCACCGAGCACACAACCGATATCTCTTCCCTCATATCGCATGGCCCACAACGAGCTGAGGGAATTAAAGATGCAGCTGGATGACTTATAATCCAAAGGATTCATTTTCCCGAGTGTATCTCCATGGGCCGCTCCTGTGTTTTTCACCAAAAGACTCATGGATCCCTCCGATTGTGCATTTACTGCCGAAATCTGAATTAGGTAACAATTAAGAATAAATACCCTTTTCCCAGAATTGATTATTTTTTTGATCAGTTGAGGGGGGGAAATTGGTTCTCAAAGATATACCTATGTTCGGATTATCGTCAACATCCGATGAATGACTCAGATATCCCAAAGACAACCTTTTGAAGAACGTACGACCACTTTTAGTATTTGGTCATTCCCTTTGGATTAACCAATTCTCCAGTGGTCTTTATGGAACTCATGAACATGGTGTTTTTTCAATATTTCGATTCTTTTATTGTGCTGTTTGTGGATGACATTCTGGTATACCCTAGCTCTGAGGAGGAACACAAACATCACTTGAGGAACGTTTTGGGTACATTACGGGATTACCGCCTCTTTGTAAAGTTGTCAAAGTGCACTTTCAAGATCAGGGAGGTGATATTTCTGGGGCTTGTGATCTCGTAGCATGGAGTTTTACTAGACCCTAAGAAAATTAGTGTGGTCATATCGTGGGAGAAACCGAAGAATTTGTTTAGGATTAATAGTTTCCTTGGTCTGGCTGGTTATTACAAACGATTTGTTTGGGATTTCTCTCAGATTGCTTCACCAATGAACACGCTCACCTAGAAAGGGGTATAATTTGTATAGGGTCCAGAATGTCAGGAATCATTTGAGGAGCTGATGAGGAAGTTGACCACCGCCCCCGTGATGATTTTTCCAGAGGCTGGAAAGGGATATGTGGTCTATTGTGCTGCTTCAGGTATGGGTATTGGGTGCATGCTTATGCAGGATGATCACGTGGTGGCATATGGCTCTCGCCAACTATGACCAGACAAAAATAACTACCCCACCAATGAATTCTAGTTGGCAGTGGTGACACGTGCTTTCAAGACTTGGTGTCACTACCTCTTTGGGGAGAAGTTTCTTGTCAACTCTGGTCACAAATTCTTAGCCTATATCTTCTCGTAGAAGGACATCATCTTTTGGAAGTGTCTCTGGATCGAGTACTTGCAGGGGTTCGACTTTGACATTGTCTATACCCCAGGAAAGGGTAATGTGGTGGCTGAAGCTTTGAGGAGAAGAGTTCCAATGCAGAATTTGAGGAAGTCTAGTGATGAGTGGACATTGATGGGGCTCTTTTCTCAAATTCATGTGGAGACCAGGGAACACAGTGTAGGGGCATTCTTGGAGAGTGTCCATTTGACTTCTTGTCCGTTGGAGTTAATTTAGAGGGAAAATCCTAGTGATGAGCTTTTCCAGGGATCAAGACATATTCTTCTTGGTGGGGAGACATCATCTGATTGGTATTCTTCCCCTGAGGGTGTCTTGTGTTTCATGGTCTATTCAATGGTTCCTCTATCTCTAAAGAAGATGGTAATACAGGATAGCCACCAGTCACAATGGTCCATCCATCCCAGTTCCACCATGTTGTACTATGATTTTGTCGACAGTTCTGGTGGCCAGGTATGAGACGAGATATTGCTGACTTTGTATCAAGATGCTATACTTGTGAGTAGTTGAAAGAAGAACATAACATGCCCTATGGTTTTATTCATCCATTACCCATTCCTACATGAAAGTGGGATGAGGTTTATATGGATTTAATTTTTGGATTACTTCATACACCTCTAGGTAAGAATTCTATTTGGGTGGTGATTGATCGTCTAAACAAATCAGCCCACTTCATTCCTATTAGAGATACAACTAAAGTGGATGAGTTGGGCCAGTTGTATATTCAGGAGGTGGTAAGGCTTCATGGTGTCCCATCAGTATTTGTCTTAGATAGAGACCCCCACTTCACCTCTCAGTTTTGGGGAGGCCTTCAGAAGGCTTTGGGGTCCCAAATTAAGATGATCACATCATACCATCCTCAGACAGATGGTCAGATAGATCAAGAAAATAAGATCCTGGAAGACATGCTTCATTCATGTGTCTTGTAATTCGTTGGTTCATGGGATATCCATTTAGGATTGGTCGAGTTTTCTTATAATAACAGCTACAAATCCTTGATTGGAATGGCTCCCTTTGAGGCTCTCTATGGTCAGCCTTGCTGGTCCCCTCTGTGTTGGGCTGAGGTAGGTGAGACATCGCTGTTGGGACAGAGTCTTGTGCAAGAGACTTATGAGAAGTTCAAGTTTATTAGGCAGAATTTATTGAAAGCTTAGAGTCACTAGAAATCATATGTTGATAAGAGGCGTCTAGATCTATATTTTTCTATGGGTGATCAAGAATTTTCGAAAGTGGCCCCTTATTTGGGTCACCGCCGCTTGGGGAAGCCGGGAAAGTTGATGTCGAGGTATGTTAGACATTTTGAGATAACCGAGCATAATGTTAAGGTGGCATATAGGTTGGATTTTCCTTCTCAGTTGGCATCCATCCATGATGTTTTCTATGTCTTCTAGTTGAAGAAATATAACATGGATTCGTCCATTGTGCTGAATTGGGAGGACTTGGATATAGAGCCAGATTTATCTGTTTTTGAACGGCCAGTGTGAATAGTAAAGTTCTATGAGAAGTTTCTTAGGGTAAAGTCTATTCCACTAGTCCGAGTTCTTCACCAGCATGGGAGTGATACGCACAAGACATGGGAGCGGAAGTCATGGGTTGAGGAAGAGTACCCGGACCTGTTTTACGATCAAGCATCGGGTTGAAATTCCAGGGCAGAAAATCCTTCATGGTGGGGATAATTGTCACATACATGACATATGATAAAGGTATTTTTCATCTAATTTACATTCTTGATTTTTTTAGGGTTTTCCATGCATTTGTGAAGGAAATGGTGGGTCTTCAAAATTTGGGCCATCCCGAGAGCCAATTTCCAGTTTTAAAATTAAATTTTGTTTCTTTAATAACTCCATCGTTTTTCAACCTTATTCACACATTAAACTTCCAAAATGACCATAATTTAACTATTAAAACCAAAAAAGAAATTAGGGAACCATAAAAATTAATTATCATCAGGTATTTGGGTGATCAAATTAGTTTTTTGGCCAACCCGAAATCCCATTTCCTGTTTTAAATTTTTTTATTAAATATTTAATAAAATATTGATTTTTTATCCTTTTTTGGTTATTCCTCATCTAATATGTTCCCACTGAACCCATACACACCCCAATTTTCGTTTTCCACTATTTGAAGCTCAGAATCATCGGGAATTAGGGCGGAACATCTCAATCTCCCAAAAAACGTCCAGATTTCTCAAGTAAGTTGGTTCTCTTCTTTCATCCTCCCTTTTTCTTAGGGTTTATTCTTTTTTTATTGAATCCCAAAATTTCTAGAAGCTAGGAATTCGTACCTAGGGTTTTAGGTTTGAGTTTCTTGGTCCAATCCTATGGTTTTTGGTTCAATCTTACTCCCTTGTGTTGCGGCGGAGTTGCGGTTGAAGTGACGCACAAGGATTTGGGTGTTTTGAAGCTTTTGGTAGGTGATTTCATATGTAGGTATTGTAAAATGAGTTTTATTTCTATATTTATGTTTCCATTATGTTCCTACATCATTATTTGAATTGCAAAAATTTATTTGGGTAGTATTTTCAAAGCGGTTGATTTTTAAGTGCCAATTTTGTGTGAAAATGGGTGTTTTACATGTGCAACCCATGTTGTGTCTCTTGGTGTTATTTTATAATTAATGTATTGGATTTATAAATTTTTTTTGATAATGAAATTTCTTGTTTGCTATAATTTTGGTCTTTATTAGGTATTAAATGTGGGATTTTAGATGAATTTAATGTGAAAATTTTGATTACTTTTCTTCAAATAGATTTGTGGAAATTATAAGTTGTTTATTGAGTTATATAAAAGGTGAAAAGAATGAGTAGATACTGTTTTGAATGTGTGTGACCATAAATAATATTTATATGTGAAAATTGATTTTGGTATCATGTGGTAACTATTTGAGCACAAGACGGGAAACCCGGGTAACTAAGTGGGCTAACTTGTACTAGTACGCTAGTGAACAGAGTGGTATTTACCATGGTTAACATAGAATGTCTGACAGGGATAACACTAAAAAACCTATAATGGAGATTACTGGAGACCACTAGGTTATGGGTATGCTCTCTACTAGTGGCTCGTGCATGAGAAAGAATTTTATTATGGTTACTTTCATAGAGGTACGAGGTACTTGGGGATCACAACTAACTAGTAACTAGGGGTGTTCCTATGCTTGGTGCTCATGGCCTTTTTGGAATTTATCCTTTACTTATGGTATTTTGGGATTTTAAAACTAGTATATTGCATGTTTTATTCAAATTCACTAAATCTTTAATGTTATCCCAATTGAATTTTATTTTTATTTCAATGTTGCACTTTTGGAAATAAATGCTACCATTTTCAGTTTCTAACTCTTGCAAGCTTTTTATTTTATAATTCTTATCACATGAAATCCTTGGGTTATATACTATTGGGATTAGTCTCACACCCTAATTACAAATTTGGGTGTAAGTATACATGATCATGTTCGACACATGAAAAGGAAAGGCCTTGGGCGATGGAGGTTTGGGTTGCTAGTTTCTCTCAATGGTGCTATGTTGTGGAGACGGCTCCTTGGTGATGACCCCTTGTCATGTGGATACTCGTGGGATATTTTTTATGCTACTTTTATACACCTTTGGACCTAGTGTGTCTTGTTTAAACCTTTATACTCAGTTCTGAATTTTAATTAAGTCTTATTTGTCATAAATTTTCAGATTTGGTTTGTTGTATGTTTTTGGTTATTTTATGATTCCAAACTCAGGTAAATCATTCCCAATTGAATTTTTATGATACCCGGGAACTTTTACCAGCCCATGGGGATAGGGAAAGCTCTTCTTGTCTTTCCATGATCTAGGTTTGGTGACGGTTTGAGGGAAACCAGATTCGGTTTGTGACAAAATGGTATCAGAGGAGGTTAAAGTTTTTGGGTTATATTTATATTTTGGGATGATTCGGGATAGAGAGGGGCTAAGAATGTCGAGGCTCAAGGTTTTTGTTGTGAGTAGTCTTCCTATCCAACACCTCTCCTGGTAGACCTTGAGTCACCAGTGGATGTTGGAATTTATGGATTGACTCCAATTCCAGGTGAGACGTGTGGTCCGGAGACCACATGTGGACATCAGGTGGATGTGGAGTATTTGTTTCTTTTATTTCTGAAATGTGTTTAGTTTATTTATATTTGATGTATTTTATCACAATTTTCATAATTTTCGTATTGACTATTTTTTTGCGACTATTGCATTTTGTAGCAACAGGCCTCCCCAGAAAGCTCACATGCACCCATAGGAGGAAGCTGAAGAGAGTTCCCCCACACCGATTGATCAGAGGCTTGTGGAGGCTACGGTTCGGGCTATTCAAGCATTAGAATAGGGACCAGATCCTACTCCTATTCCTATTAGGGAAGAAGAGACAGGTCCTAGAAAATATAAAGCACAATAGTTTCTGAAAAACAAGCCTCCTATCTTCCGAGGTAGATCAAAACCCCAGGAAGCAGAAGAATGGCCCGAGAAGATCGAGAGTATGTTTGAGTTCCTGAAAAAACCCGAGGAGCTAATGGTAAAGTGTGCATCATTTCTATTGAAGGGTCCCATCCATAAGTGGTGGGAAGATTGAGCAGATGCGCTGGGGAGATTTCAGGACTGTCTTCAATGAACAGTACTACCTTGAGGTGTTGGCTTATGCTAGGTCTAGAGAGTTTATGGAACATGTTCAGGGGAATCTATCTGTGATGGAGAATTCCAATTGTTTCACTGATTTTGTTCGGTATGCTCTGTAAATTGTCTCTAATGAGCAAGTGAAGGCCCAGAGGATTGAGAAAGGCTTGCAACCAGAGATATACACCCATGTGTTCTTGTTTAAGTGGAGGACCTATGATGAGGTCGTTGATCGGGTGTGCATGGGGGAGATAAATAGGAAAGGCAAGCCTGGTTTCTATGGGTTAGTGTCAGCAGTGGGATGTGGAAGCTCCTCAGAGAATAAATGGAAGTGGGAGGATCATGTGAAGAAAGTAGGAGGCAGTTCAGGGAACTCTTCCAGGAAGTTTCCATCAGCGGATTCTGATGTGAGATTGGTGGTGTGCCTCTAGTGTGGGAAGCCCGGGAACATCCTTCCAGCAATCCCTTATCCTATGAAGACCTGTTTCTAGTGTGGAGGTATGGGACACGTGAAATGATTTTGAGGAATAATTCCTCCACTTCAAAATGGGGTAGGATCCATGGCTCGCAGAGGAGTGCCAGCATAGTTTGAGCCATTGAGGACTAGGGGATCTCGATTTGGCAGCTGTGGTGGTAGGGCTGGGTCATCTTCTGGGCAGAGCCAGTTCAGGGCACAACCACAGACTAGCTGTAGAGACCCAAATCTTGACATACATGGAAATTACATTACTTTTGCGGAATACTTATTACATAACGAAAAAAAAAACACATGGACCGTAATAGTTTAGTGTCTTTGGAAACTCGGAATATAATATTCTAATCGTGGTAAAAGATCTTCAACATCTCCCCTAAAGATCTTCCCCTTTCATTTTCTTACTAAAACTTTTCTTGAAATCTTGGTGAAAAGAAAACATTTAAAGGGTGAGCTCAAATGATCTATAAGGGTAATCATGGAGAAAATAAAACAAACCATATACATTTGAACATAAAAACATGAACATAATGTTTAAACATAAATATCTTGAGCAAAGACATAAATCATGGAAGTACGTAAGGCATGTATCATAATGGAACATCAATCTCGATAAAATAGAATGGGGATAAACCATGTAATTGTGGCAACCATTCATCACTTGTTATGATTTCCATAGTAGCCAAGGCATTACTACCAAGAAAATCTTAGTGGACAAAGTCCCTTTCTGAATCGAGTTCACTCCTCGTTCCACTCCTGTATCACTGAATTGGATTAACTTAACATTCCATCCATGTCTATATCATGAGATATAAATCTTTACCCAATTCATTGGAGGTAGATATAGGTCCCACCCATCTCATAATGAAATCATTCTTACTTGTGCCACAACATGAACATAAATCATTCATCAGCAACCAATGTATAAAATTGGTTTCATAAACATCATTCCATCATCACATAATCCATATAAAACCAATGGATATCATTTCATAATAAGAAAAATCACACCACGTAAATAATAGAGACATTATACTTGAAAAATAATCATTCTACATAATTTCATCTAAAATGGAAAATAGTTTTGATAAAAAAACATGAAATGAATTCTTGAGGAAAATATCCTTTCTTCTTCAAAATCATTTTCAATTCACAAAATTCCACGAAATTTAAAAGAAAAGGGATTTTATTGAAAATATTCATGAAAACGTGTATAAGATGGTTAATTAAAATTAAGCTTTATGAAACCGTAAAAATCCGTTCATTCTTTATAAGTTAAAAAAACATTCTCCTAGTACTTTTTTTGGAAAAGTCAAAAAGTTCTATTTATGGGAAACAAAAGAAATATTCTTTCCATAACACGTGGTAAAATTCAAAAATGGATAAAAATGAATTTAAACATACATAAAAACATTTTTAGAAAACATGGGCATTAATGATAACAAAAACCCCAGTAAATACTTACGAATAAACAATCTGAGATAAGAGCGAGATTGGAATAATTATCCCTTACCTTATGTCTGATATGCTTCGTATGTTTCCAAACCACTGGTATAATGATTTAAATAATGTCATTGACTTATTACAGAATCATAATCATTTTTATGATATCATATCTGGTTTTCTTATCAATTTATATTACCTGTTCTTTTGTAAATTCCATGTTATTGCACTGTTTTGGGTAAAATCGTTTCATTTATCGTATGAGTTTCGACTTTTTTTTTCTTGATATTATTACTTATATCCTTATTTACATAATTCCATAATGTAAAACATGATTTTTATATAATATATATTCAGAATATAAATATATATGATAGATCGATAAATGAAATGAAATACACCGTTCATGGAGATGGTTGGTCGTACGTACGCATGAACACTGTTTTCGTTTCCTTATCGAATTGAATGGAATTAAGTGGATGGAATAAATATATATATAAATAAATCCAGTATCATTATTATGTCATATATATCATTATTATTAATTATATATACATTATAATAATTCATGAATGGTTAACATGAAGAATGAATCTCATGGCGTCATGGAGACGGTAGTCCGTACGTACGCACGAGCGATGATATCATTACCATGATCATGGAATTTTATTGAATTGTATGTATAATATTTCAGAATCAATATCACTTTAAAATAATAATATATAGTTATTTATTTACACCATTTTACCCATCCATGTAATGTGGTGGTCGAAAAAAGATTACACCACGACGTGGAGATGATATTCATTACGTAAGCACGCGCAGTGATTTCATTTTCCGTAGGATGGATAGAAGATGAAATAGGGTTGTTTCATATTTATAATAATATATAATTATATAAGTAATACTTATGTTATTACTTTATAATTATACAACTAAATAAGAATAAGTAGAAGAAGAAAGAAACTTGAGAAAATCGGAAGAAGAGATTACCTCTTCTTCGACGCACATCCTTTAAGATTCCTCTTAAGGAAATAGAGTTGGTCTTTTGCAAAAACCAGAACATCCACAATGTTTCTAGGGAAGTGGAGAAGATAAATGGTCAAGTTTTGGCCGAGATTCAGGGCTCAAAAGGGTGTGAAGAGAAGATGGAAGGGGTGCCCTTTTTATAAGGGAGGAGAGGGGCACCTTTGAAAAAACTCAAAATATTATTTTATAATAAAGTCATATTCAGTTTATAATAGCTCCAAAATGATTTATTTCGAAGAAAAAGTGGGTATGGATCGAAACCCTCTCACCCAATAGATTTTATACCGGTTTGGGTCATTATATTATCCTTATCTTTTAGTTTTAACTCTTAGTTAATTAGATTGACATTACCATGTTAGTTTGTATTTTTATATTATATAGTTAATAAACTTACCATATACATCCAAGAGACAACCAAGTGGTACATTAATGATACACCTATCATGATATAAGTATCTTTGCCGAACCATAGATTTTTAGGAATATAATAACAATTAATAATATAATATTTTTTTTAAAACTATTTTATGTCAATTTTGACACTATTTGGTAATTGATTATGTGAAAATCAGAACAGCATGAATAGTTCAAAGAAAGTTAATTAAATCAATACTAAGAAGTCATATTAACCTATAAAATTATTGTAACTCATAAAAAGCCTCAAATTGCATTTATTTGGGTATTTATAATATCAATTATGATAATATTTCTTTAATAAGATAATTAGTGCATCATCATTGTGTCATAAATAAATTAAATTATTTAATGTCTAAAAATTATAAAGAAAATACCATTATGTTTGAAATATATTTATCTTTCTAATGAATATTTATAGTATAATTTAACTTATGTATAACCCTATATTAAAAATGATTTAGTTATTAAACATTGATTTTAACTATTTTAACCCTTCTCTAAATAAAGTAATAATAAATGTCCTAATCTAATCCAAGTGGAACTAATTGGTCATATTTTATTTATAAGGTTTTTTTTGGTCGAATTAAACTTATCCAATAGATTTAGGACACGTGTTAGGATAATAATAATATCAAATTTAGCCTTAATTACCCTATTTACTTTTAACTGTGGTAAATAAATGTAAAAATTTACTATTCACCAAAAATTATTTTAATCTCATTGAACCACATTTTATTCCTTCATATTAACTGTGTATCTCATATTTTTGAAATTCACATAACAGAAGCGGTAAAATTATGTTTTATGTGAATTTCCAAATGCTCCTAGGAGGTGGGTAAAAGATGGTGAAAAGTTTAATAAAAGTTTTATATATCTAAAATTATTATAAAATGACTCCAATGAATTAAATTGATCTTATATAGGTATTATGTATCAATTTTGACCTAAAATAAATTTAAATATTATAAATAGTTATTTAAATAAAAAGTCGGTTTTTAAATAGTAACCCAGTGTTTTCACTATTCATCAAAATTGAATGTTTTTTGAAAAATACAAAAAATTCACTTTATGCTAATTTCGATATTCTGAATCAAAAACTGAAGTCCATTTTGAAAGATAAAATTTATAAAATTCCAAAAAGTGGGTATTACTATTCATAACGGCTAATTTATATAATATTTTAATAACATATCATTTTTTAGTGAAACTCGGTATTGCGTACAACACACGCTATCGTTGAAGGTCGTGATTGCGTGTAATGTAAGACAAGTCGAGGTTGCTTATTGTGATAGGCTCCTTCGTTGTTTTGTATAACAGAATCCAAACATATTTTATTTATACATTGAATATATATATATATATACACTCAATGTTGCGTAGATTGAATACTGACAATTGAACTTGAAATTGTGTGTAACACAATCCAAGAATAGTGTTGCATATACTGCAAGCTAATAAAATGTTGCGGATAGCGCAAGATAATATTGGTGTAGCATACAATACAAGAAATCAATTAAATTAAAAAGAATAATCCTAATAAAATATCGGGTTCTTACATTCTACCCCCCTTAAAATGAATTTCACCCTCGAAATTCGTCGGGGTTATAAATGGTTTACTACTTGAAATTTTCTTTAATAGAAACCCACATCGTAAAAATGAATACTAAAACTTCATTTTAAAAAGGGAAGTTAAAATCATAACAGTGACCCAAAGTAACTCAGCACTTGGTTTCCACATAGGACAACATAGGTGAAAATACAGATATGGAAGAGAAATATAACCATCATGTTATGATGGAGAGTGTTAGAGAACATGTCTATGAAAAATCCATCAATCAAAAAGCCATAAATTTGTGATGAGTTAATGTACCATCTAATTCATCGGATATAAGGACATTAGAACAACATTTTTGGTTTTCAAGATTATTCCCCTAAAGATGAAGAATAATTTAGAGAAATAATTACTTGATTTTGGTACAATCTCACTGTTGTTTGTGCCTTGATCAATTTCCACATCATCTCGTAAATAAATGAAGTTGATTTTGTCTTCCGTGATGTGTTAGAATATCATGCGATAGAATGATGGGTCATTCCATCTGTCTCAAACAAAAGATTTGGAAATGTTATCAAATATACATAAGTCCATAAACGGTGAGGTTAATCGTATATGATTCCAAAAATGGACTTTCACTTCATCTATCATACCGCTTAATATAATAAAACTAGTTTCTAATAACTAGGGACTTCCTATTGGCCAGTTCTAGGTGTTAATGGCCTGTCAAACATTGGTTGTGGGATTGATTCCCACAACCTTATCCGATGTGACGAGTTGTCGCCCGTCCTGCAGGTTGTCCTTTTTCTAAGAATACATTATTATAACATCCCATCAATAATATAAAAAATGTTCTATACTTAATCAATACTAACTAATGTCAAACATAATCCATTCCAATCTTTTGGTTTATCTAAAATACTTATGTCCAAGCTCATAGTATAAAGAAAACAATTACTAGAAATTCCATCTACCGAGCATATGAATACCATCATTTACCCCCATATATCATATGATATATCTTGTTGGTCACATTACAAACATGTGAATACCTTAATCATGTATTCTTTTGAAACATTAATTACCATAGAACCTTAGTGAAAACATGAGTGCAGTCAAAATTTTCTCTTTCCACATTCCAAAATCTCAAAAATACTTTATACTCAAACCATGATATCACTTTGTCCTTATATTAGTCATGAGCTCATGGATACTATTAAACATATTATTTTCTATTTATCCCATCAATATGCGCACATCATCTGCTTTCCAAAAATATTTCAATCATTTTTCATGGTTATCGATGACATATTCTTATAGAAAACCACAATGGACCAATATATAGGTATTCCAATATACCATAAAAGTACCTCAACAACATTATTCTTGAATACTAATACATAAACACTTTAAACCATCCTCTTAAATTATTTTCATAGAATAAGTCCTTCCTTGATTTAGAAGTAACCTCTTAGGTCAGGGAATTGAGTTGGGTAATGCCTATGTTCTCCATGGATAAGACATTGAACTCCATAACAGTCTGTCTCTCTATGACCCTTCTCTCCACATAGATAACATATTCCCCTGCATTTTATGTATTCATAAAGGTTCTTCTTTCCAACTTTAGAAATCTCAATATTCCTTTATCTATGGTCCTCAACATGTGAACATGTATTAAAGTCCATCTTCATCTTTTTTGATGAATTGAGAATACCACTAAAGTTCACCTTATTAATCATATATCGTGATGATTGATTCGGAAAAATCATAAAATCTTTATTTCTAGGTATTACGCAATTTCTTTGCTCATAGTCACCAATTTTTCCATTGGAATAAATGTTGACCCAATTCTTTCTGGTTCCCTCCATTGACTAAAACGAAATACCATAGTGTAAGAATCAGTTAAAATAATGAGTAACCACGTAATCATAAAAAGTTACTTATAGGATGTCTAAATTATCACACGTTATTTAATCCATGACACCTATGTTCACCCTAGGTTATTCATGATCGTCAATATAATTCTAGGATTGTAACCTATAGTTATACTAAACCTAAGGGACATCCCTAGAAATACCTTAGAAATATTTCTAGGGATCTCACTAAAGTTCTCGCATCTTAGTTTCCAAAGGTTGACTAAACCTTTCCTCTGAAACCAACTGTAGAGACCCAAAGATTGACGTACATAGACATTACATTACTTTTGCAGAATACTTTATACATAACAAAAACAGTCACAGAAGGAACGTAAAAGTTTAGTGTCTTTGGAAACTCGAAATATAATCTTCTAATCGTGGTGAAAGATCTTCAACATCTCCCATAATGATCTTCTGCTTTTGTTTTCTTACCTAAAACCTTTCATGAAATCTTGGGAAAAAGAAAACATATAAAGGGTGAGATCAAATGCTCAGTAAGGGTAAGCATGGAGAAAATAAAACAAACCATATACATTTGAACATAAAAGCATGAACATTATGTTTAAACATCAAAATCTGGATCAAAGACATAAATCATGGAAGTACGTAAGGAATTTATCATAATGGAACAAAAATCTTGATAAAATAGCCTGGGAATAAATCATGTAATTGTGGAAACCATTCAGCACTTGTTATGATTTTCATAGTAGCCAAGGCATTACTGCCAAGACCATCTTAGTTGACAAAGTCCCTTTCTGAATCGAGTTCACTCCTCGTTCCAGTCCTTTATCACTGAACCAGATTAACATACCATTCCAGCCATGTCGATCTGATGGGATATAAATCATTACCCAATGCATTGGATGGAGATATAGGTCCCACCCATCTCATAATTAAATCATTCTTACTTGTGCCACAACATGAACATAAATCATTCATCACTACCCAAAGTATAAAATGGATTTCATAAACATCATCCCATCATCACATGATCCATATAAAACAAATGGATATCATTTCATCATAAGAAAAATCACACCATGTATATAATAGAGAAATTATACCTGAAATATAAACATTCTACATAATTTCATCTTAAATGGAAAATAATTTTGATAAAACACTTGAAATGAATTATTGAGGAAAATATTCTTTCTTCTTCAAAATCATTTTCTTTTCACAAAATCTCATGAAATTTTAAAAGAAAATTATTTTTTTGAAAATAACCATGAAAACTTATAAAAAATGGCTCATGAAAATTAGGCTTTATGAAACCATAAAAATCCGTTCATTTCATATATGTTAAAAAAACATTATCCTCACACTTTTGTTGGAAATGACAGAAAGTTCTTTGTATGGTAAAAAAGAAATATTCCTTCCATAACACGAGGTAAAATTAAAAAATAGGTAAAAAGTAATTTAAAAATACATAAAAACATTATTAGAAAACATGGGCATGGATGATAACAAAAACCCCGGTAAACACTTACGAATAAACAATCACAGATAATAGAAAGATTGGAATAATTATCCCTTACCTTATGTCCAATATGCTTCTTTTGTTTCCAAAACTCCTGTATAATGATTTAAATAATGTCATTTACTTATCAAATAATCATATTTATTGTTATGATATCATATATAGTTCCCTTATGGATTTATATTACCCGTTCTTTTGTAAATTCTTTGTTAATGCACAATTTTTGGTAAAATCGTTTCATTTATCGTATGAGTTTCGACGTGTTGTTCTTGATATTATTACATATATCCTGATTTACATAATTCAATAATTTAAAACATGATTTATATATAATATATTTTCAGCATATAAATATATATGATATGTCGATAAATGGAATGAAATACACCGTTCATGGACACAGTAGGCCGTACATACGCATGAACGCTATTTTTGTTTCCTTAATGAATTGAATGGAATTAAGTAGATGACAACATATATATATACATAAATCCAGTATAATTATTATTTCATATATTTCATTATTATTTGTTATATATACTTTATAATCATTCATGAATGGTTAACATGGAGAATGAATCTCATCACGTCGTGGAGACCGTAGTCCATACGTAAACACGAGCGATGAAATCATTCCCATGATAGAGGAATTGTATTGAAGTGTATGTATAATATTTCAGAATCAATATCACTTTAAAATAATCATATATAGATTTTTATTTACACCATTATACCTATCCATGTAAGGTGGTGGTTGAAAACAGATTACACCACGTCGTGGAGACGGTATTCCGTACATATGCACGCGCGGTAATTTCGTTTTCCATAGGATGGATAGAAGGTGAAATAGGGTTGTTTCATATTTATAACAATATATTAGTATATAATTAATACTTATGTTATTACTTTATAATGAGACAACTAAAGTAGAATAAGTAGAAGAAGAAAGAAACATGAGAAAATCGGAAGAAGAGATTACCTCTTCTTCGACGCACCTCCTTTACGCTTCCTATTAAGGACTTAGAGTTGGTCTTTTGCAAAGACCGGAACCTCAAGAATGTTTCTAGGGATGTGGGGAAGAGAAATGGTCAGGGGTTGGCCGAGTTTCAAGGCTCAAAAGGGTGTAAAGAGAAGAGGGAAGGGGTGCCCTTTTTATTAGGGAGGAGAGGGGCACCTTTGAAAAAGCTCAAAAAATTATTTTATAATAAAGTCTTATTCTATTAATAATAGCTCCAAAATGATTTATATCGTAGCTAATGTAAGTATGGGACGAAACCCTCTCATCCAATAGATTTTAGATAGGTTTTGCTCATTATATTAACCTTATATTTTAGTTTTAACTCTTAGTTAATTAGATTGACATTTACCATGTCACATTGTATTTTTATATTATATAGTTAATAAACATACCATATACATCCAAACGACCGCAAAGTTGTCCATTAATGATACTCCTATCATCATATAAGTATCTTGGCCGAACCATAGATTTTTAGGAATATAATAACAACTAATAATATAATATTTGTTTTAAAAACTATTTTATCTCAATTTTGACACTATTTGGTAATTGATTTTTGTGAAAATCATAAAAGAATGAATAGTTCGAAAAAAGTTAATTAAATCAATACTAACATTTTATATTAACATATAAAATTAGTGTAATTAATTAAAAGTCTCAAATTACATTTATTTGGGTATTTATAACATAAATTATGTTAATATTTCAATAATAAGATAATTACTACATCATCATTGTGTCATAAATGAATTAAACTATTTAATGTCTAAAAATAATAAATAAAATACAAATACGTAGGAAATATTTTTATATTTCTAATGAATATTTATAGTCGAATTTAGATTATGTATATCCCTATATTAGAAATGATTTAGTTAATAAACATTGATTTTAACTATTTTAACCCTTCTTTAAATAAATTAATAATTAATTTCCTAATCTATTCCAAGTGGACCTAAATGGTCATATTTTATTCCTAAGGTTGTTTTTGGTCTAATTACACTTATCTAATATAATTACGACATGTGTTAGGGTAATAATAATATCATTGTTACCCTTAATTACCCTATTTACTTTTAACCGCGGTAAATAAAAGTAAAAGGTCACTATTCATCAAAAATTATTTTCATCTCATTGAACCACATTTTAGTCCTTGATATTAACCATGTCTCTCGGATTTTCGAAATTCCCCTCACAGAAGCGGTAAAATTACTTTTTATGTGAATTTCCAAATTCTCCTAGGAGGTGGCTAAACGACGATGAAAAGTTCAATAAAATTTTTATATATCTATAATTATTATAAAATGACTCCAATGAATTACATTAAACGTTTTTAGGTATTATGTATCAATTTTGACCTAAAATAAATTTAAATATATTAAATAATTATTTTAAAAAAAGTCGAATTTTAAATAGTAACCCAGTGTTTTCGGTATTCATTAAAAATTGAATGTTTTCATAAAAATACAAAAAATTCACCCTAGGCTAATTTTGATATTATAAATCCAAAAATAAAGTCCATTTTTAATGATAAATTTATAAAATTCCAAAAAGTGGGTGTTACTATTTATAACGGGAAGTTTATATAATATTTTAATAACATATCTTTGTTTAGTGAAACTCGGTATTTCGTACAACACACACTATCATGGAAGTTCGCAATTGTGTGTAATGTAAGCCAAGTCAGGGTTGTGTGTTGTGAAAGACTCCGTTTTTTTGTATAAAACAATCCATCCATATTTCATTTATACATTGAATATATATATATATATATACACTCAATGTTTCGTAGAATGACTACTAACAAACGAACTTGAAATTGTGTGTAACACAATCCAAGAATATTGTTGCGTATACTGCAAGCTAATACAGCGTTGCGTATAGCGCAAGATAATCTTGTTGTCGCGTACAACACATGAAATCAACGAAATTAAAAAGAATAATCCTCATAAAATCTTGGGTTGTTACAGTAGCGGTCATCTTCAGGCAGAGACCAGACATCTCAATGCGGTGGATCAGGCACTAGCATGATCAGATGCGGGTCCGTCGATAGTTTGAGGTACTGTTTTGATCACATCTTATATATCTTCTTCTATTGTTGATACTAGTGCCTATATTTCATTTATTTCTTCCCGTTTTGTGGACATGCTGAATTTTACAATTGATTTGATGTCATTCGCAATGGATTTTCAGATACTGCTGGGAATGAAAAAGGGGAAGGGTCTCAGGTGCCCATCTTGTGTGCTTTCTGTGTCAGGGGTCTAGATGGAGTGGGACCTATTGGTCTTATATATGTACATTTTTTATGTAATACTCAGGATGTATTGGCTAGAACATTTCTAGGCCCACATTTATTGCTACATAAGGCATGTGAGTTTCACGGCACCTGATGGGAGTCGTCAGGTTTTTCGTGGAGAATGGGATCCTCGGTTAGGTCATGTAGGGCCTCCACTCCCAGTTTTGTGAAGTGTTATATTCTAGTTATCTTCTCTCATGCTAGAGGAAGGTCTGTCCCATGAAGTTGAACTACCTCATGTTGTCAATGAGTTTTCGAAGGAATTCCCGGATGATTTTTCATGTTTTCCCCCATAGCGGGATGTGGAGTTTTCAATTGATCTGGCACCGGGAACACAACCGATATCTCTTCCCTCTAATAGCATGGCCCCCACCGAGCTGTTGGAATTAATGATACAGCTAGATGTCTTAGAATCGAAATGATTCATTCGCCCGAGCGTCGCTCCTTGGGCCGCTCCTATGTTGTTCATGAAAAAGGGTGATGGATCCTTCCGGTTGTGCATTGACTACCAAAAGCTGAATTAGGTAACAATTAAGAATAAATACACTTTTCCCAGAATAGATGATTTGTTTGATCAGTTAAAGGGGGATAATTGGTTCTCAAACATAGACCTGCATTCAGGGCATCATCAACTTCAGGTGAAAGAGTTAGATATCCGAAAGACATCCTTTCGAAGCAGGTATGACCACTTTGAGTATTTGGTCATGCCCTTCGGATTGACCAATGCTCCAGCGGTATTTATGGCACTCATGAATAGGGAGTTTCATCAGTATCTTGATTCTTTTATTGTGGTTTTTGTGGATGAAATTCTGGTATACTCTAGCTCTGAGGAGGAATACAAAAATCACTTGAGGATTGTTTTGGGTATATTACAGGATCCCCACCTCTATGTAATGTTGTCAAAATGAACTTTCTGGATCAGGGACATGAGATTTCTGGGGCATGTGATCTCAGAGCATGGAGTTTCAATGGACCCTGAGAAAATTAGTTCGGTCATGTCGTGGGAGAAACCAAAGAATGTTTTTGAGATCAGGAGTTTCCTTGGCCTGGCTAGTTATTACAAGCGATTCATTCGGGATTTCTCTCAGCTTTCTCCACCGATGACCATGCTCACCCAGAAAGGGGTAAAATTTTTATGGGGTCCAGAATGTCACACATTATTCGAGGAGCTAAAGAGGCAGTTGACTACCACCCCTGTGTTGATTTTTCCAGAACCTAGAAAGGGATATGTAGTTTATTGTGATGCTTCAGGTATGGGTATTGGGTTCGTGCTTATGTAGGATGATCATGTGGTGGAATTTGGGGTTCGCCAACTCCAAGAACACGAAAATAACTAGCCCACCCATGAATTGGAGTTGGCAGCGGTGATACATGCTTTGAATACGTGGCATCACTACCTCTTTGGGGAGAAGTTTTTGGTATACTCTGATCACAAAATCTTAGCCTATATCTTCCCACAGAAGGACCCCAACTTGCAGCAGCGTCGCTGGATCGAGTACTTGTAGGGGTTCGACTTTGACATTGTCTATACCCCGGGAAAGGGTAACATGGTGGACGACACTTTTAGAAGAAGAGTTCTGGTACTTTCTTTGAGTAACTCTAGTGATGAGTGGACATTGATGTGGATCTTCTCTCAAATGCATGTGGAGACCATGGAATATAGTGGAGGGGCATTCTTGGAAAGCTTCCAGTTGACTCCATGTCTATTGGAGTTGATTTAGTGGGAATAATGCATGGATGATCTTTGCCAGTGATCAAGATAGATTCTTCATGGTGGGCAGATGACTTCTGATTGGTCTTCTTCCATTGAGGGTATCTTGTGCTTCAAGGTCCATTTAGTGGTGCCTCTATCTCTGAGGAAGGTGGTAATGCAGGAAAGCCACCAGTCATAGTGGGTCATCCACCCCAATTCCACCAATATGTACTATGATGTTCTCCGACCATTCTGGTGGCCAAGTATGAGACGGGACATTCCTGACATTGTATCAAGATGCTATACTAGTCAACAGGTGAAAGCAGAACATCAGAATCCCTCTGGTTTGCTTCATCCATTACCCATTCCTACGTGGAAGTAGGATAAGGTTTCCATGGATTTCATTGCTGGATTACCTCGTACACCTCGATGTAATAATTCTATTTGGGTGGTGATTGATCATCTGACCAAATCATCCCACATCATTCCTATCATAGATACAACTAAAGTGGATGATTTGGGCCATTTGTATATTCATGAGGTGGTAAGGCTTCATGGTGTTCCATAAGTAGTTGTCTCAGATAGAGACCCCCACATCACCTCTCAGTTTTGTGGAGTCCTTCGAAAGGATTTGGGATCCCAAATTAAGATGAGCAGAACATATCATCATCAGACAGATGGTCAGATAGAGCAGGAAAATCAGATCTTGGAAGAGAATCTTCGTGCATGTGTCTTGGACTTCGGTGGTTCGTGGGATAGCGATTTGGGATTGGTCGATTTTTCTTATAATAACAGCTACCAATCCTCGATTCAAATGGATCCCATTGAGGCGCTCTACGGTCGGCCTTGCCGATCCCCTCTGTGTTGGGCAAGGGTAGGTGAGACATCATTGTTGGGTCTGAGTCTTTTGAAAGAGACATCTGAGAAGGTCAAGTTGATCAAGAAGCATTTATTGACAGCTTAGAGTTTCCAGAAATCATATACTGATAAGAGGTGTCGATATCCAGAGTTTTCTGTGGGTGATCGGGTATTTCTAAAAGTGGCCCCTCGTTTGGGTCACCGCCACTTGGGGAATCTGGGATAGTTGACGCCGAGGTATGTAAAACCTTTTGAAATCACCAAGAGTATTGGTAAGGTGGAATATAGGTTGGATTTTCCTTCTTTGTTTACATTCATCCAGGATATTCTCCATGTCTCCCAGTTGATGAAATATAACACGGATCCGTCCCATGCGCTGAATTTGGAGGAGTTGGTTATGGAGCCTGATTTATCTGTTTTTGAGCGGCCAATGCGAATAGTGGACTTCTAAGAGAAGTTTCATAGGGTAAAGTCTATTCCACTGGTCCAAGTTCTTTGGAAGCATGGGAGTGATACACAAGAGACATGGGAGCGAAAGTCATGGGTTGAGGAAGAGTACCTGAACCTGTTTTTCGATCAGGCATCAGGTTAACATTCCGGGGTGGAAAGTCCTTCATGGTGGGGAGAATTGTCACATACATGAAATATGTTAAAGTTATTTTTCATTTAATTTACATTCATGCTTTGTTTTGGGGGTTTTCCATGCATTTTTATGGAAATTGTGGCTTTTCAAAATTTGGGACAACCCGGGAGCCCATTTTCATTTGTAAAAAAAATTATTTTTTCTTTAATAACTCCTTTGTTTTTCAAACTTTTTCACCAATTAAACTTCCAAAATGAACATTATTTAACTATTAAAACAACAAATGAAATTTGTTCCCCTTAAAAATTCATTAGAATCTTGTATTTGGGTGATCAAATTAGACATTGAGCCAACACGAAGGCCCATTTTCAAATTTAAAATGTTTTTTTAATTCTTTCATAAAATATTCATTTGTTATCATTTTTTGGTGATTCTACCTCTCAAATGATCCCACAGAACCCAAACACAGCCCCGTATTCATTTTCGCTTATTTGAACCTTAGAATCATCAATAATTAGGGATTAAATTCTCAATCTCCAAAAAACGTCCAGAATTATCAAGTAAGTTGGTTCTCTTCCTCCCTTCTCCCTTTTTCTTAGGGTTTATTTTTTTATTGAATCCTAGAATTTCCAGATCATAGGGATTTTTACCTAGGGTTTTATTTTTTAGTTTCTTGGTATAGTCCTCTGGTTTTAGGTTCAATATTACTCCCTTGTGGTGTGGCGGATGTGCGATTGAAGTAACGAACAAGGATTTGGGGGGTTTTGATTGCGGAAATTGATTTGGGCATCATTTTCAAAAAAGTTGATTTTTAAGTGCCAATTTTGTGTAAAAATGGGGGTTTTACATGTGAAACCCATGTTGTGCCTCTTGGTGTTGGTTTATAATTCATGGATTGTATTTTTAAAAATGTTTTGATGCTGAAATTTCTGGTTTGGTATAATATTGGCCTCCATTAGGTTTTAAATGTGGGATTTTAAATGAATTTAATGTGAAAAATTTGATTAATTTTTGTGAAATAGTTTTATGTAAATTATAAGTAGTTTATTGAGTTATATAAAAGTTGAAAAGAATGTATAGATAATTTTTTGAATGTGTGTGACCAAAAAGGAAATTTATTTGTAAAAATTGATTTTGGTATCATGTGGTATCAATTTGAGAACAAGATGGGAAACCCAGGTAACTAGGTGGTCTAACGTGTACTGGTATGCCAGTGAATGGAGGGGTTTTGACCATGGTTCACATAGAAATTTTTACATGGATAACACTAACAAAACAAGAATGGAGATGATTGGAGACCACTAGGTTATGGGTATGCTCCCTCTAGTGGCTCGTGCATGAGAACGAATTTTATTATGGTTACTTTCACCGAGGTACGAGGTACTTGGGGCTCACAACTAACTAGTACCTAGGGGTGTTGCTATGCTTGGTTCTTGTATACTTTTTGGCATTTATCCTTTCATTATGGTATTTTGGGATGTGAAAAAAAGTATCATTCATGTTTTATTCAAATTCACTCTTTCTTTAAAGTTATACCCATTGAATGTTATTTTCATTTCAAAGTTTCACTTTTAGAAATAAATGCTCCCATTTTCTGTTCATAACTCTTGAAAGATTTTAATTTTATAATTCCTATCACTTGGAATCCTTGGGTGATATCCTATTGGGAATAGTCTCACACCCTACTTACACCATTGGGAGTATGTATACTAGATCATGTTTGACACAGGCAAAGGGAAGGCCTTGGGCGATGGCGGTTCGTGTTTCTAGTTTCTCTCAATGGTGTGGTGTTATGGGGACGGATCATGGTTGATGACCCCTTGTCATGTGGTGTCTCATGGGGTATTTTTTTCTGCTACTTTTATACACCATTGGACCTATTGTGTCTTTCTTACTCCCTTATATTCAGGTATGAATTTTTATTATTTCTTGTTTGGCATAATTTTTCATATTTGGTTTGTGGTTTCTTTTTTGTTATTTTATGAATCCAAACTCAGGTAAATCATTCCCAAATGAATTTTTATGATACTCGGGCACTTGTTCTAGCCTGTGGGGATAGGGAATTCCCTTCAGGTATTTCCATGATCTGGGTTTGGTGCCAATTTGATGGTGACCATATTTGGTTCATGACAGTTCCATTGATTTCTTGAATATTTTTTCATTTCATAGATTTATCATACATGGCCAAAGATAGTTACAAACCCATGATTCAACAATTTATACTTTTTCTATCATTATTATATAAATCTATAATCAAATAATTTTATATTTAAAATATCTATGATGAAATATTTTCCATCTTAATTAGTTTGTATTAACATGGAATCAGGGTTAAGAACTCTTATGTTTAGAGATATTTGAAATCAAATCATCTAAAAATCGCATTATTTTCATCATTCATATTTTGGATTGATACATATATTTTACTCACTTGACCTATTCTATTCATTATAGACATGTTAGTCCAAACTATAGTGTTTCTCCCCCATAATTATGATATTCATTGGTTCCTTGTCAGAGTCATATTATACGAGAAAACATGGTACAAGTGTGAATATTATCCAAAACACAAAAAATATCCCCTATTTTTTTCTATTAAAATATTGAATCAATACCTAGAAATCATAGGGACGTTTATCCATTGAATCATCCATTTTATTTTTTTAAGAAGGAATTATTATTTTATCAACTCTAATTTGATTAAAATATACCTTTTTTTATCTAGTATTTTATAAAACACAGTATACCCATTTCCATATTTAGAAGCTAAGTGGTTAGGTAATGAATATTTAATATCATTATAAATAGTATTTTAGTATTATTCCCATTTTTATGAACTATCGTTATAAATAAATTATAATATATTATTATTTACATTAATAGTTCATTCAATACTTATATTTAACTTTAAAATGGTATTGTAACCTCATGACTCATTAATTATTCATTATTATCATTTTCATATTAAAAATACTTCTCGAATTATATTATAGTTCTTTATTTATCAACCACCATCATTATGTGGTTTAGTATTTCTCTTATATTAAATTTATCCTTTTTTTTTAATTTATTTTCACATTTATTCAGTTTACATACATCGTGATAGATTTTATTTATTTATTTTTGTTTGTGTTGTTGTCATGTCATACTTCTTCTACAGGTTTCAATATTCCATTCTTAGTTTTTTCTTTCCATAATATTCTTCACTTCATAAACTATTAAAAATGTTGAAATCATGTTTATTATATTACAATTTTTACTATTAACAATTTCATCAGAATATATACTTTAGGAATAAAAATATTCTACTATATATTATTATTTTTCCACATTTAAATTTTATTATAGTTTCATCATATTTCAATCACATTTTTCAAGATCCACCATTAACATCTTGATCATCAGATGAAATAATATCCTTTATCTAGAGGAGTCAACCACAATGTTCCCGAATACTGTACACTTAAACAATTTTGATAAATATTACTTAGATATGGTTTTCCCCTTCAATAGTCTCTATATAATAAAAAATATTTTTTTATAACACCCATCACTATCATCATATTTATTGAAATATCATGAGGACCCATTCTCCTTGATCATCAATTAATTATCATACATAGATTAAAATTCCCTTTAAAACATTCCTTTTTTCATAAAAATATCTATTTTTAAAATTAAATAATTCATAACTGTCTTTCATAACTCATTATTAGATATATCATGAATTTCATACAATTCTCAAATCATTGGGTAATATCATTATAATAGGTTTCCTATTAATTATTTTCCCTAGTTGAATCATCAATTTATTCACCAAAAAACTATGTCAACTCAATAATTTTATTCAAAATTGTGAAGTAGTAATAAATATTCATATCATCTATAATTATTATATCATAAACCATTTCCCTAAAAAATTACTGTTTATATTCCTTGATCATGATGTTTCACTCATTATTGTATTCAGGTTTATTCATAATCACATTCATTTTTTAAAGCCCCAAACCCACGATATTGACTTTTATAGATAGGGATGAATATGTTAAATTTAAATCCTTACAATATGTTACAAAATTTAAATTTTTATAAAATATCAAATATATAGAATCCGAAATATCTTGTAACCCCAAAGTAAATGAATCACAAACTTCCATTTTCTGTGAGAGAAGGAATGATATACTTTGATTCTTCAACCCTTGAATTTTATTTCCCAAAAAATTGGTAATCCACTAATTTTCAAATAAAATATATACTCCATTAATAGCCTAATATGATTATAATCTTATGAGAACATGTTATTTAGTTAATCATACATCAAGAATATATATTTATAGGATGCCACTGGGTGGGGTGAATTAATGGCACCATTTTAAGAAATTATTCATCTTGAAATAAACCCATATAAAATATTTAATTCACGATTTACTATAAATGATATCTTCCTAAATTGTATGAATTATTTTTAAATAATAATAGTATGGAATGTTATTTATAGATTATTGAAACCATGTTATAGCCTAAAGATTTTTATTTCTAGTAATTATTAAAACTTTTATTAAATTATAACTATATATTCACAATGATTTTAAATTCCAATTAATCCTTAGAGAATGTTCACCATATATCGTTATGATACATGTAGGAACTGGTAACATTCATATGAAACTGATAAATGAGTATTTTTTTATAGGAACCAATAATTAATTAGTTAATCCTCAAATAAATTTGAATGTTTCAAATATTAAATTAATCAATAAAATTTTCAGCAACTTTAAAATACTTCCTTTTAAGTGATATTTGACATTGCATATGATTTTAGGAAATAAAAATATTATATATTATTCTATATATTATTTATGATGTTATAATCAAGCCTATGAGTATGGATGGATTATTTTAACCTCATTCAACCACACTAGAATGTTATTGGTACAATTGAAATCAGATATACTTTCATTAGACTACATCGAAAGGTGAATTTAAACTAGGTATACAATCTACATCATAAAACTCATCAAAAAAATAGATTAAGAATAATACTCTTGAATTTCATGAATAGAATCATTTTAATTATTTTTCCTTTTAAAAATTATTTATTGAATAGATGATTGATATTTTATAACTATTATAGAAATTCAGCCTTGGAGTTCTGGTACACTGATTTCCCTATTAAAAATTCATTTTTATGTATCATTTATCTTATGTAATGAATGATTTGTAATTTTTTTAATATATATGATATTTTATAATACATTTATCTATTATTTCATCTAAAATATCATATAAAATTACCATGAAACTCAAAATAAATACATAATTAAAAATCTATAAAATATCTCATTCTTGATTTCATTTTTAAACATTCCTAATAATCAACTATTTTTCATTTTCATTAAAGGATATAAAATATTTTTCCATTTTATTCCCATGAAACCTGCATCACAAATTTCTGTTGTATTTTACATTTTTTCACAGATCTATGACATAGAATATTACTCTTATCACATTGAACCAATTTCATATTCCATTAATCATGGTTCAAATCATAATCTTCATAACATATCATGACTGTTAATCCATAATGTTCATATCATCATTATTTTCATATTTAATCTGATTTATAATATATAATTATTAAATTTATCATATTTATCCCTGTAACGTATCATACATATTTATATCCTTTTTTATAAATATTCTATCGTATATACAACTCTCTTATGTATCAATAATATATCATAATCATGAAACAATTCCATAATATATAGAAAAATAATAATGAATTTTTTCAATTCATTTACATACAGATATAATATCTTATCTAATAAAAAATTTACTTTTGTGTCGGATAATTGACTTAATGTCCTGATAAATTATCTTTTTATATAATTGATGGAGATTTTCCATATCCATTTTTTACTCTGTTATTGTACTATTATAACTGATTCAAATAAGTTAAGAACATTTGGAAATAAATTCTATGCCCTAAAAAAGAACCTAAATAACATCTTAACAAATCAAAAACATTTCAATAATGTTTGTAAACAAATAAAACATCTCCAAAAATTATAATATAACTTTAATATAATAATTAAAATGTTTTATATTTAAATTATTAACAAAAACTAATAACACATTTTTTGAAAACAGATTTTTAATCCAATATCCCTTTTCACAGTAAATGATTTTTTGTTAATATATGAAAAATGTAAAAAAAGTTTATGATGGAATTTTTATTACATTATATATATTATAAATATTTTTCATTTAATACAAAAATATTTAGAATATTATATTTTAAATAAATGAATATAATTGGTAAAAAAAATTATTTTTAAAATTAAAACATTGTAGTTTTGATATGAATAAAAAATTAGTATTCATTATATTTTCGTAATTAGGTAAATTATTTTATATTTTTACATTTTGAATCATTCATTTTTTCTAAATAATTTATTAAATTTTATCATTAAAAGAAATAAATTTGACATAAATATATATTTATAAAAAATAATTAAAAGAGACATCATTTTCAAAAGTGATTTATTATACCTTAAATTTATTCAATAATGAATTTTTTTATTTTAATTATAATATTTATATTGAATATATTTTTTTTAAATATAAATTTACATAATTTACATCACCTATAAAAAGGTAATTATGATCCTGTAAAATGTTAACTTCATTCATACCCAATGACTATATCCAAATTTTATAATGGTCATATAATGTATATGTGACCTCTATTTCTTCATATAGATTAATTCCATTACAATATCTAAAATCCCACTTCTAATTAAAATAATCTATAGTCATAATTATATAACATGATTACCCCTTTCATGAGGTTTTTTTCAATAATAGGTATAGTACTTTTAATGGTGATTCTCAATAGTAAATATGATCATGTTGATTATAATGTAATATGAATATTATTATATTATATTTTTCATCCCCTTTTAAATTGGGTGATTTTAAGAGATGTATACATCCATGGAATGTAATTATCCATGGTATGTAATATTTAAATTCTTGTACATTGGTAATAATTTTCCAGTATGAATGAATAATATATTATATGTTTAATTCATATATAGTCCAGATAATTATTTAATCAATTAATGTTCTTTTGAATGATTAGAAAAAATATTTTATAACTATTGAAATATAGTTTAGTGAATGAAATTGGGTCCTAAAACTATTATCGTTACATTATACTTTCTATAAATAAAAAATATTATCACAAATTTAATTATTTATCAATGATGAAAATAGTTTTGGGTATCCATAATATGGAAAATTAAATGATATAATTTTAATGAGATATCAACGATTATATATTCTGTATGACTATGAAACTCATATTTCCCATATTAATAAGTATACCCCAAAATTAACAATAATTTACAACATGTGTTCCTCTTGATGGGAACTGCATGACATATAATAGATTTAATATCTATAGGGAGTTCATAAACAAAAATGTACTGATTTATGGTAATTGGATGACATGGGATTTAATTTCTGACTTTCCTATCCATAAAAATATTTTTTCATCAATATAGAGATAAAAAATCTATGGCCAAAATCAAATAAAATTCTCTAAAGGCAGAGAAATATTTCTTTCAATAAGATTATTTCCACAAACATCAATTCGAGAATAGTTATCTATATGGAATAAAACATTACGACACTATAAGTTTTAATCGATAGTTAAATATCATATCATTAGGGGAGATATTATATTCCATTAGAAATATTATAGGAAAAACTTAATTTTCCATATCATAATCAGATAATATTCTTTCATTTCTTGAGTGAATAATCAGTTTACCTTATCCCACTTCAATTTGGGGACCTAGTTTTATGGTATTGACTACATGGGATTTCACTTGTTGCCCTTATATTAGAGGTTACTGATGTATATTATTTTCTTTTTCATTCAAATCAATGTATTAATTTTATATAATTAAATAATTCCTCAAATTTTAAAAATATAATTTTTAGTTGTATCTTTATACGATCTTTATTTACCGCAATCTTGATAACATAAATCACCTGAAATTTTTTTCATGAATTTTTACTTCTTAATATATAAATTCATTTTATTATGTAATGTACTGTTAGATAAATAACATTAAACCCATTCTATTATAAATTACATTTTATTAAATCTAATTGAAAATTAAATTTGGTATATAAATATACATAATAAAATGTCAAAGATTATGGCGGGAAAAATAATAAATAAGATAAATATAATATGAAATATTTATTTACTCAATCCACTATGATTTTCAAACTCAATATACCCACTAGATAAAAGAAACAAAATCTTAGTATTAAAATTACAATTTTAAAATTAAAATATAGAACATTTAAAGACAATAGGGGTTATTAAATAATGAATAAATTAATATGTATTTATATATGATTCCAAACCCATATAAACATTTTAAATATGACTATTGGTATAGTAATATTATTGTGTGAAATAGTGAAATATCCATTAGAACGTAAAATCATATATATCATCGAAAAATAATATGTAGTATTTTTAAAAAAGTAAAATATATAAAATTAATATCATAATACAAAAAAGTAAATGATAAAAATGAAAAAATATGTTTCTCAGTTTTTATTAACCAAATATGTATTATGTTTTTAATTATTAAAAATATATAAATTTTAATGATATATTATTTTAATAAAATTATCTTATAAAAATATATATGTCTCATTATATTGATAATTGAATTTTATGATTCCATAATTAATTTATCAATTGTTCAGAAAAGTGACCATATTATAAACATAAATATTTAAGAAATAAATTAGGGGTTTATATATATATATATATATATTAATTTTACATATTTAGATCATTAAATGAATTACATGGATTTAATTTTTGGAATGTAATCATCAAATAACTATTAGGGTGAATTTTTCATATTTTTTAATGAGTTGATTTTTTTTCAATAGATAAAATATTGAAAATAATATATTTAATATTACCTGATAAATAAATGAATAAGTGAGTGAGAGATGATGTATCAAAAAATAGGCGCTTCATAAAATGAATTTTTTGTTCACATTATGATCAATTCACTACATCCCCGAAAAATGAAACTTGTTTTTGACCACTGCCTTCATTTAAAGGTTTTACAATAATTTTTGTGGTGTAATTTTATATAAATAATTATAAAATAATTTTACATACTATAATTGAGAATACCTCATGAGGTTAAATATAACCATCTCTATTCACATTGGTTGAAAAAATACGTAAGAGAAATTATTGTAAAATGATAATATTTGTACCTTACATACATTATACATAATAATAAAATTTAACAGTTTACACCATTTAAAAATAAAATAATAAAGAGAAAAAAAGTATCTCGCATATTCATTTATGTGAAAATACCATATGAACTCTCATAATAGTATATAAATTTATCTAACCGCAAAACCGATCAATAAACTTTCTATTTAATTAAGATATAGAATGAATATCTTAATTAAATGAAACTAAACTAACATAAAGTGTTAATAAAAATTGAATTACAATTTAATCAAATTTTTAATAATTTTTTCAGAAAATAAAATTTTATTACTCATGATATTATGTGAATTTTCTAATTGAATCTATTCTTGGGAATAGGGAACCCTTTGATCCACATATTTTTTGGGTTATGAATTTCTCTCTCTACCTCACATTCTGTATATATTAAATTTGTTTAAAATCATATGGATTCAATATAAATATAACTTATACATCTTCATTTACTATTATCCCTTACATTAATGGAATTATTCTTTATCATTTTCAATTTATCAAAACATTATTTTGAATAAAACTTGACTAATTGAATTTATACTATCACTCAATCCAATAATATAATACACTATTATATTCCTTACCCCGTTCATGATGTCATATATTGAGAAATTATTTATGGTAATACATTTTGGGTGACATCAAATATAAATAAAGATTCCCTATATATAAATACTTTTAATGTATTTAACTGATTCCTTAAAATTATATTTATATGGTTCATTTCTACACCATGTTCTTTAACTAGACACTATTTTTTTTCTAAACTAGTCAATATTTGTGTCAAATTCGTATTTCTGCCAATATTATGTTTCATAGAATTATATGAATTGTTATATTTGAAATATTTATGAAATATCATTGGATTATTCTTTAAGTAAAGACTATATAACACAATAATTTCCAATTGTATTTCATAGGACTATACATTATGATTGATTCTATTATGTGGAAGACATATCCATAAATATTTTATTAAGGGTTCCCCGTGATATTACCGAAATTAATTATGTAATTTCTATATTACATTAATTGAAATGTATGGGATTATGTATTTAACAAAATACACTAAGGGATATTTTACACTATGTTGTGTAGTTTTGGTGGTTATCCTTGAATTGTGTTTATTTCAGAATTTGTTTTTATGAAACATTCCAATGATACAATGAATTTTTTTTAGATATTCTATTTTTCAGGATAATACATAATCCTTCACATTCTATTTATCTTATTATATCATGTTATTCAATCTGAATATTATTTTCGGCTTCATTATCATTACTATTATCATACTAGGATTTATAGGTCACCCATTTATTATAAATTAAGAATAGTATACTATTTGGTTTTAGATATTCCAAGGGATATTAAAACTCATTAAGAATATTAAAACAAATATTTTATATTTTATATTTCTTTTGAGGTTCTATAAACTCATTTTCTGAAATAAAGAAATCATCAGGATTCATATATTTTGTTAATTTCATATTAATGTTTCAGAAAATATAATAAAATGTGAATGAGAATTTCATCATTGTAGTTGGAATCAGTGAAAGATCAATATATTTTGGTAATATGAAGAAAAATGGTAAAAAATATTTGGGAGATGACAATTATTAGGAAAATACCATAAAAATTTAGTGAATTATAGAGAGAGTGATTTACAGCCAATGAAGTCACACTTTTGAAAATAAATATGGATATTTTTCTATGATAGATATACACATGGGTAATAATAATTAATGGGATAATTGGATATTAGAAAAAAGTTTACATGGTGACTAACAAATTTGTCTTGTGACACCTCGGGATTGACACTCATGAGAGATATGTATTGGTAAATTAAAAAAATCATTACAAACCATTATAATTGAATTGAATATATTTGATATGTTTAAAAACATAATTGGAAAATTACAATGGATAAACTAGATTGAACCCATGATACATAGAAGTTAATGTATACATGAACCTTATAATTTAATCATTTTCAGTTTAGTACTTCACATTAACATATTTGTTTTCTTAATAATTCTCATAAAAAAATTTCATTTTATGTTAATGGATGAAAATGGGTGGAATCATTACAATGAATAATCTAATGGGAAAATTGATTATTTATCTAATGATATGTATAAGTAGATGGGAGTGGGAGGCAATGATTTTATGGAAGTACTCAATCAACTAACTCATTTTATGTATAATATCATCATTAATTTTGAAGTCCCATCATCTAATAAGAAATAACAAAAAAAAATTAGTCCATTATTTTGTAAATTATTCCTACATGTAGTGTATCTTATGATCTCCTAATAATATAATAATGGATCATCTCTACACATATGATAATTTCTTCCATTTAATTATCCAAATAATAGAATTTTATTCTTTCAGTTCATCAACTATATGGAGAATGTAATATTTGGTAAACACTGATCATGATGAAATTTCCCAAAGGGGAATTAAAATCCAATCAATTTGAAGGATTCAAGAATCTAACACCCTTGGATTTGAGAATATATTACTCTTCAAAAACAATCAGGTTTTGGATTAATGTATTAACAATAAACATAGATCTTAAAATAAATTTCAATATATTATAACAAAGATATTAAATATTAAATATGATTAGGAATAACAATTTTTTTATGTATATCTATAAAATTTTAATGTAACTAAAATACTAAGATAAATTTAAAATAAATTAGTCATAAATATTTAATAAAATCATTATTTTATTTAAAAAAATATGTGTTCATCAAAAGTGCTTTCTATATAATTTATACCGATACATTATAATTACTTTTTACCATTTATAGATATTTTATTTGAAGAGATAAATTTCATTTATTGAACAAGGAATTTAAAATATAGTAAATGGGATTCATTCCTTTTTCATCATTATTAGTATTAATTTTTGTAAATATTTGTCTCCATAGCATGGGTAAAAAGGATAAAAATGGGTTAAAATTGTGGGATATTTCTTATAAATTATCAAAAAATCTTCATTTATTTAATTAGTTTTGTTTTTTTCCTTAATCATATAAAATTTGATGTTTTGGAAATATTATATTTCCTTTGATAATGACAATAATATTTATTTAGGTAAATAATAAAAATAATGTGAAAACATATGTTTAAATATGTCGAATATTTTACATAGAGATGAATAGATGTTACATTTTCTCTTAAATGGTTATTTCAAATATGAATGTATTTATTTAACATAGTAATTTTTTTTAAATTGTTACTGAATAAATTTTTTTCCTAAATTTTTTTTCAAGACATCTCTCCTAGTCATGGATTCTAGAAGTCTCTAATATCTTGTTCACCACTAAGAATATTTCAATTTATTGTTTCCAAGCATCTGATGACAATCTGGTGGCATCTCATCCTAATTCATAATTCTTTTTCTATTTTCTACGAGTAACTACATAGAATGGATTCTAGAGGAATCTTGATCACATAATTCCTTATATATAAGATCTAATTCAGTCCATAAAATGAAATTAACAATAAGTTCAACTTATTTGTCTTGATCAAGTGGTGAAGACCGGTACATGTTAGTAAAAATTCATTGTGTGTGAGTCCATTCCTGGTGAGGGGCTGTAGAAAGTGGACTGTCCATAATGACATATGGAAAGTAGTGATTATATATTTTTTATTAATGGGTATTTTTAGATACATATTGACTTTATCTAAGTTATTTATCACATACTTTAGTGGGGAGGCTATGTCATGTGTGCCTCATGTGGTCCAGGAGTTGTCATTGGATTATCAAAATATTCATTTCTAGTTGTTTTAAGGTGATGAGGTGGTTGATTTACGTAGTCTCATATAGTAGTATCTAGTCAATTTTATGCTATGTAGACCTAGGGATGAAAATAACTTTAGATAAAAAAAGTAGTGGGAATTAGTGGAAGATGGTTCTTTTAAAAGGGCCCCAGTTATCTAGGTGTGCATCAAGGTATTCCTGTTATCTCCTTTCAGGACGTGACATGGTGTTTAGTGTTTCCATATCATACTAGGGTATCATCCCTGTATTTTATTTTTCATGTTCCCTTTTGTTCATCTCCAAAATAAAAATTATGGTTTAGGGAATTGAATAATAAATTTACATGTAAATCTGGTTCATTATTTATTATGTTTCATCCTCGTGATTTTGGAAAGCAACATAAACATGGAAAGACATATAATAATGATGGGTTGATGACTTCGAAAAAGGTTTGGGTATGTATACATCTATTATCCATATATAATAATATTGATTTGGGATGACTGGGTGATAATATATTTTATTATTATAATGTGGGACTAGGATAAGGATGTGGAAAATTAATTTTCTATTTTTGTGGGAAACCAGATTGCACCATTGGGTGGGAGACTAAAAAGAGGGATATGTTTTATGACTTGAATCAATTGGACTTCATACCATTCCCATATATATGATAGAGTGGTTACCCAAAATGTTGGATCGATACAAGTTATGTAGAGGACTTATCTGGAATATTTCATCATTTGATGTTTTAGGGGTGAATTTTTGGTAATGGGGGAGGTTTGGATTTGTAATAAAAGATCAATATGGAAAAAACATCACTTAAAAGGGATTATAAGTAATCAATCCATCCACAATAACCATACTTTTTTACTTTCACCTTGAGTACCATGTATTGTGTTCTATGTAATCCCATTCATTAATAGTTATTTCTTATTCTATTACATTTTATAAAAAATTGGGCTTGCCCTTATATTATGTACAAATATCCTAGAAAAAAAGAACCATCAACACAAATAATGTTCATATAGGACCTAAACCTGCGACATCTTAAATGGATAGTGTTCATAAATGAAATTGAATTTATGATAGTCTATACTCTAGGGAACGAGAACGTGGTGGCAGACACGCTATGTAGGAGGACCAATTTTCAACTACTAAGTGAGGAAACATATCAGTTAGCCGCAATGCATATATACTTTTTGGATGATGGTGGATCCTCTTACCTTTGGTTGATGACTGTTACTCCCTCAATCTTACAGCATGTTAGGGAGGCACAACTTGGGGAGGTAGACTGCGATGCCTGACGTGCTCATTTATTCTAGGGATGGGCTCCTGATGGATTTTAAATAGGTGGGGAGTGTAGTATCCTTTTTAGAGGGTACACAATAGTAGTAGTGATGTAACGTGAGGTGGTGTGGAGGGAGTTACATACATACCACTTGACAGTACATCATGGAGTGGAAAAAATGTAACAGGACCTCCGATGTTAGTAATGGTGGCTGAGGATGAAGAATGTGGTGGTGGAGTTCATTTCACAATCCCTCACTTGTAAACTAGTGAATGCTGAGAATCATTCTCTAGTAGGCATGGCCTAGACACATGAGGTACCAGAGTGGAAGTGAGATAGATTTTGTTGATGAACATCATAATGGGGTTACCATGTATTTCCAAAGACCATGATTCTCTTTTGGTGATCGTTGATCGACTAACCAGTTCTGCTCAATTCCTACACATCCTGGAGTAGGGATAGGTAGAGGTATTTGGACACTTCTACATCCAGGATATAATGGGGCTTCAAGGGGTCCCTTCAACGATTATCTAAAATCATGAATCCCCATTTACATCCCTATTTTTGAAGGGATTACAAGAGGCATTCAGGGAACATCTGTGTTTGAGCAAAACTTTTCATCCCCATTGAGATGGTCAAATGAAGTGGACCATACATAACCTAGAGAATATACATCATGGTTGTGTACATGACTCTGATCGTAGTTTGGAAGACAACCTGCCACTAGTGGTGTTTGGGTACAACAGCAACTTTCACTCCTCTATTAGCATGGAACTATTCGAGGCCTTTTATGGGAATCCTTGAAGATCACCCATATGGTTGGTAAACCCAGAGGGTCAACACTCATGGGTCAGGAGTTGGTACAGGCTATAACCGAGAAGGTGCAGATCATCAAGGAGTGGATGTGACTTTTCAGAATAGGGTGAAGTCTTATTATGATAGGAGACAGAGAACCTTGGATTTTGAGGAGGGAGATCATCTTATCCATTAGGTCTCACACGACGTGGGTTATCGAGATTTGGTCAGGGTGGAAAACTATCTCTGAGGTTTATCGAATCATTCCATATCTTGTTTAGAGTTAGTGAAGTGGAGTACCATATAAACCTTCCCCCATAGATGCACTAGGTGCATGATGTTTTCTACATGTCTTCTCTGTGGAGGTACGTGCATAACCAATCGCACGTCATTGACTTGGGCGAGTTAGACATTGAATATGAGGCGATGTTTGTGGAGTTCCCTGTGGTGATAGAGGATCGATAGGACCGGGTCTTATCTGGTCGGTCAATTCATATAGTGCGATTTTGGTGGAATTATGGGAAACTCTTGGAGAGCACACATGAGCGGGAGGCACAGATTCATGCACAATATCCCCATCAGTTTGTTTAGTTTTTGTTTTGGCTCTCGGAGATGTAAAATCCCTTAAGAGTGGGTAATTTAATTCCATAGAGATTTCATGTATTTTTTTTATCTATATGGAATTATTTTGAGACTGGACGCTCTGATGTCATGTGATTCCGGGGCCCAGAGATCTTGGAACAAAATTTTGATCTTTTATTAAGGTACTATTAGTAAACACAAGAGAATGGTTTTATAACTTTTTAACCAATGATAAAATTGGAAATACAAGGATACTATTTAATTCAGGATGCTGAGATTCTCCTATAATGGACTTAACAATATCCTAAATGGGCCGAAAAGAAAAGTTCATTTTTGGACTTTTCATGAAAAATAATAAAATATATTAACAAATTATTTTATTTTCATTCTCATCCATTGACTGGAAGCCAAATATTATGTGGTGCGGAGATGAGGTTGGAACGCGGTGCATTATCGAGTCTCATTAGTAGACCATATCTCATAGCATAACGTTTTAATAATGGAAGCATAAAAAAAACATCGTTTCACAAATAAAATAGAGTAATGATGTGACTTCGTAGCGTAACTGAAATGTTGTGACATAATATCCTTTTTACTGTATAACTTATTGGTGGGAATAGAATTAAACAAAAGGGATTATTTGATAAACCTTTGATGAACTTCCTCCCTAATGAAGAATAATTATTGCCGGAGAGACATCACCAAGGTTGATGAATATCGAAGAACAGAGTTGTAAGTGACAACGTTGATTCATTGATCTATCAAGGAATAAGGATAAAAAATATCTTCCCCTATATTTATTTTATAGAAATGATGAAAACAGATAAACCCACGATCAAGTTGATCCGCAGTTTGTGTGTTTATGTGTTAGGGTGACTTTTTTGGGGGATTCATTATTCAAGATTCAAACCTTGAATGATATGATTGAACTTCAATCACCAAACCTCCCCCTTGATTTAAACATCTAATATGGAGGGGCAAAGACAACACGAAAAAAGAACGAGAACCTATTCTAGTGTGTTCTTTGTGGTTTTATTGTAGAAGTCATGGAAATTTGATTCTGGGGCCTGAACCGGGATAACAGCGACCCAAGAGTCCCGCAGGCATAGACGTATCGGAAGACGGACCACCAAAGCACCACCAGTTTCCCGAGGAATGTGCCACCTATGAAGCAACACGAATGTGGCACCACCGGGATGAAAGATATTGTTGGCCCATGATGGACTCATGAAGAGGGTAGGGCCAAATTGTGCCATGGAAGTAGAGGAGGTGGCCAAAACTCACCTGTCACATTGGAGGACAACGGCTGGCCCATCAGCGCGTTGCGACGACAAGAGGTTGTGTGAGATCCAGTCTTTGACTATGTCACAATAATGGGACCCACATTTGTGGGGCCAGTGGAGGTGGGACGCAGCTGGTTTCTGCATACCAGCTAGGGAGAACACCACCAGTCAGGCCCCTGGCATACTGGACTAAGACTGGCGAGGTGCGCCCCTAGCCAAGGGGGGTGGACTCACGCCTGCACGTCAGACCAATATAATTGCGGTTAATACCTACGATAGAAGGCCATATTAGTGCCATTCTGGCTAAGCCAGACTAGGCTGTTTCACCAAGCTACCCGGCGGACTAGGCCCCCGATTAAATCGGGCCTAACCTAGAGAGACCCATTGGGCCTGGCCTGCTGGCCAGGCCAAACCATACCCACCATGACTCGAACCAGGTCAGGGTCGGTCCATCGGAATGAACCATGGTATATGGGACCTTTGGGCCGGGTCAGTCATGTCGGTCTGACCGGGCCCCATTATAACTGGCCCCCTAATTACTAAAACGTCTGTATCTTGGACACTATGCATCCGATTGACATGCTATTAGCGGCGTTCATACCCTCTTGATGAGCGAAATATTTTGGCATGACTTGTGGTGACATTCATGGACATGTAAATGCAATTGATGGATTTAGAAGAGTTTCTCTAAGTGTGCTATGTACGGAACCCTATGGTTGACTGAGATCTGAAGATTTATCAATGAAGGCCTAGTGGGAGCGACACTTTGTGACCAAACATTCCCTAATATGGAGCTAATCTATTTGACCTAGCAGACCCATGGTATTCAATAAGAGGAGTCCCTCAGTTTCGCTAAGGTGGGAAGTGACTCTGTGTGACCTAGTATCCCCACGGAGGGGAGCAGCTCTGTGTGACCCAACATTCACATAGTTCTGACTAGGGATGATTACACCGACAACTTATGGTTAGTGGAAATCGGCTTTTTTGTGACCTGACAAGCCCACTTTACTCATAGAGGAGGAGTTCTCTAGCAACGTGTAAATTTGATGATGTTACTGATGAATCTTTTACCACTTCCCTAAATGTATAACTCGTGTGAGATGTATTATACATCATTATTTACATTGAGGATTGCTGTGTGGTCTTTCCTTTTTTCAGTCCGTTCTTAGTATCCTGTTACTCACCCCAGCACGGGCCTCACCCATGCATGTCATATCCAGTACAGACGATCAATGCTTAGATATAGACCTTGGTGGACCGGGACCCGGTGGGGCATAGTGAGACAAGACCGATTGACACTTTGATAGTGGACATGGTGGCCTAGGACCATGAGGTTCCTAAAAGGACCATGAAAACATGAAATACTACTTCAGCATTCAATAGCATCCCAACTCTTACAATTTTGTGGGGTTTTCCATAGATATTCCTCAGAGATCTTCTTTGTACATTGTTTTATCATATCTTTTTATTGGGTTTGTATACTGGACAAAATTTTTAGTGGTAGATTGTACTCAGTCTTATTGTAGTATACTTGTTTTCCCATTTTGGGTGTTGGGATGTGGTTTGGCGTCTATGTGCATACAAGTACATAGGAAAATGCCTCCCACTTGAAGGTTGATGCCTTCGATGCTAGACTTCGTCCCCTAGCATTGAAGGGGTGGTAATGGGGTTGTCACGAAACAGGCCCCAAAGGAAGGGTTGTGAAAATAACCATACAATATACTAATCTGCTTTTATTTTTGGTGCATTATCTACAAATTCACTCAATTCTATAATGTGGGATATGCAATAATCGCTTTTGTGTGTGGTAAACAACCACCTCACGAGAAAATGTCATTTGTTCATTCATTACCACCTCCCATGGATGGAAATAATGAAATAATAACAATTTATATATGATATATATGATATTTTTAGTATATATTCTTTTTTAATTAGTATATAATACATAACATCATGAATTCCATTTTATAGGAATATGATAGTATCTTTTTTTGGATGTGTGGACTACGGTACCCTCAAAGCATTGTGGTCCCTTCACGCATTACATAGAGTGTATTAAAAATGGGTTCAATAAAAACATGTGATATATATGAAATAATATTGATAATTTTATTTTAATATATATATATATATATATATACATATGAATTAATTTTTTATTTACATAAAATCTCCCATTATAAGAAGACAATAGAAACTACATTCATGCATACGTATAGACTACAGTCTCCATGAATGGTCTATTAAATTACCTATCATTATAATTTAAGGGTTACTATATATATAATGAATATAGTTGATTATAATTTTCTTGTTTAATATGATTTAAAATATTAAATATTTATCCAAATATTTGTAACGTAAATAAAAATTCAAAACATATACAGAAAACAAAGATGTTATTACTCGAAATATAACATTAACCTGGGATTGTAAATAACTGGGTAATATAATTTCCTAAAAAAATATATCCTAATATATATTAGTATTATTATTATTTTAATTAATTATAAAATTAAATTTATTGCACATGCATTCTGAATGTGAATAATGGAAGTCCAAACAAAAGGTGAAAGGATTTCTAGTCTCGCTTTTATTTTAGTGTAACTTATTCTGTATTCATATATTGTCTCTTTTGTATGGTTTATATAATGACTTATGAAATGTTATATAATTAATTTTATTTATTAAATTATATTTAATGCTTTATTTTTCCTTATTCATTCATGTATCTTACAATTCAAATGTTACTCATGTTTTAATAGATTTATTTTCCTCTAAAATTTCCCTGTTAGACAGAAGCCATACCACAGACATATTTCTTGTATATGGATTATATATTTCTGATTAATGTATTTTATGATTATTATACTAATAAATATTTTTATTAATATATCAAAATTAATATATATCATTAATGAGGATAATGGTTAAACTATTACCAATGCAGTGAGATAATTTTCACTCAATTTGTCTTCTTTATGACACATGCTAGGTTATGCGCCTATATTATTTTACGAGGTGTATCAACTTACACTTTGAATCTTAATATCATCAATATAATTCTCTCATGAAAATATATTTTTCATGTAATTATATTTTCTCATGGGTATTATGATTCATATTTACCAGAATGGAAATATTTTTTTACTACAACCTCATCATTTAATGGTATTGGTTACGATTATGCTTCCATTGATGAATTATTTTAATGCATCAATCAATAATTCAAAAAAAATTTATTCTCATATTTTTATTCATGATATCTTAATGTAATGAATCATTTTCACCACTTTATTACAATATATAATTAATAAGTTTTTTTGTGAAAATATGACTTTATTTCTCTATTAGTACGAAAATCCATTTTCTTTTAAAACCAAATTTTCTAAATATTTATTCTAAAATTTTAAAAAATTACCATATTATATTTAAAATATAATATTATTATTGTTTTTACATTAATAAATGTTTTCATAGAAACATTCTTGTTTATTTATCAAGGAATGTTTCTAAAATTTTTTCAGGGTTAAAATGAATGTTCATTGGACATATATAAAATTTACCAATATAACCATTGTAGTGACTATAATATATTTAAATCATACATTGTAGTATTATAAGGTTAATTATAAATATAAATTTTCTTCTAATATTATAAAAATAATAATTATTAAAGTGTCCTTCTAATTATTTTTTTCAAAAATTTTTTATTTTTGAATCTCAATTTATCAAAATATAAAAATATATTTCATAGAGAAATTTTTAAAACTAGATTTTAGATTGTATACATTACCACCAAGGTTTATTGTATAATAAATGTGTTTTTCGAAGGGTTTTTGTTTTCAAAAAATTATTTTACATGAAATATTATTTTCCATAGGAAATATTTAAAATGACAGGTTAAATTTCATTCCATATATGATTAAATTATTTAATGTTACTTGTATTTTAATAGAGATATGGTCCAAGGGTACCATCAAAATTAATTCCATATATGTTTTAGGATTATAATAAATTTTTTATTATGAATCCAATTTTTCTTTCATATATAATACCACATTAAAATGATAATGAAATAATCATATTTTCATGAGTTATAATATGATTAAATTATTATTAACCTGTCTTTTTTTTATAGTTAAGGATATCATATAATAATTATGATGCCCATTTCATTTCATGGGTTATTATATGATGAATTTTTTTGATCCCATGGATCAAAAATGTGTGGTTTCATTATGATATTGATGGGACCAATATCTAATTCCAGTACTTTGGATAATGATAAATGAGTAATGAATATATATGTTATACATAAACCTTATTTTACATTGAAAATGTTATAAAATAATATGATTATATGATCATATTATATGCATAAACCCGATTAAATGATCACAGCGTTATGTGGGAACCTGATTATATGTTCTCAATGTTATGTGTGAACACGACTACATATTCCCAACATTATATGTGAAATTGATTACATGTTCATAGTATTTTATATGGACCTTCCATTCAGGTCCATAATTATATGTGTGGTTCTGGATTCATGTCCATAAGTTTATGTGAGGGACAAATTTTCGGTACTCAAAATAAAAAAGATAACTTTTTTCTATTTATTCTAGTTTTTATCATTATATGATGTTGTGTATGCCATATGTCGATTACTTATTCCAGGAATATTCTCAAAAAAATCATGATCCCCAATTTCCATTTCATTCATGACTTATGAACAACAAATATCATTACAATGCCTCAATATTAGGATCATTGATATTCATGGTATGATCCTAAAATTTAATGCTCTGGTTACTGTAAGCATATGTTCATTTTACGCTTATATACATCCATTATTTACACTCACTAATCATCTAATATCCCCTTTTCTTATATTTCTTATCCCCATGATTTGAATAATGGTTTAAATTATTATTTTGATATGAGAATATATTTTTGGGAAAATTTGAAGAAATTTTGTGAAGTTATAATATTTTGATAAATGGTTTGAGTAACACTAAACTATTATAGTCCATTGGAATTTGATTTTATAATTTAGTTTTTATTCATAAAAATTATGAAAATCTATGAATGAGAAGATTGGGTTTCTATATATTGTAAGAAATGAATTTTTTAGTAATCCTTTTGAAACTATTATATGAACAAACTAGTGATATCCCTTTTTTATTTCTAAGAATATATCTAGGGACACCTCTTATAAAATGTTTAAGGATGACATAAAGTAAATTAGAAAGTCTAGGAATTTTCTCAAAGGATAAGGTGACTGGTTTCCTAGAAATACATCAAATACTATATATTAAATTCTTATGTTGGTATGAAATGGATGTACATAAGAGTAAAAACCCAAAACACTATATTGAGATTGACTCCGTCAAGAACTGGTGCATGACATTTGGCCTTGACATACACCTGGTTTGACAATACAATGGGTATTTTCTGTAGAAATTAAAAAAAACGTTATGAACCATTATTAATGATTTTAATAGATTATTACTATGAATATACATGGAAATACCTAATTCATCAGGATTTATATATCATATGAGTGATTTTCTGGACTTTTTTCAACTATGATTTCTATTTCTCACTCTATACATTCTGGTATTAGTCAAAAAAGGAAAACAGAATTAAATTTCTTATCATTGAATGTGATTGGTTGTTTACTCATGATATGTAAATTGGGTTGATGACAATAGTGAAGGATGTTGTGATTATGAAAAAAAATTAAAAATAATTATTAACATTGTGCACCTAATCTAACAATCAAACTCACCAATGATGTGAAGGATACAGTTCACTGAGAGTATAGGTAATGGATACCATAGTGGACAAGAGATTGAGTTTTCTATATCTAGTGTGTTATTACCTTGTTTCAAGAGAATACATGATGATGTTATTCACTTATTTTGTACGTGTAAATAAAGAGCCACATTATGTTATATGGGAATAATGAAAGTTTCATTATTGAAATTCTATTACATTGTTTATAATATTTAATATTTTCATATTTAAAAGGTGTTATAGTTTTAACCATATATAAACTGATTTAATTCAACCATCAGATATAGTTTTTGTGATTTATTTATTACCTATCCACATATGGATTTATGCATATTGGATAAACATGGATAACCATTTTCCTATAATGATAAATAAATAATGATTTAATGTATTTTTATTTTATTTATGAATCAAATGAACTGCTAGTGGTTCATTTATTAGAAATTAACCTTCATCTAAAAAATTTTATAATTTCATGACACAACACCCTCCCTCCAAATATTCTCCTCCAATAATGTCAATAAAGAATGAGAGATAATGACCCCCCGAGTATCTCCTCCAGCATGCCTCATGATTTTGACTAGAACTAAGGGTATACAAATCATACAATATTGGATACATTTCCAATTTTGTTGAATTATTATTTGGAGAAATTATAATACATTAATTAAAACACCAATATATATATATATATATATATATAATACAAAATCACCATCCCACATGCATTCATAAGGCATAACGATTACATGAAAAAAATATTCCTAACTAAATACCTAAAATAAAGCTAAGAAGTGACACAACAACAGTTATGATCGAAAAAATAGGGTCCATCATTGTTTGTGTAATCCTCCTGGAATCCTAAAAGAAGTTTTATATACCATGGGTTACCACACATGCAAACTCTGTACAAAAAACAATGTATCATGAAAAAGTAAAAGAGGCCTATAAATGAACCGATGAGAAAATAGAAAAACCTATGAAAACCTATGAAATCATTCTAACCATACCAACCTCACAATGTAATTATCACCAAATAATACAAGTCATGTAGTATAATATAAATAACATAGATGATAGGGTACCCTACACCACTATCCCATTTGTTATCTGATCACATTCAATAACACCCAATGTCCTAGCACACTGACCTCTTTAGAATATATGACATCACATCCCGACCACAAACACACCTGGTCCACACAACCACATACCGCCTATAGGCACCTGAGACACATATAAAATCACACCCCACTCATAGATACTAGGGCCACATTTCACAACACATCCCACCCATAGAGACCTGGTAATAAAACCATATCACATCCCACATCAATGGCATCTGGGAAAGAACACCTCATCTAAAACTGAAGAAACCCAGTAAAATCATTACTCACATCATACTGAATAAACATGGTAAAACAGCTACCATCTCATCCCAAATACACCAAGGAAAAAAACAAATCTCCCACATAAACCTAAGCCTTTAAAAACACCACATTCCTAAAAAATCTTGGGATACAACCACCTGGAAGAGGGAGCATGGATGTGTGGGTGTCCATCCATCAATCATCCAACTGAGATGTTTGGGAATGACACCCTCCCTCATGATAATGTCGGTGTTCATCACACAATTCTCAACATGGCTAGGGTGAATTTAAAAATCATAAGAACATATAGTGTATATATATATATTATCAAAAACCAAAGACCGTTCTACTAGATTCAGAAAAAGAAATAGTTGACCCCATAATCAAAAATTTCTACTACCTCTAAGGAATTTGTATGTATCACCAATAGTCACTTCGAATATTGATATATTTAATTGGATTCACAATTATTCTTTTCTTAACTTTCATTCATCTATTTAATTATATTTAACCATACTTAACAATACAAACCATCGTTTAACTTCCAAAAAAACTATATCCCATTAAAAATAACAAGTCATGTAATCTCACTATTATAATGAATTCATTTATTCCATCACTACCCTAGAATTTATTAAGGAAAACATAAACATAGGAACACATCATTTCACAACCTCTCCCTCAAAAACCCATTCACGGTAAACAACTCTACAACCCCTAAGTATAAAGGGAATCTTTCTACATCCTACTCATTGAGAAACGATTGGAAAATTACACATACTAACCATGGCCATCATTATTCTTCTATATCATCCTTCCCAATTCTTCCCCTCAAGAGTGAAAACCACCAAAAAATAAATACACGCAACAACACATCTCATTAAAACCATTTTGGCAGCCCTACAGCACAACAACATCACAACCACCACATCCCCTCCATACAACCATATCCTTGAACTTCTTAATATAGAAAACCCATTACAAAACAAACCTAACAATAAAAATAACGAATTTAGTTTTAAAAGGTGGTATTATTCAACTTCCTCTTCTGAAATTGAGGGTGTGATCACATAAGCCATAATATCATGGCAAATCCCTGTAATTAACCAAATATAAGTGGTTAATAGATTTAATATTAATATTCATTAAATATAAATCCAAAAACAATAATTCACACTATATTATAGGTGAACAAACATGGACCCCCAAGAAAAATGATTTTCACTGGGTAGTTATCCCATACAGATGAAAATAACAAAATAGAATGATGAATAGAACGAACATGTATCAATGTTCCTATAACATCATATATTAATCTTAGTAAGATTAAATTACCATTATTAATTGGTATTAAACAACCTTCATAGGGTAAAAACATTCATAAACTCACCACGTATGATAAAAAAATGGAGAAAGAGGAAAAACTACTCGAATGAAGAGATGATCTTCACTTATCTATTAAACCATGATTGGGGCACACATATGAAGTTGGAAAAATCCATGTTAACATGATATAGAATCCACAATTTGATCGCAGGAATAATATTTGATGAATATCTCTGGGTGTGGAATACAAAGGGAAAACAAGTACGATTGAAAAGTCCCAAGGGTATCTTGACCTACGAATGATCTAAACAGGGTATTAGTGTAGATATGTTTTTTATTTTACATTAAACGAGGGTATGTAAAAGATAACATGTTTTGACTTATTAAAATCCCCCAAACACATTAGAATTTGTGACAACATTTATGGGCATTGAATTTTCATCAATGAATTTAAAATATGGCGTTGATGTTATTTTATGTCAAAGGATATGTCCAAAGGGAAAAACAAGAACTGGAAACACTGTTCACAGACACCACCAGGTGAGGCACCATTAGACAAGGAACCACTAGGTGAGACGTCATTGGAGAAGTCACCACTGTAGGAATGACTACCATGGTGAGACACTACCAATGAGAAACTACTAGTGTGAGCGACAATAATTAACTAACCACCAGGAAGAACTACTACCAGTGTGACACCGCAGCCAGATGACACCACTTGGGTGACATCACCACCAGGTGACCCCACCAGCGTGACCCCACCACCAGGTGATGCCGCCAGGGTTATACTGTAACTAGGTGATGCCACTAGGGCGACACCACAACCAGGATCCACTTACAGGTTGAAACTGCTTCCATATGATGATGTTGTGAAGGGACTATTAGGAAACATAGAAAACTATGAAATTTTCCAATGTGTTGGAAGATACACCTTAATCTCCTAGAACTAATCAAATAAAATATTCTCACAAAGAATGGAACAGAGAGGTAAATTCCATTACATTATATACCTTTCATTATATTATTTCCCATGACAGTTAAAATCCAATCCTAGAGGAAATAGAGGTCTGAAAAACACCCCTAAGAGAGCCATCACAATGGTGTCTCTTCACATGAAACACCACTAACATCGAAATAGATAAACGTCCAACGATAAACCACCCTATGTTTTTTGAATTAGAGAGTGGATACCCAGACATAAAAATCCCCCTCCCCCGATATCTGATAACCCAAACAACCACATTACACACCACACTACAAATAAAATCAAATAATCCGAACATAAAAAACAAGGCGTTATGTCTACTATGTTTGGATATTATCAAATCTATGAGGAAATGACTTTCCGAAATATGTTTAATTGGATAACAATTATTGTTTCTTGATTATGAATAAGGGTCCCACATTCCATAAATTAGGATATTATAAAACAGCTCACCGCACATAACACTACCGGAGGAAAAAATCTCATCTCATATAAATAAAGGATCAATAATTACATCATAAAACAAAACAGATCAATGAAAAACACAAATCAGCTCTGAGTACTAGGCACACACATGTGCTTATAACTCCCATGTACTCTCCACCTGACCACCATTCCTCCACAGACATGAACCAATGAAATTGTTCATCCACATAGAACCTCATATCGACAACCCGGATCTCCACTTGTCACTCCACAATGATCGTGTCATACTCGATATCTAACTCACCCCAGTCAATAATGTGGGTTCCATCATGAATATACTGATGATGTTGAGAGTTTTAGAAGATGTATGGGATCCTATATAACTATGGTTGCAATGCCAACTGGTATTCCACATCACCAACACTCCCTAAAACCTAATAGTTCCCAAAAAACTTGGGAGAATGTTTAATCACTCTTCCAAACCACTGTTACACACGTTGATGGGATACAATCATGAACTTGTGGTCACCAAACATGAACTATTAGTTCCTTCTCATGCGGTAAGAAAGTTTCTTATAACAGTCTTGTTGTGCTTTCATCCTTTCTCTAAAAATTAGAACCTTATCAGTCCTTCCTTACATAAAATCTTGACCAAGTATAGAAACCTCCCATGCTCCCATCCATCACAATATAAAATGAAATTTACTCCCATATTATTCCTAAAATGGAGTCATTGTAATGCATTATTGATAGCTCTAATTATAAATTAACTCCACCAATGGTATATGTTGTTCCCACGACCCACCAAAATATTAAATGAACACCTACAACCTATCCTCTAGAATCTAGATTGTCTACTATATATTCCCATCTATTTGATGGTGGAAGGAAATGTTTAGGAACCATTTGATGAAAATAATAGGACAATATTCTCTAAACTCACGAGGTAATCTTCCCGTCCCGATCAAAGAAAATGGTCCCTTGAACCCAGTGCAACCTCACCACCTCATCCACATACCCTTTGCCAAGGCATCCATTATTCCTGACTTCTTGATCACTCTTAAGTGGTCCAGTTTCATTAACTAATTTAACATCTCCCAAATAGCATCATAGCCTCCATGAGTCTTGGGTAACCCTATGAGAAAATCTATGTACATTTCATCCAATTTACTCTAAGGAACATCCAAGGGTTTTAACAAACCACCAGGGACACAATGTTCTTCCTTCACCTGCAAGAAAACAATCACTTCTACACACACTATACCACAAACTCTAACACTAACCATTTCATCAAGAACTACCAAAACTGCATAGTAATGCCACATTACATATTGGAAACATTGGGATTCACTTCCAAGGGTGACCTTTGAACCACATGAAGAACTCTACTATGAATTTCTACATGAAAAAACAGTATCCCAAAAAACCACATTGGTTTCCAATCATCTGCATCCCACCACTACAGAGCATCACCATGGACAAAATTACTACACATCACTTCTACCTCTCTGTATCCCCATTGATACTAATCCCCCACTATATCAGATAATATTTCACCATCATTTTGAACCAATAACCTCTATCACCATCCACCCTCGTATCTATGTGCATGGAATCCGACTACTCTATTACTCTCAAAGCATCTATAGACTCACGACCGACCTCCCTCTGTGACATCCTTCACATAAAATGGGCCTCAAAATTTCACATTCTTGAGGTATAGGATATTTAAAAAACATAATCATTAATAAACTCAATTAACCATCACTATCATAGAATTTGATCACACTGGGAAAATATATACCTCAATATATTGTGATCTATGATGACCCCAATGTGCCCCCACTAAGGTAATGCCACAACAACATCAGCATGAAAACAACTACTTCTAACTTCAGATCATGGGTGGAATATTTAATCTTGTGGGTACATAACTCCCTATACCCATAAGTGGTCACCTCTCACTGCTTCATCAGTACACATCCCAAACCAAGACAAAACTCATCAAAAATCACAACAAACATCACCGCTAACTCTAGAAATTGTAGCATTGGAGCACTAAACAACTTTCCCTTTAGGTAACTAAATGATTCATCACACTGATCACTCCAAAAAAAAAATCATTTTCTATCATATTAAATTATGTTAATGAAGAAGAAAATCCCCAGAAAAAGTGTTCAATCCTTGGATAATATATTGTAGGTCCATTGAAACTATATACTTATACCACATTCTTGGGTGATTCCCAATATACAATTATTTCAACTTATAGTGGGCATACTACCATAACTATTTGAGACACCACTTTACCATGGAATGAAACCTCTCATGTCTAGAACATACACATGAAAAAATATCCATATAGTTTTTCTCAATGAATGCCCTTCATTATAGTATAGATATGCCTTGTATGAAACCCTTTAACTCTTAGTTGATCAATATATCATCAATGAATATGAAAACAAACTGATCCTAGAACTCATAAAAAGTGGTCTTGATAAGTCCTATCTACATGGTTGGTGTGTTTTTAGTACTAAATGGTATGAATAGAAACTATATTTTCCTATACATGTATATGAAACAGTCTTCGTGATATCACCCTCCTTCACCCTCAACGGGAGCTATCCAGACTACAGATCAATCTTAGAAAGCCGAATTTTCCCACCTAGCTTCTCTATATGAACTTATATCCTTGGAAGGGTTAACGATTCTTGACCATCACATGATTCAGCCTCCAGTTTATTATACAAATCCTCAGACCATCGCCCACCTTCTTTGCAAACAACACTAGGGAGCACCACATCGACAAAAATGATCTCGAAAAAAACCTCAGCATCAAATCAAAATATGAATCCTCAATTCCATCATATACAATGGTTCCATCTGAAAATTATCTATCCAAATCATATAACCATATGGATGTGTGTCTATAGAAAAATAAACATCACGCTGAGGGAGTTGTGTCACAACCTATTAAGGGAAAAAATCTTGGAACACCCCCACTGCCTCTAGTAACCTCCACCATATAAATATACAATGATTATACTAATATATCATCCAAAATGGAATAATGTGTCTCCACACAACGACTACCCTCCTGTAGACCTACCTCACTAATGAAAACCACACATTGGATATCCACATCTAAACACAAGACTCATCTGGATAGAGTCAACAATGGAACATTCAGAATATAGCCATTTGGTCCTGAGTATTACATTATGTAACTAACTATGTAACACGATACCCACATGATATTCTACACCCCCATATCACAACAAAAAATATGGGTGACCATCGATTAACATACTCGAAACTTGGGGCATGGGAAGCCTCTCCCTGTACTGTCCCATAACATGGGCTAGAGCGGGTGAAACAAATGATTGTGAATCTCTGGAATCAAATAAATAACAATGGTACAGAATAAACAGATCTTACCTCTGACGATCGCCGGACCTGCTGCAACTGCTACCTCTATGGAATGAAACTGACCCCACCCAACTCCTCTACCTCTCAATTGAAAACCCCCTTTATGGCCATGCTCAAGTCATGGTACCTGAGATTACATAATATCCTGACACTGGTATCTAAGTTATCTATCTTCCCTCAGTTTATAAAAAATTATGTTTTTTCTTCTTCTGAAACTATCGTGCCAACAAATACTGTAGAGGATGATGCTAACCAAGACCACCTCCACAATAATAGACTCAAGAAGCCACTGATAACTGACTCTAATGATGGATAAAAACCCCACATAAGAAACACATCAACCCCAATCCCACAAGAAAGACACATGTACTGTCAACACCAGAAGGTCGAAAAGGAATCTACTTAGTTCATCCCCCTACTAGTTAAAACCTCGATGTCCCTTGAAGGAGATACCTTCCATTGTGAACCCTACATATTTATGAAATAAGTTTGACCCCTTCTCATGGAAGATCTCCTCATGATTCCATCTGATCAATCACCTTCATCTTCTTCTAAAAATCCAAAAATGTTGGCAAAAAAAGTGGACTAACAACATGCTATATTGATGGACGTAGTGCTTCTTTGGGACATCTCGCACAAGAAATCTCATTCTGAAATAGATCTGGTGAAAAATCATGGAGTTTCTTGAAATTGACTATGAATTCTTGTACTAACATACTCCCTTCTAGAGGGAGAGTGTCTCTTGCCTCTTCTCAGCCTTCGTTGTTTATGAATGGAACTAAACCCATATTTCCTTCTCAATGTTGACCCCCCAAAACGTCTACATCCTTCTTTTTCTCAAGATAAAGCATCCCCCAATGACGTGATACACCTCACATCAAGTTGACCACCAAAGTAACTCGGTATTCTATTTAGGCCTAGATTAAACTAAAGGTGATCTCAAGATTCTCAAGCCATATTTCCATACCCATATCCATAATAGTAACCACATACATTCCGAAATTATTTCATAATAAATAATGCAATGTCTTTTTCCACTTGTTCTCCTCCTCAACTGGACCAACCCTATCATAGTCGACCTGATTAGCAAGATGAACCTACAGTACCTAAGTCACACATGAATGAAATTCATGATCCATGTCTAAAAAGTTATAAAATTTAATAATCTTTAGTATTATTTAATTTTACTTATGGTTCATTTTAACTCATTTCACTCATTTTTTAATTCATTTCAAACATCCACAATTCATAAAAGAAGATAATTCAATATTATGCATGTACCAATTCTAGCGCTCTACCCATAAAATGGTGTAGCCACTTTATGTCATTCAGTAGGCTAATATTCCATTCATATGATCATGGGGGGGGGGGGCTATAATACCTTTTACTAGTTATTCTTCCCTGTCCTATGTCACTAAACATGGTCACCTCACTCAGTTTCTGTACCAACTCATGAAACCATCACTATTCAAAAACCCAATGTTCCATCATATATCTCGACTATAACCTTAGATACCACTCTTTCAGGACCCATCCCTCCAAATATGCCCCTCCAGGGCAAGAAATGAAGAAAGGAAGATAATGATACCCAATTTAGCCTCAGTTACGCCTCAAAATTGAGGCTAGAACTATGGGTATACAAATATCACAATATGGGAGGTGTTACCATTTTGTTGATACATGATCAAGAGATATGATGGATCATCCACAAAAATGTTCAAAAATCTTCCCTAAAAAACCAAAAGTAATGCAAAGCAGCGAAACAAAAACTGTCATGAAACGTGATAGTAGGGTCCAGCATGGTCTGAAAAATATTCCTTATAACCTAAAAGATTTTTTATATATGTAGTGTGAGGATAAATGTATAAATTTTAGGAAATCCAATGTATATCAAGAACACATGTAGGAGACATACTAATACACCAATGAGATAATAGGTGATCCCAACAACACCAAATCAGAAATACTATCCATCCCAACCTCACCAAGGAACCCTAATCAAATAACAAAATTCGGGTAGTATAATATAAATCACATTGATGATAGGGTAAAAAAAACTATTTTCCATGTGATTTTACACTCCCACACCCTAACAGAAAACTCCCATGTGCTCCCACCTCTTCCAAACATACCACATCATTACCCAGCCGCACACACACCTGGGTCTCACAACTAAATCCCACCTGCATACTCGTAGTCCACATAACACATCACATACAACATGTAGAAACCAATATGACATACCAAAACACAGCCAATCAATAAAAACCTATACAAAAAACCACAACACATCCCATCACTGTGAAATCTAGGAATGAACAACTCTTCTCAACCAGAATACTTCTTGGAAAGAAAAACTCGTCTCATCCCAAAGACACATGGTAATGAACCCATAATCTCATCCTAAAGGATACTATGATAAAAAAATAAATCAATAACACCTAGGCCATGAAAAGAAATACCTTCTTGAATAATCATGGGATACCACTGCCTGGATGTGGGTGTAGGGAAGAGCGGGTGTCCAACCATCCATCCGCCCACCCGGATGATTGGGAGTGAAACACTCCCTCTGAACAATGGTGTTCTTTAGAAAATAGTTCTTAACTATGGTGGGTGCATAATGAAATCACAAAAACATATAGTCTATGTATATGTAGTATCAATCAATCTAGTCCATCCTATGTGATTCAAAATAAGAACTAGAATGCTCATAAAAAACAAACATTCCAACTATGTCAATATGAATTTATTAGTATCTGCAACTATCACCTCAAAAGTTGATAAAATTATGTGGCTAAAAAAAGCCTCTTCAATTAAATCCCATTAATTTATGTGTTTATATTTTTCCATGGTTAACTACACAACACATCATTTAAAATTACATTATCAAACATAATTCCATTTACCAAACCAACTCTTGTAATCTCAACATTATTATGCATTCCCTTATTCCATAACTACTTGGGAAACTATTTAGAACAACACACACCAAGGAACACATTTCTCCACAACCTCTCCAATTAACACAAATTCATGGTAATCCACTCTCTATCCCCCAACCATTGTGTGAATATTTCTTAATGCTGCACATGAAAAAAGACCAGGTGAAACACCCATTCTCAATACTACCATAATCATTTTCCAAAGTCATCCTTCATAAGTTGTCCTCCCAACTGAGAAAACCCCCAACACACATACACAACCAGAAACATATCTCATTATAACCATTTTCGAGAGAAATTCTAGACATCCACACCAACCTCATTACAACACCATCATACAACCACATCAATCCACTTCCCCACAAACCAAGCACAGGGAAAAAACACATCAAAAACACAACCCAAATTATTTATTTTTAATAAGTTGTTATTATCCAAGTTCCCCTTCATAAATTGATGGGGTGATAAAAAAATCTTAATAAAAATGGTTATCCATTTAATTAAAAATTATACATGGTTAATAAATTTCATATAAATAATCATTAAAAAGAAAACAAACAACAACAATTTAGAAGCTATCACATGTACACAAAAAACAACCCTAAAAGGACATGATATTAAATGTGTTGTTAGCCAATAGGAATAAAAATATCAAAAGGTAATGATGAACAACAAGAACATGAATCACTTTTCTAAGACCCTCATATATTAATCCTAAGAAGATTCAATGATATTTATGAACTGGTACACAACCATCTTATCAATGGAAAACATTCATATACATACCCTACATGATACACATTTGAGAGAGGTGAAAAACCCCTACTTGGAATAAGATGTGATCTGCACTTCCTAATTTCATAAAGACAAGGGTTTGCATATGTAGCAAGAAAACTCTTGGGGAACACTATCAAGAATCCACATCCGGATCACATAACTCCTATTGGAATTAAATCTCGGGCATCCCATACTAAGAGAAAATAAGAAGGATGAACCAGGGCCAAGGGTGTAATGTCCCTAAAATTTTGTATAATATTTTTACATATATGGAAATAATTCGAGACCTCAAAATCTGACGGTGCGTGATTCTATGGCCCGAAGCGCTCAAAATGATACGTCAATGTTTTTTAAGATTTAATTTGCCCGTGTTATATGTATTCATGAATAAGTGGAATAACACTTAAACTGTTTCCCATATTAGAATTTTGAAAGAACCCTTGTTCTATGGATGGTGGCTTTACCCTAGGCATGACTTAATTTTATTCGGTGCATGCCTCATGTGCGAAAACCGAAAAATGGAATAACCGTAAATAAAATAATTTAATACAGTTATTTTATTTTTAAAATTATATTAACTCACAAATGGTGACTCTGATTAAAAATTTGAGACCATGATTGAGCTCATGAGGGTATTCTCTCTTTAGGAAGAAACTAACATTGGATGACCCGATCCTCTAGTGAATTCTTGTTTTTTGCCATAAATAATATAATTAAGTGACACTTATTTTATTCTAAAATCCATTACATCTAAATGGTAACTCAAATTGAAAATCTGAGAGTACAGTTGAGTTCTTTGGGTCATTTTATCCTAGGAATGAGCCTAACCTCAACCGACATAGGTCTATGGAAAAATATATTAATTTTTTGAACTCTTTTTCAGGTACGTTCAGTAAACGTGTGAGCGACATTTTCAAAAATTTGAACCCGTGCTCATATTAAAAATATATGGGCACTGTTAAATCCATAGTGCCCTGATTTGCTTAAGGGGGACTTTACATTGACCGTAGTAGGTCTGGAGAAAATGTTATGTTTTGTGACATTTTAAATGAAATTAAATAAAATAATTTTATTTTTTTATTTTTTTTCTTCTCCACCAACGGAGAGGAGGAGTGTGGGACCCACGATACGTGAAGATAATAAATGGCTTCACCTGTGAATCTTATATAACAGTGTTGATGAGGAATTAGGAAGGTTCCAAATTAATGAACCCCCATTTATTCCCCACGTCATTACTTACCCTCCCTCTATACTATTTATATGGAACTTGGAAAGGGGTGTCAACACAGGTTCCACAAGCAACGAAGTGCTGAAGGAGCGTCGTGATGCTGAACCCTTTGAGGATGAAGCAGATCCCAGCTGGATGTTATGGGCGACACCGAACCAAGAACTAAATGATGATGTACAAGAAGAGTCACTGGGAACGTGTTGCGGGATCAAGGAACATGATCCACCTTCATGCGCGGATGCTCTCCATTGGGTTTACGAGAGAGGGGTTTTGATTCCTATTAAATTCAAGTGATTTTTGTTAAACCCTTTATCCTCCAACATTTTACGAGCTAATGCAGAGGGCGAGGGCCTAACGAACCCTGCTCAAAACCTCTACTACTTTGCTACTCCCATGTGTTCTTCGTGGAATACCGCCAGCGTGGAAACACCGACCGAGTACGAAGGAGCCAATGCACAGACACACGACGTAAGAGGAGGCCGCGACACAAAGTTGCGGTGGTCATCAGAACGGCCGACACCGGTCAACCATGGAGGATGTGCGGTGTGACATCGTATGCCACCTATGAGAAAGGTGTTTCATATCATCAGTCATGGACGTTGGAGGAGGTGTCAGACACGACGGTCGGCCACGAAAGGGGAGATGGCATGACCATCACACCGTAGGTGAGAAGAATTCATGACCGAAGCCATAACAGAGGCAGAACCCACACCTTTGGGGAATTATACAGTGACCAGGACGTGCCCACGTGGCGCCCCTGTTTCCTAAAACTGAACGGCCTATGGGAAGTTCAGTTTACCCATGGGGAAACACATCCCCCTTATCCAGCTCAAGCGGATAGAGGCCGGGCCGCTGTCTAGCAGGTCGTGCCCATCACGGCAGGGCCACCACCTCACAGGTCGCGCCCTGCATGGATGGGCCACCCCCTTACGGGTTGTGCCGCCCTTTCAGAGTGCCCCCTTGCAGTCCGGCCTTCCCCTCTAGGCCACCTCCATGTGGACCGATGTAGATGTTGTCATAGCAGGAGAAGCTGATGGCAGCCCAATCCAGACCGTGTCAGACCATACCCAGGCCTAAAAACACTTAAAGGGTTATATCAGGGAACCGACCATCCACTTGACGAACCGTCTACGGCGTTGGGATCCATTGATCCAGACTGTCCTTTTGGTATAATCCAATTGAGTTTTCGAGATGATTGGAGTATATCTAGGGTGGATCAAACCTGAATCCGACCGGGCCCCTGGATCTAAAATGGTTATATATCGCAGACCGGGCACCCGATTGACACACTGTATTTTATGTTGGAACACTTAAGACATGGCGGTCCTTTGGGTTAGTATTTTGTGGAGCTTATTGGTAGTCGATGTACGACCAATATCTCGAGGAGAAAATACTATGGAACTCAAGGGCATCGGGTTTGAAGAATCTAGTGGTTGGCAGTGAGGCGGAAGTTAGAGATAGATCATACAGAGGTTAGTTCTCAGCAATCCTGTGAGGTATAGCGCATCTCGATCCTGTGTGGGTCAGATCATGTGTGTGTCAGCGCTCAGTGATACTATGTGGGTCAGTGCATACCAATCCTGTGTGTGTCAACAAGGTTTAGTTACCTACCGAATCTCGGAAGGTAGGAACCTTTTTGGATCATTGCGGGGGTTAGTACCTATCGAACATGTGGGGGTTAGACATTTTATTGTCAGAAGTAGTACCTCTTGGAAAAATAATTTGATCAAGCTTCGCGACTAATCATCTGTACTTCCATACTTCCCTGAAAACCTAGTTTGAGCTAAGACTCTGTTTGAAATAAGTGTTTCATCGTTGTGGTGATACTTGTGTAGTAATTTTACCTTTGTGGTACTATATTTGCGGTTATAGATTTCTGTTACTTTTACATTCATGGTACTATCTTCAGGGTGATACCTATGAGGTACATTTATATTCATGGTACTATCTACGATTTGATAATTCTGTGGTACTTTTACCTTCAGGGTACTATCATCATGGTGATACCTGTGTGGAATTTTTACCATCATTGTACTATCATCGTGGTAATATATGTGTGGTACTTTTACCTTAATGGTACTATCTTCATGGTGATACTTTTGTGGTAATTTTACTAATGTGGTACTTCTATCTTCATGTTGTTACATGTGTGGTACTTCTACCATTGTTTTGTTACCATTGTGGTATACATCCCTCCTGAATGAGATGATTATATCTCGATAACATAGGTATAGGAATGGGAATATAGGTAAGTAGATTTGATGTCTTGCTTTGTGGTTTTTCCATTGTGTATCTTTAGGAGGCCTACGGGGTCTTGGGATCCCTATTGAGTATTGGTATAGTTAACCATTCACGGGCTTTTCCCGCTCCTTGTTGTGTCTTGTGCAGATTACGTAACACATTGATAGACGCTTAGGGAGATCAGACTGGACTATGCTTGGAGGTGGACCATTTGGTGGGACGTGACATAGGGACTACTGATCATGAGTTTTATCAACCCTTCAGGTAGGATCCATGGTGGATGATCGAGGAGTAGCTTTTCACTTTTCAACAGTTTTGTACATTTCAGTTGTACTTGTACTTTTCCATTTGGGATTCTATTCTGACCCCTTACATTCAGAACCCTTTTACTACAATAGTTACTTCATGGATGCGTCTTGTTGCATTCTACTTTCTGTGCTTTCACAGGATTAAAGGAAATTCCTTCCCGTTTTAGGGATACACATTTCTGATGCTAGTATCCAGCCCCTAGTCTAAGGAAGGGTGGCATGGGGTAGTCACCGCACGGGCCCCATGGGATGAGTCCTGAAAAAGTGGTATAAAAAGAGTCGGTTCTACTAAAGTACTATGACTCTAATCTTTTCTATGTGGAAATAATTTTATGTTTTATGAATGTGGTTTTTAGTTTGGGGAATCCAGTGTTGGTGCGACAGCCGACATATCCATAAACCATGACCCTGAATTCTTATTTATGACTCATTTCATGAAAACAGTTATAGCATGTGTTTTTGAAAAGTTTTTACTTTTTATCTATTTTAGTCAGCTCACCAGGTATAACGTAATGAACGTGGAACACATATTACTTATTAGGATTCCACCGTGTAGACAACCATCTAGGATTCCTGAGATATTACATGATAATAGCCCACCGAGTGATGAAGTTTCAGTTCAGCATCCTCTTACTATGTCAGCACCTTCTAGTGGGGAACCAACTTCACTTCCACCCATTGGGAAGAAGATTCTCTCATTGGTACATGCATGCCAACTGAGTGTGTCATATGAGTTCTATAAGTAGGCACCTCCAAGGTTTCTATGCAGGATACATACCCAGGCAGTTGTGAACTGGATGGAGGCTTCAATTAGAGTTTTCGGCCTAGTTGGGTCACCAACAGATCATATAGAAATCGCAGCTTCTAGTCATTATCAGTGAGTCTCCATGAGGATAGATCACATAGTGTTGAGGCTTCAGTACAATGACCATTTCTCGAGATAGTACCTTCGGGTAGTGTGCCAGCTATATCACTGCCCATTGGTCAGCAGTTGCAACTGACAGGGCCGGTAGAGGAAAAATGTACTCTTAGTGCCTTTCACATGTTTTAGCATCAGATACCCATCATGTTACGAGGTGATGATGACTCAAAAGCGGATAATGAATTTCTTGAGGAGATGTCCATGTTTCCATCTAGCCCGGGCACCATTCGATTAGATCGATATCCAGGTAGATAGCCATTTTCGTGGCTCAGCAGGATGATGATTGGTTTTATATTACCCTGATCATCCGAAGAGGTGACTCTTGTATGGATAGTCATGGGAACATTTCTCTGAGAATATGGTCTATTTCCATAAAAATATAATTATTTATTGTTCCAAAGAGAATCTATAGTTTCAGAAGGATGACATTTTGGTAACTATGCCTTCATTGAGGTGTACAAACCATCACGTGTACTCGATGAATACAATACAGTCAGTGCATTAGGGCTCAAACCTCCGAGTGAGGTTTGTTTAGGGAAATCCAAGACACCTCTATTCCTCTATGTTTTCCTACTTATCATAGGGTTCTAGAGAGAACATTTTTGGATGAATTTTATTTGGTTTAGTGGATACAACCAGTGAATGTTAGCTATGGGAAAGTAGGAAACTAATGCTAGTCCCATGGACAATAGTGTGTAAAATGATTTTGAAATAAGAAGTGTTAAGGAAAAAATAATCTGTTGGGAAACCGATGTGGAACTGCAGTTGAGAGAGCATCAGGAGGTGGTGTACATTTTGACATTTTACAATCACCACCCCAATGTTGTCCCCACAGGGCTCAGGGAGCTGGAGGAAATGGGAAGGGAGTAGTTACGTGTGGTCAAAGAGTGAAACCTCATGGACTCAATGAATGATTGGAGGTATGGTCTATGAGTACTACTACCTGCCATATTAATAGACATATGTACCAATCATTCCTTCTTACATTGAATTTTGTTCAAGACATAGAGTCTTCAGTTAAACCATTAAATTGACCCTTACATCTAGAGATACATTTAGAAAGAGACTCCAAAATAACACTTATGCCGAAGGTGTGATCCAACTCTTGAGGAAAGAGTTTCAGTTGGAACCTATTTGTGGCAACATAGAGGCTTTATGAAGTTAGTTTGGGAATGGACTAAACAACCACAGTTCCAGCTCAGATTGAATGTAATAGGAAAAAAGGATGTAGTATATCTACAACATTGGAATGGGGTTTTCCATGGTCAGTGAAAAACTAAACCTAGACAGCATAGAATAAAATCATTCATAGGAAGGGGCATCAGATCACTATTGAGTCGGCCAGCCTAACCCTCATGGAAGTGTGAGTTTTGGGTTCTCAGTTCCCAACAAGAATGGAAGAGTGTGGGGAAATCTTTTCGAAAGATGTTTCTAAGATTACCTCCCCAAAGGGAGAGGGACATCGGCTTTGGCTAGCTTACAATAGTGTTTTTAACTATACTTCTCTAGGGTAGCGACATCCTTTTCATCATTGACAAATAACGGGGGAGCCTTTGTTGTGGACGAATAAGTGTCAATAGTTCATTCAGTATGATCTGAACTTGAGATAGAGATTATGGATAAAGTTTCTACAGGACTATTACTTTGATATTATCTATATCCTTGGGAAGGGGAATGTGGTAGCAGACACACTCTGCAGTTGGTCTGGTCTACAACAGCTGAGTGAGGCATCAGATCAGCTAGCCATGATACGAATATCCTTAAATGAAAAAGATGGAAAACATTACCTCCAGTATATGAATATCACTCCCCGGATTATTTAGAAAATTCAGGGGGGAATCTTTTGACGTTGACTGCGGGGCTAGACATGATCAGATATCCTCCGGATGGTCTCCTTAATGATGTTTTGAATGTGGGGAGTATGTAATTTTGTTCAGAGTATGCGCCATGGTACCAATGATGCTTCAGAAGGAGGTGTTGAGGGTGATCCATACATACCATTTAACGGTACATTTTTTTTGTGGTGAAGGTGTACCCGGAATTCTAGTGTCAGCACTGATGTCTAGGGATGAAGGAAGCAGTGGCCGATTTTGTATCATGATTCCTCACTTTTCCGCAAGTGATGACTACATAGAGCTGATAGAAGTATTATGCCAATAAGAGGGAGACCAGGTTTTCCTATGGGTGTCACCTCGATGAGGATTGCAGAAATTTGTCCAGGTGGCATGTTATCTTTGAGGATCATCAGACCTTTATATTTCCTCAACAGAGTGAGTGAGGTGGCATACCAGCTATCTCTTTCCCTATAGATGCACGAAGTGCATAATGTTTTCCATGTGTTGCAGTTGAGGAGAAGTGTACAGGATCCATCCCACGTTATCGACTATGGTGAGTTGAACATTGACGATGTGTTGAATTTTACAGAATTCCTGATAGAGATAGAGGATTGACATAGGTGAGTCATTTGAGGATCATCAATCCCTATGGTGCGAGTTTAGTGGCAGCATTGGGACCTCCTGGAGAGCACACGGGAGAGAGAGGCTCATATTCAATTATAGTAACCGCATATGTTTTATTTTCCTTTTTTTTTGGATTTTGGGGATGTAAATACCTATGGTGGGGAGAATTTAATGTTCTATAATTTCTGTATAATTGTTTTTATTATATAGAATTATTTTGAGACTGTGAAATCTTACAGCCTATGATTCTGAGGCCCTCAGTGCACGAAATGCTTCGTCGAAGTATAATTAGAATTAATTAGCCCATATAAGTGGTTTTCTTGAAAAGTGTAATAACTCTTAAACTATTTCCCAGATCCGAATTCCGAGGGCACTGTTGCATTCATGATGCCGAGTTTATAATTGGTGTGATTTAATTTTAGTTGATGAAAGCTTCCTATGAGAAAACCAAAAAATGTCATAAACATAAATAAAAAAAATTAAATAAATTTATTTTACTTTTGAAATTCTTATAACATATGAATGGTTAATCGAACTAAAAATAAAATACCATTTCTTAGCTGGTGAGAGTATGCTCTCTTTAAGAAGATACAAACATTGTCCAGCACGAGCCACCTATGAAAGTTAGTTTTTGGTCGTAAATAAAATAATTAAGTGATAATTATTTTATAGTAAAATCCATAACATCTAAAATGTGAATCAAATTGAAAATATAAGCATACCATTGAGTTCGTTGGTGTGTTTTCTCTAGGGTGGAGCCTAACCAAGATTGACAATGCTTGAGGGTGAACATTAGTGGTCTTCAGAACATTTTTTCAGTTATGTTTAGTTTATGATTGAGTGGCATTTACTAACTTTTGAATAGGTTCTTGGATTAAAATTCTGAGGGAACTGTTGAATCTGTAGTGCCAGGATTCACTTAAGGGAGACATTACTTTGAACAAAGTAGGTTTGTAGAAAAATTTATGTTTCGTGACTTTTTAAAAAAATGAAATAAAATTATTTTATTATTTTATTTTATTTCTTCTCCACCAACAGACAAATAGAGCGTAGGACCACGATGTGTCTAGCTAATAAATGGAATGACCTATCAATATAATTTAACGACGTCATTGGGGAATTAGTAATGTTTCTATTTAATGATCCTTGATTAATTACCCACGTCATTACTAACCCTCCCCTCTCTTATTTATATGGAGCATGGGGAGGGGTGTCATCCAAGCTTCGCTAAGCAACGAAGTGCTAAATGAGCGCCATGATGTTGAACACTTAGTGGATGGAGCCGATCCTAGTGGGAGTGGTTGAGTGACACAGAACCACAAACCGAAGGACGACGTGTCAGCAGTATCGTTGGGAACCAGTTGCGGGAAAAAAGATCATAATCAACCTTCAAGTGCGGACGCTCTCTAATGGGTTTACGAGGTGGGATTATGATTCCAATTTAATTCAAATGATTATTTTAAACCCTTATCCTCTCAAATGTTACAATCTAACATGGTTGGCACAGGCCTAAGGAACCAGGACTAGACCCTCTGCTACTTTGCTACACCCTTGAGTTCTCCGTAGAATACCTCTAGCGTGGTGACACCAACCAGTTATGAAGGAGGCAGTGTTCCAATTCACGCCGCAAGATGAATCCATTTCACAAAGATACAAAATTAATCGGAATTTTCAGCCCCGGAAAACAATGAAAGAGTTCCACCACACTATCGCGCGATGCCGAGGAGCAACGGGTCGCGACTCGTTGGTGGCGGCGGTCAGAGGAACCGGATGACACGATGAATGGCCTCGCAAGTGGAGGTGGTGCGACCAGAACACCTATTACTAGTTCAAGCTGTGGATGAAGCTGTGGTGGAGGAAGAACCCACACCTTTGGTAGGTTCTGGGGTGACTGGGTAGTGCCCACGTGGAGCCGCTTTTTCAGGAAACTGAATAGCCTCCGAGAAGTTTGGGATTCCCAGGGGAAACAGTTCTAACCTTTCCGGCTCTGGTAGACAGAAGTCGGACCACTTTCTCGCATGCCATTCCCTACACGGCTAGGCATCCCTCTCACAGTTCGCACCCTACATGGCTGGGCAGCCCCTTACAGGCTGGTCTTCCCTTGCGGGATGTCATTTGTTTGTCGGCCCCCTGCGGGTGGGGCTTCCCTTCCGGTATGACCATTGTGGGATACCATCACGCAGGCCAGGTCGGTCCTCATCCAAGTGAGGCGAGCCATCCATGGCCTAGCCCAAACTGGGTCGGACCTAACCCAGGCCAAATCAGACACAGAAACTCTTAAAGTATCATATATTGAGATCCAAATGTCTATTAGACGAAACTTCTAAATAGTTTGGATCCTTGGATTGAGATGGTCCAATTGGTATAATTCACATGAGTTTTGGAGATATTTGGTCTACGTCTAGGTTGGATCAAACCCGAATCCACCCACCCCCCCGAAGATAAAAGGCTTATAAGTCACATATCGGGCATCTAAATGATGCACTTTCTGTCGCGTTTGAACCCTTAAGACATGAAGATCCTTCGGATTTCTAATTTTTAGAGAATAGTGGAAGTCAATGTAGGCCTGATATCTTGAGTGGGAGATACTATGGAACTTGAGCACATTGGTTGTGATGAATCTTGTGGCTGGCAGTGAGGCGAAGGTTGGAGACAGATCATACGGTGGTCAGCGCTGAACGATCCTTTGTGGGTCAGTCCATCCCAATCATGTGTGGGACTGATCTTGTGTGGGCAGCGCTCAGTGAACCTATGTGGGTCAGGGAATACTGATCCTATGTGGGTCAGCGCTCAGTGATCCTATGTGCGTTAGTGCATACCAATCCTGTGTGGGTCAGTGCGTGATAGTTAACTATCGACTCTGGGAGGGTCAGATCCTATGTGGTTCATTATGGGGGTTAGTAAATTTTGATCCTATGTGGGTCAGACTCCATATGGTGAGAAGTAGTGCCTCTTGAAAAAAAAGATGATCTATCTTCCCGACTAATCATATGAACTTCTATACTTCAATAAAAACATTTTTTATGATTATAATCTATATAAACTATGTATTTTATCTTCACGGTGAAACATGTCTGGTACATTTACCATCGCGATACGATCTTCATGGTGAATCATGTGTGGTACTTTTACCGCCAGGATAATATCTTCGTGGTGATACATGTGTGGTACTTTTACCATCATGGTACTATCATTGTGGTGATAACTATGTGGTACATTTACTTTCTTGGTACTATATTTGTGGTGATACCTGTGTGGAACTTTTACCTGTGCAGAACTATGGTGATACCTACGTGGTACTTTTACCAGTGTGTTACTTCTATCTTCGCGGTGTTACCTGTGTGGTACTTCTACCTTTGTGGTGTTACCTTTGTTGTATACTTCCCTCATGTATGATATGACTATATCTCGATAACTTCGGTATATGTATTGGAATATACCTAAGTAGAGTTGATGTATTGCTCTGTGGTTTTTACTTTGTGGTATATTAGGAGACCTACAGGGTCTCAGGGTCCTTACTGAGTATCGTTATACCCACCCCATGCACGAGCTTCTCCCACAATTGGTTGTGTCTTGTGCAAACGACATAAAACATTTATCAAGGCTGAGGGAGCCAGGAATGGATTGTGCTCAGAGGTGGACCATTTGGAGTGACGTGACATAGGGACTACCGATCCAAAGATGTACCAACCCTTCAGGTAGGATCAGTGGTGGATGATCCATGGGCTTATTTTCAAATTTCAGTTGTTTTTTACTTTTCATTCGTACTTGTACTTTTCCAGTTGGGCTTGTATTCCGGCCCCTTAAATTCAGCAATCATTAACTACTACAGTTACTTCATGGTTTCATCTTGTTGTGTTCTACTCTGTGTGCTTGTACAAGTTTAAAAAAATTCCTTCCCCTTTTAGGGATACACCATTCTGGTGCTAGTCACCTGCCCCGGGCCTAAAGAAGTTGGGCTTGGGGTAGTCACGACATGATCCCCGGAGGACAAGTCGTGACAAAGTGTATCCCAGTATAGGAGATATCTACACAAAGAAACATTTTTGATATGTTTTTTATTTTATATTAATTCTGGATCTCATCAAGATAACGTGTTTTGACCAAGTAAAGCCCCCCCAACACATAGTAATATCTGATAAGAATAATGGGATTTGAATCGGTATAAAAACTGTCAAATATAGAATTAATGTCATTTTATGTTAAAAAAGATATCAATAGGGGAAAAGTGGAACCTAAAACACTATTCACGAGACGCCACTGGGTTAGGCACCATTGTACAATGCATTATTGGGTGTGATGTTATTTGACGAGGCACCATTGGAAGAGAAACTTATAAGGTGCGACACTTCAAACGATCAACCACATGGGTCAGCTACTTCTAGCGAGTGGCCACTAGGGTGAGTCACTACCAGATTGATTTTCATTGAATGATACACAATGTAATTATTTAATTATTAGAAACACCATTTTAATCTTCTTCCACATGAAACACTTATATATTCATTGTTTAAACTCAAATATAAGTTTAGAATGTGTTATACATAATGTTGAGTTCCTCAATAGTCTGTATTACACGCAAGACTGATATTTATGAGTAAAATTAAATAAATTATTAAAAAATGGTTTACTATTTTTTATATAATATATATTTTGGTTATAAATTGTTAGGAAATTAAAAAACAAAAACAAAATAAAAATAAAATATTTGTTTTTATGAAAAAATATTATTATTCCCGCCAAGGTGTTTTATTATAATAAATTAAATAAAACACTATTATTGAAATATATTAATGATATTTATAGTTTATATATTCTATAAAATATTTTTTGATTCATCCATCATGGTTTATATGCATAAAATATTAAACAAAGTGCAATTTTGAGCATATGATGTTGTATTTTTATAAAAGGATGTTTTGATTCATTTTAAAAGTATAATTGTTTCAAAACTATTATATGACACATTAATATATTTAATATTAAAAAATAAACTCAATTTTTAAAAGTAATTTAAAAATTTTAGTATGGGGAATTAATATTATTTTTCTAGGAATGTTGATTTAATTGATTAATATTGAAAAACATTTAATTTTAATCAAAAAATTAATTTTCATGTCATTTGTTTATATAGATAATTTATATTTTAGTTTTTTAAAAAAAGTTAGGTAAAGAAGATTTATATGAACCAATTTATATCATTTAATCAATATTACTTGAAATTGGATATAAAAACATTTCGAACATTTGATCATTTGTTTCATAAGAAACACATTATCTTGTCCATAATGTGTGATTAATATTAACTAAATTTATTCTTATTATGTGGCTAAAATTTTGAAAAATTTTGATTCAAGTTTTTTAATCATAATAACTTGTAATTTTTATTAAGGAATACATATATTTTGATAAAAAGTATCAGTGAAATCATTTAAAAATAATCAATTTCATTAATAGAAAAATTAGTCTACTCAGGGACTCTATGATAATCATAAGGGTAATAATGACCTAGTTACAAGTCAAAAATCCATTTTATTGAAATATTTTGACCATATCCCATATTTTACCAAAAATATTTTATTATTCAAGCAATATTATGTAATGGAGACCTCACAATATTGTTTACTTTTTGGTATTTATAAGAATTCTTATCATCATCCATAATAAAAGGGCACTCACCCCCTAACATATTCACACATATCATGATATTTTGAAATTAAAAACCTTGAAAATTAGTATTCCAATATATCCCATTTCATCCTGAAATAGTCACTTAGTTAATAAGTATAACCAAGGTACTCTTGTTGGGAAAACCATAAGGAGTTACCTGAATATGGTGTAACATTCTTTAATGAGCACTTTTGTTTTATTTCATTGTCAAAGACACAATTATTCTATGTCATGAATATATAATAAAATATGTATTATAAATAAATCAAGGTTTATTTTGTTAATTATATACCCAATAACGTCAATCATTTATATCAAATGGGATACAAATTCATCGTTCGTTTGTTTGGAGGACTACCGCCTTGTGAACCTATGTCATTCATTCATCCATTACCACCTATAATGGTTGGAAATAATAATTTATTTAATGTTTCTACATGATATATGTGGTATTTATGATTTATTTATTTTTATTATATTATTATATAATAAAAACCATCATGAATTCCATTTTTTGGGTATATGATAACATCATTTGGTGATGTGTGGACTACCACCTTCACAAAGCAATGAGATTAGTTTACACTTAAAATTAAATGTATTAGGGTTGGGTATAATCAAAATATGTGATAATTATGAAATAATTATTCTACTTGAATGATAATATGTATATATTTCCATTTAATTAAATTCATTCAAAATGATAAGAAATCAGAAATAATTGTCATGCATCAGTATGTCCTACTATCTCCTTGAATGATGTATTTCATTTCCTATCAATAAATTTCATGGGATATGAAAAATAAATATATAACCTATATAAATGGTATTTTTTCAGAATTTAATATTCATGAAATGATGACATCATTTTCAATGTAAGAGGAACAAAAATATGAAGTCAAAACTTATATGAAAACCATAGCGGTTATTTCCATAAATATAATATTAACTAGTAATTTTTATAAACAGGTTTAATTTAATAATACCATATATGATAGGATATATATATATGTTAGTATGATTATTTTATATATTTAAAATACTTATAAATTTACTATAAAATATTTTTGAATGTGTATGAAGGATGTCAATACCTATGTTAAGGGGACTTCTAGTCTCACTTTTACTTTTACAAGACATAGGCCATATTTAACACTCTTTTCTTATTCATGGTGTATATTTCATGCTCTGGTATGTCATATAATGAATTTAATTTATTCCATTATATTTAATGTTTCAATTGATCATATTTTCTCATGCATCTCATAATTCAAATGTTACAAATATATTAGGAGATTTCTATGTCACTCTTATTTTTTGGTGAGACACAATCCTGGTACATAACCTATTTCTTGTTTGTGTTTTTTATACTACATATGGATATACATTATGATTATTTTACTTATATATAGTGTGATATACATATCCATTTTATGATATATTTATAATGATGTTTACGGTTAAGTGTTGACAATGTGGTAAGGGAATTTGGTATCAATATTTTTTTTAGAAACATGTTAGATTAAACTTCTAAATTCATTTACGAAGTTTATCTATTTTCCCATTGATATGTTATATAATTAATATCCTTTTGACAATAATATTTCAAAGTTAATATAATTTTATTCTCAAATGGGGTTAACTATTCAATGTTACCAAAATGGTATGATTTTATTGCTACAATATCATCGCATATCAGTATTGATTACATTAATGATTCGATTGATGAAATATAATCCAAAAAAATGAATAAATATAAAAATTATGGATTATTGTGCACCCTCATCATAAATAGAAGTTCATGATCCTTCCTACAAAATGAACCATCCACCAGGTGTTCCTTCCAAGGGTGGTAATTTATTATGAAACCATAACCATGCTCTTATTTCATCCATCTCATTTATATGATGTTGAGATATTTAAGTTTGAATTTATAATTCAATCAATTGTGATATGAATATATGTCATATCAATGAACATCGATGTAGTGTTTATACATATTCAATGAAAAATTTAATACTTCCAACTCATCATCTTGAGAAGGAAAATTTTGTTAATGTGACTTTATGATTCATGATGCATCACTAACAATCCCATCACTTTTCATATAATCACCCCTAGATTATTGTTCAATGAATTAATATATATTTAAACTATGATTGTCCCCATGTAATTTCATTAACAATTCATTGAATAATGTATTCATTATCTCATTAAAACATTTTTTTCATTCCATTGACTATTTAAACTGGACACAATCATTTGTTAAATTGATTATTTTTTATCTATCTTGATAAATATTGAATAAAATATTTATAATATCTTGATAAATGAGAGGAACATTGAATATCAGTAATAATAATATTTGATACGAATTCCCAAGAAACAATATTCTTGTATGGGTTTTACGATATCCCATCCTTATAAATAATAAATAAATAAAAGAAAACATATTGGAGTTAAAATTTATACTTACTAAATTTATAATAAAGGTCAGATTCTCTAACTATTAATAAAACATCACCAAAATGATCAATATATATTCCAATGATTTAGTGTTTCTAATAATATCATAAAGAATAAAACTGTATAATTTTATAGATAATTATTGAAAACTCTATTCATCATTACCATAAACACAGAAGGTATTCTAGATATTCAAAATAGAATTACTATAAACAAATAATTTTTATTTCTCATAAATGATTTCATATTCAGTATATCATCATTTTAAATAATAATTGATTATAAGTAGAATAAATAGTAGTCATTGAGAAATAATGAACACAATGTTGTTAAAAATAAAATATATAAATACATGGTAGATGATACATATATATTATTTTATTGTATTTAATTTTACTATAGTATTTTTAAGACCTAAATGAGGGATATTTTTTAAAAAATGACTATTTCACGACATGGTGAGACCCAAGGGGGTATAGAACCCTTATCAACTTTTTATATTTTTAGAACACTATCAATAATAATAGGTCTATTATCAAGGGATTATTAGATACTATAATTAAATTAGGGATGAGTTCAATTTAAAATTAAACATCACAATCAAAATGATGTTATGGTAATCTTGTTAGTGAGACGTCAATATATGATTCCACCATATATACTCCCATCATTATTAAGATACCATTTCTATTTAATTATCCTCAATAATCATTTATAGAATTTTTTCTATAAATAACTCAGATGATGTGGTTTATCCTCTAAAAAGGAGATTATTTTTCTCCTTAAAAATTGAAATATCATTCTCTTGTTAAAATATTAATGAAATAAACATTGTGATCTTATAAATTCTTTGTATTATATAAATTTCAATCATTTTTATAAAAATAAAATTAGAAACTAGACCATCTATACATATAACAATAGAACATTCATAGTATATCATCACAATAAAAGCATTCTATCAATAATTCATGATTTGAACAACATTGCATATTGTGTAATGGGGAGATTAAATTCACTTAGAAAACATAAATGATATCATACAGTTCATATATCTATAATAAAGTAATATATTCCCTTTCATTAATTAATGATATAAGTACCTACTAAAACATTTTAATCAAAATCAACATGTACAACAGTATTTTTATATGATTAGCCTCACACCATTGTCCCCATATATGATAGATTCAACTAATTCATATGTTTTTTTAATGTGTGTCCAATATCCATATATTTATGTCATTTATATTATATTATTCCTTCATTACTTTTCATTCATGATCTTAATACCCATTTTCCCCATAATTTTTGAAACCCTACATTATCTTTAAAAAATAATTTTGTTTTAATTTACCCAATTTTTTTGTATCAGGAATTCCAGAATTCAATTATTCTATTATATAATCTTCAAATTATATATCACTCATCTATCTTCATAAAAATTAATTTTTTTAATTAATAATTTCATGGATAATTACTTATTCATCTTGATTTAATTTGAAACAATTTCTACATATGTTGAATATGTTTTTGAGACTAATTCCATTTAGAGGGTTTTCTATAGATAATAAAAGAATAGATCAATCATTCCTTATGAAATGAATAATTAGTTTCCACCAGGTATTATTGTCTTTGTAATGTTATCTTTATACATAGTAATATTTCCATTTTCCTTTTATCTTAAATATTATAATTTTTATTTTATAGCTGTTTGTTACTCTAGATCATGTCACTTTTCATATAATATGACAATAAATATAATTCAAATACAAAATATTTATCTCGTCCACATTCTTATTGTTTTAATAAATTCTTTCCATAAATCATAAACTCTCACAAGAAAGTATATATCAATGATGATATTATTATTATTCCAACACCAAAAATTGAGGAATATATTCTCTATTGAATTGATCCATCATTATACTACAAATTGATAATTGTTTCCATTAGTCTATAAAGTGTATTTTTTCATAAAGTGTTCCAAAAATGTTACACCATGTTGAGGGGAAACAATTTGTTATATATGGGGGTGTTTATTTATCATGACATGAGTAGTCATAATTATTATATTATAAATGTTCTCATCACTAAAGCATGAATCCAAGGAATTCTCATTATGGAAATATAAACATTGATTGTGGTTATTTCCATGGTTTGAGTTTCTTCTAATTGAATTCAATTATATTAAATGGTGTATCCATTATTAGTTCTTGAATCACAATTTGTATTATAAATAATAGTAAATAATTCATGTTCATATATTGGGTTTTAGGTGGAATTTTATCATAGGTTTATCATAAAATCCTATGATCAAGTAAAAAACATAGATATATTGTTTCTAAGGATTTTTATAAATAGACACACTCTCTCTCAATAAATATTTAAAACCTGAAAAATTTATACATCAACACAGAGGATATTAAATTTCTTTGGTACAAAATACAAGAAATCATCATACACATGGTTTAGAGGATTAGTAGTCTCAAGTGACTAGATTCACATGTCATCCATAAGATATATTCAGAAAATAAATTCATAATATATTATTAAATAACTCATTTTATTCATATGATTTTATCATTAGATGATTCATATTTCTCCACTTATTTAAATAGGGAAAATGGATACAGTGTAAACATTTACATGTGTATGATCAGTATGTGGTATCTCATAATGAAATATAATATGGAATAATCACATAATTTATAATATTGTGGGATTAAAGGTATAAAATTATTCAATCTAATATACAAATAAAAACACAAAAAGAATTAAAATTTTGAAACATAAATGATTAAAATGTGATGAGATTTAGAATGTTGGAAATAATAATCTAATCATAAATACATCATCCTTGAAATAATAAATATATTGTCAGGTATTTTTTTGAATATATCAAGCACAATAGGAAATGTGTTCATTTAATTCGTCAAACTATTTTTTCTCATAATAAAAACTAATGTATTGGGGGTGTATATATTTTGGGCCACACCCTTTACATAATATGTCAAATTATTCCATGATATGAATTGATTTTTTTGGTAATAAAATATATAATTTTCGTCATATAATCTCATGAATAATCAAGGATATGTAAAAAATTGTTTTAATTGAAATAAGTGATATTTGGATTGTTAATATTTTCAAGTTAAATGGAATAAAATGGTCACAATGATGAATATTTACTAATAATATAAGAATATATTGTATATTATTTGATTTAAAAAAATATATCCTTATCCAATGATTGATAATGGATTTGATATTTAGGATAAATTCATTATATGAGGATATAAAAATTATTTTAAATTTAAAAAGAATATTTTTCCATAGCAATATAAAAAAATATTTTTAAAAAGTAATTGAAAATTTTCATTATGTAATTAGAATACTTTATATCCATTATAAATTCAAAATTTACATTAACTGAATCTTACGGATTAATATTTGATGATAAATAAAGATTCAATTTTTTAAAAATCATGTTCAATATATCAGTGGATTGATATAGGCTTCACAAGATACAATGTGGTCATACACACATAGATAAATTTCCCCATTCATAATGAAAACATCCATAATACCAAAAATAAATGTATCATGTAAGGAGTTGGATAATTTATTTTAATTTATCAGTAAATTATTTGGTATTATAATGAATTATGGAAGTGGTTTAGTGATAGGGAATAGTAACCTCTCATTTTCATTATAAACATTAATTAATAAAAATGATTCATTAAAGAATTTCAGGTTGAAGTGAAATGTAATTGGTAGGAATTATAAAAAATAATAGAAGAAAATAGACTAATAACCCTTACCTATATAATCCCATTCAGAAATAAACTTTTTATGGATAATTGGAACAAAAAATATGATAAAATGATTGAAATTAGAGATAAGATGGAGGACGGGTAGGTGACCATATAAAATTAGGGATATAATTTTTAATTTATTTAAATATACATAGGAGTTTAGGTTTTGGAAAATTTATAATCACCGGTTTTTTCATCTATTTAATCAAATTAAATTGAAATTTAGGATATTTGTTTTACTATTACATTCTTGATAATCAGTCACCTATATATATTTTGTGATTATGTGAATAAGTTATATTTATAATAATTTGTTTTTAAAATCATTATATATATAATTATTTATAGAAAGATAATTATAGGTTTGAAAACATAGTTTTTTATTTGAAAAGTACTTAATATAATAACTAAACACATTTTTTGTTGATAAGTACTTTCTATTATATATTTATTAATATTTACCTAAACTAGAATCCATGATTCTTACTGTATATGGAAATAAAATTATTATTATTTCACCAATAATGAACTATCATTCAAAAGTCAATAAAATTTGTTATTAGTTAATTTATAAATGGTAAAATTAAATTTTAATTATATTTAATGAAAAGAAGTTTCTATAAATTATAAATTCAAATAAAAAAAGTTCAAATAGTTTTTCTTTTGAACTTACCCACTTTGTGTAAACAATTAAAAACTCATCTCGATGACATATGTATACAGTAACACATTTATTAATTAATATATAAAAAATAAATAATTAATCATTATATTATTACCATATTATTTTAAGTATTTTAATATATACTATTCTTATAATATTTACATTATATTTAGAAACATTAATATAAGTTGTTTTTATATAATCAATCAACTTCCAAATGGTAAGATCCCAATAATGTCACGACCCATCCCCTAGGGCCCATTCTGTGACTACCCCAAGTTCACAATCCATAGGCCTAGGGATTGTGACTACCACTAAGTAGGAATATACAATAAAAGGGAAGGCATTGCCTTTAAACCTATACAGAATAAAAAACTAAATTTGTGGATATTAAATACAAAGTAAACAACAATTTTCACTGAGATAACTACAGAGAGGATAGTACAAATTAAAAATAAAAAGGGGCCATAATGCATGCACAAAACCAAAAAGAAGCACCACTTCCATGATCTATCTGCTTGACACCCTACCTGAAGGGTAGCTGAAGTGTATGAGCTTGTAGCAGTTGAAATATGTTCGTCCGTCCCATCTCCATGAGAACCACCTAGTCCTGGATAACAAAGGCCTCTGTCAAAGAATCAACCACTTGCATGAGACATGACACATGCAGGTGAAGCCCCTGTAGGGCTGAGTAACACAATACATAGTAGGGACCCCAATCCATAACGGAAATACCACAATGTTAAACAATAATTCATGAACAGAAAGAAAAGACACCTCACAAAAGATATAAATCAATGTATATAAATTATGATTATCATTAGTAATGCTAAATCATGTTATACTATTGAGGGACACATCCTTGACAAGTCAAAGAGGTTAACTCATCTACTAGACCAGTGAGGTATATTTGGATACTGGACCAATGTGGTCCTCTATGCTACTGGGCTACTGAGGTCTTCTCAGCTACTGGACCACTGCGGTCTGATCGGCTACTAGAACCCTGAGGTCTCCTCCGCTATTGGACCACGAAGGTCTGATGAGCTACTGGACCAATAAGGACCCCACAATTGCTAGACCAATGAGGTTTGAAGATCTTTTAGTCCATTGTGATCAGCTCCACTACTAGACCATTGTGGTCCACTCTTCATATCCTTCGTGTCTTATATATACTTATGATTTCCTCTCTCCAATGTACTTGATTTTGAAGGAATATACTTATGAACCCATCAGTATTATCTCTACATCCACTAAAAATCACTTTGATTATATCCAAAGGAATGTCTCATCTCAAGGGTCCCAACTCCATAGATGGCGCGTCAACTAGACACATGGTCCAAATGATATTGTCATTTCAGTATATAGAAGTCGGTTGCATCTTTTCTCGGTATGACTTGGTTGGACCGAACTGAACCAAACCAACCCAAGCCCCCGCATGACCCACTCAGATTTGGCTGACCCGACCTGACCTAGTTGTGTGTATGCCGACCTAGTCCAACCCGAACCAGTGGCCAGGCCCATAAGGCCAAGTTGGACCCATCCCATTTCTTTAGCTGGTCTACCCCACTGAGTTTCCCAATGACTCGATGAATATTCTCTAGCTAGTCCTACATAGTCGGACACGTTTCTTTATAGTCAGGCCGCATAGTAGCCTGATTTCCAATTTGTACCGATGTTCATGGAGATCTAGTTCTCTTTAATCCCAAGCCACCCAGCGGCCCAATTCACTCTATCGAACTAACATACATTGGCAGGCCAGCTTGGTTCAATCTCGGACACTGCACTAGCGTTCGGTTCATGCAGCCACGTGGACAACTGAGGATGGCTGCCTCCCCTATACATGTAGTCTATTTTGGACCTTGTGCTAGTGCATGCAGTGCCCCACCCCAGAGGACACTCTAAACGACATGATAATCGAAAGGTGGTGCCCCTGGAACCACCGTGAGCCAGGCTCACAGTGTCCTCCGCCTCATTGTATAGACAGTCTCCTTCGTGGACCATCAGACTCACTCATGTGGTCCATTTTCTGATCCGTCAATGATTTAGGGTTTCTTGGGGAACCACTGTCAATATTGGGTACTCCATTCCATTGTTACATCACTTCATGGGTCTGACATGTTTTTGAATCAACCTAAGAGAGATTTTACTTGACTTCTTGGGTCTATCGTCAATGAACAAGGAAAGAAAGAGAGGGGATCACAGAGAAAACCTAATGAAAAAATAGACCTTTGATAGTGTCATCCCGAAATTGGTCTTGTTAGTGGGATCATGAAGAACAATTAAAATCACCATGATTTAATTCTTGATATCAAACCCACAATAATATTTCCCAGTCAAGACAGACGAATTTATCAATGTCAAAAATAGTTGGTGAGATGATATGCATTCTTTGATTAGAAGGGATATACAAGGGAGAAACAATCACTCATATTGAATCCCCTACATTTTAAAATGGACGTTATTAAAGGATGATTGTATTTCATCATTTTTTGATCTCGTGTTTCAAATCCTCTATCCATCGGTGTCGGTTCTGCTTTCAGATTCGCCACCATTCATCATTGGAGAGGATTCCTTCATCATTTGTTAGAGGAATTCTAGGATTGTTTCCTACCATGAATCCCTATTTAATTAATGATGGAAGAAATTTTGCACATAACAACATCTCCATGTAGATTCATTAATGAGGATCATCAATGTATTTATTGCCACGTCGTCGCAGTCTCGTAGCGCTAACAGGTCACTACATAACAATGAAGAGAAAATAATAAAATATTTTTTTGTTATTTTATTTTTCTCCTCAAAATCCTAAAAACTAAAATATTTAGTCGACCCGCACCTGTCGATGATATGGCCTTCTTATGAGAATCCAAAATCATTGAGTTAAACGGTGCCTTCCAAATTTTGATCTATAAAACAGTTTAAATGTTAGAAAAACCCAATCACATGATTATTTAATAAACATTAAAAATAGTTTGAAAATGAATTATGGCCACTCATCCTCATAATCATGTTCTGTCTTAGAGACTAGTCACAAAATAATCCCATTTAATTTTAAAAACAATTAAATTGATTTCCTGTGGATTTCATTATCTCTACATTTGGGAATTACTTCCCGAAAATCTAAACAAAGGGCAATCAAACAAATGGGGATACTGGTCTTGACTCTAGGAATCCCTCTCCCATGTACTCCCTCAGATATTCATGTGCCACCAACGAATACATACCTGTGGAATTGACCATCCAAAAAGGATCCTCTTCGGTCAATCCCCTCTCTCCATTGGGTACTCAACGAATGTCACCATGTCATAAATATCCATCTCATCGTGGTCGATGATCTGAGAAGGGACATGCACATATCTCCTAAATTGGATACATGGAAGATGGAAAGCACCCTATCTAACTGTAGTGGTAGATCCATGTGGTACGCCACCTCGTCCACTCTACAGAGTATTAGGAATGGTCTGATGGACCTCAGAGATAACTTTTCACCCCATCAAAATATATGTATCCCTCATCAAGGAGAGACCAGTAGGAATACATGGTCCCCATCCTCTAAATCCAAGGTTCCTTATCGCCCATCAACATACGATATATGTCATCTCTGTGAAGTCTTAATCTACTCTTGGATGACCTACACCTTCTCAGTGGTAGCATGCACTATATTTGGACCCATTACTGATGACTCCCTTAGGTATGTCTAGGATAACGGTGACCTACTTGGTCATCGTACAGTTCCTCAACTGGTGACATACCAATTGTGGATTGGTAGCTGTTGTTATACAAAAAATACACTAGTGGTAGATGGTCCTCCCATCTAGGACCAAAATCAAGAACGGAAGCCCAATGCTTGTCATCTATTGTTTGTATGGTCCGCTCTATCTGAAAATCCCACTATTGGTGAAAGGTTGTGCTCGAGTATAGCTAATTCTCAAACACCTCTTGGAATCCCTTCAATAATCGAGATTTAAATCATGCATAAAAATATTATATTTTCGTAGACTGGACTCCATGGAGTCAATCTATCTCTTGAACCTAGAGGAATCCCAATCTCTCTATTGAACCCTGCACTCAAATAGGTAGAAAGTTGGATGACTTTTTGAGTTTGTATATGATCCCCCAAATGGTATTGTTCCCCCCTGGACGTACGTGGTGAGACCATCAGAAATATCATTGATTTATTATCCCACATCCACTCTGGTACCTCGAGGGATTGTTTCAAACAAGATGGAACCTGGTGCTCTTCCATTAATTATTGAAAAATGTGGAATATCTAGACAATCTATGACACTGCCTTCTTCATCCCCAACCACTGATACTAACATCCAAGGTCTCGATACATCTTCTCCAAACCTAGATGTACTTAAAAATAATATGTATGGTACTCACTCAACACATCATCCCACAATGCCGCTGGTACTATGGTTCATCCACTGATAGGATGAAATGCTCCTGACCATTCGAATATCCATCAAGGGAATCCCTATAGACATCTGGGCAAGTGTGGTCTCATAGATGGAATCTCAAAGTTGTGCCTCACAAACTCACTGTAATTTTGGAGGGGAACTAACATTGAATGATTAATGGTTGTCCCCACTTTATTCATGATGGTTATCTAAAGATATTTTAACTTCTTTGAGGCCTCGTTCAGTATGTACGGACTTGATATGGTGTGGAAATAATCATCCACCATGTTTCCCTTCCCAAGAGAATAGACTATCTTAAATTCATATTCATATAGGATCTATATCCAATGTCAGTTTATAATATTCAAATCATTCTAATAAATGATATATTTTAGACTCTTGTTGTCATAATATTGGATGAATCGTTCAACCATAAGGTAGTTTCACCAAATCATTAGTGTGAAGACTACCACTGCCAACTCACGGTCATTACTCGTATAGTTCTTCTCATGTAGTTTCAATTGTTGTGAGCCATAAAAAATCACTAATTTTTCCTAAATTAGAAGAAAACCAATTCTTGTTCTTGATGTTTCATAGAGAACCACATAATCGGTTGCCTCCTATGGAAGCCACAAGATCAGAGCACTGGTCTATTTCTTCCTCAACTACTGAAGGATTTTTTGGAATCATTCAATCAACACAATAATATTTCCTATCATCGTTAATGGAATCATTTGTGATTCCACTATGAGGAAGTGAGTTAAAAACCTCTTATAGTACCCAGCCAACCCATGGAAACTCCACACCTTAGTATCCCTCTTGGGTGGCTCCCAAAAAAGAACTACCTCTATCTTCGCTGAATCCACCGCAACCCCATCCACTGAAATTAAATGTCCTGGGAGGTGGACCATTCATATCCATAACTCACACATAAAGAGATTTCAATAATCCTGGTGCTCAAGGAGTGTATCCCAAACCATCCTCAGTTTTATTTTGTGCTCCTCCTATGATGCTGATTACAATAAGATGTCATCAACAAAGACCTCTATAAACCAGTTTATGTAGGCCTAAAAGATTCTTTTCATGAGTCCCATGACCACTAATAGAGAATTTTTCATTCCAAACCGCATCACTATGCACTCTTTGTGGCCTTAGTGACAAATAAATACATATTCGAGATAACCTTATCTCATACTTGAAGTGGTTGATGGCCTTATCTGAGCTATATCTTCAAGAAAAATCTATGTCACTTATTATGATTTAAGAGATAATAAATCCTCAGTAGAAGATAATTGTTATTCATGATCACCTGGTTTATGTACCAGAAGACCAAACAAAATCTCATGCTTCTATATGCCTTCTAGGAAAACAACACTGGGGATTCCCATGGTGAAACACTAGGCCATAATAACTCCTTCCACTTCAAGTGTAGAAATCAGTATCATCCTGGGGTATATATCAATGAAAATGTATACCTTTCTGTGAGGAGGAAGTCCTAGAACATAATCTGTAAGAAATCCAAATACTCCTAAACCACTATAGGATTCTTTGAATCTTCTCATCCACTACACCAAGGGTCATTCCTTCCAACTGATGAGTGATCGGATGTATCCTCTTATGTTGCAATCCATCCTACAAAGCTCTATTTTTCATCTCATCAAAAAAGGTTAATCATGACCTATCTCCACATAAACACCACATGGTGCATCTAATACAATAGATCTAATCATGAACTATTGATATCTATTCAATTCCCATAATGATACCATAAGTCCAAAAAGCCACTACTAAGAGATCCCATCCGAATATATGACCTCTAAGAGTAATCTCATACTATCGGTACTAGTGTGTGAATGTCGAATCCCTTCTAGTAGGAGTATCTAACCATAAGGATGGATCCAACAGCTCAATACAAATATCTTAGATCTGAAAAATGTGCAAAAAAGGAAGGAGTGACATGAACATGTTTCTATAATAACTGTAGCTAAATTGGAGGGGACAAAGTTCATACCTCGTATCATCACTAGGATGTCGAGACTGTAGAGATCGATTTCCTAAAGCTGAGTTGTCCCCTTTATATATTCTCTTAGAGACCATGGCGGACCACCTGGAGGTGGTGGTGGCAGTATCTCATTCATATTTCCTCCTCATATCTCTCATCCCGCACCTCCTGAATGTTCTCTACCAAGAGGAAAGCCTAGTTTATGTCTCTACTAGTGCATCAATGATCCCACGACTGACTATAGGTCCTCTGTGTGGTGAGTCCAGAAATCCTAAGAGAGGATTCTCTACCCAATATAGGTGTAGCATAATCTACTCCTCTAATGACTCCATATTCCCTGAGGGCCTCGTACCACCATCCTTGGGTCATGGGGTCACTCTTCTAATGGTCTTCACATTTGGGACTCTGATTCAACTATCAGCTACACACCATGGATAAATCATCAACCTTTCACCTAATGGTAGGCCGCACTCTCTGTGCTTGCTTTGCATGGATGCTTTTCACTAGTATAACTCTCGCCATAACTCTATTCTATGTGGGGATTCTGGGGGAAAACATCATTTCCCTGATCTCCCACATGAGCCCCTTATCAAAGGATTGGGCCCTGAAGAAAAGTTCATGTACCATATCAGAAGAGTAACTAGAGTGGTCTGTGAACCTCACAGTGTACTCATCCACTACTAGGTTCCCCAACTGTTAGTGAAGTAGCTATTATATGCACAATAAGGGAAAATTCATGGGAATGAACTCCTACATAAAAATACTCATGATGAGAGTCTAGGTGAGGGTCACCTCATCATGCATCTAGATCATCAACATCCACCATATCCTTGCTGAGACATGCAAAATGATTGCAGTGAGAACTTTTATATAGTCAAGTGGTGTTCTCACGAAAAGGAAGACCAGAATCACTACCTCCATCCAATCTTTAGTGACTTGATGATCTATCTATCTTCTATTCCCATGAGGTCTCTATATCTATAACTCATTTATAAAACTAATCCTACGTACGTACTCTACCAGTAGCACCTATAGAAGCAGCTGACCAACATGTAGTGGTATTTTTGGGACACCACCCAAAGGTGATGTCTCAAGAAACATTCCATATACATATTCCTTATCACTCTGTGGACCATCCTCCTAGACACAAACAAGAATCATTACAAGCTTTCTACGTGGTGTAATCTACAAAGAGATCAAGATGAATCTTCATTAAAAGATTATACCTAGTGAGCTGACTCGGAATGAGAAAGATCATGAAGGAAAAATCAAATAATAATGAAACAGGGTTTTCATTTACTCATTTGGAAAGAATAATTTAGGGTGCTAGTGTATGGTTATTTAAGCCCCTACACCAACATTGGAATCTTGGGCCTGAAAGGCCAACTCGAAATACATAACAATTTTTCCCCAAAAAAATTTAGAGGCCCTTATTTATTTTCTTTGAACAGGCTACCCTCTGATACCACTTTTTCATGACTTGTCCCCTAGGGCCCATGATGTGACTACACCAATACCTCCTTCCCTAGGCTAGGGAATGATTTTTAGCACCAAGTAGGCATATCCCAAAAAGGAATGATATTTCTTTTAAAGTTGTACACATGTACAAAGCTCAACTTTTAGAATGTAAAAAATAAAAACAGCAACTGTCATTGAGAAAATTACATAGAGTACCATACAAAATGAAAGCTCAATGGGACCATAATACAAGACCAGAACCACAAAGGAATATAATACTCCCATGATCCGTACGATCGAGACCATACCGAAAGGGTAGGTGAAGGGTAACTGCATATAGCCTTAATAGTATGATGGTCTATCCCATCTCACTGAGAACAAACTAGTCTCGAACCACCACGCTCATTGTCAAAGCGTCGATCACCTGCACAAGACATGACAGGTGTGGGTGATTCCTATGTTGGGGTATGTAACATAATACTCTTTAGTGACACCAAATGATAAAAGAAATTCCAAAAATCAAGACCACAATGCAATACCACAGAAAATAAATGTTCACACTAGGTATAACACAATGCCTAGAAAGTAATATTATCATTCCTAATGATGAATCATCTTGTATACTAAGGGACTCGTCTCTGACGAGTCACCGAGGTTCACCCGGAAACTGGAAAACTGAAAACCACTATTTTATTAGACAATTGAGGTAAGCTCCACTACTAGACCACTGAGGTCTTTTGAGCTACTAGACCACTGAGATTTGCTATGTTACTGATACACTAATTTCATCTCAGCTACAGGACCTCTAACGTCCACTCGGTCATGGTACTACTGAGGTCCGCTCGTCATATCCTTCCTACAATTTCCTATCTTAGGATTCCCAATTTCTAGTGCACTTGATTTCTGGAAAATATACACATCAAGAAATTAGTCAATTCGTGCATACCAGGAAAATTCACATAGAGTATACCCATTGGACAATATCATCAAAAGGGTCTCAACACCACATCATTCATGTTAATCGAATGTATTTTCTAAAATATATTGTTCTTTTAGTAAACATGGGTCAGTTTCATCTGGACTCGGACCGACTTGGTTGGACCAACCCAAACCAGGGTCCCCCAAGACCCACCATGATTCAGCTGACCCAACCTGGCCCAGTTGGGTAACGCCCCGACCCCAGAAGCCCTGATTTGATGCATTATTACGATTCATTGGAATGATCACAAAAGATAATGTCTCGAATGAAAAATTAGTTTAGTAGAGTAAGATGTACTAGATACGTTCATATGGTTTACATTACATAATAAAATGGAAAAAATACAAAAAAATGTTTCTGTATACAACACTGAAATCCCATAGACTATCCCTACAGTTTAGTCATAATATAATTCTTCACATCCAGGGAAAATTAAAACATAGAAAGGGGTGACATCAGATGCTTAGTAAGGATAACAATAAAGTGGAAACTTTCATAAATAAGCATAAACATTTTAGGAAATGTATAATACTAAAACAAATTCCTTTTAAACTAGAACATCAGTATAATATGAAAAAGATAAAATCGAATAATTCCATTTAATTATTAACATGGAAATTATAGAAGTCGAATAATAACATGCAATATCAATTGCCACTTTCATAATGATGGAATGCATAATGCCAGACTTCATAACCACAGAGTCAAGGCCTTGCACCAATAATACAAATAAGATTTTGTCAAAGCCTTATGTGAAGACACTAGTTTGTCTCATGAGACCTAACGATGTATTGAGGATCTATAGCAGGCTCTACCCGTCACATACTATGTCCAATGCATTCCTTATATGAAATTTTTTAAGCATAACATAAACATTTGTATTAAAACTGGTATATGAAATGTCAATACATTATCCATAAACCATGCATGGTATAAAAATAACACATCCACCATGAAAAATATCATAGAAGCATCAATACAATATGGAATATTTGTATCATAATAAATCAATTTCAAACACGTTTAAAATCAATTAAAGGATTTTGACATTGATGAAAATGATTTGTAAAACACATTGAGTGAAATAACACTTTTTCATGAAAACATTTAAATGTAACACAATTTAGAATTATAGATATTTAAACACATTTTTGAATCATGTTCTCCAATACCACTTCGAAACTTTTGAATGTAATTACAATTTTGAAAAATTCATGCCCATCTAAATAAATACTTAAAACCATTTTAAAAACAAGGGAATTAATGAGAATGGTTTAGAAGAATAAATCTTTAAATCATTTAAAATGACGTTTTAGTAAAAAATTCCCTAAAAAATAATCCCTTTGAAAACTATTTTATGAAACATGATCATGGATAATAAATATGTCCCAATAGATACTTATGTATAAACAACCGTGGATAATTAAGATATTGTGAAAATAACCCTTACCTTGTACTTTTCCATGGTCGAGGGTTGGTTAACCTCATGTATAATGGTGAAATAATTTTATTAAATTATACTAGTATAATATAAATTAATATGATATCATATTTGAAATTTTAACATTCATTTGTTAATAATATATTAGTATTCATGCCGTTTCGGGTGTTAACTAATTCATTTTACTTTATATACTTTATTATGTATGTAATGTTTTTTATGGATAGGATGTATCTAATTCATGTTCAAAATTAAATTAAGTCATTAAATATTATTTTTAATCATCTATGGAAATTTAAACATTAATGGATATGATGGGGAATGAATCTCATCTCTTTAGTGGAGACGGTAATCTGTATGTACGCACGAGCGACAATATCATTCTATTGGTTTTAAAATAATATATCATTGGATGGTATAACATATATACGAAATCATTATCATGTTATATTTATTATTTACATCAATTATACATCATTATTATAACCATCCAAATAATAATATATTGAATAAAAATTACACCACGACGTGGAGACGGTAAGCCATGCGTACACATATTTGGTGACATGTCATTCAATGGATGGATAGAATAATGAATATTGTTATACCATATTTATAATAACATCATAGTATATAGAATATACTGGTGTTATTATTTTAGAATGGAAACAACAAATAAATAGGAAGTGGAAGAAGAAAGGAACTTGAAAGTGGTAATGAAATATTTACCTCTTCTTTGGGTTATTCTTTTTGATTTGATCTAAAGGGATCCATTGGCTTGCTTTCTGACTGAAGGATGGCCTCTAGGATAAAGGGGGGACATTTTAGAGGGTATTTGGGCAGGGGTTGGCTGAGCCAAATGGCTTTGAAGATGTGAATTAGAGTGATGGGGGAGTTCCGTTTTATAAGAGTGGTGAGGGGAACCTTAGGAAAAGCTATAAATAAAATTTTATAATAAAATGATTTTGTGTTTATTATTACTCCAAATGATTTATTTAAATGAAAAGGTGGGTATGGGTCGAAAACCACTCCACCAAGAGATTTTAGACTGGTTTGGGTCACTATATTAACCTTATCTTATAGATTTATCTCTTTGTTAAATAGTTTCACATTTACCATGTCTCTTTGTATTTTTATATTATATTGTTAATAAACACGCTATATACATACAAGATAACCATAAGTGGTTCATTAATGATACATATATCATTATATATGTCTTCTGTCCAAAAATTATATTTTTAGGAATAGAATATCAATTTATAATATAATATTTGTTTTAAAAACTCTTTTTTGTCAATTTTGACATTATTGGGTATTTTGTTTTTTCTAAATTTATAACAGCATTATTACTTAGAGAAAAATCACCAAACCAACCCTAAAATGTCATATTATACTTTAATATTAGTTTAATTCATAAAAAGTCTCAAATTACATTTATTTGAATATTTATAATAACAATTTTGTTAATATTTCCTTAATTAGGAAATTAATGCATCATCATTGTGTCATAAATAAATTAGATTATTTAATGTCTAAAAACAATAAATAAAATACCTTTATGTATAAATCATGTTATCGTTTTAATTAATATTTATAGTCAAATTTATCTTATGTGTAATCCTATATTAAAATTGTTTAGTTATTAAACATTGAATTTAACACTTTTAACTCTTCTTTGAATTAAATAATAATAAATGGCCTAATCTAATACAAGTTAACCTAAAGGATCATATTTTATTCCTAAGGTTGTTTTTTTATAATTACACTTATCCAATAGAAGTAGGACATGTGTTACGGTAATAATAATATCATTTTAACCTTAATTACCCTATTTTCTTTTCACCATGGTAAATAAATGTAAAAAGTTTCTAATCAAAAAAATTATTTTCATCTTTTCAAACCAAATTTTACATACTGATAAAAACTGTTTGTCTCTATTTTTTGAAATTTTACCCATAGAAGTGGAAAAATTATGTTTATACAAATTTGAAAATGCTCCTAGGAGGTGGGTAAAATATTGTAAAAATTTGATAATATTTTATATATCTAAACTTATTATAAAATGACTCCAATGAATTACATTGAACTTGTATAGATATTATATATATATATATATATTTACATAAAATAAATTAAAATAAATAAATTAATTACTTAAATAAATAGTTGGTTTTAAAAAATAACGGTGTGTTTTTACTATTCATCAAAAATTGAACGTTTTCAGAAAAATAACAAAAATTCACCCAAATATAATTTTGATATTCTAAAAAAATGAGGTCTATTATACCAAATTAAAAACATAGTAGATTCATTTATTAATTTAAAATTAATTTCCGTTGTCAAAACCAAAAAGTAGGATTTTAAAAAGAGAAAACTATCAAAATATTGACACGTGTTTATGTCAAATTTAAATGGAAAATTACCTATAATAAACTAAATTATATTAAATGATAAAAATATAATCTGATTATACATCAAATCTTTTCAAATTAATAATTTAACAATATCAATTATTTCGACAAAAAAAGTTGTTTTAAATTAAAAAATAGTATTTTTCACTATTTGTCAAAATATTAAAGTTATCCAAAAAGTACCATAAATTTATCCAATCTAAATTTGTATGTCCCAATTCCATGGAAGAATATAATTTCATTAAATTAAATATATAAAAGATTCAAATATTGGTTAAAAAAAGATCACCATTAAAAGGCAATAAAATTTCTTTTTGTGATAAATAATTATTTTATATGAAAAAAAGAATTTGTTCTTATATTATGTCTAAAAAACAAATAATCATAATATTAAAATTATATAGAGAATATAAGATTCCAAATGAAGTTAATGTAATTCATAACCTCTTTTTGAACGGTTAGTTTTGTAAGTTGTAGTGCACTCGTACTCAATGTTGTGTGTAGTGCAAGCTGTAGAATTACTTTAATGAGATAATGTACGATGAAATCATGGGGTGTTATATTCTCCCCTTATTTAATAATTTGAGTCCTCATAATTTGAAATTTTTATTTGAAAAAAAGATTAAAAATAGAATAAATTCCTTTGTGGAAAACCCACATCCGAAATTAGGTTAATAAAATTTCTTTTTAATAAGAGGGAAAGAGAAATGAAAAGGTCACCAAACAATTATGATATCGATTAGGAGAAAATTTGTGGCAATTAGAGAAATATAATTGGAGGAAAAACATATATATTTATATGTTGTGATTTAGGTCATCCATTGCAAAAAAGCGTACAACTGTGAGCCTCAAAGCCATCAATCTGTGATGATTCAAAATATAATCGGTTCAACATAACATAAGGTATTAGGATAAAACATTTTTGGTTTCAAGATCCCTTCCCTAAAGTTAAAGAATTAATTTATTCATATAATATGAGGAAATATATATATATATATACTTGATAAGTAGAGTTTCATCCTTCAAATAATTACTACCACAAACTCATCTGTCACTCCAAAAGATTATAGAATTCAAAACTATTCAATTTATCCTAATAATATAGGGTTCAAAATAAAATGAAATTATAATTTATCTGTTAGACTATAAAAAAATACATTATACAATCTAGAACATCACGCAGGCTAGTGGTAGGTGATGTACCCTTCTTGCTCTTCAATTGCGGGTTCATGTCTCGTGGCCTTGCCGGACACGAAGGGTTATCGCTCGACCTTCATGTTGTTCTTTTTTATGATAATCGAAAAATAATCCCGAGATATGATTTAACCTTAAAAATAATATCCAATGTAAATCATAATAGATTCCAACCTTTAGACTTATCCAAAATACTTTTGTCCAAACTCACTGCCCAAAATTTTTAAGGAATGTAAACATAATGAAGATACATTTTGCCAGTTATAACATGTGAATACCTTCATCATTCATTCTTTTAAAATATTGTAACACCCTGAATTACCTTAAAACTTTATTTATTACATTCATTCTCCCTTATTCTTTATTGAATACTGGACATACTACTTATATCCAAAATTGTTGAAAACTCCAACAATGATGGAATATTCAAATCATTAATCAGTTTCAAGGTAGTCAAGATTATCTAATATAATTTATCCAAATTAATCATATCTTATTAAAAAACTAATAACTCAGTTTCCTGGCCAAATTAATGATTTGTCTTTCCTTCAACCAGGTATTTTCTAAAAAAATTTACTTGCCATTGAGTCACTTTTCTTGGTTCCACACAAACTCAATTCCTTAATGAAATAGTACATCAGTAAAATCCTTATATAATGTATAATTCAAATAACATTTACATCATTAATGAAATACTCAAATGACACAATACATTAATAACAACGTAATAACTCTTAATCATTCATCTTTATCTTCATTAGTATCATAACTTGATTATTATCCAATAGCAGAATTTGGGGTATACTCTGATGATTTGAAAATTAATTCATGTAGTGTTTAAACTCCTTGTAGATGAAGCATTTTACATTTGAAACCATTTTCATACATTTTCAATCACGTACTTGGGGTCCTCTTTCTCCACACATATAACAAACTCCCAATACCTTCATGCATTTACCAAGGTGATTCTTTCCTCAGTTATCACATATTGAAAAATCCTTCGTTCCCTTATTCCCTTTATCTATATTTCTTTCTACCATCCTTTTCTTCTCTTGATTCCCTTCAAATCCATAAGACTCATATAATTCATTACTTATCTTATCAACACATGATACTATTTATTCATATGATTATAATATGTGGGAGATAATTTCCTTCCAAATTTTTGGATTAATAAATTGAAATATATGATCATTCTTACTCTTTGGATCATGCGAATTGTTGGAGGACTCATTACTCCTACTGGTTGCCATTTCTAAATAATGTTATACACTTGTTTAGTATATGAATCTCAATGAATAATTGAAAACTTGTAAAATACCTAATGTAAATTGAAAAAATTATGAATATAATCTATAAACATAAAATGTATTCTTTGAGAAAGCATTTAATCCTAAATCATTCATAAAGGATTCTAATGAAAATGTGAATTATCCTAAGAATATATCCCATGAATTTCATAACCAATAGTTCAGAAAGGCTCGTTGTCATTCACTAGTTTTCATTCGAGTCTAGTACAAAGCATTGTTTTCTGATATTACCCCTAGGTACATCTGTGCCACATCCACCTCTACCTGCTCGTATCCAGATAGAGAAGTATGGCTTGGAAAACTCACAAAATATCAACAGTAACAAAATTATTGGATGTTCTTCTGTACTAATCCTAAAAGTCTATCTTAGGGTAATGATCTCTAATCAGAGTTTAATTAAATCTATTTCCAAGGTTTTTGAAAAACATTCGTTGATACCAACTGTAACGTCCCAACCCTAGAAGCCCAGAGTTGGTGCATTATTATGTATCATTGGCATGATAAAAAAAGATCATGCATCAAATTATCGATTAGTTTAGAATCCTTGTATGTACAAGATACACTCATAAGTTTGACATTACATCATAAAATGAAAAACTACTACAAAATTGTGACCATATACAACACTAAGATCCCATAGACTATCCCTACAGGTCAGTCAGTATATACTTTTTCGCATTCTTGGAAAAATAAAACATAGAAAGTGGTGCGCTCATATGCTTAGTAAGGATAAAAATAAAGTGGAAACATTCATAAATAAGCATAAACATTTCAGGCAATGTATAAGAATAAAAAAAGTCTTTTAAACTTGAAAATCATCATAATATGGAAAAGATAAAATCAAATAATTCCATTTAATTATTCACATGGATATTCTACTAGTCAAATAATCACATGTAATATCAATAACCACTTTCATAATGATGGAATGCATAATTCCAGACATCATAACCACACTTTCAAGACCTCATTCCAAAACTAAAAATATGATTTTTCAAGGACTTGTGCCAAGACACTAGTTTGTCTCATGAGACCTACTGATGATTCGAGGAGCTATATCGGGCTACACCTGTCACTTACAAAGTCCAATGCATTCCTCATATGAAAAGGTTTAAACATAACATAAACATTATTATTAAAATTTGCATATGAGATGTCAATACTTTATCCATAAAAAATTAATGATATAAAAATAACACATCCACAGTTAAACATATCACAAAACCATCAATACTATATGGAATATATGTATAATAACAAATCAACATCAAACAAGCTAAAAATCCATTAAATTATTTTGACATTGATGAAAATGATTTGTAAAACACTTTGATAGAAATATCCCTTTTTCATGAAAACATTTAAAAGTCACGCAATTTATAAAGGGAGACATTTAATGATATTTTTGAATCAAAGTGTCCCATACCAATGTGATACTATTAAAAGTTATTAATATTTTAAAACATTCATGTACATTTAAATAAATATTTATACCCATTTTAAAAATATGGACATTAATGAAAATGAATTTGAATAATAAATCATTAAAACATTTAAAATGATATTTTAGAAAAAATTACCTTAAAAATAATCCCATTGAAAACTATTTTATGAAACATGGAAATTGATAATAAATATGTCCCAGTAGATACTAAAGTAAAAATAAAATCAGATAATAAAAAGATTGTGAAATTAACTCTTACCGTTTACATTTCCTTGGTCAAGGTTAGATAATCCTCTTATATGATAGTGAAATAATTTTTATTAAATTATAAAAGAATCATATACATTAATATGATATCATATATGATCTTTTAACACTACTTTGTAAATAATATCTTAGTATTATCGTCGTTTCGGTTGTTAACTAATTATTTTTCCATTATATGATTTGTTACATAAGTAATATTTTTATTGATACGATGTTTCTAAATCATATTCAGAATGATATTATGTCTTTAGATATTATTTTTAATCATCTAATGAAATTATTTCTTGAATGCATATGATGGTAATTAATCTCATCATGTTCGTGGAGATGGTAATCCGTACGTACGCACGAGTGACAATATCATTATTTTAGTATTAAAAAACATATAATTGGATGGTATATCATATTTACAGAATAATTATCATGTTATATTTACTATTTACATCAAATATATATCATTATTATACCCATAAAAATAATAATGTATTGAATAACAATTCCACCACGACGTCGAGATGGTAAGTTAGACGTACGCACATATGGTGAAATGTCATTAAAAGGATGGATAAAATAATGAATATTTTTGTAACATATTTATAATAACATCACATTATATATAAGATACTAAAGTTATAATTTTAGAATGGAAACAACCAAGAAAGAGGATGTGGAAGAAGAAAGGAACTTGAAATAGGTGATGAAATATTTACCTCTTCTTCGGGTTATTTCTTTTTATTCGATCAAAAGGGACACATAAGATGGATTTATGACTAAATGAAGGCCTATATGATGAAGGGAGGAAATTTGAGTGGTTATTTTGGTAGGGTTTGGGTTATCCAAAGGGCATTGAAGGTGTGAATTATAGAGAAGGATGATTTCCCTTTTATAAGAGGGGTGAGGTGAACCTTAAGAAAAGCTAGAAATATTATTTTATAATAAAATCATTATCGGTTTCAAATGGCTCCCAAATTAATTATTTAAATGATAAGTTGGGGAAAGGTCGAAAAAAACTCATCCAATAGGTTTTATACTGGTTTGGGTCTTTATATTAACCGTATATTATAGATTTAACTCAATGTTAAATAGTTTTACATTTACCATATCTCTTTGTATTTTTATATTTTATGGTTAATAAACATTCAATATACATCCAATAAATCCCCAAGTGGATAATTAATGATAAAAATATCATTATATAGTTCTTTTGGACTACCCTTAGATTTTTAGGAATATAATATCAATTAATAATAAAATATTTGTTTTAAAAGCTCTTTTTTGTCAATTTTGACAGTATTGGGTATTTTGTTTTTTAGAAATTCATAAATACATTATTACTTAGAAAAATAATTCATCAATCCAATCATAACATATCATATTAACCTTTAAAATTAGTTTAATTCATAGAAAGTATCAAATTACATTTATTTTGATATTTATAATATCAATTTTTTTAATATTTCATTAATTTGGTAATTAATTTGTCATCATTGTGTCATAAATAAATTCTATTATTTAATTTATAAAAAGTATAAATAAAATACCAGTATTTATGAAATATTTTTAGCTTTCTATAAAATATTTATAGTCGAATTTATCTTTTGGGCATCCCTATATTAAAGTTTTTTAGTTTTTGTAATTTGAATTTAACACTTTTAACTCTTCTTTGAATTAAATAACAATTAATTTCATAATCTAATCCAAGTAGACATAAAAGATCATATTTTATTCCTAAGGTTATTTTTGGTTGAATTACACTTATCTAATAGAATTAGGAAATGTGTTAGGGTAGTAATAATATCATTTTTCCCTTAATTATTCTATTTACATTCAACCGTAGTAAATAAATATAAAAAGTTACAATTCACCAAAAATTATTTTCATCTTATCGAACCTCATTTTATATACTGATAACAAACATGTCTCTTTATTTTTGAAATTCAACTCACAGAAGTGGTAAAATTATTTTTTTATGCAAATTTGCAAATTTTTCTAGGAGGTGGATAAAAGACGGTAAAATGTTCGATAAAATTTTATATATGTGAACCTATTATAAAATGACTCCAATGAATTAAATTGAACTTATATAGGTTTTATATATCTATTTTGACGAAAATTAAATTAAAATAAAATATCTAATTACTTAAATAAAAAACATTTTTAAACAATAACAGAGTGTTTTTCACTATTCATCAAAAATTGACTGTTTTCAGAAAAATAAAAAAAATTCACCCAAAGCTAATTTTTATATTCCGAATTCAAAAATGAAGTCTATTTTATCAAATTTAAAACATAAGAGATTAATTTATTAATTTAAAATTAATTCCCATTTTCAATACCAAAAAGATGGTTTTTAATAAGTGAATACTATCAAAAGATTGACATCTATTTTGGTCAAATTTTAATGAGAAATTACTTATAATAAAATAATTTATATTAAATGATAACAATATAATCAAATTATACTTCAAAACCTTTAAAATTCATATCTTAACAATATAAATTATTTCGATAAAAAAGATGATTTCAATTGAAACATAGTATTTTTTAGAATTTGTCAAAATTTGAATGTTATCCGAAAAGTACCCAAAAGTTATCCAAACAAATTATTATGTCCCGCTTATATAGAAGAATTTAATTTCATTAAATTTAATATATAAAAGATTCAAATATTGGTTTAAAAAATGTTCTCCATTAAAGGGCAGTAAAATGGTATTTTTTTTAAAAAAATACTTCTTTTATTTGAAAAAATGAATTTGTTCTTATATTATGTCTAAAAGACACATAATTTGAATGTAAAGATTATATAGATTATATATGATTCAAAATTCTTTTAATACTATTCATATATATGTTTTTAATGGTTATTTTAGTATGTTGTGGTGTGCTCAAATGCAGTGTTGTGTGTAGCGCAAGAAATTGAATTACATGAATGAGATAATTTACTATGAAATCTTGGGGTGTCACAGGTTAGGTCTAAGATGAACCGGTCTAACCAGGCCCGGTGGGCCCTGCTCGAGCCGATAAGGTTTGACCATGGGTCTAGTGCCTGATTCTTCATTCTCCAGCCCAATTACACTTACTCTGACCAGTTTATTTCCTGCCAAGCTGCCCAATCAACCAGTTTCATATCCAACCCGACCCACATTGCAGGCCAATTCCCCTCCAGCCCGGGTTACTGCATTATTCGACCCGACATCAATGGGCTGGATTGGGTCTCAACTTAATGCAACATAGGAATCTATTTCAGCATCGAAATGACTATCTAAGGCCAGATGTGTCCCCTCTAAGCACGGTCCAGCAGGGACTGCATGCCAGTGTGCGCCACTGTCCACTTTAATAGATGTGGCGCACGACCGGCGCCATGTCCTTGGCCCACTACAGCCCCTACTGGCTGAAAACTCAGCCACCACAATGCACTGCCAGAGATTTCCACCTCCCACCAATGGTCGCTGCCAGTGCACTGGCTGTATCTTCAGCAGGCCACCAGAGAAACTCCAGTGGTTCATTTTCTGATTCGTCTGTGCTTCCGTGTTTCGTGGTGTGTCGCTACCACTACTACATACTCCATTCCATTTTTAAATTTCTCTAGGGGTCCGACGTCATTTTTAATCCCCTCGGAAAATATCTAATGTGTCCTCAATGGTCTATCAATGAATAATAAGGAGAGAAAATGTGTTGATCACAGAAAACACCCAATTAACATACTGAAATTTGTTCGTGTCGGCCCGAAATTTCTTTTGTCCTAGGGATCCGGAAACATAATTCAAATCACAATGATTTAATTCTTAATATCAATCGTGCAAAAAAAAATTCCCTATCCCATAATAAGAATTCATCTACAGATCAAATAGATAGTGAGTTCATCTATGTTCTTCGATTAGAAGGGACGAATATATGAAAAACAATTACCCATATATAAACCCCAACTGAGGAAAAAGAAGATAGTTTAAGGATGATTATATGTTGATCTCTGATCCCAAATCTGATCTCCAAGGGTGTCATCACCACTTTCCGATTCGACAACATTTTTCATTGTAGTGGTTTCCTTCATTATTCATCTGAGGAATTCCAGGGGTTTTCATCAACATTGAATCACTATTTAACTAAAGAAGGAATACATGGTGCACATTCCATCGTCACCACATTGATTCGTTAATGAGGTTCATTAATGGATTCAACGTCTCCTCATCACAATAGAACAATGATGATGATTCACTTCATAACAATGTAGACAAAATAATAAAATAACTTTTTTAATGTCATTTTATTTTTCTTCCCAAATTCTTAAAAACTATCTTCTTCAGTCGACCCACATAGGTCAATGTTATTCCCTTCCATAGAGAATACCAACACTTTGAGTTAAATGGTGCCCTCATATTTTTTGATCTATGAACCGGTTTAAAGGATATATGTACCACGCACGTATTATTTAATCAACATCAAAAATAGTTTAAATATAAATTTTGGCTACTCCAGGCGTCAGAATAATGCTCCGTCTCAGTTCCTGGTCTCCAAATATTCAAATTTAAGTATCGAAAAGAATTAAATAGAACTATAGGGTATTAAAAATAATTACCTTACCCTTCAAGTTTTCATATTACCGCTTATATATATATATTTAATTTTAAAATATTAAAAAACTTATATCATCTTCTTTGTTCCTATTGCACTTCCAATATATATTTTTTATAACAAAAATGTATCAGATAAATTGACAATAAATTTTAATGTATCATCATATAATGTCCAAGAATATGGTAATATAATATTTTAATATCTCATTTGTGGAAATATTTTAATCCATTTTAAATACCAAAAATTTCATGTTTTGTGCTATGATATTTTTTGTAATAATTAAATTTGGAATGTGTAAATTTATTGAAGTGTTTATTTGATGTAGTTAAATCTATGGTTGTACACATTCTTAGATTCAGAAACATACAGGTAAAATTAATTTTTAATATATATATATATATACATATCATGGTTATTGTGTACATATTAATATATTAAAATAGATATATACATATATCACTGTAAATATAAATATATTTAATAAAATAAGAAATAAATTAATGAAAAGTGAAATGTAATGGTAGATACCTCAATTTTTTATATATATTTTCATGCTTATATGAAAATTACATATTAATATTAACCAATAAAATTAATATTAAACATTATAATAACCAATATTATTATAAATAAAATGGATATATATATATATAGTAAAATATGGTTTTTATGCAAAGGTGGTGGAGATATTATTTAGTAATAGGGTCTCATGTTACGAGATTTTCACTAAGAATTTCATGGATTGGTTAGGGTATTAATCTAATGTGGTTGGATCCATATATTTTTGAAATATATTTGGGGGATGGAAGTTTGTTTTACCTATAATCCACATAGTTTACTTCCATGCTGATTAAACCACACCACCAAATGAATATATCTTATTGTACCCTATAGACCTACAATCTACCATAGTTTTCCATGCCCTATAGACACAATAAACATCACTACCCATATCTCCCCAATATTAACACCCTATATCTCACATGTAATATACCTCTTCATAGTCTTGAACAATTCTTCACACTGTTATCCTCCATAGAAAATCCAATATTAAAAAAGTATTCAAACAAATTACATTAACACAATAAAACTACAAACCCCCTATCAACTAGCCATAATATGAATCACCTCAAAATTGATTTTCTCCCAAATCATAACCTTGTCACACCATAATAAAAATAGAACACTTATATTTATACACAAGTTCTCTCAAATTCATTAATAAGAAATAAAATGTGATGAAAAGAAAACGGTTTCCTAAAATCCACTACAACACGCCCAACCATTTGAATCTATACCTTCAACAGCCTTATTGATTACACTATTACTTAATAATCTACTTGAGGCAATTATCCAGGGGTTTTAACCATCATTCTTATTCTATATTATTATCTTCACTCATCATCCCATATACCGCATCATATTAGTTACACCAATGTTGCCCACTCATATGATTTGTGATATTTTCACCCATCCATATATCTATCATAAAAGGAAGAAAAAAGTCGAAATAAAAAACTCAATACATGTTTTGAGAAAATAATTTTATTATCGATATTGTAAACATTATTATATAATAAAATTTTTAAAATTTAAAATTATATAATTCCATTCATCTATACCCTAAAAAACATTATAATTTTAAAATATGAAACAATATCAATTTAAAAAAGACAATCTAGGTAATATAATTTAATAAATAAAACTAAAAATTATGATTAAACATTACGTAGATTATATATAAATTAATAAATTGGATTTAATTTTGGAAATAAAATACAAGGGGTTCGTCATACCGTTTTGATATTTTGATGATTATTTAAATAGTCCCCTTTATTATCATGTGAATATGGGTTATCAGTGGAATAAATGTGGTCAATTAATAAGAAAAATTTCAAACTCAGAAACAATGATATATATGAGGTAATGTTAGTTTTAAATGAAACTCCACATCCTATGAAAAACTATTCTAATATATTCTCATTCTTTGTTATGATTTTTAATGTATCATAATATTTAGATTATCTAAAAAATAGATATAGTGATATTTAATAGAATAAAATAATCAAAACATATATTAAAATTCATTGATTTGATCATTCATAAGAAACATTTGATCAATTTTCAAAAAATATGTTCCAACATCATTTAAACCATGAGAAAAATTGAAGGCCCCTTACCAAAAAAAATTACTATTTTCGACCTTCTTGAGAAATTATTAAAATATATTAGGTAATTGAAAAATTATTGAATTTAAATTACATGATTTAATATAACATGGTTATAAATAATCTTTTATTTAACAGATAATATAAATTATAAAAAAAATTTGTGATAAATAAATAAATTATGATATAAAAATGTAATTTATTCATTATCATAATTTAATTAAAAGGAAAATATTATTTTTATTACTTTTTCAATGTATAATATTTTATCCATTTATTCTATAATAAAATATTACATTTATCAACTAAAAGGGAAATGTTAATTAATTAATGGTGAGATATGGGAAATATTTTATGTAAAAATTTAATGGGGTTTCGTCATTGAAAATTATTACAGTGACATGTGAAAAAAGAATTATAATCCTGGTAGTTTAATTTTATACTCAAGAACATGGTACCCAATGTATTATAGTATTCGAGAATATATTAACATTAATAAAGGAATAGGGTATATTAATTTATATGTGATATATTTTAGGATATGTATTGTAACTTTTTTTATTCATATCAATGAGTTTTTTATTAGAATATATATTCCTCAATGTGTTCTTATATCAATATAATGAAAATGTTTAATATTTAAAATTTTGATATAATTATTCATGGCGTATTAAGTTAGCTAAGGTAATAAATACATTTTTTACAAGATATCTTGCCAAATTATTAAAAATATATTTGTAATATAGGTAATAAAAGATAAATCTAAACCTATAATTGCTTGTCCAAAACTGTGCAATGAGGAATTGTCATCATGTGTAAATATGAAAGAGTTCAAAAATATGAGTGCAGGTCTTTTATATCTTGATATATCAATATATAAAACTATTTATGTTGCAAAACAATGTGATATAAGGTAATTTGATCCAAAGTAGACACATGTAAAGGAAGCTATATGTATTATAAGATAAAACATTGAAAAATGCATATGGGATGTATATAATAGAACATTAAAATGATTTTTTTCAGTAAATATGATAACATTAGAAAATAACTATCTAATGAAAAATATTATGAGGAAAATCCTTACTCATAACTGAATGTGTTATATGTATTTACAAAAAAAATGTTCATCAACATTCCGAACTATAAATGAAGAAAATTTTATAAATTTATAAACATGTACAAAAATTATATTGATGAAATTGAGGCATTAATATTTAATAAAAATAGTAAAAATTTATAGAAAATATTTCACGAGATTTAAATATTAATCTTTTTATTTAAATGTCATGAAAAAATCAATCTAAAATCATATTTATTTTAAATATCATTATTTAAATAAATATTTTCTTAATGTATAGTTAAAAATGTGTTTGTTATTGTGAAATAAGAGATTAAAAATACAATTAAAAAAAATTTATCAAAGGATAGTTTTTATATATTAAGTCTAATAAATAGTTTACAATTTATTACACTCCGGATGTGAGAAATATTGATGGAATCCTATCCTGATATACAATTATTAATAATAGAAAAATATTTTTGATAAAATTTTTAGGTAAGGGAAAGTTAGTACTAAATTTTGAGAGTTAATATAAATACTTTGGAGAAAAAAATTATTTATTTAAAAATAACTAGATTTAGGAAATGAATTTTCATTGAGAAAAATAAAGCATTTTATAATTGATGAATAATAGAGAAAACTGTTTCAAAAATTGTAGTATCTAACGAGAATATTGATTAGTGTATACCATTAATATTAATTAATTTATAATTTAAATATAGTAATTTTTATCACGATAAATTATTGATGGTTTTTTACTATTTTATTATTTTTATATATTTTTTTATAATTTATATGTTTTCTCTCATTACAATTGTGAAAAATTAATGTTGGAATAAATTTTATTTAATTAATTTTAAATTTGATATGCAATGAATTATTTAAAATATTATCGAAGAAAAATGATACATTGAAAATACTATAATGGAATGTACAATCTTGGTCTACATCATTGCCATTTTTGGGTGTTAGTGGGGTTCATATGTTTATTAGGATGACTGTGTGCTGTTCTTGAGTAAAATATCAGCTCAATGAGAATTTAAAGAAATGAATAGGTATTTGATTTTGTGAACCTTCTAATGAAATAGCCCATGGATACATCATCACCACATCATGGCTTGATATAATAAAATATATAAAGGTTTTCATTAACACCACCACCTAGAAACTAGTTCTTTGGACTCACCAGAAATACCATGAAAATTATTTATTCGTCATACAAAAATATGATTAAGAAGTAGAAATAAAAACAATAAACCTACCAAACTAATGTAATGTGAAATTTTAAATCCATTTAAAAATTAATAACTTATATATAATTGATTCTATAGATTATGTAGATATCAATAATTATAGAATTTGAAAATAAAGGATTCCAATGACTAACATAAAATTAAAAATTAAAATAAGAGTCCTAAAACAACTCCAATGTGCCTCCGTGTAATAATTAGTTACCATCATCCATATCATTCCTAGGGAAGATAAAAAAGAGTTGAACCAGACTATAATTAACATGTTCGTGTAAAAATAATGTTGTGATCTAGGTATCTAGAATGTAACCACAACCAAATAAAATTAATTTATATCAAATAACTTCATAAATCTTGAAGTCATAAATAAAATAAATATTATGTATTAAAAAACATTGAACATTTACTAAAACTTATTTTTTTAATAATTTCCTGAAATGAAAATAATCACTTTGAGAAAATTCTTACCCAGATGATGTTGCTTGGGTAAACCCATTTTAATGTCCAGCATTAATTCCATTTCATAAATAAATCCATTTTAAAGTAATATTTTTTACTAAAATGTGTTCACCAATGTACACAATTATTTCCAAATATTTATTGAATGAAAATTTCCAATATTATAAGAAACTATGGCCTAAATACCCATTATTAAAACCCACACACAGTAGTGTTTTGAAAATAAAATATATCCACAAGTATATTTAGCACAATTTGAGATATCTTCACAAAATAACATTCTTAAAATAAGTAACAACCCTTCCAATGCCAATATTGAAAAAGAATAATAGCAAAATAAACTCACACTTTTACATTCCATCCACTAGAACCATTTACAATCCCCTTTCCAAACATTTCAAAAGTAAAGATCATGTAAAGAAAGTGAAAAGCACAGAATCAAGAAACAATATGTCAAGGTACATAGAAATGATAAATAAAAATCATGTATAATGGTTTAGTGATAATATATAAAATATAGGGGTTCTATGAAATGAATATTCTAAGTACACATAACTCATCCTAATTATATTTCTTTGTTCTATTGGATATTACCAATGGGATCTAACGAAAGGGTGATTGTTTGAATTATAATAATCCTAGGACCTACTGTAATTTAATGTGTATAACGAATATGGATATTAACCTTGCCCGCTTCATGCATACTTTCATACACACATCCTATGATCTCACTCAAACTCAATTGGGGAAATCACATAATTATGATCCCCCAGTAACATGAAAATTTCCATTAATTTATATTAAAATAGCTTTGGATATAAAATTCATATTGCAGTAGCCATATTCCCATGGTCTATCAAGAAAAGTAAAATTTGGTGATCGCAAATACATAAATCCATAATAGTATATAAATTTCCTAAATCAAAATACCCCACACCTCATACACCCATTTAAAGAGAATCCAAATATAAAACAAACAAAATATTCAAATATTAATCCATAAATATAAAACATTACCTCACAGGATCACAAGCCACCTTTAGAATAACATGAATCTCCAAAAGATCATTTGGTTATCACACTATTCATATTTTCATTATCAGCATCACAACGGGACATCTCTATCAAATTACCCTTGGATTTCAAAGCCAACTCAAACCATTTCATGCGTTTTTCTATAAATTCTTATTGCAAAATTTTATTAAATTAATTTCTAATAAAAAATTATAAGTCACACATCTATTCAAAAAATCATTAACATTAAAACTCTTGATAAAAATTATTCAAACAACACACCAAAGGGATATCAACCGCCATTAAAATTGAAAAAACCCTATTATAAATAATTTAATGATATTAAATTATTCAAAAACAATTTTTTTGAAAATTTATTATTTCAAGAACACATTAAAACACCAAAAATCAATGCTCCCAACCTCTTTTGAAGACAAAGTAATCATTTAAAATTCAATTAATAATTTTCAAAAACAACCAGAATTAAATTTGTGTCATGTTAATTGTAAATATAATTGGATAACATAATTTTTAAATCAAATAATATGCATAAAGGTATTCCCTAAAAAAAGAACATCAAAACCATAATAATTAAATGTTAATTTAAAAAAATACCACAAATAATTAGATACCTTAGATCAACAATGAACAATCCAAAAGATAGAAAATATGGTGGGGATAAAAAAACCACAACAAGTACCTATAAATATCTAACAATCAAAATAAAAAAATAGATACACTCTTCCATATTTTCAATCCAATTGCATATAAGGATTTTGGGGGGAAAATCATGTTGAAATGGGAGATAATGGAGTGGAAGTGGCATAAAAGGAATTAAAAATAGGGAATATACATAAAATATATAGTAATATCAATCATATTGAATAAAAGGATGTCATAGCCTCACATGGGACACATTTGTGGTCTATTGAGATGAGAGGTGTAGACTATATGTGATTGGAAATTAATTTTGAGTAATAGGAAACGTTTAAATTCATTTTCAAATGAGTTTATGAAGTATATGGGGATTTGGTAAACTATTTTCCAAATTTGAACCTACCATACATATTCCACTACCTATAACAACACCAACTTGCATATTTTACCTTGAAATCCACATTTCCATATAATAATTTCACCAACCATGAAATATATCTTTGTAAAATAAAAGAGAACATTCAAAAACCTATCACCACATATACCAACCCATATGAAATTAATACCATACAATATTGAGTCACCATAGGACCAACATAATATCTCACTGACTCTAATATCCCAACCCAAATCATCGTGTTCGACTGTTGTGTTACATGACCTCACGTGTCCCTCCTGGTATGTAAGTGGATATAAAAAATTAGTGATAGTTTATGTCTATCAATGGGGAGACTATACCACTAGTATAATTTAATTGGCTATATAAAAAATTAAAAATATTATAACATATAATTACAGTAAACATGTGTATGAATAGTGATGTAATTATTATCGTACAAATAATAAACCTCTAAAAATGGAATCCCTGTATAGTGTAATAACTATAGGATAAATAAAATGATAAATTTTATATCCATTAAAATCCATCCCAATCCTATAATATATTTGTCATCCACTACATATACATCCACCATATAGACCTTTCCTTTCATCATTTCCATCCTAAAATATATAACCACATAAAACATATATAGTAGGGTGGGAGTACAAGACATTGTTGGACGCTAGTAACATTTCCTTCACCTGATGCTCTCATGTATAAAATGGTATTCTGTATTAATTAAAATTCACATGATTCATAAACTTATTATCCCTAATTGTTCCAACGAACATATACCCAACTGGTAATTTCTCCTTATTAGAATAAAAAAGTCTCAGGATCGAATTCGGGGAGGGAACAATTTCTAGTATTGTATTAGTAACAAAAGAGGGCACTATAGTCGTAATATAGTAGCAGAAGAACTGTAGTAGTGGTGAAACGAAGTGGGGGAGGTACTATAGTAGGAACTGTAGTGGTAGAGGAAGTATAGCAGGTACTTTAGTATCTCGTGGACTATTGTAGTGCTATTCACCGAAGGGCCCTTTGGAAAAAAATGGGCTATCAAGCCTTGTATTCACGCCACTTGGCCTTAGGCCTTTAGTCTATGTAATGGGTCTCCATCAACCTAGAAAAAAAGTGGTATTTTCTCTAATAAAAAACGATGGCTTCAACCAATAAAATATCCAAAAATGAGCATTAATATACTAACCAAACTACTACAAATACTAGGTTGTATATGCTTTGACTCTATGGTGGGAAATTTATATTATCTCGGTTAGAGTCAAAAACAATACACAAGGTTGATGGTGTGTCACTGATAATCCACACTGGGACAAGTGAGTCTCATTCATAGAATCCACATCGTATCTTGTAATACATAAATTTTCCATTGAATCAAGTATCTATAACTTACCTTGAATCTCCAAGGGATCATATAAAATAAAAAAATTTCAAGGAAGCATGTTTCAGTCTTCTACTTGTAATCTATATGGAATCAATAACAGACCATGTTACAAGGCTATCATGATCCACTAAAATCCTCATTACACTCCATGAGTGCACCCGGAAAATGGTAATCATACCATAGAGTCCCCTTGTCAATTATACAACATTGATATCTTACAAATGAAATATGGAATGGGGTAGCATTATTATAACTATAACACACATCATGAGAAATTTAACATCATCGTATATAAAATATTTTAACAAAACATTATCATGGAATCTATATATCATAAAAATATAATAGAATCTGGTCATATAAGGCCCCAGACTATAAACAAACCCATGTGCGATAACAATTCATTCATGGACATCAATATCAAAATAAAATCATCATATCTTGGAATCATTTGTAAAAAAACAATAAGATGTTATGAATAATGGTACATAAAGTTATTGATGTAAACCACAAGGATAATATAACGTACTGATATGTGTACCACATACAAATTCCCCATGTTGTTCGGTCACATGACTTCATGTGCATCTCCAAAAATTCAAGAGGCATATGACTTGTAGTGAGAGTCTATTGATAATAATGTGAAAACTATACCACCTTTAATATAGTAAATGAAAGGATGAAATAACAAAATAGGAAAATGACTATAACCATTTACATAATTTTACTGGTATCACATGTTGACCAAAAAATAAAAAACAATATGTAGTACTAAATAATAGATATTTCATGCCATATACATGTCAGGTGTCAAATAAAATTACAAAACGAAGACACACTAGCACTCCCAATTTGTTCACGACTGCATGATTATTTCCCTCATCCACGATCTATCTGGAATCAGACATCTTGCATAGGGACCTTAACCTTATAATTTCCTACATGAATGAAGTATAATAGGGTATCGATCTGGTAACCATGTAGGGTGTGAGTACAACTCAGTAGGCCACTAACATCAGCGTCTAAAACAATATCAATTACCTAAAATTGTATGTAGTTTCTTAGAGAATACAATAAATGAAATAAGGTAAATTTTTTACCTATATTCAATTATTCATTTCATAATGTCATTAACAGCCATGTTCTTGAGGACACCAGAAATCCCAATACATGATTCATCCTATGAATGAGTCTAAACCATCCCCAAGGAAAATTACACACATAATACTTTATTTATCATTTATCATATCAATTCAATTCACAATAAATCCAATTGAAAAAACTATCCTATTCAAAAAAAAAGTTGGCATATAATGTCATGTCTATCACCCCATGGGTATTTGAGGTAGTATAACATGTCACACAACTCGAGTATAAAACAATCATAGAAGTGTAATTTTAATGTAGTAGTATGTGTCCCATGATGGTTTATAATACAATCACATAATTTGGATTTTGAATCATAAGTCATTTTCCCACACTCATTTATCTCTTTGGGATTTTGAATAAACTTTTTGTATCCCACACACATATATTGGAATACCATTGTTTTTTACTGAATAAGTAGTAAATTTCCCACACACTTATATCACCCAATCATACAATTATATCACATATATCCTAGAAATAATGAATAATCCAAATTATCCTTCTTATTATATTTGAACTCATGATATACCATCTCATCTATCCAATAAATCCCGATTCAATAACTCAATCACATGGAATAATATGAGTGAATCACTATTAAAAAATATTTGAAATTTTATTTCATATAAACCATTTACCCATTAGGGTTAAGTCAACTATAACATAATTTTTATTGTAAATAAATTCCACAATCACATTAATTGACTAATTAACACTACTCAAAAATAAGGGTATACCAACGGTTTTAAATAGTTGGAATATGCTGGAAAGCCGTTGGTATAGGCTATACCAACGGTTTTCCAAACTGTAGGCTAGTAAGCTGTGAGGAAAGCCTTATACCAATGGTTTGATCTAAACCGTTGGTATATCCCACTGTATTAATTGATATACCAACGGTTGTAAGAGAATTGTTGGTATATGTTTGTATAACATTTTTACCAATAGTTTTCAGAAACCATTGGTATATATTGTTTTTTAAAATTTATCTCAATGTATACAAATGGTTTAAAACTGTTGGTATAGTATTGTTTGAGAATTATTATACCAATGGTTAAAAACCGTTGGTATTGTGTTTTTCCAGAAGTCTTATGCCAATGGTTGTAACCATTGGTATTGTTTTTTCTAGAATTCCAAAACTCTTATACCAACGGTTTAAAACCATTGGTATTGAGTTTTTCCAAAACTGCTGCACATCATCCCTCCACTACACAATATCCCTCCAGTATCCCCTCCACTAAACAACTACTTAAAACAACACTGCACAGTAGCCCTCCATTATCCCCTCCACTACATAACTGCATAAAAAATATCACAAAAACCACATACAGACTTCAAACAGTATAAAAAACACCTAAAATAGCACAAAAAACACATAAAACCATGAAACTCTTCCAACCATGTCATGTACTACAATTCCCTATTTCAATATTCGTATAAAAACAATCATCCGATAGTAATTCACCTCAACCATGCACAACCCCCCAACCAGCACAGCCCCCCCGCCTCCCTATCAAATTCTAATAGGCAGAATAGTTTGAGAAATACCTATTAGAGTTGAATAAGAGTTTGAAATTGGATCAAATCCCATTTTTTTTATCCTAGATTTGGGTATGTAGTGATTTGTGATTAATTTTGAATTGAACATGTATTGCTTATAATATATGGTGAAAATGTATTTTCTTAGGAGTCTCATCACTTAAGACCCCATGAGTGAAACTACCCAACTCATGAAAAAGAGTTTGCGACTATCGTTGATGAGGGTAAATATCAGTTGTATTCACTTAAAATGATGTCCATTTGAAACAAAAGAGAGACTTTGAGTGGTTCCGTCCACACTGTGCCTCAGATTGAGGAGGAGTTAACTCGTACAGGTCACAAATGACCCATGGATCCTTTTACTAATGAATCAACACAATCGGAATGTGGCTGGTTGGTTTCCCATATGACGATTGTTTTTACATAAAAGGGTATCCATTTTTAACAAAATAAAGACAATTTGAGTGGTACCTGCCACACCATGCCTCAGATTGAGGAGGGGTTGACTCGTACATGTCACAAATGACCCATAGATCCTTGTCCTAAAGTATCAACAGAATCAGAATGTGTTTGGTCCATTTTTCGTATGTCAGTTGTTGTTTTTACTTAAACTGTTGTCTATTTCAAAGAAAAGTTAGACACTTCGAGTGGTGTCGGCCACACTGTGCCTCGGATTGAGGCAGGGTTTACTTGTAGATGTCAAAAATGACTCATGGATCGTTTTACTAATGTTTTAAAAGAATCTGAATGCATTTGGTCAGTTTTCCGTATGTCAGTTTTTGTTTTCACATAAAATGATGTCCATTTTAAACAAAAGAGAGACACTTTGAGTGGTGTCGGCAACACTGCACCTCTAATTGAGGAAGGGTTGACTCATACATATCAAAAATGACTCATGTATTGTTTTCCTAAAGTATCAACCCAATATGAATGTGTTTGGTTGTTTTTCTGTATGCCCGTTGTTTTTACTTAAAAGCGTATCCTTTTTAAACAAATGAAAGACACTATGAGTGGTACCGGCCACACCGTAACCTAGATGGAGGCGGGGTTGACTCTTACACATCACAAATTACCCATGGATACATTTCCAAAAGTATTAATAGAATCTGATTGTGTTTGGTCCATCTTACATAGGTCAGTTGTTGTTTTAACTTAAATTGTTGTCCATTTCAAAGATATGTGAGACAATTTGATTGGTGTCGGCCACACAGTGTCTCGGATTAAGGAGGAGTTGACTCTTACACGTCATAACTGACCCATGGATTGTTTTTCTAAAGTATCAACACAATCCGAATGCATTTGGTCCGTTTTCCATATGTCATTTTTTACTTAAAAGTGCATCCATTTTAAACAAAAGAAATACAATTTGAGTGGTACCAGCCACATCGGCCCTCAGATTGAGGTGGGGTTGACTCTTACACGTCCCATATGATCCATGGATCGTTTTATTAACGTTTCAACAGAATCTAAATGTGTTGGGTCGGTTTTCCGTATTCCAGTTGTTGTTTTCACTTAAAATCATTTCCATTTTAAATAAAAGTGAGACACTTTGAGTGGTACCGGCCACACCGTGCCTCAGATAGAGGCGTGGTTGACTCATACACATCACAAATGACCCATGGATACATTTCCTAATGTATCAATAGAATCTAAATGTGTTTGGTCCATTTTCTGTATGTCAGTTGTTGTTTTAACTTAAACTGTTGTTCATTTCAATGAAAAGTGAGACACTTTGATTCGTGCTAGCCACATCACGCCTTTGATTGAGGCGAGGTTGACTCGTACACATCACAAATGACCCATGGACGTTTTTCTAAAGTATAAACACAATCCGAATTCTTTTGTTCGGTTTTCCGTATGTCGTTTTTTACTTAAAAGTGCATCCATTATAAAAAAATGAAAGGCACTTTGAGTGGTTTCGGTCACACCATCCTTCGGATTGCGGCGGGGTGACTCGTACATGTCACATATGGACCATGGATCGTTTTCCTAATCTTTAAACAAAATCCGAATGCGTTTGGTCAGTTTTCCTTATGCCAGTTGTTGTTTTCACATAAAATCCTATCCATTTCAAATAAAAGTGAGACACTTTGTGTGTTAATGACCACACCATGCCTCAGATTGAGACAGGGTTGACTCTTACACGTCACAAATGACCCACGGATACATGTCCTAAAGTATCAATAGAATCCGAATTCGTTTGGTCCGTTTTCCGTATGTCAGATGTTGTTTAACTTAAATTGTTGTCCATTTCAAAGAAAAGTGAGATACTTTGAGTGGTGCCGGCCACACCATGTCTCAGATTGAGGTAGGGTTGACTCGTACACCTCAAAAATGACTCATGGATCGTTTTCCAAATGTTTTAATAGAATCCAAATGCATTTGGTTGGTTTTCCGTATGTCAGTTATTGTTTTCACATTAAATGATGTCCATTTTAAACAAAAGAGAGATATTTTGAGTGGTGTCAGCCACACCGTGCCTCTAATTGAGTCGGGGTTGACTCGTACACGTCAAAAATGACCCATGGATCGTTTTACTAAAGTATCAACACAATCCGGATGTGTTTGGTTGGTATTCTATATGACAGTTGTTTTTACTTAAAAGCGTATCCATTTTAAACAAAAGAAAGACACTTTGAGTGGTACCGGCCAAACCGTGCCTCGGATTGAGGTGGATTTGACTTGTATATGTCACAGATGAACCATGGATACATGTCCTAAATTATCAACAGATCCAAGATTTGTTTGGTCCATTTTCCGTATGTCGGTTGTTGTTTTAACTTAAATTGTTGTCCATTTCAAAGAAAAGTGACACACTTTGAGTGGTGCCGGCCACACCACACCTCGGATTGAGGCAGAGTTGACTTTTACACATCACACATTACCCATGTATTGTTTTTTTCTAATGTATCAACTCAATCCTAATGCGTTTGGTTGGTTTTCTGTATGTTGTTTTTTTACATAAAAGTGCATCCATTTTAAAAAAGAAATACACTTTCAGTGGTACCCGCCACACCATCCCTTGGATTGAGTCTGGGATGACTCATATACGTCACATATGATGCATGGATCGTTTTCCTAATGTTTTAGTAGAATCCGAATGCGTTTGGTCGGTTTTCTGTATGCCAGTTGTTTTCACTTAAAATCTTGTCCATTTCTAATAAAATTGAGAAACTTTGAGTGGTACCGGCCACACCGTGCCTCAGAATGAGGTGGGGTTGACTTTTACACGTCACAAATGACCCATGGATACATGTACTAATGTATCAACAGAATCTGAATGTGTTTGGTCCATTTTCCGTATGGCAGTTCTTGTTTTAACTTAAACTGTTTTCCATTTCAAAGAAAAGTGAGACACATTGAGTAGTGTCGGCCACACAGTGCCTCGGATTGAGGCAGGGTTGACTTGTACATGTCATAAATGACCCATGGACCATTTTTCTAAAGTATCAACACTATCTGAATGTGTTTGGTCTATTTTTTGTATGTTGTTTTTTTTACTTAAAAGCACATCCATTTTAAACAAAAGAAAGGCACTTTCAGTGATACCGGCCACAATGGCCCTCAAATTTATGTGAGGTTGACTCGTACACGTCACATATGACACATGGATCGTTTTCCTAATGTTTCAATAGAATCCGAATGTGTTTGGTTGGTTTTCTCTATGCAAGTTGTTGTTTTCACTTAAAATCATGTCTATTTCAAATAAAAGTTAGACACTTTGAGTGGTACTGACCACACTGTTCCTCGGATTGATGCGGGGTTGACTCGTACGCTTCACAAATAACCCATGGATAAATTTCCTACTGTATTAATAGAATTCGAATGTATTTGGTCTGTTTTCAATTTGTCAGTTGTCGTTTTAAATTAAACAGTTTCCCATTTCAACGAAAAGTGAGACACTTTGAGTGGTGTCGGCCACACCACGCCTCAGATTGTGGCGGGGTAGACTCGTACGCATCAAAAATGACCAATGGATCATTTTTCTAATATATAAACACAATCTGAATGAATTTGGTCAGTTTTCCATATGTCCATTTTTTACTTAAAAGTGCATCCATTTTAAATAAAAGAAAGACGCATTCAGTGGTATCGGCCACACCAGCCCTCAGATTGAGGCGGGGTTGACTCGTACACGTCACATATGACCCATGGATCGTATTCCTAATGTTTCAAAAGAATCCAAATGCGTTTGGATGGTTTTCTATATGCCAGTTGTGGTTTTTACTTAAAAGTGTATCCATTTTAAGCAGAAGAGAGACACTTTGAGTGGTGTCAGCCACACCATGCCTCAGATTGAGGTGGGGTTGACTCGTACAAGTCCCAAATGATTGATCATGTATTTAATATAGTAATGGACCTCTTTAAATGGATTAAAAAAATTCTCAGACGGGTTGAGTTCATTTATCACTTTTCAATCATCCTTCAAATATAGTTTGGGAACCTTACATTCCTATAATTATAGTATTCATGAAAATAATTATTATTTAAAAAAACATCCACAAAACACACCTTCATTTTTGAGTGGTATATGTTATTATCCTCTATTGATTTCTTTTGGGTACCACTCCCAGTATATATCTCATTACCTCATTAAAATTGGTCATGGTGTGAATAAAATAACCATGGAATTGTAATTTCATTAGAGATAATATCATATCAATTTCACTCAAAAATCCTTCTACCTCAAAGAAAATTTTCCATATCATTTTTCACATGCATAAACATGAAATACATGGCTAGCTAAGAAAGATAAGTAATACAAAATAGTAAAATGGGTATCACAGTACCAAGGAATACTAAAGTTCTAGGTAGTAGACTAATCATACAATAAGAATCATGTACAAAAAACAGATCTGATAACAATGTCCCTATGAAGCAGAGGAAAACGCCAGAGTGGAAAACCAGGTTCAAAAATAAAGAGTTATACATAATTATAAAATGTAATGGATCAATCTGACCCTGATCACCATCACCATCACCAATGTCATCATCAGCCTCATCATCGCCTCCATCTCTATCCTCATCGTCATCCTCATCATCGTCCCCATGCTCATCGTCGGCCTCATCCTTGTCCTCATCCCTCTCCTTTCCCTCGGCCCCATCCTCGCCCTTGGTCCCATCCTCACCCTCGTCATCATCCTTATCCTCTCCCTCTTCCTCTTCAGCATCCACATCATCACCAGTAATGTCATCATCTTGACCGCCACTAGAGATGCCTCCTGGTGAATTGGATAATGCACCCATCGACGACATAAATGTCTGACAAGCTGCGTTTGCCTCTAGTGGAAGTGATGAATATAAAGCTTTCATCAGTTTCATAAATTCTTTGTCCCTTGTTTGAACTTTTACTTCAAACTGTGTGACCCTTTTATTAGAATGTCTTGCATGATCATTGACCTGTTCCAACTCGGTGGTACTAGAATCGATACCTGGAGAAAACCAATACCTCGTCGGGACTATATTCTTACTAGGTCGGCAGCGTACTCGACCAGAGTGCTCATCTCCTAAAACCTGATATAAATGATCATGTGGCCCAAAATTGTCAGGATCCTAGGCATCAAGATCCTCTAAAGAAGCATGTTAAAAGTATTAATAGATTATAAAATTTAAAAATAGATATTAAAATTGGAAATAAAAAAATTAAAACTTACAATCTTTTCTTGGGTTGGTTCATTTACCGCAGTTCTATATATTTTTTCTTCTACTTGAGAAAAAAAAATTTGCTCGAGGGATACATCATTCAATATTCAATTTGTGATTCTGTATTAACATTGAAACAATATAAATTTCAAGTATAATCATATATTAAATATGCAATAAATCACATTATTTAAGTAGGAAACAATAAAGAGGGAAAGTCCTAAAGAAAAATTATAAACAACTATATCGTTCAAGCTGCCTCTCATGATCTGACATAGTTGTGCACCCCAATGTCTGAAGGTATTTCTTTTAATAAACGATTTTTGTTGTTTTTTCCAGAAGAGTTTTAAATAATGTTTAATAATAAATAATAATATATTAATGAAAAATATTAAAACAATCATTTAAATACATCAAATGAGATTAATACCTTAAATTTGGAAGTCACCCAATGGGTAATCATTTGGCGATATTTCTCTATAGTGAAGTCATCCACAGTAGGTAATGTCTCTAACTCCGTGCCCACTCTATCACACAAGCCGTCATGCAGCTCATGCTTATAAGCTCTCCAAACCTCTCCTAGCTCTTTTAAACGCGCTGGTCGTGCACCGTCGCCATCAGGGAAGTTAAACCGAAGGTGAAACCCAATAGAGTAGTTCATATAAATACAAAAAAATACTAAATTAAATCCAAATGTTTTTTACCCATATTTGTGCCCATGTGTTATCCTTGACTTCTTATGCCAGATGACTCCAAGAGAGAGGGCTGACCAGAATGATATCGGAGTATTTGGCTAGCGTCGCCAAAAAACCCTGACATTCCTACCCATATTTCTCAATCATTTGTCCACCAACGTTGTATTTTACCATCAACTGTGTCTGGCGGCTCCATACCGCACACAAGAGAGTACGCCCCCTCCCCCGCCTCCTATCTATAGATGAATCTGTTATTAAAGGTGAATAATATCAGTACAAGTCATAATAAAAATAAATTTTGGTATAAAAATTTGATAGAGTTATTTAAATATACATGTGGTAGTCGGATTAATGGGCGTCACTGGATGTGCAGAAGCTGAAGGAATATCCTGTACAGGTGGAGTGTCCCTTAGTGAATTCTTCTCAGCCACATACTATGTCCCAACAAGAGTCAAAGAAGGTGGAATATAATAGCTCAGAGATAATGAACCAGAAGAAATAGATGATGGCATAAATGTCTGGCCAACTGGTAGTGTAAAAATCAGAGGTCTAAATATCTCATGTGTCCCTAAATACACGCCAGGATCAAAATGGGGTGTAGGAGATACGTCTGTGGTAGTGGATCGTCTAACTCTCTCCCCACAATCCCTCATACCACCAGCCTCAATACCAGGACCACTAGATTATCGTCCATCTCTGACACCACCCCCCTCCTACCACCAGCCTCTCTACTGGGAGCAATATCAGGCTCCTCGTCGAATCTCTCTCGTTTAGGGGGTGGATCTTGAAAAAACGTTTAACACAAAAGTAAACACATGATATTATAAGTTATTGAAATATTTATATTTCAAATAAAATACTCACAACAGGGATGAGTGGGGGAACACCCATCTGTACCATGTGACGATTATTTTCTGTCATCTTTTTACATCGCCTCTCTTCAATGGGTGTCATTTCCTGCAATGAAAACAAATTTGGAAGTAATTAGAAATAGATAACTAATGTGTTACCCAAAAAACAAAATATAGAAAAACCATTCTGATAAAAAAACATAAAGAAATAGAATATTTATGGTGGTTTGAAGGTAATTACTAGTATACACACTCTGAATGATGTAGGTGAAACATGTAGGTGAGAACGCGACTATATGATTCTATATATATCCCACCACAACTTCGGGTTCACAATCAACTGTGACAATTGAGCTATTAGCATCATCATAAGTAATAAAATGATTGATTCCAATTGCAGTAGTGATAGTTTCAACTTCATCACCACCATCATCAAAATCATGTCTGGGATTTACTTCAATAATTACACCGAACTTAGGATGATGATGATCTTTGACATTAAAAACTTGTTTCACCATTGATGCCAATACATATGGTTCATCGGTGGCAAGAGTGCGAGTCATGTCAATAACTCAAAACCCACAATCCTCAATAAAGGTACCTTACCACGTTATTGAATCAAACCATTGACATTTCATCATCGTGACTTGACCATGTGAGTAATAATACAAAATTATTATTTTCTCCATGACTCCATAATAAGCAACATTTTCATAATGAGGTCTACTATCATATGAACTGGCATAATAGTCTGTTGTGGCAGTTAGCATAACACCATTATGCTATGTTCTCATGTTTCTTGCTTGTTCAGTGATAATAAATTTGTATCCATTGATCACAAGTGATTTACAAGCACGAACCATAGTATTATGACCAAAAGACAAAGCTCTTATTTTTTCAGAAATAGATTCTGAAGGCACACTCGATACCTGAAATAGTAAATAATAGTAATTTTAATTAAATATTATTTTTATTTAGTTATTACAAAAATAATTTTACCTTCGATTTCAACAAAGCAGAAAACCCTTTTCTTTGCAAAGTCTATTTCCTTCTCAAAGATAAAGAACGAATCTTTCTATATATCAATTATTTATGTTCCCTGTAGATAAAAATAATAACAGATTAAAAAATATTTAAAACTACATGTGATAAGATAAGAGATACATTTACAATTTACTTACTTGATATACTCATCAAACACATCACAATTGAACAACACTGTGTGATGTGCCATCTCTCGTTCTTCAAGGTTTAATGTCGTCAATGTATATGATCCCAGAATTCCTTCTGTATGAAGAAGTGATGGAAAACTGGGTTCAATTTTCCAATACTATTCTTATTCATTTCTCATTGGTATGTTTATTCTCATAGTAAGACCAGACAAATACATCGAGAAGAAATCCATACATTCTTGAGCCAAGTTACCATTCACAATAGAACCTTCGGGATAATTCTTATTCCGAACATATGATTTCAATGTGCACATGTTTCTTTCATTTGGATACATCCAACAGAAAGCAACGTGTCCTCCAAGAACTACTTTGGTCGGATGATGGACAATCATATGCAACATGCATGTAAAAAATGATGGAGGGAATATTTTCTATAACTCACACAAAATTAATGGTGTCTCTACCAATAGTTTTTTTAAGAAGTATTTGGACAACCTCTTAGCACAAAGATCTATAAACAAATAGCACAACCAAATAACTAAGACTCTAACATTATTGGACAAGAGATGACAGATTGCTATTGGAATCAACTCATGCAAAAGGACGTGATAATCATGAGTCTTCAATGATTTCACCTTCAACTCTTTTCTGTTGACCAGTTTTGATATATTTCTTGAATAGCCATCAGAAACTTTAATAGTCTCTAGAACTTCCCAAAATTTATTTTTTTCAGCATGTGTCATCATATAAGAAGCACATGGAACATGCAATTTATTTTCACTCATACAGACCAGTTGAAATTCTGGTCTGATCCCCCAATCTACCAAGTCACGCCAAGATCGTAAATCATCTTTTGTCTTCCCCTTGGCATTTAGAAGAATCGAAAGCAACATTTCACATATATTCATTTCAATGTGCATTACGTCTAAGCAATGACATAACATGTTGGTTAACCAATACGACAACTCAAAGAATATACTATTCTTCTTCCAGTTGTAACATGTATCATTGGAAACATTTTTCCACTTTCTATATTTCATTACACCCTTACCAAATGAATAACTGAAATCTTTCAATTCATTAAGTACATCAGTACTGGACATATGCTGAGGTGGATCGTCATTCTCCATGGTATTGTCAAATCTTTGACGATTGTTTCTATACGAATGGTTCATTGGCATGAATCTTCGATGTCCCATAAAACTAAAACTACGATGATATTTCAGACTTCTTGATTGAGTATTCATCATAAAATAAGGACATGAGAATATTCCTTTTGTGCTCCATCCCGACATCATTGCATAAGAGGGAAAATCAATGATCGTCCACATAAGCGCAACATGCATCTAAAATATGTCTTTCGAACATACATCATATGTGGGAACACCCACATCACAAATAAGATTCATCTCTTTTATTAAAGGTTGCATGTATACATCTATATCATTGCCGGGATCAGAAGGGCCAGATATTAGTATACTCAAGAAAGTGTAAGGATTTTTCATTCACAACAAAGGGGGAAGGTTATAAATGTGTATGAAAACTGGCTATGTGTTGTGCGAAGTAATCATCTGCCCAAATGGATTAAAACCATCACATGAAAGACCCATTCTCACATTACGCATGTCAGCTAAAAATTCAGGATATCGAGCATCAAATCTCTACCATGAAAATCCATCTGCAGGGTGAACCAACTCTTTATTATTCTTTTTTCTCTCATTGTCATTCCATCACATTTTTACGGATATTTCATCAGACATGAAAAGGTTCTGTAATCTGGGGATAAATGGAAAGTGCCACATTACTATTTGTGTCACATGAGATGGTGTTCCATCATCTTTTTGGCTTCCATCGAGAGGTTCCACATTTGATACAATCATTTCTTTCAGCAGTTTCCTCCCAAAATAAGCTGTAATCATTATGGCAAGCATGAATTTTTTTTGAGAATCCATGTTCATCAACTAACTTCCATTCTATATAGTGGTTTGAGGGAATATCTGGATCATCTGGAATTAAGTCCTTCAAGAGGGTATGAATGTAATCAATTGTAGTATTTGAAATCCCGTACATAGTTTTCCCATGAAACAATCGGATTTAAAATTCCAACCTTTTCATTTTACCACATTGCCGATATACTGGAGTCGTCGCAGCATCATTCAATTTTTTCACCCTATCAACATCATCATTTTCATTGGACGCATCATGTGTGCTTGTATTGAAATCTTTTTGGTTAGACATCCTTTCTATCTCATGATGCCATATAAATGGAAACTGATCATATATCAAACTCTCCAATTCAGTCCTACCATTTAGATCATCAACATATTGAGATTCAATTTTCTCTCAATTGTGATACAAAAAATAATAGTTTGTTTGGAAACCATATTTGGTTATATTATATCTAACTGGTTCAGGACTCAACCAAGGTCTTCCAACAAAATTAAAACATGGACAGTGTATGCGACCACTATCTGAAGCCTTGTCAAATGAAAAATCTAGAAATCTGTTCAAATTATTTTGAAATACTATTGAAATATGATTAGTTTCGTACATCCTAATTCTATCCATTTTGTAAAAAAATTTCAATTATTCATTTCAAATCAATTCAATAATATTGATAATTATTCAAAAAAATATTTAGGTAAATGGAAATTGTTTACTTCATATAAAACCATAACAGACACATTACTCTATAAGATAATCATATTAAGAAATACAAAAAAATACAGTGTATATAAGAAAATAAGATACAAAATTTCTAATTCCTATATTAAAGGATTTCCCGGTAAGATATTAGAAGTGGATCAAGGAATACATAATCTTTAAGGGACTTGTTGGGAGTACATGAGTTTTATCATTAACCTCTTCAGGAAGATCAGGATGAGGAGTGGGATGAGGATCATGGGAGTGGTGGGACTGTCCAAGGGGGGTGTGGGGTGTCCAGGGGGGTGCGGGGTGTCAATGGGTGGTGGGGTCGTCCGGGGGGCCAGAGGTGTCTAGGGGGTGGGGGATTTCTAGGGGGTTGGGGTGTCCAGGTGGGCGGGCTGTCGGTGGGGGTGGTCAGGCTATCCAAGGGGGTAGGGGGAGTCCAAGGGGGTGGGCGGGCTGTCCAAGGGTGTAGGGGGAGTCAAGGGGGGTGGGCTGTCTGTCCAAGGCGGTGAGCGCGGTGTCCAGGGGGTGGGTGGGGCTGTCCGGGGGGTACGGGGTGTCTAGGGGGTGGGCGGGCTGCCCATGGGGGTGGTGGGGCTGTCCAGTGGGTCTAGAGTGTCCATGGGGTGGGCTGGCTATACAGGGGGTGGGCGGGGTGTCCACGGGGGGTGGTTGGGCTGTCCACGGGGGTGGCGGTGCGGTCTAGTGGGGTCGGGGTGTCAAGGGGGATGGGAGGGCTTTCCAGAGGGTGGGGGCGTCCATGGGGATTGGGGTGTATGGGGGGTGGTGGGCGGGTGTCCGGGGGTGGGGTGGGCAGGCTGTCAACAAGGGTAGTGATAGGTGTGGAAATTGTACACCTGGTGTTTTATGAGGAAATACCGATGAGGATGGATTGGAATCTTGGTAGGTTCTTAGAGTGGGGTGGTCCCTTTGAGTATATAAAATGTTTTATGAAATGTTTTAGGGAAATATAATTATCATACAGGGAACATGTCTATAAGGTGATAAAATTATATTTTCATAGATTTAAGATGATATTGTATGGATTTTTTGGACTAAATGAATGTTAATTAGTTAATAGAGATGAAGAAGTTCTCTATAACAAATATTAGGAAAAAATGATCTGTTACAGGACATTTTGTTTCTTTCAATGGAATAATATCCTTAACAATACCATTAATAGTGGGTCATATAAATAATCATTCCCAATATTCAGTTTAGGAGAATATATTGTTTTTATTATTTTTTAATGAATTTTGGGTTGATAAACACTATAATTTTCTTCATAGATCTCATGAATATGATTTTGCATCCATATAATGTCTCTTTAATCATTATATTTATAGATGAAATAAAAAATTAGTTTATTAATAGTTTTTTAATGATTGATGTTGTGACATATTAATGATTAAAATTCAAATAAATTTGATTAATAAAAAATTTTTGTGTGTCAATATTGGATACAACAGACTAAGAGCTATTGAAATTAGAAAAGCACTCTGATTTTGGTCTATCTCTGTAAAGACCCTTAAATTTCAAGGAAATTTTTTTCTTACTTTTCTTTGATATTTTACAAGAGCGTAGTTTCTGACGGCACCTAATTCCGAGTCCCGGTGTGCCCGGAATCATTTTCCGAAGTTTGGCTCGGGTACGTTCAGTTAACGGATGAGCAAGGTTTTCTAACTTTTGAACCTTTTCCTAAAATCGAATTCTGAGGGCACCGATGAAATCGCAGCGCCGGTATTTTCTTAGAAACGCCGCTTCCAGAGTTGCGTTTGCTCGGTTGTGGTTTTTAATTTTTGGGCTTAAAGTTAAGAAATAAAATAAATGGTTCGACAAATTTTATTTTATTTCACTTAAACCACTTGAAGCCACTTGAAAGCCACTTAAACTGAGTTGAAGCGGATAGGATACTATCCAAAAATATCCTACCCTCTTGGTAAGATATTTGCGAGGTGGGGCCCGCACGAGCCCCACCGTTTCTTTTCCGCTAAGTAACGCACCCGTGAAAACACGTCATTATGAAAGTCAACTGATGTGTTTTCATAAATTCTTAACGCACCATTTAATTGGGCGGTTTATTTCGTGAAATAAATGGGCAGTTTCTTTCGTTGAATTAATTCTATGAATTAATGGGTCGTTACTTACCTCTTTTCGTTTGTTGGCGTAATAATAAAATAAGACCAACACAACATTTGGAGGATTACACGTGGAGAGGTTTTGACAGAGTTCTTGAGCCTTCATCCTCCTACGTGAAAAATGCGAAGAACGCGAAGAACGCGAAGAACGCGAAGAACGCAAAGAACGCCGTCACCCTCGGAGTTTGACGACGTTTCATCCGAGACGTTCTTCCCCGCCCCGATCTCCGATCACCAACTGCTTGAGGTAAGATATCTCGGGTTTCCTTTTTAATCTCCTCTGTGGTTTTTAGCAAAACACAGATTTAATTATTTATAATTAAATCTGTTGTCTCTTGGTTCGTTGAGTTCGTCGACGCAACGCCAGACTCTGCAACGACGTGACGCCCTTCCGCGACGAAGCGACGCCTTCCGCGACACGATGAACCCCTCCTTCCACGACGAGCAATTCCGCGAAGAACACTCACGCCCGATGACTTGACGAGGTAGGGATTATGGTTTGGAATGCCCTTTTTCTGTGAACATTTCTTTAAAATTAAAGAGCCGGTTGCAAATGAACAACTTTTATTTTATTAAAATTGTTGTTTCATGTTTTGATTTATTTTCTCCCGTTGTTTCATCTAACGCGGAGGGTGCGGGCCAAACGAACACGGCCCGACAACCCTCCCCCGTTCTTTGTGGTTGTGCAGATTTGGCGGGCAACGGAAAATCGTGACGCAAGGGCAGTTTGTTGATTCCGCAGTGAAGAACGGAACCCGGGAGGAGCACCGGCATAGACGGGAAGGAAAACGGACCACCGGAGCAACTGCGGTGGCCCGCAGAAGATTCCGGCGGCGCCCCGGCACGCCGCCGGACGAGACCACCGCGGCTGAAGCCACGGCCGCGCGGGTCCGGTTCACCTGCACGGGACGCGGCAGAAGCCGCCTCCGCGGTTCTCCAGCGTGGCCCACACGGGACCGCGGCTTCCTCAACCCGCGGGGGCAGCGCCCCGCGGGTGCCACACCCGGCCGCTCGGCCGTGCCGAGCCAGGCCGGTCCGACCGGCCGGGCCGCACCCTGGCCGGACCGGACCGGGTTCGGCCGGGTTGGACCGGGTTGGGTCGACCCGGTTCGGCCGGGTGGGACCGGGTCGGGTCGACCCGGTTCAGCCGACCCCGGGGGGGGGGGGGGGGTCGGGCCGCCCCATCTTCGGACCATTTCGGTCAAATGCCCGTAACTTGAGCTACGGGCCTCCAAACGACGCACCGTTAGCGCCAACGCGATCCTTGGATCGAGATGGTCGTTTCGGAATATCGCACTCAAGGTTTCGGAATACTTTGACTTCAGCCAGGTTGGTTCGTACACGAAACCAACCGGGCCCTCGGAGCAGAAACACTCATATTTTGAGCTACGGACCTCTGATTGACGTGCAGTCGACTTCGTTGAATTCCTCTAAGTGAGACGGATATTTTGGCATACTCTTCCCGTGTTTTGGACGCAGGTGGAGTACGGTCGGGTTGGTTTTTCCTTAAAAACCAACTGGGCCCCTGGGACGAAAAAGCCAATAACTCTCAGACCGGGTGTCCGATTGACGCGCCGTCTGCGACGTTGAGTTCCTTTTGACGATACGAAACTTTTGGATACATCAACCTAGAACTTTGTGTCGGTTGATGTATCAGCCTCTCGGCTCGTTGAGAGGACCCTCCCGAACGAGCTTGCTGTGTGCGGGAAACCTAGAGCTGGCTGCGACTGCTACTTCGATAGCGACGACCGTGCAGAGATCCTTAGTGGACTGCGACGACTGCTGTGCAGAGATCCTTAGTGGACTGCGACGATGACTGTGCAGAGATCCTCAGTGGACTTCGACAACTACAGCACTCAATGATCCTACGTGGATCAGTGCTACAAGTCATTTGTGGGCCCGATCCTGTGTGGGTCTGATCCTGTGTGGGTCAGCGCTCAGCGGTTCTGTGTGAGCCAGCGCCTACAGGTGCGGTGTTGGCCCGATCCTGTGTGGGTCATTGCGGGGGTTATTAACCTATCGATCCTTTGTGGGTCTGATGACTTAAATGGATCAGTGATCATCTTTATCGTCATCGGAAGAAGTATACCTTTATGAGCTGAATCTTGTGTTACTCTCCTTTGTGAATTGTGTTGAGCTATCCTGTGTGGATTTACTGTTTACTATCCTTTGTGGATTGTGTTGAGCTATCCTATGTGGATTACTATTTACTCTCCTTTGCCGATTGTGTTGTGCTATCATGTGTGGGTATAGGTTTTTGCTTTCTTGTGTGGACTGGGTTGTGCTTGGGCTCGGACGTTGGAGCCTAATGGGAATTGATGACTTAGGTATATGTATGGGAATATACCTAAGCAGTGTAGGTTGTTACATTGTGATTTTATCTTTCCTTTGTGGATTATCCTTTGTGGATTTCGGGAGACCTTCGGGGGTCTCGGGGTCCCTACTGAGTAGCTTATACTCACCCCTGCACGGGCTATGCCCGCACTTCGTTGTGTTGGTTGCAGACGACGGACAGCACTGATCGTGGTGGAGGCTTGTGGAGTAGGACGGTACCTGGAGGTGGACCACTGGGCGGGACGTACTCGGAGCGGACGGCAGGACCGAGGAGCTGTGGAGGCCATCTGTACCCACCCTTCAGGTGGGACCTATAGAGGACGGCTCGATGATGCAGCTTTTCTTTTCAGTTGCTGTTTTTCCCATCAGTTGTACTTTACAGTTGGTCTTGTATTTCCGGCCCCTTTTACTTTCAGCACAGCTTGTACAGTTTTTACATAGCGTTTAATTTTCCGCTTGCTTACTCTGTGGTGCTTGTTTACTTTTCAAAGGCAACGCCTTCCCTTTTTACTGGGATTTACGCCTTGGTGCTAGTCGCCAGCCCCTGGCCTATGGAAGGCGGGCTTGGGATTGTCACGACACGGGCCCTGAGGACGGGTCGTGACAAATTGGTATCAGAGGTCACTCTGAAGACGTACAATCTCTTGAACATAGAGACGCCCCAAGCTCTCCACTAAGCCCTGCTCTCTGATGGGTAAGAAGTGTGCCAACTTGGTGAGTCGGAACTTGTGGGACCAGAGATGGTCCGGGCCACGACAGAGAAGGTCCAGGTCATCCAGGAGAGGATGAGGACAGCTCAGAGCCGGCAGAAGTCATATGCTGACAGGAGGATGAGGCCACTAGAGTTCGAGGATGGCGACCACGTCTTTTTGTGTGTCTCACCTCGATGTGGTTTGCGGAGATTTGGCCGAGGTGGCAAGTTGTCTCCACACTTCATCGGGCCTTTCCAGGTCCTCAGCAGGATTGGCGTGGTGGCTTATCGCCTGGCTCTACCACCTCATTTGCACCAGGTGCATGACGTCTTCCACGTATCTCAGCTGAGGAGATACGTGCACGACCCGACGCACATCATTGACTATGGGGAGCTAGACGTGGATGATGCGGTGACTTTTGCAGAGGTCCCAGTGGAGATAGAGGATCGACAGGAGCAAGTCCTATGTGGGCGATCGATTCCCCTTGTGCGAATCAGATGGAAGCACGGGAACCTCCAGGAGATCACATGGGAGTAGGAGGCTCAGATGCGTACTCAGTACCCACATTTGTTTCCCTAGTTTTTTATGTATCTTTACGGGGACGTAAAGCCCTGAGGTGGGAGTAATGTAAAGACCCGTAAATTTAAAGGAAATATTTTTCATAATTTTCTTTGGAATTTTACAAGAGCACAGTTTCTGACGGAACCTGATTCCAAGGCCCGGTGTGCCCGAAATCATTTTCTGAAGTTTGGCTCGGGTACGTTCAGTGAACTGTTGAGCGGGTTTTTCTAACTTTTGAACCGGTGCCCGAAATCGAATTCTGAGGGCACCGATGAAATCGCAGCGCCGGTATTTGCTTAGAAACGGCTCTACCGGAGTTGCATTTTCTCGGTTGTGGTTTTTAATTTTTGGGCTTAAAGTTAAGAAATAAAATAAATTGTTCGACAAACATTATTTTATTTCACTTAAGCCACTTGAAGCCACTTGAAAGCCACTTAAACTGTGTTGAAGCAGATATGATACTATCCAAAAATATCTTACCCTCTTGGTAGTATATTTGCGAGGTGGGGCCCGCACAAGCCCCACCGTTTCTTTTCCGCTAAGTAACGCATCCGTGAAAACCTGTCATTATTAAAGTCAACTGACACGTTTTCTTAAATTCTTAACGCACCATTTAATTGGGAGGTTTATTTTGTGAATTAAATGTGCAGTTTCTTTCGTTAAATTAATTCTACGAATTAATGGGTCGTTACTTACCTCTTTTCGTTTGTTGGTGTAATAATAAAATAAGACCAACACAACATTTGGAGGATTACACGTTGAGAGGTTTTGACAGAGTTCTTGAGCCTTCATCCTCCTACACAAAGAACACAAAGAACGCGAAGAACGCGAAGAACGCCGTCACCCTCGGAGTTTGACGACGCTTCATCCGAGACGTTCTTCCCCACCCCGATCTCCGATCACCAACTGCTTGAGGTAAGAGTTCTCGGGTTTCCTTTTTAATCTCCTCTGTGGTTTTTAACAAAACATGGATTTAATTATTTATAAATAAATCTGTTGTCTCTTGGTCCGTTGATTTCGTCGACGCAACGCCGGACTACGCGACGACGTGACGCCCTTCCGCAACAACGCGACGCCTTCCGCGACACGATGAACCCCTCCTTCCACGACGAGCAATTCCGTGAAGAACTCTCACGCGAGACGACATGACGAGGTAGGGATTATGTTTTGGAATGCCCTTTTTCCGTGAACGTTTCTTTAAAATTAAAGAGCCGGTTGCAAATGAACAACTTTTATTTTATTAAAATTGTTGTTTCATGTTTTGATTTATTTTCTCCCGTTGTTTTATCTAACGCGGAGGGTGCGGGACAAACGAACACGGCCCGAAAACCCTCCTCCGTTCTTTGTGGTTGTGCGGATTTGGCGGTCGATGGAAAATCGTGACGCAAGGGCAGTTTGTTGATTCCACAGTGAAGAACGGAACCCCGGGGGAGCACCGGCGCAGACGGGAAGGAAAACAGACCACCGGAGCAACTCCGGTGGCCCGCGGAAGATTCCGGCGGCGTGGGTCGCAGGTGCGACGGCGCAGGAAGCCGGCGGCGGCGGCGCCCCGGCGCGCCGCCGGACGAGACCGCCGCGGCTGTAGCCGCAGTGGCGGCGGCAAACGGACCTGCGGCCGCGCGGGTCCGGTTTGCCCGCACGGGACGCGGCAGAAGCCTCGCCCGCAGTTCTCCAGCGCGGCCCACGCGGGGTCACAGCTTCCTCAACCCGCGGGGGCGGCACTCCGCGGGTGCCACACGCGGCCGCTCGGCCATGCCGATCCGGGCCGGTCCGACCGGCCGGGGCGCGCCCTGGCCGGACCGGACCGGGTAGGGCCTGGTATGACCAGGTCGGGTCAACCCGGTTCGGCCGACCCCGGGGGTGGGGGGGGGGGGGGGGGGGGTCGGGTCGGGTCAGCCTGGGCCTGGACCCCCCATCTTCGGACCATTTTCATTCAAATGCCCGTAACTTGAGCTACGAGCCTCCAAAAAACACGCCGTCATCGGAAACACGATCCTTGGATCGAGACGGTCATTTCGGTATATCGCACTCAAGGTTTCGGAATACTTTGTGTTCGGCCGGGTTGGTTCGTACACGAAACCAACCGGGCCCTTGGAGTGGAAACGCTCATATCTGGAGCTAAGTACCTCCGATTGACGTGCCGTCGAATTCGTTGAATTTCTCTAAGTTATAAGGATCTTTTGACATACTCCGCCCGAGGTTTGGACGCAGGTGGAGTACGGTCGGGTTGGTTTTACCTTAAAAACCAACTGGGCCCCTAGGACGAAAAAGCCAATAACTCTCAGAACGGGCGTCCGATTGATGCGCCATCAGCGACGTTGAGTTCCTGTTGACGATACAGAACTTTTGGATACATCAACCTCGGACTTTGTGTCAGTTGATGTATCAGCCTCTCGGCTCGTGGAGCAGACCCTCCCGAACGAGCTTGTTGTGTGCGGAAACCCTAGAGCTCGCTGCGACTGCTACTTCGACAGCGACAACCGTGCAGATATCCTCATTGGACTGCGACGACGGCTGTGCAGAGATCCTCAGTGGACTGCGACGACGACTGTACAGAGATCCTCAGTGGACTGCGACAACTACAGAACTCAGCGATCCTACGTGGATCAGTGCTACAGGTCCTGTGTGGGCCCGATCCTGTGTGGGTCTGAAAGCGTGACTGATTGTCGCCTATTGACCGTTCAAGGTTCCGGTGCTCTGCTAATTTGTATAGCAGCACTCGGGTCGAATCCTCGACGATGGTACCATTTTTTATAGTTGATTGTTTTTTAATTGTGTTTTGATTTTGGGGTTTTTTTTTGCAGAGCTTTAATTGAAATCATTGATTGATTAATATTGATTTAACAATTTGATAAATATTGGGATGAGTTCATCATTAGGTAGTTAAGCTTGTGATATCCTTGAGTTTTGATTTATATTGCATTAAATTAACACCCATGTCACAAGTTGACATTGATTGGAATTACCAAGTGTTAAGGCCTTAATCCAAGCCCTGACTTAACTCAGGGTTCTAATATTAATCATATATTGTTTATGGTAGCATATTTATGGTTCCGATAATCCATGGAAACCACATGTTAAACAAAACAAGTCATTAATCCATGACATGCTAAGTCCAACATACGCAATGTTAATTCAAAGAATGCACATCGAGCAAAATCTCTCCATCGCTTAACATACCTAAATTATAACTCACCCCAATGAGAGATTTACTCATCCATTAGGATGGTTATTAATCTGGTAGTTATGTTTATAGTATTAGGGTACGAGAATAAGAGGAAGAAGAATTGGACAAGAAAAGAGTGGTGTGCTGAACAGACACACGAACTACAAAGAAAGTGAATGAAACACGTGTTTTGATTGAATAAGAAATCACTTAAAGGAAATGGTTTTAAGATTTATTTTTAACAATTAAGAAACTATTAATATTAAACTACATAAATTGAATGATAATTAGAAGTGATGAAGGAGAAACTTGCATTAAAACTCAAAAGAAATTACAAATACACTAAAACAATTACAAAGGAAAGAGCATGAAATACATGGAAAGAAATGAAGGAGGAAAGGTTTCTCAAGTAAAAACTTGAGTATGAAAGATCCTCCCAAGCCCTTTGCAATTACTTGGTCGTTCCAATATATCCTCCTAAGTGCCAAAGTTCCAACCTCTTGCAAGGAGAAGAGTGGAGTGTATTTATAGCCAAAGGTAGTGGACTGTTTTCATTCCCAAACTTCTCTTCAAGTTGGCCCGCCAATTTGACCTTTCAGACAGCAGAATCTCGAGAGATATACTTATTCAATATTGTACATATGGATGTGGACTAGTCACCCTAAAAATATGGATGTCATTGGACTTTTGTGGACAATGTTATGGCCAGATTACTAAAACCTTTTCTTCTGTCCAATTTTTTCCAGAAAGTTTCCATGGCCTAAATGTGAATGCATTTATGGCTATGGATATGCCTTCAAATCCGAACCATTTGTTCTGGAAAGTTTTTAGAGACCCGTATCTTGACGTACATGGACATTACATTACTTTTGCGGAATACTTAGTACATAAAAAACACACACACACAAGGATCGTAATAGTTTAGTGTCTTTGGAAACTCGGACTATAATCTTCTAATCATGGTGAAAGATCTTCAAAATCTCCCATAAAGATCTTCGTTTTTTTTACCTAAAACCTTTCTTTATATCCTGGGGAAAAGAAAACATAAAAGGGTGAGCTCAAATGCTCAGTAAGGGTAAACAAAATAAATATCAATCACATTATATTCATAAGAACATAACATTTTGGAAATCATAACCTGCAAAAGAGAGCATAATTTCATAATCATGGGATAAATCATGGTAGTGAAAAAGTAATCCCAATAATCATAACTTAAAACATGAAACTTTGTGGCATACACACATAATCATAGAGAATCATTTCTTGTTAGTCATGACTCATTGCCAAGACTATCTTAGTGGACAAAGTCCCTTTCTGAATCGAGTAACCCTCGTTTCAGTCCTGTTTCACTGAACCGGTATAACCTACCATTCCAGCCATGTCTATCTCATGAGATATAAAATCATTACCCAATGCATTGGAGGGAGATATAGGTCCCACCCATCTCATAATGATACCATTCTTATGTGTGCCACAAAATCATAAATCATACATCATTTCATAACCCATGTTATAAAAATGAGATTCTTAAAACAACATGACATCATAAAACCATTCATATAAGATAAAGGAATTCATAAAAATAATTCCATAACAACATAGTCAAATCAATGTAAAAATATGGATAGAAACAGAACCCTTTATTATCTTAGATGGAAAATAATTTTGATAAAACACGTGAAATGAATTCTTGAGGAAAATATCCTTTCTTCTTCAAAATCAATTTCCTTTCACAAAACATCATGCAATTTTAAAAGAAAGAGATTTTATTAAAAATAGTCAGGAAATATTTTGGAGGAAGATTCATGAAAATAAGGCTTTATAAAACCGTAAAAATCGGTTCATGCCGTTTAAGTTAAAAAAAACATTCTTCATACTTTTGTCGGAAAAGTCAAAAAGTACCTCGTATGAAAAAGCGACAAAAGATTCCTTTCATATTCTTTACTAAAAACTCACCGAAGAGTAAAATTGGATTTAAACTATTGTAAGTGGATGGAAACAATATTACATATTGAAGGAACATGGATGTGGATGATAAAATACACCCCAGTAAATACTTACGAATAAACAATCTCGGATAAAAATGAGATTGTGATATTTCCCTTACCTTAGGTCCGATTTGCTTCGTATGTGTCCAAACCTCCTGTATAATGATTTAAATAATGTCATTGACTTATTAAAGAATCATATTCATTGTTATGATATCATATATGGTTCACTTATGACATTATATTACCCGTTCTTTTGTAAATTCCATGTTAAAGAAGCGTTTTGGGTAAAATCGTTTCATTTATCGTAGGTGTTTTGACTTGTTGTTCTTGACATCATTATTACTTATATCATGATTTACTTACTTCCAGAATATAAAATATGATTTATATATCATATATATTCAGTATATATAATAGATAGATAAATAAAATGAAAAACACCGTTCATGGAGACGGTAGTCCGTACGTACGCATGAACGCTGTTTTTCTTTCCTTATTGTCTTGAATGGAAGTAAGTAGATGACATACATATATATATATATATACATAAATCCAGTAGATTTATAATGTCATATATTTCATTATTATTTCTTATATATACTTTATAATCATTCTTAAATGGTTAACATGGAGAATGAATCTCATCGCGTCGTGGAGACGGTAGTCCGTACGTAAGCACGAGCGATGATATCATTTCCATAAATATTGAATTGAATTGGAGTGGATTATAAAATA